>OZ014531.1:5576605-8169105 GCA_963966105.1 Volucella zonaria
CCAAGTATATAAAGTAATGCGAAATAATGTGAATCGTGTAGTTTGCCAAAAGGAACTTTTTTACTTCAAAATTGAATTGCTAGCGCCCAAAAAACTTTGGAACAACTTGCGTAAGATTGGAGTTAGTAGAAATAGAAGCAGTGCTAAGTGTGAATTTGATCTAGATGTACTCAATGACCACTTTTGGATACTGATAAGATGACTAATTCATTTAATTTCTCCTCAATCCTAATTTATCAATTCCTAGTCTAGCTGATTTTGAAACGGTAAAAGAAAGCGACATAATTAAGTGCATTGTAACTATCAGGTCAAATTCAAGCGGGATAAATGGGATATCTATTCATTTTATTAAACTTTTACTTTCATTTATCATTAATCATTTGACGCATTTAATTAATTACTGCATTATAACCTCAACATTTCCATAGTCCTGGAAAATTGCTAAGGTTATCCCTATTCCCAAAAAGGCTCACGCTTCAACTTTAAATGACTCTAGACCAATAAGCATATTACCATGCATGTCGAAGATTTTTGAGAGGCTTATTGCCAAGCAAATAAAAAACAACTTATCACTTTCACTTTCACTTTCTTGTTCAGCCCTTTTCAATCAAGCTTTAGAGCTAATTATATTCGTAGTTGCTCCACAGCAGTTGTACATATACTTGATGACATTCGATGAGATTTTGATAAGGGTTTTTTTAACAATGCTTTACTTGTTGGATTATCAGAAGCTTTCGACAAAGTAAATCATGACATTCTCTGCTGGAACTTGAAATATCTTTTTGGTTTTAGTGAGAGAAGTGCACAGCTGTTAAAGAGCTACTTGTCAAGTAGAATGCAAAAGGTCTTTAATGGCGAAATCTTTCCCCACCTGAAGCCTTTAAAACAAGGTGTTCCTCAACGATTTATTTTAGGACCTCTTCTGTTTTGCATGTTTATAAATGACTTGCAACCCTATTTATCGCGACCTTTACACGAAATTGACGAGTTGGGACACGTGATCAATAAAGATCTGGCCAATATTCATCACTGGTCATTACAGAACGGCTTAGTCATCAATTCTGCGAAATCGCAAACGATCTCAATATGTAAAGAAAAACCGTCGACATAATCAGAATACTTGATTTTTGGATTTGTAATAATAAATTAAGAGTAGTTGAATCTGTATCTAGCCTTGCTTTTACCATAAATCGCCACTTGACCGCCCAACAAACATTTGTGAGTGTAATGGTTGATCGAATCTACGGATATCTTCGAAAACTTTAGCTCACCGAAAATTTTGCTCCAATAGGAACTAGAGAAAGGCTTATTAGAGGCTTATTGAGGAGTACCCATAACGTACTCTGAGGATATTTTTTGTAAACTTATTGCTCCCTATCCGAGCACAAAATACAAGTTGCCTTCAATGACGCAGTAAGATACATTTATAATATTCGAAGATATGACCATGTTTCTGAACTATCTTGGAACTCAGCAGTATATTAAGGCTAGAAATTGCATATTTGTATTTAATATAATTAAGACTAAATCTCCACCATATCAGTTTTACAAAATTCAATTTACTCAGTCTACAAGAACGTTTAACATTATCTCACCAAGATATAATTATTTAAACTCCTCTCGTATGTTTTTAATTCACACGATTAAGCTTTGGAACTCACTGCCATTGGCTTTAAAGGCATCTAACGCTGCGAGGCTTAAAGACGCAATTTTTAAACTTTTTTCCTACGTTCCCTTCTAAATCCTTTTGTATTTCCTCAGTTCAATTTTACTACCGAAGTAATTTAACAAATTGTTAAATCAATAAATTATTTCATACGAAATGTTATTTTAAGCTTAAAGTTTAGTTTTTCTTTTTTATTATTTTGTTGCCTCAATGAACTGTAATATCTTAAGCTAACTTCTGTGTACAATAAAAGACTATGTCTTAATGTATTATATTTGGCAAAATAAATAAATATTAAAATATTAAAATACCTATATACAGTTTGTAAGAAAATGGGGTAATTCATTGAAATTGGTTGTTTCATATCGGTTCGGAATTGCGGAGTTTTCAGATCTATATAATTTAGTAAAGTAACCCGTTCTGTCTCTCCCTATAGATTTTGAGAGCTTTCTCACCAAAGAACTCCAGTGCGGACTTCAGACTCCTAAATGGCCTTTTGAAAATCGTACTGTGAAAATTTATGAAAAACAGCCTTAAGCAATCACACGCTTTTGTTTTTCGTCAATTTTCGCAGTACCCGAACAGATCTAATTCAAAGATTCAAGATTTTGTTCCTTTCAGAAATTACTTTCCGTTGATTGCCTTAAATCGAGTAATCGCTTGTCTCGGAAGGGGTATCCGATCAATGCCGTACAGTAAAAGTTATGGTGGTATTCATGAGAGACATTCGTTTGTGTGTACATGATTTTCTTCGAGGTGCATGAGTTTGTGTAAGGGAGGCACTCAACTGTTGTTAAGAAAATTAGATTCTAAAAATAATGACGCAAACAAACAATGCCAGTAACGATGCAATAATAATTCTAAACGCCACGACTTGGACTCTCAGTCGAACAGTACTAATTTCGTTTATTTTTTCTGTCCTTCTGACATTTAAAAAGTGGCGCAAAACAATTGGTTGGAATACATGAATCACTCTATTATACCTAAATATGTATCTGTCAGCTTCAAAAAAGTGTCATTTACCATTTGAGAGCCCAAGCCGTCGGAAGTGTCTTTCTAATTATAAAGTAAATTACTTGCACATTAAATGTATTAAAAAACTTATATATATTTCCTTCCAGAGAATAAAACTCCTCCCTTTCCATTTGTTAAAATACAAATAAATCACTAGCCAAGTGCTGCCGCCTTTTTTGTCCCCGGCAAGTTAAAATTCTTTAGACACGGGGGTCTATATTGCCGCCGCTAAAAATTCGCCCAGAATATTATTTGGAAGAAGCCAAGGAGAATTGCTGCCACCGAATATTTCCGTTGATGTCATTCAATCCCAGAAGAAGTTCTCGCCTTAAGGACCATAAGTTCGTTCCGACGGCTACAGCGCCCGCCATGTGTACCGGTGTTTCCCAACACGCTTCCACATCGCTTCCATCAACATTCCTGCTATCCCAAACATCGATGCCAATGTCGATTGATATTACGCAATGATTATCAACATTTCTGCCACTTTAAACACTATTCCACCCTATAGTCAGCCGATACTTGTAATTCAACCGCAACCTTATACGTCGCCATAATACAGCGTAAGTCAGCCAACTCCACACATTGGCAGAAAGTTACATGATCTCCCCGAATTCTCCGGAAGGCCGGAAGAATGGCCGATGTTTTCCACTGCCTTTCAAGAGTCCACACAGATGTTCAACTATACAAAGGTTGAAAACATATTTCGCCTACAAAAGTGCATCAAAGGTGAGGCCAAAGAAGTCGTCGAAGTTCTATTGATCCATTCAAATAATGTGGATCGAGAGATGGCAGCTCTGCAGTTTCGGCTTGGTCGGCCGGAGTATCTTCTACGGAGCCAACTAGTAAAAGTCAGAAACATTCTAAATATTTCGGAGGGGAAGCTTGAATTGTTAATCCCGTTTTCAACAAGAGTGCAGAATCTCTCCACTTTCCTGGAGTCAGGTGGCCTACATCAAAACCTAGCTAACCCAACGCTCATTGATGAACTCATAGCCAAGCTGCCAATGAACAAACGTTTGGAGTGGGCCCAAAGGAGTGTCTGCATTGTACCATATCCCACGCTGAATCATTTCGACGAATGGCTCAGTGTAATCGCCAGACTAGTGTGCTTGGTCACCACTAATTCATTGGATCAGCCAGCCAGACTTGAGAGCAGGAAGCCGAGAAATGTTTTTCATGCCACGAAGCAGCCCAAGCCAGCAGCTGCGGCCAACAAGGATATCACATCAAGTTGTCAGTTGCAGTGCCTACACATGTCTGGACGTCCAGAAGAAGTGGGCGTTCGTGAAGAACAGGCGATTGTGTTTCTGCTGCCTGAAGTATGGACACTCGTCCTTGCATGAGCCACAGGACCTGAAGGTAACTACCACGCATCCAGACGAAACTGTACATCAATAACCCAAGAACACATTACATATGCAAACGCCAACTCCAAAATCCTGTTTCGTGTTTTGTCGGTGAGGTTGTATAGTTGATGTCCACTCCTCGCTACGAGCTGTCGGCTGCCGTACTGGGTGTAAGACTCTGTGATACTATCATTAAACACCATGACCTGCCAACCAAGAGCCCGGTATTCTGGAGTGATTCGAAGACGGTCCTTAATTGGCTTCGTTCAGATCCTCGTCGACATATGCAGTTTGTGGCATTCTGCATATTCGAAGTCCTGGATAACACCAAAGTAGGTCAAACGCGTTGGGTCCCTACGAAACTAAATCTGGCGGACCAAGCGACAAGAGCGAAGAATCTTCTCAAACTTCAAGTCAGCAACGGCTGGTTAAGCGGTCCACAATTTCTTGAAATGCACGGAGTATTGGCCTCCTTAGCCAGACGAGATCCACATCCACGTTTGTCCGTAAGAACAACGACCTAAGATATCGTAAGATGCAAAGAACAGTTACCTGGATCCTGCGGTTTATTCGAGCATGCCAACGAAAACTGACAGAAAGGAGAACTGTCGATATCTCAACTTAATGAAGCAGATGTTTTATTATGCTGCCAAACCCAGAAAGAGGTCTTCGGTGCAGAAAGTGCTCGTCTTGAAGAAGGCCAGTCAGTCGCAAAGAGCAGTGCTATCTTCAAATTGACACCATATTTGTCGGATGATGGTCTACTTCACGTTTATGGGCGGATAGTTGCTGCCACGACCATACAACTTGCCGCCCGGCGTCCCATCATCCTACCAAAAATGCATCCGCTGTTGATGCTGATCGTGGACTCCGAGCGTGCGTTCTGCTGTCAAGAGGGCAAAGCACCGATGTCACTATTGTCGCTTCCTATCCGTTCAGCCATTACCGCCGCTGATGAGACAGTTGCCAGAGGACCATCTGACTCCGTTTATAAGGCCCTTCACATATGGTATACCGGTCTTGATTATTTCGGGCCAGTTAGTGTCACTGTAAGACGCCTGGATCGCTCTATTTACTTGTTTGACGATAAGAGCCGTTCATCTCGAGGTTGCAGCGGATTTGTCTGTAGATGCTTGTACTGTGTGCATCCGCAACTTCGTCAACAGGAGAGGGGTACCAGTCCAGATCAGGAACTTCATTGGTGCAAAGAAAGAGCTGTTGACTGTCGGCGTTTTCGGCAATGAAGCCCTGAAAGCAGAACTTGGCTCAAAGGGAATTGATTGGGTGTTCAACTGTCCGAATGGCTCGTCCGTTCGGTAAAGAGAGCACTTTCCTACACAATCCGTGAGATAGCACCGAGACCTGAGACGTTATTGAGCAGCCTGTTAGAAGCAGAGAACATCATGAACAGTCGCCCGCTCACGCACCTACCTGTGTCACCTGACGATGAAGACCCCTTAACACCAAATCATTTATTGCTGGGTGGCTCAACTCAATCTCCAGGCGAAATCGACAAGAAAGCGATATGTCTCCCTAAACAATTTCGTGTAAGCCAACAGATAAATAATCATTTTTGGAGACGCTGGATCCAGGAATATTTGCCAGAACTCACCAGACGGAGTCAGTGGTTCGAAGAAGTTCGAGCTCTTGGAATAGGAGACTTTTCGTTGTTTGTGGTGCAGATTTGCCAAGAAGCCAATGAAAGAGAGGTAGAATTACAAAAATGTTTCCTGAACGAGATGGCCAGGTTCGTTCTGATGAATTAAAAACGGGCCACAGGGATATTACGCAGCCCTGCGGTGAAGCTTGCGGTACTGGATGTAAGTGTGACTTTATAGGGTTCAGGCGCCTCGCGGGGGATGAGATGTTAAGGAAATTGGATTCTAAAAATTATGTCACAAGCAAATAATGCCAGTAACGATTCCATAATTGTAAACGCCGTGACTTGGACTCAGTCAAACAGCACTAAAGTTGTTTTTCTTTCTGTCCTTCTGACATTCAAAAAGCGCGGTGTAGGAATACACCTCATTTATAAGTGTCTGGAAGCTTCCAAAAAGTGTCATTTACCATTTGCTAATCCAAACCGCCGGACGTGTCTACTTATAAAGTAAGTTACTTGCACATTAAATGTATTAAAAAACTTATATATAGTATATTTCCCTCCAGAGAATAAAACTCCTCACTTTCCATTTGTTAAAAACCAAATAAATCACTTGTTAAGTGTTGTCGCCTTTTTTGTCACGAGGGAAGTTAAAATTCTTTAGACACGGGGGTCTGTAAACTGTAAAAGAATTAGCAGAGTTTACTGCATTTATGTTTTCAATGTTTTACAACGTATATCTTGTGGTGTCGGCTGTCTGGCAAAAAGTATTGAACTCATTTTACAAGGCCACTATATCTTCGTCATTGTCAACCCAAGATCTGATGGACGTTAATCGGCAAGTTCTAGAAACATCATCAACGAGTGACGAACTCGTTAGATTCGGTAAACCTTGCTGCTATAATTTGGGTTCCAGGTTTGACCACTCGTTAAAATCTCTCTCATGGTGCCATTGAACCGGCTGTTATCAGGAAGAATTGGGTATTACGTTAAATTAATATTCCAAACCACAGGATTTTTGAGATTCTCGAAACAACAATTTCCAGAAATTCGATGTTGGTTAGAAATGCAGACATAAGGACTGAAACGAATAAAATCAGTAAATTTTAATACGGACTATACTTCCAATACGTAAAAATTGCAATCCCATTTTGTACCCAAACTAGCCTGTATATTCTCTAGTTTCAGTTTGTTATTGATTTTAGTTCGGTGCGGTTTAAAATATTTATAAAATATGAGTCAAGAGGAACGCCGTAAAAAGATCATCGACAAATGGCTCGAAAATATTTCGCGCCCAAACCATTTCATCGCAAAAAATTTAAACATAGCACGCAGTACAGTGGATTCTGTTATTAAACGATATTTGGAGACGTTGACAGTTAAGCGAAAACAGAAAAGTGGAGTTAAAAGTGGAGAAAATAGTGGGTACCATCGTAAAAAACCGGACTATGTCATCCAGAGATGTTGCTCGGAAATGTAATACCAACCAAACAAAGATCTAAAAAACGTAACGGTCTAAAAACACGAAAAAAAAAACAAAAAATATCAAAAGTTACTAAAATGCAAAAAAAGTCATAAAAACACGAGCCCGAAAGCTATACGAGTTGATCGGCAACAAGAAAGCGTGCTTGGTTTTGGATGACGAAACTTATGTCAAAGCCGGCTTTACTACTCTTCCAGGTGCGCAGTTTTACAATTCGTTTGAAGCTGAGATTCTTCCGCAATCAACAACATCGATTGGGATGGAAAAATTCGGGTCAAAATATCTCGTTTGGCAAGCCATTTTCCAATGTGGACACAGAAGCTCATCGTTTATTACAACGGGAACAATTAACGGAGAAGTGTACATTAACGAGTGCTTAAAAAAACGGTTTATTCCTTTCTGAAACAAACACGAGGGTTCAACATTATTTTGGCCAGATTTAGCTTCAGCTCACTAGGCTCATGCGACGTTGAGCTATCTTGTTGCTAAAAATGTTGACTTTGTCCCAAAAGACATGAATCCACCCATTGTTCCATAGTGCCGTCCCATTGAAAGGTATTTGGGCTTTGGTCGAAGCTAAATTGAGTAAAAGTGAGCAGTGTGCAAAGGACGTAAAAGATTTTAGTGCTAAATGGAAAAGAGCGTCCAAAAAGATCACGGATGTAACTGTCACCAACCTTATGAAGGGCATTCGAAAGAAGTTGAGGAAAGAATGGGAACCCAAATAATTTTTTTTATTTTTTGTAATTGTGAATGAATTTAATAAAAACAGAGTTTTAAAGCAATTAAAAAAAATTTACATGAATTATGAAAATATTTTTTTTTGTACTTTGAAGTTTCCAAATTTTAATCGTTTCAGTCCTTAGAACTTCTTGGTGCTGCGTTGACTTAAGAAATCACGTCTGACATATTTATCTATACGCAGTAAAAAGGCAACGCAAAACAAATTTGCGTTGTTTGTCGATCTGTCGCCACTTTACTATTTATAAGATTCGTTTTTTTCTGCAGCCCAATTTTGTTTGGCTGTCGTTTTGGTTTTACTGTGATTTATTTCATATTTAATAGTCGTGGGGATTATTGAAGTCCTCACAACATCTTATTTAAATAACTGCAGAATTATGAATATGGGTGATTTTGTTAATGTTGACCAGCAAGTCAACCTTTCAGCGTATAATGAATATTAATCAATATTTTCCGACGTACATATGTATGTTGACAATGTTGTTGCCCAGACATTGCTTAACTCCCCAGTCTGTGCCGGCACACTATTGACACCAAATATATAAAGCAATTTTCTGATTAGAAATTGTAAACCCTTTTTTGTTGTGATTAATTGTACTTACGGTTATTGAACTGTAGTAGTGCCTGTTAGATGCTGAAAGGTGGTGCGAATTTTTGGTCTGCTTACATTTTGAGGAATCACAAACAGATAGTGCCTGTTCGCATTGGCGCGGACAGTAAGATTGTTCGCAAGAGGGGCGAAGTTTTTTATTTGAGTGTGAGGAAGAAGGGTAATACTTCTAAACTGGATTTTCGGGTGAAGCATGACGTTTTTTCCCACATAGTTCCCTTTCTGACATGTTTTTTTTTTCATTTTAGCTTTGATCGTTGAAGTGAAAGAAGAGGAAACTTTTCACATTTATAGCGTTTTCGCTTCGTTTCTCTTCGGAAGTTGGGTTATTTGGACTCCAATGGAACACTAAAAACTTCGTCAGACTTTGTTGTCAAAATTGTGATACAAATTGGATAAATGTTAAATTTTTATTTCGCAGTTTTTTTGTTTGGCAAAATGGTGGGAGACCTATTTATTGAGTTAAAAGATTATAAAATTGTGAAATATTGAAAGAGAATAGAAATCTAGACCCGTAGTACTATTTGACGTTTACTCGTATATTTATCTGGGTTAGTACATTTTGAAGTAGTATCCAGGAGAGAAATATTGCTTCTGAAATGAAAACCAGATTCAAAATTTTGATTCTGAAAAAATGAGAAGAAAAAGTTCTATGTCACTCTTTCGCTATAGAGTGCAAAAAGAAGGCATCTGTCCGTCGCCATTAAAAATCAAAGATGATTCCATTCAAGTGTTACGCTTGTCAAAAAGTTTTTCATCCCCATCAAAATGTGAACACGACCTTCATGGGAAGGACTTTCATGCCCACGCCATGTTTTTTTCATAGAGTAACCATGGTATACATTTCCTTCTAAAGATTTTAGCGCCATTTTCTTAAAATAGTGTGTCCCCGTAATAAAGGAGTGGATACATTTGAGATAGATCACACGGCTTTTATTTTGAAAATTAACTAAAGAAAAATAAACAATAGAAAAAGTTAAATGGAAAAAAGTTTTGAAATACACAAACTAAAAATATATTGTAATTCATATTTGAATTGTCAAAGAATCTGCGAATAATCGCCAACAGCGAGAATGTGGCGCTCCAATCGATAAGAAGGTGGTATCCCACCAAAAATTTGCGAATCACAATACGAGGTGTATTTCGTCGTCAAGTCAAAGTACATATAATAAGATAATATTCTTGGCGCAATTATTTTGGTCTCGTTCTGCGCATCTGTCAAATTCTGGCAATATGGCCGATCACAGTGACGACAAAGACGGAAATATTGTCGTTGCGATAGATTTTTGGTTTAAAATTGATTAAACAAAGTTTAAAGGGGTTAAAATGCGTTGTGCTGTGTACGGGTGTTGTGTTAACAACTATAAAAGCAACAACAAAACTGGAAATGACGAGATATCGTATCATTCGTTTCCAAAATCAATGCTTATATCAATTCTGAATCGAACACAAAAAACCGAATGGTTTAATGTCTTCTAGTTTTTGAGAAAATTGAAAATTACTATTTTTGTTTTACTTTTTTGGCAGTACTTTACCTTAAGTGTTGCCGTTGTTTTTTTAATAATTCTGTTTCATTTTTTTCAATTGCCCCTACCTCCTTAACTGGGCGAGATATACCCCCCCCCCCTCCCATAGTAGAAAATGCTTGTATTGAACTGTTCCACAAAAAAAAAACCGTTATCAATTTTTGGCGCCTAAGTTATCGTACTCTCCCCTGTGACTGTTTCATCTATATTTAACGACATTCCAAGTTTGATGAGTTTTGCTTTAAAAAAATGTGTTCAAACTCCCATCTCAGAAACATCTAAGTTTGTTAATTGTCTTTTAACCCCTTTTATACATATTTCCGATTAAAAATTAATGAATTGCTGAAATAATATGTATATTGAGCTCAAGATAATATGGTATATTTACTTTTTGTCATCATGGTGATGACTTCCTGCAGATCAGCTCCTCAATATTAACAAGAATTAAGGCAATGTAATATACACATATATAATGAGAGTGTAATATGTTTAAAGGAAAAGCAACAAAAGCACACAGCATATTAAATATATACATATATTTTATAATAAAAATATAACAAACAGTATTAACTCAACATGCTAAGTAAGACTAGAAAAACTACGAGTATTTATCAATTCATAAAGCATCACAATTTTAAAGTTCAAATAAAAAATCTTAGTGATTTATCAGAAGGTTCGCATCCTTATAAGAGTTCCGTAGCCAGTAAAATTGTTTCCACCGCATCTGAACTTAACTTCAGCATATGCACTGCTGTGAGGAAGGCAATACAAGTATAACATATAAATAGCTAGTTTGGGAAACGTACACCTTCCATATTGCATCAGTTGATTTTTCTATGTAACCCATAGCACTTCTGTCTTGCTTTCATCAATACGTAAATTTGAAAGTAGTAGGAATTGTTGATTGCTCATTGCTCTGTCGCATCCTCAATTCCAAAGCCCATTTAAAGTTAAATTTCATCTCTCATCTCATTGATCAATGCCAATGTGTTTGCTGCACATTTCCCAGTCATCTCAAAGCTTTCAGATTGTGTCATGTCCTCACACATTTAACCTTTAAAATTTAATAATTTATTTTTCCAAAATTGGACTACAATGTCTACATCTGGTCAGGCTCTAATTAAACCTGTGTGCACTTACTAGATACGATTCAAAACTATACAATAAAGCTCATAGGTGCCGACAACATTGCAGAGTCAATTGACCCCCTTTAACCGTAACAAATTTAAGCCCAACTTTGGACGTACCGAAATGCCCTGCTAAGCCATTTACTTCCTAGCCATTATTCTCTGCAAACAAAAAAATTTACGAGCCACCGCGGGCAAACCAGATATATTCAAGCTAAATCTTCCGACTTCAATGAAGAAGATCTTGTGTGGCTATACAATTCATTTCGGCAGAATGGCAAATCAAGGATGGGGATGTCCCTCCGAAGTGATTAAACGCATCAACGATGTAGTCTTCCAAAAAATTTCTATCGATCCCGTTACTTTAACGGAGGAATGAATAACGAAGCTGTTCGAGTCAGACGCCGAACAAGGAGATATATATTAAATTTGAAAGCAATTGGGACGGCGCACACTGGACTAATTACCCCGGGGTAAAACTGGTTTATGGGAGAGGGAGATGAGGTGTAAAGTAAGAAACGACACGAATTCCTCAACCAGGGTTGAAGCGGTTGAACATTGGTTGGGGAGAACCAATGCACATAAATTGTCAATTTTAAAGGGTAAGAAAAATTTTCAGAAATACCACTACAATCAAAATCCGTTCATGTATTCACAATTTCGCCATGCATTATTCATCCAGTATGCGGTTGAAGTAAAAAATACCCCCGGGTAAAATTGATCCAGTGTGCGCTGGCCCAATGGTGTATATCTCTTTTAGTCAATGAACGGCGTAACGTAACACGGCGTTGTGTGTAAATAAAGGGAGAATTATAAAGATAGTTCGCTGTCAGCTCCAGTGTATTCAGTTTGCACTAAGAACGCTCGTTTTTGTCCGTTGTCAACCTGTGCTGCAGTTAAAACGCACTCTACAATGCTTTCAAAATTTGAAATGCCAGCAATTATGTACGAGTATGTTGTTTGCAATTTGAATTGCTTCAAAAATAATGCTTACTGCCGACAGCAAACAAATGAAGTGAAATACAAAACATTCATTTTATTTTATCGAAAAGTGCGTATATAACGATATGATGAGAAAATCTATCAAATAAATTATGACCCAGTTTTTTATTTAACATCAGATGTGCCTACATGAGTGCGGCGTACTGATTTGCTATATTTTCAAAATAAGAATAATTTCAAAACATTGCTTATCGTTTGAAATTGTCATTTGAAAATTTCAACTTTGTACTTAACATCGTTCGCAGCTCGAAATTATTTGTACCATCTTTTTTTGTACTACTTGGCACATTCCTAAAGCTAAATACCGTCCAATCTACTGGGCTCAGCACTTGGTTTTATAAAACATTGAATATATTATAACATTCAATTTGATTTTTATGTTGTGCAACAAACAAAAATATTTCACAAAACTGAAATATTTTGATGTGTCATCCCAATGCATCTCAAAATGAGAGTGGCTAGTTCCAATTGCATTGCAGCTTACATTAGGAAAGAGGTTTGTGAAGTTTAAATTGCACACGACTATTTTTTTAGGTTTCACTGTAAAAGCAGACGCCAAGCATACAGCTTTTTATTGCCATCTACATGAGAGAATTAAAACCAATATAATAAAGTTAGCTCACACAGTCAAATATCATCTCTGTGTCGTTGATTTGGAAAATGTAGCGCTTGGGCTTGGTGGTATTCGTGTGTCGCGTTGTATTCGTACATTAGTTGCTTCCTTTTCGTCGTCGTTTAAAGTGGGTAAAGAGGGAAATGACAGATTAGATTTTACGTAAACCTTCTTTGTGTTGAATTTTAGGTAGGAATTAAAAATGGCGTCAGTGTTGGAACATAGTATTTTTTCAATGTATAACTTTCCGCTCGAAAATCTTTAATTGTAGTAAGCGTGGATAGGTGAAAATATCGGCGTTTTTTTATATTACAAATAAATAAAATGAAAGTTCTAATCCCCTTATGAAAAGGCACAAAACAAGTTCAAAACAAAATCGCAAATTGTTTCCACAAGTGAGGCAAATAAACACGCACCATTTCAACAGTGAGAATGCTGACAAATTACAGAAAATTTTAATAATAAAAAAAAAAACCAACGAGAAAGAGACGGAAATAATTTTTTTTTTTTTTAAATAAAAATCATTTTAAAATCGATATGTGGTTTGTGAATAATAGCTAGTGATTATTTAATTCAAAGGCTAAAATAATTTCGCAGATAAGTTTGTATAGAAGGGACAATAAAACCCGTGTGGATAAAAAACATTCAGGAATAACGAGGTGAAAAAAAATCTAAGATGTGTGCTGCACAGAGCAACCCGCAATCCAGCTATGGCTACACTTGGAACTTCACAGATAGCTCCCGTGCTGAATCTGTCGTGGAAATATCGCCTAACATAAACTACACAGTCAGCAGCGAGTCGGTAAGATAACACGGAATAGCACACAAAAAAGTAAAATGGTAAAATAGCGCACGTATGCATGTATATATCATGTACGTACGCATATATCATCTTCACGATATATGTACATATGAATACGTGTACGTGGAATGTATATGCGGTTGAATATGCTTTATTAATCACACACACAGCCAAGTGGGCTTTTTGTAATGCATACATATGGACGACATACCATCTTAAATAAATTGTCGCACTTTTATCGCAGCTCGTGGGCATATCAAAATGTCATGCTATAACTCTGAGATTGTAAAATCTCTGCGATATACACGACCTTTTTGGCGCATTTTTTTCTGTTTAGAGAAATTCAAGCTATTTAACTTAAGGCAGGAAAAGACTTACAATGGTTCGAATGTCCGAAACATGGCAAAGGTTTGTCTTAAGACGAAACCAATGTCTTGCAGCAATAAATTTAAGTTAAAATTGTCGAAATTAACATATTTGCCTTAGTGCATATAGCCCTGCGGCAACGCAGTTGGTTGCGTTTACACTCATTCCTTTTTCTTTTTTTTCGATGCATGGAGTGGCACAATTGCTGCTTACGCTAAAAGTAAACAACAATGTCCCAAAAACGTGAGCGTGCCATTTGTTGCATATTTCGTGGTAAAAGTTAAGAACGATTTAAAAAAAAATATTTGTTTTCTATCTGCAGATGCCATACCTTTTTACTGATGGCTCTTTGACACTTCAAAAGGATATAAAAGGAACACTGACAACAAATAAGGGAAGTGTCGTCCGTCGAATGTTTGTAGTAAATGAACCTTTTACAGCCGGCACCCAAAGGTAATATTCATATTTCCACATACACACTTGCTAGTGTTTTGCTAAGTACATTTGTGTATATATGTCCATACATATGCTCATGTCTTGTTCATGCGTTTTCAGAGTAATTGCATCTGGAGCGGCTTCCACTGTTGTCAAAAAGCAGGAACAACAACAGGTGCTGAGCATTAATTGTGATAAAAACTGTAAGTATTCACTTTAAAATCCAGTAATTTACAGCATTTGAATATCAATAAGATCATATATCGCGTTATGTTTATGTTTCATATTACTCTATTCTACGTGCAATGTTCTAATTACGTTTCCGACTGTGCCAACGTTGCAAGACACCAAAATCAAATTCAATCGCACCCGCGCCTAATTATACCTAGACATGTGATGTTCTCAATTTAATAGGCAGAAATTTTATACTCTTTTTGTTGTATACACACTATATCTTAAATTAAATTAGTTTCATGGTATGTCATCGTAATGGCAATAACACATTCCTATTATATATAAAGTATCAAACTGTAAAACTATTTTTTTTAAATTAAACTTAATTTATGACTTTTATATTCAAATACATAATCATATCATTGCATTCAGCATGAAGAAAATAATAAACTTCAATATAATACATTTTCATCTTTTAATATATGTACCTATACAGGGTGTCCCCTAATTCGATGACGATAATTTGGGAAATGATTTCTGGGCATATTCCAAGAAAAAGATCGTTTTACAGTAAAGGTCTATCTCTAATGTTGACATCATTTATCGAGGATTTAAGAAAGGCTTACTTTGGTGTTAACGGAAATTGCTCTGTTAGTACTAATGGTAAAAACTTTGTGTAGAACTTTATTTTTAGAAGAAATACCAGCCTTTATAATGGCGTTTAAATAAAGTTGATATCTTGTTTGAGTCCTTAGATATCCAATTTCAAAGCCTGTTCCATTTTCATTGCTCATGCTAATTTTCGACTTTGAGGTCACTTTTCTCCAGAAAATGCCTAATTAACATAACGTTTTACTATTTTTTTCGTATGAAAGTAACAATATTAAAACAAAAAATCATCATCAAATTTGCACAAAAACCCACAGATTTTATAATGAAAAACCTGCAACAGATAAAAAAAGGAATTTATGATTTTTTACGAACGTTTCTAACAACAGTTGACTATATATACTCGTAAGAGAGGTTTTCCACGAATTACTAATTTTCCAATATTTTTTTTAAAATTGTGTAGCTATTAAAGAGTTTTAAAGCATGCTCGATTATTTGACTACCTGTCAAAACCCTCATTTCCTTACCCTGTTCCTTAAAAGTTCTCAGAAGAGTTAGGTTTAGTGTATGAAGGCCTACTTCGAAAATTTACTAAACAAAAATGGTATAAAAGATTAGAAAACAAATAATTCATCAGTTTAATTTTTTACGCTAAGGTTGCAGTTGCTTAGGAACGGCAATTGAAATGTCTGTATTTATAAACCAAGAATACGTAGACATTATTTGCGTTTATGGGCCGTGCACTGGAAATTCAACTAGTGCGTATTGAAAATACGTATCGAAGGCTTGGGGAAACGGGATCAGTTTCAAATACACGACCTAATGCGGGAGCTCCACAAGTAAGAAGGATTTCGGCTGATGAAAGAATACTGGAAGCTGTTACAACTGATCTATCAATCAGCATCAGACGCTTAGCTTTGTTTCCAAACATAAAATTTCTAATGTACTGCATGAAGAAAATCTTTATCCATACCACCCTACACTTGTACAGGAACTGCTTCCCAATGATTTGGGAAAGAGACTTGGGTTTTCTAAGTGGTTGCTGGAGCAAAGCTTGGATTACGAGTTTATTAGCACAATTACTTGGACGGACGAATCTCAATTTACAAGAGATGGGATCACAAACTTTCATAATCTCCTTATAGGGGCTGCGGACAATCCACATACAAGGAGACATAAATCATTTCAACACAAATTCAGCGTCAGTATGTGGGCAGGTGTACTTGGAAGTTAAGCGGCCCCTTAAAACTACCACCTAGGCTGAATTCTACAAACTACAATATCTGGGGTTTTTGCGAAACGATTTACCAGAACTATTGGAGGACATTCCACTGATTCAACTAGCTTCATCATATTTTCAATAGCACGGCTCGCCAGCCCACTATGGTCGTGAGGTTAAGAATTGGCTACAAAACCAAAGGCACTTTGAGCACCTGTTATAATTGTTTTAGTATGCACATAAAATAAAATCTACCTAAGACCACATAACATCATTTTTTATTCAGAGCCTTTGGAGCTTAAAGCAAAAAAACTCTTTTTTTTATAAATTTTAACTGCTGCCGGTTTTTCCAAGTATCATAAAATCTGTGGGTTTTTCTGCAAACTCATTGATGATTTTTTTTAAATTATTGTTACTTTCATAAGAAAAAAATAGTAAAACATGTTAATTAAAAAGAATATGCCCAGGAACCCTGTATATTAGAATATGATATAAGAATTCTTAGTGGCTTTTTATTGGCGTTTTCGTTTGGGCTGTCAGAAGGCTATTTTTGGTGTAATCCGATTTTTATTTAAATGGAACACTAAAAACTTCTTCGGACTTTTATATTTTAAATATATTTTGTTGCGAATGCATTTGAATATTCAGAATAATAAATTGGCCAAACACAGCCGATTGCACGAAAACAGAAATCTAGTTTGACACATTATACTATTTGACGTTTATACATATGTATTTATATGTATTTTCATTTTGACGTAAAATCCAGGAGAGAAATTTTGATTCTGAGATGAAAACGAGAAGCAAAATTGTATTTCTGAAAAAATGGGGGGAAATAGTTTTATGTCCCTTTTGTGCTCCGGATCACGAAAAAAACGGCATATAATTAATACGCTTTAAATATCTAAAATTTGTACACACCTTCATTGACTTTATACCTAATACAACCGCCTGTTCATCATCTCTTTTTCTTTCTGAGGTTGTTATATCCGACTCTGTCTCGTGCGCAGGCGTGTACAATAATAGACATTGTCTATCATTGGATGTATTAAATCAAGCATTTTATTTAAATAAACAAATTTAAACATGTCAAAAAATAACAGCACATGACAAGTAAAATCTACGCCATTAAAAATAGAACGACTCTTAACAGCGCATTCAAATTGTCAAAATTCATTAGAAAAATGGCGAAAATTTCTAAATTGAAAAATTATAGTTTTCTTATCTTCTTGCCTAGCAATTGTTAAATAAATAACTTCAGAAAGTTGAGCTGTTAGGGAGTATGTATGAAGAAGCGAAACCGTGCCCGTCGCGAAAGAACAATTAAGAGTATTATTTGAAAACCGACGTTTAATTGATGCAAGAGCTAAGCCTGTCGACCATCCGTAGCTTCATAATATTGCCAGTTGGGTATTGGAGTTGCATAGAATTGAACAATAAGAAAAATGCAGGAGTCATCATTGGACTTTATGTTTGCGAAAATGAGGCGGTTGTGGTTGGTGAATAGATGGAGGTATCGAACTATGATTAATAAATTTGCATGTCCGGAACTTAAAGTTTTGGATGTGGGCGATGTGTATTTCCAACAAGATTACGTGCCGGGCAAGTGGTGAAATAACTTCCTTTTTGGGGGGAAAATTTCTTGCCCCTTCATTTCTGGAAATGGTGATCAAAATTGAAGCACTTAAAGCCAACTTCTCTGCTGTTATCGATGAAAAACAACCACAAAGGTGCGAAAATGTGATGAATAACCTTATTAAAAGAGACTTCGGATTAAATACAAATGATATTAAAGAAAATCTTAATTTTTTCTAAATTCGCTAAAAGAGGATTTTCAATAGTTCGAAATGACCTGCATCTGTCAAAATATATTTATTAGTATTATTAGCTAAGAATTGATAAAACTCTTTCGCCGTATACTGTCGATCATTATCTGTATCAATCAAACCGAACTTACAAAATGTACAATAATAAATTAAACATTTTTATCCGGAGCGGAAAATTTTAAATCGGATTTTTTTTCGGACTCGGTTAATTAGTCATGTAAAGTTTAAACGATCTAGCTAGCAGGCTTGCGCTGCTAAAGTTGTATTAAGCATTCTAGAAGAAATAACTACTCTGTAACTCCATAAAACAACCGTACCCGATCGAAAAAGCATCATTCCTATGGCGATTCATTTCAGTTACCGTGCTTAGAATTGATAAAATATAGTCGTATCTAGTTTCCTTGGCATTAATTTTAAAATTCAAATTCATTTTATTATTGGCAATAATATAGTAGTTACGAGTCGTTATCATCTCCATATTCCTTTTGTTGCGGTAATCCAAATCAGGTCATCCGTGGGACTTACCGAATGTTCATCTTTGGATTCGCGCCGGTGGCATAATTTGAAAGTCTCTGCTTTCACCTTTGCATGAAGCCGTTTCACAATAAATAGGTATGGTCCGAGTTTTTTTTTTAACTTCAAACAATCGCTAATGCTTCTTTTTGAGTTGTGCTGTAGTTTCTCTCATCTTTGCTTAAAAGCACGCGAAATAAACGCGTTAGGTATTTTGAGAACCGTCATTGTAATAAAATACCTGATACAGAAACGTTCGAACCATCGGTTCTTGTTACCTTTAAATGCTTATATGTATATGTAGAATATAAAGGGTGACCAGATCAGAGCGAAAAAAAAAAAATTAAATAAAACCACAACGGTGTGAGATATAAAATTGATTCTGGCTTTATTTTGAAGCTATGTTCATGCCATTATGTTTGGAATAGCACGTCATTTAAATGGTATGGTTGCCTCGACTTCGCTGGCAGTGCTTCAAGCCGTCGGCCAATTTTTGATGACTCGGCCCAATATGTGCGGCGTTATTCCGATGAAAGCGTGTCGAATGTTGGCCTAGAGCTCGTCCAAAGTGGTTGGCTTGTTAGTGTAGGCTAAGAACTTGACGTAGCCCCAGAGAAAATAATCGGGTGGTGTCAAATCGCATGATCGCGGCGGCCAATTCATAAACGCTCGCCGTGAGATGATCCTGTCGCCAAATTTCTCCTTCACAACTTTGAGCGTTTGCATGACATGCAGCACTGTCTTGTTGGACCCACAGCTCGGATATATCGATATTGTCGAACTCTGACCACAGAAAGTCGGTTAGCATCCTTCTATACCTGACACCATTGACGGTAACGGTGTCTCCTTCCTCATTTCGAAAGAATAAGGTTCGATGATGCCGCCATGCCATAAACCGCACAAAACAGTCAATCTTTGTGGATGCATTGATGCTTGGATTGTGTTCGCTCCAATAACGGCAATTTTTGGCCAAAATACTGATCTCCGGCCAACATTTCCAGCGCCAAATTGGGGAATCCACGGGGGTGTCTATGGTCGTTCGGATTGTGCATCAGCACAATCTTATACGGATGTAGGCCCAAATCCAACCGTAAAACAAGCCGGTTTGACTGACGATTTCTAATTCAGCTGATGCGCGCCGAATCGACATTTCTGGGTTTGATACTGGCCGCTACGGCGGCTATGTTTTCTTCATTTCGCACCAATCTCAGTCTGGTTCTTGCTTAAGATACAAAAGAGTGTACTCACGGTCAAACTTTTCCACGGTTGGAGGAATTCGACCTCACGACGAAATTTACGTTGCGTATTTACAACCGAGCCGGAATTTCGATAATATATTTTAATAATTTCCGCACGTTCGGCAAGACTTAAACGATGCATTTTTTATTTTTATTTTTTTTAAAGAACTTAACACTCATGTATTAAGTTTTTTTTTTGGAAAATGGGATAGAGAGAGAAAGAAAGATGTTTGGGTGATATCCAACATTTAATGGGGAGACTAAATTCTTAGTGGAAATCGGCTTGATGTTGATTTTCTAGTCAACTAATCATCTTACTTGATTTTCGTTAACTGAAAAAATGAATATGTCTTTCGGGCGAGGCTGGGATTCGAACACCGAACCTTCCGATTTGGAAGCTAGCCACTGCCACCCATGATGAAATGGCAAACTTAATATTTTGACAGCTGGATGTCATTGGTAACTTTGACAGCTGCTGAAACATAACAATTGGAAAAACTATCATTGCTATCTGGTCACCCGTTACTGTGTTATACACTTATATTTTTATACACTTTTATTTTTTATCAATAATTTTATATTTTTTAATTATTTATTTATTTTTTAATTATTTATTTATTTTTTTAATTATTTATTTATTTTTTTAATTATTTATTTATTTTTTTAATTATTTATTTATTTTTTTAATTATTTATTTATTTTTTCCCTAAAAGTAGCTTAACTCTAAATAAACTATGTAAGCCGTCTTGGCGTAAAGACCAAATTTGCCTCCAAATAGGCTACTCCGAAATTGGAAGAGACGGCGTATGAGCTTCTTTTAGGTCACTTAGCGACTCCATATCGCCCTTCAGAACCGGAAACGCTCCACACTGCCGTGTTCGACGTCTTGGTCGTGGTTAACGCTTATTAACCCACTACTATCAGTTGAGGTAGGAGGTAGCCTGGAGATCTGGCTATTTGTTGATGTGTTTTTTCAAATCAGCTTCATAATGAAATTACCCATTCTCGTTGGATACAAGTGTTCTGTACAAGCAAAGGCAAGTCTTCTCTGACACTTAAATATTTCCAATCAATTCTTACGTTTAACCACACGGTACATCCAAATACGAGTATACATCGGATAAGGGTCATGTAGCAGATTATTTATACCCTTACATCAAGTTGGTTGCTGAAAAACAGAATCTTTGTGATGGAAAGTTTTTCCTGTAGCTCTAGACAAAGCAACATCCAACACTTTCGCCAGTTCCTTTGGTTTTTGCCTGTTACCTTTAATTTCCGTCCAGTAATGGAGTGCCTTAGTTCTTAACCAGTTGTTTCTGTAGCTTTTTATGGAGCAAATTAGTAACCCGGAGAATTGTTGTGGCAACATAAATATCGAGGCGGAACCTTTTTTGGACAATTCGTCTGCTCTTTCATTATTATCATAACGACTGTGACCTGAGACCCAGATTAAATGGACTCTATTGATGCTAGTAAGTGTTATGAGAAGTTTAATGTAATCCCAGACAATTGTTGTTTTTGCTTCGGCAAAACATACTAAAATTGGAACGATACGGAGAACATTAGTATGACCTCTGGGCAAGGATGATACTGGGGCCTAAGGATCAACCTTCGCTTTTTCTATTGCGCCAGATTTACTTTTCATACCTACTGCATCTTAGGACAGCCTCGATGGTGTCCGGTGTGTCCTGTATTCTTGCATAACGTTTTATTCTTTCGTTTGCGTTTCGCAATTTGACGCGGCGTGCCCCTCTGAAACGAAAATATTGTTAAATGATCTCGCTTCTCTTTAACTTTTCCTATTTGACAACCTCGTACTTACCTGTAATGACTGAGTTGGACTCCAGCAGTGATGAACGGCTTAGTGCATTAGGCATGAATTTGGGCACCAAGGTGTTCAGTAGTTGTTCAACAGTAGATAGTTATGCAAATGGCACAGGTCTGGGGCATATATCATTAAGTACCGGGTTTTTCAATAAAACACAAAATAATTGAGATATCGGGCTGAAATTTGTTCCAGGTGTACACATCTTAAATTTAAGAATGGAATTCGATCTCATTCGTATGACCACTGCAGGCACATTTGCTGTCAGAAAGGTAACAAAACCATTACGTCCAAAGAAACAATTAACATCAACCTTTCTGTATACCGCCCCATTCTGGGCAGAGGCAGGACGAAGGAGTCTAAAACGAGAATATCGTCAACATATGGGCTCTGGGCGCTAGGGACAATTAACGGTTTTCGAACCATCTCAGACAAATCCGCCGTCGTTATAACTGGAATGGTCCCTATTGACATTCTTGCAGAAGGGACACTCAGAATATACAATGGAAAAATCTTGAGCCAGCACGACGTCAACAGCCTCAAGGCGATTAAAACTGAAGAAAAGGCAGCGTCAATAACTATTTGGCAGGCCCGTTGGACTAATACAACAAAAGGCAGATTGACGTTTAAGTTAATACCGGCAATCCAAGACTGGGGACTGTAACACCTATCTGGTCATCGTGGCTATCGAAAATATCTACACCGCTTCGGGCACGATAGCTCACTTTTTTGCCCAGATTCCCAAATCAAGAGGACGACATGGGATGGAAAAGTGGCACATCAAACCCACAGTCAATAATTGACCAAATGCTGCTTTGTCAAGTAATTTTGACAGAAAACATAAGTTTTTAATTAAAAGTTAAAATTGTTTATTGATTCATAAAGTATACTGTATAGGCTTATGTATCAAATAGCATATCGGGTTAATGGGTTTGCTGACACATAAGCACTCTTTTGTCGATATTTGCCATGAAAATTTTTCATGAATGTGGCTGAATTTCGTTGATACAGCGCTCAATTTGATTTTTCAGGTATGGGTGGTCGTGGGTTTGTGGGCATAAACCTTAGACATCAGAAAAACCCAAAGAATAATGTCCAAAGGCCTTAAATCGCATAATCTGTCAATTTTGATCACTAAAACAGGAAATTACATGACCAGGAAATGACTCATGCAGTAATTGAATTGTTTCTTGACATCGTCTTGTTGAATCCTCATGTCGTTCAGAAAAAGAGTGCGTTTATAGAAAACCGTCTATTAATTGAATTCATAATTCTCCGAAAAGATGATTTCGTCAGATTGGCCTCTCAATAGTTCTCCAAGCCTATTTTCTTTGCCGCCGATTGAATGCACTGGCTTATTCGGTTAAACTGGCATATTTTATCAACTTAACTTAAATACATACTGCCTACGAGGGCGGGTCAATAAGTCCGTGCATTTTTGAATTTCTGACCTCTTTACTGAAATAGCAACACTGCTCCTGTCAACAGGCATTTGTCAGTTGACTCCTGTCAAAATTTAAACTTGCTGCGTCAGTTAGTTTGTGTTTGACAGCTATTTTTATCAGACTACTCACTAATTTGAGGAGAAAATGGAAAAAAGTGAATTTCGTGTGCTTATTAAGCATTATTTCTTGCGAAAAAAAACCATTACCGAGACCAAGGCTAAGCTTGATAAATACTGCACCATCGATTTCAATGGTAAAAAAGTGGTTTACTGAATTTCGTTGTGGCCGTACAAGCACTGAAGATGCCGAACGTCCTGGACGCCCAGTTGAGGTCTCTACACCCGAAACAATCGAAAAAATTCACGATATGGTGTTGGCCGACCGAAGATTGAAAGTGCGAGAGATTGTGGAAGCCGTAGGGATCTCGCATGGCTCAGTGGTTTCAATTTTGAATGATCACTTGGGCATGAGAAAGCTTTCCGCAAGATGGGTGCCGCGTTTGCTCACAGTCGACCACAAACGCAATCGTGTAACAACTTCACAGGAAGGTTTGGCGTTGTTTAATCGCAATATGGAGGAGTTTTTGCGCCGTTTTGTAACCGTGGACGAAACATGGATCCATCACAACACACCAGAGAACAAACAACAGTCAAAACAGTGGGTTTCTAAGGGTGAATCGGCGCCAAAGAAGGCCAAGGTGGGTTTGTCAGCCAATAAAGTTATGGCGACTGTTTTTTGGGATGCACGCGGGATAATCCACATTGACTACCTTCAAAAGGGAAGAACAATCAATGGGGAATATTATGCCAACTTATTGGACCGATTCAATGACGATTTGAAAAAAAAACGACCTCATTTGGCCAAGAAAAAAGTTCTTTTCCACCAAGACAATGCAAGGGTGCACACATGTGCAGTTGCCATGGCAAAAATCCATGAATTGGGCTATGAATTGCTCCCTCATCCACCCTATTCTAAAGATTTGGCTCCGAGCGACTACTTCTTGTTCCCAAACCTGAAGAAATGGCTTGGTGGAAAAAGATTTGACTCCAATGATGAAGTCATCTCGTCATTTTGAGGACCTCGACAAATCATTTTTTTTGGAAGGGATAAAAAAATTGGAGAAGCGTTGGACAAAGTGTATAGAGCTCAAGGGAGACTACGTTGAAAAATAAAATTATTTTTTTATCAAAAAATCTGTTTTAATCCAAAAGTCACGGACTTATTGACCCGCCCTCGTATTTTGACTGTCAATCTAAAGTTGGGTGGTGGTGATCTAAAATTGGATTGATAGCCGATTACGTTTGTAGTTGAGATGATCAGTTGCCCGAATTTGTATTCAAGCTAAGAAATGGGTGGCCGTAGCTCAAGTGTTAGTGTATTGGCTTCCAAATCGGACGGTTCGGGGTTCGATACCAGCCGAGTACAAAAGTCATTCTTTTTTTCAGGCAACTAAAATCACGTAATATGAGTGATTGTCTAGAATACAACAAGCCCAATTACCCATGGAGCGAAATAACCACTGAGCCCAACAATTTTTCTTTCTCTCTCTGCCTCATTTTCGTAAAAAACTTAACACGTGCTCAGCCCTCTTAAGTGTTAAGTTCTTAAAAAAAAATTTAATGAAATAGAAAAAGTACCGCCATTTAATTGACTTTTGTATTTTTTTATTTGAATTTATAATTCTCATATTCCAAGAATAAAACACACTTGGTTAAAAAAGGAAGCTTAAGTACTTATGACACTTCCTATGAAGCATAAATACAAGCTTCTGCAATTATATTATACATATAATACAAAAAAAGATAGAAGAATAATGATTACCCGTACGTATCGGATGATGGGTAAGGCCACTACATGGGAGCAGACAATAGCTTCGCATCCCTAGCAGCATCTGAGTCAGATGATGAAGACGATGAGGTCGAAGCTATTAATAGTAGCATTAAAGAGCTACAGCAAAGAGTGCTTGCTATTAAGACAAAGCAAGTGGCAAGGAGGGAGATGGAAAAAATACAACAACTTCAGAGCCCTCAGCAACAACAAAATGTAAACGTGGAGCTACCACAAAAACTGAAACATCCATCAAAACAACAACAAATACAGAAACCGTCACAAGAACTTACAAAGAAAAATGCGAGTTAAAGTTGTCCTTTACATGGACAACAAAAAAAACGCGAACGTCAGCCAAAGGGCTGACCAAACTGTTCGACTTACAATGAAAAAACCGTTTTTGATACTCGTTATAATTTTATTAGAAATACCGAATTCGATTGGTTTACACGCAATGCAGTCCAGACCAGAACTGATTTCACAATCCTCATCAGCTTAACTCCAAAGCTCTTCGCTATGCAAAGGTTCCCATGCATTCCTCCTGACTGTGCACTTTACCCAATTCGAGTGCACTTGATCCGGTGTCGAATAGCCTGCTCGTGCATTCGTTTCCGTGTGAAACTCAACAGACTAATTATTTGCTGAATCAGCTGGAAACCTGTTTGCACCTGTTGGAATAAGTTATTAGGCGTCGCATATCGGATTGTGATAACTTGCGCAACCACAAGAAAAGCATAAACAGCAAAAACAACAACAGCAGCATCAGCAGCAACAACAGCAGCAACAATAACAGCAACAGCAGAAACAACATCAACAGCAGCAACAACAACAGCAACAGCAGAAATCAACCAAACTACGTGTACCACCAATCAACACATATAAGATGGAGTTGAAAGACACGATTGAATTATGTAAGTCGGCCATAGGCAATAATTTTTATATTAAGAGACTTAGCGTAGATAGGCACGCGATCCACTGTAACACAGTGGAGCGCTATTATAAAATAAAAAATGTATTGAGGGATTCGACGACGGAGTTCTTCTCCTACACCCCGAAAGGGGACAAGCTGCAAACAATGCTGCTGAGGGGATTAGAACCGTCGACTGACCCGAAGGAGCTCCTTGCACTGCTGAAAGAAGAGTACGAAGGGCTCAAATTCGTGGGGGTCAAGCCGTTTGTCACGGCTAGAGCTAAAAGGGAGAAGCGGAAACTACCCTTCTTCCTGGTTCAGCTAAGTCCCGACAGCAAACTGGATGGTCTAAGGAGTATCAAAGTCCTAGACTACCAGGTTGTACACTGGGAGAAATTAAAGAGGAGCGAAAACATTTTACAATGTGTTCGCTGCCAAAGGTTCGGGCACGCCGCGTCGAACTGCGAAATGCAGCCTCGATGCGTGAAGTGTGGAAAGAACCACAAGTCAGAGGAATGCGTTCTGGGTAAGGACGGAACGTCAGAAAAAAGCCAGCTCTCTTGTGCTTTGTGTAGAAACACGGGACACACCGCAAATTATCGGGGTTGTCCCAAATTCCAGTACATCAAAAGAATAAATCTGGCCCGGCAGCAGAAGGTGGAAGTTAAACGTCCACCCGTGCATTTACAAACTCCAGCCGTTACTCCCCATGTTACCTACGCCCAAATGGCGGCAGGTAGGGGAAGTACGGTACAACAAGCAAAGGTAGTTTCTCAGGCCCCAAGTCTAGAGCACCGGAACCTGTACCTGACATGCTGGCTATCTTGCTCTCAATTCAGGGGCAAATACAGGAACAGGCTAAGCCGGTAGATCAAATATACGCGCTGCTGCCGGGCCTAGCGCACCTCCAGTCGTAATGGGTACGTACATGGCGGAGCAAACCCTGAAGGTCCTTGCAGTGAATGTTAATTCACTGATTGGGTTCGAAAGAAGAGCCGCACTGTTTAAGTTGCTTAAAGACCAAGCCCCTGATGTGCTTTTGGTTAGCGAAACTAAGCTTACCAAAAGATACAAAATGAGGCATAGAAGATATAAAATATTACGAAGAAACCGACCCAATTCCATTCAAGGAGGAGGCGTTGCGATCTTTGTAAGAAAAGGACTGCGTTTCAAAAGAATGTACAGTAGTAGGTTCCAGGTGCTGGAAGCATGCGTCATGTACATCCCTCTCCGTAGTGGAAAGCGGTTATACATGGTGTCTGTTTATGCACCTAAGGCTACTCAATCCACTCTACTCATCTCAGAGCTTGAGACACTTTTTCGAGTCCTAAGACTGGAATTGGAGGAGAATTACTTTATTATCGGTGGAGATTTCAACGCCAAACATAGAGATTGGGGAACTACTAGAGGGAACCTACTATTCAATTGGTGGGGTCAGCACAGTATAATGTATCGACTCGGCCTCAAGGCGACGGATAGTTCGTCGTTTCCCAGACACGGTTCCTATTTGGACCTCTTGCTGTTCGACACACGAATACACCTGACATGTACTAACCAACATACCATAAACTGTCTACGCACTTTCGTGTATGACAGTGACCATTGCGGTCTCAGTACCGAAATAACCGTTCCGAACGAAATTGTGGAATTGGACGAGTTTGTTCAAAGGCATTCCTACAACTATAGTGGGGTGCGTTGAAATGAAATAGTGAACTGGCTATTCGAGAGCTTGGGTTTCACCCAGTTCAGTGACGAGAATATGACAAATAATGTCATCGCCGACGATAGGGTACTACCCCCGTTCATTTCGAAGGAAGAGCTCCAAACGATCTTCGAATAACTTAGAAGTAAGAAATCAATGGGAACCGATGAAATACCGAACATTGTGCTTCGACATCTCCCACTAGAAGCGGTGGACATTTATACCACCCTGCTTAATAATGCAATGAATAATGCACATTATCCAGCGCATTGGAAAACTGCGGTAGTACACCCTATTCCCAAAAGGAATAAAGATGCATCCAATCCGGCGAATCTCCGCTCGATCAGTCTTCTTCCAAACATCAGTAAAGTTTTCGAGAAGGTGATCAATAGAGTCCTGACTAAGTGGGTTGAGGACAAACATATAGTTCCGGATAATCAAATCGGTTTCAAGGCGGGGCATGATATCATTCATGCTCCGTCCAAACTGATTTCTGATATCCAATGGAACAAAGGCAAGAAACAGTGCACTGCCTGATTGACTTGGAAAAAGCCTTCGATACCGTATGGTTAGAGGGACTCTTTTTCAAGCAGGACAGGTTGGGCATTAGTAAACCATTGCTGTATATTATTTTTGATATGCTCTCCAGTAGACAGTTCATCGTGAAGAATGGCGATGTGACTTCTGCTGGAACATTTAACATTAAAAACGGCCTGCAACAGGGTGCGGTAAATTCGTCGATCCTATTCAACATTTACACAAGTGATCTGATAGGTTCACTTCACCATGCCATAGCGTACGCAGACGACTTAATCCCGTACAGAACAGGTCCAAAGATTGAGGTCATTAATATACTTTTGCAACGTGACTTCGATAAAATTAAACGATATTGCGATGACTGGAAGTTGAAAATCAACTTTCAGAAATCGGAAACCATTCTGTTTAGGACGCCTTTCTCTGGGGTCTCTAGGGATACCAGAAAGAATTGGCGAAAGTTCTCTATCGTCGGACAACATGGACAGCCACTTGCTTGTCGAAATGTAGTCTTGGGATCTGGCTAGACCAATTTCTATATTTTAACAAACATATAGATATTGCTCTGACCAGAGCCAAAGGTGCTTTTGCCCTTACAAAGAGACTGTTTTATAACAGCCAACTCGATGCGAGGGTGAAGGTGATCTGCTACATAGCCCTTATCCGGCTTAGGCTTGTATTTGGTTGTCCCGTGTGGTTCAACGTGAGAGCAAGCTTATTGGAAAAGATTCGGGTGTTTGAGAGGGCTTGTCTTCGGACTTGTCTTCGCTTATATAGAACACCGGAGTCCGAGTACATAAAATTCTATCCTAATGAGGTCTTATACAATGGGCGAACCTAATAAGAGTGGACAATTTCGCCATTAAGTTGACTCGAAGGTACATTGCAAGAGCAATGTCCTCATCGAACAACCTGATCCCCGGGGCTTACTACCCAATTATATGTATCATGAGAGAGTTCGCTTTGACGGCTTTATTCCTCCAGAAGCGTTCCTCTATCTAGATAGCAAAGGTCTGATCCAGGACAGATTGGCGGTGCCGCTAATCTTCCACGTCGCTCGAACAGCTGCGGACAGGCGACTCAACTACGACAGAGACGTCGCACATGGCAGTGCGGAGCGTCTCCGGTTCAGTAGGGCGGTAGGGAGTCGCGACATGAGGGATGTTGCTCGACAGCACCAACAATTTTGGTGGCTAGTGGAAGGGGAAGGTTCGTCGTCGAATTCGTCAAGTTATAGGTAGCTTCATGTGAAGCAATTCGGTCGTTTGCCTATTTTAATAGCCATGGCCGGTTTATATAGTTTTAGGTAGGATTAAGTTAGATTTAAGGAAAAAAATACACAAAAAAAAAAATAAAAATTAGAACAGATGTGGGTAACACAATCTGAAATAAGGGGTAGTTTAAGTAGGATTAAGTAGGTTAGGATTTATTTTTAGGTAGTTTGTAGGTTTAGTTTTAAGTTTTATATCATAACGAAAAAAAGTCCTGATACTAAGTTTTTTTAGTTAAAATTCTTTTCTTAGTTTTAGTGTTAATAAATTTAAAAAGCAAAATAGACTGTAAGCAACGTTGAAAGACATAGATTAAGTATTATGTTTAACCTAGAGTGCCCGCATGGGGTCAGTAAGTTAAAATAAGGTTACTTTTAAGTTATTTAAGCTAATTTTTAAGCGTTTTTTTGTATAGCATGTAAGAGTTAATCAATGAAGTCTAAGTCAATGAAGCATTTAAACTGAAAACTGAAAAATAAAGATCACGCGGGAGACAAAGGCTAGAATGTTTGTCAAATATGCTGGGATCTGCTTTGATCGGCGTCGGAAATTAATACAAGCGATGGTTTTCAACCTCCAAAATGGATAGAAATTTTAAGGAAATCGACTATCCTTGCGAAACGTACTCTGGTGTGTAAACATAATTTTAGGTCCGTTCGCGTACTTTTTGGACTAAATACAATATGTAAAAACTGTCAAATTCGGAGGAAGGAGGATAAAATTCTCTCTCAGAGAGAAAATTTGTCAAAAATTAAGCAAACGGGTTTGAGACTGTTTTGTACAATACAAGGGATTTTTTTTTAGCTTTTTTTAAAAATTTCGTGGACTAAAATCGACGAGAGGGGAAATCATTGTAATTGTTCTCTCATTTCGCTCTGTTCTGCGAAAAACTATGAAAAATATGAGCTGTTTTTCGTAGCTTTTCGTAGTTTTGGACAGTCGCGAACAGACTTATTATTCATCTCAAAAGTCCTCAAGCTGGAACACTTGCTGTCAAACTGTTTGTATGTTTGTAAGGGTGATTTTTTTGCTGAATAGTTTTTCAATGTTCTATTTTTGACAGCTCACGGGTGATCCGTGCCAAAATCAAACATTATCAGTTAGCATTGCCATTTCATCATGGAAAGACTTATATCCGAACAAAGCTTAGAAATGATTGAATTTTATTATCAAAATTCATGCTCTGTGAAAAATGTTTTTCTCGAACTTAGACCATTTTACGGTCGTCATAATCGACTTACTGAACAAGTAATTCAAGCCATAGTAACCCAATTTCGCACCAATTTCAAACTATTGGACATCAAGTCACCCATCCGTATGCCTAGAGAGGGTACAGAGGAAAATATTGCTGTTGTATCCACCAGTATTAATGAAGACCGTGATTTGTCCATTCGTCACCGTCCGCAGCAATTGGGGTTATGTTACTCTACAACGTGGAAGATTTTACGGGAACATCTTGGTCTAAAACCTTAAAAATTACAGCTTGTGCAAGAACTGAAGCCGAACGACTTGCCACAGCTTCGAATTTTGGGTGAGTGGACCTTAGAAAAGCTAGAAAAATATCAGTTTTTTTCATGGAAAGATTGTCTTCAGCGACGAAGCTCATTCTGGTTGAATGCCTTATTTGGTCCGATGAACAACCTCAGGCAATACAAGGGCTGCCAATGCACCCGGAAAAATGCAGGGTTTGGTGCGGTTTATGGTCCGGCGGATTCATTGGCCTGTATTTTTTCAAAGATGGCCGTGAGTACAACGTTGCCGTCAAGGGTCCCGCGCAAAATGCACCAGCTGTACCTGGTCGACATGTGGTTCTAGCAAAACGGCACTACATGCCACACAGCACGCGAATGGATGGACCAATTGAGAAATGAGTTCGGTGAGTAATTTATCTCTCGTTTCGTCTATGCCGATAAACTAGCGTCAATTACATCCTTGGAAGACAACATTACACTTGTTATTAGCGAGGTACCAGCCAGTATGCGCGAAATTCAAAATTGGGCTATGGACCACATTCCAAATTGTGCGGTCAGTTAATAATCGAATAAATCGCAGTATGAATTTATTTTTTTAACGGCTATTTTCATAATATGATTAAAAAATTTTAACACGTTGCGCCACCGAGTATCTATCCATGACTAAATTTGTCAATGACTGCAGATAATAGATTTCGATATGATACAATCTTTTATTCGGCACTCTCATGGTGAAATATACGAGGGTATTCCCAGAAGTACCCGGCCTAACAAAGAAAACACAAAAAATTTGGGAAAATATATCTTTATTTCTTACGTAATCTCCTTTTACACTTTTACCAGCGATGGTCTACAGTTTCCATACCCTGTTTATAGTGAGAACCGTCCGACTCCTTAAAATAACCATCAACCGCAGACTCCACCTCTTTACTGTGGCAAATCTTTTACCACCGAGCCGTTTTTTCAAGTTCGGAAATAGAAAATAATCCGAGAGGGTTAAATCTGGCGAATAGGGTGCATGAGGAAGCAATTCGAACTTTAACTCATTGATTTTGGCCAACGCGATGATGGATGTGTGAACTGGAATTGTCTTGATGAAACAAAACTTTTTTCTACGCCAAATGCGCCATTTTTTCCTGGTTTCGTCTTTCAAACGCTGCAATAAGTTCGGGATTGTTTGTCGTAGATTGCTTTTCCTTTCTGAAGATAATCAATGAAAATTATCCCACGCGCATTCCAAAAAACTGATGCCATGACCTTGCCTGTAGATGGAAGTGTCTTCGCCTTCTTTGGAGCCGATTCTCCCCTTTGAGTCCAATGTTTTGACTGTACCCTCGTCTCGGGTGTGAAATGATGGACCCATGTTTCATCCAGGTTATGAATCGACACAAAAACTCGGTTTTATTGCTGTGAAACTTTGCCAAACACTCGATTGAAAATCCTCACAACGCTGTTTCTGTTCCATTGTAAGTAATCGCGGCACCCATCTTGCGCACAGCTTTCTCATGTCCAATTTTTCAGTCAACGTGCGATGTACAGTGCTTTTGAAATGCCTACCATGTCTGCTAGTTCACGCACTTTCAATCGACAGTCATACAATACCATTTTGGGGATTTTTTTCAACATTTCTGGTGAACTGACCTCATTTTATCGACCACTGTGATGTTGTTGTACACAAAGGAGCAGAGGATCGAGGCCTATCAAGTGAAAGTATTGTATCACATACAACACAAATACTAAACAACGTAGCGTCGTCAAACTCTAAATTAAAGTTGTATAAGGTTGGCATTTTCTACATTCTTTAGTAGTAGGCTTTTTTTTACCCAAATTTCATTTCCCATGGCAGACAGATTTCAATTGATCTAGAAATGAAATGAAAAGGAAGAAATAACAATTTTGCGTAAGAATTTCTTTCTTTCAAACAAAAAATATATGCATATAATATGTGAGAGCCCAGTCATTGAAAAGCAAATCAAACAAAGTAAAGTACTTGATCGCGCCCAGACCATCCATCGCAGTGATGCGGAATGCTTTAGTCAAAGTTAGGAAGAAACTACGTAATTAAAATAATATGTAAAACCACAAAAATCTAACAACACTGCGGTGAAAAGTTGTATTTTTAGAATTTTTTATAAATGCGTCTTTGAGAAATGAGCTGATAAAGTGGGAAAATGTTGTCAAAATCGGTATTTTGGTTATGTTAGGAAATCTTTAAAACAGCTATAACTGGAATATGTATAAGGTGAATAAATTGAAGTCGTCGGATTAAAGTGTTTTAAAACATGTTTATACTTTTTTTTTTTATAATTTGCGCGCGCTTGATGGATTTAAGTACACTTAAAATGTTTGCACACAGCGCGGGCGAAGGAAAATCAGGGAGGATAAAAAGAGAGATACCGGTGAACGTTAGTTTTAAATGTTTGAAGGGTATAAAGACTAGGAAATAAGGAGCTAGGCAGGGCATTCCATAAGCGAGTCACGATATTTTAGAGTACGTCCGAAAGTGGGGTTGAGGGTATACTGATGAACATTCTTAGCGAGAATCTATTTAGTTTTAATTATCTATTGTAATTTTCTTGTAGATCTTCTTGTAGACCAGTCTGATCAGTCTCATTCTATCGGAAATGGGATAGTTGATACGAAAACACAAACTATTTTAACAACTACAACGGCTGGTAAAACACATTATAGTCCAATTGGACCTTTGCATTTGACAGCTGAGGAATGTAATGAGATTTTAATGAAGCGAGCTCTGGCAGCATCACAACAGAATCATACAACTATAACTACAGCTGATGGACAAACGGGTAACATATTTTAAAATTTTGTTAAAACAAATTTGTAATTCGTATTGTTTATAGGAGACATTATTCCAGGAATGTCAGTACATGTGCAGAAAGTTATACAAGGACTAGAAGACAATGAGGAATCGCAAGATAATTCCCCAAATTGTAAATTAGAACCCCCTATGGAAATATCTCCGAAAGCAGAACTACAAGATTCGGTACAAAATTACAAGCATCATATTAATTTACTCGATTTTTGTGATTAAATATTTTTAGAACGACCAGACAACCAATCAAACAGTAAAAGAAAGACCATATAGTTGCGAAGAATGTGGAAAGTCATTCTTACTTAAACACCACTTGACTACACACGCAAGAGTGCATACAGGTAAACAAGAAATTTGTTATATTATAAATTTATTTATGTCATTTTTTAAAAATATTTTTTATTTTTTTTTTATCAGGAGAACGACCACATGTTTGTGTTCATTGTGGGAAAAGTTTTGCCCATAAACACTGTTTAAATACGCATTTGCTATTACATTCAACCGAACGTCCTTACCAGTGTTGCGAATGTAAAAAAAGTTTTACTTTGAAACATCATCTTTTGACGCATTCAAGAGTTCATAGTAGAGAACGGCCTTTTGTGTGTCAGGAATGTGGTAGATCTTTTCCTTTAAAACGACATTTAGTTACTCATAGTAAATTCCATGCTGGGGAGCGACCGTATGTATGCGAAGAATGTGGAGAAAGTTTTGCACAAGAAAATCATCTAATTATGCATTCGCGGTACAAAACATATTAAGAAATCCATACATTATACATATTATATTATATTATAAAATTTGTTTGAATTTTAGATTTCATGGATCTGTTAATCCTTTTGTTTGTCCTGATTGTGGAGTAACGTTTCCCCGGAAATTTCAACTTGTTAATCATGGTAGAATCCATGGAAAGGTGCCGCATGCTTGCACTGTGTGTGGTAAGGAATTTCTACAAAAACGGACTTTGGTTTCACACATGAGGTAATTGTATTGTAATCATATTTATATTTTTATTTTTTCTTCCTTTTCTTTTCAGAATACATACTGGTGATCAACCATATCCATGTACTGGTTGCGGGGATGGTTTTCCATCAAAAGCTGAACTTAATCAGCATATACGGGTGTCACATGGTGGTGTGAATCCAAATTCTTCACATACTACAATTGTTCCAACTAATACAATAGTAACGACAACAACTCATAATCCGAATCAAATTCAGGTATGCAGCTTAAATAATAATATAAATAATTGCTTGAATTCGACGACATGTTAGAAAGGAAAACTATTCTTGATTACGCCAATATTCTCCTAATATTTGTCCGCTGACATTTGTCACATAGAAAAACGTAAATATTTTTGTTTCACAAAAGATTATGTGCGTAACATAAGTTTTTAATGATATCCAGCAAAAAGAGAAAGTGAAAGAGCTGTCAGTTTCAAAATGGTATGTAAAGAACATGCAGATGGCTCACCCTTATGCATATGCATATACATATGTACAAAAATATGTATATACAGTTGTGGCGAACTAATTAAGAACGTTCGTAAGCACTGGCAACACCATCGCTCCAATAATAAGACAGATGGTAACCAAAATTAAAAGTACCGCTATCTGCAATATTCACTCATGTCTCTTTTCATGTTAAACTGTTACTATCGATGTTATTGGCCAATTATTCGCTTGGCGATGTAATTAAGAACGTTTCACTAAAACAGGTTTGTTTGTAGAATTTCGCTGCCCATGGAAATATACTAATTCATTTGAAATTAAAGGGATATTATTAGTTTTTGTTGGGTTTAAAGATATTTTGAGCGTGGTATGGTGAAAAAAGAACTGCACAGGCATGAGGGAAGCCATACAAAAACTTCGCAACATTGAAAGATTGTCCAATCCAATATTGGTATTGCAAAAAAAAACTTGATTACTCGAAAACAATGATTTTTAACGCCGTAAAATATGTCGAGATACATCAAACCACCGCAAGCGTATAAAGACGTAAAAGACCTCGCAAAACGAATGAAGCTCAAGATAGGTTGATAGTTCGCACGGCAAAAAAAAATCATTTTTTGAGCTCGAGCGGTATTCGGAAAGGAGTTTTCGGCAAAGACCCAAATGCATGTGACTTCCTGTTGAGAAAATATGTACCTGTTCTCAGGTAGTAAATGTTTGCGGGTGCAAAATTTCAAACAGGTGTAAAGAGTGAAAATCGATTGCAAAATGTATGGTCTCATCCTAGTGATCCCCAGTGTACATCCCCCTGAAGTATGATAAAATTTTCAGCTGTATTCATTGTTTACTTTGTCTATGGCAGCCGCTAAGTTTAGACGTGTTTTTATGAGCTCGACTATGTTCGTTTGTTAAAACAAATGGATCAAAGAATTGAAATATATCAAATTTTGCGCAAAAAATGAAATAAAGTGTAACAAAGTGTGTGAAATATTAACAAAAGCCAATGGTGAGTCTGCTATGAGCAAAACAAGTGCTTACGAGTGGTATAAGCGTTTTCAAGATGGCCGTGAAGACGTTGAAGATGACGAACGCCCCGGACGCCACAGCACATCAACAACCGATGAAAACGTGGAAAAAGTGAAAGAAATGGTTAACTGAACGATGGACGAATCACAGTCAGAGAAGTCCCTGATGATGATGATGGCATATCGATTGGCTCATGCCATGATTTTTTTTTCGAATGTTTTGGGTATGAAACGCGTGCCAGCAAAATTTGTTAAAAAATTGTTGAACTTTGAACAAAAAAAGCGGCGAATGGAAGTTGCTCAGGAGTCACTAAATGAAGTCAACGACGATATTCGCCAGACATGGCTCCGTGTGATTTTTTCCTATTTCTAAAAATATAGAGAATCTTAAAGGGCCGTCGTTTTACAACCATAGATGACATTAAAAGCGCATCGCTGAAAGAGCTAAAGGCTATCCCAAAGATCGAGTTTGAGAAGTGTTTCGAGGATTGGAAGAAGCGCTGGCACAAGTTCATAATATCTAACGGGTACTATTTGAAAGGCGACAACATTAATGTAGACGAATAAATAAATACAATATTTTTTAAAAAAACTAAAATTCCCGTTATGTTCTGAACACACCTCGTATATTCAGCGTTTTAACATTGGGAGCTGAGTGAAGTATCCAGCCTGCTCAATTGTTTTAAGAGCAAGATGTGGTGCGAACAATTCAGTCTGAAATCTTTTTAGCTAAAATGGCTCATAATCCACAGTACTGCTTAATTCTTTTCAACAAGCTTCGTATTCAATTTTAGCAAACTTCTTTTGAGGCTTTCGATTTGAATTTTTTTGTTAACTGTAGAGATAAGATAAATTCTTAGATATTTTTGACTATATTAAAACCAACACACTCATCGCAACACATGAATTGCATAAATATTAATAGGGTTAAGTCTCAAACACTAGTATTAGTACTATTGTATTCGATTGCTTGAATTATTGTAGAATATTTAATCAACGATGATTTTGCACTACTCATAGGCGTTTTCGTACTCAAGTACAAAAATAGTCAGTTGTTTAAAAATCTGCTATTTCTTTGGAGATACAATTGGCTTTAGAAGTGGAAGGATTTAAATTCCCAGCTCATGCCTTTACCTTTTGAAGTATGGGCTTCTGTTCTCTGATTAACGATTTGATAAAGTGATTGTTTTACTTATAGAAAACGAAAAAAAAAAATTGTTTTATAGGGTTTTGAAAAATTAAAATATTGTTTTCAAATCTTTATACATTTGTTGCAATTTATAGCATTATGTATTACACATAAATTTCATATTTATAACTAATACAACTGATAATTAATAAATGCAAAATAAATTGTCCAATTAAAAGGCTACAGATTTCTTTGGTGGGAGAAGAAATAAACCAACAGGGAGTACACGCGCCCTACCATCTCTCCAAATGGAGTTGCTCATGACCTACAAAATTTTAACCAAGAGCAGAATCTACCACATTATGTACTAATTACAAAACAAATATAAAAAAAGATAATTAAATTTTACTCTGTACGATAAAAATCTGCAGTACAGGCGGATGAATGTCGCTCAGTTTCCGGCTATAATTACTCTAAACTTCCACTGGTTGTAATTACTCTAATAATCCGCAACATTCTTTATGCGATCGGTTTGCCACACAGTCAGATGCAGAAGGATGGGTGGTATGTGTTTGCATCATTGATGTCCGCTGCATTTCCTTAAATGACCAGAGTTCCTATTACCTAATTTAAATAAAGCAACATTGTCATTTCACTTGGATGTGATTTTTGTGTTTCAAGAAAGCTGATGCGCTCATCGAATCCGTGATACTATTCGATGTGTGTGGTATGTGTTGAATCGCCATACGGTGAGTCTGTCATATGTTTTATTTTATCTTTGATATGAGCATTAAAATGCACATACAAGGTGAATGACTCGAACTCCAACTTTTTAAAATGCTATAATTTATTTTTTGATAAATTTTATTGTGCCAAAGCAAAAAATGTTGGAAAATACATCAATTTTCAAATTGTATCAGTAGTTTTCAATATGTCCACCTTTGGCGCGAATAATGGCCTTGAGACGGCCGAGGAAAGTATCGCACGCTGCACGCAAGTGTCTCTGCGGTATTTTGGCCCATTGCCGGCGAAGTGCTTGTTTGAGGTGGTCCAAACTTTGGTATTTTTTAGTGCCAACCTTCGCCTTCAAAATACCCCAGGCAGAGAAATCGAACGGATTTGCATCCGGAGAATTTGCACTCCATTGTGTTGAAGAAATGAAGTGTGGAACATTGTTTTTTAACCAATCTTGGTTGACGCGCGCTTTGTGAGACGGTGCCGAGTCTTGTTGAAATGTCCACGGTCTCCGACCGAAATTATTGTTTGCCGAAGGCTTCAATAAGGCCTCTAAGACAGTTTCACGGTATACGATCGCATTAGTTTTGATGCCACGGTAGGTAAAAATTTTCGAAGGACCTCTCGGTCATTTTGTTTGTTGACATATTGCTCGATAACAAATGACGACTCATCGGAAAAAACCAAATTCGGCAACTCACCACTTTCGTGCAAGCGTAGCAACCCCTTCGCTCTTTCGACTCTAACTTTTTTCTGTTGCGGTGTAAGATCGTGTGCTTTTTGGAATTTCAATGGCTTGAGCCCAAGCTCATTTTTCAGTATGTGTTGAGCCTTCACTTTCCAATGTTTTGCAATGCTGCCAGTATCACGGTAACGAGCTATGGTTCGAGACACAAATGATTTATTCACGTTGAGATGCTGGAGGGCTCTAACGATAGCTACTTGTGGTTTTCCAGCTAAATATAAAGCAATCACACTCTCACATTTGAATTTCATCGCGGATAAAAAATTTGCAACGCAACTGAGACGCAAATCGTTTAAAAGGCTTGTAAATAATAAAATTATCTGTCATGTGTCAAAATGAACGGTTTGGAAATTATAGCAGTCTGAAGTTGGTTGCAGTTCGAGTCATTCAGGGTGTAGTATAAGATATAAGATAGAACATTCGTAAGCTTGTAGATGAAATTATAAAACATCGTCATGGTAATGAATGGCTTAGTAAAAATAGCATACTCATAGAAGAAAACAGATGAAATGGCTCAGCTTACCACTGTATAATATCTTCCATCTTTGGTTATACTTGCCTAAAAAGTATATGTAGATTCTAAGCCAAAATTCTTTGTAGAAAAGGAATATGGGAATACAAAAATTATATTCCTAATTTCAATAATGAATTTCACAAGCGAAATAAAGATGGTTTCAAAGTATTACACTCCTCATACTTATGCATGTTTCATAATTGGGGTAGTCGAAAACAGAAAATCTTTTCGCGGGGGATAAAGTCTTGGCAAGTCGTGTTATCAAAAAATACACACAAGACACTCACAGTCCCATGTAACAGGAGTCGAAAGTTCTGCGCAGCACGTACGTCAGAACAGTTTCTGACGAATACTGTTTATTGAGTAGAAAATGTTCAGTATTTCAATAAACAAAATGGTAGAATGTAGGCTCGCTCACCAGCAGAAGCATCAGAGCTAATTCCGAAAATCGAACGTAGGCACCGGCCCCATCAGTAATAATATCTGAATTAGCTATAATGACATTACCTGCTGTCATTTTTGTGAGAAAGCACTTAAACTTAAAATTTCAACGAAAGTTTATCAAAGAACTGTTCTCGAAGACGTTTGTGAAGTCGTTCAAAGTCAAACAATGTTCGCTGTGCACATTTCAAAAAGATTCTGCTTCCGTTCACATTGAAAACAGTGGCTCAAAACAACTTTCTGGACTTGTTATCACCAAATTGACCCGGTAATTAACAAGCTATGTTCCGTTTAGGAACATGTCCTCTACTCCTGCTCTATTCGACATCGAAGTATTAAGTGTGCAAAGCGGGCTCTTGTCTGAGCAGTGGGCATTTTTGCCATGGATTTGGGATGTGGTGCGACCTATGAATTAGAGTCTCAGGTCATGTTGGAAGGCAAATGATGGTCAATTCAAATAATGTATTTCTAACTATTGAAAAGTTCAATAAATAAAATAAAAGCAATTGAAAAAAATTAACTCATTTTCATTTGGGATTATTTTTTCCATGCATTGTATAATTACTTATAACTGGAAAAAAATAGACGATTAAATACCCAAAAGTTGCTACTGTCTATAACTCATTCTAAAGAAGTAGATATCTCCTCAACCCTTTTACGGCATATTTGATTACGGCTTCCCCAGTTTATATGAGTGGATTCCACTGTACGAGTATGGCATACCATATTTCGGAATGGAATTGTCTTCTCGCCGTAGAGCGGATATTTTTATGAACATCCCTCTTTCCCGTTCTTTTCGCAAGGGTGCGAAAAGTAGTTCGGCCGATGAATTACAAAGCATTCATATACCCATTTTTCTTGATGAACTTGATTAGGTACTGTTATTTAGGGGATTTCTTGCTTCCAAAGACTCGTTTGAATTCACGATCATATTACCATCGTCAAAGTGAGCTGATCCTTATGTTAAATCAAAAGTTACCATCTAAACTTTTCAATGGATTTTTATTCAAGTTCCAAACACCAATGAGTTACTGGGTGATGTTACAGACAGTCCTATTGTTACCCCACGAGGCAAATGAGTCGATATACTGCCACTTATCACTTCACACAACACTGCACTTCATTTTCATGAAACAAAATTTAGCTTCTATGTATTGTAGCTCAATAATATAATAATAATAGTAGTAACAAAAACACAATTGCTTCATTTTAGTTTTGGGAAAGCATAATGTTTTGCCATTTGCAACGTGTTCCATAATTGTATGGAACGTACGATTGATAATAATAGTAATTTAAAAATAATATATTTTTATGTCTCCAGAAACATACAATTGAAATTAGATTTACATATGTACATTTGTATATACGGTTTACTTGAATATGAAAAATATGTTCCTAGATTCATCAGTCGCAGCAGCAACATCATCATCAGCAACAGCAGCAACAGCAACAGCAGCAACAGCAGCAGCAGCAACAGCAGCAACAACAACAACAGCAGCAGCAGCAACAGCAGCAACAGCAGCAGCAGCAACAGCAACAACAGCAACAACAGCAACAACAACAACAACAACAAGCACAACCTCAAACAATAACAGTAGTTAGCAATCCCAATAATTCAGCTTTATTGACCGTTACATCGAATGATAACAACCCAGGGAACAGACCTCAGTTCGCATGTCGGTAAGTTAAGAAATCCATAGCAATCGTAAAACTTTCATTCTATGAGAGAGAATTTCTCCGAGTTTAATTACATGTGTATGACGATTCGTTTTCATATATTGTTATGGTATTGTGTCGGTTATTTTACTTTTGAAATCGAATGAAGGCTTATTGACAAAATTCTATGAGTAAAGCCTAAAATTGCGACAAAATCGTAAATGAGAAACTTCGTTATGCTTTCCATTTTGCAGTACGTTGTTTCGCATCGAAATGATATTAATTGCTTGCGAAACTTTTGAAATTTCTCTTTTTTTTTGTTCAGCTCAGCAACTGCACATTTTTTTAAATTAAAACTGGATGCAATACATTTTATATGATTATTAAATTATTCAATAATTTTCCACTTCATTTTGCTGTTTTGGAGACCGGAAAAATTGCTGCAGGGCTTAATAAAATGGCGATAACTCGACGATCTGAAAAAAACTAAAAAACCGAAAACATTTATTTTTTTTTAAAAAAGTGAGAATTACCTCCTTAAGAAAAGAGTGACAAAATCGAAATAATTTGACAGATGTGAACAATTTACGCCGAGTTTTATTTCGGTATGCAATGCGTCCACAATATGCTGAGTTTATCTTACGCGACGCAAGCGAATTTATTTAGGTAAGACACTTACTATTTAACAAATTGTCTCTTTAATGGTCTTTTCGTTTGGGCTTTTTTTCGTGCTCTGGATAACAAAAGTGACACAAAACCATTTCCCCTCATTTTTTCAGAAACAAAATTTTGCTTCTGGTTTTCATTTCAGAATCAAAATTTCTCTCCTGGATTTTATTTCAAAATGTACTAACCCATATAAATACGTATAAACGTCAAATATAGTAGTATAGTGTGTCAAACTAGATTTCTGTTTTCATGCAATACGCTGTGTTTGGCCAATTTATTATTCTGAATGTTTAATTTGATTCACAAGCAAATATATTTAAAATATAAAGGTCCGAAGGAATGTTTAGTGTTCCATTTAAATAAAAATCGGAGTACACAAACAAATGCCTTCTGACAGCCCAAATGAAAACGCCATAAGAGAGGATAAATTACTCCTTCGGTTTTGACGGTTTTTACAAAAAAGTATCCACACAGACCTATTATTTACAAGTAGAAAACATTGAGATAATTGTATGTATGTATGTATGTACAATGGAAATCGCTTATATCGATGGTGAAGGGACCGATCAAATCTGGTTGTTATAACCGGCGGTCGTTATAACCGACGGCAGAAAAAAACTAAAATATTTTTTAAGTTGATGGATAAATTAAATTTAATTTATTTCAAATTTTGTCAAACAGATTGTTAATTTTTTTTTGCTTCTTATGCAGCCAATTTAAATAAGCAGAGTTGAAAACTGTTTCTCAAACAGAAAGGTTATTTACTGCATTCTCACTAAACTCATTAAAGCAGACAATTCAATTACTTTTACTGCTTCCAAGAAGGTAGGAGTAGTAAAGTTTTCCTCAGGATTTTCATCATCTGCTTAATTTCTCTCTTCATCTTCTTGATTCAAATTTATATCCTATGCAATACCCAATGCAAAATTTACAAGAAAAATTCAGATACATGTGTAAACGACGACTTGAAACTATCCAAGACAACTTGAATTGAACGTTCCGAAAGATAATTTCTAAAGCTTATGCAGTTTTTTTTGCCAGCAAGTAAGAACACCTCTTTAGAAGAAGGGGAGTCATACCATCTAGACCAGCGGATTTGTGTATACCATATTAAGATTTTTAAGCACCCTTGCTTCTACACGAGTGCGAAAGTGGTTTCGTCCCATTGAAGGTTCGACGCACTCAACTGTAGGCAGGGACAAAGCACAATTTGGATGTTGCCCTTGTCCAAAGAGCTGACAGCTGTAATATCATTGTAAATGAGTGTTGGGATAGGGAATGAGGCAGAATTTCTAATGTTTTTGACAAACGACCAAAAGTTGTTACTACCTTTGGGATTTGGTCGTATTGGAATTCCACACGCTTAAGAAAGGCGTTGCGGTCATTCCTGGCTCGTTTAAACTTTTTTCGGTTTTCCTCTCTCGGGTTGTTCTTGTAGGACCGCAAAAATATTTCTCTAACCCTGACAGTCTCTTTTGTTCGATACTCTTCATCCGATGAGGGATAAAGCATCTCATTCCAAAGAGAATAGTGTCTGTGCTCATATCAGCAGCGGCATGCACGTGGTTATCTAGGAAATAACGATCAATTAAAATTCCTAAAGAAGCTTTTAAGTTCGCTCGAATTGGATTTCTCTTATTGCCATACGGTTATTTTAGGAATCTTTCCTCTGGGTGGTAGGTGTACGGGAAATTAGCTGATGTTAGTACTCTCTATATATTGCAAGATTTCGTTGTTGCTCAAAAGGAGGTACCCCTGCTTATTTTCGGTATATCCCGGCGATTAAATCTCTTTTAAGTTTGTTATTCGTTGTTCCAAAATCTTAGCTCATTAGCTCGTTTAAGACTGTACTTCTTCTAGTTCTTCACCCCTGCTTATGGATTATAAGGATACCTCTTTTAATTCACAATACAATACCTTTACTACTATCTAACGAGCTTTTAATAACCCTTTTTCCCCTAGTTCTTGCACCGTTCATAGTCTAATTCAGGACTAATTTTATCGGTTTCGCTTTTCCGCTACACTAAATCCATGACCAGCATTTTCCTCTCATGGTTCTACCACCATTTTCTAATTATGCAATAAGTAAAAATGAATCAGATAAATGATTCGTTATAGCTGCAATACTCTTTGCCAATATTGGGTGGAAAGTACAATTATAATGTTATTTAAAGTTATAAGTACGTTTCAAGTCTTTATGTATATGATGCAAAATTATTGAATGAAAATATACAAACAAAAAAGGTTGGCCACTCCTTTTACAACCACTCCGAATCAAATAATTTTCTCCAAAATACCCTATAAATTATATGATGAAACCAAATCGATGTTCTATTGTATATATATGTGTGTGTCTTTTAATCATAGGGAATGTGGCTGCGCGTTCAACAGTAAAGAAGCGTTAGCATTACATTTACGTTTGCATACGGGAGACAAAAACCTTATGACAGATTTGTGTGCGTTGACAGCAGCAATTCCTGGCCATTATTTAAATACAACAAATTTGAATCAAGGTAAGAAAAAATAACAAACCGAGGAAAATTATTGTTGTGCTTAATAAATATACATATTTTTTTTTAACAGCAACAGTTGTAGCTGCGAATCCTAATATAGTTTCCCAAAATGCTGTACCAGTGCAAATAATATCATCGACCGGCCAAGTTGTTAGCCAAACAACTATGGTACAAAGTGCACCGCAACCGCAGACTATAGTCACAGCAGTGCAAGCTTCTGCTCCGCAACAACAAAATGCTACCAAACCCAAAAGCCATTTCTGTGCGAGTTGTGGGAAAGGATTTGCCGCCAAGCATGGCCTTTTGCAGCATAACCGAAGGCATCCCAATGGGGGTTGTACGGTTCGCACGCACGTTTGCGAATGCGGTAAAGCATTTTTCCAAAAGAATCATCTTATGCTTCATCAGCGTCAGCATTTAGAAACGAAACCAAACATTTCGCAACAACAACAGGTTTGATATAAAACACAAATAAAAAACTAAAAGCTCAAGTCAAAATTAATGCTTTGATTGTGATTCTTTTATTTTTTTCTTTTTGGAAATATCCTCATATTAAAATATCACTATTAGTTAAAAACAAATGAAAACACTCAACAGGATGTTATTCAACAGCAACAAAACCAAGTGCAACAGCAGCAACAACAAATAAGTCAGCAGCAGTCACAACAACAGCAGCAAAACCAGCAACATCAAACAATGACCACACGTGAAGTCCTAATTGGTAATCAGGCCTTGCATGTACAGGTTTTACAGGGTTCAAACACTGCCCAGGTGATAAAGTACGAAATTAATATACCACAGGAGGGTCAAGCAATTGAGTAATGTTCAAATAATATCAAACGTTCTTAATGTATGCGGTCTATCGGAGTTAATATGTTTGTTGAAAAAAGAAATAATTTAATGAGCATATTTACAATCTCCTAGTAAATAAAATAAATGCCACAAACAGAATTAATTATTGAGAGAAAAGAATAGGAAGGTTAAGAATCTTCATAAACTAAGCTCAAAATTAGTTGCCTGAGTGCTAATGATGCAATTTTTGTTACCAATAACAAACAAAATCAGATGATAAATTGCGAAAATCGCAAATGTTACACAATATGTGAGATGTATTATGTTATTACAAAATTATATACATATTGAAAATATATATTTTATTTAGACGAATGTAAATACGGTGAAGATTTAATACTAAAATAACATTTAATATCATAAGAAACAGAGGAACAAAGGTAATAAGAAAAGTTTGATTTAGGTACGTAATGTGCGATGTGCTGTTGGTCGCATCTGAAACAAAACCTTTCAATTAAATTAAAAAAAAAAACTAATAAATAAACAAATCAATACACAAGTACTGCTTTTAATTTTTTTTAAATACGTATTTACTTTTGCATATTCTAGCCGTATAATTAATTTACTCGTAAATGTGGTATGGTATATATGTATATTTTTTCTTAAATTTAAGTAATATAATATATTTTTACCTTTTTTGATTTCACAGATTGTTTCGAAAGGCAACCAACTTCTTTTTTCTTTAATTAGATCGTGGTAAATCATACTTATTTTCAATTAAGTACGTTTTTGATAAGATACGACGTTTTTAGGTATAAGAACTCTAAGTTTTAAAATTTAAACAATGAAACGTAAACGAGATACATTTGTATGTACAGAAAGACATATTTATATATATAAATAAATACATTTATATATGTATATGTAAAAAGTACACATCTACTATTAAATTACGCATATAAGTATATACATAAGGTGACGTAAAATATTTGATATAAAATACGTAGATGTAAAAAAAAACCGACCAAAGTAAAATGCACTTTTTTTGGTTGGTTAAAGTTATATTTTTATTTACCAAAATTAAGTTGAAATGTGTATTTAAAAGTCGGTCTGGCGATTTTAGAATAAAGCTGTTGATTTTGCAAAAACAATTTCATTTTGTGTTTTACTTTAAAGTTCTTTAAGAGCATATTCATTTGCATATGGATTCACTGAATTCGCTGAAACAACTTCAAATTTAATGATTTCATTTATGAATATGTATATGTATTTTGTTTTTTATTCACCATTCATTTTGGAGTCAACGGGTTTTAAGTAATTTCATCGTATTTGAAGGAATTAAATGATGTACATTTAAAAAGAATTGCATACGTTTTAACGCAATTTTACGCGGTTGCAATGTGTTCTCTTCAATTGAAGGATTGTAATGCTTCATTGTATTTTTATGGTGTAAAATCAAAGTTATAAAAATTTGAAATACATAATTAGTTTTTTTTTTCAGTAAAATCCTCATTCACTACAATACACTAATTTCATCGGAAAATTAACTTTAAAAATACCTTCTTCCCAAAGAAGTCCTCGCCTTTTAGTCTCTGATTCACCGATTTTCGGGAAGTTTCTTTATGTAACGGAATAGGTAATAGTCATTTTATGCCACATTTGGACTGCAGGACAGATGGTTAATTCAGTTCTACCAACTATGCTATAGTTTACACAGATATTGCACGTCGAAGGAAAAAATCTAACCCGTACGTCCCAGTTCGATCGAACTAGAGTGAATCATACTCAGACATGATGTTACTCTTAATTGTTTTGTATTATCAAGTTGCATGTTCTGTTTGTTGGATAGAAGTTTTCCGTTTTTCGCAACGTCATTTTTTTAAATCAAATTTGACTGATAAACATTATATTTGAGAACCGTACGAAGGTTAAAGCAGAGTGCGCTCTCTTTAATGTTGTGTTTATTGAATGTTTTTGAATGTTCATTGAATGTTGTTTTATGTTTTTTTCTATCTTCCACGAACAATGCTTCCGTAATAGAACGAGGAGAGCAAAGTATAGAAGGTCCTTGCGATGCTCATAGCAACGACTTTTTTCATCAAACCATTTCGGATCTCTAGTATTTGTTATCTTTATGCATTCCAAGGCCATTGTCTCTCTTATATTTCTTTCTTGTGGACGTTCTCCGAAAATTCTATTAAATACTTTGAACTTTACAAACGTTAAAGAATTCATTAGTTGGTGCCTTCAGACTTCCAAGGTTACTTCTCTGAGAATAATTTTTTGCAAAGATGAAAAATTCCGAAGGACATGTTATTTTTTCATCAGTTTTTAAAAGTAGTTTGGAACAATTTAAACATTTGTTCCTTAAAAGCATTTTAAAAGCAAGATATCCAGTAAAATATCGCATTGCTGTTGTTTCTAATGTGATTTTAGTTTCGATTTCCATATCACAAATGACTTTCGTACAGAGTTTCATCGCATACGATTTTCTTACGATCCTTAAGTAATGAAGAAGTTTTTGGAATATTAGTTTGAGTTGGGGATAAGTCTACGTTTAAAAATTCTACATCATCATCATCACAGTTACTGAAAGGAAAAAAATTAATAAGATTTGACGAGAGAATTTTCGACATCAAAATATTAAATTCGTCCTTTGTTGTAACTACCTTTAATGTGAATAATAGAAAATAAATTTTGTAATACGTCTTGATGAATTCTCTTTGTTAGTAAATAATCCACGTTCTCATATAGGCCATCGCTTATATCATGACAAAGTAATAACACGCAGTTTATAGTTTATTCCATTCCTTTTAAACAAAAGTTTCTTGGAAGGTTAATTGATTTTTGTATATCTTTTAAGCAAGACAAAAATTGTTTCAACTAATTATAAGCTGGATTCTCTAGCTGAACTCCCCGCCTTAAAACATTCTTGTCATAATGTGAACCACTATCCATGTAGTCAAATACATTGCTCACTTTTAGTACGAACTCTTTCGTTGCTACAGCTTTATTAGAGCTTTCTTTTAAGCAATTAAGTTCAAAAGCAGTTTGAATCGATACCGCAGTTGACTGGCTAAATGCTTGCGTTGCAAGGTAAACATGCATTTTTTCGAAGGTATTTGGTGCTATATGACAACTTCTAAATTTTAAACATGTCTTAGCTACGTTGTCAACTTCCAAATTATATTGGGTCTATAACTTAATTCATGCGGTTTGCTAAGAGATGGCGTAACTTGTATTATTTTATTGGAACATGCATTGGAAAGCTACTGTAATTGTACGTCATTTCAGTATATGTCATTCATTTGAAACGTAAACAACAATAATTTTTTTTCACTCAAATATGTCGAACTTTGTGCCCGAAAAAGTGTTTTTGCGGGGAGTTCTACTTCATTACTTTAATATGAAGAAAACGAAAAAGAGCGAACGTGCCAAAAGTGGTTTGCACGATTTAAAAGTGGTGATTTTGGCTTGGAAGACGATGAACGTCCTGGGCAGCCAAAAAAGTTTGAAGATGAAGAACTGGAAGCATTACTCTTTTGTTGATTGTTGCCAAACACAAGAAGAGCTCACAGAATCTTTGGGTGTCACTCAAGCAGTCATTTTAAAACGTTTAAAAGCAGCTGGATATATTCAAAAGCAAGGAAATTGGGTTCCACATGAACTCAAGCCGAGAGACGTCAAAAGGCGGTTTTGCATGTCCGAAATGCTGCTGGAACGCCACAAAAGTAAGTCATTTTTGCATCGGATTGTTACTGGTGATGAAAAATGGATCCATTACGACAACCCCAAGCGCAAAAAATCATACGTGAAACCCGGCCAACCAGCCAAATCAACGGCAAAGCCGAATATCCATGGCGCGAAGGTAAAGCTCTGTATTTGGTGGGATCAGATGGGTGTGCTGCATTATGAGCTGCTAAAACCAGGTGAAACCATCAGTGGCCGAAAAACGCCCGGAATATGCGACCAGACACGAGGCAATAATTTTCCATCATGACAACGCTCAGCCCCACGTTGCTATTCCGGTTAAGAACTATTTGGATAATAGTGGATGGGAAGTCTTACCCCACCCGCCTTATAGCCCAGACCTTGCCCCTTCTGACTACCATTTGTTCTGCGCGATGCAGAACGCCCTCACTGAAATACGGTTCACATCAGAGCAGAATATCAAAAATTGGCTTGATTCATTCTTGGCTGCCAAGCCGGCGCAGTTCTTTTGGGATGGGATCCACAAATTGCCAGAAAGATGGGAAAAAGTCATAGCTTCAGATGGGCAATACTTTGAATAATACTATTGTACATGTTTTTCTTATATAAACGTTCAAATTTTGAAATAAAAACCACACGAATTAAGTTATATACCCAATATATTTCTCTGATAACATCAAAAGACACTTTAACATCTGGAGTTTGTAGATCTGCTTTCAATAGAAAATTACAAAGTGATTTTAATAAATGAGGGAAATCATAAAAACAATATTTTTTCATCATTAAAAATTATAAATGGGTTTTCTTCAGAAACACCTAACATTTTATAAGCTTTTCTACTATTGGCCGCTTGGTCGCAAACAATAGCACATACCTTTAGACCAAGTTCTTGACAGATTTTCAAATTGTTTTTTTTATAATTTCGCTTAGGTTATCCCCATTTACACCGTTTGCTGACACAAGATAGTTTAAAACACTTTTCCAACTATCAAACAAACCATTTAGAATGAAAACACATACTATATTTCATTAGCAAACAATATACTTCTTTTTACACCAAGGTCTTCGAAACCATCTATTAAATCATTTTTTATGTTATATGTGAGGTTTTTACGAATCCTAATTTCATCAAATATCAGGACAACACAACGTTCTCGCTGGTTTAATAAAGCGAACCTTGACTTAAGATACGAATGAGCATTGTTTTCATATCCTGGTTGTAATCCTTTTATAGGAGCCCATCTACAGAAAGAGGAAATGTGAGGAAGTTTAAAGCCAAGTCTATCTCTCAAAAATTTATAGGCGCTTTGTGATCTATAATAAATATTTTGGGAAAGTTCTTTTTCGTGGCTGTTGTATTTTGTAGTCTTTGATTCATTCAGCAGCATTTTACAAAATGTTTTTGAATGGTCTGAAATATTGAGCCTTTCGGTTTGAGACGTCGTAGATATTTTATTTTTATTAAAAATTTTTATAGCAGTATGCACTCTGTTTTTTTTATAATGTTTTATTTTTAAATTTCTTAATTTAAGTTTGTAGCTTAACAATATTTTTTTTTAAAGTTGCATTTTTTTTTCTCCTCTTTTGCACTTCTTTCCAATAACTGATGGCACCTTGCACACGAAATGCTGCAACTGCTCGACGTTCTTCTTCATTTAGTTAAACGAGACTTCAGATCTTCTAAATTCAAGTTTGAATCCAAATCAGAATTTAAATTTAAGGAAGGAACGGCATCCGCCTTAAGATATTTTTTTTCTACAAACTCGGGACAAAAATGATCTCTACAAACAAAGTATTTTCCTTCATTTTTAAAACCACATGCCTTCATCCACAAATTATTTAAAATTTCATTTTTTTTGCCAAGAAGGACATTTAAAAATTTTCAAGTCAGGGTAATTCCTTTTAGTTTTCCTATAAACAGAACAAAAACTAAAGATAATCTCTTGTCACCCATTGCTGTCGAAAAATAAACTGCAAAATATTATATCGCTGAAAAAGTACCGCTGACAAAATTTACTAAGAAAAATTGCTCAGTCACATAAATAAACATCCAAATCGGTCGAGAGTCGACGGCGAATGAGGTAAAACAACTACACAGCTAGCGAGCGCGCTGCGCAGCTCCGTGAACTATGATTGTTTTATGTATGAAGATAACGGTTTTAATAGAAACCACAGACACATCTGCACGGCGCGGCGCATGCCTGCCTGTCGGCTGTACACACAATACAACACATACGATCCCAAGAATTGACTTCGGTTTTATAATACATTTTGTTCATACAAATTGTTGATAACTTGAAGTTCGAAGTAATTAAAAACTGGTTAGATTTTTTCCTTCGGCGTGCAATGTCTATGTATGTAAACTATAGCATCTGTGGTTCTACCTTTCCAACTAATTGGGCGTATCAAAATTTCAATCCCGCTCCGATTATCGTGTGAAATAATTTATTTAAGTTATAAAATTATGATTCCCCGGCAGCTTATTTTTGTACTTTGGTCATTTGCTCTTGTTTTTCTCAACGTTATCAGTTTACCGTTCACTGCTGCTTGCTGCTTTTCCGCCGGCAAATCTACTGCTTTTCTCTTTGCTTCGCTGACTTGCATTTTCCGTTTTAATTTTGACCCATAGTACAACTGGGGCAAACCCCCGCACTCCCGCGATGATACTACTCGTCAAGAAATACATATTCGGTATTCGCACACATGTTATCAATCTTTGAATATTGAAATTTGATATTCTCATACGTGATCGAGTGCATTTATGTTCGAATGTATTTGGGGTCTAAGGAAGAAAAAAAAAAACGCTCAAGACGAATATGTGACTATATTTTTCCAACTTTTATGCATTTCTCGTGACACGTTCTATTTTTTTTAGTCAAAATTAAATAAAATAAACTTACGAGTATTTCAAAATATTAGCAGAGTTCTGCTGAAACAGTAAAATTAGAAAACATTGTTTGCTATATAAGCAAATACACGTGCATAGATCAACTGACATAGATGGCAAACTCTAATATTTTTGCAAACCCTTAAACTTCGCACAGACACACTGTAAGTGAATTACCAACACATTGTACAAACCTGTAAACTGCTAGAATTTGCTAGAACAACAGCAATCTGCAAGTAAAGTTACTAGGTGTGCAATGTTTTTGTGTAAAATAGATGGGTTTTACATAAAAACAAGAGGGAAATTGACGTTGATGACAACTCACGCGTATTCATAGGCAGGGTCACACGGATAGAGGCGATCAGTGGAAAGCGGATTTTGGATTTCCAATATCTGGAAGTTTGCCATCTACGATATGTTAGTTCATCTATGCAAATTATTATTTTAACTTGGGTTTATGTTTTTTAAAAAAGATAAATCTTTATTTAAATAATAATGAATTACAAGCGTACTGACATACTAACTTAAACTAAATTAATTCGAACCGGCGGATTCTGCTGCTGGAAGTTGAGTTGACTATTGAATATTTTAGATGGAGTTTATATACTCTTGGGATGACATCATTCGAGTAGTGATTTGTGATGGCATCACCAATCGATTGTTCTAGATTGATCGGTAATGGCATGATTGGACTTGGTGTCCGGATGCTCATGTTTACAGTTGACCGGAAGCAATATGTGACAATAACATATTTGATCTTCATTGGATTTTGTGTCCGGATGCTTTTGTTTACAGTTGATACTGTTGAAATTAGTGGCAATCGTGCTGATGCTGAATAAGTAGTTTAGCGATATCTTATTTTAGGAAACGATTATCTTAACTCCCCTCTTTCTTTAACCCTAGAAAGATAATCTACGGCTGCCAGACGTATGGCGCGCAAAAAAAATGTAATATCGCTTTAACTGAAAATCGCATCGGGTTGGCTGCCTAAATATGATCAGTCGGTTGTCGGAACTTGCCCGTGACAGTCGTGGTGCGACGGTAAGTAGCTGTGGTGACAAGTTATAGCTATGCCATACGTCTGGTAGACGTATGATTATCTTTTATGTAACTTTTGTGAGATATTTGAAAAAATTGTTTATTATTATTTATATGTAGATACGTTTTATAAGTTTTTGATGCATATTTTTATTTTATCGTCATGACGAGCCAAGGAGTGTTGAATTATAAAATGAAATGAAATTGAGAATTATTGTTATTATTATTATTATAACTTTATTAATCAGTAATAAATTACATGATTAATCTTAAATTACGGCACCAGCTACCAGGGCTTTGGTCTATTATAGTTATCATAAAATAAGAGTTATTAGATATAACATACTTATACATAATATAAATACAAAAATTAGATCTTATTTTCCAATTTTAATGAAGTTAGTATCCTAAAAAGGTCTTTAATGTTTTTTTCTGAGGGAGTAGTTAAGAGGTCTATCAGGCTGCTTGATATATTGACTTTTTTGGACACTAATTTGATGTTTTCACAGTCATTAGTAAGGCGTTTTATATTAAGATTAACATTAATATTGCACAAGTGACAGAGCGGTTGTTCTTGTTTTGTTAGAATATGGCTGTGAGTGATGTAGGTATGGCCTAGTCGTAGTCTTGTATAACATTTTGGCATACTAGGAGGTATATTATTCGGGTAGGTAGATTTGTTTGCTTGGGGGTTGATTCTGGAGTAGTGATGAAGGTATCCATCCCAGCAGCTTCTCTTGCATATGCGCGTATATGCATTAGATTTTTTTATTGTATATGTGGAATTGAGTAAGTGGTTCATTTAGGGCTGATTTTGCTGCTTTGTCTGCCATCTCGTTGCCAATTATACCAACATGATAATTTTGTCGCGTAGGCACTCGATTATACCGATTTTGTTATTTAAATTACTTAGAGCGGTTATTGTTGATAGGCTATCGGAAAAAATTGCAGTTTTTTTGCTTTTTGTAGCCGTTGTGGCATTAAGAATGGCGAAAGCTTCAGCAGTGAAGATGGAGGTTGAGTTACGTAGAAAGCCCTTTGAAACTATGTTTCCGTTTTCTTCAACCACTGAAAAGGAAGTGCTAAGTTCGTTCTTAGAGGCGTCGGTGTAAAGGATTTTCCAACCAGTGCTTTTCAGATCATTTATCGTTTCCATAAATATTTTTTTGTATACGACCTCGCTAGTATTAGCTTTTGGAAGCTTATGCAGGTCGATGTTTATAGAGTGTTTCGGCATTTTCCATGGTGGGAATAATGGGTGTCTTATCGACTTTAGGCAGACCGGTGTATTCCATTTCTTGGATAAATTAGTGAGTTGATTAGTGAGAATGGGTATTTCTGGTGTTTGGATCTTCGCAGAAGTTTTCTTGTGACCGTTTGAATAGGCGAATTGAGTTGATTTTGAGAAGAATAGAGGCGGTGAAGTATTCTATCCGCCCTGTTATTGAAGGAAGCCCGGATTCAGTTAGAATGTTTTTGATCGGTGTTGTTCGGAATGCTCTCAGGGCTGTTCTTACTGCACTGTGGTAGGCAGGAGTTATTAACTTCAATAACGAATTGGAGCACTTGCTGTAAATTTCGAGTCCGTAATCAATTTTAGAAAGCAACACTAATTTGATAACATTAATAAGAGAATTAACATTGCAAAAACTGTGCTTAGAGGCTAGGTACCTTATCATATTTACCCTGGTAGCGAGGCTTTTCTTAATATGTAAACAATGGGACTTAAAATTAAACTTATTATCAAATATAATTCCTAATATTTTTAGGTTATTTACATTTACAATATATATATTATTTAAACTGAAATATTTTTATAACAGCTGTATTTTTTTTTAAGATATGCAGTGTTTGACTTTTTTCTGCAGATATTTTTGTTCCAGAGTATTCACCCCATTTTTCTAGGTCCCTAAGAAGATTTGAAAAGTCAGCTTCAACATCAATCAAGTCTTCACATTTAGATAAAATTACAAAATCATCAGCGTATAAAGAATAGTTAATTCTACTGTACTTTGCTAATATGCTGCTTATTTTATTAAAGGCTATACAAAAGAGGATAACGGAAAGTGGAGATCCTTGGGGAATACCGTTTTCGAGGTTATGGACTGAGGAGAAGGTGTTCTTAACTTTTATTCGGAATTTCCTGTTTGATAAAAATGCTTTTATGAAAGTGATTATTTTATTGCCGATTTTCCATTCTATCAATTGATTTAAAACAACGTGGATCCCAATTCGATCGAAAGCTCTTTCGAAATCGATCGAAAGGATGGATATGTGATTTTTTGATGAAAGACCTGAACCAATATATTCATGAATATACAATAATGCATCGATCGTACTTCTATCTTTTCTGAAAGCTACTTGGTTATTGTCCAGAAGGTTATACCTATCCAGGAACCAAGATAGCCTACGGGAAATAATTTTTTCAACTACTTTACTTGGACATGGTAGTAGGGATATTGACCGGTAGCTGGATATGTCTGTGATAACTTTCCTTGGTTTAGGTATGGCGACTACTGTGGCAATTTTCCATATTTGTGGTATAACCCCGTCGGTTAAAATTTGGTTGTACAGGTTTAATATGCGCTGTTTCAAAAGGGTGGGACTGTTTTTTAACATAGCATATGATATGCTATCATACCCAGGTGTATGCCCTTTGCATGAATTAACTCTTCTCTTAACTTTCAAACTCGGTTTGACTAATGTTTTCTTCCATTTGTTTTGCTAAATCACTAACGGGATATAATCCAACTTGAAGATTGGGAATCGAGTTTTTTTGATTCACAAATTCCGAATGGGAGTTAGTATCATTAGAGGCAGTCGACCATGTGGAAGCGAAACATTCAGCTATTTCTATGGGATCTGATATAATTTGTTGGGAGTGATCTTTTATGGTTTTAATGGAAAATGGTTTGTAGTTGCCGGTAAGAGAATTAATATCAGACCAAAGTTTCTTGGGGGGGAATTGGGATTGATATTGGAAGTGGATTTTTTAAAGCTGCACGTTCTTGCTTCTTTTGCCGCCTTCCTGAAAACAGCATTTGCTTTTTTAAAAACAATTAGATTGGTCGTAGTGGGGTACTTTTTGAATGTTTTGAAGGCTGCTTGTTTCGATTTGCGGAGTTTGCCCAACTCATTACTCCACCAAGGCACAATTCATTTATATTTTTTGTTTGTGGAATGGCTATATTAGCTGCAAATCGAATGAATTTTTGAATAAGGGCAGCCTCTTTGTTGATATTAGCAGAGATGTCCTTATTGGCCAAAAGATCTAATATTTTGGATTGAAATAAGGACCAATCTGCTTTATCTAATTGAAACTTACGTATGACATTGTCATGACTTGATGGTTATCAAATGCTATTTCAGTGATGATAGGAAAATGGTCGCTTCCATAAAGATCAGATAAAATATTCCACTTTCTGTTTGGAACGTGGGAAGGGGAGGAAAGGGTTAAATCTAAGTGAGTGAAGCTGTTATGAGTGGAGAAATGAGTAGGGGAACCATTATTCAAAATTGCAAAGTTGGAGTTAATACAAAATTTTTCAACAGTTTTCCCACGGGTATTTAGACTAGGGGAACCCCAAATAGGGTTCCAGGCATTGAAGCCGCCTGTTATCAATATTGGTGTGTTAAATCTAGTCATGACTGGTAAATGCTTGTTTTGGATGAATGTATGTTATGTACAGATTATAGTTAATTTGATGTTAAGTTCTACGAGTATTTCAACACCGACAGCGGAAATATTTGATGGAATGTTAATAAACTTGTGTGGAATGGATTTGTGAACAAGTAGGCCAATTCCTTGCTTGGCGGCGGAGTTGTTGCTATCAAAATGGGGTGCATATTGTTTCGGATGATGAGGACTTGAATCGATAGGAACGTGTGTTTCTTGAAGAGCAATCACGGAAGGTTGGAATTCTTTTATCAAGGTTTGGAGTTCATGTAGTAGTTATTTGAATAACCATCCATGTTCCATTGAAGGACTTTTAATGATGATCTTTTGAATAGGGGTTTTGTGGGATGTGAAGTTGTGTTTATTTTGTGGCTCCGCTGCCCTGATGTTGAATCTCCCAAGCTCCCAAGTAAGCTTGGAGGAAACAATCCCCTGGCAGCGGAGCTGCTGTTTTCGGAGTTAATAGGGACGTTATTGGTCATCATCGGTATACATTATATTAACGTAGTTATTGTTTTCTTTAAGAAGTGCGTTTGTAACTTTTGATGGCGAGGAAAGAGGTGTTGCTTGTGGGTGAAGATGTGCTTTGGAGGTTGATTTGTGTTTTGATGGTAGCTGCCGGAGCAGTGGTTGTTTGAGTCGTTGTTGTCGGGTTGTTGGAGTTATTTTTTGTTGATGGTGTGGAGCGGGGATAGGAGGTGAAATTGAGGTTGAAGAAGATGTTGGCTTATTGGTGGCGATAGCTTCGTGTTGTGCTGGAGTGATGGTTTTTGATAGTATTCTATTTTTGATTATTTCTGCTTTAGATTTTTTTTTTTTTTATAATCGGCGCGCGCTCAAGGGGTTTTGTACCCTTAAAATGTTCATACACAGCGCGGGCGAAGGAAATTTAGGGAGGAAGAAAAGACAGGTACCGATGTACATTGTTTTTAAATGTTTGCAAGTTATAACGACCAGGAAACACAGAGGTCGGCAGGGCATTCCATAAGCGAGTTGTACGGCTTAGGAAAGAATCACGATATTTAAGAGTACGTCCGAAAATGGGCTTGAGGGTATACTGATGAGCATTCATAGCGAGACGGGTGTTACGGTTGAAAGTTTGAATGGGCGGAATGCTACTGGCAATTTCAATGGAGCACTGGTGGTGGAAATAGCGATAAAACAAAGTGAGACAGGAGACTTTACGTCGGTGTTCGAGGGTGTCAATTGATTGACTGATATTAGTATCACCAATTAGTTTTATCGCACGGTTTTGAATCCTATCTAGCAGGTGCAGAGATGTTTTAGGAGCAGTTTCAGTTTCAGTTTATATGCATTTTTATTGTATTACTTAATTTACTCTTACCTGCTAGACAAAAAATGCTTAAAAATTAGCTTAATTAACTTAAAATTATCTTATTCTAGCTTACTGACCCCATGCGGGCACTCTAAGTTAAACCTAACACTTAAATTATGTCTTTCGACGTACCTTACTACTATACTATACTATTTCTATTCCTTATAATTAAAACTAAGAAAACATTTTTTCAAAAAAAAAACTTAGTAACATGACTTTTTTTTATATTTTATTATAAAACTTAAAACTAAAATCCTAAAAACTACCTAAAAATAAGTCTTAATCTACTTAAACTACTTACATCTAGTACATACATATATATATATATACATAATATATATATACTTAATATATAAACATATGTATATATATATAGATGTATGTTTTTTTTTGAATTTTTTATTTTTATTAATTTTTTTTTTTGGTTTTTATATATTTTTTTTTCTTAAATCTAACTTACTCCTACTTAAAACTATGTAAGCCGGCCATGGCTAAAAGAAAAATTAGGCGACCCACTTTGCTTCACATGAAGCTACTAAGAATTGGAGGAATTCGACGACGAAGCATCCCCTCCTTCTAAAAGCTACCAAAATTGTTGGTGCTGCCGAGCAACATCCCTCATGTCGCGACTCCCTACCGCCCTACTGAACCGGAGACGCTCTGCACTGCCGTGTGCGACGTCTCTGTCGTAGTTGAGTCGCCTGTCCGCAGCTGTTCGAGCAACGTGGAAGATTAGCGGCACAGCCAATCTGTCCTGGATCAGACCTTTGCTATCAAGGTAGAGAAACGCTTCTGGAGGAACATAGCCGTCTAAGCGAACTCTCTCGTGATACATATAATTAGGGTAGTAAGCCCCGGAGATCAGGTTGTTCGATGAGGTCATTGCTCTTGCAATGTGCCTTCGAGTCAACTTAATAACAAAATTGTCCACTCTTATTAGGTTCGCCCTATTGTACAAGACCTCATTGCGATAGAATTTTATGTACTCAGACTCTGGTGTTCTGTATAACCGAAGACAAGCCCTAAGGCAAGCCCTCTCAAACACCCGAATCTTTTCCAATAAACTTGCTCTCACGTTGAACCACACGGGACATCCAAACACAAGCATAGGCCGGATAAGGGCCATGTAGCAGATCACCTTCACCCTCGCATCGAGTTGGCTGTTGTAAAACAGTCTCCTTGTAAGGGCAAAAGCACCTCTGGCTCTGGCCAGAGCAACATCTATATGTTTGTTAAAATACAGATATTGATCTAGCCAGATCCCAAGGTATCTGACTACATTTCGACAGGCAAGTGGTTGTCCATGTTGTCCGACGATAGAGAACTTTCGCCAATTCTTTCTGGTATCCCTAGAGGCCCCAGACAAAGGCGTCCTAAACAGAATGGTTTCCGACTTCTGAAAGTTGATTTTCAACTTCCAGTCATCGCAATATTGCTTAATTTTGTCGAAGTCACGTTGCAAAAGCATATTAATGACCTCGATTTTTGGACCTGATCTGTACGCAATTAAGTCGTCTGCGTACGCTATGGCATAGGGAAGTGAACCTATCAGATCACTTGTGTAAATGTTGAATAGGATCGGCGAATTTACCGCACCCTGTTGCAGACCGTTTTTAATGTTAAATATTCCAGCAGAAGTCACATCGCCATTCTTCACGATGAACTGTCTACTGGAGAGCATATCAAAAAGAATATACAGCAGTGGTTTACTAATGCCCAACCTGTCCAGCCTGAAAAAGAGTCCCTCTAACCATACGGTATCGAAGGCTTTTTCCAAGTCAATCAGGCAGGCACCAGTGCACTGTTTCTTGCCTTTGTTCCATTGGATATCGGAAACCAGTTTAGACGCAGCATGAATGATATCATGCCCCGCCTTGAAACCGAATTGATTATCCGGAACTATATGTTTGTCCTCAACCCACTTGGTCAGGACTCTATTGATTACCTTCTCGAAAACCTTACTGATGTTTGGAAGAAGACTGATCGAGCGGAGATTCGCCGGATTGGAAGTATCTTTATCCCTTTTGGGGATGGGATGTACCACCGCAGTTTTCCAATGCGCTGGATAATGTGCATTATTCATTGCATTATTAAACAGGGTGGTATAAATGTCCACCGCTACTAGTGGGAGATGTCGAAGCACAATGTTCGGTATTTCATCGGTTCCCACTGATTTCTTACTTCTAAGTGATTCGAAGATCGTTTGGAGCTCTTCCTTCGCAATGAAAGGTGGTAATACCCTTTCGTTGGTGATGACATTATTTGCCATATTCTCGTCACTGAACTGGGTGAAACCCGAGCTCTCGAATCGCCAATTCACAATTTCATTTCGAAGGCAGGCATTGTGCATAAGGACTCGACTTTCCAGGTCGTGGTTCGGGCCAATGATGTCATCCGCCTTGTACACTTCCTGGAAAGTCGCTCCTATAGCCTCTACCTTCTCCTGCGGATCCTCGACCACAAAGAAGTTGTCATCATCAACGGCCTCATTTGGATCAATGCCTGCTGCTACAAGTATTTGTTCGTTGTTCGTCGTTCGAGCGATTTTAAGACATGGAAGGTCGTTTTGATTATTTCTCCGAAATATTTTATTTATTTGCGGGAACATATTCGGGTTGCTGGTGTTTACAGCCCGAATTTTGTTGTTCCAATACAAACTTACAGAATTTCTGTAATTTTCTTTTATTAATGTTTGGAGGTTTTTAATCGACGACTTCAATGTCATGATCTCCGGGTTATGTCTGTCAGTAAACTGTCTGTACAAGGTTTTTAGTCTTGACAGCAGCCTACTTTTTTGTCGGTGCAGTGCGTCAATAGTTGCGTTGCGGAATAAGTCTTCTTCGTCAGTGTGTTGATACCGAGGTATCGTTTTGTCCATAGTTCGTTTAATTGTCTCGTCCATTAGTTTTAGATACCTGTCAATCTCCTCGTTTGACAGATTTCTGTTGGACGGTGGGTAGAGCGAATTCGAGCAGAGTGCTCTAGTCAGTGTTCTGGTGAAGTGTGTCCAACGCACCCTACTATAATTGTAGGAATGCCTTTGCACAAACTCATCCAATTCCGCAATTTCGTTGGGAACAGTTATTTCGGTGCTGAGACCGCAATGGTCACTGTCATACACGAAAGTGCGTAGACAGTTTGTAGTTTGTTGGTTAGTGCATGTCAGTTGTATTCGTGAATCGAACAGCAGAAGATCCAGATAGGACCCGTGTCTCGGAAACGACGGACTATCCGTGGCTTTGAGGTCGAGTCGATACATCACACTGTGCTGACCCCACCAATTGAATAGTAGGTTCCCTCTAGTATTTGGTGTATTATTTCCCCAATCACTATGTTTGGCGTTGAAATCTCCGCCGATAATAAAGTAATTCTCATCCAATTCCAGCCTCAGGAATCGAAACAGTGTATCGAGCTCTGAGATGAATAAAGTGGATTGAGTAGCCTTAGATGCATAAACAGACACCATGTATAACCGCTTTCCACTACGGAGAGGGAAATACATGATGCATGCTTCCAGCACCCGAAACCTACGTACTACACGACTGTATACTCTTTTGAAACGCAGTCCCTTTTTTACAAAGATCGCAACACCACCTCCTTGAATAGAATTGGGTCGGTTTCTTCGTAATATTTCATATCTTCTGTGCCTCATTTTGTGTCTTTTGGTAAGCTTAGTTTCGCTAACCAAAAGCACATCAGGGGCTTGGTCTTTAAGCAACTTAAACAGTGCGGCTCTTCGTTCGAACCTAATCAGTGAATTAACATTCACTGCAAGGACCTTCAGGGTTTGCTCCGCCATGTACGTATCCATTACGACTGAAGGTGCGTTAGGCCCGGCAGCAGCGAGTATATTTAATCTACCCGTGTAGCCTGTTCTTGTATTTGAATAGAGAGCAAGATAGTTAGCATGTCAGTTGCAGGTTCCGGCGCTCTAGGCGCTGGGGCCTGAGAAGCAACCTTCGCTTGCTGTACCGTATTTCCCCTACCTGCCGCCATTTGGGCGTAGGTAACATGGGGAGTAACGACTGGTGTTTGTGCCTGCACGAGTGGACGTTTAACTTCCACTTTCTACTGCCCAGCCAGATTTACTCTTTTGTTGTATTGGAATTTGGGACAACCCCGATAATTTGCGGTGTGTCCCGTGTTCCTACATAAAGCACAAGAGAGTTGGCTTTTTTCAGACGCTCCGTCCTTACCTAGAGCACATTCCTCTGACTTGTGGTTCTTTCCACACTTCACGCATCGAGGCTGCATTTCGCAGTTCGACGCGGCGTGCCCGAACCTTTGGCAGCGAACACATTGTAAAATGTTTTCGCTCCTCTTTAATTTTTCCCAGTGAACAACCTGGTAGTCTAGGACTTTTATACTCCTTAGACCATCCAGTTTGCTGTTGGGACTTAGCTGGACCAGGAAGAACGGTAGTTTCCGCTTCTCCCTTTTGGCTCTAGCCGTGACAAATGGCTTGACCCCCACGAATTTGAGCCCTTCGCACTCCTTCTCTTTCAGCAGTGCCAGGAGCTCCCCCGGGTCAGTCGACGGTTCTAACCCCCTCAGCAGCATTGTTTGCAGCTTCTCCCCCTTCGGGGTGTAGGAGAAGAACTCCGTCGTCGAATCCCTCAATAAACTTTTGATTTTATGGTAGCGCTCCACTGTATTACAGTGGATCGCGTGCCTATCTACGCTAAGCCTTTTAATATAAAAATTATTGCCTATGGCCGACTTACATAGTTCTATTGTTTCCTTTAGTTCCATCTTAAATGTATTTATAGGTGGAACCCTTTGTTTTGAAAGTTGCTGTTTCTGCTGCTGTTGTTGTTGCTGCTGCTGTTGTTTTTGCTGCTGCTGTTGTTGTTTCTGCTGCTGCTTTTGCTGTTGCTGTTGCCGTTGTTGTGGTTGCTCTTGTTGTTTTTGTTGGTGGTTTTTAAGTTGTTGTTGTTGTTTGTGTAGCACCTGTGCTATCGTGTTTGCTTGGTGTTGTTGGCTCTGATTTTGAGCTAGCTGCGTCTGCTGTTGCTGCTGGGATTGCTGTTGCTCTTCCCTCTTCCTTCTTACCATTTGTTTTTCTTTTATGGCCAGTACCCTTTGTTGCAGCATTTTTATGCTGCTACTTATAGACGCCATTTCTTCTTCTTCATCTTCTGATTCGGTTGGCACCAAGGAAGCGAATCTGTTCTCTCTCAGGTGTAGATCTGAGAAAAATGGGTTACCGTCAGTAACTTTCTCGGGACAATTATTTGCTGCAGTTGATGACGTTGAGTGCGCCCCTTCCCACACTCCACCAAGCAGCTTTACGGTGGAAGTTGGTAGGGAGGGACGTTGTGCTAAGGTGGAAGTTGGTCTTAGCGCCCTCCTTCTCTTCGTCTTCGGTTCTGTTTGGCTTGAACCGCTTGACGCCTCGCCTGATTTGTCCGTTACTGGCATAACGGACCGCTCCTCACAATCCATCGCGTGATGATTCTTAACACTCACTATCAATTTATTTTGTTTGTTTTTTTTTAACTGAACAAAAAACAAAAAAAAAAAAAAAAGTCTATTCGACCCGGAGTCGAACCCGCAACCTTCAACTTGGTAACCGGGCACACTACCTCTAGGCTAATTGGAGCCCTATATGAATTTTGTCTAATTCTTTTCTGTTGGTAACACTACACAACCGAAAGCCGAAACACGTCTATATTCTGCGGAGATCAATGAACGACTGGATGTTTTAGGAGCACCTGACCAGATGTGGGCATTGTACTCCAGTTTTGGGCGGACAAATGCCTTATATATTGTGGCCAGATCAGAGGGGGTAAAATATTTCTTACATCGCTTGAGAAAACCTAGACATTTCGCAGCATTTTTGGCGACATCGAATATGTGGTCATTCCAACGTAAGTTGTTACTGATACACATACCGAGAATGGAAAGTTTATCGGTTTCGACGATGCAAGTGCCATTCATGGATAATGGCTGGGTATTTAAATTTCGATGGTTTGGTCGCGGGATGTTTCTTTGGAACTGGTAGCTGGTGTAATACCGGGTCGTCTCTATAGATCTGCCAGGCTTCCCGTTTGTTGACTGACTTGTGTCGTAGGAAAGTTGGACATAAAGAATCGCAAGAGGTATGGTTATCTTCATTACAATTAATGCAGTATATGCGAGAGCATCGCCCGTGTGGTGGTGGCAGACAGCATTCTTTGCAAGTTTTAGCATTGTAGGTGTAGTTCTTCGTGTGTCCTAATTTTTGACAAATAACGCATCTGTGCTTTGAGTTCGCTTAAGAACTCATTTTCTGGAATGTCTCGGATGTGGGGGGACTAAATTCTTCCTTGGACTGAGTTGAGAGTGGTGTGGGACAAAATTTTCACTGGGATAGAGTCAATATGTTTTTCTTTTAGGAATTTGCTTGCAGTTTGAAGATTGGTCACTTTCACTAGAAGATCACCGGAGCGCATGGCTTTGACCTCTAAAATTTCCTTAGAAATGAATTCTAAGCCGCGATTGATTTGAAAGAGGTTATATGATGATGGTGGACGTAGTTTATCTTGCTTCTCAAATTTCTCTAAACTTGAAATCACTAAGTAGCGCGGTATATTGTCATCATTGGTAGAGATGGTTGGAAGTGGTGGGTAGTGAGGGTAGGTAGATTTGTGTTTGGCTTTGGGGCGCTGGTTTAGAGGAGTATCGGGATCGAGTCCGCTAAACCAGCCCTTTTTGGGGGGGTCGTTAGCCCCCGACAAAAAAATAATTTTATTTTTCAACGTAGTCTCCCTTGAGCTCTATACACTTTGTCCAACGCTTCTCCAATTTTTGTATCCCTTCCAAAAAAAATGATTTGTCGAGGTCCTCAAAATAGGCCTTTGTTTGCGAGATGACTTCATCATTGGAGTCAAATCTTTTTCCACCAAGCCATTTCTTCAGGTTTGGGAACAAGAAGTAGTCGCTCGGAGCCAAATCTGGAGAGGGTGGATGAGGGAGCAATTCATAGCCCAATTCATGGATTTTTGCCATGGCAACTGCACATGTGTGCACCCTTGCATTGTCTTGGTGGAAAAGAACTTTTTGCTTGGCCAAATGAGGTCGCTTTTTTTTTTCAAATCGTCATTGAATCGGTCCAATAAGTTGGCATAATATTTCCCATTGATTGTTCTTCCCTTTTGAAGGTAGTCAATGTGGATTATCCCGCGTGCATCCCAAAAAACAGTCGCCATAACTTTATTGGCTGACAAACCCACCTTGGCCTTCTTTGGCGCCGATTCACCCTTAGAAACCCACTGTTTTGACTGTTGTTTGTTCTCTGGTGTGTTGTGATGGATCCATGTTTCGTCCACGGTTACAAAACGGCGCAAAAACTCCTCCATATTGCGATTAAACAACGCCAAACCTTCCTGTGAAGTTGTTACACGATTGCGTTTGTGGTCGACTGTGAGCAAACGCGGCACCCATCTTGCGGAAAGCTTTCTCATGCCCAAGTGATCATTCAAAATTGAAACCACTGAGCCATGCGAGATCCCTACGGCTTCCACAATCTGTCGCACTTTCAATCTTCGGTCGGCCAACACCATATCGTGAATTTTTTCGATTGTTTCGGGTGTAGAGACCTCAACTGGGCGTCCAGGACGTTCGGCATCTTCAGTGCTTGTACGGCCACAACGAAATTCAGTAAACCACTTTTTTACCATTGAAATCGATGGTGCAGAGTCCCCATAGTATTTATCAAGCTTAGCCTTGGTCTCGGTAATGGTTTTTTTTCGCAAGAAATAATGCTTAATAAGCACACGAAATTCACTTTTTTCCATTTTCTCCTCAAATTAGTGAGTAGTCTGATAAAAATAGCTGTCAAACACAAACTAACTGACGCAGCAAGTTTAAATTTTGACAGGAGTCAACTGACAGATGCCTGTTGACAGGAGCAATGTTGCTGTTTCAGTAAAGAGGTCAGAAATTCAAAAAGTCACGGACGCCCTCGTACCTATTAGAAAAGTTTGGGACATATTCATAAATCAGTGTTTGACTAATTACACACCGGGATCACATCTATCCGTTGACGAGCAGCTATTGGAATTCCGGGGAAGATGTCCTTTTAGGATGTACATTTCAAATAAACCCAATAGGTATGGAATAAAGATTCCAATGATGTATGACAGCGGCACAAAGTACATGATAAATGTCATTCCTTACATCGGACGGGCAACCAAAACCAATGGCATTCCTCAAGGTGAGTACTATGACAAAGAACTGTCAACTGGTGCATTGCACCATTCGACAATTGGTTTACTTCTGTAACCTTGGCGAAATCCGTACTTCAGCAACCTTATAAGCTTAGACTGGTGGGCACCATACGTTCCAACAAACGAGAGATTCCAGAACTGATGAAAAATATGCATTCACGTCCTATATGCCGTTCAATGTTCTGTTACGACGGTCCTTCGACACTTATTTCATATAAAGCAAAGCCATCTAAAAAATGGTATATTTACTTTCATCTTGCGATGAAGAAGGTACAATTAACCAAACAAATGGAAAACCAGAAATGTGTTCGTATATGTCATGCTACAGAAAAACCAACAGGTGGCCAATGGCAATACCTTATGACATTTTTAACATAGCTTTCGTTAACGCATACGTCATTTACTGTGACAATATGCAGTCAAGGAATGAAAAACCTCTCAGCCGCAAAAATTTCATGAAAAAACTAAGCACAGAACTCACTTCACCTAATATGGAAACAAGGCTAGATGCTCCAACTTTGAAGAGGATTCTTCGGAGTTGCTACCTAATGCTAGTGGAAATAGTGTTCAGGCAAATGAAGAAGAGCCTAATGTAAAAAAGAAGAGATATTGTTCGTATTGTCCATCAAAAATTCGCATAATGTCAAAAATATCATGTGGTATCTAAAAAGGTGGTTTGCGGCGATCATAAAAATGACGTGTGTCATTCTTGTATTTAATTTAACCGTATGCGATTCAAAATTACTAAGACTTATTAGTACTCTTATTTTTAACCCACAAATACTAATTAGGCAACTATTAAGACCTAAAGTCAATTTTAATGTTCCTTTAAAAAATAAGTAATTTTTTTTTTTTAATTTGTAATGGAGCTTAGGTTTTTTGTTTTTATTGTTTAAATTAATATTTATTTTTACTGAATCATTGTTTAATTTCTCTTAATATGAACTAAATTAATAAATAAAGCATTCATATTTTATAAAAAGTTCATGGGTTTCATTTAATACACTAAAAAAATGCCTTACGTCTCTGAGACGTATGATTATCTTTTACATCATAAAAAATATGATTATCTTTCTAGGGTTAAGAAAAACGTCCCGTTTCTTCAAATTGTTTTGTTAGTATTTAAATGTTCTTATTTATATTATCAAAAAGTGTTATATCATTTTTGGTCTTTTGTTTCTTTTTACATTCTTGAAAGTTTTTTGTGAATTTATAAAATAGAAAAATTATTATTACTATAATGAACAAAATTATTATTATCCAAAATATAGGTTGTTTTTCAACTGTTTTTCTTATAGAATTAAATACATTAATATTTTCAAATCTCAGTTTTTTATTTTCAGATTCAACATATCTGATTACATCATATTTATTTATAAGTATATTACATGTTTTTAAATAGTTGGTAATAATTTCTATTGGGTTGTCAAAAGTTACGTTATCAATTGCAGTTTTATTTTTAAAAATTACTAAATATGGTCCTTCCAGTTTATGGCCATCTATTTTGTGGTTACCGGAAACTAATATCGTACCATCTTTAGTGGTTTCTAAATTTTCGTTATTTTCCTTTATTTTAAAAAATGTAGTTCTTAATTCTAATTTACAAATTTCAACATTAAAATATTCATTATTACATCTTATAATTAAATTGTCTTCCATCCTTTTGGCGTATGGCTCTTATTTCATATAAAAAACAACTCTTTTGAATAATGGGATATTTTATATAAATTATGATTGCGTTATCGTCTTGGACAATTTTAAATTTTGAAACGTTTAATAGACGTTAATAATCGGTTAATGTTAGTGTTTCATGTTCATGTTTGGTAATTTCTTGTATGTCCCGTAAGTTTAGAATTGCTGGGTTTAAAATACTTATTTTAGCTAATGTTATGGTCTGGGGTTCCTGTTATCGATTTCCATAATGCTCCTAATTAATTTACTCCTCTTCTTTATGTATGGTTACTTATTTTTTATTATTTTAATAGTGTCTCTATTAAACTTACTTCTAAATCATCATCCATATTAATATGTATGATATCGTTTTTAATACCAAAGCTTTTATATCCTAAATTTTTATTTAAAATGTATTGTGTTTCGTGCATTAATATTTCTTAATATGTTAAGTTTTAATATTTTCTTTATGAACTATTCTATCGTTTTGAAATATTTGGACTTTATTTCCGAAATCTTCTTTAACTTTTTGTTTTTTAAATTTAGACATAAGTTTATTTCTACCTCCTCCTATGAGTTTTTCATAAATTATATCGTTTTGTTTATATTTTTTAATATTCCTGTTCTTATTATTTCGAGATAACATTTTATCTTGGGCTAAAGTAAGTTTTGGTTGCACTTCATTGTGGGGTAATTTATTATAAAAGACGTAACAAGGTTTAAGATTCGTGACTGAATGAATACTCTTATTGTATTGTCATGCAGCTCAAAACAATGATTCTAGATCACTAATTATTGTTTCAAGCATTTTGCAATTTCAATAATTGTAGAATAAACACTTTCTACTTGATCATTCGTGGTACTGTGATTAGGATCGCAATAATATATTTTTATGTCTAATCTTTGCATTAATGTTATAAATTGTACTGTTGTGAAGCCTGGTTCATTATCAACAGTTATTTGCTTTACATCTGGAAAGCTTTGTAATAATTCTAAAACTTTTTCATCTAACTTGGTTTTATCTTCGATTAATTTTATTATTAAAAACTTTGAACAGAAATCGATACATGTTAAAAATTTGAATTTTTGGGCGAAAAATATGTCCATGTGTAATTGCTCCCCCTCTTTTTTTTTGGAATTGGAGCCTCTCCAATTGGTATCTTTTGAGGATGACGGCCCTATTTATTTCTGTTACAGATCTTGCAGGACAATAATATGAGGCATAGATTTGTTTTAAATCCTCTTTATAGTTTCTATGTGCTCGCGTATGTGTTTGCTCAATTATTGTACTTTGATCCTTTTTATTCGTTATATCAATCGCGAAAATTTTTGTATACCGAAATTGGTTACTAAAAGTTTCTTTTATGTTTTGCCTCACTTCATACAAGTCATTAGGTGTGCAATGAATTGCAATTATCCCTAGTTGTAAATATTCTTTAAGAATATGTACTAAATTCCTGACGTATCGTATTCTATAATATGTCTAGTTTATCCGAAATTTCCTATTTGTTCATTGATTGTAAAATTAGCTTTAGCTAAAAGGATCGGTTGTTTAAATTGGTTTAAAGGTTTCTTAGTTTCTAGAATATCGATGTTATCGCTACTTTCAGCTGAATGTTGTGTTCCAGGGATTGAAGAATCATCTGCTAAATTATTTAAATACTGCCTTGATAAAGCATCTGCAACTACGTTCGTAGTACCTGGTTTATAAATTATTTTTGGGGCAAATTCTTCTATAAATACGTGCTCTTCATTTTTGCATTAGGGTTACGACTTAAGACTGCAAAAGTTAAAGGTTCGTGATTTGCATGGATTTCTAAATCTGAAACTCCAAAAAGATAGTTTCTCAATGTTTTCAATGACCAAAATGTAGCGTAGAGCTCTTTTTCGTCCGTTGCATAATTTTGTTCTGTGGGATTCAATGTTTTCGATATGAAAATAATAGGTTTATCCTTTTGGATTAAAATACCGCCAATAGCGTTGTTAGAAGCATCTGTAGTCAAAACCATTTTTTATTAAAATTTGGTTGTACCAATCCTGTTTGATTAATAAATAAATTTTTTAATTTCTGGCAAGCTAAATACCTTCTTGGTTCAATTTTACATCTGTTTTCTTGGATAAATACTGCGAAAATTTTCCGTTTCCGACAGCTAAGTGTTTTGTTAGAGGCTTAGCTATTGATGCGTAATTTTGAATGAATTTTCTGTAATAGCCTGTCATGCCTAAGATGCTTCTGAGTTATCTCAGTGTTGTTGGTATTGGATATTCGGATATTGTTTCTACTTTTCTGGGATCCGTTTTAATGATATTGTGTCCAACAATGTAGCCTAAAAATTCAACTTCTGTTTGGTAGAATTTCAATTTTTCTAATGATATTTTCATGTTTGCGGTTTTTAAGGTTTCAATTATCTTATTTTGATTTTCTGTATGTTTTTCTAAATTTTCTGAAAATACAATAATGTCATCTATATAAACATGACACAACTTCCCTATATACTCTCGAAAAATATCGTCCATTGCCCGTTAAAAGATGCTTTGTGCATTTTTCAATTCAAATGGCATTTTTAAGAATTCATATTTTCCATTATTTACGGAAAATCTTGTTTTTTCTATATCTAATTCACCCATTTGTATTTGGTGAAAACCAGATTCTAAATCTATAGTTGAAAAATATTTAGACTTTCCTAAATTAGAAAACATGACATTTGTATCGGGAATTGGATATCGATCTGATACAGTTTTATCATTTAATTTTTTGTTGTCAACCACCATTCTTAGTTTTGGTGTCCCATCTTCATTAATACCTTTATTTGATACTACCCAAATAGGTGAGTTATATGGGCTCTTACTAGGTCGAACGATTCCGTCATTCAACATTTTATTAATTTCCTTATTAACAAATGTATTTACAGATAAAGGATATGGATATTGTTTACTCCATAGACGAATTTCGGCCTTTACGTCTGTTCTGAATAATACATTTGTATTTATATTTAAATGCATTGATTCTATTTTGTCTAGAATCTAATTTCTAGAGTCTTCTATTTTATTTTTAATTTTGCCGTTATCTTTGTCGGCTGGTACTTTGAAATTGTTGGATTTCAAAATGTTCAAATTATTTTCAATTTTCATATTATGACTTTCCTGTTGATTCATAATAGATTTCTCAGAGTTTTCCTCTGAAATATACCACCTTCACCAACAAATTTCTGCACCAGACCACCGTGTGGCGCTCCCATTATTCCGATTTGAGTTCGGTTCTTTTTTGTTAAGTTGGTAAATCTGTTGTTGACATTCCGTCTAAATCTTAGCATCATAGCTTGACATTTGCAAAAGTCACGTAGCCAAGAGTACATCTATCTCCGTGTGTGTTGGCGAATTTTTACAATTTTAGAAATGGATTTAAATTTGCAACAGCGAACTTGTATTAAATTATGCGTAAAAAACGGATTTAATGGTGCGCGAACGTTGGAAATGTTGGGAAAGTGTTTCGGGAATGATTCTCTAAAGAAAACGGTCGTTTACCAGTGGCACGAGCGGTTCAAAAGTGGTCGTGAGTCAATCGAAGATGATGAACGCAGTGGCAGACCATCGACATCGAAAACCGACGAAAGCATTGATGAAGTAAAAGAAATGTTGGTCAATAACCGCAAATTAACCATCAGAGAGATAGCGGAGGACTTGAACCTTTCCTATGGATCCGTCCAAGACATTTTGGTTAATGATTTGGGTTTCCGTCGTGTAGCAGCAAAGTTGGTGCCAAAAGACCTCAATTTCATGCAAAAAAGAGACCGTGTTGACGTCGCAAAAGAGATGATTTGCGAGGCTGAATCCGATCCCACATTCATCAAAAGGATCATTACTGGAGACGAGACGTGGGTTTATGAGTACGACACGCAATCCAGACATCAGGCAAGTGAACGGCGTTCACCAAATGAGCCGAGACCAAAAAAACCACGTCGTTTTCAGTCAAAAAAGGAGGCAATGCTTAGGGTTCTCATGGATTACAACGGTGTAGTGCATCATGAATTTTTGCCAGAAGGCCAGAGAGTAAACAAAGAGTATTATTTGGGCGTTATGAGACGTTTGCGTGAAGCAATTTGCTGAAAGAGACCAGAATTGTGGGCAGAAAATTCGTGGATTTTGCACCATGATAACGCACCGTCGCACAGTGCCATCATTATTCGTAATTTTTTGACGAAAAATGCAACAAATACTCGTACCATCCAGCAGCCACCGAATTCACCTAATTTGCCTTTCTGTGACTTCTTTCTGTTCAACCGAGTTAAAAAAAACACTACGGGGAACGCGTTTCAGCAGCCGAGAGGAAGTAATGGAAAAATCGCAAGAAGCAAAGATGGACATACCGAAAACCAAATATAAAAAATGTTTCGAGAATTGGATCAAGCGGTGGCATAAGTGTGTTGCAGTCAATGGCAATTACTTTGAAGGGACAGTATAGATTTAGATGAATAAACTTGCATTTTTAAATTTCTGAATAAATTCCGGATCAAGGTGGTATGTTCAGATTTTCCCTGATGAATTAATTTTTCTTTCTCAAAATCTAACGTTATATTAGAAAGCTTTAAAATATTAACATCAATTAGCAAATCGCTTTCTAAGTTTGCCAACTCGTAAAACTGTATTCTCTTGCCGAAGATTATTGCTTCACAATAATGAGTTATGATGGTATAACCATTTATGATTTTCACCCTTTTCTTAATTACTAGCTTATATCTATTCGATAAAATATTAGGCCTACAATAGAAACTGGTAGTGCCAGTTTCCACTAAAATTTTTAGACATTTTCCTGATCTGTCGCTAACTCGGAATATGTAGGGCAATTGAGATGCTCGATTTAGATTATTGATCTTTTATACGAGATGTTATGCACTCTCATACTGTCGTTTTTCGTTACGAAAGTTAGACTGTTGGTTCGGAGTCCAATTTTACCGGTTTGGATTTTGATTTCCAATTCGGTTTTTGAGTCCAAGTTTGCTGGTTATGATTTACCTGCGGAGTTCTATTACGTTGGAAATCATTTCGTCTATTATTCGTCCTATTAACAGAGCTTTGTAATTCCATAGGTTCTTGTTTGGGTAAATTAATTTGCCGATTATAATTGATTTCAGGAAACCTAAGATTATCCTGATTCCAGGAATCACATTATTTTGATGGTTCTGAGACCTTCCGAATTGTAGAGCGAAATTTACTCTCATATTATATGATTCTAACTCCTGAGCTTTTGCCAATGCACTAGGTAAATCTTCTGGAGATAAAGAGAACAATATATTTGAGAGTGGAGCGTTAAGCCCTATAATAAATATTCTTAATGCACTTCTGTGATTCATATTGTTTAATTCTCTAGTTAGTGCACTACATATTTGTACCATTGATCATTATTGTTTTATTTATAAGTAATGTCAATTTCTTATTGACACTATTATAAAATTCTATCAGAGATGAATTTCCTTGTCGAAGGATACTCAATTTCTGTTCAATTATATGAGCAGGGCGCTTATCAGCATAAGCGAAATCCAGCCATCTTATAATTGTATCTAAATTTAAGACTGTGCCATGATTCGTTAAGACGTCATTAGCATTATTTACTATTTTATTTCTAAGAATAGTTAACGCAGCAAAATACCTGCGACTACCCTTAGTATATAAGATCATGGAATTGTTAGTAGCTTCGCGCCAACTAAAATAGGTACTAGCGTTTCCGCTGAAATCTGGCAACGATTTTATTACGTCCGATGACTCGTTGCACGCAATAGTTTCATCCATCATTTGTGGCTCATATTCAGTCACATTGGTAAGACCTGTCATAGTTTTTAGCTGATTCCTAAGACTATCTATTTCAGTTTTCAGGGAGGCTGCGTTAGTTATTATCAGTCTTGTAATCATGTCTTGATTTGTTAGTGAGCTATTCTGTAAGGTCGCCATTTTATTAAATTTATGTGTAAAATTGTCCAGATTTTAAATACAATATAGGTATATATTTTTATTTTATTTTTAACTAATATAGATAAATATATTGTATTAAAAATATTTCTTACTATAATATCTGCTTGTTGAGGGTTGTTGTAATTGTTGTGTTGTTGTTTTTTGATGAAACACGTTTTTATACGGTATTATAAAAGTTTTTGTTCTTCTTTTTTGTTTTCACTTATTATTTTTTTTACTTATTTTCAGCTTTTTATTACTATAAGACTTCGTCTTGTACGAGTACTATTAATTATTTTTGTTCTTTCTCCCTTCGTGAGATACTCGTTTGTAGTCTTTTTTTTTTCGTTAGCTGGTATATTTTTCTGCCGTAGCGCTAAATTTTTTGTTTTGTTTTTTCTTTTCTCCTTATTTAGGATATTTGTTTGTATTTTTTTTTGGCTATACCTTTTTTTATCGGGTATATTTTTTTTTGCCGTGCACTTATCACCTTAGATTAGTAAAAATGTTATTATATTATGTTGGTCAATGTTCTGGACCTAGCACAATTTTTTTATTCGTTTCACTGTTATTTTTTAAAAGTGGGCCAATATTCCTGACCTAGCACAATTTTATTACATGATTGTACTTTTTCACTTTCTCACTTTGGTAACTAATTCAAGGTGCCCCACGTTGGGCGCCAATTATTACTTTCTCTTGTGTTTAGGGTTTTTTTTTAAAAAGAAATGATCTTTATTTATATACTATTAAACTACAAGAGTACTTAAAATAACTTAAACTTAAACTAAATTAGCAAGACTAGCTGTTCCGGCTGCTGGAAGTTGACTTGACTATTGAATATTTTGGGTGGAGTTTATATACTCTTGGGATGACATCATTCGAGTGGTGATTTGTGATGGCATCATCAATCGATTGTTCTAGATTGATCGGTAATGGCATATTTCATCATGATTTGTCCGGATGCTCTTGTTTATATATATATTTCATCTTTATTTGGCTTGGTGTCCGGATGCTTTTGTTTATAGTTGATGCTGTTGAAATTGAGTGTCAATCGTGCTGATGCTGAGTAAGCAGTTTAGCGATATCTTATTTTATTAAACGATTATCTTAACTTGCACACCTACTTGGGCCATATTCCCAGCATTCTACAGCTCCATATCCCCAAATTATTCAATTAAGACAATAAATTTAAATAAACTTAACGATTTTCAATTCTTACAGAAGGAACAACTAGATATATTAACTTGGGAGAGAAAATAAAGAGGCTTGATTATTTTATTCCTTACAGTCATAATCACCTTAGCAATATACATGCGAAGAAGGTCCTACAGCATTCAAAGCTTAAACCCAACCACTATAAAGCTTACTCAACCAAGATTTTCTCTTAGGGGGAGAATTTACAAATGCAACAATAACAACAACAGCAGAATAATCAGCTACAACAAGAACTACATCGAAATGCCATATCAAAACTTTGTACTTGCAAAGCATTCAATGTCAATGCACAGGTGATTTCGAGTTAATTGATAATTCAGCGTCTGCTGTACATCCGCTCCCATGATCACTTTTGCAAATCAAAGCTAACATGAAAAATTGTAAAATTACGAGTAGATTAAGTTAGTTCGAAGTACAATAGTTTGTCGAATAATAAAGTTATTCAAAATTTAATCTTTGTGTTTTTTTTATGTTAAGCCAGGGCATATAGCAAAAAATTGTAGTTTACCAAACCGAAATAAGCAATCAGATAATAAAAAAGTCCCCAATCAATAACAGAATACTAACCAACCGTCAACTTCGAATAGTAAGTAATAAAGGCCAAAGGATTTTCGGTAGGCTGCACGGTGGGCGAGGCAACCACGCAGCTTAGAACCAAAAAAATTGCGAAAGCCCTCATGTACTAACGTTAATAAATAGTGAGATCAAAAAATTAATTATAGACACAGGAGCAGAGATATCTTTAATAAAAGCTAACTATGAAGACGAGATTGACTCTAAAAGTGAAATGAAATTTAGCGGAAGATACGACAAACGTTAGGTGAAATGTGCAGTGAAGTTAGATTTTGTCACACCTCAAACGGAGGCAAGCCAGGAAAAATAAAGTTTCAGGTAATAAAGAATAGTTTATTGGGAGAGTACGATTAGTTGAATGGCAACCAATTCCTACTGAGAAGCGGATTCACAATCAATTATAAGAATAACCTTATAATAGGTAGTTGCGGAAAAATACTACTGAGATATCTCAGTGAAGAAAATATAGTCGAAGGAAGATCAGAGATTTTTAGGACTATAAATGTAAAAGAAGAACTAAACAAAGAGGTGGTGATACCTAGACAGGAAATTACGGGAGGTGTCATCATCCCTAGCTGTATTAGTGAAAATATAATCGGAAAATGTATTGTCAATAGTGAATACAACGAACAAACCGTCTAATATAAAAGGAGTTGTAATACGTTATACGAGGTTAGAACTTAACGGATTTCGACATTGCAGAATACAGAACTAAGTAAATTACCGGAAACGTCCGGACAGACTACTTAAACAATGAAGAAAAAGATAGTCTGCTAGAAATCGTACGGATATATAGCGATATATTCAGCACAGAGAATGAGAAGCTATCTAAAACACAGGCAGCAAAACACAAGATTATATTCACAAACAGCTATATGTTAGATATCCAAAGGCTCACGAGGAAGAAGTTCGTGAGCAGGTTCAGAAGTTAAAAAAGGATGGAATTATCCGCGATAGTAGTTCTCCTTGGAGTTTACCTTTGTGGATAGTTCCGAAGAAAACCGATACAAGCGGTAAGAAGAAATGGTGAATGGTAATTGACTATATTTCTCCACCTTGGACCTAACTTCCGGGTTTCACCAGATCCCTCTGGAAGAGGGGAATATAGAAAAAACGGCTTTTAGCACTCCATATGGCCATTTCGAATACACGAGGATGCCGTGCGAAACGCTCCAGCTTGTTTCCAAAGATTAATGAATACTGTGTTGACCGGACTTCAGGGAATAAACTTGTTCGTCTACTTAGACGATATCGTTGTCTAGCACAATGAAAAATTGACTGAAGTATTTGAGCAATTAAGAAAATTAAACATAAAGCTACAGCCTGACAAATGTGGGTTTCTCAGAAAAGAAGTCTCATATCTAGGGCATATGTTATAATACCAGACAAAGGTGTAAAACCGGATCCGAATAAAATCAGCAGTATTATTAAAATGGAGGCACCTAAGAATCCCAACGGAATAAGGTCGTTCCTAGGCATGATTGGATATTACAGAAAATTCGTAAATAACTTCAGTAATATTGCCGAACCTTTAAACAGACTCCTTAAAAAAGATGTTGATTTCACTTGGGGACAAGAACAAGAGGAAAGCTTTACGAAATTGAAAGAGCTTATAACTAAACATCCTATCTTGCAGTACCCAAATTTTAAGAAGCATGCATACTATGACGAAGTAACTAGTAAAACCAATCACAAAATGGTGCACCTAGAAATAGAAATAGAATAGATCAGGTTACTGATAGTTTATTATCCATCCAGATATTTTACATCCTCGTGTTATTGAGACAATAGATTTAATAAAGTAAAATTCTTGGCTGTAAAGAAAATTATTCCGAAATCTTAAAAATGATCTTAAAATCGATCACCAAAGACCAGAAAATTATAATCGTTATCACCGTCCCAACTGTTAGTAAAGGACTCTACGATATATGTATATGAAACAATTGCTATTCCGAAAATTGTTGGAAACTCAATTTTAAATTTAGCTTTAAGATATAAATATTTTATCATTGTAAACAATAAAGAAGGACACAGTTTAACAGAAGACTTAAATGATTGTAAAATGTTTAATAAATTATGTGTTTGTAAGTCCCAAATGTTAAAAAGTACGTTGAGCGAATCAAATTGTGAAGCAAAAATATTTATGAAAAATAGAGCTGACAATTGTAATATTACAGTAATTAATTCTAAAGTCGAAATTTTTCACAAAATTAAAACAAACTCATATTTGTATACAGATATACATACAGATGAAACACAATATAAATCTAAATGGTATAGTAATAAAACAGATTAAGGAGAGCTTTTTGGGTCAGGTATTATTACAATAAAAAATAACTGTAAACTAGACACATATGATACTACAATTAAGACAATGGACAACGACGCTGAAATATTGCTTAAAGATCAACATTCCTATGGAGAACTAGAAGACGTACGTCAACCATAAGCTCAGAGATATTATGATAGCCATTAACCTATATCCAAGATCACGGCTAAAACTATTCATGAACTACAAGACCTTTCTTCGGAAATACAAAACCAAAGAAGCCTTTGGCCAAGAGAAGATTCCAGAGCGGTCACAAGGAGTACTCATGCCGATTTTTGGAGCAATAAGCATGTTGTGTATCGGTTATTTTCTATGCAGATGATTGCATCCGGAAGAACAACAATAGCTTTATTCAGCAGATGTTTCAACAGAAGACATCAAGTAAACCCAGAAATGACGTTAGGGGTTCGACATTCAAACCATACAGAAACAGCGGCAGACACCCTATAAATCGAAACAACACCAAAGTCCAATCTTATGATAAAATATCCTTAGATGTGTCCAAAAGTTAGACGTGTTATGCATGTGCAGGTATAAAAACAGCAACAAGACACCACAAAAATCGAACATGGGAAAACGTACCGTGAGACTTCCTGACCTAGCGTCTAGATTAAGTTTTCATTTATCGAAATTTTGTTAAATCAGCTATTTTAAAGTTATAAATAGAGGGGCAATAAATAAAATTCGTTTAACTTGGAATTAGAACTCAGCAATGTAATAGTGATCAGTAATAAAGTGAATAATAATTGCTCTCTAAGTAAATTGAACTATCTTTGACAAATAATAAAGTAAATAATTGTTTTATAAGTATGTAAATTAAACTGTCCTTGATCAATAATAAAGTAATTAATTTTGCTTTATAAGTAGGTCGAAATGTTTCTTTAACAATGAATTTCGTTGGTGCACTATTTCATTTTGTTGTAAGGGCATAACACCTACAATAATTGGATTCGGTAAAGCAATGTAAGAATTTTCACTTTGCGGCCTTGCTTAGCATCGTCGGTGTTTGTGCCTTTTGTGTTTGTTAATTTGTAATGACAGTTGTTTTGGCACTTAGTGAAACACAGGTAGATCCCCGCACACACCTCTCAAAACACTCTAATCTGAAGCTACCTGGCTACGAACTAGTGCCACTACTGGCCGCAAACTGGACAGCAATTAGACCTTTAATGAGTTTGATGCTCCATCAAATAATAATGGCTCCAGCAAATAATAATGGCTCCATTCAAAGAATTATATCCGTGTATGACCATACTGAAATTGTTATTAACGGCGATTTCAATGTATACGATTCGGATGGCTTCAACTTCCTGGACAGATAACACCCGAAGGACGGTGTGTTGAGTTCTTCGCTGCGGAAAACAACTCGATGCAGCTTGTAAATGAACACACGCCAACACCCTTGGATGGAATCGGCTAAGGTGATAGGTGATAGTGTGATTTGGGATAATTAAAAGTGACGAGAAGAAATATCTGCTCGGTACAATATATAGTGATCACCAACAATTTTCGAATAACTAGTAGCACTGGGCATTTCAAAACGTCAAAAAGCTGTCGTTGTTCAATATCCCGCCTGAAGTAACAAACAAAATCGATTTCAACTTCATTTATTCGCCATCGACGGCAACTATAAAGTAAGGATTTGATTCGGCTGGAAAAATCTAAGTAAATAATATTTTGACTAGTGACATACTCGTATATATACAATACAATTGAAGTTCTTTTGGTTAATTAAAAAAATTAAAAAAATACTATCACCAGGTATTTTGTATTTTTCGGCAAAAAATTTTTTTTGAGGTTTGGGATGGTAGGAACTTTATATGCTGGGGACATAATTTTTACTGGATTGCTTTTTTGACTTTAGCCGTAATTTCAGCCACAGAGTTTTGTCCCATTGGCGCCGCCCATTCAGCGCCTACTTGTCGTTGGTAGCCACAACCCCCAAGAAGGTTTCAAGTTGAGGCCAGCTGAAGAATGGGTGGTATTTAACAAGACCTTATTCTAGTTGGCAAGTCAAGCACACCCACAACATACAAAAATACTTGTTTTGAAAGTCGAAATTGTTTTAAGAATTTAAAAAACATACGAGTAATAAAAGTATAAGAAATGCTTGTTGTCTTATAAATAGAAAATATTTCCACTTATACTGCATTTGGTAGCACAAGGATATTCGATGTATTTTTCAGTTGGATCCATAGAAGATGCACATTCTTATAACTTTCTTTGTCTTCATCATCATTGCTGGAACTTAAAAATAATTCCATCCAGGTAAACATTTTGTTGGTCTCTGGACCTAAGACAATCGCGTGAAAATAATTCAATTGTATGAAAGTGCTGTCACAAGAAAATGATCACTAAAATGTGATCATCACCGTATGGCAATACGAAAAAGTGATTTGGAGCGGACTTAATACATTCTTTACGAATCTTAACTGGTTGTTATGTTTGCTCGATAATGATCAGTGACATTATTCTCTTTGCAATGAAATCCTTTATCCCTCATCGGTTGAAGAGCAAACCAACAGAAAAGGCATGGTGCGACTCGAACTGTAAAGAGGCTGCCAGGGTTAGAAAAATGTTTTTTCGGTCCTACAAGACCAACCCGACAGAGGAAAACCGAAAAAAGTTCAAACGAACCAGAAATAACTGCAACGTCATTCTCAAGTGCGTGCAATTTCAATATGACCAAAAACTGAGGCAAAAATTACTACAATACAATGTGCCAAAGGTAGTAAAAATTTTTAACCGTTCGTCAAAAATATTAGAAATTCTGCCTTATCCTCCATCCCAACGCTCATTTACAATGACATTCTAGCTGTCAGCTCTTTGGACAAGGCCAATCTGCTCGCTGCATAGTTTGCGGCCAGTTCAACACTTCCAGATTGTGCTCTGTTTCCGCCTTCACTTGAGTGCGTCGAATCTTCAATGGGAAGATCTCACTTTCGCACTCGTGTGGTAGTAAGAGTACTTAAAGATCTTAACATACTCGTATACAAATCCGCTGGTCCAGATGGTATATCTCCTCTTTTTCTGAAGAAGTGTTCTTCCTCGCTGGTAAAATCATTGCGTAAGCTTTTTCATCAATCCTACTCTTTAGGACTCTTTCCGAGCGGATGGAAAACATGGCGAATCTTCTTCTACAGACCCATTGCACTTAGGTCCCTTCTTTCCAAGATCATGAAAACGCTGATAAATCGTCAGCTCATGAAATATCTCGAAACACGAAAACTTCTCAATGACCGACAGAACGGTTTTCGTAGCAACAGGTCCACTGATGATTTGATGGTATGTCTTACCGAAAAGTGGAACCAAAGCTACACCAATCTGGCGAAAGCAAGATAGTTGCACTTGATATTTCTAAAGCATTTGACAGAGTTTGGCATCAGGCCCTCTTGTCGAAAATACGTGCTCTTGGGATCGATGACTCTCTTCTTCAATGGATTAGAAACTACCTTTCGGAACGTTCAATCAAAATTGTCTTGGATAGCTTGAAGTCCAATATTCACAAAATAAATACTGATGTGCCCCAGAGTTCCGTTCTGTCTCCTACACTCTTTTTAATTCTCATCAATGATCTCTTGTCTGCCACTTCTAATCCAATATATTCCTTTGCTGGCGACAGTACTCTCTGCTTCTCATATTCGTTCCCGAACTCATGTCCCTGTTCTTCGGCGGTAGAACGGGAACGGCAGCGTATGTAAAGCACATTCAATTCCAACATTAGCAGCATAACTAATTGGGGAACTATCAACAGAGTGGAATTTAATGCTTCCTAAACACAATGCTGTCTGCTACCGTTAAAGCGTGATTTAAATACCCAGCCATTAACCATGGACGGCACATAAACCGTCGAAACCGAAAAACTTTCCATTCACAGTATGTGTGTCAATGACAACTTACGTTGGAATGACCACATATTCGATGTTGTCTAGGTTTCCTCAAGGGATGTAAGAAATATTTCCCCCTCTCTGACCTGGCCACAATATAGGTATAAGGGGTTTATCAGCCTGAATTAGAGTACTATGCCTTCATCTGGTCCGATGCCCCTAAGACCTCTTTGCACTTTCTAGATAGGATCCAAAATAATGCGATAAAACTTATATGTGATGATATTATTACATAGTCATTCGACGTCATCGACCACCGGTGTAACGTCTCCTGTCTCACCTTGTTGTATCGCTATTTTTATCACCAGTGCTACACATAAATTGGCAGTAGCGTTCCGCTCTTTCTAACTTTTAAACGTAACACCCGTCTCGATATGAATGCTCATCAGTACACTCTCAAGTCCATCTTCGGACGTACTCTGAAATGTCGTGATTCTTTCCTAAGCCGTATAACTCGCTTACGGAATGCCCTGCCGAGCTGCGTATTTCCCAGTCACTATTACTTGCAAATATTTAAAATCAACGCACATCGGTATCTCTCTCTTTCCCTTCCCAACCTCTCTTCGCTCGCGCTATGGGCAAAAATCTTAAGATTACGCAAAATCCCTTGAGCGCGCACCAATTATAAAAAAAGACAAATGATATAATGTGACCCAGATATTTTACTTCCTGACGGTGCAAGGCACACTTTTCTGGGTTCAACTTCAAATGAGCGCTTCAAAACCTCTCAAACACTACCCTTAGATTTTCGTGTTGTTCCACGAACGTCTTGCCTATGACGATAACGTCGTCCAGATATACGAGGCAGGTATTCCACTTGAACTCTTGCAATGTTCATTCCATCAGTCGCTCGAAGTTCGCCGGAGCGTTGCACAGTCCAAACCGCATCACCCTATACTGCCAAAGACCACTTCCTGTAGTGATGGCCGTTTTCTCACGATCTTTTCGAGTAATTTCTACCTGCCAGTAACCGCTCTTCAAGTCAAGTGTTGAAAATCATTTCGCTCCAGAAAGCGTATCCAAAGTGTCATCAATTCTCGGTAGTGGGTAGCTGTCCTTTTTGGTGACATCGTTGAGACGTTGGTAGTATATGCTGCCGTCTTTTTTCTTCACGTGGGTCACTAGAAATACCCATGGAATCTGCGATTCTTCAATGAGGCCCTTAACCTTAATTTTCGACACCATTTCGGTAACTTCTGTTTGCTTTGTCAATGAAAGACGCCTTGCAGGTTGATGGATTGGTCGGGCGTCTCCGGCGTCAATATGGTGTGGAGCAAGTTGTGTATGTCCATATTCTCCGACTTGTGTAGCAAATACATATATTAGTGTATACTCACCGATTAGTTCTTCTACTACGATACTTTGCTCTTGCTCTAGATTACAGTGGCTGAGTATTTTGTTCTAGGCTTTCATACTTTGGACTGTTCCGACCGATGTTCCACGACTCATTTCGATATATCCATTTGCTGCAGGTTTTCCTAAGTATGATAAAATTTATGGGTTTTTGTGCAAACTTGATGATGATTTTTTTTTTTTATTATTGTAATTTTCATAAGAAGAAAATAGTAAAACGTAATGTTAATTAGGCATTTTCTGGAGAAAATTGACCTCAAAGCCAAAAATTAGCATGGGCAATGAAAGTGCAACAGGCTTAGAAATTGGATATCTAAAGGCTCAAACAAGATATCAACTTTATTTAAACGCCGTTACAAAGGCTGGTGTTTCCTCTAAAAATAAAGTTCTACCCGAAGTTCTACCGTTAGTAATAACAGAGCAATTTTTGTTAACATGGGTCAGGGTACATCAAAGTAAGCCTTTTCTTAAAACCTCGATAAATGCTGTCAACTTTGTAAATATACCCTTAGGCTGCGCTCACAGTGAAGCGATATTCGATGCGATTATGTGCTACAATTGCGAGCTTCTCGCAAACCTCTCGCAAATTTCTCGCACACAGCCTTATTTTCAAGCGATTCTGAGCGAGTAGTATTCATTGTTGTTGTTGTTTCTCTTGATGCAATTTCATTTGTTTTAAAGGAAAATCAAAACAAAGGAGAGAAGATAGGAAAATTCTTTAAGTTATGCAACGGTATTTTGTACTTATTTTGGTTGTACTTTTTCTTGTCATAAAAGAAATATAAAAGCCCTGTATTTCCGTGATAATTTTTGTAGTGAATTTCTTTAGTGAAATGGATTCAGAACAACTAATATCGGCCTCCACTTTGGGACCAAAGAAATAAAAATTATCAAAACAAAATTGTTGTGGAGAAGTAGTGCGAAGAAGATTCTTTGGAATTAAAAGAAAAAAGTAGGTAAGTTTTTTTTAAGTACATATCACATTGATCAAGAATTTTTCGGAATTTATCCAGAAAATTAAAAATACAAGTTCATTCATATAAATCTACATATATTGTCCCCTTCAAAGTAATCCCCATCGATTGTAATACACTTATGCCAGCGCTTGATCCAATCCTCGAAACATTTTTTATATTTAGTTTTCGGTATGTCCATCTGCTGAAACGCGTTCCCCGTAGTGTTTTTTTAACTCGATTGAACAGAAAGAAGTCACAGGGAGCCAAATCAGATGAATTCGGTGACTGTTGGTTGGTGTTTGTTGCAGTTTTCGTCAAAAAATTACGAATAATGTTGGCACTGTGCGATGATGCGTTACCATGGTGCAAATCCACGAGTTTTCTGCCCACAATTCTGGTCTCTTTCGGCGAATTGCTTCACGCAAACGTCTCATAACGCCCAAATAATACTCTTTGTTTACTCTCTGGCCTTCTGACAAAAATTCATGATGCACTACACCGTTGTAATCCATGAAAACCGTGAGCATTGTCTTCTATTTTGACTGAAAACGACGTGGTTTTTTTGGTCTCGGCTCATTTGGTGAACACCATTCACTTGGCTGATGTCTGGATTGCGTGTCGTACTCATAAACCCACGTCTCGTCTCCAGTAATGATCCTTTTGATGAACGTGGGATCGGATTCAGCCTCGCAAAACATCTCTTTTGCGACTCAACGCGGTCTCTTTTTTGCATGAAATTGAGGTCTTTTGGCACCAACTTTGCAGCTACACGACGGAAACCCAAGTCATTAACCAAAATGTCTTGGACGGATCCATAGGCAATGTTCAAGTCCTCCGCTATCTGATGGTTAATTTGCGGTTACTGACCAACATTTCTTTTACTTCATCAATGTTTTCGTCGGTTTTCGATGTCGATGGTCTGCCACTGCGTTCATCATCTTCGATTGACTCACGACCACTTTTGAACCGCTCGTGCCACTGGTAAACGACCGTTTTCTTTAGAGAATCGTTGCCGAAACACTTTCCCAACATTTCCGACATGCGCACCATTAAATCCGTGTTTTACGCAAAATTTAATACAAGTTCGTTGTTGCAAATTTAAATCCATTTCTAAAATTGTAAAAAATCGCCAACACACACAGAGACAGATGTACTCTTGGCTACGTAACTTTTGCAAATGTCAAGCTATGACGCTAAGATTTAGAGGGAATGTCAGCAACAGATTTACCAACTTAACAAAAAAAAAAACAGAACTGAAATCGCAACAATGGGAGCGCCACACGGTGGTGTCCCCCGCGAACTTTTTGATCAAGGTGGTTCAGTTCAGTTTATATGCATTTTTATTTTATCACTTAAAGTACTCTTACTTGCTTGACAAAAAAATGCTTAAAAATTAGCTTAATTAACTTAAAATTATCTTATTCTAACTTACTGGCCCCATGCGGGCACTCTAAGTTAAACCTAACACTTAAATTATGTCTTTCGACGTACGTTACTACTATACTATACTATTTCTATTCCTTATAATTAAAACTAAGAAAACATTTTTTTACAAAAGAAAAAACTTAGTAACATGACTTTTTAGTTCTATTTTATTATAAAACTTAAAACTAAAATCCTACAAACTACCTACAAATAAATCTTAATCTACTTAAACTACTTACATCTAATACATACATATATACATATATATATATATACATATATATATATATACATAATATATATATACTTAATATATAAATATATGTATATATATATGTTCTTTTTTTCATTTTTTATTTTTATTAATTTTTTTTTGTTTTTTTTGTTTTTATCTATTTTTTTTCTTAAATCTAGCTTACTCCTACTTAAAACTATGAAAGCCGGCCATGGCTAAAAAAAAAATTAGGCGACCCACTTTGCTTCACATGAAGCTAGCAAGTATTGGAGGAATTCGACGACGAAGCATCCTCTCCCTCAAAAAGCCACCAAAATTGTTGGTGCTGCTGAGCAACATCCCTCATGTCGCGACTCCCTACCGCCCTACTGAACCGGAGACGCTCCGCACTGCCGTGTGCGACGTCTCTGTCGTAGTTGAGTCGCCTGTCCGCAGCTGTTCGAGCAACGTGGAAGATTAGCGGCACAGCCAATCTGTCCTGGATCAGACCTTTGCTATCAAGGTAGAGGAACGCTTCTGGAGGAACATAGCCGTCAAAGCGAACTCTCTCATGATACATATAATTAGGGTAGTAAGCCCCAGAGATCAGGTTGTTCGACGATGTCATTGCTCTTGCAATGTGCCTTCGAGTCAACTTAATAACAAAATTGTCCACTCTTATTAGGTTCGCCCTATTGTACAAGACCTCATTGCGATAGAATTTTATGTACTCAGACTCTGGTGTTCTGTATAACCGAAGACAAGCCCTAAGGCAAGCCCTCTCAAACACCCGAATCTTTTCCAATAAACTTGCTCTCACGTTGAACCACACGGGACATCCAAACACAAGCATAGGCCGGATAAGGGCCATGTAGCAGATCACCTTCACCCTCGCATCGAGTTGGCTGTTGTAAAACAGTCTCCTTGTAAGGGCAAAAGCACCTCTGGCTCTGGCCAGAGCAACATCTATATGTTTGTTAAAATACAGATATTGATCTAGCCAGATCCCAAGGTATCTGACTACATTTCGACAGGCAAGTGGTTGTCCATGTTGTCCGACGATAGAGAACTTTCGCCAATTCTTTCTGGTATCCCTAGAGGCCCCAGACAAAGGCGTCCTAAACAGAATGGTTTCCGACTTCTGAAAGTTGATTTTCAACTTCCAGTCATCGCAATATTGTTTAATTTTGTCGAAGTCACGTTGCAAAAGTGTATTAATGACCTCAATCTTTGGACCTGATCTGTACGCGATTAAGTCGTCTGCGTACGCTATGGCATGGTGAAGTGAACCTATCAGATCACTTGTGTAAATGTTGAATAGGATCGGCGAATTTACCGCACCTTGTTGCAGACCGTTTTTAATGTTAAATGTTCCAGCAGAAGTCACATCGCCATTTTTCACGATGAACTGTCTACTAGAGAGCATATTAAAAAGAATATACAGCAGTGGTTTACTAATGCCCATCCTGTCCAGCTTGAAGAAGAGTCCCTCTAACCATACGGTATCGAAGGCCTTTTCCAAGTCAATTAGGCAGGCACCAGTGCACTGTTTTTTGCTTTTGTTCCATTGGATATCAGAAACCAGTTTAGACGCGGCATGAATGATATCATGCCCCGCCTTGAAACCGAATTGATTATCCGGAACTATATGTTTGTCCTCAACCCACTTAGTCAGGACTCTATTGATTACCTTCTCGAAAACCTTACTGATGTTTGGAAGAAGACTGATCGAGCGGAGATTCGCCGGATTGGATGTGTCTTTATTCCTTTTGGGAATGGGATGTACCACCGCAGTTTTCCAATGCGCTGGATAATGTGCATTATTCATTGCATTATTAAACAGGGTGGTATAAATATTCACCGCTTCTAGTGGGAGATGTCGAAGCACAATGTTCGGTATTTCATCGGTTCCCACTGATTTCTTACTTCTAAGCGATTCGAAGATCGTTTGGAGCTCTTCCTTCGAAATGAACGGTGGTAATACCCTTTCGTTGGTGATGACATTATTTGCCATATTCTCGTCACTGAACTGGGTGAAACCCGAGCTCTCGAATCGCCAATTCGCAATTTCATTTCGAAGGCCGGAATTGTGCACAAGGACTCGACTTTCCAGGTCGTGGTTCGGGCCAATGATGTCATTCGCCTTGTACACTTCCTGGAAAGTCGCTCCTATAGCCTCTACCTTCTCCTGCGGATCCTCGACTACAAAGAAGTTGTCATCATCAACGGTCTCATTTGGATCAATGCCTGCTGCTACAAGTATTTGTTCGTTGTTCGTCGTTCGGGCGATTCTAAGACATGGAAGGTCGTTCTGATTATTTCTCCGAAATATTTTATTTATTTGCGGGAACATATTCGGGTTGCTGGTGTTTACAGCCCGAATTTTGTTGTTCCAATACAAACTTACAGAATTTCTGTAATTTTCTTTTATTAATATCTGGAGGTTTTTAATCGACGACTTCAATGTCATGATCTCCGGGTTATGTCTGTCAGTAAACTGTCTGTACAAGGTTTTTAGTCTTGACAGCAGCCTACTTTTTTGTCGGTGCAGTGCGTCAATAGTTGCGTTGCGGAATAAGTCTTCTTCGTCAGTGTGTTGATACCGAGGTATCGTTTTGTCCATAGTTCGTTTAATTGTCTCGTCCATTAGTTTTAGATACCTGTCAATCTCCTCGTTTGACAGATTTCTGTTGGACGGTGGGTAGAGCGAATTCGAGGAGAGTGCTCTAGTCAGTGTTCTCGTGAAATGTGTCCAACGCACCCTACTATAATTGTAGGAATGCCTTTGCACAAACTCATCCAATTCCGCAATTTCGTTGGGAACAGTTATTTCGGTGCTGAGACCGCAATGGTCACTGTCATACACGAAAGTGCGTAGACAGTTTGTAGTTTGTTGGTTAGTGCATGTCAGTTGTATTCGTGAATCGAACAGCAGAAGATCCAGATAGGACCCGTGTCTCGGAAACGACGGACTATCCGTGGCTTTGAGGTCGAGTCGGTACATCACACTGTGCTGACCCCACCAATTGAATAGTAGGTTCCCTCTAGTATTTGGTGTATTATTTCCCCAATCACTATGTTTGGCGTTGAAATCTCCGCCGATAATAAAGTAATTCTCCTCCAATTCCAGCCTCAGGAATCGAAACAGTGTATCGAGCTCTGAGATGAATAAAGTGGATTGAGTAGCCTTAGATGCATAAACAGACACCATGTATAACCGCTTTCCACTACGGAGAGGGAAATACATGATGCATGCTTCCAGCACCTGAAACCTACGTACTACACGACTGTATACTCTTTTGAAACGCAGTCCCTTTTTTACAAAGATCGCAACACCACCTCCTTGAATAGAATTGGGTCGGTTTCTTCGTAATATTTCATATCTTCTGTGCCTCATTTTGTGTCTTTTGGTAAGCTTAGTTTCGCTAACCAAAAGCACGTCAGGGGCTTGGTCTTTAAGCAACTTAAACAGTGCGGCTCTTCGTTCGAACCTAATCAGTGAATTAACATTCACTGCAAGGACCTTCAGGGTTTGCTCCGCCATGTACGTACCCATTACGACTGGAGGTGCGTTAGGCCCGGCAGCAGCGCGTATATTTGATCTACCCGCTTAGCCTGTTCCTGTATTTGACGCTGAAGCTGAGCCATCTGCCCCTGAATAGAGAGCAAGATAGCCAGCATGTCAGGTACAGGTTCAGGTGCTCTAGGCGCTGGGGCCTGAGAAGCTACCTTTACCTGTTGTACCGTAGTTCCCCTACCTGCCGCCATTTGGGCGTAGGTAACTTGGGGAGTAACGGCTGGTGTTTGTGTTTGCGCGGGTGGACGTTTAACTTCCACTTTCTGCTGCCGAGCCAGATTTACTCTTTTTATGTATTGGAATTTAGGACAACCCCGATAATTTGCGGTGTGTCCCGTGTTCCTACATAAAGCACAAGAGAGTTGGCTTTTTTCCGACGCTCCGTCCTTACCTAGCGCGCATTCCTCTGACTTGTGGTTCTTTCCACACTTCACGCATCGAGGCTGCATTTCGCAGTTCGACGCGGCGTGCCCGAACCTTTGGCAGCGAACACATTGTAAAATGTTTTCGCTCCTCTTTAATTTTTCCCAGTGTACAACCTGGTAGTCTAGGACTTTTATACTCCTTAGACCACCCAGTTTGCTGTTGGGACTTAGCTGGACCAGGAAGAACGGTAGTTTCCGCTTCTCCCTTTTGGCTCTAGCCGTGACAAATGGCTTGACCCCCACGAATTTGAGCCCTTCGCACTCCTTCTCTTTCAGCAGTGCCAGGAGCTCCCCCGGGTCAGTCGACGGTTCTAACCCCCTCAGCAGCATTGTTTGCAGCTTCTCCCCCTTCGGGGTGTAGGAGAAGAACTCCGTCGTCGAATCCCTCAATAAACTTTTGATTTTATGGTAGCGCTCCACTGTATTACAGTGGATCGCGTGCCTATCTACGCTAAGCCTTTTAATATAAAAATTATTGCCTATGGCCGACTTACATAGTTCTTTTGTTTCCTTTAGTTCCATCTTAAATGTATTAATAGGTGGAACCCTTTGTTTTGAAATTTGCTGTTTCTGCTGTTGTTCTTGTTGCTGCTGCTGTTGTTTTTGCTGCTGCTGTTGTTTTTTCTGCTGCTGCTGTTTTTGCTGTTGCTTTTGTTGTGGCTGCTGCTGTTTTTGCTGTTGCCGTTCTTGTGGCTTCTCTTGTTGTTGTTGCTGGTGTTTCTTGAGTTTTTCTTGGTGTTGTTGTAGCACTTGTGCTATTGTATTTGTTTGGTGTTGTTGGGTCTGCTTTAGAGCTAGCTGTGTCTGTTGTTGCTGTTGGGATAGCTCTTCCTCTTCCCTCTTCCTTCTTAGCATTTGCTTTCCTTTAATGGCTAGTACTCTTTGTTGTAGCATTTTGATGCTACTACTAATCGACTCCATTTCTTCCTCTTCATCTTCCGATTCGGTTGACGCCAAGGAAGCGAAGCTGTTCCCTTTCAGATGTTGGTGAACATCTGAAGCAAATGGGTTGCTGTCGGTAAATTGTCCATTCAATGCTGCCGTTGATTGCGCCCCTTCCCTCACTCCACCAAGCATCTTTACAGTGGAAGTTGGTAGGGAGGGACGTTGTGTTACGATGGAAGTAGGCCTTAGAGCCCTCCTTTTCTTCGTCTTCGGTTCTGTTTGACTTGAACCGCTTGACCCCTCGCCTGATTTATCTGCGGACCCCGTTACTGGAATAACGGACCGCTCTCCACACTCCATCGCGTGATGATTTTGAGCACTCAATTTATTTATTTTGTTTTTTTATTTGAACAAACAAACAACAAAAAAAAAAAAAAAAGTCTATTTCGACCCGGAGTCGAACCCGCAACCTTTAGTTTGGTAACCGGGCACACTGCCACTGGGCTAATTGGAGCCTTATATGAGGTCTGTCAAAAATTTTTTTTATTGGTATCACTGCACAACCGAAAGCCGAAACACGTCAATACTCTACGGCGAACAATGAACGACTGATCAAGGTGGTATATTGTACATATACATATTTGAAGTATTATCAACCTTAAGCATTTTATACTCGATTAAAGGTAAAGAAAATTGTCTCGGAAAAATTGACCACGTTTTTTGGATGGTTGATTTCCAATTATTAAAGTCATCTACCCTGATTCCGAGACAGAAGTAGTTGCTTCTTGTATATATGTAGTTTCACAATTTGTTCTACAAACATTGGTGTAGTCTCAACGGGATTCCATAAAATACGCCACTTCGAATTAATTCCTCTGAAAGCACATTCCACGCATCTTTGTTCGCGGGATAGACGTTTATTAAAATACTCATTTTCTTGGCTGAGATCTTTACGGGGATATGGTCTCATAAGCCATTGCAACAACGAACATGCTTCATCTGTCAATATGACATGTGGCATAAGAATAGATGAATTTGGTAAAGCTTTGTCTTTTGGTAATATTAGCTCTCCGGAATTAACCATTTCGAATAAAGCTGAAGATCTAAAAGTACCTCCATTGCAATAAGCATCCGCTACAGCTTGAAGCACAATCAAGAAAAATTTCTTATAATTGTAGAACATTGTTCCGGAATGAGTTGGGCATTTAATACGAATGTGCTTTCTATTCAGGGTTCCTACACAATTTGGAAAGTTCCACATACTCCAAAATTCTTCTGATACTTTTCCCATGTTTTCTTCAGTCGGTTGTGGCATATGAATGGGTTGTAGAGTGATCCACAAGGCTTGTGAGGTAACCACAAGGTAAGAGACAAATTCCGGGTTAAAATAAAAAAAATTCCACCAGAACGATCGAGTGATGCAGGCTGTCAAGATGACTCATATAGTGCTTGGCCTTATTTCAAATTAATGTATTTTTTAAAAGATCAAATGAAATGTCGCCCCTCATCCGGAAACTTAAGGACAAAAAGTGATGTCTCTTCAAGTTTGTCAGACCTATTTTTAGAACACAGCGAAAAGGTAAATGTGAAACAATCAGAGCAAGTCAATCTAGAAAAAGAGGAAGAAGGAAATTTGGAAAAACTAAATTTTGAGAGAGATGAGCCTGGATGTTCGAAAGACTACGAAATTACATATAACTGTACGTCACATAAGAAAAAAACAAACAAATCTAGAAGCCTCCAAGTCCATGAAGTTGAAATAATTAAAATCAAAAAACGCAAGCTACAGCTCTTTGCGCAGCATCATGGCTCTAAAAAAGACAAAGATGAAGACGAATCGTTTTTTGATAGCATGCTCCCTCATGTACGAAGACCACATCCTTCTCAAAAACTTAACTTCAGGATGCAAGTTCAAAGAATTGTACACGATCTAGTTTACAATCGCGCTCAATCACAAGCTATCATGTCACCAAATTTATGTTACTTGGTCCAATTGTGCAAACAGATTCTGTTACATCTACGCCAAATGGGTCGCAGGGGTCTAGCTATTCCATGCAACAATTTTCTCCAGTTAGTACGAATCCTCAAATACGAGTACACCATTGAATTGTGTTGTTGATAACAGTGCAAAATCAGACAGTTTTGATAATTATAATTAGAAGCCAAATTGAAAAAACCTAATTCCATTTTATGTTTCAAATGCGCTGCTTTTATGTTAATGATTTTTTTTAACATTTTTGCTTAGCGTTTGAAATAAATTTCTTCATAAAGTAAAAAATGTATTACTTACCTTAAAGTTAATATAAGTTTCTCACTAGCTGTTATAGGAATTTTGACAAAATTAGTCCAATTTCCTAATAGCCGAGGTTCAGTTTTTTCCAAAATGTGATCAAATGTTTTGAACGACATTCTTGTGTATTCCAAAAACTTTCTTTCATCATTCCTTAACTGTGGATATATATACTATAAATGATGGAACTTTTATTCTTTTTCTACTTCGTAATAATTTAAAATATAAACTATCATTCAAAAACTCTTCCTCTGATGATAAATACGTCGCGACAAGCATCAGAACAGCACAGAACAGCTTTCACTGTGCGCACCATATCGCATCTAGCATCCCATCTCGCACCATTTTGCGCACTGCTTCTCGCACCGCTTCACTGTGCGTGCAGCCTTATTGTAGAACGATTTTTTTTATAGAATATACCCAGGAATCATTTCCCAAATTATCGTTGATGAATTAGGGGCATCCACCCTGCATATTCAAGCACTAGAATTTTGCTCTTTAAATGGGGCCAATTGATCCTAATGCATCTATGTATTTTGTTACAGATGTTAACAATGTTTAGGAATTGAATATAATGAAAGCCATTTCCATGAATGCCGTGGCTACCCACAAAAACGTCGTCATTGCAATGAAAGCAATTCTGACACGTTGAAACATATCGTTGTAGTAGTAGGTTCCTACGGACAAAGTTTTCTATGGTTATTAAATTAAAAAAAACATGAGCGATAGTGAAGAATATTTATTAGCAGTGACAGCTACAATGCTAGAAACCGCTGGTATGTTATTTAATGTAGCTGAGGAAGAAAAACAAGCAAACATTAAACAAAGAAAAAAACGGGAGTGGATTAAATCATGGAGACTATGGAGGGAAGAAATGGGTTCGATTCGACTGCTTCATGACGAGCTTCGATTAGGAGACAAAGACGCATTTAGGCGTTACCTGCGAATGGATGAGAACTGTTTCAGTAAGCTTTTGAACCGTGTTAAAGTATCCATCACGAAGCAAAATACTAAAATGAGAGATGCGATAACACCAGAAGAAGGCTTGTTTTTAGTACAGCGGTTTTTGGCTACAGGAGAAACCTTTAAAAGTTTGGACTACCAGACAAGATTGTCGCGTGCATATATTGGTGGCTTTATTCCTCACTGTTGCGCTATTATTTATTCATGCCTCAAAGAAGACTACCTAAAAGTTCGTATTTATAAAGTTCATACATATTCCAAAATGACTTCAAATAACGTTTTTCCTGTTTCAGTTTCCAAGTACCTATTTTAATCGATGGCACTTTCCTTTGTGCCTTGGTGCCTTGGATGGGAAATACGTCGCTTTTAGAGCCTCCAAGAGTGATGGTTCTGTATACTACAACTATTAAGGATTTAATAGTATTGTGCTGTTAGCGATGTGTGATGCGAACTACAAATTTACGTTCATTGACGTTGGTTGCAATGGCACAGTAAGCGACGGGGGAGTCCTGAATCGAAGCGACTTTCGTAGTATACTTAACAACTCCAGTTAATATTTTCCTCCAGACAAGATCATAGGACATAACAAAAAGTTGCCATACTGTGAAATAGGAGACGATGCTTTTCCACTGCAAAGGAACCTATTGAAGCCATACCCATACTCCTCTACCGAAATCAGGAAAAAAAATTACAATTTTCGCCTGAGCCATGCAAGGCAATGTATTGAACATAGTCTTGGAATGCTGGCAAATAAATTTCAAATTTTGCAAACAACTATATATATACTTGCGACCAGAAAACGTTAAATGTATAACACAGGCTTGCTGCGTGCTACATAACTTTTTAATTGAAAATAGTGGTAATTATATTGATATAACAAACACCGGTCCCAGTCCATAAAAGACAACATAACACGTATACAAAGAAATCCTCAGAAAATTGCTTCGTCAATTAGAGATGAATTTTGGGCATACTTTACGGAAGAGGGAGAACTCCCATGGCAGTATCTTTATTTGTAAAATAAGTAAATGTTCCATATTAAAAAAAGTAAAAAAAAAAATGATATCGTTTTTTTTGAAGTCATTTTTATTTTATATGAAATCATCATCATTGAAAAGATTCTCTATTGCACTTTCAATTAAATTTTTAGTTGATGACGGCTTTGAGTCCTCAGAATCCACGTTCTCCGACAATAACCATTGGCGAAGGTTTTTGAATTCAAAGCTCTGCAGTTCCGGTAATCGTTTCACGTTCAATATTTCCACATTTTTTTTATTGGTGTTGATGTGTACGCTGTGATCTTGTTCATTGCTCTTTGTTTTAATTGCGCTTCTCTCACCAGTTCCAAAATTTTCCATCTCGTTTCTGCCAACAAGTCTTCGTCCGTGACGATATTCATTTCTGCCTCCGGGTTATTTAGAAACGGCCGAAGCGCTGACGGTGTTTTGTTTGTGAAAGCATTCAATATTTGGTTGGCTGATTTGATAGCTTCCTCTGCTCGTACTTGTAAAGTAGTTTGATGTGGTTTTTTCTTTGGAATAAAATATAGTTAAAAGAAGTTTCCAAATTTATAATATTACCTAAAAATGATTTTGAGGTTGACGAAGTACTTGGCAAGCTTGAGTTCTCGAACACATGGTGGCTTTTGCTACTTTACTCACAACTCTCTGCCGGAAAATCGCTTGTCAATATTTCTGGTCATTGCAGAGTGTCTTCATAATGATTCTACAGAAAATTTAATCATAATTTCTTTTGAAAAGTAAACGTTTAAGTTAACTTACCGATGAACAAGAAATATTCGATGTACCACGAATATCATCACAGGTATCGTCCCAAAAGATCAGATCTTCGTAGCACCACAATTTCGCCACGTACAAATCGTACTCATCGGCATCACTTCGTTTTGAATCCAAGATCTTAGCTTTTCCTTTTAAATATTGGGTTTTTAACGTTTTTAATTTTAGCGAAATATCCTTCACGGTTGTTCTTGGTCGATTGATTTGAATTTTTTCCACTATTTCCAACAAATTTGAATTCCTTTTAATTCTATTTTTATAATTTGTATCCCGAATTTTGTAGAGATTCGGGAACTGCTGAAATGCTTCTATCAACTTAATTGTTTGTTCGCGCGTTCATGTAGCCATTGTAGTGCAGTGGTCGGGGAATAAACACAAAATGAAAATTTCACCCAAGATCGGAGTGGGATGAAAACGAAACGTACGGTGTAGATCCTCCGACCGTCGGGAAAAAATGTAAAAATGTGTCAGAAACGAAATGCTTTAAGAGAAGAACATTCATTCTTCCACCGAGAATTATTTCTCAAGTGGATTTTCGGTGGATTTTCTGTGCAATCTACCTTTCTCTTTTCAACTTACTAAAAATCTCCCTGATTCGACGGACATGCCTTTCAATCCCACGTTTTGTGTGGCCAGGCACTATGACAACACCTGTATAGCCATTATCGTTATGTATCTCTTCTATTTCCGTTCGCGGTCCGCAAGTGTGACGTATTAGGATTACCAAGTGTCATTATAAATAGTGTTGTCGTCTTGTCTGTAATAATATGTAGTTTGGAAATGTATTTTTTCCTTTGACTTGGTTTTTATTGAACTTTCTTAAATTATTGTTATTTTTTTTGCTGTTTGTACATACTCGTATATGCAAAGTACAATATAGATAATTTTTTTTACTTCAAATTAGATTTTCTAACTCTCTGATTCCTAAAGAACTCAATTTATTATTTTGCTTATTTTTATTGCGATGGCTAATTTTCTTGATTTTATTTTCGTGTACCGTATTCGATAGTTTGAAAATATCTTCGGTCGATATTAATTTATTAATCAAACCCATACCCATAAGAAAAAATTGTTTGAGATACATGTTCTTGTAGGTCATTGTCTTTAAATTTGCGGTGAACATTCTTATACATACGAGGGCGGGTCAATGTGACTTTTTGAATTTCTGACCTCTTTACTGAAACAGCAACACTGCTCCTGTCAACAGGCATCTGTCAGTTGACTCCTGTCAAAATTTAAACTTGCTGCGTCAGTTAGTTTGTGTTTGACAGCTATTTTTATCAGACTACTCACTAATTTGAGGAGAAAATGGAAAAAAGTGAATTTCGTGTGCTTATTAAGCATTATTTCTTGCGAAAAAAAACCATTACCGAGACCAAGGCTAAGCTTGATAAATACTATGGGGACTCTGCACCATCGATTTCAATGGTAAAAAAGTGGTTTACTGAATTTCGTTGTGGCCGTACAAGCACTGAAGATGCCGAACGTCCTGGACGCCCAGTTGAGGTCTCTACACCCGAAACAATCGAAAAAATTCACGATATGGTGTTGGCCGACCGAAGATTGAAAGTGCGAGAGATTGTGGAAGCCGTAGGGATCTCGCATGGCTCAGTGGTTTCAATTTTGAATGATCACTTGGGCATGAGAAAGCTTTCCGCAAGATGGGTGCCGCGTTTGCTCACAGTCGACCACAAACGCAATCGTGTAACAACTTCACAGGAAGGTTTGGCGTTGTTTAATCGCAATATGGAGGAGTTTTTGCGCCGTTTTGTAACCGTGGACGAAACATGGATCCATCACAACACACCAGAGAACAAACAACAGTCAAAACAGTGGGTTTCTAAGGGTGAATCGGCGCCAAAGAAGGCCAAGGTGGGTTTGTCAGCCAATAAAGTTATGGCGACTGTTTTTTGGGATGCACGCGGGATAATCCACATTGACTACCTTCAAAAGGGAAGAACAATCAATGGGGAATATTATGCCAACTTATTGGACCGATTCAATGACGATTTGAAAAAAAAACGACCTCATTTGGCCAAGAAAAAAGTTCTTTTCCACCAAGACAATGCAGTTGCCATGACAAAAATCCATGAATTGGGCTATGAATTGCTCCCTCATCCACCCTATTCTCCAGATTTGGCTCCGAGCGACTACTTCTTGTTCCCAAACCTGAAGAAATGGCTTGGTGGAAAAAGATTTGACTCCAATGATGAAGTCATCTCGCAAACAAAGGCCTATTTTGAGGACCTCGACAAATCATTTTTTTTGGAAGGGATAAAAAATTGGAGAAGCGTTGGACAAAGTGTATAGAGCTCAAGGGAGACTACGTTGAAAAATAAAATTATTTTTTTATCAAAAAATCTGTGTTTTAATCCAAAAGTCACGGACTTATTGACCCGCCTTCGTATCTTAATTTAAAGCCGAATAAACGTGAGCCTTTATTTTGTTCTTTGTCAAAACAGTTTTACAAATACAGTTATGTTGTAATTCATAGTCCGTTACAATAAAATTTGACTTTCCTAAATATTGAATCCTATATTTAAGAGCGTATTTCATTGAAACCTTAGTCCATTCTTCCCGGGGTATCATGGATATTAAAATTGTGTCTAATAGGGCTTCTACCAAATTTAGTCAAAATCAATATCTCACAATTATTAATCTCTTTCCGCATATTTGAATATTAATATAGCAGTTTTATCGCTAAGAAAACTTCTTTTATGCCTCTATGATTATTTTTTATATGTTTATTTTCTATTATTTTCAATATTCTTTCTTTGTCGGTTACATCCTGCAGAATAAAGCTCATAATTTTTAAATTCTAATTTTTTTTGCAAAATACTTAATGTACAAGTACGTAGTTGTTTTAATTAATAGCACATAAGATAATTACTAATCCCTTTTCCAGTAAGTTCTTCCTCACGGTTTCTAAAAGATTCTCTTCTGGATTTTCTCTCTACGTGTTGCTTAACTTTGTCTTTATACTTCGTTTCTATAATTAATTAATTTTGATTGATTTACATAACATGCTAACCAGCTAACGTAGGTTTTTCCCAGATTCCTCCAGTTGCGCATATGAAATTGGCTGAGTTCCCTTCCACTTGCATGCGTCATCTAAGATAAGGTCGTCCACTACTGCGTTGTCTCTCTGGGTTGGAATCCAGACTTTTCCGGACCGGGCCGCTGGTGCCCGTACACTCAAGCTAACCTATCCATTTAATCCGGGTTATCCGAGCTTTTCTGTATAGCCCGGACAGTTCGCTGTTGAAACGTCTCCTCCATTCTCCATTGATACAAACACGACAGGAAATAACCCGAAAAACTTTTCTCTTTTTCTCAATGTTCAAACTACAGGACCGAGATGATCAGTGTCTTGTACAAAGTCTTTTGGTTGCTCAAGAGAGGGCTCAGCTACTCAATTGCCTTCTAAGTTCAAAGGCGCAATAATTAGGAAGAGTGATTTTTTGAAAGATTTCCGCGCTGGTGTCGTTGTCGGAGTTGATAACGGATGCGAAATAGATAAAGTCCCTTACTACTTCAAAGTTGTAAGGGCTTAAGTATCATGGTGTTTTATCCTAGGCATCGATGTTGTGTGTTAGTTTTCCCATCATTTAACTCTAAGCTTATCTTTGCCGATTCTTCTTCAATAGTCCCAAACGCAGCATTGGCTAGCTAACCGTGTTTTTCCCGTTATGTAAATGTCGTTTGCGTATGGCAGTAACTGAACTCATTCTTGAAAGGCGGCGCCTCTGGGATTGACTTGGGAGTTTTTCACAATTCTTTCAACAAATCACCTGACAATGGATCGCCTTGTCTAAGTCCTTTAAGTCGCAGTTTTGTCATTACCAGTCTTGATGGAACGGCGGCCATTCTCTATCTGCAAATAAGTTTGACAGGGATGTCAAAACTAGGCATGATGCTATATAGTTTGTCTCTCTAGATGTGCCATATGCGGCTTTTAAATTGACGAAGAGGTGATGTGTATCGATTTGAAACTTTTCCTTTTTTTTCAAGATCTGCTGTAATGTGAAAATTGTATCTATAGTGGATAGGAGCCAATCAGACTATTGGCGGTATTACGTTCGCTTAATACGGCACACAGGGTTGTATATGGGATATTGAGTGGACTTACTGTCCTGTATTATAGTTGGCGCAGTTCAGGGGATCTCTCTTCCTTACAATCGGACAAACATTGCCGAGATTCCACTGGCCGGGTATACTGTCGTCGACCCAGATTTTATAGATGAGTTGAGTTATTCAACCTAGACGAACATAGACTGTCCGAGCAGCTCGGTAGTTAGACCATTGGCTTCAACAGTTTTTTTAGACTTAAGCTTAAAACTTGCTATCCTGTGTTCGTCCAAGTTAAATGGACGTTCTGCTTGATGGTGGGATGTGGGTCACTAGCGTTTAAGAGCCTGCTGAAATAATCTTTCCAGATTCTCAGCACCGGCGGTGGTTCTTCTATGACGTTTTCTTCCCATCCTTGCAGATTTCTGTTCGGGCTTAACAGCTTTAGCATGGTTTTTTATTTTTTGGTAAAACTTCCCAACTTCAGTCTTCTGATAGCACTTTCTTAGGCGAAACATATTTCTTTCCCTCTCTATTCAATTTTTCAAAAGACATTGTAGTAGGTTGTTCCAAATAAAAGATCTAACTTCTTCCAGAAGCTCAACTCATACCAAAGTGACAGCAGCGTGACAGAGGAAAATACTCGTATGTCGAAGGGATAAACTTTAGCATAATCACCAGCTCATGTTTTCCCTGCCGTATGGTACACAAGCTAGACAGAATTGAAAGCTGCACACATACATCACCGAAAAGGCACCTTGAATGTATTTCTCTACTGGAGAATGTTACGCTTTTGATATAAAAAGTAAAAATTGTACATAAAAAGTAAAAATTGTGATAAGAATCTTATTTTTTTCGAAAATTTTCTTGGAAATTTTATACATTATATGCAGTTTTAGTTCGAAAGGAAGTGTGCTCGGTGATAACTCACTGAACACGTAAAAATTCTACTGTTTAAGAGTCACCAATAGCCTCTGAGAAGGACGTATTTGTTGTAGATGGCTCTGCAAAACGAAATAAAAACAATGACGTTCGGATCGACTGTGGTATGTTTGGACCTTAAACAGAAGACACTCTGGCATATTTTATTGATCTATGAGTAGATGCAGCAAAAATGTGGTCTAGATTTAGATTTCGGAGGGTTGATTTTCATGATAATTAACATAGTCACTCTTTGGAGCCTGTCTATAATGTCTGTTGATTTGGTCCACATACCAATTATATATGTATTTGAATATGTTCTTCATACCTGAAGCAGGTAGAAGCTCGTATGTTTAGCTTAAGGATTTGAGTTTGTTATCATCCCTTCTGGAATATTTGAATCCAATATCAGTTAAAACCGCCGTGCGCTTACTTATTTGTACCGATTAGAAGAAAATCTTTAAGCGTAGAAGAATATGCAACGGAAGCCTTCTCCGTCGTTGAGGGAGCCTTCAACAATGTGAAAACAGGAGCGATCATAATGGGACTGCCAAACCTGAAAGTAGAATCCCTTCTAAACGAGCTGGTAGATCAGCTTTTCGTATAAAAAATCGTCAACAAAAAGCTAACAAGATTTTTAGCTCGAAGGCATGTCAGTCGAAGAACACCGCAAGATAGTACTATCTCTCAGAAAATTTTTCAGGACCCGAACCTGCGTTAGAACCACCAGCCTCCGCGGTTAGGGCTTCCATTGACAGGTGAGTGTCTTCTTCGGTTGCCTCCAGGCTTGACGAATGCTTCCATATGTCTCTCAGAGGTCAGCGGATTTCCTGTAGGAAAAACTGTTGGCTGGTTACTGGCTTCACACAGTGTGTTAATTTGCAGAACTAGTGGAACTTTATTCATGTTGCGCTTGAATATATATTTTTAGATACGTACTTGTTCAGTAATGTAATATACCACACCGCACATAAATTTGGACATCCAAATTGGGAATTTGGATATGTGGCTACTTAACCATTGTACGTAAGAAAACGCTGTAGAACGCAGTGAACTAACATATTAATGATGTGTTTGCATTGTAAGTACTGAAGGGGAAACGAAAAAAATAATTTTAGTTGTGAATGAGGACATACCTAAGTAAATGCTGTCGACAGGAGGGATACACAACGTCGACGAATCGGACAGAACCTTACAACAAGCAGCTATAACTTTGAGGTAGTATTCAATTTTTGCTATTCCGACTCCGTTATTAACTCTGATATTGACACATCATCGCAAATCAAACGAAGAGTTACACTTGTCAATCGCTGTTTCTTTGTCTTAGGAGGGCAATCAAGTCAAGGCCTTGCCAAGAAATATTAAGTACGCCCTTTATAAGAACCTTCTCATCATAGTCTTGTCCCGTAGTCGTAGTAATCCCGTAGCCACTGTGCATTGTTCTGCGCCACGGAATAGTATTATGATGAATTCGGATGAAGATATTGTTCGGCGTTTTGAACTCAGGATTATTTTATCGATTTTTTCGTTCTATTTTTATATCTCGCTTGCGGATTCGTTATAGACTTACTTTTTCAGCAACGCGCCTAAAGGCTGAACAATTACCGCTGGTCTGCTATGAATTCACTTACACATTTATTGCACTAGCAAAGTTTGCAAGCCCCTCTGTAACTGAAATTAAGATTCCGCCTCATCTTGACTGACAAGATAAGAGTTTTGTTAAAAGCTAGCTATATAGCGACATCGACTTATCATATGTTATATGGTATATCGCTATGACATGTAAAGCGAAAAAATATTAACGCTCCGAGCCGTAGAGTCTTTGATTCCTACTGGGAAGGACAACGCAATAAAGAAAGACCTCTTTAGGTGGAACGCCAAAGTGAAAGGGGATCCTTTCATCGCCATCTTCTAGTGCGCAAATGGAGCCAATTGGCCAGAAACCCCTATATGTAGCACCATCTATATAAGTAAGTTAGTAAGTATATCCCCTACCCATTTTTAATAATTACTTTTTAATAAATAGCGAAATTTTTGTGTGGGCTCAAATGATAGAATTGTTTTTTTCAACACAATCGCTTTATTCAATACAATTACAATTTACAATTCAATCCTTTTTATCAACCACTTTTACTTTACTTTATGTTTTACTTAATCCCCTTTATCATCACCCTTAATCCACCTTTCAAACTCCACTTTACAACTGAACTTTGTGGGATGGTGTATTTATATTCCTTGCCATTTTCGAGAACTTTCTGTACTAGCCAGTTGTTCGTACTACTTTCCATTTCCTTAGAATATTCGCTATTAGTTGTCAAAATGATTCCATTATTTCCCCATTGGATGAGTCTGTAGCTTTTCAAATATACATGGCGCTGTTCACATTTAAGGGTTTATCACAATGCTTTCTTCCTAAAGTTGTTCATCCCAACCAACTTCATCATTAATCAGTTCAGTTTTTCAGTTTATATGCATTTTTATTGTTTCACTTAATTTACTCTTACTTGCTAGACAAAAAAATGCTTAAAAGTTAGCTTAATTAACTTAAAATTATCTTATTCTAACTTACTGGCCCCATGCGGGCACTCTAAGTTAAACCTAACACTTAAATTATGTCTTTCGACGTACCTTACTACTATACTATACTATTTCTATTCCTTATAATTAAAACTAAGAAAACATTTTTTTACAAAAGAAAAAACTTAGTAACATGACTTTTTAGTTCTATTTTATTATAAAACTTAAAACTAAAATCCTACAAACTACCTACAAATAAATCTTAATCTACTTAAACTACTTACATCTAATACATACATATATACATATATATATATATACATATATATATATATACATAATATATATATACTTAATATATAAATATATGTATATATATATGTTCTTTTTTTCATTTTTTATTTTTATTAATTTTTTTTTGTTTTTTTTGTTTTTATCTATTTTTTTTCTTAAATCTAGCTTACTCCTACTTAAAACTATGAAAGCCGGCCATGGCTAAAAAAAAAATTAGGCGACCCACTTTGCTTCACATGAAGCTAGCAAGTATTGGAGGAATTCGACGACGAAGCATCCTCTCCCTCAAAAAGCCACCAAAATTGTTGGTGCTGCTGAGCAACATCCCTCATGTCGCGACTCCCTACCGCCCTACTGAACCGGAGACGCTCCGCACTGCCGTGTGCGACGTCTCTGTCGTAGTTGAGTCGCCTGTCCGCAGCTGTTCGAGCAACGTGGAAGATTAGCGGCACAGCCAATCTGTCCTGGATCAGACCTTTGCTATCAAGGTAGAGGAACGCTTCTGGAGGAACATAGCCGTCAAAGCGAACTCTCTCATGATACATATAATTAGGGTAGTAAGCCCCAGAGATCAGGTTGTTCGACGATGTCATTGCTCTTGCAATGTGCCTTCGAGTCAACTTAATAACAAAATTGTCCACTCTTATTAGGTTCGCCCTATTGTACAAGACCTCATTGCGATAGAATTTTATGTACTCAGACTCTGGTGTTCTGTATAACCGAAGACAAGCCCTAAGGCAAGCCCTCTCAAACACCCGAATCTTTTCCAATAAACTTGCTCTCACGTTGAACCACACGGGACATCCAAACACAAGCATAGGCCGGATAAGGGCCATGTAGCAGATCACCTTCACCCTCGCATCGAGTTGGCTGTTGTAAAACAGTCTCCTTGTAAGGGCAAAAGCACCTCTGGCTCTGGCCAGAGCAACATCTATATGTTTGTTAAAATACAGATATTGATCTAGCCAGATCCCAAGGTATCTGACTACATTTCGACAGGCAAGTGGTTGTCCATGTTGTCCGACGATAGAGAACTTTCGCCAATTCTTTCTGGTATCCCTAGAGGCCCCAGACAAAGGCGTCCTAAACAGAATGGTTTCCGACTTCTGAAAGTTGATTTTCAACTTCCAGTCATCGCAATATTGTTTAATTTTGTCGAAGTCACGTTGCAAAAGTGTATTAATGACCTCAATCTTTGGACCTGATCTGTACGCGATTAAGTCGTCTGCGTACGCTATGGCATGGTGAAGTGAACCTATCAGATCACTTGTGTAAATGTTGAATAGGATCGGCGAATTTACCGCACCTTGTTGCAGACCGTTTTTAATGTTAAATGTTCCAGCAGAAGTCACATCGCCATTTTTCACGATGAACTGTCTACTAGAGAGCATATTAAAAAGAATATACAGCAGTGGTTTACTAATGCCCATCCTGTCCAGCTTGAAGAAGAGTCCCTCTAACCATACGGTATCGAAGGCCTTTTCCAAGTCAATTAGGCAGGCACCAGTGCACTGTTTTTTGCTTTTGTTCCATTGGATATCAGAAACCAGTTTAGACGCGGCATGAATGATATCATGCCCCGCCTTGAAACCGAATTGATTATCCGGAACTATATGTTTGTCCTCAACCCACTTAGTCAGGACTCTATTGATTACCTTCTCGAAAACCTTACTGATGTTTGGAAGAAGACTGATCGAGCGGAGATTCGCCGGATTGGATGTGTCTTTATTCCTTTTGGGAATGGGATGTACCACCGCAGTTTTCCAATGCGCTGGATAATGTGCATTATTCATTGCATTATTAAACAGGGTGGTATAAATATTCACCGCTTCTAGTGGGAGATGTCGAAGCACAATGTTCGGTATTTCATCGGTTCCCACTGATTTCTTACTTCTAAGCGATTCGAAGATCGATTGGAGCTCTTCCTTCGAAATGAACGGTGGTAATACCCTTTCGTTGGTGATGACATTATTTGCCATATTCTCGTCACTGAACTGGATGAAACCCGAGTTCTCGAATCGCCAATTCACAATTTCATTTCGAAGGCAGAAGTTGTGCACAAGGACTTGACTCTCCAGGTCGTGGTTCGGACCAATGATGTCATTCGCCTTGTACACTTCCTGGAAAGTCGCTCCTATAGCCTCTACCTTCTCCTGCGGATCCTCGATCACAAAGAAGTTGTCATCATCAACTGCCTCATTTGGATCTATACCTGCTGCTACAAGTATTTGTTCGTTGTTCGTCGTTCGGGCGATTTTGAGACATGGAAGGTCGTTTTGATTATTTCTCCGAAATATTTTATTTATTTGCGGGAACATATTCGGGTTGCTGGTGTTTACAGCCCGAATTTTATTGTTCCAATACAAACTTACAGAATTTCTGTAATTTTCCTTTATTAATATCTGGAGGTTTTTAATCGACGACTTCAGTGTCATGATCTCCGGGTTATGTCTGTCAGTAAACTGTCTGTACAAGGTTTTTAGTCTTGACAGCAGCCTACTTTTTTGTCGGTGCAGTGCGTCAATAGTTGCATTGCGGAATAAGTCTTCTTCGTCAGTGTGTTGATACCGAGGTATCGTTCTGTCCATTGTTCGTTTGATTGTATCGTCCATTAGTCTAAGATACCTGTCAATCTCCTCGTTTGACAGATTTCTGTTGGACGGTGGGTAGAGCGAATTCGAGGAGAGTGCTCTAGTCAGTGTTCTGGTGAAGTGTGTCCAACGCACTCTACTATAATTGTAAGAATGCCTTTGAACAAACTCGTCCAATTCCGCAATTTCGTTGGGAACAGTTATTTCGGTGCTGAGACCGCAATGGTCACTGTCATACACGAAAGTGCGTAGACAGTTTGTAGTTTGTTGGTTAGTGCATGTCAGTTGTATTCGTGAGTCGAACAGCAGAAGATCCAAATAGGACCCGTGTCTGGGAAACGACGGACTATCCGTCGCCTTAAGCCCAAGTCGATACATTATACTGTGCTGACCACACCAATTGAATAGTAGGTTCCCTCTAGTATTTGGTGTATCATTTCCCCAATCTCTATGTTTGGCGTTGAAATCTCCGCCGATAATAAAATAGTTGTCTTCCAATTCCAGCCTTAGGAATCGAAAAAGTGTCTCGAGCTCTGAGATGAATAAGGTGGATTGAGTAGCCTTAGGTGCATAGACAGACACCATGTACAACCGCTTTCCACTACGGAGAGGAATGTACATGACGCATGCTTCCAGCACCTGAAACCTACGTATCACACGACTGTATACTCTTTTGAAACGCAGTCCCTTTCTTACAAAGATCGCAACACCTCCTCCTTGAATGGAATTGGGTCGGTTTCTTCGTAATATTTCATATCTTCTGTGCCTCATTTTGTGTCTTTTGGTAAGCTTAGTTTCGCTAACCAAAAGCACATCAGGGGCTTGGTCTTTAAGCAACTTAAACAGTGCGGCTCTTCGTTCGAACCTAATCAGTGAATTCACATTCACTGCAAGGACCTTCAGGTTTTGCTCCGCCATGTACGTACCCATTACGACTGGAGGTGCGTTAGGCCTGGCAGCAGCGCGTATATTTGATCTACCCGCGTAGCCTGTTCCTGTATTTGACGCTGAAGCTGAGCCACCTGCCCCTGAATAGAGAGCAAGATAGCCAGCATGTCAGGTACAGGTTCAGGTGCTCTAGGCGCTGGGGCCTGAGAAGCTACCTTTGCTTGTTGTACCGTAGTTCCCCTACCTGCCGCCATTTGGGCGTAGGTAACTTGGGGAGTAATGGCTGGTGTTTGAGCCTGCACGAGTGGACGTTTAACTTCCACTTTCTGCTGCCGAGCCAGATTTACTCTTTTGATGTATTGGAATTAGGGACAACCCCGATAATTTGCGGTGTGTCCCGTGTTCCTACATAAAGCACAAGAGAGTTGGCTTTTTTCCGACGCTCCGTCCTTGCCTAGAGCGCATTCCTCTGACTTGTGGTTCTTTCCACACTTCACGCATCGAGGCTGCATTTCGCAGTTCGACGCGGCGTGCCCGAACCTTTGGCAGCGAACACATTGTAAGATGTTTTCGCTCCTCTTTAATTTTTCCCAGTGTACAACCTGGTAGTCTAGGACTTTTATACTCCTTAGACCAACCAGTTTGCTGTTGGGACTTTGCTGAACCAGGAAGAACGGTAGTTTCCGCTTCTCCCTTTTGGCTCTAGCCGTGACAAATGGCTTGACCCCCACGAATTTGAGCCCTTCGCACTCCTTCTCTTTCAGCAGTGCAAGGAGCTCCTCCGGATCAACTTCATCATTAATCGCTCCGTGGAAGTGGCATATTCTATACATACGGACTACCACGCTGGATCCAGTAGACAATGTTATTAATGCGGGTTATCACCTTGTATGGACCTTTCTAATTTTGGTGATTTGCTCCTCTTACGCAGAGGATTATACAGCCTCACCAAATTTCCTTCGCTGAAGCATTACGATTTGGTGCAGACGGCGCCCTTAATATTCATGAGGTTGCTCCCCAGTTTCATCGCTTTTCGGGTATCCTCGTATATTTTACGAATCTTTACAGGTACCACGTTGCTTTTGGTTCCCCTGAAGTCTTTCTTATTTTCTGGCTCCATTATATGAAAACGATTGCTATCAGGACCACTTTCCACTTTTGCCCAAGCAATTGCCTAGGACATGATTTCGGCAGACAAAGACGTGTTTCCATTTCCCTATACCCCAAAACCGACTGTTAATCCTGGAGGATTTTTATAGGGACTTCACCATACACCGTAGGGGTTCGCAAACTGGTGTTATGCAACCAGGATTTTTGTACCTGATTCCTCCTGATAATAGAAGCCGTAGCACCGGTGTCTATTGATGCCATGCATTTTTCCTTATTTATACCAGAAGATTTTCGTTGCATAGTTTTGCCTGCGAGAATTCAACGACGGTCCGGGGCCATCAACTCCTGCTTCCGAATTCTGCCCCTTGAAGTATCCGTTGTCTGATGGCTCCGATAATATTATGCGGCAGTTTTTTTCGGTTTCCCCATCTATTTGCTTGTTACCCTAGCGAAGGCAGGATACTGGTTCTTTACAATACCCTTGAAGATATCCTACATTATCGCAGTTTCAACAATCCATCTTTCATCTCTCCCGTGGAGTATTTTGTTGTTCGGCACTTAGTCCTGCCCTGGAGCATTCACCAGATGCTGCTTTGCTGACGAAATATATTCCATTGGCTCCGCGTGCTGTTGACAAAAACGCGCCACATGGGCATAGTACCTCGGCGCTAAATCCCGGACCCTACAAATTAATTTGTATCGTTCCCTTGATAATAATAATAATAATATATTCCATTGGAAGCCTGATTGGCTGCTTCCATCGCCAGAGCAGACGCAAGTGTTTCAGCAAGGGTTCTTTTCTCGGTCATCCTTACTTTATTTCTTGGCCTGCGGTGGGATATGACAAAAGTACCAGTCTACTGACGTCTGCTTGGAGCTTCTGCAGTGTTTCACCTCGTTGCTGCATTCGGCTTTGCAATCGAACTTTGTAAACATTCTGCACCTGCACATCCCCAAACCGTTTCTCGATAGCCTGCATTAAGACCATATAGGTTTTATGCTCTTCTATATCGATTGTTTGTAACAATTTTTCTACAAAGCGGAAATGGCCATTGCTAAGCCAAAGCACTTGTCCCAGTTGTTCGCACAAGCAGCCATTTTGAACTGCTTCTTATACGCACACCCTGAGGTTTGGCTATCGAATGATGGAGGCTCCAGGTCTTTTCTCGCAGTTTCTGTTTTCGCACTTTGTCGCTCTTTTGCCAGTTGTTCAACTTTGCTGTCCATTTGTTCGAGTTTTTCATCAACATTCTTCTCTATTCTATCAAATTTGTTATCGATTTCTTCGAACTTTTGCTGTAGAATGTTTTTTTGCTCTTCCATATTATTCCTTTTGTTGAGTAAGATTACACTAATATTAAAATACATAAATACGTAATATCATTTGAATCAATATAAAATGCCCATCAGGCAATTCTCTTATATTCTCAAACTTGGTTATTTAATTGTAAGCCCTTCTGGCAATGCCTTTTACCAATTGCTAAGCGGAAACCAGTTTTTCTTAGACATACGTACATATGTATCCTCAAATGTTAATCATCTTTTATCATTCTCAATAAAACTCTCTCGCTCATCTTGGCGATCACGTCAGCTTCTAACTTGATTTTTTAAATCGCTCCCTTCCAAAGGTATCATTGGTTTTTTTAATTAATCGCAAGAAACATTGGTGACCCTGACGTGATTGCCAAGATTCAGAATTATTATTAAAGCTCAAACAGTTCGTTTAATTTTTTGTTCACGTGGTTTACTCGAAACAAAAAGAAAATACAATGTCGAAGATTGATTCACTTCGCAACAAAAGAAATGTGTGCATCAAACAATTGGAACGGATAAAAGAATTTGCAGACACAAGATCTGAAACAGCAACAACAGCAGAGCTGAACATCCGTATCAAGGCTCTTGAAAATTGCTTTGATCTTTTTTCTACATTGCAAACTAAGTTGGAAGATGCTGACCCAGCGGAGCTAGAGAAGGATGAACGATCAACATATGAAGAGCTCTACTACACCATCTGTCCGGCGTTGCAGACACTTTTGGCCAAAACGGGAATATATTCAGCTAAAGGCGAAGGAATTGTTCGACAAGCATCCTCAATATCTGAAACAATTAAACTTCCAAAAGTTCGTATTCCTACATTTACAGGTATCATCACAGAGTGGTTGTCATTTTTTGATGCATTCAATTTGTTTGTTCACTCTCAAAGGGGCTTGAGCAATGTGATCAGATTCCATCATTTGCTTGGATCGCTGGGTGGCAACGCCGCAATGATGGTTAAGTCATTGGAAGTCACTGATGCGAACTACCCAGTGGCCATCAGAATGTTACAGGAAAGGTACGAGAATAAGAAGGTTATTGCAACCGAACACTTGAAGCAGATTTTCGACGCTCCACCAGTTCTTAAGAATTCCGCATTGTCACTCCGCAATCTTCTGGACACCTTCGATGTGCATTTACGAGCTCTTGCATCACTGGTACGTTCTACACAGCAATGGGATGACCTGATAATTTATATTATAACAACTAAATTGGATACTGCAACATTGACAAAGTGGCAGGAAGAGGCACCAGTTGATCGACTAGTTAGCTACCCGGAGATATTCAAATATCTTAACAAACGCTGCCAGATGTTGGAAGGAATGGTAAGCCAAATGCCTACAGCGAAGGTGAGTCCTAGTCATAAGGTAGATACTAGATTTAAAAACGAGCCAAAAGCCTTTGCCGTCGCTAGCAACATTAAATGTGCTCACTGTTCTAAACGTGGTCACGTAATTAGCAGGTGTTCAATTTCTTCGTCCGTCGCCGGCTGAACGTACACATCTAATTACATCCTTAAAACTCTGCGAAAATTGTCTCAAAATCGACCATGCTGTAAAAAAATGCACAGCTTCAAGCTGCCGCTCCTGTGGCCACAGACACCACACACTTCTTCATCGAAATCAAACCCATTCACTTGATCCAAGAGCAAGGGAATACGTCTCTACTTCCTCTCCTCCCGATTCAGCCGCACTTTCCGCATTTCTTAACGTTCACAATGAAGACACAATAATTTTAGCCACTGCGATAATCTACGCCGTCGACTATCAAGGTTCTCCCATTGCATGTCGTGTACTTTTGGACTCTGGCTCGCAATTAAATTTTATAAATGACCAATTTGCTCAGCGCCTTGGCTTGATTCGAATAAAAGCAACTCAGTCTTACTCCGGTATCACTTTAATTAAAAAGCAAGCATTGTATAAAGCACTTCTCACAATAAAATCCCGATTGACCAATTACACAGCCTCAATCGAAGCAGTTGTACTCCCCAAAATAACCGATTTGTTACCTTCAGAGAAAATAAACACCAGCGCTCTTAGTATACCATCCAACATCAGCCTAGCAGATCCAAACTTCGAAACTCCTCAAAAAATTGACTTGCTCCTTGGGGCTGGATTATTTTTTTCCCTATTATCGGAAGGCCAATTACGTCTACAAAATAACTCAATCATATTGCAAAATACGCTTTTTGGCTGGATAGTTAGAGGCAACTATCAAGCTACTGAGAATCATCATCGTCAAAGCAATTTAATTACGAAAAATGAGTTCGAAGATAATGTTTTGGACCAGCGCTTGAAAACTTTCTGGGAAATCGAAAATCGCTCATCGTCATCACGCAATTTATCAGAAAGTGAAACTTTGTGCGAACGTCATTTTGCAAATAACTTTTGTCGCCTTGACTGTGGTCGCTACCAAGTCAGATTACCATTTAAATGTGATCCTCTAATCTTAGGCAATTCATACAATACGGCGCTAGATCGCTTTTATAGTTTAGAAAAAAAAACTCAAAAATCACATCGACCTTCGTAAACAGTATACTGATTTTATAAATGAGTACATACAACTTAACCATATGGAGATTGTCGATTTTGTTGATCACTCGAAACCTCATTTCTATCTTCCTCACCACTTAAACCCGGAAGTAGTACAACAAAATTGAGAGTCGTGTTTGATGGCTCCTCCAATTCTGACAGCGGAAAGTCCCTAAATGAAGTACTAATGATTGGACCAGCTGTTCAACCTGGTCTATTTTCAATTGCTCTTCGGTTTAGAACACATCGTTACGTTTATACTAGTGACATCACAAAGATGTATCGCCAGATTGTCGTAGATCCCCGAGATCGTAATTTTCAGCTGATCTTGTGGAGACCATCAAAGAATGAGCCCATAAAAACCTATCGCCTCTGCACGGTCACTTATGGAACCTCTTCTGCCTCATATTTAGCTACTCGCGCACTGAAACAACTAGGGAATGATGAAAGACAAAACTTTGCACGTGCTCATAAAGTCATCGAATCCGATGTTTATGTCGACGATATTTTAACAGGCTCAGATGATTTGGACGAAGCCAAAATGATACAAGCGGAGCTTATAGCAATGTTAAAAAAGGGGAAGTTCGAATTAAAAAAGTGGTGTTCCAATTCAGAAGCTTTATTGTCAACCATTCCTTGTGATCTTGCTTTCAAATGTATAACAGCAATGTGATTAAAGCATTGGGCATTATTTGGGATCCAAACCAAGATGTATTTATGTACAGCGGCGACCGTCCGCCTCAGAGAATCCAGACAACAAAGAGATCAGTGTTGACTGACATTGCACAGCTGTTTGATCCCCTTGGACTTGTTAATCCAGTAATTGTTCTGGTCAAGATTTTCATGAAGCAGCTGTGGCAAACGAAACTTTCTTGGGATCAGCCTCTGACAGAAGAACACAGGAAAAGGTGGATAGAATTTCGTAATGAGTTTTACCTTCTTCAACAGTTGCGAGTACCAAGGATGGTAATATCCACTCAAAAGACAAGGGCACAAATTCATGCATTTGCTGATAGTTCTGAGCTTGCATACGGTACATGCATTTACATACGTTCATTTTTGGAAGACGGGACCATTCAAACTAGACTGTTAGCAGCGAAGTCTAAAGTTGCTCCCACAAAGGCATCATACAAATTCTTGACATTGACTTTGAGAATATCTTTTACTGGACTGACTCCTCAATCGTGCTTTCTTGGTTAGCGGCGGAATCTTCAACTTGGAAAACCTTTGTTGCCAATCGTATAGCCAGTATAGAGGAAACAACTACCTTGCAGCAATGGCGACACATCGACTCACATTTGAATCCTGCTGATATCGTATCTCGCGGAGCGCGACCATCAGCGTTAATTGACTCAGACATGTGATTTTTAGGCCCTTCATTCTTAAGACAAGAGCAAGATCAATGGCCTTGCTCAAGACCCCAATCGAGTGTTGATGATAGCATCTTAGAACGTCGAAAGATTAGAATTGTACTCTCCTCACAAACGGAGTGCGACTTCATTGAGAACATCAAGTACCACAAGTCATATGTGCGGCTTCTTCGTGTTGTTTCCTATATAAATCGCTTTAAAAACAATGCTTTAGGGAGATGTTTAAAAAGGAAAATGGTTTCTCTCCCAGGCACCGCAGGCGAATTAAACAAGGTTCACCAACAAGTCCCTCCAATAACAGCTGGAGAAATGAAAATCGTTCTGATGCTTGTCATAAGGTTGATTCAAGAAAGCTCTTTCTCTGTTGATCTCAGATCGCTACGTAACAATTCTCAAATTCCCCGACGAAGCAGTTTGCGTACACTTGCACCGTTCCTGGATGCAGATGGATTGATTAGAGTGGGGGGTAGAATAAAGAATTCCAATATTTCATTTAGCGCCAAACATCCTATCTTATTGCGCTCTTCGCATGTTTTCACCACATGCACCATTCGATACCTTCACTACAGACATGGTCACTTGGGTCCGCAAAATCTCTTAGCTGTTGTTCGTCAACAATTTTGGCCAATAAATGGGAGGATAATAACTAAGAGAATTGTGCGCAAATGCATTCTGTGTTCTCGTTGTGAGCCTAACCTCTTGAACACCTTATGGGAGATTTACCTTCGTCGCGCGTACTGCCAGCAAGACCCTTTTCAACAATTGGCATTGACTTTTGTGGCCCATTTATGCTGCACTATCGCAGAAGAGGATCAACACCAACAAAGGGTTACGTCTCTGTATTTATATGCTTTATAACTCGCGCCATACATTTAGAACTTGTTGAAGACCTTACAACTGCTGCCTTTATTGCCGCACTTAGGCGTTTTACAAGCCGGCGTGGATTATGCTCAACTATCTACAGCGACAATGGACTTAATTTTATTGGAGCAAGAAATGAGCTACATGAACTTTATCAACTGTTTATGAACCGACAGAACAACACAGACATTCTAAACATGTGCGCAGAAGATGGAATAGAGTGGAAGACGATACCAGCCAGATCTCCACACATGGGAGGTATCTGGGAAGCAGCAGTAAAGTCCGCAAAATTCCACATGAAAAGATTGCTGCATTTAATCTCACCTACTTATACCGAATTTACTACAGTTCTCACTCAAATAGAGGCTATATTAAATTCGCGCCCCCTTACACCCTTATCCAATGACCCTAATGATTACACCGTTTTAACTCCCGGTCATTTTTTAATAGGTGGACAATTGACGCCAATTTTGGAAAATAATGTAAAGGACGATCGCCTTAGCAGACTTTCACGATGGCAGCGAATGCAATGGGTTACACAAACCTTTTGGGCAAGATGGTCATCGGAATATTTACAAGGTCTCCAGAAACGCACAAAATGGCAAAGCAGTCGTGAAACCATAGCAGTTGGCGCATTAGTAGTTCTTAAGGATGACAATCTACCACCACTTAAATGGAGGCTGGGCCGGATAACTGCACTACATCCTGGAAGAGACGATGTCGTTCGAGTTGTCACAGTGAAGACCTCTTCAACCACTCTCAAAAGAGCTGTTACGCAGATATGTTTGCTACCAATTGAAGTGTCCTAGCCTCTTCAAGGTGGGGAGCATGTTGAGTAAGATTACACTAATATTAAAATACATAAATACGTAATATCATTTGATTCAATTTAAAATGCCCATCAGGCAATTCTCTTATATTCTCAAACTTGGTTATTTAATTGTAAGCCCTTCTGGCAATGCCTTTTACCAATTGCTAAGCGGAAACAAGTTTTTCTTAGACATACATATGTATCCTCAAATGTTAATCATCTTTTTTCATTGTCAATAAAACTCTCTCGCTCATCTTGGCGATCACGTCAGCTTCTAACTTGATTTTTTAAATCGCGCCCTTCCATTGGTTTTTTTAATTAATCACAAGAAACACCTTTGCTCATCAATTTTTTGTGCAGGTTGTTCCTCTGTTCGTCTAAATTGTTCTTTTGTTCCAGGTTGTTCTTCTGTTTGTCCATATTTCTCTTTTGTTCGTCCATTTTCAACAAAGCAGCTGCATCATCGCATCCATGTCGTTTCCCGTACTCATTTGCTCTTCCTCGTCAACGTCAATGAAGAATATATCATCTGGATCATGTTCCTCGCTATCCAAAGCGTCCTGAAGTCGAACCATCAAGTCGCTATCAGTTGTCAAATTGATTCCATTATTTCCCCATTTGACGAGTCTTCTGCTCTTCTAATATAGATGCCGCTGTTCGCATTTAAGCGGTTATCACAATATTGTGTTTATATTGAATATCAAGTTTTCTGAACTTATAGGGTATACTCGTATTTTACCAAGTTAAATGCTCTGGCATATACATACAATTGCAAAGTCCTTAAAATAGGGGTTCAAGTTTCGTTGATCTTCTTGACGCATAACTGACCGTTCTCGAGTCAGCGTAGTTTATTTTTTACATCGCTTGAGGGAACTTAGACATTTCGAAGCATTTTTGGCGACATTAAATATGTGGTCGTTCAAGTGGTATTCACTGATAATGGCTGGGTATTTAAATTCCACTTTAACCCTTTCATGCTCGCATTAATTGGGGCGTGTCTAAAATTTGATTAAGGATATGGAGTTGTTAGTCTGGACCTTATTATGAACTGATATCAATTTCAAAGTCCTATGTATCCTGATTTAGCCGTTATGAAATCTTGCCTGTAGGCGACATTGGGCAATACTTTGTGGACAAATTTTAAAACACACACATATTTTAATTTCTGTTTTTTTTTAAATTTTTATTAATTTTTAATATAATTTAAATGTGATATGACACAAAAAAATTTTGTTGTGGGTTTGAACACAAATAAGCCTTGCATTTAGAGCATTTTGAGCGGGGATACCCAGTGTTACATAGCCTGCATCTGCCTTGCGATCCCCACTCAATCCAGTATGGTTTTTGCAGGTTCTGCAACATAAGATCTTTTATAAGAACTTGACGAAGATTGTGATGAAGGTGCTGGTGATGAAGCTGGTGATGGTGGATCTGACTGAATTGTTGAGAGAAATGACGATGGGCGACCTCTTTTGCGTGTTGGAGCTGTTATTTTTTTTTTTGCGTTTAGTAACTCGTTAGCAATATTCAACTGAAAGTTTAGTAGTAACATATTGGTTTTGTATAACTCCAACAGCATGTCGGCCAGATCAACCCCTGCCATATGCTTGTTATAGCATTCAACAATACTTGGACGAGGAATGTTTACAAACTTCTTCCCTTTTCTACATCATCGTTTGCGCTCACTCATTGGGTTTTTACCTATATAACTCGAAACCAGTTGCACACTTTTGTTGTCATACCATCGACAAGCAATTAAATTATTTATTGCTTCAAATTTAAAATCGTTTGATCCTCGTCCTTTTCTAAGAAGATCCTTTTCGTCGCTTAGAGCACAAGTTTTTAATCCATTGTTTCGAATGGTTCCTACGGCTAATTTACCCTTTTGTTTCAAACAAATCATCAGGCTTATGGAAGTAAACCTGTTGTCAAAAGCAATTACAAATTCTAGTTTACGAGAATATTAGAAGCCAAATGTAAAACAATGTCTGACGATATGCCCAATCCAAAGGATTGGCACGTTCCTTCTGCAATGTAGAGGCAAAAGTCGTATACAATACCAGATACACCGTCTCTAGTGAACATTTTAGAGCCCCACTTGTGAAGCTTTTTTAGCAGATATTGCTTCAAAGTGTGCCGACCTAATAAAATATAAATATTTACTAGACATTATTCGAGTATATCACAAGGCGTCCACGCTTTGGTATTCCTCCTGTGCTATTCCGTTAAATTTTTGTTTGATTTTCTTCAATAACGGACGTATTTTATACAATTTGTCATACTTGCGTTCGATGTCGTGAAATAACGCCGAATGAAATAACGCCCCCCCTTACCTACAACATCGAGTTGCAATCAACAAACGTAAATTACGGTAAAGTTTACTTGTTTTTCTAACAAGTACATTTGGCTTTGCAAATTCTTTTGCCTTCTCTCTGAATTCGGCTTTATTTCACAAACAGTGCTCGGCGTTATTTCATTTTGGAATTCGGCGTTATTTCACTAGGTGTTATTTGACGGCACCCTTGCGTACGACAACTTTTGGTTGTTTAGAGTTATCATTTATACGGAAATTTTCCTTTATTTTTTCAAAACGATTTTGTGATAGTGCATCCGCTACTGCTGACAATTTGAAATTTTGGGCCCATGCCATTCGCATGTTTGGAATAGTTATTACGACAAGGTATAGTACTCGTAATACACCTACAAATCTCCTTATTTCAGTGGTTTCACATTTTAATTCTGTGCCACTGATTTGTAATGCGTATAAATTAGTTTTATCGCAGATCTTTTATAATATCTCATTATCAAAGAACTGGGTAAAATATTCTATTGGTTGTTTGACTTGGCCGAAACTAACTTCGCTTTTCCAGGTCGTATCGTATTCACCTATCTCTGCACTCCTCCATCTCAAACTTTCTAAATTGATATTTTCAAAAACCTCTTGTACTGTTTCTTCACCTTGAATTTCATTTTCAACATCATTGTCTATATTTTTTAATAATTTTTTGCTCTTCTTCTCTATTGTCCTCATCAGCAGAATCGTCCCAATCGAATTCGCAAAATTTTTTGAATCTCTTGAGTCAAACCTTTGGGACGCATCCCTAAAGCATAAAAGAGCATTATATGATTTATAACCATTATGGACCTATAGGCAACATTGTGTTTGACAAATTACTGACCTCAAATTAAACGAGTTTTCGATTTTTTTTCCTAATTGTGTAAGAAACGTGTTTAATTATTTTATACACTAAGTTTTGTAGTCTTAAATTTCTTTATATGTTTTTTTAAATTATTTGTACACACACTTTTTGCATAAAAAAAGCGTATATGTAGCTCAACGCAGATCAGCTACAAAGTGATCATTAGCAATACTTATAATAAAATATTCGCCAACAAGCATGCACAACATAACGAGTTATTCTGAGAAAAAAAAACCCTTAGAGAAAAAATTAAAAGACTTAGAAGCCCAAACATGTAATGTTGCCTATAGGCGACGTCGGGTATGAAAGGGTTAACGACAGCAGCCAACATTGCATTTTGGAAGCAATGCTGTTAATATCAGAATTTAATGAACTTAACGTATGTTACGCTGCTGTTCCAGTTCTACAGCCGAAGAGCTGGGACGTGAGTCCGGGAACGAATATGAGAAGCAGAGCGTACTGTCTCAGCGAAGGAATGATATTAAATTATAAGTAGCAGACAATTAATTATTAATTAAAATAAAAAAGAGTGTCGGAGACAAAATGTGCTGCATCATTTATTTTGTGGATATGAGACTTGAAACTGTCCAAGACAACGTGAATTCAACATTCCGAAAATTCCGAAAGGTAATTTCTAATCCATTGAAGAAGAGATTCAACGATCCCAAATACACGCATTTTCTACATAAGGGCCTGATGCTAAACTCTATCAAATGTCTTTGAAATATTGTGTGTAACTACCTCGCTTTCGCCAAATCACCAGGGGACATGTTGCTAAGAAGACCTCCAGTACGGTCATTGAGAAGTTTTCGAGTTTCGAGACATATCATTTCCTGATGGCGTTGCCATGACCTTGGAAAAAAGGGACGTAAGTAAGAGCAGCGGGTCTATAGGAGCGGAGAGAAGAAGATCCGCCGTTTTTAGGGACATGTTGGACAAATGCTGTTTTCTATCTATTCGGAAAGAGTAGGATTGATGAAAAAGTTTACGCAGTGGTTTTTCCACCTCTGCAGAAGAAAGGGAGATATACTGTCAAATTTTGAACGAGCTGCGTCATTTATTTTGTATGGGACAGGTATTGAGAGCAAACAACCGCATGAAATTTGGTGAAAACGAAAAAAAATTATTTTTTTGTGTTCATCGTCGTTGGCGTTGTTCAACCACAATCCGGACAAGTTTTTGAGCTGTCTCATAACTTTCGACGAAACTTGGACCTACCACAACAAGCAGTAATTGAAACAGTGATTACCCCGATTTAAAGACGATTTGAAGAAAAAGTGCTCTTCCATCAAGACAATACACAAGCACGAGTACACACGTGCGTAGTCGGCTATGACTCCTCTGTCATTACAGTGACTGTTTTCTGTTTGCTTACCTAAAGGCTCAGCGCAGCGATGAAAAGGTCTATTTTGATGACCTTAACAGATCTTATTAATTGAATGAGTTGGAAAATGTGTATTGAGCTCAAAGGTCACTTGAGAACAGAGCAGAGAAAATTATCTTTCCTTCAAAAAGCGATGGACTTATTTATCCTCCCTTGTATAAATCTTATCTTATTTCTCCTCTAATAAAGAAAGACCAGCGACTTGGAAATGTCAAAATTTGTAAGTGCTCTTGCGAAAGTAGATTCGTCTTATTGAAGATTCGAAGGTCTCAAGTGTAGGCGAAGACAAAGTACAATCTGGGAGTGTTGAGCTGGCCGCAAAGTGTGCATCAAGCAGATTAGCCTGATCCAAAGAGCTGGCAGCTGAAATGTCATTATAAATGAGTGTTGGGATGGATAATGAGGCAGAGTTTCTGATGTTTTTGACGAACGACCAAAAATTGTTACTAGGTTTGGGATATTCTAGTATTTTTTGCTTCAGTTTTTGGACGGAGTTGAAATTTCACACACTTAAAAAACGTAACAGTAATTCCTGGCTCGTTTGAACTTTTTTCGGTTTTCTTCTGTTGGATTGCTCTTATAGGACCGATAAAGCATTTCTCTCACCCTGACTGACAGCTTCTTTACAGATCAAGTCATATCATGCCTTTTCTCTTGGTTTAATACTCTTAATCCGATGCGGGATAAAGGATCTCATTCCAAGGAGAATACATAGTGTCTGTGCTCGTATCACCAGCGATATTCACATCGTTATCGAGGAAAGATAGCGACCAGTTAAAATTCTTAAAGAAGCTGTTAATTCCTTTTCAATTGGCTTCTCGCATTATCATATGATTTTTTAAATAACTTTTTCGCTAGCTATGTGGTTAGTATATACGAGAAATTAGCTGATAGCTGGTCCAACGAGCATAGAGGGTAAAGCACATTAACAGTGTACATACTTATCAGGGTGAGGAGTTAAAAACAAGTCCACGGTGTTGGCGGTATGACTATGAGCGCAGTCTGATTAACAATCACAGTAACGTGTCGACCACCGACGAGTGCACAAATCATTCTGCACTCGTAATCTCTCCTGTGCTGCACACCAAAAAAAAGAAAGAAAGAAACAATGCGCAGTGTAAAAAAAAACCCAAAACCACAGCGCGCGTGTGAAAAAAAAAAAAACTAAAACAGTGCAGTGCAATTAACAAAAACAAAAATATCACACAGTGCGGGTATCCCACCTGTCCCGCTCCTGATCGTTGTACCATTGCTTGCACTCGGTCACCGCCGCTACTGTATTTATCATACGGTACGGGCAGTGACTGAGTGTATGTAACAACTGATGGATAGCGGGTTGTGTGTGAAAATTTTGTTGGTGCACTGTTTCATACTGTTGTAAGGGCATAACACCTACAGCAATTTGATTCGGTAAGCCAACGTCAGAATTTTCACTTCGCAGCCTTGCTTAGTGTCGTCGGTGTTTGTGTTTATTGTGTGTGTTTGTAATTATGACTAGGGAATTCAGGGTGGATGGAGCCAATATACGCGGGCTAAAAAGTAATCACTTTTCCCCGCCCACACCTCTCAGATCACTTTGATCTGAAGCTACCTGGCTACGAACTAGTGTCACTATTCTTTCCCCAACGCAGTCTAGCCATTTATGTGCGTAGTTTACAGAAGCCCCAAACTGGACAGCAACTTGACCTTTCACGAGTTTGATGCTCGTATCCCTGTATCCTCATACTGAAATCGTGATTACGGGCGATTTCAATATACACAATTCTGGTTGGCTTCGAAATTCTGGACAGACAACACCCGAAGGACGGTGTGTTGAGATCTTCGCTGCGGAAAATAATTTAACCCAGCTTGTCAATAAGCGCAGACTAATACCAGACGTTGATAGTCATACCGCCAATACTCTGGACTTGTTTTTAACTTCTTACTCTGACAAGTACTGCGTTGATGTGTTCTCCCCTCTAGGCTCGTCGGCCCATTGTGTCATATCAGCTAAATTCTCGTACATCCACCACATAGTTACAGAAAAGATTCCCAAAAGAACCGTACGAGAAAGCCAATTGGAGCGGACTTAACAACTTCTTTAGGAATTTTAACTGGTCGTTATGTTTCCTCGATAACCACGTAGATGCCGCTGCTGACATGATCACAGAAACTATTCTGTTTGGAATGAGATGCTTTATCCTTCATCGGATCAAGAGTATCAAACCAAAAGAAAAGGCATGATATGATTTGAGGTATAAAGAAGCTGTCAGGGTTAGAGAATTGTTTTTTCGGTCCTACAAGACCAACCCGACAGAGGAAAACCGAAAAAAGTTCAAACGAGCCAGAAATGACTGCAACGTCTTTCTCAAGCGTGTGAAATTCCAATACGACCAAAACCTGAGGCAAAAAATACTGCAATGTCCCAAAGGCAGTACAAATTTTTGGTCATTCGTCAAAAACATTAGAAATTCTGCCTCATCCTCCATCCCAACGCTCATTTACAGTGACATTCCAGCTGTCAGCTCTTTGGACAAGGCCAGTCTGCTTGCTGCACACTTTGCGGTAAGCTCAACACTCCCAGATTGTGCTTTGTCCCCGCCTACACTCGAGTGCGTCGAATCTCTGTACAATGGGACGAATCCACTTTCGCACTCGTGTATGCAGAAATCCGCTGGTCCAGATGGTATGACTCCCCTTCTTCTGATGAGGTTTTCTTACTCGCTAGTAAAACCACTGCGCAAGCTTTTTCGTCAATCCTAATCTTTAGGACTCTTTCCGAGCAGCCCATCTCTAAAAAAAGGCGAATCTTCTTCTCTCTTTTTCACAAACCCATTGCACTTACGTCCCTTGTTTCCGAGATCATGGAAACGCTAATAAACCGCCAGCTCATGAAATATCTCGAAACACGAAAACTTCTCAATGACCGGCAATATGGTTTTCGTAGCAACAGGTCCACTGGTGATTTGATGCCATGTCTAACCAAAAAGTGGAACCAAAGCGTACATCATTCTGGCGAAAGGAAGATAGTTGCATTTGATATTTCTAAGGCATTTGACAGAGTTTGGCATGAGGCTCTTTTGTCGAAAATGCGTGCTTTTGGGATTGATGACTCTCTTCTTCAATGGATTAGAAATTATCTTTCGAAACGTTCAATTCAAGTTGTCTTGGACGGTTTCAAGCCTGATATTCACAAAATAAATGCTAGTGTGCCTCAGGGCTCCGTTCTGTCTCTGGGTAAGCCGTGCAACTCGCTTATGGAATGCCCTGCCGATCTCTGTGTTTCCTGGCCGTTATAATCTACAAACATTTAAAAACAATGTACATCGGTACCAGTCTTTTCTTCCTCCCTAAATTTCCTTCGCCCGCGCTGTTTAGGTACGAACATTTTAAGGGTAGAAAAACTCCTTGAGTGCGCGCTGATTATAAAAAAACAAAAAAAAAAAAGCTGGGTTAAATTGTTTTCTGCACTAAAAATCTGTAGGTGTTGTAGGTGTTATGCAATGACTGAGTGACATATGTCAAGGAATCTCTCTTTAACAAAAACAATTGTAATTTTTTTGTATTAATAAAGCAAATGTAAATATAAAAAATAAAGAAAAAAAAAAATAAAATTTCCGACACATTATCCGGAACAGCCTGTATAGATTGGCAAAATAATACCCCAAACACTAGAGGGTACCTGCTACTCGATTGGTGGGGTCAGCACAGTGCTAAGTAACAATCCCGTCTGAAAGCTACGGATATATGAGAATCTTCTTTTGTTTGACACATTAGTACAACTGACAGGCACGAACTAATCTACTAATAATAGTTTCACAATCGAAATAAGCGTTCCCAATGAACTAGCGGAATTGAAGTTTTTCACAGCTACTCATGTTATACAATTAGATTCTTTCTATGTATGCAAAACTTAAAAAATTCGTGGGTGGGACACATTTAGGCGTAAAGACATCGAACATGTGCTAACTGATGGCTCTGTTGCTACCATATTGTTGTATGCTGCATCTCTCATAGCTACCGCATGTGGTTCCGCTCGATTCTAAGTAGTTGTCTCAGTTTCTGAAGTATTTGGAAGCCCCTGGTGAAAACTTTGTATTGTGAATTTGTAGGCTACATTATGGCGCGCCAAAATAATGAAAAAGAAAAATTAATAATGAGCACACTTTTCCGAGATAAATGCGATTTTCCCAAGAATTTATGAAAAAAAGTAAAAAAAATTGTGTTTGATGATCAATATCTCGAGAATAACCCCGAGTATGGATGGTAATAGTGTTTAGATATGAATTAACCACTATTGGCTTTCAAACGAGCCCAGCTTGGTTACCCTAGGTTTAATTCACTAGAAGTTATAACTAATTAATTGTTCTCTGAAGGAACTTTTTTAAACGCCCTGTAATTTAGTGGGTGTTGAAAATAGTGGGGTCCTTCATACGATTTTTTTCATAACATGAACAAATGCATCAAACCCCAAATTATCTGTATCGCAAACCGGACCATCCTGTATAGTAATAACGCGATTTCGATTTGGCTACTGGCACTATCTTCTGAAGGTTTAAAGACTTGATTTGATAACAATTATTCTGGGCGGTAGGACTTAAATAAGCGGAGAACTAATTGTGAGTTAATTGAAAAAAAACCTCTAAACCCAGACTTCGCCTTGGATTTTAATGTACAATAAAGTTTTTGCGAGGTTAGGTGTAGCTTCGATTTTGAAACCCAGTGAAGCGGAGAATTACTATGCAAGGCTTATATTAAATTTAAGACGATATGCCATATATTATGAGTTCAACGTAAAATTATTGGATGTTTTTTAAAGCGTTATTTTAATTATCGAAAGTTTTTCGCGATACAAAAATTTGCAATTGGTGAAGCACCAAAACCCAAAACATCAAAAATCTATTTAAAACCTTTTGAAAAGAATATTTGACATAATACCAATTAAAAATAGGTATGTATTATTTAAATATACACGGTGAATGACCCGAACTCCAACTTTTTAAAATGCTATAATTTTTTTATTTTTTGATAAATTTTATTGTGCCAAAGGAAAATACATCAATTTTCAAATTGTATCAGTAGTTTTCACTATGTCCACCTTTGGCGCAAATAATGGCCTTGAGACGGCCGAAGAAAGCATCACACGCTGTACGCAAGTGGCTCTGCGGTATTTTGGCTCATTCCCGGCGAAGTGCTTGTTTGAGGTGGTCCAAACTTTTTTATTTTTTAGTGCCAACCTTCGCCTTCAAAATACCCCAGACAGAGAAATCCAACGGATTTGCATCCGGAGAATTTGCAATCCATTGTGTCGAAGAAATGAGGTGTGGAACATTGTTTTTTAACCAATCTTGGTTGACGCGCGCTTTGTGAGACGGTGCCGAGTCTTATTGAAATGTCCACGGTGTCCGACCGAAATGATTGTTTGCCGAAGGCTTCAATACTGCCTCTAAGACAGTTTCACGGTATACGATCGCATTAATTTTGACGCCACGGTCCAAAAATACGAGCGGAGAGCGACCATCGGCGGTTGTGGCGGCCCAAACCATCACCATCGGTGCTGCTTGCTTTCTGGTGGCCGTCCGAACGTGTAAGTTTTCGAAGGAGCTCTCTGGCAAGTAAACTCGGTCATTTTGTTTGTTGACATATTGCTCGATAACAAATGGCGACTTATTGGAAAAAACGAAATTCGGCAACTCACCACTTTCGTGAAGCGTAGCAACTCCTTCGCTCTTTCGACTCTAACTTTTTTCTGCTGCGGTGTAAGATCGTGTGCTTTTTGGAACTTCAATGGCTTGAGCCCAAGCTCATTTCTTAGTATGTGTTGCATCCGTTCCAACGATATGTTGAGCTCACGAGCCATTTTTCTTCCACTTCGACGCGGATTTTGCTCAATTCGAGCCTTCACTTTCCGAACCATTTCTGCCGATGTTGCTGTTTTTTTATGACCACCTCCATGGCGTTTTGCAACGCTGCCAGTATCACGGTAACGAGCTATGGTTCGAGACACAAATAATTTATTCACGTTGAGGTGCTGAAGGGCTCTAACGATAGCTACTTGTGGTTTTCCAGCCAAATATACATAAAGCAATCACACTATCACGTTTGAATTCCATCGCGGATAAAAATTTTTCAACACTACTGAGATGCAAATCTTTGAAAAGGCTTGCAAATTATAAAATTATCTGTCATGTGTCAAAATTTGAGCTCACTGTCATGAACGGTTTGGAAATTATAGCAGTCTGAAGTCGGTTGCAGTTCGAGTCATTCAGGGTGTATTGCAGGCTGAACTTGATTCCGTCTACTTTTCTCTAGGTCCTACATATATCTACCTCTTCTTACTTTCCTCTTTTTTTCTTTTAACCTTTTACATTGTATTTTATAATTCTATTTTAGTTTAAATTTTATAAAATAAAAAGTTATTTATCTAGAGTCTAGACACATATGAGGTTACTGCCTGCTAATAATATATGTATGTATGTATAAATATCAGATCAATAAAGCTACATGCTTATCTATTTGCATAACATACACCGGTCAAAAGACACAGAGTCTTAAATGATTTATTTTGGAAATGTATGCCGAATAGCTGATTTAAACCGGGTGGTTTCCATTTGATATGGGAGTTGAATAAACTGAAAAATTACTTGCATCTGTTAATATTTGTAAAAATAAAGGGGAAAACGTAGGAAAGCAAATACATTGCTTGCTGCATTTGATTTCCAGATACAATTATGGACACATTACTCGTATAATCTATTATCATTATTAGATCCACATATGAAAATATTTCTTTACCAAGCGCTAATCATAGAAAATGACGTCTGCTCTCATTTTAAGTTATTATTAACTAAGTGTTCATGAAAAGTAACTAACAATTAGTCACGATATTTAAGGTCAATGAGATTATCCCAAGCTTATTTTCCTGTATGTGTATATGTATGAGACATAGATACACGTCATGAATTTTGGCGAAGATCTTCCAAAACAAACCTTCAGTGAATTTTGGTTGCATTAAAACACTCAGTTTGTTAAGAATACGTATACAATCGATATGCACATACATATACTTGTATGTGTGTTATCTGGAATAGGCTACTAGCTCTGAGTATTTTATAAGTAAGCCTTAGCTCACGCCAAGTGCTTCTGCGTGGGGTAAAAGTAAAAAAAAATAGGAGGCTCTTATTGCTCATTTTCTGCGCCAACACCGGGTCGTCACATAAAAACAAAAACTGAACCCGCAAACATATTCATTTATAAGGTATGATTTTCGTGTTAGAAATATCAAAACCAACTAACGCTCTATCGAATAAACTTACTATACTCGATGGCCATACGTCATTGGGTTTCTTTTTAATTTATTTATTTTTTTTTCCAAGCAGACGTCTGGCATTGTACATGCTAGGGAACCTTCTTAAAGTATGGCTCATTCTTTATATATGTATGTAGGTAGGTACATATACTTTGAATACAACGTTCAGATGTGGGGGAGTCTAAACATTACAAATAGGAGCACAAACTGTGGGCACGGAAAAAAGAAAAACAGTGTCAACGAAAATGACTTATTGTGCATAGATTTAACGTTTGGTTTGTAAGTTTCATATAATACGTATGTATGTAGATAAAGCTTTTATACATATGTATGTGTATAAATACGATGTGAAGAAACGTTCTTGCACTCCAAATCCATGCATGGTTGCTTAATTTATTTCAATCATATCTCTGATTTGATTCAATAAATCTGCAAATGTTTCCTAGATATAGAAAGATTAATTGAGACTGTTTAAGCTGTTAACATATGTTACATTCCGGTTTAGCCTAGACCAACTACGGATATATTGATAGATTAATATTATGGTAGGAATATACAATATATATATAAATAAAATGAGTATGTACACATTCGTATACATATATTGTATGTACAAGTTGAGCTCTGTTAACACCAACAGCTGGTTTAGTAAAGAATATTTTAATAAATATCTGTACGTATCTCTTTTAAAAAATTATATAAGTACATACATACGCATTTCTGGTATGAATCAATCGATAGTTGAGTTTAATCTCAATGCCAAAATAAATAACGTGTACTCGCTTTTGCTTATTTTTGTTTTTTTAAATTTTCAAAGATTGGTAATTGTTTTTTTCTTTTTTTTTTTCATTAGCACAAACATACATGTATGCATTGTACCCAAATGTATCTCATATTCTTATACAATAATATGTGAATGAAAATTTATTCAAAAAGTCAACTAAATGTTATATATGTATAAATGTATTCATACGTATACACATTCAAATGTATGTATTTTTTTCCACTAATTGGTAGGCTTTGCTTTTAAAGCTTTTTTTTTCTATATTTAATGACCATACAAATATAATAAAAGCTTTGATCATGGCTGTGTAGGAATACAGGTGGTGGGCTTGACCTACGCAGGTCTTCTCCAGCTACGCTTGTGCTGTATGATTCCGACGTCTCGATTTGAATTCTCCAGCAATTCATACGATCAGTACGATTTCACTTGCGTTAAGTGTCGGTTATAGTTAGTTCGCAATTAGATCGCGTCAATATTTGCAATCGAATTTAATTTAAAAAGAAATAATAATATACATAAATATACAAACGACTTTTGTTTTAATTCAAACTAATTGTTGCATTTTTTTTATTTAAATAACTCAACTTTATACTGTTTGATTTTGATTTTATGTTTTATCCCAAACAATATAATTAAATAAATTTTAATACACATATATATTTTTATCCATGCTTACGTGAAGTCTAATATATTTAGTGAAATATACATAAATTGCGCGTCAGTTTTACGTATCTCCATATACTTTACGATTCCTTAAAAAAAATATTTTCGAATCCTATTGAAATAAATTAAAATGGTGTCTAAAACAGGCAAAAAAAAAGCCGCCGATAAAGTCTCGAAGGAATCAAGGCTCGCGGAAAAAACAGTAAAAGAAGCAAAATCAACAGGTGATAACCCAAAACATTCCGAAACTAAAATTTCAACGATGTCCAAGAGCAGTAGCAGCAGTAGCAGTGTAAAAAAATCAATTAAGCAAGATAAATCGTCCATAGAAGTATCTTCAGAGGAAATGAAACAGATGTCTATTGACTTTTTAGAAGAAAAGAACAATTCAGGAGACGGTGTTAAATCAACAAATATTTCTGAAAAAACAGATTATCAATCAGCAGCTTCAAGTATGCTCGAGAGCGAAGGACTAACTACAATTCATTCGAAATCAGAGGAACAAAAATCTCAAAGTTCAAATATTACCAGATCTGAGGGTCACTCAACCTTAATATCCAATAATTCCAGCAGTGTAATTTCTAATTTTAAGCAAGAAACTACAGAATCTGTTAATGCTTTAAGCACTGCGCAATCTACTCATGCTAAAACGAAATTAACTGGCAAACATGCCATAGCCACAGATCCACATTATTCTGGCGTGAATGATGATGCTTTGTTAACATCTTTTGAAAATTCCTCATTACAATCAACTAAAAATGCTTCATTGCAGACGAAAAGTTTTTCACAAAGTTCCTCAACAAAAGAAATGGACGAAAAACGACAAATTAGAAATGTTGCGCGCAAGTCTAAGCAGGAAAGCAACAATCAATCAGTCGATAATATAGAAAATGTCGTTAGTAAGAACAAAATTGAATCTATACAGTCACTTTCAAAGGAACAAGTTTTCGATGTTAAAACGAAAACTTGGACCGAATTAAATGAAAAAACGTTGGTCAAGACCCAACCGTCTTTGTTGCGTTACGTCAGTCAGGAATCTGATGGCTCATATAAAATTACGTATAAGAAAAAAATATTTGACCGCAGGAATAACAAGTGGAAGGTGGTCGAGGAGAAGATTGTAGACAGTGCACATGATGTCGGCTATCCCGAAATAGTCGATGATGTCATCAACAAAACGACGACAACGTACACTACAAAAGTTTATGACACTAAACTTGGCAAGTGGAAAATTGTCGATGAAAAGTCGTTTGTCGACTCAAAAGCTTTCGTACCTACTGACATCGCGCGCGAGATAGAGAAAGACAACACCGATGTTGCTAATATAACAACTACTACAGAAGTTACAAAGGTAAGCTTTTGCTTTCTATTTCATAAAAACAATGATGACGATATAACAACTTCATTTGCTTTGCTAGGTCATGACATCTCTTAGATAAATATGTACTATGTATATGTTATGTATAAAGATAATATTTTCGGTAAAAAAGTTTATGTTCATACAAATATATGTACATATAAATATAAATAGGCGCACATGTATGTGCATTTGTACGAGTAGTTGTGAAGTATGGGCGAAGACGTTTAGGGAATTAAATAAATATTTCCGAATGTACAATAATCAATTTTTGAGGGAAGTCATGATATATCATGAAACGACTATAGTCGTTTAAAAGCCGACAAACAATTTTTTTTTTTTAACAAAATCGGGACATTGGAAAGAGTTTAAATTGTTTTTGAATATTTTTATTGTATTTAAAAATCAAAATCAGATAACATATCTGTTTTTGTTTGATAGATGTAATCTCATTTATTGAACCTATGCAGTGTGTTCCAATTTGGAGAACTTTATGGGTGAATAATTTGAGATGTGACGAGTAAAAAATTACATTAACGAAAAAATTACTCAAAATAATTGAATAAAATAAACATATTCCGCTTTAAATAACAAGAAAAGCGTTTGCCTTATTTTCCTAATCTGTGACCAAATTTTATGCTGTACATAATTTATTATTGATGTAGATACGTAAATAGAATTTTGATTTAGTAGAATTTTGAATATAATTAAAAAAATTAATTTTTTCACACGTCAAGTTAACTTTCTAATGTTTTCTACAAAATATTTAAAGCTGCAGTACACTATACGCACGCGTACACATCTTCAACTTTCGAGCTAGTTAAGATATGGTTCTAGGTTTGAGCAGTCTTTTAAGTTATTAAAGGATGAAGTAGCGTCTCCACATACGATAATAATTAATAACTGTGGCCCCTTGTACTCCTATTACAATATATTCTTCTCCTCAATAACAATTCGCCTGATCCGATTTTGATTTGATTGCCTGCGAAGTGAAACTTTTTATATTGGTAAAGCTGATATTCGATTTTCTTAGTGTTTTCATTGGGTGATTTGCTCTATTTGGATACTTAAAATTTTACCTAATGTTTCGATTTTTCTCTTGATTATTTCAGTTGATTTGTGCAAATATTTGATTCCCATTTCGTTGCTATTTTAACAGAATGTAATCCGAACATTCTCATTATTGCATTTTAGTCTATGGCGTTAATGATAGCTATAATACTAAATTGTTTTGGAATATATTTAATACATATGTATATAAAAACACTGTTCAGATTAAAATTAGGATCTAGATTTATTTTTATATAGATATGCCTATTTGGAATTACATGAAAATAGCAGTGCGTCTAGCAATACGTCTATAATGTGTTGTTTTCTTTTTGTTGTGGGCCTGCATCCACGATTGAGCACCTGCGAATAGATTAACACTCTAGCAAGATCGATAAGCCCATCTTGCAAGTAAAAAAGCTTACAATTTTGAAAAGTATCTGCACCACACTAACAAATACACAATATGATAATAATAGTCCGTTTCCTCTGAAGTGTATAGTTCATTTCTTTTCTTTTAAGTTCAGAAGCAATAGAAAAAAAAACTCGAAGTTATTTGCTTAAAAAACGTTCTTATTGTCTTAAAAAATTAACCTAACACATTTTAATGTGCCACGTTTTGTACTTCGTATGGTATATTCTACAACTTAATTTAACAATTTATTTAAACTAGTATTCCTTCTCCCCTGTATTCTTCACTTTTCCTTACACATTTTCAGATTTCACAAGATTCCCCCTCCTTTTCTTCGATAAGACATATTCTGTATTATTTACATTATTTATTTTTGCCTCATTGTAAACTTTATATTATTCATTATTAAACTCAAAGATCTCAAACACCAAATTACTACAATATAAATTAAGTATCGCATTTGATATTTATGCGCCATGCAGTTGGTTTCCGGGTAAATTTGTGTGCGCGTCCTGGTATCGGCATGTCACAGAAGATTCTACTTTACATACGAGTACTTTGTTAAAAGGTTTTTCAATAAACATGTGTGTGGTTGTGGTTTCTAAACCGGATTGCAATCTATTCTCATATTTAAGTTTTTTCTTCTTTTTTTGATGCATTTTTATTCATTTCAATTCAAAAATACCAAATGCTAGGCAAACAATGCTTAAAAATTAGCTTAGTTAACTTCACTTTTTTGTTTTACAACTTCTTATTCTTTTTTTTTTTGTTACCCATTTCATATTTTTATTTTTTATTTTATATTTTGCATTTTTTTATTTTTATACATTTTAACTTGATGCTACCTTAAACCTACTTAAACTATGTAAGTCGGCCATGGCATGGAAATTAAGCCAACCGACTTTGCGTTCTAATGGCGCTACGTAGAATTATTGTAGAAAGAAACGACTAGGGACTTTCTTCTGCTTCCTAAGTCACCAAAATTCATGGTGCTATCGAGCAAAATCCCTAACGTCGGAACTCCCTACCCCCCTACTGAACTGGAGACGCTCTGTCCTGCCGTGTGCCACGTCTCTGTCGTAGTTGAGTCGCTTGTCCGCAGCTGTTCGAGCGACGTGGAAGAATAGTGTCACCGCTAATTTGTTCTGGATCAACCCTTTACTATCTAAATGGAGAAATGCGTCTGGGGGAATGAAGCGCACACACTCTTCATATCAAAAGTTGGGGTAGTAAGCACCGGATATCAGATTCCTCGTCGAGGCCATCATCTCGAGTCAACTTAATAACGAAATTGTCCACCCTTATTAGGTTCGCCTTATTGTACAAAACCTCATTAGGATAGATTTTTATGTACACCGACCTTGGAGTCCTGTACAAGCGAAGACAAGCCCTCTCAAGCACCCGAACCTTTTCCATTGAACTTGCTCTCGCGTTGAGTCACACGGGACATCCAAATACAGGCATAGGCCGGACAAGGGCCATGTAGCAGATTACCTTCACACTCGCATGGAGTTGGCAGCTATAAAACAGTCTCTTTGCAAGAGCAAAAGCACTTTTGGCTCTGGCCAGAGCAATGTGTATATGTTTCTTAAAATATAGATATTGATCTAGTCAGATCATCTCATTACATTTCGACAAGCAAGTGGCTGCCCATGTTATTCCACGATCGAAAACCTTCGCCAATTCTTTCTGGTGTCCGTTGAGGCTCCAGATAAAGGTTTATCTGGGTCTGAAAGTTTATCTTCAACTTCCAGTCATCGCAATATCGTTTTATCTGATCGAATCTCGCTGGCATTTTTAATGTCACATAATCCAGCAGAAGTTACATCGTCATTATTCACGACGAACCGTCTACTGGTGAGCATATTAAAAAGAATGAACAATAGTGGCTTACTCATGCCCAACCTGTTCCACTTGGAGAAGAGTCCCTCTAACCATACAGTATCAAAAGCCTTCTCCAAGTCAATCAAGCAGGCGCCCATGCATTGTTTCTTGCTTTTCTTCCATTGGGTATCGGATATCAGGATATCAGTTTAGACGCGGCATGTGATACGAGTGTATTAATATTTTTGTCCTCAACCGACTTAGTTAGGACTCTATTTATCATCTTTCGAATATCTCGGAAGGAGACCGCAGATTCGCCGGATTGGAAGTGTCTTTACTCTTTTGGGATTCGGATTCACCACCGCTGTCTTCCAACGCGCTGGATAATGTGCATTATTCATTGCATTATTAAACAGTGTGGTGTAAATGTGCACCGCTTCTAGTGTGAGATGTCGAAGCACAATGTTCGGTATCCCATCGGTTGCTACTGATTTCTTACTTCTAAATGATTCGAAGATCGTTCGTTCGAAATGAACGGGGTAGCTCCGTCGCGTTGCTCTCACACCTAAGTATTTACTCTTACGTTCAGTATCTGGGAGTAAATTACCGCACGATAGCTGACGCATCGAGTGCAAACTTCAGATTATACAATAGTAGTAAAACTCATTTTCGACAGTTTTTAATATTTCTAAGACAAATAAGTCACAAATTTTAAATAAATTATATTTCTGCCAATATACATATTCGTTTTTGAACGATTTATTTTATTTAGATTTAAATTTAAAATTGTCAAAAGTTAAGAAAAATATATAATTATTCACATTCTCGTATGAAACGTGTTTTTATTTTACACACCTCAAACGTGAGTATTATAGCCTTCGTACATCAACGGCATTCGATTACCGATGAGAGAATGTTAAATTACGAATTCAAAGCTCGATAACGTTTGTGGTGGCACCAAATATGAGAAATACATACATAGCTCGACCACGTAATTTGGTGGCAATTTGATCCAGATTGCGACCGCATTTAGACCTATCCAATACTATGGATAATATACAGTTTGAAGAGATAACACCCATGACTTTAGATTTTATGCTAGGGTTCAAAGGTTTTGTTTTTCCTCTTGTGTAAATATGTATATGGTATATTGAAACATACAAAGGAGCAAGGTCATCAGTAAGAGCAATAATTTAATGATTTAAAGCTAACTTGGGGACAATCGACACATGCCGAAGATAAAACTTCCCTCAAACAGCATTTACTCGAAGCTGATCGGAGGAAAACCACTTACATATGTATTGTATCTTATAATACGTTCCTTCCTTTAATTATTGTTTTTTTTCTTTTAGAACAACATTTAAAAAAAAGTGATAGTAAGGATGTTTTTCTATACAACAATTAGGATTGTAATTGTTGGATACAGTACAATTTTTATAGCTTTTTCAGCTAATCTAAATATACATACTTTTCGATCCTAAGATTTATAAGATATACATAGTATGCTACTGTTTTTGACAATTCAGCTATATGTATACCTATTCTCCCTATTATTAAGATGCTAAAGTTATTTAATCTGTAAGAGTATTTCATATGTAATTTAAGCGTGCTTGAATATTAAGACTCCATATTTGGATGTATGATAACTGTGCGATGCTATTTGATCTTATTTGATGAATTGTTGGGTAGTTTATGAGGAAGTCTCTCTAAAAAGAAAGTGTTTGCGTACTGTGCTAAATTTGATAGAGCCGAAAGCGACACAGGGTCGAACATTCCTATTCCCGAAAGCCGCGCTTTAGCCCTGTTGCAAAACAGTTTCGATAGCTGTCGGATTTTTCATCTAATGGTATCAATTGCTACAATTGATACAATTTAGATATAAAAGCAACAAGTTAAGAAAATAAGCTGGTTTTTATTTTGTGTCTATTTCTTGTATTTAGATTGCGAGCTACCAAACGTGGACTTACTTAGATTAGCTTAGGTGTTCATAATGTTATACAAATTCGCTACGCTACTCATGCGCATTTGTGTTAAGATTTCGTTTGGTGAACGTTAAGTTGATTAACTGCTTTATATTTTGTTTACCTCATAAGCCGTCCTCGAAAGTTGTTATGAACACATACATATCAAGTGATCTCCGATTCAAATGTGTGTTTTTTTTTAAATCACCACACACACGCTGATATATTGTATGATTAAAAAATCATTGGCTCTGCATGTTTTGGTAAGAGTAATATTTATTCGCACTACTTATAAAATTATTAAAATGGTTTCTTAACATGGTCGAAATTGTACATACGATTAAAAATTCTGTAACACTGAACCATATGCTACTACCAATTATTTGTATGGTTAGGGCCCTTTGTACTAAGATAAAAATGTAGTGCAAACATGTATGTATTTCAAGTCGCCTTCTCAAGTATCGAACGTTAAATGGAGTCCAGTCAAGCCAGTGGATCTTGGCTGGGTCATCCTTGGAGCAAATATGCGTAGTGAGGAAACTTTTGTTGAACAGTTTGGTTGTAAACAGTTCCCGAGTGGTGAAGTCTACTTCAATTGTACCAGTGCTAACTTGGCTTATTCACTACTTACTTATTTACTTACTTACTAACTCAGTTACGTATTTACTTATTTACGTACTTATCCACTTACACACATTTTTTCATATTTACTTACTTGACTACAGGCTTACTTACTTACCTAAATAGGTTTTCTCCTTGTAACATGAGGCCGAAGACCGTAATGATCAACGTTATCTAACAACAATCAGTAATTATTTCTCCGAAAATATGGACGACATGTAGTTCTGCAGCAAGGTGCTTTGTGCTATACCGCTAATGAAATAATAGAGTTTCTGAGAACTTGACTTCACGAGAATATTATATCCCGAAAGCGACCAGTTGCAGTGTATCGGCCCAGGATCGTGCGATTCGACACCATTCAATGACTTCTCGTGGGGTTGTCTGTATATATGCGTTGATCTTTGGTATATGATAAAAAATCGGAAACTAGTCAGACTTTGAAAGCCAATGCTGTTTAGATGAAGGAATAGCCTAAAGTTGGACCGACAGTATGGATTTTGTCAAAAACAGCCGAGGAAGACATATGCTTGAAGTTTAATCAAAACTTTTTGTTATGAACCATTATTCATCATAAAAAAGATTTGTGATTCGAATTTAAGTTGTGTCGCTATTATTTGAGAAAAAAAGTAGAAAAAAAAGTTTACAGCTCTTAAAACACACTCTTTTAGACCGATTTTTCTTCTTCAATTTTAACCATACATACAAGACATACATTGCCCGAGTTGCAACCAAATTATGTTGCTGTCGCATTAGTGCCGGATACACTCACATTATTTTCAAGCTTGAATCTCACTTTTTTCCGTCGACTCGGTTGCATGCTCTATGGTCTATGCAATCGCTGCTTTCCTTACTTTTCCATTAACATTCGGCTTCCAACTAAATGTCGAAAATATTTCGCACTCTCTGCGAGTGGCGAATTTTATTTCGTGTTGTGGCGATTTATATAAGAAAAACCCACCTTAAGTTTTCCAATTATGAACTATCTCAAACGTCGGAAAAAACAATACCAATCTACAAAATAGTCTTTGTAATTAATGTAAGGAGGAGATGATTACGCAATGGTCAATATTACCTAGCCTTGCACTGATATTCTCTTTATGGAGTAGATTCATAATCACTCTAGTAAGAGATAAGTCATCATTTTTGAGCAATCGGAAACCTGCTCAGCCTTAGTCGTATTTTCGGCTGAGTTGGTATAAGATTTTCATTTCTTCACTTTCTGGTTTTAGAATGTATTGTAGCTGCATTTTAGGCTGCCTACATAAATTCGTATAAATTCTCATTAGCATCAGGAGAATTGAGGGAGAGAATGCATCAATTGTCCAGCTTATTTTATCCTTCGTTAAAATTCATTTTGGCACTATCTGCTCAGTTATTCATGTGTTGTATATAACCTTATTATTACTCTGCTTTAGGATGCATTCATAAAAAGTTGAGGGTCTCTAAGAGTACGTTCTGATCATTAAACCGCAAGATTTGGAGTATTTTGATAAGTACTAGTAATCCTCTTTTTTTTTATAATTTGCGTGCGCTCAAGGGATTTAGGTACGCTTGCACACGGCGCGGGCGAAGGAAAGTCAGGGAGGATAAAAAGAGAGATACCGGTGAACGTTAGTTTTAAATGTTTGAAGGGTATAAGGACTAGGAAATACGGAGCTAGGCAGGGCATTCCATAAGCGAGTTGTACGGCTTAAGAACGAATCACGATATTTTAGAATACGTCCGAAAGTGGGCTTGAGGGTATACTGATGAGCATTCATAGCGAGACGGGTGTTACGGTTAAAGGTGTGAAGGGGTGGAATGCTACTGGCGATTTCTATGGAGCATTGGTGGTGGAAATAGCGATAAAACAGAGTGAGACACGAGACCTTACGTCGGTGTTCGAGGGTGTCCATTGTTTGAGCGATATTAGTATCACCTATGAGTTTTACGGTTTTAGATCCTACCTAGCAGATGAAGAGATGTTTTGGGCGCACCCGACCAGATGTGGGCATTGTATTCCAGTTTTGGGCGGATGAATGGCTTATATATTGTGGCCAGATCAGAGGGGGTGAAATATTTCTTACATCTCTTGAGTGAACCTAGACATTTTGCAGCGTTTTTGACGACACCGAATATGTGATCGTTCCAACGAAAGTTTTCATTGACACACATACCGAGAATGGAAAGTTTACCGGTTTCGACGATGCAAGTGCCATTCATGGATAACGGCTGGGTGTTTAAATTTCGCTTTAAGGACAACAGACAGCATTGTGTTTTGGAAGCATTCAATTCTACTCTGTTAGTTGTTCCCCAATTAGTTATGCTGTTAATATCGGGAACGAATATGAAAAGCAGAGAGTACTGTCTGATAAAGATACTCCCGCACAGTATAAATATGTGAATCGCTGTTATATCTATACATTGTGGGTGACTGTGGCTCAAGTGGTAGTGGGCTGGCTTCCAAATCGGAACGTTCGCTGGTCGCATCTCAACCGCACCCGAAAGATATTCATTTTTAAATTTAATAAAAATCAAGTAAGATGAGTAGTTGACTAGAAATTAATCACTACCAGCGTGAAAACAAAGCACACACAAATCAACTCATTCTTTTATTAAATTGTTTCTAGGTAGTTGTACTTTGTGGGTGTAATAATTTCCTTTGTAAATAGTCATATCCGCTGCAACATTCTTGGACAGTCTATTAGTCTATTTCTCTCTTCCTTTGGGCTTAGTGGTTTTTGAACAATAAACTTTTCCCCTGACAATACACACCTACATACATATGCATATCAACTGAACTCAATGCACACGTCATATATTTTCAACATCTATGAAAACAAAATTACATATATCCCTTACTAATTGAAATTTATTGCTTTTAGATTTTTGATGCTAGTATAAACGACTGGCGCGTTGTTGATGAACGAACCCATACCGATGTTATAGAAAAAATTGTGGACCCACCTAAGAAAATAATTTTTGTTGATGAGTTCACAAATATTGAAAAAGACACCCAATATTCAGAAAACATAGAAAATGTTACTGACATTTCTAACAAATATATCGAACGTAAACACACTACGAAAAATATTTTCGACGAAGTGGATCATGCTAGACGCGATACTAGTGATATAACCATTAACGATTCGCGAAACGTAAGTATTTACTTTTGAAAATATTTTTTAAATGAACTCGTATATACCTACGAGTACATAAGTATTATACATATGTAAACTCATACATACGTACACGTTTATTTTTTGAATTTTAGCTTGGAGTCGGTAAAAGTAAAAATGTGACGACAAAGCATCAACAAGACGAAAAGTGTATTTGTGAAATTTGCACTTGTGGGTAAGTCAAGAAACAATTATATATTTCTGTACTAACATGTTATGTACTTACATTCCTATGTGTTTTAAATGTTTTAAATAATTGATACTATCGACAATTTGAAATATAATTTATGGTATTCCGAAATAAAAATTTAAGTACATTAGCATACTACACATATTTTGTTTGTATTAACAGTTTAAATGATTCAGACTAAACCTTACTTTTTTTTTAAATTTTAGTCGGCATCATTGTATAAATAGCCAGACAAATAAGGAATCTCATACAAGCAAAGAAGTGTATATTTCTAGTAACGAAAAACATGGTAAGTACTCATGATAGAACCTCTTCGTATAATCGTACAAAGCATACAATGCGTTTTAGAAAGAAGGACGATCTCTTAAATCTGTTTATTTAATGCGTGAAGGGGACGTTCGAAGTTTACAATATGTGGTTTCGAACTGTCTTCGTTTTAAAGTATTGTTTTTTTTTAATGCCAGTTCAATTACTCTTAATTTTTTTTTATTAAGGAAAAAAAGTACTTTTGAATTTCTTATTACAAAGGATACTCGTACGAATAAACGTAGTTTTGTTTTTTTTTTAAGAACTTAACACTCACGGGGGTATGACTACTCTTAAAATGCTGGAGCGCGCGTTAAGTTTTTTTCGGAAAATTGGATAGGGAGAGACAGAAAGAGGTTTGGGCTCAGTGGTTATTTCGCTCCATGGGTGGCATTCAACATTTCATGGGGAGATCAAATTATTAGTGTAAATTGACTTGTTGAATTTTAGGCAACCATTCATCTTACGAGATTTTAGTTGCCTGAAAAAAGAATGTCTTTCATGGGCGGTTGGGATTGAACATCGAACCGTTCGATTGGAAAAGCCACACACTAACACTTTAGCCACGGCCACACACAAACTCGATTACAGAATCTTGCAAAAAAGGTTTGTCCAAACCAAAATTTTTTTTCATATGGCAGTAACGTAAAGAACAATAAAAATCAAATATTTTTATGTACGAGTACGTATAAATTTAATTTATTTATTTATTTTATTTATTTATCATTATAAACATCTATCACAGTAAGATTTCACTTATAATATTGTGAGAGATAACAACTTAAATAAAATTAACAATTTACAAAAAGAAAGAAAAAAAAAATGTATATTTAAAATTCAAAATTCAGGTAAATAAAAGAAAAGGGATTTAAATTGAGTTGAGATCGCTTGAGACAAAAAAAAGGAAGGAATGGGGAAGTTAAAAACTAAGTGCTTTAATTCGAGAAAAAGAGATGTAACTCGCTCCTAAATCTGCGTGTGTCATTCAACTCTCTTAGGTTGAGCGGAAGTGAGTTCCAAAGGCGGATGGCAGCAATGAAAAATTGTCTCTCAGATGTTAGGCAAGAGAATTGTGGAAGAATTAAGCAAACAGATCTATTAGATGCCGAAAACTGGATTTTATTGTACAGATATGAAGGTTGTGTCGTTTTTATTATGTTAAAAAGAGAATTGAGGGTACGAAATTGAACATAGTTCTAAAGAGACATATCCAACACGTTTTTCGCCAAATGTAATATGTGATCAAACCTTTTGAGACCGTAAATATAACGTTTAGTGCTGTTGAAAGCTAACTGAAGCTTTCTATTACTTTCAGCATCACAATTACAGAATATTTCACACCCATAAATTAGTACAGGAATAACCAAAGCTTTGGCAAGCATAAGCCTTGTTTTCAGTTATGTAAACTTTTGGGCTATCCACACTATAGCATTAATATGGTTATTCCATGTCAGTACTCTGTTGAATACCATGCCTAGGTTTTTGGACGATTCGACGAAATCTATTGGTAAATTGTTCAGCATTATGGATGGGAAATAAGATAAGTCCAAACGTTTTTTTTTTGAAATAACTAAATACTTACATTTATTTGCGTTCAGTGCTAGGCTATTTTCCAACACCCATTTCGAAATTCGTTGAAGATCTTCATTTATATTATTAGCGCAGTTTTCTATTAATCCAAGGGCACAACTTCTATAAATTTGAATATCGTCCGCATAAAGGTGCTTTGACGAATTCATTATAACGGATCCTATGTCATTAATATACATTGAGAACAGGAGAGGTCCCAAAATCGACCCTTGGGGAACGCCTCGTTGCAAAGGAAGAAATCCTGATAGAACGCCTTCCAGAGACACGGCCTGCTTTCTTTCTCTAAGGTATGACGAGAGTAAATTTGTAGCAGAAGAAGACATATTAAAGAAGTAATGTAATTTATAAATAAGAGTGGAGTGGTCAACCATATCAAAAGTTTTCGAGAAATCAAGAAGGACCAAAACGGTGACATAGTCCTTATCCAGATTCTCTCTTATATCCTCTACCACGCTCATTAATGCAGTTGTACAGCTATGCTTGGCACGAAATCCAGACTGAACAGTAACCAGTAGATTATAGCCTTTAATATAGGTATTTATTTGATTACGCAATTTAAAGGTGCTATCCTATGTTATAAAAAAGGCATTTGTAATTATTTCTATGTAACTGACTTATAAATCGCTTTGGTGTGTAGAGTTGTAGACTTCAGAACCGATTTTTCTGTTACTCTTAGATGGGTACTATAGTCGGTCTAAGTCTGGTTCGTAATGTACTGTCGAGTCGTATATAGTAAATAGTGGTATTTCAGTATCATCACGAGCTTTGGAGCTGGCAGGAAGTATCCGATGAATAGAAGTTTAAAATGTCCAGCCTACACCTCACGCTTTTGGTTATATTGTTGTTGTACATGGAAGCACAAATAGAGTCCTATTTGACGTTCTTTCTTCCTTCTTGCCATCTGTTCGCCCTTTAGGGCCAGCTATATTTTGCTGATGCTTGTGCTAAGGCCTGCTAATTTCTCCAGACAGAAAGGACGCATTTTTGCAGATTGCGTCTTTCCTCACCATTGCATTCGGATTCCTAACACCTTCGTTTTGCTGTTGATGATGATAAAGGTGCTCCTTCACTTAGCCCAACACAACATTACACCAATTTCGAGAGTTGTCCTACTATATGGAGAGTGCATCGTTCTTCGTATTCCATTAAGTGAATTTTTTTTAATACACTTAACGTCTGCATTTATTTTATTAAAAATGTAAATACATATTCTGTTCCACGGACGAGAATCCAATGGCACTCAAATATTAGATTTAAGTAAAAAAGTTATAGGTTAAAAAAAAAGAACCATACTTAAAGCTATAACAAATGCAAAGAAGTAGCTTAGTTCACTCAAGTAATCTTATCAAAACTCCTTTGCTAACGTTCTAACTTCATGTTTCTTCATGTTTTCATGTAAATTAATTCATTTCATGCATAAACTAGAAAACTTATTTTTGACTTCAATAACTTAATTAGTGCACTTTTTTATTCTGGTTATGGATAGAGTTTAACACAACCTTAAAGGAACAATACTCACTGTCATGATAAATAAATTTGTAGTCTTACTGAAACTTTGGCTGATTCATCCCCTTTTTAAACTACTAAGCTGCGCACTTAAACCTGCAAACATCCACTTAATACAGTTTTAAAAAGTCGATTTTTTGTGTCAAGAAATCATACAACGGTAGCAAGACTAGCTGATTTGATTAGTGTATCCGCTATCAGCTCTTAAATGTGTTGACTTGCACGGATACGCGTACTTATGTATTAGATCGCATTTTGTGACACCCTCCGACATTAGTAATATTTTTATGTCCGTTGCTATCTTATTTCACATACGACTGTATGTACTTTGAAGTTTATCGAAATTAAGTCACCTTAAGGTGTTTCTAAACCGAATGAAACATTGTTTACTAAATGTTTAATAAATGTTTACGAAATGTTTCCCATTTGTGAAATGTTTCCCATTTGTTTCAGAAACATTTCATATATGGCGTTCATTGTTCCATTCTTATCCATTTTTGCACTAGAATACCTATGATGGACTTAAAAAAGTTATGATTAATAGCAGCGTGCTCCATTATCATAAAAGAAATAGAAAACAATAAGAAGAAAAGAAAACCGTAGCAAAGATATTTTTTTAAAAGTAGAACATTTTTTTCGCGGCTAAAGCATCGGCTTTTTCGTTTTTATTTTTGTCGAGAGAATCCCACATTGTTTTCTTTCAATCAATCACATCTTCATTATTCCATATCTTTCTTAGCATTTTTATTTTTATCTTTACATTTTTTTTTTAAAAAAGCTCGTACTTCTTGTGAAACTGAAATAAAAACAAATTTGTTAATGTTTCATTGGGCTCCAGATCAAATGAAACGTTTCGTAAACATTTATGAACAAATTATGAAACATTTCCTAAACAAACAAATGTTCTTTTCGTTCGATTTGGGCGTACCTTTATGCTAACTCCATTGCCACCGCAATACATAGTTTACGGTAGGGCCTATCATATTTAAATCGGCGCTCCTAAAAAATGTCCGAAATTCGGCCTTAGTACGACTGATTCATGCCGAATAGTTCTGAAATTGAATTCTATCCTTAAAAAAATCCCCTCAAACTTGATAGATATCTTAGTCCACCCTTCCAATTCCAATATTTATACGATTACCTCTTGTTAAGACAAGCCAATTTGATAGTACTTTTGTATGTCTATAGGGGACTTGAATACAAAAATTATGCTTCGGATAGAATTTTTGTAGATAGGTATTACTATTGTAAAACCGTCGAATTAGTCGACCACACAATTATTGGTAAAATTGTTGCAAAATAAAATTTGGGAACATTTCTGGTGAATCCTAGATCACTAGCGAGCGTAAGGATCTGGCGTTGACTCCTCGCTGTTCTTTATTTGTGCCAACTCAATCTTTAACTTCTCTTTTGTTGGTTAACTAAGGGTTTTACTGATGACTTTGCATTTCCATATGACCCAAATGGTCACAAATAGTTGAAAAAATTAACTGTGATAAGATTCTGGTCTGTGCAACGTATGCTAAGTCAGTAGTAAGCAGTAAGACCAAGCTTTTGTAATTATTTCAGCCTTACCACTACAGAGTCTCTAGAAATTAATATTGTATTACACGAAGCTATTGTGGCAGACTCAGCTTTCTATACTGACAAATTGGCTGAAATGCTTCAGGGGAAAGGTCAAAGCTTCCATCAACTTTTATAAAACTGGTAGATACTCGTATATCTTTTGAAGCTAAGAAATTGATAAAATCGGGGATTTTCGTGGTTTCAGTCTGGGAATATGTCGGTTTGCCCGTCGAGTAGGAGTCTCAGTTGTGCTCCATAACAGCTTCATACAGAGGACTCTTTTTAAAGCGCGCATCGCGGGGGACGTAAATAAATGAAATGGTAAAGAATTGTTTCTATTTCTTGCACGTACTGTGATTACTTGCACAGTTTCTAGCTGTTTTAGGTCTTCAGAATGTTCAACAAATGTTCATGATCCGCTTCTCACCTTTTCCGATGGATGACAAGCGTGATAATCCGTTAAGTCCCTTACTTTTGCACACAATTCCTTCTTCGCATGGGTTTTGGACATTAAGCAATCATCAAAAAAAAGTTTTGAAAATCATCTCTATAAGCAGTTTATAGTTTTTGACCGATTTCACAAATCCTCTACAGTGTACTTTTCAACACCAAAAAAAGCAGACAGGGTTCGATAAAGAGAAACAAGTGAAATTGAAATGCCAGAGGAGATAACCTGAACGAACTGCACAAACTGCCGGTACATTTATCAGAATACTTGTCATGGTGCGACGGGATCAACGGAAAGAACGGCGATAGGTATACATATATTACTGCGGCAGTGTCAAAAATCAACCAAGTTAGAGTCTCAAAGAGAGCTTTACATGATATTTTCGAATTCATTTCATTAAGAATAAACTGAATACTAATTATAACATGAAATATGAGGGATAAAGTTATAGATTAGATTAGATTTGATTTTTATTTTTGTACTAAGATGTGTTTACAATTTTGCAATTTAGTTTACAAAAGTCAAAAATCATGGCACTGGCGTCTGCCAACTGTGGAAACTACCATAAAAAGATTACATTGCTATATGTGTGGGTGGGTGGGTAGGTAAAAGTGGCTGTTGGAAAGATTCTCCTACTCATGGAACCAATTTGAGCTAATGATGAAGCTTAGGAGACTGTTAAGGTCTTTAGATCGCTTAAATCATTGTAGAAGAAAGTTCCTAAGTGAAGCTTTCTTCTTGTTCCTAAGTGAAGCTTTCTTCTTGGGAGAGAGCTGGATATGGGGTAGCTGGAGTAGGTGGACGTTTGTCTCTTCTTCCTCCTCGTCCATGCAGCTTCTACAGAGATCGTTTGTAAAGGCGCCAAGCCTTCTTGCATGCTTGCCTATAAGGCAGTGTCAGGTTATGGCGCTGAGATATTTCCTATTCAGAAGGATCAAACTCTTCAGGTTCAGCGTTGGCCAGATCTGTTTGTCGCTAGACATGTTGGTCCAACAATCCACCTAAGGTCTCTGCTTTTATTAGCATTCAGCTTTAATACTGATTTGCACGTAGCGATTGGCATACCCATGACCCATGCTACCCATTTCCGATAGAATAGGTAGAGTTGTTCCAATTTTGGCGAGTTTATCAGTCGTAAAATTCCTTGGAATGTCTCTGTGGCCGTGCACCCATGAAAGATGAAGGTTGAACTGCTCTTCCATTTCCGTAAGGGATGATGGGCATTCAAGTGCGGTTTTAGAATTTAATGAGACTGAGTCCAGGGACTTGATAGCGACCTGGCTATCCGAAAAGATGCGGATATCCTTTGCAGATATCACGTTTTACTTCAGCTAGGACAGAGCTTCTTTAAACGCCGAAATTTCCTCCTGGAATACGCTACAGTGATTTCGAAGACGGAAGGAGAGGCATAAATTTAGCTTATCTCCGCTATCAGTTTTAGATCCATTTGTGTAAAAGTGGATTGACTTGTCGTCCATGAAAGCATCTTCCTCCCATAAGGATCTTGAGGGAAAGCTTACATGAAAGTCTTTGTCAAACCAAAGTTCGAATATAGTGTAATCGATGTTCTCCGTGAAGAGTCCTAATATTGTATATTTAGAATATTAGCGCGGTCAAATAAATTATTTGTCCACTGTGTAGTCGCTTTAAGACGAATATCTGCAGTCGCGAAGACTTATCCTACATCTATATGTAGAGCCACCTTTGTTAAGTTAAGAAACTTAACAACTAAAGAGACCCGTAAACCTAAAACCAATGCAAGGCCTCAAGATCTCTGGAGAAAATTGCACGAGCTGGGAATTACTTCCGACAAAAAATGTTTTCCTAGCCGTGAGGGAACTAATCCAGATCTACTAAATAGCTTCTTTGTAAGCAAATCTTTTCCACCTAATCCGATATCTTCAACTGCAACAGATCTAACCTGTGGACACTTAGCCTACTCGGGTCCAACATTTTCCTTCAAAACTGTTAACAGCGTTGATATCATTTTTGCTGTTAAATCTGTAAAGTCTACCGCTATGGGTATAGATGGCATTTCTCTGAAGTTCATCAAAATAATACTGCTGCATGTGATAGATATGCTCACCCACATCTATAACTGTTGCATTGTTAAATCTTGTTTCCCCCAGCCTGGAAACTTGCAAAAGTGACACCTATTCCAAAGAATTCAAATCCTTCTGAATTGGCCGATTTTCCCCCAATAAGCATTCTCCCGTGTTTGTCTAAGGTTCTTGAGATCGTCATAAAGAATCAACTTCAGACACATGTAGACTCACTCAATTTAATAAGTCACATCAATCTGCTTATCGTAAAAGTCACAGTTGTACCACTGCACTTGTAAAAATAATTGATGACATTCGTTTAAACTTTGACAAGTTTCATGTAACCATAATATGTATTTTGGATTTTTCAAAGGCATTTGATTCGAATAATCATGAAAAGCTCTGTCGGAAGCTAATTAATAGGTTTGGTTTAGGAATAAGAGCTGTAGAACTGATTAAAAATTATCTAAACGGTAGCTATCAACAGGTCCATTTGAATGGCAAAGTATCAAGCATACTAAGACTTTACTGTGGCGTCCCGCAGGGCTCAATACTCGGTCCATTACTTTTCGCTCTGTTTATAAATGACCTACCCCTGGCTTGTAAATATGCGATTGTACATTTATACGCTGATCACGTCCAGTTATACGTTTCCAGCCTGCGAACATGAAGATCTGGAGGCAGTGCGACTTTGAGCACAGATAATAAACTTACCCTGATGTCGCATCCCCATACAACATAATGTTGATCTTTTTTACGATAAGCAAACAACGTTGCCCATCGAAGCTTTTCTGCTTCGCAAAGAAAAAAAAAACAAAAATAAATTTTCTGTGCAAAAACCCTTTCTTTTGCTTTGCGAAAAGCTTTCACAACCAGGTGACACCAGCGTAGAGTTTGTGGCATACCCATAGCGAAATATATTTTTTGTTTTGTTTTGTATTCTCGTATTTTTTGTCCTGGCCTGCGACTTTGGCACGGTGAGGAACAGACAGACCAGAAATATGCCTACATATGTCTGTATACCTACATATGTACATTAAATTAGGGTAGGTTAAGATCAGGAATAATTTTAATACGATCTACGATGATGTTAAGAATTTACTCGTATAGGTACGGTACAAAAAAATTTAATAGTACGTACTGTAGGTATTGCAGGCTAACTTTATTTTACTTTACTTTAGTCATATGTATGTAGGTATGTACGTATTATAAGATTGAGGCTGAGACAAATGATTCTGTTTATTTATTTCCTAATTGTTTGAATACATTTGTCTTTTACAAATCCTTGTCGTACTCCTACTTTCATTTAGAGTATGTTTGATGTTTGGTTCTTACATTTTACATAAAAGGAGAAGTCTGATAGGTAGCCATAGCCACTCGATTATGTCTTTATATTTGTTGTATGAATTTAACACGGATACTCATCTTATCGAATATTAAAATGACTTCTTTGTCTTTTGGTTCCAATGTTAAAACATTTTTTTGTATTTTCTCAAAAACATTTTCATTTAGACCAGGAGATAAAACTTTATCCATCTATGCAATGAAGCTGGGTGTGGCAAGTGCAATTGCAGCTGATCGCGAAAAAAATTATATCCAGACGACGCACAGTGTGACGAATCGCTGATTTAGCTTGATTTAATTAATAAAATGACATGCACAAAATTAAACAAAAACCGGTTTCTCTCAGAGATTAAACCTCCTACGTAATGACTGTGCAATTTTTTTTTGCTGTAGCTTAGTGCAACAAAAAAAAAATCATCTCAAGCTTCAAATTGTGTATAATTTTTTTAATAAGAAGGTCAATTTGAAGAGCAAGTGTTTATTTCGTTTTTAATTGGTTCGCGTACATTTTATAGTTTTTTTTTGTTTTTTCTCAATAAGTAAATTGTCGGTTGATACAAAAGTAAGTTTTTCTTAAATAATTAGAGATTTTGTTTAATATAAGGGGCAAATGAAAGTAAAATTTATACGAGTAGATAAAATATGTGTTTTTTGTATTCATGAGACGAAGAGTATAGTTGTTCAGTGTTGTTCAAGTTGGAGACCGTGTTTATTCTAAAGCCTTGCATATTCACTGCTAAAATGTGTTTCAACTTCTTGCGCACAGGTGCGACACTCATACTAAATTTTTCCTTTTTTAGGATGTCCATCGAAATCACGAAAAAGCAAATTTTTGATGTTTGGATTTCTAAAGTCAAAATTAAGCGCTTAGATGCTGTTTTTGCTTTTGTTATGGGTTACTTTAGCCATATATTATTTTCTGAGGCTGCAACAAAGTCAATCAAATTAACCTTAAAATCTTTATGTTTAAGATTTGACGAGAGATGGGCCAAAAGTGATCGGCATAGAGAGCGCTTCGAAAATTCAAATTCTCTGTGGCTAAATGAAAATTTAACATTACCACAACATATCTTAGATGAAATACCTTCTTCATCTAGAGTAGGAAGACTGAGAAAAAGCTTTGATGAGTGCTGTGAGAAAAGCAAGAAGAGAAAAGTTAAAACCATTTTAGATTCTTTTAGCGCTGAAGAAATTGCAATGGCCCATGAAAAAAGGCTTAAACCAGACGGAAAAAGAAATACTGCTTTTGCAGTGAAAAAATTATCAGAAAGTTCTCCGAACCGAGGTTTGACTGTTTTGTTTTTTTTTTAATATTTTTGTAGGTTAAATTTTGTTATTAAAGTTCTATTGTGAGGAAAACGCTAAAAACACCTGCTCCTGGATTTTTACCAATAACTGCAGATGATGCATTTACATTAATCACGGACATTCAGCTTTCAACTCAATAGTGCGAAATACTACGCCTAAAAATTAACAACAAACTTCCCAATTTATTACCTTCATACTACAAAATTAAAGAAGTTAAGACGAAATGCTACCCAAATGATAAAACTGTGAGCGAAACTTCTGCAGAATGTGGATTGCAAAGTTTAGTAAATCACAGCGTTGAGCGTTTATGTTTAGCTCAAAAAGACGTTTTAAGTTCCGTTGCTGACCTAAAAGAACTATTATTTGTAATAAAATGGGGCTGTGATGGTGCTCAACAGAAATCATACCAACAAAAATTTTCTGCTGGTGATAATTTGGATGAAAATCTTTTTTGTATCTCAATGGTTCCCATCTAGATGTATTTCTTTAAGGATGAAATTAAGGAAGTACTTTGGCAAAACCCTGCCCCATCATCAACCCGATATTGTCGGCCAATAAAATTAAATTTTGCTAAGGAAACCACAGAACTGATCAAGTCAGAGGTAGAATCAATTCAAGATCAAATTAAAACCCTACTTCCTATAGAATTTAACATTGATAGTTTGCATATCATAATTAAACCGGTCTTTTTGTTAATTATGATTGATGGACAAATTTGTACTGCTTTATCATCTACAACATCTTCATAACAAACGTGTTACATTTGCGGTGCCAAACCCTCCGAAATGAACAATTTAACTAATCTTTCAACTAGACATGTGAACCAAGAAGCAATGTCCTTTGGATTAAGCCCCCTTCACTCATGGATACGATTTATGGAATGCATTCTTCACCTAGAGTAAAGATTAGATGTCAAGGTATGGCAGGTAAGAGACCAAGGCAGTAAAGAAAAAGTCAAAGCCAGAAAAAAACTAATCCAAGAAAAATTTAGAAGAGAAACAGGGTTATTGGTAGATATGCCAACTCAACAGTCTGGCAATACTAATGACGGAAACGCGGCTAGAAGATTTTTTAAAGATGAGGAAAAGACTGCCCAAATTACAGGGATAGATAAAGACTCTGGGTTCTCAATAGATGCAGATGCTTTTGAGAAGTATGCAAAGGAAACAAGGGAACTATATCTTAAAAATTATACCTGGTATTTTATGCCAGTAAGTGTGCATAAGGTCTTGTTTCATGGAAAACAAATAATTTCTACTTGTATACTTCCAATCGGACAACTTTCAGAAGAAGCGCAAGAGGCAAGAAACAAGGAAAATAGAAGGTTTAGGGAACTGTTTACTAGAAAAATATCACGTGTAGATACAAATACTGACCTCTTAAATCGATTGCTTATAACCTCAGATCCATTCTTATCAAGTCTAAGATGCTTTCCGAGAAGAAAGAAAAGTGTCATGGAACATGAAGTCTTGCAGCTTTTAGATGTACCAAATAATTAAAAAAATTAAAATAAGCTGGTTTTTATGTATTGTTTTGTTTTGAAATTTGTAGTCATATGTTAAAAAAATTTATTATATTCTATTCTGTGAATAATTTCAATTAAAAAAAACAAAAAACCTGAACAAAAACATTTATTTGTTAGCGCTATTAATTTAATTCCGCTAAATCAGCGATTCGTCACACTGTGCGACGAGCGGAAAAATATACATTGCCAAATCCACCTTTCTTCTTGGGTAAATTGTCGTTTGCCTTGTGATAAAATGAGTTTGCAAAATGTTTTCGAATTTATATTTATATCATGTAAGAAATCTATTTCTTCTTCTATTGTTTGCTTTTGACATTCTCTAAGCTGTGCTTTATCTTTTCTTTAGCCTGTGGACTTTAATTGCCAGGATATTTCTGAATTTTAGACTTTTTTTTAGGCCTCTCTGAGAGGATTTTGTTATTTTTTTTTCAGTCTACTTATTTGTTGAATATAAAAAAAACGATTCTTTGGGTTCGATTCGCATTTCTTGCATACAGATTCTATGGAATCTATAGATCTGTTGCAGTCTATAAGTGCTGTAACTTCATTTATGTAGTTCATGAATGGATATATCGGCACTCATTTGCACTTTTAATCTTTTGAGAGTAGTTTATTTCGGCTTTCTTAGGATCAAAAGCAAGTGCATTGTCATTAGATTCCAAAAACATTTCAGTCCTTTTCATAAAATGTGTAGGAACAGCGTTGTGTTTTATGGCCGTTTATGATTTTCAACTTTATCACGGGATTCTTCTGCCTGTGTTAACCAGTCATTATATTTCTTAGTTCCTTTTTTCTGGAAATTGGGCAGTTGTTGCATTGCAGCATACAATAGCGCACTTTATTCGCCGCGACATTTCCTCTAAGTCGATTTTTTTTCGTAACTTTTTTGTATTTGTAAGTACCAAGGTACCTAATCAACCAGAAATAAACCTAAAAAATATATTTTACCTTTCCTAGATTAACTCTTCAAAATTTTTACCGGACACACACAGTAAAATATCACTTTTCACTTCGAAAAAATACAATTTAAATATTTTTTACCACCGGCTGACATTCGACTCAAACTAGTAAGATCTCTTCTGGTGCCACATATTACGTACTTTTGCTTAGTTTACAGTTCACTAGACTCAGTATAGTTTAGAAAATTGGAACTTGCTTTTAATTCCATAATTAGAAATGTCTTCCACCTGCGCAAGTTTGATCATATTTCCAGGTTTAAGAATTCCATCTTAGGGTGTTCACTTTTAAACTACCTGAATTACCGCAACTGCCTATCCAATAAGAAGCCATATTTTCTGTGTTTGTTTGTGATTATGACTAGGGAATTCAGGGTAGACATAGCCAATATACGCGGGCTAAAAAGTAATGATTTTTCTGCGTACCCACGTCCGTAGGTACAGACCAGCTGTTTTGGCACTTAGTGAGCCATAGGTACAATAGATCCCCGCCCACACCTCTCAGATCACACTGATCTGAAGCTATCTGACTACGAGCTAATGCCATTATTCTTCTTTCAACGCGGTCTCGCCATTTATGTGATGTAGCATACCAAACTTCACCACAATGTGATTCATGTTCCAATTCGGAATTCAACTTCATGTGGTTAAAATTCCATCTCCGTAAGCAAATTATCCACTATTGCTTTATTTACAGACCCTTGTCAGTATACCCTCAAGCCCAGTACGTACTCTGAAATATTGTGGTTCTTCCTAAGTCGTACAACTTGCTTATGGAATGCCCTGGCGATCTTTGTATTTCGTAGTTGTTATAACTTACAAACATTTAAAAACAATGTACATCGGTACCTCTCTTTTCTTCCTCTTTAAATTCCCTTCGCCCGCGCTGTGCACGGGGCTCTCAAGCCCCGTGAGAGCACGTTCATTATAAAAAAAAAAAAACAATTATGGATATTAATCAGTCTAGAATTCTCAGAAGAATTTTCGGAAGGAAAGATGATAGACTTATAGCTCTGAAGTCCTTTAGCACAACATGAGAGCATTTTCAGGCTTGGAAATGAATTTAACTTCTCTCTATGACAGTGGAATGTGGACCAGTTCTACACAGCTCTACATGACATTTGTAGCTCGGCAGGTATTGTACTGTCCGGACCAGCAGAGTTGTATGGTTTGAAGCTATGCAGCGCTCAAAGCAGTTTGTCTGTTGTAATCAGACCATGAATTTTGGCAACGGTTGCTGTAGTCCTGTTTGGGTTGGTACTGGCCACGAATAGGGTGCTACCTGGAAAGTGAGTGTCCAGTAGTAGGTTGAATAATTCATCACTTCAGGTTGTTCAAGAGCTATCGGTTTTTTTCAAACAGCTAAGGATCATAGGATTTCTAGAGAGGATTTTTCTTGGGTGGCCGTGGGGCGTAGCTCAAGGCTTCCCAATCGGACGGTTCGGGGTTCAATACCAGCCGTAACCGAAAGACTTTTTTTCAGACAACTACAATAAATTCTCGTAAGATGAATGGTTGCCTAAATACAACATCAAGTCAATTTACACTAATAATGTAGTCTCCGAATTTAATTGTTGGATGCCACCCATGGAGCGAAAAGCCACTGGACCCAAACAACTTTCTTTTTCTTTCTGTCCTATGTTCTGGAAAACTTAACACATGCTTTGGCATGTGTTAGTCATACCCACATCAGTTTTAAGTTCTTTTAAAAAAAAAGGCGTTATGCCTCAGAGGTTTCTGTAATTTTGTCACAGAATGATCTCCAGGATTATCGCTTTGCCTTCCTCAGTTCTGTTTTATATACGAGTATATTTTGAGTGATTTTTGATGTGAGTCCCACTCAGACACTTTTCTTGTTCTTTAATGTCAAGCTTGCTGATGTCACGCGGGGGACTTGAGAGTTCAGTAGATAGTCTTTCTTTCTCCGTATTTTGGCGGTATCAGTTTTCCGATAATTCCGGAATGCTGGTTGGCTGGGAATCTGTGTTCAGACGATACTATCCAGCTCGTTAGCATTTGAGTGATGTAGTCGGAGAGAAGAATGATATCTAGCACTTCCTGTCGATGTCTGATGTATACAGGTGTCCCAAGTCCACGAACCACGCCTTCTACGATCCATGGTTCCTGGATTAGGATGATGTTTTCTACGTAACCGTATCATTGCTACAATTTATCAGGGTAGCCTGATAACTATGGTGCTGTTCGAGTCCTCCGATTCTGAGCATGTGCCCAAGAGCTCATCTTCTTGCTCTGATCGTAAAAGATCTCTTTTTAGTTCGTCATCGGTTTCCATTTCCGACAGAGTGTTAGAAGAGGAGACCGACGGCTTATTTGTCGCCTCGGACAAATTAGAATTGTCGCTATTTATTTCTGGAAAGGATATCGACGCTTCAAGGTCGAATTTGCAGTTTCACTTAAAGGAGCATCCAGCTCATCCTTTTTATAAGCCCTTAGGTGAATTGACTCGAAACCGAACCGAATCATGCCTTTAGTCTGCGCTTTTTGATCACAATCAACGCGCATCTATGAGGGTCCCTTAGTTCTTTCAGTTTCTCGACTTTCCAGTCATGAGTCGGAAGGGTCGGGTTGCTGAGCCTGATGATCTCCAGAATGCTTTCTGGGGAGTAGGGTTCGGCTGGGATCCAGGTCCGGGTTCTAGGACTGCTAGGGATATTCTCCTTAAGCACGACTTCGAGTTTTGCACCCGGTCAAATCTCTCCTAATCCACCTATTGCGTTGGTGTAAAGGTCGAGAGTTCTTTGATCGGCACGTGCGATAAGCTTGACGTGGCCTTGGTGCCAGCCAGCGTCGCTTGTGATGGGAGCTGGTCCGGGGTTTTTCCGCACAATGGCCAAGTTGCCCGAAAGCTTTAACTTGACCAATGTGCCACCGTTCAGGTGTTATCGATCCGTTGGTGCCGCTTTTACCAATTACCGCGATCGTTATTGCATCTTTTAGTGGTTCGCTAAAAGACCTCAGAGATGTGCTGTTGGATGGCCCAGGGGTTTTGGCGTTATAAGTTTTGGGTCTCTTGGGAACCAGCCAGGTTTCCTCCAACGAGCTCTGGCGCTTGGGGGAGTCCTTTATCATTTTGGGAGCAGTGGGTAATCCATCATTTAGGATGTTGTTAGCCCAAACAACCTCCGGAGTGGATCCGAAGGTTTTGATAATGCGTAAAGGTTTTCGGCGTCTTAAGTAAAAAGTCTAAGATGGAGTTTGCCGATGCGACTGAGCCCCTGATTCCTCCTTAGGGGGAGGGATTTTAGGGGTGGAGGAAGTGATAGGACCATGCCTTGTCACAGTCTTACTAGTATTACTCCTTGAAAATTGAGGGTTAGGCTCGTTACGTTTGCCTTTAGAGGATGCATAATATCCTCTCTTTCCACCAGGTTGCATATCTTACAAAGGATAGGTAATTCACTCCAATGAGGAATGTAGTTTAGGGGGAGAAGTTATCCGCGTAATCTCATCATTGTTGACATTTCGTCTATATGTAGTATGCTCAATACGAAAGTACTTTTTATGATGTAGATCGCGACGTAGTCTACTGTATATAAGTAATACCTGTGAATGCTGCAGAAAACGCTCTCTATATTGTGTATCCACAGTTTTTATGAGCTGGTAAAGAATTGCTTTTCAGTTACTGAATTCTTGCTATTAAAATTCAGTTCATTTCTATAACTACGCACTATTTCCACCCAACAGCTAGTCCCATTATATATATCTGCCTTTTTTTGAATCCGATTTTATTAATTATTATTAAGGGCTTTTAAGATATAATCCAAGTGTAATATTCTTTTAATGCTTATAACTGCTACGGTCCCACACTTGAGCAGCATAAAACAAAATGCTTCCCGAAACTTTTTTTTTTTTAGGGGGGGCATTCCATAAGCGAGTTGTACGGTTTAGGAACGAATCACGATATTTTAGAGTACGTCCGAAAGTGGACTTGAGGGTATACTGATGGGCATTCATTGCGAGGCGGGTGTTACGGTTAAAAGTTTGAATGGGTGGAATGCTGTTGGCGACAGAGTGCGACACGAGGCATTACGTCGGTGTTCGAGGGTGTCTATTCTTTGAGTGATATAAGTATCACCTATGAGTTTTATCGCACGGGTTTGAATCCTATCTAGCAGGTGCAGAGATGTTTGGGGCGCTCCCGTCCCGAGGTGGACATTGAATTCCGATTTCGGGCGGATAAATACCTTATATATTGAGGCCGTTCCGAAAGGTAGTTTCTAATACATTGAAGAAGAGAGTCATCGACACCAAAAGCACGAATTTTCGACAGAAGAGCTTGATGCCAAAATCTGTCAAATGTCTTAGAAATATCAAGTACAACTATCTTGCTTTCGCTAGGTTGTTGTACGCTTTGGTTCCACTTTTCGGTGAGACATGCCATCAGATCACCAGTGGACCTGTTGCCACGAAAACCGTACTGCCGGTCATTAAGAAGTTTTCGTGTTTTGAGATATTTCAATAGCTGACGGTTTATTAGCGTTTCCAATATCTTTCATCTGCTCGGAAAGAGTCCTAAAGAGTAGGATTGATGAAAAAGCTTATGCAGTGGTTTTGCCAGCGAGGAAGAGCACCTCTTCAGAAGGTGGGGAGATATACTATCTGGACCAGCGGATTTGTGAATGTTAAGAGCTTTAAGAACTCTTGGCACTACAGGAGTGCGAAAATGGATTCGTCCCATTGAAGATTCGACGCACTCAAGTGTAAGCGGAGACAAAGCACAATCTGGGAGGGTTGAGCTACCCGCAAAATGTGCAGCAAGCAGATTGGCCTTTTCCAAAGAGCTGACAGCTGGAATGTCTTTGTAAATGAGCGTTGGGATGGGGAATGAGGTAGAGTTTCTAATGTTTTTGACGAACGACCAAAAATTGTTAATGCCTTTGGGACACTACAGTATTTTCTGCATCGGTTTTTGGTCACGCTTAAGAAAGGCATTTCAGTCATTTCTGGTTCATTAAAACTTTTTTCGGTTTTCCTCTGTTGGGTTGGTCTTGAAATACCGAAAAACCTTTCTCCAACCCTGACAGCCTCTTTACAGCTCGAGTCGTACCATGCCTTTTCTTTTGGTTTGATACTGGCTACTGAGGGATAAAATTTCTCATTCCAAAGGGAATGGTGTTTGTTATCGTATCAGCAGCGGCATCCACGTCGTTATCGAGGAACATAACGACCAGTTAAAATTCCTAAAGAAGTTGTTAAGACCGCTCCAGTTGGCTTTCTCGTATTGCCATACGGTTCTTTTGGGAATCTTTTCTCTAACTATGTGGTGGATGTACGAGAAATTAACTGATATAACACAATGTTCCGACGAGCCTAGATGGGAGAGCACATAAACGATGTACTTGTCAGCATGAGAAGTTAAAAACAAGTCCAGGGTGTTGGCGGTATGACTATCAACGGCTGGTATTCGTGTGGGCTCATTTACAAACTGCGTTAAGTTGTTTTCTGTAGCGAAGATTTCTTCGGATGTTGCTTGTCCAAAATGTCGAAGCCAGCCAGAATTGTGTATATTGAAATCGCCCGTAATAGCGATTTCAGTATGAGGATACAGGGATATAATTTTTTGAATGAAGTCAGACAGCGCATCAAACTCGTTAAAAGTCGAGTTTGGGGCTTCTGTAAATAAAGTAGTAGTGGATGGTGGACGGAGATGGAATTTCAACTACATGAAGTTGAATTCCGAATTGGAACAGGGACTAAATTTTAGTGGAGTTTGGTTAGCTACATCACTATGCACGTAAATGGCGAGACCGCGTTGAGAGAAGGATAATGGCACTAGTTCGTCGGCAGGTAGCTTCAGATCAGAGTGATCTGAGAGGTGTGGGCGGGGATCTGCCTGTGTTTCACTAAGTGCCAAAGCAACTGGTCTATATTTACAGACGTGGACGTACGCAGAAAAGTGATTACTTTTTAGCCTGCGTATATTGACAATATCCACTCTAAATTCCCGAGTCATTATAAAAAAGACAAACACAGAAAATACAAATACTAACATTACTAAGCACAACTGTGAAGTAAAAATTCAGAGTTGGTTTACCGAATCAAATTGTTGTAGGTGTTATGCCTTTGCAACAATAGGAGCCAGCACACCAAACAAATTCAAACCCACAGCCCGCTATCCATCGGTCGTTATTGTATACATACACTCAGTCACTGCACGCGCTGTATGATAATGTAATACAGCAACAGCAGTGACCGAGTGCAAGCAACAGTTTGACCAGGGGCAGGATGGTTGGAATGCCCGTACTGTGGATGACGATTTCACTGCACTCGCGTGTTGTTGTTGCTTGTTTTTTTGCCCGCACAGCGATTGTTTTTGGTTTGCTGTTTACACGCACGCGGTTTTTTTTGTTCTTTTTTTTTTGTGATCACGCGAGGAGGCAATTTTACAAGTGCACTTGTGCGTGAGCACTTATCGATGGTCTGCTCGGCACTGCTTTGGAAACTTGATATTTACTAATGTAAGCAATATTTTTGTTGGTAAAATATCTCTTCCATGTTACACTCATTGTACTTTTAGTCTTTGCAAGTTCCTTCTTTAAATGCGTCTCCATATCTAAGTTCTTCGTAAAATACACGCCAAAATATTTGTATTCTCTAACAACCCGTATACTCTCCCAATTAAAATATTGTAGCACTTTTCAATCAATTTTCTTTCTCTACCCTTTTTGAATATTATTACTTTTGACTTATAGATTTACTATCAAATTCCAGTTATATACAAGTACAACAAAGCTTTGAACTTGTAAAATGAAATGGTTACATACAAATTTGTTGCTCAGAATATAATTGGCAAACGAATCAATAAATTTAAGCAATTTTCATTCATTATAAAAATACGTACGAGTGGCAAATCAAATGCATTCATTTCATTTTGTTACTAACGCTCATCTATGATATATGAGCTCTTTCTGCAATATATCTAAGTCACTGCAAGCTTTTTATAATCCAGATCTCCACTTAAAAAGCATTAGCTAGCATATCTATGCACTTGAGAAGTGTATTGTTTATCACCAACATTGCGCCTGCACACTATGCCCATGCAGTTAAAGAGTGCTAAATTTGTCGACTAATTCTGTGCCCTGCAAGAACTCCACACTTATCTACTCGTAAATGGATTTTTATTTATAGGCACGGATGATGATACTGATGGCTGATACAAAATTTACTCATCAGAAATAAGCATATGAAAGGAAAAATATAGAATTAATGAGGCAACTGTGAAAATAAGAGGAATTGAAAATATTGGATATTTTAAGAGCCTTTCAAAGGCAACGTATAATATACATATGTACATATGTACACCCTGCCTGAATCGAACTGCAACCAACTTCAGACTGCTATAATTTCCAAACCGTTCATGACAGTGAGCTCAAATTTTGACACATGACAGATAATTTTATTATTTACAAGCCTTTTCAACGATTTGCATCTCAATTGTGTTGAAAAATTTTTATCCGCGATGGAATTCAAACGTGATAGTGTGATTGCTTTATATTTGACTGGAAAACCACAAGTAGCTATCGTTAGAGCCTACCAGCACCATTTGTGTCTCGAACCATAGCTCGTTACCGTGATACTGGCAGCGTTGCAAAACGCCATGGAGGTGGTCATATTGTCGAAGTGGAAGAAAAATGGCTCGTGAGCTAAACATATCGTTGGAATGGATGCAACACATACTGAAAAATGAGCTTGGGCTCAAGCCATGGGCTCAAAAAAGAAAAGCACACGATCTTACACCGCAACAGAAAAAAGTTAGAGTCGAAAGAGCGAAGGAGTTGCTACGCTTGCACGAAAGTGGTGAGTTACCGAATTTGGTTTTTTCCGATGAGTCGCCATTTGTTATCGAGCAATATTTCAACAAACAAAATGACCGAGTTTACTTGCCAGAGAGGTCCTTCGAAAATTTACACCTTCGGAGGGCCACCAGAAAGCAGGCAGCACCGATGGTGATGGTTTGGACCGTCATGACCGCCGATGGTCGCTCTCCGCTCGTATTTTTGTACCGTAGCGTCAAAAGTAATTCGAACGTATACCGTGAAACTGTCTTAGAGGCAGTATTGAAGCCTTGGGCAAACAATAATTTCGGTCGGAGACCGTGGACATTTCAACAAGACTCGGCACCGTCTCACAAAGCGCGCGTCAACCAAGATTGGTTAAAAAACAATGTTCCACACTTCATTTCTTCGACACAACGGATTGCAAATTCTCCGGATGCAAATCCATTGGATTTTTCTGTCTGCGGTATTTTGAAGGCGAAGGTTGGCACTAAAAAATAAAAAAGTTTGGACCACCTCAAACAAGCACTTCGCCGGGAATGGGCCAAAATACCGCAGAGCCACTTGCGTGCAGCGTGCGATGCTTTCTTCGGCCGTCTCAAGGCCATTATTTGTGCCAAAGGTGGACATATTGAAAACTACTGATACAATTTGAAAATTGATGTATTTTCCAACATTTTTTGCTTTGACATAATAACATTTATCAAAAAATAAAAAAATTATAGCTTTTTAAAATGTTGTATATGCATGTATTATTGTTCAGCCCATACTGTAATAAAATCGTCCAAATAACATTTATTTTTATTGTTTTTTAGCTTAATAATACTTTTCTCTTACTATTCTCTTAAATAATTGTAACAAGTAAAATCAATATAAACGTTATTTTAAATTTTAAGATTAACGAATTTGCAATATAAAAAAAAACATTGAAATGGAAAATTTGATCCAACAAAAGGCACATAAAGTCAAACGCTTAAACCTGTATATCAAGCAAATTTATAAAAGAATATTGCTGTAAATGTATTCATTACCTAGTGAATTGGTTCGTAAATTATTTCTTCCTAGAGTATTTATCCAAAATGTTGTCTCAAGGTCTGTCACGTCGATAGTTACGAAACTACTGTCGTGGGTGGAATGAATAGATTTTGTTCTGGATCTCCTAGTCGAAAATCTGATACATTCCCGCTGTGCATTATACTTTTGTCTTAAAGTCACCATATAAAATCTTTCGGAACGCTGTCGGATAATTTTTCTAGATCTCTCGCAGCTGTCATAAAATTTGATTAAGCATTCGCGTGTCGCCTTTGTCATTTTGAGTGAAAAAATAAAGTTTATTTGGCTAATGTAATTTACAGTCATTCTCACAGACTTACCGGCTAGAACTGTGCTATTTTATTATTCCGTTAATGTGAGTACATAATCTCCACTGACATCAGTTTTATTTTTTATTCCACTGAACCACAAGTCGAAATCGGCTCGCTGCTGAATTAATCACATCACGTTATTCACATTCCGCGTTATTGACTATAAAAGTTAAATTACCTTCGTTTCATGCCAACGCGACAGAACGCAATTATTTGCTTATCTTGCCTAGTAGGTACGGACGGTTACATCGTGTGATTAACATGAGTTTAGCATGACTTCTTCCACCGAGTTTCTCGTTCCCAGACCTTTTCATTCATGATCATATTCGTATTCGTTATACGCGTCCATTTAAAACACTACCGACGGAAAGGATTTTATCATTTGATTCGCCTCTTCGGCGAACTGCTGCTTGTCGAATGCAATGGATAGGCTATAATAATATTCAATGTTTTGTTTTGAAATAAACTGTCACTAATTTAGATACAAGCACTAGATGGGAACCCACATGTTCATGTAATGTTTCCTTACTCTTATATTACGGGAGGCAGTCATGTGGCGCTAGTATACAGGAATGTACGAGTATAAATGTACATATATGACTTCTTTCGGCTTAACTGTAGAGTAGATTTACAATAAAACAACATTGCTTCTCTATTATATGTGTATGTATAGTGAAACGACATGATCTATTTGTTTTTCATTCATTTTTCTTTTTTTTTCAGAAACTTCAGAAGAACAACTGGCAATAAGGAGAAATACATATACCAAATCGGATCTCGAAAATGCAAGACGCGAAGCTCAAGACACACTTCATAGAAAAATAAAATCAAAAAGAGACAACACTGATTTAATCGAAGCTATTGACAGACAAACAGACCAAATCATAGAATCTCAAGAAGAAAAGAACAGCGTAACGAAAATAATAAATTCAATCGACCTTCCCACTGTAATAAAGCCTATAGATAATTTAAAACTTGAAGGAGAATTTGTTATTCCGGTGCAAGAACCATATCGTCCAGCCGAGAAAGTAGTTCAGGTCATTAGAAGCGACAATTTAAAGACCGAAGGGAATATGATATTTGAACGCAGTAATGATTTTCAATTCGTTAAACGACCAGAACAGTTTCGCCCGAGAGATAATCTGTTTTTGGAGGGAGAGTTTTACACTAGTGATGACAGCGTTTACAAAGTCACTGAACCTATCGACAGCCCGACCATAAAATATTGCTCAGTTTCCCAGGAAGGACAGACACATATAGCCGATAAAATCTCTCGTATAATTCGAACTGATAATCTTAACACAGAGGACAAGTTTCTTTTGGAAGAAAAGCGAGAATACACATTCGTTTCCAGACCGGATCAAGTTAAGCCCGTAGACAATTTAAGACCTGAAGGCGATATTTATACACCTGAGAAACTCAAATTTCAGCCGGCAGAGAGGCCACAACAAAAGAGACCTAAAGATAACTTGCATCCTGAGGGCGAATTTTATGAACCAGAAAAATCTAAATTTAGGCCTGCAGAACGACCAATTCAAAAACGACCAGAGGATAATTTACGTCCTGAAGGAGAATTCTATTCTCCTGAAAAAGATGAATTTCAACCAGCTGAAAGGCCAAAACAAAAGAAACCGGAAGATAACCTACGTCCAGAAGGTGAATTCTATACTCCAGAAAAGCCCGGTTTTAAACCAGCTGAGAGGCCTGTTCAAAAACGCCCTGAAGATAACCTTAGACCAGAAGGGGAATTTTCTGTTCCTCAGAAAGAAATGTTTCGTCCAGCTGAGAAAACGGTTCGAATTATTCGAGAGGACAATTTGAAGACAGAGGGTGAAATGAGTTTTGAGGAACGACGAGAATACACATTTGTTACAAGACCGGAACAAGTTAAGCCTCTAGACAATCTAAAATCGGAAGGCGATTTTTATACTCCAGATAAGTTCAAATTCCAACCAGCTGAGAGGCCACAACAAAAGAAACCGACAGATAACTTGCATCCTGAGGGCGAATTTTATGAACCAGAGAAAGTCACATTCCAACCGGCTGAAGTACCGAAACAGAAGAAACCCCAAGACAATCTTCGCCCCGAAGGTGAGTTTTATACTCCCGAGCAAGTTAAATTCCAGCCAGCTGAAAGACCAGAACAAAAGCGGCCAGAGGACAATCTTTACCCCGAAGGTGAATTTTATACCCCAAAAAAAGACGGATTCAAACCAGCTGAGAGGCCAAAGCAGATAAGACCGCAGGATAATTTGCATCCCGAGGGCGATTTGTATACTCCAGATAAACCCAAATTCCACCCAGCCGAAAGGCCTCAACAAAAAAAGCCACAAGATAATCTGCATCCGGAGGGCGAATTTTATGAACCAGAAAAACCTAAATTTAGGCCTGCAGAAAGGCCAGTTCAAAAACGACCAGAGGATAATTTACGTCCTGAAGGGGAATTCTATTCTCCTGAAAAAGATGAATTTCAACCAGCTGAAAGACCAAAACAAAAGAAACCGGAAGACAACCTACGTCCAGAGGGTGAATTCTATACTCCAGAAAAGCCCGGTTTTAAACCAGCTGAGAGGCCTGTTCAAAAACGCCCTGAAGATAACCTTAGACCAGAAGGGGAGTTTTCTGTTCCTCAGAAAGAAAAGTTTCGTCCAGCTGAGAAAACGGTTCGAATTATTCGAGAGGACAATTTAAAGACTGAGGGGGAAATGAGTTTTGAAGAACGACGAGAATACACATTTGTTACAAGACCGGATCAAGTTAAGCCCTTAGATAACCTAAGGCCAGAGGGTGATTTTTATACTCCTGAGAAACTCAAATTCCAACCAGCAGAGAGGCCACAACAAAAGAGACCCAAAGATAACTTGCATCCAGAGGGCGAATTTTATGAACCAGAGAAAGTCACATTCCAACCGGCTGAAGTACCGAAACAGAAGAAACCCCAAGACAATCTTCGCCCCGAAGGAGAGTTTTATACTCCCGAGCAAGTTAAATTCCAACCGGCTGAAAGACCAGAACAAAAGCGGCCAGAGGACAATCTTTACCCCGAAGGTGAATTTTATACTCCAAAAAAAGACGGATTCAAACCAGCTGAGAGGCCAAAGCAGATAAGACCGCAGGATAATTTGCATCCCGAGGGCGATTTGTATACTCCAGATAAACCCAAATTCCACCCAGCCGAAAGGCCTCAACAAAAAAAGCCACAAGATAATCTGCATCCAGAAGGCGAATTTTATGAACCAGAAAAACCTAAATTTAGGCCTGCAGAAAGGCCAGTTCAAAAACGACCAGAGGATAATTTACGTCCTGAAGGGGAATTCTATACTCCTGAAAAAGATGAATTTCAACCAGCTGAGAGACCAAAACAAAAGAAACCGGAAGACAACCTACGTCCAGAGGGTGAATTCTATACTCCAGAAAAGCCCGGTTTTAAACCAGCTGAGAGGCCTGTTCAAAAACGCCCTGAAGATAACCTTAGACCAGAAGGGGAGTTTTCTGTTCCTCAGAAAGAAAAGTTTCGTCCAGCTGAGAAAACGGTTCGAATTATTCGAGAGGACAATTTGAAGACTGAGGGGGAAATGAGTTTTGAAGAACGGCGAGAATACACATTTGTTACAAGACCGGATCAAGTTAAGCCCTTAGATAATCTAAGGCCAGAGGGTGATTTCTATACTCCTGAGAAACTCAAATTCCAGCCAGCAGAGAGGCCACAACAAAAGAGACCCAAAGATAACTTGCATCCAGAGGGCGAATTTTATGAACCAGAGAAAGTCACATTCCAACCGGCTGAAGTACCGAAACAGAAGAAACCCCAAGACAATCTTCGCCCCGAAGGAGAGTTTTATACTCCCGAGCAAGTTAAATTCCAACCGGCTGAAAGACCAGAACAAAAGCGGCCAGAGGACAATCTTTACCCCGAAGGTGAATTTTATACTCCAAAAAAAGACGGATTCAAACCAGCTGAGAGGCCAAAGCAGATAAGACCGCAGGATAATTTGCATCCCGAGGGCGATTTGTATACTCCAGATAAACCAAAATTCTATCCAGCCGAAAGGCCTCAACAAAAAAAGCCACAAGATAATCTGCATCCGGAAGGCGAATTTTATGAACCAGAAAAACCTAAATTTAGGCCTGCAGAAAGGCCAATTCAAAAACGACCAGAGGATAATTTACGTCCTGAAGGGGAATTCTATTCTCCTGAAAAAGATCCCTTTCAACCAGCTGAAAGACCAAAACAAAAGAAACCGGAAGACAACCTACGTCCAGAAGGTGAATTCTATACTCCAGAAAAGCCCGGTTTTAAACCAGCTGAGAGGCCTGTTCAGAAACGCCCTGAAGATAACCTCAGACCAGAAGGGGAGTTTTCTGTTCCTCAGAAAGAAAAGTTTCGTCCAGCTGAGAAGACGGTTCGAATTATTCGAGAGGACAATTTGAAGACTGAGGGGGAAATGAGTTTTGAAGAACGGCGAGAATACACATTTGTTACAAGACCGGATCAAGTTAAGCCCTTAGATAATCTAAGGCCAGAGGGTGATTTCTACACTCCTGAGAAACTCAAATTCCAACCAGCAGAGAGGCCACAACAAAAGAGACCCAAAGATAACTTGCATCCTGAGGGCGAATTTTATGAACCAGAGAAGGTCACATTCCAACCGGCTGAAGTACCGAAACAGAAGAAACCCCAAGACAATCTTCGCCCCGAAGGAGAGTTTTATACTCCCGAGCAAGTTAAATTCCAACCAGCTGAAAGACCAGAACAAAAGCGGCCAGAGGACAATCTTTACCCCGAAGGTGAATTTTATACCCCAAAAAAAGACGGATTCAAACCAGCTGAGAGGCCAAAGCAGATAAGACCGCAGGATAATTTGCATCCCGAGGGCGATTTGTATACTCCAGATAAACCCAAATTCCACCCAGCCGAAAGGCCTCAACAAAAAAAGCCACAAGATAATCTGCATCCAGAAGGCGAATTTTATGAACCAGAAAAACCTAAATTTAGGCCTGCAGAAAGGCCAGTTCAAAAACGACCAGAGGATAATTTACGTCCTGAAGGGGAATTCTATACTCCTGAAAAAGATGAATTTCAACCAGCTGAGAGACCAAAACAAAAGAAACCGGAAGACAACCTACGTCCAGAGGGTGAATTCTATACTCCAGAAAAGCCCGGTTTTAAACCAGCTGAGAGGCCTGTTCAAAAACGCCCTGAAGATAACCTTAGACCAGAAGGGGAGTTTTCTGTTCCTCAGAAAGAAAAGTTTCGTCCAGCTGAGAAAACGGTTCGAATTATTCGAGAGGACAATTTGAAGACTGAGGGGGAAATGAGTTTTGAAGAACGGCGAGAATACACATTTGTTACAAGACCGGATCAAGTTAAGCCCTTAGATAATCTAAGGCCAGAGGGTGATTTCTATACTCCTGAGAAACTCAAATTCCAACCAGCAGAGAGGCCACAACAAAAGAGACCCAAAGATAACTTGCATCCTGAGGGCGAATTTTATGAACCAGAGAAGGTCACATTCCAACCGGCTGAAGTACCGAAACAGAAGAAACCCCAAGACAATCTTCGCCCCGAAGGAGAGTTTTATACTCCCGAGCAAGTTAAATTCCAACCGGCTGAAAGACCAGAACAAAAGCGGCCAGAGGACAATCTTTACCCCGAAGGTGAATTTTATACTCCAAAAAAAGACGGATTCAAACCAGCTGAGAGGCCAAAGCAGATAAGACCGCAGGATAATTTGCATCCCGAGGGCGATTTGTATACTCCAGATAAACCAAAATTCTATCCAGCCGAAAGGCCTCAACAAAAAAAGCCACAAGATAATCTGCATCCGGAAGGCGAATTTTATGAACCAGAAAAACCTAAATTTAGGCCTGCAGAAAGGCCAGTTCAAAAACGACCAGAGGATAATTTACGTCCTGAAGGGGAATTCTATACTCCTGAAAAAGATGAATTTCAACCAGCTGAAAGACCAAAACAAAAGAAACCGGAGGACAACCTACGTCCAGAGGGTGAATTCTATACTCCAGAAAAGCCCGGTTTTAAACCAGCTGAGAGGCCTGTTCAAAAACGCCCTGAAGATAACCTCAGACCAGAAGGGGAGTTTTCTGTTCCTCAGAAAGAAAAGTTTCGTCCAGCTGAGAAGACGGTTCGAATTATTAGAGAGGACAATTTGAAGACTGAGGGGGAAATGAGTTTTGAGGAACGACGAGAATACACATTTGTTGCAAGACCGGATCAAGTTAAGCCGTTAGATAATCTAAGGCCAGAGGGTGATTTCTATACTCCTGAGAAACTCAAATTCCAACCAGCAGAGAGGCCACAACAAAAGAGACCCAAAGATAACTTGCATCCAGAGGGCGAATTTTATGAACCAGAGAAGGTCACATTCCAACCGGCTGAAGTACCGAAACAGAAGAAACCCCAAGACAATCTTCGCCCCGAAGGTGAGTTTTATACTCCCGAGCAAGTTAAATTCCAGCCAGCTGAAAGACCAGAACAAAAGCGGCCAGAGGACAATCTTTACCCCGAAGGTGAATTTTATACCCCAAAAAAAGACGGATTCAAACCAGCTGAGAGACCAAAGCAGATAAGACCGCAGGATAATTTGCATCCCGAGGGCGATTTGTATACTCCAGATAAACCCAAATTCCACCCAGCCGAAAGGCCTCAACAAAAAAAGCCACAAGATAATCTGCATCCGGAAGGCGAATTTTATGAACCAGAAAAACCTAAATTTAGGCCTGCAGAAAGGCCAGTTCAAAAACGACCAGAGGATAATTTACGTCCTGAAGGGGAATTCTATACTCCTGAAAAAGATGAATTTCAACCAGCTGAAAGACCAAAACAAAAGAAACCGGAAGATAACCTACGTCCAGAAGGTGAATTCTATACTCCAGAAAAGCCCGGTTTTAAACCAGCTGAGAGGCCTGTTCAAAAACGCCCTGAAGATAACCTCAGACCAGAAGGGGAGTTTTCTGTTCCTCAGAAAGAAAAGTTTCGTCCAGCTGAGAAGACGGTTCGAATTATTCGAGAGGACAATTTAAAGACTGAGGGGGAAATGAGTTTTGAAGAACGGCGAGAATACACATTTGTTACAAGACCGGATCAAGTTAAGCCCTTAGATAATCTAAGGCCAGAGGGTGATTTCTATACTCCTGAGAAACTCAAATTCCAACCAGCAGAGAGGCCACAACAAAAGAGACCCAAAGATAACTTGCATCCTGAGGGCGAATTTTATGAACCAGAGAAGGTCACATTCCAACCGGCTGAAGTACCGAAACAGAAGAAACCCCAAGACAATCTTCGCCCCGAAGGTGAGTTTTATACTCCCGAGCAAGTTAAATTCCAACCAGCTGAAAGACCAGAACAAAAGCGGCCAGAGGACAATCTTTACCCCGAAGGTGAATTTTATACCCCAAAAAAAGACGGATTCAAACCAGCTGAGAGGCCAAAGCAGATAAGACCGCAGGATAATTTGCATCCCGAGGGCGATTTGTATACTCCAGATAAACCAAAATTCTATCCAGCCGAAAGGCCTCAACAAAAAAAGCCACAAGATAATCTGCATCCGGAAGGCGAATTTTATGAACCAGAAAAACCTAAATTTAGGCCTGCAGAAAGGCCAGTTCAAAAACGACCAGAGGATAATTTACGTCCTGAAGGGGAATTCTATACTCCTGAAAAAGATGAATTTCAACCAGCTGAAAGACCAAAACAGAAGAAACCGGAGGACAACCTACGTCCAGAGGGTGAATTCTATACTCCAGAAAAGCCCGGTTTTAAACCAGCTGAGAGGCCTGTTCAAAAACGCCCTGAAGATAACCTCAGACCAGAAGGGGAGTTTTCTGTTCCTCAGAAAGAAAAGTTTCGTCCAGCTGAGAAGACGGTTCGAATTATTAGAGAGGACAATTTGAAGACTGAGGGGGAAATGAGTTTTGAGGAACGACGAGAATACACATTTGTTGCAAGACCGGATCAAGTTAAGCCGTTAGATAATCTAAGGCCAGAGGGTGATTTCTATACTCCTGAGAAACTCAAATTCCAACCAGCAGAGAGGCCACAACAAAAGAGACCCAAAGATAACTTGCATCCAGAGGGCGAATTTTATGAACCAGAGAAAGTCACATTCCAACCGGCTGAAGTACCGAAACAGAAGAAACCCCAAGACAATCTTCGCCCCGAAGGTGAGTTTTATACTCCCGAGCAAGTTAAATTCCAGCCAGCTGAAAGACCAGAACAAAAGCGGCCAGAGGACAATCTTTACCCCGAAGGTGAATTTTATACCCCAAAAAAAGACGGATTCAAACCAGCTGAGAGGCCAAAGCAGATAAGACCGCAGGATAATTTGCATCCCGAGGGCGATTTGTATACTCCAGATAAACCCAAATTCCACCCAGCCGAAAGGCCTCAACAAAAAAAGCCACAAGATAATCTGCATCCGGAAGGCGAATTTTATGAACCAGAAAAACCTAAATTTAGGCCTGCAGAAAGGCCAATTCAAAAACGACCAGAGGATAATTTACGTCCTGAAGGGGAATTCTATACTCCTGAAAAAGATGAATTTCAACCAGCTGAAAGACCAAAACAAAAGAAACCGGAAGATAACCTACGTCCAGAAGGTGAATTCTATACTCCAGAAAAGCCCGGTTTTAAACCAGCTGAGAGGCCTGTTCAAAAACGCCCTGAAGATAACCTCAGACCAGAAGGGGAGTTTTCTGTTCCTCAGAAAGAAAAGTTTCGTCCAGCTGAGAAAACGGTTCGAATTATTCGAGAGGACAATTTAAAGACTGAGGGGGAAATGAGTTTTGAAGAACGACGAGAATACACATTTGTTACAAGACCGGATCAAGTTAAGCCCTTAGATAATCTAAGACCAGAGGGTGATTTTTATACTCCTGAGAAACTCAAATTCCAACCAGCAGAGAGGCCACAACAAAAGAGGCCCAAAGATAACTTGCATCCTGAGGGCGAATTTTATGAACCAGAGAAAGTCACATTCCAACCGGCTGAAGTACCGAAACAGAAGAAACCCCAAGACAATCTTCGCCCCGAAGGAGAGTTTTATACTCCCGAGCAAGTTAAATTCCAGCCAGCTGAAAGACCTGAACAAAAGCGGCCAGAGGACAATCTTTACCCCGAAGGTGAATTTTATACTCCAAAAAAAGACGGATTCAAACCAGCTGAGAGGCCAAAGCAGATAAGACCGCAGGATAATTTGCATCCCGAGGGCGATTTGTATACTCCAGATAAACCCAAATTCCACCCAGCCGAAAGGCCTCAACAAAAAAAGCCACAAGATAATCTGCATCCGGAAGGCGAATTTTATGAACCAGAAAAACCTAAATTTAGGCCTGCAGAAAGGCCAGTTCAAAAACGACCAGAGGATAATTTACGTCCTGAAGGGGAATTCTATACTCCTGAAAAAGATGAATTTCAACCAGCTGAAAGACCAAAACAAAAGAAACCGGAGGACAACCTACGTCCAGAGGGTGAATTCTATACTCCAGAAAAGCCCGGTTTTAAACCAGCTGAGAGGCCTGTTCAAAAACGCCCTGAAGATAACCTCAGACCAGAAGGGGAATTTTCTGTTCCTCAGAAAGAAAAGTTTCGTCCAGCTGAGAAGACGGTTCGAATTATTAGAGAGGACAATTTGAAGACTGAGGGGGAAATGAGTTTTGAAGAACGGCGAGAATACACATTTGTTACAAGACCGGATCAAGTTAAGCCCTTAGATAATCTAAGGCCAGAGGGTGATTTCTATACTCCTGAGAAACTCAAATTCCAACCAGCAGAGAGGCCACAACAAAAGAGACCCAAAGATAACTTGCATCCAGAGGGCGAATTTTATGAACCAGAGAAAGTCACATTCCAACCGGCTGAAATACCGAAACAGAAGAAACCCCAAGACAATCTTCGCCCCGAAGGTGAGTTTTATACTCCCGAGCAAGTTAAATTCCAACCGGCTGAAAGACCAGAACAAAAGCGGCCAGAGGATAATCTCTACCCCGAAGGTGAATTTTATACTCCAAGAAAGGACGGCTTCAAACCAGCTGAGAGGCCAAAGCAGATAAGACCGCAAGATAATTTGCATCCTGAGGGCGATTTGTATACTCCAGATAAACCAAAATTCTATCCAGCCGAAAGGCCTCAACAAAAAAAGCCACAAGATAATCTGCATCCGGAAGGCGAATTTTATGAACCAGAAAAACCTAAATTTAGGCCTGCAGAAAGGCCAATTCAAAAACGGCCAGAGGATAATTTACGACCTGAAGGGGAATTCTATTCTCCTGAAAAAGATGCCTTTCAACCAGCTGAAAGACCAAAACAAAAGAAACCGGAAGATAACCTACGTCCAGAAGGTGAATTCTATACTCCAGAAAAGCCCGGTTTTAAACCAGCTGAGAGGCCTGTTCAAAAACGCCCTGAAGATAACCTCAGACCAGAAGGGGAGTTTTCTGTTCCTCAGAAAGAAAAGTTTCGTCCAGCTGAGAAAACGGTTCGAATTATTCGAGAGGACAATTTGAAGACTGAGGGGGAAATGAGTTTTGAAGAACGGCGAGAATACACATTTGTTACAAGACCGGATCAAGTTAAGCCCTTAGATAATCTAAGGCCAGAGGGTGATTTCTATACTCCTGAGAAACTCAAATTCCAGCCAGCAGAGAGGCCACAACAAAAGAGACCCAAAGATAACTTGCATCCTGAGGGCGAATTTTATGAACCAGAGAAGGTCACATTCCAACAGGCTGAAGTACCGAAACAGAAGAAACCCCAAGACAATCTTCGCCCCGAAGGTGAGTTTTATACTCCCGAGCAAGTTAAATTCCAACCGGCAGAAAGACCTGAACAAAAGCGGCCAGAGGACAATCTCTACCCCGAAGGTGAATTTTATACTCCAAGAAAGGACGGCTTCAAACCAGCTGAGAGGCCAAAGCAGATAAGACCGCAAGATAATTTGCATCCTGAGGGCGATTTGTATACTCCAGATAAACCCAAATTCCACCCAGCCGAAAGGCCTCAACAAAAAAAGCCACAAGATAATCTGCATCCGGAAGGCGAATTTTATGAACCAGAAAAACCTAAATTTAGGCCTGCAGAAAGGCCAATTCAAAAACGACCAGAGGATAATTTACGACCCGAAGGTGAATTCTATTCTCCTGAAAAAGATGAATTTCAACCAGCTGAAAGACCAAAACAAAAGAAACCGGAAGATAACTTACGTCCAGAAGGTGAATTCTATACTCCAGAAAAGCCCGGTTTTAAACCAGCTGAGAGGCCTGTTCAAAAACGCCCTGAAGATAACCTCAGACCAGAAGGGGAGTTTTCTGTTCCTCAGAAAGAAAAGTTTCGTCCAGCTGAGAAGACGGTTCGAATTATTCGAGAGGACAATTTGAAGACTGAGGGGGAAATGAGTTTTGAAGAACGGCGAGAATACACTTTCGTTACAAGACCGGAACAAGTTAAGCCCTTAGATAATCTTAGGCCAGAGGGTGATTTTTATACTCCTGAGAAACTCAAATTCAAACCAGCGGAGATACCGCAGCAAAAGAAACCGCAAGATAATTTACATCCTGAGGGTGAATTCTATTCACCTGAAAAAGATGAATTCCAAGCTGCTGAAAGGCCAAAGCAAAAGATACCGGAAGATAACCTACGTCCGGAAGGTGAATTTTATACTCCAGAAAAGCCTGGTTTTAGGCCAGCCGAGAGACCTGTTCAAAAACGTCCAGAAGATAACCTTAGACCGGAAGGAGAGTTTTCAGTTCCTCAGAAAGAAAAGTTCCGTCCAGCTGAGAAAACGGTTCGAATTATTAGAGAGGACAATTTGAAAACAGAAGGGGAAATGAATTTTGAAGAACGACGGGAATACACATTCGTTACAAGACCGGAACAAGTTAAGCCCTTAGATAATCTAAAGCCAGAGGGTGATTTCTATACTCCTGAGAAACTTAAATTCCAACCAGCAGATAGGCCGCAGCAAAAGAAGCCAAAAGACAACTTGCATCCTGAGGGCGAGTTTTATGAACCAGGGAAATTTCAACAGAAATCGCAATCGAAGTTTAAGCACACAGATAGTAAAATTAATCGTGGTATGACAACCAAAATTGATTGTACTGATGGCAGTTTTTCTGAGAGAAAGGTTGTCAATGTGTTTGATGATTTCGGCCGTGTTGCAGCTGTCAAGCCAGTGGATAATCTTAAATTAGAAGGTGAATTGTTTATAACGAAAAATAATTACGTTCAGCAGAATAAGACGTTTGAGAAATCTGAAAAAATTATTCATAGTGACAATTTAAGATGCGAGGGTGCAATGCTGTTCCATGATAAAGAAAAATATATTCCTACCTCCAGGCCTAATCCGGTGAAACCTGTGGATAATTTACATCCAGAAGGTGTTATGTCATCTCCAAAAAAGATAGAATATTTGCCAGCTGAGAGGCCAGCTTTGAAGAAACCTGAAGATAATATAAAATTAGATGGTGATCTTTCCCTATATCGAAAGGATCACACGAAATCCACCATAAACAATAAACAAGTCGAAAAAGCTTATTCTTCTACAAAAATTACTGCATCTCGACCAAAGGATAATCTTAGACCTGAAGGCGAACTGGAATTCCCGAATAAAACGAGTGTAATTTCGAATTCAGTGTCTACAAAATCCAACTCTGTGATAAACAAAACCGTTCTAACGAAAACTAAGTTTTCCCATAACAAGTCTTCTATATCGTTAGGTACTGATGAATCAATTTTAAAAACTACAAATCAGATAAACTTCGTAAATGCTAAAACTGCAATGAAGGCAACTGATATGAACACCCAAAAACCCACTGACGGTCTCGTTGTTGTGTCTACCAAAAAGGTAACAACTGTGGTTAATAATAAAAACCGGAAAGTACCTGAAACGGAGTATATTAAGAGGCAGGAGAAAGTCAATGTTATTGAAAAAACGTCAACAACTAAACAAGAAAAAAATATTTTAAATTCATCTGATATGAAAGAAACTTCTGAAACTGTAAATGTTAATAAAGTTGGACAGACGGGTGTATTAACACAACTTCATCATTCAAATTCGGAGGAAAATAAAAATATATCGTCTTCATCAGCGTTATCGATGAACAAAACTTTATTAAGCTCCAACAATTCAAATCAATCTTCGAGGTCTCAAGTAATTAGGAAGTCGATTCAGGAAACAGATAAATCTATTAACGCGATTGATGCCAAACAGTTTCATCATAAAAAAAGTGCACTCACTTCAGAGCAAAATGTTGCTAATTCAATATTTCACAGGAAATCTACATCGGCCGAGAGTACTCAGTTTGGTGGTTTAAGTTCAAGTGGTAAAATTCAGCGAAGAAGTATTAACAACATCCACGAGCAGTCATCAGTATTCAGTTGTTTGGGCAGTGAAAGGCAAAGCTATAGTACTATCCACAGACAAAACAGAGAACAGGATTCCAAATCAATGAAGTCTCAAAGCCATCAAAAACTTGTCGAATACAATGGAATCGCTTTTCCTTCTTATAGCCAAGATCGAACTATAACTAAAAGAACGGGAAACCAATCCTCTTTTACTTTGGGAAGCGAAAATATTATCTCAACTAGCCAGTATAAATCAGAATATTCAACATTGCCAAGTTCAACATGTGCTGTTCATCAAATAAAAAAGGGTGCTTTTCAGCACACGAGAAATACAAAAGACCATAAATTTTTTAAAACGTCAAACTGATGCAAAAATTATACCCATGATCAAACAACCATAACATACACAATGTCCGCATATGAATAAAATTTATTAACTTTTTTATTAAAAATTTACATAGTATTTTATATATTTTACATATTATATTTATAATAAAAAAAATTAAACATATTTGCAAAATTGAAGATAACCTTTTTACTGATGTCAATTCTTTCATGAAATATAGTAAAACCGTAATTGACGTGATATATGGTATGATAATTAGGGGACAACATATTATGTACGAGTACATAGAATGGAAAATGTATTGTAACACATCAACGCAGTTTTTGAAGTTTGTACTCGTATGTGTCCATAGTATTATAAAGGGTGAACCAACAGCTAGTGTACAAGTTTTCATTAAATTAGGCACGCATTTATTGTGAAATCAATGTACATAGTAATAAAGTTCGGTCTATGGCAATTATTGGAATGAAACACAACGGCTTCTGTTGTAAGCGAATCCAAAGTTATCGATGACTTTTTGAAGAATAAGGGGATCAACGGCTGCAATTTCAGTTTGGATATTATGGCTTAAGTCCTGAATTGTTGCTGGGTTATTGGCATAGATCTTACTCTTCAAATAAGCCCACAAGAAGAAATCTAGAGGTGTCAAATCGCAGGACCTTGAAGGCCAATCAACTTCTCCCCGAAATAATGCTATCTTCAAATTTCGTCCGCAATAAATTGATTGATTGATATCTTGTGTGGGCGGTAACACCATCCTGTTGGAAACAGAGATCGTCCAGGCCCAATTCATCCTATTTTTGAAAGGAATAGCCGGTCACATTCTTCATTCACGGTTTCGCCAGCCTCGTCTTCGAAAAAGTACGGGTTGATGATGCTGCCAACCCATAATACGCACCATACAGTGACTTTTTTTGGGATGCATTGATTTTTCGTGAATTTTGTATGGGTTTTCTGGCCCATCACAAACGGCAATTTTGTTTATTTACGTACCCACTCATCCAAAAATCCCATCGAAAAAGATCAAATTCGATGACAAATCGTCCTTGCGATCCAAGATCCAATTTACAAATCGGCAACGTCGTAGATGGACCAAGAGCTTCAATTCTTGTGTAATTTGGACTCACCATAAAGTGCCATAAGTGAGGCCCAATTGTTGACTTCGGCGACGAATTGAGGTGCCTGGCTGGTTTTGAACACTTTCGCTCACGGTGGTGATGTTTTGACGTGTAGGTGCTGGCCGAGTATGCTGATATGGAGTTTGAACCGATACCGAATCCGTTTCTTCAAAACGCTTCACCATTGCACGCATTCCGGACTCACTAGGGCGATTATGTTGACCGAAAAATTCACGAATTTTATGAAATGTTACTTTTACAGATCGCCCATCTTCGTAATAAAATTTAGTAACAAAAATGCATTGTTGAATGGTAAATGATTCCATGATTCAAATTGCCAAAGATTGTATGACATCTATCAATGTGGTTGACATTGAATTCAGTAAATGACAGTAATTGACAGCTAACATCCACACTATCTGCTGGCTAACCCTTTATACTCGTATGTAAAATTATCAATGGAATTTTATTAAGGTTTTTACAGGAGTATTTTAGTAGTAGATACGAGTAGATAATGTGTCACTGAAAACAAGCTCATTTTATTCTAGAGCTTCTTAACCTTAACTGCACCTTTCCTATCGTTACCAATTTCATAAACTGCTTACATAAATCTTCGAAAGTTATGCGTATTTCTTGAATTCTTTACATTTACGTCTTTGTAAACAATTGCCGTGCAACCATATCTATAGTATAAGATTTACAAGTTACTATGTATATTCGATTAAAAACTGGTCTTACTGAAGGGATTCTGCATTACCTGGCAACACCCACTCTATTTTTTTGATTCAATTGCAGTGTTAGAACTGTTCTCCTTAGGTTTCTAATAGTGTATAGAATCTAGGCTCATTATTGCAGACAAACAGTAAAACCAACTGAAATTTAATCTGCATACACGAAGACTTTGTACTTTTTTCATTTATGTGTTGATGCAACAAGCACATATGTCTAGAATAGAAACACAAATACGATAGCGGCACTCGTCAATAAAAGCTAGTGAATGCTAGTTGACAGTTACTTACAGAAGTTTCAGTCATTTTGGACGCGCAGTTTTTAGTTGACAGTCGTTTGAGTGAGCCGATGTGAGTGTGTTTTGTGAAAATAGAAAAAATTGAGTATCGAGCTGTTATTAAATTCTTGTTTCTGAAAGGCAATAGGCCTACGCAAATCAAAAATGAGTTGGACTCTGTATATGGAGGCTCTGCACCATCATTTACCACAGTGAAATTTTGGGACGTCCAAAAACTACAACCACTGACGATAACATTGCTAAAGTTAATCAAATGGTGTTAGATGACCGCCGAATTAAAGTGAGAGAGATAGTAGAGGTTATGAAAATGTCCAAAGAACGTGTTTGTTACATATTAAATCAAGATTTAGGCATGAGAAAGCTGTCCGCGCGCTGGGTGCCGCGTTTGTTTACGTTAGACCAAAAACGTGTACGAATGAACATTTCCAACGCTCTGTTGGCGCAGTTTAGATACAATAAATCCGAGTTTTGGCACCGATTATTTACTCTAGATGAAACTTGGATATATCATTATACGGCCGAAGCAAAAATTCAGTCAAAACATTGGACTGCAAAGGGCGAGCCAGCTCCAAGAAAAGCAAAACCTGTTTTTTCGGCTGTGAAAGTGATGGCGACTGCTTTTTGGGATAGTAAAGGAGTTATCTTAATCGATTATCTTCAAAAACGAAAAACCATTACAGGAGCATACTACGCATCATTACTTGCCAAGCTGAAGGCAGAAATTGTGGAAAAACGGCCACATTTGCAGAAAAAGAAAATCCTGTTTCACCAAGACAACGCGCCGTCTCACACCTCAGCGGTTGCCATGGCGAAAATCCATGAATTACGGTTTGAACTGCTTGACCATCCGCCTTATTCACCAGATCTAGCCCCAAGCGACTTCTTTTTGTTCCCTCATATAAAAACTGCGCTCGGAGGACAGAGATTTTCGTCAAATGAGGAGGTAATCACCTTCGTGAACAATTATTTTGCAGAAAAAAAACGCCAAGTATATTACTACTCGCATTTGGACGGGTTAGAGAGATGGGAGCAGCGTTGTGAGAAGTGTGTAGAGTTACAAGGAGACCATATAGAAAAATAAAAAAAAAGATTGAGAAAAGATGTCTTGTAACATTGTTCGGTCGGAAACTTTTAAGCCAACCTTCGTATTACAGTCATTTGCGCTTCGCAAACGGAATCTTATAAGGACGTCGGAAAATCAACTTTTCGGGTTTTAGAGTAATTGTCATCTTTTTGTCCTTTTATTTCCCAATTTGTGATAAATTATCGGAGAAGCAGTCTGCAAACTCATTCAATATCTGTTCTATACTGGACGCATTTTCGAGGGCTTTTACACCTTTTGTCTTATTATTTTTTTACCTTTATTTACGGAACATTCCGGTTTAATGATATTTGCCGTCCCACTTGAGCTTGCTCCTTTTCTAACTTTGGGGCCCATTCGGAAAAAATACTCATCAACGCCCTTATCTCTATGTAGTGATATTCATATACTCGTATATGAATATCAACCGAATCTATGGAAGGCGGAGAGTTATTTAAGAAATCCGAAACGAATTACCTCCACATTTTAAATACGACCGGCAAGCTATCCATCCACAATGTTGCTGGGTCACGTAGACTCGTTTATGTCAAATAAAAGCGCGAATTACTCGTACATATATGACCATAACACTTTGTATAAAAAAAAATACATAGACTTTATTTATCGACAAACCACTTCGAACTGAACTTAATCTAGTTTTACAATCTTAATGTTAACTTTGATTTGCAAAGGTGATCGTGGGAGCAGAATTTCAGTACACGCTGGTTAAGCAATTTACTCGAAAACACCTGTGCATTGATGTTAAATACTTTCAATTAGGAGTGGATATAAATAAAACGAACTAGTTAAAAAAAATAGTTTTTCATCTCGTAACGACGTAACCGTTTTATTTTCATAAAAAAAACAGTTTATATAGTAACTACATTTATCTATTTGCAAACGCAAAATTCAACTCAGGTATGCGAACGGATCATTCTGTTCCGCAAATATGAAAAACGCATGAAGGAGAAAAACGAATAACATGATTCCACCCTGACAAAAGTTAACACAATATTCCACGAAATAGAAACAAATAACTTCAAACATCATAAGTGCACCGAATGTCTGCTGTGCTAAGCATCTTCCCACACATTTCCACCCAAATGACCAGCGCGTGGCTGCAAAGGTAAATACGACTACTCAGGTATCGGGTAACCAACAAATTCGCACGCTCATCCAGACGCCGACGCTGCAACAAATCCCGAAGTAATGCATGTCCGCCAAGGTATAAAAACAAACCTGTACTCTAGAATAAGTTCAGTTGTAAGTTGGTGTTCAATAAAGAAAATAATTTTTTTCCCTAAAACTCGCGTTCCGCATTTTAACTGGCGCCCGAGCAGGGACCGTGGTATCTATTGTTTTAATAAAGTTGCAAAGTGTGTTTATTAAGTGTCCCGCGTAGCCACTCGCCATTGCGCCACGGTTTCGATAAAATAAAACTAAAATTCGTTAAAAATAAAGAATCGGACTTGAGTGGAAAAAACAAGAACCTTTAAGCCAACAACGTGGAAGAAAAGGGGCCCCTTAGTAGTGCAGCACCGCTTCATAAAAAGGAGTTTTTACGAAAACAGCCGCTTCCCGATGCAGCTCATCTTAATGTAAGAATAGAGTTAAGATTTTAAGTGTTAAAATTAAGAAAGATTTCAAATGAAGTGAAATATTTAATCTAATTCACAAAGACCATAGGTCAAAGCTAAAATTGTTAAGGAAAGTGAATCAAGAATTAATTTAAACTTAAACTAAAATTGAGAAACTAGAATTCTAACTAGAATATTAAGACAAACATAATTTTTTTCCTCTCTATAAAAATATATTGTGAATAATTAAGCTAATATTTAACTGCCATAAACATATTTTTCATTTTAAAATCCATTCAATTATATTCGCGACGCTCGTTACCCCATTTGTTACCCGTCATCTCATTATTCGCTATGTCTAGAAACGAAAATTTGGTTCGTCCACCAAGATTGGCCAATGTTGGAAACCAAGACCAACCCCAAGCTCAGTCTCACAATGACATGGACCAATAACAAAATCAAATCAAACAGCTTGTAATTGATGTCATAAGTAGGGAATGTCCTCGTCTTATTCATAACTTGTTTAACCCATTGGCAGACAATAATTCCGAAACTGATCAAGTCATTAACGAAGATCAAAGAGCTTAGAGCAGTCTAAGGGAATTCTCGGGACAACCCGGAGAATACAGTTCATGGAAGAAAAGCGTTGAACGTATTCTGAGAATCTACAATATGATTCTCTCAGGTGCACGCCAAAGTATTACAAGATCTTAACTGTGATCTGTGATCCGTAATAAGATTGTAGGCCAAGCCGATGTGGTTTTGGAGTCCTACAATACACCTTGCATTATGAAGATAAGCGAGATCTCGGAACCTTAGAATACCAAATGACTTGTTTGGTTCAAGGTAACGAACCCATTGAAGGTTTCTACCAAACGGTGTACCACCATCTATCCCTCATCCTTAATAAAATCGCGAGTATTGACATTGGACAAGACGCAACGAATGTAATGGTCCGAACTTATCGAGACAAGGCCCTCGATACTTTTGTTCGAGGTCTTAAAGGCGACTTGCCGAGACTTTTGGGCATGAAAGAACCCGCAGACCTTCCACAGGCTCTGCATCTCTGCCTTAAGCTACAGAACATGAACTATAGGACACAGTATGCGACGCATAACAATAACACAGCTCGTAGACTAGAACAAAATTTCTCACCTCCAGTTCCACCTCGGAAAAACCATCCTAGTCAATATCCGCACAATTCTTCCCAAGATTCCAATTCCCATTTTTACCACACGTTCCACCACAACGGCCAACTAAGCCAAACCTAAATCCCCATCAACTACAAAACCAGTTCTTTAGGAACCAAGGCTATTATGTACCATTTCAAAGTCAGCAACCACAAAATAACCACTACCAACACAACCAACCCAGGCAATTCTTTCAATTGCCACATAATCCTCAACCCCCCGCCGAACCTATGGATGTCTCTATGGGGACAAATGCTGTAAACGACCAAAATCACCCTAAGTTTACAAAGAAGAGACAAAACCTGCCTCCGCAAGCACCAGTCCCCAACAAGATACAAAGAATGTTCCAGTAGCTGAGCATAATCAAGCTATAGAAGGAAAAGGCATGAACGAAGATCAGACACTTGCTGATTACACTGCAACCATCGAGTACATGAACAACTACAAAGGAACCTGTGCCAGCTATGACCCCCAACAATATCAACAACCGGATCCACAGCAATATCAACAACCGGATCCACAACAATACCAACAACCAGACCCACAACACTATCAGCAACCTGACATTTTTAGAGAAGAATCGCAGCATTTGGAACAAAATTTCCAAAATTTAAATTTTTTAGGCCAATAAGCTCTTCGCTTCCGTATTTCGAATACAGAACGAAGGGTGGAAATATGCTAAAGTTTCTAATCGACACGGGTAGTAACAAAAACTATATATACCCGGCTGTGTCGAATACTCGTCTTTAAATAAATCCCCATTCCTAGTAAACTCTGTATGTGGTAATACCAAAATTACGCACCATGCCACGCTTAATCTTTTCGGTCCCCGGTAACCTTCCCTCAAATTCTTCATCTTACCCAAATTAAAAGCTTTCCACGGGATCATTGTCAACGACAGTCTTAAAGACTTACAGGCAATAATATACACTGCCGAAAGCTGTATGATTCTGCTTAACCAAAAGAAAATCCCTATAAAACAACTCCTATCAGATTCGGTAAACTACGTAACTGACAGATCCTCTCACCTCGATGAAACCCAAGCAGCAAAACTAGATAATGTTTTAAGAAGACATCCAAATCTTTTCTCTGAGCCCAACGAAAAGCTCACCTATTCCACTGTCGTAAAGGGCGAAATACGAACATCTAATAACGACCCTGTCTATTCTAAATCTTATTCCTATCCCATGGCATTAAAACCCATAGTAGAAGAAGAAATATAAAAACTTTTGAACGATGGTATTATAAGACTTTCACGGTCGCCTTACAATGCTCCAGTTTGGGTGGTACCCAAAAAACTCGACGCTTCTGGAGAAAAGAAATACACACTTTATTATCGAATTATCAGATTATCGGAAGCTGAACGCAGTAACAATCGCCGATAGATATCCAACCCCAGAGATTAACGAGGTTTTGCGATGTGGAAAAAACTCTTTTCTCCGTAAACGACGGAAAATACGAGTTTACACGACTCCCATTTGGGCTCAAAAACGCCCCCTCGATATTTCAACGAGCTCTGGATGATATTCTCAGAACACACATAGGTACACGTTGCTACGTGTACATCGATGACATAATAATCTTCTCTAAAACCGTAGACAAACACATCAAAAATATCTCTCTCATTTTCGAAACTTTGGAAAGAGCTAATATGAAGGTGCAGGTCGATAAATGTGAATTTCTTCGAAAATCTGTAGAATTATCTTGGCTTCATAGTCACCGACGGAGGAATTAAAACTAATCCTGAGAAAGTTAAAGCTATTGTTAACTTTCCAACCCCAAAAAACCTCAAGAACTTAAGATCATTCCTTGGATTAGCCTGCTACTACAGACGCTTCATTTGCAACTTCGCTAAAATAGTCAATCCCCTGACCACGCTCTTAAGAGGAGAAGAAGGGCGCATTTCAAAAAACATGTCTAAAAAGGTACCTATCCAATTAAATAAAGAGGCATTACAAGCCTTCGCAAACAAAAAAAATGCATTGATATCAAAAGAAGTCATACTTGTCTATCCCAATTTAGAAGGCGATTTTGAACTTACATAGTGGCCCTGGCTGACAGTAACTACATTCACGAACGAACGAAAAAGCGTTTTCATATCTTTTATTGCAAAGGAACAAAAAACGGAATAGACGGAGTAAATGTTAAAAACGAAAAAAACGATAACGATCGGGGAAGTAGTTAAACTATTACGATCGAGGAAGTAGTTAAACGATAACGATAGTTATCGTTTTTTCGTTACTAGCACTTTCTCCGTTTTTTGTTCGTTTGCACTAAAAGATATGAAAACGCTTTTTCGTTCGTTTCGTGAATGCAGTTACTGTTAGCCAGGAGTGGAATCAACAAGGAAAAGTTGGGTTTATTTTACATTGAAAACAACGGTTTCATTTGGGTGGATGAGACGAAAATGGTTTTTGGTTTTCTCGCAGTACATGATTATAATTTTTCGTTAGTGCTTCGAAAACGACCCACCTCTACTTTCCAATTGCAATTTATCTATGATGTGTGGTGCGAAGTACTGGTATATTGATCCTGTTCTTGTTGCTGATGGTTCTGTTGTTGTTGTTGCATTTGTAACTCGTGCGATCATCCCGCCGATATACGCTTTATGGGGATTCTATCCGATCGACGAACCGTTTCAAAGTTAGCAACAATATTTCTGTTGCATTAAATTCTGGCAGAATTTCGACAATGTCCCTCAGACTGGAAACACTAAACTCCGACGATGTACCTGTGGCTCTGTCTTTTTCATCATCTTCTTCGGATGCGCCATTCCCCGATTTCTTCTCTTCGTTGTCGTCCAGTGTCATCAACCTATTTATGAGCACTATTAAGTTGATCAGCTGTGCCTTTATATCTTTTATCTCATCATGCACATCATCCGACACATCGATAGTTTCACCATTAACCGCATCCTTCAACCAGTTCCGTTTTGGTACCTGTTGCGTCGATCCCCATTGTACACAATTCGCGTTTTAGGTTTTCTACCTTTATGTCGTCAATATTTTTCAATGACATTTTGGGGCCGTCACCAGTTTAACCCAGAACAAAAACAAAACAATTTCCGTATCGGCCCGAAGTGATAAAGACGATGCAAGAAGATAAACAACACAACTAACGTAGTTGAATAATTATTATTAGTATTTTTTCACAACGACTGCCTACGGCCACTAACAAATATGAATATACGAGTATATATCAGCTGCACAAGCAACGCAGTTGAACTATTGTACCTCTATGCAGAGTTTGCTGTCCTTTTTCCCTTTTTTTTCGTGATAATAGAGCAGACAAAGTTTTTAAGTTCGTTTTCTTCTTTCCTTTCTTTTACCTCTTTTTTTTTAATTTTGAAATTGCAACAGTATTTCTGATACACCACATGCACAAAAAGTAATTTGTTGTTACTCATTTCAAAAAGTAGGAGACATGCCAATTCGATTCTTAGGAAATCTGTCAGATATTTTTTTTTAAATCCATTTTATAATTCGAAATTCATTAACAATAAAATAAGCAAAACACGATTGCAAATTATTAACTAATTTAGACCACCTATTCCATCCTTTATATTTAATCTGTCCCTTTCGGATTCTTGATTTCATTTATTAGCATAATCCATAATTAAAACTAAGTAACTGTGGCTTTAAATTAAAAATGTTGAACTACACAAGGAATTTTCCCAGCAGATTGGTACTATCATATTGTAAAATGTTTTTGTGGGTTCAAACGATAGAACTTCTTATTATTCAATTAGGTACTTTTACTTTTTTTTATCTTTTAATTAAACCACTTTGTTATTACTTGCAACTTACATTTCGAATTCCACTTTTGATCTGACTTCACCACAGTGGGATACTGATATTTATGCTCCCATGACATCTTTCGAGAACTTCCATACATCTTTCCAATTTGCTAGAATGTTGTCTAATGTTTTCATTCTCCATTCTATGGTTGAGTCGTCTGCTATTTAAATATGAAAGTCTTCTCCTATTCAAATATATAATAGATGACGCTATTCACATTCAAAGGGATATCACAATGTCATTGATCTGCTAACTTATTTAATGTATTGTATGTACTTTCTATGATCCTACCACTTTTTAACTTGAAATAAGGCACATTTCATTAACTTTTCACTCACTTCCTGATAATCATCAAGCTTACACAAAAAATTAAAAAAGAAGAAACCTGTGAATCTTCCTTCCAACACCCCAATGTCTGTCTACCGATTACTTTGTATGATTAAAAAAAAACTGTGGATTGGTGGCACACTTCTTGATTCCTGAATCCCCCCCCCAATGTGAGCTTAATTTTGTGAATGGAAATTTACTTATTGTAGGCGTGTTTTATTCAAAAATGCGAATCCACTTTTTTAAAAAACGCTCCAACTCACTTCTATACCCACTTTTATCTCGCCGTTATGTTCGCAGTGTTGGTTTCAAAGTTGCTTTTTTCTAAATACTTTCTCCGATAAACTGGAGCTTTGGTGGCATTTTGAAAGCAAATAAGCACCTTCCCACACACTAATTGTAAAAAAGGTTCAAGTTCCTTTTTGGGTAGAAGAAAAATAACTATTTTTTCCAAGTGTAAAAAACCCAAATGAACGTTCATTACTGACTTGCTCTTTCAAAACATCAGGAAACGAATAAATGCCCTATAGTTGTGTGTTGCGACATTTTTCATAAATCTATCCTCACTTCTGAAAGTGAACTAAATTATACCCAGTTTTAATTTTGTTTCGTGTGGAAAAGTGGCTAAACACTTTTAAATAAAACACGACTTGTATTACATTTATTCACATTTAAATAGTTTACAAAACAATTCATTTGTAAACTGTTTTGTAGAAGACATCTGGGCATCAAGGCCATATGATATAAGGTGCATTTTATTGGTAGGTCAGTAACCAGCTCAGTAAAATTTAACATTGCAAACAACAAGTCGAATGCTTGCTGCCGATAAAGTTTTAAAAACTTTGAAATGAAGATGGCGCAAAGTATGCCATAAGAAATAATTTTGTTTTATGAAGGTTGGTGGATATGATGTTTGACGTTTGTTTTTGTTCGGGTGTTAAAAAAAAAATAACAATGGAAAAAACGTAAACAATTGAATTATTTGTTGAATATATTAAACAAAACCTATATTTTTTAGCAATAGAACAAAACGGTGGACTCACGAGGCATTGGCATTGCTCCACTTCTACTACTCGCGCGAACGCGAATTTGCAGTTCCCAGAAAGAAGCGGGTTGCATTCAATTGCATTGATTTCGGCCGGCTTTGTAAGTATTTTCTTCTTAAATGTTAAAGAAGTGAATTACAACAATACACATCTATTTCAGGACATCAACATTACTCCACATCAGCGTGAAATAAAAATTCAGACGCTGTTGAGGGCATACAAATGCGCGAAAGATAATAACAAGTGGACAGGTTCTGCACCGTGCATTCCTCTTTTCTTTGCAGAAATGGAGGAAGTCTTTGGCAGCAAGTCGATTCACTCTCCAAGCGAAAGTATGAATATCGGTCTAAGATTTTCATTTCACACTGAGGCAGATGTCGAAGATGAAGTTCCAGCATCGGAAATGAGATCTGCTGAAAAAAAAAAATTACGAGAAGTGAATACTAGCCTCTCGATTGCTACTTAAGGAGAGGCAAGTGAGAGCAATCGAGGGCAATCGAGGGAAGCAGATAAGACAAAAGACAGAGATTTGAGATAAGAAAAAAGATGATTAAGGATCTGTTGGAAAAACTTTAATTTTTTTTTATTAATTTTTCTTTTTTTTTTTCATTTTTATTCATTGTTACGAGTATTTAGCTATGATATTATTTTCAAAATAAATATGGATTAAAGTATATGTTGTTGGCACAGGTATTCCATTAGTCTTTGGCGACGATCGCCAGGAGAATTATTTTCATGGTCAGTGCTACTCGTGTTTTCTTCGGGGGTTGGTTCTTCATCCATAGTGATATTATCGGCATTCAAAATGCACAAATTGTGTAGAACACAAGCACTTGCAACAATTGTTTTTACTGAATTGAGGTTTCTTTATTCAGTAAATTTGTTAATTCTCCTAAATCTTCCTTTTAGCAAACCGAATGCATTTTCAACCACCATTCTTGTGGAGGAATGAATAAACTTAAAGGCTCTTTGCTGATCACTTAATCTACCGTAATCCTTAAAAGGTGGGACAATCCAGCTTGAAGCAGCGTAAGCAGAATCACCTAAAAGAAAAGTATTGGATGGAAATAGCCGATTGTAATTGGTTTGCGATTTGTGATACAAATCAGATCTCCTTAAAACCCTGCTATTCGACCCAGGTTCACCACAACATATGCCGATAAATTTCTTATCGGCATTAACTACTGCGGTTATAATAGCACTCTTTGTGTTCTTTTGGAGTAGCTATTGTGATGTGTGTGCAATCAATGGCACTAATTATACCTGGTATTCTCTTTTTACCTTCGAACTTTGCAGAGTTTTGTTCAATGATTTCTCCTTGAGGCCACTTGATGTATTCGTGACCTATTGAAACAAGCCAGCTGCTCACCCGTCCAACTGCAGACCATGCTGAAGATGTCGCTACTCCAAACAAGTTTCCAAGTTGCCTAAATGTAACAGTGTTGCTTATGTACCAAACATACATGTAAATTTCCTTCTTGGCTTCAATTTTTTGCCCCCATGGTTCGAAGTTGACGGGAAGTCATCGGAAAGAGAATATTTTACTGAAACGAAATTGAAAAGGTGTTATAAAAAAAACAAATGGAACGAATAATTTTCTTACTTATTAATTGTTCCAGAGTTGATCTCTTTAACCTAAAATGTGTTTTGAAATCGTCATCGCTGTAGGCCTCAATGGTTTCTGTAAAGTTAGAAACACTTACATGCGTCTCCTCTTCTATTGAAGAGTCAGCGGAGCTGTTCATTTCCAAGCTTAAAGAGCTTTCTCCACTGCTAGACGATGAATCTAGAAATTCCAACACGAGCTGTGAAAGAAAATCTGATATTTTATAGGAAAACAAGCCATAAATAACTTCTACCTGTAGTGTTTCGTTATCCATTTTATTTGTTTATTTGTAAATTGAATTTCTTTTTTTACACTTTCACAAGAAAACCTGATTTTGTTTTGACAACCAATTTTGATACTCGTATTTCTTATACCAGTGGTACCAACCTTGAAATACAAAACAAATTGACGCTTGGAGTGAGTTAAATTGTTTTATTGGGATTGAATTCTGTGCTGGCTACTGACCTGCCAATAAAACGCGGCTATAGGCGTTTCGTTTTTTACATAATAAAAATAAAATATAATATATGGTATAACACTTTCTTTTTTTTTTTTTTTTATTGTGGTTAAATTTAAGATGAAGAGATGTGGCTTCTTTGATAGTTTGAGCAGTTACTGGGTTCAGAATTTCGGCTAGTTGCTGTCCGATATTGTCTGGGTCATGACTACGTTTGGAAATTGGGCAAGTGACCATGATATGCCAAATTGTGAGAGCCCTTCCACAATGTTGACATTCCTCGGGTGTTTCTCGGTTGTAAAGATGCCTAGTTGTAAAAAGAGTTTTTCCAACCCTGATTCGCAACAGGCTTCTCTGCTGAATGTTTTTTTATTGTAAGGAATACGAGTATGAAGATTGTAGTACGTTTGAAGGAATGTTTTTCAGGTTTCCCATTTCTCGGTTGTTTCCTTTTCTTGATTTCCTCTGAAGATTCTCCTCGTGAGCTGATAAGAATTGGGGGTTGTTATTATCAATAGATATTTGATATTATCAATAGATATGCTTGGCGGCTGTGTCTGCAAATTCGTTACCCTTAATTCCGACGTGTGCTGGTTCCCATGCTAAAGATAGATTCGCGTTAGAGTTAAGACTACTCCTGATGTATTCTAGGGAGGGGCACTTGTTCAATCCACTTCGTAGTCCAGTTAGAATGCTTAAATTGTCAGTTAAAATAATAGTTTCCTCTGACCAAGACTGAGCGATGGAAATCACTTTTTCGACAGCTGTTAGCTCAGCTCTGTAACTGCCGGCTAGTTCCGGAAGGAATCCTCTTTGGATGATTTTGGTTTCTCCATCTTTGTTAAGCTCAATAACAGCGTACATACAATTATTGTAGCTTTCAATGCTCCTGTTGCTATGTGTGAAACAGTCGTTAATGGACGGGTAATTTTTCCGAATTCTTTTTCGTAGTTCGCATGTATACTGTCATAACACGTTGAAGAGTGGCTTCCATAAGTGCTTTCGCTATTTGGAAAGCAGTTTCAAGGTGCGGCCAATTTCGGCGTGGACATATCATCTTCAATGCATTATTTCTCAATTTCAACTGGTTTGAGACATTGTTCAAATGTAAATCCCATTTAAAATTCCCACTGAACCGCTTTGAGTAGTCTTTGGAGAGTAATTGAGAATTAAAGATTGCTGAATCTGCTTCTTCTAAAATTTGTTTGACCCAACTTGCATCCCCTGAAGCTAAAGCATAGAGATTATAAGCATAAATTCCTATGAAGTCTAGGTTATATTTTGGAGCGGCAAGTCTGGTAATTAGTGAGTCAATATAGGCGTTGCATGTAGTTACTGATAGTGGTGAGCCTTGTGGAAATACGTTTTCAAGCTTAACTAAGGACAAGTTATAACCGTCAACATTAACGTGAAATGTTCTTCCCGATAAAAAAGATTGAACTACTTTGAGGATCTTTTTTGGGACACCCTATTAATAGCTGGGAAAAACAGGACTCGATCAAAAGCCTTTCCATGACACGACCACACTATGCTTGGTTCCAGACAAGTTTTCAGCAATTTTGTGTTCTGATAAGCGTAATAGTGCCTGAGTTCCTCTATTGGGTCTAAAAGCGTGTTGTCCTGGGTACATCTTTTTCTCCATTGTCTATCCGATCAGTCTCGCAAGGATTTTCTCAAAAATCTTGGAGAGAACGGGAAGAAGTGAGATTGGACGATATTCCTCGAAAGAATGTCAGTTGCGTGACTTTTTGGGTATAGTTTTTAGTTTTGCCCGCTTCCGGTCCTGTGGAAAGTTTCCAGTATTTATAATGCTGTTGTACACAGCGCAAATTCTTCTTTCGAGACTATCATCACTAAGCTTTACCATATTGTACGTAATCTTATCCTCTAACGGTGTCGTCCCTTTCGCAGTCTGTTGGGTCATCTCAAGTTTAGCCAGTGTTATTGTATCCATAAGATATTCCGATTGGCCAGTTGAGTTCGGAAGGTCGTCTATTTTAAAGTTAGTCTTTTTTTGAATCATGCTATCTGGATAGGTGGTGTCCGCACTATACAATTTGGATTGGATGAATGGATTCTCTTTGAAGTTTTGCGCAAGTTTTCCTATCCCAGGCTAGATTTTGTTCCTTTACCAGGGCTGAAATTTTTTTCGTGAACCAAACCGGATTCAACCTGTGCTTTTGGTTGCTGCTGTTTTAATAATTTTTTTTAATATTTGCAGCTTCCTGGTTAATGTTGAGTGACGTGTTTCGTGTAGAGGTCAGAGTTTGCGTTGTCGATTTGAACAGACCCAGTTTGCCATACTTTCTTTAAAGCGTGCTCGAAATTTTTTCGGTAATCTTCTTTCTGGCGTTCGTATAATGACTGGTATATGATCTCCGCTCTCCGAACCCGAAGGTTCAACCACCCAGTTTAGCAAAGGAGCAATTTCTCCGGACGCAAAGCATACATCTCTCGCCGTGAAGGTATTCCTAGTGCTTAAGAATGACAAGAATATGTTCGTGGGCAAAATTTTCAAACCGTGTTCCAGAGGAGTTGGTTGTATTTGAACCCCGTAATATATTGTGTGCATTTATATCTCCCACAATAATGTGGTGACTTTTTTTGCTTAAAGGAATATTATTCAGGGTTTCGGGGATGATTTCTACACTATGTGCTCTATATAAATTTATAATTTTTATCGGTCTTTTTGTTCTTATTTCAATTGTTTCATGAAGCAGGTTAGAAGAGGATGTAATGTGTGATACCATAGGTATAATTTTTTTTACAAGAAAACTTACAGATACCAGATTTTGCATACTGGTAATCTTTGTTATGGGGAAAAGGTCGGTAATTTTTGAATTTAAAATATGTTTTTGTATTTGTTGTGATGTGGGTTTCTTGAAGTGCTATTATGTGTTTTTTTGTTAAGAAAGCCTTGAAAGTTCCATTGGAGGATGACAAAGTCAATTTCCAATAGAGCCATAATTATTGTTCAACTTGATCATTTGCAGTTGATATGGGTGGTGTATTGTGGAATTGAGGAAGGGTGAAAATTTGCGAGTGTGAGTGCATTGATGTATGAGAGGAGTGCGCTGAGCCAATATCAATTGATTCAGAACCAGTTTCCATTTCTTTTACATTATATATGGAAGAAGGTTGCGTTGACCTTTCTTCTGTGGGGGTAAAAGAGGAGAGTGATTTTGTGGTCCATTGAAAGCGTGTGGAGAGAGTGGTTTTTCAGTTATGTGAGGTTCGTGTTTGATGTTGGTTTGCTGTTGTAGACGTTTCATAGGCCTGCTTTGTGGTGGTTGAGTGGTAAGCTGTGTTGCGTTATCAGTAGTTATTATTTATTTTGGAGCTGGTGAATGTGAGGAGATTAGTTCGATGTTTGAAAAGTTTCTTTGTTGAATTACGATTTGCACGTTATTGTCAGAGAGTGTAGTGGAGCTGGTGAAGGTGGCGGGTTTCGATTTGTTTTTATTCTCTATGCGTGTTTTAATTATTTCCGCTACAGTCGGGTTACTACCATTTCGCTTTTTAGGAGGCTGTAGTTGGTGGTGGGAAGGGTTATAATTATAGATCTGCCAGGCATCCCTAACAATGCATTGGCGATCAGCTTTGATCTTATTGACTGATTTGTACCGGAGAAAAGAGGGGCAAGCGGTATCATGTGACGTGTGGGTTTCTTTTTGCAGTGTGGGAAACCATTCTCACTTTAAAGCTGTGCAATACAATCTCGCATGTAAACTAGCGACTACCTTATCAACACCGGAAATCTAGATCTGCGTCAGCTCAGAACTTTTATGGTTCAGATTATGGCGTAACTTTCAAACTTCACCAGCTTTCAAGATTTTATTCAGAATGAAAAAAAAACCCAAATCAAAGAGGAAAAATGTGAGTTAAACTTTAAGCGTAGTATCGGATTTTTTTTTTAATAAATGGCAACGAACTCTAGCAACTTTAAAATTCCACCATTCAAAAGACTAGTTAGTGAAAGCGAGATAGACATATGAGTATGACCTGCCATGTTCATAGCAAAATGAGCAAGGATCCGTTTTGGCGGCTTCCGGCAGAGAATGAAGAAATCGATCGGACGCGTGTGTGTCGAGCTAAAGTGTTTTTGTATTCTATTTTTTGTTCTCTTTTATGATATATGGTATGTCTGTACTCTTATTGCACATATATATACGAGGGTTGTATGAAAGGTTTCCGACCGTAGAATGATACAAGACATTTTTTCTTAATTTTTTTTATTTTTCTACATAGTCTCCTTGTAACTCTACACACTTCTCCCAGTTATGCTCCCGTCTATCTAACCCGTCCAAATAGTACTTGGCGTTTTTCTCCGCAAAATAATTTGTTCACGAAGGTGATTGCCTCCTCATTTGACGAAAATCTCTGTCCTCCGAGCGCAGTTTTTAGATGAAGGAACAAAAAGAAGTCGCTTGGGGCTAGATCTGGTGAATAAGGCGGGTGGTCAAGCAGTTCAAACCGTAATTCATGGATTTTCGCCATGGCAACCGCTGTGGTGTGAGACGGCGCGTTGTCTTGGTGAAACAGGATTTTCTTTTTCTGCAAATGTGGCCATTTTTCTGCAATTTCTGCCTTCAGCCTGGCAAGTAATGATGCGTAGTATGCTCCTTTTTGAAGATAATCGATTAAGATAACTCCTTTACTATCCCAAAAAGCAGTCGCCATCACTTTCCCAGCCGAAAAAATAGTTTTTGTTTTTCTTGGAGCCGGCTCGCCCTTTGCAGTCCACTGTTTTCACTGAATTTTTGTTTCGGGTGTACAATGGTGTATCCAAGTTTCATCTACAGTAATTAATCGGCGCCAAAACTCGGATTTATTGCCTAAACTGCGCCAACAGAGCGTTGGAAATGTTCATTCGAACACGTTTTTGGTCTAAAGTAAGCAAACGCGGCACCCACCACGCGGACAGCTTTCTCATACCCAAATCTTGATTTAATATGTAACAACAAGTTCTTTGGACATTTTCATAACCTCTACTATCTCTCTCACTTTAATTCGGCGGTCGTCTAACACCATTTGGTGAACTTTAGCAATGTTATCGTCAGTGGTTGTAGTTTTTGGACGTCCCGAACGTTCATCATCTCCAAAGCTCTTACGGCCACGTTTAAATTCAGCTGCCTAAAATTTCACTGTGGTAAATGATGGTGCAGAGCCTCCATACACAAAGTCCAACTCATTTGTGATTTTCGTAGGCGTATTGCCTTTCAGAAACAAGAATTTAATAACAGCTCGATACTCAATTTTTTTCATTTTCACCAAAAATATTCACATCCACTCACTCAAACGACTGTCAACTAAAAACTGCGCGTCCAAAATGACTGAAACTTCTGTAAGTAACTGTCAAAAAATGCACAACTAGCATTCACTAGCTTTTATTGACGAGTGCCGCTATCTTTACGTTGCGGTCGAAAACTTTTCAGACAACCCTCGTGTATATGTATGTAAGTACATAAAAGTATTGTTATAATTCAAAACAACTTACTAAAAATTTTTGCTGCGAAATGAGGATCTGGGATTCGATTGATAGCGAAAGTACTGACTATCCTACAACTTGGATTTGGCCAGCGCGCAACAATCAAGTTCATAGCATAGTACTCTCAGTGGTGATCCCCGTTAACTAAAACGATACTGTACAGAAGAGATTAAAAAGATGTGACGAACCAACTAATGGCCTCAGATAAAAGCGGATTCACTCTTGACGACACTTGCAAAAGTTTATAGGACTACGATTTTCAGATCTGTACGTGGAATGTTCGAACCCATACCGGCCACGTGCTGCTGAGCAATTAGTAGAGGCTTTCACTATTCCGGAAGTGCGATGGGATGGGGAGGTGTTATATTCTTACGGGACGAGCAAAATATATATCGTCTCCGCGGGATTACTGAAACTCATATTGCGACAGTATGTTTACGCAGAAGCAGCGACCCCCGAGTATTACAACGTAAGAGCTACGTATAGAGTTTCCTGTTAATTTTGGGCCAGACCATTGCGATTACTGTAACAATTGCTAGGAAGAATGTTATATCCGTGGCTGTATATAGTTTGATTCTGTTCGTAATATTACTCAGTCGCTTAACGTACTCGTAGCTTAGGCTGATTCCACGGATGTATTCGACGTCGATTTTAGGTCCTGCTGTGGATACGTTGGTAAGTACTTTTGGACTATTGGTAGGGCTTGGAGAGATGTTGCTATGAAACTTGAAAATGTGCGGTTATTAAGCACAACGGTTATTAAGTTGTTAATTTGAATTATATTCTTAGTTTCATTGGTAGTGATTAGGCCTTTAAAATTCGTAAGGAAAATTGGGTCTTCCTCCAAAAGAGATTTTTTGAGACAACACCATATGTCTCTTCGTGGTTCACCAATATTTGGGAAAATGGTAGACTGACTTGCCTTTCATTGAAAATCATTGCTAACGGGATCCCATACTGGAGCGCTTCTATTTCATTTACATAGGGCAGCGTTTCGAGTTCGTTAACCACTCAGTTGGCTTCTTCCCTGTCTAGAAGATTTGTATTGACGATGGCACTTTTTACCATTTGGCATGCTCTTACTATGTATTTCGTTGTTTTATTCTTTGATAATCATTATCTCGTTGATTTCATCTTGTTCGAGTCTAGCCTTGCTGGATGCCGCTACTTGGTTTTTGGAACTTTCGATAAACCAGTTGATTTTCTTCGTTATTTCCTCAGTTATTGAAACGACCCTCTCGTTATACAGTATGTGGGTATTCCGCTTGTAACGAGGTCAGCCATTATATTTAGTATATTTTCAATCTTCTGTAGGTTCCCCATGTGTATTAGTTTAAAATATCCATCGATGATCCAGACCATGCCGCCTTTAATTGATGCAATTGGTGAATAGTACTCGAAAATGTGGAACGTTTGCACGGCACCCGCTAGTAATATTCTGCGTGGCATACAATCACAGCCTCGATATGAGCAAAACCATCCTGGTAGATGAGTAGAAACAAAGCGACGTTTTTGGAAGATCAAGGCTCACTCCCGAATGGCACATGATATCGACACAGAGTATGAAAGCGACAGCACCGTGGCCTTGGGTTTCATGACCAACAAGTGCCAGTGGTGCCACGCTCTCAAGTTGAAGGAGGAATCACCCGGCATGTGCCGTAGCCCTGGTAAAGTACAGCTCCCGTCTTATGAACAGCTACTCGAGCCTCTCTACAGAATGAATGAATGCGTGAACGCTATTAGTAAATGTAATGGTTTTTGTTTCAAATTACTTATTCGATGCTAAACAGATAATAAAAGACGGTTTATGCCTACTTTTAAAGTTAGTGCCAGGTACTCGTACACCACTTAGTTGGGAGTTTGTTGCCAGCATCTCAAAAGGAACCACAATTCTTACAAATATATTTTGTTGGCGAAGGCGAAAGAAAAGTACAATTGACGTACAAAACGCTACATACGTTTAATGTCTATTTAAGATACTTGAAGGCCGTCTGGACAAGATGCTTGTAACTTCAAAGTAGTCATGTTGTTTCAATACACCTACGTCAAATATGGTAGCCTTAGTAATGCTTGACCGGCAATTTGAGCAACGAGAGATTATCCTTAAGAGCCACGCTAGCTCATTCTAACGCATTAGTGAAATCCACCGTTCGTACGACGCCCTGCATTATCCGATTTTGTTTTGGCGTGCCGAGGATGGGTACTCCATTTCTTTATCCCAGCGTGATCCTGAGACCAATCAAACACTCAAAAAGATAGGTTCCTCGGCGAGTTTCTATTCTTTTCGTATAATTACTAGACGAGGAGAAAATAATCACCTGGTGTGCTCGTATTTCGATCCTCTTTTTAGTCAGTTTTTAGTTTACAGGTACGCCAAAATAGGATGGAATTATATCAAAAACAACCAGGCGCAGCTGAGGGCTGACAATTATATACATTTGTGGGATGCCTTATGGGGGTACGACGTTGATGATGAGTAGTTGGATCAAAAGGTGGTGTTTCTGATTAAAACAAGAAACCTAAATTGTTGTAGATAGATAAAGATCAATTCAATCAATTCATTATTTATTTATGTAAACGTATAAAAACGATATTAAAAACATGTAAATGTATCATGCAATAACTTGTATATGTCAAAATTCATATAAAACAGAAAATAGTAAAATAAAAGAAAAACTCTTTAATTTATAACGTATCGGACATAGGCGTATTTTATTTAATCCGTATTTTTTTAACCATTACAGTTCGCGGGTAATTAAAAGCGGGTAATTAATTTAAACTTCAATAAAGTATGTACATATGTACGTAATTGTGCAAATTCGTTTTTTTACATACATACCATATGTAACATACTAAGTTTAGAAGACATTAACGGATTTGAATTTGAATTGCAAAAAATAGCCAGTTTTAATTCACATTTGCTGACTTGGACAATTAAACAACACATAAAAGACATACATATTCAAGAAAGGATTGTACAAATCCGGAATATCGCGCCGCGTAATTCTGCACACAATCATCTTAACACTCTACACTCAAGATTCGACCAATTAAGTCCTTATATTTTTAATATAATATACTTGTAAGCAATTGCCTTAAATTTAATGCCACATACATATGTATATACTTCAATGCAATTGAATGTAAATTAATAAAATTTAAAAGATAATTCATCATATAGCATATAGCATATAAATTACAAATCTAATTGAAATTATTGATGATTAACTAAATTCTTAATCGTACATTTTAATATATTTGTATAAACATACATAAACCTAATACATATACGTATATAGAACATCCAATAAATTTTTACATTAAATTCCTCAATCCATATTCATACCATGTCGTTTGGAGAACTGCAAAAAGCACTATTTGCTCAGGTTATTCGCGATTTTTCAAATTTTAGGAAAATTATTTATCCACCCGTCTATCCATCCTTGATGCTAATTTGGCAATAGCAAGGCGATACATGGGTATAGGTAAGCTAGAAATGGATTTAACAAAGGAAGAATTAGTGAAGGCCTATGAACAACTCTTGGAAACTCACCTGGACTCTCGCTGCGAGCTTTTAGACGCCATCGACAAGTGTGCCTCAACTGCAAAGGCGCCTGCAGAGGCATTCAACACATCTTCAGCGGCAGCTGGTACTGGTAGGAATCTTCGCCTCCCAAAAATAAATATTCCAATGTTCTCCGGATGCTATACGAAATGGCGCTAATTTTATGATATATTCACATCATTAATTCATACACACACTCACCTGAGCGACATCCAGAAACTACACCACTTAAAATCCTCAATTAGTGGTGATGCAGAACGTCTCATGCAGCATTTAGGTCTCGAAGCAGAAAATTATGTCAAGGCATGGGACTTGTTGAAGGCGAGATATGACCATAAATGCATTCTAGTCAATGCCCGTAACGAAGGAGTCCACCATTGGCTTAAGGTCTATGCTTGACAAATCTCAAGAATGCTTTCACGCATTAGAAAATATGGGAGTGCCAGTAAACCACTGGGACGTTATTCTCATCTGTATCCTTTTCCAAAAACTACCATGTTCAACGCAGCATTTATGGGAAGAAAAGTTAGGCAATTCTATGGAACTTCCCAGCAGAAAGGACTTGATCGGATTTCTGGAAGCACGTCTTAGGACGCTTGAAGCAGTTTAACAGCACCCTCTTTTGTGGTCGAATCGAAATACGAAGTCATCTGCGAAGTCTAGTCAACAAGCCAAAGTATTTCATGCTGATATTCAGATGAGAGAGCAGTTCCAATGCAAAGTGTGTCATCACGGAAGGCACGCCTTAAGGAAATGCAGCAAATTTCTTCGGTTGGACACAACACACAAGTGGCAAACCGTGCGCCGAGTGAAAGTGTGTGAGAACTGTCTCGCGTACAGCCACTCAATTCAAGATTGTCCAACCTCGAAGAACTGCTATTTTTGCCAGCAGCGACACCAATCTTTACTGCATTTAAAACATAATTTACAAAATTAAGCTAGTCAAGTATGTTCGCAAGTACTTACCGAAACTTGCAATCCAACGGGCACCACAAGTAAGCAAACACAGCTGAATTCAGGCGCCTCAGAGTTCGTTTGTAGACCCATCGACCAGCCGCATACATCGCATTCGCGGAACTCCTTTTTTGCATCACAACAACGGTTCTGAGGCAACTTTCATAACTGAATCAGGAGCACAGTTACTACGATTACCAAGGTGTAGAACATCCAGATCTCCGGGCTAGGAAAATTCAGCAGTGGCACAAGCAAATATTATGTCGCCATAACGCTTCGATCTATATATTCGACATTTGAAAGCGTCACTAAAGCCTTTATTTTTCAGTCACTGACTGGCCTTCTCCCGGCCCAGCGAGTGATGGTCGACGAATTAAATCATATCAAAGGCCTTCTTTTATCAGATCCCGCATTCTTCAATCCAGCTAAAATCTATATACTTCTGGGAAGCGAAATGTACTCCGACATTATTCTACCGAATATCATTAGAAGGGATCAAAACAACGACGTTGTCGCGCAAAAAACCCGATTTGGATGGATTGTGTTCGGGAAAATTCCAGACAGGACCACACAACTCCTTCAAAGCTTGGCTCTGCAGCTTGATTTGGGCACTGACATGCATAGATTCTGGGAGGTTGAAGAAGCTCCGTTTAAAATAATGGTTTCGGAAGAAGACAATGCTTGTGAACAGCACTTCCGAACCAACACAACCAGACTGATTAATGGACGGTATCAAGTGTCTTTACCCTTCAAAGATGGAGTACGACCAGCGTTAGGTTCAAGCAGGGAAGTTTCTTTACGACGATTTACCCAATTAGAACGTCGTTTTCAGAAGGATCCGAAGCTAAAGGTAGGATATTAAAGGTGTATGTTAGAATATATTACCATGGATCACTTGGAGGAGGTAGATTTATTTAACGACACTTACTTTACAACACCTTTTAATTTTTTTTTGCCACACCATGCTGTAATTAAAGACTCCAGTTCCACCACAAAATTGCGAGTTGTGTTTGGCGCAGCGTCTAAGACTTCGGACGGCACTTGCTGGTTGGTCCTAAGTTGCAAAAAAGCATTATTGCTGTCATATTAAGATGGAGACAGCATCGATATACCTTCACCGCCGACATCGAGAAGATGTACCGACAAATTTTAGTACCAACGCCAGACAGCAATTACCAACTCATCTTTTGGCGGTATAGTGAACAGCAGCCCCTGAGAGCATACAGACTCAAAACAGTGACCTTTGGCACATCATATGCATTATATTTAGCCATATGAATGCTTAATAAGATGGCAGACAACGAAAGCATACTTCGCGTCGGGCGTCGTTTGGAAAAGGCACTCATTCCATATCACACAAAACACCCAATCATTCTCAAAACGAACCATGCATTCACAAATTTAATCATACGGCATGCATACGATCAAACCTACCATGGAGGTCTCCAACAAACAATGGCCTACATCCGTTCTAAATACTGGATACTCAACATGAAAAGGAGCGTAAAAAAGCATATTCATCGCTGTGTCATATGTTTCTGGTTTAAAGCCAAACCGATGCAGCAAATAATGGGAAGCTTACCAGCATCGCGGGTTCGGATCGCTAGACCATTCAGCACCACCAGCGTCGACTATTAAGGACCAGTTGAAGTGAAGACGTGGAAGGGACGTGGAGCCAAAACACTCAAGGGCTACCTCGCCATCTTCATTTGCCTGGTTACCAAACCCATTCACTTGGAACTCGTCTCTGACATGACGACGCAAGCTTTTCTAGCAGATTTCCGATGGTTTACAGCACGTCACGGTATTTGCTCCCAAATCTTCAGCGATTGCGGGACGAATTTAATTTTATAGGAGCGAATGCCGAACTTCAGCGAATGATGAAAGATGCCGCCCACGATTGGAGAAATATCGCTGAAACCTTAGCGAATTTGGGTACAGAATGAAAGTCTATCCCCCCTGCTTCCCCTCATTTCGGAGGACTCTGGGAAGCAGGGGTAAAATCAGTAAAACATCACTTGAAACGGATAGTCAAAAACGAAAAACTTAAGTTTGAGGAATTCGCCACGGTACTAACTCAAATAGAAAGCATTCTCAATTCGCGACCATTACGTCCACTATCAGAAAATCCGGAAGATTTGGACATATTAACTCCAGGTCATTTTTTAATTGGCGAGCCAACCAATATGCCAATATGTTCCCTCAAGGAGACATATTGTCGACAACAACGAATTATCTAGACCGGTGGAAGCACGTTCAAATTGCAGTAGCACATTTCTGGCGCAAATGGAAAAACGAGTATCTTTCACGTCTTCAATCGCGTCCGAAATGGGCAAAACTACAGGCCGATCCAAAGATTGGAGATCTAGTCCTCGTGAAAGATGAACGTCTTCCACCAGCGCAATGGATGCTCGCTCGAATAATCGACACTCTTCCCGGAAGGGACAACCACTTAAAACAGCGAATGCTACATTAAAACGACCAATAACAAAGATTTGTTACCTACCGTCGAATAAGTCGAATAATGCCAGCGAGAACAATACGATTATTTAACTACGGCACAACTAATTACTACAATATTAAAACAAAATAATCAATTATTAAAAAAAATAAAAATAAAAAATTTGCAAATGCCGATGGCATTTCAAAATAAAAATCACTCAAACATAAATCGCACTCATGCAATTTCAATTACACTCCACTCAACACACAACATACAGTCCATATATCCCACTCCAAATAAATCCACTCATACCCCTCAAATCATTCCAATCTAATACATACATACCTACACACACAGTCCAATACAAATCACATACGGATGATTGATTGATTGATTGATTGATTGACTAACAACAAATAATTTCATTCACTCAATGCACAGGCAAAACTCACGCAATATTACAAGAAAATTCCAACGCGTAAGCAAAACGTTCCGAAAAAGAAAAACAAATGCACAATTTAAAAGCAACAAATTTACGCGCATTCAATGCCGGCAATATAAATACAACTCACACACATACACACCAGGGTAGTAATGAATGGGGACAGAAACCCCGAGAAATTAACACAAAACATTATAATAATCGAAAAAAAAAATAATACTGTATAATCAAATCACTTACCTGAATACTTCATAATACACTAATTAACTATTAAACTGAGCTAAACACTCGGATTTTAAAATATAAATATTCACGGCAGCTACCGCACATCACAGCCGCTCGAATAAACACTACACTACACAACAACAAAAAATACAAATGGCGGCGCCAATTGATCTTGTAGGGTAAACTAGGGCAACAACCAATATTTTTCCCACATACTCTTTTTATTTATTATGTGTCAAGTGTCGTTCCTTTGTTTGACAAAATTTAATGAGTTTGTTTTTTTCATGCATCCAAACAGTGAGAGATGTTAGAAATTGCCGATAATGCAGATCATGAAGGGACAGTGATATCAGCTTACAGCAATGCAGCAACCATAAATTGGAATATTGCGAACTTTGTTCACGACGGGGGAGAATGTTTCTGATTAAAACAAGAAACCTAAATTGTTGTAGATAGATAAAGATCAATTCAATCAATTCATTATTTATTTATGTAAACGTATAAAAACGATATTAAGAATATGTAAATCTATCATGCAATAACTTGTATATGTCAAAATTCATATAAAACAGAAAATAGTAAAATAAAAGAAAAACACTTTAATTTATAACGTATCGGACATAGGCGTATTTTATTTAATCCGTATTTTTTTAACCATTACAGTTCGCGGGTAATTAAAATCGAATTACTTTCGTAAGGGACAAAAACCAAATCAACGGCAAACAGGTGGTGTTCGTTATATGCACAAGGGTAAAAACGACGCCATGACGAAAGTGCGTCAATACGGTCTTCTTGATCTTTTATCACATTTACGTGTAACCCCCGATGGAAAGATATTACAGATATGTTCTTACCTAGCTAAAAGTCGCATGATCGCCATGACATTATAGCCATGGTATTCCACCTAAAGTGAAAAAGATGATTCTAACCAAAGGCAATCTGTTTGGGACGACGCGTTGCTTTACGAGTATAGGTATAAGATAAAACGACACGTTTTATAATTTAAATTAAAACAAAAACTACGTTTTCTATAATCTTCAATTTATTTTTTCCTTCATGCAGTTGTCAGCTTGCGCATATAGACTAACTAAATAAGAATAACTATACCAACGCCTATGTTGTTTAATGAGTACATACATACTCGTATGTACATAGTGGTACACTTGGCACTAGTGTGACTAGCTGTCATAACTTACACTCGGTGGATTGGCAAAGGCGGGGTCTTCCCCATGTTCACATCTTACTACGGCTAGAGCAGCTTATCATCCCAGATAAAATCGACAATGTTATTAGAGCTGAAATTCCTGATATTGAGCAAGACCCTCTGCTCTAAGATTTTGAGAAGACCAACATGATACATGGAACTTACGGTAATTTAAACCATAAATCGCCCTGCATGAAAGATGGTAGCTATGGTAAGAGCTCAAGGAGACGATAGATATCCGCAATATAGGACGAGGTCTCCACAATAAAAAATAATGAAATTGAGTTGAACAACCGCTGGGTGGTACAATGCTTTCAATGCTCATATTAATGTGGTGTACTGCAGTTCTGTTAAGTCTATCAAATATATTTGTTGGTATGTAAACTTGCAGTAGTGATCAAGCGGCCTTTACTACATACATATACAGAATGAGAAAATGAGGTGAAAATTTACGAAAGTGGCCGGTACCTAAGCAGTTCCGAAGCAGTTTGGAGGATCTTAAGCTTTCCCATTCATGAAAATTTCCTCACCTTCTCGCTGTTGATCTTGAAAACGGGCAGCGTGGATACTTAAGCTCCAGAGAAAATAAACAGTCCACCTCAGACAACGCTTTTTTTTTTTAAATATGCAAAATGGACAATTATGCTAAGATGCTGCGGTACTCTGAAGTCCCTTCTTACTTTGTCTGGAACAACAAACGGGCTGGCTGGGTAGGGTCTACACCATTCATCCAAGCAACACTGAGTACTACCACCTACACCTGGTGCGCACCATGCGATTAGAGGACAGACATCTTTTGAAGACTTAACGACTGTGAATGGCATTCTCCATCCAAAATTTTAGCCTGCATGTAAGACTCTGGGATTGCTCGAAGACGAAGGAAGCTGCATTGTGCGGTTCTTTTTTGAGACTGAGCTATTTACCATAATGCTAATTTTCTGTCAACTCTCTAATTCTTTAAGCCTTTGGGAGAAATACAAAGGCTGTCTCTCGGAATACTTTAAACGGCAACTGGAAAAGAGACTGCTCAAAGACGAAGTGTACAATAGATGCTTGATATTGATCGAGGATATAGTGTTAGCTAGAAGGACAAAACTTTTCACAATACGGATTGCCTCAGCCAAAAAGATCTGCAGCAACTTGCGATAGGCGAAAATATCTGACCGATATATTATATTATGACACCGGTACCCTGAGAGAAATGGTGTCGTCTGATAAGGAGTTACTGACGGCTGAACAGCTTTACGTTTGTCAGCTGATCCTTAGCAATATGGAGAAAGAAATTGGGAAAATATTTTTTTTGGATGCTCCTCGTGGCACTATAAAAATCTTCCTTATCAATTTGTAAGTGGCAAAAGTAAAGAGTAATTGTGGCATTGCATTAGCCGTCGCATCGTCAGGAATTCCAGCAACACTGTTGGAGGGAAGCAAATAGTTCACGCTGCCTTCAAGCTGCCATTAAATTTCATCCATGTCGAGACTCCACTCTGCAACATTCCAAAATAGAGTAATGCGGCGCACGTGCTGCGCGATTGTAAACTTATAGTTTGGGATGAAAGTACAATGGCGCATAAACGAGGTTTAGAAGCACTCAACAGAACTCTAAAATATATTGACAATCGGACTCTACAAATCAGCGAAATTTATAAAACTCCCGTTATTTCCCGTTATACACCGCGTATACCTATTTTTCAGCAGTAGTTTGTTAATATACATATCATAATTATATTTCATGGTGCGAAATTCGCGCAATATATGTACATATTAATTCATGGGGTTTTTGAACGTTTATTTGAGAAAAGCATGTAAAATAGTATTATTCAAAGTATTGCCCATCTGAAGCTATGACTTTTTCCCATTTTTCTGGCAATTTGTGGATCCCATCCCAAAAGAACTGCGCCGGCTTGGCAGCCAAGAATGAATCAAACCAATTTTGATATTCTGCTCTGATGTGAACCGTATTTCAGTGAGGGCGTTCTGCATCGCGCGGAACAAATGGTAGCCCGAAGGGGCAAGGTCTGGGCTATAAGGCGGGTGGGGTAAGACTTCCCATCCACTGTTTTCCAAATAGTTTTTAACCGGAATAGCAACGTGAGGCCGAGTGTTGTCATGATGGAAAATTATTGCCTCGTGTCTGGTCGCATATTCCGAGCGTTTTTCGGCCACTGCTCTCTTCAAATGGATTAATTGTGTTCGGTAGCATTGTCCATTGATGGTTTCACCCGGTTTTAGCAGCTCATACTACAGCACACCCATCTGATACCACCAAATACAGAGCATTACCTTCGCGCCATGGATATTCGGCTTTGTCGTTGATTTGGCTGGTTGGCCGGGTTTCACATATGATTTTTTGCGCTTGGGGTTGTCGTAATGGATCCATTTTTCATCACCAGTAACAATCCGTTGAAAAAATGACTTCCTTTTGTGGCGTTCCAGCAGCATTTCGGACATGCAAAACCGCCTTTCGACGTCTCTCGGCTTGAGTTCATGTGGAACCCAATTTCCTTGCTTTTGAATATATCCAGCTGCTTTTAAACGTTTTGAAATGGCTGTTTGAGTGACACCCAAAGATTCTGTGAGCTCTTCTTGTGTTTGGCAACAATCTTCATAGAGTAATGCTTCCAGTTCTTCATCTTCAAACTTTTTTGGCTGCCCAGGACGTTCATCGTCTTCCAAGCCAAAATCACCACTTTTAAATCGTGCAAACCACTTTTGGCACGTTCGCTCAGCTAGCGCATGTTCACCATAAACTTCCACCAAAATACGATGACTTTCGGCAGCAGTTTTCTTCATATTAAAGTAATGAAGAAGAACTCCCCGCAAAAACACTTTTTCAGGCACAAATTTCGACATATTTGAGTGAAAAAAAATTATTGTTGTTTACGCTTCAAATGAATGCCATATACAGAAATAACGTACGATGACAGTAGCTTTCCAACGCATGTTCCAATGGAATAATAACAATTAAAAAAAAAAAAGTTACGCCATCTCCTAGTAAACCGCACGAATTAAGTTATATACCCAATATACGAGTTCAATATATTCTCGGTATCGATATGAAGGAAAATGCGAATTCAATTTAAATTGTCTTTATTTTTCAATATGATCTCCCCTAACTTCAATGCATTTGTTACATCTTGAGATAAGCTTTTTTAAACCCTCAAAATAATAAATTTCCTCTTTCTCTGCAAAATACCGACTTGAGTTCTTCATCATCCGAAAATCTTTTTCCACGAAGACATTTTCTCAAATCCGGAAACAGGAAATAATCACTAGGGGCAAGGTCTGGACTATAGGGTGGGTGTTGGATTTCTTCGAAACCACAATCTCGCGCAGCAGCCTTGGAAACTCGCGCCGTGTGAACAGGAGCGTTGTCATGAAGAAGCAACACACCCGCTGCGAGTTTACCCCGTCTTTTCTTTTTAATTTCCTCCCGCAAATTATGCAAAGTGGAAGCGTAGGATGTGGCGTTGATGGTTTCACCTTTTTTTTTGTACTCAATGAGCAAGATTCCTTTTGAGTCCCAAAAAACTGTGGCCATGAGCTTTCGGGCAGACGGAGTGACTTTGAACTTCTTCGGGGGGTCTGTTCCTTTTTTATGCCACTGCATGGACTCTTGTTTGCTTTCAGGGTCATAGTGGTGGACCCATGTTTCGTCCCCAGTAACAATTCGATCCATAACACCGTCCGCGTTCTCACTACACATCTCCAAAAGCTCTCTACAGCATGCGATTCTCACTTTTTATCTGAGGCGCTGTGAGCATTCGTGGCACCCACCTTGCACTGACCTTTGAAAGGTTAAGATGGTCATGAAGAATGGTGTGAATGGTACCAATTGAAAGCTTGGTGATCTCTGCCATCATTTTCACCTTTATTCGGGCATCCTCAAGAACAAGTTTTTCGACTTCTTTGATGCTTTCTCCCGTACAAGCAGTAGCCGGGGCGCCGGAGCGGGGGTCGTCTTCAATGCTCTCTCTGCCTCTCTTGAACTCACTTGACCACTTTTGCACAGTTGATAATGAAGGTGCGGAACCCTGGTAAACAGCCACTATCTCTTCATTAATAGTTTTTTGACTTTTTCCTTGCTTAGTGAGAAATTTAATTACAGCGCGATGCTCAATTTTCAACATCATCATCTCAGTTGCCATTATGATTCTGTTTAACTAGAGATAAAACGCGAATTAATAATCACATTTATATGAAATTTTACATGAATGCACTAAAATAATAGTATTACTTGATAAATAAGTCAATTTATATATGCAACCACAGCTTCACCCCGATACCGAGAATATCTTGAACGCCCCTCGTATGTACAGTAATTTAATAAGTGCTGGCTTGATGTTGGTTCAGTGTCTGGGTAAGTGTGTTAGGGCGGGTTTCTAATTTATGTCTTGTGGTTCAATACAACAGACTGAAGAAACTTCTTTCATTATCAGTCACTATCACTCTCGGAAAGATGAGTAATGCAATATTTTCTTGAACTTATTTCTTAGATACATTGAAAATGTATTTTTTATGTGAACGAGCTTTGCGAATTTGAAGAATTTGTTGATACAGCTCATAAGCCTTTCATTCTAAATCTCCATTATATCCATATGTAAAATTTCGCATGGATATGAAGGTAGACGAGTCTTTTGTGGTTGTAGAGTTATTCGATGTCTGTGATATTTGTTTGTGAGGCAGATTAAATAGGTCTTAGTTTACTACACGATTAGACTGTTCATCCTTGGGAAAAATAACTTCACCAGGATTTGTTCCTTATTTCCTCCCGCGTTCCTGTGTTCCTTGCTGATCAAATCTCAAATTCGCTCCACGTTTCTAACATCTTCCATTCTAATTAATTACTGTTCTTTTTTTAATTTTTCAAAAGCGAAATAATGCCTGAAGAAGCCCTGATGTGACTTCACTTCGATTACTAAACCCTTTCCAATTCTTATATGGGTAAGGAATTCGTTGAGTGGGATTTTCACATGTGGTATTAAATCTGAATAATCTTACGTTGCGCTATGAACAGTCTCACTAGCAGAGTCGGTAGATTCATTATTCGCTCAAACCTTTTCCGCGCAGGAATCGTTCTCTGCGGCTGTGACTGTCAAGGATTCTACTGCGTCAGTACCAGAACTACTCTCCTTGGCTGTTTCCGTTAAGAAATTTCTCATGGCATTCAATTGAGATACTGCTAAACAACCGCTATCGAAGATCCTTAGTCTAGAAAGTGCATCGATCACCAAATTTGATTTTTCTGGCTTATAAATCAATTCGTATATGAGTATACGAGTTTTCCATCTCTTTAGTTTAGCGATGAAGCTGTTACTTCAAAACGCGAAGGTTAATGGTTGGTAATCTGTAAAAATCCCCACTTTTTTAGCACCGTATAGGAATGATCGTAGATTATCAAGATCCCAGACGATAGTAAGCCATTTCTTTTCCGTGAGTTGCATAATTCCCTTCGGTCTTATCAAGAATCTTGGAGATACAATATATTGAGTGGTTCGAGCGTCAGCCGTTAAATTCAATGGTTTTTGAAAATCACGGAAAGCTAGAATTTCTACAAATGTTAAGAGAATCTTTAAATCATTAAATCTCTAAGTGCCTCGTTATTTAAATTGATTGGATTCATACGCCTTAACTCGGGCATGTTCACCCTTTGTAGAGTTAGGCCGATGTCAGAGTGCATGCGAGAAGCGATGCGATAATATTGGGCGAGAACGCGCGATAAACCACTGCAAGATTTTTTTTGATGCAATCGCTCAAAAGGCGTCATAGTGAGAGCGAAGCGATGTGCGAGTGCATGCGATAAAGCGACAGCGATGCAAGAGAGCAGTTTACAACCTGCTTTATCGCTTGAACTCGCTCAGAGCGCAAGTTTCTTTTCTTGCACCCTGAGCTTTAATTACTGTTTATTTTCAAATCAGGCATATTTGTAAACTCTTATGCATTCTTAGCTTAATTCACCTTTTGTTTTTATTAAATTATGCGTATTTACTGTACTCGCTATTATTTTTAAGTGAACGTCAGACAAAGAAGTCATATGGTATTCTGCTAAATATGAATTTCAACGTTGAAAATGTAATTTTCGAAATTTTTGTACGCCCAGTGCTATGGGATCAAAAGAGCAAAAATTATCACAACCGAATTTTAGTTGACAAAAATTGAGCTGAAATTGAAAAAAGTATTGGAAACACCAAGTAAGTATAGATTTATTAATATGTATAAATGTTATTATATTGTTTGTGATTACATATTTTTAATCACTTTATTTGTGTGTACATACAAAGTCGCGAAAGGCGTCTCTAACTATTTGGCCTGTTCTTAAATTAATATGATTAAATATTATTTTCATTGTTGGTCTGAAAATTTCCTGATTCAAGATTCATATCATAATGCATATACTCTTTACAATTACATTAACAAAATCGGGATCTGTCTCAATAGGTTTCCAGAGGAGACGCCATTTAGATGTTATTATTCCAAAGGCACATCCAATGCATCTTCGAACTCTGGAAAGTCGACTGCTAAAGTACTCGTTATTAGCATTTATTTCTCTTCTCGAATATGGCCTTAAAAGAGTTTCTAAAAGTAGATAAGCCTCATCACCAACATAAACATAGGGCAGCTTAATATATTTTCTTCCAGGCAAAAAGGAATCCGGCGGAATGAATTGTCGAGTTTTTAGTTGCTCGTGTTAAATATTCCACCATCACTTTGCTTACCATAGCCCCCAACTTCTATTGTAATAAATTTGCAATTGGCATCTGCCACCCCTTGAAGTATTATTGAAAATTACTTTTTATAATTATAAAACACAGACCCGAAATGTGGTGGACACCTAACGCGAATGTGCTTTCCATCAATACCCCCAGCACAATTGGGAAAGTTCCAAAGTTTCCAAAATTTGTCTGAAGTCTGTCTAATTATTTTCTTCGCGGAGCTATTACAGTTTCTTTTACTACAACTGAAACGGTAGTCCTTCCAATTTTGAATGAATAGGCCAATGATGAAAAAGATGCCCCAGTAGCTAAAAATCTGTAATTACGGATAATTTTCTACATTAGGACTGTTTAAAGAAGAAATGGAAAAACATCCGTGACCAACTTGGAAATGAGTGCAAAAAAATTCCAGTTGCAAAATCTGGAGATTGTGGAGTTTCGGAGTAGCATTATAGCAACTATACAACTTGACCTTATTTCAAGTCTCTGCTTTTTTTAAAAGACCAAATGAGACCACGTAAATCGGTCGGAAATTTAGATACTTCCTTATCGAAATACGCTTCACAAATATCTTTGGAGGCATCCACTTCAAGATTCCCTTCAGAAGTCTCCTTCTTTAGATGAAACTATATCTGAAGAGATTGTTGAACTGTGTGATGATGAGGTTAACTATCAACCGAAAAAAAGCAGATAAAGTTTAATGTTTGTAACGAATTGTTGGCTATTGAGCAATAAAAATTAATGTTGCTAGAAAAGAAAATAAATATGCAAAAAGAGAGAGATGACGACGAAGTTTTTTTGGATAGCCTTTACCATATATGGTATGTGCAAAGTGGATTCAAAGAAAAAATTATTATGCAGAATGGAAATTCAAAAAACTATTTACACTTTTTCCGTTGGCGATAAGTCAGATGCTTCCTCCACTCGATCATAATATAATTTAATTATATAAATTTAAATCTAATAACATGTATAATTTCAATATGGATAATTAAGTTTCACATGCATAATTGAAATATATTTGTCAGTTAAAAATCTTACCCCAAGGTTTTTATTAATTTTTGACAAGGCAATATGCGATGAATAACAAAATTTGGGCAACGCTTCTCCAATCTACTGCTAATTTTATTTAAAATGTATACATACCACCTTAATCAAAAAGTTCCCGCACCATTTTTTTTGTAAAGTTGGTAAATCTGTTGTTGACATTCCCTCTAAATCTTAGTGTCATAGTTTGACATTTGCAAAAGTTACGTAGCCAAGAGTACATCTATCCATGTGTGTGCTGGCGATTTTTTACAATTTTACCAGTGGCACGAGCGGTTCAAAAGTGGTCGTGAGTCAATCGAAGATGATGAACGCAGTGGCAGACCATCGACATCGAAAACCGACGAAAATATTGATGAAGTAAAAGAAATGTTGGTCAATACTTAACCGCAAATTAACCATCAGAGAGATAGCGGAGGACTTGAACATTGCCTATGGATCCGTCCAAGACATTTTGGTTAATGATTTGAGTTTCCGTCGTGTAGCAGCAAAGTTGGTGCCAAAAGACCTCAATTTCATGCAAAAAAGAGACCGCGTTGACGTCGCAAAAGAGATGATTTGCGAGGCTGAATCCGATCCCACATTCATCAAAAGGATCATTACTGGAGACGAGACGTGGGTTTATGAGTACGACACTCAATCCAGACATCATGCAAGTGAATGGCATGATGTACATCTATCCATGTGTGTGCTGCGGATTGTTTTTTACTGTCAAAGACAAGTTGATTAAAATCAAATAGCAAAAGAACGTATTGAGTTTAGTTTATTGTACTTAGCAAACGTTTTGTGTGAATTTTTTTAAAAAATGAGTGGTCCAAGAAGAAATTTATCAGATGAAGAAGTGTCGTGAATTGTGGAAATGGATATGTGGTGGATGGCGATTTTAGCGATGGCAGTGATGACGAATTCTTCCCTCTAGAAGGAGAATCATCAACTTATGCTGAGACAGGTAGATGAAAAATATCATAGTGACCTAAAATGATTGCCTGTTGTATACAATTATACAAAAAACACTTCGGATTTTGTTTTAGAGACTGCGTCTGATTCTTCATCATTCTCTGACGCAGAAACTGAAGAAACATATGAAAATGATTGGATTCCTGTTGTTCTACCTATTTCCAGAGAAGTCTATGTTGGACGTTCTGGGGTTCAAGATTTGCAGAGTATATATGTTAACAACGGTCAGGCAAATATCATAAACATTTTTCAATATATCCTCAATGATGAAATAATTGATACAATGGTGCATTGCACCAATATATATGCGCAAAATTTGAAAGTAACTCTTCAGAACCAAAAGTTTAGCAGAATTCATGATGAAAAAATATTGACAGAGCCGAAATGCGAAAATTTATTGGAGGTATTGTGGTTACTGAAGTTATAAAACTACCCACTATTGAGCATTACTGGAAAACAGATCCGCTATCACATAAGCATGTCGTATAACAGATTTGCCACAATACTAAAATACTGGCATTTTTCTGAAACGCAACTCCACAATTCCAGCCGATTGTACAAAATCGAACCATTGCGAAAGAAGGTATTTGAAAATGCGAAGAAGTTATACTTACCCCGTGATACGATAGTCATAGACAAGTTTATGGTTAAGTTTCGAGGAAGGTTGAGGTTCAGAACCTACAATCCAGCTAAATAAGTCCATATGGAATAAAAATCTTCAAGCTGTGTACTTTGCACAGCTATACTTGGTGATATGAGATTTACAGTGGTTCTTCTTCAACTATTGAAGGGTTGGACAAGCCAGGTTCAAAATTATGCGAAGGTTTGTTAGGTGAAGGTAGAATGGTAACTGCTGACAATTATTATAACAGTGTGTCCCTTGCAACGTATTTGAAGGATCGTAACACAGATCTAAGTGGAACTTTGCGAAAAAATCGGAAGGATCTACCAAAAGAAGTAACCACAGCAAAGCTTCGTAAAGGAGAATGTGTGGCAAGGCAAAAATAGCTTTATAACTGTGTTGAAATGGCATGATAAGCGTGATGTGCTCATGATTTCCACTTGCCATGGAGACGAAATGAGGGATGTAGTGGGAAATTTCGAAGAAAAAAGGAAACCAGAAATGGTAGTTGACTACAACAATGCTAAAAAGGCAATAGACGTTGCAGACCAGATAACTAGTTACCACTCGCCACTTCGGAAAACTCTTACATGATTTAGAAAGATTGCTGTGGATATTATAACTGGAACTGTCATTGTCAACGCAATGGTAAATCAGAATAAAATAACTATCCTAAAAACACAAGAAGAGATCATTCGCCATTACCTTCAAAGTCCTAACATGCAAGGGCTCGGTCCTTCGCGGAAAGTGTTAGAATTGCACTTCCTTACAGAAATCGCAAGGAAAGATGGAAAGCTGGTTAAAAAGCGATGTGCATTGTGCTATAAAACTCTAATAGATAATAAGCAATCCGGTGCAAAAGCAAAACAAGTAAACACTGAATATAAGCTTTGTGCCAAACCATATTTCCTCAACTGTTTCAATTTAGCACACAAAAAGTAAACAAACATTGAAGTATTAATAAAATGTATATACGAGTAAATGTAAAAAAAAAACTAGTTTTCTTATAATTTGTTTTTTTAGATCTTATAGTGAATAAATGATGAATTATGAATTTTTGTATTTTTATATTTTGGTAATAAAAGTCAAATCACTTAGTTTTTTTGTTTCAATATAATCTATAAGCTCTTACTCATACGCGCAACCGATTTATTCATTTAACAATTATACGATCACTTACAAAATTGCAGGAACACTAACTCCTACCATGTATCATATCTGATACACGAACGTGGTGGTCCAGGACACAATCATATCATATATGATACATTGGGCTGTGATCAAGTGTGGATCCCTGCCATTCAGATATACAAGTGTCGGGTATAAAAGAATTAAACATCGGGGCGCGATACGATAGTGAAAAGTCTTCGGAAATTTTAAATGATAATGCAAGGGGTTATAATGTAAATGTGCTAGAAATGAGAAAGCAAAGAATTAAAATTAATTTTATCGTGGAGAAATTGAATTAAAGGGAATTAGTAAATTGCTTAAAAATGTAAACGAAACTTTAAAAAATGTATGTAAACATTGAATTTAAAGCTATGTGGAAAAATAAAAATAAGAAGTCAAGAGCCCTGCAGTGCGGAAACTTACCAATGTAATGTGTACGGTCTTCTCAAATTTGTAAAATGTAGAAATTCGATGAAAAAATTAAAAAATGTTGGACTAAGATGACTACCGAATAAGTAATCAATAAATCTGTTGAACGCATTTGGCTTACATTGTAGTTATAACGAATTAATAAAGCAAAAGTTGTGGCAATATATGGTAATTGCGAAATGAATTGGACTAGGTATATAAGTATTCGAAACATTTATAAAAATAAGGTAGTTGAGGCTAAAAATAACTGTACATACTGCAACAAAAATATAGCACGTTCATATTATTTTCCAAAAATACAATTAGCAATGAGTTTGAGCACTTTTCTCTTCGCTTTGTTTTGAGTAATATGTAGTTGAATGTACTTCTTGAGTTCATAGGGGTAAAAACACTCAAATACGAGGGTAGACCCAGAAGTACCCGACCTGACGTATAGATGGCGGTTGTTGTTTAAAAAGAATGACCATTGTAGGAAGTACCAACCTTATAAAGCTTAAATTTGATGTTTGACGGCGCTTTGTTTTTTAGTGTTTGTTCGGCAGCCATCAATAGTGAACGCTCTCAATGAATTTTTAAATATGGAAAAAATTTGTCGTTATGTGATACAATACTTTCATTTGAAAGGCCTTAATCTAACCAACATCAAAACGGAACTGGATTCTACTCTGGGGGAGTCGGCTCCTTCGTTTACAACAATAAAATATTGGGTGGCAGAGTTTAAGCGAGGTTATACGAGTCGCCAAGACGAACACCGCAGTGGTCAACCAAATGAGGTGAGTTCACCAGAGTTGTTGAAAAAAAATCAACAAAATGGTATGTACTTCGCATATTGGCTGAAAAATTGGACATGATTTGCTATCTGACCGTTTCTGTCGAACGGTGATTGTGATTGTGTAGTGTGAATGACATCATGCCATCTCGATACACTGCTCAGGAATATGCTAACATGCATCTCATTTATGGGGAATGCAGGTGTAATGCCAGACTTTATCATGAGAGATACCCAAATGCTCAGCGTCATCCGGACCATCGAATGCTTGTAAATGTGCACCGGTCATTCCCAGAGGATCGCTTTCCAAATCTAATCGTTAGTGAGGAAAGACCCGTCATGCCCTACGAGGACGAAGTCTTACAAGCAGTCGCACAAAACCCTAGTACCTCAGTACGTGGAATTGAAGAAAGTATAGGAGTGCCCAAAAGTACAGCATACCGAATTCTAAGGAAAAGCCAGCTCCATCATTATCTTGTACAACGAGTCCAAAGTCTGCTACCCCGAGATTATCCAGACAGAGTGCAATTTTGTCAAACGATGCTGTCGAGGTTCAGAGAAGATCCGAGATTCTTCGAAAAAATTCTATGGTCGGACGAATCAATTTTTCAAAGGGACGCGAACGGTTGCAGGAACCTCCACAATTTGCACGATTGGCACGTGGAAAATCCACATTTGATGCGGGAATATAGATTACAGTACCGTTTTAAAGTAAACATGTGGACGGGAATTTTGAAGGGTAGAATTATTGGCCCATTCGAGCTGCCGCAGAATTTGCATGCCGAGGTTTATTTCAATTTTTTGGAGAACCACTTACCAAATTTATTGGAAGTCGTGCTACTAAATATTTATGCATGCATGTGGTATCAACAAGATGGCTGGCCAGCGCATTATGCTCGCACAGTACGAGAGTTCCTCGATCGGGAATACTCCAACAGGTGGATAGGGCGGTCACCTGATTTAAGTCCACTCGATTTTTTTTACTGGGGAGCAGTAAAAGAAAAAGTTTATTCTGAGCTGATAGAAAATTTAAACGAGCTGCGATAAAAAATTGCAGAAGCCCTTGAAGATATCAACTCCAAAAAATATGCCCGTCTTATTACCAGATCATTTGTAAGAAGATGCAGAGCTTGCATTGGCGCTGAAGGCAAACAGTTTAAACATTTGTTGTAAGATACAAGATCGGTAGATGGCGATCCTGAGAGTGTACACCAAGAGAACGTAGTATTCTGTGTGCTTTGTAAAGGGGAAAAAATGGAATAAAATGACAAGGATAGCATCTCTATCTGTTTCACTCACACTAGTCGAAATGCCGTGTTTACACATATGTTTCAATCACGGCGTCACTGTCTGTCTCGCTCACACTTGTTACTCATTTTAACACATTAAAAATAATTAACTATGAATCGGGTTTCTTTAATAAGATATTTTTTGTTGTCCTCAATTAAGCGTTAGTCTTGCAAGTGTCATACCATTTTGGAATTCAGACTAAATACGCCATCTTTTAAAGTTACTTACCGAAATGGCACGGTCCATTTTTTTGTCAGTACAGTCAGTTCAATTTAGGTGGTTAATGATTTTCAGATACATGGATGGGCAAAAAAGCAATATTTTAGTTAAAACTGATATAATTCTGTTTCAATTTTGGACGGTAATTTACAGAACAGTTACTCAGGGTTACGTGCTAACAAAAAATCGAAGAAAAGTAAAGATTTGCAGTCACAGTACTTGAAAGATCGTCACAGGGTGTCAGATTTCTCGATTTTTGTTGAGTGCCAATAACTTTAAAAGTACATGACTTAGATTTTTTTTATAATTTTGTGATAACCGGCACCACTTGACCTACCACCCGTTTCAGGCTTGACGTTGATTTTTGGAACACCCTGTATACACATACTCGTATACACATCGCATCTGGTTTATTGGTGTAGACCAGCGACTTCACACACCACAGCAAATAATCCAAACCAAAAGCGAGACCCATTGCTGAATAAAATTTTGTTATGAAAAAGAGGATTAAGCGACATACAACGCGTATAATGTTCCAGCGGCCGCACGAATCTGATCTTATATCTTTTATAAAGTGATGGACACAGCTCCAGTTGCTGTGCTCGATGGCGAATCGACTCATTCGAATCAATATTACGCTCCACAGTAGCAACAGCTTCTTCGGTGCGCACTGTGTGACATGTCTGCAGATGCATAATACATATTTGTAAGTCTAAGCATGATGTTGAAATGATTTATGGTTATTCCACTTACTTGCCCAGATGGACAATGTTGACCATGCAAGGATTGCAAGCACTGTTCTGGCCTTAGGGGCCAACCATTACCTATATTTTTATTCTGGTATTCTATACAAGCTAGGGTAATTCTGGTTAATAGCCCAAAATTTTCCCAATAAGCTTACCCATTAGTTGAAGTACACGGACAACCAAATACCATCATGGGGTTGATGACGCTTTCATTCTCGCATTGAGTTGTCCATAGTATAGATATGTATGTTAATATATAGATACTGAACTTACCAAAAGACATACATACATTTCGGCAAGCAAGGTGCTACCCAGATTGCCCCGCCTTCAAAAACCTTCGTCAATTCCTTCTGGTGTCACCAAAACTCCAGATCAATGAATCGCAAGCAGAATGATTTCCGTATATCGCCTAATGTTTACTAAGTCATGTTAGCAAAGTATAGAAATTACGTTGATCTGCTAATCTGTTTTGTAAGTAGTCTAGGCCCCAGCGTTCGCTACGATATGGCAAAGTTATCCCGACAGATAATTTGTGTAAATATTGAATAGAAACGGCGAATTAACCGCATATTTTTGAGGAACGTTTTTAATAATAAATGTACTGGAGAATTGCTCATACAGCTACTAGTTTCTCTGTGGATCTTCGATCATGAACAAGTTTTATATCTCAGTAAACTCTTTTAAGCCTTGAAGGCAGTCTACTTTGTGTCGGTGTAGTGCGACCATACATATTTGCGTTGCAAAAAAGGTCTTCATTGTACTAAGTGTATTGTACTAAGTGTATTGATACTGTGTGTCTATGTTTTGCATTAACTTTCTCCACTCTTCCCTAGTATTGATATTCTTTTCTGGACCCAATAACCCGTAAGTAAAAACGAATACATGCTTGTTATAACTCGTTTTTACTTGTTTTTACCTAACATTCTATTGTGAATTATTATTGTAAGTGCGTTCTCCTGAGTACAGAGGCTTCTAGCATTTCGATACTCAATGTCGGCGGCCATTATTAATTTAAAAGAAACCTCTTTTGAATTCGAGAACTTGCAGCAGAAGGACGCACAAGGAGAAATGTAAGTCTTTGTAATTGTATTATCATAAATATTATAAATTTTATTCTCTCCACTAGGAAATAAAATTCAATTTCACATTTAAAGGGAGTTTTATTTTCGTGCGCCTCCGCAAACGAGTTCACAACAAATTTTTTTTTCATTTTCACAAATTCTGTGTCTGAGTGTCAGAGGAGCACCCCTAGTGGCTGAGACAACCTTCAACATAAAAGTGGCAATGATTACATCTGGCTACCATGCTTAAGCAGTGCTCGTGTGACCAAGAATTAAAAAAGAAAATTCCACAAAGAAGACAGGAGCAACAATTGTCAAGATTAAGTCATCAGACCACCCAAATAACGGCACCAAAAACGGATCTATATGTATAACAAGTCGACTACAAGGGGAGACCGCAAGGCGAACGGGATCGAAGTTGCTGTTTACTATCTATGTAAAAAGGAAAACGGTGATTGTTGCATATTTTGTACCTATTGAATTTGATTGGGGGTAGGTTAAGTCCACGGCGTATAATGCCCATGACAACGAGAGCAAAGGCTCCGAACACTCATAATTTCCAGAAGCAGGTGTAGAGGATTTAAATAATACAATTAAAGCAGAAGAAACAGAAACGTCCCAAGACTTGGTGGGGCTAGGTTGATCACAATGATGAGGCAAATTCAGGAGTTGCAGCAAAAACTATCTCGAAATATTCAGAGCTTTGGAGAAAGTGCACAAAATCCAGAACAGTTACTGGGAAACGAGAGGCCATTAAGAGCTAGTTCTAACGAGGAAGCATCTGGTTCAACTTTAGTAACGGCAATGGGAGAGTTAGGCCGAACACTGCCATCCCGTGGTGGCCAGGGCCGCAGACTGCACGATCTATCGGAATTCGATGGAAGGCCGGAAGACTGGTCGCTCTTCAAAGAAAGCTTTTTGATGACAACTTTTTTTTTTTTTTAAAGAACTTAATACTCAAGTGGGTATGAATATACTTATAATGCCTCAGCATGTGTTAAAATGGGATAGAGAGAGAAAGAAAGATGTTTGGGCTCGTGGTTATTTCGCTCCATGGGTGACATCCAACATTTAATGGGAGACTAAATTCTTAGTGGAAGTTGGCTTGTTGTTGATTTCTAGTCAACCACTCATCTTATTTGATTTTTGTTAACTGAAAAAATGAATACCTTTCGGATGAGGCTGGGATTCGAACACCGAACCTTCCGATTTGGAAGCCAGTACAATACCACTTGAGCCACGGCCACCCACAATGAACGAGAAAATATGATGCGACTTCAGAAGGCCCTGAAAGGAGATGCAAGAGACGTAGTGGAATGCCTCCTCATTTACAGTAGCAATGTTCGACGTATTATTAGCACCTTACAGGACCGTTTCGGCAGACCAGAACAACAAGTCCGAAGTCAAATTGAAAATGTGCGGAGATTTCCAGCCATACCGGAGGATAGGATCGGTCAACTTGTGCCATTCGCAACCATAGTTCAAAATTTGTCATTATTTTTAGAAGCTGCTGGATATGTGCACCATTAATGCAACCCAACAATCATGGACGAACTACTTTCAAAATTGCCAGTACAAAGAAGGATGGATTGGGGCAGATATGCAGTAAACATGCATGCAGTTTAACTTAGTCTCGGACCCTAAACGCTTCTATCAGTTTGTTAATACCAAAAGAAAGCCAGACGGCTACCCATCTACTCTCAAATTTCTTAGTGAATCTTCTGCCGACCCAGAAAATTTCTTTGCCTGTCATTTTAATAAATCCTTTTCTAAGAAAACAGCTGAACCCGATCCTAATTACTTTAACTATATGAGAAACTATCCTAAGACATCATCCATTTCGCTAAATATAACAACATCTTTGGTATCTGAAAACATTACCAAACTAAAAGATGATTTTTCGTCCGGCTCTGATGGCGTTCCGGCTATTGTAATAAAAGAGTGTGTTAACTCATCTCGGTCCTCCCCTTGCTGCCCTATTTGACTTGTCTGTCTTAACAGGTACTTTCCCTTTCCTATGGAAGGAATCTTACATCATCCCTATTAATAAAAAAGGACCTAAGGCCGAAGTCGATAATTATAGGCCCATAGCAAAACTCTCTTGCATACCCAAACTTTTTGAAAGCATAGTCTATCAATAACTGCTTCCGTACTTTAAATCAGCTATCTGTACAAATCAGCACGGTTTCATGAAAGGTAAATCAACGACCACTGACCTAACAGAGTTCGTCTCTAGGACGCTTCATGATTTAGAAGACGGTGTTGAAGTCGATTCAATTTCCACTGATTTCAGCAAGGCATTCGATAAAATTTGTCACCAACTTATTATTTTTAAACTAAAAAAACTTGGCTTTTCCCCTCATTTTGTGGCATAGACCAAATCCTATTTAGAAGACCGAGAATACAGGGTCATCTTCAGATCTTCAATATCCAACCCCATTAAAGCAACATCTGGTGTCCCTCAGGGTAGTCACCTTGGACCAATCATCTTTATCCTAACAATTAACGACATAAATCTCATTTTAACGAATTTCTATTTTCGCTGATGATATAAGAATTTCTAAAATCATTTCATTGCCTTCTGACTCCCATTGACTGCAAGATGACTCAAATAAGTTTTCGGTATGGTGCAAGCAAGACTTTTTGGAGCTTAATGTCAGCAAATGCCAAGCGATAACCTATTCCCGCAAACGTCTACCTCCCCCTCGAAGAAACTACTTCATCTGCGATGAGCCTATTCCTTCCACTACCCCAGTACGGGATCTAGGAATAATTTGTGACAGAGAATTGAATTTCGACTCACATATTGACAGCATTACCTTCCTTTACCTTTAATAAAGCTAACTCTGCACTTGGTTTTATCAAACGCTGGTCAAAAGAATTTTCCAACCCTTACGTTATTTGTAACTTTGGTTCCTGTACATTACTTTTGTAAGGCCTCTTCTCGAATATTGCAGCCAAGTTTGGTCACCCTATAAACTAATCCACATTCAAAGAATAGAAGCAGTCCAACGCAGGTTTATCCGTTTCGCATTTCGTGGTCTACCCTGGGCCGACCCAAATGGATTACCCCCCTGTGGCTAATGGAAGGCCCACAGTTCCGCGTTGTCGTACCGGTACGGCTAGCGGGTCGCGCAATTAAGTAAATCTAACCGTCTTACGGACGGACTCCAAATAACGGGAAGAAGGTTTACAAGGCGCGGTTTTATCGCCAAGATGGTCGATATTAATTGCACAAATATGTAATATGTGTTATTCAAAAAGGGGGGTACTTATCTGGTTTTATGGGGTTTTCCTGCCTCTGCGGGGTCACTCTCTAGCTGGGTTTCTGCTGGTGGAGGAGGGTGAGCCGTCCCCGCCACCATCACCGACTTTCGTTCGGTCGTATCCGTTGGGTGTATCTCGTCCTCGATTTGTTTTATTTTGTTGTTCTTGTTCTCGTTCTGATTCTCGTTCGTGTTCTTGTTCTCGCCCTTATTCTCGTTCGTGTTCTTGTTCCTTTTTTTTCTCTTCGGGTTTTTTTTTTCTGTTGTCGTCTGTTTTGTTTTTTGGTATTCGTTGTCTTTTTTTTGTTGGCTCTTGCCCTTAAGACGATAAGTTATCGAATGACCTTATCCGCCTTTTTTGGCCATCGCCGCCACTCATACGCACACACACACACACACATGGGGTTCCACCAATTCAGCTGTTAGAGCAAAGGGAATCACATCCAGAGCTCCAACAGCTTCTCATTGAATCCCCAGCCAATCACACCAGTCAATGTTCTATGTTTGTGGGTCATATTTGTTCGTTCTGTTTGTTTTGTCATCCCAGTGATTGCTTTGGTTCGAAACCAAAGCTAAGGTTGAGAGCTTGAATTGAGACCGCCGGATAGGGAGGAAAACTTGTTTTACCAGGGGTGCAATGGGGGGTCGGTAAACCTTCTTGCAGAAAATTTCGTTTTAAGTTCTTTTTGTTGGGGTAGGGGGTTATACAAATTTGTAATCCTGGGGCAAACAATATCAGGTACGGTGGGCTCGCAGCCATTGCCAATTGTGTTGACCTCTCGGGGCATCAAGGGGCGGACCGTCCGTCCGCTAGAGTCTCCAGGCCGTCCGCCTGGCTCTATCAGGGCTACCTATGTGGTCATCTCTGGAGCGGTAGGCCGGGGAGGGAACTGAATTCAGAGAATCCAGTGAATCCCACCTGTACCGTGGCATCCAGAGCATGAAGGGAAGAAAGAAAAGAAGGGACAACACAAGAAGAGGGAAGAGAAAAGAAGAGGTCAACAGACAACAGATGGAAAAGGGAGTGGAGGATTTTTGGGGCGTGATTTGCACGCAACAGATTGCTGATGTACTTTTTATCCACCAGTTACTGACTGGAAACATCGAGTGCTCGAGAATAACATAAAATATTGCATTCACTCCCAATCCCCGTAATCTAAGATATGTCCCACTCTTCCTGAACCGACCTCACCGGACCAACTACGGTCACTTTGAACCCATATCTAGAATGTTGCGTATAACGAACAACTACGCCGAAGTCTTTGTCCTAAATAGCAACAAACACGAAATAAAAAAAAGCGCTGCTCAATATGCCACTCCCTTAACATCTCCCTCGACCACCATTTCTCCTTATCTTTGTTAGTTTTAATTCCAGCTTTAAGTTTTTGCTTGTTAATAAGCTAATAATAATAATAATACTGGCTCATGGCCAGTAAGCCATGGAATCTAACACCGTGTTCAGGCAAAGAACGCGTGAATTATGCAAACGGGAGAATAAACAACGCGACACTAGCGCCCCCTTACACCAGAAATCCAAAAGTACTTCCGCGGAGCCACCATGTGACTGATCTTATCATCAACTATTACCACCAGCATGAAAACACTATCCTAACTGAAATCCGACGAAGGTACTGGATACCCCACATTAGAGTTGTTGTGCGACGCAAGTGCAGCGAAAATATGTTAGCTTTGTAAAATCAAGAGAGCAAACCTGGTCACTCCGGTGATAGGTCAACTGCCGAAGGTAGGTTACCGCCGTTCATAAGACCCTTCTCGTACGTAGGCATAGGTCACATGGGCCCGTTTGTTATCATGAATGACCGCCGCACTGTTCTCTTCACTTGTTTAACCACGCGTGCCATACACTTAGAGATTGCGAGAGACCTTTCAACTGATACGTGCTTGATCTGCATACGCAATTTTATAAGTTCATGCACTTACAAATCAACAACTTCAAGAGCACAGTTTATTTAGTTTTATGTGCGAAGCTGAAAACCTAGTAAACTCACGACCATTGATACACATTGCCGTAGATACACCGGCGGATGAACCATTAACCCCTAATCATTTTCTTCTAGGAACAAGCAACTCAGAACAGACGCCGCACCCGCACGAAGAAAAATTAGTTGCTACCAGGAAATAATAGCGTATAGTGCAGCAAATACATTGTTTTTGGAAAAAATGGCTTGCCGAATTTCTCCCGGACCAGCAAAACCACTTGCAGTCCGAGATCTGGTACTGGTATGCGACAGAAGTATTCATCGTTCAGAGTGGCCGAAAGAAAGACTGACAAGAGTGTTCCCAGGAAAAGATTAGCAAGTCAGAGTAGCAGAAGTACAAACAATCTGCGGATCGATAAAGCGTCCAGCCTCTATGTTGGCGAAACTGGATGTTGGTGAATCTAGGTTTTTACTTGGTTTTACTTAACATTCTATTGTGAATTATTATTGTAAATGCGTCCTCCTACCGAGTACAGAGACTTCTAGCGTTTCGATACTCAATTTCGGCGGCCATTATTAATTTAAAAGAAACCTCTTTGGATTCGAGAACTTGCAGCAGGAGGACGCACAAGGAAAAATGTAAGTCTTTATATGATTATTATAAATTGTATTCTCTCCACTAGGAAATAAAATTCACTGTCACCTTTAAAGGGAGTTTTATTTTCATGCGCCTCCGAAAACGAGTTCACAATAATGGTTAAACACGCTTTGTTTCTTCTATGTATACAGGACATAACTTAATCTTTTAACCTCTTTCGATAAAAAAAAAATTAACGATACAGATATACTTTCGGGACATTGAATACATGAATACATACTGTCTCCGCGTTGCCTTTTATAAAATACCAATGCGCTTCCAGTTATAGTTTATACAACTGTAGTTTTCTTGCTTCTTTCAATTTATCTTTTAGATACGTTTTAAAAGTCATTTGAGGTGTTATTGTAACTCCAAGGTACTTATACTGCTCAATGGCATCTGTTACGTTGCGGTTTGCCAAGAGTTGAACTGTTAGTTTGGCGCTGTACACGACGTAAATATAAACTATTGTCTCTGAAAATATATTTTTTTGCGTTTTTATATTACTTCCATATACATACGTACATACTCGTTCATACGTACAATTTTCTTCAAATAGTGCAAGGTATTTGTAATGTGCATAAGTTTTCTTGCACCTATTGCTTTATTTAAAATAGTTGTTTTATTTGCGGAAAAGGAGCCAATGAGATGAAGGAGAAGAAATTAAAAAAAAAATACTTCGAAAAAAAATTCATCATGTAACTAATACAGTTTTTGAACAAACTGTTCTGGATTTAGTTCAACAACGAAAAGATGATTTATGCAGAGATGTTCACAAAAGGGTCTCTGTTGCAATAAATTTAACGGCTATATACCGTTACACTTGCTCATGAGATGAGTTAAAGCGTGGTGAAGAAATGAAAGTTCGACCAAAAGTTTTACAAGCGGACGTAGCGATGAATCAAATTTTTAAATATTTCGAGGAAAATGAGGACTGTCAATTCTCATTTCAGGAATTAAAAAATATATTGACAATGGATCACGTTCATGATGCGAAAATCGTCACATTATGAGACAATATCGTATTGTCTAGTAAATTTGGCGCCAATACAATAATATGTAAAAAAAAACCACGAGATATTATCAGAGTATTGGTCTAAAGAGGGATTAAACAATGATACTGACGTATAATATCGAATTTTGAAGGCTGCTGGTGAGATTCTTCGTAGACGTATTCAAGCGCAAGCTTATTGTAATGATATAATATTTGAAGATGTTCGTACATCCACTCCAGATCCATTATATTTTATACTATCAGAAATAATTTTAAAAGATAAAAAAAAAAATAAAGAAACATCGATTATTATAACACAAAATGTGAAGAGAGTGTATTTACATGTGCAATTATGGTTGGGAAATGATATTCCGCCGATAGAGTGGGGATGGAAACATTGATTAAATTGCAGTGCAGCTTGTTTGAAGTGCAGTGATGATAGCTGTTTAAAAGCTACTCGAATTTTACAAATAGACGAAGTTGAAGATGGAGATATCGGAGATAATTAGTATATTTTTCATTAGAATAATGACTAATGAAAAAAATTAGGGTTATGTCAAATTCGGCATGACAATAATTAAGCCATCTGAAATGGGTTATGTAGTTCTAGTTGTAGAAACTAGATATTGAAGCTTATGTTTAAAGCTAAGTCATTTTCATGTCAAGTCAAGTCATTCGAAAATTCGAAAAAAACATTTTTGTATGCTTTGAGAAAACTGACCTAACCCCTTTTTCACTTTTGCATAAATAACATAATGTGTTTTGTATAAATTATACCTGATTACAAAGTTTCTGGCCATTATTTTGTTTCCCTTCTTTTTAAAACTTGCAATTTTCGACTTTTAGCTAATATTTACAAACTCAAAAACATAAGGAATGATACTTTTTTTTATCCATATGATTAAAATTATTGCAGTTACTTTAGATTAATCATTAATTTACAATTATTTTTTGAATTTTACAATAAACTATAAATAAACAAAGATCGGAAAATTCTAATTAATAAACATTTCAGTATTGGGTTTTAACGACATTTCACTATTACTCCTGATTTCCAATTCGGTTTCGTAAACAGACCTGAACAGAGCATGGGCTTTTAAAATTTCATAACGACATCATCCCCAATCTACGCCAAAATAGATACACCGTAGCATGCGTCCTTCATATCGAAATGGCTTTGATAGCGTAGTTATCCCCTTACTCCTCTCTTCTATAAAATTAACTTAACTTTCCCTGGCATATTCTGTACAGACAGCTTCCCCTGCAGTAGATTTTTTTTGTGTAAGTCTGAGTTACGAAGTCCAATATCTGCAGCTGCAATAGTGGCGTTCTTCAGGGTTCCATCTTCGGTCCTTTATTATAAATGTAGTATATTTTTATACGACTTTCACCATATGCAGAACATTAGCGCCAATCTATCTTACACCAGGACTCCTGTATGCGGACAACGCTTTAGCTTACGCCAGTGACCTCTACCCAATTCCTTTTATTCGTGCATTAGAAATCCATCATAGAACTATCAACGATTACTATCAAACCTGGGGTATTAATACCAACATATTAAAATCAAAAGTTATCTAATGGCGGAGGGTGCCATTAGAGAGAGAAGAGATGTCGCACTTAGACTCGGCTACTGCATCACTCAGAATAAAAACAATATTAAAAACCTTGGGGTCCATTTTAATAATCTTTTCTAATTTAATAAACACGCCAGAGTCACTCTCGGCAAGTCCTGGAAAGTATCCAAGGTACTGAGTCACTTCTTAGAAATATGTAAATGCTTAATTAAAAGCACAAAACTACAGTTATATAAGATATTCGTCAGGCACTACTGTGGCTAAGGACTTTGAAATCCTTGAAAGAGAGATCGCTCAATTCTCTGTTGGTAAAAACTCTGTCACAAGAAACAAAACAGGTCTTTACTCGTTTATACATTTTGACACTAATGTCAAGCCTTGTCACTAACCCCACAAACGTAGGCAATGATCTCAGCAACTAGGTGCCCTCCACTTAAATTCACGCCAACTGGAAAAATGAAATCTACCCCTCTCCAATCCGTATGTTATCACTGGAGATCGACCCAGCTTCCGATGTCACACCCCTTCCCTATTATTTAAAGACTATACCTAGTTAAAATCGTGGCTAGCAAACTTTAGTACCTTCACTTACAGGATGACTCCACTATCTATGAAATCAGATCATGTTATTTAGCATGCTATATTTATACTATATATTGCGAAGGAGTTCACTGTGAACAAATGATTTTTAGTACATTAAGAACAGGCAAGTAACGACTTTACTATTCTCAAAGCACATAGCTTAATTTATCTGTGAATCAATAAAAAAAAACTCGAATCCAATTAGGTTTTGCGAGGAATCAACGATTCGCTTGTAAGCGAATGATTTTTGCGAACTCTCAAATCTTGCTCGCATTCCACAAATGTGGAACCCAATCAAATGCAACCTCAAAATTTTCCTTTCTAGAACTAATGATAATTTATATTCGCAGGTCGCTACGAATAAATGAAAAAGTAGCTGTGTATGAAACGTCAAAATTTGAGAATATTCGCTCGTTCAGATTCGCATTTCGCTGAGCTGTGGACCATAAATCTACCTACACTTGCGGTCATAAAAACCGCACCACCTAATGAGTTCTCAAAAAATGCCTAATTACATCAGATCGTAAGGGTTTTTCCCATACTAATGAAGGATATTCGCCATAGCGGAGTTCGGCCTTGTATTTAGTGCAAAAAAAAAATCAGTTTGAATTGAGCTGTGACGGTGACAAGTAGAAAAAAGTGAAATGTCTAGTAAATATCATCAACTGACTCGGGACGAAAAAGTTCAAATATTGACTTTAGTCGAAGAACGACTTGGCTATCGTGAGATTGCGGTTAAAATAGGATGCTGCCATTCAACTATCGTACGACTGATGAACAAAAAAGATAATTTGGATCCACTGGAAAGGAAAAAAGGCTCCGGACGAAAACGTAAAACAACCCAGAAGACGGACAATGTATTACAAGGAATTAGCATGAAAGATCGCTTTAAAAGTGCTGTCCGTATAAGAGCAGAGCTGAGTGAATTTTATCAAGTTGATCTAAGCGCCGAAACCATACGCCGACGGTTACGGGAGATAGGTTTATATGGAAGACGACCAGCGAAAAAACCTCTCCTAACCACAAAAATGAAAAAAGCTCGCTTGACGTGGACAAAAAAGTACGAGGATTGGACGCAGGATGATTGGCGATGTGTGATATGGTCCGATGAAAGTAAATTTAATTTGTTGTGTGCCGACGATTTGCCATACGTACGACGGTCAGCAGGTGAAAGGTTCAAGGACGAGTGCATAGTCAAAACAGTGAAGTTTCCTCAAAGCCAGATGGTTTGGGGATGTTTTTCTTTTTACGTTTTGAGCCCTTTGCACTTTGTTAATGGAACTATGTACGCTCAAAAGTATGGAGAAGTAGTAAGGGAGTTTTTGGTACCAGCAATTGAACAGCATCATTCGTATACTGACAAGTGCATTTTTCAAGATGATTCTGCACCTTGCCACCGCGTCAAATCCGTAAGTAAAGTGTTATAAATCAACTTCTAGATGTCTACTTTATAAATAATAAACTGAAAAGTAACTAGAGTCTTTCAATATTTTTCAGCTCAAGACAACGTTTGATGACCTCGGAATTATCAGACTAGACTGGCCAGCTAATTCGCCCGATTTAAACCCAATCGAAACAAACTTGTGGCATGTAATGAAATGTAAGGTGGCTGAACATAAACCAGAGAGTAAAAAAAAGCTAAATGAAGTTCTGGAACATGTATGGAATACTGAAATTTCAAGGGATATTACTGAAGTTCTAGTAAACTCGATGCCTTCTAGAATAAAAGCGGTTATAACCGCCAAAGGAGGAGCAACTCGGTATTGATAATTTTTTGGTAAAATTGGCATATCTAAACATCTTATATGCACATACATAAAAAATGTATCGTCTGATTTTGTTAACCAATGACTGTATTAAAATATTTTAAAAAAATAAGAAAATTAACTGGTTTTTCTTTCTTTGTTAATATCTTTTTTCAAACATTCAATAAACAGATGGAAATTAGATAGAAATACTTATAAACTACTGCGGAGTACTCAACAAAAATTTCATTTCATTATAAAAATTATTATCGTAGTTATTAACAATTTTTAAATCATTTTGATATGGTGCGGTTTTTATGACCGCAAGTGTATGTATCGTATATATCCTGCGATAAAAATAGGTATGCTCATTTTGCTTACTTTTTATAGTATGCAATAATAGCAAGCAGAACTGTCATTTACAATTCCCATTTTTCGGCCACTTGTAATAGTCATTTTGACTGAAAAAGTGTGCTTATTTTTTTTACGAACTTAACACTCAAGTGGGTATGACTACACTTATGATGCAAAGCGTGTGCTAAGTTTTTCCGAAAACGGAGTAGAAGATGTTTTGCAATCCACAAATACATTCCAATGTACTACAATCCAGAAATACATTCAAATGTACTACAATCCAGAAATACATTCAAATGTACTACAATCCACAAATACATTCCATTGTGAAATAAAATTTGTCTGCCGTCGTTAAGAAGTCAATAGGACAAGTCGTTTTATTAAGTGGTCCTGTACAACAATTACAAAAATCTACACTTCTACGTACGCCAGCGCCATCTGACAGTTGGTAAGATGAAATGCATAAAAAAAATTTCACCAAAGTCCCAAACCTTTAAAAGTATTTTTTTTAGATAACTAAAGAAAACTTATTGTCGAAACGACTGCCAAAACAAGTCGAAACAAAGTTACGTGACGCCGACTTCGAAAATTTCAAAAATTGTTGTCATAGGTAGTAGAGACGCAGTGTTAGCGAAGTTTACCACTTCTCTGCTAATTTCCGAATAAAAATACACACAATTTCCTCGCACCTAATGTGACTATGTGGTACAAAACCTCCCGTCTTTTCTTTTTTTCTGTCTTACATGCTTTGCAAAATGTTTTTGAACGTCAAAAGTAACAAGCAAAAACAAAACAAAAAAGAAATTGTAAAACAGGAGCAAGATTTTTAGATTGGTTATTAAGTAATACTATTTTATTGATCTAATAATGTGTTCTATTGGATTAGGAGAACAATTCGTCTCAATATGCAACTCTTTCCTTCCCCTTTGTCCATGACCAAGTCTAACAAGTTTAAACTTTTAATTGATTTGCTTTTTTTTTTATAATTCCTGCCCAAAGAAAAATCTCGTGTAGAAATTTATAAGAATTAACAGGGTGGGGAAATGAATTACTGTCTCAAATGCGTTCTCTTTTACAAATTTTTCTCGCGGGAACAGGTTTTTGTACAAATTTGGAGTCCTGGAACAGACCTATTGTTCGCTCATATTGTTCTCACTGTATTGTATTTCGTTTTTGGTGTCACTTTCCCTAAATAAATTGAAATTAGGTTTGAACATACTCAACGCCACACAGAATTCGAACTTGCTCTGCTCTCATTAAATATACCTTTCCTCACTGATTATGAACATTGTTATCTCTTTTCGTTTGCCGAGTTAATGTAATATATACATACATGTATATATGTACGTATTTGGTATATTCGCCTTTCATTCTAGGGAGTATTCGCTTTCCTAGATTACTTATTTAGATAGGTACTTAATGTGGCGCTACCGTCCGGGGTAGACCTGGGCCTCAACCAAGAGGCATCTCCAGCCAGCTCGATCTGAGTTGCTTGAGGTCCCTTTTTACTTGCGTGCGCCACTTGAGTGGTGGTCTTCCTCTACTGTGCTGTCCCGCGGGGGCGAATTACAATACTTTTTGGACCGGAGCATTGGTGTTCATCCGCTCCACATTCCCAGTCATCTCAACCTTCACTCTTCTGGCTAAGTCGATACCGCTGTACGGCCACAATTCGTTATCGTATCTCCTCCTCCACTCACCGTCTATGCAGACGGGACCGAAAGTCACCCAAAGAATTTTTTTCTCAAAACAGAAAAGTGCACTCTCATCCATTTTTGATAAAGTTATTGTGTCTGCGCTATAGAGTAGGATTGGTATTATTAAGTCTTATATAGGGTCACTTTTGTTGTTCGCGAGAGGGCTTTGCTAGTCAATTGCCTTCTTAGCCCAAAGAAGCAGCGGTTGGCAAAAGTTATTCTTCGTTCGATCTCAGCGGTGGTGTCGTTGTCTAACGTAAAAGCGGATCCTAGGTAGACAAAGTCCTGAGCTATCTCAAAGTTATATCTGTTTAGGGTGATGTTCTGTCCTAGATGTCGGTATTGGCATATACTCGGTCTTGCCCTGCTTGACAGTTAAACCCATCTTCGCCGCTTCGATTATGTCCATACCATCGGCGTATGCAAATAATTGGGCGGACTTTTGAAAGATTGTGCCTCTTGTGTTGGCGTATGAGTTTCGCACTATTCTTTTATGAATGATGTTAAAGGAACTCCATCAGCGCGCATCACCTTCTCTAAATCCTTTTTTGGCATCAAAGGTTGTTGGAGGTGAGTTCTTTACTGAACTTGATGGTGTAACGTGCATTCTCCATCGTCATCCTGCATAAACGGACGAGTTTGGCAGGAATGCCAAAGCCAGACACTGCTTTGTGTAGTTCTTCTCTATAGATGTTGTCATACGCGGCCTTAAAATCGATGAATAGGTGGAGTGTATCGATTTGGAGCTTATGGTTTTTTTTCCTAGATCTCCCGTAGTGCCTCTGCTCTCCTAGATTAAGCGGTTTGTTAAATTTGCGATATACATAGTTTTTTTTCGGTACAGAAGTCTAGACAAGCTGGCGCACTGTGTATGGTTTCGCTTCCCCCTCCATTGCATTAGTTTTAAGTATTTATTTTATGTTAAGTGAAAACAGTTTAATGCAAAAGCAATGTGTATACTGCTCCGTGAGCAAGAGCAGTTTAATCATGTCATTCAGCCAGGTGGCATATCACAATATAAAGCAATTGTCCTAGCAGAATATACATATACAGCCTCTAATTGCTAAAAATAAATAGATAAATTGTCAATTTTGTAATACCGTTTATAAAAAGTCTCAATAAAGTACTTGAATACTTGAATTGCTCAAAAAGTAACATCCGTCCTTCTTTGCCACATACAAAGTTGTTGAAGGTATGAAAATAAAAGATGTTTGCTTCCATTTCAACTTTTCTCCTCGGATTTGAATTTCGGTATTCCTCTTATTCTTATTTTTCGCGTGAATATCGTTCCTCATTTTGATCAAACGCATTTTTCTTTCTCGCGCCGCAAAAGAGCATTGATAAACTAACATAGATTCCAGTTTTTGGCCGTTCCGAATAGACCATTCCGCTGATTGCCTCTAACTATGTGACCCAGCCTGTGAAAATGTGTGAATTGTCAACAATGTCAATTGCCCTCATGTACACAAAAACGTCATCCATATTACTCATTCACAGTGAACTTTACGTGTAAATTGCTGTCATTGTAGCAAAATCTAGCTGTTTGCAGGCTTGGACAAGTGTTGGTAGTTCACTTATATGTAGTGTATTTGCGAGAAGTTTAAGACTCTTTTCATAAACTGTTCAATAAAACGACCGTTCCTTGCTAAATTCCCACATACACACAACTTTAAGTCACGGCATATCCGGACGATGTACATCATTTAAGAGAAATACAATATAATACAAAGGTTAATATATTACCGACAGCTCTTACAATATTTTTTCTTACTACAGCTCGGCCATCCTTACTTACAGTCGTCCCGATTGCTATCATCCTGCCTTCTACAACTCATATATGGTTACAAATTCGCCACTTCCCATATTCCTGTATAAGGTATCTGGCTTAACTGAAACCCTTCTACATATTTAATTAGATGCATGTCATTTGGCAACACTCGACTCTCTTCATAAGGTCCTTTAAATTGTGGGATAATTTTTTTGCATACTCCAGGTTGGCTAACAAAATTGTTCGCCATTACGTTACCTCTTATGTTATATTCTTTACAAACTCTCTTTTTATTTATCAATTGTTTATTGTAGTTTTGTTTCTTGCATTTATATCAGCTGCTTTCCTTCGGATATCTACTAAATCCCTTACTTTCTCATTTCTGTTCATCTCTTAGAATTTTTCCTTCAAATCATCTATTATTCCCCCTCTTTGGCAGACCCCAAAAATCAATCGACTTGCACTTGTTCCAATACTCTTATAAATAGTAAAGGATAACCCAACAGCTAGTGTGGAAGTTTTCATTAAATTAAACACACATTTATTGTGAAATCAATGAATAATTCTATTGATTAATAAAGTTCGGTCTACGGCAATTATGAATAGAGTTCAACATCGTTCATGTGATCATCACGGCTTCTGCTGCACGCGGCAATTCGAAAGTCAAAATTATCGATGACTTTTTAAAAATAAGTGGGTTAATGACCGCAGTTTCAGTTTGGATGTTATGTTTGAGATCCTGAATTGACATAGACCTGCCTCTTCAAATAACCTCATAGGAAGAAGTCCAAAAGTGCCAAGTCGCATGAAATTGGAGACCAATCAACTTCTCCTCATAATGAAATAATGCTGTCTTCAAATTTCGTATGCAATAAATTGATTGATTGATGACTTGTGTGGGCGATAGCACCATCCTATTAAAACCAGAAATCGATCAGACCCAATTCGTTAAATTTTGGAAAGAAAAGTAGCCGGCCAACACGTTGCGGTAACGTTCTCCATTCACTTCGGCGACGAATTGTTGTGCCTGGCTGGTTTTGAACACTTCCGCATCATAGTGGTGATGTTTCGGCGTGTACGTGCTGGCCGAGCATGCTGATATGGAGTTTGACCCGATATCGAACCAGTTTCTTCAAAACGCTTCAGCGTTGCACGAATTCAGAACTCACTAGGGCGATTATGTTGACTGAAAAATTCACGAATTTTACGAAATGTTACTTTTACAGATCGCCCATTTCCGTAATAAGATTGAATAAAAAAAATGCGTTGTTGTGTGATAAACTACTTCATGACTAAAATTGCCAAAGACTGTATGACATCTGTCAAAAAGATCAACCATATTTAATTCAGTGAATGACAGTAGTTGGGAGCCAAAATCCACACCATCTGTTGGCTCAATCTTTATTATTCATAGCAAATTCGATTTCGGGAAAAACCTTGTCTAAAGTGAACATCGATCCTCCGCTTGTCATTTTTGTCAACATCGGCGCTAAGCTTCTATTTACCCACTCCGCCTGCCCATTGACCTGAGGAGAACCTGTAGCAATCTTAACCCGCTGTAAGTTATTCTCTTGTAAGAAACTTTTGAAATGAATGCGCTTCATCTCCATGACACCATCATTATAGGCCTACTGTAAGCACAAAAATAAGTGGAACGTACCGCATACAACTTTGTACATTTTGAAAAAGCGTCAACAACCAAAAAGATATTCTTTTTTTTTGATGCTTTAAGGGTCACTGAACCGAAGTGATCTACGTGAATCATATCGAAAGGGACATCACCTTTTGGTATACGAGTATGATCCTGAATCTTTTTCCGCATTTAGGACCTTAAGACAGTATCTAACACTTTTCACTTCCCACATGACCCATTTCATCATGATATTTATACAAAATACTTCCTTCCATACTACTAAGAGAATATTCTGTCCAACTTTTCTGTAAATTAACTATTTCGTAACTCTTACTTCCATCTGCTATCTTCTTCATTTTGTAGTCGTTCTCTGATCTTTTGTATTCATCTTTATTTTTACATATCGATAAAGTTTGCTTTTTTTTAAGTACTGCCAAAGGGTGACCAGATAAAAACGATAGGAAAATAAATGTAAATAAAACAACAGTGTGAGATATGAAATTGATTCTGGTTTTATTTTAAAGCTACGTTCATTTCATTATGTGTGGAATAGCGCATCATTTTAATGGCCGCCTCGGCTTCGCTGGCAGTGCTTCAAGCGGTCGGTCCAAGTTTTGCTGTCCTGTCTCCGCAAAGAAGATAACCTGTTACGCCAGATGCTACCGAAACATGATTCAGAAGATCCATTTCACAGCCGTTCATCTTATTTAGCTGCGTATAAGTTGGATGGAGCTGATTACATAGATAATTTTTGGGTGATATTAACTTGCATGATGCCAGTGGTCATCAAAACTGCAAGATATGGAGTAGATAAGTCGACCAAATAACTTAAATTTTCATGCAGTATAGGAATTTTGACCTAATTAAAGAGTTGAAATTCTTCAGCATATGTTATGGGTAGCCACATCTTGAAAACGATTGAGTTGTTCAAACTACGACTTTTGATTGAAGCCATTGTGTACATATCTACTGTAGATCCCTTTGGCAATTGTAGTGTTGGAGGAAGTGAATTACTAATCAGCTGCAACTGTTCACTAAATTGTCTTGGTGTTATCAATTTTGGATTTATTTTAGCATGATTCAAGTCTAACATAACGTTCAATAACACTTCCTGAATCCGTTCAAAATTTAATCAATATTAAATATGAAGTAAGAGCTGCCAACTCATGTTTTTGCTCGAACAGCATTTGCTTTGATTGAATTCCATTAGTCGTTCTCATTAAATAAAGATGAAGAGCCTTAAATTGTTGTTGGATTTCTAAGGTGTCTCTTTTCAAAATGTTGACCTGATATGGAATTCTGCCTTCATAAAAGATATTCTGCAGGACGTTCCTTTTCTTTGACTAAAGCTATTTGTTCTTCGATTCGATTAGCATTTTCCTGATCCAAAATTCTAAACAAACTATGTGCTAGTGTTCCAACGATGTCAAACGGAGATCTTGCCACTCTTATTTTTTCATATTTTGATCCTTGGGAACTATGCAGCAGCTCATTGTTGCTCTCTACCACCGTAACTCGATGTTGAAGGCTATCTACTATGGGTCTGCAATAAGCTTTGTTAGCCATATGTTCTGTGCATATTCCATCTAGTAGCCTAAGATGTGATTTTATTTTGTTAAATTCAAATCAATACGTTGTTAAATTGTAATGAATGTAAATGTTCCAGAAGGCATTTGTTATTTTTACCTCACCAATGTCTTCGAAGTAAATACCAATGCCGTTGTCTAATTTTATCACCGCAACTTGTTCATTTGTCTGTGCGAGACATAACGGTAATACTAAGAAAATGCACAATATTGAGGTAAGCACGCTCTTTATAGTAAGTTAAATTTTTTCCAACCTGAATTTGTTTCCTTACTCGCACTGGTTTCATTTGATTTTGGTCTTGTATCGTGATAAATAATTGATAAACAATTTCAGCAATCTAGTCCTCTATTGGCAATGGGCATAGATTGTGTATGGCTCTTTGGTATGCGCCATTTTCTATTTTAACAGTTGCCACTCGGATTAGATTGTCGCTTCCCTTAACAATTTCGGTTACTCGGCTTAGTTTCCATCGCATAGGTGGAGCATTCATTTCTTTTATTACAACCATTGTCCTAGGTCTTAGATTGTTGTGTTCCGTGTTCCACTTCATCCTTTGTTGCAATAGATGCAAACATTCTTTTGACCAACGTTTCCAGAAGTGTTGCTGTATGCGTTGTATTTGTCGAAATTTATCCAGGCGGCTTAATTTAGAGTCTGTAACATCTGGTTCAGGAAGCGCTGTCAGTGATGTACTTATCAAAAGAGCTTCCAAATCATTCGGATTTGTCGAAATAGGAGTCAGAGGTCTTGAATTTAATATAGCCTCCACTTGAATGACTATTTTTGAAAGCTGTTCGTATGTTAACGAAGCTTCCCCAAGATACCGAATTAGTGGCGTTTTTGCCGATTTGACAGCAGCTTCCCAGAGTCCTCCAAAATGCGGTGATAGAAGTGGAATAAATTTCCAAATAATTCCATCCTGCAAACATATGCCCTCGATTGTACACATATTGCACGCGTTCCTAATGAAAAGCCCTTTTAAACTCTGCGAGTTCGTTCTTAGCGCCAACAAAGTTAGTAGGATTGTCCCAAAATATGGTTTGACAAACACCACGTCTGCCGCCAAATCTCTTAAGCGCATTTATAAAAGCTTCGGAAGACAAATCTCCAACAACTTCGATGTGAACAGCTTTAATTCTGCCATATAGGATTTTGATGGCGTTTTACCTCTTACTTTGTGATGCGTTTTAACAGGACCACAAAAATCAACTCCTGAGTGTTGGATTGACTCTCTCTGTGGGTAGATTTCCCATCAGTAGCCATCCTGCCTACGCTCAAAATCCAGTATTATTGTCTTGAAATGGGTATTAATGTTCTGTATGATGCGTGCAAATGTTTTTCATGTAACTGAATCAATAGCAACTTGGGTACAAGACTGTTTTTGGTAAAAGTATCTGGTGCTTGGCATCTGGTAATAAATGCGAGTGTTTTAATCTGCCTCCGACTCTTATTAAGTTGATTTTCTCAACGAAATACGGATCTAACGACGATATACTTGATGGTTTATTGACCATTCCAAATTTCATCAGTAGCTCATACTCAATGGGAAATGTTGTTCTCTGAACTTGAATCAAAAGCAGACGATTCCCTTGATATAATTCTTGAACTGTGAGACGACCGAAACTTCTCAATTTTCTATGTTTCCCGCAATTGTTATAAAATCGGTAACAAAACAGGAAAATTCTTTTCAAAGCGTTAAAGGAATTTTTGTGATTAAGCTTTTCTACTGCATCTGGGATAATTGAAGTTGTTAGAACTGATTTGATTTTACGATATCCGAGAATAACTTCTTGTATATTCAGTATATACATATTAAATACAGTATATTGTATATCCAGTTTTCGTCCAAAATATTTCATCGGTTTCAAGGAACTTTGGTCCCTTGAACCAAAACGTTGATTTAATAAGTTCCGAAAGAGTGGATCCTCTGGATACCAGATCAGCTGGATTGTGTTCTCCTTTTATGTAACTATATTACTGAATATCTGTACACGCTTGGATTTTGGCTAACTTATTAGCAACATATGTCTCTCAAGTATACGATGGTTATCTTATCGTTGTATAGTAATATACAATATGTTATCAATTTGACGATATAAGGCTTGACATAGCCTTTTCACCAACTCTACCATCAAAACAGCTCCTTGTAATTCTGGCCTAGCTACACTTATTGTCTTAAAGAGCCCCACGAGCAAAGTAGTTGGGAGTAGATTTTGCCATCTTTGTGAGTTGATCTGATATACACACACTATCCATATGCGCTAAGACTGCTATCCGCAAATGCATGTAATTCAATTACCTTTGCAGAGGGTGTAAGAACTTAACGTGGAATGCTGAGTTCATTTAATGCTGAAAATTACTGCACATATCTCCTCCAATTATGAGGCTGCTCAGGTAGTAATGTTTCATTCCACGATAATTTAGTTTTCCACAGCTCCTTCAGGAATAACTTACCAAGCACAATCACGGGGCCGATCAATCCTAACGGATCAAATAATCTTGTGATGGTTCCCAGATTAGTCCCAAAGTCTTAACTACCTCTGACTGATAAAAGGTAACGAGGTTCTTCTTGTGCTCTTCTGGAACTTCTTTTAAGACCATTGGGTCATGTGCACAAAACGTCCGCAATTCAAAGTTACCCATTTGAAGCACTTGTTTAATTTCATTCAGTAACTCACGAGCTTCAGCTACTGTTTCTGCACCTGTTAGACAATCATCTACGTAGATATTATTTTGGATAACAAATGACGCTTTTTCGAATTTTTGTATGTTGTCTTCTGCCATCGTGTTGCTAAATATGGTGCAGAGCCTGTTCCATATGTTAAAGTGTTTAATTGATACGTTTTTAGCGGATAATTTGATTGTGGTCTCCACAAGATTAATTGGTAAGGTCGATCCTCTTGTTTCACCAAAATCTGCCTGTACATTTTGCTTATATCACAGGTGAAAACATATCTATGCATTCTAAAGTTAATAATGATAGAAAATAAATCAGGTTGGACTGTTGGACCAACCAACAGAGAGATTTGCCGCTGCTGCTCTTTGCCGATGCATCAAAGACAACACGAAGTTTTGTTGATAAGCTTTCAGGTTTCAAAATACAATGATGAGGAAGCATGTAATATGTTCCGGTTATTTGATTATCTGATATAACGTTCATACGGCCTAAAAACTCATACTCCTCCATGAATTTGACGTATTGATCCTTCAGTTCTGGGTTTTTTTCTAGTTTTTTCTCCAAAGATGAAAACCTACTTCTTACCATCTCAATGGAATCTCCTAAAAGTGTTGTTGGATCATCTTTAAAAGGCAATTTTACTATGAAATTCTTGTTCTCAAACGTTATATTATTTTTAAAATGCTCTTCACACCTGAACTCTTCCTCACTCATGGCTTTTACCGGAGTATCATTAACTTCTGTCTCCCAAAAACTACGTTCCAATTTATCCAATGTAGATAAGGTGGGTTTCGTTGCAATAAGAGTGCAAAATGCTGTATCTTCCTGTAACTATCCAGCCCAATCTAGAGTTTCTCAAAACTGGTAGATTTTATCCGCATCGTATCTCCCCCTGAAGGAGCAGGTCAAAGAAAATTTCTGCTCATATAAGCAAGTCGATCGGTTCATTCGTATGGAAATTGGTGTCTGCCAGTTTCACTTCTGGGGGTATACTCAAAATTGTAGCATCAAGTTCTATATTTGATTGATAGTCAGTTACTTTTGGCATTACTGCATCAATAGGCGGAAAATGATGAATATCTTGATTTGATTTGATTTGGGAGGCAATTCCACTAATTGGAATATTTAATCTCGATCTTTTTGCTCCAATTTGTTGAGCGAATTTTTTTGTTACGAAGTGCAACTGTGATCCTGAATCTAGTAACACCCGACATAGAATTCTAATGCCGTACGAGGAAATGACATTGACAACGGCTGTTGATAAATATATGTATATGCTAATTTTTATATGTGTGACCTATTTTAACATTGGCTGCTGTATTAGCTTTTTTATCACTTAATAAATCATTGTAATTAAGGTTAGACTTACTAGACTGAACCAATGGCGGTGAGTTGTTGCTGTACGCTGACTGGCTTGCTTCTGCATTCTGATATGGCTTGACTTGCTTTTTACTCTGCTTCAGTGTAGACTTTTCTTATGGGTGTAAAAGCGTATTATGCCTTTGATAGCGTTTTTGACATCCTCTCGACTGGAATGATCGGGGAAGTGGTCAACCTTCAAACAGTTTCTGCAGATCTTCAGATTCCGAAGTAGTCCTTTTTGAAATATGGATGTTCTAATTGTTGAGAAAAACCATCTCGAATTATGTTGTCGATGTTATCAAATTGATCCCAGTTTTATGTCAATTCTGCCAGTTCATCCTCGAGGTATTTGAGAGTTTTTCTTACCTCGCCGTCCTTGTTGTAATTGCGATTTGAACAATTTGTTCTCCAACAAGTTCCTGTTGATCGGCGAAGTACTCCAAATTCTCTCATTGGTTAATGCTTTCGAGCTGCGAATTTTATTGAAAAAACCTGACCGTTGGGATTGATCGCCACAAAATTATGTTTATTTTATTTTGTTAGTGACTGAATTTCACTTATTTGTTCACTATAAATGTAAATAGTCATCACTATAATTGTCCTGCCACGGTCGCCAAAATTATGTTAACTTGATATTTTATTAAATAATATTTATTTGACTTCGTCGTTTCGTAGTTCTGTTGGAACTAAACTCTTAATTTACAATTTAATCAGGTACATATTACAACCGTGAGATCAGACGCAAGCAAATTGAAATGCGATAACCGTGAACTTCGAATTCTGAATCTGGTCTCACGCTTAAACATTAACTATAAACTATTTTTGTCTATGATAAAATTATAGCTTGAGAACATTTATGAAATATGATTTGCATAACAGTAATCAAAGCGAAATTTAAACAGCCAATAATTATCCAAGAATGGGTCTTGCATCGTCGAAACCGAAAAACTCTCCTTGCTGGTTATAAGTGTCGGTGACAACCTACGTTGGAATGACTACATATTTCATGTCACTAAAAATGCTGTCTAGGTTTCCTCAACCGATGTAAGAAATATTTCATCACATCTGATCTGGCCTCAATATATAAGGCATTCACACGCCAAAAATTGGAGTACAATACCCACATCTGGTCAGTTGCTCCCATAACATCTCTGAATCTGCTAGATACGAGTCAAAACCGTGCGACAAGACTCATAGCTGATGCTAATACCGCTCCGTCAATTGACGCCCTTAAACACCAACGTAATGTCTCCTGTCTCATTTTGTATTATCGCTATTTCCACAACCAGTGCTCACTTCCGGACGTACTCTAAAATATCGTGATTCGTTCCTAAACCGTACAACTCGCTTATGGAATGCCCTGTCGAGCTCTCTTTTCTGGTCGTTATAACTTGCAAGCAATTAAGAACAATGTACGTCGGTACCTACAGAAATACAAATATGGAAAATGTTGTCGTAGAAGTGCATAACAAAGATATGCCTCATATTAAAACCGCCCGGCAATCCGACAATCCCATCTACCAAGAGATACGCTAATATAGATGGCAAACTTTACCAATATAGGAAAAATATTGTTAGAGCTGCCGGTGATGACGTATTAATCTTTGTATTGTATTCAGTATTGTATGTCTCTTAAATGGTGTAAGTACATCGACGAGTATGCGGCGAATTGAAGTTAAGTATATGTACGAGTATGTTTGTGCGAATTTGGCAAGGAGCAGTCATTTTATTGAACAGTTTATGAAGAGTCTTAAAATTTTAGAAGTGACATAAGTGTTTAATTTAGTAAAAGTAAAGGCCCTTGAAAAAAAAATCATATCTATCATAAAGAAAAAAGTGCAAACGAGTTTTTGATGAAGGCTTGAAAATATTCGTACGAACGACTGTAACTGAAATATAATAAAACAAAACAAATCCGTTAGTACTTTTCACCCAAGGTACATATAGTATAATAAGGGAATAAACTTGACGCAATTATTTCGGTCTCGTTCTGCGCATCTGTCAAATTCTGGCAATATGGCCGACCACAGTGACGACAAAGGCGGAAATATTTTGGTTTCGATAGATTTTTGATTTAAAATCGATTGTGCTATGTACAGGTGTTGTGTTAACAACTATAAAAGCAAAAATAAAACTGAAAATGAGGAGATATCGCATCACTAGTTTCTAAAACAAAGTAAAATGTGCAAGCAGTAGGTTTTTTGTGCCGCCGAAAAGACAAGTTAAGTACAAAAACGGCGCGAATTTGTGGGAAACATTTTAAAAAAAGTGATTTTGTCACTAATCCATTGTACGAGCAATGTGGAATAGTTCTGGCACCTGGTGGGACTCTGCACCGACATTTACCACAGTGAAATTTTGGGCAGCTGAATTTAAACGTGGCCGTAAGAGCTTGGGAGATAATGAACGTTCGGGACGTCTAAAAACTGCAACCACTGACGATAACATTGCTAAAGTTCACCGAATGGTGTTAGACGACCGTCGAATTAAAGGGGGAGAGATAGCAGAGGTTATGAAAATGTCCAAAGAACTTGTTGTTACATATTAAATTAAGATTTGGGTACGAGAAAGCTGTCCGCGTGGTGGGTGTCGCGTTTGCTTACTTTAGACCAAAAACGTGTTCGAATGAACATTTCCAACGCTCTGTTGGCGCAGTTTAGATACAATAAGTCCGAGTTTTGGCACCGGTTAATTACTCTAGATGAAACTTGGATACACCTTTATACGGCCGAAACAAAAATTCAGTCAAAACAGTGAACTGCAAAGGGCGAACGGGCTCCAAAAAAAGCAAAACCGTTTTTTCGGCTGGGAAAGTGATGGCGACTATTTTTTAGGATAGTAAAGGAGTTATTTTAATCGATTATCTTCAAAAAGGAAAAACTATTACAGGAGCATACTACGCATCATTACTTGCCAAGCCGAAGGCAGAAATTGAGGAAAAATGGCCACATTTGCAGAGAAAGAAAATCCTGTTTCACCAAGACAACGCGCCGTCTCAGACCTCAGCGGTTGCCATGGCGAAAATCCATGAATTACGGTTTGAACTGCTTGACCATCCGCCTTATTCACCAGATCTAGTCCCAAGCGACTTCTTTTTGTTCCCTCATCTAAAAACTGCGCTCGGAGGACAGAGATTTTCGTCAAATGAGGAGGCAATCACCTTCTTGAACAATTATTTTGAAGATAAAAACGCCAAGTACTACTCGTATTTGGACGGGTTAGAGAGATGGGAGCATAGCTGGGAGAAGTGTGTAGAATTACAAGGAGACTATGTAGAAAAATAAAAAAAAAATTTGAGAAAAAAATGACTTGTATCATTGGCCGGTCTTTCAGACAACCCGTTCGTCGTTCTTCTTGGGTGAACTGTCGTTTGCCTTGTGATAAAATGAGTTTGCAAAATGTTTTCGAATTTTTATTTATATTATGTAAGAAATCTATTTTTTCTTCTATTGTTTGCTTTTGATATTATCTAAGCTGTGCTTTATCTTTTTTTAGCCTGTGGACTTTGATTGCCAGGATATTTCTGAATTTTAGAATTTTTTTATTTTGGAGGATTTTGTTAATTTTTTTCAGTCTATTTATTTGTTGAATGTAAAAACTTGCTTTTTTATGTTCGCTTCACATTCCTTGCATACAGATTCTATGGAATCTATAGATCTGTTGCAGTCTATAAGTGATGAAACTTCATTTAGTTCATCGGTACTCGCTTGCGATTAGAGTAGTTTATTTTGGCTTTCTTAGGATCAAAAGCAAGTTCATTGTCATTAGATTCCAAAAACGTATTCACAGACAGGGTCACAAGGATAGCGGCGATCAGTAGAAAACCGATTTTGATTTTCCAGTATTTAGAAAGTTTGCCACTAGGTTAGTTTATCTCACGATACAGATAATAAGGTAATATACCATATTGCGCAGGTGTCAAAAAAAGTAAATACCGAAAAATCCAAGATGGTTGCCGATGGTGATCAATTTTTGTTTACATATGCTGTACGTTAATAATTGCTTGAGTTCGAATTGCTTATGGAGACTTTTATTCCTTTATAATGATAAATGTTGATTAGTGGCGATTCTAAAACAACAACCATCTGCGACTTGGTGTCAGGGTATCTGGAAACAAATTCAATATGTGTGTGTATGAGAACATATAACACGAAAAGACGAATTCCATTCCGTGAACACATAAGTATGTAATTTATTAGAACATAAATTAATATAAGAATGATTCTATGCTTACAAAAACATATCAGAAATTCAAAATAGACTAGCTTAACTCTACAATTCTGCAATATTGTTTTTATCATATTTCTTTTTCTACTTGTTAAATTGCCTTCTATTGTATTATTTAGGTGTTTAATTCTAAATTTCTTTAACTTTTTTTTTTGGACGGTATGTCTTTTGAGGGATTAAGTAACTGTTTTAAATAGTTACGACAATAATCTATTGTATATCATCTTTATTAAACATTTTACAAATTGTCTCCATATTTAGCATAATTTCGTCTTTAGGGTTTTGAAGATATCCCTCCGTCAGATGATTAGTCCACGTGAACGATGTCTCTTGCTGGGTATTTTGAACAGCTAAATCTGGATTCTTGATCCTGTGTCAAATGTATCCTGCCAAATGCTCCAGTCCATCGTACTCTAGAGATTCCAGTCGGGATTAAGTGTCCCGTACCTTCTAAATCGGGTGTATTATCTACTAAAGTATTGCCTGTTCAAGATGTAAATACGAACGTGTTGTATTAAAAGAAAATATGGTTACTTAAAGAATAAAACATACCATTCATAGATAAATTTCCTTCATTTCGTCCAAGTATGTATGAACGAAGTTGATACATGAATTCCAAACGGTTTGGATGATCATATAAGCCACCTTTGGATGGAATCGTTCCAAAAAAATTCTCTAAAACATCCTGATTCAGTCTGTATGTCAGTAAATACGAAATACTGACTTTAAGTCGTTGTACAGAAGTTTAAGAGAATTATTCGTCATGATAATGCCTAAAAGTATTATAAGATTGTAAAAACAAAAATTCGTTTAATTCAACATTACCTTTCTGGAAGGGTATCATGGTTCGTTTTCCTTTAACCCTCAAGTTTCCTTTAACCTGAAAGTCCAATGCCTTGAACTCGTTCGCGACTATCCTGGTAAGGAACTCTTACGTTGAGTCAATCGAACCAATCATTCATCTGAAATTGTAAAGATTTAGATGACACATGATTTTTAAGGATATTTGAATTATAAATTTGAATACCTATTTAAAAAATACAGAACACTTAAGCCTGCCTTCCAAACTTAGTTCCCCTAAACTACCAGCCCGTATAATAGCTTGAGGGACCGTGTGTGAGAATAATTTTGTTACAAGTTTCACCTTTTGAGGTTCTGCACTTTTAACATATAAATTGGTTAGTGATATTTTGTATGCAATACTCAAATCAGACTTATCATTAGTTTTCGAAATAAGCTCATCTATGATTCCTTTGGAAATGATGAGTTTTATGAGATGAGGCGTATCAGCGAACACATACTCCTCCGAAATCACATACTATAGCACACACTTTAAAACCACATTCACTTAATTGGTGAATAATACTAAATAGTATTTGTTTGGTCATCCGTTGGTCAAAATCGTAGAAAATTGGTTGTTTCCAATTGCCAATCAATCCCCTTATCATCGCTACTTGGACGTATTTCGTCAAATGAAAGTACACAAATTTTGTCGACTTGTTCCATATCGTTGTTTTTCATAATATTCAACACAAATTGGATTATTTACGGATATACCTCTAATTTTGAGCACCACTTTTTAATTGTTAACACACCTGGAAGAGGGTATTGTTTTCGTAACAGCAATCGGTAGGCTCGGGGGCCAGCTGCATATATTGCGATTGCATTAGCAATATCGTCTGTGATTTTGCACGTTTTTGAGGACGTTCTAATTTTCTTAATTGGCCCTTGGCAAAAATATGACCAACAGAGTCAATAGTTTGCTGCTGCTTCCAGTTTTCTGCTTTCAATTTTGCTATTTGCTCCAATAATCTGCAAAATACAAACAATGGTTGAAATTCCACATAATTACACTTAATTTGCATTATTCCAATTTAATATGTAGGGATGATTTCATCAGTTTCAATTCGATTATGGAACCTCCAAGTACTATTGCACTTGGATTTGTGTAAGCCCCCCCACCCGAAGGTACGAGTACCACAGTCTACCTTGGAAGCATCAGTTTGTGTAGAGCAATCACACTTGTTTGAGAGAAATAAACCCTCCGCGGGGACATCTATATCTATGTTTTCCTTGTCATGCGCAATTAGTGCATCACTGAAATAAAAAAACGAGTGTTAGTAGTGTAAATAACGGTTATAATAATTGATCTTCACATACCTTGGGATCAGAAGTCTATTTTGAATCCCTAAATACCGTGGACTCGTCACTTCTTTATTCTTTTGCAATGGTAACAAAAGTGAAGGAACAGCATCTTCTTTAATTCTAGTTGTTTTCAGAACTATTCCATATTGCTCGTACAATGGATTAGTGACAAAATCACTTTTTTTAAAATGTTTCCCACAAATTCGCGCCGTTTTTGTACTTAACTTGTCTTTTCGGCGGCACAAAAAACCTACTGCTTGCACATTTTACTTTGTTTTGGAAACTAGTGATGCGATATCTCCTCATTTTCAGTTTTATTTTTGCTTTTATAGTTGTTAACACAGCACCCGTACACAGCATAACGCAATTTAACACCTTTAAACATTGTTTAATCAATTTTAAATCAAAAGACTACCGCAACCAAAATATTTCCGCCTTTGTCGTCACTGTGGTCGGCCATATTGCCAGAATTTGACAGATGCGCAGAACGAGACCAAAATAATTGCGCCAAGTATATTACCTTATTATACAGGGTATCCCAGTTTAGCAGTACAATCCTTCAAGGGCATATTCCCGAAGTTCCGCCGAACAAGAAAATGTATGGCAGAGGGGGTGTATCCTCACTCCATTTCAAGTTACAGCCCATCAAGGTGGGTGACTTCTAATTTGGAGGTGTAACCACTTTAAACGCTATAATTTCTAAACTAGAACAAAAATAGTTTTAGATATTTTGGAAAGATAATTTAGTAGTGCATACAAGTGTTAAATGCTTTGGGTACATCTGTGCAGCGACAAAAATTTTATGGCTCGTTAAACTCAAAATTATGAAAATTTGCTGTTCCATTTTTTTACTTTTAATGCATTTTTCTTAAAATTTTTACTTAATAAATTTTCAAAATTTTTATGAAATTTTTATTCTTGCAAAATTTCCTAAAAATTATGTCAAGAAACCTTTTTACGTACGATCAACAGATTTTGTAGTAAAAGCCATTTTTCATTAAACAAAAATGGTCAAACAAAATTAAGTGAGAATAATAAACATTGTCGAATAGAAAGAAAAAATCTTAACAAAGAATAATTCTTTGCTAATCTTTTCTTTTCAATTTGACATTGTTTCAACTGATCTACAATCGACATTTTGCTCTGTAAGTGAACAGCCGATTGATAAATTGATCTCCACAAAATGTATTCAAATCATGAATTCGCGGAAATAGTGTTTGTATACGGGTTCTGCAATGGAAACGCTTCGTTTGTAAGATTGGAGTACCAACTACTATACCCAAATCGTATAACACCGTACATCGGGCTATTCGCTGATACGTATCAGCGCCTCATTGGTACCGGGTCAACTGCATCAGACGCAGTGGTGGCAGAAGTTGAGGATGGGATTTTGCGTGTTGTGGAAGCTCAGCCTTCAGTCAGCGTCCGTAGACTAGCTGTGCAGTTGTAACTTCCCAAAACCAGAATTCACAGGACTATACAGAGAAAAAGATTACAACCTTTCCATTTGACACCGGCACAGGATTTACGACCAGGTGATGCGCAAAGAGGAGTGGAACTTTGCCAATGATTGCTGAGCAAACATGCAGAAGACGGGCAATTCCTCAAGAACATTCTGTGGACTGACGAAGCGCAGTTCACAAGAGATGGCGTTTCAAACCATCACATTTTGCACCATTGGTCAGACTAAAATCCCCATTTAATACGCACAACATCCTTTCAAAGGTAAGAATTTAATTATTGTAAACAACTTCTTCAAAATGTGTTGTTTATTTTAAAGGGGGTTTAGCGTAATTGTTTGGACCGTATAATAGAAAGCACTTTAGTAGGCCAGCACGTTCTTCCATAAATAGTTAATTCCCACTACTACCTGAAATTTCTTAGAGAACGATTGCCAGAGCTCCTGGAAGATGTTCCTCTTGTTCAGAGAAGGGTGATGTTCTGTCACAGTAGCAGCGGGGTAACTTCGTTCCTCAACCATACTTTTAGCGAACGATGGATTGGTCGATTCCGCCCCAACCCTTGGCCACCTATATCTCCTGACCAAACACCCATGGTTGAACGCGCCCGAAAGTGTATTTAAATTTAAGGAAGGCATTTCGAACAATTGCTATAAACATTCCATAAACTGTTCCAAAATAATCTTAAGGGCTGCAAGGCACAACTGTATCCTTTCAGAAATTTTCGGAAAAATCCGGTAATTCCTAAAAGTCTTCTGACGTCGTTCTACCTCAGCTTACTGAACAACACTGACCCATAATGATGTTTGAGAATGAAAATGAAGTTGTGGGGGTCCAAGCGTTTACAACTGGAGAATGTCATTAAGGCAGAAAATTGGGACATCCAGCCCATTTCAGGAGCTGAAAGTAAACCTCCAGCCCGAAAACAGTTCAACGAAAAGTCAAGAAAAGATTCTTTATATGGAAGAATCGACAGTTTTCAGCAACAGTTAAATTAACGAGCAGCCCAAAATGACGTCATTTATTTGACCTTGTTTCACAAGTCTGGGCGCTGACATGATGCGTGCTTCATTGAATAGATTAATCTGCTCTCAGTATTAATATACTAATAAGGAACGAGCAAATAATCAGCCTTTGTAATTTATTGTTAAGCGAAGCCCAGATATGCTTTTGGTAAGCCAAACTAATCTTAACAAGAATCACAAAATTGGCTATACTGACATACGAGGGTTGTCTGAAAAGTTTGCCAACGATATCCGAACAAAGATACAAGACATTTTTTCTCATTTTTTTTTTTTATTTTTCTACATAGTCTCCTTGTAACTCTACATACTTCTCCCAGCTATGCTCCCATCTCTCTAATCCGTCCAAATAGTACTTGGCGTTTTACTCTGCAAAATAATTGTTCACGAAGGTGATTGTCTCCTCATTTGAAAATCTCTGTCCTCCGAGCGCAGTTTTTAGATGATGGAACAAAAAGAAGTCCCTTGGGGCTAGATCTGGTGAATAAGGTGGATGGTCAAGCAGTTCAAACCGTAATTCACGGATTTTCGCCATGGCAACCGCTGAGATGTGAGACGGCGCGTTGTCTTGGTGAAACAGTATTTTCTTTTTCTGCAAATGTGGCCATTTTTCTGTAATTTCTGCCTTCAGCCTGGCAAGTAATGATGTGTAGTATGCTCCTGTAATGGTTTTTCCTTTTTGAAGATAGTCGATTAAGATAACTCCTTTACTATCCCAAAAAGCAGTCGCCATCACTTTCCCAGCCGAAAAAACAGTTTTTGCTTTTCTTGGAGCCGGCACGCCCTTTGCAGTCCACTGTTTTCACTGAATTTTTGTTTCGGGTGTATAATGGTGTATCCAAGTTTCATCTACAGTAATTAATCGGAGCCAAAACTCAGATTTATTGCCTAAACTGCGTCAACAGAGCGTTGGAAATGTTCACTCGAACACATTTTTGGTCTAACGTAAGCAAGCGCGGCACCTAACGCGCGGACAGCTTTCTCATGCCTAAATCTTGATTTAATATGTAACAAACAAGTTCTTTGGACATTTTCATAACCTCTACAATCTCTCTCACTTTAATTCGTCGGTCGTCTAACACCATTCGGTGAACTTTAGCAATGTTATCATCAGTGGTTGCAGTTTTTGGACGTCCCGAACGTTCATCATCTCCCAAGCTCTTACGGCCACGTTTAAATTCAGCTGCCCAACATTTCACTGTGGTAAATGATGGTGCAGAGTCCCCATACACAGAGTCCAACTCATTTTTGATTTACGTAGGCGTATTGCCTTTCAAAACCAAGAATTTAATAACAGCTCAATACTCAATTTTTTCCATTTTCATAAAAAAACACTCAAATCGACTCATTCAAACGACTATCAACTAAAAGCTGTGTGTCCAAAATGACTGAAACTACACTAGCTTCACTAGCTTTTATTGATGAGTGCCGCTGTCTTTACGTCGCGATCGGAAACTTTTCAGACAACTTTTCTGATAGACATACCGCATGGGAAAAGAACCCGTTGAAGACTAAATAACTTGTTGCAAAACTGGTGGTGCCAAAATATTAATACAAACTTAACAGGTATCCCGTCCTTCCTTTCTGAACTTAGCGTTGATAGATACTAGAATAGATCTATTGAACTTACTACGCACTCGCCGCCATAGTACGGATCTTACACGAGTAAACGCTGCTGCAACACTCTATCGTAGAGCACTGTGATCTGCTCTACCATTTTAATTTACGTTAAACTGGAGCTGAACACCCGACAAGTAGAAATCTGAGAAACAACAAGATTGACCATATTAGAATCAGAAAATGTTATTAAACTGTCATAACTGGACAAAAATCCTCCTTAAGTTAGTTCAAACGGACGAGTTGCCATAATAGGATTTTGAAAGCATATCCATCTGTTAAGTCAAGTTTTCATTTGTTTTGTTGTTTTGTGTATGTGCATTTATTCGCGAAAATTATTTTCAATCGTCTATGAAAAATTAATGAAAATATTGAATTACAAAGCCTTCCACGCTTGGCATAAGGTGATAAGTGTAGTTATATAGATCAGTATTCTTGATTAGAAATTAAATTTTAACAAACATACAGATGCTTACATAACTGCAGAGAAGGTCTCAGCTCTGGCAGGGAAACTGTTTTATAGAAGACAACTTCGACATAATCAGGCCAATTATGTTGTCTCGTATGGTTCATTGTAGCGCCGTATTATATGGAACACATTTTGTGGGTTTGAGAATCAATTGTTATCCGAAAAAAAATTTTTTTACGTTGAGGGTCGACTAAATAGCATTGACAATTTTCTGAATAAGGTGATTTGTAGGCATGTCGCAAGAGCAATAACTGACAATAGCCTGATCTTTGGTGCTTATTATTCCAACGTTATGTACAATGTGATTGCATTCCGATCCAGGAAAAGGAGGTTTATCTACGTCGTCAATGGTCAAGACCTCAGGTCGATACGCTCTTCCAGGTGGGAATTAAGTCTCGGGAGAGCGTGTGCAAGATTTTCACCTAAGACCACTGAAATCGCAATGGGGAATCTTTTGGGCAAAAGCTGGGGAGCGCTAGCCATCCTGCTTACAATTAAGTTAGATTTAGTAGTTAAGTTAGGTTAAGAGACATAGGTAGTTTTAGGTGTTAAACAAAAATTAATAATTATGAAAATGATCTACGAGTATATATGATTGTAGATGGACCGAAAAACAATTATTTTAGTTTGCTTGTTAAGTTTAGAGCGCACAGTTGGAGGCAGTAAGCTAGATTAAGTAAATATTATTGTTGAACTAGATTTAAGCATTTTTCTATTTTATATGTTTATATAGATACAGAAATGTAAGAAATGCATTGAAAAGTAAGAAACAGTAAGGCATGTAATATGTATATTGTACATAAATTGTAATATGCAATACATTAATCAATATTTTGTAAGAAAAGTTTTACTTACTGTTACTGCCATATGTGGATTTTTGTATTTTTTTAACAGATCATTTCTAAATCTTATAAGATCATAATCCGTTTTTTATTTTATATATTTTTGTTTTATGTTGTTGAATAAGTAAATGAGAGGAGTTGTAATTCATATGACTTTCAAAAAAATATAATCAAACAAAATAATAAAATTTCAACAATATGAGACTTGTATAAATATAACTGAAAATCTGCAAAGAAAGGAGCGGAAATTCGTTTACCGGTTATGTTTTCACATTTCACAATTTAATAGAGTTAAACATAAAGAATAAATTTAGATATGTAATTCAAGTTTATTGTCAAATAAAACATGTTACGATTTACATATTAGTTCTATCTATTCAAGTTATTATAAGTAAATTATTTGTAAATTATTTTGGAAGACATTTTCTTAGTTGTTATTTTTCTCAAACACAGATCTTAATATAAATTCAATCTATGTATATATTTGTATATATATATATATAAGTAAAACATTGGAAGACTTGTTTCGTTTTTGGAAGACATATATCTCTTACATTATATATTCACATATTTTTTTTATATTTATGTTTTGGCGTTTATATTGCTGTCGGCCTTTACATTATAGTCAAACGCATTACTACATATAGTAATTCGATTTGAATACTACACTATTAAATACAATGATTAAAAGCATTTTCAGCAAAATAAAATTTTAAATAGAATAATTGGCTAACGTGTTATTATAATGAAATTTTTGAAGTTAGGTGTAACATATATGCATTTAATAAAATGTTGAAATATTTCGATCGAGCATGATCTCTTTTTCCATATTTACAATAAATGGGTATACATGCATATAACTTAACAATTTTATCTATACATTTTAAATTGCTTAACAATATCATAAATTAAATATTGATTTGTTTATTGGCATAGCTTACTGATTAAAATGGTAATCCTATTTCAAAAGCTTCAATAAGCGCATTACCGGAATCATAAACTCCAATAACTCCGAATAGAACACCCAGAAATATAATGAGGTAATCGTAGGCAACAGCTTTTTGGTCTAATAAGTGACCTTTAATTTTTAGATGAAAATAGCATGGCCAAATAAAGCTCAACATAGTTCCGGTAAAACTTCCAATAAAACCCATTAAAATTGAAAAATGTGGAATAAATATTGCCATCATAATAGTTGCAACTATTACTCCAACTCGAAATGCGAGACCCCAAACCTTCAGTTCGCCATCTAGATGCCAAATCGTAGGAAATTTCGTTTTTGGAGGTCCACGAAAAAAAGATCTTTCTAACAATTCACAAGCAGCATAATAAGGTAGAGGGTAACTTAAAAGAGCTTTAATTACTAAGAAAAAATTAACCATGCCCTTAAAGCCTTGAGAGTGTAAATTATTTGTTATTACTTGCTGGGTATCATTTTGAAAAGTTAAGAAACATATATATCCAAACGAGGCTTTGAATATGGCTGCTGCAATATGGGACCAATCTAACATCCAATTAAATTTTGAACGATCAACCATATTCCCTTCTAAAGTTGGTAGAAAGATTTGAGAAGTGTACGAAAATACAATAACGCCTAGTGATATTGGAAAATTTTCCATATCAATGGTCCATTTTACTTTGGACCATCCCCAATCTCCAATTTGTAATAAACAATATCCAAGAATGACTGCATTTATAACTAAATGTGACATTGTGCACCAGAATGAAAGTAGCGACACCATTTTAAGTGATTTTAAGAAACCTAGGGGTAATAAAAATATACCAGTTAACATCATCCATGATCTAGAATCTAATGATCCCTGCGGATAGGTTCCTGCTAATAGATCTCCACAGACTACCACATATAAAATGCAGGTCATCAATAGTTCTATTATTTGAGCAACGCTTACCGCTTTGGCACCATATTTTGGACCAAAGCATACTTTAGCAATAGAAACATAACTATCACGAACTCGAACTGGTTGACCTGTATTTGGATCTGGCTCGTACAAACACTGAACTAAAACTTTTCCAGTGTAACAGCATATATGAGCAATTCCTACCATTGCTATAATTGCCCAGTAGCCCCCATGTAAGACTGCAAAAGGCAGTGATACGATGAACATTCCTTGTATTGCATTTGTTACATTCCAAGCTGCTTGAAATTCATTTATTTTGGCACTTGATCCTCCTTCACCTTCGCATACAAACGAGCTGTCTCCAGACCCAATACTGCCTTGTCTGTTAATAAAAATGCAACGACTGATTATATGAGTATAGTAAAATGCCGAAAGTTATCTAATAAAATATTATAAATATTGGTAATATCATATATATAATACAATAAAATAAATTTTGTTTATATAACCCAAAGTATTCGTACGACAGATGGTATAGTGCGATTCATAATAGTTGTCCAACGGCCACATGCGCAGAGAGAGAGTAAGAGAATGAAAATGCATAAGTGTACACGTCCTCTTCCACGTTTTTTTTCTCTTTCAGCGACCATTTTCGTATATTTATTGTTGCAAAGTTCCTTTTTTTTTAAATTTGAATTTTTGTGAGAGCAAATTTAAGAGACCCGTGCACTAGCCTGGCCAACAGTTTTGAATCGTACTATACTTATAATGTTGTATTTCAGTGCATTTGACAATGATATTTTACTTCTTAAAAAAAAATTCATTATTATAATAATTACGTGTTCAAATACTAATGTTGTCGGAAATTTGCCGCTGAGAAAAGCTTTAAAATAATGTTTTTCGGAGGCAAAAAAGGATTTGAACTTGTTGATCAGTATCAAAATTCTAATATTTAATGTAAGTGTAAGAGTACTGTAAAATATTTCAGTGGGTACAAATGATAGAACGTATTCCTTTCAATACAACGGCTTTATTCAATACAATTACAATTTACAATTCAATCGCTTTTCTCAATCACATTTCACTTTTCCACTTCATCACTAGAAGTAATTCACATTTCAAATTCCACTTTGGAAATTGTACGCACGTCTTGTCGGGCGCTGATATTTATACTCCCCTGACATCTTTCGAGAATGTTCTGTGCTATCCAGCGCTCCATACATTGTTCAATTTAACTAAATACATAGAATATTCGCTAAAAGTTTCCATTCTCCAATGGCTCAGTCTTCTGCTAATCAAATATGCAAATCTACTACTATTCAAATATAGATGACGCTGTTCACATTTAAACGGATATCACAGTACGTTCCGCTTCGATTTCATCACTTAAATATACAATATATACACACAAAAGAAAAATATAGGTACAGTGCAGTCACGCATTTCTTTGATTTTAGGTCTGTCATTGTAAAATATGATGCATTTAGAGTGAATGTATAATTTGGACGTTTTTACCAGCTAAAATTTGAAGAAAATTCTTGGTGACGGGGTTCAGTGGTTCAAATCGTCGGTTACTAAGTCAGATGGACAAAATGTTAAACCGAAAAATAGAAAAAACTAAACCTCCTTCGTCTTCGCCCACGTATTTGGATTGTTACTGCGCCCCCACCCTATTTTAAATAACCTCGTTAGTGAAGCCAAGTGTTTGCTGATATTTTCGGATTTGAGTTATTCACTTATAGTATGTTTCTTTCGGTATCCTCTCTTAACCTCGGCTGGAATTAAATGCACTGTTGCTTTTTGGGCCAGATTTTCCGATGATCTTCATTGAACATGGTAAAACCAACTATTTCCTTAACCTCAAGTTTCCCTACTATCGGTTGCTTAATGTGAAGGCTTCACGGATGCATATTTACAGCGCGGTATAGATGCCTTAAGAGCGCGATCCCATCCTGAGATGATCTCGTTTCTTTGAGGATGGTGAGCAGTTGTTCTGTGATGTTGGATGATGAATAGACGAGTTAACTCTCTAAGAATGGTGCTTTCCAAGTGTTCATTGAAATTCTTAGCCATACGCCGAAGCTCGAAAATCGTCCAGAAATTACCGCTCTAGCTACGGCCTAAGCTTTGATGTCTGGTAATGGGTAGGGCCCTCGAGAAAAATGTCCGTTGCATGTTGATTTATTATTTTGTGAATATAAAAGAAGACCAACCATATCAATGTGGGCAAGTTCGAACCTGCCATTTGGCGAAGTATAATCAGCTACCGGTGCTGGTTTGTGCACCTGGATCTTGTCTGCTGATAGCAATTGCAGTGTATTGCAAATTTGGAAATCTCTTTGCGCATTTTGAGCTATGTGTTTTGAAATCAAACTTTTACTCATTTTGACCGCAAGAAACTATTCATTATAGCTCTTCTTAAAAATGTCAATACAATACAATCGGTTAACAGACGAGACACGATACCCAGTCTGCGATTGAAATGACCTTCCTTGGAATTTGTTTATCAGGATCCTGTAGTATTTGCCTCAAACGGGTGTCTAGCAAGCGCTGCAGTCCGAGACCAAACATCAGCAGCGTTGTTGTTGACACCGTTATTGTCACGATCCGGACGTCTGCGCTGAATTTGGTAATGAAATCGACCTGGTCTTATGGTCTCTGTGTATGCAAAACTCTCGCTGATGGACCTAATTCCGAAATTACTTTAAGCCTAGGAAAATAGCTAAGAGATCGCGCTTGAAAGCACTCCTACTGTACCTCTTCTGCGTATCGGTTAGTTTTTGGAATAAAACCGCAACGCTTTTTTAACCCCAGCCACGATTTGGGGAAGAGCTGCATCGGAGCCACCTGTACAGAGAAACAATGATGCGTTGTACGACGAAAAGCGTAGCGATCGCCAAGTCTGCTTAGTACTATTAAAAAGTCGCTTCTGCTTCGGACTAGAGATTGGCATGGGATCCCAAAATATGTCCTGATCATATAAACTAAAACTACTCCTCCGAAGGGGGTAATGAATGCTCTATCACGGCCGTTTTTGGAACATCGGCTGGTTTTATTGGAAAGCACGCTGCAAGTTTGGCGAAAAAATTGTTCGTCCACCGAGATTGTTGGAACAATCTGGAATCAAAGTGACTGCCTAGCATGGTTATCGCATTGAGTACACGGTAGTCGCCGCAAAGTCTCCGTTCGGTTTTTTGAGCATATGCAAAGCATATGCCACTTGCTTTTGGATACTCGAAAAATCCCCTTCTCCATGAGGTATCGAAATTTTGCCAGTCGGCGAGTGGGCCTTTTGTATATCAGTTGTAGCGCAGTTCCTTGCAGGTCTTGTATTTAATCCTCTAAGATCTTTGAACTCAGCTAGAATGGAACCAAACTCATTTTTAGAGCTCAGTGTTCTAACAATTACTGAGCTAGCGAGCCATTACCCATCTCATTTATGGGTAATGCAGGTGTAATGCTAGTGCTGCAGCCAGACTTTATCATGAGAGATACCCAAATGCTCAGCGTCATCCGGACCATCGAGTGTTTGTAAATATGCACCGGTCATTCCCAGAGAATCGCTTTCCAAATCTAAACGTTAGTGAGGGAAGACCCGTCATACCCTACGAGGACGAAGTCTTACAAGCAGTCGCACAAGACCATAGCACCTCAGTACGTGCAAGAGTGCAACCATAGGAGTACCCAAAAGTACAACAGATCGAATTCTAAGGAAGAACCAGCTCCATCCGCACCATGTACAACGAGTCCAAAGTCTGCTACCCCGAGATTATCCAGACAGAGTGCAATTTTGTCAAACGATATTGTAGAGGTTCAGAGAAGATCCGAGATTCTTCGAAAAAATTCTATGGTCGGACGAATCAATTTTTCAAAGGGACGCGGACGGTTGCATGAACCTCCACAATTTGCACGATTGGCACGTGGAAAATCCACATTTGATGCGGGAAGATAGATTACAGTACCGTTTTAAAGTAAACATGTGGACGGGAATTTTGAAGGGTAGAATTATTGGCCTATTCGAGCTGCCGCAGAATTTGCATGCCGAGGTTTATTTCAATTTTTTGGAAAATCACTTACCAAATTTATTGGAAGTCGTGCTACTAAATATTTATGCATGCATGTGGTATCAACAAGATGGCTGGCCAGCGCATTATGCTCGCACAGTACGAGAGTTCCTCGATCGGGAATACTCCAACAGGTGGATAGGGCGGTCGCTTGATTTAAGTCCAACACCTGTCTTGATCATGTGTTTGGTCGCTTTAGAGATATACCAACTAATTTATGTACAGGTGTTAATCTCGACCTTAGAATTACAGATCATTGCTTGACTGGCATCATCTTAAGTAGCTTAAACAGCTTCCTACCCTTGCTCCATCTAAGGTAATTAAAATTAAATATATTCAACTGAACAAGAGTCTACTGAGCGAAAGTTGGGATAAATGCCTCCCAGGCACATGAGATATTTTTAAATACTCTGAAAAATTACATTGATTATTCCAGCGTCTCCACAGAGTTAAAAAAATCTAAAATTAGACTTAAGCCCCGGATGACAAATTAAACTTAATCACAATTTGCGCAAAAAATGTTTCAAACACTCACATAATTTAGCCTTAAAAAATCGTTGCACTCGTATGTGCAAAAAAATTAATAACGAAATTAAGATCTATCGTGATAGTTACTATCAAAGCAGGATACGTAATTCCCAAGGAAATCTTAAAAAAGAATGGGGAGGTGGTTAACAACATAATAAATCGCAAAACTTAGACCGTAATAAATCTATTACAATTATGTATGGAGATCTGTGAGATCTCGCAACATCTGATCTTGTGCATCACAATCCATAGCTTCTTTTTTGAACCAATTTTAGGTCTTGAGTTATTAAAAACAATAAATTCTCTGAAGAGTTCGAGCTCCTGTGGTTATGATGGTATATCCAACATTATTCTAAAGAATATAGCCTTCAATATAATTGACATTTTGGCTTACATTTTTAACTTCAGTATCTTCTCCGGAAAGTTTCCCTAACAATTAAAATGTGCCAATTTAATTCCTCTTTTTAAAAAGGACAGCAAAAACGAAAAGAGCAACTATAGACCGATTTCCTTACTTTCCTCATTATCTAAAATTTTCGAAAAAAACTATCAAAATTAGAATACTAAAATATCTTACAAAAAATAACTTTTTTAGCGAGAATCAGTTTGGATTTAGAGAAGGCCTTCCCACAGAAGATGCTCTGCTTGATTTTTGTGCTTTTTTGTACAAAGAATTTGATGCCAAATATCGTTGTTCCGGGCTCTTTGTGGACATTTCAAAAGCTTTTGACATGGTTGACCACAGCATTCTTTTGAATAAACTGCGATGAGAGGGATTCCGCGGTTTTATGATAGATCGGTTTGCTTCCTATCTAAAGAACAGAATCCAGGGGATAGTTTAAGTAGTTCATAGATTGTCAATCTAGGTGTACCACAAGGATCTGTCCTTGGTCCCATATTGCTTTTAATCTACGTCAACTCTATTTTTCTATGTACTTCCCTTTATTGGTAAGGTTAAAGCTTTTGCGGATGACTTTGCTTTTGTTTATAGCTTCACCACCCCCTTAAACTTAGTTGCGGAAATTAACCACGATGTACATTTGTTACGTCTTTGGTTTGTCAGATACAAGATTATAGTGAACAATAAGACAAAGTTAATGTTTTTCAGTTTTGTTGTGAAAGAAGCACTGACCCCTGAAATCACTTTACATTCATCTACCTGCTACAGACATAAATTGTGTAAATGTGTTTGTGTTGGGGAAAGCCCAGATATCCTATATAATGAAAATATGAACTGGCTGCTTTAAAATAGAAATAGTTAAGCAATACAAGTATCTAGGTATTATTATTGATCAGAGTTTGAGTTGGCGTGAGCACACTTCCAGTTTATCTTAACGTATGTATGTATCTTTTACCGTCTTAGGATATACTGCTCTGTAAACACTCTAAAGAAAGTTTATTTTGGGATTTTCCAGTCTAGCTTGAGAAACTTTTACTCGATTACTTCTTGTAAGCTATTTAACACCCTACCCGAAGATATACGAAACATTAGAAGCCTTTCGAAATTTTTTAAAAACTTTAAAATGGTGGCTTTTTCAACTTTAATCATAATGAAATTGAAATCTTGTTGCGCTTCATAACTTGATCTAGCTTCTTAACTTATTTATTTGTTTATTCATTTATTTACTTTTTTCTTATTATTTCGAATTGACTGTTAAATTTATTTTTTTTTATTTGTAACCATAAGTTATATAATTTAGTCAGAACACATACTATAATTTTGTATTATTGAAGTGGCATTTTCTCTATTTTTTTCTCTGAATACAAATGTCACTAACTATTCTCTTAATTAAATTATGGAGTAAGAATTGTTAACTACTTTTATGAAACATAATATGAATGAAAAGAAAGAGAAATAATGAATTAAAAACAAAAAAAAACAAAAAGAAGTAAAATTATGGTCAGATTTAACAAATTTATCAACTCTACATATGTATATACTTATAGGCTCAAACGACGAGTATGTACTCGTAATTGTTACCAAAAGAAAAAAAATGCAAATTGACTTACCTCTTTAAAATTTTTCTCGTTTTGTTTTTGTTTCTTGCTAAAGGATATTGGCTTGAGGTGCACCGCAAGCCGTCCTTCCTTTATCTTGTGGGAAGTCACTATTTTAATTAATCGAAAAGAAATGTTTAAACAGCCAAGCTTACAATACTCTAAATACATAATTCGAATTGAGCTTCTATCACATAACACTTAACTTTTATCTTGTTAAAACTAATGATAATCTTGTCTCCATGAATTGATTCTCATTGAGTTTGGTGTTGGATTTGAGATGTATATGACTTCGCTGAGCCCGTTATATATTAAAAATATTGGATTTCCGAAAATTTAGATGACCGAAGCAGATGTTCCATGGGCTTTGTAGCACTGTGGTATAGCTGGCGTATTGATGGTTCATCAAGCTCTTCCTGCCCAAAGAGATTAATTATTTGGACTGCCGACCACGTGTTAACCCAAAATTGTTGATTCGTTCCGCAGCTTAGTGGAATTGCTGAGCCCGGGGCACGTGAATGTACTTATGGTATTTTGGTGTACTCTTTTCTTCTTATTTTATATCTTAGCTTTCTGAACTCGAAGAACTTTCGCGACAGCAACAATGCCTGTTACGATTTTTACGAGATGATGGACGCGGAGTGGTGTGATTTACGAGCTCCACGATTTCCGGTCTTCGTTTTTTTTTCTTGGTTAACTTATGTTTTCTAGTCTCTTTTGTAGTCGAACTTTCACGTTATAAAATATATCTACAATAAGAGTACATACCTATATTATAAAAGAGAACAAAGGCTTCTCTATCGGAAGCCGCCAAAACGGATCTTTGCTCATTTTGCCTTAAATATGGCAGGTCATACTCATATGCTATCTCGCTTGCACTGACTAGTCTTTTGAATGGTGGAATTTTAAAGTTGCTAAAGTTCGTTACCATTTATTGAAAAAAAATCCGATACTACGCTTAAATTTTAACTCGCATTTTTCCTCTTTGATTCGGTTTTTTTTTCATTCTGAATAAAATCCTGATAGCTGGTGAGGTTTGATAGTTACGCCATAATCTGAACCATAAAAGTTCTGAGCTGACGCAGATCTAGATTTCCGGTGTTGATAAGGGAGCCGCTAGTTTACTTGCGAGATTGTACTGCACAGCTTTAAAGTGAGAATGGTTTCCACACTGCAAAGAACAAACCCACATGTCACATGATTCCGCTTACCCCTTTTCACAGGTACAAATCAGTCAATAAGATCAAAGCTGGTCGCCGGTGCATTATTAGGGATCTATAATTATAGCCCTTCCCACCACCAACTACAGCCTCCTAAAAAACGAAATGGCAGTAACCCGACTGTAGCGGAAATAATTAAAACACGCATGGAGAATCAAAACAAATCGAAACCTGCCACCTTCACCAGCTCCACTACACTCTCTGACAATAACGTGCAAATCGAAACTCAGAAAAGAAACTTTTCAAACATCGAACTAATCTCCTCACATTCACCAGTTTCAAAACAAATAATTACTACTAATAATGCAACACAGCTTACCACACACCACCCCAAAGGAGGCCTAAGAACCGTCTACAACAGGAAACCAACATCAAACATTAACCATATACTCGTACAACTAAAAAACCACTCTCTCCAAACGCTTTCAATGGACCACAAATAGAGGAAAGGTCAAAGCAACCTTCTTCCGCATTCATTCCGCAATACACCACAAATATCAACTGCAAAAGATCAAGCTGAACAATAATTATGGCTTCATTGGAAATTGACTTTGTCATCCTCCAATGGAACTTTCAAGGCTTTCTTAATAACAAACACGCTTTAGAACGATTAATAAATAACTACAATCCTGATATAATAGCACTTCAAGAAACCCACATCACAACAAATACAAAAATATATTTTAAATTTAAAAATTACCAACCTTTTCCCCATAACAAAGATTACCAGTATGCAAAATCTGGTATCTGTAAGTTTTCTTGTAAAAAAAACTATACCTATAGTATCACACATTACATCCTCTTCTAACCTGCTTCATGAAACAATTGAAATAAGAACAAAAAGACCGATAAAAATTATAAATTTATATAGAGCACATAGTGTAGAAATCATCCCCGAAACCCTGAATAATATTTCTTTAAGCAAAAAAAGTCACCACATTATTGTGGGAGATATAAATGCACACAATATATTACGGGGTTCAAATACAACCAACCCCTCTGGAACACGGTTTGAAAATTTTGCCCACGAACATATTCTTGTCATTCTTAAGCATTAGGAATACCTTCACGGCGAGTGATGTATCCTTTGCTTCCGAAGAAATTGCTCCTTTGCTAAACTGGGAGGTTGAACCTTCGGGTTCAGAGAGCGGAGATCATATATCAGTCATTATACGAACGCCAGAAGGAAGATTGCCGAAAAAATTTCGAGCACGCTTTAAAGAAAATATGGCAAACTGGAATCTGTTCAAATCGACAACGCAAACTCGCAGCAGCCAAAAGCATTCATGTAACCTAACAAAAATGCCACAGGTTCAAGAAAGAAATTTCAGCTCTGGTAAAGGGAAAAAATTTAGCCTGGGATAAAGTACGAAGAGCCCAACAACCGAGAACTGCGTTCTTTATAGGAAAACTTGCGCAAACTTCGCAAACTTCGAAGAGAATCCATTCAGACTAAAAGCTTATCGTGAGAAAATTTTGTCAACACCATGGACCCTTCTATGGACCTAAAAACCTTGTAGAGGTAAATTAGATCAATTCGTACTTCGAAGCCACCTCAAGGTTTTCCATATATGTTCATGGGTCAAACCCTTCAAAATGACACTGAGGTCATAGCTAATACTTTTGCAGAAAATTGGGAATGGTATAGTGCGGATACCACCTATCCAGATAGCATGATTCAAAAAAAGACTAATTTTAAAACAGACGACCTTCTGAACTCAACTGGCCAATCGGAATATCTTATCGATACAATAACACTGGCTGAACTTGAGATGACCCTACGGACTGCGAAAGGGACGACACCGGGAGAGGATAAGATTACGTACAATATGGTAAAGCATAGTGATGATAGTCTCGAAGGAAGAATTTGCGCTTTGTACAACAACAACTTTCCACACGACTGGAAGCGGACAAAACTAAAACCTATACCCAAAAAGCCACGCAACTGCCATTCTTTCGAGGAATATCGTCCAATCTCACTTCTTCCCGTTCTCTCCAAGATTTTTGAGAATTGAGATTTGGATAGACAATGGAGAAAAAGATGCACCCAGGGCAACACGCTTTTAGACCCAATAAAGGAACTCAGACACTCTTACACTCATCAGAACACAAAATCGCTGAAAACTTGTCTGGAACCAAGCATAGTGTGGTCGTGTCATGGAAAGGCTTTAATCGAGTCCTGTTTTTCCCAGCTATTAATAGGGTGTCCCAAAAAAGATCCTCAAAGTAGTTCAATCTTTTTTATCGGGAAGAACATTTCACATTAATGTTGACGGTTATAACTTGTCCTTAGTTAAGCTTGAAAACGTATTTCCACAAGGCTCGCCACTATCAGTAACTACATGCAACGCCTATATTGACTCACTAATTACCAGACTTGCCGCTCCAAAATATAACCTAGACTTCATAGGAATTTATGCTTATAATCTCTATGCTTTAGCTTCAGGGGATCCAAGTTGGGTCAAACAAATTTTAGAAGAAGCAGATTCAGCAATCTTTAATACTCAAAGCGGTTCGGTGGGAATTTTAAATGGGATTTACATTTTAACAATGTCTCAAACCAGTTGAAATTGAGAAATAATGCATTGAAGATGATATGTCCACGCCGGAATTGGCCGCACCTTGAAACTGCTCTCCAAATAGCGAAAACATTTATGGAAGCCACTCTTCAACGTGTTATGACAGTATACATGCGGACTACGAAAAACAATTCGGAAATATTACGCGTCCATTAACGACTGTTTCCACATAGCAACAGGAGCATTGAAAGCTACGCCTATTGCAGCATTCTGAGTCGAAGCTGGATTCACATCATTCGAATACCTAGGAAGAAAGAGAGCAGTAAATATATGTAGTAAGCAAGGCATTGGCTGACTTCATGCATGCATTGTACAATACTACTAAGAAGGCGTTTCTAGCAAAAAACCAATACGAAAGAGCTGTACCTCCGCTATAAGCGTCATGGTGTCCTTACTATCTAGCCAATATTTATGCCTCCCTAACATCCTTTCAAAAGCTGACTTTAAACCCCCTCCACATTTGAAAAGGAATTCACTGAAAATTAGCTCCAGTTTGAAAACTTACTTCCGTAACACGGGATAAACTATTAAAGGCTCTACACCTGGAAATGTTTGGTTCTTCAAACGCAGTCCGATTTCTATACACCGACGCACGGCTCGTGCAAGTACAATAATTGTATGTACGCTGTTATTGAGCTTAACAAAGATGGAGAAACCAAAATCATCCAAAGAGGATTCCTTCCGGAACTAGCCGGCAGTTACAGAGCTGAGCTAACGGCTGTCGAAAAAGGAATTTCCATCGCTCAGTCTTGGTCAGAGGAAACTATTATTTTAACTGACAATTTAAGCATTCTAACTGGACTACGAAGTGGATTGAACAAATGCCCCTCCCTAGAATACATCAGGAGTAGTCTTAACTCTAACGCGAATCTATCTTTAGCATGGGAACCAGCACACGTCGGAATTAAGGGTAACGACACAGCCGCCAAGTAAACCATCAAATACCTATTGATAATAACAACCTCCAATTCTTATCAGCCCACCACGAGAATCTTCAGAGGAAATCAGGAAAAGGAAACAACCGAGAAATGGGAAACCTGCCAAACATTTCTTCGAACGCACCACAATCTTCATACTCGTATTCCTTACCATAAAACATTCAGCAGAGAAGCCTGTTGTGAATCAGGGTAGGAAAAACCCTTTTCACAACTAACATCTTTATAATCTAGAAACACCCGAGGAATGTCAACATTGTGGAAGGGCTCTCACAATTTGGCATATCATGGTCACTTGCCCAATTTCCAAACGTAGTCATGACCCAGAAAATATCGGACAGCAACTAGCCGAAATTCTGAACCCAGTAAATGCTCAAACTATCAAAGAAGCCATATCTCTTTATCTTAAATTTAACGACATATCAAAAAAAGAAAAGAAAGTGTTATACCATATATTATGTTTTATTTTTATTATGTAAAAAACGAAACGACTATATCAGATGGTCTTGATGCCCAGATGTCTTCTACAAAACAGTTTACAAATGAATTGCTTTGTAAACTATTTAAATGTAAATAAATGTAATATAAGTCGTGTTTTATTCAAAAGTGGTTAGCCACTTTTCTACACGAAACAAAAACAAAATTAAAACTGGGTATAATTTAGTTCACTTTCAGAAGTGAGGATATATTTACGAAAGATTTGAATTATAGATGTCGCAACATACAACTGTAGGGCATTTATTCGTTTCCTGATGGTTGCCGTTTCTCCCTATTCTGGGATGTGTTCGTGGATCAACTTATGTTTTGAAAGAGCCAGTCAATAATGAACGTTCGTTTGGGTTTTTTACACTTGGAAAAAATAGTTATTTTTCTTCTACCCAAAAAGGAACTTCAACCTTTTTTAAAATTAGTGTTTGCGAAGGTGCTTATTTGCTTTCAGAATGCCACCAAAGCTCCAGTTTATCGGAGAAAGTATTTAGAAAAAAGCAACTTTGAAACCAACACTGCGAACATAACGGCGAGATAAAAGTGGGTATAGAAGTGAGTTGGAGCGTTTTTTAGAAAAGTGGATTCGCATTTTTGAATAAAACACGCCTACAATAAGTAAATTTCCATTCACAAAATTTAGCTCACATTTCAAGTTTGAGGGATTCAGGAATCAAGAAGTGTGCCACCAATCCACAGTCTTTTTTTAATCACACAAAGTAATCGGTAGACAGACATTGGGGTGTTGGAAGGAAGATTCACAGGTTTCTTCTTTTTTAATTTTTTGTGTAAGCTTGATGATTAGCAGGAAGTGAGTGAAAAGTTAATGAAATGTGCCTTATTTCAAGGTCAAAAGTGGTAGGATCATAGAAAGTACATACAATACATTAAATAAGTTAGCAGATCAATGACATTGTGATATAACTTTGAATGTGAATAGCGTCATCTACTATATATTTGAATAGGAGAAGACTTTCATATTTAAATAGCAGACGACTCAACCATAGAATCATAGATAAACTAACTAGATGTCAAACTCTACTAATATTTTTGCAAACCCTTAACTTTTGCACAGACACACTGTAAGTGAATTCCAATACTTCTGCATCTATATAACTTTGTCAAAATTTGCTAGAAGGAGAGCAATTTACAAGTAAAATTGCTAAAATGAGAGCGATTTGCACGAATGTGTGTAGTGGAGACGGCATTTTTTTGATTAAAATGGGCGTGGTTTGTATAAAAGGAGAGGGAAATTGCCATTGATGACAATTTACACGTATTCACAGACAGGATCACACGGATAGGGGCGATCAGTAGAAAACCGGTTTTGATTTTGAAATATCTGGAAAGTTTGATATCTAGGTATAGTTAGTCTATGCCATAGAATGGAGAGTGAAAACATTAGAGAACATTCTAGCAAATTGGAAAGATGTATGGAAGTTCTCGAAAGATGTCATGGGAGTATAAATATCAGTATCCCACTGTGGTGAAGTCAGATCAAAAGTGGAATTCGAAATGTAAGTTGCAAGTAATGACAAAGTGGTTTAACTAAAAGATAAAAAAAAGTAATTGAATAATATTAAGTTCTATCGTTTGAACCCACAAAAACATTTTACAATATGATAGTACCAATCTGCTGGGAAAATTCCTTGTGTAGTTCAACATTTTTAATTTAAAGCCACAGTTACTTAGTTTTAATTATGGATTATGCTAATAAATGAAATCAAGGATCCGAAAGGGACAGATTAAGTACGAGTATAAAGGATGGAATAGGTGGTCTAAATTAGTAAAGCTAATTTGCAATCGTGTTTTGCTTATTTTATTGTTAATGAATTTCGAATTATAAAATGGATTTAAAAAAAAATATCTGACACATTTCCTAAGAATCGAATGTCTCCTACATTTTGAAATGAGTAACAACAAATTACTTTTTGTGCATGTGGTGTATCAGAAATACTGTTGCAATTTCAAAATTAAAAAAAAAGAAGTAAAAGAAAGGAAAGAAAAAAACGAACTTAAAAACTTTGTCTGCTCTATTATCACGAAAAAAAAGGGAAAAAGGACAGCAAACTCTGCGTAGAGGTACAATAGTTCAACCGCGTTGCTTGTGCAGCTGATATATACTCGTATATTCATATTTGTTAGTGCCCGTAGGCAGTCGTTGTGAAAAAATACTAATAATAATTATTCAACTACGTTGGTTGTGTTGTTTACCTTCTTGCTTCGTCTTCATCACTTCGGGCCGATACGGAAATTGTTTTGTTTTTGTTCTGGGTTTAACTGGTGACAGCCCCAAAATGTCATTGAAAAATATTGACGACATAAAGGTAGAAAACCTAAAACGCGAATTGTGTACAATGGGGATCGACGCAACAGGTACCAAAACGGAACTGGTTGAAGGATGCGGTTAATGGTGAAACTATCGATGTGTCAGATGATGTGCATGATGAGATAAAAGATATAAAGGCACAGCTGACCAACTTAATAGTGCTCGTAAATAGGTTGATGACACTGGACGACAACGAATAGAAAAAGAAGACAACGCGTCCGAAGAAGATGATGAAAAAGACAGAGCCACAGGTACATCGTCGGAGTTTAGTGTTTCCAGTCTGAGGGACATTGTCGAAATTCTGCCAGAATTTAATGCAACAGAAAAATTGTTACTAACTTTGAAACGGTTCATCGATCGGATAAAATCCCTACAAAGCTTATATCGGCGGGATGATCGCGTGAGTTACAAATGTAACAACAACAACAGAACCATCAGCAACAAGAACAGGATCAATACATATAACAGTACTTCGCACCACACGCCATAGATAAATTGCAATTGGAAAGTATTTAACGTCAATGCACAGGTGTTTTCGAGTAAATTGCTTAACCAGCGGGTGCTGAAAATCTGGTCCCACGATCTCCTTTGCAAATCAAAGTTAACATTAAAATTAGATTAAGTTCAGTTCGAAGTAGTTTGTCGATCAATAAAGTTGTCCGAAATTAAGCCTTTGTATTTTTATGTTATGGTCATACCATATACGAGTAACTCGCGCTTTTATTTGCCGTGCAAACGAGTCTACGTAACCCCACAATGGATAGATAGCTGTGGAGGTATTTCTTTCCGGATTTCTTAAATAGCTCTCCGCTTTCCATAGATTCGGTTGATATTCATATACGAGTATCAATGATGAACTCGCAACTACATAGAGATAAGGGCATTGATGAGTATTTTTTCCGAATGGGCCGGAAGGCTAGCAAAAGGTGGCCTTGATGAAAAGCGGTCTGCAAGCATATTCGATTAATAATAAATAACACTCTTCTCCAAGACATTCCCGCCGGTGTAAGATAACCATCATCGACGGTTTCTTGAGACCCATGAGCAAGCCCATGTTGGACGGAAAATATCATTAAACTGGAATTTTCCGTAAATAAAGGTAAAACGATGATAAGACAAAAGGTGTAAAAGATGGCATAGCTGTCGAAAATGCGTCCAGTATAGAACAGATATTGAATGAGTTTGCAGATTGCTTCTCCGATAATTTATCACAAATTGAGAAATACAAAAAGATGACAATTACTCTAAAATCCGAAAAGTTGATTTTTCGACGTCCTTATAAAGATTCTGTTTGTGAAGCGCAAATGACTATAACATTATTAGACATAGTGATTAAACTTACGCGTCGCCGGTAGTCATGGTCACTAAACAAAATGACAAAGAGAGGCTCTTGTTGATATTCGTGAGCTCAATAAAATAAAATAGCTTTTTCTGAAGTTTCCCAATTTTCCAATACCGCTTATAATTAAGCAGCTATCATCAAGCAAAAAGTACATCACGTCAGTAGATATGATTTCGGGTTATCAGCAGATTGAACTTGGATAGTCTTCCAAGAAGTTAACGTCTTTTCTGACCAATGACAGTCATTATGAGTATAATGTTTTTTCGCTTGGGCTAAAGAATGCCGCAACATTTTTACTGATGATAACTAACTCGATTGTGCGAAGGATCGGATCCGAGAAGACTGTAGTATACCTTGATGATTTTGTCATCCCGAGTCGGATCGGTGAAGGGGGTCTCGCTAAACTGCCCAAAATTCTCACGATACTACCTGAAACAAGTTTAAAACTGCGCAGAGATAAATGTAAGCCCCTGTTTACCGAAATAGAGTTCTTGGGCCACGTCATTAACTTTTCCATCCTGGAAGAGTTGGTGCCATTAGAGAGTTCAAGCAGCCAAAGTCCGTGACCGATGTATATAAGTCGTTTCCTCGGTATAACAGTGTTCTTTCGTAAATTTGTTCGTCACTATTCGTTAAAACCAAAACCGTTAACGAAGTTGCTTCGTAAAGAATATGTGTTTGAATAGGGTGATGAGCAGAACGAAGCTGATAAGGATTTGTCAATAGAAAGGATTTTTCATGCAGAAATTTCAGCAATGAAATCGGCACTTCGTACTCAAAGGTATAGCCTCTTTCGTAAAGTGAGCACCATGGAGTTATGGGCCGTTTCAAAAGAAGCACGCTGAAGAATAACAACGACCTATCATGATGACGCTGGGCATTTTGGTTTGGAGAAAACGCTCATGAGAGTCAACAAAATATTTTGGTTCTCTTGCATGCCCAATTTCGTTAAGGGGTACATTGATAGTTGTACTGAATGCTGTTCAATCGTAAGCCTGGTGGAGCAGCGGAAGGAGAATTGCACATCAAGGAAGCGGAACCACAATTACCGGATTGCAGGATCATCTCTGACTTTCATTAAATCGCCGAAAGAGAACGTTCACATAATCGCATTTGTGGATAGGTTTTCCAAGTACATCGCAATAAAAGCGGTCCGTAACACGAAAACCAAGCCTGTTATCGGCGCTCTAAGCGACGTAAACACAATATTCGTATTACCAACAAAGGTTATTACTGATCGAGGGACATCTTTCACGTCGAAAGCATTTGAAAAGTTTTGTGAAGCTAATTACATTTAACACACTTAACACAGCTGTTAGAATACCTCGCGCGAATGGTCAAGTGTACCGCGGCAACCAATCTACCTTGTCATTGTTGCGTACAAGTAACGTCAACGGAAAGAACTGAGACCAGGAGATTCGCCAACTCCAGTGGACGATCAATACACAGGTCAATTCAGTAACGAGTTATTCACCAAATGACCTGGTTTATGATTTTGATCTTCGAGGAAGCTCCTATTGAGAGCTACATGTTGGCTCGATGAAAGAAAGCAGCCAACCGAATGCAACAGGAAAGACAAAATGGAAGTTGAGGTTTGATAGTTGTCATAAGAAACCTACAGTCTACGTCATTAGAGATCTAGTGGTCAGCCGGAATGTGCCCGCAGCAACAGATGATTCGAGAAAACTTCAAGCAAAATATTGTATATCCCACGTTATCAACAAGGTCATTGGTAATGATCATTGCTTTGTAAAAGATTCTTATACCACTGCAGGTTGCGCTCCGAAATATACTGCCATTTTATCGTGAGATAAACTAAAACCATGGGTGAGTTCGTAATTGTAAGAATAATAGAGCTATGTAGAGTTTACGTTCATAAATGTAAGAGAACTGTATTACTGTTCTAAGTGTTTTAGTATCACTTCTGCTCATAAATGTCAAACGACTGACTTTGCATTGTAATTTTGCAGCAGTTTTTATTTTGCTGCGAAGTTATGATCCGAGACGATAGCAAAAATGTAGGTAAGAGTTTTGAAATTTAAAAAAAGAAAAATAATAACTACAATAACTTAATTTAAAATTTGAACTTTAGCTGAAATTAAATTATTAATTTCCATACAGTTAGCGATGAAAGCGGATTACTCGTATATTAGCTGCAGGAGAAAAAAAGCTATCAGGTTTCGCAGCAGTAAATTTATAGCATTTTTTTAAACTCGGGACGAGTTTATCATCAAGAACCGCCGAGCTGTCATCTTCAAGAACTGCAATACATGAAGGGTACTCAAAAAGAAGTGCAAACCCTGGGTTCAGTTGTTGGTTAGCCGTCGTGTGATTCCGATCGTTATTCTGCCCATTATATTTTGTTTATAGTAAATAAACATACTATTCTCTTACGTAAATGAGTTGTGTATTTGTAGCTGTTCTGAGTGATTTTTCACTTTAATTATTTGAGCCACTGACAGTTCTATGCGCAGATCAGAACTAATTTCATACTGAATATTACGGTTGGTTTTTTGCAGTGCTAGACTTTTCAATATGAATTAAATGTCAAATCAGCTATCACATTGAGCTGCCAAAACTCATTTAGTTTCAGTACCGTTTTAATATAAGCAGTTGATGCCACAACAATGACTTTATATCATGGAAATTCATTTCCAAAATCGAAGCTCTGTTCATGAAACTTATAGAGCAATTCACGAATTTACGGTAGATATCATTGGCCATCTGAACGTGCTATTTATCGAATTATTGAACAATATCGCACCAAATTCACGCTATTGGATACTCACACATCAACAAGAACGAGAACAGTGCGCTCGGAAGAAAATATTGCAGCTATGGAAGCTTGTATTGAAAAGGACGCCAGTTTATATATTCGTCGTCGTTCGCAGCAACTTGGCCTTTGTCCATCCTCTATCTGGGAAATTCTGCATAAAGATCTTGGTCTCAAGACTTATACAATCCAATTGGTACAAGAGTTGATATATGTATCATCAGATATTTAGTGATTCGGCTTTAAATTAACTGGAAGTTGGAGCCGTTTTTTACCGTAAATATTTTTTCAGTGATGTTTATTTCTGGTTAAATGGCTACGTAAACAAGCAGAACTGCAATATTTGGAGAGATGGCAATCCTTAAGACGTTCACCAGATGCCGTTGCATCCAGAGAAATGTACCGAATGGTGCGGGTTGTATGCAGGTTGCATCATCGGACCTTATTTCTTCAAAAATGAGGTCGGAGCAGAAGTTACTGTCAATACACACCATTATAATCAGATTATCAACGATTTCTTGCTCCCAAATTCACGTGACATCAATGTGAAAGAACTGTGGTTCCAACAAAATGGAACTCCACCCCAAACTACTAACGAAATTCTCGCTTTATTGGAAACACGCTTTGGCAATAGACCCGTCAATTGGGCACCAAGATCGTGCGATTTGACGCCACGTCAAGTCACTTGTTTATGACGATAAACCAGCAATAATTGACGATTTGAAGCAAAACATTGGTTGAGTAATACGCGATATATGCCCCCAATTGATCGAAAAAGTGATCGCAAATTGGATCTCTAGAATATGCTTTGTATGTGGCAGACATGCCCAAAACTATAAAAATAATCGAATGGATTTAATAAATCGCCATAAGGTTGATTTCTTTGTGAGTTATTTAAATAAAAAAATCTGAATCTCTTAAAAAAATACGCCCATTATATAATAATATATGTATGTACAATGATTGCCTAAAAAGTTTCCGACCAAACAATGATACAAGACATTTTTTCCCAAATTTTTTTTTATTTTTCTACATAGTCTCCTTGTGACTCTACACACTTCTCCCAGCTATGCTCAGATCTCTGTAATCCGTCCAAATAGTACTTGGCGTTTTTCTCTGCAAAATAATTGTTCACGAAGGTGATTGCCTCCTCATTTGAAAATCTCTGTCCTCCGAGCGCAGATTTTAGATGACGGAACAAAAAGAAGTCGCTTGGGGCTAGATCTGGAGAATAAGGCGGATGGTCAAGCAGTTCAAACCGTAATTCATGGATTTTCGCCATAGCAACGGCTGAGGTGTGAGACGGCGCGTTGTCTTGGTGAAACGGGATTTTCTTTTTCTGCAAATGTGGCCGTTTTTCCACAATTTCTGCCCTCAGCTTGGCAAGTAATGATGAGTAGTATGCTCCTGTAATGGTTTTTCCTTTTTGAAGATAATCGATTAAGATAACTCCTTTACTATCCCTAAATACAGTCGCCATCACTTTCCCAGCCGAAAAAAAGAGTTTTTGCTTTTTTTGGAGCCGGCTCGCCCCTTGCAGTCCACTGTTTTGACTGAATTTTTATTTCGGGCGTATAATGGTGTATCCAAGTTTCATCTACAGTGATTAATCGGCGCCAAAACTTGGATTTATTGCGCCTAAACTGCGCCAACAGATCGTTGGAAATGTTCATTCGAACACGTTTTTGGTCTAACGTAAGCAAACGCGGCACCCAACACGCGGACAGCTTGCTCATGCCTAAATCTTGATTTAATATGTAACAAACACGTTTTTTGGACATATTCGTAACCTCTACTATCTCTCTTACTTTAATTCGGCGGTCGCCACCAGAGACCCAGGACCTTTTCACTGATAGAGTTAAACAATTCAATAAACCTATCAAACTGCACATCGGAATTCTCTTAGCCAGCTGGATCGTCTCATCTTCGGTCTCCACGGTCTGCAGCGAGTCATCTACATAAGTGTTGTTAACCATGGCATTGACAGCTTCCGGGTGTTCTTGTCTCCATCTATCTGCTTCCTTGTCTCTAATAAAGTTGGTCAAAGAAGGAGAGCAAGATGCACCGAAGGTCATGACACTCATCGCATACACAATGGGATGCTTCGAGCAATCACCCTCACGCCACAAGAACTTCTGCGCCGTCTGATCTTTCCTTCGAACTAGAACTTGGTGGAACATTTCTCTTATGTCACCACAGAGGGCTACTGGCCTTTCCCGAAAGCGAAGTATCGCACCAACGAGAGATGTTAGGAAGTCTGGTCCCTTCACCAGGTTAGGGTTTAATGCGACGTCGACAACTTTAGCGGCGGCATCCCACACGAGCCACATCTTCTTTTTGTTTGGATTAGTCACTGTGAACATCGCTAAGCACCAAGACCATCCACCGGAATAGATCTCATCCTTTTCCACCTTTCTGACGTAACCTCGTTTCTCGTAGCCCTTGATAGTCTTAAACAAGCAAATTGCTACAGATTTCTACATATATGTATTTATTATGCCAACAAACAGTCTTACAAAAAGGAAAAATATATGTATATAGTTACAGAAACAAACGCAATAATTATTATTACGGGACAAAGAACAAAACGAACTATATGGTCTCGTTCCGACTGCCCCATTCCCTTTGTTACACTTCACAATAGTGTCCACCAGAAACTTCTTCAAAGCTGGATTGTGATCCATTTTGGACTCCAAGCACTGAAGTCTCCGTCTTGACATCGGAACAGAGTCGAGTAAGTCAATGATGTCATGTTTCCGCAAGAGTCCAGCCTCCCATTGCTTGATTGTTCGATCCGTTGCATCCATATGCTGTCCAACCCAGTCTACACTTCGCAGCAATTCGCTTATCGCCGGAAGCTTCTCGAGTTTTTAATGGCAGGCAGTTAAGATTGCTTAACATTGTCCAAGCCGATAAGAACACTCGCTTGTTAATCTTGATATGGAAGAATTGGCAAGTTCCGTAGATGTTTGCTTTGTTGTACACGTATCTCTGCGCTATCCAAAAATTGGTAAATTGGTAAATTCAAACTCGAACCAGTACGAACATTTTGCAGATTGAACTGAACGCGTACGTCACGAGATAAGATGGCCAAATTCATTATCTTGGATTCTGCTTCCTTTTGACTGATATCCCCAGTCCACTTCAAGCATAATTCTTCTGCGGGTCCTTCCAGTCCGAGCTCAGTCGCGGTGCTGCTCTCCAGAAGTATGCACATCGAACCTTCATCAATTAGAGCAAATGTGTCCAGGTATTTGTTTTTCCCATGAAGCCTAACGGGAACGATCGGAAAACTGCCCTCTTACTATCCTGGTGTGGAAGAAAACAATTCGATTTTCTTCAGATCGTATGCCGGTTGGCTCCTGCCGCGGGGAATGAAAGAGAGGATGGTGGGGCATCCTGCAGCCATCCACACTGTTTTCGCAAGTTGCAGCGCCTCACTGCGTGTTTCTTGAGACAACATATATAAATTCCCTTTTGACGTATAAGATTCCATCGCTCGGTGATACTTAGCGAGATGAATGCATTGGTTGAGGCGGTGGCTGCCCCTGCACTGTGCACAGGAAACTTGCTGAGGGGTTTAATCCTCTCCTCCCGACAGAGACATCATGCACAAGTATTCGGTGCTTTGGCTGTCTACAGGAGTTTTTCTCTTCACTGTTGGGTGGTGGCTGACTGATGGTTGTTACGTGGCTGACACACGTGGCGAAATAAAATAACCATCCGTCGAACGTTTTGATGTTGGCTTTCGGAAATAACATCTGATGTCGGCACCAGTCGAGATTTAGGTCGGTGGGCAACTTAACCACTAGGTCGTTCAACAGCACTGGATCATTTAAGTAGACCTCAAGACCTACGGCTTCAATTGCACAACAGTAATTCTGAACGGAAAGAGCAAATTTTACAAGATTTTCCAACTTATCTGATCGTATTGGAGGTTCCTGCCGCAATTTTCTCTGCATTGTCTGATAGATGACGTCTGCTGCAGCAAACAGCATTTTCAGGGTATCAGTAGCAGATGGAATAGTACTGGGCATCATTAATTTCCCCCGAACGGCTTCCAACGCTTGTCCCTTGAGGCTCTTTTGGAGGCGTAGAAGGTTTTCCTGATCAGAGAACCCACATCTTTCAGTCAACTGGACGAAATTGGTGATGAAGATTGGCCATTCCTCCGGTATGCCCGAAAATATTGGTAGGTCCTTCACGATGACTTGTCTTGCACCGATCTGTGATGACGACAAGATACATTCTGCCATCATGTTCGGCAGGTGTGAAAAGGTGAGGTGATTTTGAGGTATAGATCCACAGCTGCCAAAGTGGTTTGATGTGATTGGAGCTGTCATTGGCGTTGGTACAGACATGATAGACGGTGGCAAACTGTAGAACCAGCTACTTGAGCCGGGTGATGGTGCTGTTCTAATAGCGGAATTTACATAGGTGTTGTTGGCGACGAGTGGGTAAGTGTTTTCGGGCAATGGTCGCACATTAGGGAATGTCATTAGCTTCGCCCAAACTGGAATTGTATTAGAGCCGGAAATACCATATGTTGCTGGTGGGGGGTAAGACGCACTCCTATTGACAGCCCGTAGATTGGAAAATAATGCTGGCGCCGACGAAAGTATCCCACTGAAAATTGCTGGTGCAGTGTTGTTGACATAAGTGGAATGAAGCATGTTATTCAACGATTGGTTATTGGTGACTTGTGTGCCCGTGTCTGAGAAGGTTAGGCAGCTGCTTGCCACGGGCGTGTTGACGATTGCGGTTGAAAACGATGTAGCTGGAGCAGCGGTGGTGTGTGCTATTGGACTGAACACTCCGGACGGCGTATTCTCAGCAGTTGCTTGTGCGCAGTGAACGCTTTTAGCTGTGCCGGTCACGTTGTGTTTGTTCGCATTAGCACGTAGATCTGTTCCAGTGCTAAGGTAGTCGGCAGCTATAATCAAAGAATTTTCCATCGTTGCTTTTAGCAGAAAAAGATTTACGATTCCTTCGATTTTTTAGGATTTGTATACCACTTGTGGTACCACGTGCCGTGTCCGCCCAATGGTCAATCAGAAAAGAACGTGGATATTTGACGTTTAAAGTTACTGGGAGAAAAATTCCTTGGGAGAAAGAGATAACACGTTACCATTGCGCAGAGACGACACGAGTGTATTACAATATACAGTGCTGCCAAATAATAGCGTAACAACAGAAAGTGTACCACTCTGCTGTTTTATAATAATTTTTTTTTTTTTGTAATTTTCCCACTCCCGATCTAAACTTTTCATTTCATCTTCCCCCTTACAATGTAACTATGCCTGTAGTCATTGCGATGATATTCTCTCAGGTAAAGGAAACTTTGCATCGTGCATGAAGTGGAAACGTAACCTTCACTTTGAGTGCTCCACGGTGACTCAAAAATCGAAAAGCAGCATGGTTGCGAAGAGGGATGCCTGGAGGTGTCAACAATGCAAAAGTATAGTAGATGACCAAAGTAATGCTGGCATTGGCGGAGATCCGTGTACTAAGAGCCGAACTAAAATGAATTATGGCAAGCTCAAAATATGACGCAATAAACAGTAACATTAAAAGAAATACAAATTAATGGAAGTTTTTTAACAAAGAAATGTACGAACTCAAGGAAAGCAATAAAAAGAAAGACGAAGTTATCGAAGACTTGCAATCGCAAATCGGTTCTATTGATCAATAACTATTAAAAACTAATGTTGATATCAAGGGTCTTCCCTCCAAAACACATGAAAATTTGGGCAATCGGTAAAGCGGTTAATATAGAAATACAAAGCTCTGATATAATAGATATGGATATGTATTCGTATATAGAACAAAAACAACAAATATCGAAAAATCGTCAATTATTGCATCTTTTCCCTGGAATTTCTACAAAACAAAGTTCCTGTTCAAATTGAAGTAGGCACGAAAGTCCATCCCATGAACGTCATGCTCATATTTTTAAGGGAATGAAAGACTTTTTGCCAAGCGGAGAACTTGAATCGGACCATTTTTAATTTCATCCGAGGCTTTACACCATATGGAAGAAATATAATTATCTTTGGAGGTTCCAATCAATAAATTTTCTTAATTTTTTGGTGATCGTCGGAAGATGAACAGTGTGCAGAAATCGAAAAGTGGAGTTCGAGGAAAAAGCGAATTAAATCCACACTAGGAAGTCGATTTTTAATTAAAACTGAGCCAGAAACTGCTAATAAAGCGTCTCAGCACATTTTTTTTTGTATCCATATCAACCTACCACTTTAACGAAATGTTATGTTTTATATTTCAGCGTTCCATATCTGTCAAAATTACTTTTATTGCAGTGAAGCGTTTTTTTATGTGTAGCCACTGTGTTCATGGGAACGACGTTCATGGGTAGGTAAGTGTAGACACACACAAAGGTTGTTTGATTTTGCATTATGAACAATGTATGAAATATAACCGTCCGTATTACTCATCGTCCGTATCCGTATGCCGCGTAAACTCATAGGAACTAAAAATTTGACGTCAAGCGATTGAACGTATAAGGAGCAGCATCAATCCACACGTACACGATGACCGTATAAGGCCAGCTTTACACTTCGGCGATCAAAAAAAATGAAAAAGCTTGTCAGAATTGGAACGATATGGGAAAAAACGTCATGTTTCACCTGAAAATCCAGTTGAAAAGTGGATTTTCCTGCACAGGCCAATGTCAACAGGCACAAAGTTTGTGAAGCAAGCCATGCAATTCATTCGCTCAACTTAAAAACAATAAAACAAAACACAATCAACAACCGTGCAAATGTGGTCATGTCGGACATCAGAGAGGAACTGAATCTTCAAAAACATATTATTGGACATCTCAAGACTTTATAAACCTGTAGTAGTTTAGAAACCATCTCCTTATAGTTTTCTCAGTTTGTATTTCCTAAAAAAATCTTTGCCACTTCAACAAAAGAAAGCCATGTATTTTATTAGTTTTTGTTTTTAATTTTGAAATAAAATTAGAATCCTTCACTACCTCTCTTACGAGTATATCTGGCAGTAGAAAAATTAGTTATTAGCTTCGCTCAATCTAGGAAATAAAGTTTTCAAATACAGAAAACCTCTTCCAGTACTATCCGTGGCTTTAACGAAGTTTTTCATGACCCCTAAATTTTGTGTGAAGGCGGTGAAATGATATTTTTTGGATCTACGAGTAGTAAGAGGTTTTTAGAACTAAATTGCCAAATTTACTAAATTTGCTCGAGCAGCTTTTTATATCAGCATATGTTTCTTCTATATAGATGCCATGTGCTAAACGTACAGATGAAGGATCATTGGCATTATGCTGTAAGACTGTTTTTAAACTTAATTATGAAAAATCAATGAATAGCCTCTATTGATCTGGTGAATACTTATAGATTAATTTATTTATAAGCGTTGTGCATCATTGTAATATGTAAGACCACTTTCTTCTTCAAACAAATCAACAAACTCAGCATCGCGTTGTCGATACACTGAAACTTGTGTACTTGGATGTAGTAAATTCTATTGCTGAAGTCTGGAAAACTGTGAAAGTGTTAACGATTAGATTGGCTCCGCAAATTGTAGCGGTGCATAGACGGTTCTAACTCATCCTGTTGTTGTTGTTTAGGTGCACGTAGATGTTACCAAACCGTACTCACTACATCACTGGGGTTTTTTTCAGGGAACTGGAGTAGAGGAGTGATGTTAATCATGCGCGAGAGAGTCTGAAGCTGTCATCACGATTGAAATTTTTGTGACGTTTTATTTAAATCGCTTCGCGGACCAGTCATATCGCATGCTCGTTAGCACGTGCACGCCAAAACATCACCACTATGGGCGAAAGCGTTAAAAACCCACCAGGCATCTTAATTCGTCGCCGAAGTGAATAATTGGGCCTAACTTATGGCAAAATTTAATGATTTGGGTCTGGGCGATCTCTGATTTCAACAGGATGGTGCTACAAGCCATCAATCAATTAATTTATGGTACACGAAATTGGCATTATTTCGACTAGAGGAGAAATTGATTGCCTCAAAGGTCATGCGATTTAACACCTTTAGACTTCTTTCTTTTGGGTTATTTGAAGAGTACATCCAAACTGAAATTGCGGCAATTGACTCATTTATTCTTTAGAAAGTCATCGATAATTTTGACCTTCGGATTGTCGCTTGTAATAGAAGCCGTGGTGGTCGTATGAACGATGTTGTATACTATTCATAATTGCAATAGATCGAAATTTATAAATCAATAAAATTCTATAATAAATGTGTGTTTAATTTAATGAACGCTTCCACACTAGCTGTAGGCTCTCCCAATACAACGAAATCTTGGGACTTAGAAGTGGTTTGTGTTGAAGATTCTGATTCGATATCGCTCACATTGCCCTCTGCATCTTTTTCCTTCCTTGTTGGTCAGTCATTCACAAGTTCTTTTCGTTCCCTCCAAATTACAGGTTTAGAAAAGGGTATTGATGGGTGGTATCTTTAAACCATTCTCTTAAATAACGAATACATCTTAAACACAAAAAAAACTAGCTGCCCAGCCCAACCTTTATTAATACTCCCAGAAATGTTGAAACCAAAATGGTAATCGTGAATGCTATTTAGTAACGGCGTAGGCCGTCCTCGATTGGAACTTGAAATAACCCACTATGGTTGTGAGATTAAAAATTGGCTAGATGAAGGGTACAGTAACCGTTGGATAGGAAGAAATGGACCAGTTCCCTGGCCTGCAGATCTTCTGACCTTACAGTATTGGATTTTTTTGTATGGGGAAGAATGAAAGAACTTGTTTATTCAACCGCAAATTGTTTATTCAATAGCAACTTTAATTAAATTGGAAGATCGTATTGTCGAAGCGTCATCAAAAGTGAGGCAGCAGTTAGCATCAATAAACATTCACAGTTCAATCCAAAAACGGGCTCTAGCATGCATACAAAACCAAGGAGGACACTTTGATCACCTGTTATAACTGTTTTAGTATACACATAAAATAAAAACTACTTAGGACCACACAAAATAATTTTTTATTCATAGCCTTTGGAGCTTAAGGCAAAAAAGCTGCTGCAGGTTTTTCCAAGTATCATAAAATTTGTGGGTTTTTCTACAAACTTGTTGAAGATTATTTTTTTATTATTGTTACTTTCATAAGAAAAAAATAGTAAAATGTTATGTTAATTAGGCATTTTCTGGAGAAAAGTGACCTCAAATTCGAAAATTATCATGGGCAATGGAATGGAACAGGCTTAGAAATTGGATATCCAAAGATTCAAATAAGATATCAACTTTATTTAAACTCTGTTACAAAGGCTGGTATTTCTTCTAAAAACAAAGTCCTACATAAAGTTTTTACCATTAGTACTAACAGAGCAATTTCCATTAACATGGGTCAGGGTACACCAAAGTAAGCCTTTTCTTAAATCCTCGATAAATAATGTCAAAATTGGAGACAGATCCGTACTGTAGAACGATTTTTTTCTTAGAATATGCCTAGGAATCATTTCTCAAATTATCGTCATCGAATTAGGGGACACCGTATATATCCTAAAATTATTTATATAAAAATGGAAAGGACAAACGGAAACGAATTGGATCAAATTATCGGAGTATCAAACCAAAAGAAAATGTATGGTACTACTCGAGCTGTAAAGAGGCTGTCGGGGTTAGAGAAATATTTTTTCGGTCCTGCAAGATCAACCCGAGAGAGGAAAACTAAAAAAAGTTCAAACGAGCCAGGAATGACGAATGACCGTAATCTGTCGAAAGCAAGACAAGATAGTTGTCCTTGCTATTTCTAAGGCGTTTGACAGAATTTGGGATCAGGCTCTTTTGTTAAAAATGCGTGCTTTTGGAATCGACGACTCTCTTCTTCATGGGATTAGAAATTACCTTTCGGAATGTTCAATTCAAGTTATTTTGGATGGTTTCAAGTCTGATATTCACAAAATAAATGCTGGTGTGCCCCAGGACTCCGTCTCCTGTCTCCGACATTCCTTTTAATTTTTATCAATGATCTCTTGTCTGCCACTTCTAATCCAATATATTCCTTTTGCTGATGACAGTACTCTCTGCTTTTCATATTCTTTCCCGGACTCACGCCCCTGCTCTTCGGCTGTAGAACCGGAACGGCAGCGTATGTTAAGCTCATTAAATCCCGAAATTAACAGCATAACCAATTGGGCAATTATCGACGGAGTGTAATTTAATGCTTCCAAAACACAATGTTGTCTGCTATCATTAAAGAGAAATTGTCCATGAATGGCTCTTACATCATCGAAACCGAAAAACTTTCCATTCTCGATGTGTCTCAGTGACAACTTACGTTGGAATGACCATATATTCGATATCGTCAAAAATGTTGCGAAATGTTTAGGTTTTCTCAAGCAATGTAAGAAATAATTCACCCCCTCTGATCTGGCCTCAATATATATAAGGCATTCATCCGCCCAAAATTGAAGTACAATGCCCACACCTGGTCGGGTGCGTGCAGACCATCTCTGCACCTGCTAGATAGGATTCAAAACCGTGCGATAAAACTCATTGGTGATAAATATCACTCAGACAATCGACACCCTCGAACGTAGTGTCTCTTGTCTCATGCTGTCTAATTGCTATTTCCACCAGCAGTGCTCCATAGAAATTACTAAATAATTGGCTTCGTGATTACTTGAATTCGAGGAATTTATTTGTGAAAATAGACAACAATTTCAGTGAGAAAAAATTAATCAGATACGGAGTTCCACAGGGATCCAAATTCGGACCATTACAACTTATCTTTAATCAAACGAATAACTTCGAATTTTCGAAAACAGTATTCCTTTCGCCTAAGCAAATGACTTATATGTAGTTGTTCCGCATAGATGTTTGCATACGGCCATATCGATAATGCTAATAATACTAATGTAGCTATAATGGATTAGTTATCAACGCATCTGAAACCAATCATAAGGGTCAACATACTCCTCCAAAACACTTCATGTTCAAATTCACTTTCCAATCAACCTACCGAGATAGTTGGAAGATTTAAACATCTGCGAGTGATAATCGATAGTTATTTAATCTGGGATGAACATATTGATAATTTACGTTCGTACATAAGAAGAGTTGTATATGGTTTGTCGTACCCACGAGTTTACTCCACACCGAATGTTCTAAAACATGTTTATTATGCTTTGTTTGAGTCTAAGCTCAGATACCGAATACTTGCCTGGGGTAATCCATCTACGACACATACTCGTATACTGAAACTTTACAGGTTTCAAAATGCGGCTCTAAGATATATCAGAGCTAAAAGCCTTATCTAATCAAATAATTTTCAAAGTTCTCGATGTCCAAAGCATATTCAACATGACAATTTTGTTGGAATATTATGATGACATACACTTCAAAAAGATCATTGACCACGTTTAGAACACAAGAAGATGGGCCAGGGACAACTTGACTGCAGAATTCTAATATTATTTAACGAAATTCCAACTAATCTTGAAAATATTGTAAATTCCAAAACACGAAAATTCACTTGAATTAAAACCTTATATTTTGTTAAGTTAAATCACTTTTGATTTGAACCAGTCTGTGAAATATCACCTCCTGCAGAAAATCCAATAAGGCTTTGTGGGAAACATATTTAATACGAGTATGTACATACGAGTACTCGTGTACTAGTTAAAAAGTAAATTTCAACGGAAGACTAGTGTTGGTATAATTGGACATGTGTAGCCTAGGCAAACACACATTATTTTATTTATCGATTTCAAGACCGCATATGATAGCATCTAATTATAAAGACGGGCTATATAGAGCTACATGCAGTTTTGACACACCTGTTAGATTGTGCAAAATGACGACTCCGAGGATTATTGATTTAGGCTCAGCTCCATCCAAACCTGTAGCACCATCTAAGTTTGTTAATAAGTAAGACATTATTTGAGAATAATGATTGAGGCTCTTCAATGCCAAATCTGCGTGTAAAGTCGTAAACTTTACAAATGTATAGCTACGATTTTAAATATGTATTATGATTTTAAAATTCATCTTCTTCAAGTACTCGTTCGAGTATAGCATAGTACGGTATTATAATTGTTATTGACTTCCTTAAAACTGCGTCTAGTCTGTTTCATAAACTCTCTTCTGTAAAAAAATGTAATTACAAATTCCAACATCATTTTCTTTAGAATTCCTATTCCTTTGGCTGTCACTACAGACGCAAATAATTCAGCTCCATCTTTACAAAAAAATATGGCCATAAGGATTGTATACACAAATGTAAATATACAATAAGCACTTCAGCCGTTGTTGACACAAACGTATATTTAATGAATGAAATCAAAAGTTGTTTTCCCCAAATAACGATTGAAATAACTTTAAGTTTCCGCAGTTCTTGTGTAATGTAATGGCTTTTAGCTTTTGTTTCTCAAGAAGCGAATAGCATCGATTGTATGAGGACTGACTGCAAGTCATCATATCAATCTTTTAGCATGATCCTTCAAAATGTTCAACTAGATACATCACCTCATCATCAGTATTTGGAGCGTATATGGTAGCAATAATGAAAGCGTTCAGTAAAAACTTTTAAGATGACAACAGAGACAAGACTGATTAAGAAAGGTATTTTTGAGTCTTTTCTGCGTATACCTCGACTCCAAAAATAGCCATTTTGCTTGTCCGGAAAGTTAATGAGTCAAAATTGAATCTCGAGCCACTAAACACGATTCCAAGTTTCCTGCATCAATATGCTCTTATACAAATGTAGGCTGACATCTTGTTGCAAAGTTTTGCACCTAGTGGACGGGCGAAGGCCCACTGTTGCGATAGACAACAAATTGAAGAATTTTAGATCTTCCACTGCACTTTCATTAACTGTGGATACAGTTTTTTCTGTACGTACATTAATTTGGCTCGTTGTTAGCCTTCGTCATGTAAAGTGTATTTGAAATGAAATCTATCCACAATGGATGGATAGCGAGTTCTGTTAGTCGGTTGAGCACCAACCAATATATCACGTGGTCTTCTATGTATCTCTCAAATTGAAGGTCGAATTTTAAAAAAAAGGTGAAATAATATGTGAGAATAGAAGAATTCACGATGATTTACTAAATGTCACTAAACAATGACAAAAAGTGTTAAAAATGACAGTTCAGTTTGGAGGCTATGAGTGAAAGAAATCTATTAGTGAAAAAAAACCATTAATCTCATTTTTAAATATTTTAAATTGAATTATTTCATTGCTGCTAAGTTTTATAAATTAAATGCATATAAAATAAAAAAATTAATCGCGAATGAAAAATGTGAGGAATAATGCAAGCACTCTGCTTGGTGTTTTGTTATAATAAACAATGTCATTGTAATAAGTTATATAAGAAACTGAAAGCGGAAAAACTAGAGAATGAGCTGAAATCAGTGGGCTTTGCCATATTCAACGAAGGTCATGAGAAAATCCTGCCTATAGAACAATCGAAGTTCAAGTTCTAGCTTAAACCTCAGATAATTTCCGGCCTCACTTATGAAGTGATCCAACATAGACCGGGCTGTGAAATGCTTTTTTATCCTGGTACTTAAACAACATATACATATGTGCGTGGGTGTTACATACTCGTATTTCGATAAGAAGAAGAAGTAGGAGGCGAATAGCGTACCCTGAGGTATCACTCCAACTACTGTTTATTCCATATTGAAATTTGTATTCTTATTGCGACGATCGGTAATGATTCTTGACTTCTTCTTAATATGTAAGTCTTCCTTACAAAGCCGTTGTTGTCCTATCTTTGGCAACATTTTTAACGGATTTATATGGATAATATTTTAAACGCTTTAATTGGTTTTCCTCGAATTCCTTATTTTGAGTTATTTTCATTACTTCATAAGAATAGAGGTTTCCTCCCTATTAAGATTACTCGCTATCTCTTTTCGTAACAAGTGTTAGCTGGCACCATAGCTAATAATCAAAATAGATGACAGTATAAAATCTTAGCTACGTAATAGCTACAATACATAAGTGTTAAATGTTAATAGGAATAAATATCATGGATAAATATTTGGTGTAATGCCTTGGATGCGCAGTACTATAATTGCACTCTACGTTGTTCAGTGGAGAAGATTGTGAAATTTCCGAGACCAGTCAGTCAATTTCCGTTTGCTGTACTAATTTTTTCTGCTCTCATCCGCAGGAAAAGGGCATTACCTGAGTTGCTTTTGCTGGTCAATTAATTTGCAGTATCGGACTTCTGACAACAACAATTAAGAATTGCTGATTTCAAAACAGGTTACATACGGTGAAAGCGTGGTGAAAACCAGCACCAAAGTTATTCCACTGCTAAATTTAATCGCTTCAGCCGACTTGCAGCTTATAACAATTATTTTAATTACATTTTAATCAAAAATTTACACCAATAAACCGGATTCTTTGATTCAGTTACGGAGATTACAAATTGAGCGGTTCTAAGAAATTTTTCTGTTCATTTAGAAAGGTGCCGTGATCGTAAATAACTACACTTAAATGATTATTTTTAAGAATTACGAGTATTTCCTAAGATACGTACTTAATTGATTAATAAAGGTTTTTCAAAAGATGACTCCCATTTATTTACATAATAAAAAGAAAATTTCTTTTGGGGACCTTGTACGAATAAGAAAACTTTAGTATGATATAATAAAGCGAATATTTTTAGAAATAGTAAAGGCGAATATATACATATATATATAAAACTAATGCTTCGATCAAAGTATTAGTATTTGTAATCTTTGAAATTATGGGATATTTAAGTTTTTTGATGTGAACACCAGAGGTTACAGATTTTATAATCAAGTCTGGAGAATAGGCAAACTTTTACAAAGCACAGAGAGATTGTCATAATTTTAAACGAAATCGTAACAATAGATTTATGTAAGTATTTGTCCGACTATTCACATTTGATCTATTTGAATATGTATATATTAATACACACGTAATTATGTTTAGAAGTGCACCTGCTACAATACATAGATACTCATTATTTAAATTTAAACAAATATACCAAATGACCTGTATCCATCGGATTGCTGATATCGCCCATCATATTCATTGTTAATAAATGAAGTCTGTTGAATCTCTTCATTTTTATATTCATCATCTGCCGCGAAATATCCATTGGGGTTTCGAAAAGGATTGAGTGTATTCGTTTCAATATTCTCTGTAATAATGTGAAAATATCCAATTTGAAGTAACCAGTTATTCATGCTAAAATTAAATAAAAAACCGAAAAGTACTTTACCATTGTAACTTTCTTCTGGGCAGCTATCTGGTGCATGGGAAACTTGTTGTGAGCTTCGTTGTCCTGGCTGTTCATATTCACGTTTGTCAGGCATTTGTTGCCTGGCTGTTTGTAATGCTACATTAATTACATTTTTTAATGGTGGCAATTGTGTGGATTTAAATTTTGCAATAAAGGCAGACATGATGGCCTTACTAGCGAATATTGATTTTATGTATGTATGTACATATATCTAAGAAATTCCGAAACAATTTATGAAAAACTCGTACCGATTTCTTTTTTTTTATAAAGTCCTGATATGAACAATTTCACTAAACTATTGCTTACTTTTTCCCATTTAAAATTAATAACAAATAAATCACTTATGTATTGTAGTTAATTGGAATACATAATGAAGGACGTTTTTTTTTTCTGTTAACTACATTCTACAGAATATAATTACTTTAAAGCAGGAAAACAATTGCAATTAGGTAAAACTAAAAGTGATAATACTGGATTTACTATTGTGACATGTTCTTACTTAAAATAAAAATTATGGAATAATTCAACTCACAGCTAAAAATTGAACAAATGCTGAAAATAAAAAATTAAACGTGTAGAGGAATAAATAATGCGCATGGCAGCATCTTTTTGCCAAGGATGTTTAATATGCTGTAGATACATACAGATTTATCTCAAATTTTGTGTAAAAACTGTACCTTCAAACAAAATGACTATCCAAAAATGTAAGATACATTTTCAAATATTCTATTTTCAAAATGTTTATTTCATTGCTATTTTCATATAGATTAACTACTCGAAGTTTTCGTCTTATGGATAATTAAAATTTGAGTTTACATATACGAGTACGAGTATATATGAATACCATATATTTATAAATAACAATCAAGTTCATATTGTAAATATTTTCCTAATAGGTATAGTGGATATAGCTTATTTTTAAACCATAATGGTACTAAACCTTAAAATCCATTTCTTCATGGTTGTCTTCATTTAAATCCTTTTAGAATCCTGTTATCGTTCGACTCATAACGTCATGTTGGAGGTTTAGTTATTAAAAAAAATATGATCCTTTGCCCCTGTTCTGACCAAAATAGGAAACTGAAGCTTGAATCTGAATCTTTGGATGTGAAAATCCAGGCGTCTATCTCTGTTTGACCTGTAGTTAAGAAAAGAATTTTATTTTTTTTTTAAATTGAGATATGTATATGCTTTGCTACAAATTGAAAACTGCGAAGATTGTAAGGTTAGGTTAGACTGAAGTGACCATCGGCAAGAAACGGACACACTAAAATATAAGGTTACAGCTTAGATTTCAAAAAAACTATTATTTCTCCTTGAAAAACGTTGCAGATATCAGAAAGGCGGAAGGTGATTTAGTTGTTGATCCGTCGGTGTAAAGGTTCTTCGATTTAGCTTCCATGAAAGCATCTTCTTCTCAGAACGACCAGGTTCAATGAATTAATTTTGTCGAAGATTGTCATATGAAAAAGAATGCCTACTGCGCGGGAGTTGCTCGAAGTGCTCGTCTAATCGTTAAATTTTACTTAGCTTACATAATGTATTCCACCATACAATAATGCTGTTGACTTAAACGTATTCATTCATGTGAGGCTTGAACTGAAAACCTTTATGGTTTTTGAACTCTATTTTTCAACAAGTACCCTTGTATATGGCAACACTAGCTGATATTCTTCCCCGTGTACTTATCAATTGTCGGTTTCTTAATTTTAATACGTCTCCCATATATATATACGGAGTTAGTATCACAGACAATAATTTACAACTAAGCCAGTCAATGTAAATTGTTTACACTTCAATACGACATCTTCTGCTATAGTTATGAATTCAGAAACACAATACTCTGCAGTATACAAACATATTTTGACTGCCCAGGCCTTTAGCTTCCACGCTTTATACAATACTTGGATATTCAGAGGTCTTGCACTATGTTTTAGAGAAAAAATGGTTAGTCTAGAAAGCTGAAACTTCATGAAGCTCGATAAATGGTTAGGATACTCATTCTAGATCACAAGTATTTTAAAAAAACTTCTTTTTTTTTTTGATAACAGAAGCCATTTTCATTATTGAGGAATTTTTTGAGGAGTATTTCTCAATAACTTCAGCTATTCCATTCCAATGAGAAGTCTGTTTCCTGTCGGAACAGCGTACTCAAATAAAGAACTAGTGCATTGTACTTCTTATAAGTGCCTTTTAATGGAATCTTTCAGACTTCACTTTGAATTTATAAGTCGAAAACTCTGCTCTATGTTTATTACCCGTCTGTTTCAAGTGCAATCACGGGCATTGCGACTTTGATAAACTAGAAAACGTCTTCTGCAACCTAGAATCAACGGATGATATGCTTATTGGTGACTTCAACGGAAGAATCGGTTTATCTCAAAACAATTTTGTGAGTGGATTTACTAATCCGGCAGTAAATTTGACACGCAAATTCATCCACAAAGAGCAATGGCAGAGGTGCGAAGGTTTTCGAAATCGCAGACGCTCTGGATTATCGTGTTCTTAACGGAAGCTGTGAAGGTGGATCTACATGTGAGATAAGGTTCATTTGCGGAGCTTCATGTTCAATTATTAATTATTGCTTTGTATCCGGCAATTGGTACACATTTCTGGAAAACTTTTGAGTAGCGATGAAAAAATTAAAAAATTATATGTTAAGAGTATTAGGAAGCCAAATTCAAATGAAAAGAGAGAAATATTGTGTGTTCATTTTGCTTCAACTGAAGTCAAAGAGAAGACTATGGCAAGAAAGAAAGAAGGGAGGAATAAACTAAATGCTTCGCTTTTTAATGGCGTTAAAGATAAAAACATTTTTATTAACCATTGTTTAACCCTTTCACGCTCAAGGGAAATATTTTTCCCTTTCTTAAAAATCGTAATGGATTATTCAATTATTACCCAATCGATATTTTTTTTACTGAATGTCATAATAGAAGGTATATCTAAGGCGGCTAATGTGTTCCTGAAGGTTTGAATAAAAAAGAACTGTCAAACTTTCTTTACGTCAAAACCAGAACATTCGCGGACTGAACTCCGTATTATTTTAAATTTTTTTAGATTGGTAATAAGAAGTTAGTGTGTTTCTTCACGTGTTTTATGTTGTTTGGTAAGTACAATATTATATTATAATAAAGGAAACTGCAAATAATGAGCACAAATACCTAATAATGTCAAATTATCTTAAGGGCAATATTCTTCCCTGTGGTCCATAAATGGTATATTTATTCTAGTGTTAGTTTTATTGTTTTCTTGAATTTATATTATATTTATCTACATATATTTTTTCTCAGAAATGGCTTGAAAGGGGTACAGAGAATTTCACATTGAAGATGAAGAAATAATGCAGTTGCTAACTTCAGATAACAGTGATGGAGAAGATGACCTTCAGTTAGATGAAGAAGACCAGCAATTCATTGCCCAAGATGCAAAAAATGGGACCAGTATTGTTGAAATAGAGGACTCTGTGCAAGAACAACCTCATCAAGACTCACTTCAGATACATCAGGAGTTATCACTATTTTCGGCTGGAGAAAAAACTCATACGTACCACACGTATTCCGTGAAAGTGGGTATGATTTATATATACTCGTATATGTAAATATATTGTCTGACCGGCATGACGTGTTACCAATGGATATTGGCAAGAGTACGATAACTTAGGCGCCAACAGTTCAATACAAGGATTTTTTACTATGGAAGGGGAGGGGGGGGGGGGGTCCATCTCGCCCCGTTTAGGAGGTAGAGGCAATTTTAGAAAAAGATGACTTAAAATGAAAAAAAAAATTATTAATAAATAACGGCTACACTTACAATGAAGTACTATACCGGTTTTGAAAGCTAGAAACCTGTTCGTTAATCCTAAATTCAAATTAAATTATTTATGCCAATAGTTTTAGAAAAATTCTCATGCAAACTCAAAATTTTGTTAAAAAAAAATCGATACACCATTTTTTTTTCAAAATTGTGAAATGAAGTGCTAAATGCTTGTATCAATTCTGAATCGAACACAAAAAACCGAATGGCTTTATGTTTTTGAGAAAATTGAAAATTACTATTTTTGTTTTGTTTTTTGGCATTTACATGGTCTTCCCTAGGGTAAGTAAATGAATATAAGTACATAATAAATTAAACATCTGGTAGGCGCCTATATCAACAGTTTTCTTAATTAACAGTACCCGGGTGGCACGCTTCGCGGGATTCATGGGTTTAAGCTCTATTTTCGCATGCGGCAGGTTCCGCTCACGCAACTTCGTTGCTCCGTTTGAGGTAGGTGCTTTTCGTCAGGCAGGCGCCTATGTCATCAATACTCTTCATCTAAGTAATCAGATGTTCGAATGTTGCAGCAAATTATTTACTTTGCGTATACATATTACGCACTTATGTAATATGTAATGCCCTTGATGATGCAAAAATATAACCGAACAAATGTTTGACTTTTGTACCGTTGTTTTTTTTTTTTAATACACATGTGGTACAGCGTATCTAAACTATTTCTTTACATTTTTTTTATCAAAATTTTTAGTTTGCATGCCAATTTTTCAAAAACTATTGACATAAATAATTTAATGTAAATTTAGGATTAAAGAACAGGCTTTTGGCTTTCAAAACCGGTATAGTACTTCATTTTAAGTGTTGCCGTTGTTTTATTTTTTTTTTTTCATTTTAAGTAATTTTTTTCTTTAATTGCCCCTACCTCCTAAACGGGGTGAGATAGCCCAATCCCCCCCTCCCTCTCCCATAGTAACAAATGCTGGTACTGAACTGTTCTACAAAAATCGTACTCTCCCCTGCTCTTGTATTAGAAATATTTTATTGTATAAATAATAAATATACTTGAATAAGACACCTTGTCAAAATTTGTTTACGTAAATCTCCCACATACGTATAAAGTTTTAAAGTTTTTTTTTTTACAAATACCTAAATTTATGCACTGATCTTAAACAATATGCACGCACCTGCTAAGAAAATGACACTGATCCACTGGACACTGGTATGGTCCTCTCGTCCGTGGCTTCTGTGGGAAACGGTATTTTGGCGTCTGGTATTTTGCTTGCAGCAAATTCGTGGGTGTGATGATGATGATGATGATGATGAACTCTGTGAGCGTAGATTTTTTATTGCCGGAAGAGAAATTGACCTTTTCTCGGATGAACTTCTGTGATTAATTCAATGATCGTACAGTAGACGACGTCGATGTTTGACCTCAATATTTTTATTTGATTGGTAGAGCAAATATAGATAATATTGGGCCTCGATGCTATTAAGATATTAATCGATGTTGGTGATTACCTTGCTGACTTAGGATAGGATCTTCGCGATATGGAGATCGAACGAAGAGATATGCAAGGTATAGGGATCTTGCGAGTTTGATATGATAATAACTTGTCCAATAATTTATAGTATGGTCCGGCTCGTACAGACCAAAATGTGCGGGTGCGTATGGAATACACACTTGGAGCGCTGGTAGGATGTCCTCCAACGAAGGTAAGTATTTAGAAGATATAACAACGTGTTTTATTTTGCAGTAACAGCTTGCTTTATTTCTTTAAAGCATCTTACCGCGCTGAAGGTTCATAACAGAAGAGGCGGATATTAAAATGATAATAAGTAACAACTAAGCAGAATAAAATTGAGTATGGTGAATTTGGAGAATTTCAAGCGACATCTTACTTAAAGTTATAAATTATTGCCATAATGTATTGTAATAGAATATAAGTACATTTATTAATTCTTGCGTGAACAATAATAATAATCTAGATAGTATTGGGTCTACAAGTAAGTTTCCAGCGTTTGTCAGAGATGGCGCCACAAGTGGATCCCATGTGGCAGAAATGTCAGACCCCATGTGTTTTATTTGTAGGTTTTGTATCTCTCAACAACTTTGCAGCGTTATATTTGAGCAGTTCTATCGGTGTCGTACATTTTATCGAGCAAAATCATTGTAAGTTTCCAGCCAAATAAACGTAATTTGCGGGAAGCGCTGCTTTTATTCTTTAATATGAAGAAAAGTGCGGCTGAGGCCTATCGTTTGCTTTCGGATACTTATGGGGCGGAATGTATTGGTGAATCGTCGTGCCGCGAGTGGTTCCAACGGTTCAAAAGTGGTGATTTTGGAGTTGAAGACAAAAATCGCCCCGGAAAGCCGAAAAGTTTTGAAGACGAGGAATTTTACGCTTTACTGGATGAGGATCCGTGTCAGATTCAAGAAGAACTTGCTGCATCATTGGGCGTCACGCAACAAGCCGTTTCCCTGCGTCTAAAAGCACTGGGATTCATTCAAAAGGTTGGAAACTGTGTGCCGTACGAATTGAAGCCAAGAGACGTCGAACGGCGATTTTGCATGTCCGAAATGTTACTGCAGCGGTATAAAAATAAATCATTTTTGCATCGTATTGTAACTGGTGATGAGAAATGGATTTATTATGATAATCCTAAATGCAGAAAATCGTATACAAAGCCCGGCGAGCCCGCCCAATCGACGCCGAAACGAAATATTCACGTGAATAAGGTCATGCTCTGAATATGGTGGGATCAAAGGGTGTCGTATACTACGAACTGCTTCCGAGTGGTAAAACCATCAAAGGACCATTATATCGAACCCAACTAATTCGTTTGAAGCGGGCATTAAAAGAAAAATGGCCAGAATATGAGACCAGGCATGAGTCCGTCATTTTTCATCACGACAACGCTCGGCCACATGTTGCGGTTTCGGTGAAAAACTATTTGGGAAATAGTGGATGGGAAATTCTGCCTCACCCGCCTTACAGTCCAGACTTGGCACCATCTGACTACCACTTGTTTCGTTCGATGCAGAACGCTCTTATGGGAATACACTTCAGCTCAGTAGAGGAAATCAAATATTTTCTCGATACGTTCTTGGGCTCGAAAGACGAGAAATTTTTTTGGTCCAGAATTCATAAATTGCCAGAAAGATGGGGGAAAGTTGTAGCTTCCGATGCACGATACTTTGAATAAAGCATTGTAACTATGTCTTCATAATTAAACTTCAAATTTTGGAAAAAAAACGCTGGAAACTTACTTGTAGACCCAATATTAATAATAATTTTAGCATACCTATAGTAAGAACCAATTGTAATAGCATTTTAAGTACCTATTACATACTTTAAATGTTAGTTCATCAAAACATACAAGGCAAATTTTGATTATTTTAATTTCAAACCTTGAAGCCTTTTCTAAATTAACAGATATGAATGTATAATCTTCTTGCCTGAGATTGGGATTTATTCTTGTGAAATCGATGATTATATACAAATTAGCTAACTATAATTTGTATGCATGTCGTAATGAGTCGTATTCTGCGGGAGGAGATGGAGTTTTTGTACGCGATATGTTTCAGTGAGAAGCAAATTCTTTTAGTTTTAAAAGTGCAGACATCTTAAAGGTCTGTTGCCGCATATGTAATGAATTAATTACTTTCATTTCTGTATTTAGACTTCATTTGGTATCACTTCAGATTTTTATGGACGAATTCTCTTCCCTTTTACTTAACGAGCAAGCAAATTATCTAATCTATCAATTTAGACTTACTGAGTTCTTGTAGTGTTTCAGATTCGTATGCTGTTCTGATGGCTGAGTATGATCTAACCTCCAATATAAATAAACTAACAAGGTTAATATCGGGTACCTGCCTCGACTATATATTTGGGCGCTTTTCTAAGTTAACATTAAACCAGTGTGCTACTATTATTTTCGACCTGCAAATAACAGATCACTGCATGACGGGTATCATATTCAAAATAAATCCATTTCATCTTGTAAAATTAAAAGAATTGACTTTTATAAACTAAACGTTTTGGGAAGAAGTTTACTCTTCTTTGAATCCTTCTATGGCCTATAACATATCTGTAATTCATCTTGTAGCGGCCGTCGAAAGGCGAATGGACAACGAATTTAACGATTTGAAGTTGACAAATAAACGTTTGTTTCTAGAAGAAAGTAAATCATGTAAATACATATATAGCAAACACAAAGGAATACTTACCGCAGCTTAATTCCGTTCCTTTCTTGGCGGCTTATAAATGACAAATGTGGCCATTTTAGGAAATGTCATGATTGAGCATAAAGCGAATAACCAAAAGAAGAATAAGTTAAATGCCAAGCACAAAAGAGAGGAAGGCAGTTAAGCCGCGTTTATATTTATGTTCTTCATTCCGTAACACCCCCACCCCCGTGGATCGACCCCGATTCACAAACATCCAGGTCCAGAACGGCTAGCTTTGATGCCGGACGTCTCATAAATCCTTTAGATGTGCGGACATCGGCACTTCGAACTTCTCCGTCAGCTCCTGTATACACTCTGTTAATCCGGCCCCGACACCACTGCCTCCGCGGTACGTTCACGTCGTAGACAAACACCTTTAGCAATTGACCATGACCTTTGGCACCATTTGGCTCGGCGTATTAAAGTTGGCAGGTATTCGGCTACCCATCGTTTCCAAAAACGATCCCTCAGCTGTTGGGCTGTTCGCCATTGTTTTCTCAAGTGGCATATTTTCTCTAGCGACTGGTTTACACTTGGCGTCTGGCAAGTATTTGCTGATCCCTGCAGGAAGTGGTTCGGCGTGAGCGGCTCTTCTTGATCGGGTTCCACAGGCAAATGCGTAAGCGGCCGAGAGAAGTTTTCGGCTTCTATCAGAAGGCACTGTAGAGTGTATTCGCGTGGAGATACTTCTTTAAGGGTATGGAGTAGCATTAGCTTTACGCATCTCACCATACGTTGCCATACTCCTCCCTCCGATGGATTAGCTGGGCAATTGAACACCCACTTAATTCCTTTGATAGCCGACTCGTCCTGCACAGGGTCGCAGTCAAATACTTCGGAAAATCGTTTCACTTCCTGGTTAGCGCCAACGAAATTTGTCCCATTATCAGAACGAATTTTTACATGCTCCACGGCGATTGATGAAATTCCGAATCGCCACAATGCATGCGTCGGTGGATAAGTCGTAGGCGATCTCAAGGTGAATGGCGTGCACAACCAAGCAGGCGAATAGTGCTACCCATCGCTTCTCCGTGCGGCGTCCAATCGAAGCGGTGAGTGGGCCGAAGAAATCCAATCCCGTGTACAAAAATGGTCTCACAAATGGCGTAAGTCGGTCTTCAGGCAGAGGTCCCATCATCGGAGTTACTGGTGTGGCCTTCGAAATCTTGCACTCAAGGCAATTCGCGACAATTCTGCGCAAGTTTTATCGTAGGCAGGGAATCCAGTACTTCCGGCGGATCGTTGCTTCAAAGTTTTGGTGTTTTATCCTGCGATGCTTGTCGGTAATGACTAGCGTCGTAAACGGATGACCTGGCGGCAAAATAATTGGTCGCCTGGCAGCATCGACTCTATCTTGGACTCTGAGGACGCCAGCACTATCGATGTATGGGGAGAGTTTATGCAATACACTCCCCTTTGGAACTATTTTGTTACATCTGATTTGTTGTCTGCAGAGATTCTGCACGAAACGCTTCCGTTTGGGACTGGCGACACAGCAACAATTCAGCTACTTCAAGCTCGGAAGGTGTTGAGCTATTTCCCTCGTTATTACGGGAACGTTTACGACGGGAACGGTTCAAAAATCGCAGTACCCAAGCCGTTGTTCTTACGAGCCTGTTAAAAGAGAATAAACGATTAAAATCTACATTTAATGTTTATACTCATTACGATCAAAGAATATTTTGGGCGTACCTCTTCATCATCGCCTGCATGATCGCTAGTTATGGTGGTGGGATTTGCAGGCCAGTCAACTTCCTTGTTACACAAAAACGTGGGACCTCGTAATGAACGTGACGAAGCGCTGAAGTCGAGTAGACTATTTGACCGCGTAGCTTCGTCAGCTGGATTCTCACGGATATATTGGATGGATTAGTAACCGCTAGAATTTCCCCAATTCTATGGGCCACAAACGGTTTGTACCAACGATGTTCACTGCTTCTTCATTTTATAACAGTTGTTGAGTCACTCCACAAGACGCTGCAAGAGACGCGTATCGAATACTGCTCTATTACAGTTGTCATAAGGCGTGCTCCCAAGATTGCTGCCTGAAGCTCAAAGCGTTGAATTATAAGTAGCTTCAGCGGAGCACATTTCGTTTTTGAACATACAAATGACGTATTCACCTTATCGGTTGCATTAACTACCCTCCAGTATGCCACTGCAGCGAAGGCATTCTTGCTGGCGTCAACGAAAATGTGAAGCTGGACTTCTCGCGGGGAGCCGTCTCGGAAATAAAAACGTGAGACATTGAAATTTACCACATGCGACAGCATTGACCGCCATCTATTCCACCCTTGGAGAACTTCATCAGGCATCGACTCATCCCATCGTATATCATGTCGCCACACTTCTCGCATTAGTAACTTGGCAGTAATACTTAAATGGCTAAGAAACCCCAACAGGTTATAAAAACTGACATTATAACACTTAGCAGTTCTCTCTTTATAGGGCTCCTTTCTCCGTTGATGATGTTCTTGTCGACGTAGTGGAACCGCAACTGAAGTTATCTGAAGTTATCGCTGGCTAGCTGCCAGAACATACCCAGTACACACTTATCCCCAGGCTGTATCAGTATTTGGGGGAACATCTTCTTGATGTCCCCACACACGGCGACGGCTCCTTCTCGAAAGTGGAACAACACTGATGGCACTGATACTCTTGAGGTCCTTTCATTAAGCATGAGTTGTGTGATATCCCCTTCACCTCGCCGGCAGCATCAAACACAAGGCATAATTTGGACGGCTTATTAGGGTTCAACACTCCGAAATATGGCAGATACGAGTACCATGTTCTCGGACCAACTATGGTGGCTTCTGCTGGCTGCGGTTTGCGGGCGTAGTTTTTATTAATGTAAAAATTGATGATAGAACAATAGGCGGCGGCAAAGTTCTCATCTCGCTTCATCTTTCGTTCAATTCCAATACGACGTTTCACTGGTGATGGTTTTACCCCAAAATTTTCGATCTCAAAATAATCCGCGACCAGCTTCTGCAATGACTCATTACTCGGTGAGTAGGTCAGAAGACATGACGGCGTTGTGGAAGCGATTTTCGTAGTGGGCCCGAACACTACCACTGTATTTGCAGCAAACGGACATTTCTATTGGTTACCTGGAAACCTTTTGGCAATCCCAATTGGCAATGGTCTAATCCGATTAGCAGCTTAGGCTTGGCGTCGGAATATGGCTGCAGTTTCCATCGCTCTTGATTGCCTTTGAGGCTACGAAGTTCGCTTTCACTTAAGCTTTGCACGGGTAAGTTGAGATTTAGCACTCCATAGACGTCTCGCAGCATATGCTTCTTCTTTTTACCAGCTCCACTCACGTAAACATCGACTAGCACTGTAGGCTCTTGGTCTTCCTCTAACCCATTACATATTTAAACTGCGATGTTGACCACTTACACCAAACTCGTTCATAAATTCGGCATCCAACATGGTTATCGATCTAATAAGGCATATGTATCGATGGTTTTATTTGGTCCATAAAGCGTGGCTGGTAACACCCGAAAGAGCAGACTGGGACTATATGCAACCATTTCTTCAGCTTCTTTACCCTCCAGTTGCCGTTGTTGTGAGGCAGAACACTTGATTTGCAACTCGTGAAGTAGCTCGTGATGTCATCTCTGGCATCCATTAAAGGAGCAGTGGCTCTTGGATCGACAGTGGCGGGTTACATTCCCGGCTTCCAAACACGTGAAGCATAAGCGATTGTGTTTTACCTTTAACCACCTTTCAGGTACTGCTAAATCTAAAAATAGCTTACATTCACCTTGTGTTGACCTTGACATATAAAGCACTTTAGGAGTGGTGGATGGGCTTTCCCTGCGGCATGGAGGATTGGCATGCGTCTCTTTGGATCTCTGTTGTTGTTGTTGCACAATACAAACTAGATTGGCAAGATCACTTAGCCAGTCGCTAAAGTTTGCAATCGTTGGGTATGGTTGCACCCGTGCTGCATACCTAGCCCACTCCAGCCTCTTAGACATTGGAAGCTTTGAGACGAGCTCCTCCAACAATGTTGGCCTTGCCATGTGTGGTTGGCCGTTCGCTATTTGAAGAAATACGACAAGGTTCTTTACTTTAGTCGCAAAGAGAACTAGACGAGTCACTGCGTTTTCACTAATTGGCGCAATCTCCCGCACCTGGCTCAATTGACTCTGTATAAGTAGTCCTGGACGGCCGAACCGAAAACGCAGCTGGTCCATAATGGCATCCACATTGTCAGGGTGAATAAGGAGAAATTTAACGGTCTCTCTTGCTTCACCAGTCAGGGACTTCTGCAACCATTGGTTATTCTCCAAATTGGAATAGTTGCAGGCGCCTGTTAATTGAACGTAAGCTGTAAAGAAGATTGGCCGGTCCTCGGGTTGTCCGCCAAACGCTAGGAGATTCTGGATCTTTCGAGGCACCGTCGAGGTAAGTCGAAGACGCTAAACTCCTTTCTTGGCGGCTTACAAATGACAAATGTGCCAATTTTAGGAAATGTCATTATTGCGCATAAAGCGAATGATCAATAGAAGAATTAGTTAAATGTCTAGCATAAAAGAGAGAACACATCATATCCCTAACATATCTTATCCCATTTTGAAGAAAAAATCTAATATCAGACTTAAACCCTGGATTAGTATATTTATTTTTAAAAAAATTAGATTAAAGCAAAAGCTACAAAAGAAATTACTCAAGCACCCATTTAATCTGAGCTTTAAAAATAGGTTCAAGTTAATATGCAAGACAATTGACCACAACTAATTACATAATATTGGTTTTCGTGGTTTTGCTCTAAAATGGTTTGCGTCTTATTTAAAAAGCAGAACTTAAAAAGTCAAAATAGGCAACACCTTTAGTGATTTGAAAACGATTGATCTTCGAGTACAACAAGGTTCAGTTCTCGGTCTGATTTTGTTCTTGATATATATCAATTCAATCTTTGAGCAACCATTTGTTGGAAAACCAATAGCTTTCGCAGATGATGTAGCCATTGCTTACGATTCATCTAATACCTTAAATGTAGTCGCAGACATAAATCATGACGTTCATTTGTTAAGAACATGGTTTGCTGAATATAAGCTTATGGTTAGTAAAAAAACAAAATTAATGTTGTTATTGTGATTTTAAGGATTTTAAAGAACTGGTGTGTATTGATATTAAATTCCATTCCCCAAATTGCAAAAACCACTATTTGCTTAATGTGAACTGTCCGAATCTTAGCTCTACAAGTCTATATAGTCCAATGAACGCGTGTGATGCCAATTGCTTCATAATTGAAATTATGCAACAATTAGAATATCTAGGGTTAACTATTGATTATCAGTTGTGCTGGGATCAACATATTTTAAGTTTGAAACAGTATCTTTTAACTTCTGTCCGATATTTTTCTCGTTTAATTAAATATTTGTCTAACGCAACGTTAAGAACTGCCTATTGCATATTTCATTCTAATTTAGATTATGAAATATGCTGCTGGGGTGGAGCTTGCCTTAATAAATTGCAGTCCCTAACTGTACTGCAAAATTGTGCCTTAAGGAAAGTTTGCAACGGAACTAAATTATCACATTCTATAAATCTCTTTCGTAAAATGAATATCCTTCCAGTCAGACACTTATTTTATTTTAAGGTCCTTAAAATATCTTTTATAAGAAGTGGATATATGCAAAGACCTATTTTTGAATCATACAGTTAACGCAGCAGTACTTGCCTTCTTTTCGGACTACATTTTTTCGAAACTCATATGCTATCGTGTCTTTTAAACTATTCAATAAACTCCCACCCCATACACGTAACATTATAATATCTTTTCTTTCCAAAATGTTTTATAGTACACAATTAAATTGTTCACCCCACAATAAATTTATTTTAATTATAATGTGGCATTATCACTATTATAATAAATATAAAATGCCACAAACTATTCTCCAACCATTTTATAACTTAGTTTAAGTCGTTAAAAAGTTTGTTTAGGAGAATACGAATAAATAAAATTGAATTGAATTGAAATTGAATAATTTAAATGTTGAACTTGTCAAATTTCGTGACTCAGGCCACAACCGCACATTGAGAATCTCAGGATTACCAACCAACCTACTAATCCAACAACTACCAACCAACTAAAAGCAAATATAGTAAGCAAAAGTGGTTTGATACTGAGTGCTTACAGGCTAAGGAAAAGACATTTGTTTATTTATAAATCCTTGGAGCATTCAACACTGACACTTTAAAGATACTCTGTGGCGAGGCTAACAAGAAATTGAAACATCTCTGTCGTATAAAAAAGGTAGCATTTGAACACTAAAACATTGCTGTATTAAGTAGTTCAAGCTCATCAGCAGAATTTTGGAGAGCACTAAGGCTGCTAAACTGCCAGGCAAATGTACTGGCGAATTCTCTGCCAGCACCAATGCTTCGTGACCATTGCAAAACACTACCTAACTCTCCCCAAACTGCCCTAGCCGTCCGCTATGCGGTTCCTTGAATTAAGTGCAACTTTTTGGATAAACCGTTCACCAGAAGTGAAGGTAAACAGGCTATCGAAAACGTTAAAACCACGAACGCTCCAGGAGATGATCGTATTTTCTTTGAGTTCTTCAAAAGCTGTGCAATAGAATTCTTAGTCACACTAACGCCTGAGCTCAATCGAATTTTTGATATACCATATATAGCTGATGTTCCAAAGAATATAAGAAATCAATAATATTTCCACTTAACTAAAAAGGTACTTGTACTTACGAGGAATTGCATTTTTGAACACATCGAACAAACTATTTATAGTTATAGAGAATATAAGAGTAAAAATAAAAAATTTTATGCATTCTTCTTCTATTTTCGCGCTCCTTTCGGGCATAGAAGACAAACTCTACTAAATCTTTTGCAAACCCTAAAACTTCTCACAAATACACTGTAAGTGGAATATCAACTATTGAACCCACTATGTGGGTGTACTCGTAATATGGATGACGTTTTTGTGTAAAATGTGATAGATAGATAGGATAGAAAGGAAAGTTTTCCATCAATGTATGTTCGTTTATGCTTTCGCTTCCATATCATGTAAAGCTCTTTTTTATAAGCTCAATAAAATTGCAATCTCAAGTCGTTAGTATTGTGATATCTGAATGTGAACAGCGTCATCTGTATTTGAAATGCAGAAGATTTCCAAATTTGAATAGTAAAAGGCTCAACCAATGGACAATGGGGAATGGAATCGAATTTTCCAGCAATCCCAGATGTTAGGGGAGTATAAATATCAGCATCCCCCAGGGTACGCAAGTTAGTTCTAAAGTGGAATTTGAAATCTGATTTACGAGTAGTGATAAATTGATGTAAGTACTATACAATACGATAAAAGATAAAGAAAAGTAAAAGTCATTGGAAAAAACGATTATAAATTGTAGCTGTATTAAATAAAGTGATTGTACTGAATGGAATAAGTTCTATCATTTGTACCCACACAAACATTTTGCATTGTTGTGGGATATATGGGACGAAAACTATTGCAGTTGACCTTCGTCCAACTTAAATCCAAGTTGAAGTAGAGAAACCTGAGCACCAAGCGAGTTGGTGTTCTGACTTCAGGACGCTTTGAACACTGACGGGCATGATCTAGATACATACTCGTAGTCCTTTGACGTTCACGAGGAAGAACAGATAAGTACCGGCAATGACATCGCTGTGATGATGCAACTTCTCTTGCTAAAAATGGACGAACAGAAGTACAGTCACGACGACACTTTGGATACGTTTTCTGAAGAGAAATGGTTCTCAAAGCTAGACCTGAAGAGCGGTTGAAAACGGCTTTCACTGCAGGAGGCGGTCTTTGGAAGTTTACGGTGATGCCATTGGAACTGTACAACGCTCCGTCCACCTTCGAGCGACTAATGAAAAGGACATTGCAAGGGCTCACTTGGAAAATCTGCCGAGTGTATTTGGGCGACGTTGTCATTATAGGCAAGACGTTCGAGGAGCATCGCGAAAATCTAAAAGAAATGCTTGAGAAGCTTTGAAGTGCTCATTTCAAGCTGAATTTGGAAAAATGTGCCTTGTTCCGTCCGGAAGTAAAATATCGGGGTCACATTATATTAGCTGAAGGAATGACGACGGATCCTGACAAAATCGTAGGCGTGAAAATTTGGCTTGTCCCAAAAGATAAATACCAACTAAGAAGCTTCTTGGGGCTTGCCACGTACTACAGAAGGTTCGTAAAGGATTTTACTTCTATTGGGTAGAGCCTGCACCAACTTACGGAAAGAGGTCAACAGTTCAGGTGATCTGCAGGGTGTGAAAAAGCAAAAAAAGAACTCAAGCGGCAGCTGTGCAGTGCCTCCATCTCGGATTAGCCCACAGCCAGAAAAATGTTCATATTGGACGCAGACGCTAGCAATGTTGGGGTGGGAGCAGTGATCTCTCAAGTTCATGATGCCCCAGAGAATGTGATTGCATATTACAGCAAGGTACCCTCCTAACCTGAAAGGAACAACTCGGCGCGAGCTTCTGGCTTTAATTCTGGTTATGAAGCATTCCCAGTTTTTTTCAGTTTTTTATGCATTTTTATTTATATTACTTAATTTACACTTAAAAGCTATACAAAAAAAACGCTTAAAAATTAGCTTAATTAACTTAAAATTATCTTATTCTAACTTACTGGCCCCATGCGGGCACTCTAAGTTAAACCTAATACTTAGATTATGTCTTTCGACGTATCTTACATTACATGTTTATACTATGTCTATTCATTATAATTAAAACTAAGAAAACATTTTTTAAGAAAAACTTAGTAACATGACTTATTTTTTTTTTTAACTTATTATAAAACTTAAAACTAAAACTTACAAACTACCTAAGAATAAATCTTAATTTACTTAACCTACTTACATCTTATACATAATATAAACAAGTATAATATATATACATTATATATATATACGTAATATATAAATACATGTACATACATATATATATATATATATATATTTTTTTTTTTTTTCTCTTAAATCTAACTTAATTCTACCTAAAACTAAATAATAAAATTGCCCACTCTTATTAGGTTCGCCCTATTGTACAAGACCTCATTGCTATAGAATTTTATGTACTCAGACTCTGGTGTTCTGTATAACCGAAGACAAGCCCTAAGGCAAGCCCTCTCAAACACCCGAATCTTTTCCAATAAACTTGCTCTCACGTTGAACCACACGGGACATCCAAACACAAGCATAGGCCGGATAAGGGCCATGTAGCAGATCACCTTCACCCTCGCATCGAGTTGGCTGTTGTAAAACAGTCTCCATGTAAGCGCAAAAGCACCTCTGGCTCTGGCCAGAGTAACATCTATATGTTTGTTAAAATACAGATATTGATCTAGCCAGATCCCAAGGTATCTGACTACATTTCGACAAGCAAGTGGCTGTCCATGTTGTCCGACGATAGAGAACTTTCGCCAATTCTTTCTGGTATCCCTAGAGGCCCCAGACAAAGGCGTCCTAAACAGAATGGTTTCCGACTTCTGAAAGTTGATTTTCAGCTACAAGTCGTGGCAATATCGCTTAATTTTTTCGAAGTCACGTTGCAAAAGCATATTAATGACCTCAATCTTAGGACCTGATGTGTACGCCATTAAGTCGTCTGCGTATGCTATGGCATGGTGAAGTGAACCTATCATATCACTTGTGGAAATGTTGAATAGGACCGGCGAATTTACCGCACCTTGTTGCAGACCGTTTTTAATATTAAATGTTCCAGCAGAGCTCACATCGCCATTCTTCACGATGAACTGTCTACTGGAGAGCATATCAAAAAGAATATACAGTGGTTTACTAATGCCTAACCTGTCCAGCTTGAGAAAGAGTCCCTCTAACCATACGGTATCGAAGGCTTTTTCCAAGTCAATCAGGCAGGCACCAGTGCACTGTTTCTTGCCTTTGTTCCATTGGATATCAGAAATCAGTTTGGACGCAGCATGAATGATATCATGCCCCGCCTTGAAACCGAATAGATTATCCGGAACTATATGTTTGTCCTCAACCCACTTAGTCAGGACCCTATTGATCACCTTCTCGAAAACCTTGCTGATGTTTGGAAGAAGACTGATCGAGCAGAGATTCGCCGGATTGGAAGTATCTTTATTCCTTTTGGGAATGGGATGTACCACCGCAGTTTTCCAATGCGCTGGATAATGTGCATTATTCATTGCATTATTAAACAGGGTGGTATAAATGTTCACCGCTTCTAGTGGGAGATGTCGAAGCACAATGTTCGGTATTTCATCGGTTCCCACTGATTTCTTACTTCTAAGTGATTCGAAGATCGTTTGGAGCTCTTCCTTCGAAATGAACGGTGGTAATGCCCTTTCGTTGGTGATGACATATTTTCGTCACTGAACTGGGTGAAACCCGAGTTCTCGAATCGCCAATTCACAATTTCATTTCAAAGGCAGAAACGCACAGTTTTTAGTTGACAGTCGTTTAAGTAAATCGATGTGACTGTTTTTTTGTGAAAATGGAAAAAATTGAGTATCGAGCTTTTATTAAATTCTTGTTTTTGAAAGGCAATACGCCTACGCAAATCAAAAATGAGTTGGACTCTGTGTTGTCTGTGTTGGGGACTCTGCACCATTATTTACCATAGTGAAATTTTGTTCAGCTGAATTTAAACGTGGCCTTAAAAGCTTGGGAGATGAACGTTCGGGACGTTAAAGAACTGCAACCACTGACGATAACATTGCTAAAGTTCACCAAATGGCGCCGAATTAAAGTGAGAGAGATAGTAGAGGTTATGAAAATGTCCAAAGAACGTGTTTGTTACATATTAAATCAGGATTTAGGCATGAGAAAGCTGTCCGCGCGTTGGATATCGCGCTTGCTTACGTTAGACCAAAAACGTGTTCGAATGAACATTTCCAACGATCTGTTGGCGCAGTTTAGGCGCAATAAATCCGAGTTTTGGCGCCGATTAATTATTGTAGATGAAATTTGGATACACCATACGCCCGAAACAAAAATTTAGTCAACACAGTGGACTGCACTGTTTTTTCAGCTGGGAAAGTAATGGCGACTGTTTTTTGGGATAGTAAAGGATTTATCTTAATCGATTATCTTTAAAAAGGAAAAACCATTACAGGAGCATACTACGTATTATTACTTGTCAAGCTGAAGGCAGAAATTGCGGAAAAACGGCCACATTTGCCGTTTCACCAAGCCAACGCGCCGTGTCACACCTCAGATGTTGCCATGGCGAAAATCCATGAATTACGGTTTGAACTGCTTGACCATCCACCTTATTCACCAGATCTAGCTACAAGCGACTACCTTTTGTTCCCTCATCTAAAACCTGCGCTCGATGGACAGAGATTTTCGTCAAATGAGGAGGCAATCACCTTCATGAACAATTATTTTGCAGAGAAAAACACCAAATACTATTTGGACGGGTTAGAGAGATGAGAGCATCGCTGGGAGAAGTGTGTAGAGTTACAAGGAGGAGACTATGTAGAAAAATAAAAAAAAAATTGAGAAAAAATGTCTTGTATCATGTCTTTTCAGACAACCCTCGTAAATGCTGATGTCTCTCTAGTTGACCTTGTGGAGTCAAATGTGAACACTGTAACTGTAAAGAAGCGAAAGAACGAGCTACTATCCAAATGATCAGGACTGAACCAATAGAGGGTTGGAGTACAAACGAAATCCGTTCTTCCCAACAGGCAGATAATAACATCGAACCAATATTTTCCTGGAATAAGTTTTTCCATCATTCTTAGATGGCTTTTTGTTTTTTTTTCCAGCAGCTTTATCCCTGGTTAACAGCGGATGTTTATTGCTGTCCCGGGTGTAGCGTTGCTGTTTTTTTACTTAACGCATTTTTTGTACTTAAAGTATTTTAAGCACTTTTAAAATGTGTGTACACGTTGGTGGAAAAGAGAAATTAGGGAGGAAAGAAAGCAAGATAACGACGTATTACTTCGGATTTGAAAGTTTACAAGTTACATTAGGAAATAAAAAAAAAATAACAGTTGTAATGTAGAAAAGAAAGACAACTAATTTATGGCAAATGTAACTCCTCGGTAGGGCATTCTGGTACTTTGGACGATTGACACGAGTAATTCAACGCTGGAGATTCGGCCGATGTTTATATTCGGGACTTTTTAGAAGTGGTAGAAAAAAGGATCAGACCATGAGTCAGTAATGGTTGATCAGTGAAAAGAGGAGGTTGTGAAAGAAAACACAAGAGTTTATTAAAAAAAAAATTCAAACAAGAAGAGAGAAAAGGCTTTCATTAAAACTCAGATGTGAGAAATTAATTTTAATATTCTGTCAAGTACGAAAACTGAGATCACAAAGACTAACATGTCTCACCCCCTGACAAAGGCAGAGCTTCTGGATGCCCTGCGAAACCCTGGCATTAGCTTACCCCAAGGTGCTGCCGTCTCTCGATTTCAAATTAAAAATTTGACCACAATCAACACGCCGCAGAAACTGCGGGCGGCGCTTCCATATGCCCATATGATGTCAACATATACTCGTATGTGGATGCACAACGCAGACCAGACGTTGAAATCCTGCTGCTATCGAAGAAACCGAGGCCGAATTGGACCGTAAGTTAGCCATACTGCGTAAGCGCCACGAAGTTCTTACATTACAGCAGTCAATTGCCAGATTGGAGCGGGACAAACCTCTATGCCCTCTGCCATTCCAACGACCCGATTGACCTTCTAGGACATCGAACTCGCCATCACTAAGTTCGACGGCGAATCCAGAACCTGCAATGGGCATGACTTTTTACGGAACTTCGAGAGAACTATGCATATGGTGGGAGCTCATGACTTATTTCGCTACAGATTTCTGTGCAATTCATTAACGGGCACAGCCAAAATGCTTCTCAACAAATGATGATTTGAGGTTTAATCACCGATGGTATGTAGGATACTTCGCCTGAATCGCACCTGTTGATGAACTCCCGCACAAGGGGTCAGTTCAAGGAGTCGCTGGATCTGTACGAGCAACGTCAAGCTAACCGATTGTCCGTTAAACCCGAAGCCGCCACCAATCCGAGGCAAAAAACACTGACGCTCAAGCTCTATGCAAAAACTGAGGTAACTGATGCAACCGATGTCCGATGTTACAACTGCACGCGGATAGGACACTACCAAAGCAAATACCCATACGAAAAGAGACCAGAGAACAGCTGTTTCCGCTGCTGGAGGGCGGGACATGATCAGCGCAGCTGCCCAAACCCGAAGAAAATATCGAATCTTGCCAAAAGAATCGCCGTCACCGTCGCCGCTCCCGATCCCAGAACCGATTCCGTCCAGATGCCAAACTATCGCAGCCAAGATGAAGATGCCCCAGATGGCGTTTGTAGTGTAGTGGATGCTATTAATTTGGTAAGTGTTGCCTATTACGTTGGTGAATTAAGCGCAAGAGTTTAGAAACTATTTGTCTCTTTTTAATACCGGTAGTCCGACTAACTTCATAAGCAAATCTGATGTGCCGCATAACATAAGAAACAACGCTGTCAAATCGCAATATAGCGGTCTCGGTCGACAAGCACTGATAAGGTTTGGAAGGATTACAGCTGAAATAAAATTTAGAAACCGTAGTAAACAAGTTTCCGGATGAAACGATTGCAATCCCATTAATTTTAAGACGTGATTTCTTACATGAATTTAACGTACACTTATGTCTTTGAATTAGAGACTTTCGCAGTTATATATGCCTTACGTCGCTCTGATGTCTACCTAGATAAACTTCCGCTCAAAATATTAACAGACTGTAACTCGCTCATATTAAAACCCTGAATAAGAAGCACCTTAATAGAGGAATAGGCAGATGGGCATTAGAGTTAGAAAATTACAACTACACAATCCAACACCGAGGTGGCGCCAATATGGGCCACGTTGATACGCTGGTAGAATCACTTACTGGCGCTATAAGTGATTGCATTGAGGGCGCGACAAATCGTTGTCAAATTGTGTACGCTGTAGACTCTGACGAGATTGATTTTCATATTCAAGTTACTTAAAATCGTGACGAAACTATAAAATAACTGCGACATAGATTAGAGAAAGAAGTCGTGGTAGGTTACGAGCTAGTAGACAGCTTGGTCTACAGAAGAAGTGGAACAGATTTATTACAGCTTTTTGTCCCTAGAGAAATGGAGAGTAACGTAATTAAGCTAGTTCATGAGAAAATTGGCCTCTTAGGTACCGAGAAGACATGTAATCAGCTGAAGAAAAATTATTGTTTTCCAAAAATGATGGAGAAAGTAGGTAGGTCTATACGAAACTGTGTGCGCTGTATAATGTGCTCGGCCCCGGCTCGTATAAACGAACATAGTTTCTATAGTATCCCTAAGAAACGAATACCGTTCGATACCATACATCTTGATCATTTTTTCCCTTTGCCGTCCATAAGCTCAAAGCGTAGACACATTCTTGTCGTAATAGATGCCTTACGTAATATGCCTCTACGAGTATGCTGTGAACTGCACAAGTACCAAAGAGGTGATAGCCTGCCTTGATAGGTATTTCAGCTACTTTAGCCAACCAAAGAGTGTCATAACCGACGGAGGCTTTTGTTTTACGTCTCTGGAGTTCGAAACCTATCTATTAAAAAACAATATTCCGCACGTCAAGATTGCTGTCGCCTCCCCTCAAGCAAATGGGCAAATGGAACCTGTAAACAGGGTTATTAAGTACATGCTTAGCAAAATAAGTGATCCCATTAGTCATGCCAATTGGACCAGCATGTTAGGCCGGGTTGAATATACTCGTAGTTTAAATGATACCGTGCACTTCACAACAAAACACACACCCAGCGAATTGCTGTTCGGGGTGGAGCAAATAAGTGAAGTAGTCGACGAATTAACAGAATATCTTGAGGAAAAATGTGGTGGATTTTCGGAGCGCGATTTGGAAGGAATGAGGTAGTCTGCTTCTGAGGCTACCGTCAAGTCGCAGGAGTATAGTCTAAAGTATTTCCTTGAACGAAGCAAACCCACGAAGACTCACTCGGAAGGCGATTTTGTCGTAATACGTAACGTAGATACGGTCATTGGGGCCAACAAGAAGTTTATACCGAATTTCCGCGGTCCTTGCGTTATCCGTAAAGTTTTGCCATATGACCGGTATGTGATAAGGGATATACATAGAAAATTGTCAACACACTCAGCTGCCATACGATGGCATTGTTCAGGCCTCACCTATTAGAAAATGGCTAACAGACTAGAGCTTACTAAATGATCCGACGCATCTTGATGTAGGCAGCACTTGTTGGGGTGTAAGTAGTTATAAGCCTAGTATAAGTTTATCACATCAACCTAATCGAGATCGATTGTATTGTCAGGTCGGCTGAAGTTGTAATGTAGAAAAGAAGGATAGCTAATTTATGGCAAATGTAACTCCTCTATTGGGCATTCTGGTACTTTGGACGATTGGACGCTTAAAGTAAACTGATGTGCGTCCACAACGAGGTAGGTGTTACGGTTAAGGTCTTAAGGGGTGGAAAGATACTGGAAATTTCGTCGTAGCACTGGTGGTGGAAATATCGATAGAACAAGGTACGGCAAGTTATGTAACATAGGTGTTGGGGGATGTTAATTGACTGAGTAATATTGGCATCACCTTTTGCAAGTAATTGCAAAAGCGTTTTTAAGAGCACTTGTCCAGATATGTTCATTGTTCTCCTACTTTGGACGAATAAAGGCTTTAAAAATTCAGGCCATGTCAGACACGTTAAATTACATCGCTGCGGAGATTCTATACTTTTCGCAGCTTTTTTGGCTACGTCGAACGTAGATACCTACAGAAGGATTTTCTGGTCTAACCTTATCTCTAACGAACATCTTTACCAATGGACGGGTCAGGAACCAATAGGTACAACCACCAAACGATGGAAGTGGCAGTGGATTGATTGATCATACACTTCAAAAAGGCGTTAGTTCCATACCAAACTACGCGATTCAATGAAACCCGTTATCATAAGACGGTAGAAGAATCGGTCGGGCGAGGAATACATGGTACAGAACAGTTGAGGAGGTGTCACGACAATTTTAGAAGAGTTGGAGATAGCTCATTGCCAGGAATCGGACACAATGGGGCGTAGTCGTAGTTGAAGCCCTAGGGCCCACAAGGGGAAACAGGACAAAAGAGGAAGAAACAAAGAATATATTGTCGAACGTAGGTTGTCATTGACACTTAATCTGAAAGTTAATTTTCGTTTTCGGCTATTCATGTATAATTACTGGTTGTTTCAATAGAAGAAACCATTGTGTTTTGAAAGCATTCAATCCCACTCGGTTGGTGGTACCAATTATCTATACTGCCAATATCGGAGTCTAATGAGCTCAACATATGTATGTGGCCGCCCCCGTTCCAAGACCGTAGAACAAGGACATGAGTCTGGAGCGAATATGAAAAGCAAAGAATACTATTATCAGCAACATAATATATTAGATTACAAATAGGCGAAAAGAACTTATAAATGAAAATAATAAAGAGCGATTTGAAGCCGACATAACAAATTGAAGTATGGGTATATGTATATACTTAGATTTATTCCACACGCCAAAATTTTCGACAAATGTTAAACTCTGTCAAATACATTTTAAATATCAAGTGCAATTATCTTGCTATTAACAGATGAGTGTTGATTTTGGTTCCAGTTTTCAGGGAGACATTCCATCAAATCATCAATTTTTCTATAAACACTCGTGCACACACTGTTATTGTGAAGTTTTCGTAGTCGTGGTCAGTTGTTTATCATCGTTCTATGATTTTGGAAAAAAGAGACGTAAATGCAAAGTGTCTATTGGAGGACAGAAATTAAGTTTCACCTTTTCAAGGACGGGCTGCACTTACGATTACGATATTTTCCAGTCCTAAACAGTAAGTTTGATAAAAAAGCTAACGCAGTGATTTTACCAGCGTGAAGGAACATGTCTTCAGAATAAGGAGAGTTACATCATCTGATACAGCAGATTTTTATATAGTGAGATATAGGAAAAACGTTTTCCAATTCCAAGTTATTCTTGGCTCCTTGAAACTGTTCAGTCTCCTTACAGCTCGAGTCGTACCACGCCTTATCTTTTATGTTAGTTCTTCGTCCGATGAAAAAGCATCTCATCCGATAGAAAATAGGTTTATTGTACAATAGAAAATGAGTTAAGTAGTTTTCTAAAGCGACCGCCCTTAGGGTGTTGTCTGTCCAGAATTCAGTAATTTGGAATTTCCTACAATGACAATTTAAATGTGTTTACAATTCTTCGTATGGAGTCAGACAGCCCATCAAACTTATAAAAGTGGAATATTACAGAAGCCCCAAACTCGACAGTTTGCTTACAGGGATGGTGTTTTCCATCACATTGCGATGGAGTTTGATAAGCAAGATCACTACGCACGTAAATAGCGAGATCGCGATGAGAATAGAATAATGGTACTAGTGGTTTTGAGGTCTGGGTGGGGATATATTTTTGTTTCAATAAATACCAAAACAGCTTTAACTTTAACTTTAATACTGATTGACTTTTTTTTTAAGATTAAATACAAAATTATTATTACTCCTACATTAAGCCTAACATATTCTACCTTAATTAGGTCGACGCATATCAGGAGTGGTAACGTTAATTCGGCGAAAAAAAGGCCCATTTTTAATAATTTTTTTAGACGCTACAGGTAACACGAATTGATTTAATTGATTGTGACATTATAATACAACATCTGAACAATTTTCAAGGCTTCGCCCATCAATGACTTTGTCTAATAAAAAACGGGGGCAGAGCATGTTACTGATCTTATCATAAACATCTTCAGATGTCGCCTCTGAAGGTTGCTACGATTTGACCAGTTACAAGTTGCCGGTCATAAGTCTTGTTGGCGGCAAGACCACCGGTAGTCCCTACCAGGACTTAAATCACGGTACCATGGGAGTCAGGAGCCCCCCGGATTTCGGTCCGGGCCTGACTTGTGGGAGCGTCATGGCGGGTGTGGTTTAAACCCAAATCGCGGGAAAGGGTCTTCCTGTTGGTTTGACCCATTGTAGAGTTGCAAATAAGTACTGGGTGCTGTGACCCTAAGAGCAACAAGAGGTTTTAGGTCGGCCTCGACTTATACCAAGGGTGGAACTTGTGCCTCCAACACTGTTTCGAATTGGTATCAAAGGATTGACGGAGAGCGATGGCAAGGCGTATCCTTGCTCCCATGGATGTTTGGGCATCCCGTAAACATAAATCTACATGAGAGGTGGTTTACGTTAAAAACCAGAGACTAATATGAACAATATTTCCTTAATTTTTGAAAGCAAAATATTAATAATTAGACCGATGGCAGCAAATTTTCGGAGGCGCCTCGTCCACCGGTAAACCGTATAACTCATGACTGGATCACCTGCAATCAAAAATCAGAATTTTATCATTAGATAATCGCTTTCCCAAGGTATCCCTGGGAAACAATTTTTGGCGACACTTAGAAGTGAAAACACCGATTTTCGCCTAAAAAATGGGCAAATTTATTATTGTAAAATTAATAATTATGAAAAATAAAAAACAAAAACTAAGGATACCTGGTCATTTAAGGACTGAAACGAATAAAATTTGGAAACTTCAAAGTAAAAAAAACAATATTTTCATAATTCATGTAAATCTTTTTTATTTGCTTTAAAACTCTGTTTTTATTAAATACATTCACAATTACAAAAAATAAAAAAAATTATTTGGGTTCCCATTCTTTCCTCAACTTCTTTCGAATGTCCTCCATAAGGTTGGTGACAGTTACGTCTGTGATCTTTTTGGACGCTCTTTTCCATTTAGCACTAAAATCTTTTACGTCCTCAAATTAGCTTTGACTAAAGCCCAATACCTTTCAATGGGACGGCACTGCGGAACATTGGGTGGATTCATGTCTTTTGGGACAAAGCCGATATTTTTAGCAACAAGAAAGCTCAATGTCGCATAAGCATAGTGAGCTGAAGCTAAATCTGGCCAAAATAATGTTGAACCCTCGTGTTTGTTTAAGAAAGGAATACACCGTTTTTTTAGGCACTAGTTAATGTACACTTCTCCGTTAATTGTTCCCGTTGTAATAAACGATGAGCTTCTGTGTCCACATTAGCAAATGGCCTGCCAAACGAGATATTTTGACCCGAATTTTTCCATCCCAATCGATGTTGTTGATTGCGGAAGAATCTCAGCTTCAAACGAGTTGTAAAACTGCTCACCTGGAAGAGTAGTAAAGTCGGCTGTGACATAAGTTTCGTCATCCAAAACCAAGCACGCTTTCTTGTTGCCGATCAACTCGTATAGCTTTCGGGCTAGTGTTTTTATGACTTTTTTTTTGCTTTTCAGTAACTTCTGGTATTTTTTGTTTTTTTCGTGTTTTTTAGACCGTTACGTTTTTTAGATCTTTGTACCATTGTTTGGTTGGTATTACATTTCCGAGCAACATCTCTGGATGACATAGTCCGGTTTATTACGATGGTACCCACTATTTTCCTGTCCAAATTTGTATCATGTGCTCCACTTTTAGCTCCACTTTTCTGTTGTCGCTTAACGGTCAACGTCTCCAAATATCGTTTAATAACAGAATCCACTGTACTGCGTGCTATGTTTAAATTTTTTGCGATGAAATGGTTTGGACGCGAATTATTTTCGAGCCATTTGTCGATGATCTTTTTACGGCGTTCCTCTTGACTCATATTTTATAAATATTTTAAACCGCAACGAACTAAAATCAATAACAAACTCGAACTAGAGAATATACAGGCTAATTTGGGTACAAAATGGGATTGCAATTTTTACGCATTGGAAGTATAGCCTGTATTAAAATTTACATATTTTATTCGTTTCAGTCCTTATGTAAGGAAGTAGTATACTAAATTTCAAAAGATTCGTTCGGGTAGATTTTGATTTAAACCGTTCACCGGCTTCAAAAATTGCAAATGTCAGAAAATCGCTTTAAAGTTTTGTATACCAAAAAATCCAGTATTAAACATGAAAAATATTAAACGCTGAATCATATGAAACAATAAAAAACAATTAAAAACAAGTTTAAAAAGGTTACCCTCCTTAACATGCTGGTTAGTCCTGTTTATGTTGATGTTGCCCTAAATCCATTTAGCAGAATGGTGTCTGTCATGATTGGTACATGATGACTGTTGGTTAAAGTGCACCATTCGTTCTTATCTTCTAAAATATGTGGTATGCATGTGTCATTGCTTAAGACTACCAAATTTTCCTTTATATTTTTGTAATTCGTTTAATGTTCTATTGTGCATTCATATTTAATTCTGAAAATAGTTTTATGCTTTCTTAAGATATTCTTACATTCTATCTTATGTATTAAATTATTAATTAAATTAAATTAAAATTATTAACTTTAATTGGCTTAATAATAATTTTGTCGTAAATAACTTCTTCGGTTGTCGGGATATTTACTAAATAAAACATTCGTAGACTGGTTGTGCTAACTACAATTTTAGGTAATATTGACGAATTTGAAAGCATATTCTACATTTTCGTAAGTTATTTGATTTCTATCTACCTTTTTTATGATTGCGTTTATTTCAGTTTTTGACAAAATATTTGAACTTACAGTATTGGATCTAACGCATTTAATAGATGGTGTTAGAAAGTTCTTATTTAATTATTTTTATTTTATATATATAATAAGCTTAGGACTAATTCGTTTGGGAAAGATTTATCTTTTCTTATACTACGTATTTAATATTTGATATTTACCAGTTGGTTCAGTTTACTTATATAATTTTCATTTATAATAATTTGGTGTTTAATGTAGCTCAGTAATTTATTTGCTTGTGCCAAATTATGAGTAAGGATTGGGGTAAAGGTGTTAGTCTAGGGAATATTATCATTCAAGATGGATGCGATTTCGGATAGGATATGGGAACATCTCAATTATGTGGATACACTGCAGTTTCCCATTCTGTATTCTGGTTGTCCTACTTTTAGGGTTATTATTCGGAAATTTGTATAATCGACTGCTCGAACGTTCGCGCAAGCGAAAGCGATGAAATTCCTGTAGTGAAAGTTAACTTTTAATATGGCTCTTGTGTACAATTCTGCCTGATTATGTCAGTACTGTAGTTGAATGATCATCTTTTACAATCTCCTTTTTATATTTTTGGAATAGTTTAAAACCTAGTCGTTTATTGATGCGAACTAAATAATTTCTCCGGCTGAATAGTTTTGTATTGGGTCGCTACGCCTATTATGATTTCTAGGGTCAATTTCCTGTTTTTGCCTTAATTTCGGAATATTTTCCTAACTAAATTTTTCGAATTGTTCAATGGGTTTACGGCCTGTAGTGGAATGGATCAAACAATTATATTCGTATACAGATTTTTCTAAGATCTCTTCAAATTTATCAAGAGCTGTCAATACTAACTTTTTTTATGTGGAATATATGTCAATGTGGAGTATGTGGCCGGGATAATTGCGAATAGGTGTGGTATGAAGTTCGGCTTTTTCGTGTGCTTTTGCTTATTTGTTTTCATCCACTCCTATGTATGTAGATCATTAGATCTCCATTTTCCATCAGAAAACCGCCTTTACTTTTTTTCTTAGTTTCAGTAAGGAAAAGTAGCCGTACTGGAATTTACAACACAGTCACTTAATCCCTCTTACATTCCATGTTCCTATTTTCCTTGCTCTTGGTTTTTCATATAAAGTTTTATTTTCATTAATGACTTGCTTACCTGTTCACTTCATTACTTCCTACTTCACTGTCATTTCTTATCTCCTTTACAATTTTTTGCTGCATTGTTTCCTTGAGTTCTATTTTCATTGATATTAATACCATTTCGATTACTGCGACGCAGCATATCCTCTGCTTTTTTCAATCGGGTTCCTTTTCTCTTCCAGCTCCATTCTGAATCATCAATGATCAGTCTCATTTTCCATTCTTCTTCTCTTCTTCCACAATTTTCTTGAATTTTTGTTGTACTCGTATTTCGAGTTCGCCTTTCGTTAATTCTTTTTTATATATGTACATATACTCTTTCTCTGTAGCTTTTCAGTTTGTATTTCTTTTCCATTATTAGCTGCTTCTCTTTTATGTTTTCTGTTTAATTTTTGTAAACGTTGCGCCCGAATTTGAAGATATCCCTGACATTAACTTGTATGTTCGTGTCTTTCTAAAGTTTTGTAATGTATTTCTCATTTGAAAACCGGTTTTCTACTGATCGCCCCTATCCGTGAAACCCTGTCTGGCTGTGAATCCGTGAGAATTTTCAACAGTGTCAAAATTCGAAAAGTTTTAGGAGTGACGTCACCCATATAAAAATGAAGCGGTGAATTTCGATTTTGACATTTCTCATGTTTACAAATCTAATTTCCTGTAAATTGCAAAAAAAATTTAATGTTGGACAATAATTTTCCTTATTATATTTCCTAGGACAACAAAAGAAGAAAAGTAAACACATTTTAATTTCAAAATAATTTATAGTATTTTACTTCTTTTTCACAGTAAGAATAATGAATGCAAATGCACCATTCAAGAGCTTGAAGAAATGTGGATAAGTGATGCTAACTAATTACATGTAAGTAAAAAATATGCATTTGGAGTGCAATAGTTCCCAACGTTCCCAGGGTGGAACCATCGTGTGCAGTCCAGATACATTGGTTTTGAATGTTTTTAATGTATATCTCGTAATGTATTGTGTATAAAATAAGAATGTATAAATTAATGTCAATCTGGTGGACGGCCATGGCCTATGGCCATGATAGACTTAGCATATATTGAATGAATTTAAATTGAAAATAAAAGTCATATTAAACTACATAAATACTACTTAATGCCTTTTTCTCGATTTTTGTTTCAATTTTTTATTCCATAAATAAAATACGAGGAGCGTTCAACATATTCTCGATATCGGGGTGAGGCTGTGGTTGTATATATAAATTTATCATATTATTTATCAAGTAGCACTATTATTTTAGTGCATTCATGTAAAATTTCATATAAATGTGATTATTACTTCGCGTTTTATCTCTAGTTAAACAGAATCATAATGGCAACTGAGACGATGATGGTGAAAATTGAGCATCGCGCTGTAATTAAATTTCTCACTAAGTAAGGAAAAAGTCAAAAAACTATTCATGAAGAGATGGTGGCTGTTTACCAGGGTTCCGCACCTTCATTATCAACTGTGCAAAAGTGGTCAAGTGAGTTCAAGAGAGGCAGAGAGAGCATTGAAGACGACCCCCGCTCCGGCGCCCCGGCTACTGCTTGTACGGGTGAAAGCATCAAAGAAGTCGAAAAACTTGTTCTTGAGGATGCCCGAATAAAGGTGAGAATGATGGCAGAGATCACCAAGCTTTCAATTGGTACCATTCACACCATTCTTCATGACCATCTTAACCTTTCAAAGGTCAGTGCAAGGTGGGTGCCACGAATGCTCACAGCGCCTCAGAAAAAAGTGAGAATCGCATGCTGTAGAGAGCTTTTGGAGATGTGTAGTGAGAACGCGGACGGTTTTATGGATCGAATTGTTACTGGGGACGAAACTATGACCCTGAAAGCAAACAAGAGTCCATGCAGTGGCATAAAAAAGGAACAGACCCCCCGAAGGAGTTCAAAGTCCCTCCGTCTGCCGGGAAGCTCATGGCCACAGTTTTTTGGGACTCAAAGGGATTCTTGCTCATTGAGTACAAAAAAAAAGATGAAACCATCAACGCCACATCCTACGCTTCCACTTTGCATAATTTGCAGGAGGAAATTAAAAAGAAAAGACGGGGTAAACTCGCAGCGGGTGTGTTGCTTCTTCATGACAACGCTCCTGTTCACACGAGTTTCCAAGGCTGCTGCGCGAGATTGTGGTTTCGAAGAAATCCAACACCCACCCTATAGTCCAGACCTTGCCCCTAGTGATTATTTCCTGTTTCCGGATTTGAAAAAATGTCTTCGTAGAAAAAGATTTTCGGATGATGAAGAACTCAAGTCGGCAATAAATGGAGGAGGAGGAAATTTATTTTTTTGAGGGTTTAAAAAAGCTTATCTCAAGATGTAACAAATGCATTGATGTTACGGGAGATTATATTGAAAAATAAAAACAATTTAAATTGAATTCGCATTGTCCTTCATATCGATACCGAGAATATATTGAACGCCCCTCGTAGCTCTATAAGATAAAAACGAATTAGTTTTATTAAATTAAAACAATAGAATTTTTTTTACTTATATATTTGCTCCTTCTTCAATAAAATATTGACATTTGTTCATTTCACCACAGTGTGCGTAAGTTTTTTGCTTCACCATGAATGCTTTCATCAGGAGAGCATGTTCCGAAAAAATGTAAATTACAATTCATGAATAAATTGGATTAATAGATTAGATGGAAAGTACATATATGTATTATAATTCAATTATTGTATTAACTTTTCATACGAAGTAATAGATAAGGATTAATGATTATTTTGACTGTTTTAATTTGTGAAAATATAACTTTACACATGCCTTTTGCAAAATTGAATTTAAAATATTGGTAATAGCAACAAACAAAACAATAAACAAAATTAGTGCTTTATAGGCCCATTTGGTACAACAGAGAATTGACCAATTATTTTTTGAAAAAATATGGGTGTGACTAGACAATTTAGCTTATTTTAATATATTACAAACGCAACATTTTCAAATTCATTGCTCAGTTTTTGCATTAAAAAATTTCCGAGAAGAACAAAATCGATGTAAACACAACCTTTCACAAATATCACATTGTAATGCTAAAATTTGGCGGGATTGTCGTGAATGTGAAAGAAAGCAGCTGCCTATCGAAAGCAGCGTACATAATATGTAGATGGACACAACGAACTGAGTATAAATTCTATACCGCTAGAAGGAAACATTTCGTCAGTGAAGCACATAAAAAAAAGAAAAGACTTTGCTGATGAATACAAAAACAAAGGATTTGACTTCTAGGATTTTTCAGAAGGGTCAAAATTTAACATTTATGGATCGAATAGGTTTTCGAAAGCATGGAGGCAACCAAATGAAGCTTTGAGCCCAAAAACACAAGGAAAAAAGTAAGGCACGGAGATGGTGGAGATGTGTGATATGGGGCCAAATGTCCTTTTTTTGGACCGGTAATTTAGTCATAGTCATTGAGATCATGACAAAAGAAGTATACTAAAACATTTAGCAGGAAAATTTACTTCAAAGTACATAAACAATGCTTAACCCTGACTTGCTAGTAACACCACCACAACAACGCACCGATCAGCTCTCTTGGGAACGTCTTTGGATTCATTTAAAGAAGAGCTTACGACAACATGTCATTACCTCAACGCCTTAGTTAAAAGCCTTATTTTTAGCGGAATTATAAGATTTAACATGTGAATATCTGGAAAAGTTAACGCATACCGTGCCAGACCGCCTTAAATATGTTAAAAGCATTAAAGGATACTCAACAAAGTAGTAGCTAAGTCTTTTTTTTTCGTAAAATTAAAGTATAAACAAACACTTTTCATTAAGGGTATCAATACTTTAGCTGTGCTCATTTCACATGCAACGGAACATTTTTATTTCTATATATTTTTTTCTAAACGAAATATTCATGTTTTTGTTTTCGCCTCTAAGAAAGAACAAACAAACATTTATTACTTGCAAATAAACAGATCTGTTGAAAACAATTATAAACATAACTCCCTTCGACAAAACCAAATTAAGTTGGGATATCAAGAGTTTTGCTTCACATTGTAGAAGTATGTTGGCTATTCTGAGAATTTTTTAAGCAAATTAACATTAAAAATACGACTCCTTTTGTACTTTATAATGTTGCGAAAAAAAAACATTCTCGAAATATTTTGGAAAACCTTTACATTAAATCAGAAAAACAAATATTTTCCTAAAAAAACTACAAAATGATCAACAATGTTAATTCTACTTATCAGTATTATTTAATTAATTTATTTACTTAACACATGTCAAACTAAAAAAACAGCAAGGAAATTGATTTTAAAACTGCCATTAATTAACAATCCTTTTCATTGATATCCAGAGTACAGAGTTTGTGCCTAAACATGCAAAATGCTTATACAATTGACTTTCAATGCAAGCTTAAGCTAGATTTCAGAATTGTAATAGTTTCCATTCATTTATGTATATTTTAAAATGAAACGTTCAAAATATTGTATGATTCTTAGATCCTTTTTGAATTTTATTCTGAAAGTATCCCCTTTTGTGCACTTGAAACAAAAAAAAAAAAGAGGTTTTTTCATATATTCTACTATCTTCACTTTTTCACCACGTTAAATTAAATATTCACCAGCGTAAAATAGGTTTCCTTTTATTTTTGCGTTTATTATATATGTATACCTAGTGAACATTACGTGAAATTTGAATTTGTTGTCATTTCAGCCATTCTGACAGGTTATAGAGATGGAGATTGTGTTGGTGATTCACTTACAGTGTGTCTGTGCGAAAGTTAGTAGAGTTTGATATCTAGATATAGTTAGCCTATGACCACGCCTTTTCTTTTAGTTCAATACACTTCGTCCGATGAAAAAGCATCTCATCCGATAGAAAATAGGTTTATTGTACAATAGAAAATGAGTTAAGTAGTTTTCTATAGCGACCGCCCTTAGGGTGTTGTCTGTCCAGAATTTCGAAGCCACCCAGAATTGAGTACATTGGAGTTTCCTACAATGACAATTTAAATATGTGTTTACAGTTCTTCGTATGGAGTCAGACAGCCCATCAAACTCATAAAAGTGGAATATTACAGAAGCCCCAAACTGGACAGTTTGCTTACAGGGATGGTGTCTTCCATCACATTGCGATGGAGTTTGATAAGCAACATCACTACGCACGTAAATAGCGAGATCGCGATGAGAATAGAATAATGGTATTAGTGGTTTTGAGGTCTGGTGGGGATCTATTTTTGTTTCAATAAATACCAAAACAGCTGGAATATACGCATGCAGTTGTGTTGATGCAGAGAAAGGGCATTAGAGTGCGGATTAACTCGCATGGTGGTTTAGCTTTCTTTTATTTATATTTGAGCTGCGCTTTATACAAATTAAAAAATTCTCATTGTATTTATTTAAAAAAAAAACTTTATTACTGATTGACTTTATTTTTTAACAATACATAGATATACCAAACATTTGTATATACCTACCTCTACCAACCGGTCATTTTGACCTGGATTTTTGTAAACGTTGCGCCCGAATTTGAAGATATCCCTGACATTAACTTGTATGTTCATCTCTTTCTGAAGTTTTGTAATGCATTTCTCATTTCAACTCGGTTCTTCGTGTCAATAGGACTGACTGTTCCAGGAGTCCATATTTGTACAACAAAAACCTGTTCCAGCGAGAATAAATTTGTAAAAGATAACGCATTTGAGAGAGCAATTCATTTCCCCACCCTGCAAATTCTTACAAATTTCTACACGATATTTTTCTTTGAGCAGGAATTGCAAAAATGTCAAATCAATCAAATTTTAAAAGAACTGTCAAATTCGTGAAACTTAAAATTTGTGGGAATTGCGACGAATAAGATGACTTGGACATGGGCGAAGAGGAGAAAAAAGAGCTTCATATTAAAGCATAGAACTCATTAAAGTCAAATTACATCAATAAAATAGTAATAATAACCAATCTAAAAATCATCCTCCTGTTTTACAATTTCTTTTTTGTTTTGTTTTTGCTTGTTACTTTTGACGTTTCAAACACATTTTACAAAAACGTGTTCCCGGAGATTTTGGGTTAAGAGAAAATTTCTTCCTACTTCTGAAACTTAAGCAAAAAATTCTCTTTAACAATTGTTACAAATATTCAATAAAAATACAGTAGATTCGTCGAAAAAGGGAAGTTTAAATAAAAGCTGATTATTAAAATATTTTTGGTACACTTTATCCTTGTGTGTATTAATATTTAAGTTGACACCTTTTTTAAATTTTGGCTAACGATTCGTTGTTAGTAAGGCCCATTGTTTCTTTGCTTGGTCCTGCAGAAATGCTTTTGGTTTTCATGCTTTTAGAAAGCTATTGAGAGCGATGAGCGAGGTGTGAGTTGCCATGTTGTGAATCTGTCATATGTTTTTCTCTTTGTGATATGGACGTTGATATGCATTGTATAAAAAAGTTATTATATATTCCTGAACATTCGTTTGGAAGTTATTGCAATAGTATAATCATCCCTATTCCCATTGTCGTTTTCGACAACAAAAACAATGACATGACTAAATCGGTATTCCTTCTTTTTAACGAAATGAAACGACAAGCGTCGTGAAGAAATTTCCAACGCCATGTTTGTAGTAGAATCTCGTTTTCGGCGAGAATTCGGTATTCCCTAATTAAAAATGAGACGACAAAGGTCATAACAAAAGATTATTTTCGTCGTTCGCATTTAAGCTGACGACAGTGAGAAAAATGGCTGGAAATATGTAAGTAAAACTCATATTTTTAATTATTATTTCAAATCTCAATTTATTTAAAATTTTTAAGGACAAAAATTACAAATAAGAAACAATTTGAATATCTTGTGTCTGTAATGCAGGAAAAATCTTACCTTGCTAGGGGACTTAGCAAGGAAGTAGATTAAGTAAATTTTAAGAATGAATGGGATTCCGCAGCAACTAATTTGAACAGCCTGGGACCACCGATGAGACAGTGGGAGGCCTGGCAAAAAGTCAGTAAAAAACTTTGTTTTTAAAACAATTTCAATTATTGTTCTTTCATAGGTTTTGGCTGACATGAAGTTTAAAATCAGAAAAAAAAAACTAATCCACAATAAAAATGAAATTAAAGTAACAGGAGGAGGATGTTGGCTGATTTGCCAACATTTTCTTTCTCAACTTTAAGAAACGGTTGCTGATTTAATGCAGTTTAAAAAAAATTTAAATCCACATGGTGTAGCTTTTGGTTTGTCATCAATCCATCAACATCGACAGCCTCACTTTTCCCGTCATCATCTGGATTTTCTGCTACTGCTCCACCAGAACATCTTGCCGTTGAGGATGTTGTAAATGAGGTGCAAATCGAACAACCATCCAGTGCCCCGTGCCGGGCAGTTTCGAAGAGTGCACCGGAGTTACAGAGATCTCACTCCAAGAAGCGTGCATTGTAAAAAAATAATAAAGAGGCACTTTGGACAAGACAGATCAATATACAGGACGATCTGTACAAGGAACTAAAAAGAAGCGTACGACGTATTGAAAACCATATGAGGGAAACTGGGAGACACCAACGAAAAATTTTTGAATTAGAAGAAGAAAAACTGTAGGTGTATAAAGAAGATTTAAAAAAAAAAGAAATACTGCGAATGGAGGAAATGAAATTAAAACAAGAAGAGCTGGAGTTGAAAAGAATAAAATTAGATTTGAAGACGAAACAGCTTGAGTTAAAAGCTAGACATAATGACAACGACTTTTAACTTTTTTTTCTATATACGTATTTTATTTCTGTGATGTTAGTGATACAAACGCATTCTTAAGTCGTTTTTAGTATTTTTTTTTTTAAAGAATTGCTTGCATTTTTTTTAAATAAAACTTTTAAAACGAATTCATTATGTGGTTTCTAATTGCTGCGGCTTCTTCATTTTCGGTGTTATTTCTTGCAGTCTCTTCAATTTCGATGCTATTTACACTTTGCAAAGGAATACCAGTTCTATAGTAAATGCAAATATTATGCAAAGCTGCGCATACATTTGTAATTTGCGCAGCTTTCTTTATGCTGTAGTGCATTTGTCGAGCACCAATTAAACAACGGAAGCGGTTTTTTAAAATTCCTATTGTTCTTTCAACCATGTTTGATCTAACCGCCGTCATTAGAAAAGGTTGGAGATATCTTGCATCGCCTGCGTAGTTTAAAAATATTTCGTTTTTGACAAGATTACCTTTTTCAATCAAATGGTAATTACCTAGAAGCCAACAATTTCTGTCCCCGCTTTCATATTTGACGTTTAATGTTTGTTTTAATTCGCAGCAACTACTCACCAGAGCATCGTGGCAGGAACCTGGCTGTCGGGCGTCAATATATCTGATAAGACATTTTACTATCACAAACCTCAAATAATATAAATAAAAGTATACGTATTGGAAAAGTTTAATTAAAAAAAACTCAGCTTACAAACATGGTATTTAGGCTACAAAATCCTTTTCTATTAAAATATTCGTGCTGCTCTTCTTTTTTCGGTGGTAAAATTTTGATAAGGGTGCCTCAAAAAACTCAATTACCCCAGGAAAGCCAGTCCTTTGGAAAAAACTCAATTTTGTTTGGTTTTTTTCCTCCTCCGTCATTTCAAATTTGATCCACTGAGGGCAAATATGGGCTTCAAGAATTGTGATTAGCTGCCCAAATATTTTGCTTGTTGTTGGTTGAGCTAGTCCCAAGTTAAAATCGTTTCCCGCTCCGTTTTGGTAACAACTTTCAGCAATAATCCTCAACCTTACCGCTAGCTTCAGTATAGGAGGTACAGATGATGATCGCAGACTGCCTAGAGGATTATTACTTACAACCTCCAACACACTTTGAAATGCTTCCCTGGATAACCGGAAATATTGTATAAACCTAAAACAAATTCATTTATTAAAAAAACCTAATTTTACTTCAGCTTTCAAACTTACTTTTCATTAGGCAAATCAAAAGGATTCGAGAGTTGTTTTATTTTTTTTTCGGATAATTGTCAAATTCCTTTTTTGGCACTCATGATTTTAATCATCAGAAGATGAAGAAAAACAAATCGTAATTGTGTCCATATTTCAATCTTTATTTTGTTATTTAACTTTCAATCCTAACGTAACTTTTTGAAATAATTTCCAAATAAATATAAACTGACGTTTAAAATAACCCTACCCAAGAGATTTTATTACAATTTCGTCGTTGACGATTCTACTACAAATTTGTCGTGTCGAAAAGATTATAGAATACCGATTAATAAACGACACGACACGACAAACGACTAGTGTTGTTAACGACAACGGGAATAGGGGTGATTAATTAAGTAACTAACATTGCATAACAATGTAGGAGTTTTCTTTAACTATCATTAAAACGAGTTGTTTTACCTTTCACAATTTATTTGACAATGGTACAATATATAGTTTTTTTTTCACTGAGCCGGATTAGCATGGTTATCAACGTTTTAACCTAGTTATGATTTTAATGAAATGAAAATTTTACAAATTTTGCAATCATAAATAATAAGAGAGTTGGCTTTTTATACCAGATATATAGTATTCTCAAAAGCGTATATAGGTTTTAATCAGAAGCAAATCAAAGAGCAGGAATATATTTTCAGTGTCAGTTTTAAAGAAAATGTACTATATATTAAAGAAAAAAAAAGTCGCATTTCACCACCAAAGAAATGAAAAAATTCTTCGAGGATAAAAGTAGACGATTCCAACAAATGTCCTTTAAAGCATATTGACCATAGTTTTTCCTTTAATAGCAATTTGCCGACACTTAATATAGTAACATACTACACAAAGTAATACATAATGAAAATATATGCGGGATAAACAAGACACCCTTAGTTCCAAACTTAAATAAAAACAAGTGTGTTGCGTACCTAAACAAAACTCTCTCTGAATTTTTCACACCTGTCAAATTCATTCCATTTTATCTATCTTAAGGGGATGTTCTTATTTTTTGCTTTTAAAATCGATTTTCGTTTTTTTTTAAAATTTTTATTATGTCTATTATTCCCTTAAATTTCATATTCCCCTAAAATTTCAAACCGAAATTCTCCCTCCTTAAAATGTTATACATGTACATATAAAACGGTGGGCGAAGAGACAGTATCTGAAAGCGCACTCCGAAAAAAGACCACACGCATACAAACCAGCCCTTTCTTTTAAAACAACACGAGAAACCTTTGGCAGAGAAAAAAAATTGGCAAGCTACTGTAATAATAATTGCACAAAATAAATTTTTAGCTTTAATTTTATTGTCTATCTGGTGTACAATTTTTCTTGTGATCTCTTCTCGTTAGCCGCCAAAACGAAAAGAAAAAGAAAAAAGAACAAAAAACCACTCAGAGAATACATTTAACCATCATTATTAAAGGCCACCGAGAGAATACACTGAACTTTATTATGACATTTCATAGGCACCACTTTTAGTAGTGCCAATCTCAATAGTGCCAACATACGTATTACAAATTCGTTACACTACCAAAGAACTTCGGATTGCCAAAAAAGGCTCGTGAAGTGCAGTAAGAGGCATTCGATGAAATGTTTGGTCGTGATTAACGAAATATAAGTTTAAAAAATGAACTTACCAAACAAAATTATATTTTTTCTCAAAAAAGAACTTCAAACGCCTTTTTCTCAAAATTACCTTTTCTGAACCGGTAAAAAGAATTTCTCAGAGAGTAATTGTTCGGTTGACCCAAAGTTGTGTGCATTATGTTCGTAGACGTATTGGCTAGTTAGTGAACAAGGATTTTAGCTCAGGAGATAAAAAGTACAATAACATACATGCTCCTCCCTCTTTTTTATGAAAGAAACACACATTTTTTTAAATTTTCTAGTATTTTGCATTCCGTTTTTACAATTTCAAATTTTTTCAAAATATGCTAGTTGGATCATGATATTTTTAATAAAATGCCGTTGGGTTTTTTATTTCAGACCAATAGGTGCGGAGCAATTGTGTTTATCATTTAGTATCTCATTTTTTGGTAATTTGGTTTGTCCTAATGCGTTTCGTGTTTCTGTAACTTCCATATAAAATGTATGGCCATGAGCAAATTTTGGCAGAAATGCTATGCAAACGCATTAGTTTAAGTTGGGCATTTACACATACTTTAAATTAATCAGACGTCAAAAGAAAAGCTTATTTAAGGGATATAAGAAAATAACAAAACATACTTCACCGATGAAACGTGGCTAAACGAGGGGATATGGATAGAGGCATCGATAAAAAAGACATACTACAAGCCTTTAATTCAAATCCAAATTCGCATTTCATCCGGAAAAGGAAAAGCCCAAGTCCTTTATACATAGTAATGGGTAATGTTACGAAATGGAAGAAAATAAGGGGCCTTCAACTTCTTCCAGAAAATAAGAAATCAAAACACTGCTTAGATAATAAAACTGAATTAAAAGTAATCAAACGCCAGAAATGAAAAACTTGATGTCCATGTAGTACAATAGATATACTCTCTCAGTTGACAGGACACAACCTACTACGATTGCTCCTTACTAGTGCGAGTTAAATCCTATGGTATTGATATGGACTTTTAAATGGAATATGTTAAACCACTAACGAAAAGACCTCAGAAAGTCGACGAAAAGTGTCTTAGTTGTGTCTAACACGTTGAATTCAACGTTGAGCCTGTGATGTGGGATCTGGACGTTTTCACCGAGAGAACAACAGAGGATATTATTATTTTATTACATATTTTAGGTGATGATGAGAACGACGGAAACAGTGAATTTTGTTCGGATTAGTTTCTTTTTAAAATATTGAAAAATAAAAAAACCGTGTCACATGCAATTAATTTTTATTTCTTAATAATAAAATGTCATCTAAATAAGTAGACGGCAACTTAATGGTAATTTTCTCCAGAGAGTTGTACCATGTACAACATGGTAGTCCTATGAGAACTTTAAGAGAGAAGTTGTTATGCATTTCATGGAACCAGTTACTGCAGATTTTATTTGTACAGATGACAGATGATGTTACCACTCTAAAACTGCTATAGATATGTATATACAATACCAGTAACAACACCAGGTCTGGTAGCCTGTATATTACATCACAGATTATCATGGTATTGAACCCCGAACCGTCCGTCTCCGAACCTCTGTAATTCTCCAGAGGTATAGGTAATTCCACATGCGGCCGGTAAAACTATCGGTAATGAATACTACGTGAGGCATGTGCAATAAATCATTTATTCAGGTATTACTTATTCTACTAATTTGTATAGAGCATATACAATTTTCTAACAAAATTATGGTATACTAGGCTCGCCCATCGTTGAAATTCAACGATTATCCAATTTAGCAATTTAGAAATCGATTTTCGGTGGAAATAACCCTTCTTCTTCCCACTTTAATAAAAAGCGTTCCCTCTCTTTCGGACAGTCTTCCTGCCCACGCCCATGTGAACAGGTACTAACAAATATATAACATGATTTATTCCCCTGCTATGTGAACGCTCTTTCTCCTTTACACAACTTTTCTACTAATCCATTCATATGTACAATGTTGTTGAACCGAACATGCATGCGCGTTGCAAATACCCAACACAAAAGCAGCAGTGTCTTGTAAATAACGGAAGTGTCGTCACTCGTCACTGTGTTTCTCTTTTTTTCATTTTGTTTAGTCTCTATCCCACTTAGTTAGGAAACTCTTCTGCAATCGTGTAGTGACTCTCGCAGTCGCAAACTTAAATAAAAAACAGAAATTCATTTCATAAGTCAAACATGCACAAAAGCGATCCGTCTATACGCTTATACCTAGCATCTTTCCTTTTCTTGACCATTGACTTTCAAAGGCGAGCAGACTTTTTTTTTTTTGCCATGTTGAAAAATAACTTAATTTTTTAAATGTGTTTACCAAGGTTCTACTCAACCGTTTGGCAAAAAAAAATACATTCTGCACATCTACGCGAAATTACCTTTCCAATGGTATAAGTATCATTCCATTCGGTTGGGTAGAACGGTGTAAAAGTGCACGACAAAAATGGGCAGCGCGTATTTATATACATATTATAAATTATAATATACCACCTTGACCAGGTTCCTGGAATAACCACTGTGTGGCGCTCCCATTGTTCCGATTTGAGTTCTGTTTTTTTTTGTTAAGTTGTTGGTTAATCTAAATCTTGACATTTGCAAGAGTTACGTAGCCAAGAATACATCTATCACTGTGTGTGCTGACGATTTTTTACAATTTTAGAAATGGATTTAAATTTGCAACAACGAACTTGTATTAAATTTTGCGTAAAAAACGGATTTTATGGTGCGCGAACGTTGGAAAAGTATTTCGGCAACGATTCTCTAAAGAAAATGGTCGTTTACCAGTTGCACGAGCGGTTCAAAAGTGGTCGTGAGTCAATCGAAGATGATGAACGCAGTGGCAGACCATCGAGATCGAAAATCGACGAACACATTGATGAAATAAAAGAAATGTTGGTCAATAACCGCAAATTAACCATCGGATAGCGGAGGACTTGAACACTGCCTATGGATCCGTCCAAGACATTTTGGTTAATGACTTGGGTTTCCGTCGTGTAGCTGCAAAGTTGGTGCCAAAAGACCTCAATTTCATTCAAAAAAGAGACCGTGATGACGTCGCAAAAGAGATGATTTGCGAGACTGAATCCGGTCCCACATTCATTAAAAGGATCATTACTGGAGACGAGACGTGGGTTTATGAGTACGACACGCAATTCAGACATCTGGCAAGTGAATGGCCTTCACCAAATGAGCCGAGGTCAAAAACACCACGTCGTTTTTAGTGAAAAAACAAGGCAATGCTCACGGTTTTCATGGATTACAACGGTGTAGTGCATCATGAATTTTTACGAGAAGGCCAGACAGTAAACAAAGAGTACTCGTTTTATTTGGACGTTATGAGACGTTTGCGTGAAGCAATTCGCCGAAAGAGACCAGAATTGTGGGCAGAAAACTCATGGATTTTGCACCATGATAACGCACCGTCGCACAGTACCATCATTCTTCGTAATTTTTTGACGAAAAATGCAACAAATACCATCCAACAGCCACAGAATTCATCGGATTTAGCTCCCTGTGACTTCTTTCTGTTCAATGGAGTAGAATAACCACTACGGGGAACGCGTTTCAGCAGCCGAGAGGAAGTAATGGAAAAATCGTAGGAAGCACTGATGGACATATCGAAAACCGAATACAAAAAATGTTTCGAGGATTGGATCAAGCGCTGGCATAAGCGTGTTGTAGTCGATGGGGAATGCTTTGAAGGGGACAATATAGATTTAGATGAATAAACTTGTGTTTTCATTTTCTGAATAAACTTTTTGATCAAAATGGTATTTATATTTAAATTTTGTTCAATTACATTGCATCATAATTCGGTAAACTTCCGGGAAATAACTAATAAACTTGTTCGAATATATCTCTTGATCACAACGCATTGATCCCTTGAGTGAAATAATTTTTTTTTCTTTAATCTGGGGGGCTGTTTACCAAAATAAGTTCCGTTTTTCGAAAATTAGAAATGATCTAATGTTACAAAAATAATACATATTTGGCTCAGTTCCATTTCTTCATATGCTTCTCTGAACTACATACATATGTACATGAAATATAGGCCCAATTCAAAAACGCATTGTTGCAGCAGTGTTGCAGAAGTAGAAAAGCAACGAGTTGAAAATGGCAACATCTTGGCAACACTGATCAAATCAAAAGTTATCTTTTGCGCAACAGTTGTTTTGCTGTTGCGGCGATGTCAATAGTTTCTTTTTCAGTATTCAAAATGGAAGAATGGTAACTAATGTTTTATATTTATTATTATTACATATTCATTCGTGCATTTTAAGTAATCGCAATATATGGACAGAGGAGAAAAATAAATTACTGCTCCAAAATCGATTCAAATATGAAGCTGATTTCAACTCAGAAAAAAAAAAGGAATCGGTATTATGGAACCTTGTTTTGCGTGAAATAAAGGAAATAAATACCGAATTTCTGTTTTCTAGAGAACAAGTAACATACAATACAAAAGGATTAAAAAATGAATAAGGAGACTGGAGGCGAGGCAACGGTGTGGGAGTACTTTGAAATGATTGACGAAGTACGAAGTATATGACACAAAGCGCTCTGTGGAAGCACCGTCTCAAAATTTTCAGTCATCATTTCTCCTGGAAGATGACCATACTCCTGAACCCACTGCAAGTTTTCCATCCGTGGAGTTCTTTAAGGAAGAATCCATTAAAGAAGAAAACAGTCATCGGGAACTAGTGACTATTCAAAAAGACCGAATCCAAGTGGAAAGGGAGCGTTTGAAAGAAATGCGTGATTTGAAAAACATTGTTATGAACATATTGCTATGAGACAAGGACTCCATTTACTTTTTATTGATATTAATACAATGTAGGTATTTATTTACTTTAAGTGTTATGGACTGAACTAAATTTTATTTATTCATTTTAAGGTTTATAAACTGAATCGTTTAGTTTTTTTGTTTTTTAGTTAAATAAATGTATGAATGACTTCTTAAGCAAATTTCATGAAATTAATCAAGCTAAAAATAAGGTTGTCAATACGACGTTTTTCGTATCCCTGTCTGTATGACTCAGGTCCGTTAGAAATAGGAAGACAGGCTTCGTCAGTGAAATCGACAGGAAATTCCTCGCTGGAATTAGGAAGGCTTTCTCGTCAAAGAATAAAATTATGTAAAATTGCGGTTGAAAGAACAATTTTTGAAATGCTTTCTAAGCTCCCAGCTTCAACCAAGTCTAAAATTTTAAATTTTTTTCGCCAAATACCAAAAGTTTGCTCAATACAAACTCTTGTGGAGCTTAAGCAATAGTTATATTTTTTCTCCTCTAGACTTAAGTAACCATTGTCGTTGTATGGCACCATTATGGATGCGGAAAGAGGATATGCTGGATCTTCCAAAATATGGCAATTCTGTCCGAGCACAATTCTTTCTAATGTTATTGCTTTTCCAATAGGGCTATTATTCCATACGTTTGCATCGTGACTACTTCCTGGATATCCAATAAAAATATCTAGGAATGTAAAATGGCTACCACATATGCCCTAAATGAATATTTTCATGAACAGTTTAAAATACATAAATTTATGAAGAATATAATTTATATACCTGCACAATAATAGATATATTTCCTTTACTCATAATTTTAATATGAGTGCCATCAATGCAGCCAAGGACGAATAAAAAAGGGATTAGATCTTCAATTTTGAAAGTCTTCTATTATTGCTTTCTGCTCATTTACAGTAGTAGGCCATTGAATTTCTAATTTAAGGCTACAAATTGCGTCAACTGTTTTCATGAAAACATTGAAGGCCGCTCCCTTCCAAATCGGTCAGAAATCACTCGAAAGCTTACTTTATAACTTAGCCTCCATAATGTAAGATAAAGACAATTTTCAATCGAGTAACCAGCTCTTCCAGTTCAAGACTTTGCCATTTCAATTTCAATGCAGCTTTTAAAGCCTAAAATATTAATGTAGTTATTATGTTATGATAGTCAATATTGCACAATACCTGAAACATAGAACGGCTCATTCTGAAATGGCTAAAAAACATGTCGTCGGGATATTCTTTAATGATCCTGGCGTAGTTTAATATGCGTCTTCTTTCAAAAAGTAATTTTACCAGCACCGGTGGGTGGCAGTGGCTCAAGTGGTAGTGAACTGGTTTCCAAATCGAAAGGTTCGGTATTCAAATGTCAGCCTCGCCCGAGAGACATCTCCATTTTTTCAGCTAACGAAAATCAAGTAAGATGAGTAGTTGACTAGAAATCTAATCACTAAGAATTTAGTCTCCCCATTAAATGTTGGATGCCACCCATGGATCGTAATAACCACTGAGCATAAAAACCATTCTTTGTATCTCTATCCCATTTTCCAAAAAACTTAACACATTCTGAGGCATTATAAGTGTATTCATACCCACTTGAGTGTTTAGTTCTTTAAAAAAAAAACAAAAAAAAAACTTTCATTTTTATTCTAGAATTCCGTTTACTTTCCTTAATATGTTTTTCTAAAGAACTCTGTTTAGGTTCAAAATTGTCAATAATATTATTCAAAACAAAATTTCTTATTAATCTCTCCATTCTGTTCATAAACGTCAAAACTAAGTTACGCAGGGCAACAGCAATACCACATTTGTAGTGCAACAGCAACAGATAGATTTGTTTTGTTGCGGCATCATTGCACATTTTTTTTCACCTTTTTGAATTCACCCATACACATCTGGCAGCAAATTCCCGCACACATATCGACTCAAAAATACAAATTGGAATATTATAGTAAAAGTCTACTACTTGTACAACTATGGAATTTCTGAAAAGAAAATCGTGTGACAAATATATAAGTTTTTACTCTGCCAATAATTTTAAATTTGTTTATTTTATTTAATTTTGACTAAAAAGATTGTAAAATGTCAGTAGTAGCGCATAGAATTTGTAGAAATATATAGTGTATTTACACCTTGGTATTGACCGTTTGTTTCTTGGTAAGACACAAACTCCATCAGTGCCTTAGCTTGGTAGCTATCGTATGTGCATGACACTCGACTACGGATGAAAAAATGCCAAATTACGATACTCAAAGCTCGATAACGTGTGCGGGAATAGCAAATGTGTTCTTCTCAGTGACGAGTTGCTCGATCATTTTTTCCATTCATGAGCAAATATTTTTCACAATTATATTTATATATTTATATAAACCTGGGGCTAAAGATAAAACATTTAAAATACTTAATATTATGTGTATTTGATTGTGAACTTCGACATTGTGACCATATATTCCGTATAAGTGATTTTGTGGCCCAACATTTGAAACCTAAAATAGAGTTTAGAAAATGTTTGCAATAGCTGCTTTATAAAACTATGCATTTAAATCATATCCTATACACCTACAAAGAGAATGTTTTAGGATTGACATTTAATCTGTTAAATTATGAGCCCACTAAGTGCAAAGCTTCGGAAATAATTTCAAATATCTAGTTACAAAGTAAAATTTTGAAAATTTTTTTTTATTTTCTTTTTACGATACCTGTATGCTACGAGTAGCTTTTCAAATCAATTCTTTTTGTAAGTCTATTAAGAACGCGAAGCCTAACCTGCAAAACATCTCCAGACCAAAACTTTCCGTTTTGGAAGATCGCAACTCCTACCTAGAAACTGGAGTTTAGAGGCTGTTAAAGAAAGAATAGTTCACTTGCCTGTAGGGGGTACCGCCTGATCTTCTAACAAGGGCAAAGAACGTTTGTCATGGCTTGTTGGATGACAACCGATACGAAGCAGTACAACCGAGGCTCCAAGTTTGGTGCACTAGATCTGGCGTGGCCATAGTCGTGGTTCAGGTCTCAGCATTGCAAATCCTCAAAAAAGCTGAGAAGCTAAGGGGCACATACACCTTCATCAACAAGGATCGCCCATTTCTTGTATGACAAAAGAGAAGAAATCTGCAAATAAAAATATCTTTGAAGGACGTTCTTAACCTGGGATTACACCCTACGCCTGCGTAGTAGGAACAGCCATGGACTCTAACTATTGAGTGAAAATTCATAGAATTACGTGATTTACGTGATCTCCCACACCTTATCGCCAGCGATATCTCTTGGCCACCACCAGTAAAATTTAACTGCCGGAAGCAACTTCCATTGATAACATCACGTCGGTCATCTATTAAAATTAAGAAATACTAAATGTTTTAAATGGAGCCATAAGTTGGAGCGCCCTCTTTACATTTATCCAGCAGCCATTGGTTTCTCGAAGGAAAATTTTAACAGAAAGTTTTCATTCTCTTTTTCATTTTCTGCTTTAACTCGTCGATAATAATAAGTAGGTACTTAATAATAAAAAAAAGCCCATGCAATTTTAAATTGAAATTGAATTCATCTAGTTTACTGTGAAATTACATATTTGCTAAATTATTGTGCGTTTACTTACTTAAGCCATGCCAATTTAACCGACAGTTTTGAGCGAGATCCCTGAAGACTATGTACTCGTAACGTGTAATATTTATCTCAAATTTGTTAAATAAAGTCTAAAATCTAATTTGGAATGTTTTATCAATTTTTCTCTAACTTCCTTAACTACTAAAAATAATAAATAATTTTGTGTGTAATTACTTTTATTAACTTTGTATATGTATGTCTACGAATAGTACACACATGTACATAGTATGTTTCCCTCTGACAGTTTGAAATTTTTTTTAAGATTTTGAAATGATCGTACCTTCTTCAAACAGCGTTAGTGCACATTCCAGTATGCATATACTCGAACTAGTAGTATGGTATTTGTTGGTATACGGGTATACTTGGTAAGTGCATGTATACATGTAAATAAATATATGTGCAAACATTTAATAGCTATTATTTTATTTCCTTTATATACATGTAAAAAAAATAAATCTGGTCATATGAAGCATTTTCTGTTTTATTGCTTTTGTACAATTTGTTTTAACATTATCTAAAGTTACTATTCTTAATTACTGTAGCACGTCTTTCTTACACCGGCAAGTATATTGCTGATTTCATCATCCTTTCTTACATCAAAAGTTTCAACAGTTGGCACACCCGGATATAGAGGAGAACCAGATATCGGCTGCGGAGAGAAATTTACCTCGGAGGATTCAGTTGCACCCGCCGAAAAATAGTTGGATGGCATCCCACTGATACAAATTTGATCCGTTTGGTGATGATAGGGTAAATAGCTAAACTCTGGGTTATGATTTTGGTATGATGACTGTGTTTGATGTAACGGTGTATCACTACTCAAAGGAATATATGCAAGTTGTGGATAGTAATTACTGGTAGCAGTATAAACTTCGTAGTTATCATAGTTGTGGTTTGTGTCAGGATATTTTGGAAATTTATTTTCGGATATATTGTCCGCATTATCATCGGGGCGACATAAAGACTGGGAACTTAAGTACACAGAATAATCTTTTTGTTGTCCGTTAGGCTGCATTTCTTGGTTTGTTTCGAGCATTGGACTTCTATTCAAAGCAAATGGACTTAATAACATCCCATTAATATTATTTTTGGTTTGTATTGGAGTATTTGGCGAGCTATAATGAGGAGATGGGGTAGCATGGGCTGTACAATTCACAGTGGCGTTTATATTGCATGGCTGAGAGTGATCTACTGGATCTGCTCTTTGGTTTTCTTCCAAAGTTGATAAAGGTGGAAAATATGTACCCTTTACAGTATGCCCCTGATCCAAAATCCCCCTATTACTACATGTCACATACATCCCTTTTCCAGCGATTAAAGCTGAAGAAGTAAGAGCTAATGCATGGGTCTGAAATTGGCATTTTTTACCTGCATTGCGTTCATCATCGTCAACACTGTTTGCTAATCGGGATCTAATTTTCGATTTACATAAAATCTGCTCTTTTGGTTTTTGTTTATCGCAAATTCCATTAATTTCATTCGACCGTACTTGCTGTTGCAGAGTGGAATGTTTCTTTTCATAATTTGAAATATTTCCATCGGTATTTTGAAAATTGCCATCATCGGAACTGCGAGTTGCATTCGAAGTTGGAGAAAAACTACTCTTCGGTGACCGGTAGTAATTATGGGTCTTAGATTGACATTGATTTGAAATTTCAACTTGCGTTACGTAATTTGGAACTTGTGTTGGTTTTCCTTTGGAATATGGCTTACTACTAATTTGCGCACTGCCATTATCCTTGGCACTAGTTTGAATTGCTCTGGGTTTCGAGTGTTTCCGACGTCTGGGTCGGTATTTATAATTTGGATGTTCGGTCATATGAATGACCCTTAAACGTTCTGCCTCCTCAACAAAAGGTCTTCTGTCAAGTGGCGTTAGAGATCTCCATTTTTTGCCTGTAAAAATTCAAATTAAATTAATTCTCTTAGCATTAAATTGAATTATATATAATGTATATACTATATAAAGTGTAATGCATTCCAGTTTTAATGCATTAAGGGTTGATTATTAGAAAAAAAAAATTGCTCTACAGGGTCCACCGTCAATATTATATTTATTTTTATCTTGCCTTATTTGAATTTTTTTTTATACTCGTAAATGCATAGTATATACTATACATATACTCGCAATATAACCATTCGATCAAAATTTACCATACAAACATTCTATCACGGATTACTTTCGAGATGCAGAGCTCCTCCACTTATAAAAATAAAAACAAAATCATCTTTTTTTATTTTATTTCAAAATTTGTTTAGTAGCGAATTTGTTAATTGGAAATGTTTGGGGACTCGGAGTATATGAGTATTTCAAACATACTCATATAAGTGGAAAATTGGAAAAACCCGTAGGCCTTATGCATTGATCTGATGTAGACAACTCTATAGCAATTTTGTGAAATAATGTATTGCTTAACACTAGAATTTTACAACCTAGCCACCTACTTTGATACTTTCTTGAAGACCAGGAGCGGAATTTGATTTCAATATGTATCTTGGATGTAGTTTGCAATAAAACGGATGTTTTTGTTTTCAGAAAGAGGAAATGTTTTCAACGCCTGGCAAAGCTGTAGCATGTTTCCAACTCTCATTGAGGACATTATCAACTAAGATTATGGTTATATTACTCTTCCTTGCAGCACGCCAGCTAATGTGTATTTGAATTTCAAGTATTCATTTCCATATCTGATACTGATGAATCTGTTCTTGAAATATGTTGTCAGTATGTTAAAGATAGGCCCTACGTTCTTTGCCGCTTTGCCGCATCTTTGTATCGCAGCATTTCCATATTTATGTAAAGTTATATTTTGGAAACTCCGAGCAGAGTCTTGCACTATTATTGCACTTTTCTTCGCAGTTTTTTCACCAATTCTGCGTACTTACGAGGGGCGTTCAAGATATTCTCGGTATCGGATTGAAGCTGTGGTTGCATATATAAATTGACTTATTTATCAAGTAACACTATTATTTTAGTGCATTCATGTAAAATTTCATATAAATGTGATTATTAATTCGCGTTTTATCTCTAGTTAAACAGAATCATAATGGCAACTGAGGCGATGATGGTGAAAATTGAGCATCGCGCTGTAATTAAATTTCTCACTAAGCAAGGAAAAAGTCAAAAAACTATTCATGAAGAGATGGTGGCTGTTTACCAGGGTTCCGCACCTTCATTATCAACTGTGCAAAAGTGGTCAAGTGAGTTCAAGAGAGGCAGAGAGAGCATTGAGGACGACCCCCGCTCCGGCGCCCCGGCTACTGCTTGTACGGGAGAAAGCATCAAAGAAGTCGAAAAACTTGTTCTTGAGGATGCCCGAATAAAGGTGAAAATGATGGCAGAGATCACCAAGCTTTCAATTGGTACCATTCACACCATTCTTCATGACCATCTTAACCTTTCAAAGGTCAGTGCAAGGTGGGTGCCACGAATGCTCACAGCGCCTCAGATAAAAAGTGAGAATCGCATGCTGTAGAGAGCTTTTGGAGATGTGTAGTGAGAACGCGGACGGTGTTATGGATCGAATTGTTACTGGGGACGAAACATGGGTCCCCCACTATGACCCTGAAAGCAAACAAGAGTCCATGCAGTGGCATAAAAAAGGAACAGACCCCCCGAAGAAGTTCAAAGTCACTCCGTCTGCCCGAAAGCTCATGGCCACAGTTTTTTGGGACTCAAAGGGAATCTTGCTCATTGAGTACAAAAAAAAAGGTGAAACCATCAACGCCACATCCTACGCTTCCACTTTGCATAATTTGCGGGAGGAAATTAAAAAGAAAAGACGGGGTAAACTCGCAGCGGGCGTGTTGCTTCTTCATGACAACGCTCCTGTTCACACGGCGCGAGTTTCCAAGGCTGCTGCGCGAGATTGTAGTTTCGAAGAAATCCAACACCCACCCTATAGTCCAGACCTTGCCCCTAGTGATTATTTCCTGTTTCCGGATTTGAAAAAATGTCTTCGTGGAAAAAGATTTTCGGATGATGAAGAACTCAAGTCGGCAATAAATGGAGGAGGAGGAAATTTATTTTTTTGAGGGTTTAAAAAAGCTTATCTCAAGATGTAACAAATGCATTGATGTTAAGGGAGATCATGTTGAAAAATAAAAACAATTTAAATTGAATTCGCATTTTCCTTCATATCGATACCGAGAATATATTGAACGCCCCTCGTAGTTCTTCCACTCGATTTATGGAGCCATATTCGCGGATTTACTACTCAGAGCCTACATGAGCTTATTTTCTCGATGGAGGTCGGTTTTCGCTAGTTGATTTTCAGTCTCTTTATGAAACACTTTTCCAGCAAAAGTCGATGCTAAGTACTCGCCGTTTTATAATATTCCAGCTTTTCTTGTAATCTATATGAACTTAAAAAACACTGTGAAATTTGAATGAGCTTAGTATATCTCCTCTCGCTGAGTTTCATGGTCTGAAACTAAGCACTCCATCACAATTTTCGTATATATCACATTGATATAAGGAATATGATATAATGTATTTATTTCTATCTCGAAACCCGTCACACGTAATCTCTTTTCTGAAAACACGGTTTTGTTCGTCCCCGAAAAAACTGGACCTCTGAAGTGAATATTTTTATTTGCTCTGTTGTTTAGTGGAGATGTCCGCGCGGGTGCATTTATTTCTATTATGCCCTGCCTTTGTACTATCCTTCTTTTATTCGTGTGAGACTGGTGTAGGTAAATTTCTAAATGTGTATCTGACTTTTCTTTCGTCCCACTGGCAGTTCCTTACGTATGGGGATTCCCATGCACTGTTCCATTAGACCATTCCATTCCATTAATACTATTCCCTGGTAATATTAAACATCGATAATGCTCTCAATAAAGGCAATTGGATCTATTTATATGATAAATGATCGAAAATCGGGATGCGCTTTCCAAAATACATTTTCAGAATAATACAATATCTAGTTATATTACTTTAAAAAAAAGAAGGTTAGCTGTGATAACGCCGAGAGTACCAAATGCTACAGCGCTACAGCAGGCGTGCCGAATGGATCTATTCTGGACCTCCTTCTTTAGAATATTATGTTCGATGGTGTTTTGGATACCAATGCCTTCAAAGACTTGGTATCCTCAAAACGGCAATGAAAAAAATGATCTCCGAAGTTAAGGCTCGCTTTGAATTTGCAGGTTTTAATTTAGCTGAACAGACAAACAGAACGAAAGCGTTAACATAGGTATGGGTTTAAGTCCTTTAAATGGTGGAATCGTTTTCGTTTCCAGAATATTTTTGTTAACATTTCTGAGACTTAATGGCTGTATTCAACTAATATTTGTTTTTATTAAAAAAAAGAAAGCTTGAGTTACTGCACTAAACTCTACATTGAGAACGCAATAATGCAGAATAAGATGTTATTGAACATAATGTTCCGCTGCACTGCATGCAGGTATAATATTCCTCTCTGGAATACTACCCATGCGGTGTAACAATATTTAAACAATAAATGCAGGTGTAAGAAAAATTGTAAATTAAAATTAAGTGAGTAACAAGCAGAGAAAGATGTCTCTTGTGGTCTCAAAAAATATAGTTTTAACTTAATTAATTTGAATACCGTTAACTCAGTTGACAGGCGGCCGGCAGCAGGGACTTGAGAAAGAAAGTGCTGATTCTCTAAACTGTTAAGAAACACTTACTATTAGAAAGGTGCGTTATAGTGATAGTGGTAATAAAAAACAAAAAGACTTCCCGTAAGATCAGTGCTATAAGAAAAGTGAATCAGTGATGGAGGAGAGTACCGCAGTAGGCCCACTACAGAATACAGAAGGGCTAAAAAGGAGGAATTGGATCCCGTCCAGACGAAAGCAAAAAACAGCGCGGAGATATGTCATTAGAACATATAATTATAGCATTCTAATTTTTTTCATTTAATTCTCACAAATAAAAATAAATATAAAAGTAATAAATGTAAGGTAACATTTTGTAACAAAAATATTGCTCTTTGGTAAACCCACAACCAAACTTTGTTAGCACCTTAGCCATAGTTATATTATAGAACAGATAGGAAAAACTTTGTTACATACATATATGCATCTATTGATAAATTTAACACACTCCAATACAATACACCCCACACAAATAACATACACAATAAAATGCAACAAGAAATAAACAAGGGCTAAAAGTTATTACCAATCTTTCAGACAGCGTCAAAGCACTCCAAACACTTGATGAAAATTTAATGTAAACCCAACCCAATACATATTTTGGATTCATAATGCAGAACAAATCTTAAGAGATTACGAAATAGTCAAGGATAAATCTATCAATCCTTCAAAGTGTATATGACAAAAAATCAGAGATGGAGCAGAAACAGCTCTAATATCATATACTATATTTAATGAAGATTGGTCGTCAAGCCAATATTGTTTTAGATTAAAAAACCAACTACATAATATGTTATAACAAGGAAATTCCAGTATAAATGAATTTTACGCAAACGTAAATAATAAATTTTTATTAATTACTAATAAGATAAATGTAGACGACTGTTGGAAGTATAAATGCATTAATGGAAAATTATATAAATCGTGCCTTAGATTTCTTTAACAGAGGACTTGATGGGATGGCTCAAGTGGTAGTGTATTGGCTTCCCAATCAGACGGTTCGGTGTTCAATACCAGCCATGACCGAAAGACTTTTTTTCAGGCAACTAAAATCTTGTGAGAATGGTTGCCTAAATACAAAATCAAGTCAATTTACACTAATAATTTAGTCTCCCCATTAAATGTTGGATGTCACCCATGCATGGCTCCATGGCCATGGAGAGAAATAGCCACTGAGCCCAAACATCTTTCTTTCTCTTTCTGTCCCATTTTCCGGAAAACTTAATACATGCTTTGGCATTATAAGTGTAGTCATACCCACTTCAGTTTTAAGTTCTTTAAAAAAATAAAAAAAATAAAAAAATATATATTCATTATTCAAAAACCACAAACACTCCCGAAGCCTATGACTCAAGCTTAGAAATTCAAAACTTCCATTACAGAAATCTGTACATAACACCAAAAACGCTCCGATTGACCAAATATTCTTGCCTTTAACATGGCAAAATCAGGTAAAACCAGGACCGCCCCCACAAGCACAGAAAGAACTTACGGTACAACAAAAAATATGGCATATTACATTCAACACGGACAGTATCAGAAGAACCAGTCTTAGCCACCATGATTTTAAAAGAACAATCTCCCACTGTCAAGACTAAATGAACCAAAACCGTCCATTGCCATGGAAACTGACTAATCCGTCCAGACAAAACACTCCAGCTGATAATCAACATATGTAGTAACAACCAACAAAATTACAATCAAACCAATAAAAATGATTCAGTTAATATCCACAAAAAAGGCAACAAATGAATATACAGTATTGAAAACCCAGAAGATACAAAATATCTTGATTAATACAACCAAGCCTTCCAAGAAGATTATATGCCACAGGAAATGGTGCAACAAATAGAAAATGAGGTACCAGAAGCAAATTCTATGGAAAAAGCCTCCCGGTATACCATATAAAATAAAGAAAAACTTAATACGACCCCATTTAGCCACCAAAGCTCAACTAGCCGGGACATCTTTCAAGTAACAATCAGCAGGAGGCGAAATAACAACCAATAGTAAAATCAGTGGGAGATTCTTTGCAAGCATAGGGGTTAACATACAATAATAATAAGCTTTTTTTGTTTTATCAGGTTTACAATAATTTGATGGAGTCACCGGATGATACTCGTACCTTCCAAGAATTATAAGCAAGAATAGATAGGAAAATAATATAATACAAATTAAACACAACATTAAAATACCGCTAAAGGAGAAGAAGCCCATACTAGGTACATAAATAACATCGAAATAGCAGGCGGCAATCCAAGCAAGAACAAAAAGTAAAACCAAATCTATTGTGGAGTTAAAGCCGAAATCAAAACACTAACAGATGAGCAATTTACACCAAATTATACTCACATCCGATTAATAAGACGTAACACGTAGAAATTCAAGTAAAAAACCTTTGGAAGTTACGATCGACCACCGAAAAGTCCATACAATCCACCAATATGGGTGATACCGAAAAAAGTGGACGTAGCTGGAGCTAGAAAACTCCAAATGGTAATGGACTTCAGAAAGTTTTCAGACATTTATCCGATACCTGATATATCCATCACTATCGCAAATTTGGGCAACTCTAAGTTTTTTACAACCATTGACCTAACCTCAGGATTTCATAAAATAAAGATGGAAAAGGAATATGGTATATATAAATAATGAGTAAAAATCTTTACTGGGTGTTGCAGAATCTTCTGCTGAATTAGAACTTTCTCACCACAGGGGATAAACATAATATTTTACAATACTTTAAAAAATATTCAAAAGTCCATGATTGAACTTAGAACAGGGTATCTAAAACAAAACAGGGTATCCGAGCAAAACAATGGTGAATTAAAGTAAACGAACCACTTTTTAAATGTTTTTTTTTAGGTGTAATGTCTGGAGTAATGTCTAATAACCTTATCATTTCTGGAGAGTATTGTAATTTGAGATCTTTTTCGGTTCTGACATGCTTTAGCGAAGAAATCAGTGGCCCCGATGAGGATGCAAATATTTTGAAAAAGTCTTCATTCAGCCGCATCCTTGAAACCTTACATCTTCATATCTATATTTCTTGTGGTCTTTAGTTTTAGATTCCTGAGCTTCTATTGACAATTCTCCAAGTGGTAACGATTGGTGCTCGATTATATTTTGTCAATGAGCCAAAATTTTATGAAGAGTAGGTCTGACTTGTTTCTCAGGATATTTTTTTCTTTAATAAGTCTGTTGTTTTCTTGGTATACTCCCCAGACTTGACAGTGTTAACATTTTCCCTGCAATTCAAAACATCAAGTATTACTTCAAGCCCCTTTATTACCTCTCTGTTGACCCCTGTTATACAAGCTGTTGCCCCCGATTGTTCAAAAAATCCCTTCGAAGTGCTTCCATCATTGGTATTTCGAAATCCTTGTTTTGTTTCATCCACATAGAGCCCAATCTAATCGTGAAAATGCTTTTGAATCTCATGTTTCGTTTTCTTTTTTTCTTTCCCCTCTTGATTCCAATAGATTAATCAATATCCTCTCCCTCTTGTCCAAGTGTATATTCAAGTTTCAAAATAAACTCCATGCATCTGATTCTTGCATGTAATGGAAAGATTCCATATTCGTACAATAGTTATGTTCGTCATCATTTGATTCATCCTGATTGTTGAAGTCTTTTTTTGTTCTTTTGCATATAGAACATGAACGCGTTGGCTTTGAATCTGTTATTTCATTCAAAACTTTTCTATCGATCATAGTTAAAAATAACTCGTGATTGATAATTATCCCTATTTCGTCTGTATGTATTGTAGTTTATATACAGTAGAGTGAAGATTAGCAATTTGACTTTTGATATCCTTGATAGTACCTTTTCTGATTTCTCCAGTTTTCTTTGCATATTGGAACATTATGGGTTGGCAAAAGTGAACTGATGATGGACGAGAGTTCCTTCAATGTTCACCATTTGAGCTGTGGAACAACTGAGGCCAATAACGTGTAGATATCTGTCTCACCCCACTTACTTTGTAATGTAAGAATTCTTTGAAGAGCAATTACTTCCCCTTCACTTTTGCTTTCTTAATGCCGCATTTCAGTATGATCCATCAAGTCTTAGAGTTTCAATCTAGATGATATTTTCGTAATTTCGTAATTTCCTGGAATTGCCTCCTTTTTTCCAACTGTAGGATGGAAGAAGATCTTCTCAAAGTCTTATATTTTCATTTTGACAGGCTTAAATCCATATACAAAGCCAATGCATTTTCACTACTATATTAGATAGGATCCTTTTGTGGAGTAGAAATGCTTTCTTTTATTCTTTTGACTTGCAGTGGATTTCGGCCAGAGACTTCCTTGATTACATCAGCTTTCATCTTTTCATGATCCTTATTACATATACTTTATTGCTAAGGCAATAGAAAAATCTTCAATGGTAATGTTTTCGGTAGCACTTATCATTGATTGCTTGGCCTTCCTCTTGATGACGTTGATATTCTTCATAAATCACACGTTACTTCTGTTCTCTTAGTATCGATATGGAGCCAGTTTTCTAACCATTCCTTGTTCTTTCTAAAACTCTTTGTCCATTATAGCCTGCGACCCATTTTGATTGAAAATGCACATAAATTGATAATAATTTGTTTTCAATTTCAGACGTCTTTCCGCTGACAAATTTTCATCGGACAGGTGGTGATAATTTTTTCTAATAAAGTATTGTATAGAATGTCCATTTTTACTGTAGCTAATATTTTCTAATACAACCGTTTGTTTAATGGTGTAATTCTTTCTTTACCGCGAATCGTAATGGTAATCATAATTCCTGAATTGTTGTCGTATGTTTATTATTGATTACAAGAAAAATTAAAATTTGGGTTTGAGTTTGTAAATTTGCATAGCCCTGTATTTTTCCAATCCGACAGGAAGAGGAAAACAAAAATTGGCTGACCTCTTTAAATCAATCTCTAAATCACAAAGCAATGCAATTTACCTGTGTTTTTAAGTAATATACAGGGTGAATGACTTGAACTCCAACTTTTTAAAATGCTATAATTTTTTTTATTTTTTGATAAATTTTATTGCGCTAAAGCAAAAAATGTTGGAATATACATAAATTTTCAAATTGTATCAGTGGTTTTCAGTATGTGCACCTTTGGCGCGAATAATGGCCTTGAGACGGCCGAAGAAAGCATCGCACGCTGCACGCAAGTGGCTCTGTGGTATTTTGGCCCATTCCCGGCGAACTGCTTATTTGAGGTGGTCCAAACTTTGGTATTTTTTAGTGCCAACCTTCGCCTTCAAAATACCCAAGACAGAGAAATCCAACGGATTTGTATCCGGAGAATTTGCAATCCATTGTGTCGAAGAAATGAAGTGTGGAACATTGATTGTTTTTTAACCAATCTTGGTTGACGCGAATTATATTTATTAACGAATGGAGAAATGAAACTACACTGTTTTTGGTGTCGTCTCGATTAAGACTGCTTATTTTCTTTATTTGAACATATTACTTCATGTCATATCATAAACATAGATATGGTCAAAGCATTCCGTTTCCGATGGCCTTCAGACAGCACCATTGACACCGGAATATAATTGACACTTTTGTTATTCGTTGCGAAGCAATATAAATGTGCCGTCAGCAAGTTTGCTGACTTGCATTTGTGACAAAGAATTCTCCTGAATTCCATCTTTAATTGTTTTTATTTCAACCTTAAGTTTCTTATTATTTTTACATATTATTACAACTATAGTTACTACCACAAGTATGACAATTTAAAGAGTAGAACTTATTATATAGTGGTTATTCCTATGATACTTCAGGTGTTCTAAATGTTTTAAATTTTGATTTTTTGAAAAATATTTAATTTATTCGAAAGGTTCATTCTTTCATATATTGTCACATTTTGGTTATCTTCGTATGCAAAATTTTGGATAAACTCTATATTATAATTAGACATTATGGTATTTAGGACTTCAATGGAACAATTAATAACATTTACCATAAAGTTTCCACTTAAAGTAATATTTCTATCATCATATTCGTTAACAATATGTTCCTTAACTAAGTTCTTACAAATATACAAATGTTCATCGATAGTCACAATTTCGGTTTTATTATTATTGCGGAAATTACATTCTCGCTCAATTATACAGTTATTAATTTTCTTTAGACTCTGTATATGTAAGTTATCGGGATTATAGTCATATCTGTTGCCATTTATTTCAACATAATTTATTGGCTTAATGTCAATTTCCTTAAAATTTTTATTAGGAATAGGAATGTTGTCTGAATGTAACCTTTAGCTAACTTAATTGCTGAGACAAGTTTCGTATTGTTTAATCGAATAGCTCCAATTTTGGCATGCTTTAGCTTAAAGTAGTCTAATTCTACGCTGTCTAAGAGTTCGTTTATTAAAATACTTGGGTGTAATAATCCCTGTTTGTCAGATGCTACATTGTCTAAAATATTATTAATTTTTTCTTCGAGAATCTTTAACTTCAAAAGCTGGTCCGTTTGTAGTTACTTCAGTGTAATATTTCTTTGACTATCTATGACGACATTATAAGCATCCCTTATATGTTGCCTATCTTCTAATACCATTGTCTTAATGTTATTTATATTATCCATGAATTTTTGATTTATACCTATTTGTTTGTTCAAATTTTCTATAGTAGCATTGTCATTCATTTCGACTATTTTAAGATGTTCAGCAATATCTATCCTATCTTGGTCATCCATTGTTCCGAATAGCCATTTCTGACCAGTTCCAATGAAATTCATAAGACCTCTTTTTTTCCGAATTGGGAGTGTTAACGCCTTGACTTTTGCCTTCATATTTAAAATTTCCCTAAGCAACGGACCATTCTTCATGAAATTAAGTTTTTGAAGATTCATTTCAGCAGACTCTACTACAGCTACAATTTCCAAAGTATCTATTATATGTATAATCGTTTGGGAATTGTTTATTAATTCGACAGATCCTCGGTATAGGGTAACATAACCTTGCTCACTCTGGATTGGTGTTATTAGGAGGGATGATTGTGCTGCTGTCACGGTTATCAACATGGTTAGTAGTATCACAAGCCAATTCTGTCCCTGTAAATTTATTTGGTCTTTTAACTGTGGTGGGATGAACATTTACTAATTTATTTTTTCTATAATAAGGTTCATTCTTACGCCTTAAATGTTTGTAATTTCTAATAAAACCTTCATGAATATTTTCTTCATAATCTTCCCTAGTTACATTCCTCTTATTTAAAATTGTATCTTTCTGTTTTGAAATTTTAGTAACTAATACTTCCGGGTCTACGTTCCTAGCTTGATTCGAACTCATTCCAATTGTAGAATGGTGGTGGTTATTGTAAACTAAAACGGCTTTATGCACTTTCCGGGCAGTTGTAAGTTCTGGGTCTTTAATTGTTAGTAGGATTTCTAGTAAAGTGGAATGATATTGAACATCAGAGTTTTCAGTGTGAGAATTCGGTATTGTAAAATGAACTTCGATGTCATTTTCCTTGAAAATTTTTTTAATATTTTCTGATTTGAATTCATTATCGCAAATAATTTTTCTAGGTTTACCGAACTTTGTCAATTGCTTCTACTTTACTAACCCAATTTTTACTGTTCAAACTGTATGCATATGCCTGCTTTGTTAGCTTATCAATGAAAGTAAGGAAGAAAAGCTTATTGAAATGATAAATGTCCATATGCAGAATTTCATTGGCTTTAGAAGGGGTTTCTGATCTTTTAAATTTTGGTTTGAGAGGTTTTCTATCGTACTTCCCTTCCTGACATGTTTTGCAGTTTCCAATAACTTTCGAAATTTCTCTCATAAGTCCTGGGTAATAAAATCTGTTTTTAAGTGTGTGATAAGTTTCCGAAATCCCTGAGTGATTTATCTTACATGATAAAGTGAAATCTGCTGGCAAATTTCTGACTCAGTTCTGATTTCTTGAGCTCTATAACGTGTACTTAATAAACGAGATATTTTTATTTCCTCCAAAAGGACTTATCAGACATTGTTGAACTTTATTGTACTCGGTGTACGGCAGTTCGGTATAAATACCTACAATTCCCTTTTGTAACACTCTCTTGAAAAGGTCTTCCCAATATGAGTTATCTTTAGTCATATCTAATTGAATAATTTTTCTACCATGTATTATCTCCTCCTGTGCCGAAACAGAATTTGTTAGAATTAATTGGGTTTTGCATTTATTAACAATATCTTCTTTCGTTGCTCAGAGGCAGAATGAATTGTCGCCTGGTTCGATTCGGTTTCCTCATCTATTTGGTCGACATCTTTCATACGGTTTAAGAAATCCGCTACTTTATTTTCCTTTCCTCTGAGATATTCGATATCGTAATTGAACTCAGACAACTTAAAAAGCCACCGCTGATTTCTAGCGGAGAACTCTTTTCCGTTGTATTTTTTGTTCAAATACTTTATGGGTTGATGGTCAGTAACGATTTTAAATTTATTTCCCCATAAATATGGCCTAAAATATGTTGCAGACCAAACAATAGCTTAGAATTCCTTATCGGTAGGCGAGTAGTTCTGTTCATGATCATTTAATGACCTAGATGCATAGCAAATTGGCTGACCCTATTGGGTAAGCACAGCACCCATTGCAAAGTTCGAGGCATCTGTGAACAACGTAAATGGTTTTCCGAAATTTGGAAACCTGAGTATGGGGTAGTTGATGATGTTTTGTTTTAACGTTTCAAAGGCCTGGATGTATTCGGGATCGCTAATTTTTATCTTTGCACCTTTTTTTAAAAACCGAATCATTGGATACGCTATTTTCGAATAATTTATTACAAATTTTCGATAAAATCCAGTGACTCCAAGGAACGCTTTTAGCTCTTTTTCCGACGATTGCAATTTGTAATTTGCTATACATTTGACCTTTTCTGGATTCGGTTCCATGCCTTCTTCTGTTAATATATGGCTTAAAAATTCCGTGTCTTTTTGAAGGAAAGAACATTTATCAAACTGCACCTTCAGGTTATGTTTAGCAAGGACATTGAAAATCGTAGTAATGGCTTTGAGATGTTCTTCGAAACTTGTGGAAAATATTAGAATATCGTCGAGATAGACGACACAGATCTTGTTTATATATTCCCTTAGTATTTCGTTCATTAGCCTCTGGAACGTCGCTGGAGCGTTCTTAAGGCCAAAAGGCATCCGTGTAAATTCATATACACCGTTTGGAGTTACAAATGTAGTTTTATGAATATCTTTTGGATGCATCTTGATCTGATAGTATCCTTTTGCTAAATCCAAAGTACTGAAATATTAGGCTCTCCCTAGCTTATCTAATATACTGTCGGTCGATATTACGTAGAGGGTACTTGTCGTCGACCATTATATCATTCAATCTTCTATAGTATACACAAAGTCTGAATTTTTGTTCTCCTGTTTTACTTAACTTTTTTGCAACAATTACTATTGGGGAAGAATATCTACTATTCGACTTCCTAACAATGCCCTGCTTCTTCATTTCTGTAAACTGTCTCCGAACTTCTTCTTCATGTTTCGGAGGCAGTCTATAAAGCCTTGCCTTAATTTGTTGATCAGTGGTCGTTCTGATCTCATGCATGATTGAATCCGTATTTGTAAGCTTATCCCCTTCTTTATAGATTAAACTCTCATACTGTTTCAATATTTTCGTTATTTCTTCTCTTTCTATTTGACTCAGATGTGAAGTATCTAATTCCTGCTTTTGTTGGTAATTTAATTCATAACAGTCTATTTTCTCGTAGTCTTCTGAGTATACCTTTAAACTAGCAGTGTTTACTAAATTCACTATTTTCCTGCTTATATTTAATTCAGCTTCGTATTTTCTAATAATGTCCATTCCCAAAAGAAGATCATAGTCTTTATCTCTAAGTGATATTTTATACCATTTTAACTTACTATTATAACTCATCCGAAATTCTTTGGCAACATCAGTAATTATAATCTTAACATGTTCCTTAGTTCTATTATTTATCGTGTTTATGAACATACAATTTTCTTCAAACACAGGAAAATAGCTACAGTCAACCCTTGATGAATTTATTATACTAACCGTGGAACCGGTATCTATTAAAGCCTTATATTTAATATTACCTATCGTAAGATTACAAAATATTTTGTTCCCGAGGCTTAATTCCGAAAATCCTTCGGCTCTATACTGTGAATCTCCCCACTAAATGTAGGTACACTCTCATTAGTATTAGCTCCTATGGAATTTACCTCCATCGTCTTGAAGGATTAAATGTTTGGGATGAATGCTGTCTCGACTGGCTAGATCCATTATTATTACTATTTCTGCTCTGCCCTGAATTGTTATTCTGATTCTTATATTGCCTATCATTGTTCTGGTACCTGTTAGCATTATTTTGTGACCCTCTCTGTTCTGAAACTCTATTTTGTGATGATCTATTATCACCATCATTGCTAGCTCTCTCTGAGTCGACATTTCTCGAATGCTTGCCAACTTGGAAATTATTCGAAATATTTTTGTTAAATTTCTTTAAATTCCAGTCACTATCTGGAATGTATGAACGCAAGATGGACAATATTGCATTCAGATCAAATTCAGTCCTAATTTCTCTCGATAGCTGACCGATTGTTAATTCTTTTATTTTTGCTACCATTAAGTGTTTTACAGAATTAACAATCTCGGCACTATTAGTTTCATATAACGCATACTCATGGGCTTCTTTTAACAGTAAATCTAACTTATTACATAGTTCTAAGATACTATTTGCCTTCAGGTTACTAATTTTAAGTAATATGCCATTGAAATCCACGATGGGGCGAAAATTCTGTATTAGATGACACTTGGTGTCTTCCCACGTTGTTATCGGCGTCGTATACAAAATATTCTTGGCTGTCCCCACGATCTTGATGTTGTATATCGCCCTAAACACGGTTATCAGGAACGGCTGTTAGATGGGTGTCCGAACAAGTAAGAAATTGGGTCAGCTCGTCTTTCTCACCGGAAAACTCCTTTATGTAAGAAATAGTTTTCTCCGTGGGTTCTGGTCTCCTCTGATTAAGTTGTTGCTGGAAGTCCTGTTGTTGCTTTTGAACAGCCGCTATGTTGTTAAGTGCTTAAACCATGCTTTGCATCATCTGCTCCATGTTGTTATTTATAAATATCCCTCGGTTAGCAGTGAACAGTGACAATCGCTTATCTCGACTCGACCCAATTTTGGACAAAAACTGAGTTCACTGGATATATTTTCGAGTAGTTCGTGGATGGAAACGAATAGTTGACTTTTATGTACGATCACTTTTACACAACCGATTAGTAACTTCGTATTAAGCACTGATTTTTAGTGTGAATAACGTCGTGATTATTTTTTCAGGTTCAACTTAAATATCTTCCAATTTAGAAGAAACACACCGACAGCGCCAATTATATTTATTAACGAATGGAGAAATAAAACTACACTGTTTTTGGTGTCGTCTCGATTAAGACTGCTTATTTTCTTTATTTGAACATATTACTTCATGTCATATCATAAACATAAATATGGTCAACGCATTCCGTTTCCGATAGCCTTCAGACAGCACCATTGACACCGGAATGTAATTGACACTTTTGTTATTCGTTGCGAAGCAACATAAATGTGCCGTCAGCAAGTATGCTGACTTGCATTTGTGTAACTCGCGCAAATAACAAATGGCAACTCATCGGAAAAAACCAAATTCGACAACTCACCGCTTTCGTGCAAGCGTTGCAACACCTTCGGTCTTTCGACTCTAACTTTTTTCTGTTGCGGTGTAAGATTGTGTGCTTGTTGGAACTTCAATGGCTTGAGCCCAAGCTCATTTTTCAGTATGTGTTGCATTCGTTCCAATGATATGTTAAGATCACGAGCCATTTTTCTTCCACTTCGACGCTGATTTCGCTCAATTCGAGCGTTATCTTTCCGAACCATTTCTGCCGATGTTGCTGTTTTTTTATGACCACCTCCATGGTTCGAGACACAAGTGATTTATTCACGTTGAGGTGCTGGAGGGCTCTAACGATAGCTACTTGTGGTTTTCCAGCCAAATATAAAGCAATCACACTATCACGTTTGAATTCCATCGCTGATAACAATTTGTCAACACAATTGAGACGCAAATCGTTTAAAAGGCTTGAAAATAATAAAATTATTTGTCATGTGTCAAAATTTGAGCTCACTGTCATGAACAGTTTGGAAATTATAGCAGTCTGAAGTTGTCATTTAGGGTGTATATTTACAAATAGGTATATAGGAATTACTTTTCTGTTGAGTTTAGGCCGAACACTTTCGGACCTTTTTTTAGAACTCAACCTCCAAAAAGTGTGACGGAAATAGTGTTTCAAAAAATATTAAATTAATTAGTTTTAAAAAAATTGTAAAAAAAACTGCGATCATTTTGATTAGATACACAAAACAAAAAGGAACGATTTTTTGAAACCCTTTGTCTAGTTTTTCACTCAAACCTAAAGAAATTAAAAAAAGTAAATTTTTAGGTGACCTTAAAAATTACTCAACTTTGACTGGCTCTACCACCAAAACTATTGATCCAAATGAAATTGTGAAATTAAAAATATTGAATTATAGACCCATCGGAAAATTGAATTATGCAAACACTTTTGCCTAAATGGACCACTGTGGGGCGTATTAGGAGGTTAGGACAGTCGCACAGCAAGTATGTGATAGTCCCTATTACCTTTTCGTTCTTTCAGCTTCTGCAATAATCTAGAGAAGGGGTTCCGATTCTGCTGGCTATCTTGCTTATCAGGCAGTGGCCAGTTAGGACACATGTAGCGATACGGATGTCTTCTTTGTTGAATTCAAGGAGGGCACGTGTTCTCCTGCTGTCTAAGTTTGGTCAAAGGGAGAATGAGATGACACAGACACTCCTGGAGATTAATGCCTTGTTAGATCTTTCTATGGCTATAAGATCCATTTTGCGTTTTGGGGTTTCAATGGGCATATTTATGTTTTGGTTATGGCTCATCCGCTTTCTCATTCTCTTTCACTTTTGTGTGTCCAGGTATCCACTCTGTAAGATTCGTAGACTCTAGTTAGAGTTTAACGACATTTTTGTTCCTCTATTGGTTTAGTGATTTCACCTGCCGAAGCTTTTATGACCGCCTTATTGTCCACAAAGATAGAAATATCTGAGGGATCAAATTCCATGAGTAGCACAGCCTGTGAAGCTTTACAAATTGCAAATATCTTGAATCTTGAGGGAGTCCTGAATCTATAGTACTTCACAGTAGACACAAATTCCAGTACCTTTCTTCACTTTTGAGCCGTCACTATACAAATGGAGTCTTAAATTGTTAAAGGCAGTAAATAGTACAGAAAAGAGTAATATGTTAGCGAAAAGAAAGAACTTTAATCCAACATGGATCTTTCTCAAACCAGAGTTCTCAGTTGGAAACCAACCAAGGCCGAACACAGAGACAGGGTCCGAAAACTATCAAAACCCGAATCTATTCCCTTTCCTTCACACCTACTACTTAAATATTAGTACAAAAATTCCCGATTTAAAATCGATCGAAATATTTTCTGAGAACTTGATAAAGTCTCAATTGACAAAATTCGTTATTAAGGTGATAGTGACATCTGTTTAACAAAGATAGATTAATTAATATAACCTGACAATCGATTTTATAATAATGGAATAAGCCAATATTTCACAAGCAATCTACATATTGGTAACCATTCCTGCCACTATTTCTTACTTCTCAACTTCTCGTATATATGATTCTGAGCTACGAGGGGCGTTCAATACATTCTCGGTATCGGGGTGAAGCTGTGGTTGTATATATAAATTGACTTATTTATCAAGTAACACTATTATTTTAGTGCATTCATGTAAAATTTCATATAAATGTGATTACTAATTCGCGTTTTATCTCTAGTTAAACAGAATCATAATGGCAACTGAGATGATGATGGTGAAAATTGAGCATCGCGTTGTAATTAAATTTCTCACTAAGCAAGGAAAAAGTCAAAAAACTATTCATGAAGAGATGGTGGCTGTTTATCAGGGTTCCGCACCTTCATTATCAACTGTGCAAAAGTGGTCAAGTGAGTTCAAGAGAGGCAGAGAGAGCATTGAAGACGACCCCCGCTCCGGCGCCCCGGCTACTGCTTGTACGGGAGAAAGCATCAAAGAAGTCGAAAAACTTGTTCTTGAGGATGCCCGAATAAAGGTGAAAATGATGACAGAGATCACCAAGCTTTCAATTGGTAGCATTCACACCATTCTTCATGACCATCTTAACCTTTCAAAGGTCAGTGCAAGGTGGGTGCCACGAATGCTCACAGCGCCTCAGAAAAAAGTGAGAATCGCATGCTGTAGAGAGCTTTTGGAGATGTGTAGTGAGAACGCGGACGGTGTTATGGATCGAATTGTTACTGGGGACGAAACATGGGTCCACCACTATGACCCTGAAAGCAAACAAGAGTCCATGCAGTGGCATAAAAAAGGAACAGACCCCCCGAAGAAGTTCAAAGTCACTCCGTCTGCCGGGAAGCTCATGGCCACAGTTTTTTGGGACTCAAAGGGAATCTTGCTCATTGAGTACAAAAAAAAAGGTGAAACCATCAACGCCGCATCCTACGCTTCCACTTTGCATAATTTGCGGGAGGAAATTAAAAAGAAAAGACGGGGTAAACTCGCAGCGGGTGTGTTGCTTCTTCATGACAACGCTCCTGTTCACACGGCGCGAGTTTCCAAGGCTGCTGCGCGAGATTGTGGTTTCGATGAAATCCAACTCCCACCCTATAGTCCAGACCTTGCCCCTAGTGATTATTTCCTGTTTCCGGATTTGAAAAAATGTGTTCGTGGAAAAAGACTTTCGGATGATGAAGAACTCAAGTCGGCAATAAATGGGTATTTTGCAGAGAAAGAGGAAATTTATTTTTTTGAGGGTTTAAAAAAGCTTATCTCAAGATGTAACAAATGCATTAATGTTAGGGGAGATTATATTGAAAAATAAAAACAATTTAAATTGAATTCGCATTTTCTTTCATATCGATACCGAGAATATATTGAACGCCCCTCGTACATATATATGTAAAAGATTTGGTTTTCGATGAAATGTGAAACTACAATATATTTCAATACAACAATGTCCTGTTTTCTTTTTTATGACAGGACACAAGCCGTTAAGAGAGACTTAAAGAGAAGAAATCTATACCAAATCTGTACCCTTTACTTTATCCTAAAGCAGATACGTTTACGCACACAACAACTGCTCAGCATCATATTTAAACTCCAGATTCGACCGCTATTTATACATATGAAATTCATCTAAAAAAACGGCAAATAAGCAAAATCATTTGATGAAGGACGTTAATGCTATCTGCCCCAAAATAAAGTCTCATTTCAATTGAATGATATAAAATGTATGGAAGTCGTCTATTGGAAAAAACATTTATTAACCATTAAAGTGGACCCCTTAGGATTTTTTTTTTAAATAATGTCATCGAAAGGTAATAATTTACGCCCATGGCACTCTTCTTGACCAACAGCACAATTGCTCAGAGCCGCTCGGCAGGTAATCTCCGTAATGACGGGCATTTCGTGTCGATTTTTTGCTTCTAACTGAAGTAAAGATTCCGATTTATTGGTTTTGATGTGAAATACCCTACAGGAAAAGTCCGTAGAGGTCAAATCGGGGCTTCGTGGAAACCAATTTACGTCTCCTATTCTCGATGTAAATTTTTGAGGAAACAATTGTTCGTGAAGAACACTTGGCAGAGACATGTTGGAAATTTGGGACCTTGCTTACCTCTGCTAAAACTATGTTCTTTGGTTAAAATCAGGGAAATTTTGCAGTTGATGCCCTAAAATATTTGCCAGTATCTCCATATAACGTCCTAAGTTTACTGTAACTGCGCGTCCGTTCCGTCTTAAGAAAAGTACCGGCTGAATATTTTTCGCTCTGTCATTGCAGCACAAGCGGTAACCAGGGTTTTCTGATGCTTGCATTTTGGATTTGTTGGACTGCAATAACTCCACTTCTGCTTATTAAAGTGTCCGTTAAAGTGGAAATGTGACCCATCTGAAAACAAAATGTTGTTGAATACTGTTAAACGCTCAGTTATATATTAGGGTTAACAAATTAAAGCTTCCGACTGGCATTTTGGGGGTTTTATTTTTGCACCAACTGAATTTTGAAGTTGCGCAGTTTTAAATCGTTGCGCAAAACGGTCTAAGCATATTGAAAGCACTTGCTTGCTTACGAATGGACTGATTTGCTTTCTTTACGTTTTCGTTAGTTCTTGATGACTTGTAAACTCATTATATCAAATACTTGTTAAGTCTGGTGATTTAAAGAAGACTGCGTTTTCTTTTCTATTTGGTAATTAAAAATTTGAATTCCTTATGAGTTAAAAGTGCCCCAGCCACCTTCCAACGGTTAATGAACAGTGTATTAACTTGTCTTCATAGTATAAAAGCTTGTAAGCATGTTTGTATGTGGACGTCAACATGGTTTATGGTAAAACATTAGTAGAGGAACCCAATTCAAAATTAGTTGAAATCGTTGACCCTTTGATAACACACTAGCTCAAGTTACAGGCTAAAAGTTTAAGTTTCTAGGAATTTAGGTCATATTATTTCCAAAACCGGAATAATATATGGCTGCCGAAAGTGTGAATTTGTTAATAATTTTTGCCATCCCAAAACCACCAAAGAAATAAATTCTGCTAGATATTATGGAAGTTTCATCAAATATTTCGCACGGATTTCTAAGCCTCTTACGAATCATCAACGGGTCTACAATACAATATATCGTCTACAGGATCGTCTGGTACTAATTCATCTTATATGTATGTTTTATCTACTATATCGTCTGTCACGCTTACTTATCTACAAACTGGTATTGTACGAGTATGTATTTCATCTTTTAAACCGTTAAATATATCGTCACCTAATCTTATCACTACTTCTTTTCAAGATTCTTGCGCTCCCACTTCACAAATTTATTAAGTTATTAATAAGAAAATTATAATACAATACTTCGTGATGATACGAGTATCGGAAATACAATAATTCCATTAAAATTCCATTGGATGACATTGTGGAGTATGCAGAACGTATAAACGCATCAAACTATACTATAAATGAAAAAAACCTATACAATATGTATATTAAAAACTGCGAGCTCTGTAAGAAAACTAAAATGACCAGCTACACTATGGAACCAATGGTAATAACTTTAACTATAAATATCGCACAAGCAATCAAAATAAATATCTTACTTACTTACTTAAGGGCGCTACAGTTCGGGGTTAATTTAGGCCTCAACTAACAAGCCTCTGCAGTTAGTCCGATCTTTAGGCAGTTAGGCTTCCAGTTCTGCACTCCAAGTCGGCTGAGGTTCCCTTCAATTTGTTCAGGTGAGGTCATTCTCAACTGCGTTGTCCTTTGCGAGCTGGAGTATTGGTATTCATCCGCTCTACATGTTCTAGCCATCTCAAGCGACTGATGCGCAGTTTTCTGACTAGGACCATGTCGCTGTACAGCTCGTATATTATGAAATAAATATCTGCTTAGATTTATGCTCGCAGATGTCATAACACAGTTTTCAGACGCATTTTCAATTCAAATCGAAAAGTAAGTACTATTGCTAAAGTATTCGTACCTTGAGTACGGGCATGTTTTATATTACCAAGGACAACATTTACTAAGTGATATCTTTAGAAACGTATGTACACCTCTAAAAATTACTAAAATCCAGACATTTGTTTAAGGGCCGCAGTGTTGTGAATGAAATTACTGAAACAACACTACTCCCAGTTCATCTATTATACATACATCTTCACTCCATTCGAAGTAGTGTTTGGAAGACAAAAGTACTTTCCGTTATCCAGACCACAGCATATCAATTAAATACCAGAAATTAAGAGCAAACAAGCTTCAAAAATTCAATATGGTACATAAGCAGAGTTCCTGAAGATTCGAGCAAGAAAATGTTGAAAACTTACTCGTATAAATTATAAAAATTATACCAGTAAAAACCTAAAAAAAGAATTATCGTTTTCTTTCAAAGCACATAATATGGTCAAAACAAGAAGATGGCAACCATATGGCAATTATTTTCAGAAATTCCTGTCAGCCAACATGCATATCATGGTATTCCTATGAGAGCTTTCAAGAGCGAAGTGATTATCCATTCCATTGCAACCAGAGTGAGAGGAAAAAAATCTTCCCTGTATTGCAGATTTTTGTCGAACAGGGTATACTCGTAGTATAGTATGTATGAATCGTAAAATATCATTGTAATTTTGTTTGATTTTATTTATTATTAAATCGAAATGCTCGTACATATTGAAATGTAGCAACTAATAAATATATAAATAATAACTTACCAAGCATTTTACTTAGATCAGCGTTGTGCAAATCTGGATTCTCGTCAGCAAGCTTTTTTCTTTCGATTTTAGCCCAAACCATGAAAGCATTCATTGGTCGACGAATTCTCATCTCTTTGGCACATTTAGCATTATTTGTTAAAGGACGAAATTTGACATCGCTACCAATAACATGTCGCTCCAGGAATGCACAATTTGCAGCGCACACATCATTTTGATACTCGTATCCCCAAAGTGAAGTGTCCAGATGAGACTCTTCCACGTCAGGCGACATTGACATCGGTAGCATGTTGCTGTGTGATAAAAACTTGCTCGCTAATAGAGGAAGATTAGAATTAAGCAGAGAAGAATGTGACGTTAAAAAAGGATTCCCCAGCATTGAGTTATGTGACATAATTTGTTCGCTATTACATCGTATTGCTTCACTTTCATAGCACGACGAATGAACTATTGGTGATTGCATTCTAGATGTCAAGATATCGCTGTCATGCCGCATATGTGAAATTGTGCTACTGGTATGATGTACATCATTACTTAAAGATGATGCTACATATGATGGAATATTTATGGAACTGTATTCATCTGTATTTATTTGCTGACTTGTATGTATATGATGTTTCTGTGCACTAATAAAACATAAAAAGAGAATTTTGTTAAAAAAAAAAATAAAAATTAAAGAAAAATAGTCTCTATTATTGATAAAATTAAAAAATAATAATCCGACTCGCTATATTAGGCTCCAAAGTCTCTGAGTTTATTTAAATTATTTAGCTTAAGTAATAAAACACTTAGAAAACATATATGTGTCTACTACTATTGGAAGAAAAAAACGCACGATATCTACAAAACCAGCGCGTAATACAATAAGGAAAGGAAGGAGCACATACATACGGCTAATTATGTATGTATGTAGATAATACTAGTAAACAGCGGTTTTGTTGGATGAAATTTTACACTTAATCTTAAATGTATTTGCCTCGCTGATTTCAAATTTGAAGTACCTTTTCCAATAGCAGTTGTGTAGCAGTTATCTAGTTATTGAAATATGAAAAGGGATAAATTTTTACAAAAAATATATTACACAAAATTAATTTGAATAAAACTTTCTTTTATACGACTTTTTTGCATGAGTCGACCCAGGAAAATTACTCTGAATTCTCCAGCAATAATTAGCCATCATACTTGCATTCCAGTAACCCTGATGTCCTGATGGAATCGTTCTCCTTGCTCTTCGTTTAAATCACCCAGATTTTCAAGGAAACGATATAAATGACTGAAGAGGAAATATAATTTAATGCTCATGTTACATCCAAGTTGCTGAAAGTTCAGCATTAGCTGTTCAATGTGTTAAGGGTAGACGGCCGATTGTTTATTTTCAAAGAAATTTTTCACTCCCCAAACGAACTTATTCCATGCAGATTTTTCAACAACTGTTATGCAATTGGTGAAATTTGAATCATTTATTAATTTTCTAATCTGAAGACCTCCAAAAATACCAGCCTTTGTCTTTTCAGTACTCAATTTTGGAAACATGTTTATAATGCACTTGAAGCACTCCACATCTTCTTTAACAAAGGATACAACTCCTCTTAAAATGTATGAGCACGAGTTTTTTAGAAAATGGGAGAGAAAGAGGAGGAAAGATGTTTGGACTCAGTGATTATACATATATTTTGCTACTATCGTAGTGTAAATTGACTTGTTGTTGTATTTTAGGTAACAATTCATCTCACGAGATTTTAGTTGCCTGAAAATAAGAATGTTGGGTACACCTTTAAGTACACTTTTAAGACTGCGTTTCGATGAATCTATAAATAAAGCTCATTCATTTGAGATATAGTTTTTTTCAGTCATTAAATCAGTAATATTTTTGGCAAATACAAAATCATATTCTTCAGAAAAGAAAGAGGGTAAATTCTTTTCCCTTGTGCGATAAACCGAGATATGTATTTGTGTTTGGTGTTACTAGATTTCTTTCTTTCAACCGATACCCTAAAAGTTCTGATGTTTATTTAGGCAGCCCAAGGTCTCTAATCAAGTCATCTAGGTCATTTTGATTGAGCCGTCTAAGTTTGAAAGGGGAGTAAAAGTCACTATCTTTACCATTATCGCTATTTTCTGAACGTTCTTGAGATGTTAGATTGGATGTACTGGGTTGGAACTGTGGTACTGACTCACTATAACTCAAAACAGATCTGATAGCAGATTGCAATCTAGGATAAATCCACTTGGTACAATTTTTGCGATTTATTCCGGTGATATTCACAACACAAAAATAATATTCAATGTGATTGTTCGATCACAACATTGGACTTTGTACTTAAAGGTAGGTCTTTTTTTTATTTGCCAATAAACGCAAAGACTCAACACGGCTTTCATACACCAAATTTGGGGTCCAGGGCTTGATATTTATTTCTAACAGCTTCCCTGTAGTCTTGTTTTACAAAGTCAGAAACATTCAAGCGACATTCTTTAAACATGTAATTACCACAAATGAAACAAGAACTATTAGAATTGCTTACACAAGTTCTTCTTGATGACGACATCGCGGGGGTACTTCTTGTATCTCAAAAACTCGAGCTGCTAGACAACAAGTAACGGTAGATTCGAAATCAGCAATGTCAAATTAGTAAGAAAGAAAAAGTTGCATGAAAAACCTCATGCAAAAGAAAACAAGTGTGATTTTGTTAATCAGTGTAATGCTTCTGGGCAGCAATAAAGAAATAAAAATTTGCACTGATTAAATATTTCTAATTTATTTATAAAACATCACGCGTCTACAACATCATGCTCCTTTCCCCCAGGAAAACAAATGTATCACTTCTTGAAAGTCAAGAACCGTCTGAAAATGCTAAAGAAAATTAAACCACACAAAAAAATATGTACTCATTGCAACCAATTCGAACTGCACAACATATGCGAAGTTTTACTCCATTGGAAGTCAACAGCTAATCTTCTCAAAAACTTATAGAAATTGGCGGAAATTATTGTACATCAGCTTCTCTAGATTTTCAAAACTATGTAACTGGTGGTCCAAAAACAAGTTTCTGTTTGGACCATATGTTATTTTGACACTGACAGCTCTTTCTCGCTCGAAATCTTGACTGTCAGCCAGTATCATATTTCCGAAACACAAAATAAATCACTCTATGCTTGAACAACGTTGAGAAATATTACAAACTTATTCCAAAAGTGAGTGCTGCTTTGCTCAAACAGTGCGTTTATTGAAAATAAGTTTTGGCTGAAATGAAGCACCCACTGCATCTGTTGCACGTAAGCTTGTGCAAAAAATTTGTAAGATTGGCTTTCTTGTAGACAGCACTCACGGTTCCCGTCGTCGTACGGTACGTACCGATGGCAATCCAGGTACATCGATATGCCATCGATTTCAAAAAGAATTTTGCTTAAAGATCTCAGATTATTTCCTAACAAAGTCCAATTGGCTCATCAATTGAAGGCAAACGACCACCTGCCTCGTTATCGCTTCTCCGATTGGGCATCGAATTTGGCTGAGAAATCATTTTTTCTAACGAGGTACATTTTCATCTCGGTGGTTATGTTAACAAATAAAATTGCCGCATCTGGGGATCGAAAAACCCGCAAGTGATTGTCGAAAAGCCAGTGCATCCGCAGAGAGTGACAGTTTGGTGCGGATTTTGGAGTGGTGGCATCATTGGCCCATTTTATTTCGAAAATGCTACTGGAAGTGCCATTTCAGTCAACGGTGAGCGCTACAGAGCCATGATTACCGAATTTTTGTGAGCTGAAATTTAAGACATGGACTTGGACGATATTTAGTTTCAGTACACACAGCCCACCGTTCTTTTGCGCGCTAACTTCGGTAATCGGTAATGTTATCATCTGAACTGACGATTTCAATTGGCCGCCTCGGAGCTCCGATTTCAACCCGTTAGACTTTTTTTTTGGGGTGTCCTTAAAGATCTATATTTTGCGGACAATCCGGAAATGATTTAAGTCCTTAATGCGAATATTGTTCGGGCCATTCGTAAGATAGATTCAGAAACAATCAACAAGGTCTTGGAAGCTTGGGTTGGCAGGATGCTTCACTGCGAAGCCAGCCGAGGCAGCCACATGAATGAAATCGCATTCCATAACTAATGGAAATGTTTGCTCTTTCCAATACAGCCATAACATATTGAAAATATCATTTTATTTTATTTTTAAAAAGAAAGTTGTATTTGGACCACCACTTTAAACATATTCCGTTAAACTGGTAGTTAATAATCTCACCTGAAGAAATCATTGCTGGTAAGAGAAGAAGGCAAGCTTGTAGAAAATTAGCATATAGTATCTACCATATATTCAAGATTGTAAATTATGCTTAAAAAGTTAAAGTATACAAAAGAATAAAAGCACAAGTTCCAAAACTATTGTTGTTAAGTTAATCCATAAAAATCATCACATGAAAATGTTCACGATTTAATTCCATTTTTTGACTGAGATGAATTTTTTTTTGACAAAAGGTTCTTTCATTAAAAACGTCAAACCTTACGATGCTTATATCAGATTTGCCGTATCTACACTGGTATTGTGGAAGGTAAAATGGCACTATTAATTTCTATGGTTAAAAACAGCGAATGGAAATGAAACATACCTCAAAATATTTGTTAATTCAAGAACTTTATGACAAATCAAATCGTATTTAAATCAGCTGGATAGTTTCGAAGCTATAGCGTGGTAAATCTTCTGAACCAACTTAAAGTACGCGAAAAAAGAGGGATACTACTCAATAAATCAACCCCGATGCAAAATATCGAAAAAAATTGAAATGCAGATGTTGAGCGAGCCTCTTAACTTTACGGTTTCATTAATATCCTCTCGTAAGTTTTCGAGTGATGCGCGAGCAGGCATGTAAGTCTTAGACGCAGTAATATTGTATTTTCCATCTCCAGCTTTTCCATATACGTCTTAAACTCGAGGTATGGAATACTTGTCGCCTTTAATTACATTTTTAATGCTTAATTAATCTGCACACTATCTATATTTTCCTTAGCAACTGACACTATTTTAGTCTTCCTAGTGGTTTTCCGCTTTTGCCAAATTCTTTTGTTAACATATCAACGGCTTCCTTAAGAAGGCTCTTAATTCGTTGTATGATTTCGTCTTCTGATTTACCAGACTCAATCATTCAATGTTCATCCTAAGACTCTGCACCCTATTAAACCTAGGCCCGGAAATTATTCTCCATCATCCGCGTGCTGTCAACATACAAATTTACAACACGTAAGTTTCATTTTGCATACTTTTATTGGATCGTATATTTCAAACCTGTAGATTTCCAATTACGTATATATAGATTCTAATTTTATAATCGCCAACAAATAATGCAATCGGTTAAACTCAAGTATCCAATTCCAGTGTGCATTAAACATATTGTATATTCTAATGTGTTTTGCAGAAATTGGGTATTTACACATTATTACGAATAATGAAGTAATTTTGAGTTAAAGTTTGCCACAGTCAATGCTTTTTCCTGCACAGAGTAGCCTTGCGGTTTGTTTTCCTACATACGAGAAGAGACATTCTGCCTTGTATGTACTCTCATCCACAAGCTCAATCCATTACACCTAAACTGCCTTTGCTCTCTCTTTAGTTTTAATTTTTTTTTTGTTTATTTATTGTCCGCAGACGTTTCTATTACCAATGATTTTTTTTTTCAAACAACTTCGAGGGTGACTGACGATTCTCACTATTTAATATACATACTCCTTTTAAATTACGATGTTAGGTGTGTTTGTCGGTTTTTCTGAACTCTTACAAAAAAAAATTTTATTTTGATATAATGTTATTCAAATCACCTTACAATGAACGAAGCACAATAATACCCGTAGAGTGAAAAACCCCACAACTCTTCTTTTCCTTTTATTGACCGTTGAAATATGCAACGCGTATAATAACGTCTAATGTTACATATTTCTCCTACGTATCTGCATTACTATGGCTTCGGCTGTGGGGGTTAGCTAAATTTGCGAACCTTGCAACCCTTCTTCAGACTACTCTATTTTTGATCACCTTGTTAATTTTCTTTCGACTCCTTCTTTCAACCTCGTCTGGAAAGCAATAAGATTTTTGGGGCAGATTTTTCGATGACCTTTGTTGGCCATTGCAAAACAGGCGGATTCGTTCAGCCTGAAGTTTCTCTACTACTAATTTCTTAATGCGGAGAATTCCGGGGATGCGCATACTTCTTATAAAATCCCGTAAAACAACACGCACTGATATTCGTAACATTTTCATTTCTGTCGCCTGTTACTTTTCTTTTATATTTTTCGTACATTGTCCAAAATTGCGATGCGTATGACAAAGCTGGACGAACGGCTGTTGTCAATATATAACAAACCCTTAAGTTTAAGTGGCATTTTTATGTCGTAAAATATGCTAAAGGGATTTACTAACTTTATCATGTATTTAAAAAAATAGTTCATGGTATTTCATTTAATTCATAGTTTTTCTTAAAGCTGTATCAGTATGTATCAGTAAACTATCGACAGTCATGGAATAAGTCTTTAGTTTAGCCTAGAGTGTATGCGGACCGTTTAAATAAGTTTAAATTGTGATAATTTAATTTAGTTAAGCTACACTTTAAGCTAATTTTTAAATTGGGGTTATATCTACAGATAAGTTATCATGTTTATTAAACGCTAATCAAAATTTATCTATTTCTTATTTACTTATAAAGATTTAATTTCTGAAAAAAAAAACACTTACATGAGACCTTGACATATTTGACCAAGAAAAGCGACCCAAGCACAAGGCGCTCAATGCTTGCTTGTCAATGATATATAAATGCCCTAAAGTGCTCAATGTGCGGGGAAACTATGAAGAATTCTCGCTGCTCCATCAATGTCGATAGCTAATTAAACGGAATCTTCAATGTTATAATTTCAGTGTACTTAAATACTTAGTCTATCTTAGCTCAGCAGTTACAAGCAGCAACGACATCAACGCAGAATCACACTTGGCAATCGGTATTTCTTTGGACACCGGAAGCAATTGATTAACACCAAACTGGATTTATACAGGACCCCAATCATCACGGTCCTGCTCTATTGCACAGAGCCCTCGACCTTATTGAAAGCGGATGAGGAAAGACTTGGCCGTTTCGACAGAAATATACTACGCGGGATTTTCGGCCCCGTTTGTGTGGACGAAGAATAGAGGAAGCGGTTCAACCATGAATTGTACGGGCGGTACAGCGACATCAGTCTAGTCAGGTTTCTATGGATCGAACGCCTCAGATGACTACGCCATGTTAATAAATGGGCGCCATAGCTCCGTACCAAAGAGTTTCCAAGCTTAACCCATCGGGGACGGCGCAGCAAAAAATCTAAGGTATCGCACGCAAGTGGAAGGGAAGCCCAACCAACTTTAAAGTGCAGCACTGGAGGCAGCTAGAAAGGGATTTTTCTAGACTAGCTTGTTTTTTGAGGCCCAAGTTGACTCCGAACGGTAGCGCCAGTTATTTAAAAATAAAAAACAAACGTGCTCAATTCACAAAAGCGCAGTACAGAATTTTTTGCAAAAAATGATATTGAAATCAACGCCAAGTCTTTAAGACTAAAAAGGTATTATTTTTAAATTATCATCATTCAAAATTAAACTAAAATTTTAAAACCCATGTCATTAACAACGAAAGTCACCCACCCAGAATTCACAACCTCCATCTATTACCCCGAAACATAATGAGGTTTATCTTAATGCCCCTCACCATCAACCAAATCAAATGCTGTTCTCTCCACTACTCCATAGTACTCAAAAATTTCACCATAATTTAAATAACTCGAAGCAAATAAACAATTTTTTTCCAAACCAATACTATCCATTCCAACGATATGATATGCCCCACTACGTCAATATCCACGACAATCTAAACCACAACCTAGGTCTGAAACAATGAACGTAAGAGTCCAAACGCGAACCATTAATTATATAAATGGACCACCTAAACCTAATCAGCACGCATGAACACCGGCAGAATAACAAGGAACAAACCACCAATAAAAGCGTATCGTAGGAACGTACGCATCAATCACAGACGTACCACAAACCAAAATAGGAACCAATTACCAGCAATATTACAAAATATGGCATTTAAACCGTATAAACGAAGTACACAGACCTCAGAACATATACCACCTTGATCAAAAAGTTCCAGGAATAACCACCGTGCCATTGTTCCGATTTGAGTTCTTTTTTTTTTTGTTGAGTTGGTAAATCTGTTGCTGACATTCCCTCTAAATCTTAGCGTCATAGCTTGACATTTGCAAAAGTTTCGTAGCCAAGAGTACATCTATTTCTTTGTGTGTTGGCGATTTTTTACAATTTTAGAAATGGATTTAAATTTGCAACAACGAACTTGTATTAAATTTTGCGTAAAAAACGGATTTAATGGTGCGCAAACGTTGGAAATGTTGGAAAAGTGATTCGTCAACGATTCTCTAAAGAAAACGGTCGTTTACGAGTGGCACGAGCGGTTCGAAAGTGGTCGTGAGTCAATCAAAGATGATGAACGCAGTGGCAGACCATCGACATCGAAAACCGATGAAAACATTGATGAAGTAAAAGAAATGTTTGTCAATAACCGCAAATTGTTGGATGCCACCTATTTTGCGAAATAACCACTGAGCCCAAACATCTTTCTTTTTCTCTCTATCCCATATTTCAAAAATCTTAACACATGCTGAGGCATTATTGAGTGTTAAGCTCTTTAAAAAAAAAAAAACAAAAAAAAAAGGGTAATATATTTATTTCTTTATAAAATTACTAACACTAAGAAACTTAGTACATGGACTTCGCTCTTTTAACATTTAAATAAAACCTGCAAACTATCTTAATGATTATCTTAACCTACTTAAACTGTCTTAATTCTAGAGATTTTTTTTGTTGTTGTTGTTACCACGTTTTGGAAAATTAGTAATTCTTGGAAAACTACCCTTATGAGTATTGTCCACTGTTGTTAAAAACGTTGTTCAAAATCATAAATTCTTTTTTTTACCTGCTGAAGGTTTTTCCAAGTATCTTAAAATCTGTTTTTTCTGCAAACTTATTGATAATTTTTTTTTATTTCATAAGAAAAAAATTGTAAAACGTTATGTTAATCATGCATTTTCTGGAGAAAAGTGACCTCAAAGTCAAAAATTAGCATGGGCAATGAAAATGGAACAGGCTTAGAAATTGGATATCTAAAGACTCAAACAAGATATCATATTTAAATGCCGTTACAAAGGCTAGTATTTCTTCTAAAAATAAATTCCTACACGAAGTTTCTACCATTAGTACTAACAGAGCAATTTCCGTTAACATGGGTCAGGGTACAGCTAAGTAAGCCTTTTCTTAAATTCTCGATAAATGATGTCAACATTGGAGATAGACTTTTATTGTAGAACGATTTTTTTCTTAGAATATGCCCACGAAGCATTTCCCAAATTATCGTTGACGAATTAGGGGACACCCTGTATTATGATACAACGAGTGGAGGAGACTGAGATCTTCAGTCCACCTCGCGGACTATCCCGGCAACAATTTTATTTTATTTTTTTCAATTTCTTAGAATCTTTGACATCATTCTAGGTAACGATAGCATTAAAATCTATTTCTTTATCAATAACGAACAACACGTCTCGAAAAGAGTCAACAAAGTTAACATAAGGACAGGCCATACTGGAACAAACTTCTTTCATTTCTCCACCTATTTACAAAAGTTCCCACTTACATCTCCAATCAAAGGTAAAATTCGGACAACAACAGAAAATTTCGCTTATTTCAAAACTCTTATCTATGATGAGGTTCATAAACAAATAAAGCAACTTCTCAGTGATGACATTACAAGATGCTTATTCATATTTGTTGGCAACACCAAAAAATTTGAATGCAACCAGCGAAAGGAAATATACGAATAGAATAATCTAATGATGATTCCTATCTGAGGAATCCGATGTAGAAAAAAGAGCATTTGCTAAAAATAATAGAAGATATGACTTTTTAAGACTTCTGTTTGGCTTATCAAGAAATACGACCATTCATCAAAACCTTAACTACGTTTATTACATGAGCATAAGGAAGGCAACCAAAAACGCCTTTCAAGTAATAAACCAATTAATTTAAATAACGAAAAGAATTCTTCCGTTAATTAGAAAATGCGTTATTTTAATATGGATAACTTTCTTCTTAAGGATCCATATTTTACAAAGAAATTTTAATTTCCAGATTATCCTATAGGTTAAGTAATAGATCAAGACCACAAACCTTTTATTCATCCCAAGAACACTGAATAATCAGAATAACATTTCCAGACCAACAAAAAAGAGATGCTCGAGATGTTATCAGATATTTATATCTCTTTGAAAATACTTGTATGGTTCGGCGAAAGTGCAAATATACATTGATCTCCACCCATTAAGGGACGCCATAATAAAAACAATAATAATAAAATGACACGGTCAAAGACATACTTTAAGAGTATAATTATATATTAAAATATATAAATATAAAAGGTAAAACGAATATTTTAGCAGACGCTCTCTCTAGATCTAAGAAACCCAAAAAACTCAATACTCAATAAAGTGTTTGAAGATTACTGTTCTCAAGCAACAAAATAGGAAGTGCGGGGATTAAAAGCAAGTACTTCCCAAAATTTAATCAGATTTTAGTACTGAAAAAGCGTTATCCCTGATGATTCAAACAAAACTCTCAAAGTATCAATATGAAGTTATTAAAGAAGCAATTGGTGATATTGGCCATTCGCCATATTTCCAACATAAAAATATTTTTACAATCTAAAATGCACTCTTATCCTGAGAAAATTGAAATAGTAGAAACGCAATTAAAAAATATATATGTAGACACAAAAGAGACTAATGAAGTAATAGCACAAAATATCTTTAATCTTATTGTATACTTTTATTTTGAATGTGTAATGGTTGTGATGGATTCTCGGGTCAGTGTGCGTTTATACAAAAACTTTCATATGGTGATTCGGATTCATCGTACTCAAATTTATTTATGACATCGATTGTACCACCGCAGCTAAACATAACTGATTCAAATAGTGAAATTTGAAAAAATCCTCGCCCCTCCTCAACACGATATTGTACTATGCCACTAAATTTTAAATTCAGAAAACAAAGCCAACAACTAATACCGGAAAAAAAATCGGGTTGAAAATTAAATTAAAAATTACCATGAAGCTATTATAGATTTTGAATCACATGTTGCTTCTTCACTATGATACCTCAGTGAAGAAGAGGTAGCACAGGCTGTGACGAACTTATCTTTCTCAAGCCATTGTTTTATTTTTGACGCTAAGCCGACGGACATGAACAACTTATCGGCACTTCGTGCAAATACAGCAAATGAAGGAGTTCTTCAATTAGGAATGTACCCATTGCTTGCTCGTTTTCGTTTTTATGAAATACCTACATACGAGTATTATATGAGAGTTACAATTTCAGTTTTAAAGCTTGGAGTGCGACAAAAACTGTTCATACCATTAAAGAGGAAGAAAAAAAACGCATTCAGAAAGAGTTCATTAAAAAAGTGGGTATAAAATTAGATATTATTAATCAAGGTTCAGATACAACTAATGATGGCAACACATCACGAAGATTTTTTCGGAAACTTAAATTATATCCTTGGTATTACATGAAGGAACACTCTCAGTAGAAGCTCAAGAAAGGAACGACTGTGCGACTAGAGAAATGTTTCCCCAAACATTGGTCTTGAATGAGTTTTATGAAACAAAAAGTGTTAACAATGATGAAATCTGAAAGGCACATTTGTCACCCAATAATTCAATGCAATATTTAAGATTGATGAGTTAACATTTTTTTCTAATAACTCCCCAGTACAAAGGCAGTTCCGCTAATTGTTTAACCTGACTCTAGTTTTAAGAACTTAGAAGAATTTTCGACCTCAATAGCTATACGTAAATAACACTAGATATATCAAGCTAATCGAAAATGAACTACCAAACTTCGGTATATGGACAATAATATGCTGCTAATATCAAATATATGTAATGCAGTCCAATAAGCATAGGAACAACAAATGAAACAAATGAATTCCCGATAATAAACATAGCGAAACCTGTAACTTCCTTTTCAAAACAATTTCCAACAGAAACCGGCATTTTTTTTTTCAAATAATGGTATTAACACTAAAGGAGAGAACTCCAAAATATTCAAAACTCAAATTCAATTGAATCTCATCAATATCCCACGCTCGAAATCATTTGAATCGCGCGTGATCACTACAATTGCACATGCAAACCCTCAACACCTTCACTTGCCGGCTATTAACTTCCTGAGAGTGAAATTCTTGCATTCATCTAGAAAATCATAAAATAAAAATTCTGAGATATGTGTACGTTGGTGTTTATAAAGCTTTTAGATAGTTTTTAAGGAGATGGCTATGTGTATGTATGTACCCATTTTTTTGGCCCACGATAACTCGCGATGAGTCTTCATGTAGGATTGCGGTCATTATATTTTGACCAAAATGCGCCGATGTTTAAAAAAAATATATGTACGAGTACAAAGTACAATACATTTTTTCTTAAAAATAGAGGACTCTTTCGAAATGTTTGCAGTACTAATCGAAATCCATTAACATAGCACATCTTTAACGAAAATCAGACAAGAATGGTCTGAGTTATTCAAGAAATAGCAACAATTTTAGAACCGTCGATACAGTACTAATTACGATTTCGTAAATAGAGGGAGTCACAGATCTGATCGGTCAAACTTTTATGGGTGATGATTGTAGGTGAGACAATAAGCAAGGGGGGCACTCTGCTCTTAGTAAGAGAAGGGTGAAAACATGGCCATGACTTTTTAAATTACTAAAAAAAGTGTATTCAGCTTACATCTTTAATTGAAGCTTTTGGCTTATATACTCATATATGTAGTATGTATACTCAAGTTTTTCTTGCTCGACACAAACCAAGATAAACCATACTTTTTTAGCTTTACCAAAACTACGCAAGCTTAACTGTTCAGGTTTAAGATGTTTTTTGACCTTTCTAGGAATAACTTGTACTAAATTCTCTTAGAATATGGTACTTATGTAATATCAAAAACCATTGGGGAATACTACAAGTTTTCTTAATCAGGAAGTTCTTAGCGTGACCCATCGGTTGCACCCATTTCGGCTAGTTGTACATTTGGATGGAAAATACAAATTTCATAAACACCTGAGCAAACAAAAAGAGTTAATAAATCGAATTTTACATTCGTAATTATGAGTATTGTAAGTTTAAGTCTGGTCAACCGTCTACTGGTCACCCAAAATATTCTTTTTATAACTCTTGTTTCATTAAAATTTAACTTACACTTAAAAGCTGTAACAAAGTGTTAAGGATAAGTTAAATGGATTGTGTTTATATAGAGCGATTTTGTTTTATGCTGCGCCTGCACTTATGTAAAAATGACGGATATACCAAATATCTTTAAGTTTACGGTCTCAAATGCCCCAAAGTTAAATATTTTTTTCACGTTATGCCCTAACAACAACTGTTCAAATTTTAATGGGACTTTCACTGTATTGTTAACGTACCTACGAGTACATATGTAAATTATATTTCTCCTTTACAATTTTGAGTTTTTAAAAAAACTTTATTTAATAATATATGTCTAATATTAGATACTGCGAAGATACTGCGATGATACTGCGATGATACTGGCTACAGGATATTGGATACTGCCCTTTATATGCTGGCTGATCGATGAATTTCATCATCGCTGATATGTTTACTGTTGATTGGAGGAATCGAATTACGGTGGCATCGCTGACGAGTATTGTCTTGAGTTCGATTGCGGATAGCCAACCAAATGTAAGCATCCTTGTTACTGAATAAGCCTTTCTGCATTTGCTTCGTTATTAAATCCCCCCTTTCTTAAGAGAAACGTCCCGTTTCTTTGAAAACTTTTGTCAGACGATTAATTTCATTGTTTATGTATGTTTTCAAGCTGGATGTCTTCTATTCTCCTTATTTTATTTTATTTATAAACATTAAGTTTCTTTATGATTTTGTGTATACTCGTACAAATGATTAAGAGCAAGACTATGATTATTAGAATTATTGTATGAGAGACCGGATGTTTAGTTACGTTATTTCCTAGTTAATTAACTAGGTTTACATTTTCAAATTCTAATTCGTCATTTTGAGACTCTAAATATTTGGTTACATGGAATTCATTTGGCTGATTTGTTTTAAGATAATTCCAAACAATTGCAGTAGGATTTTCGTACGTTTCGTTATCGATTATGCTTTTATTCTCAAAGGTTATTAAATAAACAACATTTATTACTGTATGATTTCCAGAAATTAAAATTGCCCCATCTTTAATTATTTCTAAGTTTCGATTTTTTTCTTTAATTTTATTACATTCGGCCTTTTTATTATTTAGCATTTTTGATAGGCATGACTTTTTGAAAGAGATTTTACAAAATTTGGGTACATATTTTTACATTTAACAATTTAGTCTTCGATAATTAGTTTACTGTCTTTTTAGCTTATGGCCCTAGTTTAATATAATTTACAATGTTTTTTTAATTATAGAATATTTTATATAAATCATAATTTATTTTGGACTATTTTAAACTTAGAGACGTCCATTAAGTCTGCTAGTGCTAGACTTTTGTGTTCGTGTTTTTTTATTTCGTTGATGTCATGTAGGTTTAAGATAATGCTTTAGCTAGTGTTATGGTTTGAATCGTATTTTATAGTTCGTTTATAATTAGTCTACTTATTTCTTTCCTTAACCTTGCATTGGAATCACTTTCTAAATTTTGAACAGATTTTCTTAATTGATTTATTGCTTGGAAGATTTCGGAGTTTGTGGTATATTGTTTGCTATTGTTTGTACCTATGTAGTTCTTTCTGAGATTTTATTGGTTACTAAGACTAAATCGTCATGGTCTGGAGTTCCAGCTATCCATTTCCATAATGCACCTAGTTCATTTATTCCTCTTTTCTTTCTGTTGTCAGTTATACGTAATTGTCCTAATAATGTTTTTATTATTCTTTGTTCTGAACTTTCATTAAAGTCAATGGAGTTATCCTTGTATCAGTGATTGATAATACGTCAGGTTAGTTATATGGAATATGTTGCCGTAATTTACATAAATGGCGGCGTTTCCATTTTCAGTTAATACGTAGTCATCTCGTGTATGGTCAATTATCTCTGTAGTTACTATATGAAGTAATGCGAGTAAAGTTAGCAGAAACATTTTCCTAAAATAGGTAGAAATTTCATGTTATAATATTATCTTTGTGAACTATTCTATTTTTCCTAAAAATACGAATTTTCTTCCTTGACCTTTTGCTTCTTATATCTAGGTAAAAATTTATCCCTACAATCTTTTATCTTTTCATAAATGACCTTCTCGGATTTATATTCTGGGGGTTGTTTCTTTTTCCTATTATGGACGGCTAACATCTTTTCTTGTGCCTGTAAAAGTTTTGACGGTATATTTTCGTGGGTAACTTTATTATAAAGGACTTCGAATGGTTTTTTTTTATTACGGAATGTATGCTTTTATTGTACTATTGGGAAGCTCTGTAGATTGCTTCTAAATAATGGTGTTCCTGTTATAGGCATCTTGCTATCTCTATTAAAGTTGAATGAACTCTTTCTTCTTGTCCGTTAGTTGTACTGTGTTTTGGATCACAGAGAAATATTTTTATATTTTTTCAGTAGGCTTTGAAATTGTGCGGTTGTAAATCTTGGTTCGTTATCTATCACTATACTTTTTACTTCTGGGAAGGTTTGAAGTAACTCTAAAACTTTTCCATCCAAATTTGTTTTACCTATGTTCGATGGATTTTATTGTTAAATATTTGGAATAACAATCAATACATGTTAAGAATTTTAAATTTGGGCAAAAAATATGTCGATGTCGAGTTGTTCCTTCTCCTTTCTTGGGATTGGAGCCTCTCCTCCTCTCTTTTTTAATTGGATGTCTATCAGATTTGCTTTTGTTACAGATTTCGCAATTTCTACCAAATTCCTTAAACTGTTTTGCCATTTCTGCCCAATAGTAAATAGTTTTAAATATTGGTTTTAAATTTTCCTTATAGTTTCTATGTGCTCTATTGTGAGTTTTCTCGACGATATTTATTTGGTCTTCTTTATTTATGATATCCATCGGGAATAGCCTCGTATATAGGAATTTATTATTAAAAGTTTCCTTTAGCTTTTTCTTAATTTCGTAGAGGTCTTCGGGTGTGCAGTGGATTACTACTACTCCTGGTTGTAAGTATTCCTTTAAAATGGTTATTAAATTTTCTAATGTGTCATATTCTATTATGTGTCTTATTTTTCCGAAGTTTGAAACTTATTCGTGAATAGTGAACCTGGCTTTACTTAATAGGACTTGCTGTTTGAATTGGTTAAGGGGTTTCAGGGTTTTCTTTATATCTTCTAAGTCACCACTTTCTGCGGAATATTGCGTTGCTTCGGTTGAGAAATTATCTGTAATATTATTGAGATTTTGTCGTGTAAGCGCGCCTGCAACGACATTTGTATTACCTGGCTTATAAATTATTTTTGGCGCATACTTTTCAATAATGGAGTGTCATCTTTTCATTTTAGCATTAGGGTTTCGTGAAGAAACTGCGTAGGTTAAAGATTGATGATCCGTATGTATTTCAAGACTAGTTACACCATAAAGATAATTTCTTAAGTTCTTTAAAGCCCTAACGATAGCGTATAGCTCTATTCCATTAGTAGGGTAATTCCTTTCTGTTTTGTTTAACGTTTTTGATATAAAAGTAATAGGTTTACCGTCTTGGGATAATACGAATTTTTTTTCGAAATTTAGTTGTGCCAATTCAACTTCGTTTATGAGGTATTTCCTTAAATTATCTATTGATTCTAAGCCTTCCTTGTCTAGATTTATTTGAATTTTTTTTGAAACATGCTGGGATACTTTACTGTTTTCTCCCGCTAAATATCTAATTAAAGGTTTTGCTATTTTTGCATAATTTTTAATGAATTTGCGATAATAACCTATAAGTCATAAAAAGCTTCGCAACTGTCTTAATGTTTTTGGTACAGAAAAATTCTTAATAGAATCTATCTTCTTAGGATCCGTTTTAATTACTTTGTGCCCTATGATATATCCTAAAAATTCTACTTCTTCCTGGTAAAATCTTGACTTTTGTAGTGTGTAGTAAAATTCGCACGATTGTTTCTAAATCTTCCAGGCTATCTGAATAAATGATTATGTCTCATTGTTTCTCTTTTTTGGTACAACCCAAACTAGTGAGCTGTATGGAATTTTGGATGGCCGAATGATTCTATCTCTTAATAATTTACCTAGTTCTTTATTGACAAACGTATTGGCTGAAAGCGGATAAGAATACTGTTTACTCCACACTGGAGAATTAATTTCAGCTCGAAGGTCTGTTCTGAATTGTAATCTCATATCTATTTTGGAATGAGATTCTTCTATTAATTTCTTGATCTTGTTAGTCTCTATGCTCTCTATTTTTTGTATCATTTTAATACAATTATCTTGATCTTCAGGTAAACAGATTTTTTCTACTTTATCCCCATATTTTAGTACTTTATTTTCGAAATCAAGTTTTACTTTGGAAATGCTCAGCAAATTATAGCCCATTAATAAATCTGATTCTAGATTATTTATTTCGTAGAATCTGGCATATTTATCAAGAATCAATACATTCTAAAAATGTGTTATTAGTGTGAAACCATTTATCGTTTTGACCCTTTTATTTATGAATAGTTTTTCCCTAAAATTTAAAACACTTGGCCTACAATAGCAGGTAATAGCGCCTGTATCAATTAGAATTTTTAGTTTTGTTCCGAGTGGACCGATCCTGAATATGAAGGGTAGTCCTGGTGTTTGCCTTAAGAAGCGTTTTCGTTTATATTGTTAACTCTTTCCATTTTTACTGGAGGTTGGGCATTATTAATAGGAAGAGATTTAATTACGTCCAAGGTCTCGTTACAGATTATATCTTCAGATATCGTTTGCGTTTTGTATTATGTCACTACATTTTTGTTGGTAAATGCCTGCAAACTAGTTCTTAAAGAAGCAATTTCTGATTGCAATGAAGCGGCGTTTGCTGCTACAAGCGTAGCTATCATTTCTTCGGTATTGTTAGGCATTGTCTCATCAAGTTTTAGTCTGTTAAAATTAAATAGTAAACTGTCCAGAATGTCAATCTCTAATTTTAAAATTCACGTTTGATCTACAAAATTATGTGATCACTTAAAGATTACAAAAGTTACAGTTACAATTTCCCGATTATATAAAAAAAAATTGATTTCGATAAATTACAAATCTTTATTATTTAATGGTCAGAAAAACTTTTACCAATATAAAATAAAAATTAAAAGTTAACAATCTCGTTCTTCCTCTAGTTGATTACTTCTTTGCTGGATTCTTGATTTCATTGTTTGATGTCCTTTGTTGTTATTTTTGCACGTTTAAGTGTTATTGCTTATCACTCTTTGTTCGGATATTGTTATTTAGGATATCTTCCTGGACCTCATTGAACACCTTTCTTCTTTTTCCATTTTTTTAGAAATCTTTTTTTCCTTTTCACTTAGTTCACTGGTCTTTTATTTGTTTTTGATTCGGTTAATTTTCCCAGCACAGCTTTTTGCATAATTTTTTGGTTTAAATATTTCATTCTTGTGGAATCACTTTTTGATCACTTTATTTCGTTGATCACTTTCACTAATTTTCAAGTTATAAATATTTTTTTCTCCTTTATTACAGGGATACTTTTGCAGATTCACTTTCTCGTTTTTATCGAGGGTACTTTGGATGTTATATATATTTTTTCTTTTTCACGCACAACAATCCACTGTTTCCTCATACTTTGTGTTTCTGAGATTATTATTATTTTTACAATGATAGTTTTTTTTTCCTTTTCGCGCAAAAAACGAGAACCTTCAATTAAATAGCATACTTTTTATTTTCTGCCTCTTTAATTTAATTGAAGTCCTGTCACGGTCGCCAATTATGTTCTTCCTTTACAAATTTGGGTTCTTAAAAAAAACTTTATTTAATAATACATGTCTAATATTGCGATCGCGAATAGCGAATCAAATGTGAACATCCTTGTTGCTGAATAAGCATTTTCTGCATTTGTTTCGTTGTTATGTGGATGTGTTAACTTGTATGTTGCTCTGGAAACAAGTGGATCTACATTTGTGCGTATTTTTTCTATTTTTATTAATCATTTTAAAATAAAATCTTTTTGTAATCTATTCTGATTAAAGGCTCTTAATTATACATGTAAGTTAAAATAATTAACAGAAAATATATATGTATGTACCAAATTGAAATATTACATGTATTACACCCTAAAACGCAATTTTTTTTACATTTACCATTGCTTTATACTTACACGAATATTTAAGGAACTCGCAAAATAAGGGACAACGAAAAGCGCACCTCCCATCTGAACTCTGAAAATCTAGAACTTGTTTTATTGACGATATAATGGGATACACTTCCTGAAACTTTTTGATATGCACTAAAAGATCATGTTTGTGGGTGGTCGTGGCTCAAGTGGTAGTGTATTGGCTTCCCAATCGGACGATTCGGGGTTCAATACGAGCCGTGGCCGAAAGTCGTTTTTTCAGGCAACTAAAATCTCGTTGCCTAAATGCAACATCAAGTCAATTTACACTAATAATTTTGTCTCCCCATTAAATGTTGTATGCCACCCATGGAGCGAAATAGCCTCTGAGTCCAAACATCTTTCTTTCTCTTTCTGTTCCATTTTCCGAAAAACTTAATACGTGTTCCGGCATTTTAAGAGTAGTCACACCCTCTTGAGTGTTAAGTTCTTTATCTAAAAAAAAAATTGGAATAATAAAAATAACTGTCGATAGGTTAAAGGAGTGAAGGAAAGTCGTTATATCGTAGATCCCGCACGATGTTCAGTTTCATAGTCGGAATTACAATATGTATGCATTAACATCACATCGTTATTCCCATTCTTTGTTGTTGCGACAATAATAATATATGGGATGTACATACATACATAAGTAGCTGATTAGGTTCTCGTCAGGTTAAATGTTAAATACTGGATTGCAAGTCAGAGCTTACATCAAAACTGCGAAGGCCTGTCATTCTGGAGCGCAATACCATATAACTATAATTTGGATTTTTCTCTTTATTAATTTTCTCAAAGGTTTGACCAAAATCGAATTGGAATCGTTTAAGTGTCTACAAATGCAATATATCTACAAGTGCAATCTATTTCTCCCACGTACGGGTATATGCATTATCTCTGCGGCGCTTGTGGAGGCTTATGTACTATAAAACCATTATACAGGCCGACGTATTTAGGATCAACTGATTAGTGAAACCGGGAGTTGGCTGAGGACATTCCTACAAAAATGATTGTACCATTCGGTAGTTTGGAAAGGACCCTGTTCAATTCAAATTCTACATCGCACGTAACGAATGTAGAGAATTTAGTTGCAGTTTAGTGCAGTTCTGTTCAACAGCGACACAAAAATATCCATTGTTGTGACCCAAGTGACAAGTCGTACCATCTTTAAACTCATACACGTTGTCTACATACTACAGTACATATGTATATGGTATGTATATTCAATCAACAAAATTGGAAACCTGTTCCTATGGCCTGAATGCAGATTTTAGGCGAGGCTTACATCTCTTTAACTACGAAGACTTGTCTTCAAAATCGGGGTAATGAAGGACATACGACAAAATCTTTTAACTTGCTTGTTACATACTCGTACTTTTTTCACTAATATTTTGTCTCTCAATAACTGAAAAATAGTATGGTGCTCAATTAATAGGAGTTTTATCAATTAATTCAATTGAAATTTTTAATAGGACAATCACTTAATAATGACTGAATTCTTTCACTAGAAGTACACACTGAAACAAAGTGGTTAATGATTTGGGTTTCCGTCGTGTAGCAGCAAAGTTGGTGCCAAAAGACCTCAATTTCATGCAAAAAGAGACCGTGTTGACGTCGCTGACGTCATGATTTGAGAGGCTGAATAAGATCCCACATTCACCAAAAGGATCATTACTGGAGACAAGACGTCAGTTTATGAGTACGACACGCAATCCAGACATCAAGCAAGTGAATGGCGTTCACCAAATGAGCCGAGACCAAAAAAAACACGTCGTTTTCAGTGGAAAAAGAAGGCAATGCTCACGGTTTTCATGGATTACAACGGTAATCATGAATTTTTGCCAGAAGGCCACACAGTAAACAAAGAGTATTACGAGTATTTGGGCGTTATGAGACATTTGCGTGAAGCAATTCGCCGAAAGAGACCAGAATTGTGGGCAGAAAACTCGTAGATTTTGCACCATGATAACGCACCGTCGCACAGTGCCATCATTATTCGTAATTTTTTGACGAAAAATGCAACAAATACCATCCAACAACCACCGAATTCACCTGATTTGGCTCCCTGTGACTTCTTTCTGTTCAATCGAGTTAAAAAAACCACTACGGGGAACGCGTTTCAGCAGCCGAGAGGAAGTAATGGAAAAATCGTAGGAAGCACTGATGGACATACCGAAAACCGAATATAAAAAATGTTTCGAGGATTGGATCAAGCACTGGCGTAAGTGTGTTGTAGTCGATGGGGATTACTTCGAAGGGGACAATATAGATTTAGATGAATAAACTTGTATTTCTAATTTTCTGAATAAATTCCGGGAAATTTTTGATCAGAGGTGCAATGCTTTCGCCATTTTAGAAGAAGAAAATACGCTGATTACATTTCCGAAAATGGGAGGTAGTATTCGTGTGGTCTGTCTGCACGCCTTAAAGTCGTACTTCCAGTGATTTGCTTATAGGAAAAGCTAACAAAAAAACACAGACATATTTAATATTAACCAATTTGTCAAATTTGTATGTTGTAAAACTATTGTGGAATTCGATTAGGGATTGAGAAATCACAGCTTGATTTCGACTGCAGACGTAAGCCTAAGTATAGTGTTCGCTCCATCTACTCTTCATCAGCGTGTAAGAACAGAATTTATTAAACCCCAAATTGGAATTACATGCGCTTAAAAATCAATCTATTGGGTCTATAACTAAATTCGTGCGGTTTGCTAAGAGATGGCGTAACTTGTATTATTCCATTGGAACATGCGTTGGAAAGCTACTGTCATTGTACGTCATTTCAGTATATTTGAAGCGTAAACAACAATAATTTTTTTTCACTCAAATATGTCGAACTTTGTGTTTGAAAAATGTTTTTACGGGGAGTTCTTCTTCATTACTTTAATATGAAGAAAACTGCTGCCGAAAGTCATCGTATTTTGGTAGAAGTTTATGGTGAACATGCGCTAGCTGAGCGAATGTGCCAAAAGTGGTTTGCACGATTTAAAAGTGGTGATTTTGACTTGGAAGACGATGAACGTCTTGGGCAGCCAAAAATTTTGAAGATGAAGAACTGGAAGCATTACTCTATGAAGATTGTTGCCAAACACAAGAAGAGCTCGCAGAATCTTTGGGTGTCACTCAAGCAGCCATTTCAAAACGTTTAAAAGCAGCTGGATATATTCAAAAGCAAGGAAATTGGGTTCCACATGAACTCAAGCCGAGAGACGTCGAAAGGCGGTTTTGCATGTCCGAAATGCTGCTGGAACGCCACAAAAAGAAGTCATTTTTGCATCGGATTGTTATTGGTGATGAAAAATGGATCCATTACGACAACCCCAAGCGCAAAAAATCATATGTGAAACCCGGCCAACCAGCCAAATCAACGGCAAAGCCGAATATCCATGGCGCGAAGGTAAAGCTCTGTATTTGGTGGGATCAGATGGGTGTGCTGTATTATGAGCTGCTAAAACCGGGTAAAACCATCAATGGACAACGCTACCGAACACAATTAATCCATTTGAAGAGAGCAATGGCCGAAAAACGCCCGGAATATGCGACCAGACACGAGGCAATAATTTTCCATCATGACAACACTCGGCCTCACGTTGCTATTCCGGTTAAGAACTATTTGGAAAACAGTGGATGGGAAGTCTTACCCCACCCGCCTTATAGCCCAGACCTTGCCCCTTCTGACTACCATTTGTTCCGGTCGATGCAGAACGCCCTCACTGAAATACGGTTCACATCAGAGCAGAATATCAAAAATTGGCTTGATTCATTCTTGGCTGAAAAGCCGGCGCAGTTCTTTTGGGATGGGATCCACAAATTGCCATAAAGATGGAAAAAGTCATAGCTTCAGATGGGCAATACCTTGAATAATACTATTACACATGTATTTCTTAAATAAACGTTCAAATTTTGAAAAAAAAACCGCACGAATTTATTTATATACCCAATAGTAAAGACCGAATAGATACATTGTAATTTTTCCAGGCGTGGAAACGCAAATCCAGACATCACTTCAGAAGAGTAATCGTCCCAAAATGCGGAAAATTTGAATACGAGTACAGTGTTTCAAAATGTTATCTAAATAGAAGCACGCATACCAGCATAATCTTTGTTTTAGCCGATTTTAGTAAAAGAAGCTGAAGAAAAACTAATGAAATCGTTCAAATAAAAAATCTTCAATGTCAATTAGGGTTGGGGTCACAATCACGAAATCCAAAATCCAGAAAACCCAAAATCCCGAAGAGAAAATCCCAAAATCGAAATCCCGAAAAAATATATATACCATATATATTACAGTGGGATATGTATGGGGTGGGCATGCTGCCCACTGCAACTGTCACTGTAGGATTTGGAGTGGGTGCAAGGTTTTGAATTTTCGGGATTTTGGGTTTCCCGAATTTCGGGTTTTCGGGATTTCAGATTTTCGGGATTTTGTTTTTCGGGATTCTGTCCGACTCCCGTCAACTTCACTTATGATATTATCCAAAATACGTAGTAGCCCGTTGAATAGTATTGAGGTCAACCAACTTAACCAACCGCAAAAGCTGCATGTCTCAAAATTTAACTGAAGACATATACCTACTCGTATCCGCAATAGTTAAGGTTTTGGAATAGAATACCATATTAGTCAGTTTGTATTCAAAGGATAGTCCTGCAAATTTATAGAGACTCTAGTATGAGCTATTCCCAAAGTCACCCCGTTTTGGTCAGCAGATATTCGTTAGTTCGAAAGTAGCATTTAATATATGTACAAATGTACAATATGTACTAGTATACGGGTATGTACAAAAATGAATTTGTGTGCAACTGAAGGGTTAAGTGTTAAGTAATATAATTTGGTAATAGTTTGTTTCATCAAGCAGCTAATGTGTATTATAGTATAATGAATTCCTTTTTTGTGGGCAATATTTTGACTTCATTTTTCTTTATTTTATAGAGCGATATTTAGAATACCTAAAAATGTATACTAGGAATTTTTTGCGGCGGATGGTAGAAACTTTGCATGAGGCACCTATGCATGGGCTGATGTTCATTGGTAGTGCCGGAGTCGTACGGACTAAAGCCACCTCCACCTGAACAGATCGATTTTCTCACGCCGTTGTACCGCCGTAAGGCAGAACTTTGTGGGAGTCAGCTTAAAGACTAACGCATGGGCTGAAAAGTCCGTGCCGTTTCTAAGAGAGGGCACCACTTGAATTAAATTCATACCAGTTAGTACCAAGCTTCAAAAGATACGTGTATAAATTTGACAGCTGTCGGACGATTATTTCTCGAGATATAGCGTTGTGAGTGAAGCAACTTTTGTTATTGTGAAAAAAAAATGGATTCAAATCAATTTCGTGTCTTGATTTGTCATTGCTTTTTGATGGGAAAAAATGCAGCCGATGCAAAGAAATGGTTTGATAAGTATTACCCGGACTCTGCACCAGCCGAACGAACTATGAAAAATTGAAAAGTGGTCATACAAGCACCGAAGATGCACGCAGTGGACGTCCAAAAGAGGCTGTTTCAGATGAAAACATCAAAAAAGTCCACAAAATGATTACGAATGACCGTAAAGTGAAGTTGATCGAGATAGCTGAGGCTCTGAAGATATCAAAAGAGCGTGTTGGATATATCATACACGAATATTTGGACATGCGAAAGCTGTGTTCAAAGTGAGTGCCGCGTTTGCTTACAGTCGACCAAAAACAACAACGTGTTGATGATTCAGAGGAGTGTTTGAAGCTGTTCAACGGCAATAAAGCCGAATTTTTGCATCGGTATGTGACAATGGATGAAACTTGGCTCCATCACTTCACACCAGAGTCAAGTCGGCAGTCAGCTGAGTGGCGAGCAGGCGACGAACCTCGTCCAAAACGGCCAAAAGCTCAACAGTCGGCTTTCAAGTTTATGGCATCCGTATTTTGGGATGCACATGGAATAATTTTCATCGACTATCTCCAAAAGGGGCAGACTATCAACAGCGACTATTACATTGCGTTGTTGGAGCGTTTGAAGGACGAAATCGCAGAAAAGCGGCCGCATTTGAAGGAAAAGAAAGTGCTGTTTCATCAAGACAATGCACCGTGTCACAAGTCGATGAAAACGATGGCAAAATTGAATGAATTCGGCTATGAATTGCTTCCCCACCCACCGTATTCTCCAGATTTGGCCCCCAGCAACTATTTCCTGTTCGCAGACCTCAAAAGAATGCTCGCCGGAAAAAGATTTAAGACCGAATCGCCGAAACAGAGGCATATTTTGAGGCTAAACCGAAATCGTACTACAAAACTGGTATCGGAAGATTGAAAAATCGTTTCAATCAGTTTGCCGCCCTCGAAGGCAAATATATTGATAAATTAAGTTGAATTTTGCAAAAAATTTTTTGTTTTACTATAAAACGGCACGGACTTTTCAGCCCATGTGTTAAGCTTACTCTATACGATTCGATTATTTTATATGTTCGTTTTACACTGAGGCTCTAACCGTCTAATGTCGGTGAACCGTTTCTTACTAAAAATAGTCCAGTTCTCCTCATACAAAAAATCCATAATGAGATGTTCTCTTGTTGCGTTTAAACAGAAACCGCCATGTCCTCTCAAAAACTGAGTGAGATAGAAGTTTATTTCGGCATGATTCCGTTTAATCCATGCTACGGTTCCTTCCGTATTTTCTGTTTTCGTCCGTTATAGCTTCGTGAATTTCCATACTTGTAACAAGCACTGCCTCAGTTTTATGGTCGGCGTATTGCAAGTCGGTGCTAGTTAACCAATTTAAAGTCGCAATTATTTCGGTGCTATAGAGTTAAACTTCTTCTAACAGATTTGCTACAATACGCACGGCTAATAGCTCGTTAGCATTTTAAGAAAATAGTGGGGTATTTCAATCTGATTAAGACGGTTCATAATCCGTTTTCAATTTGCAGAATTAAACTAGTTTTTTATGTTCACGATTGTATTTGCAGACCATTTCTTAGTGTTTTCTTTCTAACATCTGCCCTGTGTTGCATTTCAAGCACTAATTAATCGTATTATCGCATTTACTACTTCCAAAAAATCTCCTGCTATTTCAATTGTAAATGATACGTTCAAGGAATTTTCCGATCATGTCAAACAAACATGGATTCCCATTCCCTTTGGAAAAATGGCCTCTTAAGACACGGGTTTAACATTTCGACAAATAAGTCCGGTGCTATTTTAATAGCGATCTTTAAGGCGTTATTTGGAATGCCATCCAAACCCGGTGATTTTTTGTTTCGCCCATTTTTACATGCTTCAAACAATTCTTCGTATGTAATGGGAGTACTCTGTGGGTACAGTAAATTCACCCATCAGGCTGCCTTCAGCGAAGTCTTCCATTTCCGAACTAACATGTATGCCATGAGATGATTCACCAAGGCTTTAAGCCTTGCTTCGATCCCTCCGATCCAGAATTGCGTATATCTCCAGGAATGAAATCTAACCTTGTCGTCTTCTGGAAACAAACCAGCCCCACATCCGCATCCATGGATGCGGCCAAAACTATTCTTGGCACAGAAAAACTTCTGATATCATTGCATCAGATGATATGTCAATAAGACAGTCGGTGCGCAGAGTCATCAAAACTCCAATACGTGTTGTACCAAAGACCCAGACGTGCCCAGACAGGTCGTTTTCTGGAGCCTGCTAAAAACAGCAGTGACGGATTTTAGTGAAAGACAACCAATGCATAGGATATAATTAACCGTGTAGATCCTCGGTGACAAACCCCATGTCTTGCAGAGAGCTCCTAGCCAGAAAGCCGAGAGCGCTTGGAAGATTTTCGACATGATATGTTTAATTAAAAGAAATTTGTTATCCAGGATAATACTCGAATACTTAGCGTGGTTAGAGAAACGGATGGTATTGCCTTGAAGCACTAGAAGAATCAGACTAGTCAGCATCGTACTTCTCATGAAGAACAAAATGAGTTTTGGGAGGATTGACTGAAAGCCCATTACGAGTGCACCGATCGTTGATCTAGGGCGCAGACAGCGGTTAGGCATTACCCAGCTGACTGTGCCGCTACATTGTATGTTTATGTCTGAGCATAGACATCAGAACTAACTTTAGAGCAAGCAGTCGTTAGGCATGACCAACTGTCTCACAGCTATTGAGAGCGCGAAGCATTAAGCCGGCGGCATGTAGTGGAGCGAGGTCACTACCTTGCTGATAAGATAACCTCTGTGTACCCATAGCATCCGCAATCAGGGTCTTATTCACCAGCATTGCTTTTATTCACAAAACTAGTGATTCGTCTACACCGTGTTGTCTAACCGACTTACATATGCCGTCAAAAGTTGCGTTGTCAAAACACCCTTAAATGTCCAGTTCGTACTCCTTTTTATCGAGTGCGCCTTCAAATATGCCAGTGCCAGGACGGCAAAGAAAATTCTCTTCAGAATTTCCAGCAACTGGTCTACACCTTTTTGCAGCATAACTGGATATATGCCATCGGTGCCAGCCGACTTAGTTTTGATCGAGTGTTTCCAACTTTTCGCAACAGCCACTGCTTGAAATCCGAATTAGCTTCTTATACCTTTTTGCTTCCAATACCAACGAGAATGTTGAACGCGTGCTGTCTTCTAATCCACGATCCACGGTTAAAATGTTGTGTGAGCAATTGAATATTAGTGAAGGAAGCATTGACTGTATTTTATACGGTTATCTTGGAAAGAAAGATTTGAGCGAAGTTTGTTCAACAGCCGCTAACAGAAGACCAGAAACAAAAAATGATTGAATAAATTTATTACGAACGACGAATGGTAGTATTTTCAGTACGATCTTTTCACAAAGTGTCAAACCGCTGAATGTCGCAGTTCCAATAATGGGCGGACCTGTTAAAGCTTGCGTCTAAAAGTCAAAAATTTAGAAAATGCTGATTTTTTTTTTGATTCCTGCAGTTGTTATGACTTCTCTCCTAATCAAACAGTAGACGCAGTATTTTATAGAAATGTACTTGATCGACTTTTGAAAAACAATTGGCTGGTGCGCACAGAATTGTACCACACGGGCAACTGGTCCTTGCTTCATGATAATGTTCCCGAGAACTACCATTATTAGCGAACCAGTTTTTGGTTAAAAAAAATCTATTTATGTGATATGTGAATTATGTGACCCACAATGCTAGCCGTATCAGACCCTTGCCAACTTTTTTTCTAGCTGAAGAATGCTATGAAAGGAGAGCGTTGATGACGTGGAGGGTATTCAATGAAATGTGACATGGAATTCCGGAAGAACATTTCCCGGCGGCCTTCCAGGACATCGTTTTAAGTTCAAAAACAAAAACAGAAAACCAGAGCAATTCAAGTTACCAACAAAAAGATTTTACCCCATAAGCCCGTTTTAATTCAATGGTTCATTCTGGAAGATTTTCTCTTTGTATAAGATCGAAATATTCACGTAAGACACTAAATTAATATTTTGAAGTTTCCCGTCAAATCTAGCAATTTCATGTGCGAATCCATATGTACCTACATATAAGTGTGCATGTGTAAATACAAAATCCTTTGCAATGGTCCGTTGAGTTTTTTACCCTATAACTTGCAAAATTATATATTCCCATAACACTCATTATTACATGCAAAGAGTATTTACCTTTTTTTTTTTTATTTCTTAGTTGAGTTAGTGACCATCTTCTTATACAAATGCCAAAGGGTTTTAATAAAAATTCAGTGGCACCTATTCTACTAGCGGCATGTATTCAAATAAAGAAGGTAGCAACGAAGAGTCTAAAGCACTGAAAGGATTTGGGATGTTATGTGCTGAACAAAAAAACAAAAAACAAAAAAGAAAAGTGAATATAACAAGACGATGCTAGGTATCAACATATTTATAATCAAAAGTAAAGCGATTGTGTAGCCAGCTCTGAAGATTTTTTTTATCTGCAAAAGGGCCATTTAACGTAGTAAAAGAAAACAAAATGTCATATAGGTTCCCCAATAAATTATCAAGTTCTCGGCTTCTTTCAATGCAGCTTCAATTCAAGAATAAGGTAAAGCGCACCGTTTGCCGGTTGCGACATACTTAAAATAAAAAAATAAATAAAGAACATTTTGAGAGTAGCAGTAGGGATGCAAAAACACATTCAAATCGTTTTATAATAGAGCTAGTTTAGTAGGCAAAACTTAAGGAACATTTCTTTTAACGAATTTTCATTTTAAATAAATATTTCACATAATATGAATATTTAATTTTTGATTTTACCAAAATATCATTATTTTGTTTTAAGTATATCTAAATAGCATTCCTGGATGAACCAAACCTTTACATAACAATGGGTTTAAACCTTTTCTGCATGACTTCGTATTCTTATTGGTTTTTATGTTGACTTCTTTTTGCGTGCGCATACGAGGTAGCACATTACTTTGAAATGTGATGACATAAGCATGAACTTGCGCATGCCGTATCCTTAAATGCGGTGTGCTTTGATATCGCAATAGCTGCACGCGCCCAATTTACATTTATGTCTACTGATATTCGCAAACTCCTTACTTCAGATATGCTACTTTATGTGAATAGCTGTTACCTGAAAATTTCAAAAGGAATAAGAAGAAACTGTCAATATGTCCATTCTGAATAAAATGTGCAGACTTATAAATCGATAAACGTTGGGTCAGACAACAAATGGCGGTAGTCACTGTATCAAAACTGTTGTTTAACAACTAAAAATATCATACAAACCTACTGAAATTGTGGTATGCATTGCGTGAAATATTTTGCAACCAGAAAAACTATGCAAACGAAATTCTCTGTGTCAGAGAATAATTTTAAAAATAGTCAATTTTATAGAATAAGCATAACAACATAACATATGGTATATGGTATGTATGTGTTCTGTTTCAGTACGCTCATTATAAGACAAAATACCTTTTAATGTACGACCAAATCTTTTTCTGATGCCAATAATATTATATATATATATATATATATATATGTACTGTACATATATACAACATTTGCAATAAAATGTGACTGAGTAGGAGATTATGCAAGGGTTGAGGTCGATGTTGCGAATACTTTTTTTTCAATTCGAATTTCGAATAGATACAATTTGTTTTCAGAACGATTAGGAAAATAAACATATTAAAATATGTTTACAAAGGAATGAACCGATCCACTTTGAAAGTCAATTGTTTTTAAATTGAAGCGATATAATAGGGACAGAAAATCCAAGAAAGAATATAAATCAAAGAATTAGAAAAATCAGTTTGATCAGTTTTTTTTTTTTCAAAATACTTAGAATCAATCGTAATTCGAAGAGGTAGCAAATTTAAACCGAAGAAAACCGCATGTCAAATGAAGAAAAGCAATACACACTTAACCGAAGTAAGCTCACTTTGTTATATATTTTTAAAGAAAATATTTCAGACCTAGTGAACACAATCTAACAAAAATGATTCTTATAATACGAGTATATATGTACAATATGATTTTTTTTACTATTTCAAGACACAATAGAGTGTCAACGCTCTTAAAATGGCTAAACATGTATTAAACTTTTTGTAAATGAAAAAAAACTTAAACTCAATGGTATGTTAAATTCGTCCCATGTTCATCCACGAAATACTTAGAAGGAATCTTCCCACTTTTTCCGTTATCCATTTTGTTTTCTTTTCCTGAATAAATGTAGTATCCGGACTGTTCCAAGGATCAGCCTTCCTAACTAGCCTTGCCTGCTTGATGCGGTGCCTCGTGCTAATTGTAGGACCTGCATACCACATGCAAACCCTCTGAGGCCGGGCCTCAACCAAAATTACTGGAAACATTCACTGTCATTGAGTGCACAGGTACTGATTAGACGAGAAGGCTTGAAGTACATATAATAAACCTCAGCCTTTGCGAAGGTATCGCTGTCTGCTCTACTATGTTATACCAGCAAAGAAAGGAGAAACCTTCAATCAGCACTGCATTACACATACAACGCTGACCACTTTGTTGTCTTGTTTCCACATCCTGTCCCATCTTTGACAGAATGAAAAAGAAGTGAAAAGTGAAAAAGAATTTGAAAACAGGGATTCGTTCTCTTGGTCACCGACAAACTGCATATGGCTAACGTTTCTCTACGTTTGGAATGAACACCACTATCCTGTCCAGAAAACTTGACGAAGCTCCAATATTATATGAGACCCGTCAAAGTGAAAACAAAACGTCTGTTCCACGTCCCTAGAGACACAGGCAGGAATGTGTCAGTAGCTTCTCCACAAAAAATAAAGAAAAATGCAAAAACCATAGTCATAGTCGACAAAAGGCATAACATTAGGGCCTCACAATAAAAGCTCTGGTGCAGAAAAGAAAAAATCACAACTTGTCAAACGCAACTCCCTAAATTAATCATAAGATAAATCATACAGATAAATCGATAGTACCCAATCGATAGCTACCCGGCAACTCCATGTTGGCAGAAGAAACCTTATACGAGTATTATGATCTTGATTAGTTTAGAAATCCTTAATCATAGCAAAAATTAATTTTTTAATAACAGAATCTGAGAAGAAGTCTTAATTCACAATTTTCTATTTTTTATCCCACCGAGTATAGGCATATACGAGTATGTATAAGTACGTATAAATAAATACATCAATATCTGCTCATCGCCATGTACTCTGGATAACATACAATGAATCTTTCCGACAGCTGAGATCCAAGACTGAGATTTGCATAGGCTTAAAGTCATGGAAAGCATGACTAACAGTAATAGAAGTGCTAGATAACCTGATACTTGACAAATATTACAATCTTGTATTACAAATTTTGCACAAGAAAAGACAAAAAACGCAACAGAATCGCTCTCTAGTGGCCCAATAAATTCGCTTAGCTTAGAACTAAAATTGGAAAACTTTTTAAGGGGGCGAAACAGAATTGGATTCATTCTTAAAGTTAGAAAAGCCAAGAGAAAATCGTGGACACATTTTACCAAAATCAAATTAAACTGTTGAAAAAGGCAGATGGTACTTTTCCAGAAAAAGGCCTTCAGATTCTAAGATTCCAACGTCCTTTTCATCCTCTTACGTCACATAAATTCTTTCAGAAAATCCTCTTCAGGACAAGTAAGAACACTATCTACTCATATGAGCTGGGTTCCATTGTTACAGCATAAACACGAATAATTCGGTAGATGTTATGTCATAAGTACTAATACATATCTGCTTTAGATGAAACGGAGTATATTGAGAAATTGATTTATAGTAGAATCAACTCGAAGTTTCTGGACTTCTATAGTGCGTTAAATCTTTAACAATGTCACGTCCTATATAGTATATCCAATCTGTAATTAGGACTTAAAACCGCTCTAAATTTTTCTGCTTGTATTTGAACCTGAAGTTAAAACTTTACTTCAGTTATACTCGTACGGGCATTTTGATTTATTTTTTTTCAAAATTTGAACGTTTATTTAAGAAAAACATGTAAAATAGTATTATTCAAAGTATTGTCCATCTGAAGCTATGACTTTTTCCCCTTCTTTCTGGCAATTTGTGGATCTCATCCCAAAAGAACTGCGCCGGCTTGGCAGCCAAGAATGAATCAAACCAATTTTGATATTCTGCTCTGATGTGAACCGTATTTCAGTGAGGGCGTTCTGCATCGACCGGAACAAATGGTACTCAGAAGGGGCAAGGTCTGGGCTATAAGGCGGGTGGGGTAAGACTTCCCATCCACTGTTTTCCAAATAGTTTTTAACCGGAATAGCAACGTGGGGCGAGCGTTGTCGTGATGGAAAATTATTGCCTCGTGTCTGGTCGCATATTCCGGGCGTTTTTCGGCCACTGCTCTCTTCAAACGGATTAATTGTGTTCGGTAGCGTTGTCCATTGATGGTTTCACCCGGTTTTAGCAGCTCATAATACAGCACACCCATCTGATCCCACCAAATACAGAGCTTTACCTTCGCGCCATGGACATTCGGCTTTGCCGTTGATTTGGCTGGTTGGCCGGGTTTCACGTATGATTTTTTGTGCTTGGGGTTGTCGTAATGGATCCATTTTTCATCACCAGTAACAATCCGATGCAAAAATGACTTCCTTTTGTGGCGTTCCAGCAGCATTTCAGACATGCAAAACCGCCTTTCGACGTCTCTCGGCTTGAGTTCATGTGGAACCCAATTTCCTTGCTTTTGAAGATATCCAGCTACTTTTAAACGTTTTGAAATGGCTGCTTGAGTGACACCCAAAGATTCTGCGAGCTTTTCTTGTGTTTGGCAACAATCTTCATAGAGTAATGCTTCCAGTTCTTCATCTTCAAACTTTTTTGACTGCCCAGGACGTTCATCGTCTTCCGAACCAAAATCACCACTTTTAAATCGTGCAAACCACTTTTGGCATGCTCACTCAGCTAGCGCGTGTTCACCATAAACTTCCACCAAAATATGATGACTTTCGGCAGCAGTTTTCTTTATATTAAAGTAATGAAGAAGAACTCCCCGCAAACACACTTTTTCAGGCACAAAGTTCGACATATTTGAGTGAAAAAAAATTATTGTTTTTTACGCTTCAAATGAATGACATATACTGAAATGACGTACAATGACAGTAGCAGCTTTCCAACGCATGTTCCAATGGAATAATACAAGTTACGCCATCTCTTAGCAAACCGCATGAATTAAGTTATAGACCAAATACATATTATTTTTTATTGCTTTTATTTCCATTTTTTGTTTTATTTATAATTTACTGCCTCATTTTGAAAAAATATTGTGCATATATGAGTTTCTATTCTATCCTCCTTCTCTTTATCTTAATCTTAATATATCTTTAATATTAATAAAGTAAGTAATTATACACATAATACTGCTCCGTAACGCCACAAAGTACTATATATTACTATGATTTCCATATTATGCAATTGTACGAGTACATAGTATCACAATGTATGTATTATGGTGAAAAGTTTTGGGAAACATGTTTCAAGCATACCCGTATAATAATATTTTTGAGAATTGAAATATCATATTTAGATACATTTTTATATTCTAAATCAATGTTTATCCTGAAATTGAAATAAAGGATCTTGATCCTAAAACCGGTGTAGAAAATCTGTTACAGGCGTCGGGGACCAAGCTTTTCACAAGAATCCCCTACGCATCTGCCAATATGCTTGCCAACAAGCAGCATCAAGCACTCACGTTCTTCAGAGAATCACTTAGAAATGAAGTGATAGTGGTTGGGTATTTCCTGGAAATTAAAAGCTCTTTCGACAACACCGATCATGTCCAGATATCAAGATGCATCCAACATATGGGAGTAGACATTATTATTTAGATAGATAGATAGATAGATAGATACATTTTATTTCATACAAAATTGAGGTGGTACATAATTCATAGATTAAAAATTATAACAAAATGTTAATTCCAAAACAAATTAAGAAATAATAATGACATTTGTTATTTATATATACCTTAAGTATTAAAATAGAAGCGAATGCCATTTCAATGAACTTCAATACTAAAATTTAAGTTGTGGGGTGAGGTGACCCTTAACAAATTAACTTTACATTTGTGAAAAAAAATCTGAGAAAGTATGTGTAGAGAATTGAAAGAAGTGAAATACGGGTTTCCGACCGAACAATGATACAAGGCATTTTTTTTCAAAATTTTTTTTTAGTTTTCTATATAGTTTCCTTGTAATTCTACACACTTCTATCAGCGATGCTCCCATCTCTCTAACCCGTCCAAATAGTACTTCGCATTTTTCTCTGCAAAATAATTGTTCACGAAGGTGATTGTCTCCTCATTAGACGAAAATCTCTGTCCTCCGAGCACAGTTTTTAGATGAGGGAACAAAAAGCAGTCGCTTGGGGTTAGATCTGGTGAATAAGGTGGATGGTCAAGCAGTTCAAACCGTAATTCATGGATTTTTGCCATGGCAACCGCTGAGGTGTGAGACGGCGCGTTGTCTTGGTGAAACAGGATTTTCTTTTTCTGCAAATGTGGCTGTTTTTCCGCAATTTCCGCCGTCAGCTTGGCAAGTAATGATGAGTAGTATGCTCCTGTAATAGTTTTTCCTTTTTTAAGATAATCGATTAAAATAACTCCTTCACTATCCTAAAAAATAGTCGCCATCACTTTCCCAGCCGAAAAAACGGTTTTTGCTTTTTTTGGAGCCGGTTCGCCCTTTGCAGTTCACTGTTTTGACTGAATTTTTGTTTCGGGCGTATGGTGTATCCAAGTTTCATCTACAGTAATTAATCTCATGCCTAAATCTTGATTAAATATGTTACAAACACGTTCTTTGGACATTTTCATAGCCTCTGCTATCTCTCTCACTTTAATTCGGCCGTCGTCTAACACCATTTGGTGAGCTTTAGCAATGTTATCGTCAGTGGTTGCAGTTTTTGGACGTCCCGAACGTTCATCATCTCCCAAGCTCTTACGGCCACGTTTAAATTCAGCTGCCCAAAATTTCACTGTGGTAAATGATGGTGCAGAGTCCCCAGGCGTATTGCCTTTCAAAAATAAGAATTTAATAACAGCTCGATACTCAATTTTTTCCGTTTTCACAAAAAATACTCACATCGACTCACTCAAACGACTGTCAACTAAAAGCTGCGCGTCCAAAATTACTGAAACTTCGGTAGGTAACTGTCAAAAGATGCACAACTAGCATTCACTAGCTTTTATTGACGAGTACCGCTATCTTTACGATAGGAAACTTTTCAGACAATCCTCGTAAATAAGAAAAAAGGACAAAAAAGGTTAGAAAACAGCAACAAGTTAATATTGTATTGGGTCTACAAGTAAGTTTCCAGCGTTTGTCAGAGATGGCGCCACCAGTGGATCCCGGGCAGAAATGTCAGACCCCATGTGTTTTATTTGTGGGTTTTGTATCTGTCAACAACTTTTCAGCATTATATTTGAGCAGTTCTCTCGGTGTCGTACATTTTATCGAGCAAAATCATGGCAAGTTTGCAGCCAAATAAACGTCATTTGCGGGAAGCGCTGCTTTTATTCTTTAATATGAAGAAAAGTGCAGCTGAGACCTATCGTTTGCTTTCGGAAACTTATGGGGCGGAATGTATTGGTGAATCGACGTGCCGCGAGTGGTTCAAATTGTTCAAAAGTGGTGATTTTGGAGTTGAAGACAAAGATCGCCACGGAAAGCCGAAAAGTTTTGAACACGAGGAATTGGACGCTGTACTGGATGAGGATCCGTGTCAGATTCAAGAAGAACTTGCTGCATCATTGGGCGTCACGCAACAAGCCGTTTCCCTGCGCCTAAAAGCACTGGGATTCATTCAGAAGGTTGGAAACTGGGTGCCGTACGAATTGAAGCCAAGAGACGTCGAACGGCGATTTTGCATGCCCGAAATGTTACTGCAGCAGTATAAAAATAAATCATTTTTGCATCGTATTGTCACTGGTGATGAGAAAGGGATTTATTATGATAATCCTAAATGCAGAAAATCGTATACAAAGCCCGGCGAGCCCGCCCAATCGACGCCGAAACGAAATATTCACGTGAATAAGGTCATGCTCTGCATATGGTGGGATCAAAAGGGTGTCGTATACTACGAACTGCTTCCGAGTGGTGAAACCATCAAAGGACCATTATATCGAACCCAACTAATTCGTTTGAAGCGGGCATTAAAAGAAAAACAACCAGAATATGAGACCAGGCATGAGTCCGTCATTTTTCATCACGACAACGCTCGGCCACATGTTGCGGTTTCGGTGAAAAACTATTTGGAAAATAGTGGATGGGAAATTCTGCCTCACCCGCCTTACAGTCCAGACTTGGCACCATCTGACTACCACTTGTTTCGTTCGATGCAGAACGCTCTTACGGGAATACGCTTCAGCTCAGTAGAGGAAATCAAAAATTGGCTCGATACGTTCTTGGGCTCGAAAGACGAGAAATTTTTTTGGTCCGGAATTCATAAATTGCCAGAAAGATGGGGGAAAGTTGTAGCTTCCGATGGACGATACTTTGAATAAAGCATTGTAACTATGTTTTCATAATAAAACTTCAAATTTTGAAAAAAAAAAACGCTGGAAACTTACTTGTAGACCCAATACTAAGTACAGTTACACCAGAGTGTCATAAAAAATTGATTCTACGCTAGCATAATCCATATCTAAAAGTCAATGCTTTACACCTTTTTCGAAACTTCCAGAAACCGTTAAAGCTCTTAGGGACTGTAGAAGCCTATTAAATAGGCGGCACGATGAAACCGAATAAAAGTTACGAAAGGCGGTGGTGCGATACATCGGGATGGACACTACATTCAAAAAGTTTCTACGCAAATTATATTCGGAAATTAATCTGTCATTACGATTACCCGATCTCATGAAGAAAGTTTTCAACACTTTAAAACAATACAAGTGACGGACAGGAAGAATTTTCATATCACGAAATAATGGATAACTGGGATGTCGACAATTTTTTCGGCATATCATTCTTATGACGCTTTTTTGCAGGATTAAAAGTGGTTTAATTTTATTTATATGAGTTCCACCCCAGCAAGAAATACCATATTGGAGCTTCGAATGAAAAATGCCATAATAGATGGTTTTCAATAATCTTTTAGAGCAAACGTTTTTCAAGTAGTAAAAATTCCGGAGAGTACGACGAATATATTTTCTTAACGATTCAGTATGATTTGCAAAGCTCATCCTAGAATCTATAGTACGTCCTAAGTACTTAAACTCATCTACACTTTCAATTAAAAAACAATTATTGCTGCAACTAAAAGTGTAACAAAAAGTTGGACAAGATAAATAAGTTTAAATCTTTAGCATTCTGGTGCGTGAAAGTAAAGTTCTGCAATTGAACCAATCTAGGTTGAGAGACTAAAGTAGATAATTTTAGTTTTGGAGCTAAGATTCAATCTATGTTTGGAGAACCAGATTCTTAACAAATAAAGATCCCAGTTGATATCAGATACCAAATTCAAAGCGCTATCAGCACCATAAGAACAGCCTATATCATCAGCAAAAGCAGTAAGTGTCCCTTTAAAACTTAGACTGAAAAGGAAATTAATGTAAATAAGGAACAAAATGGGTCCCAGTACGGAACTCTGAGGAACTCCCAAATTGAAAAACTGAATTTCGCTCTTGGTTTCGCCAAGCTTCACACTTTGAGATCGATTGGAAAGTTAAGACCTAACCCAGGAGAGCATAAACCCACGACTTTCAGCTTTCTCAAGCTTATCCAATAAAATTGAGTGGTTAACCATATCGAAGGCTTTTGTAATATCCACAAAAAGACCTGCAGTGAATTTTTTAGCTTCAGGATTTGAGAAAATGTTAGAGCAAAAACGTAATAGGGCGTCTTCGGTGGATTTTCCATATTGAAAGCCAAATTGCACCGAGCTAAAAAAATTAGTTTTGCTTAAAAAAGATATGATCCTACCTTAACAGTTTTCTCAAAGGTTTTGCTGGAAGCAGGAAGAAGAGAAATAGGCCTATAATTGCTCATATAAGTGAAAAATAAAAACATCGTTAGACAGCACTCAACTCTAAAGTCATTACTGCGAAACGATGATTGGAAGGAGAGGTCCTTTTCCCCCTATTATAGACCGCCGTAGAGAATAAACTTCTGGACCTACTAAGTCGAGTAGCTCCATTTGTAATAATATTTTTAATAATAGTTTGTATTGCATTGACAAACTCTTTATTGTACACCAGGATGTCAGAAGTTTGAGAGAAAATTTTGCGGCACTTGTTACGCACATTGATTCGTTTGCCTACGTTCCAGATATTGTTTTTGTTTCGTAAATTTGAATATATGGTATTCTTTTGAAAAAAAAACGGTTACTTTATTTCTTGGTTCGATTTCTTTGCAAATCCTAACGATAGATACGCAGCGGGAGGTGTTGGCTGTTTTGCAAAAAAAAGATTATAAGTTTATAGAATTGCTGTGTTTAGATTTTGGTAGTGCAGATGTCTTAAAAGTTTGCATTATTTATCTTTATATGTGTTTACAGACTTCATATTTGCAATGTCTCCATATTTATTAAGGAATTTTCTGTTCGTTGTCGTGGGTGATTTTAATTTAAATAATTTAAAGGGTTGCAATATAGTTTCGTCTTACTTAGGCTTAGATAGTTTCATAAACGTGCCCACTAGGATTAGTTCAGGAAGAGGTTTGGATCACATTTATGGTCGGTTCAGCAACACTTCGTCGAAATATTGTGAGAAATGTGTTCTTAATCTTATAATTACGGACCACTGTATGACGGGTCTCCTTATAAGTATGTATCACAAAATGCAAATACGACAAAACCATTAGATCCCCAAAACAGGTAACCAAAATCGATTTCAGGAAACTGAAGAACAATCTGCTTTTTGAGTTCTAGGATAATGTTTACATGTGTAATGTGTTGCGAATTCTTACACCATCTTCATTGATCGTCTATCGAGTCATATAATTAATTGTTCTTATTCCGTGCCCGTCAAGAAGACCGAAAGTAAATTTAAGCCATGGATCTCTAGAGATCTGTTGAAAAAAATTGGGTTTAAAAATAAGATTGGTGCCAAATGCTTCAAACATCCAAAAAGTCTGAAATTAAAAAGTAAATAAAAAAAATTGTGTGTTGAACTGAGACACGAGGTTCCACTTTTTCGGGATAATTATTACCGCAGCCGTTTTAAATCTGCTAAGGGGAATCTCAAATATGAACGCCATTTAGTGAACATCCTGCTCAATAAATCATTCTGTTCAAAAAGACCTACCGCAATTTTTGTAGGAGACAGTAAGGTTTCGGACAATTTACTTATTGCGAATGTATTTAATGAATATTTCACTAAAACAGCCTATAGTTTACAACCAGGTGAAGTCAACCCAGGTATTACTCTCTGCACTGCCATTACTAGCTGTGCTGATATGTCGCAAAGAAATAGCTTTTTTTTTTACGCCTATTACTCCACACGAAGTGTTAAAGACCATCCGTTTCTTAAAAAAATCTAATGCTTGTTGTTCTGATGGTATACTAGATGGAGTGAAAAGTGACCTCCTTGACCGCCAGAATGCGCTGCTACTGCAAAAAGGTTATGGTGCCTTGAAGTCCGTTCATATTTAGGCAGACATGCCAAATTTCAGTGGGATACTGTCTTTCGTTTTGTTTTGACAGCTGATTGTTGTTGACGTGTTTGGCATCATTTTGAGTATGGACAAAAAAGATTTTCGTTCTCTCATGGCAAAACGGCGAAGGAAACAAAAGAAAAGTTGGATAAATATTATGGGGCTAATGCTCCGTCAGATTACACCGTCAAATATTTGTTTCGAGAGTTTCGTAATGGCCGCAACTCCACTACGGATCAAGTCCGCAGCGGCAAGCCCTCCGATACGGTTACAGAGGACAATGTCAAAAAAATACATGAAATGGTGTTGGCTGACCGGAAAGTGAAGGTGCGCGAGCTAGCAGATACCACAAAGATTAGTACTGAGCGCACATGCCATATTTTGGGCAATATTCTGCATATGGAAAAGTCATCCTGTCGCTGGGTGCCGCGAATGCTCACTCCTGACCAAAAACACGAACACGAGAGCACTTCGAAAGAGTGTTTGTACTTGCTGATGCGGAATCGGGCGGACTTTTGGCGTCGATTGGTAACTGGATTTGAATCCCTCGGACTATTATCTCTTCCCAAACCTCAAAAGATGGCTCACCAATAAAAAATTCAGCTCACGCGAGGAAATCATCGACGCCACGGAGGAGTGTTTTGCAGACCTTCCGGAAAATTATTTTTCGGACGGGATCAAGAAAGTTGGAAGTTGGCTGGAATAAGTGTATCAAACTAAAAGAGGACTATATTGAATAATATAAAAAAACATTTAAAAAAAATTTTTTTTAATTCCCAAGGAGGTCACTTTTCACTCCATCTAGTATCTAGTCTACATTTAAAGAACATCTTCTTCGTTGTGGAAGTATTGGCAAATTTTTTTAATCGTTGCGTATTAGAAGGCATCTTCCCAGAGAGGCTTAAATGTGCTGATGTTGTTGTACCATTATTTCAAAAAGGGTCTGCTAATGAACTGTGTAACTATAGACCAATTTCACTTCGTCCTGTTTTGATTAAAGTTTTCGAAAACAAACAAAATTTTTTCTGTCCCAACCAATTTGGCTTTCAGAAGGGAAAATCAACAGAAAATGCTTTACCGCAATTTTGTTCCGAAATAATGTCTAACCTTGATGGTAAGAAAAGTTTGGCTGGTTTATTTATTGATATCACCAAAGCCTTTGACATTGTAAACCACTCCATTCTTCTGGAAAAACTGAAAAAAAGTAGGTTTTCGTGGATTTAGGCTTGATTGGTTTAAGTCATACCTTGAAAACAGGTCACGGAAAGTGAAGATAGACGATATACGGAGTACTGTTAAAACTTTTAATTTAGGTGTGCCCCAAGGCTGTGTTTTGCGACCAGTTTTATTTCTTGTTTACATCAACTGACTTTTTGCTCTACCTTGGAAAAGTTCACCTACTGGTTTTGCAGATGGCATAAGTTTTGTATATGGTCTGAATAGTCCCTTGGTACTTGTCGCTGATATAAATTGGGATTTTAATTGAGAAATTGGTTTTCTGCCCATAGATTGGTTATAAGCTCCTAAACTAAAATAATGGTCTTTAGCATGTCCTCAGTGCATAATTTAGATGCGGAATTTTACTATCATGCACCTGACTGTCTAAAATACAGATTGCCTAATTGCTTTTGTAATTTCTGTCCTTTTCACCCTAGTTTCAATGGCAATTTCAGTTGTAGCGATAGGTGTTTCTTAATTGAGCAAGTACATGAATTTAAATATCTTGGACTAATTATTGACTCAAGGATGAGCTTTTCATATCATATTCAATCTCTGAGAAAGTATTTCCACTCTTAGACATTTCTTTTATTTACGAAACATTTTACTATTTAATTTTCCATTCAAGACTTCAATATGGTGTATGTTGTTGGGGAGGGGTGTATTTTACTAATATCAAACCTCTTTTAATTTTGCAAAAATACATATTACGTAAGTTATCCCGATAACCATTCCAAGCAGCGGAGACTTTTTCAATCAGCTTGCATTACTTTCAGCAAGCAAGTGCCTGCCTACGATCGAACATTTTTCGCCATTCTTTCTAGTATCCGCAGAAGCCCCAGATAAAGGCGTCGCAATATACCTGTAGCTTGATCATATCGAATATAAGCAATAATCATGCTGCCGGTGTAAACGTAATTTGATCCGATCAAGTCGTCTGCGTACGCTATGGCAAAGTCTCTAACGAGGATATTGAATAGGATCGGCGAATTTGATTCATTATCTTGCAAATATTTTTTTTGTATTCTAAGTTCCAGCAAAAGTCGGATCACTATTTTAACTGCGTACTGCTGAGCATATTAAAAAGAATGTACCATGTTAAACACGAAAAGTCATTTAAATTTTTCCATAGAAATATTTTGAGTGCTCATATCCTTATATATGTTGCAGAGCGCTTAAGTCGAATTATTTCCCACTTTAATTGTAAGGCAACTCCGGTTCAATAGGGCGCTAGAGTGGTAAGATAGGAGGTACTAAGTTAGATAGCAACAAGAATTAGTGACCTTCTTAAGGAGATGAAGCCCTTCGCCCTTTCGCCCTTTCGCCATTTCGCCCCTTCGCCCCTTCGCCCCTTCGCCCCTTCGCCCCTTCGCCCCTTCGCCCCTTCGCCCCTTCGCCCCTTCGCCCCTTCGCCCCTTCGCCCCTTCGCCCCTTCGTCCCTTCGCCCCTCGAGTTAGCTGATTGTTAAGTGTAGATAGGACTTCAGTGATTTTAAGTTTTCACTAATGAGTATGTATCTATGTACTTAAAAAAAAGGATTAGAAAGCTTGACATTTATGTCGATAATAAAATAATGCTCCTCCGATCTGGGCCTTAGAAATTGAAAGAGTTATGTAGAAAATATTAAATCTCAAGGCTTGTCTAAATAGGATGGCAAAATTAGCTTATTATATGGAGTTGGGTCAGTTTTGTTTTTCCCAGAGTTGGGAGCAAGGAATTCCGTCCGCCACGGTAAATGCATTGCAAAAAATTCCATCCTATCGGTCAAACACAAAGGCGTGGACAATTAATAATTAATAAAGTTATAATAATAATAATTTAATTAATAATTCCTATTGAAACCGAGAAATTGATATTGTAGATTTTGTCTGAAGTACACACTATATTATATGTTACACGGTATCCCAAATAAATAGTGATTCCTATTTGGGTTCTTCGGTTCCTAAATAAATTCAATTGAGTTGGTTATAAAAAAAGTGATGGAATACCATAATCTTCCTTTTTTTTATTTATTTCAGGCATCTACAATACTTCACACATATCGAAGCTACCCATCATGCTAACTTTCGGTGTACCTGTGTGTTTTGAAGATAATCTTTTTAATACTTGCATGATTTAAAGCCGTCCACATTATATTTTGCATCACTGTTGAAAGCAGCGAATTCTATTAATATATGTACATATTAATATTTTACATATTACGCAAAATTACATTATATCATATATCGGTTAAATAAAGAGTGGGCAGATAGAGACGGCGGAAAACACATAATGCGTTCTAACCACAACGCTGGCCAACGTTTAAACGAATCTTGATATGGGCTTATATACACAAATGTGCATTATATATGGAAAATAGCGACGTCCGTATGCTTGAACTGTAAAGTACAAATTTATATACACATTCATTCAACATCTCTATGATATGTATTATATAGGCTAACATTAATGAATTCACCGGTGCTGGTTATAAGCAGTGCGGGGAAATATGTCCCCGGGAAATAAGTCCTCTAGGGGATTTTGTTCCCACTCAGTGGGAATTAAACCCACTTTCATAAGATAGAGGGATCTAACTTCCAACGATTAGGATTGTGCCCAAAAACAACAGTTAGTTATCACACTCTTTTGAAGAAACATTTTTTTTTATGTTTGAAAAACTACTTCTTTGTTAGACTCAGAAAGTGATCAAAGTAAAATCACGCGCTTTTGCTATGGTTATTTTCTGAGTCAAACATTTCAAAGATATCTCACTCGCCCGAAAAACTGCTCTCTACACTAAAGTAATGGCATTCCATCAACACCCGCCACCCGTATTTTATACTTCTCTCACATCGTCCAGGATTGTAATGCATATACTCGTAGCAGACCTTAAAGTTTAAGCGGGATTTTCTGTTGCTACATTATCATTTGGAGTTAAGAGTAGAGCCTACATTTTTCCTCTTTCACAACGATACAAGTTAACACAGGATTGACTTCCTGTGCATCATCAAACAATCACATGATCAACCATATGCACTCATCATTTTCCCACAGCAATTCTACCCGTGCACCTGAGCTTGCATTTCGCAGAATTCACTGACCAAATTCCAGACACTTGAACCCACTGGCTGTCGACTCCCGTTTTTCCCAGAATAGACACCAAGCTGCCTAATCAGCAATACCTTTCCAACTGTTTACCTTTGATATAAAAAACAAAATTAAATGTAATTATTTTTAGAGTTGAATAAAGATTGAAACTGAGCGGTCATCCGTTCGGGAAAAAAATTATTTTTTAATTCCACGCGACAAAAGAACCAATAACTGGCGCCCGAGCAAGTTTTACTATAGTGTTTGAAACTTAATTGTAAAAGTGCGTAAATAAAAAGTAACATAGTTGCGGTACGCGTTAGAATTACAATAGCTGAAACACTAAGGCAAACAAAGAGTGATAAAAAAGTAGTGTCATAGTGCACGAAAAAAGAAAAAAAAAGCTGCATCTAATAACAGCTAAACAAATAAATAACATTGGTCGTGCGCGTGAGGATTCAACTCTCTTTCGGAGAAAAGACGCCCCTTAGTAGCCTGTCAACAGGAAGAAAAGGAGACAGCGAAAACCTGCCAGCGGCTTCGGAATAACAGTATGATAAGGATCGTATTAATGTAAGAATTAAGAATTAAGAGTTAATAAAATTTATAATATTCATTCATAAACTAAGATTTCAATTCTATCAAAAAAGTTGATAAAAAATAAAGTTAATTAAGAAGAATAAGATTTTTATAAATACAAAGATATAAAAAAGAGAGTGTTAAAAAAAAATTGAGTATTAAGATAATTCACAAAAATATAGTGTTCAAACGCAAAAATTGGAAATTTTATTCCAAAATAATTTTAAGTATTATAATTAAGAAAAGAATAAGAAGTGTAGTTATAAGTAATTCAAAAATATAGATTTGTTTTTTTTTTCTCTGTAATAAAATTTGTTACATCTTATCAAACCATTTAAAAACATGTCTAACCCAAACAATCTCGTGCGACCCCCCATGCTAAACATACCTAATCCACAACAACCTCAAGCACCCCCTCAACCCCAAGTACCTCAAACACCCCAAGTTCAACCCCGAACGGTAACTACTGCTGAACTTACTAGCATAGTCACCGGAATCGTTAATTCCATAATCAACCCAAACGCAGAACTCTTTGCTGCCCAAGATCAATGTATTAACGTTGAGTACAGAAACGACTTATCCGATCTAGAAAAAATCCCAGATATCGTGAGAAGCCTGCGAGAATTTTCTGGCAGAGCAGCCGAATTCAGCTCTTGTAAAAAGACCGTAGAAAGAATCTTGGCAATTTATGAATCCCTTGTTGGTACCCCAAAGTATTTCGGTATATAGACGTAATCCGAAATAAAATCACATGCGATGCAGATGCGGCATTAGAATCATACAATACGCCGCTACATTGGAGAGCAATTTCACATTGTTTAACCCTCCACTATGCTGATAAGCGTGACATCGTTACACCCGAGTACCAAATGACGTCATTAGCTCAGGGCAAAGAAACTGTCAAACAATTTTTTCAAACCGTGTTCACATACCTATCGTTAATATTAAACAAAGTCTCTTGTATGGACATAAGTCCAGAATCCCTAGTACTTCTAACGCGAACGTATAGAGAAAAGGCTCTCGACACGTTTATTCGTGGTTTACGAGGTGACCTCCCGAGGCTGTTGGGAATGCGAGAATCAACTGACCTTCCTCAAGCACTTCATCTTTGTGTCAAATTAGAGAATCAGAAATATCGCTCTAACTATGCACATAATCATAACGCCAGGTTAAATAATCCAATCCAGAATAATCTTCCTCCACGGAAAAATAATACACACTCTCCACAGCAAAAACAATTTTACTCCCAACCAGCACAATACCCACAGTATTCGCAATACCCACACGCACCCACGGTACTCGCAATACTAACAGTATTCACAGTACCTACAGCACCCATGGTATCCCCCTAATCAGAACGTCGGTCAAAATTTCGCTCCACCCAGACCACCAAAACCCCAACCCAAACCAGAGCCGATGGAAACATCGACTATAAAAACCTCTGCAATTAACTACCAAAACCAACCACAACCAAACAAATACGCCGGAAAAAGACCCCAACCAAATAATCCCTCAATGCTAAACCGGATTCCTGAGAAGATTCAAAGGAACTTCCATATAGACCTTGGAAACAAAAAACCCACCGAGTACTGGAATATAGTATCCTAACTACAATTACCCCCCACCAAATTTCGTGATACAACCCACAGACGACATTTCCCCGAACGACCTCTACGCGTTTTACCATCAACCGAACATCGAAGAATTTAATGGTGATGTTTCAACATTATATCAACAAGCAAATATCGAAGAAATAAGCGATGATCCCAATCTAAGAAATTACGTACTAAACCAAATTGAGAATCCTTCCCAAGGCACATCTAACGCTGGAGTATCAGAGTTCAGCGATCTTCATTTTTTTAGGCTGACTGACTCTTCGCTTCCTTACTTTCAATGTAAGACGAAGAGTGGAAACATTTTTAATTTTCTAATCGATACAGGCTCTAGCAGGAATTATATCCAACCAAATTTAATTGAAAACCCCATTCCGAATGAACAATATTTTCACGCATCATACTTTTTTAAATTTATTTAGACAAACAGATAGAAATTTGAAATTTTTTCTCTTGCCGACATTAAAAACGTTCCACGGCATTTTAGGTAATGACAGCCTAAAGGAGTTAAATGCTGTCATCCACACCCATCTTAACTACATAACAATACTCGACAAAGTCAAAGTAAAGATTAAACAACTAAAACCACCTTTAGTTAATTCGTTAGACGTTAAACTTGAGCACATGACAAGTTTCCAAAGAAAATCCATTAAACAAATACTCGTAGTTGAGAAATTCCCCTCACTATTTTCTGAACCAAATGAGAAACTCACTTTCACGACAAAAGTTGTTGGTGAGATCCGTACAAATACAAATTCCCCAGTTTACTCAAAATATTACCCATATCCCGCTGCACTTAAAGACGAAGTAGAGAAACAGATTGGAAAACTCCTAGAAGATGGTATTATAAAGCCATCTCGTTCGCCATACAATTCACCGATCTGGATCGTACCTAAAAAGGCGGACTCAAATGGAAACACACAGCATCGACTATAGGAAATTGAACTCAGTAACCATTTCAGACCGTTATCCGATCCCCGAGATTAACGAAGTCCTTTCACAACTAGGACAGAGCAAAATTTTCACCATTTTGGACCTTAAAAGTGGTTTCCACCAGATTCCTCTCAAAGAATCTGACAGAGAAAAAACAGCTTTCTCAATTAATGGAGGAAAATACGAATTTACCCGCCTCCCCTTTGGACTGAAAAATGCACCATCCATTTTTCAACACGCAGTTGACGATATTCTACGAGATTACATCGGAAAAATATGTTTCGTCTACATTGACGATAACATTATTTTTAGCCAGAATGAAAAAGAACATGTAGCACACGTAGAGAAAATATTCAAGACCCTTGCGAAGCAAACATCAAGATACAGTTAGACAAATGCGAGTTCTTTAAAGAAGAAGTCGAGTTTTTGGGCTTTGTTGTATCCTCCAAAGGCTTATCCACAAGTCCTGCAAAAGTCAAAGCAATAATAAATTTCCCGATACCCAAAACATTAAAGGAACTTAGATCGTTCCTCGGACTATCCGGATACTATAGACGGTTTATCAAGGAATATGCCAAATTAGCAAAACCATTAACAATTTTATTACGAGGAGAAAAAGGTCACGTATCCAAAAATAAATCAAACAAAACTCCAGTCTCTCTATCCGAAAACGCAATATCAGCCTTTCATAAAATAAAAAACTCTCTTGTTTCTCAAGACACTCTCCTTGCTTATCCAGACTTTAAAAAAAGCTTCGAGATAACCACTGTTGCATCAAATTATGCTATCGGTGCAGTTCTCTCCCAAAATGGCAGGCCCATAATGTTTATATCGAGATCTCTTAGTAAGACCGAGGAACATTATGCGACCAATGAAAAAGAAATGTTGGCAATTATATTCAGGAACTACCTGTACGGTACAGCCCATGTGAAGGTCTTCACAGATCACCAACCTCTCACTTATGCACTAAACAATAAAAATAGTAACTCTAAGATGAAACGTTGGAAAGCAATTCTCGAGGAGTACAACTATGAGCTTTTGTATAAGCCAGGTAAAAGCAACGTCGTTGCAGACGCACTCTCACGTGCTCCGCCATCATCTCAAATTAATACAATGATTGCCTCGCAGCATAGTGATATGAGTTCATCACACCACCTAATCCCCGCTGTTGAGAGTCCCATTAACGTTTTTAAGAATCAAATTTTCTTACTCATAGAAAATGAAGCGAATTATGAATTTAAAATTCCATTTCCTACATACTCGTATCATCGACATATAGTTACACAACCAGATTATAGTGCTGAAGAATTAATCTCTATATTTAAACGATACTTAAACCCTTCTGTTATAAATGGTCTCTATACAAATGAATCAATCATGGGTAGAATTCAAGAAATCTATCCTCAACATTTTAAATACTTTAAAATTCGTTTTACGCAATCTCAAATTACTGATCTTGAAAACTCAACCTACGAAGATGAAGAAATTCTCAAAGAGCACAACAGAGCTCACAGAAATTGTAACGAAAACAAAATTCAACTCCTAGAGAAATAGTATTTTCCGAAAATGAAGGCACGTATTTCCGACATTATAAACCAATGTCGAATCTGTAAAGAACAAAAATATGAACGTCACCCAAACAAACCTAAAATTTTAGAAACTCCAATTCCACAGTTCCCAGGGCATATTGTCCATTTCGACATCTATTCCACCAGTAAGAAATTGATTTTAACAGGAATAGATAAATTTTCAAAATTTGCTTAAGTGAGAATAATAAAGTCTAAAGCTATAGAAGACATTCGTGGGCCTTTAAGACAATTAATCTTCGCTTTTGGCGTCCCCAAGTTAGTAATCTTTGACAATGAAAAGTCATTTAATTCAGCAACAATCCGTTTCATGCTGAAAGATCAATTAGGAATTGAGATTTTCACAACCCCGCCTTATAGTAGTACAGTCAACGGCCAAGTGGAAAGATTTCACTCTACTCTATCAGAGATACTTAGATGTTTAAAGGCCGAAAGACACAGCATGAACTCCTCCTCCTTGATTGTGCAGTCTACGAATACAATTATTCGATACACATAGTCACAAATAAAAGAATTGAATCCTTTTTCGGAAGACTTGTCAGTACAGACCCAAATCTATATGAACAAGCAAGACAAGAGAATATAGAAAAATTAAAAACCAAACAAAATAAAGATAGAGAAAACCATAACAAGTCAAGGCAAGATATTAAACTATACTCCCCAGGCAAAACAGTATATGTCAGGTTAAACAAGAGAAAAGGTACTAAACTATCCCCTAGGTTTAGGAAAGAAATTGTCAAAGAAGACATATAAACAACTATTATAACAGAATTCATAAAAATAACATACGAAACTAATTTTTCAGATGTCTTTTCACTTGCTGTCTTGGCGAAGTCCAAATCCTGGACTATTCAAATTCAAAAATCATTCCCCTAGATATTGGCGAAGCTAAAATTGAAACCAGTTCTTTTAAAATAATCCACGTCATAAATTTGGAAGCATACAAAGAAGTAGTAGAAAATCTTCAGCAGCAGACAAAAGAGCTCATCAACGAAACCGATCCCAATTTCATCATCCTTTTGAAACTAAAAAACCTACAACCCAAGAAAGCACGAAGATCCCTTAATTTTTTAGGAAGCGCATGGAAATGGCTAGCTGGTAGTCCCGACCATGACGACTTCAGAGTAGTAAAAGCACAAATTCATAACGTCCTTACAAACAATAATCGACAAGTTGTAATAAATAAAATGCATACAGAAAAAATTAATGAGCTAACAAATATAACGAATAACATATTAGGCTTAATAAAATCAAATATACCTATTGAAAATAAGTACTTATTAAACATTAAATATAAATTAGAAGTTATAAAAGAAGAACTTACTAATATAGATTATGCCTTACTTTGGGTTAAGGCCCAAATTATTAATTCATTTATTTGTCAAATGCCGAAATTAAAGTAATTAATTATATATTTGAAAAAAATAATGTAAAACACATAAATGTAGAAGAGCACTTAATTTTGCGACAATTAAAATACGAGGGCGGATCAATAAGTCCGTGACTTTTGGATTAAAACACAGATTTTTTGATAAAAAAATAATTTTATTTTTCAACGTAGTCTCCCTTGAGCTCTATACACTTTGTTCAATGCTTCTCCAATTTTTTTATCCCTTCCAAAAAAAATGATTTGTCGAGGTCCTCAAAATAGGCCTTTGTTTGCGAGATGACTTCATCATTGGAGTCAAATCTTTTTCCACCAAGCCATTTCTTCAGGTTTGGGAACAAGAAGTAGTCGCTCGGAGCCAAATCTGGAGAATAGGGTGGATGAGGGAGCAATTCATAGCCCAATTCATGGATTTTTGCCATGGCAACTGCACATGTGTGTACCCTTGCATTGTCTTGGTGGAAAAGAACTTTTTTCTTGGCCAAATGAGGTCGTTTTTTTTTTCAAATCGTCATTGAATCGGTCCAATAAGTTGGCATAATATTCCCCATTGATTGGTCTTCCGTTTTGAAGGTAGTCAATGTGGATTATCCCGCGTGCATCCCAAAAAACAGTCGCCATAACTTTATTAGCTGACAAACCCACCTTGGCCTTCTTTGGCGCCGATTCACCCTTAGAAACCCACTGTTTTGACTGTTGTTTGTTCTCTGGTGTGTAGTGATGGATCCATGTTTCGTCCACGGTTACAAAACGGCGCAAAAACTCCTCCATATTGCGATTAAACAACGCCAAACCTTCCTGTGAAGTTGTTACACGATTGCGTTTGTGGTCGACTGTGAGCAAACGCGGCACCCATCTTGCGGAAAGCTTTCTCATGCCCAAGTGATCATTCAAAATTGAAACCACTGAGCCATGCGAGATCCCTACGGCTTCCACAATCTCTCGCACTTTCAATCTTCGCTCGGCCAACACCATATCGTGAATTTTTTCGATTGTTTCGGGTGTAGAGACCTCAACTGGGCGTCCAGGACGTTCGGCATCTTCAGTGCTTGTACGGCCACAACGAAATTCAGTAAACCACTTTTTTACCATTGAAATCGATGGTGCAGAGTCCCCATAGTATTTATCAAGCTTAGCCTTGGTCTCGGTAATGGTTTTTTTTCGCAAGAAATAATGCTTAACAAGCACACGAAATTCACTTTTTTCCATTTTCTCCTCGAATTAGTGAGTAGTCTGATAAAAATAGCTGTCAAACACAAACTAACTGACGCAGCAAGTTTAAATTTTGACAGGAGTCAACTGACAGATGCCTGTTGACAGGAGCAGTGTTGTTATTTCAGTAAAGAGGTCAGAAATTCAAAAAGGCACGGACTTATTGACCCGCCCTCGTAGCATCAAATCACTATATTATCTTATATATATATTATAAATTTACCTATAACTAACGATATAAATTGTAGAAACCTATTAATAAAACCAGTAAAATATGAACGAAAAATTATCAAAATAAAACACAGCAATGTATTAGACTGTGGAAACGATATATATGGTATATAAACAAATTGTAAAAGTTACAATAACTTAATGATATGTAACCAAAATGAAATTGTTAAACTATTGTAAATGAAAATAATTGTATTAAGAATTTGTTAAAAAGTAAACAAACAAGTTGCGAAGAGGTAAACAATCAGCACATCCCAACAGTTGAAACAATTCTTACAGAAATCCTTCTTCTCAACCAATTCAACGGAACAATCATCATCGATAATGAAAATGTCAACCTATCCGGAAGCTTCATTCTTCGCTACCACACCTCATTTCTATAAGTAAATGGACAGAACTTCACATCAAAGGAAATATCTTCAGCAAAACCTTTACCCGCAGTCCTCTATTCAATTTCTTCAAATAATCCCTACGAGGAACTTTTATCGTTGGAAGCCATTAAGGAACTACATGTTAACAACACGATGCACATAAACCAGTTAAAAGAAGAAAGTCAGAAGCACATTATCACAAACGCAATACTAGTAGTAATGATTCTTACTATTATCATTAAAATTTGCCAAAAACAGAAGAAAATTATAATTCATTACCAAAAAACCGAAACCATAGAAACCAAGACGGAATCAAAATCAACAAAATCTAGCCCTGAAAATCAAAAAAATTATTTTTTAATTCCACGCGACAAAAGAACCAATAACTTACATCCTTACACAAATACATGCATAGATGTCTGCAGTTGTGTTAGCGAATTCGGAAAGCGTTATGCAGACATTCGGCCTTAGTACGACTGATTCGTAATCTGTTATCTTCTATTCTCCAATGATTAAGAGTTGTCTGAGGGAATGTCATGTCGTTGATTATGATGGCGCTACAATTAGTGGAAAAGAAATAAGTCATTCCGGACTCGTCAATGTGCTACTGCAATAGAAAATCTTGCACTACATTAAAGGCAAAAGGCAGACTTTGAACACTGCCTTGGAAAAATCGGACTTTAAATTCCCACTGTGTATTTAGTCGTAACTGTCACTTTAACATTATTCTTATATTCTTAGAAACTAATATTTACGTCTTAGATCTACTCGAGATGTTAGCGCCGTCCATATAATATCTCTGGGACCTCTATTGAACGCATTTTCCAAATCGATGTGAACGACATGCACATTTTTCAAAGCGTCGCGATGTTCCTCCATTATTTATTCTTTGAATCTACGAGTATCATACCACCTTGATCAAAAAGTTCCCGCACCACACCACCGTGTGGCGCTCCCATTGTTCCGATTTGAGTTCTGTTTTTTTGTTAAGTTGGTAAATCTGTTGTTGACATTCCCTCTAAATCTTAGCATCATAGCTTGACATTTGCAAAAGTTACGTAACCAAGAGTACATCTATTTCTGTGTGTGTTGGCGATTTTTTATAATTTTAGAAATGGATTTAAATTTGCAACAACGAACTTATATTAAATTCTGCGTAAAAACCGGATTTAATGGTGAGCGAACGTTGGAAATGTTAGAAAAATGTTTCGACAACGATTCTCTAAAGAAAACGATCGTTTACCAATGGCGCGAGCGGTTCAAAAGTGGTCGTGAGTCTATCGAAGATGATGAACGCAGTAGCAGACCATCGACATCGAAAACCGACGAAAACATTGATTAAATAAAAGAAATGTTGGTCAATAGCCGCAAATTAACCATCAAAGAGATAGCGGAGGACTTGAATATTGCCTATGGATCCGTAAAAGACATTGTGGTTAATGATTTGGGTTTCCGTCGTGTAGCAGCAAAATTGGTGCCAAAAGACCTCAATTTCATGCAAAAAAGAGACCGTGTTGACGTCGCAAAAGAGATGAATTGCGAGGCAGAATCCGATCCCGCATTCATCAAAAGGATCATTTCTATAGTGGAGACGAGACGTGGGTTTATGAGTACGACACGCAATCCAGACATCAGGCAAGTGAATGGCGTTCACCAAATGAGCCGAGACCAAAAAAAACACGTCGTTTTCAGTCAAAAATGAAGGCAATGCTCACGGTTTTCATGGATTACAACGGTGTAGTGCATCATGAATTTTTGCCAGAAGGCCAGACAGTAAACAAAGAGTACTCGTATTATTTGGGCGTTATGAAACGTTTGTATGCAGCAATTCGCCGAAAGAGACCAGAATTGTAGTCAGAAAACTCGTGGATTTTGCACCATGATAACGCACCGTCGCACAGTGTCATCATTATTCGTAATTTTTTGACGAAAAATGCAACAAATACAATCAAACAGCCACCGCATTCACCTGATTTGGCTCCCTGTGATTTCTTTCTGTTCAATCGAGTTAAAAAACCACTACGGTCAACGCGTTTCAGCAGCCGAGAGGAAGTAATGGAAAAATCGCAGGAAGCACTGATGGACATACCGGAAACCGATTATAAAAAATGTTTCGAGGATTGGATTAAGCGCCGGCATAAGTGTGTTGCAGTCGATGGGGATTACTTTGAAGGGGACAATATAGATTTAGATGAATAAACTTGTATTTTAAATTTTCTGAATAAATTTTTGATCAAGGTGGTTTATTGAACTGCCTCAGACAAAAACGCGGTGACTGCCATGGAGTATGTAAATATTACATTGCCGATAGTCTAGAATTCTCTCGTATATTTCCAAAGTATGCGACATTAGCTTTACCGATCTTCAGTGGAACGCGTTAAAGTATTCTTTCCATATAATTAATCTTAAAAACATTAGCCCTTTTGCCTATACTTCGACATTGCATTTTTTTAATAGCTGTTCGCTGTTTATAGGTTGAGTGGGTATATGTTTTATTGCCCGATGTACATAATACCTCTATTATCAATGTATGTAGTCTAGTTCGCTTATTTTCAAGATAATAGCAACTTTATTCTTTTTTTGTTGTCGACATTTTGCGCCTTGGTTTCTTGAACACATATAATATCAACATACATAATCCTGTTTCCAGTTCAAAACTTTGGCCCGCTCTTTACCATTGTATTGGCTTTCCACCTTGTGATACGAAATTTATTTCTTTAATGCTTCATATTGCTCGTCCCGTTTCTACTCACCTCGCGATCTCTCCTCTGTGTAGAAGAAGTGCCCGGCGGGGTAATGTATTAACATACGTTCACTTCAATGATAGTCTTCAGACGGGTAAACCCATCCAAATACGGACTTGAGGTGGTTTCATTAAATGTTACTACTAATCTTAAATGATAAAGATCCGCAATTTGAGTTTTCTACATTTATTCGCCTTTTACAAATAAGAGAACGAACTAGGGTAATATTCTTTAAGACGCTTATGCACGGCAGCTTAATTTAAACATTTTCTCAAATATAGTTACGTTAACTTAGGGTGATCCTAGTTGAGTTCCACTTAGACCAGTTGCTGGTCCATTGTGATATATCTAAGAGAGCAATATGCTAGCTAATCCTAGAACCAAACAGATTTCTTGATAAATCGATTAAAATCGGTGATCTTCACAGAGCAAAGATCCTTCAGATGCCGGAAGCCATGACTATTAGGGATTATATTCTGATACGTTCCAAGGAAAGCAGGGAAGTTGCAAATAAAGCACGCAACGGATTCCTACTTCTCCCTGCGGCCCCTGCAGAAATTTTCATGAGGAATACTCAATCGTTGCGCGTGTCCTCCAATGGTAAAAGGTCTAGTGATTACATTTGTGAGTTTAAAGTTATTTTTTTCCTGAAGTTCGTCAGCTCTCTTGATCACTTAGGTTCGAGTATTCGATTAGTATCAGTTATCCACATGGCTTCACCTATTGCTAGCCTCATAAAGTAATTTGTTTGGCGAAGGACATTGGTGGCTTAAGGGTGTCAAGCTGCCTATTATTATCCAAAGAAAAATATTTTGTAAATGGGAGTTGAAACTATTTCAATGTTTTACATATTGCTTTTCTGAAAACAAATTGCTAAAAAGTTATTTTCATATAATTCTATATTCTTTTGTATTAAACAAGATGGAAAGTAAACAATTGCTTTTCATCAAATTTTCCTTAATTATTCTGTATTTTAAGGAAAAAAAATTGCAGAAGTTTATTTAATCTGGGAATACGAATAAATTGGAGATTATAATCTTTAAAAAGTGTAAAAATCAACCAATACTCAACCGACACTGCCGTAACTTTAAATACAAGGTGATATAGGACCTAAAAATAAGGTACTCGTATCAGTGGGTTATTGGACAAGGTGATACAAGAAAAAAAAAATTGTGTGCGAGAGGGTGTCTAACTTCCCCCGTTACAAAGTTTTAGGGGGGTTAAATGTTTTCTGTCATAAACCACGTAAAGTAATATAATTCTCTATCGAACAAATAAAATCTTATCAGTTAATTATTTTTGGAAAGTTAGATAAATTTTCTGTTCAACAGTACATGATAGGCTAATCAACAATCGTTTTTGATACGAAACAGAGACCCTCAGAATCAGAGAACCCGAGAACGGATAGCCAGAATGATTTCTTAGCCATATAAGTTTATTTAACATTTAACGAAAATTAACAAAAATCGGGCCAGAATTATTTGAACTGGATAAGTTTGAATGTTATGTTTGACATCCTGAATTATCGCTGGGTTATTGAAATAGACTTTACTCTTCAAATAACCCCACAGGAAGAAGTCTAAATGTGTCAAATCGCATGACCTTTGAGGTCAATCAACTCCTCCTCTAACGAAATAATGCTCTCTTCAAATTTCGTACGCAATAAATTAATTGATTGTAACACCATCCTATTGAAACCAGAGATCTCCAGATGTCCAGACCCAATTCATTCAATTTTGGAAAGAAATTTTCGGTCAACACGTTACGGTAACGTTCTCCATTCACCGCAAGGGTCTCTCCAGCCTCATCTTCGAGAATGTACCGGCCTATTATGCCGCGAACTCATAATCCGCACCATACAGTGACTTTTTCGGATGTATTGGTTTTTCGTGAATCTCGTATGGGTTTTCCGGTCACCAAAAACGACAATTTTGTTTATTTACGTACCCATTCGTGCAAAAATGGGCTTCATCGGAAAAGATCAAATTCGATGACAAATTGTCCTGGCGATCTAGGATCCAGTTAACAAATCGGCGACATCGGAGATGGTCCAAAATCTTCAATAGTTGTGTAATTTGGATTTTACACATGTGCAAATGAAGATCAACTTTTAAAATTCGCCGTAAAGTGCCATAAGTGAGGCCCGATTGTTGACTTCGGCGACGAATTCAGGTATCTGGCTTGTTTGAACAGTTTCGAGTGGTGATGTTTTGGAGTGTACGTCGTGCCATGCTGATGTGGAGTTTGAACCGATACCGAACCAGTTTCTTCACTTTCACTAGGGCGATTACGTTGACCGAAAAATTCACAAATTTTACGAAATACTACTTTTACAGATCGCCCATTTTCGTAATAAGATTGAACAACAAAGCTGCGTTGTTGCGTGGTAAACGACTTCATGACTTAAATTGCCAAAGACACCTGTTAAAAAGATCAACCACATTGAATTCAGTAAATGACAGTAATTGACAGCCAAAAACTATACCATCTGTTGGCTCACCATTTAATTAGAGCTTCAGCTGTAACTTCTTTCCAATTCAGGTCTGTATGGTCCTGTCTAGATGGTGACTCATGAGTCTGCCATGTCGATACTATTTAGGTGAGAAGAGTGAGGAGTAAAGAGAGGAGGAGGAAATTCACGCTCCACGACCGGAATGTTCCGCCCCTATTCCATTTTATCATTATTAGTTCGAGCTTTGAGTAGTGAACTTCGCGGATAATGATGAGTATTTGAACAGAAATGCTTTAATTCACTTATCCCCCTTAAATTTTATCAAAATAGTGCAGGAGTGGAGTCTACAGTGTGTAAAAACGACATGACTGCCCACTACGTAGTCAAGAGTCACCATCTAAACAGGGTCTACTCGAACAAACCCACCTGCCACACTTTTTTTTTCTTAGCTTTTTCAAAACCTTTCAAGCTTGACCGGTAAGTCTTAACCTGCTTTCTGACCGTTTTCGGATCAAGTTGTTTTAAATTCTAATAGGATATGAAATATAAAAAAAACATTAGAAAATACTACAAGTTCTCTTTATCAGGAAGTTCTTGACGTAATCCGATCATACCCATTTGGCCAGTTTTTATTTTACTTTTTTTAAAAAAGTGTGTATGACTACACTTAAAGTGCCTCAGCACGTGCTAAGGTTTTTTGGAAAATGGGACAGAAAGGGAAACAAAGATGTATATGGGCTCAGTGGATATTTCGCTACATAACTGGGGTCCAACATTTAATGGGGTGACTATACTATATTGTTAGTGGAGTAACTGAAAAAATGAATGTGATTCGTAACAAACCAAAACAGGATTATTCTCTGCTTACGTTTCCGTTGAGAGAGCAAGAAGGCACTTTAGCTAATTAGAACAACAGTAGGAATGAATTTTTTTTCGGATTAGTTTGTTTTTCTTAAAGACAAAATATCATCACAACGGGGAATTTTGCCACCCCATCTGTGATAGTTTCCAAAGATTCACCGTGGTGAATACATATGTACACCATGATAGCTCTATAAGAGCTTTCAAGAGCATTTCTCTGTACTGCCGATTTTTGTTTTACATAGTACTTGTTTAGTTTGGCATATCTGCCAAACTCGTCCGTCTGTTCAGAATGACGATTGAAAACGCTTGCTGCTCCATCACGGTCGGTAACGACTTAACTGAGACCTTTGATGTTAGAAAAGATTTTAAACAAGGCGACGCGCTATCATGTTACTTCTGTAATATCGTAGTTGAAAGAATTCTGCGGAACTCACAAGTGAACACTGGAGACACAATCTTGCAAAAGTCTGTGAAACTACGCCCAATCATATCGACATACATGTAATTGGGTTAACTCAGCGGGCTGTTACCGGTGCGTTCGCTACTATTGAAACCGAAGCTATCAAAATGCGTTTAGCGGTAAATTGGAGCAAAACCAAGTATGTATAATATTAGCTGTAAACAAGAAGGAACACACAACATCGATGAATTGCTGAACGTCACAATCGACAGTTATAATTTCGAGGTGATAAAGGACTTTGTCTGTCTTGGAATCTGCTATGAATTCTGCCAACAACACCTCAGCCGAAATAAAACGAAGAATCACTCTTACCAATCGCTGTTTCTTTGGGCTAAGAAGACAATTGAGTATTACGGCCCTATCCTGAAAAACTAAGCGGACTCTATATAAGACCTTGATCATCCCAGTCCTACTTATTGGCCCAGAAGCATGGACTCTACCGAAAGTGGATAAAGGTATCCTCGGTCGGTTTGAGAGCAAAATCCTTTAAATAATATTCTATATACGAGTTGTACAGTGACATCGACCTAGTCAAAAAATTGGGCATCAGTCGCTTGAGATGGCTAGGACTGCAGAGTCCCAGAATCTAACCCGTAGGGACAACGCAGTAGAGAAAGACTTCGCCTTCGGTGGCGCGCACAAGTTGAAGGGAGAGCGCAACTGAAGGCAGTTAGCTAAAGACCGGACTAACTGGAGAAGCTTGTTAGTTGAGTTGCAGGTTCACCCCGTACTGTAGCACCACCTACGTAAGTAAATAGTACTCGTATACATATGTATGTATGTCCACCCTTCTCCTTGAATTATCGTACGGCATTTGAATTGAGATTTTGTTCGTTGATTTTGTAGATAGTTTATCCGCCGTATGTTCTTTTTCCTTCTTCTCACTCGCACTTTATCAACGAAAATAGGTTCCCATTCAAATGATGTTACATTCAAATGACAAATCTATTGGTACCAGCAAAATCAAATAACATCTGACTTAACTGGTATCTCATAAACTGTATGATTATGTGATTTCTGACCATGAACTGTGCACACACTATAATTATAATGGGTTGTGCCATGTATTGATGTATGTAGGACCCTTTAGTCTAGCGGGAATATATGTGCAGGATGCAAGAAGCGTTATACCTGCGCGTGTTTGTTTGTTATTAGTGTATGTGTTGCGTAAGTGAGCAATAGTTCGTGTTTGATTTAAGATATTTGCATGCATTTAACGTAAAATTCTTTCGTCTTTTCACCTGCCGCAGTTTATAGACCTCTGGTTTCTAGCTGCACTAGGAATTGTTGCGGCACAGTTGCGGCATAGTGGCAGCATAGTTGCAGCATCGTGCTTGGCTTCATTCAAGACTTTGCCTTCACAGCGCGGGCAGTTTACTTTTCCATACTTTTTGCTACCTAAACTCATTTATATTGGTGATCAGAGCGTATGTATTGGGTTATACGAGTACCACATGAAATGTCCGATTTTATAGCAAAAATTTAAAAGCCAATATTATCTTTCTATAACTTTTTATTTAATCAAAATAGGATCCTTTGGCATCTCTGACATTCTTCCAACGTGATACAAGGTAAAATATTCCTTTTTCGTAGAAGTGCTGACTTTTTGGGGCAATGAAATTTTCAAAGACTTTTATGACCTCTGCTCGGTTCCGGAAGACCTTCTGCCGGAGACCTTCTCAGGGGAGTACGGTGGATGCGGAAGAATTTCAAATCCCAACTGCAACAGTTTTTGAACCGTTACTTGTGAGGTATGGGGTCGAACATCGTAATGCAAAAGGATGGGACCGTGCAGGTTTCTTTTCAGCCAATTTGCCTTGAAATATGTCGTCACAATATTTGCTAGCTTTTATCGTTTTTCCTGGCTGAAGAAATGAAAAGCGGATTGGTCCTTTCGACGTCCACCAAATTGTCACCATAACCTTTTTTGGGTGAAAATCGGGCTTAGAGGTGTGTTTTGGTTTTTCATCTGCATCCAACTACTGCCCAGATCTTTTACGGTTATCATACTGTATCCACTTTTCATCACAAGTGACTATCCGGTGCAAAAAGGGTTTCTTAATGTAAGCGATGAGTAGATTATGTCCCATTTTAAATTCGTAAAGGAAGAGGGTTCGAATTTGAACTGCCGACAGCATGGTAAATAATTCATAGAAAAAATAACAGTAATTGTAACAAATTCTAAAATTCTCACACGTCACGCACACGTACCACTTTATTTTATAAAAAAAGAAAATTTAACGTTCTGAGCGAGGACATTTCATATGGTACAACCCAATAAGAATCTACCTGTGAGATTCTTGTCATCCTTTTTGTAAATCCCCAAGGGTGGTTTTCCTGCCTTATGGCTTTTTCTTGATTAGAACAACGAACTTTTTTATTTCAATATCTATAACTGTTAGACCAGAGATTACGCTCATCGTTTCCAATGGTAAGTTCTAAGAACGCAGCATGCAATTCTGTGAGAAAGTTCATCTGTTCTTCTATTCGTCGCTAGTGGCTCTACTGGCAACAATACCAGTAAATTCCTAATCGGTTGCCTTAGTTCTCTAACGTTTGTCAGTGACAGACAGTGCCGGTCATCAGTTTTTCCGCCTGTGTGCTTCAAATGCTCTGTGAAGTTAAGCCTATAATCCCACAACTTTTCAAGGTAATGTATTAGGAAATATAATCGCCGGCTTTAAGCGTAAAATGTTCTACAATCGTCCTGTTGTTTGTAGCTGTAGGTACTGCTTCCATTTCATGGTCTGGCAGTCCCAGATATGATGCGTGTAGCTACAAACTCACTTTAGGGAATACTTGGCAGCATCTTTCACACACATGCTCTATAGTTTTTACTACAAGAATCACTGTAATGTTGTCATCGTAGCCAATCATGTTTACTCCCCTCAAGTTTAGCCATCACATATAGGATTCCACAGGATTGACCCCTGAGAACCTTTTCCCTGATTTTGTACTTTAGTATGAAGCTTTTGCTTCCCTGTCATAGTGTAGTATTTTCTTACTAAAATAGCTACTGGTTATTCTCAACTGGTAGTATGTTAAAATACGTGCAAGTTGCTTACCATGCAACTCTATCTATTTGGGATCAATGCGTTTTTGACGTAGAAAGTTGTGACGGCGCAATATTTTTCTAAAGGTTTTTCTTCGAATTGTCGCATATCGATGCCGCTGCCATGCCAAGTAGAAGTCAAATAAATGTAATAATTCTGCTCATCTGTATATTCCAAAGAGAAGTGGTTTTTGCTACAACACGCACAATTGGTACAATTTGTATGACCCTGCGCATCGAGTGTCTTTAGAGTTTTGACTCTAGTCTTATCCCGTCTGATGCAGTGCTGATGTCATGAATAGATATGTACATATGTAGATACATATATATCAACTGCTATTGCTGCGAAAGTACGAAATCAGAACTTGGGTCAGGAAAGGAATGTGGTCGATTCTATGTCAAAACCGATCTAGGATGCAGCGCTTATGTCACTTTGGAGGACAAAAACTCTAGATTATACTTCTCGTTAGAAATATTTGCGTCTGCCTTCAAAGCGGAGATATACGCAATCCTGATGGCAATATACAGCTACATATGGTATACTCGTTTTGTGAAGAATTAAAGTACCAAAACCAAGCTACGAGTAGATCGAAAATTATAACGATTCTTTGGACGCAGTTTTTTCAGTGAAGCGTTTACTTATCTTTCAACAAATGACTGGAAAATTACTAGAAGTACAGTGGGTTGTGTTTTGTTTTTATACATATACAATACATACATATATGTATGTAATTGCGGACAGCAAGCGATTTTGTGTTGGTATCTTAACGCGACTTATGCAATTCGTTACAAGCGATCAATTACGTTCGTACGTATGGAAGTGTTAATGGCGCTGCGAGTGCTTGCGTTGAAAAACTGTAATCAAAATATTTCGAATCAGTATGGCAAACCGCCATTATGGACGAATTAATTGAAATTGTGAGTAGATATCAATGTTTGTAAAATCTTTGGTTTTGAGCTTCGAGAACTTAACAAAGCCAACAGACGAGGTAGTTTAATTTATAGGATTACATACAAAATATATGAGAAAATCCTATATATCATATGTTGTTGATTTATTTATATACGAATAGTTTTACTTTACATGACATCAGTATCTATAATTAAAAAGACTATAAGTTACAATATTAGTTTCACTCACCGTATGATTTGCTTTGCTATTTCATACAAAGATATTGAAATGGTATTATGGCATTATGTATCATATAAATTGGTTTTCCAGAGAATGATTGCATTCTACAAAATTGGATTAGTAAAGTGTATATTTGTTGAAATGCAAACTATTTCTTGATGCGAATTATGAATTAACATTTATTTAATTTAATTTAAGATAAAATATCAAATTACTAAGTGAAGTGTTTGCTATTAGAAGCAACCATGAACCTGGAACCATTGTTGAGATATCTCTGAAACCTTCATTGCTTTATAAACTAGACACTTTGGGATTATTTATAGAACACTTCAGAATGACCGCCTCGGCTCTGCTTGCAGACTTTCACTCTCCTCTCAAAATTTTCAATAACTCTTTTACATAATTGGGGTTCTATCTCGGATGGTTGGCGTAGATCTTGCTTTAAACATAGCCCCAAAGAAAGAAGTCTAACGGTATTAAGTCGCACAATCTTGGTGACCAATGGGTGTCTCCAAAACGTGAAATTACGCGGCCAGGAAACTTCGCAATAACTCCATTGTTTCCGACTTGTATGGTACGTAGCACAATTATGTGAAAAGTAGAAGTCGTCCGTATCCATATCCTCGAACTCCGTCCACAAAAAAAAATGTTTTTCCATGTCTCGGTAGTGCGATCCATAAAGTAATCGCTTTTCCAGCCTCATTTTCGAAATAGAACGGCCCTATGATACCTGCGGCCCATAAACCGCGCAAAACAGTTACTCGTTCTGGGTGCATTGACATCTTCTGAATCTCTCGTAAATTTTCGGTGCCCCAGATGCGCAATTTTATTTATTAGCAAAGCCGAAAATGTGGAAATCTGTCGCACCCGAAAATTCAATTTCCTTGCAAAGATCAATGTCAGCATGCGGGCTTTCCAATACGAGGACCTACGGCGCTGCAGTCATTTGGAAGATATTGTGTCCCGTAAAAAAACGAAATGTATTTACTTTATAAAGCTATAAAGGTTTCAGAAATATTCCATCAATTGTTCGCTTTATTCAAAAAACAAATCCTCCGCCTCTTGTTTAAACACTCTATATAAGCATCTAGTATATAATACTTTAAAATGATTTAATTGAAATTTGAACGAATAAATCATATTTTCTCCATTTGCTTATAATTAAATATAAGACTTCAAATTACCACATATACTTTATAAATAGTTAAGCAAATTATATTACTGTTATTAATAACTAAACAAATATCTACCTATAAAATGAAGATAATCAAGAAGAAAATGATGATGTTGGTAGATAATGAAGAATAAACAAATAAAAAATAAATTCACCATCCGAAAAGTTCTGTAAGTGGAGAAAATAAGTTATTTTTGTTTCATGCACATAGAATATTGACTATTTAGCAACCAACCCGTTCAATAGTCATTTCTTATTAGAATCTAGACAATGTAAGAAAATGTTAATTTCATCAGTACATATTTATCTTCCTATCGAAAGCTATGAAATTATAATTAAGATATTGTTAAAAATGCCAACATGGTCAAAATAAGACTCGCTGTTCCGGGCAAGGGCAATACTTTGTTTCAATCTTACAGATACGTAAAAAAAACTGTTGATGTTGTCCATAAGTTAGATCATTACTTATTGATCGCCAAAGAATACAAGTAAATTGTACTATACAAATATGCAAAATGGTTGGCCCTGTCATAAATAGGTGATTAGATATGAAGGTGTGCGAAGGTGGAGTTCGTTCTATCATTGGTCAAAAAGAGAAAGTACCAAGCGCTAAACATATGGTAAAAAAAATTGCATTTATCAATATCATTCTTGAAAGAATTGTGCGAAACTTACAAGTCAACTCCAGAGGCAACAGATTTTGCATCTGTCAATGGAGCGTTTGCGACTATCGAAGCAAAATCGGCATGAGTTTAATGGTCAACGAAGGAGAAGCAAAGTACATGCTATCAACAAAGAGGGGCATACAACATTGACGACGCCTAGGAGAAAACGTCACGATAGACAGCTAGAACTTTGAGGTAGTACTTATGGGACTTTGTCTACCTCGGCTCCGCTACGTATATCTACTTCGACAACGACACCAGCGGGCAAATCATTCGCCCACGCTGTGTGCAAACAGGGTACCTTAACCCCTTGAGCGTGCGCTATTTAAAAAAAAAAACAATCAAACTTGCTAATCGCTGCTTCTTTGGGCTTAAAAGGATCATCCCTGTCTTGCTCCACGACGCAGAAACTTGGACACTGACGAAAGCGGGCGAAAATACTCTCGGGCGCTTCGAGAGAAAAGTTCTGCGGGTAACTTTCGGTCCCGTTTGCTTCAACGGAGAATGTAAGAGACGTTTCAACATCGAACAGCGATGCCGATCTCGTAAGAAAAGCTCGGGTAATTTCGGTTAGATAGATAGATCACCTTGAGCGCACTGCCACCAGCGTCCCAGGCCGGGAATGTTTTCGACTCCAACTTAGGGACAACGCCGTAGAGGGCGCCCTCGTCTTACGTGATGCACAGAAGTGGAAGGGGACCTCAACCAACTTCGTATGCGCAACTGCAAGCAGCTGGCAAAATACCACGCTATCTGAAGAAGTTTCATATGTTAGCTAAGGCACTGCTCCACCTCGGACTGTAGCGCCATCTAAGTATGTACAACTTCCTTTAGCTTTATTGGAAAGATAATCTTATGCCTTTAGTGCTTAAATATGATTTCGGGCATATGAGGGTCGCAGTTGGCTGGAATAAACACAATCTAAAGTAAAATTGTTGGCCAATTTTTTTGACAACATCGCACCGAATGTTGGAATCCAAGTCGTTCATCATCTCCGGCTTATCGGCGTGGACTAGCGACTTCACATATCCAAAATACAATAATCCAAAGAGGTTAAGTCTTGAAGCGAAGTGCATTACGCGAAGATATGCGTTATTCGAATTATTTTCCCAGATGGACTACCGTAAAATAGACGTTCCACATGGTTAGTTTTGCAAGGTGAATCACAATTTTCGTTATGATTTTGTAAAATTTGCTAGCCTTGTTCTGGCATAAATGTATTCATTGCGCAATGCAAGCCAAACTTAGCTAATATCCGCTATAAACTGGCAAACTGGCTGTCGCTGGAAAAAAGTTTTCAATGTAATGTTCCTATGTAAAACGGAGATATCTACATGTAACATGTACTTAAAATTCAAGTACGAGTAGTAACTACAAAACAGTAAAAATAAAAAGCACTTTCTTCTAATGTGAAAGCAAGAACGTGAACCGCATCAGACCTAATGGTCCACTCGGACCTCGGATAACCAAAAGTAGGACCAAAACCACTGCTCGAAAAGTAGGTCTGTCTAATAAACTTTAAGCAGACCTCCCGGGACGGTTGTCAGTTGTACACACGTATGGGTACATACGTGTGCGTATATTATAGATCAGAAAAATTTATTGAAAAGGCGCATACGGAAAAATTATTAAGTGGCAGAAATGGTCTTATTTTCGGAAATCCATTGTGAAGTTATAATTGCCTTAGTACGTAGCTATAGCTAATTCGGCTAAAGCTTACACACAAGTTGATTTTGTTGTTTTTTTTTTCTGACACGTATATATATGTACCTATGTACAATAGATATTGCTAGATATCAGTTCGAAAATGTCTTCATAAGAAAATAAAATTAATTAACGATCAAACATTTGTATGTGATTAAAATAATCATTTCAGATTTTAAATAATCAAACAAGTATTATTACAGACGTCCAAAATATATACATATATATGTACATATGTTATACATATTTAATAAAGTTTAAATTTTTTTGCACCAAACTATTAAAATTATATATCCATCCATAGATGCATAAGTATGAAAGGTATAAGTACTCGTAAATGCATGCATAAATATGTTTTGCCCCATAAACATAGATACCAAAAAAACAAAGAACAGAAGATATATGTATGGATGGATGTACATCGTACATATGCATGCTAAAATTTTTTTTTTCAAATGTCAACACTTTCTCCTATTTAGTTATACTCTATGCAAATAAATATAAAAATTTCACCTCTTCAAATAATGCGTTTGGAAATGCATTTACCAAAACAAGTGGGTGTGTCTAAAATGTGACAGTATTTGGTAACATCCCTTTAAGCATTTATATACAATATCCGTACTATATTTGACCAATAAAAATTAGTTATCTATAAAATTAATCTTTTAATTATTATGTTTTCATAACGAGCAAGTTTTTTCTTATATTTTCATATTCAAATTAAATTAAATAGAAGAAAAGAAAAATAACGTGTAACACATACATATATATGTCCATATGTGCATACAAAGATACGTTAGATAGATAGCCGATTAGATTTTTGCCACTTTGTTGACCTAAAATGCCTATTGTAAGCACTTCAGACCTAATTCACATAGCTAATGATATACTCCTATAGTAGGTAGTAATACAGTTAGGAATTAATTATATGCATTTCCTAAGTTTATATGTATGCATACATACATATGTATATACACAATTTTAACGAACAAATACACGATCTTTTACCACACATTTAAGTTAATATACATATTTACCAACATGTACAACTGAGATTTAAATTTGCTTCGCAGATAGGTATATCTTTACTTTTGAAGGAATATAATTGAAAACGTGTGAAAAAAAAAATATTACTTGTAATTTGTCAGCAAACTTTCGTGATCATATGAAGGTTCCATCTTTCATAGCTGAAAGTATAAACCATTTTTTTGTTATCCAGTATGTACCAAAGTTGTTTTGTTTATCCGTTGTTTGCAATTATTACGTAAAAAAAATGTACGAAATACCAATGCGTTTTCAGTAAATCAACTTGTACATCTAATTATCTAGATTTTTCTTACATTCCTCACTGAGTGTTTTCCGCTTATTTAGTAGATAGGTATTTGCACTTTATTCAATCACTAATTCTTATTTTTTTTTTATATAGGTAGGTATTCACTTATTTTTCTAATTTTCTTTTATGTACATCCTGTACAACAGGTAAACGTATTTTGATTGCACAAGAAACGAATAATCAATTATGAATAAATGCGTATTGTACATGAATATGCATACATATGTATATAAAAACAACAAGGTACATTTATTTCTTAAATAACCGCGCTTCTAGTAGGCACGCGTGAATGATCTCGTCGTCTTTCCAAGACTAAACTTTTTTTCTGATGCATGAAATCAAGGGCTATTAGAATTTACATATATGTACCATTTATTTACCTCTAAAGTAACAGATACTTGCATACTAAGAAAGAACAGCCTTTGGCCAACGTAGGTGGAAGGGAAAGCAGCAGTCAGACACTTGTTGAGGACGACGACCAGAAGATAAGTTCACATGATCGAACACAGATGCAAACTGTATGTATCAAATAATCGCTTCTCAACCGCATAGGAGGTGCATCAAGAAAAAGACAGATACATTGAGCTCTATCTTCTCAGATTTTCCATTCCATTTGGCTGAGATTCATATACAGGCAGAGTAAAAAGATAAAAATTTAGTAGTAGGAAGGGGAAATGTACAATGCCTCCCAATTGGTTGTGGTGTATAAGACATGGATTAGAAAAGAAAAAAGCGACTTTAAACAGTGTTGGTGTGATCGTTTCTCAAACTTGTACAACAGATAGGGTGAATCTAAAGTTTCTTGAAGCAACATTTTGATTTATTTTAGTTTAGTTCAATATTATTATACGAGTACTTTCTTTTTTATTAGTAAGTATTTCAATTTACCCCGAAGACAAATTCTATAAATTTTTTAATTATAAACCAATTGATATTATACCTATTTTTTTAAGTTAACAAATAAATAAATTGATGATATTGATAATCTACATGGTAGGGCTTTCAGTAAGCAGTATTTATCACTTATTAATGTTTACAAATTCTAGCCGAAAAGGTGGTAACATTAGTAACTATTATTTCTATTTTCCTAGCTGGTGTTTGGATTTGGAGCCGGAGAACTTACTACTGGACCATTTCATCGTTAAAATGTTTCATTAATATCTAAAATTTTAATGAATTTCGCTTCCACTTTATTTGCGTTTGCGTAAATTAATTCTGGTAATAATATACACGTTCAACATTTTTTTTTCTTTGTTTACGGCATGAAAGAAACTTTAACTTCACCCAGTTGTTTTATCTTAAAACGAATCCCATGCTCACCAGGGCGTAAAAATTTACACTGACACTAGCACCTACTAGCGCACCGACATTCAGTTGACGAGCTCTCAGAGATCTAGCTACATTTTACGTACCTACTAAGGCACAATACATTCAAGTACAAGATCTGACTTTTTACGCTGAATTAAGTTCGAAATATTTGATCATAGTAAAGTAAAAATCATGTTGTTAAGGTTTTTGTCTTTCTTTAGTACGAGTAGGTGCCTATATATTTATTTGACGTCACTAAACAAAAATTTTGCTAGTAAAATACACTCCGATATCAAGGGATCTGTATAATGACATAACAAAAGATTGCTCAAGCGTGAATTGGAGAAGGGTTCCTCAAAACCGTCTAGGTCTCACACATACGTGGTTATATATGAGCATACATATATACATACATACATACCAATATGCATATGCATATGCAAGTAATTTTCCCACAGAGTGAAAACCACGTTGGCTGCTGAAACTAAATGGGGGGAAAATGACCTAAAAACACAATTAAAAATATAAAACAACTACAAGAACAAAATCATAACACCAAATCGTTATATTGTAGTAATTTTGGTTCATTGAACTTACCTTAAGACGCTGACTGCCAAAATACTTTCTGTTTCTTAATTTTTTGCGCATAACATTTTTAAAGATAAAGTATCTTCATAACAATATAAACCTGCATGTATTATATTATGCATACATATGTACACATGTATATGGGTATCCGATTGTAAATGGCTTAGCTTTTAAATTTGTGTGTTTGTGTTTTATTTTCTATTATTAGGAAAACTTTAAGTTGATGAAATAATTTTTTTTTTTTAATCTTCAGAAAAGATTATTAAAGCAATACGTTTTCTATAAAGATGTATATATTAAATCGTATATAATAAACATAGTAATAATAAAACAGATTATTTGCTAAGAAATGTTTGAAGTAGAGCTGCGCAATATTTTTTACCTCGGCAGTAAAATATAAATTATTTAATATTTCAAATAAACGAGAACCGTAATCTAAAAGCTTGAACGATGTTCAGTTTGACAGAAAATAGGGAAAAAGCAGCTGTTGAAAGTTAAAGGATTAAATCCTTTGTCCTCTGTCCAGTCCGCCGCTAAAAAAGGCGAATCTTCTTCTCTCCTCCTACAGACGCATTGCACTTACAGGCTCCGTCCCGTAGAGTCCGTTGCGTCCGTTACGATGGCGGATAGGTTGACGTTGACGTATTTGACGTATTTGACGTATTTAACGGAAATGACAGCCCCATGGAATCCGTGGCATACGTTGGCAGAATACAGTCGATGACGTTTTGTTATTGCTGAGAGTGTTTTCTCTTCAAGCTGTTCTGCGAAAAATTCAAATGTCAATGTCAATGTTTTCTTTTCAAGCTATAACAATTTCTCTTCATTCTCTCAATGTCTCCACCAATGCAAGTGCTTACTCTTAATTTGTGAATGCGTGAGGCTCAATATGGGAAAATATGGTCCTCAGTGTATGAATGTGTGAACTGCCAACGGATTGAAAAGTAGAAAGGAAAGTCAATCTACTTTATCCGTCCATTCCGTCATATCCTTTGTTTATGGGCCTGCTTCTACTATATAACAAAGTGTATATTCTATCCAGCTGTCAGTCGATAACGTCGACGCAACGGACGCACCGGATTCTATGGGCCTTGGTCTTATGTCCCTTCCTACCAAGGTTATGGAAAAGGAGTTCCTCAGTATAGCGATGTCTACATATATTTCATCGATTTGGGATGATTGCTAGGTTCGTCGTACATGCAGTAACATTGATGTTGATACTGCAGTCGCTGTGGACATACGGAGTTTCGTGGGACGAAAGTGGAGTTTCCTACGCTGACTCAATTCAGAATACCCAGGAGCCATAATTCCTTAATTTCAATGGCTAGAACATATCCTCATACTTTCATCGATGCCAGTAAGGAAGCGTTCAGGACTGTAGAGATGGAGTTAATACCTGATTTATCTGTAATTTTATAGTAGAGAGCAATGAGTTGCAATTCGCGAATCCAAATGTGATTCCGTTAGTCAAAGAAACCTAAATGTTGCGTTTAATAATCTAATTCGTTATACGAGTATCTTTGGCCTGCGTAGATACGACGGTTTGTCCAACTATTCGATACGCTTGCTCGGTATGACATTTGATAATTTCCTCCAGTTTCGTGTTTTAATTCTGCTTTTAGATATTCTGTTAAGCCAGCAACCCCATTACCTTTATGAGGAAATGCGAACGGCATCCTCCCAAAGATATCGAATGCTTATTCAGCCGAACCATGCTTCTCTTACATTTTTTTCTGCAAATTCATCAAATTCTTATACACTGGCCTATCCATGTGCGTTATGCATATTATTTTGCTTGCGAAATTAATTTTAGCACACTTTCATGTGTCCAGAACGACGACTCCAATGTATGCGAGATACGATTTCAAATTTGTTTGGCTTACGCGTTGCTGTTAGAAGAGCAAAAGGGAGTGTTATTATTGCCGCTATTAAGCTGCTCAATCTTTGCCGCCATTAATGGGTTCGTTTCCAAAAGACCGTTTCACTCCATTTACTTATAATGGCTTGGACTACTTCGGATCGCTTATAATCGCTACTGGACGTCGTAACATGCAGTGGGATTTTATTATTAATTTATTATTATTTATAAATAATAATTGCTTATATGAGAAAAAAAGATAAAAACTATAAAAATTTGTTTATAAAAGATTAAAATTCAATGCGATGAAATGGCACATCTTACTGCACGTGTGTCTCATGTGTATTAATGCACGAAGTAATGCAAACGGTATTACTGTGCATGTTTCAGGTATAATGACTGAATATTTCATAATTATGTATTTCAGATATAATTATGTATTTCAAGTCTATCTTCATTTTATTACAGCAAAGAAATTTAAAGATAGATAAAGGATAGGTGAAGGGCATTGAGGGATAGATTTTAGAAAAAGATAAAAAAAATGAAAACATGCCCTCTGAAAATGGAGCAGCCACCCCAAGAAAAAGTGGAAGTGGATGGAGGCGCTCTCATTTTTTAGAGATGTCCAAATCTCCAATCCAAGCTATGTATCGAGATAATAATCCTTTTATACTTGGCACTTAATAGCTATTTTCGCCTACAGAATATCCGGAACCTTCCTTCAGCAATTAAAGTTAACAAATACTCGTAATTCAGATTCGGACGGTACATTCGATTTTCCTATAAATCCGATTAAGTTCCCGTAGTCTTCAAGAAGCACCTCTACTCCGGGAAAAAGTAAGAAACCAGGAATGTCCGACATTCTACAATACTCGTAGAAAATGAAAATTTATGAAATTTTCCAGTTCTGTTGTACGAGTATAAATAGTCCTTCAAATAATCTGGAATGGAAAAAACATTTCTCGTTGCGTTAAATTTTGTAAACAGTTTACTTTGTCTCAGCGGAGTAACTTCTTGATGCCATTTCGCTTTGGTGACTTCATCTGTCTCCAAAATTTGATCAACAAAACCTGGAATCATTAAGTTTGATAAAGTTGTACAATAGTACACATCGTTCAACTATTTTTTCAGCATTTTCCGGAGATGTGTTTATATGATTTGATAACACTCTCCAATTAGAGTTCTTCAGAATGTGGCCGCATAATATTCTGTTTAAGAGGAAAAGCCGCGTCTCCAATAAAAAAGGAGGGAAACTCTATGTAATATTTGAAAGCAGTTCTGCTTGTGGAAAATTGATTGTTTTCTATGATTTGTTTCCCAAAGCCACTTCACCTTAAAATCATTCCGTCGCTTTGCGATGGTGCTAAATTCTTATTTTATTATCTTAATTTGTATCGTTTTTGCAAATCCATTTTGAGAAAATTTGGTTACGGAATGCAAAATTACACTGTAAAATGTTCACCCTGTCAAAATTCACATTTTACTGCACATCTGTTCCATGTTCGTTGCAACTGTGCGTACAGTACGAGTACTACTGCAACACTGTTTCAGGCAACGAAATTTCACGGTAGTCTTCAAAACAACAGCCAAATGTTTGTGAAATGAGAGCGGAAAACTATTTAACATAGAGTTCAATCAGCTGCTAAAAACCCAAGTGGCAAAGTGACAGAAGTTAATCCCATAGAATATATTCCACTCATTTTAATTTAAATAAATAGTTCTGTTCAGTGAGGCTGTTCTGGGCAGAAAAGAACAGAAAAGTACAAGGTTTTGTGTTCAGTGAGAAAAATTTCTGTCCGAAACTGTTCTACTTTGTGTTCAGTGAGGTTGTCAGAACAGAAAAGTACAGAAAAACTTGCACCTACTCTTGAGGTAGAGCAGACTGGTGTGCAGATATCAAAATCAAATTTGGCTGCCGTTTTGATTTGTTTCTAGCAATTTATTTGTTTGCGATTGTTTTGTGCATTTTGAATGAAAAAAAAAGTTATGGAAAGTTCAACAATAGAGATAAGAGGGAAAAATGGGCAATCTGTGCTGGTTGAATGTTCTCCAAATACACGGCAGAATTTACAAAATATTAAGTACAAATTTAATGGATTTAAAAATTTAAAATACTTTGCATAGATTTCTCCTTTTTTTTTTTTTAGGTGAAGAATTTCGCCAGGAAATATTTAACCAGTCGCTTGGAGCCGAATCAGCCACCAGCCAGGATTTCGTAGAAATTGCAACAACTGCAGAAGAAAAACAAAAAGCAATTTGGCTGGAGAAGGACTGCCACCTCCTCATAAGTCTTTATAAAGATTTAGAGCTAAAGGTCGGCAAAATATTTTCCCTCAAAACAAAAAAAAAACTCTGGGAGCAGATTGCTGGCCGCATGCAGGAGTTCGGATCATATTTCACTGTGGTCCAGGTTGAGGGGAAGTGGAAGAGTCTTGGTTCAAGACTAAAATGAAGCACAACAGGCAACAACAGGGCCACTTGTGCGTATGAAAAGTATGTAATTTATATTCATACATTCTAATTTCTTATATTATAAATATAAACATATTTCCATAAATACAATAGGGAGCTCTCAGATGTACTGCTGGACCGACCTGCAATTATTCCAGCCTATCGTTTGGGCAGTATCACTGGAAGTGGAAAAGCAAAAAAGGCAATATCGGTGGAGGCTGGAATTTCTTCCATTGCAAGTAAGTGTATAACATTAAATAATACAAAACATTCAAAACCCCTCCATTTCTTTTTAATAAGGAATGCCAGCCAGTGAAAGTGATACTCCGCTGGATAGCATAGAAGAATCATCTTCAGAGAACGTAGAGCTTGCAATAATAAATCTGTCGAAAGCGCTATTTAAGAACACCAAAGGAGTGCTCTATTACGATCCTACCGGCACTTAACTTCCGGTTAAAACACTTCTGCCTGAGGATAAGTGGCCATTGTCGCGATATGAGTTTATTAGAAACTGTGAGCACGCATAAGCGAAATCTCTCAATAGAAGCCCGCTCCCACATAAATTAGGTAATTTAGAATATATATCCGAATTCTCAAAAACCCTGTTGTTATGAACAGAACCCGGATATCTAACGAAAATGTCTGTAAACTTCCTTTTCTCGTTGCATATTGCTCGAAGAGATAGACTTGTAATGCCCTTTCTATCAATGTAGTCGTCTTTCCATGCCTAGGGGGGTCAATTTTGATTTTTGTACCATCTACGATCCCTGCAAAAGTAAGAAAAGAGGTAGGTTACTATGTCGCTTGTCAATTATTATATGCAATTAATTTAGTACCTATAGCACCTTCAATTCCAGTTTCGTTTCTCATATACGAGCTGGTTTCCATTTTCTCATCTTTAGTAGGCCATCGGATGACCGAGTCGCAAAGATTGCTGATGAAATACAGCACTCTATTGATAAGACTGCATACAGTTCCCAAGGCGATTTTGAATCTATCGGCAATATCCCTGTAGGAGCAAGCCTCATGCCCAGCAAACCAAAGAAAAAGCGCTATATGCATTTCAGCAGAATATGTTTTGCGGGCCTCTAATTTGACGTAAATATCCGATGTTGCAAATGTGAGACTGCGAGATATGCGGAAATGTGTCACAAATTTCTTTTCATTGTAGGAAGGAACTATTTCTTTCAAGAAATGTGCGATACAGTTCCTTGAATCTTTCCCGACAGAAAAAGGAATAACGCTCACTAAAGTCTTCATATCTCTGGAATCTGTTGCTCTTCCATCACTCGACAAACTGATATCACTGCCACTATCACTGTCTACCAATTCTTCTAATATAATTTGTTGAATTTTATTTAAAGCCATTTTTATTTATTCAAGCTTGTATTTCACTTTGAAAATCTTTTCAACTTTTCAACAACTTCACAAGAAATGGCAAATGCCAAATGTCAAAATTTTTGACAGTTAACATATAGACTGTAGTTTTCTCTTCTAACTTTGATCTAACATTTTTCACAAATCTGTAATTTTCTGCTCTAGTTTTTCCTCACTGAACAAAGCTAATATTCAGTTGCTGTGCTGAAGAACAAAAAAACGAGCTGTGAAAATTTCGCAAGCAATTAATGACCTGATCAATAAATTGTATGCAAAAAAAAGTGAAGACTACTGCCTAGCGTTCTACGATTATACACCCAAGCATCATTTCGTTGTGAAACAACGTACTGCAAAACGGAAAGTACAACGAAATTCACGATTTCCTCGTGTCATTTTTTTATGGAGTTTTTCGTTTCGCATAGGCTGCAACAAATTCAAAAATTCAAAATAATGTGGTGGACAGATTACTGACAGATATTGATACCATAATACCATGGTATAGTGAATACTACAATAGACATCATTCCGTAGTACACGCTGATTTTCGCGTTATGTAGACGAGTATATGTTGACGTATGCGTTGTTTCGCATTTGGATAAAATAGTTCTCTTCGATTCCATTGAAAAAAGAAAAAAAACAATGGAATACTTCTAACGTTTTTGTTTGGGCTGTCAGAAGGCTTTTTTGTTGTTTACCCTGATTTTTATTTAAATGGAACTTTAAGAACTTCTTCCTACTTTTATATTTTAAATATATTTGCTTGCGAATCAATTTGAACACTCAGAATAATAAATTGGCCAAACACAGCCGATTGCACGAAAACAGAAATCTAGTTTGAGACACAATACTACGAGTATTTGACATTTATACATTTTGACATAAAATCGGGGAGAGAAATTTCGATTGAATGAAAACGAGAAGCGAGATTTCGATTTTGAAAAAATGAGGGTTAATGGTTTTAAGTCACTCTTCTTCTTCGGAACGTGGAGAAAAGCCCAAACGAAAACGACATAATACACTGTGATTACTTACTTTGAATTGTCAAAAAATCTACGAAGAATCGTCAGCAGAGAGAAAGTGGCGCTGTAATCAGTAAGAATGTGGTATACCACAAAAAAAATCGCGAATCTCAATACCAGGTATGTTACGTGGTATACCAGTTTTTAAAGTGGCATTGTAATGACAGACATGTGGTATAGAAAATAGTACTGCTATACTACGGTATCAATACTAGCAGTCTGTCCACTATATATGTTGTTACTTTGCCAATACTTTGAAATCGGTTTATTTTATTTGATTTTAACTAAAAAAAATAGTAAAATGTCAATGTGCAGGATTGTGCCCCCAGTTTGCTTTATGATTTTAGCAAACGTTTTAATTATAGTGATCTTAGAAAACCTATAAAATGTAATAAATTGTATGTATAAATGATCTATCGAAGACTTATTAACGTCTGCTTAGCAAACCGGCACGATGCCAGTCAGCAACCTGCAGTGTTTCCTACTGAGGGACAGCAGAAAAGCCGCAGACCTCTTAGAGAGGTCGGGAAGTATTTACTTGATCTGCTGGCAATCTGGGGAGTCATGCGATCCGCATTATGCTCCTATAAAACCCTACTATCAATTGAAGCCCTAAGCCTCTCCTCTGAGCCCTACCTATCAAGTTTGTCGGCGATATCATTTCCAGTGATGCTATTGTAGCCTGGGACCCAGACAAGATTCAGTGAACTTACCTTTCCGACTGCGTTTAGTCTTGCATTCTCGAATTACAATAGTTTGGAAGTTGTAAAGGGACTCAGCAATGCTCAGCTTGACGATTTTTAACAATAAAGTTCGTTGCCATCAGGATTGCTTTTATCTCCGTTTGAAAGACAGGTGCAAGTTGTCGTCCTCCAGAAAGACACTAGCCCCGCGTCCTGATCCAGTTTTGGAGTCATCCGTGAAGACCGGGATATGTCGCCCTGGCTCAGATTCCGACCAAAACCAGTCTTGAGCACATGGAAAGTTGATTTCGTATTTTTTTCGCATGAATTCTGGTGTCATTGCATCAGACGTCATATCAGCAAGATCGTAAAAGCTCCAGTGCGTGTTGTAACGAAGACCACTTCTTTTTAAACGGAAGATGGCTATGAGAGTGCAACCCGTGACATGAATCTCAAGGGGAGGGAGATTCATCAGCTTGCCTAGAGCATTTCAGTCTGGTAAAAGCAGCAATGGCGTATTTTCATCAGAGCTTGTTCATCTCATAGCCGTCTTGCCGACAGCTCCTTTTCACTGTCAGAAGGCCGACAGCACCATAGAGGCTTTCGGCATAAAACGTTTAGGCCAGACAAGTTCTGCTATCCAGAATAACATCCAAATACTAAGCTTCCTTGGAGAATTGGATGGTGATGCGTTTATGCACTTGATGAGTCAGACCAGTTAGCTTCCTCCTTCTCGTAAAGAGAACAATCTCAGTTTTGAGAGGATTGACTGAAAGCAAACTAGTACTATTTTAGTTACTTAAAATTAGTAATATTAACCTTATTTAATATTCGTTGTTTTAATATTTAATATACTCGTATGAGCAGTTTCAGAACAACTATTTATTAAGTACATAGTGTTTCGGATAAAGTGTCAGAAACATCATGGACTGATTCCTTGACTTATTAAAGAAAAAAATTGTATTGAGAGTTGGCATTTTAAATGCCTCTTATTATCTTCACAATTTATACTCATGAGGTAACAATATTGTTTGATTCGACGTCATAAGTTTTAATCAACCAAAAATTAATAATTTACTTTTGCTGTAGAGTCATTTAACTAAAAGCTATGTGTCAATTACTATAGGTTAAGTTAGGTTAAACAGGGGTACGATGGACATGCCATCACACAGACACCAGGCACCAACACGGGCCCAATCTCCCTGGTCAAACACCCAATTTCTTTCCAAAAGCCAGTAAGGCCTTTGAAGTTCGTGCCGTCTATTTCCTCTGGGCTTTCAAAAAAGTATTTCCCTAAAAATTTTCTTCCACTACGCGATATTGCCTCGCATTCACACAGTATGTGTGTTATGTCCTCAACTGTTTGCAGATCACGGTAGAGTCTGGAAGTGTCCGTATCTGACAATTTGTCTCTCTGTGCGTGTTTCAGGATTCCTATTACTATCCTAAGCTTAATCCTGTTTAATTTTATTAACTTCCTACAAATTTTGCCGTCAAAAAGCGGCTACAGGTCCTTGGATACCCTGTGTCCTTCAAGACTTGACCACCTTAGGTTGGCAGTCTTTGTGGTTTGATGGCAACCCCTATATTGTCGAGTAGACCTTTTCTTGCAGCTCATCCGCTTGTTCATTTCCTTTAATACTGCAGTGTCCTAGCACCGAGCACAGTCTTAACCGACTAACTGCATAGTGCCTTGAGCACAGTGCGACACCCCCTGACTGTATCAGAGTTGATGTTGGTGGATTCCATTGCTTTGAATGCGGCCTGGCTATAGATGTAGACAGCGATATCTCTTTCGGATACCGATCTCATCTGCATTTGCTCTGCCGTCCTGAGGACAGGCAGAACCTCTGCGCGGAAGACACTGCTTGCTTCCGGTAGTCTTATAGACATAGTCTTCTGAGAAGATACCAGAATCTGTTCCTTCCTATGTTTTCGAGCAATCTATGAAAATTGCAATTTCATTTGTTCTGATTATTGCATTTTTTCCCCGGTCCTCATACATTAGTCCGGATATATTATATCATACGGGATGTCGAAGTCAAAGAAGGGAGGAATTTCATCCGTTAGAATTGGATTGCTGGCAGTAGCTCCACTAGGACCGTGGCATGTCCGAAGCTACTCCTCTTAAATTAACCCAGATTAGTGAGTCGTATCGCACTGTTATCAGTAAGTGATCTGTAAATCAAGCTGTGTTAGGTGTAGAAACGTGTCAAATGCTGCTGTACCGGTGATACGGAGCGCACCTGTACTGGCAATGGAAGCAGTCCTTTGAACCGCCACTAATTTTAAGTAAACCGTTTTCTTCTTTGTTGTGCGCCATATGTAAGTATGGGTCTTACCACCACCGTATACAGCCAGTACACCATAGCAGGTTTTAATCCCAAATTTTTCCTACTGCTCTTTTGCAGAACCATTTCTCATCTAGTGGAGTCCTCAATTGATCTAACTGTCTCCAGTTAAATTCGCAAAAGGTTTTACCATTACGCTCTCAATTGCAGTCTGTGTGGCAAAATATGTTGTCACTTGATAATTTATAATAGTTCTCGTTCAATGTTAACAATCGCAGGCACCGCAAGGACCTACTCTGATTGAATTTTCCGCCTAATCGAACGTAGAAGACCAGTGGCATCACTGCCAAGTCAGTTTCAGTTTATATGCATTTTTATTGTTTCACTTAATTCACTCTTACTTGCTAGACAAAAAAATGCTTAAAAGTTAGCTTAATTAACTTAAAATTATCTTATTCTAACTTACTGGCCCCATGCGGGCACTCTAAGTTAAACCTAACACTTAAATTATGTCTTTCGACGTACCTTACTACTATACTATACTATTTCTATTAATTACAATTAAAACTAAGAAAACATTTTTTACAAAAAAAACTTAGTAACAGGACTGTTCTTTTTATTTTATTATAAAACTTAAAACTAAAATCCTACAAACTACCTACAAATAAATTTTAATCTACTTAACCCACTTACATACATCTAATACATACATGTATACATATATATATATATACATAATATATATATACTTAATATATATACATATGCATATACATATATATATACATATAAGTTGTTGTTTTTTTTTTTTTTGATTTTTTATTTTTATTAATTTTTTTTTTTTTTTTTTATATATATTTTTTTTTTTCTTAAATCTAACTTACTCCTACTTAAAACTATGTAAGCCGGCCAACGCTAAAACAAAAATTAGGCGACCCACTTTGCTTCACAAGCTATCAAGTATTGGAGGAATTCGACGACGAAGCATCCTCTCCTTCAATAAGCCACCAAAATTGTTGGTGCTGCTGAGCAACATACCTCATGTCGCGACTCCCTACCGCTCTACTGAACCGGAGACGCTCCGCACTGCCGTGTGCGACGTCTCTGTCGTAGTTGAGTCGCCTGTCCGCAGCTGTTCGAGCGACGTGGAAGATTAGCGGCACCGCCAATCTGTCCTGGATCAGACCTTTACTATCTAAGTAGAGGAACGCTTCTGGAGGAATAAAGCCGTCAAAGCGAACTCTCTCGTGATACATATAATTAGGGTAGTAAGCCCCGGAAATCAGGTTGTTCGATGAGGTCATTGCTCTTGCAATATGCCTTCGAGTCAACTTAATGACGAAATTGTCCACTCTTATTAGATTCGCCCTATTGTACAAGACCTCGTTACGATAGAATTTTATGTACTCAGATTCTGGTGTTCTGTATAAGCGAAGACAAGTCCTAAGACAAGCCCTCTCAAACACCCGAATCTTTTCCAATAAACTTGCTCTCACGTTGAACCACACAGGACATCCAAATACAAGCATGGGCCTGATAAGGGCCATGTAGCAGATCACCTTCACCCTCGCATCGAGTTGGCTGTTATAAAACAGTCTCCTTGTAAGGGCAAAAGCACCTCTGGCTCTGGCCAGAGCAACATCTATATGTTTGTTAAAATATAGATATTGATCTAGCCAGATCCCAAGGTATCTGACTACATTTCGACAAGCAAGTGGCTGTCCATGTTGTCCGACGATAGAGAACTTTCGAGAATTCTTTCTGGTATCCCTAGAGGCCCCAGACAAAGGCGTTCTAAACAGAATGGTTTCCGACTTCTGAAAGTTGATTTTCAGCTTCCAGTCATCGCAATATCGCTTAATTTTTTCGAAGTCACGTTGCAAAAGCATATTAATGACCTCAATTTTTGGACCTGATCTGTACGCGATTAAGTCGTCTGCGTACGCTATGCTGTGGGGAAGTGAACCTATCAGATCACTTGTATAAATGTTGAATAGGATCGGCGAATTTACCGCACCTTGTTGCAGACCGTTTTTAATGTTAAATGTTCCAGCAGAAGTCACATCGCCATTTTTCACGATGAACTGTCTACTAGAGAGCATATTAAAAAGAATATACAGCAGTGGTTTACTAATGCCCATCCTGTCCAGCTTGAAGAAGAGTCCCTCTAACCATACGGTATCGAAGGCCTTTTCCAAGTCAATTAGGCAGGCACCAGTGCACTGTTTTTTGCTTTTGTTCCATTGGATATCAGAAACCAGTTTAGACGCGGCATGAATGATATCATGCCCCGCCTTGAAACCGAATTGATTATCCGGAACTATATGTTTGTCCTCAACCCACTTAGTCAGGACTCTATTGATTACCTTCTCGAAAACCTTACTGATGTTTGGAAGAAGACTGATCGAGCGGAGATTCGCCGGATTGGATGTGTCTTTATTCCTTTTGGGAATGGGATGTACCACCGCAGTTTTCCAATGCGCTGGATAATGTGCATTATTCATTGCATTATTAAACAGGGTGGTATAAATGTTCACCGCTTCTAGTGGGAGATGTCGAAGCACAATGTTCGGTATTTCATCGGTTCCCACTGATTTCTTACTTCTAAGTGATTCGAAGATCGTTTGGAGATCTTCCTTCGAAATGAACGGTGGTAATACCCTTTCGTTGGTGATGACATTATTTGTCATATTCTCGTCACTGAACTGGGTGAAACCCGAGTTCTCGAATCGCCAATTCACAATTTCATTTCGAAGGCAGAAGTTGTGCACAAGGACTTGACTCTCCAGGTCGTGGTTCGGGCCAATGATGTCATTCGCCTTGTACACTTCCTGGAAAGTCGCTCCTATAGCCTCTACCTTCTCCTGCGGATCCTCGATCACAAAGAAGTTGTCATCATCAACTGCCTCATTTGGATCTATACCTGCTGCTACAAGTATTTGTTCGTTGTTCGTCGTTCGGGCGATTTTGAGACATGGAAGGTCGTTTTGATTATTTCTCCGAAATATTTTATTTATTTGCGGGAACATATTCGGGTTGCTGGTGTTTACAGCCCGAATTTTATTGTTCCAATACAAACTTACAGAATTTCTGTAATTTTCCTTTATTAATATCTGGAGGTTTTTAATCGACGACTTCAGTGTCATGATCTCCGGGTTATGTCTGTCAGTAAACTGTCTGTACAAGGTTTTTAGTCTTGACAGCAGCCTACTTTTTTGTCGGTGCAGTGCGTCAATAGTTGCATTGCGGAATAAGTCTTCTTCGTCAGTGTGTTGATACCGAGGTATCGTTCTGTCCATTGTTCGTTTGATTGTATCGTCCATTAGTCTAAGATACCTGTCAATCTCCTCGTTTGACAGATTTCTGTTGGACGGTGGGTAGAGCGAATTCGAGGAGAGTGCTCTAGTCAGTGTTCTGGTGAAGTGTGTCCAACGCACTCTACTATAATTGTAAGAATGCCTTTGAACAAACTCGTCCAATTCCGCAATTTCGTTGGGAACAGTTATTTCGGTGCTGAGACAGCAATGGTCACTGTCATACACGAAAGTCCGTAGACAGTTTGTAGTTTGTTGGTTAGTGCATGTCAGTTGTATTCGTGAGTCGAACAGCAGAAGATCCAAATAGGACCCGTGTCTGGGAAACGACGGACTATCCGTCGCCTTAAGCCCGAGTCGATACATTATACTGTGCTGACCCCACCAACTGAATAGTAGGTTCCCTCTAGTATTTGGTGTATCATTACCACAATCTCTATGTTTGGCGTTGAAATCTCCGCCGATAATAAAATAGTTGTCTTCCAATTCCAGCCTTAGGAATCGAAAAAGTGTCTCGAGCTCTGAGATGAATAAGGTGGATTGAGTAGCCTTAGGTTCATAGACAGACACCATGTACAACCGCTTTCCACTACGGAGAGGAATGTACATGACGCATGCTTCCAGCACCTGAAACCTACGTATCACACGACTGTATACACTTTTGAAACGCAGTCCCTTTCTTACAAAGATCGCAACACCTCCTCCTTGAATGGAATTGGGTCGGTTTCTTCGTAATATTTCATATCTTCTGTGCCTCATTTTGTGTCTTTTGGTAAGCTTAGTTTCGCTAACCAAAAGCACATCAGGGGCTTGGTCTTTAAGCAACTTAAACAGTGCGGCTCTTCGTTCGAACCTAATCAGTGAATTCACATTCACTGCAAGGACCTTCAGGTTTTGCTCCGCCATGTACGTACCCATTACGACTGGAGGTGCGTTAGGCCCGGCAGCAGCGCGTATATTTGATCTACCCGCGTAGCCTGTTCCTGTATTTGACGCTGAAGCTGAGCCATCTGCCCCTGAATAGAGAGCAAGATAGCCAGCATGTCAGGTACAGGTTCAGGTGCTCTAGCCGCTGAGGCCTGAGAAACTACCTTTGCTTGTTGTACCGTATTTCCCCCACCTGCCGCCATTTGGGCGTAGGTAACATGGGGAGTAACGGCTGGAGTTTGTGAATGCACGGGTGGACGTTTAACTTCCACTTTCTGCTGCCGGGCCAGATTTATTCTTTTGATGTACTGGAATTTGGGACAACCCCGATAATTTGCGGTGTGTCCCGTGTTCCTACATAACGCGCAAGAGAGCTGGCTTTTTTCAGACGTTCCGTCCTTACCTAGAACGCATTCCTCTGACTTGTGGTTCTTTCCATACTTCACGCATCGAGGCTGCATTTCGCAGTTCGACGCGGCGTGCCCGAACCTTTGGCAGCGAACACATTGTAAGATGTTTTCGCTCCTCTTTAATTTTTCCCAGTGTACAACCTGGTAGTCTAGGACTTTTATACTCCTTAGACCATCCAGTTTGCTGTTGGGACTTAGCTGAACCAGGAAGAACGGTAGTTACCGCTTCTCCCTTTTGGCTCTAGCCGTGACAAATGGCTTGACCCCCACGAATTTGAGCCCTTCGCACTCCTTCTCTTTCAGCAGTGCAAGGAGCTCCTCCGGATCAGTCGACGGTTCTAACCCCCTCAGCAGCATTGTCTGCAGCTTCTCCCCCTTCGGGGTGTAGGAGAAGAACTCCGTCGTCGAATCCTTCAATAAACTTTTAATTTTGTGGTAGCGCTCCACTGTATTGCAGTGGATCGCATGCCTATCTAATGATAATCTTTTTATAAAAAAGTTGTTGCCTATGGCCGACTTACACAGTTCTATTGTCTCTTTGAGTTCCATTTTGTATGTATTTATAGGTGGAACCCTTTGTTTTGCAATTTGCTGTTTCTGCTGTTGTTGTTGCTGTTGCTGTTGTTTTTGCTGCTGCTGTTGTTGTTTCTGCTGCTGCTGCTGCTGTTTTTGCTGCTGCCGTTGTTGTGGTTGCACTTGTTGTTTTTGCTGGTGGTTTTTAAGTTTTTGTTGGTGTTTGTGTAGCACCTGCGCTATTGTGTTTGTTTGTTGTTGTTGGCTCTGATTTTGAGTTAGCTGCGTTTGTTGTTGCTGCTGGGATTGCTGTTGCTCTTCCCTCTTCCTTCTTAGCATTTGCTTTCCTTTAATGGCTAGTACTCTTTGTTGTAGCATTTTGATGCTACTACTAATTGACTCCATTTCTTCCTCTTCGTCTTCCGATTCGGTTGACGCCAAGGAAGCGAAGCTGTTCCCTTTCTGATGTTGGTGAACATCTGAAGCGAATGGGTTGCTGTCGGTAAATTGTCCGGGCGTTGATTGCGCCCCTTCCCTCACTCCACCAAGCAGAGTGGAAGTTGGTAGGGAGGGGCGTTGTGCTAAGGTGGCAGTTGGCCTTAGCGCCCTCCTTCTCTTTGTCTTCGGTTCTGTTTGGCTTGAACCACTTGACGCCTCGCCTGATTTATCTGCGGATCCCGTTACTGGCATAACGGACCGCTCTTCACCATCCATCGCGTGATGATTTTATCACTCACTATCACTCTATCAGTTTATTTTGTTTTTTTTTTTTTTCAATTGAACAAAAAAAAAAAAAAAAAAGTCTATTCGACCCGGAGTCGAACCTGCTACCTTTCACTTGGTAACCGGGCGCACTACCTCTGGACTAATTGGAGCCCTATATCACTTTTGTCAAATTCTTTTATACTGGTATTACTACCCAACCGAAAGCCGAAACACGTCAATACTCAGTTTCAGTTTCAGTTTTTATGCATTTTTATTTATATTTCTTAATTTACTCTTACATGCTAGACAAAAAAACGCTTAAAAATTAGCTTAAATAACTTAGAGATAATCTTATACTAACTTACTGGCCCCATGCGGGCACTCTAAGTTAAACCTAACACTTAAACTATGTCTTTCGACGGATCTTACAGTCTATATTTATTTTTATATTTAACGGAACTAAAACTAAGAAAATCAATTTTAAGTAAAAACTTAGTATATGGACATATTATTTTTTTTATAAAACTTAAACCTAAAAGCCTACATACTACCTAAAAATAAATCTTAATCTACTTAAACTACTTACATCTAATATGTACATTTTTTTTTTTTTTTTTTTATATTTTTATTTATTTTTTTTTTGGTTTTATATATTTTTTTTCTTACAATCTAACTTAAACCTACCTAAAACTATGTAAGCCGGCCATGGCTAAAAAAAAACAAAAATTAGGCTGGACCACTCTGCTTCACATGAAGCTACTTATCACTGGAGGAGTTCGACTACGAAGCATCTTCGCCTTCTTCAAGCCACCAAAATTGCTGGTGCTGCTGAGCAACATCCCTCCTGTCGCGAGTCCCTACCGCTCTACTGAACCGGAGACGCTCCGCACTGCCATGTGCGACGTCTCTGTCGTAGTTGAGTCGCCTGTCCGCAGCTGTTCGAGCGACGTGGAAGATTAGCGGCACCGCCAATCTGTCCTGGATCAGACCTTTACTATCTAGATAGAGGAACGCTTCTGGAGGAATAAAGCCGTCAAGGCGAGCTCTCTCGTGATACATATAATTGGGGTAGTAAGCCCCTGAGATCAGGTTGTTCGATGAGGTCATTGCTCTCGCAATGTGCCTTCGAGTCAACTTAATGACGAAATTGTCCACTCTTATCAGGTTCGCCGTATTGTATAAGACCTCGTTAGGATAGAATTTTATGTACTCAGACTCTGGTGTTCTGTATAAGCGAAGACAAGTCCTAAGACAAGCCCTCTCAAACACCCGAATCTTTTCCAATAAACTTGCTCTCACGTTGAACCACACGGGACACCCAAATACAAGCATGGGCCTGATAAGAGCCATGTAACAGATTACCTTCACCCTCGCATCGAGTTGGCTGTTATAAAACAGTCTCTTTGTAAGGGCAAAAGCACCCTTAGCTCTGGCCAGAGCAACATCTATATGTTTGTTAAAATACAGATATTGATCCAGCCAGATCCCAAGATATCTGACTACATTTCGACAAGCAAGTGGCTGTCCATGTTGTCCGACGATAGAGAACTTTCGCCAATTCTTTCTGGTATCCCTAGAGGCCCCAGACAAAGGCGTCCTAAACAGAATGGTTTCCGACTTCTGAAAGTTGATTTTCAACTTCCAGTCATCGCAATATTGTTTAATTTTATCGAAGTCACGTTGCAAAAGTATGTTAATGACCTCAATCTTTGGACCTGATTTGTACGCGATTAAGTCGTCTGCGTACGCTATGCTGTGGGGAAGTGAACCTATCAGATCACTTGTGTAAATGTTGAATAGGATCGGCGAATTTACCGCACCCTGTTGCAGACCGTTTTTAATGTTAAATATTCCAGCAGAAGTCACATCGCCATTCTTCACGATGAACTGTCTACTGGAGAGCATATCAAAAAGAATATACAGCAGTGGTTTACTAATGCCCAACCTGTCCAGCTTGAAAAAGAGTCCTTCTAGCCATACGGTATCGAAGGCCTTCTCCAAGTCAATCAGGCAGGCACCAGTGCACTGGTTCTTGCTTTTGTTCCATTGGATATCAGAAACCAGTTTCGACACAGCATGAATGATGTCATGCCCCGCCTTGAAACCGAATTGATTATCCGGAACTATATGTTTGTCCTCAACCCACTTAGTCAGGACTCTATTGATTACCTTCTCGAAAACCTTACTGATGTTTGGAAGAAGACTGATCGAGCGGAGATTCGCCGGATTGGATGTGTCTTTATTCCTTTTGGGAATGGGATGTACCACCGCAGTTTTCCAATGCGCTGGATAATGTGCATTATTCATTGCATTATTAAACAGGGTGGTATAAATGTTCACCGCTTCTAGTGGGAGATGTCGAAGCACAATGTTCGGTATTTCATCGGTTCCCACTGATTTCTTACTCCTAAGTGATTCGAAGATCGTTTGGAGCTCTTCCTTCGAAATGAACGGCTGTAGTACCCTGCCATTGGTGATGACATTATTTGACCTATTTTCGTCACTAAACTGGGTGAAGCCCGAGCTCTCGATTCGCCAATTCTCAATTTCATTTCGAAGGCAGAAATTGTGCACAAGGACTCGATTCTCCAGATCGTGGTTCGGGCCAATGATAGCATTAGCCTTATACACTTCCTGGAAAGTCGCTCCTATAGCCTCTACCTGCTCCTGCGGATCCTCGATCACAAAGAAGTTATCATCATCAACAGCCTCATTTGGATCTATGCCTGCTGTTACAAGTATTTGTTCGTTGTTCGTCGTTCGGGTGATTCTAAGACATGGAAGGTCGTTCTGATTATTCCTCCGAAATATTTTATTTATTTGCGGGAACATATTCGGGTTGCTGGTGTTTACAGCCCGAATTTTGTTGTTCCAATACAAATTTACAGAGTTTCTGTAATTTTCCTTTATTAATATCTGGAGGTTTTTAATCGACGACTTCAGTGTCATGATCTCCGGGTTATGTCTGTCGGTAAACTGTCTGTACAAGGTTTTTAGTCTTGACAACAGCCTACTTTTTTGTCGGTGCAGTGCGTCAATAGTTGCGTTGCGGAATAAGTCTTCGTCGTCAGTGTGTTGATACCGAGGTATCGTTTTGTCCATCGTTCGTTTGATTGTCTCGTCCATTAGTCTTAGATACCTGTCAGTCTCCTCGTTTGACAGATTTCTGTTGGATGGTGGGTAGAGCGAATTCGAGGAGAGTGCTCTAGTCAGTGTTCTGGTGAAGTGTGTCCAACGCACCCTACTATAATTGTAGGAATGCCTTTGCACAAACTCATTCAATTCCGCAATTTCGTTGGGAACAGTTATTTCGGTGCTGAGACCGCAATGGTCACTGTCATACACGAAAGTGCGCAAACAGTTTGTAGTTTGTTGGTTAGTACGTGTCAGTTGTATTCGTGAGTCGAACAGGAGAAGATCCAAATAGGACCCGTGTCTGGGAAACGACGGACTATCCGTCGCCTTAAGCCCGAGTCGATACGTTATGCTGTGTTGACCCCACCAATTGAATAGTAGGTTCCCTCTAGTATTTGGTGTATTATTTCCCCACTCACTATGTTTGGCGTTGAAATCTCCGCCGATAATAAAATAGTTGTCTTCCAATTCCAGCCTTAGGAATCGAAAAAGTGTCTCGAGCTCTGAGATGAATAAGGTGGATTGAGTAGCCTTAGGTGCATAGACAGACACCATGTACAGCCGCTTTCCACTACGGAGGGGAATATACACGATGCATGCTTCCAGCACCTGGAACCTACGTACTACACGACTGTATACTCTTTTAAAACGTATACCTTTTCTTACGAAAATCGCAACGCCACCTCCCTGAATGGAGTTGGGTCGGTTTCTCCGTACTATTTTGTATCTCCTGTGCCTCATTTTGTGTCTCTTGGTCAGCTTAGTTTCGCTAACCAAAAGCACATCAGGGGCTTGGTCTTTAAGCAACTTAAATAGTGCGGCTCGTCGTTCTAACCTAATCAGTGAATTCACATTCACTGCAAGGACCTTCAGGGTCTGCTCCGCCACTTGCGTACCCATTACGACAAAAGGTGCGTTAGGCCAGGCAGCAGCGCCTATACTTGATCCACCCGCGCGGTCTGTTTAGTTAAATGACGTTGTAGCTGAGCCATCTGCCCCTGGATAGAGAGCAAGATAGCTAGCATGTCAGGTACTGGTTCCGGTGCTCTAGGCGCTGGGGCCTGAGAAGCTACCTTCACTTGCTGTACCGTATTTCCCCCACCTGCCGCCATTTGGGCGTAGGTAACATGGGGAGTAACGGCTGGAGTTTGTGAATGCACGGGTGGACGTTTAACTTCCACTTTCTGCTGCCGGGCCAGATTTATTCTTTTGATGTACTGGAATTTGGGACAACCCCGATAATTTGCGGTGTGTCCCGTGTTCCTACATAACGCGCAAGAGAGCTGGCTTTTTTCAGACGTTCCGTCCTTACCTAGAACGCATTCCTCTGACTTGTGGTTCTTTCCGCACTTTACGCATCGAGGCTGCATTTCGCAGTTCGACGCGGCGTGCCCGAACCTTTGGCAGCGAACACATTGTAAAATGTTGTCGCCCCGTTTTACTTTTTCCCAGTGTACAACCTGGTAGTCCAGGACTTTGATGCTCCTTAGACCATCCAGTTTGCTGTTGGGACTTAGCTGAACCAGGAAGAACGGTAGTTTCCGCATCTCCCTTTTGGCTCTGGCTGTGGTGAAAGGCTTAACCCCCACGAATTGGAGCCCTTCGCACTCTTTCTCTTTCAGCAGTGCAAGGAGCTCCTCCGGATCAGTCGACGGTTCTAATCCCCTCAGCAGCATTGTTTGCATCTTTTCACCCTTCGGGGTGTAGGAGAAGAACTCCGTCGTCGAATCCTTCAGTAAATTTTTTATTTTGTGATAGCGCTCCACTGTGTTACAATGGATCGCATGCCTATCTAACGATAATCTTTTTATAAAAAAATTGTTGCCTATGGCCGACTTACACAGTTCTATGGTGTCCTTTAATTCCAATTTGAAAGTGTTAATTGGTGGCACTTTCGGTTTAGTGGATTTCTGCTCTTGCTGTTGTTGTTGTTTCTGCTGCTGTTGTTGTTGTTGTTGTTGTTGATGTTGCAGCTGTTGTTGTTGCTGCTTGTTCTGCTGCCGTTGCTGCTGCTCTTGTTGCTGCTTAATCGGTTGAGATTTTTGTTGTTTGTGTGCATCTGTCTTTTTCTGCTGCTCTTGTGCAGGTTTCTGGATGTTTTGTTTTTCCATTGATTGTATCTGTTGTTGTTGTGCAATCTCCACGGTTGTGTTTGACTGCTGTTGAGGTTTCTGGAGTTGCTGCTGCTTCTCCATCTCCCTCCTTGCCATTTGCTTAGCTCTTATTGCCAGCACTTTTTGTTGCAGCTGCTCATTGGTACTGCTCAGGGCTTCGACCTCGTCGTCTTCGTCATCTGACTCGGATGCAGCTAGGGATGCAAAGCTGTTGTCTGCTCCCATGTATTGTGACTCCCCTTCGTCGCGTACATGCGGACCGTTGTTATTGTCCGATTCTTTCCTCTTTTGCTTTACTACTGCTGCGTTTGTCGATATCATCGCAGCCCTCTTCTTCACTCTACCATTCAGCATTTCTAAGGAAGCTGAAAGGTAAGTGCGTTTTATGAGATTCGGAGTCGGCTTCAGCTTTCTCCTCCTCTTAATGGCTATGTCCGTTGTTTTCGTTGTTTTTGGTTTTAATTTTGAGTAGTGGACTGTAACGGATTGATCGTCAGACGACAACATGCCATCTGCTGATCCCGCTATTGGGATAGCGGACCGCTTACTTCCACTCATGTAACTTTGTTCTACTTTGTTTTTCACAATAATTGTTTTTTTTTATTATATTGAATGGAAATAAAAGGGGAAAGGAAATAAAAACTTTAGCAGATGCTGGGAAGCGAACCACAACCCCGAGATTTGCCGTCCGAGTCTTTAACACCTCGTCTACCGAGCACTTGAGAAAATAACTGCCTAAAAGTCTACTTCTTATTTTTCTTCACTTTTTTTTTTTTCTTCACTTCTAAAGCCGAAACACAAAACACATCTGCTCACCGTGGAGGTCTATGAACGACTGTGACACGTCAATACTCTACGGAGCTCAATGAACGACTGGCATCACTGCCAAAGAGCAGGCACAGCGGCCGCCTTTGACGTATTAGGTTTCAACCTGCCACAGCAAAGAACCTTCTGGTTCGAGGACGAATGGCAGAAAGGTAAACCAGGAAAAATGCAGAAAAGAACTAGAAAGTCTACGAGAGGAAGAAAAGTGAACAAAATAGGCTCCTCAGAAGAAAAAAGAAAGAGTACGGGAAGCCTTCTATCGAGACCTTAGCGAGGTGCTACCGGTAGAATGAAGTACGGAAGTTTTACCAAACTAACATGCCAAAGCTATAAAGCCCGTATAGAAATCTGCAATTATGGAGAAGGAAACATTTTAGTAGAATCACAGTCGGTGCTGAGAATCTGGGAGGATTATTTCCGCCGAATTGTTTTGTAATATAATATATTTGGTATTGTTTTCTGTGAAAAGTGAAATGTCATTAAAGACGATTATAATCCTTATTAAACAACGATTTAATAAAAGTAATTTTCTGATTCATTTTCAAAATAAATGCGTAGGTACTTGCTCACAGCTCCCTGTAATGATTCAAAACTATGAAAATACTTTGCTTTGTAAATCTTAGAACGTTATGTATCAGGTCAGAACCCTGAGACGGGCAAGGTAATTCCAGAAATTCATATAAAGTCATAGCACAACTTATGACTGCAATATACGAGTACATATAACTATTCAGACCAGACATAAGTAGAAGAGAAGTAGAAACATTGAAAACTAACATGCACTAGTATCTCGCTGGCTTTCGTCTCTGAATATCCTTTCGTCCCAATTACTTTCACCGATTGGGCTAACTATCAAGGTAATATAACTGTCTGCATATTTTCACCGGGTTTCGATTATGCTATATGAGATGTTTTAAATAATATATATTATAGTAACATATAATATGAAATGATTGAATTGATTGAATTGATAATTTTCATAAAATAAAAAGGTTTACATTTGGATATTTTAACTTTTAAGGCTATTCGGCGTAACAGTTTCATCCTGTTATATAGTGTTGTATAAATCGTTGGGTAATTTATCAATAAAGTAAATATAGCGTAAGTAAATATGTAGATAAGTCTACTGAAAGAGATTTCAGTAAAAGCTAATAAAAATCCTTTCATACTTATTACGCGAGTATTACATATTTTTTGTACGAATCAACGTTGAACCTTCATTGTATACTTTTGGATTTTGAAATTTAACGCTCTTTTATTATACATCATTGCTGAGACACAGAGTTTGTTTACTGCTGATATTTACCTATATTTGTTCTTGATTTTTTGTGTTCACATTTTTTCCTTATTATCTTTCTCGTTTACTGCCCACAAAGGTCAACCATTTCCCCTTTTTGAACTATTCTACGTTGACCTTTAAAGTTATTGAAGAGTGGGAGCACCCAGGGGTGTATGAGCCATTGATGCACTCTGCTAGTATGATACTTTGCAGAAGTAGCAACCGTAGGAAGAACGGACGGTCCATTAATCTCTATTCCGTAAGCAGACAGTAGAAAAAATTAGCAATTTGACTAGTTGACTGATTTTATGATTTCTCCAGTTTCCCTTGCATACTCGAACATTATGGGTCGGCAGAAATGAACTGATAATGGACGAGTGTTCCTCCGATGTTCACCATTTGAGCTGTTAAGCCTCAATGCAAAAACTGAGGCCATAAAAATGTTTGCATCTGATTCACCATCTGGTGATTTATTTTTTGCTTGTAGGCACCTTCCGCAGATGATCCATCACAGTCCCACTTACTTTGTAATGTAAGATTTCTTGGAAGTGCAAAATTCCCGCTAATTTTTGCTTTCTAAAAGCCGCCCTGCAGTATGATCCATCTTGTCTTGAAGTTTCAAGTTGATATTTCCGTGATTTCGTAATTTCCTGAAACTACCTCTATTTTGGCAACTGCTATAATTCTGTAGGATAGAAGAACAGAGAACCACGAGTACGTTGTGTTTTCTCAGGGAACTTCTCAAAATCTTATATTTTTCTTTCGACAGACCCAAATCCATAAACACGCAAAGTTTTCTCTCTATTATACAATGCGTTTGATTCGCAGTGGAGTTGCGGCAGAGACTGCCTTCGTTACATCGCATTACTAAAGGAGGATGCTCCTCCCCCTCTTCACCACCAAGACCAAACTTTCCCAACCACTCCTTTTTCCCCTGGGCTGGATCAAGGTGTCATACGACCCGTGCCGAGGATCAACCTGGCTGAGTCCCAGCATCTCCAAAAACAGCTCAGTCGCAAACGGAGTATCCGGATACTTGGCGACCTCCGGATTAACTAGCCTTATCTGTATACAGTGGATCTCTCTACAGATGGACCATCCTTTCTCCGCTGCTCGTGGGATCTATTAATGGATAAAATCTCAAAGAAAACAAAACCCAAGGCCGGTACTCCTTTAATACCGGACGGTAGAACGGTGACTGCACCAACTACCGGCAAGGCTCCTGCATTGTCGAGCGGAGGTAAAACTCTGGCACGCTATGGTGCACTACCCTCTAAAGGCAAACGCAACGAGCCTTAAAATAAATTTTCATGGAGTGATGAGAATGTGGCAAGCCATAGTGCTATCACTTCCTCCATCCCTAGCAGCAGCAAGTTTATTGCAGGCCACGAACTTGTCGCTGCTACTAAAACTCTCCCCCTAAGGACGAATCAGGGGCTCAGCCGCATCGGCAAGCTCCATCTAAGGCACTCTACTTAAGACGCCAGAATGCGTTACGCATTATCAAAACCTTCGTATCCATTCCGGAGGTTGAGAGAAGTGCGGACATAAAGAACAAGATTGAGTAGGCTAACAACATTCTTAAAGAGGGATTACCCACTGCTCCCAAAACGCTAAAAGACTCCTCCAAGCGCCAGAGATCGTTGATGGAAACCGTATCGGTTACCAAAAGACCCAAAACCTGGGCCATCCAACAGCACATCTCTGAGGTCTTTTAGCGAAGTCCTAAAAGACGCAATAAAGATCGCGGTAATCGACAGACACGACACCGACGGATCGATAGCACCTTAACGGTGGCAGTTGGTCAAGTTAAAGCTTTCGGGAAACCTCTTGGCCATCATGCGGGAAAACCCCGGACCACCTCTCATAACAAGCGACGCTGACTGGCACCAAGGCTTGGCGCAAGCCTATCGCATGTGCCCATCTTTTCACCAAAGCCATAGGTGGAGTAGGAGAGTTTTGGCCAGCTGCAAAATTCGAACTCCTTCTTATGGAGGATATCCATAGCAGACCTAGAATCCGCACCTGGATCGCAACTGAACCCTTCTCCCCAGAAAGCATTATGGAGATCATCAGGTTTAACAACCCGAACCCACTTTTATAATTTGTGCACGCTCAAGGGATTAGATACCTTTAAAATGCACACAGAGCAAGCGATGGAAAATTAGGGAGGATGGAAAGAGAGATACCGGTGAGCGTTGGTTTTAAATGTTTAAAGGTTATAATGACTAGGAAATAAAGAGCTAGGCAGGGCATTCCATAAGCGAGTTGTTCGGCTTAGGAACGAATCACGATATTTTAGAGTACGTCCAAAAGAGGGCTTGAGGGTATACTGACATGCATTCATATCGAGACGGTTAAGAGTTTGAAGGGGTGGAATGCTACTGGAGATTTCTATGGACCACTTGTGGTGGAAATAGCGATAAAACAGAGTGAGGCACGAGACATTACGTCGGTGTTCGATGGCGTCCATTGTTTGAGTGATATTAGTATCACCTATGAGTTTTATCGCACGGTTTTGAATCCTATCTAGCAATTTCGGGAGGATGAATGCCTTATATATTGAGGCCAGATTAAAGGGGGTGAAATATTTACACCGAATAGGTGATCATTCCAACGTAAGTTTTCATTGACACGCATACCGAGAATGGAAAGTTTATCGGTTTCAACGATGCAAGTCCCATCCATGGATAATGGCTGGGTGTTTAAATTTCGCTTTAACGCCAGCAGACAGCATTGTGTTTTGGAAGCATTAATTTCTACTCTGTTAGTGGTTCCCCAATTAGTTATGCTGTTAATATCAGAATTTAATAGGCTTAACATACGCTGTCGAAGAAAGAACGGAGCCCTGGGGCACACCAACATTTATCTTGTGAATATCAATCCTGAAACCATCCAAGACAACTTGAATTGAAAGTTCCGAAAGGTTATTGATAATCCATTGAAGAAGAGAGCCGTCGATCTCAAAAGCACGCATTTTCGACAAAAGAGCCTGATGCCAAAAACTGTCAAATGCCTTAGAAATGTCAAGTGCGACTGTCTTGCTTTCGCCAGATTGATGTACGCTTTGGTTCCACTTTTCGGTGAGACATGCCATCAGATTACCAGTGGACTTGTTGTAACGAAAACTATACTGGCGGTCGTTAAGAAGTTTTCGTGTTTCGAGGTATATCATTAGCTGACCGTTTATCAGCGTTTCCATGACCTTGGAAAGAACGGACGTAAGTGCAATGGGTCTGTAGGAGGAGAGAGAAGAAGATTCTCCTTTTTTAGGGACGGGCTGGACAAATACTGTTTTCCATTTTCTCGGAAAGAGTCCTAAGGAGTAGGATTGATGAAAAAGCTTGCGCAGTGGTTTCGCCAGCGGGGAAGAACACCTCTTCAGAAAGAGGGGAGATATACCATCTGGACCAGCGGATTTGTGAATGTTAAGATCTTTAAGAACTCTTGCTACTACACGAGTACATTGAAGATTTGACGCACTCAAGTGTAGACGGAGACAAAGCACAATCTGCGAGTGTTGAGCTGGCTGCAAAGTGTACATCAAGCAGATTGGCCTTGTCCAAAGAGCTGACAGCTGGAATGTCAACCAGCAAACCTAGGGGACATTGTAGTATTTTTTGCCTCAATTTTTGGTCGTATTGGAATTTTACAAGTTTAAGAAAGGCGTTGCAGTCATTTCTGGCTCGTTCGAACTTTGTTCGGTTTTCCTCTGTTGGGCTGGTCTTGAGGGACCGAAAAAACATTTCTCTAACCAGCCACCCAGAATTGTGTATACTGAAATCGCCCGTAATAACGATTTCAGTGTGAGGATATAGGGATACAATTCTTTGAATGGAGTCAGACAGCGCATCAAACTCATTAAAAGTCGAATTGCTGTCCAGTTTGGGGCTTCTGTAAATAAATCAGTAGTGGATAATTTGCTTACGGATATGGAATTTTAACCATGAAATTGAATTCCGGATTGGAGTTTGGTAAGCTACATCATTACGCACGTAAATGACGAGACCGCAGTGAGAGAAGGATAATGGCACTAGTTCGTAGTCAGGTAGCTTCAGATCAGAGTGATCTGAGAGATGTGGACGAGGATCTACCTGTGTTTCACTAAGTGCCAAAACAGCTGGTCTGTATTTGCAGACGTGGACGTCCGCAGAAAAGGGTTACTTTTTAGCCCGCGTATTTTGGCAATATCCACTCTGAATTCCCGAGTCATTATAAAGAATGACAAAGCGCAGATGAGAAGTACAAATTCAGAGTTGGTTTACCGAATCAAATTGTTGTAGGTGTTATGCCCTTACAACAATACGAAACAGCACACCAACAAAATTCATACCCATTGCCCGCTATCCATCGGTTGTTGCATACACTCAGTCACTGCACGCGCTGTATGACAATGTAATACAGCGACGGCAGTGACAATGAAATACAGCGACGGCAGTGACCGAGTGCAAGCAACAGTTTGACCAGCAGCAGGAAGGTTGGGATGCACGCACTGTGGATGTGGATTTCGGTTTCACTGCACTCGCGCGTTGTTGTTGTTTTTTTGTGTTTTTTTTTGCAAGCACAGTGAACTTTGTTGTTTGTGCGTGTACACTTGTCGATGGTCAGCTCCGCAGTTGAACCTGAAGTACTAAGAAATCTCTTAAACCTCTAGCGCAAACTGAGGGCAGGATTCGGTTCGATTTCTAGTCAATACAGCTAAGGGCTTATAAAAAGAATGAGCTGGATGCTGATAAGTAACCTCCTCCTGCTTTAAATGAAACTTTAAACTCAATCTTAGATATTGGAGAGGCGATATCCTTTTCAGAAACGGAAAGCGACGACTCCAAGTTATCCGAGGCGACAATTAAGCCGTCGGCCTCCTCTTCTGATACTCTGACGGAAATGGAAACCGACGACGAATTAAAAAGAGATCCTATACGATCAAAGGAAGAAGATGAGCTCTTGAGCACATCTTCAGAATCAAATCTTGAACCGAACCGTGGTGGAGGATATTCTGGTAAATTGTAGCAATGATACGGTTTCTCCAGATTAATCTCCATCACTCAAAACAGGCATCGACCGCACTTACTCTGCGTCTTTCCAAAAATGCAAAAGACATCATCCTAATTCAGGAACCGTATATCGTAGAAGCCGTTGTTCGTGAACTTGGGACACCTGTATATGCTCCGTTCTATAGAAGAGACAAAGATAAGATTAGAACTTGTATATTACTGAAACGTAGCCTTAATGCATTTTTACTTCCTAACCTCAGCGACCCCGACTTAACCGTTGCCAGACTAGAAACTGCCAAAGGCTCGTACTGGCTGGCATCGTCATATCTTGGTCACGATCATGTGGGCCCTCTCCCTGGTGACAAGGTGGTACTGGAAGCTGTAAGGCTAAAAACTCTCCTCATCATCGGGTGCGAGGCTAACGCTCATCACACGGTATGGATGAGTACCAACATCAACGATAGAGGTGACTCACTTTTTGATTATTGCATATTACAACATAAGTACTAACTCCATTGTTTGCAACATTGGCAATGAGCCCATTTTTATAACAAGAAACCGACAGGAAGTGCTAGACATCACTCTTGTCTCCGACAACATCACTCAAATACTAACGAACGGTATGGTATCGCCTGAATACTCATTTTCAGACCACAGATACATCCAATTCAACCTGAGTGATGCTCCTCCCAGTCCACCAATATTCCAGAATTATCAGAAAACCGGAGGAATTCTGTCAGAAAAGCTATCCTCTGAATTCTCAGGTCCCCCGCGTGACACCAACGAGCTTGATATGAAAGTCATGGAATTCACTGTTGGAATTATATAATAAAGTGACAAGACTGCTTTTGAAACTGAACTATGTATTTCTTTTTTTTTTGTTAAGTTACTTACTATTACGAGTACTTTTATATCTTTTTTCTCTATCTACGAACGTGTTTAAATAAAGAATTTATAAGAAAAGTGTCGAGTTGTTTTATTTTGGCCCAACAGGTTATGGGCCCAGGCCAGAATAAAGGAAAAATAAAGTTGCGCATAGAATTTAATATTTATTGACTGCGAACATGACGGGCAGTGCAGTAAGAATGAAGCCATTAAACTCGTACAACTACGACATGTTCTGATCAAGAATGATTTGTGGGATACGTCGATATAAGTATCTTATGCCCTAAAGCAGACGACGAAGAAGTAGCGAACGTATTAGCATGGAAACATCACGATGCGAAAGCATCAGCGGACATAACTCTAGCAATAAGTCCATCGCAGCTGGGACTTGGGAAATGTTCAAAGGTACCTATCATTCAAAATCCGCAGGATGAAAGAAGGTGAAATAGTGCGTGATCACTTAAACTAATTTTTCGAATCAGTGAGCAGACTAAAGGAAATCGCTGTTGTTGTTGGTGATGAGCTTCTCGCGATTCTCCCTTCATATATTGGGTCTACAAGTAAGTTTCTAGCGTTTTTTTTTCCAAAATTTGAAGTTTTATTATGAAAACATAGTTACAATGCTTTATTCAAAGTATCGTCCATCGGAAGCTACAACTTTCCCCCATCTTTTTGGCAATTTATGAATCCCGGACCAAAAAAATTTCTCGTCTTTCGAGCCCAAGAACGTATCGACCCAATTTTTGATTTCCTCTACTGAGCTGAAGCGTATTCCCGTAAGAGCGTTCTGCATCGAACGAAGCAAGTGGTAGTCAGATGGTGCCAAGTCTGGACTGTAAGGCGGGTGAGGCAGAATTTCCCATCCACTATTTCCCAAATAGTTTTTCACCGAAACCGCAACATGTGGCCGAGCGTTGTCGTGATGAAAAATGACGGACTCATGCCTGGTCTCATATTCTGGCCGTTTTTCTTTTAATGCCCGCTTCAAACGAATTAGTTGGGTTCGATATAATGGTCCTTTGATGGTTTCACCACTCGGAAGCAGTTCGTAGTATACGACACCCTTTTGATCCCACCATATGCAGAGCATGACCTTATTCACGTGAATATTTCGTTTCGGCGTCGATTGGGCGGGCTCGCCGGGCTTTGTATACGATTTTCTGCGTTTAGGATTATCATAATAAATCCATTTCTCATCACCAGTGACAATATGATGCAAAAATGATTTATTTTTATACCGCTGCAGTAACATTTCGGACATGTAAAATCGCCGTTCGACGTCTCTTGGCTTCAATTCGTACGGCACCCAGTTTCCAGCCTTTTGAATGAATCCCAGTGCCTTTAGGCGCAGGGAAACGGCTTGTTGCGTGACGCCCAATGACGCAGCAAGTTCTTCTTGAATCTGTCACGGATCCTCATCCAGTAAAGCGTCCAATTCCTCGTCTTGAAAACTTTTCGGCTTTCCGGGGCGATCTTTGTCTTCAACTCCAAAATCACCACTTTTGAACCGTTTGAACCACTCGCGGCACATCGATTCACCAATACATTCCGTCCCATAAGTTTCCGAAAGCAAACGATAGGCCTCAGCCGCACTTTTCTTCACATTAAAGAATAAAAGCAGCGCTTCCCGCAAATGACGTTTATTTGGCTGGAAACTTGCCATGATTTTGCTCGATAAAATGTACGATACCGATAGAACTGCTCAAATATAATGCTGCAAAGTTGTTGACAGGTACAAAACCTACAAATAAAACACATGGGGTCTGACATTTCTGCCCGGGATCCACTGGTGGCGCCATCTCAGACAAACGCTGGAAACTTACTTGTGGACCCAATAGTTTACCAGAATCGTTCGAAACATTTCGTTGGGCTCTGAAAACAAGAGATGAGCTCCCGTCTCCAGATGTTCTCCGCGTGGAAATTTTCAAAGAGTACGAATCTCGAATTACAAAAAATCATGAGGCAATGCATACAAAAAGGCTTAATGAAAGAAAACCTGCAAAAAAGAAAAGCACTGGTTTCGGTAAGAAATTTCAAAAAAAAATTTATATCTTCAAAGGAAAGAAAAGGTCGACAAGGGTCCTGCTATCGATGCGGAAAAGTTAGACATTTCGCGTGAAACTGCTTCTCAAAGTTATCATCGAAAGACATACCGTGTGCGAAAAGGGCAGAAGATGATAAATAGTCGGAAGAGTCAGCTTGGAGTGTTGTGGATACTACTCTACCAAAGAAAAAGAAAACAATAATGTCTGCTGTCTGGATAGTGGTTGCAGTGCTCACATGACATGGGAAAGAAGAAACATTAAAGGTTTGGCATTTATAAACAAACAATTGAATTTAGCAAACAATAATAAAACTAAAATTACAAGTACTGGAAATGTTTGTCTTCTTGCGGATGAAAACTAAACTTTCAGATGTTCTTTACGTGTCCGACTTGAGAACAAATTTGTTATCTGTATCAAAATTTACCGATGAAGGATGGAAAGTAAATTTTAACAAAAACGGTGTAATTATGACAAATGAAAAACATTGAAATCATGATACGAGCAAAGAGAGAAGGTAATTTATATTATGTCATGCAGAACCACGATTCCGCGAACACCGTCGTCATGAACAAGAATGGATGCACAAATGGACATTTGGCACCGAAGACTAGGTCATTTGAACGAATGAGATCTGCAAATGATGGTAAAAAGACATATAGTGCTGGGTGTGAAAAAGACTTCGAAGTTATCGAAATGTGAAACATGCCTTAGTGAAAAGCCAGTACGTTCAAGTTTTCCGCAAGCAAGAAGAGAAAAAGCCACCGATCTTTTAGAAGTAATCCATAGCGATGTGTGCGGTCCTATGAGAAGCACGTCCCATTCGAGAGCAAGATACTTCCTAACATTCATTGATGAAAAGTCTCGCTGGTGTGAGATTTATATCCTCAAACAGAAATCTGAAGTATTCGCCGCTTTTCGTAAGTACAAAGCTTTTGTCCAAACTTTCACCGGGAAAAGGATCAAGTTCTTACAAGCAGATAATGGGGTGAGTACTGCAATAATGAATTTAATAACTATCTTTTAAAGAACGGAATTAAAAGACGAGTCACAGCACCGTATACGGCTCAGCAAAGCGACTCGACTCAGAGAAAAAATAGGACTTTAATTGAAATGGCAGATGCATGATGAAATTTGCAGGTGCGACTACAATTTTTTGGGCAGAGCAATCCCAACCGCGTGTTATATTCGCAACAGATGTTGTACAAAATCTCTCGGGGGTGAGACTCCACATAAGATTTGGACAGGTAGAACACCCACTGTCACTCATATGAAAGTTTTTCGGGACAAAAGCCTATGTTTTTCGAAAGGGTCAAGCAAGGGAAAAATTCGATTCAACATCAGAGAAGGTCATATTCTTAGGATACTCAGCAGAAGCAAAAGCATATAGGCTGTGATCTCCAAGCACGAGAAAAATAATTATTAGTAGAGATGTTAAGTTTTTAGATGAATCCGGTCTCTGTGAAAAGAAGAATCGCCTTTACAAGAAACGCAGTCGAGTGAATGCCCGGTAATTATCCGAAAAACTCTGACGAAATCGAAGACTTAACTCGAAACTGGCGAAACTTACGTGACGAAGCAAGTTAGTGTTGATGATCCTGTAACGATTTACGAAGCGATGGAAGACTGCAATATAAGATGAATTTTTGACTCAAAAACGAAACGAAACGTGGAATATCGTCGTGCGTCCTAAAAGGCGGAAGGTTATTGGCTGTACATTTATTTTTCGAACAAAAGACAATAATGTGAAAAAGGTAAGACTAGTGCCAAGGGGATGTTCCCAGCATCCTGGGGAGGACTACGATAAAACATTTTCAGCTGTCGTGCGTTCTACATCCATACGTTTAATGTCAGTGTTAGCGGTTGAATTCATGTAATTTAGAAATACATCATATAGACGTTGTGACTGCTTATCTTAACGGAGAATTGGAGGAAGATGTTTATATGGATATCCCGGAACACTTTATGCATTTTTTTAAGACAAATTAAATCTGGAAATATCGTAGCAGACAAACTGACAGCTGAAGACAAGCTGAAAATTCAATCAATTTCTAGAAAACGGTTAAACGATTTTGAATCGCATGCATATCCAGTGTGTTTGTTGAGAAAAGCTCTTTATGGACTCAAGCAATCTGGATTAAGATCATCTAAACTTAACCAAATGCCTTAAAGAACTTGAACTAGAGCCCTCCAAACAAGATCCTTGTTTATTTGGACGTAATAAGGATGATTTACTATTAGTTATTGTCTACGTTGACAATTTATTAATAACATCAAACCATACAATCTGGTTGCAAGAAACTAAAGAAGCCCTAGCGAGAACTTTTGAAATGAAAGATTGGCCGCGTTCAGAATTCAAGGCACTAAAATGTTAGTCAAAGCCTAACATTCTGAACGGCAAAGTGACTGCATCTGCAGTTGACATTTCCGTATGACACATATGTCATAATTGAAGTTTTACTTTTTATTTCCACTTATGATTTGTTTGTGGGTTGGACTTGGTGAAGATGCGGAAGCCGGTTCAATTGGCTGAAACGAGTGTTTTTGATATTCTTGGAGATTCGGCAGCTGAGTTGTAGGTCGGACAATCCTGAACACGCACTTCTTCCTCGTAAATACTGCTCACTATTTCAAAATATGGCCATGCCATGCGGCCTCTCCCAGTTCGTGTTTTTTTGTTGTTGTTAAGTATTCTATGAAAGTGCGTTTTCATGTTTTATCCAGGGAAGTTTCCGAAAAATTATAACCCTTGCTTTTCGTTCGCTGCCGAATCTCCATAAATACCGACCGCCGCTTGATCTTGGGGTTCCTCAAGTCCACGTTCTTCTCACGGCACTAAGAACAGAAGTACTGACTTGTGTTCCCACGCTGCCTCACGTTCTGAAAATGCAGAATTATTCATTTTTATTTTTGTGAAATAAAAATTCATACCTTCAGAATTTACTTCAGACTGCATGGCTATTCTATTTATTTGTGTAAAGTACAACTGTTAGTTGAACAACAAATCGGTGAATCAGCTGATTTTTGACATTTCTTCAACTGACTAAAATTTCAGGGAGATTTGCGTTGACTAAAAATAAAGTCCTCTACCTCACAATCAGAGCCGTTTGACTATCTAGTGCCTAGAATTTTGAACGCGGCCAATGTCTTGGAATAGATTTTCATCAAAACTCTAAACATACTCGTAATTGCATTGAGTTATCACAACGAAGTTACGTGAAGGCTATGCTAAAACGTTTTGGAATGGAAGATTGTAAGCCAGTGAACACGCCAATGGATTTAAGTCACCAGCTAAGGAAACCTGACTGTATCAACTATGCGGACATGAACAAATATCCTTACAGCATTTAATCAGGGCTTTGATATATTTGACGGTAACGACTTGGCCTGATATAGCCTATGCAGTTAGTTTTATGAGCCGGTTCAATTCCAATTTCGACGAAGAGCATTGGAAGGCCTTGAAAAGGATCCTGAGGTATATAAAAGGAACTGTTGACTATGGTCTTTTCTATTCACACACAGGTCTAGAGTTGTATGGTTTTGTTGACGTTGATTGGGGTCAAAACCTTTTAGACCGCAGATCGCACTCTGAATATGCTTTCATTCTTGCTGGTAGGGCAATTTCTTGGGAAGCACGAAAGCAACGCACTGTGGCACTATCTAGCACTGTGGCCGAATATGTGGCGCTGAGTGGAGCAACAAAGGAGGCACTTTATTTTCAAGGTATCTTAAACGAGCTCGGTGTGGGAATTGATTGCATCAGATTATATATAACGATAACCAAGGTGCATTAAAGCTGGTACAGAATACCGGCCATAGTTCAAAGACAAAGCATATAGATATTAGACATTTCTTCATACACGATTGTTACCAACATGGACAAACTGATATTGCGTGCATGCCAACCGAAAATATGCCAGCAGATGTACTGACTAAAGCTCTTAGTAGTTCAAAGAATCTAAATTGTATAACGTATTTAGGTTTTAAGAAGATTTAATATTATTTTGTACTTTTTACTGTAAGACTGTAAGTCTTGCAACTTTGAAAGGGGTGTATTGGAATTATATTTATAGCAAAGTGGCAAGACTGCTTTTTAAACTGAACTATGAATTACCTATTTCTTTTTTTTTGTTACGTTACTTACTATTACTTTTACGAGTATATCTTTTTTCTCTATCTACTTCCTGCTTGTCTGCGGCGACGCGTTAACGTGTTTAAATAAAGAATTTATAAAAAAAGTGTCGAATTGTTTTATTTTGGCCCAGTATTTACCCTGACTCTCAATCAGGCTATTGCTGATTTCTGCCCTCTTATTCCACCTAGAGGCAAGAAAAACCCGCACTATTGGACATCAGCACTGAGACCGCTTAAAACATTTGTAGAAAACGTTTCAACCTAGCAAAAAAAAACAAGAAAAGTGACTGATTAAGACTGATTGGACTCATACAAAGAATCCCTCAAAATATATAAAAAAGAACAGAAGAAGGCAAAACGACAATCCTGGGGATCATACTGTGGCAAAATTACAGAAACCTCTAAGGCATAGCTACTAAGAAAAATCCTCTCTACAAATCCTGTGATGCCTAGTTCTTTAAAAAAAACCGATGGCTCTTGGACAACTTCAAGTGATGAATCACTCAACCTGCTACTAGACAACTTTCCAGGTAGCTTGCTATTCGCGGCCAGCAGCAACCCCAACAGGACTACACAACCGTGACCAAAATTCATGGTCTGATTACAAGAGACAAACTGCTTTGGGCGCTGCATAGCTTCAAACCATACAAGCACAGATAATATAGTTTACATAGATACCGCAAGCCGAAGGAAAAAAAATGACAGAGAAATAATAGAGTTGGCCTCTATTAAAAATTTGCCAAAAACTCGGCCTGAAAGTTCGCGCTATAGTTTGTGAACAAGGCCCTAACAATCGTAAATTTTTTAAGTTATTGAATGTATAATACGTTTATCATTTACAACAGCCAAAAAATTTATTGTTCCTACGATTTTCGTCATCTAATAAAATCTTTAGGAAATCTGTTATTGAATTCAGATTTGGACACTTTAGATGGCAAAATTTCTTTTGACGTTTTCAAAGAAATCTACAATTTAGAAAGTGAAAACATTGCTAAAACTTGTTTGCAATTCACTAGTGCTCACTTAGCTCCAAATGCCTTTGAGAAAATGAGAATAAGTTTAGCAACGCAAGTGTTCAGTAGGACATCAGCTGTTGCTGTAAAAACGGCTCATCAGCTTAATGAGGTGAATACACCTCAGAGCTAGCCCCGAACCCTTCCGAAACCGAATCAACCGACACCGCACAGAATATGGAGTGTAAAGAATTTAGTTGCGATGAAAGTTGCAAGAGCATGTTATAACCACAATATTAGAGCAAGCTCCTGTTTCTTTGGAAACAACAGCAATGTGATATTTTGCAGGATATCTAGCTCATAAAATGTTATCGAAGCAAACCTGTTCAAACTGTTGAATAACATAGCATGCGCCTTTTGGCACCTACTGATGAGCTTTTCAGCATATGCAAGTTTCATTTTAAATATTTCATGTAATTTTTAAACAGTGTCCTCACATGAAAAATATTAGGGAAGCGATGGCTTTGGAATGCATTAGATAAAGGAATTTAAGAGATCCTAGTTGGTTTGATGAAAATAACATTTGCTTCAGCCATCGAAAAGAGTTGCTTTATTTTGGTCTCCTTGTTCTATTACGAAAACACTGTTTTGGCAAACGAACAAAAGAATTAAAAGCAAACATCAGAAAATTCAAATTCTATCAGCAAAAGCTATATTGGATCACAAGGAGTGAGATTTGAAATACGACAGTTATATCTAGGAGCAATTAAAAATGAGAATCCAACGGCACCTAATCTTTCATAATCATATCACAATCGACGATTAAGGGAAAAAAGATAATAAATACGTAATATACATATGTACATACAAACATACATAACCAGAAAATCAGTTTGTTTGTGTTTGTTCTTGTATAGTAAAGGTTGCATGCACATACATCATACTAAGTTTAATGGATGTAGTTCGAACAAAAGGTTGGAACTGGGACGTAGTAGTAAATCCCAATTGATTGAAAATGTGTCACTTTTTTTCCTTCGGCGTGCGATATCTATGTAAACTATATTATCTGTGATACAAGTCTACTGGTCCGGACGGTATATTACCTGCCGAGCTACAAAGGTCCTGAAATATTATCCTGCCTACGCTAGAGAATATCATAATGAGGTGAAAGAACTGACCCACATTCCACTCTCATGAAGAGAACTCAATGTAGTTTTCATTCCCAAAGCCGGAAAATGCTCTCACGTTGTCCTAAAGGTCCTCAGACCTATAAGTATACCATCTTTCCTTCTGAAAACTCTAGAACGACTGATTGATATCCATATACGAGCTAAAATTAATCCAAGACTTTTGTCAACGGCTCAACATGCCTACTGTAAAAGAAAGTCGGTAGGAACGGCTCTGCCGTTCACTGACTAGCCACATCGAACGATCCCTACAATATAAAGAGTACACAATGGTTGCTTTCGTGGACATGGAGGGCGCCTTTAACAACGCAATCACGACTGCGCTGTCAACTCTGCAGGTAGACGACTCACTTTGGCAGTTGATCAGTCTTATGCTAAATAGCAGGATAATCAACTCCAAACTGGGTAGAGCTTCTTCTAAAAGATGTGTCAGCAGAGGTACCCCGCAAGGCGGTGTCCTTTCTCCTCTTCTCTGGAACATAATAGTTAATGAACAGCTGATATACCTGGAAGCGGATGCTAGCAGGGTGATTGTCTATACGGATGACGTTGCGATAACCGTCTCAGGTAAGCGTCTTAATACAATTAAAGAACTCCTTCAGCTAAATCTTAACAGATTAACCCGTTGGGCAGATCGCTGTGGATTGGGAGTAAACCCCCATAAGACTGATCTTGTTCTTGTAAAATTCCAATCATAGACCCTCCCTCAAGAAACGGTACCAGTTTAGCCTTTTCCGATACAGTAAAATATCTGGTTCTCATTTTTGACAGGAAACTAAACCGGAAACCTAATATTCAAGAAAGAGTCAAGAAAGCTACAGTGGCTTCATTCTCTTGCAACAAAGCCATTGGGAACAAATGGGGCCTTCAACCTTGCATAGCCCACTGGCTATACATCTCGGTCATAAGACCGATACTCACCTACTGGTTGGTTGTCTGGTGGACGGCCTTAGACTATGCAGTCAGCTGCAGTAAGCTAAACAGAGTCCAAAGAACAGCATGTCTATGCATAAGCGGAGCCCTACGTTCGACTCCCTCCGCGTGATTAGATATTCTGTTTCACCCCTCGATATCTTCGGTGTTGTCAACTAGCTGCGACTGCAGCTACACAGTGGACAAATAATTTATTTGGCGACGCTAATATTCTTAAAATATTAGGAATCCGCACAGAGAACATCGATTACACCATACCTGAACTTTGGTTTGATAAAGACTTCCATGTAAACTTCCCCTCTGGATCCTTCTGGAAGATGCTTTCATGGAGGACAAGTTAATCCACAATCCACAATCGGATCTAAAACCGATAGCGGAGTTGGTGGCGGTATTTTCTCAGATAAGCTAAATCTAAGTCCCTCCTTCCGTCTTCCAAATCACTGTAGCGTGTTCCAGGCGGAAATTGTGGCGATTAAAGAAACTCTGTCCTGGCTGAAGACAGTCTAGCAACTGTCTAGCGACCAAACAGATCTGGCCAAAGCTGGATCTGAATCGCGTGGAAAATCAACCACATACTTTCTACAAAATCTTAGCACAAGGATTGAAAAACCTCTTACAGATAAAGAGGTAGCGGTCGGTTGTTTCCTCGATATAGAAAGAGCATTTAACAACACAGAATTCAGATATATAGAGGTATTCAAAACATGGGAGTTGACGAAACCACATGTAAATGGATAAAATATATGCTAGAAGATAAAACAATAAAAACCTCATTAGGCAGCAATAAACTCAGTGTGATAGCTACGAAAGGAAGTAGTACTATCACCCCTACTATGGTCCATCGTAGATAATGAACTACTGATTATTCTCAGCAATTCTGGCTTCTATGTCCAAGGATACGCAGACGACATTGCTATCCTAATCAGAGGTACATTCGGGGAAAAAATCTCGGATCCCCTCCAAAGGGCTCTGAACCTAGTTGCTTAATGGTTCACCAAAGCTGGCCTCAAAGTCAATTCCAAGAAAAGCACCATTGTTAGATTCACTAAGAGAAGACGGCGAGGAAGACTCAGAAATGCAACACTCTTCGGTGAAGCAATAGAGTTCCTAACGGAAGTCAAATATCTAGGAATCACACTGGAAGAAAATCTTAGGTGAAACGCTCATTTTTCTAAGACTATTAATAAGGCCAAGACCTCACTATGGACCAGCAAAAGTCTAGTCGGGAAAAATTGGGGATTTGATCCCAAAATGACACTGTGGATGTACATGGTAATAACGAGACCTATCATCACGTATGCAGCCGTCGTTTGGTGGCATAAAACAACGCAGAGATCAAAATAGGCTAAACTCAATAAATAGTCTGTGCAACAAGTGAAATGAAAACCGCATCAACTACGATTGAAGTTATCCTAAACATTCCACCACTTCATCTAGAGCTCATGAAAGAAGCAATGGTAAATGCCTACATGCTCATCACAGAAGATGAATCCAGTTTCAAATTGGTTCATACTGCAATTCTTCACGAATTCAGAATAAAACGAACTACTTGGAATATACTTAATAGGTGATGCTAATATCAACCACTCAATGGATACCTTCGAACACCAACGAGATGTCTACTGTCTCACTTTGTTTTATCGCTATTTCCACCACCAGTGCTCCATAGAAATCGCCAATAGCATTCCGCCCCTTCGAACCTTAAACCATAACCCTGAAGTCCACTTTCGGACGTATTCTGAAATATCGTGATTCGTTCCTAAGCCGAACAACTCGCTTGTGGAATAATCTGCCGAGCTCTCTATTTCCTAGTCATTATAACATTCGGATATTTAAAACCAGCGCACATCGGCACCTATCTTTCTTTCCTCTCTAATTTTCCTTCGCCGGCGCTGTGTGCAAACATTTTAAGGATACCTTAACCCCTTGAGCGCGCGCTACTTTAAAAAAAAAAAAGAAAAAAAAAGCACTTAATAGTCAAATGTCTACCACGATATAACTTTCGGCACAACTTTCTGCTTACATTTCCAGAGCGTCTTCACTGGGAACAAAAAAAAACAACATTTGCCAAGGACTCAGCTGTTTGATACACAGACGGATCCAAAACAAATGAAGGAGTTGAAGCTGGAGTATACGGACCTCGCACTAAATCATCCATACCTGCCAGTATAGATACAAGCAGATTCATGACTGGAATCCATGAAATAGAGCTTTGCATTGAATTTAAACAGGTATGTAACAAACAAAAACCTTTACATTCTTTCTAACTACAAAGCAGCCCTACTTGCAATGAACGCCTTTGAAATAAAATCAAAACTGGTCTGGGATTGCCTTCAACTCCTACAACTACTGGCCACCACAAATAAAGTCCATCTGATTTGAGTGCAAGAACATAGCGGATATGTAGGCAATGAGAAAGCAGACGAACTAGCCAGAAAAGGATCCGCATCTCAATTCATGATGTCAAAACCATTCTGTGGGCTATCAATTAACACAATAAAAGGAAGTATTAAAACCTGATTAGAGGAAAACAAACTCCATTTCTGGAGAGAAACCGAAGGAAACAGACAAGTCAAAATCATTATGCCAAGCAGTTGCCACAAAAAAATAAAACAACTAGCATAGCACAAGAGAATACATGCAGGCTGTGCAACGAGGACGTAGAAACGGTTTAATCAAAACACGTCAACGTTACCTAGGTAAATTCTACCTTGAAGCGGCGGACATAGCTGCCAGCTCACCTAAAGACTTAGTCGCCTTTCTCACAAATTGCGCCATGATAGATGAGCTCTAAATGGAGGACATCACAATAGGCCCATCTTTGGCCGCAGTGACCTGGGATTCATTATACCACCTCCTACAAAAATCTAAATCTAAATCTAAACCTAATAAGAACCGACGACTGAGGAGGAGAAAACCAATAGATCATCAATGCAATCATCTAGATGTATTGAAGGAACCTGTGCCTAAATAACTAAGATAAACTATGCCTAGAGCCAGATGGATGATCTCAAACCCTCTACGCAAATCCACCCTGTTATATACAGCCATGTCTAGTTTTGGCATCAATACCAAAATCGTACGTCTTTGCAGAATGATGATCGAGAACGCTCGCTTATCCGTCAAAGTCGGTAAAGGACTTAACCGAGACCTCTGATATCAAACAAACTTTCAACAAGTCATGCGACGGCGTCATGCAACGGCGTACCCCGTTGATATCTATATAATTGAGAGGACATGCGGGCTGTCACCGGTGCGTTCCCTAGTATTGAAACGGAAACTGCCAAAATGGGCTTAGCGGTAAATGAGTGCAAAATCAAGTACGATTGTATGCGAAGTGACTCACAACATCGACGAATTGGATAGAACTTCGAGGTAGTAAGGGACTTTGTCTACCTTGGCTCTGCTACAAATTCTGCTAACAACACCTCAGCCGCAACAAAACGAAAAATCCTCTTACCAATCGCTGTTTTTTTGGGATAAGAATACAATTAAGTACAATAGTAAGACCCTATCCCGAAAAACTATGGACCTTGATATCATAGCCTTAAGTAACAGAAGTAAATAACATTAGCTTACCTACGAGTACGTCTACAGGAAAATATGGTATATCTGGCAAATTTTCTTATTCTCAGCTAAAGTAATGATATTCAATTGGTCAAGTAGACCAAAACCAAACAACAAAAACAGGAATCTACTGATGTCGCTACCCTTTTGGCGGGTAATGGCAAAAATCCGAAAACGGAATCTTCTGCCTATTAAAAAGTCTTTCACTATCCTGGGCTTCAGAGTTGGCAAAACCTCATAAGCCTCTCACTGTAAACAATACATTTGGACTAGGTCTTACACTTGTCATTATTCGGGCAGTGTTCTTATTTTTTTTTTAAACTCGCCGCTTAGTTAGTATGATATCACAATTTACTACTTAAAAAAGAATCTGATTTTCGATGTGCGTTTCCATGCTTGTTCAATATTACTTATATGGTTTTTTTTTGTTTTTAACAGAACTTAATACTCAAGTGGGTATGAATACACTTATAATGCCCCAGCATGTGTTAAGTTTTTTTTGGAAAATGGGATAGAGAGAGAAAGAAGGATATTTGGCTCAGTGGTTATTTCGCTCCATGAGTGGCATCCAACATTTAATGAGGAGACTAAATTCTTAGTGGAAGTTGGCTTGATGTTAATGTCTAGTCAACTACTCGTCTTAGTTGATTTTCATTAACTGAAAAAATGGATGATACGAGTATGTCTTTCGGGAGAGGCTGTGATTTGAACACCGAACCTTCCGATTTGGAAGCCAGTCCACTACCACTTGAGACACGGCCACCCACGGTAAGAAATTCAACGCAATTATGTGGAATAGGGGAACCTGGCCTAAAATGGCACATCGGGGTAAAATGGCACACTTGCAGTAAAATCCAAATAGAATAGAATCTCATTAGTTTTTGAACACCTCCCTTTGGCTTACTTGGCACCACCGACAGAAACGAAATATTGACAAGCTCTAGCTGTTAAATAACCCATGACATCACTTTTTCTGTAGAACTGTCATTTTGCTAGCCCGTGGTGTATTTTTGCTCGGTGTTTGTGACAAAATTTGTACAACAAATACGCCATTTTTTGATGCTGATTGCAAGTGAATGTAAGTATAGGATGGTTATTTATATTTAGGAGATATCAGTTATCCAAAATTTGTTTAATTGTTATTAATACTGGAAGTTGCAAGAAGTAACTTCAAACGGGTAAAATGGCACACTGAGCTCTCACCTAAAATTGAACAGTATGCCATTTTACACACACATGTTTTCTTTTGATTTCTAGGCAATCGTGGTTGGCCGACACATTCGCAAAACTAACAGGCAGAATCCATGACGCAAGCTATACAGGCGGTTCAAAATGGTGAGATGGGCGGTTGAAAGCTTCCAGATCGTTTGGGGTTCCAAAAAGTAGCTTACGAAGGCGAACAAGAAATACAAATAAAGCAATAGAAGGCACACAAAAGGGTCTAGGAAGATTTAACAATACATTTTCCATAGTAATGAAGGAAGAGCTAGTTGAACATATAGTGCTTCTAGAATCGTGCATGTTTGGGCTTAATTGTGACGACATTCGCTGTCTTACTTTCCAACTAGCCGTCAAAAATAATATTCAGCATCACTTTAATATGGAAGAAAAAAACTCTGGGTGGGATTGGCTACGAGGTTTTCGTTCAAGACACTCGAAAAAGTCTCTAAGGCAACCAGAGCCCACCTCAGCAGCTCCAGCACAAGCATTTAATAAGCCGCAAGTGGAAAAGTTTTTTCAGACCTTATTAGATGTAACTGATAAAGAAAAAATTACTGGTGTCAAGATCTAGAATGTGGGCGAGTCTGATTTGTTCACTGTACAAAAACCACCAAAAATTTTTGCCAAAAGGGGAAAAAAGCAGGTAGGTGCTTTAACAAGTGCGGAAAGAGGGCAACACGTAACTGTAGTTTCTTGTATGAGTGCAAATGGGGCATTCGTTCCACCCACACTTATATTTGCAAGAAAACGGTGGAAGCATGAACTGCTTGACAGCGCACCTCCAGACACTTTAGGCCTTGTGAGTGATTCCGTTTGGATGAACTCCGAACTTTTCTTAAAGTACTTTATAAGGTTCACACACGCCTCAGTAAATGAAAAGGTACTACTTTTGCGTAATGGATATAAAGAACACAAGAGTTTGGATGTGATTCGGCCGGCCAACGAAAATGGGGTTATAATGTTATCCTTTCTGCCCCATTGCACCCACCGGATGCAGCCCCTTGATGTCTTAAGTGGTTAAAACACCATCCGGGTAGGGTTATCACACAGTATCAGATAGCTGCATTATTTAATGATGCTTATGGTAAATCAGCATCTGTTTTAAATGCTGTCAGTGGTTTTGAAAAAGTTGGCGTATGGCCACTAAATAAAGATGCTTTTCCTGATCATTTATTTGCTGCAGCTGAAACTACAAATATTCCAGTTACTGACAGTTCAAATTTGGTTATTTATGAAAATACACCACCACCTATTGAAACATTAGATATTCTTTCTCAGACAAATATTGACAGTTTTCTGACCTTACCTCTGAGAGATATAACAAATTTGGAAACCACACCGACGCATTGCTCCTCCAACACAGGCTTCCAAATTAAGCCAATTGACATTTTAGCTGAAGGCAGTCAAATTTTGACTAGCACTCCATACGTAGATGAAGTCAAGGCCAAAGTTGCCGAAAAGAAATCAATCGAAGCTAGAATTGCAGCAAAAAAGCAAAAAAGAAAATAAAAAGTTTGTGTAAAAGTGATTCCGAACAAGATTTTTAAGCCAGCGATGAGGATACAGCTTGTCTTTACTGTAACGACATATATTGTCGATCAAAGCCTGGCGATAAAATGTTGGATAAAATGTTCTAAATGCCTTTTGTGGTCGCATACAGAATGCGCAGATGTACCTAAAAAGACTGACCGATATATTTGCGATATTTGTAACTAAAATGTTTTAAAAACATATTTTATGGAGTTCCTTTTTTTTTGCTTGCTTCTGTATTTTATATATACGAGGGGCATTCAATATATTCTCGGTATCGATATGAAGGGAAATGCGAATTTAATTTAAATTGTTTTTATTTATCAATATGATCTCCCCTAACATCAATGCATTTGTTACATCTTGAGATAAGCTTTTTTAAACCCTCAAAATAATAAATTTCCTCTTTCTCTGCAAAATACCGACTTGAGTTCTTCATCATCCGAAAATCTTTTTCCACGAAGACATTTTTTCAAATCCGGAAACAGGAAATAATCACTAGGGGCAAGGTCTGGACTATAGGGTGGGTGTTGGATTTCTTCGAAACCACAATCTCGCGCAGCAGCCTTGGAAGCTCGCGTCGTGTGAACAGGAGCGTTGTCATGAAGAAGCAACACACCCGCTGCGAGTTTACCCCGTCTTTTCTTTTTAATTTCCTCCCGCAAATTATGCAAAGTGGAAGCGTAGGATGTGGCGTTGATGGTTTCACCTTTTTTTTTGTACTCAATGAGCAAGATTCCTTTTGAGTCCCAAAAAACTGTGGCCATGAGCTTTCGGGCAGACGGAGTGACTTTGAACTTCTTCGGGGGGTCTGTTCCTTTTTTATGCCACTGCATGGACTCTTGTTTGCTTTCAGGGTCATAGTGGTGGACCCATGTTTTGTCCCCAGTAACAATTCGATCCATAACACCGTCCGCGTTCTCACTACACATCTCCAAAAGCTCTCTACAGCATGCGATTCTCACTTTTTATCTGAGGCGCTGTGAGCATTCGTGGCACACACCTTGCACTGACCTTTGAAAGGTTAAGATGGTCATGAAGAATGGTGTGAATGGTACCAATTGAAAGCTTGGTGATCTCTGCCATCATTTTCACCTTTATTCGGGCATCCTCAAGAACAAGTTTTTCGACTTCTTTGATGCTTTCTCCCGTACAAGCAGTAGCCGGGGCGCCGGAGCGGGGGGTCGTCCTCAATGCTCTCTCTGCCTCTCTTGAACTCACTTGACCACTTTTGCACAGTTGATAATGAAGGTGCGGAACCCTGGTAAACAGCCACCATCTCTTCATGAATAGTTTTTTAACTTTTTCCTTGCTTAGTGAGAAATTTAATTACAGCGCGATGCTCAATTTTCACCATCATCGCCTCAGTTGCCACTATGATTCTGTTTAACTAGAGATAAAACGCGAACTAATAATCACATTTATATGAAATTTTACATGAATGCACTAAATAAATAAATAAATCAATTTATATATGCAACCACAGCTTCACCCCGATACCGAGAATATCTTGAACGCCCCTCGTACATATGTACATTTTTATTTTATACATACGTGCAATGTTATCTATGAATGTTTTTTTTTTGTTTTTTTTTTTCAAATAAAATTTGTAATGAGGTTTATACATTTCTTGTTTTACTTTGGTAAAATGGCATGCTGGTCTGCCATTTTATACTATGTAGTATATATTAAAAATAGCACACACAGCTCTTTTTAAAAATGCATTTTTTCAGCACTTATTGAAACTTTTTAAGATTGAGAAACTTGTAAAGCATAGGTAATTGATTCTTCTTGAATCAATTTTGTTAGGTTTTAAACGAGATATAGGACATTTTGCTTAAGGTGGTCCATTTTAGTCCGGGTTCCCCTACGAAGATCGAGTAAATAACACAATGTTCTCAAATCTAGATCCACCAATACTCCACTAAAATTTCAATTTGCATTTTTATGCATACTTACTCATAAATATTCCTATGTACGTTGTACATATATAAGCGGCAAATACCTAACATACGAGGGCGGATCAATAAGTCCGTGACTTTTGGATTAAAACAGATTTTTTGATAAAAAAATAATTTTATTTTTCAACGTAGTATCCCTTGAGCTCTATACACTTTGTCCAACGCTTCTCCAATTTTTTTATTCCTTCCAAAAAAAATGATTTGTCGAGGTCCTCAAAATGACGAGATGACTTCATCATTGGAGTCAAATCTTTTTCCACCAAGCCATTTCTTCAGGTTTGGGAACAAGAAGTAGTCGCTCGGAGCCAAATCTGGAGAATAGGGTGGATGAGGGAGCAATTCATAGCCCAATTCATGGATTTTTGCCATGGCAACTGCACATGTGTGCACCCTTGCATTGTCTTGGTGGAAAAGAACTTTTTTCTTGGCCAAATGAGGTCGTTTTTTTTTCAAATCGTCATTGAATCGGTCCAATAAGTTGCCATAATATTCCCCATTGATTGTTCTTCCCTTTTGAAGGTAGTCAATGTGGATTATCCCGCGTGCATTCCAAAAAACAGTCGCCATAACTTTATTGGCTGACAAACCCACCTTGGCCTTCTTTGGCGCCGATTCACCCTTAGAAACCCACTGTTTTGACTGTTGTTTGTTCTCTGGTGTGTTGTGATGGATCATGTTTCGTCCACGGTTACAAAACGGCGAAAAAACTCCTCCATATTGCGATTAAACAACGCCAAACCTTCCTGTGAAGTTGTTACACGATTGCGTTTGTGGTCGACTGTGAGCAAACGCGGCACCCATCTTGCGGAAAGCTTTCTCATGCCCAAGTGATCATTCAAAATTGAAACCACTGAGCCATGCGAGATCCCTACGGCTTGCACAATCTCTCGCACTTTCAATCTTCGGTCGGCCAACACCATATCGTGAATTTTTTCGATTGTTTCGGGTGTAGAGACCTCAACTGGGCGTCCAGGACGTTCGGCATCTTCAGTGCTTGTACGGCCACAACGAAATTTAGTAAACCACTTTTTTACCATTGAAATCGATGGTGCAGAGTCCCCATAGTATTTATCAAGCTTAGCCTTGGTCTCGGTAATGGTTTTTTTTCGCAAGAAATAATGCTTAATAAGCACACGAAATTCACTTTTTTCCATTTTCTCCTCAAATTAGTGAGTAGTCTGATAAAAATAGCTGTCAAACACAAACTAACTGACGCAACAAGTTTAAATTTTGACAGGAGTCAACTGACAAATGCCTGTTGACAGGAGCAGTGTTGCTGTTTCAGTAAAGAGGTCAGAAATTCAAAAATGCACGGAATTATTGACCCCCCCTCGTATTCTCTTTAGTGATTTTATGATATTACACATTTCTTATATTGTATTTTATTAAATTCAAATGTTATTTTCGAATACAGAAAAGCTTTTCTTAAAAATTAGCAAATTTGTAACTAAGTTCAGTTGAAAACCAGCAAAAACTTTCACTGCCTTCTACACCTTGTTTAACTTATACAGATGTACTCGTATGTACGAGTATGTACCTACATATATGTCCTGCCCTGTTCACCTTGATCATCAGGTAAACTTTAATCGATTATATGTACATGCATATAAGTATATTCAGATAAGTAGCTGTATGCTATATCCACCGTTAAGAATTAGCCTATATAACACATGGGCTAAGATTTGTATTATACAAAAATTAAAACACGCAATCATATTCATATTAGAATATTTATTTAATATGTCCTCGTACATACATACATAACATATGTAAACATAATAAGGCGTTTGCCTTATTACTTACACATCACAGTTTATTGCAAAAGAAATACACGCCGACAAAACATATTCTGATATAAAAAGTTAAAGGTCAGATACGATGATTTTCTCATATTCGGTTGATTTTTGTTTTTATGTAGACCCTCCACCTACTTGGGGATACGCAACATGATGCTTTTGCACACTGCACAGCGAGAAATGAATGCGTTTGTATTCAACTGAGAAATTAACTGCAGTATCTGCATGCAAGGGTTATATTACCTCTGCCAAAGTAGGATGGACCTGTTGTAATAATAAACTCGGTCATAAAAAATACGGGCGTGTAGCATTAGCTGCTCCTATCATTTATTAATCTCTTACTTGATAACAATTCTCCTTAGGGTGCAGTAGAAATCTTATCAAAGATCAGCCTAAGGCAATTTCAGTCGTGGCTGTGTGCCGCACAAAACGCGAAATGCAAACCATGATGGTAAGTACTCGTAGTACAACGTTTTTGTGCCTGCTAACATTTACTTTAATTTTAAGTCTTTAAATATTAAAACGTTCAAATTTAATCTTTTAGGTGGGGCACTTTTGTTTCAGTGGTAAGGAATAGAAAATAAATGAAAAAGGTGATGGGGTATATTCTCAAAATGTTATTAGTCAGAAGGATTTATTTATTGTACATATAGGTAAATAAAACTATATAGTTTAAATGTGCGATAATACGATAATACTTTAATAGAGACAAGAAATTTGAATTAATTTATTTTTTAACTAGCAGTTACCCCCGACTTCGTCTCCGTTGTTTAAAGTCATATGAGGAAACGTACTCATATGAGTTTAAATGATTTTGAAATTTATACTCGTATGTTGGTTATTGTCTGGAGTCTAAAAAATATACCAATACTTTTTTTACAATTTTTTATAAATTTCTTTGTACACAATATTTGTTGTTTTTGCTTGGGGAGCTAAAACACGTGGAACATCAGGGTTGCTGACCCGAGAGCAAGCAATGTGCAGTTGGCTGGCCGTGCGAGCAATAGCCCGTTCTCAAGTCAACACTAGCACATTTGAGCGTCCGTCTCTTCGACTTGTTTATCATCATGGCAAAGCAAATGCTCACAGGAAACTGTACTCATTTAAATTGAAATGGGAAATTTTTGAGAATGAGTGCAATATGTTTCACCTACACCACAACCCACAAGAATTTCCACCTCAAGCTGATTGATTTGCAATTTGATTACTTTAAATCGGGTTCCGTTGCATAATCTCGGAGGATTCAAGTTCAGAAGAAGCATTATCAGAACACGACTTTAATTGTAATCCGATGTAAAGGAAGACCGTTGGCGTTGAGAGAATTCATAAATTCTACCGGAATCATTTTAATGACCTACGGGGTTTATCAACGTGTATACCACCTCATTTTCTTCAATTCCAGGTAAAATAATATCATTTACTTGAGCGGCTTGCCCGTTTTGATGTGGTATCTGTTCAATATCTATGTACACAAAGCGAATAAATTCATCTAAAGTTCAAATAATTCTCCTCCGCTGAGTTCCCTCGTTAACTATCAACAGCACTACAATGCTGTGAGGTTCCGTCAAGTTCGGTGTGCACCGTCTTCCTCCAGTGCTATCTTTTCTTGTAATTGCCTGACATATTAATGATGTCAGACAAAGCCACTGGGCTGTTCTTCCAGTCGTTGAAGGGTCGAAAGTCCGTAATCACTCAATAGTTTACCGCCGATGGAAAGGACAATGTCTTGAAGTGAACAGAGACTACTATTTATAATGCGCTCGTCGATTTCCAGAATCTCTTATTCTGTATTACACCTTTAGTTCCACAGAAAATTTTCTGACATATGATGCCGATATTTGTTCCAGAACTTTACTGGATTCGAAATTCCACACAACACCAACGTGACAGCAAACAAATGTCGCATGCTACTAGGACTGTTGCTCGCAAACATCCGCGAGAGTAGCCCTACAAGCTGCATGAATCGTTGAGTTTGCTAAGTCATCAAGTGTCTTCAGAAACGGATAAGATGTTGGGACTCGAACGGTATGCAGTAATAAGCGCAAGTAAAAGCACTCGCTATTATTAAGATGCAACGGGTTACTCTAGACGCTTGTGCAGGACTCCACATTGATATGGGTTTGTAATATCTTAGAAAGAAAGTACCGGTGAATACGGAACAACCTATCGGCTGTCCATTTTTACCGTCTACTGTGCATGTAGGGAATCCACCCTCAGTGGGTGATCAACGACGGTATAACGGCTTTCTACCTCGCCAGTAATAATTCCGCTGACCTTTTCAGAAAACTTTTTGAACACCGATCGTTCTTCATACATTGTGAATTTCTATTTAATAGGCAACAGGGATCATTTTGATGGAGAGCAGTGTCATTCACCATAAAGGATATGTGAATGTGGCAAGCCACGCTTTTGCCATTCGACTGAATAAGTGTGGCATCGGGTAGCCCCAACCACGTTGGGAGAAGATCCATCAGGCGCTTTAATTTCAAATGAAATACCCTAGCTATCAAGTCATGTCTGTCGTAAAGCTTTTACCTAGAAGAAGCCCTCTAGTTACTTCAGCCGACTTGGGGCTCGTGGTAATAAACAAATCCGGGCGGTCATCTTTTCGCAAATAGCAAAACGCGTTCTGCGTGCGTTCGTTCATATATCACGGACCTCGTGTAAAAGTCGAATGAAGAATTACCATCCTACCCATCCTATTCACGTTAACGTCTTACTGTATAACGTCTTTTAACATAGTTTTCTACCCGCAACTTTTCCTGATCTATGCGAATAAATATTAAACGTTCTGTTTCAATTTTGGCATGTTGATCTGCTAAAAACTGACTAAAAAGCTAACGATAGCGATGTAAGAGGGGCGTTCAACATATTCTCGATATCGGGGTGAAGCTGTGGTTGTATATATAAATTGACTTATTTATCAAGTAGTAATATTATTTTAGTGCATTCATGTAAAATTTCATATAAATGTGATTATTAATTCGCGTTTTATCTCTAGTTAAACAGAATCATAATGGCAACTGAGACGATGATGGTGAAAATTGAGCATCGCGCTGTAATTAAATTTCTCACTAAGCAAGGAAAAAGTCAAAAAACTATTCATGAAGAGATGGTGGCTGTTTACCAGGGTTCCGCACCTTCATTATCAACTGTGCAAAAGTGGTCAAGTGAGTTCAAGAGAGGCAGAGAGAGCATTGAAGACGACCCCCGCTCCGGCGCCCCGGCTACTGCTTGTACGGAAGAAAGCATCAAAGAAGTCGAAAAACTTGTTCTTGAGGATGCCCGAATAAAGGTGAAAATGATGGCAGAGATCACCAAGCTTTCAATTGGTACCATTCACACCATTCTTCATGACCATCTTAACCTTTCAAAGGTCAGTGCAAGGGGGGTGCCACGAATGCTCACAGCGACTCAGAAAAAAGTGAGAATCGCATGCTGTAGAGAGCTTTTGGAGATGTGTAGTGAGAACGCGGACGGTGTTATGGATCGAATTGTTACTGGGGACGAAACATGGGTCCACCACTATGACCCTGAAAGCAAACAAGAGTCCATGCAGTGGCATAAAAAAGGAACAGACCCCCCGAAGAAGTTCAAAGTCACTCCGTCTGCCGGGAAGCTCATGGCCTCAGTTTTTTGGGACTCAAAGGGAATCTTGCTCAAAATCAATAAAAAAAAAAGGTGAAACCATCAACGCCACATCCTACGCTTCCACTTTGCATAATTTGCGGGAGGAAATTAAAAAGAAAAGACGGGGTAAACTAACTCGCAGCGGGTGTGTTGCTTCTTCATGACAACGCTCCTGTTCACACGGCGCGAGTTTCCAAGGCTGCTGCGCGAGATTGTGGTTTCGAAGAAATCCAACACCCACCCTATAGTCCAGACCTTGCCCCTAGTGATTATTTCCTGTTTCCGGATTTGAAAAAATGTCTTCGTGGAAAAAGATTTTCGGATGATGAAGAACTCAAGTCGGTATTTTGCAGAGAAAGAGGAAATTTATTTTTTTGAGGGTTTAAAAAAGCTTATCTCAAGATGTAACAAAAGCATTGATGTTAGGGGAGATTATATTGAAAAATAAAAACAATTTAAATTGAATTCGCATTTTCCTTCATATCGATACCGAGAATATATTGAACGCCCCTCGTATGTGAGGATTCTCATTCAATCCCAGCTGAATCAAATAGCTAAAAAACTGCATCGCGGATATCTTCTTATTATGGTTTATATTACCTATTTCGTGAGCTACACTACGTACTGCGGAATTTAATCTGACGATATTGTAGAGAATCGTAGGAGCGATTTGCTTCAGACGATGTCATTCAAACAGCGCTGTTGTACGCTCTGACATTTTGTAAGAAATTTTGGAATTTGGGATGGTCTCCATTTAAAAATGTGTTTAATATTGAATATATGTTAAGCGAACCATTTTTTTCTCTTTTAAAGACATATCCCTTTTTACTTTTGATAACTCGATGTTGCCAGCTAAATCAAATAAAGAAAAAAAGTAAAAGTAATTTATTTGTAAAATACTCGTATGTTTTTTTTTTTTTTTTTCAGAGTATGTTCCAACAAAACAGTTGGAGAAAAAGAAAATACATTTGATTTTAATAAATCCTAGCCACAGCAAGTTTTCATTTGTGTAATTGGAACTCAGTCAGAAAAATCTGCGTGTGAAGGCATAACACTGACATGTAGATTTGGCTGTTGTAGGGTTTTTCAGGCACAAAACAACCGTTAAAATTCACAACCTCACATTCCGAGAGAAGAAAAATCTCTCCGTCCTATTCGGACTCCCACCCCTGGAGAGTCAATATCGAAACCAAACACACCTGAGTTTCAAACCACTACAACACAAACTTTCCTTTCTCCTCCTTCTATCTTTCCGCCCGCGCAAAGGCAACAGTATAAGGGTATTCATAACCCCTTAGGCGCGCGTAAATTATAAAAAAAAAATAAATAAATCCAAGAACTAATGTCGAAAATCTGTAGAACAATTCAAAACCGTAAATTATAGTTCCTATAGTTCAGGTGGCATAGAGGAACTAAACTATGTACATTATAGATGGTAAACTCTACTAATCCTTTTGCAATCCCTTAAACTTATCACAAATACGATGTAAATAAATTGCGAATACTTGCGCAAACCTGAAAACTGGTAGAATTTGGTAGGATGACAGCAATTTATTCGTAAAGCTCCTTATGTTGTGTAATATGGATTATGTTTTTGTGTAAAATGTGAGAGAAATTGACATTATTGAAAAGCTTTCCAACTACATATATTAGCTAGTTCATTTATGTTTAAAACACAACTACGCGGCATTTAATCGCTGGCTTTACTAAGATAAGGCAAACCTGAAATAAGTTATGCTACTCCACTACCATGTAATATAATACATACGAGTATATACACGGAAGGATGCGTAGAAAAACTTGCACTTTATAGTATAGCAAGCAGAATGAGAAGCGCATATTGTACATAAACAAACATTGCCACGTACATACGTGGGTTGCTACTTAAGTTTTGAGAAAAACTAGTATTAATATCATCCAAAATGGCTTTATTGTTTTTCATAATACACTTTATGAAGAGCAATATGCTTTTGCATGCTTTTGAACCAATTTTCGAAGCACTTTTTCCCTCCGAACGAAGTAGCTCCAAAACATTCTTCGAAGTGCTTGGTGCGCTTGGGAGACCCATACCACCGCGATCGAATTTTTTTCACTATTTTTTTGGACCAATTGATACAGGCCTTTTTTTTGAGCGATTGTCAAATTATGCTGTATCCAACGCGAAGAAATCCTTTTACGATAAACTATTGAGTGCGTGCGAGTAGAGCTAATGCCCAAGCATGCCTCAATTTCACGAGAAGTCACATGACGAGCTTGCAATATCAGTTCCAGCATAGAATTCATGTTTTCTGCCACCACAACCGATTTTGGACGGCCTTCACAAAATTCGTCCTGGTGCGAATGACGACCGCGATTGAATTCGGAAAACCAGCGAAACACGGTGGCCGGGATGGTGCTTCATCACTAAAAGTTGTTAAGTCAATCCACATTGAAAATCATAAAAAATCATCGCACGAAAACATTCACGATTTAATTCCATTTTCTCTGTAAAAACCGCAAATAGCACTCGTATGACAAAAGGTTCTGTGCACGTGTACCATTAAAAACGTCAAGTCTTATGATGCTAATGTCAGATTTCACGTATCTACACCGGCATTGCCATATCTCAAAACATAAGTAGCAAACGTCATAATGTGACTCGTATTTTCCTATCAAAAGAAATTCGAAACTTCTTACATTTTCTTGTTTGTGCACTTATTTCGAAGGAATAGAGAACAAAAAGCAGAACAAAAAATTGGGTAGTAAAACAAGAACTAAAACATTTTTCTTTCTTATACGCAGAACTCTTTTTCTTTTTTTTTAAAAAAAAAAAAAAACTTAACACTCAAGTGGGTATGAATACACTTATAATGCCTCAGCACGTGTTAAGCTTTTTAGAAAATGGGATAGAGAGCGAAAGAAAGATGTTTGGCCTCAGTGGTTATTTCGCTCCATGGGTGGCATCCAACATTTAATGGGGAGACTAAATTCTTAGTGATTAGATTTCTAGTCAACTACTCATCTTACTTGATTTTCGTTAACTGAAAAAATGGAGATGTCCTTCGGGCGAGGCTGAAATTTGAACACCGAACCTTCCGATTTGGAAGCCAGTCCATTACCACTTGAGCCACGGCCACCCGTGAGTTGTTAATTGAAATGATCTTCGCTTACGAGTATGATTAAATTTTGTGGAAGATAAAATTAAACTTTTAATTTCTATGGTTAAAAATAGCGGATGGAAATAAAACATACGGCAATATGTGCGTTAATTTTACTTTACTTACTACAAATCAAATTGTATTTCAATCAGTTGAATATTTTCGGAGCTTAATGCACTCGAACCGTTATGTGGAATATCGAAAAAAATTTAATTGCAGATAATAACCGGGCCTCTTAACTGTAAAATTTCATTAATATCCGTTCGGTAGTATTTGGGTGGCGCGACACAGACATGAGTGTTGCTACCCTTTTATTATACAGGGTGTCCCCTAATTCGTTGAAGATAATTTGGGAAATGATTCCTGGGCATTATCTAAGAAAAAAATCGTTGTACAGTAAGGGTTTATCTTCAATGTTGACATCATTTATCGAGGACTTAAGAAAGGGCTTACTTTGGTGTACCCTGAACCATGTTAACGGAAATTACTCTGTTAGTACTAATGGTAGAAACTTCGTGCAGGACTTCATTTTTAGAAGAAATACCAGCCTTTATAACAGCATTTAAATAAAGTTGATATCTTGTTTAAGTCTTTAGATATCCAATTTCTAAAACTGTTCCGCTTTCATTGCCCACGCTAATTTTTGACTTTGAGGACACTTTTCTCCAGAATATGTCTAATTAACATAACGTTTTACTATTTTTTTCTTATGAAAGTAATAATAGTAAAATAAAAAATCATCACAGGTTTTATGATGCTTGGATAAACCTGCTACAGCTAAAAACAGAAATTTATGATTTTTGACCAACGTTTCGAACAACAGTTGACAATATATACTCCTAAGAGCGGTTTTCCACGAATTACTAATTTTCCAATATTTTTTTTAAAATTGCATAGCTATTAAAGAGTTTTAAAGCGTGCTCTTTTATTTGACTTCCTTAAAAGTTCTCAGAAGAGTTAGGTTTAGGGTATGAAGGCCCATTTGGAAAATATACCTTACAGAAGTGGTATAAAGGATTAGGAAAAAAAATTAATTCATCAATTTAATTTTTTACGCTAAGGTTACAGTTGCTTAGAAACGCTGTTTGAAATGTCAGCATTTACAAACCAAGAATACGACGACATTATTTACGTTTATGGGCTATGCAATGGAAGTTCAACTAGTGCGCGACAAAGATACCATGAACTTTATCCTAACCGACGACTTCCTAATAAAAGAGTATTTATAAATACATATCGAAGGCTTCGAGAAACGGGATCAGTTTCGAATACACGACCGAATGCGGAAGCACTAGTAAAAGGATTTCGCCTGATGAAAGAATACTGGATGCTGTTACAATCAGCATCAGCATCAATCAGCACCAGACGTTTAGCTTTGCAATTCAATGTTTCCAGACATAAAATTTCTAATATACTGCATGCAGAAAATCTTTATCCATACCATCATACACCTGTACAAGAACTGCTTCCCAATGATTTGGAAAAGAGACTTGAGTTTTCTAACTGGTTGATGGAGCGGAGCTTGGATGACAACCGGTTTATTAGCAGAATTCTTTGGACGGACGAATCTCAATTTACAAGAGATGGGACCACAAATTTTCATAATCTTCATATGTGGGCTGTGGACAATCCCCATACAATGAGACATAAATCATTTCAATACAAATTCAGCGTCAATTTGTGGGCAATTTAGGCTGAATTGTACAAACTACTACTATACCAGATCTATTGTAGTGCATTCAACTGATTCAACTAATTCATTATATTTTCAACAGCCCATAATGGGTCGTGAGGTTAAGAATTAACCGTTGGATAGGAAGAAATGGACCAGTTCACTGGCCCGCAAGATCTGCTGACCTTACAGTATTGAATTTTTTTGTATGGGGAAGAGTGAAAGAACTTCTTTATTCAACCGAAATAGCAACTTTAATTGAATTGGAAGATCGTATTCTCTGAGCGTCATCACAAGTGAGCTAGCAGTTAGCATCAATAAACATTCGCAGTGCAATACAAAAACGGGCTGTAGCATGCATACAAAACCAAGGAGGACACTTTGAGCACCTGTTGTAACTGTTTTAGTATACACATAAAGACCACACAAAATCATTTTTAGTCTTTGGAGCTTAAAGCAAAAAAAACCTTTTCTATAAATTTTAACTGCTGCAGGTTTTTCCAAGTATCATAAAATCTGTGGGTTTTTGAGTTCAAGTAGTTCAGGTAAGATCATAAGTCTTTTATAGTACATAAAGCTCGTGGAAAAACAATTAGATTTCAAATTAAACTTAGTTAAATGAGCACAATTAAGAAAAATTAATTAATTCAATACAAATTAAAATATTATAATTGTAAAAATAAGAAATACTGAAATAGGAAAAGGTGTGATAGGAATAGGTAATTAAAACTAGGCAAAGAAGATGGGATAAAAAGAGAAAGCAGAATAAGGAAGATCAAACTATAGAAATTAGAACTTTGAAGAACATACATACATAGACTTATAGCTGTCCGAAAACGTTATGTTAATTAAGCATTTTCTGGAGAAAAGTGACCTCAAATTCGAAAATTAACATCAGCAGTGAAAATGGAACAGGCTTAGAAGCTGGATATCGAAAGACTCAAAAAAGATATCAACTTTATTTAAACGCCGTTATAAAGGTGGTATTTCTTCTAAAAATAAAGTCCTACACGAAGTTTTTACCATTAGTACTAACATGGTTAACCGTTAACATGGGTCAGGGTACACCAAAGTAACCCTTTTCTTAAATCCTCGATAAATTATGTCAACATTCCTTACTGTAGAACGATTTTTTTCTTAGAATATCCCCAGGAATCGTTTCCCCAATTATCGTCAACGAATTAGGGGACACCTTGTATGTATGTATAGATAGAAACCAAATTTTTTTTTTATTTTTTGTAATTGTAAATGAATTTAATAAAAACAGAGTTTTAAAGCAATTAAAAAAAATTTACATGAATTATGAAAACATTTTGTTTTTTTATTTTGAAGTTTCCAAATTTTATTCGTTTCAATCCTTATACAAAATCCTTATAAGTTCAAAATGTTTCAAAAACGAAAATTAAACATTGTATACACAGAAGCTAATGACGAAATGTTTCCTTAAGAAATTTCAAACGGGCAAGTTGCACATAATTGGATTTTAAAAACAGGGAGAGTGCGATAACTTAGGCGCCAAAAATTTATAATCATTTTTATAGAACAGTTCAATACAACCTTTTTTTACTATGGCAGGGGTGGGGGTCTATCTCGCCCCGTTTAGAAGGTAGGGGCAATTTTAAAAAAAAATATTTTAAAATGAAAAAAAGTTATTAGAAAACGACGGCAACACTTAAAATTAAGTACTATACCGGTTTTGAAAGCCAGAAACCTGTTCTTTAATCCTAAATTTAAATTAATTTAGTTATTGGCATAACTAGCCAATATTTTTGGAAAATTCGCATGCAAACTCAAAATTTTGATAAAAAAAAAGTTTAGACACGCCTTTACCACACGTGTATGAAAAAAACAACGGTATAAAAGTCAACCGTTTGTTTGGTTATATTTTTGCATCATTATCAAGTGCTTTACATATTACATAAGTACAAACATACTCGTACATATTACTCAAAGTAAATAATTTGCTGCAATATTCGAACATGTGAATTTTCTATAACGTGAACCAGCAAAATTTTTGTCATTAATGTGAACTTTGTAATTTTGGAATGAATACTGTAGATGAAGAGTATTGATGACACAGGCGCCTGCCTGACGAAAAGCACCTACAACGAGCGGAGCAACGAAGTTGCGTGAGCGGGACGTGCCGCATGCGAAAAGAGAGTCCAAATCCCTTAGTCCCGCAAAGCGGGCCACCTGGGTACTATTAATTAAGAAAACTGTTGATATAGGCGCCTGCTAGATGTTTAATCTACATATTATTCATTTACTTACCTCAAAGGAAGAGCACGTAAATGCCAAAAAAGCAAAACAAAAATAGTAATTTTCAAATTTCTCAAAAACTAGAAGACACAAAACTAAACGGAGTTTTGTGTTCGATTCAGAATTGATATAAGCATTGACCACAACAAGTCAATTTAACACTTCGTTTCACAATTTGGAAAAAAAATGGTCTAAACTTTTTTTTTTCATTTTTTTTTATCAAATTTTGAGTTTGCAGGCGAATTTTTCAAAAACTATTGACACAAATAAATTAGTTTAAATTTAGAATTAAAGGACAGGATTCTGGCTTTCAAAGCAGGTATAATACTTCATTATAAGTGTTGCCGTTAGTTTTTAATAATTTTTTTTTTCATTTTAAGTAATTTTTTTCTAAAACTGCCCCTACCACCTAAACGGGGCGAGATAGGCCTCCCTTGCCTAAGTAAATAATGCTTGTATTGAACTGTTCTACAAAAAACAGTTATTGTTTCTTGGCGCCTAAGTTATTGTACTCTTGCCTCAAAAACGTATCCGTCTGTCACGTCAAGTTGTCATTTGTTTTGTGTTTTAAGTTTTTGCATTTATTCGCGAAAGCTATTTTCAATCTATAAAAAATTAGTAAAAATAACCAATTACAATTAATTAATAATTTTACACTCTTGCATCTTGCAATGGAGGGGGTCTCGATAGTACGAGGATCAGTTCAGAATTTTTTTTTTATTATTGGTAATTTTGAAACCACTTCTCAAATTGATGGAAAACATATTCCTATAAGATATCCACCCAAAAGTGGAAGCTAAAGCTTTCACTATAAAAAACATTCCGGCATAGTTTTGTGGCTGCAAGTGATGCCAAGTCCCAGTGGCCTATTTCACCAGCATAACAATTTATATTTACAAGCATTTTTTAACAAAATTTGTGATTTTGTTGATTTATGTCGTTTCGCCATACTTTGGGTATTACAAATTTGTAGTTGTATTCTACAAACGGAAATTTGTGGGAATATTTCCTTCTTCGTTTCACCGAAAACTATTTATAGTTGTAATTTAAAAGTTACAAATTTGTGAAATGTTAACTTATTTGTGAGTTTACATTTCACAAATTTTGTTTTGTAGTATGTGAGAATATTTTACAACTGAAAGTTGACGTGTAATTTCTCCTACAAATTTTGTTTCACATTGAAAGTAATCGAAAAAATGTATTTGCGACAAAAGCATAGTAGCGAAAGTGACGATCATGTTTTAGTTTTAAAGAAAAAAATTATCAGCCGCGTATAAACTATGTAATTTCGGAGTTATTTAATTTTAATGAAAAATTTCGCCTGACTCGATTCAAGGCAGAGGAAATAATTGCAATTATCGGGCCACAAATAGCTCACACGACTGAAAAAAAACTCTGCAGTAACACCAAGGCAGCAGTTTCTCAGAGCTTGGAAATGGAGGGCAATACCGTGGTGTAGCAGACATGCATGGGATATCTAAATCGACCATTTGCAGATGTTTTTCCGGCTTTTATGCAGCAATTGTTAATTTATTGTTTGAAAGTGTTGTATGTTGGCCAAATGAACACGATGAAAAGTTTTACAATATTGCTGCTAAAAAAATGTTTAATTTCTTAAGTTATGCATACAATTTTCTTTTTTACAAAGTATGCCATGTGTTTACGGATGTATAGATGGAACCTTAATAAACATAGATGCTCCCAGCCAGTTTGAATCTGCATATGTCGACAGACATGGACAGCACTCCATAAATTGTATGTTGGTATGTGGGCCGGACTATAAATTTTATAACGCATATGTGAATTGGCCGGGAAGTATGCACGATTCAAGGGTGTTACGAAGAAGTCTCCTTTTTTCAAAATTTGAAAGTGGATTTCGACCTTTTTCCCATTCTATTTTGATTGGAGATACAGCCCCTGAAGTTGATCGTTATAATCGAGCACATAAATCAACTCGGAGAATAATAGAAAACGCGATTGGGATTAGGAGAAATTTCCGTGTCTGAAGCATTTACGATTGCAACCCATGAAAGCAGTTACTGTTATAATATGCTGCATCATCTTGACCAATATTTTCCGACAAGCGACAGATAGTATCTACGAAATGTTCACCACCACTGAGGAAGAAACCATGGATTTAAAAGACGTAGATACTCGAAATGCTGAAAATTTTTGATGACCGGGCTATCTTAGAATATTTTTTTAATCACTTTCCATAAGCAAATAACGGGACTTTTGAACTTTAAATTAAATATATGTTTATTTATTTTTAGTAGTCACTAAATTCGAAAGTGTTTTCTTCCAACACTTTTCTCTTCTCTTCCAGCTCTGCAGTTAGATAGTTTCTTGGCAACCCCAAGTCCTGTTCCCTTTTCAAGGCATTTAACTGCAAATTATAAATTTCGAGTTGAAGCCTCCCTTTCTTCAATCGAAGAATATCCACTTGGTCAGTTAGCATTTTGTTGTTGCGTTTGCGCTTTTTTGATGATATATGAGGTCTGATTAAATTAAAAAAATATGTACATATATTAATAAAAAAAATTGTGAGAAACAACCATTTGTATTTACCTTATTTCCCCTTCATTATCCCTCACGTTTGCGCACTGGAATAAAATTAAAATATCTTCCATGGGTTTACTTTCACCTCGTGCGTTAACGCATTACAAAATTTGCCAAATAAAACCCACTTATTTTCCCTAATTAAAGAAACAAACAAAAAATCTTATTTTGCTTATTCATTTTAATTCCGTGATCGCACGACGATATTCCACAAATTTCTGACAAAGTACTTGTGGATTACACATTGCACAAAAACCCGGTGCAACGTTAATTTTTACACTTGTAATCAACATGCTTATTCTTAAAATTTTTTTTTGTCTAATCACAAATTTGTGGGTTCATATACTATATTTGTATTTGGTGAAACGGAAAACCAGATTACAAATTTGTAATTGTGATTCACAAGTACAAATTTGTGGTTGTAATTTGTAGTTTGGTGAAACAGGCCACAGGTCTCATACGTAGACATTGGTTCATATGGGAGTCAAAGCGATGGAGGTAAAAAATATGGTTTAATATATTTTGTAGTTGTTCCTATTGTAAATAACAAAATGCAAGAACATCTCAGGCGACCATATCTAGGAGTACTTTTGACAACTGAGAATGAGAATTTCAACAAAAGACTGCCGCGAGCTCGACGTACAATTTAAAATAGTTTTGGTATCCTTGTCTCACGTTGGGACATATTGCTCACAACCTTACATATGTACCCAGAAAACGCAGACAAGTTATTTTTGGTTTGCGTTGCATTACAGAATTTCAGAACGATTAATAGGTGAAATGCGCCATCCTATTGTCCCAATGGGATTGGGATGACTCTGATGGTAATTCCATCGATTACACCATCAATTAATATCCGCATGTATGGTGGAAAATCATCAACAGCCATCGGAAATATTATATGTGAGTATTTACATAAAACAAAATTAACACATATTTGAAACCGTAATTACTATGGCGCAAAATTATAGTCAGATAAAGTCCACTTTAAAGTCATTTTAGTATGTAACAAAGTCAATGCTAGTGTTCTGATAATTATAGTCGAGATAAAAACTACTTTATCGTTATAACCTCGCGATGAACTTAATACCACATAAAGTCCATTTTATCTTTTAGTATGGACTTTCATTTCAGTGAAATGTCTCAAGAAAATTTATTTGCAGATTGCGATATTTTTGAAGATTTTGAGCTTTTTAGAAAGCCTAAAATATATAAAAACCGGTCAAATCCTTTCGATGAGCTAGATGGTGAGTTTTTTTCTCGGTATAGATTCGACAAGCTAAGTGTCAAGTTTTTATACGAGTATTCAAGAGCCGGTAACAAATCGTGCATCCTTACAAGTGCTTGTAACGCTTCATTTTTTTTGTAGAAATATCCATCAAAGTGATATTGGTAAGTAAAAGGCAATTAAATTTGAAAGAGCATTATTAAATTATGTACAACTTTAGGAGCCTTGCATGGAATGTCACAGGCAACAGTAGGACAAATAATTAAGAGCACTTAAAAAAAAATCGCTTCCCTACTGCCCCAATTCATTAAGTTTCTTTTGGCCAGTGGCAGAATATAATTAGGTAAAGCAGCAATTTTTTGGGATCTCAAGGTTCCCTAGGGTTATAGGAGTCATTGATTGCAGAATCAAGCGACCAGCCAAAAGTGTAGGGCAGATAATGGCCGGACACTATGGGCCTTACTAACAACCAAATTTAGTACACAGCTTAAGTATTAATTTAAAGTGGGTTTTAGTGTTAGTATGGAGTTAAATTTTAATGTACATGAAGCCATGTCTAAATGTTTAAACATGATATTGAAGAACAGAGTGATTTATTTTATCTAATTTCTACTTATAAGAATTAGACTTGGTATCTTAAATAATTAAATTATCCGTAAAATACTAGTTGAATAAGTCGAAATCGTATAAGTACTATTTCATTTTCAGTTTTCTTGAAAATTCCTTTTCCTTCATTTAATTTATTCAAATACTTTACAGTTTAGTTTTGTTTTTTTCGTGAATATTTTATTTAATCAATAAATTACTAAATACTTCAAAGTTATTAATTTATGAAAATAATATAATATTCGAGTTTTAAGAAGAATTCTTATTTTCATTTACGAAGAAAAAATTATACCCTATTAACTTCAGTACGGTGGCATCACAGTTTTTCAGCTGATTTTGTTTACTTCGCCGTTTTCAATTTTTATTTTTCGCGCCAATTCCAAGAAAAACTAAATTCAAAGTGAATATGAAATGTCAAAGTAATGTTATGTAGTAGTTTCAATAAAAATGTAGTAGACTTTTTGGAAGAGTCAAATTTAAGTAAGAGCTGACTATTAAACAATTATTAGTACACTTTCGACTAAAGTCTGTATTAATATTTAAGCTTTTTTTAAGTCATGCCTAACGATTCGTTGTTAGTAAGGCCCTTTATCAATAGAAAAGGTAACTCAGTAACTAGCTTTTAAAGACGAATAAAACACAAACTAATTTAATATTTATAGGTTATTATTTGCTGTGCAAATTGTGTCCGATGCTAATTGCGAAATCGTGGACATAATTGCAAGGTCTCGAGGCTCGCTTCATGACTCCAGTATTTGGAACAACTGTCGCCTAAAAAGTATGTTGGAAGCGACCATAAATGTTCACCTGGGTATCTTGCTTGGCGACGCTGGATATCCATGCTCAAAAATATTATTGACACCCGACAGAAACCCATCCAGCCAAAGGGAACAAAGATACAATAACAGCCACACATCTACAAGAAGTCGAATCGAATGCCTTATCGCTGCTGGAGAAACTACGTGTGGATTTGGATACGGCAAAAAATGTAATAGTTGCCGTGGCCGAGCTTCACACCATAGCTTAGAAAAGGAATATTGCGTTCTTTGAAGAAAGTACACCACCGATTCCATCGACACAAGTAGAGCCCAACAATAATTCTGAAGAACCTGCAGAAACAACTGGAAAGGCATTCTGAAACGCATTTATCATTCAACACTTTTAATTTAAAAAATAAAAATTAAACATACAAAATAACAGGAATTATTCTTTCGCATGCGAAACTTGCAACTTATTCAGTTCGTCTGCATGCGAAATCTCTTTCTTTATTTGTGTGAGTCGTGCAATCATCACTTCGCTTTTTGTCGTTGGCTTCCTTGGTAGTTTTCGGAGGGCACCAAGCAAACTCCTCGATGAAGATGGAGCAACAGGGGTGGTTATGGCAGTTGTGCCCAATTCTGCAAAGATAGGGACTGTAGATGTGGCAGGAATCCAGTTGGCGGTGGGGCTGCTCGGGTGGGTATCAGTAGAAGCATTACTCGGCAACATCCTGTTGCTATCAATGTATATGGTATCTTCAAGCAACTGGTCAGATATCATACCCTGAACTAAAAGATCAGAGGAATCTGTTTCTGGAACATTAACATTGTTCCCCGTTGCTCTAACTGTTTTTTTAGCAACAGTATTTGCTTTTTTTTGCCGAAGCCTTCATCCTTGTCCATTGTTGCCTTATTTTGTCGGTGCTTCTGTGATACCCAACTGAAGTCATCCCTGCTGCGATTGATTCCCAAGCCGCCTTCTTCCGCGAAATCATTTTCAGATCATTTCCCTTGTCCTCTACTACTACGATATGCTGCTCCGCCAACTGCCGCAGCATTTCCTTTTTATTCCGATTCCAATTCAGTGCCCGATCTCGTTTTGTCTAAAGAAAAAACATACGAGGGCGGGTCAATAAGCCCGTGACTTTTTGAATTTCTGACCTCTTTACTGAAACAGCAACACTGCTCCTGTCAACAGGCATCTGTCAGTTGACTCCTGTCAAAATTTAAACTTGCTGCGTCAGTTAGTTTGTGTTTGACAGCTATTTTTATCAGACTACTCACTAATTTGAGGAGAAAATGGAAAAAAGTGAATTTCGTGTGCTTATTAAGCATTATTTCTTGCGAAAAAAAACCATTACCGAGACCAAGGCTAAGCTTGATAAATACTATGGGGACTCTGCACCATCGATTTCAATGGTAAAAAAGTGGTTTACTGAATTTCGTTGTGGCCGTACAAGCACTGAAGATGCCGAACGTCCTGGACGCCCAGTTGAGGTCTCTACACCCGAAACAATCGAAAAAATTCACGATATGGTGTTGGCCGACCGAAGATTGAAAGTGCGAGAGATTGTGGAAGCCGTAGGGATCTCGCATGGCTCAGTGGTTTCAATTTTGAATGATCACTTGGGCATGAGAAAGCTTTCCGCAAGATGGGTGCCGCGTACCACAAACGCAATCGTGTAACAACTTCACAGGAAGGTTTGGCGTTGTTTAATCGCAATATGGAGGAGTTTTTGCGCCGTTTTGTAACCGTGGACGAAACATGGATCCATCACAACACACCAGAGAACAAACAACAGTCAAAACAGTGGGTTTCTAAGGGTGAATCGGCGCCAAAGAAGGCCAAGGTGGGTTTGTCAGCCAATAAAGTTATGGCGACTGTTTTTTGGAATGCACGCGGGATAATCCACATTGACTACCTTCAAAAGGGAAGAACAATCAATGGGGAATATTATGCCAACCGATTCAATGACGATTTGAAAAAAAAACGACCTCATTTGGCCAAGAAAAAAGTTCTTTTCCACCAAGACAATGCAAGGGTGCACACATGTGCAGTTGCCATGGCAAAAATCCATGAATTGGGCTATGAATTGCTCCCTCATCCACCCTATTCTCCAGATTTGGCTCCGAGCGACCACTTCTTGTTCCCAAACCTGAAGAAATGGCTTGGTGGAAAAAGATTTGACTCCAATGATGAAGTCATCTCGCAAACAAAGGCCTATTTTGAGGACCTCGACAAATCATTTTTTTTGGAAGGGATAAAAAAATTGGAGAAGCGTTGGACAAAGTGTATAGAGCTCAAGGGAGACTACGTTGAAAAATAAAATTATTTTTTTATCAAAAAATCTGTTTTAATCCAAAAGTCACGTATATTGTCACAAAAGAAAATTCACTTTTTTTAATTAAACACCTTTTCTGTTTCCATTATTTATAAACTGCTATCCAAATTCAAATTCAAAATTCGAAAAACTTGTTTTCTATTCCCTTTGATATTTCTGTCGAATTCACTTCAATTTTGTAAAAGTGTACCCCTTAAACTGTGTTTGATATCCCAAACAGTAAATTTTTAGGTTTGTTTGAGTAAAACTCATCGCGGGTACGTTCTAAAGTTAATACTAATTGTAGGTAGGCTAAGAAGTGTTTATAATTAAATACAAAGTTAGGAGCTGTTAGGTCTAATACACGGTGACTATAATTGTGCGTATATTTTATTAAAACTAAACTTAAAAGATAATAAATTAGAAAAAAATAATGAGTTTCGTTATGCACTAGGGGTCCCTCAATAGTTTTCTTTTTTCCAAGACTCGCGCAAATAGTTCGTCAATTAATTCATCCTTTTCAGCCGCCGCGATGTTTTTCATCATGTTCTTATGAACATTTCATCGCTATCAGCATTTGATGGTACTATAGGAAAGGGTATTCAACGTTCTTCTAATTTGCCAATCGTACTCCCGAATTGTAAAGCACATTGAAGGGCGTGGACGTGGAAGCTGATGAAAAGTTTGAGTTTTGAGTTTTATTTAATTGCACTCCTATCTCCTGCCACGTTTCCTCACTTTTAAAGTGGTTAAAATAAAGGGGATCCCTTTTATCGAAGAGCAGCTTGTACTGTGGTAAAAGCGAAATTAATTTTGTAGTCCTCCACAGTTGTCTTTTTTTTTTTCTATTCTAAAACAAATATTCTTTATAGTAAAATAATCTCTGTTCTTTCTAATAATAATGTTTGTTAAAGAAATAAACTTACTTATTTCAAGAATAACCACAGCTTTTTGCAATTCCAAATTACAAACTGTTGTTTAGCTGTCAAATTTTCGTACGATGCGGTCACACTTTAGGTACGAAAAAAAAATTGAGAGAAAATTCGATAAAACTGAGCTACCCGGCATTATGAGTGCTGGATACAAATCACATTTACGTACTCAAACGTACGGATCCTTTCATCTATTATGGGTGTGTTGCCCTAAAAATGTTATTCAACCATTAATCTTAATCTTATAACTTTTTTGACATTTTTGACTTCCGTCAACCATCACATTTTTCTAGAATTGGTACGAAGAGCAATTTCTAAAAAATATTCTTGAAAAAGTATTGTAATCTTTAATCATTTTTATTGCAAAATTTGGTTGAAGTCATATTCAGAAGTCAAATTCTGCCTAATTTAAAATTCTTAATTAAACTAATTCACGATTAATGCACACTGCATCAACGAAAAATTACGAAAGAATAATACGATGCTTGCCAATTAATGTAGGAATCCAAGGTGTAACCAATCCTGACACCTGTCTAAGCCCAGACACCTGCCTTCGTAAAAGGAAGATAGTGAGGCAGGAACGAGTCAACAACTTGCTCCACCTCTAGCTGATGCTTGAATAATTCACGAACTTAGAAACTAAAAATCAATACTTTCATATCATATGTGCATGAAAACAGTCAGCTATAAATTCATACTGCATTCATCGATTCAGTAACCGATGCCAGTCTAATTAAATTTGCTTTGGCTAGTGAATTTATGGCTCAATTTAATTTACATAATTAGTAACACCTTACGGCTTCAATTTTCAATTTCCCCCAAGCAAATATTTTGTACCGCTTTTGGTTTTATACAGCGATATAGAATATGGGGCCCTCTCAACAATTGAGCCGAAAATATTATTTAATTAAGCTAATAAATATCGACATTGTTTTGCTGCGAATATTTCAGAAAAAGGTCGTGCTTCATCGGTCGGAATGCAAATCGGATTAGACCAATAGCGTGTCGACGGTTTAGGACTCTATATTCTCTACGTGTCACAGTACATCAAGTTGTTCAAGAGCTATTGCTTACTTACATTGGTGGCGCTACAACACGGAGTGGGAGGCCGAAGCGCAAGTGGTAGTGTATTGTCTCCCCATTCGGACGGTTCGGGTTTCAGGCAACTAAAATCTCGTGAGATGAATGGTTGCCTAAAATAAAACTAGCTAATTTACACTAATAATTTAGTCTCCCCATTAAAAGCTAGATGCCAAACATGGATCGAAATAACCACTGAGCCCAAACGTCTTTCCCTCTCACTATATCCAATTTTTCGAAAAACTTAGCACGTGCTCCGGCATTTTAATAATAGTCACACCCTCTTGAATGTTCTGTAAAAAAAAAAGGAAAGCCTGGGCCTAAACCGACAGGTATCTTTAACAGAGAGGGCTCTGTTACCCAATTGGCGATGTCAAAAGTTATTCTGCGTCTGATTTTTGCGCTGATAAATTGGTGCTTGTAACTGCGGAATCTAAATAGACGAAGTACGAGTACTTAACTACAAAATTATTAATATTTATAACAGCCAGAACGTCCCAGCCATCGGTGATGTGCGTCCTTTTCTGCTGGTAGCATATACGAGTATTCGTTTTGCCTTCGTTTGCCGGCCCAGTTTGGCGGCTTTCGCCTCATTTCCACGTTTCTTTCTAAGACGATGTTAAAAAATTGCATGTGAGCGCGTCACCTTGTCTAAAAACCTTTCTCTACACTACCTGAAGAGTTTGGCAGGGGTGTCAAAACTAATTATGGCTTTGTATATCACATTCACATCCCTATGCCCGCTGTCATATACGGCTTTGAAGTCGAAACAGATTGTGAGTGTCGATCTAAAATTCCTGGCCTTTCAAAAATTTACAGCTTTTCGAATATTGAACTTCGGGTAAACTTTCCCGGCCTGAAACCGCACTCAAATGGACCAACCAGATTGTTCATAAATGGTTTCAGACGTTAACATAGACGATGTTAAGGAATGGTGCATGTCCCCAACGGGATCATCTCAGCGACTCTTTGGGGGCTTCAAGACTTATTAGATAATGGAATAATACGGTCATCAGATTATACTTTCGTTTCTCCAGCTCTGCTCATGAAAGATGAGGACTGAATGGTTAATGATTTGAACGAGGTAACTTGCAAAAATCGCTATTCGTGCCAATTTATTGAAAGGAAAGGAAACAAAAGGTGCTGCATTTTATTTCAGTTATTTTTAAATTCCTGCTGCTATGTAAATGTTCACGTTGTTTGTTACTCCTGATGACGAGTATTAATTTAAAATTAAATCAGGACGATTGATCTTTATACACTTTTTTGTTCTTTAGGAGATAACAGTTAAACCCTCAAGCCGAAGAAGTCATTCTCTTTGTTATTTTCTTTAATATGAGATATCTTTTATTAGTAAAAATCGAAATGAAAGAAACATGACTCCAGTGTCAAGTTTTCCTCAGCTAGAAAATGTGCTTCTGGGATAATTTTAAGAACTTGCATACCATCCATTTCAGAAAGTTTGTCGTCATGCAATTATTGCACAACCACGTAGGGATCGCACAAAATGGGACAATAGTTGTGGATACAGGACGACGTTAATATTTTCAAATCGAAAAAGTCATTATACATAGAAAGAACTTAAAATGTCTTCCAGCTTTATAACTAATTTCCCCACATGATGTGAAAGTTATCTATTAGCAAGTTTTGATAAATACATACCTTATGTGGCATTCAACATTTATTGGGGAGACTAAATTATTGATTTCATTTTGCTTGGTATTGTGTTCTCAGCAGCTATGCATCTTACATGATCTTAGTTGACTGAAAAAACTAATAACTTTCCTTCTGAATGGAAATTGGTCGAAAATTTATACCAAATTCAAATTATAATCAATGACACCCACTTCAAAGGCTTGAATTACCCTTAATCTTCAACAGTAGGAAGCAACCCAAGAGGCGAACTTGATAGCAGATCTACTGCCACCACATTTTACCAATATTTAATCATAGGATTAAGGTACATCTGAATAAACTTAGAGCCTTTCAGTGCTAGAAATTTTAGATCCATATCTGGTAGGTGGAAGCACAGCCGTTGCCGCTACGAATTCTGATGAAAATATCAGAGATATGTCGGCTTTAGGATTTATTAATTCTAATCACGGCTGCAGCCCCACTTTTAAAAATTAAATCGTGGAAGAAGTTCTAGATCAGTTCTAGTCAGCGGGAGAAATATACTAATGCAAATCACACGGTGTTACTATACTAAATACGATATTTTTAAAGCAAGAGCTGCAGTTAAATGTATATTGCAGCGGCGGACAAGAAACCCAGCTAGATTACCATATACCTACACATACAAGAATAAAGTGAAACGGCGAGAAAAATTTTTCAAAGAGATCTTGGACGGACCAGTAGTAAGTAAACATCAACTTTTGTTGACAGAAATTTTTATGAATGAAACCAAAAAATAAACTGGCACAATTTTAGCAAGGAAAGAAGGCAGCTCTTGGCACTAAATTTGTAAGAATGGCTCCAAAATGCCAAAAACTAAGAAGGAAAAGTGAACGTACAAGGAATGTGGAACAACTTCAAAAGTGATGTAAGAGTTGTCCAAAAATTTCCTCTGGATCTCTGTCCGCATAAATAAAGAAACGTTGTGTTGGAACGATGAGATGAGAATAACGATAAAGAATAAAATACAAGCCCTTCCAGCGTGAACAGCGAAAATAATGAAATCGATAAGGTGTTTCTTGAGTTAGACTTTGAATGTTACAAGGAAAAGCAGGGGCACATAGTTGAAACGAATTTACATCCTTAAGGATGTTCGATGCTATGCCACAACGAAAAAAAAAATAAAAATAAAATTTGCAATAGATAAAAAGTACTCGACTATCCCGCACGGAGAGAAAACGACAGATTTTATGGAAGGCGAAGTTAGCGAAGCAGTAAAAAGCAAGAATCGGAGTCGTGCACGCGAATCGGATCACATTCCGATATATGGGTGACAATCGGATCTGAATGGCTCCCAATTTTGTTCAACGCAATGATGAGAGCCGATCAAATTCCTAACCAGTGAAGAGTAAGCTTTCTTGTATCACTGTGTACCTAAATACATATAATACAAAGGCAAAACAAAAAAATTGCAGTATGGCACTTAATTTTGTTCAATGAAATGGTGAGAGGAGATCAAATTTCAATCCAATGAAAAGTGAGCTTTGTTGTGTAACTGCGTAAAAATTGCAACAACTACCGATCGGTGAAACTAACTATTTCCAGACAACCTACAAGGTCCTGATTCATATTACTCGGTTTTTGCTGAGCATTTCCTAAAATTATTGGTAAAAAGGGTGAGATGTGGAGAGAAATGTGTAAGGAAATGTGAAATATTGATGGTTCACAATTTTTTTTTGCGGTTCTTTCGTTATTTTGTGCATTTTCTTCATACCTGTGTCGCTGTTGTCGAAGGTGGACGTATGTTTGAGCGGGTGCAAACAAGTTGTTCGAACGTTTTTCTTTGGAAATTAGTGTTTGTATGGTAATTTGTAGTTTTGTGCAATTATCCTATTGCCAGGACGCTTTAAGTGGCTGCTAATTTTTCTCCAGGTTTGATTGCATTCCTCATGTTTCATTTAGCAATTCTCTCATCAAAAATCAAAGTGAAACTTTTGTATTCCGCATTTTCCTCCATGACTTTATCCATATTCTTTTCTATTTTTTTTGCAGTATTAAAATTTCTTCACAACACTTACACAAATTAATCACTACATTTGGGATAATTTCAAGGACCTGTATAGATTCGAGTTTCGTAATATGGAATGGTTAAGCAATTAGTTTCTTTCCGATATTCTTAAAGAAACGCGTGGTGGTGCCATACCATTGAAAATATTCCTTCGATACATTGGTAACCCGGGATTCCAAGTTGGAGTTGGTGAGGACATTGGGGTTCATAGATCTACTGTATCGAAAACAGTTTGGCAAGTGTGTTGCGCTATATGTGCAAAGCAAATGTATGGATGAAATTTCCCTCAACGACCGCAGAATTGAGAGAAGCTAAACAAGAATGGCAAGCCGAGTATTCTTTTCCCAGTGCAATTGGAGCTCTGGATTGTACTCATATTCAGATCTTAAAGCCTCATTTACATGGCGATGAGTATCTGAATCGCAAGGGTTTTTTTTACTGAATGTGCAAGCCACGTGCAATGCTAAGGAACGTTTCACAAGTGTTGTTGTCCAATGGCCAGGGGGCCACCGCCCAATTATCAAGGCGTCGCCCATCAATGACGTTGTCTAATAAAAAGCGGGGGCAGAGCATATTACTGGTCTTATCATAAACATCTTCAGATAACGCCTCTGAAGGTTGCTACGATTTGACCAGTAACAAGTTGCCGGTCATAGATCTTGTTGGCGGCTGGACCACCGGTAGTCCATACCAGGACTTAAATCACGGTACCATGGGAGTCAGGAGCCCCCCTGATTTCGGTCCGGGCCTGGCTTGTTGAGGTAGGCCCCCTTGTGGGAGCGTCATCGTGGGTGTGGTTTAAACCCAAATCGCGGTTCTAACCCATTGTAGAGTTGCAAATAAGTGCTGGGTGCTGTGACCCTAAGAACAGTAAGAGGTTTTAGATCGGCCTCGACTCCTACCAAGGGTGGAACTTGTGCCTCCAACACAGTTCCGAATTGGTATCAAAGGATTGACGGAGAGCGATGGCAAGGCGTATCCTTGCTCCCATGGATGTATGGGCATCCCGTAAACATAGGTCTACATGATACTCGTAGGTTTACAGGTTTACATTAAAAACAATGAGACGTTCTGTCCAATGGCCAGGATCTGTGCATGATTCAAGATTCAAGATGATTCAGCTGTTTTTAATATTATTAATGCTAATTCGGCAGCAGCTATTATTCTTGCAGATGAAGGCTATGGTTTAACATCATGGATTATGACACACTTCAGGAATCCAGTCACAGATGCGCAAAAAAAATATAACAAATTACATACCCGGGAAAGAGTAATTATTGAATGCATGTTTGGACATGTAAAACGAAGATTTACTTCCCGAGTTAGACTAGCCATAGAAAGAGTACCTAAAATTGTAATATAGCAAAGCATCTCAACGACGAAGACTTTCCAGAAAGTGATATCTTACCGTCGCAGGAAGCACGTCTTCCTGAACCTTCAGAAGAGAACAGCACTATCTACAAGCGGGGAGTATCGAGAAGAAGTGAAATAACATCAATAACTCAAAGTTTCTTTATTTTATAAAAGTTTTTATTAGTATTTCTATTTTGTTTATTTTTTTTTTCTTACGTTCAAACAGAAATATATGGACATCTTTATTTAGTTGTTTAGTTTTTCCTTTATTAGTTCTATTTCTAAAAGAAGTTTCTCCTTTTGCACAAAGGTTTCTCTTGGTTTCTTATTTAGCTCCTTTTGCTCTAGGAGTACTTCCTTCTGAAGGTCAATAATCGAACTATTTTGACTTCTTTTAGACGTTGAAATTTGCCGGAATTGTGGAATGGTCCTTGATGGTGCCGGTAGTTCTTCCTCCTGAAATGCTAGTTGCTCTTCATCAGGATACTCCAGATCTTCATCGGGATTTTTGCTGGTACTCAGCACACCGCATTGGTCTGCACCTGTAATAAATTTAAGTGTTTTGTGGTACATAAAATTGTATTTAACCATAATAATTGTCAATGTAAATGTATATGTACCTGGTATTTTATTTAAAACTGGATTATGTTTAAAGTTCACCAAATCCAGTAGCTGTTTTTCGTAGTCTTTTAAATTGATGAGATGATTGCCCGTCCTTTTCTTATCTCCTTTTGATTTGATGCGGACTTTCATATTTTCAATTTTTTTCCGAATTTGGGAGATGTTCAAATCAACGCCATGGACTTTTTTAATTTGCTCCTCCGTAGCTCCCAACCCAGTTTGATTTCTAATTTTCATGGCTGGAGTTTGGCTTTAGTCCAGCAAGCACGGATAAAATTGTAAACAATTTATGAAATCCTCATCTTCCATTCCAGATTTCCTTTTTCTTGAGGATTTTGCACCTAATAAATCAAAGTATTCCTCTTCCGAAATATTATTCTCCATTTTTCAAACTTTTTTAAACTTTTTTTAACGTTTTTAATTATAAGAATGTCCTCCAATGCACACTCAACTGCTTCAAGGGTTTACTCAATACTATTAATCTTTATTCACACCAAAATGGAGGGAACACTCAAATACGCTCAACTGTCAAAACATGTGAGTGGAGCGTTTTCGTTAAACTTAACGAAAATTATTTTTATTCACACCAGATGGAGTGTTTCCTCCAAGATGCTGAGGGAACACTCACACTCAATTTTTATTCACACCATCCATTATCTTTATCGATTTGGAAAAATCGTTCGACAAATATCTTATTTGGATGGCCTTATGGTATCAAAATGTTCCCGAAACTTATATAAAATTTATAGAAATATGTACGATGACGCTAAAACGAAAGTTAAATGCAAAGCAGGAATAACCGAAGAATTTGAAAATTGCTTTTTAATGTTGCGCCAAATTTTCTATTAAAGAAGCATATTAACGAGTCCGAAACGACTTCTCCCCTTTTCGCCGATGATAGAGCTATTATTACTAACAACGTTGCCCTTCAGGAAACTCTTATTAATTGGATAAAGGCGCTGGGAGATAACGGGTTACAAATCAGTCATACTAAGACTGAATATCTCACTGAGATTTATTTGAACTTGCAAATCCAACCCCTGATATCCATTTAAATACCATACGTAGACCCTGTCATTAACTACTAAAAACATTTCAATGCCCATGTTGCATATATGGGAGATTCGGTGTGTGATGGCTTAACTGCACCGAAAATTGTGCAATATACCGCAATTTTGGACGATGTATGAGAAATACAAAACCTAGTTTGCACCTGAAGTGCAACAAAATTATTTCATGGTCTCCAAACAGCCAGGGTAACGTTAGTGAAATTCAACCCTAAAAAATATTTCAATCAGCTGTCAAAAAACAGGAAAAAAAGCAATGAATAAAAAAATAAAGAATTATAAGGATTACTTACATTTATCAGTTGAACGTCGTATTTTTCAAAAATTGGAACAAATAACACTGAAATGCCAAAATTTCGCGCCTTTTATTGTCTCGGACAATTAGTCGTGTGCTAGAAGTGAGTAAATACTTATAAACATTTATCTAGTACTATTATTGTGCTAAAGCAACTGTTTACAATATTTCGCTGAGAAACACCGTACTGTAAAACCAATAGCAAAACGAAATTTTTCCTTTATGATTTCATTGTGTCATATTTATATAGGATGGAAATAAAAATATGATGTGCAATAATAAGATTGTGGAAAAACTTCAGGCTGAGCAGACAGCAGATTTTGCCATGTTGAACGCAATGCAAGAGTATAGTCCAAAAGGAAATAGAGGCTCACGTTCCAGCCAATCCTAAATTGGCAGTTGGATTCAGTAACGTGATGATTCGAAATAGAGCGACCTGATTCTAAGGACAGAAAATTTAGCTAACTCCAGAGGTAGAGCAGTAATAATGCAGATACGTGGGATAAATATCTGGCATTTGATGTACTCGTAATTAAACTCGTTACATATTTTAACTGTTAATAAAAGAAGCAGAAGACTTTCTTTCTTTGACCGCTAGACTCATCTTCGGACGTGATAGTCACAAACGCGCTATTGAAATTACGCTGCTTTCTTCCAGTTATGTCAATATTGTCAGCGTATGTGAGTTATTTGAAAGATGTTACGTCTCTTTTCTGTTATCGTGTTAGTTTCACAAATTTTTTTTGTGCAACAGTCGCCTTGTTTAATTAATTTTGTTATCGAAAGCCTTTCTCGACCTTGATGTAGCTTTGTGGCAACGCGCATTTCCCATCGTCATTTAACATCGCCGGACGAGTTTGTCAAGAGTACTGAATTGTACAGCTGTGGCTTATACATATATAAATGTCGAGCTTGAATAAGAGTCCCTCTAGCCATACGTTGTCGAAGGCCTTCACTAAGTCGGGTAAGCACCCACGCATTTTTTTGTTTACTTATGTTCCATGTAATATCAGATACTGGTATACGAGATATCATTTCGCGGCTTAGAACCGAATTGTTTATAGCAAACTATATTTTAATCCTCAAACCAGGAGCAAAATCGAGCCTCGCGTCTCGTAATTTGACATTCTCTCTTTCGTGATCCGGTGCCATTCACGTACGAAAACTAACAAGCTCACGTACGAGAGAATTTTGGGTCTTTAATACGAAACTGTAACTACATACTTATGTGTATGTATATGTAAGATCAACCTACCATCAACTGGGTCAAAGCGATGCTTGAAAGCCGGGTGATTAATACTTCATTTGGGACGACTTCAGTGTCACTATTAGCCGTAAGGGGCTCCCAGTAGGGAGCCGTATTAACGCCCCTCCTGAGGTCTTTGGTTATAGATGATCTGCTTAAAAATTAAGCAGTTACGCTACAACACAATTGGTTATGCCGATAACTTAGTCATCATCATTAGGGCCAGACAGGCTAACGAAGTCACTACACGCATGCAAAATGCCCTTAAGACAGTCGTAGACCGCTGCATAAGAGAGAATCTTTCCATAAACCCAAATAAGGAACTATTTCCTTTCACTAAAAGAAGAAACATAAACGTGGGTATAGTTACATTTAACGACACAATCGTTAAGTACTCCGACGAGGTCAAATATCTGGGAATAATCCTAGACAAAAAACTCAACTGGAACTCTCACTTAAACAACAAAATAACTAAAGCAACCAATGCTTTACGGGTCTGCCGTCGCATGTATGAAACCACATGGGGTATCTCCCCAAAAATCACACATTGGATCTATACAATGATGGTCAGGCCCATCACAACATATGCTTCTATAGTATGGTGGACTAAAGGTTCGCCAAATACCGCCATTTTAAAGCTCAACAGAATACAGCGTCTTGCATGTCTTGCCATTTCCGAAGCCTTCCGGACCTGCTCCACAGCTGCGAAAGAAGCAATAATAGGACTAACCCCCCTATACTCATATACAGTATAAGCATAGTGGCATTACACAGCACAGCAAATCTGGTATAAATTAGAGAGTTAAGTCTTAGCAAACACTCTGACCTAAGGACCCTACTCTCCGAAACACCAGAACTTGATATGATCTGTGTGGTAATTAACATTATGCTTCAATAAAGACTTCTCCACAGATATTCCCAGCAAAGTAGCATGGGTTAGCAATAACCCACCAAACAGCCATAATGGCATAAAGTGGTATACGGTTCTAAATAGAGTCGGGAGTGGGAGTTGGAATACACGAACCAAACCTAAATATAACCATAGCTATGGGCCAGTATATTCCAGGCAGAACTCCACGCCATTCAAGTATGTGGCAAGCATATTTACAACTCTGGTATCAAAGGCGCAACATACACGGACAATCAAGCAGCTATAAATGCTCTTAGCTCGCACACCATCGACTCCAAACCAGTCATGTACTGCTTCAAAACACTCACTAATTCTAAATGGGTTCCTGGCCATGAGGGCATTGATGGAAATGAAAAGTACGACTAATTGGCCAGAAAGGGCTCAGAAACTACCTTTAATGGACCTTAACCCTTCTGATGTACTCCTAAATCAGCAGTCAATATAGCTATTAATAGCTATTAAGGTTCTGGGATGCATCTCATATTGGGAGAATAGCTCAGGTCTAAGAAAGTCTAAAGGAGCCATCCTGCTCTTCAACAAAAATGCCATTAGATGTTTAAATCAAAGTCGGCACGATATCAAAAGCTCAGTAGTTTACCTCACAGGACACACCTCAACAAAATGAACCTAGTCGACTCTCCGGACTGCCAACTTTGTCTTGAAGAAGACGAAATTGCTGAACACATCTGATGTTAATGTCCAGCCCTCAACGAAATTAGATGAAAGATTTTCTTTAAGAAACTATTCGACTCCAGCAAACTAATGATTTCTTCTGCAAGTAGTGTTATCAACTTCATTCGGAAGGTAGAAAACCTACTAGCCTAACTATAGTTCTGAACTAATGATACAAAAGATCTTTTAGGTCGAAGTGCAGTACTTCGCAATTCACGAGTCAGGAAATTTAAAAAAAAAAAACAAGGTATATATTTTTCTCAATTTTATGCGTTTTTGATAATATTTTACAATTTTTTTTAGTCAAAATTAAATAAAATATTAATAATATTGGCACAGTAACAACTTATTTTAAATCTGCCACAGCAATTTTTGCCAAAGGACTACTCGTATCTTACTAACAACTTTCAGAAAATAGTTGTAGTAGACCTTTACTATTACAATTTTTAGTTTTCACTCGATACATTAGCTATCGTATGACATCGTAACAAATGCATTCGATCACATAATATGAAATCTACTCACTCGATAACGTGTGCGGGAATTTTCCCTCATTATGTTTGTGCTCTATTGATTTCTTTTCTAAGAACTTAACACTCAAGAGGGTATTAAAATACCTGCGCACGTGTTAAGTTTCCTACCGATGGAGTTAAAGACGCCATTTACATTGCATAGGTTTGAGTCTGTTATTCGATCAATAAATACACATTCTTTGGTTGAAGTACCGTTTGACGCAGTAAAAACGAATTGATCTTCCGATAGAATCCACTTAAGCAGACGTGAAATCACTTAGGTTAATTAATTAATTGAACCAGGATAATGTTGCAACACATAATATACAGGGAGTGTTATTTAATTGAAAAAAGTCGTGTTTAGCAGATGAAGAGATAGCGATAAGAGAAGAAGAAGAATAGTATTGTGGATGGCCAGTAGGACGCGTCGACTTGTAAAAACAACTTTAGGGCAGGATCATCAACCATAGGGAGAGAATGATCGATATCTCGGAAAACACTATAAAAATATAAAAATAGCTTCTGGCTCTTTATGCGGGGGTCAGATTGCTTTGTGTAAGAGCATAGACGTCGAAAGAGAGGCCATGAGATTTAGATAAAACAGCGAGTTTTAGAGCGCAAGCCTTTTACGTTTTGGTAGTCAAATCAAAGGGGAAGACTGTATTACAATGGATCGCGTTCCTATCTACACTTTATCTCTTTATGCAAAAATTGGAGCTTATGGCTTATGATGTTGTTGTTGTTGCTGTTGTGATTTCTATTGTTGTTGTTATTTTATGTTGTGGGCTTCCCCATCATCAGGCACGTGTGAGCGTTCGTCATTGTCGATTGCTGCCCTGCCAGCTTTTCAGAGGAAACTGAGAGGGAAGTGAACTTCACGAAATTTGGAGGTGGCTTCATCTTCCTCCTTCTCTTTTTCATAATATCTGGATTCCCAGATGTCTAATGGCCTGATATAATAGCTTAGTCATCCAATGACATAGTGCCATCTTCTGATCCTGCTTTTGAGGTAGCGGACCGCTCACTGCCACCCATCGCTCTGTTTAACTTTGTTGTTATTGAGTCTTTTTAATATATTATTTTTTACTTTGAAGAGTACCCAAAATATGCCTATTCACAACGTAGGTATACGAACGATTGAAGCCAATACTCTATACGTTGTATAATGAGCATTTACCAATGCATTGTTAATTATTATCTTGTAAACGTGCACCTTTCCGTGTGTGAGATATCAAAGCATATCGGTTCCCACTAATTTCATGGTTCCGATAGAGTCAAGTATGGTTTGGAACCATCCAAATAATCTGCCATATTTCCGGCACTTAACTCGATGAAGTCCAGTTCCTATAATCGTCAGCTATCTATATTATTTCGAAAAAAAAAGCTTTGCACAAGGACTTGATTCTCCAAGTAATGGTTTGGACTAATGATATCATTCGCCTTGTACAATTCCTTAAACGTCCCTCCTTTTGCTTCTACATTCAGCTGTGAATCTTCAATGGCAAAGAAATCATCACTATAAACCGATTCTATGTCTGTTGTTCAGCGATTTTTGAGGCCTTGACCCATAAATCCATCGAACCGTTGTTCCGTCGTTTTTAACTGACAGCTAGATAGAAAATAAGCGTAACCATCGGATGTATGAATTCGGAATTCGGATAAAGTTCACAGAATTTATTCAGAAAATTTCAAATACAAGTTTATTCATCTAAATCTATGTTGTCCCCTTTAAAGTAATCCCCATCGACTGCAACAAACTGATGCCAGCGCTTGATCCAATCCTCGAAACATTTTTTATATTCGGTTTTCGGTATGACCGTCAGTGCTTCTGGTCTGTTTCGGCGAAATGCTTCACGCAAACGTCTCATAACGCCCAAATAATACTCTTTGTTTACTGTCTGGCCTTCTGGCAAAAATTTGTGATGCACTACACCGTTGTAGTCTCGGCTCATTTGGTGAACGCCATTCACTTGCCTGATGTCTGGAATGCGTATCGTACTCATAAACCCACGTCTCGCCTCCAGTAATGATCCTTTTGATGATTGTGGGATCGGATTCAGCCTCGCAAATCATCTCTTTTGCGACGTCAACACGGTCTCTTTTTTGCATGAAATTGACGTCTTTTGGCACCAACTGCTACACGACGGAAACCCAAATCATTAACCAAAATGTCATGGATGGATCCATAGGCAATATTCAAGCCCTCCGCTATCTCTCTGATGGTTAATTTGCGGTCATTGACTAACATTTATTTTACTTCATCAATGTTTTCGTCGGTTTTCGATGTCGATGGTCTGCCACTGCGTTCATCATCTTTGATTGACTCACGACCACTTTTGAACCGCTCGTGCCACTGGCAAATGACCGTTTTCTTTAGAGAATCGTTGCCGAAACAATTTTCCAACATTTTCAACGTTCGCGCACCATTAAATCCGTTTTTACGCAAAATTTAATACGCAAAAATTAATACAAAATTTAATACAATTATCGTTGTTGCAAATTTAAATCCATTTCTAAAATTGTAAAAAATCGCCACACACACACAGATAAATGTACTCTTGGCTACGTAACTTTTGCAAATGTCAAGCTATGACGATAAGATTTAGAGGGAATGTCAACAACAGATTTACCAACTTAACAAAAAAAACAGAACTTAAATCGGAACAATGGGAGGTCCACATGGTGATGTGGTGCGGTAACTTTTTGATCAAGTTGGTGTGATAGATTTACTTTCTGTTCGTTCAATCCGTTGATCCGTTGGCAGTTCACGCATTGAACTTCATGCATTCACAAATTGAGAGTAAGCACATTCATTGGTGGAAACATTGAAAGAATATAGAATAACTCAGATCGCCTGAAGAGAAAACACTCTCAGCAATAAGAAAATGCCATCGGCTGTCTTCTGTCAACGTACGTATGCGACGGATTTTGTGGGACCGATTTTTCCGGCAACACTGCCAACGGAACGACGGAACAACTGATCGACCGATTATATGCGGTGGGGCCTTTAAACACAAAAGGTCGTTTTGATTTTTGCTCTCATATACAATATTTTAATTATTTGGCAGCCATAAGAATTACATCAGCCGCATACGTTTATCTTATCCCTTCTTAGGTTCAAAACCAAAAAGGTAATATCACTCCTTCTTGTGGGATTTTTTTTTTATAATTTACGCGTGCCTAAGGGGTTATGATACCCTTATACTGTTTCTTGCCCGCGGGCGGAAAGTTAGAAGGAGGAGAAAGGAAAGTTTGTGATGTAGTGGTTTGAAACTCAGGTGCATTTGGTTTCGATATTGACTCTCCAGGGGTGGGAGTCCGAATAGGACGGAGAGATATTTCTTCTCTAGATATAAAATAGGCAATTTGTGTTTTTATAGCGTTTTCGTTTGGGCAGACAGAAGGCTTTTTTTTTTGTACTCCGATTTTGATTCCAACGGTACTCTAAAACTTTTTGGCCTTTTATTTTTTAAATATATTTGCTTGGGAATCAATTTGAACACTCAGACTAATAAATTTGCCAAAAACAGCCGATTGCAGGAAAACAGAAATCTAATTTTACACACAATACAATTTGACGTTTATACATACAAAATTTATATGTGTTAGTATTTTACAATTTCGCATAAAATCTAGGAGAGACATTTTGATTCTGAAATGAAAGCTACAAGCAAAATTTTGTTTCTGAAAAAATTAGTGGAAAAAGTTTTACGTCACTTTTGTGCTCCGCCATTACATAACATATTTTTGATTTCAAAATTGTAATTCTAATATGATATAACATTTTACATGTTTACTTTTATTGGGTAATGAAAAGTTCTATTATTTTTTTTAAATTGAGATATTGCAGATAATTGTTTTGTAGAAAACAGTATAGCACTTTTCTTAAGGTGCATATTGCACTTGAAATTTAATGATTTTTAAAAATTTTATATTATTCCAGAATTTTTTTATTTTTCGCACAATATACGAGTAACATATGTGGGAAAGATGAATAGAATTTCACAATAAGAATTTTATAAGCCAATATAAAAAAAATATCTTCATAGATCGATTTTCTCCTATATAAGATGAAATGTTCTGCTGAGTAAACATCAGTTTGTTTTCACACACAGAACATTCAATATGGACCAGGTTAATAATCTTGGACAAATAAAACGCCATGAAGATTTAAAAAAGTGAAAATAGGATATGTCTCAAAAAGAAACCCATTTAAAAATAAACGAAAAATCCCATACAAAAATGAAACGACGAAATCGTAAACCAAAAATTTCGTTGTACTTTCCGTTTTGCAGTATGCTGTTTGATGCTTAAGCTGATAATCGCATTAGAATACTAGGGCGTAGTCCCCACTCATTTTTCGTACATTATTTATTGTTCGGGAATTAAATACTACCAAAATTTTGACATTTCTTTTTTTTTTGTTTAGCACAACAATTGAATTTTTTTCTGAATTAAAATGGATGCAGTACATTTTTTGGGATTGACTCCTGTTACTTTGTCACTTGGGTTTTTAGGAACTGATTGAACTATCGTTAAATAATTGCTGGCTCTCATTTCAGCTACATACTAGACTTAAATAAATTAAAATTAGAACAGAAAACTTGTTTTTCTTAATTATATAAACTGTGATTTATTAATCGCAGAACTGTGTTCACTTGGAAATCCTAACCATTTACAAATGTTTAATTTTTTGTAATTTTCAACACTTTTACTATTCGAAATACATCGGGATGCAGTTTCCTGTAATTCCATTTCAAAGAAACTACTTTCAATAGGTCGCCTTTGAAAATTACTTAGTAAAAATGTGATAGAATTAATTATTGTATATTAACTTTTCTTATTGTAAACACTTCCGTTGTTCAATTGGGTTTATAACCTTTCTCAAAGGCATGTTTGAACTTGCTTAGTCGAACTGGATCACCAACTTTATATTTTCCCCTTGGAGCTGTGGTGTTAGTGTAAAGCCGAAGATAAAAGATCTTCTGATTTTTTTTTTTTTACATCAGTTGGTCTCATATTCATTATTCTGTAGATAGAATGATTACAATACGAGGGTTGTCTGAAAAGTTTCCAATGGCAACGTAAAGATAGCGCTACTCGTCAATAAAAGCTAGTGACTGCTAGTTGTGCATCTTTTGACAATTACTTGCCGAAGTTTCAGTCATTTTGGACGCGCAGTTTTTAGTTGATAGTCGTTTGAGTGAGTCGATGTGAGTGTTTTTTGTGAAAATGAAAAAAATTGGGAGATTATGAACGTTCGGGATGTCCAAAAACGTGTTCGAATGAACATTTTTAACGCTCTGTTGGCGCAGCTTAGGCGCAATAATTCCTAGTTTTGGCGCCGATTAGTTACTGTAGACGAAACTTGGATACACCATTATACGCCCAAAACAAAAATTCAATCAAAACAGTGGACTGCAAAGGGCGAGCCGTCTCCAAAAAAAGCAAAAACTGTTTTTCCGCCTTGGAAAGTGATGGCGATTGTTTTTTTGGGATAGTAAAGGAGTTATCTTAATCGATTATCTTCAAAAAGGAAAAACCATTACAGGAGAATACTACGCATCATTACTTGCCAAGCTGAAGGCAGAAATTGCGGATAAATGGCCACATTTGTAGAAAAAAAAATCCTGTTTCACCAAGACAACGCGCCGTCTCACACCTCAGCGATTGCCATGGCGAAAATCCATGAATTACGGTTTGATCTGCTTAACCATCCGCCTTATTCACCAGATCTAGCCCCAAGCGACTTCTTTTGGTCCCTCATCTAAAAACTGCACTCGGAGGACAGAGATTTTCGTCAAATGAGGAGGCAATCACCTTCGTGAACAATTATTTTGCAGAGAAAAATGCCAAGTACTACTCGTATTTTTACGGATTAGAGAGATGGGAGCATCGCTGGGAGAAGTGTGTAGAGTTACAAGGAGACGATGTATCTTTCGGTCGGAAACTTTTCAGACAAAACTCGTATAAGTATTCCACAAATTTTTTATCAGGGGCTTCCATTTATAATTGCCATTAAAGCTGAACTCTAACCACATTTTCTCCTAAGAGATCGATTAAACCCTTCAATACTTGATGTTGTTAATTTAAAATATTAAACACATTTCGTTAACTTTGTACATTTTAATCAAATTCTCAATTTTCTTTTTGAAAAACTCTTTATCACCATCGGCTTGCAGATTTTTTGGTATTCTATGAGAACTTTTGAATATTTTCTTTATTGATTCCGTTACAGATGCTGCACTTTTATTTTTCAAAGGAAGTGAGTATGAATATTTTGAGAATGTGCCAATCACGGTCATCAAATACTTGTATCCATTATTCTCACTATTATAAGTCGTCCAATCCTTTGATGATAACCCATATCAATTTCCGAATCATTATGTAAATCCGTCATACATGCGGGAAGAAAAAATTTTTTATAGGGAATTCTATAATAATCCGTTTACCAAACCTTGTTTGAATAGGCCTAATTATAGCAACTTTATATAATTAGTTAATTACTCGTAATAAGCCAATGGCGTTAAACTGTTTCAAGATATTGCCCTTATTGCTCTGTTCATCAGTTCTCTTGCGGCTTCTTTGCCTGTTGTTGTTGCTATTGTTCTTGAGATTATGAACGTTACTGCTGCTGTAATTCTTGTGGATAATGTTTTTCCTGCTCTTGTTGCAGTTGTTAATGTTGTAGGTAATGTTGTTGTTTCTTTTTTATGCTGGGGTGTTGGTCCGCACAACAGAAGACTTTCTAAGATTTGAACGTCTTCCATTCTGGCTTGAATGTCTGCTTTCTGCTTCGGATGCATGCCTTTTTATTTTAAAAATACTTCTACCCAAAATTTTAGAGGCTTATATAAAATGTCTATATATTAAAGAAATATATTATTCACTACCTTTCATAATATTCCTTACTCCAAAAGGACAGTTTGCATACTACTCGTATAATGTAACATAATATTTTGTCATACCTTATCTTATATGTATGAACACCTTGCTTTGTGGAATGTTATTGCCATTTTATTATTATTGTTGAATACAAAATCTGAAAGCTGATTCACTTAATAAAACTTTCCAAAAACTGAATAAAATACATGCGATGAAGTAAAATAATAAATAAATTTATTTTATTTTGTTTTTCTTTTTCATCATATTTTTTTTATAATGATCCCATACAATCCACATACAGGGTGTCCAACCATGTATCTGAAAATCATTAATCACCCAACTTGAACTGACTGTACTGGCCAAAAAATGTACTATGCCATTTTGGCAAGTAACTTTATAAGATGGCGTATTTAGTCTGGATCTAAAAATGGTATGATACTTGCTAGACTATCGCTTAATTAAGGACATAAAAAATATTTTGTTAAGGAAACCCGATGGCGATCCTGAGAGTATACACCACGAGAACGTAGTGTTCTGTGTGCTCTGTGATGGAAAAAAATGAAATAAAATGATAAGGGTGGCATCTCTATCTGTTTCACTCACATTAGTCAAAATGGTGTGTTTATCGTTCTCAATCACCGCGTCACTGTCTGTCTCGCTCACACTTGGTACTCTTTTTAACTTATTAAAAAGAATTAACTATGAATCGGGTTTCCTTAATAAAATATTTTTTTTATCTATTATTAAAGATAATTTTCTTTGGGTAATACTGCTTACCTACTACATTTTTTTTTGTATTAAACAATGATCAACTAAGCAATCTATTGAATTAAATTTCATTTGAAATAAATTTCCTTTTTCACAACATTTCCTTTGCTTATTGTCTATACCAACTAAATACATTTTTGTTCTGTTATTATTTTGAGACACTCGCTTTTCTGTTTCCTTAAGTGAGTTCAATTGGGAAAGCGCTCTAAGCATCCATTACAGGGATGCTTTGGTTTTTTTTCGCACTTCCTTGACTACTCAACAACTGTAAAATGCTTTTAATATGAATATACTCGTATGTATATACACAATAAAGTAAGTTTACACATACATATGTTCACTCTTTTCTTCGGGTGTATAATAAAATAATCAAATAATATTGCATTTAGAATTACTTTCATTGTATTGATAAGCAAAACATTCACACTAATGTTAGGGTTATTGCTTTAAAAGATTTTTAGACCTTTAAAGAGAGGAATCTACGAGTGCGGGTCAATAAGTCCGTGACTTTTTGAATTTCTGACTGTCTGCTTTTCTGCTGTTTTTCTGTCAGTTAGTTTGTGTTTGACAGCTATTTTTATCAGACTACTCACTAATTTGAGGAGAAAATGGAAAAAAGTGAATTTCGTGTGCTTATTAAGCATTATTTCTTGCGAAAAAAAACCATTACCGAGACCAAGGCTAAGCTTGATAAATACTATGAGGACTCTGCACCATCGATTTCAATGGTAAAAAAGTGGTTTACTGAATTTCGTTGTGGCCGTACAAGCACTGAAGATGCCGAACGTCCTGGACGCCCAGTTGAGGTCTCTACACCCGAAACAATCGAAAAAATTCACGATATGGTGTTGGCCGACCGAAGATTGAAAGTGCGAGAGATTGTGGAAGCCGTAGGGATCTCGCATGGCTCAGTGGTTTCAATTTTGAATGATCACTTGGGCATGAGAAAGCTTTCCGCAAGATGGGTGCCGCGTTTGCTCACAGTCGACCACAAACGCAATCGTGTAACAACTTCACAGGAAGGTTTGGCGTTGTTTAATCGCAATATGGAGGAGTTTTTGCGCCGTTTTGTAACCGTGGACGAAACATGGATCCATCACAACACACCAGAGAACAAACAACAGTCAAAACAGTGGGTTTCTAAGGGTGAATCGGCGGCAAAGAAGGCCAAGGTGGGTTTGTCAGCCAATAAAGTTATGGCGACTGATTTTTGGGATGCACGCGGGATAATCCACATTGACTACCTTCAAAAGGGAAGAACAATCAATGGGGAATATTATGCCAACTTATTGGACCGATTCAATGACGATTTGAAAAAAAAACGACCTCATTTGGCCAAGAAAAAAGTTCTTTTCCACCAAGACAATGCAAGGGTGCACACATGTGCAGTTGCCATGGCAAAAATCCATGAATTGGGCTATGAATTGCTCCCTCATCCACCCTATTCTCCAGATTTGGCTCCGAGCGACTACTTCTTGTTCCCAAACCTGAAGAAATGGCTTGGTGGAAAAAGATTTGACTCCAATGATGAAGTCATCTCGCAAACAAAGGCCTATTTTGAGGACCTCGACAAATCATTTTTTTTGGAAGGGATAAAAAAATTGGAGAAGCGTTGGACAAAGTGTATAGAGCTCAACTGAGACTACGTTGAAAAATAAAATTAGTTTTTTAATCAAAAAATCCGTGTTTTAATCCAAAAGTCACGGACTTATTGACCCGCTCTCGTATAACTTTTAAACCGGCTTATTCATCTTGACAGAATCAGAAGTGCGATTCCCTCCACGCTTCCTAAATATAAGATCGCGGAATTATTTGTGTTAAGAAACCCATTCAGTCATAAAGAAAAAAAATAATAATCAGTGCGACGACAACGGAAATGAGCTGACAAACGGGGTAAAAAGATAGTCTCAACGAGCCCAATTAAAAAAGAAAAACGAATTAATTGCACAAAACGTTTAAAACGGAAGAGGCAGAGATAGACTCACGAGCCTCGAAACTAATCGATCAAAACGATCACACTCAAACGAGTCTCGAAACGAAAAGTAAACAAACAAATTGCGATTTTGAGAAATTCTTAACAACGGTAGTGGAAAAAACGGGTAAGGAAAAAGTAAGAACAAAATGATTAAATTCGAAAGTTTAAAAGCTGCTCAGTTAAATTGCCTTTTGCAAACGAAAGGCCAGCCTAGAACGGGCCATAAAGCGCAAAAAGTGGCAAAATTGGTCGAGATATATGGATCGGATGAGGTGGTTTCGGAAGAACTAGAGACGAGTGAGATGGCCACGGCAGAGTCTTGGCAAACACAACTGGATAATTTGAAGAGTACGATGACAAATCTGGCGAAAATGGTAGGTGAATTGGCTGTTGGTATGAGGAACTTTGATCTCACGGATACACACCAATTGCTGACGAGCAATGGGAGTTAAGAGAGTCATGTTAACCCTCAGAACAGAGCACCGACTAATGCAACATCGCACGGGTCAGGTTTTCCGGAAACCTCAATGTATGGAACACCAATGACAACCCAAACGCGTCTTCCAAACAGTACTCGCGATGTCATCGGAATCCTCCCTGACTTCGATCGAATGAAACAAAATCTATCGTCTCAACAATTCATCAACAAAGTAGAGCAACTGCGTTGCTTATATTCATGGAGTGATGAAATGATTCTTTTCACGGTGCAACAAAAGCTTAAAGGAGAAGCGAAGAATTGGGTTGATGCACTGTCCGTATTCCAGACGTGGTCAGATCTTACCGGTGCTCTCCTTAACGATTTTCCTAGCTCAATCAACATAGCAGAAATATACCCAGAACTAATGAAACGCAAACGTAAGCCAGGTGAGTCGTTAGTTAAATTTTACTACGCAATGCTTACCATCGGAAGACGAGGTAAGTTGGATGATCTTTCTCTTAATAATTCACACATAATTAATGTGATAAATGATCCTAACATTACACGAACGCTATTGGCTATGTATTTCCGGACGTGCACAGATCTTTTGAGGTCGCTAGATAATCTGTCAACGACAGTTCCTGTCTTCTCGTCGAGAGGTATAAACATGTGGGGCAGCTGAAGCGGAAGAACGTCAGCCAGACATAAAAGGATCGGCAAACTTCCATAAAACTATTAAATGCTGCAACTATCATGAGATGGGGCATATTTCATCGAAGTGTCCCCAACCTCAAAGAAAAACACGATGCACTATTTGCAATAAGGTAGGCCATGAGTCGAAAAGTTGTCGGGCAAACAAAGTCTACAGTCGCCAAAGTTGAGCAGAATGAGTCAATTGCAGAGTTCATTCCCCTAGTCATGAAGGACGTCATTTTCTATGGACAAAAATATTCAGCAATATCACAAAAATATTCAGCGTGCAGTTATCAGCACGGGAAGTGATAAATCACTAATCAACGAATCCACATCTCCAAAGGGATTGGTACGGAGGGAACCTGTGAAGCAATTTAAAGGGTTCGGAGGTTCCATCGTAGAATCAAAAGTAGTCATCGAAGTATCTCCGCTGATTGACAATAAAGAACTGCACGTAACGATCTAAATCGCGCAAGATGAGTTTCTACCTCCAGGGATGCTTCTGGGTCGCGATGTGCTATGCCAGAAAAATCATACTCGTAGTATGATCCTCGAAGCTGGAGTTTTACAGATTCAATCCAGAACATCAGAAACCCCCAATATTGAGCATAAGGAGGTGCTGGATCTTATCTCCACATTTGAAGATTGTTTTGGTGAAGATCTTTCTCAACTGGGACAATGCAACTCGAATACCATGGAGATTGTGGTAACGACAAACAACCCTTAGGGAGAAACTGACTGCGATCACTGACAACCTCCTGAAGCACAATATTATTCGTCCAAGCAAGTCGCCGCATGCAGCGTCGGTGATATTAGTTCCAAAGTCTAACGGAGAGAGTCGAATGTGCATAAATTATCGTGTACTAAATTCAGTTACAGTGAAGAGGCAATGTATAATGCCAGTAGTGGAGGAACAGCAATCAGTAGGTAACAAATTCTTCTCTACTTTAGACATGACAGCGGGTTATTATCAGATTCCCTTAAAAGAAGAAAGCAAGGAACTTGCGGCATTCTTAACTCCAGATGGGTTGCTTGAGCACAACGTTATGCCATTTGGTTTAATTAATGCACCAATGGTTTTCCAGGAGGTTACACAAGAAGTAATCAAAAATCTTTCATGGCGCAAAAATGTGGTAAATCATGTAGATGAACTGATCATAGCAACCAATACATTTGATGAGGGTATCAAGGTGTTACAGGAAGTGCTGCAAGCGATAGTACGGGATGGACTTACGCTAAGACCATCCAAATGTATTCTCATGGCAACAACAGTTAATTTTCTTGGGCACGTTATTGCTCCCGAAGGCATACGGCTAGGCGAAAATAAAACGATATGTATTGAGGAGTTTCCAAGACCAACGAACGCAACCGAAGTATGTCAATTCCTTGGGGTTACGGGGTTCTTTCGGAAATTTGTCCATAAGTATTCTCGCATCTCTCTGCCGCTTACAAAACTTCTTAAAAAGAACATCGATTTCCAGTGGGAACCTGAACAACAGGAAGCGTTCAAACGTCTGCTGCTGCTATCACTAAAGAGCCAGTTCTCGCACTTTTCGAGACGAAGAAGGAGCACGAAGTGTACACAGATGCATGTTCCATTGTTTAGCCGTTAGTCTTATCGCGAATAAAACAAACACAATCCTTTAAAACAAAAATAGTTTACGCTCTTTATTTGGTTGCTTATAGGCGTCTGTATTTACAGTGTTTGACTTACGACTAATCTCCTACCTACCGGCTGACTCTTTTCCTAGTGTGGTCACTTTACAATCACTAGTTAGTGTTGTCACTTTATATTTCTTACATTCTTATCAGTTTCTCTCCTATGGCTTGCTACAATTGGACTCTCTGGAATTCTGATGCAACGAGAAGAATGTGGATTCAAACCAGTTTGCCAGTCACGAATTAGAAATCTTGGCTATCGTTGAAAGAGAGGTTAGTGATACCAGAGCTGGTAAGGTGGCGAGTAACCAGAGCATGTCATGACGAAGCTGGACATGTTGGGAGAGAAGACGATCCAACGTATTACGAAGCATTTTTGGTTTCCCAGAATAAGGCGATATGTGAAGTCGTATATTGCGTCATGCCCAGAATGTTGTTTGAACAAACTCAAAGGTCGTAAGACTGAAATACAGCTCCACACAGTAGAGGTTATGCCGATTCCTTTCCGAAATGTCAACATCGACCATTTTTGTCCATTCCCAAGAAGCAAAAGAGGTAACCAATTCATTATCGTCGTTGTTTGTTCTTTCAGCAAGTACGTTATCCTCAAAGCTGTAAGGAGCACGAAGACGTCATCAGCATGCTGAATGAGATCATGTCAATTTTTGGTCAACCACTACGGATTACAACGGACAGAGGTACGGCATATATGTACTTCTCGGGAGTTCAGTAATTTAGCCGTTAGTCTTATCGCGAATAAAACAAACACAATCCTTTAAAAAAAAAATTTCGCTCTTTATTTGGTTGCTTATAGGTGTCTGTATTCTACAGTGTTTGACTTACGACTAATCTCCTACCTACCGGCAGACTCTTTTCCTAGTGTGGCCACTTTACAATCACTAGTTAGTGTTGCCACCTTATATTTCTTACATTCTTATCAGTTTCTCTCCTATGGCTTGCTACAACTCGACCATCCTGACTTGTAATCGTCCCGATTTCCCCCTTTGTCCTACTACAATTACGTGATTCGTTTGCTCTCGTTTGTAACCATGGTTTGATGTTGGCTACTTCCCATATTCCTTCATATGGTATCTGGCTCGAATTGTTTATTTGTGTTCGTCATCACATAGTCACACTCGTCGTCATCATTGTTGGTTTTTTCTGCGTAGTCCACTGTGGTATCTTCATCGTCTACTGTTGCTATCCTCGTTGCGTCTGTATTCTACAGTGTTTGATTTACGACTAATCTCCTACCTACAGGCAGACTCTTTTCCTAGTGTGGCCACTTTACAATCACTAGTTAGTGTTGCCACTTTATATTTCTTACATTCTGAACAGTTTCCCTCCCATGGCTTGCTACAGTAATTTTATCACACACTACGGTGTGCGGCACGTTAAAACAGCTGTACGCACACCAAGGGCTAATGGCCAAGTAGAAAGGCTGAGTGAGCCACACTCAAGTGCTCAATTGAAAGTGATAAGAACATGAATTCACAGCCGAACTCGACGACGAAGTAAGGTCCAAACGAATTGGTATTTAACTTTAATCTCAGAGATGTCAGTCAAAACCAATTAATTCAAGCGATACAAGATGATCCACCAGACGAATTGGAAGATGTTGTGACTAAGCGGCAGAATACGGCTGCCAACATCGTGGAAGAAAGACGTAAATGGAAATAACGGTACGATAAAAGACATCAAACGCCTTATGAATATGCCGAAGGTGATCTTATTGTTATTGATCATGTTCCTCAAACAACAGGAGATTCACACAAACTCGACCCAAAATACAAGGGTCTATATATCATCACCAAGGTCTTGAACCACGTAGATACATCGTTAAGGATCTTCCAGATCACCAAGTGAAACAAAAGAGCTACAGCAACGTGTAGACTCAGCCCTGATATAGATGTTTACCGAAGCGGACCACATAACGAAGATGAAGATTCGTCCGATGGGGACGAAGTGTCAGGAGAGGCCGAGCTGTCAACGACAACACTGCCAATAAAACAGAATTGAAGGAACTGATCGAAAGAAGATGAGAGACGGAAAAAAAAAATCGTGAACGTGGTCGCGAGGGAATAGGTCGCCTTCTGCGCATTGTATTTTTCTTTTGTTTTTTTTGGTAAAATAAATGAATATAACTTTTTAACCTGCTTATTCATCTTGACATAATTTATATATATGTATAACTTTCTCTAAGTGGTTTATTAAATGAAAAGAACTTAGTAATTCAAAAAGTAAATTATTTTTAAATTAAATATTATTAATAATCTATACTTTCTCATCATTCAATCATTTGTTATTAATACAAAAACTTTGCATCGAAAATTTAAAAGTTGAATTTCTCAAAACATAGGTCGATCTACATAGAACCCTGTAATTCTCAGCCGACGATTTGTTGAAAGTTCAATCAGCTGTCAAAAAAAGACAATCACATACTAGTATGTTCGGCACTCCGAGTGAAAAAGCGAGTTGAAAACGAATTTCAATTTCACTCAAAATGAAATTCCGTGTTCTATTCGTTGTTTTTGTGAAAAAGTGAAATACAGTTTTTTGGATATGGGCGCTATAATAAGTCTGTTCGCGTACTTTCTGAACTAAATTTGTAAAAACTATCAAATCCAGAGGAGTGGGAATAAATTTCTTTCTCAGAGAGAAAATTTATTGTATTAAAAAGTAAACGAACAGATTTGAGATTGTTTTGTACAGACAACTGTCAGCTTTTTATTTTGATTTTTTACCGAAAAAAAAATTCAAAAAATTAGTTTAATGAATTTAGCAGTTTTTCATTCAAAATCTTAAACTTCAGAACGAAGACTATTTAAGCATAGACACGTCTTAATGAGTTCTTCCAATAATTTCACTTTTTATTGTGCATCTATATGCCATTTGTAGATGCATGCAGATGTATCGGGAGCACTTTCATTTAATTTACCTGCTTTTCAATATACGAGTACTTACATATTTTGTCTTGGAACACTTTCTAAAAACAATTTTCCAGTTGAAACTTTAGTTGTTAATTAACATAATTTTCTATTCAAATGTCACTTATTTTTGACAAAATAAAGTAAAAAAAATTTTTCATTTCGAAATAAAAACAAACCCAAAGACAGCTTCAAATAAAAAAAAAGAAGTCTGACAGTTTTTACAAATTTGTCAGAATAAATTTATTGGACTATTGTAAAATGGTCAAAAGAGGGGAAATAAATTGCTCTCTAATGTCGCTCTTTATTGCGAAAAACTACGAGAAATATGAGTACCCGAACGGATTTTGGACTGTTGTTGGGCTGTTTTTGGACAGTACGCTTTTTATTTAAATGGGAAGAAGGGTGAAGCACGTCGTTTTTTTCTATATCGTTCTGAAATATTTTTTTCATTTCAGTTTTGATCGTTGATGAGCAAGGAAGTGTAAAGAAGAAGCAAAAAAGTATGTTTTAGGCCGACTCCTCAAATTTGTAATTAAAAATGCTCCGATACAATTGTTCCGCTTGTCAAAATGTCTTTCAACACCATGAAAACGCGAACACGATGTTCACGGTGAGGACTTTCAACCCCTCCCCAATGTGAACAGGCACAAAGAATGATTTGAATAATTTGCAGTTTCGAAAGCAGCTTTAGACTCAGCAAAGAAGCGTTTGTTTACATTTTGGGGGAAATAAAGTTCGTAATGAAGTCATCTTAAATTTTTTTAAATCATAAACTTGCTGCTGAAGGAAGCTATCAGATATCAGTCGGGAAGGATTTTGGAATATAGTTAGCTAGATCGACCGTCAGTAAAGTACTTGATGAGGTACTAGATGCCTTGCAATTTAAATTATGTTCCAAATGGATAAAACTGGAGAGTACAAGGTGGAAAGGTATTCTTTTTGGAAAAATATGGAATTCCATACGTAATTGTTTGTTTGAACACAAAAATTATTAAGCCCCACCGGGAGTTCAATCATTTTTTATAATAAAAAAGGATATTTTTGCATGAATGCTTTGGTTGTGAGTATTTTTTACTTCGATTTTAGCAGCATCACAATATTTGTGCTATTTGTTATAGATTTGTGATCATAAAAAGAAGTTAAAAACAATTGATGCAACTCACCCTGTTTGAAGCCATGATGCTCTGATATGGCAAATGAGTGATGGCAGGAATCATTTCGTCGAAAAATTTGAAACTGGTCGATGCGGACATGGTTACTTGGTGATGCTGAACCATTTGTAGTAATTTATATTTTATTTTATTTATTCATTCAGAATGTATGGAACGCTAGAACATTAAGAATGAATCTTATAACTTTGTAATAGCTAATTACAATACCATATATGTATATTTTAATTTACATTTGTTCTCTTAATTTATTTTGGTCAGGCAGATAATTAATTTAATTTATTGATTTGATTATTAGGTCAAAAAAAAGACTAGAAAATTACGTTAATACAAAGGATAAAACTGATAAAACTTCAAGCAATTCAAAAAGTAGGATACGGCACGATAGCTATGACAAAACAAAACAGAATCAAGTGGTGTTAACAAGATTAACAGAAAAAAGAAAAAAAAACAAATTAACTGTTTTGATTGGACAGGAATTGCTGCAATTCTTTTTTAAACCTATGTATATCGCTTAGTGCTCTCAAAGAGTTTGGTAGTGAATTCCAATGACAGATGGCTTCTCAGATATATAATAATGAAATCTCAGTATGATAAGAGAGGTAAATCTATTTGATGCTGGAAATTTAAAGCTATTGTAGAGATAATGAGGCTGCCGTCTTTTAAGGATGTTGAAAATGAAAACCAAAGTTCGAAATTTAAAATTAATGGAAAGGTGTGAGACGTGATCATATCTTCTGAGCCCATGAATATATCGAATAGCTCTATTAAAAGCAACTTGTAATTTAAGTGTACATACTGATTCACAATTACCAAATATTTCACACCCTTCAACGAGGATTGGAATGATGGCTGAGTTCGTAAACGTCAAAAAATGCGCATCGCGTACGCATTACTGCCTTTGTGATGCGAAGCAATGATTATTTAATTATGCGATGCATCACGATGCTTTAATTTCGTTGACGTTTTTGAACGGCTTCGTTGTTTTGTTTGTCAGTCAGTTCGGGTCCATGAAAAATGTCAAGAAAATTAGCAGCGATTATTCCTTTAAATAATTTGCTTAATAATTTAGGCAATTATAATTGCAGCACATCTAAATATACTTTTGACATAAAAAGGAAACAATTGAGTCGAAAAGTATTGTTTATATCTTCTTTTTTAAATAAAAGAAGATATATTCCCAAGTGTAAATTTTTTTTCGAAGTTATAAAATTGTATCCTAAAGATGAATTTTTTTTTACCACGGAAAAAAAAAACATTTTGTGTAAGTTTACTTGCATTAAACAAATTAAAAAAAATTTTAACGATTCTTTTGTTTTTTAAGGGCCTCCAGAAGATGTTAAAAACCATGTGGAAGTTTTCAAAAACTTAAATGAAATGTCAAATTTCATCGCATCACGATAATCTATGATGCGTTGGTTGCTTTTGTTTGCGCAGCGGTTGCTTTCATGTTACATTTTAGAACGCGATGCATCGCATCATTGCCACATGTTGGCAATTAAGAACGCTTTGCATTGAAGTACTGCGCTGGTACAGTCGATTTTGCTAACATAATTCGTGTATTCAGTTGTGTAAATGGTTGGGCTTTCTATAGGGTTCGCAAAACGCCATAGGCCCCCCTGCAATGATATTTATGTGGTCATTCCATGTTAAAAGTCTGTTAAATATAACTACCAAGCTCTTAAATATATCCACAAATTCAGCGGAGGAATTGTTTAAAATGATTTGCGGGAAATATGAAAGGTCCAATTTTGTTCTACAAATGACCAGGCATTTAGACTTATCACGTTAAGTGTCAAATCGTTTTTCAAAGACCAATCCAATATACAATTTAGGTCGTGATTGATCTTCAGGGCACATATACAATGAAAATACTAGAGGGCCTAGAATTGATCCCTGAGGTACCCCTCGAGTTAAGTTGAGGAAATCAGATAAGCTATTATCAACCGATGCGGCCTTTTTCTATTACTGAAATAGGACGAAACCAATTTAACAGCTGATGAAGAAAAGCCAAAGAAGTGGCGCAGCTTTTGCAGAGCAAGGTATGGTCGACAGTATCAAAGGCCTTAGAAAAGTGGAAAAGTATCAAAAATTAAACTTAATCTTTGTCTGAACTTAATTTTATATCTTCAACAACTTTCATAAGACCAGTTGTGAAACTGTTTCCCTAAAATTTGTTCTGTACAAATTTTCCCAACCAATGCAGTCGAATTTTAACAAAAAGCACCCAGCTGCTAGAAATGTTGTCGAAAGGACCATTGACAATCTCAAAATGCGATTCAGATGTCTGCTTTAAATTATGAGGCAAGTATAGCTGTTAACATTTTTAATGTTTGCTGTACTCTCCACAATATTTGTGAAGAATATATAATTTAGAAGTAGAAGAAGAACAAATAGGAGAGCAATCAGGTGCCTATTTCGATAATGAAGATCTTGGAGAATACTTACGGGAAGCAAGAAGAATTCAAGATTCTATTGCCCAAAGTCATACGGAATAAAAAGATGAACTCAGAAAGTGAATATTTATTTAATTTTGTTTAAGAGAAAAGAAAGTAATAACATACAGGGATAAATAACATTAGCAAAAACAGAAAGTGTAATAAAAAGTTCTAAAAGAAGTTTGTACATTAATTTTCAGAGCACTGCATTTGTACATTCAAATCTCATTTCCTCGATTTCCAGTCGCCTATTTTTCATCTAATAACTATTGGGCTATTCCCTTCAACGTGCCCTTCTGCACATCCATGTACAATAGTTATTTAGATGCTTTTCTGCCCTTCCAACATTAGATCTAACGGTTGGTGGAAACCGTGGACTTTGAGAAGTGGAGGGAGTACCGAGAGTACATACATTCAGGGTTGGAGCCTTCTGTCACGTCAATTGTATTTTTAGGGGTACCTGGACACCAAACGCCATCCATAACGCTGTAAATGCCGGTTATCTTTGCTATAGCGTCTTCTGTTGCCGAAAGTGGCTGTAAGTTGTTAGGTCCACCTCCAGTACTTTTAAGCTCCTCTTTATTGTGAGGAAGTTTTTTCCTGATATTCAACTTCCAGTCTAACCGAATCTACATAAACGAGTTAATTGTTTTTGTATATATTAAATGTAGGTACCTACCATATAATAGATTTTCCCACCCTTTTCCAACCAACTGTATCCTTAAATGGAGGATCTTCACTATTTAAAAGTTGCTTGACATTCCTCTACAATTCCTCCGTACTCGACTTGTTCCCCCTGATGAAACCTTTGGCTAGAACTACGTTATCTTCCATGTACTTATTTTAGTAAAATTGTTTCTTGTGGGGAGTTCTTATATTTTCCCCTATAAACAACAATTATTCAAAGAAAATCAATTTAAAACTCCACATTTTTACTTACATGTTTGCAAATATTTTCGCAATTTTCCGCTATTATATTCCGCTGCAATTATATATGATTTCGTGAACGCAAAACGAGTGAATTGAATTCACTTCAAAATGGTTCCTGTTCGAAATGAACAGGGTCTTCCAATAAGGACTTCCGAATTTTGACATTTGAAAGCGGCCGTATTGTTGAAGCTATATCTGTCAAATTGGCTGTGATTTATTCAGTCTGTTTTGCCAAATCACCATGGACGGACATAACGTTCAACAACACGTACAAATGATAAAATTGTTTTATCGAAATGTGTGTTCTGTTCGGGCAGTTCCGCGCGCTTCGCCCATTTTACGATCTCCATAATCGTCCTACCGAGAGGACTATTCGCAGCGTGATGGACAAATTTGAGTCCACTGGTTCAGTAAACTATAAACCAATACCAGTACACCGACGAAACGCAAAATCTGACGGCGGGCATCTGAACGTTGTCATATTCCATACGTAATGGTATCGATAGGCCTTTCAAACGAATAAAAAATGTCGATGATATCTCACACACACTTTGTTTTATTTAAATTTAAAGATAGGAAGCGCTTAATGAAAGACCCGTTAGAACACCAATTTTCATGTTAGAAAAACCACTTCACAATTTTTATTTCGACCGGAATGAGGTACAGCAAATTTTCACATTCGAAAAGAACAATTAACAAAAGTCTTTTTGCGCGGAATGCAGAACACCAAATTTCACTTTTGGGGGTTGAATTCACTAAACGTGGAATGCAGAACATGGAGGAATGAATAAAAAAATCAAAAGAAATACTTACATTTATCAGTTGAACGCCTTATGTTTCAAAAATTTCAACAAAGTATGTTGAAATGTCAAAATTTCGCTGCCTAAACAAATACGTTATGCGGGCTTCCTTTGGCGAACGCCGCGCATCGCATTGGGAACAAATTGCCTCCCGCAATAGTCGCATGCTTCCATTTTTCACATCTGTCAAATTCTTTCCATTTTATTATTCGCTTCTTAAGGAGCTGTTGCCCTTTAGTACTGGCAGAGAAAAAAAAATTAACAAGCTACCAAAGAAACCCGGACTGGAAAAAAATAAGCTCGTGAAGAGCATAAAAGTGCATTCGATGGAATGTTTGGGTTTGGTATCAGTGATTAACGAAAAATAAGTTTAAATAGTCTATTAAACAAAATTAGTTCTACCACAAAACCAATTTCAAACGCCTTTTTCTCAAAATTACGAGTAGCTTCTCTGAATCGGTAAACTATATTTCTCAGAGACTAATTGTCCCGTTGGCCCAAAGTTTTGTGTATTAAGTGCGTAGACGTACTGACTAGTTAGCGAATTACAATTTCAAGCTTGATAAATTACATACACCCCTCTCCATCCCTTTTGAACCAAAAGAAATTTTTTTTTTCATTTTTTTAGTACATATTTTGCGTGCTATTCTTACAATTTTAATTTTTTTCAAAATATACTAGTTCACGAACTAGATTATGATATTTTTAATAAAATGGCATTTGAGTTTTTTACTCCAAACCAATTGCGGAGCAATTGTATTTACCGTTTGGCATCTTATTTTTTGGACGTCGACGCAAGAGCATTCTTCCAGCAACACAAAAAAAAATTTAGTTACTTTAAGCACATATTGTACTTCGTAACTACATACATTTAATAAAAAAAATTATTCCTTTTTTGACAATTTCCAAACAGAACAAGGAACTCTTCGTTCTTTTTCCTCTCAACATGAGACAACTGTGGATGGGGCTATTCTTTCTATTAAATCGAAGGCTGTAGGTCTGGATGATATTCATTCGTAATTCATTAAAATATTGTTGCCAATTCTCTCCAAACACATAAAAAACTTGTTTAATACTATTGCAATGACCGGAAACATAAATGATACCTATTCCAAAATCACGTTCGCAAAATAATTCTTTCCTCTGCATGGTGCTTAAGAAAATTGTAAGTAAACAAATGAAGACCTTCCTTGGACTAAATAATTTACTAACCCAACACCAATCTGGACTTAGAGCAAAGCACATCTGCACAACTGCGTTACTAATAAGTAGCGACGACATCCGTCCTGCCAATGATAAAGATATTGTAGTATTCCTAGTCTTCTCAAAAGCATTTGATTCCGTAAATCATGACATTCTTTTATACAAATTATACAATTAAAAAAATAAAAAAGCAAATGCTTTTGATAGTAAAGCGTGTCAACTTGTGGCATCATATCTCAGCAAATCTGTTTTTCATTGTGAAGAAAAATCTTCTAGTCTGCCGGTAACATCTGGAAAGCCCCAAAGATCTGTCATTGGCCCTCTCTTGTTCACAATATTCATAAATGATATTTATAAAAGTATAATTCACTGCGATTATCATATCTATGGGGATGATGTGCAGTTTTATAAGAAAATACCCAAATCTACAGTGTCCTCTAGTGTCGCAAACCTTAACACAGACCTTGAGTCCATATTTGTTTGGTTTCAAAAAAACGTTCTTAGCCTTAGTTCGTTACAGACGAAGACGCTGATGATTGGTAGTAATAATCAGGAAATTGCAAATTTGCCTCTTTTTGTTAATAATGGTCCCATTGAGCCTGTTACCAAAATAGAAAATTTGGTAATTTACTTCTACAAACATCTTAACTGGACTGACAATATAAACTACGTTGTCCCAAAAAGACATGGCGTTCTTAGGGGATTGAGCCCAACAAAGCGGTACTTGTATGTTACAGTCAAAATGAAACTTATTAAGCCTTTTTTTTTGTCCATCGTCTTGTATGGCTGCGAAATCTTTGCAAATTTAGATTCCTCATCCTTGAGAAAATTAAATATTGCTTTTAACAACTGTGCCAGATATATATTTAATATGAAGAGGTATGATCATATGTATGTCCGCATTTACCAAGCAAATAGCTGTATGTTCTTAAAATATCGTACACTCTTAAAATATCGAACGGTTATTGCACTTTATAGGATTATTTACTCAGGAACACCAAGTTACTTGTTCACAAAAACCAAGTTTGCCCACTCTCAGAGAACCCTTAATTTAATACCTCCCAGATACAAATTTTTAAATAGCAGTCGTCAATTTTTTATTCATGCTGTGCGCCACTGGAACAAAAAGGTGAACACAGAGAATCGTTTTTAAAAAAATCTATTTAAACATTACACACGTTGCAATTAGCGATCCATTGTCCCACCAAAGTTTAATTTTTTAACTAATAATCCTATTTCTGCTTCTAATGCAGGGTGGTCCAAAAGTCTGTTAACATTTGAATCGCTAGCTGCGTCCACCAGCGAGGGAGAGGTGGGGCGGGCGAGGTACGGAATGTTAGAGCGGCCGATGAGAATTTAGTGCCATGGCGTCATTCAATGAGAAACAACGTGCGTTCTGCGTACGCGAGTACTATCGAAACAACGATTCTTCGCCTCTAGCGCAACGAAAATTTTGCGATCATTACAATATGCGGCATAAAAATGAAGCTCCGTCGATTCAATCGATTAAAAAACGGGTCAAGAAATTTCAAGAAACTGGTTCAACAATAGATAAACCACGATCTGGCCGACCTAGAACATCACGGGATAATAACAACATAGAGCGTGTTAGAGCGTCTGTTCGTGAACCACCTGGGGTGTCTACTCGAAAGCGGTCTAGCGTCTTAAAGGTATCCAAAACATCTTTCAACCGCATTCTACACAAGGATATACTCGTACATTTGCATCCGTACAAAATCCAAATGGTTCAGCAGTTAAAGCCTCAAGATTATGCTCACAGGCTGCATTTTGCTAACGAAATGCTAGAGAGGTTCCCCAGTTCTAACAATATTTTGTTTTCAGACAAAGCCGACTTTCACCTAAATTGACATGTAAACAGACAAAATGCATTCGCCCAAGGTTACTGAATGGGCAGATTTATCAGCAAGAGGCATTATTGGTCCATATTTTTATGAAGATCAAAGAGGAAAAGCAGTTGCAGTGAATACAGAACGGTACATTGCCATGCTACAGAACTTTTTTGCTCCAGCGCTTCAGGATTTTGATGGTTTCATTCAACGCTCGTGGTTTCAGCAAGGTGGGGCAACATGCCACACTTCCAACGACTCTAAGTGCAGTTCGCGAAATTTTCGGTTAAAAAGTTATATCCAAAAGAGGTGACATTAACGGGCCACCTCGTAGCCCGGACTTATCGCTAATGGATTTTTTCCTTTGGGGATACCTTAAAAGTAAAGTACTTAACAGCAATCTAGCGACTCTAGAGGAATTAAAGGCTCATAAGCGCGAGGAAGTGCAAAATATTTCCTGAAACACTTGTCAGTCGGTCATTGAAAGTTTCCGCTCCAGGTCGTGTCAAAATAATGAAGAATCGCATATGGGCGATTCTTTCAGAATAAATACAATTTTTTTCTTACATATAACTACTTTTTTTTATCGTCGTATGGAATGTTAACGGACTTTTAAACCACCCTGTTCTATCTCTATCCTTTCATTCCAACCTTCTTCTTCTTCTTTTTTTCCTTTCTACTTTTACTAATATAGTTTTAAATAATATTTGCATACCAAGTTTGCAATATGAATTAAATTAAACATGCGTAGAGATGCTTTAAAATAAATAAACTTTATTCTTCTTTGATCCATAAAATCAGAACAGCCCCTTAAGGAAATGCCATTCAAATTTCTTCTTTTTATCTGTACACGACTCACTTATTTCCATTGAACTTTACTTGTTTCCAACTTGCTTTGTCACGCGTTTCAAAATTGTCAATTGAATTTGGTGTGTGCGCTGGTGCGTTGGGAGTTTTGGAAGCTTATATACAACGTGTATGGTTATGAGATGGTTTTGACATAAACGCAACGCAGAACGCATTTATTTAGGAAGGCCACTTAATGTCCCGGACAATTTATTGTGTGCGACAAATGAGTGGAGACTTCTATATACTAATCTAGTACGATCATTGTACTAGAGCAACTATTTAAATTATTTCGCTGGGAAACAGCGATTTCTTCGTGTAATTTTTATATAGAATTTTTCGTTTCGGATCACACTAGGCTTAAATGAAAAAGCTGTGAATGGACCTCAAGTCTGACTTGAGTGACAAATGACTCACTCACCCAAAAATTATTACATATTTTTACAAAAATAATTACATGCTTATACCACAACACCCCGTGTTGAATCTCTATAAACATACAACTAAGGTTGATTAATGTTGTAATGAATTTCATGTTCGCCTAGTGAAGCCATTCTTCTGTAAGTTTATTGGTTCAATAGATCCAAGTTAATTTCAATCATAATATTTATGCAGCAAGTTTATGATATAATCAGCTACTCGTATATGCTCCAATTCTCTGTATTGTATTTCGGCGATATCCAGAATTGCGCCTATATAATACATGTATTCTTTTTTAGTAAAATCTGAGAGCTAAATGGAAGTGATGGTTTCGGAATGATCCTCGGATTTAATCGCTATAAATGAATCATATTTGCGTCTCTCCACTTATAGTGAATTTGGTGTTCGCATATTGACATAAAATAATTTCATCCGCTGGCTATGAAACCAAAGCATGCTATATTTATCGCTAATGGAGATCGCAATAGCTGCTGTGCAAATCTATAGGCTGTGATAGTATGCAATAATAGCAGGCAGAGCTGTCTCTCATTTACAGGCAAATCCTATTTTTCGGCCAATTGCAATAGTCATTTTGACTACAAAAGTATGCTTTGGAATGCCTACCAAAGAAAATTTGACAGCTACTCTGCTTTATGCTTTCTGTTATTATTATATGCTAACTTGTTAAGGCGATTATTTGTTCAATTCAGGATTATTTATTTTAGAATTTCCATTCGGTCTAAATTCAAAATACAAAAAAGGACGAACAAATATTTGACATATCAAAAGAGGAAAACAAAGTGAACGAATGAAAAGAGACGACAGCATGAATTCGCAACTTGTAAATTTGATATACGCTTAAGCCCTGAACGCATTGTGTTAAGGTCTCAACATAACTAGTAAAGCGCACCATACACAGTTCAACTCAATCATCAACTGAATCAAATCAAATTGAAATCAACCCGTGTGTGGCGTAGTCATTTCATCAATTTGACAGTTGAATGGTTGGTTGAAGAAAAATCAAAAGATTTTGATTTTCCGAGGTTGAATATGAAGTCCTTCAACTGAATTGATCTGCGTGTGAACGAGTTGGTTGATTTGCTGTCAAAAAGGCGTCAGTTGTATTGTATTACACGATGCACTCGTATTGTGCAATGGTGAAGTGATTTTTATTTTTTAATTAACAATGACTCTAAATGCAAACACCCATATTTGGAAAGAGATTTTTCAAATCATATCAAACAACCCAGCTATTTGCAACATCAAAAGTACGGAGTACCTTAATAAAATTAAAAAAAGTCAGACATGGGAATTAATTCTAGAAAAATACGAAGAAATCGACCCAGGCGGTAGCATTGCGACAGTGAAAAACAAAATATCCAACATAAGAACTTGCTACCGCCGTGGGTTAAAAAAAAAATTGTGATTCTTTGAAATCTGGAGCTGGGGAAGAAGACGTGTATGTACCAACATTATGGTATTTATACGATTGAGAGTTCCTACGAGAGCAAAAGTAGGCTTCGGAAAGCATTTCTACGGTAGATTTCGATGTCGAGATACGCGTTACTCGTGTAAATATTTTTATAGTTTAGAATTCCTTAACAATTCAAATTTTTGTTTAGGAAATTCGGCCAAAACGCACACGTAACAATCCGAAACAAAACTTTCTCCAACAAGCCTGTGCCCAACTTGAGTCGATGAATAAAAGTGACGATGAAGATGATGCAACCATCCATGCAAAGTACTGGGTATGCTCCTTCAGGAAACTTGACTCTGAGCAACGACTTTATGCAAAAAAAGCAATCGAAGAAGTTCTTATTCTTGGCGAACTCAAGCAATTAACATTACATTCAGTTACGAGTATATCACCATCATTGCCGTCATCATCTGCATCAAGAACTACAAACAGCTACAAAAATTTTTTCCCATCGCCGCCCATTTCTATATCTCCTATGTCCAGTTCATCACCAATACAATACCTACAATTATCGACTCCGTTGAGAGAACCTTCACATTCCACACCATCTCCTCCATGCAGTTCATTACCACAAAAATTTGTCCATTTACCTCAACAAGGAATTCGAAAAGTTGTTCCCAGAAAGTTTTTGATTTTGGATCTAAATTCGTTGAGAGCTCAAGAAAGAAAACAACAAACCAATATTCAGGATTCATTAACCCCTCAAAATAATATAGACGCATATTCGAGCTTATCAGATCTTTTTGAAGACAAGGAATTTTGTTGATATGTACTATTTTTTCTACTTTTGTTGTTTTATATTAAAAAATTTATGGGACAAAGCAATAAATTGAATTAAATTTAGTTTGATATAATTGTGTTTACGTATGCGCATAATTTGTTGCCGATGGTTTTGACAATAGTTGTAGCGTTTCTGTATATGGTGGGTTCCAGTTCTATTAAAACGTCTTCGTTGGACTATAGAGCTTCATGAACTGGTCCATTTTTTCGCTTCAAAAAGTTGTGGAGAAAATGGCAAGCTAAGACTATTTTTGTCGACTTTTCGGGTCGCAGGTTAATGGGCTTTAGCAAAACTTGAAAACGGTGGGCGAGAATGCCAAAATCATTTTCCACACGCACTCTTGACGAGCTCAGCTCTTGGCAGATAATTGCGTACCTGAATACGGCTTCATTATATGCTCTTTTAATGGGAAAATCATCGTCTGCAACGAAAACATACGGCATTTTTTCTCCATCCGCGACAAGTTCTTCAGCTTCCGGCAAATGAAGGGAACCGTTTTCTAACATTTTGGAAAATGTTGTGTCCCAAAAACTCCAGCATTGGAGTTACGGCCATTTTTCCCAACATCCACCATCAGAAATCCACTTTTCGCATTGACGATGGCCATTAAAACGATGCTAAATGACTTCTTATAATTGAAATAAAAAGATCCAGAGTTCGGTGGCTTTCGTATCTCGACATGTTTCCCATCAATTGCACCAAGGCAATAGGGTAAACAACTTACATGAAAAAAATTGTCGGATTCTTTTTTCCAATCACCAGCCGTTTGGGGTAGCTAAAAGAAACACAAAAACATAGGGCTAGGGACTTACAATATCTAAGCATAAAAACAAAAAACAACATACCTTTATATATTCCCTTAAAACATATCTTACAGCTTCGCATGTTTCGATCACGATTTTTCCAATCGCTTGAGGCGAAACTGCATGAAAAAATTGTAAATCTTCAATATCGTTACCCTTTGCTAGGTATCTGAGGGTTATGGAGAATCGGGTTTCTGGCGATATTGCGTCCCTCATAAAAGTGTCTTCTCTTTTGATCAAAGGTGTTACTTAAAGGAGCTCATGAAAAGCTTCCGCATTCGTAAAATTAACGAAGTCATTTGGTGCACTTATTTTTATAAATCTTATGAGTCTTTCATTTGAAAATTCTTTTTTATTTTTTAGCCTATCCTTTGTCAAAATCCTACGCTCTTTAACACCTTCTTCTTCTTCTTCATTTTTAACACAATTAGAAATGATCATTAAGGCCAATATTTTTCTTTTTTCCATTATTTTTCACTTTTCAATTGCACCAAATCACACCACAATATTTGATATTTAACCAATCCTTGTAAAAAATTGTACACCAAAATAAGATGTATCGCGCATTCCAATGGAATCCGAAGCGACGAACTTCCGGAGAGAAACCAATGGAAAACACCATTAAGCTGTAAAAATTCAATACATTCTACCACAATGTCGTTTTACTCTTCGACTTAACGTTTGGCTCTGGTAAATAAGAAAGTAATGCTACGTTACGCCACTCGTACATCTATTCGAAGCAGAAGTTGAGATGGACTGAATTTTTGCTCTCTTTTGAAAATTAACAGCTGCGAAGACCATAAAATAAAATTTAAGCAGACAAATTCAGAAAATTACATAAAATCATGTATTATATCTAATAATTGTGGTAAATTTAGAAATGTCATTGCAAAGCTACTGAAGCGAATAGAACCTACCGTGACCTGAGTCGAAGCCGAAGCGCTATTATGTTTTGGTAGTGCCTTTTTTAAAACCATTGGCTCATGAAAGGATGCTGTTACTGTCAAAATTTCTGTTGCCGTCATCATAAGCTTCTACCAAATGGTTTTAAAGAACGCCAAGTGCGAAATTAGCTACCATTAGAAAATAAAATAACACGTCATTCACGATTACCAAGGACAATGTATCTCTTGTCATAGCCAATAATTTGGGTTGAGCTTGGACTCAATCCTTAGAGAAGTGAAATTTCGATCCACACTGCAACTGGTTGGATAAATACTCGTAAAAACCATGGTAAAATCTAAAAGCAGTGTAACAAAAATATCTTGTTTTAGTTCTCATATCGTTATAAATGCACACATACTTACATATATACATATATATCTATTTACATTGCTCTTTGATAAAACTTAAATGGTTAGCCATAATTTACAAAGTGCCAATAATTGCTTTTGTTAATTTAAACAAAATTTTACTGAAACTATCAATTTCACATACGTAGGGAAATTCTTTTGCTGTCAAATCAAATTGTGAAAACAAATTGTTGCATGCTGTAATCGAAGCATTGACTGTATTAATAGCCATTGCAGTTTTCCTGGATAAAAAAAAATTCTTTAATTCAAATTCTGAATTCGCTTTATCGTAAGTGAGCATAAGTGAACAAAAACCTTACGAATCGAAGCTAATAGCTGCAATTGTGGTGTATTACATACTCGCTGCATTTGCACAGTTTCGTACGTCGAGGTACGAAACCATTTTTCTATTATGGTTGAGCCTTAAAAAACGATCAGCCATCTTCAAGAATTCATTCCAACAATTGTATAAGTCTGAATACACTCATCCGCAATATCTACTAATAAACTGTTGATTTGGCATCACTTGTAAAATACTAGGCAGCAGAAGGGCAACTATCTTTTTTTTTGCGGAAAAGTACGCTAGATTATTTGCAAACCACATTCTTGTTAACGTTTAAAGTTTCGTTTTAAGATGGATCGAATTGGTCCTGAACTTTTATCGAAAATTTTAACAAGCGAAGAATTGGAAAAAACACCTCAAGATGTCCAACAAAAGATTAATAAGTACTTTGAGGAGGTTTTCGACGAATTCCTGACAACAAAGGCAGTCGGCGAAACTTCAAAAAATGTTGTCGGTAAGTAAATGTGTGTTTAATTTATTTGCCGGTACTTATTTTAAAGTTTAAATTTGATTTAATTGCAATACTAAATGCTCCAAAAAATCAATTGCGGACCTACCAATGTTGGGATGGATCACGGCCATGTCTGTGATGTTAATAAGCCATTCCTACTTGTCTCATTCTCGATAAATTCACATACATATATAGTATATACTTGTACATATTATAATATAGAAATTGTAATCTCCTAAATCAGCTGGGGTAAAATTAAAAATCCATTCACTTTAAGTTGTGGAATAGAAGGGACCTTTGCTTTTGTGTCTATAAAAACAACCAACAAATACCAAGTAATACCAAACATTATTGTTTGTCATAAGAATGCATGTACATACATATGTATGTACATTAATACGGCATTACCTTATTTTATATGAATAAATATTGAAAGTAATAGTTTTTTTTTATGTGAAAATTAATTCAGGATAAGGAATTTGTGCTTCCATTTTGCCAACTAAACAAGGCGTCAGTTTTGGTCTCTTCTATGTTACGCTTGCCTTTAGAATCCACTAGGACTGAGAATATGGGATTGCAAAGCATTGAGATTTTTTTGAGTTCTGCTTTGTTTTAGCTAACATAGAAACCAATGGAAGGCAGTCAAGTTTGGCTCAAAATTTGCTCCACTTTCGCCTGTTGGCATTTTTATTAGAAATCGTGTAGGTCGAGTTGCTTATAATTTTATCGTATTGATAATTGTGTTGCTATCTGATATTAAGAGAAAAACATTGTTTCTTAACCCATTCAGACTTCGCCTGAAATTTTCTTAGATTTTTAACATCAAACATTGAAAAAAGTAATTCTTTGCAAACATTGTTCTGTTGGTATCATTACCAAATGCAATATTATATTGTGTTGCTAAGTTTGAGCAATTTCCTAATTTGCAGTTGATTCCATTTTGAAAAAATTACAACGTTTTTCAATTGGAGCAAAGAAGGAGGAAAAGCAAGAGTATAAAGATTTACTTTTTGGTTAAAAGAAAGATCATGAAGTTTTGTACAAAAATATTTATTATCAGTTTTCACGTACTATGAATACTATGAACTAGTGTGCCAAGTTCAGCGAATCGTAGTTTGATACTCATAACTTTTTCTCCTTCGAGAACCAAATTTATACGTTTTAATTAATACACTTAACAAGAACAAGTAGGTATGGGTGTATCTTTAGCCATTTCAGAGATATGCTCCGTAAAATTCCTTATTTTGAAGGGTCACTGACTGACTCACTTATTAAAGTTATTAGCCTCTTTGCTTTGTTATAGAAATATGAAATTTGGCATAAACGCACATCAAAGAACAGATAAAAGGAAGGATTCGGTCATAAATTTGTAATTCATGCGTTTTTAATCCAAGCAGCTAATTCGCTGAGTGGATTATTGATGAATACCGGTTGTCGTAAACATATGTGTTTAGACTTTATAATTTGCATTAGATTGGCAGCACCAAGAATAAAGTTCAAAGTGCCAGCGAAGCCGAGGCGGCTATTTCAATGATGTGCCATTGTACGCATAATGGCATGAACGTAGCTTCAAAATAAAGCCAGAATCAATTTTGTATCTTACACGTTGTTATTTTATTTAAAGTTTTGTTTATTTCATTCTTATCTAGTCACCCATATAACAGTTTAAACTTAACCTAACGTGATATACAACATTCTTACATATCTATACAACTTAACTAAAAATGTGGAAAATTCAGTTGAATATAGTCGATAGTTACTTTTTTGAAAGTTTTGAAGTTACGTATATATACATATTAATTTTTTTTAGTAGGTAGAACATTTTCCAAATATGCATGCAATATATAATCTTATCCGCTTCTTAAATTACGCGGTTGCGAATATCTAACATATCGTAGGTAATTCTTTAAATAATTTGGCAATAAATCATGTTTTATTTTAAAAATAAACTTCAGAATATTAAAAGTTATTGTCTTTGTTTTACATTTAACTATCTTAGAGCATTTAACAATAATCTGGTTGGTGTGTGTCGAGTGTGATTTTATATTACGTTATACTTATATTTTTATTGCACTTAGTAGAGAGATTCTACTTCGTATTCTGGCAAAAAATCCTACTTGTTTTTTACTATTTTACTCACTACATATACTACACGCGGCTAAACGTTAACTTCGCGTCAGTGATTACTCCTAGGTACTTTATTTGCTCCACCTGTTCCACTAACTCATTTGCAATGTTAATATTTATATTTACTCGATGTTTTAGCACCATACGCTCAGATTTACTGATATTCAATTTGAGTTTATTTGCTCTTAACCCCTCAAACTATGTAGGTCCTCCTGCAACACGTTTCTCAAGTTTTTTTTGCTGATATAAAGAGGAGAGCTTCGGCAGCAAACATACCCAGAGTTGTTGGTATTCTTTTAGACATTGCGTTTTGTTCTCTGTAACCTGTTGCAGAGCTCCTTGCCTCTAACACCATAATTTTGCAGTTTAATCAGAGAATATTTCTGTCTATGGTTTAAATCCAAAAACAAAGCGATCGCCTAATTCTTTTATGATACGAGTAGCTCTTCCTTCCAAATGATGAGAATGCTATTTAGAGCGGACACTAAAGTTAAAGTTAATAGGTCGAAACTTTTGACATTTATCGGTTCCACAGACTTTTACCGGGGATAATAACTGATTCTTCCTCAGAAAAAGCACCACTGCTCATAGAAAAATTAATCAGGCGTACAAATATAGGGCCATCTATGCTTATTGTGTCCAGGAGCATTTTCGCATTGATAAAGTTGAAATCCCTCTTTTGGTTAATCGAGCACAGCACCTCACCTCCTTAGTATTTTGCTAGTTAATCATTTTAAAGTGCAATGTTGCATTTGTCTGGCTAGGACGCATGCCGTACTATAATGGGGTATCGATTCGTTAATTTCCTAAACACTTTTAACAAAGAACTTGTTCATCAGCAGTGTTCTTTTCATATTTTATACGTAACCCATTGAAACCCATTTAAAACAAGTGTTTTAATAACTCTTCACATGGACTTTTGATCACAAGCACTAGCGAATTGTTTTTTGATGTTGCTATTTTTTGCCCTTCTTATCTCTTTCTTGTACAAGTTCTTTACGACACAGTAACTATCCCAGCTGTCCTCATCGTTTTAAATTCGTGGTATTTGACAACTTTCTGATGTCTTAAGCTTCGTAGTCTTTCGTTGTATCAGTTCAACTTTTAACCACTTACTGCCTTGAATGGGCTTTGTTTAGATCCCCACTGTTAATAAAGCGGACGCTGCTTCATATCTGACTTAGGAAAGCTGGTTTGTTGTACTTATTCCCTTTTACACGCCTTTTTAGACGAAAGTGAATAATCAGCGTTTTATGATCACTTATCTTGAGTTCAGGCGTAGTTACTGTTACTGCTGTGCTTGTATTTGTTATAGCATAGTCTATCAGTGTTAGTTATACGACTAGGCTCCGTAACAATTTGATTCCAAAGATTTTCAATTTCTATCGTGTTTTTTATTTCCTTTGTATAGGTATTAGAATCGTCGCACCAATTAATATTTATGTCGCCTTCTAACAAAAACTCCACATTCTAGCCATTCTTTGAACATATCGCATAAAACACGCTCCGAAGAACTGGGCGATCTATAGGCTGCCGCAATATATTATACAAAGATTGGTAATTATTAGTGATTTTCACTACCACCCCCATTTCAAGTGTCAATTATCAACCAATAGACGATGGATAAATACATCTGCCAAAAACAATTTTCGGCATTGTCTAACTCATTTGATAAAATTTGTGAATAAATTAACTGTTGTGAATGAGACATGATGTTGTACAATTTGTCAACAGCAAATTCCTTTTGTGCAGCAGGAAATTTCATTTGTTACTATTTTGGGGACTTTTTTTTTATTAAAGTGGAATTGTTTATTTCTGTTTTATTTTTTATTTTCTTTTTTTTTATTTTGCATTTCATATTGACCCATACCTTAGATAATTGCGATTAGTACCTATCAAAGAAAGACATATTCCTTATATTTCATAACCTATGAAATTTTGCCATTCGCACTGTGGTGGGCCTACGCCGTTCAGGTCACATGTTGCAAAATGGTTTTCGAGCAAAATCCTTTTGCAATATTCTGGTGTTCTATCGTCAATTTAACCAATCGCTCCAATTGTTTTTTATTGCTTACTATTTTTGGCTTATATATATATTTTTTTTTTTTTATACGAGGTGTGTTCAGAGAATAACGGGAATTTTTAAATTTCGCGGGTTTGGAGAGTCCGATTGTCAATGTCATTATGTTGGTACATGCCCCTGAAGTATGATACAATTTTCAGCTGTATTCATTATTTATTTTGTCTGTGGCAGCCGCTAAACTTAGACGTGTTTTTATGAGCTCGGCGATTTTCGTTTGTTAAAAGAAATGGATCAAAGAATTTGTATCACATTTTGCATAAAAAATTCAATAAAGTGTGTGAAATGTTAACAAAGGCCTATGGTAAGTCTGCTATGAGTTAAGCAAGAGTTTACGAGTGGTATAAGCGTTTCCAAGATGGCCTTGAAGACGTCGAAGATGACGAACGCCCCGGACGCCGCAGCACATCAACAATAGATGAAAACGTGGAAAAAGTGGAAGAAAGGGTGATGAATGATCGCCAAATTACAATCAGAGAAGTCGCTGATAATGTTGGCATATCGATTGGCTCATGCCATGAAATTTTTTCGAATGTTTTGGGTACGAAACGCGTGGCAGCAAAATTTATTCCAAAATTGTTGAACTTTGAACAAAAACACAAATTGCTTGTTCGTGAATTTTTGGCCAAAAACAATACTGTAACGATGCTCCAGCCTCCATATTCGCCAGACATGGTTCCGTGTGACTTTTTCCTATTTCCAAAAATAAAGAGAACCTTAACCCCTTCGCTCCCAATTTTTTATTTCTATATTATTAAATTTGTTATGTAAATCTTTGTTAACTGTAATAGATTAAATGTTTTTTTTATAGGTTTGGATTAAATTCAAGGCCGGTTTTTGGAATTTTAGGCCGGGACGTATTGTCCCATTGGTATTTTTGAGTGGGATGTATTCGCCCCAATGGGAATCAAGAAACAAAAACTCTCGCTCCCATTATTTCGTTATAGCTTTTAATTGCAACTGGTATAAGAACCTCAATTTTCTTACCGTCTTTCGTTTTGCGTAGACCTTTAGCTATTGTACAATGGGTGGGCGTGGCACTTTGATAATACTATTAATTCCTCGGTTTTATAACGGTTCACACTGCAACATAGTCAAGTTTTTGCAATAACAAAGTGCTAGTGAAAAAACGATCCGTTGCAATCATTACATTAGGTTTCCGAATCGTACTGCAAAGCTTTTTTTACAACTCTCCCCAAATTTCCTTCTAAGAATTCTTCCTCCTTTCCAGCATATACATATATTCAAGACATAAGTGTAACCTGTTTTCACGTCACATCGCATCCAAATTTTAATCCCCCGCTTTATTGGTTTTAACTGTTTCAAAGATGACCTGCCTTTGAATTTCGTCATGCTTTCATCTATAGACTGAAAATGTGATTCTGTTCTTTGGGCTGGAAAGGTGGTCTTTACACAGTTTACCAACTCTTCAATGTAGTATAGCTTAGAACAATCTGTTGGTTTTGATAGATAGTTTACATATAACTTTGCTTTCAAAAGCTGGAATCGGTTTCTAGATAAAGCATTTTTTTACTACCACATTACCAAGAGATGGGTTCATGCTCCAATAATCTTGCATTTTTGGTAATCTATTATAGCTCTTGACAAGACAAATACCAAGTAAAGCAAGAATTTCATACTGATCAGTTCTTGGGAACTTTTTCCTGATTGCTTTTCCAGAATTTCAATTCTTTTATTCGTACATTCTGCTATAAATATGAGCAAGCTTTTAGGAAACAGTTTATGGAAAACATCTATCTCAGAAGATGCTCTGTTGACATTCGTTGTGATTACAGGTTGACGATCATTGGGAACTTTTTTGCGTGGAACATAGCTTGGAACTGGACTAGATCAGACAATAAAATCGTTGCTTTGCTCAGTACTTGTAGGATTGTTAACGATTACCCTCATTTCTGGCTGAGAATGTTGTTCAGGTTCGAAAGCTGTTTTACGTAAAAAAATGCATAATAATTACAATGTGCATAATAACGTTCACAACGCCAATGGGATATATGTGTCCCATCGATAAACACCAATGGGACATATAATTCCAGACAGATTTTTTTAGAAATGAAATAAATTCTACTTACAATTATTTATATTTTTCTTTTTATGGTTCTTGAACATTAATTGCATGTAATGATATTTACACAGTATGAAAACCTAAAAAAAACTGCGAATTCACAAATAAATAACCACTTTGTACAATAATATCGGGTGCACTGTGCAAGAATCGACCGGCAACTGATTTATTCTGATAGTTGCTAAAAAAAAAAATCGAATGTGCAAACTGGGAAAAGTAACGGTTAAAAAGCATGATCATACCTGAAATTATCAAAGAGACCAATTTAAATAACATTTACTTTCAAATATGGCTTTCTGGGATTCTTCGAACATTGCTTGGGACATATGATCCCAATGGGAGCGAAAGGGTTTTGAAGGACCGTCGTTTTACAAGCATATATGGCATTAAAAGCACATCGCTGAAAGAGCTAAAGACTATATCAAATATCGAGTTTGAGAAGTGTTTCGAGGAAAGGAAAAAGCACTGGGACAAGTGCATAATATCTAATGGGGGACTATTTTGTCGAAGGCGACAACGAATAAATAAATATTTTTTTTTCAAAAAACTAAAATTCCCGTTATTTTCTGAACACACCTCGTAAATACGTTAAAATATTATAAAAACTTACCCTTTCCTTAACAGCGTCTTCCTTTATCAAAAAAATTGATTTTAATTGACAATCGCAATACCATTTTGGCTCCATTCAAAATGGAAATTTCTTACGGATTGACGATAGTCATTGATAATGGACAATTGCAGTATAAACTACTCAAATTTTTCGATAAGTATCGTTTATCGTTTATTTTTTGACATCCGCAATAAGGGTGTATATTGCTGGTTAGAATAACTATGTTTATTAGTTTTATTCCACACTTCTTTTTGACATATATGCATAGCCCGCCTGTGTGGCTTGATTCACTATTACACCGAGCCGGCGTATGGTATTCTATTCATCTAAAAGAATCTCGTTTGAGGTTAAGCCTCAGCCTATATTCTATCCTTGAATATTGCAGTATAAACTTGTGACTATCTTTGGCTGCTATATTCTAAACCGGGTTTTTTTTTCGGCCGGCAACGGGCTTCTGTATACCAGACGGTTATAGCCTGTACAGTTGTGCTTCACATCAAGATTAAGAAAATATTTGTTATTGTACCTAATGCATTTCATGCATTTGAAGTCAGTGGATTCGCATCCTCATATCTTACCACTGCTTTTAGCACATTTTTGCAAATTTTTGCACCGTGATGAAATCAATAACAGTTGTAGCACCTGTGAAGATTAATGTTTCAATGTTTTCAGACATAAAATTTCTAATGTACTGCATGGAGAAAATCTTTATCCATACCACCATACACCTGCACTAGAAGTGCTTCCCAATGGTTTGGAAAAGAGACTTGAGTTTTCTAACTGGTTGCTGGAGCGGAGCTTGGATGACAACCACTTAATTAGCAGAATTCTTTATAAGAGATGGGTTCACAAATTTTCATAATCTTCATACGTGGGCTGCGGACAATCCCCATACAATGAGACATAAATCATTTCAATACAAATTCAGTGTCAATTTGTGGGCAGGTGTACTTGGAAACAAGTTAATCGGCCCCCTTAAACTACTACCTAGGCTGAATTCTACAAACTATCTGGAGTTTTTGCGAAATGATTTACCAGAACTATTGGAGGACATTCCACGGATTCAACTAGCTTTATCATATTTTCAACAGGGCGGTGCTCCAGCCCACGATGGTCGTGAGGTTAAGAATTGGCTAGATGAAGACGGTAAACGTTGGATAGGAAGAAATGGACCAGTTCACTGGCCCGCAAGATTTCCTGACTTTACAGTATGGGATTTGTTTGTATGGGGAAGAATGAAAGAACTTGTTTATTCCACCGAAATAGCAAGGATTTGGAAGCGTAATCAAAAGTGAGCAGGAGTTAGCATCAATAAACATTCGCAGTGCAATCCAAAAACGGACTCTAGCATGCATACAAAACCAAGAAGGACACTTTGAGCACCTGTTATAACTGTTTTGGTATACACATAAAATGAAAACTACCTAAGATCACACACAAAATCTTTTTTTTTTATTCATAGCCTTTGGAGCTTAAAGCAAAACAAAAACCCTTTTTTATAAATTTTAACTGCTGCAGGTTTTTCCAAATATCATAAAATTTGTGGGTTTTTCTGCAAACTCATTGATGATTTTTTTTTTATTATTGTTACTTTCATAAGAAAAAAATAGTAAAATCTTATCTTAATAATGCATTTTCTGGAGAAAGGTAACCTCAAAATCAAAAATTAGCATGAACAATGAAAACGGAACAGGCTTAGAAATTGGATATCTAAAGACTCAAACAAGATATCAAATTTATTTAAACGCCGTTATAAAGGCTGGTATTTCTTCTAAAAATAGAGTCCTACACGAAGTTTTTACTATTAGTACTAACAGAGCAATTTCCGTTAACATGGGTCAGGGTACACCAAAGCCAACATTGGAGATAGACCCTTACTGTATAACGATTTTTTTCTTAGAATATGCCCAGGAATCATTTCCCAAATTATCGTCAACGAATTAGGGGACTCCCTGTATTTGCTCCTCCCACATAGTCTTTGCAATATAAAATAGAAGGCAAACGTATGTTTTCTTAGGGAAGAGGGAAGTCTGCGGTTTTTATCGTCTTTTTAAAGAATTGAAGACTAATTTGAACTACATTCCTTTTCCAGAGTTCTAGTGTTATTGCTTTAGACGGCATGTGCATATAACACTGTGTAAGTGTAAATGGTAGTCAAAACCTTTTTTAGACGGTTTTGGGGTCCAGCCCATTATATGCATATCAAAAAAAATTAAAATTAACTAGAGCCTTGTCAGACGTAGTCGACAAAGCCCGCATATAACCGAAATAAACTATTCTGTGAAATTTGGCAGTAACCTATTTACTTCAAAGCCAGTCCTCTCAAAAATCCGATCGGTAAACTATAACGGGTCTCGTTACAGCTTATCTTCCGAATATTCTTATAAACTGCCTAAAAAGCAATTGCGGCTTTGCAGAAAACCAGGTACTCAAAGTGTTTAGTTCTGAAAAACTTAATATCTAGAATAACACTCAAATGCTAGCAACCTTACAAAAAAACAGATGGTGACGTTATTTAGCATTAGTTAACTCAGCCTTTCCTTCCGCCTTTAAAGCAGGGAGCAGTTGGTCTATAGACACTTGCGCCTTTAACGAAATATAAAATAAGGGCCACTAAATTGGACATCAGCTGAGTGCTGTTTTATTACTCAATCCCTCCACAGAATCATTAAACGAACCTTATTATTAGCTGGTTCCGAACAAGGGACTCTGGTCTGGATCTGGGCGGGTTATAGCTACCGACAGGCTACCGTCATATGTACAAAATATTTAAACTCTATTTGAAGAGTCCTTTAATAAGCCTTCTGGTTTGAGTGTTTCAACATTATCTTTATAATACTCTACAATACATTTAATGTATGTAAAATATATCCTTTTTGTCTTGATCATTTAAAAGACGCAACAGTTCCCATTTCATTATGAAACTTAGCTTATTTTACTGTATTCCTTATAATGGTGCTAAAATTCAATAAATAAACAAAAATAAATTGGCGTCTTAAATTCAGGTGTGAAAACTTATCTTAAATCTGAATACTTAACCATTTAGCTTTGTTTTTATTTGCAGATGAAATTCGGAGCAACTGCGAACAAAAGGTTGAAGAATTATCGTCAAAACTACAGGATTATGAGTTAAAATTAGCTAATTCGGAAACAAATGTCGCTGAACTGCGAAAGCAGTTAGATGTTTATTCAGCAGAAAGAACACATTTAATGGAATTGACTAACAAATATGAAACGGAACTTTCAACAATTCGTCGTGAAAAAAATTGTACAACTGACGAACGTGATTCTCTACTGAAAGCAATCGAGAGGCAAAATTCAGAGTTGGAACGTTTACAACAAGAAGCAAAATCGTGTCAAGTACAATTAAAATCAGCTATAAACAGTAAATGTGAAGCTCTTGCTCGTGTAGATGAAATCGAAAGTAAAGAAGCTGCTCTTGATTTCAAAGAAAAACGCATGGAACAAGAACGATCAATTCTTACAAACCAGGTACAAACGCTCTCTGAAGACCTCAGTCGTAATATTTCCGAAATTCAAAATCTTCGTAGGGAAAATACCGTTAGGAACATGCACCTAGAAACAAAACTAAACGAAAAAATTGAAGAACTAAAAATTGCTCATACACAATGTTTCCAATACAAAGAGACAATTGAGAACTTAACCGCCACTTCACAAGAATTGTCATCAAAAATGTTGGCTCAAAGTGAGGAGGCTAATAAAATGATGGAGTTTTATAAAAAGGAACTTCAAGCTAAGACGAAGTTATCAGAGCTTTACAAGACAAACTCCGAAGATCGAGCCATGGAGAGTAACGAAATGGGAACAGCGATTACTGAATTAAAACGTATGTTATCAGAAGCAAGCGAACAGTACGGCGATTTAGAGACCAAAATGAAATCCATATCCTTAAAGCACGAGGAAGATATTGAGGAAAAAAATAAATTAATTGAATCCCTAAAATCTGAAATTGTTCATGCAAACGATTTGTTAAAGGAAGTTCAAAGCGAAAATATGGAAAATGCTCTTGGAAAACTAGCACCATCTGCAGCCGTAGCAAGTCGTCTAATAAAATCAGATATGACTCTAACTGAATTATATTCATTATATGTAAAATCTACTGAAGAGTGTGAACATCAAAAAAGGGAAAACAGCAGATTAAACCTTCAAATGAAAACAATACTTCACGAATTGGAAGAAAGAGCACCTATCATGAAAAAACAAGAATTGGAATATGAGAAGCTTGTTGAGACTAATAACATCCTAGCACAACAACTAGAAGATATGATAATTAAAAAAACTGATAATCAACAGGATTTCGATGAAGCCCAAACAAAAATTAGTCATTTAGAACGGGAAAATAAAAAACTCAAACATTCCCAGTGTGACTTAAGTCGTCAAGTTTGTTATTTGTTAAAGGAAATTGAACAGGTTAGTAATATATAGATAAATCAAGAAATGTATTTCAATATTAAGTTTAAAATTTCTTTTTTAAGAATCGATGCGGATACACATCGGACAATCACCAACCACTTAGCAGCAATTTATCCACAGATGAAGTTATTTCTAAAAAATTGGTTACTTTCACTAATATAACAGAGTTGCATGAGAACAACCAAAAACTACTATTATTGGTACGTGATCTCAGTGACAAGCTAGAGGAAATTGAAAACATAAAGCAACAAGTAAATGAAGCTTCATACAAGGAAAAAATTGAAAACTATACAAAAAAGATGCGTTCTATGCAGGACTCGTTGCAAAATCAGACGAAGATGTTGAATACATATATGACAAAGTGTGAACGTTATAAACGGATGTATTTTGAAGCTTTTGCAAAATGTGCTGGCAATGCTTCCAAAATGAGATCTGAAAATGAAGACGAAGGCGATGTTGTTGAAATGGAGATCGATAATACACCAGCTCTTCCTCTAAACAATAAAGAAACATCTGAAAAAGACAAACGCATTAGTGAATTAGAAAAACAGTTAGCGGAAGTAAAGGAACAGTCAAAATTGTTTAAGGAACAGTATGAATACTATACACAAGAGAAAAAGAATAATGAAAAGATAATGAACGAGCAGTTCGACTCAATGCGTACTGAAGTACGGGAACTGACAGCAACTAATTGTAAACTTATGTCAACTGTCGAATACAACAAAGAACAATTAAAAATACAACAAAAGAATATTAATACATACAAACAACAAATTTCTGCGTTAGAAGACAGAAATAAGAATTATGAAAATACTATTATCAAACATGAACAGACAACGTTATATTTGAAAGACGAAATTTTGAAAGCCCAAAAAAATCTGTCAGCAGCTGAGTCGGAACTTAATCATTTGCGGCAGGAAACCCGTCTTCTGAAGGACTCGGCAGCTCGTTTACAGTCTGAAAAGGAAGGATTCCATCGAGAGAAGCAAAATCAAAATCTTCTCTTAAATAATTTAGAAATGATCAAAGCAAGTTTTGAACGTTCCGAAATGGAAGGACGAGCTCGATTAGAAACCAGACTGGATGAAACTTCAAGAGAATTATCAGCCCAACGCCGCCGATACCAAGAAGAACAAGATCGCTTCAGGGAACTTACTGCTGATTTAAAGAGACAGACTGACACCGCAAAAGAAAGAATGGAGGAAGAAAAGCGTATTGCAGACCAGTTGAGAGCAGACATGTTAGCTCTGCGCGATGAACTAAATGTTAAATCTAAACAAATAGATGATTTAAGCAAAAAACTTCAAGAAAGCTTAACACCCGCTAAGAATGATAATCCCATAGTTATAGCAAACAAAAAAGTTCGTGAATTGGAAATAAAATGCAATGAATATCAACTGGAAATTCAGTCGCTCAATAATGAATTAACGAAGTCTAAAGAACATGCAGATCAGTATTTTAAGATATCTCAAAGTGCTGAAAGTGAAATAAAGAACTTACACGGACTTCATACCAGTTATGCTGCCAATGCTGAAAATGAAATTAAAATGTTAAAACAAGCAGAAATTTCTCTAAAATCGCGCATCGAAGAACTTGAAACTGAAATTCAATTACAGGTGATAACTGAAGCACAAAACAGTGGAAATAATAACTCAGCTCAATTGCAAAAAATTCAACAAGAACTTAAAGATACCCTCCAGAAATTAAGTGAATCTAATCGTGAATTAAGGAATGTTCGGTCCGAATACAATTCTCTTTCGGAATCACTAAATTCAGTTGAACAAAAATATGCAAATGAAATGATTTTACATTCAACAGATATTCAAGAGCTTGCTAAAGTGAAAACTGAATTATGCAAGGTAATTTTTTATTTATAATTGACTATCTACAAATATCTTTAATTATAAATTCAGATGAATGTGTTATATGTACAAAGGGTATACCAAATACTCCAGCTCGCGAGCTGTTGTGTAAAAGTAGTTTTATTGCCACTTCCCCGAATTCTCCTGGTAACCTTAAATCCAAACTTCGTAGCTACTTTGAAGTTTATGTTATTAATTATTAATATTGACGTTTTAAGCCCTAACAATAAATTCCATGTTTCATAAGTTCATCAGTTACCATGAAAACAATTTGGTTTAACCACATATTAGTTCATAGTTTAGAACATGCCAACACTACATTATCAATATCAAAAATCATTTGTGTTAATCATAAAGGATGATCTATATTCTATATTCATATATTATTATATTCTATATTCATATATTATTATATTCTATCTTCATATATTATTATATTCTATAATATTTATAAGCTAAAAGGCCTGAGTCTGAACAGTGGTCAGTGACACATGGTTCTTAATCGAAAGTACACTGCGCGTCAACTCCTTAAATTATTATTCTTTTTATGATTTCACGTATTACGAACCTTACCATTCGTGACAAGGTTCTTTTTTTATAATAAAAATCCTCTTTTTATGGTTAAGGGTTTATTTAAAGAAAAAAGTGTTTACTTACAACTTCTAACATTCGAAACAGAAGAAATTTAAGAAAGTGTTTAATCAATTGGCAGTTTCACGAATTCAGGCGTGGTTAATTATTTCAATACTTGGTAAAATGTACTGGAAGAATGTCCCAATAGATTCACAGTTATGAAGAGGTCTGGAGAAAACTCTGACCAGTCAATTACCAACATTGTTACGTTGGAAGTGCTCTCTAGTCTGTGGGCTAGTTGCTGGATTACCTTGCTTGGTATGATGCTCTCGAAAATCCGCATTTTCATGTTAAAAATGTTTCTACAATATTTTCCTTAATTGATGAAAATAATGAATAAAAAAAAATTAAAATAAGACGAAGATATGGGCCATCAAGTATGACCTACTTTTCAGAATCCTTGCTGGTAGCGTACTTATTTTCTCTGTCAGGCATCGTATGAAAAATAATTTTGTTATTTAGAAAGGTAATAGATTAGATGTAGCATAGGAAATGTCAGCTGTTTGAAAAAAAAAAACTGATTTTTATCGAAATTTTGAATTTAAAAAATTTATAATTTAAGAACGTGCACCCGATCAAAAAAATCCTATGTCACATCTTAGATAATAGTGTAAAAAATATGTGTTGTAAATGTTAGCAAAATCAATTAAGCGGTTCTTGAGATATCTTGTACACCAGTTTCAAAAGATGGTTCTACTTGATACCTCCGTCATATCTTTTTTTTTTTATTCGTTATTATTTAAAATTATTCATAAAAGTACTGTATACCACCTTGATCAAAAAGTTTATTCAGAAAATTAAAAATACAAGTTTATTCATCTAAATCTATATTGTCCCCTTCAAAGTAATCCCCATCGACTGCAACACACTTATGCCGGCGCTTAATCCAATCCTCGAAACATTTTTTATATTCGGTTTCCGGTATGTCCATCAGTGCTTCCTGCGATTTTTCCATTACTTCCTTTCGGCTGCTGAAACGCGTTCCCCGTAGTGGTTTTTTAACTCGATTGAACAGAAAGAAGTCACAGTATCTGTTGCATTTTTCGTCAAAAACTTACGAATAATGATGGCACTGTGCGATGTTGCGTTATCATGGTGCAAAATCCACGAGTCACAATTCTGGTCTCTTTCGGCGAATTGCTTTACGCAAACGTCTCATAACGCCCAAATAATACTCTTTGTTTACAGTCTCTGGCCTTCTGGCAAAAATTCTTTTTTGACTGAAAATGACGTGGTTTTTTTGGTCTCGTCTCCAGTAATGATCCTTTTGATGAATGTGTGATCGGATTAAGGTCCTTTGGCACCAACTTTGCTGATACACGACGGAAACCCAAATCATTAACCAAAATGTCTTGGATGGATCCATAGGCAATGTTCAAGTCCTCCGCTATCTCTCTGATATTTAATTTGCGGTTATTGACCAACATTTCTTTTATTTCATTAATGTTTTCGATGTCGATGGTCTGCCACTGCTATCATCAACCGCTCGTGCCACTGGTAAAATTACACTTTACATCTGAATTTGCTCCCGCCAATGAGCTGTCAAAAATCAATCTTGGAGTGTAGGTAAAAAAAACGCCACCCAGGGACGCTGAAAGCACTTTACCAAGTGTCAATTACCACAGTATCTCTCCTATTTCGTAAGTGCCTGTTCACATTGGCGAGGGAATGAAAGTCCTCACCATGAACTTCGTGTTCACATTTTCATGGTGTTGAAAGACTTGTTGACAAGTGGAACACTTGAATCGGAGCATTTTTAATTTTTCCTCTTTTTTATACTTCCTTGCTCATCAATGATACCCCGGGGTAAAACTGGTTTTATGGAAGAGGAAGATGAAGTATAAAGTAAGAGACGGTATGAATTCTTCAACCAGTGTTGAAGCGGTTGAACATCGGGAGAAAACCAATGCACACATAAGTTGTCAATTTTAAAGGGTAAGAAAAATTATCAGAAATACCACTACAATCAAAATCGGTTAATGTATACACAATTTTGAGCGGCATTATTCATCCAGTATGCGGTTGAAGTAAAAGATACCCCGGGGTGAAATTGATCCAGTGTGCGCTGGCGATTTAAGTTGATTACTATTTTTTTTCTTAACAGTTTCCTGTACATCTTTTAAGTCAAAGTCAACGTTATGGATATAGAAAATACAGTCATCACGTCATTAGCTTTTAATACCCTGCTATATTGCTCAAACTACAGCATTTATTTGTGCATTGAAACACGTTTCCACATACTACATCACATTTTATGCCAGATTCTCCACGGATTGGAGTCTTGAACTTACCACACTCCTGCATTATTTTTCCCAGTGAAAATATAACATGGAGTTAGCATTAAGGCCGTTAATTCAGTTCACAGCCAATATAGAATTTAAATATAATTAACCACAAATTAAATATCAATCATTTTCATTAATAATAGTTAAATTAAATATAGATAAATAGATTTTACTAATTTTTTTACAATTAATTCACTGAAGCTTTCGAATAAAGCGCGTAATTTCTCTTTAGTCTCAAGTTTGCGATCATTACATAGAAATTTTACTTATATAATTTGCGGAGCCGACATGAATTACATCAGTTCTCTGATTTTTTTTTTTTTTTTTAACGAAAAAAATTCGAATACGAATTGCCAATTGTACTCTCTGGCTTTTTTTTTGGTCAGCCAGGGTAAGTGTTAGTTTGTTGGTGTGAGATGATTATTGATGAAAATAGTTGCATCGCTCTGATTTTGAATGTTTTTACCTGTAGAACTTTGGTTTTCTCTTATTTGTTTCAAAAAAAATCCTTCGACATAATTTTAGCACTTTTAGTAAAATGTACTTTGCGTTCATAGCTATAGAATGATAGAGTAATTGAAGATTTTGACGACGATATACGTCGGTGATGTCTGAATTGGTTATTTCGCAAATAATAGTTTTGTTTAACGCTTGCACTATATTATTTAGGTTTTCGTCGTTGTTAGATAGAATGTTTTTGAATACAATATTATTCCTTAGAAGCTGCTGCTCTATTGTATTAGTTTTTGTTTCTAGAAGGAGAGTCTGCCCATCGCTTTTTTGCGGTTTTTTTTATCTCATTTGAAAGTTTATATCACAAATCATTATTAAGAGACATATGGTGGATAATTTGGTCATAAGTGCTGGCGACAATTTACAGATGGATATAATGTAAACCATTTCTTTCTTCAATAGTTTTATTTCTTCCAACAAGATCTTAATCCCAGAATTAAAATCAAGATCTTAATCCCAGAATTAAGATTAGTCTCAGCGGAACTACCACTTGTTATTTTTTGTGTTGGTTGGGGTGGTGTAGGTAAAAGGTGTTGGTGAAAGTCTCATTGCACTTTCTAACGCAAAATTTTGGTTGGGGATTTTCCTCCTGCATGTTGAATAACGCCATTCCTCTTTCTTTGACGCAGCCATTTTTGGAAATGACCTTTCAGAGATAGTGGTGCATTCGAAATGCATTTTGCGCTCGCAATTATGGAAGGTCACAAAATCTCCTTGAAGGGGGAGGTAGGCGGAGTACTCGCTACATCTATATGTATTCTTGTTTATATTGTATTATAATACAAGAGAATGTATTTAAAAGCGTACATAAGAAAATTTATGTGGAGAAGTATTGCCTTTGGCTTGCAGTTATTATTATGTAAAATAGCTACACAATTTGAGGGGGGAAATACATGTAAAATTTTCAAACATTTTTTGTTTTTTTTTTCATAAAATGTTAGTATAACATGTTAAGAATATGTCACCAAATTTTTAAAACTTTATTCAAAGTATTTCTCATGTTATAACTTGTAAACGTGCCCTTCTTATACTTTGTGTTCGAGCGCCGTCAGAAGTGTAGTTGTCGACTTTGGCTACCTGATCTTTGAATTCCCTTACCTTGAAACCTTTCAATTGTTAAAAATTAGGATGAGCAGATGTTTTAAAATTTTTTCTATGTAATGATAAAGTTATTACAAAGTACCTTAGAGAGGGTCAGAACCGGAAGTAGGTGTTAATTCTGTTTAGTTTAGTTTTGCAGTTCATTCTGTACGGAACGATTTAGAAAACGAATAAATATAAAAATGAGTTCATATCCAAAAGGAAATAAAATGGAATCAACCCGGGCTGCTGCCCGTATGAATGAAAATTTGATGGAAATCAGTATTCCAAAAACAAAGATCTAGCCGAACAACCGAGTACAAGTGCGAGAAAACTCTCTAGTGCCCAGTAATGAGGATATTCATTACAATTCTTTGCAGGGCTATCGGCTTATTGAATTTTTTACGGTGTTTATTGCATTGACAGAACTAGTTAAATGCTGTAAGTGTAAACAGACAGTGAAATTTGAAGAGGTTGGAATTGCTGACTATTCTCTAAATTGGTTGAAAAAATAATTTTTTAGAAGCGAAAACAATTGAAAAATTTGGTTTAAAATTAAAATTATTTTTATAAAGTGTCTCAATACGCAAATTGTTTTTTTTAGGTTCATCTACAAAATATAATATTAATAAACACTCAGAATTTTCTTTTGTATTTCAATTCAATAAAAAAAACCTACATAGAAACTACGCCAATCAACAACTCTCGCTGCGTCCTTCGCAGAAGACTACTGTAAATCGGCCATTTTGAAATGTTAAACAAAAAAATTTGTTTGTAATAGTTAAAAATATAAATAAACTATACAAACAGTTTCGAAAACATCGAAAAAATTATTCTTAAAAAAAAAATAATCAAAACCGACTAAAATTCCCAGGTCTATCTGCATCTCCCTCTTAACAGGAATTAATACACAAAAAAATTTCTGTCTTAACAATAAATTTTCGAATTATTTTTGAAAAAATTATTGTCTCCTAATATAACTTTTTGAACATAAACAAAAAACCTAGTTTTAATACGACTATTCACTTCCAAATACGAGATACGTATGATACGTGAAAAATGAATAAAAATAAAAGTTAATTAGTTACATTGGATAAGAAAAATTAAGAGTTGTTACAATTGCAAATAACAAAAGATAAATCAATAAACAAATAATTATTAAACTTTTGCTTTTTTTTTTTTGAAGCAATCCAGTTATATGATAATTTTTTGATATGTTTCTTCATGTGCTTTTATTATATTAATTACATCCGATTCTTCTCCGTCGACTGTTTGTACCATAAAGTTATAATAATTATATAATAATAAATATAATATAGTAATAAAAATTTTCTTATATATCTTATTTAGATTCGGGAACAGATATTTAGCTTACAAGAAGCACGGGACAAAGCTGTTAATGATCTTACAGAAAACAAGAAATCATTAGATGAGACGGAGCGTTTATTAAAGCAAGAGAAAGATGAACTGGAAGGAAGACTTTCGGACCTAGATATTCAAAATTCTTCATTGCATAATCAAATACAGGCATTAACGTCAAAACTGGCCATTTTAAGTAATTCTGGTCTTCACAACACCACTCATGAGTCGCTTAATGAATCTTCAACATCCGATATAAATAAATCATTGGCCGAGGAAGATATTAAAAATAACGACCAATTACTACAAATTATTAAATATTTGCGGAAAGAAAAAGATATTGCTGTTGCCAAGGTTGATATTCTTAAATCTGAAAATGTTCGACTTATATCCGAGCATACGTTAGCACAAAAAAAAATTGATGAACTTAATGGTTTCTTAAACCAAGAGCGTACTAAATCCGAGACTGTAATTGTAACTGCATCTCGACATGAAGAAATTTTGCGCAAAATCGAAACTTTAAATGCGATAACAGATAGCAATCGAATTCTTCGTGAAGAACGAGATGCATTATCTGCTCGTGTTAAGGAGCTTAATGAGCGTACTATTAAAATTGAAGATGAACTATTTCCGTTACAGAAGCAAAATTGTGAATTAACATCAAAAATTGAGGAATTGTCGACAGAAAATAATTCCTTACGCACAGAAGCAATAAGATGGAGACAAAGGGCTAATATTCTCATTGAAAAAAGTAACAGAAATCCGGAGGAATTTAAACGGCTTCAGACCGAAAGAGAACATTTAGCAAAAATGTTAACATCTGAAAAAGACCTTTTGAGACAGGCCAATGAAGAGCTGAGTCTTATTAAAACTGAAAAGAGTAAAATGGATCTTGAAATAAATAACTTTGGTCGGCAACTACAAAGTTCAAATGAAGAGAAGAAAAAGCTAACGGATGACTTTAACTTACTTAAGCAACAGAACTCACGATTGACTCAAGAAGTCATGGAATTGAAAAATCAACTCCTTCAAAAGGAAGAAAGCCTGCAAAAGGTAACTGAGGATCTTGAATCTAAAGAAGCTCAACTTCTGGATTCAAAGAATAAAGAAATTCAGATTAGGAAAATTGCTAAACGGTACAAAGACTCCTTTATAGAACTCTCGAATAAGATGGCTACCAATGCCGATGGTATTCCAGTTAATGAAGGTTTGAGCACGGCCATAGGAAATCAAAGTGACAGTATTCCAACAACTGCAAACAGAAATGAGATTGAAAAGGAGTATAAAGAAAATATAGACCAATTAAATGCAGTTATAAAAACAATTCAAGAAGAAAATGATAAAATGCGCAAAGAAAACGAAGAACTACGAGCTGCTGTTGAAAAAGATGAGCGCAGCAAAATTGTTTTAAGAGAAGCGAAGTCTCGAATAATGAGTCTGACTGAATCCAAGAATTTAGTATCTCAGGAATTGGCGCAAACTAAAACAAAGCTCAGGCAATCAACAGAAGATCACGATTCTATTATAACTGGTATCAAAAATCAATACGACGAAAAAATTTCTCGACTAGAAAAAGATTTGATTGAACAAAGCTCAGGCAATAAAGAATCCATTGCCAGACTAACACGTGAAAATGAGTCGTTATTAATGCGCATAAATCAGCTTAACAGGCAACTTGGTTTGCAACAATCAGCAAAGCCTAGTACAAGTTCCAGCGCAATATCTGACAAGGGATGTATTTCGGAATCGTCTCCGCGTACAGCTAATGTAAAACCCATGTCCGGATCGAGTAGTCAACAGTCTGCAACAGTTACTCCATGGAGAGGAAGCGATACTCCGCTTGCAAGTATTCGACCAATATCGGTGCAAAACAGCAGAACAGCAGCAATATTACCCACAAGTCAGAACAACAGTATTAGCGTAGGACAAGGCTCAAATTCAGTTAGTAACACAGCATTAGTTCCTCCACAACAACAAGTTCATACCACTGGTAGCAATATTGAGTCAATGTCATCTTCGCCTACTAGTTCACATACTGATTATATGCCGTCAACAAGTTCTGCATCTGTAGCTGTTGCTGCTATACCACCAATGGGTGCATCTGCCGCTGAATGTTCTCAAGAAGCCGAGAGTATCTCTTTGCAAAACAATGATTCGCAAGTTGTCGTCAGTGGAGGTCAACAACAAGTTGTTGCACTTGTGTCGCCTCGTGTTGAAGGATCTCAAAACACTCCGCCAACCGCCCAAAGTCAACAAGAGCCCAACAATCAGCCAAGCACATCAGGAACAACAAGCTCTTCACATGTTTCCATAAGCAGTCACCGTCACGCTTCTTCGAGCAGTAACGTCACCACTACCCAAGCTAGCGGTCATAAAAGGCCAAGGGATATTGAAGGAGATAGTTCTACTGGTACCGCTGAAGATTCTATTGAAAAATCTAAACCTTTAAACAAAAGAACACGTACTCATACTGGTGAAGCTATGGGTTCCCAAGTGGGTGTTTCAGAGTCCGGAATAGATGTGGAATACCAAGTACCTACATCATCCCAAAGAGACCAAGAAGATGATATTGTCATAGTTGATTCCGAAGAAGATGATGGAATGGTTGATGAAGGGAATGCCGAAGTAGATGATGGACCCGCTGAAGATGGAGAAAATGAAGGATACGAGGATTCCTACGAACAAGATCAAGATATGGATGAAAATGATTGTCCCGAAGTAGATGAAAGTAATATACAGGGCGACAATAATGAAGTAGAAATCGATGAATGCATGAATAATCCAGTTGAGTGTACTTCGGAGAATCAAATTGACCCCGATGCTGGCACAAGCCTAAACCAAGATAATAATCAACAAAGCCAAGCAATAAGTAGTGGTAGTTGTGAGCCTACCAATGCAGCACAAACTTCATGGAAGCAAACGGCATCTCTGTCCCGTCAACAAAAGGCAACTCTTATGATGTTGCAGCAAGGGATTGAAGGTGAATCAATTGAAGAAATCAATTCTCCCCAATTCAGCGGCCACAGATCAGAAAGGTATTTTAAATTAACATACATATATCTACATATTATATCCAAAATATACTGTTCAATCGGATTAAAATTGCAGGACCTATTCGAATGGTGAAATAAATATTTCATTTCATTCGATTTTGTTTGTAAGAGAGTTAATTATTCTGATTACCGACTTCACATCAAGAGAAGAGTGGCAGTGGCTCAAGTGGTAGTGGAGTGGCTTCCAAATCGGAAGGTTCTGTGTTCGAATCCCAGCCTCGCTCGAAAGACATATTCATTTTTTCAGTTAGCGAAAATCAAGTAAGATGAGTAGTTGATATCAAGCCAACTTCCACTGAGAATTTAGTCTCCCTATTAAATGTTCCATGGCACCCATGGAGCGAAATTTCCACTGAGAGTCAAAACCTTTCTTTGTCTCTTTATCCCATTTTCCAAAAAACTTAACACATGCTGAGGCATTATAAGTGTATTCATACTCAACGCATTCTTCTTATTAAATTTTTTTTTCACATCACATCAGATAATAACCCATTATTTAATTGTTTTTCTTAAAGGTGAAAATCTGGTTTTGTTTTATAATGTAGTAGAAACTCTTACCTGATTTGAACAGAATTAACCCGTTTGGGATAGCTTGTTGAGGGTTAAGATAATATTATACCATGCAATTTTGATAGGTTTGAACAGGGATATTAATACACAATTAATATATTAATGGGTTGATTGATTATTATGTTCACTATTTGTTAGTTGTATTGAAAGTGTTAGTTCACCACACGGTTCGAAATTTGTGTTTTCTGAATCGGCGCATTTAGAAGAGGAAGAAGATGCTAAGTTAGACCTTGCGGAAGAAGCGGGGGTGGATGAGTTTCTCTCTGGTAGTTATATTGAAAAGAAACTCGATGACACCGCGACTGCTTCTGAAGACACGAAAAAAGCAGGCATATCGAACTTAAGCCCAGCTGATGAACGAGAACCAGAAATTGCACAAGCTGCACCGGCTGCATCACGAGAGACATCTCATAATGCTGACTCTGAAAGTAACACTTTTAATTCAAAAAATTAAATTTAGATTACTAACGTTAATCATAATAGGTCAGGGTGCAACACAGTCAGCATCTGACATACAACAAAATCAGATTGAAGGCACTACTGCCGAAGAGAGCGAAGGTGTTGATGCAGTTTCCTCTGAAGGTGAAAAAGCGAACATAGAGGAAGACTTAGAGGTGCATTTCATTATCTTTTTTATTTTAAATTATATTTATATTATTATTATTACTATACTGTTTCTTTCCCAGGAGGAAGGACGTGAAGCGGAAGCTTCAACTTCGCCATCTATAAATACTCGATCTAAAACAACTAGAGGAAATGTTGCCGCACGACGACCTTCTAGAGGATATCAAAGGGGAGGCAGACCAACCCCAATTGTTTGGCAAGGTTAGCTTTATAAAAATATAATTATTAATAATATTCGAAAAATAAAAAAGAAACCAAATTTGTATAATTCAGATCAATCAGGAAGTCCTCGTAACAACACTTCAACAAACGCGAGAAACCAGGAGCCGGGAAGTCCCTCTCGTGGATTTCAAAACCAAAGGGCTCAAAGAGCACGTCGTATGAGACGCCCTGGTGGTATGAATTACGGAAATATGCGATACTCTTAATTTTTAGATACTACATAACTAGTTAACATCATGCTTTTTTCTTAAAAAAGAAATATGAATTCCATCTCAATATAATACATTACATTTTAATAAATATTACTTGGTGACGACTTCCACTGATCTGAATAAAATATTGAAGGCTTTTTGTCTACATTATAGTCACATTCGAATCAACCGCCCATTAAGGTTTCAGATATGTGTAAGTCTATATGCGTACATATGTATGGTGTTGTGACCAATGATAAATGTTGGTCTACCGCAATGGTGGTGATTGTAAGTAGGAGTCACTTAACTGTAGTTCTCTAAAAAGTGAAAAATGAATTTAGAACTCATGCGCAGGCTTAAATAACCACAGCTAATCGTCATTTTAGAAGCATATTATTTTGTCACAAAGATGCACCGAAGCAACGACTTGATCAGCCATATTCAAATCTATATAAAGTAGTTTTTAAGCTAAACGACAAAGTATTTACCAACAATGGAAGAATCACAAACGTCAGTGTAGTCTGCACATTTAGCAAGAGGCGAATCGCGAGACTACTCTTATATCACAAAGATCCACATCATACTCAGAAACTTTACAATAAAAAACACTTCCTTCAGATCCTCTACTACTTCAAGAGCAGAAAAGTAAATACAAATTGTACCTTAAGAGGAGTGTGTTGTTGTGATTCGGGGTTCTAGTTCTCAATTGCATCCCCAATTTCAGTAAAAACGAATATAATCCAATTAGCCTAAGATATAATAGCCAACTCAACAAGAACCTTTTTGTCGACCTTTTCCACTGACCAGTCGCTATTTTTTGTTTATCTTTTTAACTTCCTGATAGGAACATTCTTGCATTTACCCTGAAAATCCGAATTGAAAATTTGGTGATATTTCTTCCTTAAGGGGTCTATAGTTTTAAACAGTTTTTAAGAGAATGTCGGAGTATGCATGTATGTCCACATGTGTCTATTTTTTTGACCCACAATAATTCGCTAACGAATAGTGTTATCCATTTGAATTTGTCAGATGATGTGTCTTCATGCCGAATCGTGGCCATTAGATTTTGACCAAAATCCGTCGATAAGTTTTTAAGTTACTAAAGAAAAACACAAAATACAATTATTTTTTTCTTAAAAATAGAGAATACTTTCGAAATCTCTGCAGTACTAATCGATTTCTATTGACATAGCACACATTTAACGAAAATTTGGAAAATAAATCGGGCCAGAATCATCTGAGTTACTGAAGGAATGCCAAACATTTGGGAACCGTCAATGCAGTACTAACTATATATAATTCCGTTCATGCACGGAGTCTCACATCTGATCGGTCAAACTTTCATGGGTGATAGGTTTTGGTGAGACAAAAGCAAGACATTGTACCCCGAGGGGGTGGGGATAGGCTTATCAACGTTTCTCTCTAAATAAGGAGGGAATGAAAACATTGAAACACTCAAAATTGGGTTTTTTTTTTTTTTTAAAAAAAATGTTTTTTTTTTTCCATTTTTAAAAAAATTTAGCAAAGATGTATTTTGATTATTAGTCATTGGTTAAAATCGTGTGCAAGCGTTTTGGAATCTTAACCATCAGTTGGGAAACAAGTTTTCGCTTTTGGCAGCGAGATAGGATAGATGGTGATCCGATGATGCAATATCTGGAGTATATGGTGGCTGGTCTGCACCATCGACAACCATCACGTTGTTATGATGAAAAAAGTAAGCCGTTTCTATTGGCTAAAGATGGGCGTTTGCGCTAAAGTTTTTTTTGTTCAAAAAAATCGTAATACATCAGACCAGACCCTTGGGGTCCCGCCAGGACACAGCTTTAAATAACTCCTTCAGATTCGCACCAGCTATTGATGCTGATGCGGAGTTTTCCCTTTTTAAATATAGGCTCTTTTACTTGTAATATTTTTATAAACTATCCATTTTTCATCTCACGTAAATAAGCGATCTAAGAACGACTCTCATTTCTGACGAAAGATGTCTAAGGTACTAGGTGGCGTAAAACTAATCACCCTATCGGAAGATTGGTATAATTTTTGCAAATGGCGTCGTACGTCAATCATATTCGACATTTGTGAACTAGACAGCTGCAGTGTACAAACAGACAAGCAATGGGGCGCTATACTTTGCAAGAGCGTGGAATAATTGTGTCGATGTTTTTGATCAATAATCGGTCGGTGGTGTTAGGGCAGCGTAAATTTCGAAGTCGATTTCCTAATCGTGTCGCTCCAACTGGGCAAACACATTCCGGCGCTCAGCTACTCGGCTCGAACAGAGTGGAATCACAGGAGACCATGTAGGGCGTGGACGCCACCGGACTGGTCGTTTGGCCGAGAACATCGCTGAGAACGAACAAGCATCAACCAGTCGACGGGCCACGCAATTAGGCATCACCGGACGGACTCTACAGCGAATTTTAGTGAAAGACTTACACAAGTTCCGCACAAAGTGCAAACAGTACATCAGTTAATGCCTCCTGACCGTCAGTCGCGTATGGATTACTGTAAAGCCATCCTCAATCTCAACAACGAAGGGGACGATGTTGTGTCGAAAATAAAGAACTTCTAACACTCAAGTGGGTAAGAATACACTTATAAATGCCTCAGCATGTGTTAAGTTTTTTGGAAAATGGGATAGAGAGAGAAAGTAAGATGTTTGGGCTCAGTGCTTATTTCGCTCCATGGGTGGCATCCAACATTTAATGGGGAGACTATATTCTTAGTGGAAGTTGGCTTGATGTTGATTTCTAGTCAACTACTCATCTTATTTGATTGTCGTTAACTGAAAAAATGAATGAATGCGAAGCTGGGATTCGAACACCGGACCTTCCGATTTGGAAGCCAGTCCACTACCACATGAGCGACGAGGCGCATTTCCACTTAAGCGGTTACGTCAATAGGCAAAATCTTCGTTTCTGGGGCACTAAAAATCCGATTGTGATGCACGAAGAGCCATTACATCCACTCAAAGCCACTGTGTGGTGCGGCGTTTATGCGGGAGGAGTGATTGGGCCGTATTTGTTTTAGGACGCCATCGGCAATACGGTCACTGTTACTGGCGAACGCTACAGAGCCATGATAAACGACTTCTTACTGCCGGAATTGGATGAGCGGGGCTTGGTAAATATGTTTCAACAAGTCAGTGCAACCGCACACACAGGACTAGCCACAATGGATATTGTGAAGGAAGCGTTTCTTGGTCGCGTAATCTCCCGTTTTTGCGATTTGGCATGGCCAGCAAGATCGCCCGGTTTAACCATCCCAGACTTCTGTTTTTGGGGCTACTTGTAGTCACGGGTTTATGCTAACAAGCCTCAGACAATCGCAGCCATTAAGGAGAATACCCGACAGGAATGCGAACAGTTATCACCGGAAAATCATGGAAAATGCGATAAAACGGGCACAAATGTGTATCAACACGGGCGGTAGCCACTTGGCGGATATCATCTTTTTCTCTTACCAGAAAGAATTGTAAAGGTCCAAATAAAGATCTCCATCACTCAAAATCATTTTTTTTTTTTCCTTAACCGTTAATTCAAAAACAAAATTGGATGATTAAATTTGCGCCACCTTGTATTGTATGTTACATATGGAAATTCGGTCAATTGATTTTTTTATTTTTTTTTTTACTTTCCTACAGAAAGTTTTGACCAAGCTTTTTGATGCGATCCATCACAGTTGTCTGATGAACTCCAAGCTTGAAGGAGAATGCTACAAGTTCTCTATATCAGGAAGTTCTTGGCGTGACCCATCGGTCGCACCCATTTCGGCTAGTTCTTATTTGTTTAAAAAATTAATTGTTGCAAATAATTATTCTCATTTACATTAGATTACAGTAATCTGTTTTTCATACATATTGTACATGTCATAGTGTGACGTAAAAAGAATAAGAAATTTTAGCGCTCGTAATGAAATTATTGGCACTAAAGCTAAAGTGCATGGTAAACAGAACTACATAAATGCATATGTATGAATTTGAACATAATTGTTAAATTAAAATTATTTTAAACCGTGTATAATCATTTGCCCTGCATCGTATGCTTTTTATACGAACTAGGTAGTACAGTGCTGTGAAAAATTATAGACTCAAACCAAAATTAAATTTTTTTTTTTATATTTTTGTTTGTCCTAAAATATTGCCAAACAATACCAATTTAGAGAATACTCTTTAATGGTATATTTCCCTTTTCTCAAGCGAAGGTCGGTGTGCTCACTACTGTTAAAAGTACTAACCTTCTGCAGTGATAATAAACTGTTTTTTTTTTTTTTTTTTTTTTTTTAATAAATTTGTACCTGAATCATCGTGTCTGAGATGCAGAGGCTTTAAGCAAAGCCTTACGCGGACGATAGTTGGATGCTGTAGGAATAGGGTAGGCATGGAGAGGTGTCAACTTGGCGATATCCAGTGCTGTAACTGTTTCTGCACATCAATTGTGTTTATTTTACCTCCAAGTGGTAACCATCGGGTACTGGTTGTTGTTCATCCGGACTCGACTTGTGCCGCCGAGGTAACTGCCCGTCCTTGGAAAAATAAGCCAAGTTATGAAGTAACAACAAGCTTTGTGTACGGACGGATCTACTGTTGACAACACCTGCAAACGAAACAATGACAACGAACTTCGGATTTTCAGGTGGAATATTAGGTCACTTAATGGGCACATACAGTCGAACAACTGGCGGAGGCCATGAACTGCTGCAAAGCAGATATTACTGCTATCCAAGAAATGCTATGGGCCGGACAAAAAGAATGAAAAACTACGACATTCTCAACGACAATTGTTATCGACGGCAAAAGCAGCGTCTATTTGGATGCGGATTTGTTGTGAAGGCAGACTTACGAGTCTTACGAGTAGGCAAGTATGAGTTCCTGGCATTTGTCGGAAATTTGTCAACATTAGGCTTATATGGGGGCACGCCCCTAAAGAGGAGAAAGATGACGACACTGCAAATGGCTCCTACAAGCTCTTGGACAAGACTTACAAATGAGCAGTGCCCTGGCTATGACAATAAAATTGTCCCCGGCGATTTTAATGTAAAGATGAGAAGAGAGGGCATCTTTGGTAGTACTGTCTTAAGGTTTGCACGACACCACCTGCGATAACGGACCCATGCTAATCGACTTTGCTGCTTGGCGAAGTATTGTAGTTATCACGCGGTTCCCCCACTTTGATATTCACAAGGTGACTTGGAGAGCTCCTGGTCAATCAACCTTCAACCAGATTGACCATATTGATCGACGCAAGGCGCTTCCCTAGTATTATTAGGGTCCGAACGTTCGGAAGGACCAACATCGACTCAAACCACTATCTTGTAGCCAAGGTACGAATCCCCTGGTTTGTCGACGAGTGCCAGCAAGCCCATGCAGTTAAACAAGAGGCATACAAAGTGACGCTGCATATAAGGACTAGTTCTGCTCACGAGCAGAAGAAGAGACGAACACCGACTTCTCAGGAGGTAAAAAAAGGAGAATGAGAAGGAGAGATGCTACTCCAGGAATGAGTTTCGGAAGTTTCACCAAAAGGAACAAAGAAATATGCCACCGATACAAACCCCGAACCGAAGCCTTTAAATAGAGACGAACAGGGAACATCGTAGTAGAGTCGCAGTCGATGCTAAGGAAAGATCATTTCTGTAGACTGCATAACCTCGATGATGAATGAAATAGCCCTATCAGGGGGAATGAATGAGAATAACTTTTCAACCCAGACGATGTAGACCAACAATTCCGTTCACTCTGCCTGAATGAAGTGAAGATAGCAATATCTAAACTGAAGTGCAACAAAGCTGCTGGAGCAAACGCCCTGATTGCCGAGCTCTTCAAAATGGCAGGCGATGCCTTGGTAAGGAGCATACACCAACTCATCTGTAAAATAACATATGGTCGGACATCACCCTCGACAGATATAACTTTGCGATAGTTAAGGTCTTTGTCTGCCTAAGCTTCTCTATTGATTCAGACATCGACACCAGCACAGCACCAATGCCTTATGGCGAAGAGGCACAGACTTTATCAAAAATGGATGAGGGTGCTCTTGGCTGTATAGACGGTGAGTAGAGGAGGAGGTACAACGACGAACTGTATAGGCTGTACAATGACATCGACTTAGTCAGGGAAGTGAAGGTCGAACGACTGAGATGGGTGGCTCATGTAGAGCGGATGAACACCGGAGCATCTTTGAATCTGCCTCCGAGGGACAGCGCAGTAGAGAAGATTGCGACTTATGCGGCGCACGAAAGTGGAAGGAACCTCAGCCAACTTAACGTATGAAACTATAGACGGCTGGCTAAGGATCGAACTGGCTGGAGTCGTTTGTTGGATGAACCCGAGGTCCACCTCGGACTGTAGCGCCACCTTAAGTCAAGTCAAATACATGCGTGTATGGTAACAAATGGGATATCGTTGAATTCGTACCTTAATTTTAAATATTGCCTCAAACTTACGAGTAATGTGCCAAGGGTTACTGGAGATCAAAGTGACTTTAAAAAAAAGCGGAATTTTGACTCATCAGTCTTTTTGCAACTATGAAAAGTATGCCCTAATAAAAAACAGTCAGGTCACGTCATCTCAAGTTAGTAGTTTTCAAGATAAGACACAACTTAATGAAACAGATAAAACCTCCAATTAAAATTTGTTGAAAATGTTAGCAAAAACAATACAAATATTGATTGCACATTTTTATTTTTATCTTTTTCATCAAACCTTGTATCATATCAATTGTTCAAAATTCAAACCATTGTTTTGTATGTACGCCAGAGCTCGTCTTTTAAAGGCTCTAAAAATGTTCATTCTTTCCAATAGACTTTCGCAGTAATCAATCGAATGTTTTTATTTATAATGAGTGAATAATGCTCTTCATTCGTCCCCATAAATAAAAGTGCTTTGGAGTCAAGTCCGGAGAAGCCACATAATGGGTCCATCCCACCCTATCTATAAATTTTCATAAATACGATCTAACCACTCTCTAACTGCATGCCCATAGAGAGTGTGGTACCCCCGCAGGTACACAGACTCTTCTTTGTTATAGGTAAACATTCGAAAGAGCCCTGGAGGGAGCCGATAGGGTTGGATGCATGGATGCCTTCTGAATGTAGAATTCTCCAGTTGTAAGTCCTGCTTAGATTAAAATACCTGCATAGTTACTTAAAACTGATATTTGGATGGTTCTGACCCAATCGCCAAATTTTGCATCGCTTGTATGGCATGTAGCGCCGTCTTGTTGGAACCAAAACTAGGATATATCGATGTTGTCGATCTCTGACCACAGAAAGTTGCTCTATACCTGAAGCTATTGACGGTAACGGTGTCTCCTTCCTCATTTCGATAGAAATAAGGTCTGATGATGCCGCATTGCCATAAGCCGCACCAAACAGTCAATGTTTGTGGATGCATTGATGTTTGGCCGACACTTGTGGATTGTGTTCACTCCAATAACGGCAATTTAGCTTGTTGACATAACCACTGAGCAAAAAATGGGCCTCATTCGAGAAGATGATTTTTTGGTCAAAATCCGGATCTCCGTCCAACGTTTTCAACGCCCAAATTGCGAACGTACGACGTTGTCTATGGTCACCCGGTTTCAATTCTTGTGTCAGCACAATCTTATACGAATGTGGGCCCAAATCCAACAGCAAAATAAGACGGGTTGACGATTGCAATGGCGATGCCCATCCAGTGGGCGGCCGTGGCTCAAGTGGTAGTGGACTGGCTTCCAAATCGGAAGGTTCGGTGTTCGAATCCCAGCCTCGCCCGAAAGACATATCCATTTTTCAGTTTACGAAAATCAAGTAAGATGAGTAATTGACTAGAAATCAACATCAAGCCAACTTCCACTAAGAATCTAGTCTCCATTGTGAAATAACTACTGAGCCCAAACATATTTCTTTCTGTCTATCCCATTTTCCAAAAAACGTAACACATGCTAAGGCATTATAAGTGTATTCATACCCACTTGAGTGTTAAGTTCTTTAAAAAAAAAAAAAAAAGGTCATACGAGGGCGGGTCAATAATTCCGTGCATTTTTGAATTTCTGACCTCTTTACTGAAACAGCAACACTGCTCCTGTCAACAGGCATTTGTCAGTTGACTCCTGTCAAAATTTAAACTTGCTGCGTCAGTTAGTTTGTGTTTGACAGCTATTTTTATCAGACTACTCACTAATTTGAGGAGAAAATGGAAAAAAGTGAATTTCGTGTGCTTATTAAGCATTATTTCTTGCGAAAAAAAACCATTACCGAGACCAAGGCTAAGCTTGATAAATACTATGGGGACTCTGCACCATCGATTTCAATGGTAAAAAAGTGGTTTACTGAATTTCGTTGTGGCCGTACAAGCACTGAAGATGCCGAACCTCCTGGACGCCCAGTTGAGGTCTCTACACCCGAAACAATCGAAAAAATTCACGATATGGTGTTGGCCGACCGAAAATTGAAAGTGCGAGAGATTGTGGAAGCCGTAGGGATCTCGCATGGCTCAGTGGTTTCAATTTTGAATGATCACTTGGGCATGAGAAAGCTTTCCGCAAGATGGGTGCCGCATTTGCTCACCGTCGACCACAAACGCAATCGTGTAACAACTTCACAGGAAGGTTTGGCGTTGTTTAATCGCAATATGGAGGAGTTTTTGCGCCGTTTTGTAACCGTGGACGAAACATGGATCCATCACAACACACAAGAGAACAAACAACAGTCAAAACAGTGGGTTTCTAAGGGTGAATCGGCGCCAAAGAAGGCCAAGGTGGGTTTGTCAGCCAATAAAGTTATGGCGACTGTTTTTTGAGATGCACGCGGGAAAAAAGGGAAGAACAATCAATGGGGAATATTATGCAAACTTATTGGACCGATTCAATGACGATTTGAAAAAAAAACGACCTCATTTGGCCAAGAAAAAAGTTCTTTTCCACCAAGACAATGCAAGGGTGCACACATGTGCAGTTGCCATGGCAAAAATCCATGAATTGGGCTATGAATTGCTCCCTCATCCACCCTATTCTCCAGATTTGGCTCCGAGCGACTACTTCTTGTTCCCAAACCTGAAGAAATGGCTTGGTGGAAAAAGATTTGACTCCAATGATGAAGTCATCTCGTCATTTTGAGGACCTCGACAAATCATTTTTTTTGGAAGGGATAAAAAAATTAGAGAAGCGTTGGACAAAGTGTATAGAGCTCAAGGGAGACTACGTTGAAAAATAAAATTATTTTTTTATCAAAAAATCTGTTTTAATCCAAAAGTCACGGACTTATTGATCCGCCCTCGTAAAATCAATCTTTTTTAAAAAGAAAATTATGAATTAAATTTTGAAATAAATTTTGAGAAGGGATATCTTTATTATGCAAATAGACTCATTATTCAGCCGTTTTAGTTTTTAGGGTATTAGAACTTTTGCATGATTCTCACATCGGCATAGTTCGAATGAAGATCCTAGTACGTCAGTATTTTTGGTGGAATGGCATAGAAAACGATATTGAAGATTACGTTAATAGATGTGGGGTGTACTCTTTTTCCAACAACAAATCATGTTCGACTTATAAAAGGCTCTGCCCGGAATCGAAATTCTTTTTTAAAGGATCAATTTAGATTTTTTCTTTTTTAAAGAAAAGCATTTCCTAATTTAAGTGGAGAGCTATAGGAAATGGATCGATATTAAACTAATGAGGAACACGTCGGCGGTTTGTCTAATAATCACGTTGAGGACTACATTTTCGTATTATGGGCTACCAAAAACTTTAGTGTCAGATAATGGCCCCCCCTTACACTTCTGAAGCGTTCCTGAAATTTTGTGAGTCTAATAATATAAAATGTCTTAAAAGTCCTGCGTACCACCCTCAGTCAAATGGATTAGCTGAAAGAGCAGTACAGACAGTTAAAAATGCTGTGAAGAAGATGTTACATGAGAGCACCTTGAGCAACAGAGTTCCGTTGGAAAAGATAGTCGACCGATTTTTTCCCAAATATCGTACCACGCCAAGTACGAGTGCGGGTCAATAAGTCCGTGAATTTTGGATTAAAACACAGATTTTTTGATAAAAAAATAATTTTATTTTTCAACGTAGTCTCCCTTGAGCTCTATACACTTTGTCCAACGCTTCTCCAATTTTTTTATCCCTTCCAAAAAAAATGATTTGTCAAGGTCCTCAAAATAGGCCTTTGTTTGCGAGATGACTTCATCATTGGAGTCAAATCTTTTTCCACCAAGCCATTTCTTCAGGTTTGGGAACAAGAAGTAGTCGCTCGGAGCCAAATCTGGAGAATAGGGTGGATGAGGGAGCAATTCATAGCCCAATTCATGGATTTTTGCCATGGCAACTGCACATGTGTGCACCCTTGCATTGTCTTGGTGGAAAAGAACTTTTTTCTTGGCCAAATGAGGTCGTTTTTTTTTCAAATCGTCATTGAATCGGTCCAATAAGTTGGCATAATATTCCCCATTGATTGTTCTTCCCTTTTGAAGGTAGTCAATGTGGATTATCCCGCGTGCATCCCAAAAAACAGTCGCCATAACTTTATTGGCTGACAAACCCACCTTGGCCTTCTTTGGCGCCGATTCACCCTTAGAAACTCACTGTTTTGACTGTTGTTTGTTCTCTGGTGTGTTGTGATGGATCCATGTTTCGTCCACGGTTACAAAACGGCGCAAAAACTCCTCCATATTGCGATTAAACAACGCCAAACCTTCCTGTGAAGTTGTTACACGATTGCGTTTGTGGTCGACTGTGAGCAAACGCGGCACCCATCTCTCATGCCCAAGTGATCATTCAAAATTGAAACCACTGAGCCATGCGAGATCCCTACGGCTTCCACAATCTCTCGCACTTTCAATCTTCGGTCGGCCAACACCATATCGTGAATTTTTTCGATTGTTTCGGGTGTAGAGACCTCAACTGGGCGTCCAGGACGTTCGGCATCTTCAGTGCTTGTACGGCCACAACGAAATTCAGTAAACCACTTTTTTACCATTGAAATCGATGGTGCAGAGTCCCCATAGTATTTATCAAGCTTAGCCTTGGTCTCGGTAATGGTTTTTTTTCGCAAGAAATAATGCTTAATAAGCACACGAAATTCACTTTTTTCCATTTTCTCCTCAAATTAGTGAGTAGTCTGATAAAAATAGCTGTCAAACACAAACTAACTGACGCAGCAAGTTTAAATTTTGACAGGAGTCAACTGACAGATGCCTGTTGACAGGAGCAGTGTTGCTGTTTCAGTAAAGAGGTCAGAAATTCAAAAAGTCACGGACTTATTGACCCGCCCTCGTACCACTGTCCCCAAATGATTTGATATTTAAACACAAAACAAAAACACGATTAGATGATATCAATCCTAGGATTAATGAAAATAATATTAAAAATAAAATAAGCATTTACAAGCCTACCGGCACAGCAGTTTTCCGGGATTCCTTTAAGTTTAGTAAAGGAGAAAGTATTTATTATAAACAAAAGAGTAAATTCAGTTATAAGTGGATGCCCGGCATAATAATAAGTAGAGTGGGAAATATCATGTATTTAGTAAATATCGATGGGTACATACGTTCGGCGAATATTAACTAATTGAGGGACAATATTAAAGTGTTAGGCTTCGGACCTAGCAATATTATTTTAAATAAGAATTAAGAAAAACCTGTATCTATAGTTAAATCTGCTAGGAAAAGAAGGAGATCCTGCGATACGGAGTTAAGGTTAATGTTAAGAAATTGATGTTATTCGTCTAAAGTTAATTCAAGTCATTTAATAAATAAATCATTCATTTTATCAGTGGAGAGCTTAATTATACCTAAAGTGAAATTATATTTATTAGTTTAACTATACTACGCTTATATAAAATCTATTAAATGGTGAGGGAGTGATATGTATTAGGTATATTCATTCCACTCTCTCTTACTAAAACTAAACTAACCCGTTAGTCATAAGCAGGGGAATATATAATGTATGTGTAATCAAGTTAAAGAATAAAATCAGCCTTAGGCGGAATCTTGACTCGGTTATTACAGGCGTAAGATATATCACATCATTGAGTTGTTTATTTGGTTATTGACATCCGGGGCTGTGTGGCGCTTTTCAGATATCAGAGATCATAAAGGCTCATTTACTTGCTGTTCAGTTTATCATGTCGATAATAACATGAGCATAAGAACTAGACGAACTCGACGAACAAAAGAACAGTTTAAATCAAAAACTGGGCACGCAAAGGAGCAGTTTAGTAAAAAGTGAGTATTCTGTATATCTGAACAACAGATTTGAAGAGATGATACGAATTCGGAGAAATTGAGAAGAAATATGATAGATTACAACGACCTTCCGTCTCTAAGGAAAGCATGCGCGACGAGTAATAAACAAGTATGTACTGCTAATACTTGAGAACACAAACTTAGTTCCACCAATTCTGTTTTGAGGTGGACCATGATATGTCACTTGCCTCGTCTAAGCTGGTATCTGATGTCCAATGAAACAAAAGTTTTCCTGAAAACTTAGCAGGCTGGGTACTAGTAAGGCACTCAGGGTTCGGATTTTAGTAGCTGAATTTCGCAGTAAATTCATTAAAAACGTGCAGTAGATGTTGTAAATTTAAAGAAAACGCAATCGTGTCACAGATTTTGATTTAATGTATTTTTTAAAAGTTATATAAGGAATAACAAGAACAGAATTTGAATACTTCATTTTAAAAAAGAAAACATATTTCAACGTATTTAAGTTAATTAAAAGAAAAATGTTCATCATATTTAAAGCGTAGTACATTGCCAATAGAACGCAGTTGTGCAGTAGATTTTTTTTTGCTGAAAAATAGCGGTAGATCTACTGCAATTTCAGTAAAGTCCCTGAACCCTGAAGCCACTGATCAATAGACAGTTCATCGTGGAAAATGTGACTTAAGCTAAATATTTGATATTAAAACGGTCTGCACAAGGTGAAGTTAATTCAACATCTGAACAATTGGCCTTGTGAGATCAGATCACCATACCAAAGCGAACGTATATGGCTTGATCGCATGCAGATCGAAGTCATTAGTATATTCTTGCAATGTGAATTCGATACGATTAGGCGATATTGCGATAGCTGAAAGTTGAAAATCATCCTTTTTAGGACGCCTGGGACCTCTTCAGGTTCCAGAAAGAATTGGCAAACGTTCATGGATCATGGAACACTCTTGCCGAAATGTATTCAGATATTTTGGAGTCCGGCTAGATCAATATCTACATTTTAACAAATATTTTGCTCTGATCAGAGCCAAAAGTAGTTTTGCCGTTACAAGGAGGCAATACTAGCGTCCAACTCAATGCGAGGGTGAAGATAATCTGCTACATTGCCCTTATCCGACCTGTTCTTGTATTTGGATATCCCGTGCGCAATGTGCATCCTAATGAGGTCGTGTACAACAGAGCGAATCTAGTAAGAGTTAATTAGTTAAAAAGTTGTAGATTGATTGTACAATTTGGTTATTATGTTAACTCGAAAACACATTGCGAGAGCAATATCCTCGATGAACAACCCCATCTAACCTTCTTACATTTGACAGCGGGAGTGTGGCTGTGTTCTCCCAGGAAGGTACCTCTATCTTCATAATAATATGTTGATCCAGACTTCTCCGTTCCAAATATTCCAGTGTCTCGCATTTGGAATATCTTGAGACTGAGCAAATTTAAGATACATACCTACTTTGTCCATATAAGAGCAATGAACAACCTTAGTCTGTTTATGCTTGGTATTAAATTGGAATTCGCGCTTGTGTATTTAAAATAGTTTATAATTCGTCGGTCCAGACTCCAAGGTACATAATGTGGGGCTTTGATTCAATGTGTCTTGTTCTTAAACCGTGGCACGCATGGCTAAACAATTCTAGACCTGATGAGCGAAGCTATATTTCAGTGGGTCATAGGAGAAATGTGTCACTTTCTCTGTATTTTTGGCCACTGCTACTACTGCGACATTATCTGCATGCCCAATGACAATCACTGCTCTTGCTCTGCACATTCGCAGTACTCCATCGCATATTATTGCTTACAAGACTGCGCCTAGGACTGACACTTATGAAATTACTCTTGTTATTTGGTATTTCTTTGGTCCTTCATCTCTGTCGTAGAAGAGGATTACTATAGTATGTACATATCTTTTAAATAATATTTTATTATTCGCAATAATTAGCTTGTCACTTCCCGAGCTAAAAATATTTTTGAAACAAAGCCTCACGACTATGCAGTACTGCGTAATGCGTGTATGTTACTTTGTTACTTTATTGTGGCAGTCGAGTAGCGTTAAGCCAGAAGAAATCAGGAGATGTTAGGACGACATCCTTCACGTCGTGGATGTTTGTAACTGTAGGAGTAGGTATGTAGATGCTTTTTTTGTAAGCTTAGTATGCACCTGAACCGAAATAAAATTGTTTCGTGGTTTTTAAACAGCCAACGAAACGCTTGCGAAATTCAACGCCAAATAATTTTTGTGAAGATTTGTGGAAAGTTCAATCAGCTGTCAAAAAAAAGGAATGAATAAAAAAATCAAAAGAAAAGAAAATTTGAACAAATGTAATATCATGTTATACCCTGTATCATTAATTGTAATAGAATCTATTTATTTGTAAATTCAAGTAGAGATCGCGGTAGTAGCGCCCCAATCGACACGCGCGCGCCCTGTCAATGGAAATACTTACTTCTTATTGGTTGGTCAGTTGACAGATGAACGTTTTCCTGGCTTTTCTTTCTTTGGTTTTTAAAGTGTCCCTTTGACTTCGACGTTTTGTGGCTGCGGGAAATTAGTGTTGCCTTTTCTCCTTAAAATTATATTTTCTTAAAGTTTTATTTAATTTCCCAGTAATAAAAGAATTCGATTTTTTTGTATAAATAGTGGCAAGTGTTCTTTTATTTTACCAATCGTCACATCGTCACAATTGGTAACCCCGAAAACAAACAATGAGCGCGAATAAAGCTCCAGTTAATTCGGAAGCCAAACAAGAGGATGACAACGCAACGTCACTAGCTAAATTCCGCATGGATGTCGGTCAGCCAAACATAGATGGAACCGCAAATCATTTGAGTTCTATCACATCACTCAAACTGCCAACGCCCTTCTGGCGTAACAATCCAGCACGGTATTTCATAATGGCTGAAATGCGCTTTGATATTCATCGAATTACATCGGACGATACCAAATATCGTCTCATTGCAACACATCTTGATGCAGGCACGCTGGATTTGGTCCGGGACTTGATAGACAATCCCCCAATACAAGGAAAGTATGATGCGTCAAAAAAAAAATAATTAACTCGCTCTCCGATTCCCAGGAAACGCATTTACGACGGTTACTCCGAGGTCAGCACCAGGGCGATGAAAAACTAACAGTATTTCTATAACAACTGCGAAACCTCACAGGCGGACACTGCAACGAAATAGTTTTGCGATCTCTCTTTTTGGAACAGCTTCCAGAAAGCGTTCGAGGAATTCTTGCTGCTAGCAAAATAGACGATCCATCAGGAATAGCAGAACAGGCAGATCGCATATTTGATGTCCTTCGCCCAATAATCGGCATGATCAACAGCTCGCCAGAACAGTCTATATCGCACATCAATGCAGTTTCGCATTCCACCGCTGCAGAGAGAGGCTCTGCCAACCTCATAGAAGAACTCCGAGCTGCAATTGAAAAGCTTTCCTCGAATGTGGAAAGATTGTTCCGAGACAGTAGCAGAAGTCGGAACCGTGCAACGAGATCGCCTTCAAGCCAATTCATCGCCAGGGAAAAGCTAGGCCTTTGCTCCTAAGACCATAAGTTCGGCACCGAAGGTCGCAATTGCTGAATTCCGTGCAGCTGGAACAAAACATCGGGAAACTAAGGGCGCCGGCATGCATGGAGGCGACCGTTGGCAACAGTCTCATTTCGAAACGTCTCCAAATCAAAGACCGCAGATTAGGTTCCTCTACGATACAAGAGGTAATGTATCAGTTTTGACCAGACTAACCAACATCAACAGCAGGAGTACCACACAGAAACTCTTCGCTGCGAACGGCGTTCCCATCAACACATTCGGCACACAGTATTTAACACTGGACATTGGCCTTCGCCGGGAGTTTCCATGGACGTTTGTTATCGCCGAAGTCACTCACGTCATCCTTGGAGCCGATTTCCTTTGTCACTATGGGCTCTCTGTTAGCCTTAAGAAACGACAACTGGAGGACACAACAACCACTCTCAGCGCCGCATTGACACCAGGACGATCAGCACAAACACCAGTCTTTATCCTAGACCGCGCTAGTGTCTACGCGGATATTCTTAGACAGTTTTCTAACATAACTAAGGAATCCCACCAACCCGTGCCAGATCACTCACATAATAACTCAAGGGCATCCGGTTGCTGAACGGCCCAGACGATTCGCAGGAGACAAGTTATCCGCAGGAATTTAATCTGCGAACCATCCGACAGCGCGTGGGCGTCACCTTTGCTGTTGGTTAAAAAGGAAGATGGGGCTTGACGTCCCTGCGGGGACAATTGAAGACTTAACAATATCACAGTGCCTGACAGGTATCCGATTACCCACTTTGACTCGGGAATTCAGAGTGGATATTGCCAATATACGCGGGCTAAAAAGTAATCACTTTTCCCCGTACTCCCACGTCTATAAATACAGACCAGCTGTTTTGGCACTTAGTGAAACACAGGTAGATCCCCGCCCACAACTCTCAGATCACTCTGATCTGAAGGTACCTGGATACATGCTAGTGCCATTATTCTTCTCTCACCGCGGTCTCGCCATTTACGTGCGTAGTGATGTAGCTTACAACCACCTCCCTGTTCCAATCCGGAATTCAATTTCATGTGGTTAAAATTCCATCTCCGTAAGCAAATTATCCACTACTGCTTTATTTACAGAAGCCCCAAACTGGACAGCAATTATGGGCGATACCTGGACTTGTTTCTAACTTCTCACCCTGATAAGTACACCGTTGATGTGCTCTCCCCTCTAAGCTCGTCGGATCATTGTGTCATATCAGCTAATTTCTCGCACACCGACCACACAGTTAGGGAAAAGATTCCTAAAAGAACCGTATGGCAATACGAGAAAGCCAATTGGAGCGGTCTTAACAGCTTCTTTAGGAATTTTAACTGGTTGTTATGTTTCCTCGATAATGACGTGGAAGCCGTTGCTGATATGATCATAGACACCATTCTCTTTGGAATGAGAAACTTTATCCCTCATCGGATGAAGAGTATCAAAGAAAAGGCATGGTATGACTCGAGCTGTAAAGAGGCTGTCCGGGTTAGAGAAATGTTTTTTCGGTCCTTCAAGACCAGCCCAACTGAGGTAAATCGAAAAAAGTTCAAACGAGCCAGAAATGACTGCAACGCCTTTCTTAAACGTGCAAAATTCCAATACGGACAAAAAACTGAGGCAAAAAATACTACAATGTCCCAAAGGTAGTAGAAATTTTTGGTCGTTCGTCAAAAATATTAGAAATTCTGCCTCATCCTCCATCCCAACGCTCATTTACAATGACATACCAGCTGTCAGCTCTTTGGACAAGGCCAATCTGCTTGATGTACACTTTGCAGCCAGCTCAACATTCGCAGATTGTGCTTTGTCTCCGCCTACACTTGAGTGCGTCGAATCTTCAATGTACTCGTGTAGTAGCAAGAGTTCTTAAAGATCTTAACATTCACAAATCCGCTGGTATATCTTCCCTCCTTCTAAAGAGGTGCTCTTCCTCTTTAGCAAAACCACTGCGTAAGCTTTTTCATCAATCCTACTCTTTAAGACTCTTTCCAAGCAGATGGAAAACAGCATTTGTCCAGCCCATCCCTAAAAAGGGATAATCTTCCTGTCTCTCTTCCTACAGACCCATTGCACTTACGTCCCTTCTCTCCAAGGTCATGGAAACGCTGATAAACCGTCAGCTAATGAAATATCTTCAAACACGAAAACTTCTTAATGACCGGCAGTACGGTTTTCGTAGCAACAGGTCTGATGGCATGTCTCAACTAAAAGTGGAACCAAAGCGTACATCATTCTGGCAAAAGTAAGATAGTTGCACTTGATATTTATAAGGCATTTGACAGAGTTTGGCATCAGGCTATTTTGTCGAAAATGTGTGCTTTTGGGATCGACGACTCTCTTCTTCAATGGATTAGAAATTACCTTTCGGAATGTTCAATTCAAGTTGTCTTGGATGGTTTCAAGTCTGATATTCGCAAAATAAATGCTGGTGTGCCCCAAGGCTCCGTTCTGTCTCCGACACTTTTTAATTTTCATCAACGATCTCTTGTCTGCTACCTCTAATCCAATATACTCCTTTGCTGACGACAGTACTCTCTGCTTATCATATTCGTTGCCGGACTCATGTCCCTTCTCTTCGGATGTTGAACGGGAAAGGCAGAGTATGTTAAGCTTATTAAATTCTGATATTAACAGCATAACTAATTGGGGAACCACTAACAGAGTAGAATTGAATGTTTCCAAAACACAATGCTGTCTGCTGTCCTTAAAGCGAAATTTAAACACCCAGCCATTATCCATGGATGGCACTTGCATCGTCGAAACCGATAAACTTTCCATTCTCGGTATGTGTGTCAATGATAACTTACGTTGGAATGATTACATATTCGGTGTTGTCAAAAATGCTTGGAAATGTCTAGGTTTCCTCAAGCGATGTAAGAAATATTTCACCCCCTCTGATCTGGCCACAATATATAAGGTGTTTATCCGCCCGAAATTTGAGTACAATTCCCACATCTGGTCGGGTGCGCCCAAAACATCTCTGCACCTGTTAGATAGGATCCAAAACCGTGCGATAAAATCATAGGTAATACTAATATCACTCAAACAGTGGACACCCTCCAACACCGACGTAATGCCTTGTGTCTCACTCTGTTTTATCGCTATTTCCACCACCAGTGCTCCATAGATAACGCCAGTAGCATTCTTTTTCAAACTTTTAACCGTAACACCCGTCTCGATATGAATGCTCATTAGTATACCCTCAAGCCCACTTTCGGACGTACTCTAAAATATCGTGAATCGTTTCTAAGCCGTACAACTCGCTTATGGAATACCCTGCCGAGCTCTTTATTTCCAAGTCAAACCTTCAAACATTTAAAACCAACGTTCACCAGCACCTCTCCGCGCTGTATGCAAACATTTTCGGGGTACTAAAAAAATAATCCCTTGAGCGCGCGGAAATTATATAAAAAAAAACCTTCAGGATTTCAAACCCCAGTGGTACCCGAGGATCGACATAAAACAGCTGTCATCACCCCGTTTGGATTACTCCAGTTTAACGTCATGACATTCGGACTGTGCAACGCAGTCCAAACTATGCAACGTTACATGGATGTCGCCTTGAGAGGACTCGAATGCTGCACATGCTACATCAACGACATTTTAATCGCATCCACCAGTGACCAACAACACTGGAAGGACGTCCGTACAGTTCTTGAGCGACTTGAACATTTTGGAATATGCCTCAACTTTGCCAAGTGTGCTTTTGGCCGTCCAGAGGTGCGCTAGCTAGGTTACACCGTCAACAGCGAGAGAATCAAACCACCTCAAGGCAGGATAGATTTAAGCCACCTGATACCCTCGATAAGCTGCGAAAGTTCCTCGGTGCATGGAATTTCTACCGTAATTGCATCCCAAACGCATCGCAAATCCAGGCTCCCCTAGTTCAGCTGGCAATGGGAAAGAAAAGGGACAAACGACCCGTGGAGTGGACACCCGAAGAAGTGCAGGCATTCAAGAAATGTAAATTAAAACTCGTGGACGCCGTCCAGCTGACTCATCCAAAAGCTGATATTCCTTTAGCTCTTTGTTGCGACGCTTCAGACGTGACGTCAGCCGCTGGAATTTTTTTCAAGGAAACTTTCTGAACGAGAAGCTAAATACAAGGTTTATGATCGAGAGCTGTTAGCAATTCTTCGAGCCGTTCGACACTTCAGACATATCATCGAGGGTCGAGAACTGCTTATCCTTACTGACCACAAGCCTCTTGTTTACGCGTTTTCCCAAAAAGCGAACCACTCCAGTGATCGTGTTGCACTCCAGCTTGGGGAAATAAGCCAGACTTCCACCCGCATCGTACACATTTCTGGCGAGGAAAACGTAGTAGCAGACACCTTGTTTGGCATTCAGGCAATCGATTTTCTAGTAGCCATCAGCACGGAGGAGCTCGCCGAAGCGCAGAAAAACGACGATGAATTGAAACATTTGCTTCAGTTTCCCGAAAGCTATTCGTTGGAATTGAAAGGACACTAATGGAACCGACGCAGTAGTTTATTGTGACGTCGCAGACAACAACATTCGTCCATTTGCACCCGGGTCACAAAGAAGGCATATATTTGACAGCGCACATAACTGTTCTCATCCCAGTGGATGCGCCACTAAGATCATCGCCCGAAGCTTCGTCTGGCCCAAGATGAACAGCAACACCACTATGCGGGCACGCTCATGTTTGCGTGTCAGTGCAACAAGGTCAGCCGTCACGGCAAAAATACCCCACAACATATCGCTATGCCTAGTGAACGGTTTCGTCATGTCCATATCGACAACGTCATCATACAGCCATCGAATGGGTACCGTTATCTACTAACGATGATCAACCGTTTCGCCCGTTGCCTTTAAAGGACATAACCGCTGACACGGTCTCCAGCGCTTTCTTCTCAGCCTGGGTGTAGCGCTTTGACGCACCTGCTGCCATTACATCCAGTCGAGGCTTGCAGTTCGAGATCCAGTTATTCAGCGCCCTAGGGAAGATGATTGGAAGCCACAAAATTCGAACCACGTCATACCATCCGGCATCGAACGGAATGATTGAACGTTGGCATCGCTCTTTCAAAGCGGCAGTGAGATGTCACGAGTTGTCATCTTGGACTGAGTTACTACCGACCGTTTTACTTAGGCTCCGCTCCGCTTGGAAGGAGGACATCAAGGCAACTGCAGTTGAAATGGTTTACGGTACCCCTCTTCGCCCACCAGGGGAATTTTTCACCGATGAGGAAGTCTAACAAACCCAGAGTATTTTGTAAACAAGTTTCGTGAACAAATGCAGCAAGTTCGTGCAACACCAACTGCTTATCATTACAAGCGTAACGCCTTCGCCTTCATCAGAGTTGACTCGGTGAAGCTGCCCTGTGAACAACCATACGACAGACCTTTCGAGGTAGTTCATCGCATTTCGGATCATGTCTTCAAAGTCAACGGTGTCGAAACCTCCATGTCGACGGAGCGGCTAAAGCCAGCATTTTTCGAGAGACCAGCATCATCTCCTTCGTCAGACACTCCTTCTACACTGGAACCGATTATAACGTATTCCGAACCCAGAAGGAAAGTAACATTCGCATCACAACCACGTTAGAAACACTCAGAGGGGAGTGGTATAGCGCTCCAATCGGCGCCCTGTCAATAGAAATACTTACTATTTGTTGGTTGGTTGGTTGACATATGCACGTTTTCCTGGTTTTTCTTTCTTTGGTTTTTAAAGTGTCCCTTCGACTTCGACGTTTTGTGCCTGCGGGAAGATAGCGTTGCCTTTTCTCCTTAAAATTGTATTTTCTTAAAGTTTTATTGAATTTCCCAGTAACAAAAGAATTGGATTTTTTTCGTGTAAATGGTGGTAAGTGTTCTCTCATTTTACCAATCTAATTGAAACACATCGCCACAGCCATGGTGCTGTTCGAGAGAGATGTCACTTTTGGTTTTATCTTTTTTGATTGTACGCCGAACGAGTCGGTCGACATACAATAAACAATTTGAGTCTGATAATAATTTAAGAAAATATTGAGTTTGGAATAGACGGAACAAATTAATTGTAAAGTAACAAAATTGAATAAAACGAGTTTAAGTCTTATACAAATAATATTGAAATGTCAAAATTTCGCTGCCTTTTGATACCCCGGATAATAAGTTGTGCGCGAAAAGTGAGTGGAGACTTCTATATATTAATCTAGTACGATCATAGTACTAGAGCAACTACTTACATTATTTCCCTGTGAAACAGCGTAATGTACAACGGAAGGTATATCGAAATTTTTCATTTACGATTTCGTTGTGTCATTTTTGAATGGGATTTAAGTTTTTAAGTGTTGGTGCGGGGATTTGTTTATTGGGAAGTTATGGAATATGAGGGGATTGGAGGAGCTAATATTGTAATGGGCATATATAGGAGGTTTCATGATCTTGTGTAAATGTGTTGGTTTGAGTCAATCGCGCGAAGTTTCTTTTAGGTATTACTTCGCCGGGCTGGTAAACAATTGTGTTATACCATAATTACTCACGACCTTTCCTTTTTTTCTGTACTTTGAAAGGACCACTGGGTCTGATTAGCCTCTCTGGCTGTATTCTCTTCTTAATGATTTTATTTTCTAAGACCTCCCGAGATTCCTTAGTTATATTAGAATGCTGGTCACTAACTAATTTATTTCGCTGCATTTTTAATGCTAACTAAAGGCTCTGTCATTAAGCGCTTCCTATCTTTAAATTTAAATAAAACAAAGTGTGTAAGAGATATCATAGAATTTTTTTATTCGTTTGAAAGGCCTATCGATGCCATTATGTATAGAATATAACATCGTCCAAATGTTCGCCGCGGCTTCTCTGGGCGACGAGCATCCGAAATGTCAAATTTTCCATGACTCTGACTCAGAAATCAGGCTGAATTTGACCGACGGGTATGGGTTCTGTTGGCTGTGGTTTGTGGCTTATTCGTATAGACCTGCGACTTCAGACAACCCCACAAGAAAAAGTCTAACGGGGTTGAAAGATCTCGGTAGCCAGTTTACATCATGCCCTCGAATCGCTCGTGCTGAATTTCCAATGTGGCGTGAGCTGTGTGGCACGTAGCGCCGTCCTGTTGAAACTATTGCATATGTCGTTGGTGTTGTTCTCTCTTGATTGTCGTGGGGTGCGCTTCATCTAAGAACTTATTGCTCCTTTAAATAATTTGATAATATAATATTCAGTATGGATTGTTCGGTGTGTCTACAAAAAATTGATAGAAACTGTTTATCTAAAATTATTTGCAATGATTGCAAGCATTTCTTCCACTTTACGCGCGTTAACATAATTGAAGAAGATGCCGAGTATTTTAAATCGAGTGGTAATTCTTTTAGGTGTGACAAATGTGCAGTTCTTAGACGCCGCTCACTTCATATCCCAGTGTCGGCCTCTACCAAAACAGCTAACTGCAATAAACCAAACCAGCAGCAGCAGCAACAAGAACAGCAACAGCGTCGAAAAAACAAATCACATACAGCTGCTGTCGAGCCCACCCAAAAAATGGAGATTGTGAAGGTCAGTACACTCTTCAAATGGTTTATGTAAAGATATCGCAATTAAAAGAAATAGACAAACTGTTTCTGCAAGAAGTGAGAATGAACTACGTGCAGAAAACGCTGGCCTCAAACAGAGAGTAAATTTTCTGGAGAGCAAAGTTAACTGGCACCAACAACAAACGCTAAACAAAACCATCGAAATTGTGGGTGTGTCAAATGTCACTCACTCAAACGCTATCAATGTGGCAAGGCAAATATTCACCAACGTATTGTCCATTGAAGTTGTTGACGACGAAATTGAGAAGTGCTATGTTAAAAATACAAAAACAAAATTTTCATCTGACCGGTTTTGCAAGCCTAACAACCAAACAACGAATAATGTGCGCAAAAAAAAAACAAACTAAACGGTAGCGTCGATGGATCGGTGGATTCGAGTGATAGCAGCACCAGTAGCAGAAAAAAAGAGAAAGGTTCCAGAATTTTCATCAATGATGCTCTTACAAAATATACTGTGGCGCTCTTATCAAAAGCAAAAGAAGCCATGAAACTGAAAGGAGAAAAATATGTGTTGTTTGGTAACAATCAAATTCTCACAAGCAAGGTGGAGAGGGGAAAAGCCATCTCAATTAAATCTTTTAACGACCTTGCACTGCGTAGTGCGTATTTTAAAAGAATTATGAATTTAATTTAATAGATGACTTTTCTCCCTCTAATTCTTGTGATTCGTTCTGTGATTATATTTTTACCAATAGTTCTCTTTTTAACGACAAATTGTTTATTGTACACCAAAACGTAAGAAGTTTGAGAGAAAATTTCTCGTCCCTTGTTTCTCATTTCGATTCGTTTGCTTGTTTACCTGATGTTGTCGTTTCGTGTCTGAAATTTGGATTTACGAGTTGGAAAAAAAAGATTTCTCTATACCTGGTTATGATTTTTTTCCCAAGACAAATGAAAATTACGCTGCAGGTTGGGTTGGATGCTGCCTAAAGCATGACTACAAGATTCTTGACATCACTTACATGGATTTTCTCTGTGCGGATGTCTTAAAAGTATCTATTGAAATAAATTGAGATTAATTTGTGTTCCTTGGTGTTTACAGATTGCATGTGTTCAATATGTTGTATTTTATAAGCGAGTTTTCTAGTCGTTTGAGCAATGAAAAATCATCAAATTTAATTATTACTGAAGATTTCAACATCAACAGCCTTGACTCAAACGATACAATCTCCAGCTATTTATCGTTACTTTCGTCACACGGTCTAGTTTCCTATATAAATGAGCCGACTGGGGCTCATTACCATATATACTTCGAATAATGCATCTAGTCCTAATTCATTGCTTAATGGCTCTCTAAAAAGGCACATTCTTTGTTGCCTCAAAAAAAATTATTTAAAAACTTTAAGCCTTGGATATCGACCAACTTAACGTTTACATTTAAAAATAAGCTGAGGATCCTGTGTAAAAAGTATCCCGATAATTCGGATTTGAAAGGTACGAGTAAATATAAATAATTGTGCAACAAAGTGAAAAAAGACATTTCGATGTGTCGTGATAAATATTACCGTGATTTATTGAGCTCAGCAAAGGGAAATTTGAAATATGAATAGCAAGCTGTAAATAGCCTACTAAACAAATCAAGTACGTCTCAAAAACCCAATTTTTTTTACTTGACAACTCTGAAGTGCATGACAAACTCGCTATGGCTAATGCTTTTAATTGTTATTTGGTCAATATTGCCTCCAGTCTACAAACGAGTCCTGTCAAATCGGCTTGCCCTATTTGTCGTCCCTTACATGGTTTTATTGAGAATATAGAAAGAAATACTTTTGTTTTTCAACCCATTACTCCTCTGGAGATTTTAAAAGTTATTGGGTCCTTGTCAAATTCTAATACATGTAGTGGTAATGGTATCTCAAATTTAACGCTTAAAAAGATTGCATGTTTATTGGTTGATGTCTTGTCCTTTATTTATAACCGTTGTGTTTTTGAAGGGATCTTCCCCGAGGATCTTAAAGTTGCCGATGTCATTCCTCTTCTTAAAAAAAGTTCTGCTTCCGAAATTGGTAACTATAGACCGATCTCGTTACTACCAATTTTCAGTAAAATCTTTGAAAAACTGATGAAAAATAGAATAGTTAATTTCTTAACTAAGACTTATTTCTTCAATTCAAATCAATTTGGGTTTCAGAAAGGGAAATCAATGTAAGGTGCACTCTTACAATTCTATTCACTTCTTACAAAAATTTACCGCAGGATTATTTATTGACATCACTAAAGCTTTTGACATGGTCGATCACAACCTTTTGTTGAAAAAGTTAGAGAATGCTGGTTTTCGTGGATTTATCCTGGGTTGGTTTGTGTCCTATCTTAAAAATAGGTCACATAGGGTAAAGATCGACGGTATTAGAAGTAGAAAGGTGCTTTTTAATATCGGTGTTCCTCAAGGTTCAGTCTTAGGTCCCATTCTGTTCTGAGTCAGTATAAACTCATTATTTTCGCTTAATATCAGAGGTTAGCCGACTGCGAACAGATGACATTGGCTTTTTTTATAGTTCGCAAAGTGCTCAAGACATGGTCAAGACATGGTCTCTGACATAAGCTGGGATCTTGATTTATTAAGACATTGGTTTTCTGCTTATAATTTAGTTTTAAACTCCAAGACTAAATTAATGTATCTCTCCTCGAATTACAATTGTGAAACCAATATTTACCGTCACTCACAGGAGTGTAGAAGATACTGTCCGCAAACATGCTCGTGTTCGTTTGATTTCTCCTGTTGCTCGTATAATAGTAATATAAAATGTAGTAATAATTGTTTCCTTGTAGAGAATGTTGTTGAGCTCAAATATCTAAAACTTACCCTTGTTAACCATATAAATATATTAAAATATTACTTCCGATGCACCCTTCGTCATTTTTATTATATGCGTAACATTTTTTCTATCAGTCTTTTAATGACTATATACTATGGCATCTTCCAATCTAGACTTCAGTATGGACTTGCCTGTTGGGAGGGGTGTGTATCTAAGTAATATTCAATCATTGTTGATATTACAAAAATATGTTATAAGAATAATTTGTCGTACACCTGCTAGACATTCTAGTTTTTCGTTATTCTGTTACCTGAAAATCCTTCCTATTCGTCATTTGTTCTGTTTTAAGGTATTGAAAATGTTCTATTTGAAGTCCGGTAACCGTAATTTTCGCTTCATTTCTAGTCACAATCTCCGTGGAAACTTGTCTTGCACTCATTCCATTCCTTATTTCGTCATTTTTATACTGTTTTATCTACTCGTTTATTAAATAAACTCCCTGCTTCCACTAGAACGATATCATTTAAAGCTACCTTTCTAAAGAGAGTAAAATGCTGGATCTTTACATTTGATCTTAATCAAATTGAATCTCTTACCTTTGACGTTTTGGTTTAAAAATATTTTTTGTTCCATCAGTTTTTGTTGTTTGATGTTAAGCCTTTTGAATTTTGAATTAATGTTAGTTTTATAAAAAAGGGTCACCCCAGCCATAAATAATCCTTCACTTATTATAAGAAATAAGAAATAAATAAATAAATATCATCCAATTGAGGCCAAGAAAAAATTTGGTAATTATCGGCCTATAGAACTAAGAAATATGGACCGATTACGCCGCCAGCCCAAAATCCACACAGTAACTTTTTCGGGATGTAGTGGACGTTCTTGGATCTCATGTGGATTGATATCGTCCCAAATTCGACAATTTTGTTCGTTGACGTACCCATTCATCCAGAAATGGGCCTCATCGCTGAAGATGATTTTTCGATGAAAATTATAGTCAGTTTCCAACTGCTCCAGAGCTCATTCAGCGAACATCGAACGTTGTCTATGGTCGTTTACCTTCAGCTCCTGGGTCAGTTGAATTTTTTACGGGTGCAGGCCCAAGTCAAGACGCAAAATTCGCCAAGTTGTGGTCTTCCAAAGACCGAGTTCTTGTGAGTGATGCGAAATCGACTGCCTCGGATTCTCCTGCACGCTCTCACGGACAGCGGCAATGTTTTCGGCAGATCTTGCGTTTCGTCGAGGTGCGGGTGTTGGTTTATCGTTTACCGAACCAGTGGACTCAAATTTATGCACCACACTGCGAATAGTCCTCTCGGTAGGACGATTATGGCGACCGTAAAATTGGCGCAGCTCGCCAAACACCAATTTTGATAAAACACTTTTATCATTTGCACGTGTTGTTGAACGCTATGTCCGTTCATGGTGATTTGAAGAAATAGACTGAATAAATAACAGCGAATTTGACAGACGTAATTTCAAAAATATGGCCGCTATCAACTGGTTCGGTTAGAATTAAAAAATTCATGGACGAGGAATTATGTCCAAATCAGTGCAAATATTGTATGATATTTTAAAAGCGCACAGTGCCCTGTTAAAACGCAGCAAATTGAATCCTCAGATTTCCTTTTCATTCAGAGTTCTAGGTTTGGGTTAAGATCATGTCGCCGTCTGCTCTTGGTTCAGTTGAAGCCTGTATTGTCACTGCACTCTCTTTCTTATGAATCCGTATTGACGCTGCCCTTTCCTCCTTACGAGTATCGCCGATTATTCAAGCTTTTAATTTGTTTAGTATATCAAGAGGCACCATATTAGTTAAAACACAGATTTTGAAGCTCTTTAAGGTGCAGGTTGTCATTAATGCTATGTCTCCACCAAAACTAAATCCGGTGGATTTATATTTAAATTTACGTAAAGAGGTTCCAGCGGGATTTAGGATTTATATTGACGTTTGCGGTCAAAAACATCATCAGAGCTGGAAATATTTTTACAAATTTCAGTAAATAGATACGGGCGATTGAAGGCAGTAACAAGTGAATTGGATAGGAGGATCGTCTACCACCGGAAACGCCATTAAGCAATTATTGAATTTCCGCAATGGAGAAGAAAAAGATTTGCAATAATCAATGCAATGTTTAAGTAAAAAAAATCAACGAGGGTCTGGGGTGTCTGTCTCTCTCTCTCTCTCTCTCTCTCACTCACTCACTCACTCACTCACTCACTCACTCCCTCACTCCCTCACTCCCTCACTCTCACGAAAATGATGTTTGCTGACATAAAAAAGTATTGTTTGATTTGTGTCGCTTGAGGATTTGAGTATGATTTATTATAAATCGCATACTTACGAGGGGCGTTCAATATATTCTCGGTATCGATATGAAGGAAAATGCGAATTCAATTTAAATTGTTTTTATTTTTCAATATAATCTCCCCTAACATCAATGCATTTGTTACATGTTGAGATAAGCTTTTTTAAACCCTCAAAAAAATAAATTTCCTCTTTCTCTGCAAAATACCGACTTGAGTTCTTCATCATCCGAAAATCTTTTTCCACGAAGATATTTTTTCAAATCCGGAAACAGGAAATAATCACTAGGGGCAAGATCTGGACTATAGGGTGGGTGTTGGATTTCTTCGGAACCACAATCTCGCGCAGCAGCCTTGGAAACTCGCGCCGTGTGAACAGGAGAGTTGTCATGAAGAAGCAACACACCCGCTGCGAGTTTACCCCGTCTTTTCTTTTTAATTTCCTCCCGCAAATTATGCAAAGTGGAAGCGTAGGATGTGGCGTTGATGGTTTCACCTTTTTTTTTGTACTCAATGAGCAAGATTCCCTTTGAGTCCCAAAAAACTGTGGCCATGAGCTTCCCGGCAGACGGAGTGACTTTGAACTTTTTCGGGGGGTCTGTTCCTTTTGTTTGCTTTCAGGGTCATAGTGGTGGACCCATGTTTCGTCCCCAGTAACAATTCGATCCATAACACCGTCCGCATTCTCACTACACATCTCCAAAAGCTCTCTACAGCATGCGATTCTCACTTTTTTCTGAGGCGCTGTGAGCATTTGTGGCACCCACCTTGCACTGACCTTTGAAAGTAGTAGAGGCTAGCCTACGAAATTACGCAATTTTCCGAAATTGTTTCATAAATTGCGCAATTTCCCATACATTATCTCAATTCAAATTGTTTCAAAATTGCGCAATTTCCACACTGACGTATTCCAATAACTAAAGCTAACAGAATTAGCAAAGTTGACAGAAAAATTTGCCTTCAATCAGGTTTACATTTATTTATGTGCATAGATAAACAAACCTAGTGGCAAACTTTCCAGATATTGGATAATTAAAAGCGTTTTCTACTGATCGCCCCTATCCGTGTGACCCTGACTGTGAATACGTGTGAATTGTCATCAATCTCAATTTCCATCCAATTTTACACAAACCACGCCCATTTTAAACAAAAACACGTCATCCACATTACAGACACTCGCGCAAACCCTTATCATTCTAGCAATTTTACTTGTAAATTACTCTCATTCTATGGAATTTTAAGAAAGTTATAGAGAATTTAAAAGTGTTGGAATTCACTTACAAAAGTTAAAGGCTTGCAGAAGTATTAGTATAGTTTGACATCTAGGTTAGTTTATCTATGTTTATGTGCTTTAAAAGCTGATTTAAGAAAGATTTACTATTTTTTTCATAATTTTTATTGTTAATTTCATTTATCTTATATTGAAAGGAATTTAATTGAGAATTTTCTCCCGAGCTACTAGTATATTTGACATATAAATATGTTCAAGATGTCAAATAATCATTTCAAATGCAATGTGAACATTTAACGCAATTTGGTGCAAATTATGCAATTCGGAGCCTAGTGGAAACATACTATTAAAGTAAAGCCTATTGTCAGTTATTATACATATATTTCGTACAATGAAAATCTGCGGTTCAGGACAATTAGGATGTCAGTCACTCATTTGGGTTATCATGAAATGCGTAAGCATTTATGGCGTTTTCATTTGGGCAGGCAGAAGGCTTTATTTTTTGTACTCCGATTTTGGTTCCAATGGAACGCTAAAACCTTCTCCAGACTTTTATTTTTGAAATATATTTGCTTGCGAATCAATCTCAGAATAATAAGTTAGCCAAACAGCCGATCACACAAAAACAGAAATCCAGTTTGTTACACAATACTATTTGACGTTTATACATATTTACGAGTATATGTGTTAATACATTTTGAAATACAGGAGAGAAATTTTGTTTGTGAAAAAATGAGGGGAAAAAGTTTTATGACAATTTTGTGCTCCGGAGCACAAAAAAAAACCAAACGAAAACGCCATTAGTGGCCGTGGCTCAAGTGGTAGTGTGTTGGCTTCCCAATCGGACGGTTCGGGGTTCAATACCAGCCGTGACCGAAAGACTTTTTTTCAGGCAACTAAAATCTTGTGAGATGAATGGTTGCCTAAATATAACATCAAGTCCAATTTACACTAGTAATTTAGTCTCCCCATTAAATGTTGGATGCCACCCATGGAGCGAAATAACCACTGAGCTCAAAAATCTTTCTCTCTCTCTCTATCCAATTTTCCGAAAAACGTGCTCCGGCATTTTAAGAGTAGTAATACCCCCTTGAGTGTTAAGTTCTTTAAAAAAAAAAAAAAAAAAAAAGATTCTGAAAGTTCCCATAGGGCTACCATGGTATCGTCATCTAGGGTGTACAGAAGGGTTAATTTCAGTCTACTTAACAAAGAGCTACTATATTCTCTGAAACTTTTGAAAAACTCTGAAAAATCTATGTTAAGCGTAATGCTTCTCAACCGTATGACTTGTTTTTAGCATTTCTACAATATTATATTAACAATTTTGCCTATGCAGCTATTTGTAAAAAATCTGAAGTAAAACAGAAGTTATTCTGTGCTTAAAAACAAATTAAGCTTAAAAACAAATTCAGGGAAGAAGCCCCAAGCATCCACTTAATTTGACACATCCTAATAAAGATATTAGGATGGCTTGGGACAGATTCTACCATTCTAAAGTAAAAAGTGCACTTTTTAACACCAAAAGGTGTGGCAGACCATAAATGTTATTATCGATGGGTACTCCCCAAATATAAATAAATCCATTGTATTGTGTAATAATGGTCTGGCTATCGATGATTCTAAAGCATGATATTTTTTGTTTGTTTGGAGTCTTCTACTTACTATAACCCTTCCGCAAGGTCTCAATTACATATTTGACTTATTTTACAAATAAATTTTACGAAAAAGCTTCTTCACAAAAATAACAGGCCGTGAGCTTTTCAAAATTATAAGCTCTCGCAGCAACTCAATCTCATGTGGAGATGATGGTATTTATGTACATATAATCTCGCCCTTAAAAAAATAGCACTAAATGTAGTGGAAATTCTTGCCCACACTTTTCACTTTAGCATTTTCACCGGAACTTTACCGAATAAGCTCAAGTGTGTCCAAGTAATACCTCTTCTGAAAAAGGGTAGTAGAAGTGTCAAAACCAACTATAGGCCGATTTTAATACTCTCCTCAATTTCCAAAGTTTTTGAGAAAAGTAAAAAAAGAAAAATGTACTAGTTTGCAAGTGCAAATTTTCTTGTTCCATTTGGACTTAGAGAAAGAATTTTCACCGAAGAGTCCCGTCTAGAAGTTTTGCTCTCAAAATATATGTACAAAGTTCTAGATAATAGAAAGTGCTGTACTGGACTCTTTATGGACATAACCAATGCTTTTGGCACGGTGAACCATAGAATTCTCCTAAATTAGACTAGGATTCTATGATTTTGTCCAAAACATTGAAACTTCTTTCACTTAAATATTTGTATTGCTTTAAAGTATTGAAAATATTCTTCATAAGAGGTGGTCATATGCAAAATCCTATACAAAATCCTCGTAATCTACGTAGCGATTTACTTAGTATTGTCGTCTTACAAATTTTTCGAATTACATATGCTATACAAAAACTTTTACTCCGTGGTATCCTATAAATTGTTTAATATGACTCCTTGGAATATTCGTGTCATTAGATCTTTGCCAATCTTCTTTAAAAAAAATTAGAATTAGAAGCTTTGATCATAAAGCAATTAAAATTTTGCTGCGCTATTTTATTTTTTATTTATTTATTTCATTTATTTCTTGACTGTACATTAAGAATTACAAAAGAAACAAGCAAAATTTTAAAAATAAAAAGCGAACTTGATTGACGTATGTACATATGTTGGTATGGAATTCCAAAGTCTTATAGCATGAACAAAAAATAAACGTTGACTATTTAAAAAGTTGAAAAGATATGTCGGTTGTTTAGTTTTGAGCAATTTATACAGAAATATGCAGTTTAATATATCTATATGTTGTCTAAGGGTACATCCGGTAAGCTTAAGTGCTCTTACGAGTTTAAGCTTTGTTGAGGTCGGGACAAAAGCGGATGAGATATAGAGTTGGCGTAGACCACCATATATTCTTTTGATAACGTAATTGATATGGTTTTCACAGGAAAGTTTGCAGTTGATATATATTCCTAAATTCTTCATCTCATTTTCATATGGAACCAATTGTCCCATTAAATGTATTTGTGGCAAACAACTGGAATGAATCCTGTCATTACAGATAACAATTGCTTTAATTGGTTTAAGGACAGTTTATTGAGAACAGACCAGTTATAAATTCGTTCCAAGTTCTCATTAAGTCTAGCTATACAATCATCCATTAAGCCAATCGGTCTAGACAGATATACCTGAGCATCGTCTGCATATAAATGCACCGATGCATCAAGACAGACCTTAGGTATGTCGTTTATAAACAATGAGAACAAGAGTGGTCCTAAAATAGATCCTTGTGGGACACCTGAATGCACCGCTAGAAAATTTGAACTTCCCTGGCTAGTATGTTCTTGTTGAAATCTGCCGTTTAAATAATTAGATATAAGAGATGAAGCGTTATTACCAAAACTGAATTGACTTTTCAGCTTCTCAATCAAGCGTTGATGGTTTACACAGTCAAAGGCTTTAGAAAAGTCCAATGAGCACAGAATGAATACATTATTCTTATCATACGCTCTGCTTAAATCATCTAGAATTTTTATTACAGCCGTGGTACAACTGTGATTTTCTCTTAACCCTGATTGAAACGGAGATAACATTTTATTTGAACTTATGTGCTCATTGATTTGAATTTTTAATAAAATCTCAAAAATTTTTGATAGGCACGGTAAAATACTAATAGGCCTAGTTCCGCGTAGTATTTTTAGGCACTGGCACAATTTTAGCATATTTCCAAGTTGAAGGAAACTCAGATCTCGTGATGCATGAGTTAATAATGTGCGTAAGAGAAAAGTGACCTCCTTGACCGCCAGAATGCGCTGCTACTGCAAAAAAGGTTATGGTGCCTTAAAGTCCGTTCATATTTAGGTAGACATGCCAAATTTCAGTGCGATACTGTCTTTAGTTTTGTTTTGACGGCTGATTTTTGTTGACGTGTTTGCCATCAAGTTGAGTATGGACAAAAACGATTTTCGTTCTCTCATAAATCATTATTTTTTGAGAGGCAAACGGCGAAGGAAACAAAGGAAAAGTTGGATAAATATTATGGGGCTAATGCTCCGTCTGATTACACCGTCAAATATTGGTTTCGAGAGTTTCGTGGTGGCCGCAACTCCACTACCGATCAAGTCCGTAGAGGCAGGCCCTCCGATGCGGTTACAGAGAACAATGTCAAAAAAATACATGAAATGGTGTTGGCTGATCGGAAAGTGAAGGTGCGCGAGCTAGCAGATACCACAAAAATTAGTACTGAGTGCACACGCCATATTTTGGGCAATATTCTGCATATGAAAAAGTCATCCTGCCGCTGGGTGCCGCGAATGCTCACTCCTGACCAAAAACACGAACACGAGAGCACTTCGAAAGAGTGTTTGTACTTGCTGATGCGGAATCGGGCGGACTTTTGGTCGATTGGTATCTCGATTTGGATCTCTCGGACTATTATCTCTTCCCAAACCTTAAAAGATGGCTCATCAATAAAAAATTCAGCTCACGCGAGGAAATCATCGACGCCACGGAGGAGTGTTTTGCAGACCTTCCGGAAAATTATTTTTCGGACGGGATCAAAAAGTTGGAAAATCGCTGGAATAAGTGTATCAAACTAAAAGAGGACTATGTTGAATAATATAAAAAAACATTTAAAAAAATTTTTTTTTTAATTCCCAAGGAGGTCACTTTTCACTCCATCTAGTAGATATGCAATCTACTCCTACCGCGTTTGATTTGATGTTGGATAAGGCTTTAGCCACATCACTCTCTAACACACAGTGAAACTCAAAATAATTAAAATTATCATGATTGATTACAGTAAGATCAGTGTTGCTGTTATTAGCTGTAACTGAACTATCCAATGTTCTAATAAAAAATCTGTTTAAGTGGGTCGGATCTAGATTGCATCCCACTGACGTCTTTTCAACAATTCTAAAGGATCGGAGGTTCTTCCAGAGAGTAGAGCTAGGCTTGTTAGTATTAAGCTTTGAGGAGTAAAATGCTGCTTTGGTTTTTCTTACCTCTACCGTAGCTCTATTTCTTTGAAATTTGAAGATATTCCAATTATTTCTACTACGATTTTGCCACCAACGAGAATACGATCTATCCCTATTTAAAATAAGTTTTTTAATGTTTTCAGAGAACCAGGGGACGCGTTATTGATGAATTTCTTAACTTTAATTGGTACATGTTTCTCGAAAAGTGACTGGACAAGTGATTGAAAAGTATTTACTTTATCATCGACTGTTTCCCAACAAAGATGCCAAGGACAATTAAGAACATCGCGAGTTAAATTGAGCTCGTTAATTGTACTAAAATCACAAGATTGTATATACTATGTTGTTTAAATTGAGATACAATTAGATTTTTTCTTATTTGTTATCATTGTACAATTATAACTTTACAAAATGTTTGTTTAAGTTTTTTACATGGATATGTCATTGCACTGGGGGTTAACAGTTTTGTCCGTGCATAGTTTTTGCATTATCGTTATCTTTCCCTGTACATTGTTCAGGCATTAGCGCTTACAGTATTGCACAGAACATTTTCATTGTGTAGATTTGTTTCACCGCGCAACAATACCAAAGCCAGACGACCTTTGACTATATTTTTAGTTTTTTTTGGATTCGGGAGTAGAATTCAAAATTCTGGCAATCCATTTATTGCAAGTGAATTTTTTAAAAGGTTAACCTCTTTTGCAACACTCATCTTGGAAAATTCGCAATAATAATGGCAAATATATGTATGTATATAAATCGGCTAAATTGACTTAACTCACTCACCGTTTATTCTGCAGGAAGCTTGAAGTTCTTTTCTGGATACTGAAGGATTGCACTGTGGGGCAGAAAATGCTTTGCATAAAGTGGGATTGTTGAATTACACAGCCCGGGAATGGGTTTGATACAGAAAACTCACAAAATGTTTTCTTTAATAGTTTTAATATGTCCTCCAAGTGTCCCTACGAAAAAATACAAAAATCCAAAAAGACCCATCGTGCACAGAACTCAGAGTACTCAGTGCGGATCACGGAACGCCGCAAAATGCAAAGGGGCATCACAGCCAGCTAAAGGAAAAGAATCCTTTAACATGAATTTCGCGTACATAAAATGGGTACAAATGATAGAACCTATTACAATACTTTTCAACATAATCGCTTTATTCAATACACTTAAGGTGCGATCAGACGGTTATCCAAACTCGTCATCCGGGTGACATCCTGACGTCACTATGACGTAGAATTTGTCCTAAAGTGGTCATCCCGTGTGATCGCCTGTCATCCGGCATGTCATTGAACGTGTCAACCGGATGACACACCAGATGACACGATTTCTATGTCATCCAGATAAATGATTTGGTTAACCGTGTGATCGCTTGTCATCGCTGGATGACCAAATTTTTTTGACAGCGTGTCATCCGAATGATAACGTCTCATGGATGACATTACTTCATTTTCCCCATTGTGATCTAACATCGGATGACACGTTTGCATAATTGAAAAAGTTAAGTTAATTTGGTTTCTGTGTTATAAAAATTGAATGACAACGACAGTGAAGCCGATATTGAGGCTAGAAATAAAACACCCACGGTTTCAGGAAAAAAAAGGTGCAGAAAAATATTAATTTCCTGGGACCGTGAACTAGAGTCTGCTTTAATTGCAGCTGTGCAAATAAATCCGGTCCTTTGGGATAGTAGGCGGAAGGATTATAAAAATCCGAACTCCAAAATTGATTCCTGGAAACAGGTGGCGGTCAATTTGTTGAGGCGCGTCTTAAATGGCAATCACTTCGCAGGCATTTTAAAGCTCATTTGGGCAAATTTCGAGCCAGAAAGTCAGCCCAAGGGACAGGCGAAATTGCGAAAACATCGTGGCCTCATCTGAGTGAAATGATGTTTTTGGAGTCTTCCAAAGTGACACAATCGTTTCCATCGACGTCCACATTAGAATTTGCAGGTACTCGTTCTTCAATTGATCTGCTTTAATGTATGTATACATTCACACATTACTATATTCGTTTGTTGTTTTTCAGGAGGATGCGTACGATGATTGCTCAATTTTAAATGATTTGATGCAGTTGTCAAACGCTGAACCGTCCCTCGAAGCTGTCCAACCAACACCAGTGCCGAAAAAAAGGCAAAAGAGAGAAACAGCGAAAACGCCGTCGTCAATAGCAACGCCATCACCATTGTTGTCCTCGAATTCCAATTCTGGTAGCTTTCGGAATTTGGCGGCTGAAGTGTTGGGAAATATAGCACGCAGGCAAGATGATCGGCATGGTGTGTTCGGTGAACTGGTCGCATCACATTTGCGAAGACTTCCAGAAGACGCCGACTTCAATTTGGAGGGAATCATGGAATTGATTTACTCTCAGCCGGCGCCTTCACGCACAAATGTCACCGACCCTAACACCATGACGACTACTTCTATTAAGCCACCGCAGATTGACTCCGTACCGAATCAACAGTGGGCCGTCCATAGACCAATATCCCGCAGATTGGGATTACATCCTCCACTTCCACGTAATGAAATCCAGATAAGGGTGATTACTTGTTTTTGAAGACGTTGATTATTTTTCTATTATTACAGGGATTGCATGATATAACATGGCCAGGAAATCATCAATCCTGTCGACATGAGTGAAAGCGATATACAATAACATCACAGCGTTATTTCATATCATCGCAGTACTTTTTCAACTTCGTATCTACCTGTTGTCTACTATGGCAGGTATGAGGTAAATATGCATTAGAAATAAATAAAAACATGAATTTTAATGGAGCAAATCGTATTTTAGTAAATGAGTTACATTAGTAAAATTAAACGTAAGTATACTGCCAACACAATTCGCCTTCGTCGGTGAAATAATACATAAATTCTTTTTGTATTTGTTTTGCGTCTTTTGAGTTATCTCGCACTGGTTCAAGAGGATGCAATGTCGATATAATTGGTTCGGAACGCCACTCACCCCGGGTGGTCATATTGCCCTCATCATCCACTTGGTCTAACGAATTAGGTGGTGCGTAATGTACCTTATTAGTCGTCATTAGGTAATTATGCAGCACACAGCAAGCGATCACCACTTTCTTCGTTTTAACTGCATTCAAATAAATAGGCTTGCGAAGAACGCGGAAACGCGCAGACATGATGCCAAACACATTTTCAATAATGCGACGCGCACGACTGAGCCGATAATTGAATACCCGCTCTGGCAACGTTAGACCTCTTTGTGCATACGGTTTCATTTTGTTTGGCCTCATCGAAAATGCGTCGTCCGCGACGAGTACGTATGGAACGGCTACATCCCTGCCAGGTAATGGTTTCGGTGCAGGTAAGTGCATCCGATTGTCGTCTAATGCCTGGCGGAAAGCGCATGTATTGAATACCCCACCGTTTGACATTCTCCCATTACGGCCGACGTCAATGTACAACAATTTGTAATCGGCATCTGCGACTGCCATCAAAACGATGCTGTGCGTGCCTATCGAAATAATTTGCATTTCATATTACAGTTGTAGTCCATTCTATTCAACTATTTCATACCTTTATAATTATAATATATGCTACCGGCATTAGGTGGTGCGACCATCACAACATGTTTGCCGCCCACAGCACCGATACAATTAGGAAACTGCCACGCCTCGTCGAATCGCTTCGATACTTCCTCCCATTCGGTTTCATCCTTCGGAATATATGCACAAAAACGATTTCAAGTTTTCCATTACCACTATACATGTACATTGTACACACACTTACCTTAATAAAGTCCTTGACCAGAACCGTTCGAGAACTTCTGGAACGATTGCCGAGATGGTTGGCCAGGTAGCGCAGCGTGAGCACCAATCGATCCTCTGCCGAAATGCTTTCCCGCATATTGGTGTCCTCTTCTATGATCGGCTTCACTAAAGCCAGCAAATAGTCAAGTTGAGTGGATGACATACGTAGGAAATTTGTATGCAAATATGACTCCTCAGTACGGAGCTCGAGCAGAAACTTTGAGCAAAAACTTCTTTCGCACGACGCATCAACCACTTTTTTGTCCACACAGCACGGCGCTTTCGTGGTGTGTTCGAATATTGTAAAACTCGTCGTCGGTGCTACTCTTCAAAAAATACGCCGATAAAATCATATTTTCGAAATCTCTTTTCGACATTTTATATAATGGGATAGAGATTTCACGACAAAGTCAGTTTCAACTGAGGAAAAAAAACAACAGAAAAGTGTCACAATTTTTTTTTTAATTTTTGCAACTTTGCAACTTTTTCGGGTGAAAGTAGTGTATGTTGAACCTGATATCCAACTTCTAGAATAAGACTCTCATCAAAAATATAAATACACCACTGTGTAGAACAAGAAAATTGCAACTTGACAGTGAAAGATTTTCCTTAATCGGATAAGTGGTTCAGAAGTTACATATATAGTTTTCGAATGTTCGGAATTTCCGTCAAAGTACGTATATTGAACCTTAATAATTAAATATTTTGTATATTAGTTTTTAAGTCCTAGTTTTTTAAGCTTGAATTAAGCCAAATAAATGGGGGTGTTAGCCCTCACGAAAATTCAAAATTCAAATCTAGTCTTGATTTTATATGGCGTCCAAACATGAGCATTGATGGTGATTTGCCGGTGCTTGGGTGTATTGCGCGCTTGTAAGCTAATAAGGTGATTGATAGTTCTTGGCCAAATTCATGTTTGTAGCATTTTATTGTAATTTGTTTTGAACTGTTAGGACATAACGTTCTGCTTAGCCGTTGGTTGCTGGGTGGTACGGAGCGCCTTGTTTATATTGGATGCCATTATTTTGAAGATACTGTTGAAAATTTTCCGCCATAAATTGTGGTTCCCAATCACTAACGAAAATAGATAGCAAGCCGAATGTACTATAAATTTCTCGTGACTTTTTAATAGTTGTTTCTGTTGTCAATTTGGGTATAATGTGAAATTCCGGCCATTTCGTAAATGCGTCAATTAAAATGAAAAAGAAGCACCCATAAATGGTCCAGCCAAATCGGCATGTACGCGTTCAAACGGCTTTTCCGGCATCTCCCAGCAATGCTTAGGATTTGTGCTTTTCGACTCTGGTCGCGTCAGCTGATAATCTGCACAATTCATCACCATATCTTCGATATCACGATCTATATTCTCCCATCAACGATATCCTCTGGCAAGCGTTTTCATTTTGGTCATTCCAAAATGAGCAGAGTGCAATTCAGCTAAAACTCGAGGTCATAATTCATTTGAGTTAAAGACCCGTATATTTATCATTAAGCAGTTTTTCGATAGCGTTGATTTCCACTAAATCAATTTCTTCAATACCATCGTTCTTTTCTGGTACTGGAAATCGAGACATGGCATCTGCATTCGCATTTTCTCTAGATTTTTTTAATCGAATTTCGTAATTAAACGATTCCAAAAATATTGCGTAATGCTGCATCCTAGTTGCTGATAAGGTAGGTAACCCTTTTTTTAGGTGAGAAGATCTGTGAAATAGGTTCATTGTCGGTAACTAAAATCAACCGTCTAGCGTAAACATACTGATAGAACCTTTTTATTCCAAATATAATCGCGTAAGCTTCCCGATTCACTTGGCTATATGGTACCTTTATTGCACATTTGACAATGTTGTGATGCATATTGAATTGGTCTTTCACCCTTATTAGGATACACGTGGCTTAGTACAGTGCCCACTCCATACAGACTGGCGTCTGTTGCTAACACCAAGGGTAGTGTCGGATCGTAGTGAGCTAATATGACCTCTGACTGCATGTGTGTTTTTACATCCTGAAATGACTTTTCACATCTTTCGTCCCAGTGAAAATGGATCTTTTATTTTAGGAGATTATTAATAGGATACAAGAGCGTACTTAGGTTATTGGGAAACCTCCCGTAGTAATTTCTGAGACCAACAAATGCTCGCACTTCTTCCTTATTACTTGGGCGCTTCATGTTTTGGATAGCCTTGATTTTACTTTTCATCTTATCTTCAATTCAGACTTACCGAGGTTTACACGCATATTGTAGTGATTTAGTCGCCGTAGGGCTTCCTCTAAACGCTGTAGGTGTAAGACATCATTCTCTGCAGTAATTTTTATGTCGTTCAAGAACACATTTACGCCAGGAATGTCCTTAAGAATCTGCTCCATATGACGTTGAAAATTGCCTGGTGCACAAGCAACACCAAACATCATCCTCTTTGGTCTATATAAACCTTTATGTGTGCTTATTGTCAGGTAATCGCTGTCGTCCGGGTGTACGAGTACTTCTAGTTGACGCTTTCGATATTCAATTTTTGTGAATTTTTTTCCACCCGCCATTGAGGCGAATAATTCATCAATTGATAGTAAAGGGTATTCGCCAATTTGTAGAAATTGTTTGATTGTGACCTTATAGTCACCACATATTCGAACCTGATTGTCCTCTTTACGTACAGCAACTATAGGATATCATTTTGAATTAATTTTTCCAATTCTTATTCCACACGCTTAACCAATGGCAATGCCACCTTACGAGCCTTAATGAAAACTAGTGCTGTCTTTTTCATATGTAATATTGCCTGTATAGCTGTGATCTTACCTGTTGTCGACGAAAAAACCCTTTTATATTTTCTTATCAATTCATTGACGTTTATTGGCTCGAATTTGTTGGCATATATGTGCATTAATTTATTTAGTTGTTTGTTACAAATTTCATCCCAGTTTAATTTTATCTGCCGAAGCCATTTCCGACCCAGAAGTGTATTTCGTTGCGATTTTACTACGTACATTTTTAATTTCTTGGTGTCTGAATTTATTTTAACGTCTACTAGTATGTTTCCAAAGCACTCAATTTTATTTCAACAAAAACTCACCAGCTTCGTATCATTCTTTTGTAATCGCAGTTTCCCAAAGTGGTACTGTTCATCCACCAAACCAACAACAGTTACAGGTGATCCAGCATCTAATTGAAAGGTGAAAGGGAAATTATTAATTAAGAATTCGCTCGATATTTTGGAACGAAGTTTGTAAGCGAATAAAAAGACGACGATGTTTTCGATGTAAGTGTTTTAATAATAATGAGAGCCTAACATTATATCGATTGCGTTTATAAACTAGACCCAGCGGAATTAAAATACTTGTTGTACATAGAATCCGTACACAAATCAGATGCCAGTACAGTATGATAGTAAAGCTGTAATTGCGAAATTGATCGTGTGTGTGTGTTTGGGTGTTTTCGCGTTAATATTAAAATATTCTTTTTTCTTTGTGATATATTAGATTCTTACAAGTTTTACCTTAGCTGGATCATTGATTTGTAGCATTTCCTCTGATATTTGACAAATTTCGTCGACTCGAATATCTTCCGTCTCAGCTACTTCTTCTAACTGGGTTGGTAACTCCCCGTCCATTCCGTTTTGCTTTGAAAAAAGCTCGTCTTAAATGCCCTTTTATATTGGAGTACGAGCAGACTGTATTAACAAATCTACATCTGTTTGCTAAGTGCTCTGTGCTAGCACACCGTTAGCATGTCAACATTGCTGACATTGCCTGTCTGAATGATGAATTTTGTAACCCCGCTTCACTTGTGCTCTTCTTCTTTTTAGTTTTTTCTTTTACCATGTTGACATCAGCTGTGAATTCTTTCTCTTGTGCAGTTCTGCCCCGCCTTTTTCCGAGGTTTCGATTGCTTTTGCGATGTCCAAAGCTGCTGCTAGCGTTAGTTTTTGTTTTTCCAACAGTCTATTTTGTATGCGTTGATTTTTTTTAATCCAAATACGAATTGATTTCGTAAAGCGGTTTGTAGGTAAGCATCAAAATTACAGTCGGTTGATAAGCGCCTCAATGCATTTCCGATACAGAAAAATATCTGGGTCTCATTTTTGACAGAAAACTAAACTGGAAACCTAACATTCAAGAAAGAGTCAATAAAGCTACAATAGCTTTATTCTCTTGCAAAAAAGCCATTGGGAATAAATGGGGCTTTCAACCTCGCATAACCCACTGGTCATACATCTCGGTCATAAGACCGATACTCACTTACGGGGTGGTCGTCTGTTGAACGGCCGTTGAAAGTGCTGTCAACTGCATTCAACTAAGCAGAGTCCAGAGAACAGCATGTCTATGCATGAGGGTAGCAATTCGGACTACCCTCTCAGCATTAGACATTCTGTTTCATACCCCTCGATATTTTCAGCAGATCCTTCTGGGAGGAAGATGCTTTCGTGGAGGACAAGTCAATCCATCTCTACACAGATGGATCTAAAACCGATAGCGGAGTTGGCCGTGGCGCTTTTTCAGATACGCTAAATCTAAGCCTCTCTTTCCGTCTTCCAAGTCACTGTAGCGTGTTCCAGGCTGAAATCTTTGGGGATTAAAGAAGCTCAAAGGATATCCGTATCTTTTCGGATAGTCAGGCCGCTATCAAGTCCCTGGACTCGGTCTCACTAAATTCTAAGACCGCCCTTGAATGCCGATTATCTCTTATGGAGATCGCAGAGCAGTTCAACCTTCATCTTTGTTGGGTGCCGGGCCACAGAGACATTCCAGGAAACTGTAGAGCCGATGAACTCGCCAAAATTGGAACCACTCTACCTACTCTACCAGAAAAGGGTAGCATAGGTATACCAATCGTGCAAACTAACATTAAAGCTGGATGCCAATAAAAGAACAGATCTTAGGTGGACTGTTGGACCAACATGTCTAGCGACCAAACAGATCTGGCCAAAACTGGATCTAAATCGCTCTAAGCTGTCATCACTGGACACTGCCTCATAGGCAAGCACGCAAGAAGGCTTGGCGCCTTTACAAACGATTTCTATAAAAGCTGCATGGACACCGGAGATGTACGACCAATATGGTAACCTGCAAGGCGTTTTCCTTTGGCAAAGTAAACAGATGTTGCTGAAATTTTGTCGAAGATGAAAGTTGAGGGGTTGATTGAAAAATTGCAAAGTCCGTGGGCATCTCCAGTGGTCCTCGTGAAGAAGAAAGACGGCAGCACGAGGTTTTGGGTAGACTACCGACGTCTTAACAATGTAACCCACGACAGCTACCCACTTCCGAGAATCGATGACACTTTGGATACGCTTTCTGGAGCAAAATGGGTTAAGAGTTGAAGACTTGTGTTCGAATATCAACAGAGGTTTACATATTTTGATACAAATATTTTAATTTCAAATATGAAATAAATAAAGCAGGTAATTTACAAAACAAACAAAACATGTATTAAAACAAAACATATGTCACGACACAATTGTCAATTATAAAAATAACATTTCTTTTAAGCAGTTAATAAAGATTTCAGCTTTAAGTTTTATAAGGTTTAAGTTACCGAAAGGCAGAGTCGTTTTTATTTGAAAAGTTATTTTTTTTGGAAAAGCAACAGTTGGTCATTCGAGCCGGATCAAGAATCTTAATACAAATCAACACAAAATTGTACAAGTACGATTGTCAACACAAGAAACGCAGAAGTTCTACGTACAAAATTTTAACAAAATCGTCATCAAAATCAACATTAGAAAAAATTATATATACGAAGAAGAAATACGCCAACTCATCAATCAACTTCAACCAGAAATTCAGCAACGATCCCGTCGCTTCAACCTTTAAGAAAAGTTTAAGAAATACCCAAAAGTGTGTGTGTGCACAAGAAAAATCGTCAATAGAAGTGCATACCTGGAAGAAATTCAAAGGAAATCATCAGTCGGAAGTTCAAATATGGTATTATATAAATATATCATAATACGCATATTTATCTTCATCGTTGAAAATTTACGAAAAATACAAAATCTGTTGATCGTACGTAAAAAAGTTTCTGAACATATTTTTAGGAAATTTTGTAAGGACAAAAATTTCAAAAAATTTCAGAAAATTTATAATGTAAAAATTTTAAGAAAAATGCATTTTAAGTAAAAAACGGAACAGCAAATTTTCATAGTTTTGAGTTTAACGAGCCATAACTTCTTTGTTGCTGCACAGATGTACCCAAACTACAAGACTTGTATGCACTACTAAATTATCTTTCCAAAATGTCCCAAACTATTTTTGTACCTGTACTAGTTTAGAAATCATTGCTTTTAAAGTGGTTACACCTCCAAATTATTGGTCACCCACTTCGATGGGCTGTAACTTGAAATGAAGTGAGAATAGACCCCCCCGCGGCCATATAATTCCTTGTTCGGTGGAACTTCGGGAATATGCCCTTAAAGGATTATACTTCAGGAACAAAAAAATTGTATTGCAGCGGGGTCTATTTTCACCAACCTCCAAGTTAGGTTGTTAAAGTGAGGAACCTCTAATTTCGAGATAAAACTTCTTAAAAGGCCGTAGCTTTCTAATGGATTCACCTTAAGAAACCGTTGTGCACATTTTTGAAAGAGATTTTCAGTGTGCGTAAAATACTAAAACTTCGTCGAGTTCGATGAACGCCAGCCAAAATTATGGCATTTTAAAGCTAACATTTTGAAAAATCGTTGGACCAATTTTATCAGAAAAATGCGGTTATCTCGAAATTTTCAACTTTTAGGTTAACTTTTTTTATCAAAACTTTTGTCTTCTCTTCATTATCTTCGATTTTTATGTATGACTTTTAACCTACGAATAACGGAAGTTATTGCAAACCACTGAAGGAAAGGGAGCCAAACTTGTTGCGGGAAAATTTACTGCAACAAGGTCGTAGCTGGTAAGGTACCAGACAGAACTTGGTAAGGATCATTCGAATGCAAAATATTTGAACTACATATGCCTACCCTATTGAAATTGTCGACTACTCGCTGAGACAAACTCTCTTTTGGAGCTAAGTTAGATCCAAAATTTGAGTTGGAACCGGCTTTAGGAATTCTAAGCCGGGAGTGGCTGATCTTTGGAGCCGTACCGTTCAATAGGAGTACCTTCTGAGAGTTTGTTGTAGTTCTAAATTCTAAATTCGGACCATTAATTCGAAATTGACATTCACCTGTGACTTTATAGGCAAATACAACCGATCGCATTGTGCCTGCATTGAAGTCTTTCATAGGCTCAATTATATGCGACTAACACCTAAAGTTCTATTCGAATTTTATATCAATTCATATTTTTACGTCCTAGAAATCGGAGACCTGGTAGACAGCTGTTGAATCTCACTGGGTTCATTCGTCGGGTCTTTCCACATTAAATTTTGTCACAAAACGTTTTTTATAAATTGGTTGCAATATTGTTCTTTATGTGGTGTGTTATAAAAAACTTGTAATATTAATTAAGTAAAATATGATTTATATTATTAAATAAGTAACCCAAGCTTCCCAGCTTCTTGTTCGTCCAAAATTCAGAATTCAATTAACGGCTTATTTACACCCCGGCTCAGAAAAAATTCCAGGAAGAGTTTGGAAGAGCAATGCCAGAATTAATTTAGAGGAATAATAGGACCTTTAGTGTTAGACGGATTTTGGACTCTTTTTCGTAGATTTTCGTCGTTTTTCGTAGTTTTGGGTAGTACGCGAACAGATTTAATACGAGTACGCGAACGGATTTCACAGTTTCGGACTATTCTCGAACAGACTCATTTTTTTTATCTTTGATGGCGTATCTAGAACTTTGCTGCAGCGCCGAAATTTATATTCACTCCTTAGTCTGCTATTACACGGTGACTCTTGAATCACTGCTCTTTTCTATTATCTGTTTTGAAATTTCATTCTGTAAGGCTCGTGCTCTGTACGTTGACTCTTTTCTTTGCCTCTAATTTGACAACTCTCTTTTATTTTTGCTCTCGGCTGTGAAGTGTTTAGATCTCTCTAAGATCGCCAATTAATTTATCCTTTGAACAATAAATTTCTTTCCTCATTTTTTGCCAATTGCCCTTCATGGGGAAGGAAAAGAAATCAAGGGAAATAGAAAAGTAACGAATAAGGAGAAGGAGAAACGTCAAAAAAGAGGCATCGAAATTCTACCCACGACTCACGGGGTTGTTGATTAGTTATCTCATTTTTTCTCTCTTTTGCACTTGTGTAATTTCAAAAGCGTCGTGGTCGGACTTCTAGAAAATATGTTATTAATGGTAATTTTAATCAAGGCAGTCCTAACTGAAAAGAGTATTAAATGTTAATATACGAAATAGTGTTTCTATGTTATTTTCCTATAATTTTACGTATTCAGAGTTCGGAACATGGCAAAAAGTTTTAAATGATCTTAAAATATTTGAAGGTATAGAGTAATTCTTAGCATTTCTGTCTTCTTTTTTGTAATAAGCTTAAAAATAATAATCTTGTACAATTTTAATCTCTTTATTTATTTTTAACTTTTATTACAACAAAACTTATTTCTTTCTTTGCATGACTCGTTGCTACAAAAATGTACTTTTTCACTAAAAGAAACTTGAAAAAGAAGAAGGACACGGGAGACAATGTGTCACTCACCAGGGTCGCTTTTTTGAGCGAACATAGTTGCGGTTGCGCATTCACGCGGGCCCAGGGTAGCACGCACAGTTTCTCCCTCCATCTACTACAAATATAATGTACTACAAATATAGTCTACGAGATGTCCAACCTGACGTCATGATCGACTCTGATCATGAAGTCACGCATGAAAAGGCAACTTTTATCTAAAGCTACAGACGTGATACATGCACACAATGATAGACGCTGGCTTAAAACAGTCTTCACACTATTGATTTCTCTAGGATTCCACGACGCCATCAAAGGGCAATTGCGTGATTTAACAATTTTCTATATCGCGCAGAATATATCGATCGTGGGGTAGGACCTTATGGATAATGTATGGCCCCTTATATTTGGACATTAGCTTCTCGTTTTTTTGTATTACAACATGGTCGCCTTCTTTGTAGATGCGCGCGGGTTGATTGTGGTCCTCGAACTGTTTTTGATTGTATTCCTGCGTTTTAATAATTCTCTTAGCGGCGGTTTCTCTTAATTTATTTGGATCTCGCTCAACATCTCCTAGCTCTTTTTCCTCAAGGAATTCGGTTAACTTGTCAACTACAGCTCCCCGCTGATTTACACCAAATAAAAGCTTACTAGGGGTGGTATCTGTTGATCGGTTCACTGTATTGTTTAAAGTATACTCGACGATCATAAGTGTCAATATTCGGTTAACGCGTTCCACATGACAATTAGCTTGAGCTGAATGAACGGCGACCTTAACGTGAGATATGTTCATATCTGAATGAGCTAAACTCTAAAGAAGTAAAACACGTACCTCTATCTGAAATTACTCTAGAGGGTCTGCTGTAGTATTCAAAGTACTTCTTTAGAGCGCCACATGCTTCCTTGGTACTTGTTGATATTACTGGATACAATTTTACGAACTTTTACTTCGTGAACGCATCGATGACCAAAAGAACATATTTTCGTTTCGACTGAACAGCAGGCAATGGCCCGAAGTGGGCAAGGTGTATTGTATGGAAGGGGAGTGGCTCCTTAGGAATGTTAAATAGGTTACTCTCACGGGACTGCAATGGGGAAGAGTACATAATGAATCGAATGCAGTTTCTTAAAAACTCCTCTATCTTAGACCGCATTTTCGGGAACTAATAGTGCATACAGACCTGCTCATAACACTTAATAAGGCCCATATGGCCAATTTTTTCATGAATGTGTCCAATAAGATTCATTTCCACTTCAGATGGAACGTAAAAGCAAAGCCTACCACTCTTAAGTTTTATAAACACGATATCGTCCTGAAGTACTTACGATCCTAAATTCTCCGAACATAATTTGTCCCTTAAAGCCAAAATGGTTGAATCACGGTTTTGCAAAGCCCGCAACTGAAAATCGATATCCTCAGAATCAAATACGGATATCACACGACATCGGCTCAGCGCGTCTACATGACCCATGTTAACCCCGCTTCTATGTTTAACTTTATATTTATAGTTCTCCAATTCAAGGGCCCACCTTGCAATTCGTGGGTTAACACTTTTTTTATTTAGAGTTAAAGTGAGAGAACTGCAATCGGTAACTACCGTAAATGGGATCCCTTCCAAATAAACTCTAAATCGGCGGAGTGTGGATATTATGGCTAATGTATCAAGCTCAAATCTATGATATCTTGCTTCTTGAGCCGTAGTACTTTTTGAGAAGTAGGCGACTGGGTGAAATTTCTTATCATTTTGCTTCTGAAGGAGTACTGAATCATATCCCAGCGAACTTGCGTCACAGTGTAATTCTGTTTAACGCTTCGGGTCATAAATTGATAATACTGGGGGAGACGTTAAGCAACGTTGCAACTGGCGGAAAGCATCTTCGCACTTTTCGGATAGGTTGAAGTTTCTAGAATGAGTTAACGAAACGTGTAAAATACGAACACAAACCCAAAAAGGAACATATTTCTTTATTATTCTTTGGAATAGGATACTATTTTATTGCTTTTATATGCGATTCACTTGGTGTGATCCCTTGACCGGTAACTTTATATCCTAGGTACTCTGTTTGCGAGAATGCAAAGCGACATTTTGAAAGCTTAAGTTCAATCCCATTTTTGAAAAGGCATTGTAAGACTTCGCGTAATATCTGAAGGTGTTCGAAAATATTTACACTGGCTACCAATATGTCGTCCATATATACGAGTACAATTATTAGCTTGGCTTCGATGAATTGTCGGAGCACGCGAGTAATAAAACGTTGGAAGACACTAGGCGCATTCTTCAGACCAAAAGGCATTTTTAGAAACTCATACTGTCCGTCTAGTATAACGAAAGCGGTGAAACGTGTTGAACGAGCGGACATTCTCACTTGGTAGAATCCGCTCTTAAGCTCTAGGAAAGAAAAACCTTTTTTTCCTCCTAGGTATTCGATATAATCCTCAATAAGAGAGAGGGGGAAGTTATCACCAATGGTATGCTTATTCAAAGCACGATAGACAATGCACATTCTAGTCTTACCTGACTTTTTCTTAACCAAAACTACGGGCGACGCGTAAGGGGAGTCGCTAGGCTTAATTATACCTCTTATTAATAAGTCCTTAACAATCCCGTTTACTACTTATTTTTCCGCGAAATACAACCGTCGGGAACGACAAAAGGTTGGAGTATCACTTTCCAGTCTTATCTCCATCTCATAATCTACCGACACTACTTGTGATTTGTCGAAGTTCAAATAACATTCTCTTAGCACGGCGCGAATTTGATCTGTTATAAAACGATCTAGTTCTGGGTTAATCTCAATTCCATCTACCGATTCTATCTCTATTTTGAAAATTTCATCGTCGTTTGCATTACGACCCACGTGCATAAGTTTTGATTTCAACCCGGAATCACAATCAAATACAATCCAAGCGACCAACGAACTTTCTAAATCAATCTCGTCTTTAAACTTAACTTTGCTCACGATCGGGCTATCAACATAAGGTTCACTACCCCCTTTGAAATCTTTATCAATAGTGAAAACCATTCTATTATCTACATAAGTTTGAAAGTAAGGGACAACTTGGAATCAGTGAAGGATTTTTATTTAAATTCGCTTCATTGCGTTTAGAATTTACATGTAAACTAATGTTGAAAATCTGAAGTACGAGGGGTGTTCAAACTATTCTCGGTATCGGGATGAAGCTGTGGTTGTATATATAAATTGACTTATTTATCAAGTAATACTATTATTTTAGTGCATTCATGTAAAATTTCATATAAATGTGATTATTAATTCCCGTTTTATCTCTAGTTAAACAGAATCATAATGGCAACATGCATAGGAGTTATTCCATCTGGAATGATTAGAAAAGAACATAACTTTACAGTTTAAGATAACACGTTATCGTACCGTAGGTGTACCAATATTTTAAAATCGCCAAGGCCGTTATAAGTTGAGTAAACTAAATATCTATTCTTGAAAATTTCGGGTAACGTGGACTTCTGAATAAAACTACTTGGACTACCAGTGTCCAAATTCATTAAATTTTGTGCACTTATTTCCACTTAAACCAAAGGCAACGCTTACCACTTGTACTACATCAAGTCTGCTTACAATTTCGTCATCGTCCTCACTATCCTCACGTACAGCTGCAGCTCTGATAGACTTCAACATTTTTGGGCAGTTCTTGTGGTTGTGCAACCGAAACAGGAGCCAATTGGGCGTTTTTCCTTCGAACAGTTTGCGGCAATGTGGCCGTATGCGGAGCAGTTGAAACATCTGATGCAGGTAGCCATAGGTGTAGTAACAGCATTCCGTCCTGAGGTCGCTGCATTTCTTAAAACGGCTGATGGTTTGGCCACTCTCCTTTTCTCATAGCGGCAAAAGTTGCCTTAATTCGGCAATTGTCTTTGTGGAATAGAGGATGGATACATTTGATTGTGAATCACCGAGGCCATCAATTATAAACCCCAGAAGTTCAGCGTCGTCGATATCAGCATATGCACTTATCTCCTGCATTGAAAGAACGTAATGCAGCAGGGATTCATCACGGTCTCCCAAACAGAGTCTCCCAAGAATCCACTCAAACGGTCCTTAGTAGCACCTTTGCGGTTCCTTGCAAGAGTCGACGTGCTGAAAGATATCTGAATCATTCACCACATCCAAGAGACAGCACGACATCTTCAAAGTCCGTTATCCACTTGCGGACACTGTAGGAATTGTCACCGGTAAAGGAGAGGATCGCGTTTTCGACGTCGGAGAAATCAACCTGCCGCCTCGGGGTTTCTATCTCCGCTAGCTCCTTCCTTAATTCCACAATATGCTTCCTTCTAAGAAGTCGCTGAAGTTCTCTTTCTTCTGCATCAGTCTCGGAGGATATCTGATTTTCCTGATGTGGAGCATTTTCGTAAGTGCTGTCACCTGAAGGGTCGGACGTATTCCTTGCCAAAGTCGGAGGGATGTCATCAGTTGCTTCGGGAGCGTCATTTTCATTAGCGCCGGAGGGTTCGGTTGTGAGCACATCGGAAGTTCCATTGGTGAGGTTATGTTTCCAGCGGTGAGCTCCGCGGAGGTATGCGCAACTGTAGCAGTGGAAGTATCGTCAACCGAAGGGTTATCGGTTGACTTCTGCACTGATCTGGTTCTTACCAGGGTGGATGATGCGCTGGTTCCAGCTGAAGGCGTGTTCTAAGGCACGTTTACATCGCCGGCTTGTTTCCACTGCCCGTAACACTCCCCTTCCGTAGTTCCACCAGCGGATCCTCATCCTCAGAGGAAAGAAGGTCGAGTATTGCCAGTTTGGCCGCTGGCTTCTCATAGACTCCGCTCTGTACAAATGCACTTCGTACCCGACCGTCTGGTGATATTTTTGTTTCCTTTTGGTCAGGTATTTCTCGGCCTGTTTTTGTCCACGATAAGGACGATGTCCCCTATCGCTACTGGCTTAACAGGCGTGAACCACTTTGAGCGCTATGTTATTTTAGGTAAGTATTCTCGTCGCTGAATACTGCAAATGGCTTCGATCCACTCAAAGACCCCAGAATAAAATGATTGGGAGTAAGCGCCTAATGATCTTCAGTTCCGATGGGGATGTAAGTCAAAGGTCGTAAATTAACTATACTTTCTGCTTCCATCAGCATACTTTCATACGGTCTTTACAGAACGCACAATTCTTTCCCAGCTGCCGCCCATGTGTGATGATCCTGGAGTGGTGAACTTCCACTTAGTGTTCGTCGAAATGAAGGTACCAGCCAATTATTCTTTATTTACGTTCTTCAACGCTTCTCTTAGCTCTCGTTCAGCTCCCTGAAAGTTTGTTGCGTTGTCACTATATTTGCGAGGGCTGTCTGAAAAGTTTCCGACCGCAACGTAAAGATAGCTTCACTCGTCAGTAAAAGCTAGTGAATGCTAGTTTTGCACCTTTTGACAGTTACTGACCGAAGTTTCAGTCATTTTGGATGCGCAGTTTTTAGTTGAAAGTCGTTTGAGAGAGTATATGTGAGTGTTTTTTGTGAAAATGTAAAAAATTGGGTATCGAGCTGTTATTAAATTCTTGTTTTTAGGCAATACGCCTACGCAAATCAAAAATGGGTTGGACTCTGTGTATGGGGACTCTGCACCATCATTTACCACAGTGAAATTTTGGGCAGCTGAATTAAGAGCTGTAAGAGCGTGGGAGATGATGAACGTTCGGGATGTAAAAAAACTGCCGACCGCCGAATTAAAGTGAGAGAGAGAGTAGAGGTTATGAAAATGTCCAAAGAACGTGTTTGTTACATATTAAATCCAGATTTAGGCATGAGAAAGCTGTCCACGCGTTGGGTGCCGCGTTTGCTTACGTTAGACCAAAAACGTGTTCGAATGAACATTTCCAACGCTCTGTTGGCGCAGTTTAGGCGCAAGAAATCCAAGTTTTGGCGCCGATTAATTACTGTAGATGAAACGTGGATACACCATTATATGCCCGAAATAAAAATTCAGTCAAAACAGTGGACTGCAAAGGGCTAGCCGGCTCCAAAAAAAAGCATAAACTGTTTTTTTGGCTGGGAAAGTGATGGCGACTGTTTTTTGGGATAGTAAAGGAGTAATCTTAATCGATTATCTTCAAAAACGAAAATCATTACAGGGGCATACTATGCATCATTGCTTGCCAAGCTGAAGGCAGAAATTGCGGAAAACGGCTAAATTTGCAGAAAAAGAAAATCCTGTTTCACCAAGACAACGCGTCGTCTCACACCTCAGCGGTTGCCATGGCGAAAATCCATGAACTACGGTTTGAACTGCTTGACCATCCACCTTATTCAACAGATCTAGCCCCAAGCGACTTCTTTTTGTTCCCTCATCTAAAAACTGCCCTCGAAGGACAGAGACTTTCGTCAAACGAGGAGGCAATCAACTTCGTAAACAATTATTTTGCAGAGAAAAACGCCAAGTACTATTTGGACGGGTTAGAGAAACGGGAGCATCGCTGGGAGAAGTGTGTAGAGTTACAAGGAGACTATTATATGTATGTAGAAAATATGTCTTGTATCATTGTCCGGTGGGAGACTTTTCACACAACCCTCGTATATCTCCATAGGTGTTCCTCGTCCTGCTATAAAGTTGCGAAGTGAAAGAATGCAGGAGTCAGTTGTCAACTTGTGCGCGATTTCGATATGGACTGATGGTCAAGCATGTGAACAGAATACATCATCTTTTTTCAGTCCTACGGCCTCGGGTTACGTGCATTGCCCCGAAATAGTCAATTTCCAAGAGAAAGGCCTGCAGTGGTAAGTAAGCCGTGCGGCAGGTAGTTGCGCCAGGATTGGTTGTTGTGGTTGAGCCTTTGCAATTTTGCACTTCTGGCAGGATTTTTTTTATAGCCCGGAGAGCTGCTCTCATATGGGAAATGTGATACCGTTGACGAAGCTCGTTGATTACAGGTTCATTATTCTGATGATCACGAACATCGGGTATAATTAGAGTCTTAATCCGATGTGTCCTGGGTAGAATAACCGGGTGCTTGACGTGATCGCTCACTTCCTTTGCGAGGCTGATCCTTCCGTTAGCGCGAATGATGCCATTGCTGTATAGAAATGGACAGAGATTGAAAATAGGGCTGCTTTTCTGGACACGTTGATTCGCTTTCAGATCCGCCAGTTCCTCCCGATATGAGCTGCTTTGTGCTTCTTTAAATAAGAAGTTCTCTGCCCGACGAAGCTCTTTCCGTAGGAATAATCCACCGAGCCTTCGAAGTTTAACTTCCCTTTTTAGATTGTGGACGTACCGGAGAACGTAGGCGATGCTTCTAAGCAGCAAACTAAGGTCGGATATGTCGTTAAAGTTAAGTACGCTTTCTCGATATTCCGCATGATGAAGATTAACGAACTGCGTTTTTAGTTCTTCGCTGGTGGGCTCTTTTTGTACAGGCTCCCGTGGCCTATATTTGGCTGGTCTCCTCAGAAATTCAGGTCTTGTAAACCAACGACTAACCGCATTAAATTTCGGAAACTTCTGCCACTTGGTCGCTTCATCCGTTATGTTCTCGTTTGATGGGACCCAACGTCAGTCTGGTACTTCAGCGGAATCCAATATTTCGCTGACGCGGAACGCGATGAATTTTCGATACCTTCTGTGGTCTGACCTGATCAAAGAAAGAACGGTTTTAGAGTCTGACCAAGGGAACCTCTGTGAGAAAACGATAGCATTTTGCGAAGCGTGCTGCAAGAACTGCTGCCTGCAATTCAAGCTTAGGAAAAACAGAGATTTGATTGGGGCTACTCGGGTTTTTGATCCGATTAAGGAACACTCCGTTGATCCATCGGTGGAACTCCTAACGTATTCTACAGCAGCAAACCCGTTCTCGCTAGCGTCGATGAATATGTGCAGTTGTGTTTCGGATCCCCAAAAACCAGCTACGTAGCATCTCGGTATTACCAATCTTTCCACGGCAGGTAATAAGTGCACCCACTTCAACCACTTTTCTTGTTCGGCATCCTGAATGTTCGTATCCCACTCGATTTTTGAGCGCCAGATCTCCTGTAAGAGTATTTTCACATACATACATAAGAAAATGCCCTAACAATCCTAAGGGATCAAATATAGCCATTACTCTTTTTAAGACTTCGCGTTTTGTGGGACGATGGGACCCTACGATGATCTTGGTTTGATTTGGGTTAGCAGTGAGCTTGTAAACAAGGCAATCTGAAGAGATGCGCCACCACATTCTGAGCACCTTTTCGGTTCCTAGCTCGATGTCCACGTTCAGGTTCATTTGCTCCATAGGTTCAGAGTTTAGTGCTCTAATAACTGCAGGAGAGTACAAAACCCAATTCCGAATATGAAATCCTCCTTCTTGATGTATGTATCGAACTTCTTGCACCAATTTGGTCGCCTTTATTGGTATCGGTACACTGTCCATTAGGTCGTCGACATAGTGTTGGCGTTCTTATTTTTGACTTACTGCTCTGAGCTAGGAGAGCTGGTCGCTCCAAATGTCATCACTTTCATAACGTAAGTATCTGGCTCTTCCTCCTCACTTTGGCCCACAGAAATCTTTGATAGTGCTGATCCGTTTCAATTATCTCTACGAGTATTTAATGGAACATTTTCTTATTGTCTCCAACAATAGCCACTTTGTATTCCCTAAACTTGAAGAGAACGGAAGTTAAAGATGTAAAGAGGTCAGGGCCTTTGAGCAGAACAGAATTCAGTGAGATTCCTTGATCTTTCGCGGCTGCGTCCCAAACTATTCGTAATTTCCATGGCTTGTTGGGGTTGCGTATTGGAAATATCGGAAGGTACCAAGATTCATAACGTTTATCGATTATCTCCTTGGGTGAAAGCTTGCGAGCATAGCCTTTCGAAACGTACTCTTTTATTTGCTCATCCAGTGATTCTGCTAGGGCTAGTTCACGACGCATTCTTCTTTAGAGACATTTCAAGCGTTTCTTGGCCATGGGAAAACTATTCGGAAGACGAATATTATCAAACTTCCACAGTAGAGCCGTTTCAAATCTACCAATTTTGTCTGAGTTTGATGCGCCAAAATCTTCCGCGCTTATGAATTGGTTTATCTGCCGTTGCAACGTTGCATCGTTGCACTCAGAGACATGGCGACTATAATTGTTACTAAGGTTTTCAGACCCTCTGGAATAGCTGCCATGCACAACCCACCCAAGACGTGTTTTGGTGGCGACTGGTTCTTTGGAACCTCTCTCTATGGATTTCAGCGGAAGCGCAAGCTTCGCGTTGTTAAGCCCTATTAACAGTCGCGGTGTCGCCTCGTTGTAAGACTCAACGTGGAGCCCTCTTAAGTGTTCATACTTACTTTGAAACTCGTGAAGGTTAAGCAGTTGGGGTTGTGCTTGAGATCTGCAGATTAAATATTCTCGAATTCTGTAAATATCTAGAAGTGTTTCCAGTCCACTTCAAACATAGGGGATGTGGAGTACTTGCAACTTTTAGCTGTTTGGCGATTTCATCGTCCAACAGGGTAACAGAATAGCCATCATCTAAGAAGGCGAGAGTGTTTATCTGAACTCCTTGGCCGTACAAGATCACCGGAACTACGTGGAATAAGATAGAGCTGGTAACGTCATTGCCTTTAGCACTAAATTTAGAGTGTAGCGAAACGGTCCCGACGCTTTCAGGCTTCGGGTCCATGTCCTGTTTGTCCTTATAGAGTAAAGGGTGGTGTTTGAAACTGCACCCATTCTTTCCGCAAAGAGACGTCGAAGCACACAACGTGCTTTACCAAACATCACTTGCATTGTCAATGGATTCTTACCTCAGCCCATTTCCTCTCGCGGCTTAGCTGCTGGTACTACTTGCAAACGGCGACCGATGCACAGTTTCCACTGCATGTGCAATACCCTTTATTGGTAGCTGAAGCCGTACCGGCCTTGGCTCTATAGTGGGCGTTTACAAAGCCCTTTCCTTTTGTGTTTCGGCTACGATGCTTATTTTCCCCAGATGACGAACGTATAGCTGGAACGATGACTTCAGCCGTAGCTTCCGCTATCTCATATATCCATTTATTAAAATGTGAGAGAGTACATGTATGTAGTTAAAGTTTTCTTATAGGATCCACATAAAACGTATAGCAGCAGGTAACTTATCTGAAAGCTCTCGCAACAGCGTTGGGTTGTTCAAGTACTCCACCAACCCAGTAGCTTCAATGGTAGCACAAAGATGTTGCACTGCCAACGCAAAATTAACGATTGCTTCACGTGTTTCTGCTTTGGGTGGTGGTGTATCCTGCACCTTTTTGAGCAAGGCATGTATTATTATTTTATCTGGCCTCCCATATAGCATCCCCAGTGTTTCAAGAACTCAGTGGACATAATTGGGCTGCATAAATAAAGGTCTCACTTTAGCCAGAGCATCGCCGGTTATGGCTCTATTCATCCTAATCATATTCTCCTCTTTGGTGAAACCACAAAGTTCATTGCTTCTGTTAAACTCCGAGATGAAGAGCGGTAATTCCTCTGGATTTCCGTCAAAGCGTCGGAGATCACGGGCTAGCAGTTGGCGCGCCGCCATCTGGTTTCTACTTAAAGATCGAGCATGAAATCCATTTGGGACAATAGCAGAAGCAGGTACTCGGGAAACGAGAACATTGGCTCTGTGGTAAGGCACTGGATACATGAGGAACCTGTCTGGATACTAAGGAGTAATGTTGATCCTGCGGCGGCTGGAAGCGCCGAGTTATAAGCGCACTGAGATAGAGAAATGCGATTCTCTAAAACTGATATATCTACATTAGCATCCTGTGTAGATTGCAAGCACTTCCAAGTTTTAGTTCAACGCAACTAAGTGCTTACTGTATACTAAATTAATTTTTTATAATCTACCGAAATTACTTTATTTATTTTATTTTTTGTATGATTACAAAATTAATTAGTTAAAGACAAAAATACGAGTATTCACAAGCCGCTTCACATTTTATCCAAGAAAAAAAGCCGCCTTCCAAAATGGCTGCTGACCTCACCATTCTTCGGGTGGTACTCCTGTTTTTTAAAGGTGCGTTTACATCGCCGGTTTTAGGGCTTGTTTCCACTGCCCATAGCAGAAGGACTTTGATTTAGTTTATTCATTATAACCGATTACCCCACACCTGAAGTTGTAGAATTTTAATTTCTTTATTTATTTCTTTCTTTGCGTGACTCGCCGCTTCAAAAATGTACTTGTTCATCAAAAGAATCTTGAAAATGAAGAAGGAAACGGGAAATAATGTGTCATTCACCAGGGTCCCTTTTTTGAGAGAAAATAGTTGCGGTTGCGCATTCGCGCGGGCCAAGGTTAATACGTACATTTTTTCCCTCCATCTACTACAAATATAAGGTACTACAATCTCTTGTTTTTATAATGCATTATATACGAATTTATGTACATTCATATTGTAAAGCCTATTTTTTGTGTTCTATCCTTACAATTAGCTAAATTGAAACTACAATTTCGAAAATCAGAATAAAGATTAGAAGTAACAAATACGATATAATAACAATGAGTATTAATAATTATAAGCAACAAAACAAAAATATATATTTTTCTGAAAACGCGAAATCAAAAAATAAAAAGAAAATAAACTTTTGAAAATGCTATAAAAAACGTTTTTAATTAGATTTATTGAGCATATTTTTTTCTCCGAACTAAAAATGTATTAAATTATTACAAATACAAATACAATACAATATTTATCAGTATTTTTATTCAAATTTCACTTCATAAAAATTGTCAGTAATTTTAACATTTCTATAGGGGATACTGCGTTTAACTAAACAACATTGAATGGACATTGGCACAATTTTGTAGTCTTTGGTATATATATACATATATATATAAATGTATTCAGAAAATGTGTAAATTTGTGTAATGTAATACAAAGCGTTCAAGAAAAATTCAATTATGTCATGCTGAATCATGCCAACTTAACGAACGTTTTCACTGAATTCATATTTAGAAGAACGATATGTTTTTGGCAGCGCATCGTTCTTTTATTTCCGCCATTGGCTGAGAAAGTTTGTAAAATATGGGTAAGTTGAAAGAAAAATCGAATTTCTGAATTTTAAAACAGTTTCAATAAGCAATTGTTGCTCTAATTTGTTTAATTACATAATTTTGCAAAATGATTTGATTAGTTTCGTTTTTTTTGCGTGCAAAACGAGATCTACGTTCTGTACTTAAAGATGAACTTGATTCTGATACATAAAAATCTTAATTTATCCTTCTAATCGGTAGTCCTTTTGACAAATACCATAAATCTATTTGACTTGTGAATTGTGCTTTTGGTAATCTATATGTCATTTTATACGTGAAGTTGAATCTGGATTTTTTTTTTTTCCGTGGCCTATCAAATATTTGTGTCATGAAACTTAATTTTTGGTATATTGAGAGGCTATTTAATTGGGCTTATTAAACCTGTGTTTTGTTTTTTTTTTTTGCCTTATAGGCAAGCCACGAGGTCTACGAACTGCAAGGAAACATGTGAACCATCGTAGGGATCAGCGTTGGGCTGATAAGGACTACAAGAAGGCTCATCTTGGTACAAGATGGAAGGCAAATCCTTTCGGTGGAGCTTCCCACGCCAAGGGCATTGTGCTTGAAAAAGTGTAAGTGTTGCATTTTTGACACAAATGTTTAGAAAAAAAAAATATATATATATAACTTAGTTAAGAGGGAGACAAAATATTACAACTCGCAGTATATTTTTGTGTTTTTGTGATTCATATATTCAAATCACAGGAGTATACTGTGAGTTGTTAATTTTACTACCAACAGCAAAAGCAGTGAGTGTGTATTGACAATTTGTTCATTTCTGCAATGTGTTTTTGATTTGACAAATTTTTGTTATTTTTCAGCGGGGTTGAAGCTAAACAGCCTAATTCTGCTATTAGAAAGTGCGTCCGAGTGCAGTTAATTAAAAACGGCAAGAAAATCACTGCTTTCGTACCACGTGATGGTAGCTTAAATTACATTGAAGAGAACGATGAAGTTCTAGTTGCAGGTTTCGGTCGTAAAGGTCATGCTGTTGGCGATATTCCCGGTGTTAGATTCAAGGTATGTTACGCGAAAACCATGTTTTGTTTATCGAAAATTGTAATCTTATTTGGTTTTTATAGGTTGTCAAAGTTGCAAATGTTTCCCTACTAGCCCTGTACAAAGAAAAAAAGGAGAGACCACGGTCTTAATTGTCAAGTGATAATTTTCTTTTATATAAAATAAAACCTGAGAATATAAAACTAATGTTCTTATAACATATATCATAAACTTTTACTTGAAGTATCAACAAATCAGGAACTATTAAGTGGAAAAGGGCATCAAAGAAAAATGTTTTCGCTTCATTTATGTTAGTTCTGTCGTCCGCAGGATGTGGGATGTAGCAATATTTTCTTTCATTCTGGATTTCTCTCTTGTTTTTGTTTTAATAGAACAGTGGAATCAAAAACTCAATAGCCCTACATCCGGGAATACGGGTATCTAACCCACTCGAAAAAAAAATCGCATGTAAATTTCCGTTGAAACTATTTGAGTTGTAGGTGATTTTTTTTAAAGGCATCTTGCGATGTGGATGATAAATTAGCTGGGGTTTTACTTAAATTTCTATGTTTATTGTTTCAAATCATATGTATTGTAAGTGTACAACGTAAAACAAAACCCATGTGATGAAGTGAAACTATGAAAAATATTTGTGCTGTTAATTGACAAAGTACGGTTCCATATGGTCGCAGCATACATCATGTACATATCTTCGACCCATAAGCGGCCCTTGCACGATCAATAGTAATGTCATTACAGACAAATTAAATTCATCATTACGTTTGAATCTTACACAATCATAATATTGCCATTACTTGCTTTAGTATTAATTCACTGTTCGAGGAGGAGCAAGTCCACAATTTTGGATGGGCTTCGTAAGATTCTATGAAGGTACGCAACGCTTCACTATCTTCAACACTAACTAAACTAAAAGATTCCGCGTTATCAGTCATGATAAATATACATACGTGTTGCTGCACCGGCTGCATATATCCAAAAGATTAATGACGTAAACACCTTACGCGGTCATTACTATGGATAATACTGAAGGTACTAATGCCTCGAAATCAGAAATTCCGGATTTTCGTAAATAAATATGTACATGGTGGGCTATAATATATAACTAATGGAATAGAATAAAAAAAAATTAATGCATTAGTTGTTTATTTAGGCATTCATTCACCGGAGTGACATTCGACGCCATTTATAAAATCTATGGCCCGCCCATGTTGTATTAGTGCACACTTAAGATACCTAAATTCAATTAAACAAAGCTTGAATGATTGAAGTTTTTAAGGAATTTCATGAATTATTTATGACTTATCATTTTTGGCTTACCGCCATTTGACATTAGGCCTACATACATACATACATGCATGCATATGTTTAGTAATTAGCGGAAAACGCAAAGGATTTGAACAAATTTCCCGCCTTTAAATGAAAATGAAGTTGAATTTATGAAGAAACTATTAATATGATTAAGACACCCAATACCAAGATTTTTCTTTATCGAAAATAAAATTGTTATTTAATGCAGTTATGACCAAAATATTTGTAATATCTGCATGGAGACACATGAAGATGTTCCTTTGGCACTCTTCGCTTTCTCTGAAGGAAAATTTTGTTCCTGGATTTCAAACCAACTTCATATTGTTTGCCACAAAACCCTATGTTCAGATCTACAATTGATTTGACTTTTTATTCCGTTACATTTCTATTTTTTGGAATTTCGGAGACTTGAAGTGTGTTCAATATTAAATTTCTGAAGAGCAAAACAAAAAATTCGTTTTAAGGTTGAAAATACAAAAAGAACTAAGACCGGTAAAGTTAACAACCAAAAATAAAGCGAATCGTTGAGAAAGAGCTTTTACTAGAGCAAAAAAGCTATGTGTAGAGGGGAATTACTGGTAAAAACGCATTTGTTATCAATGTACACGTAATCGAGTGCAATTGACGTCCGAGAGCCACAAAGCTGCCCAATTTATTATATGAGTTGGAACTGGGGTCTAAAGTCTAAGCTATTCGAACACATGAAACCTTATAACTGGGGGTAAATGTTCTTAACCTGGATAAATAAATAAATACAAAAGGACATCAAGATCCATTAAAAAAAAGCTATCGCACAAGTTATAGTAAGACTAGTGACTCAATTGATATAGGATGATTGCACACGATAGCTGGCATTCGGTATCTTAACTTTAAATTATAATAATAAATGAGCGTTCCGAGTGAAATTTAAGGTCAATCTAACATGGAACGGCAAATTTGCCTTCAAATGCAGGTGACAGTTCCATATCTCATACGCCATAATTGGATATTTATGGCGTTTTCGTTTGGGCTTGTTTTTGTGCTCCAGAACACAAAAGTGACAAAACTTTTTCCCCTCAATTTTTCAGAAATAAAATTTTGCTTCTAGTTTTCATTTCAGAATCAAAATTCCTCCCGGATTTTATGTCAAAATGTAGTAACCATATAAATATATATAAACGTCAAATAGTATTGTGTGCCAAACTAGATTTCTGTTTTCGTGCAATCGGCTGTGTTTGGTCAATTTATTATTATGAGTATTCAAATTTATTTAAAAAATAAAAGTCTGAAGAAGTTTTTAGTGTTCCATTGCAACCAAAATCGGAGTACAAAAAAAAAGTTTTTTACCTGCCCAGCGAGAATGCAATTACATTCAATTCCTACTTAAAACTTGTTAATGCTTTCACAAAGATAACCAATTATTAGTATTAAAGAAGATAAAAGAGGATAAACAATATTTAATAGTCAAATTATGTGAACCCTTGTGCTACAAAAGTAAAACCAGATATTTAAATTAAAAGTCAAGCTTTAATTTTGTTGCGAACAATCCTTCAATCTAGCAAAATTCGTGTTGCTGAAAGGATGATTTCGCAGCCTTCGATACATATGTCGACGCAGCCAATCCTAATATCGCCAACAAAATTGAAGTGGTTTGCGTAGTATTACACAACCACATTTACATATTTAGGGACGAAAACAGCGGAGTATTTATTCTACAGGAAACGACTACAGACGATACTAATAACACCGAAAAAATTAACCTGAAAGTAGAAGTGCAATCCGAAATGGTCAACGCGGTATCAGAAAATAAAACTTTTTACTTTTCTTATTTTAATTTAAGAACAAATATGCTTCGTAAAATAACATATCTACCTAACATATTTCATTTGCAAAAACAAAAAAATTCAAAAATAAATAAACAGAATCTTTTGTTGCATGGTTTCCTCCGGCTCATCGAACATTATGTCTGTTTGGTTATTTTTTGTGGTGAAATAGGTACAAGCTGTCAAAATTCAAAGATGGCAGAAAATTCGCTCAGAGAGGGAGAAACTTGCAAGATAGTAAACAAACGCAGTAAACCACATTTGTGTATAAAATGTCAAAAGTCAAGTCAAAACACCAATCACAAGAAATAACAACAAATCAAATAAATTCTTTCGCAGACTAGCTGTTTGCTTTGACAGTTGTTACACAGCTTACCCACAGACATTTTTGAGGCAGAAAATTGCAATTATTTCAATGGAGGGGAAATGTTTATCTCTCTCATCGGCTATCTTTGTTGCAACTTTTTGGAGTAAACAAACAGGGATTTGTAAAAAGTTGTACGAATTTGTACGATATTTCAAGTTAACAAACAGACCTATTAATTCATTCTCAAAATTTACGTTAAACAAAAAATTACATAAAACTATTCCTTGGCATTTATCTTATTTTTTCAGAAGCAATATTTTGCTTCTGGTTTTCATTTCATAAGCAGAATTTCTCCTCTTTATGTCAGAATGTACTAACCCATATAAATATGAACATCAAAGAGTATTGTATGTCAAACCAGTTTTTATTTCAACCAATCCACTGTGTTTGGCATCAAAGTCAACAGAAGTTTTTAGTGTTCCAATAGAGTCCAAAAGGCCCAACTTCCGGAGAGAAATCAATCGAAGATGCCATATATAATACATAAGCTTAATTCACTTCCTACGTCAAATGCACTCAACTAATCTCAATTTCGATAATACGGTACTGTAATTGTACAAAATAGCTTCGAACAAAACGCGCATCGGTTTCAATAAAAGGAAGTTCCCTCAGTGGTTCATGGATTTTCAAAGTTATTAGTTTCGGTTTTTTCTCTGAAAAATAAAAAATATATATTTCTTTTGTACCCAAGTTGTCCACAGTAGTAGAAGTCATAGATAAACTAACGTAGATGTTAAACTTTCCAGATATTGGAAAATCAAAACCGGTTTTCTTCTGATCGCCTCCATCCGTGTGACCCTCTTTGTGAATACGTGTGAATTGTCATCAATGGCAATTTCCCTCCTATTTTACACAAAACACGCCCATTTTATTTAAAAAAAACGTCATCGACATTACACACACGCGTCATTCTAGCAACTTTACTTGTAAATTGCTCTCATTCTAGCAACTTTGCTTGTAAATTGCTCTCATTCTAGCAAATTCTGACAATTTATAGATATGGTAGAAATGTTAGTGCGTAAGTTAAGGGTTTGCAAAAATATTAGTAGAGTTTGCCATCCAGGTTAGTTCATCTATAATAGAAGTATTCGAACAGCAGAACGGAGGTTAGCGAGTTCGATTCCCGGCAGATGCGAATTCTTTTTTGTCGGACTTTTCCTTTAAAATTTAAAAAAGATTAAATAAAAACAATTACAAACAAAGCTATAGTCAAATAAGATCAAGTGATGAAAGCAGGCGGGCGTTCTGCTGTGCTAATAACTGACAAATCAGCTAATATTAGGGCTGGTAGATCAGGCCACATGTCATCGCTGGCTAGTGACGTTACCTCAAAGAGGAGAAGGATGGTCATCCCAACTCCTAAATTGATGAAACACCGAAAAGCTTTCAAGTGAAGTGATACATAGGGCACATACAAAATCATCGGCAGCAGCAGAAAATGACCAAATGCTCGTAGATTTCATTCATAGTCATTCGCGTCAAGTTTGCGGTAAGTTTATTTAACGCTGCGGTAAAGTTATTTTACGTCGCGTTGTAACCGCGACGTTAGAAGACGTCAAACAAACAAAGAACGATCATCACCGCATTTTGTTTTAATAGTTTTGCATTACCTGCCAAAATGTCATTTCATTTAAATTTTTCCCAATAGTTTCCCATATTTCGGCCTTTAAAACAATGTTCTTATAATTTTTATCACTCTGGTCGTATAAACATGGATATTTACACACAAATTCAATTAATATTTCCATTGTTTCACAAAAACCACCAATATCATCACCACGTTGAAATGCAGGATTTGTATTTTAACACATCACCGCGTTTCACCGCCGCTCTATGTGACAGCTTCTATGATTTCAATAGATTACAACGCAACGGTGAAACGCTGTTTGAATCGTTTTTTTGTCATGTAGGTTCCAATTAAAACAAGAATTATAAGAGATAGAATTAAGGTGTAGTTAATTCGTGAAATTAAAGTGTCAATGAAGGAACGTGACCAGGCATATCGGCAGTGGAAACGTTTCCGGGTGGAAGAACTTCATCAAGTTTATAAAAACTTGCGAAATTGTGTTGCTGCCTTACATCAAAAACGTTATAAGTTCTATTTTTATGACTGGAATTTATCCTTACCTAGGGAAATTGGCGAAAATTAAACCTATCCCTAAGAACTCCGTAGGTGATGAACTTATACCTAAATCGATCCTTATGTTGCTTTCTAAAATATATGGAAGGATTATGCATACACTTTTAGTGACTTTTTTATTCGCAACAATTTGCTTCTTGTAACTCAATCAGGCTGTACGACTGTTGACATAAGAGATAGACTTGACTGTTACTCGTATAACTGTGATGCCGAGACGAAAACTACTATAATTATTTACTTTCGCGGCTAATAGCTTTTAAAACCAGCACACGTTTCGCCAGCGAAGTTCAATTATCAATCCACTGGCGATTAACAAATTTATTAATTAAATTTGATGTTGATAGGTATTGTGATATTTCTTTGTGATTGAAAAGGACATAAGCTACGAGTATTGTGAGCATTATGGAAAAAAATGAAGCTATTTTTAATACAAGTTCAACTTTAACAGTTATAAAACATTTATGTTTTGAAAAGCGATTGTTACGAGTTTGGCAAACAATTTAATTGAAAGCTTAGAAAGAGTGTTACGAGTTTATTAAAATATATGACTTTTCTGTGGTTGTCCTTATTTTCCTTATTTTGTTCGTAAAGTTTTAATTTCTCTGTTTTTAGCTTTCAGATCTCGGTGTTAAGGCAGAGCCGTAATAGGCGAAAGGATCGGTATGTATACGTACGTAATCGTGCAAATACAAGTAATTTGTATCCTGCTTTCGTAATGCCGAATTGCTCAGTTTGATCGAGTTGTCTTTCACTTTTGCGACCGGGATCGCTAACCAACTGGTTACTATTTGCAACTACAAAAACTGGTTTTTCTTGAGGGAAGAGAATTAATCTCTTTAGTAAACATTATTATTATGAAGAACAAGGCTTATTTGATTACAATTTTATTTTAAGATTCGAAGAAACGAAAGAAAACAACAATGACAATAGTAGGGGCTTTATAATTTATTATTTTCATTAATTTTTCACAGATGATTAAAAATAATTCTCGCGAAGAAATACACATACACAAAACAAATGAAAACTTTCTTTGCAGGTGGATACGTTTTCAAAATCCTGTTATGGGCAATTTGTCTATTTGAAGTAACTTAACGAAACTTTTCGTGGAGTTCTGACATTAGCTTCAATTTACTTTCGTTAATTATTGCTCAGCCTTTATGCTCTTGGTCCTGTTGAAACTCTTTCATTGAATAGTATTCGATGTTTTTCGCATTTCTTTTTAAGTCGCTCATTAGATTTGTCCTGTGTCGGAAAACTGTTTCTGAGCAGGAGTTTCCTTCCAAGAGTGTATTACGCCACAGTTGCAGTTCTTAAACTCGCGGTATTGGCTTTATTTTTCTTTGAGCTGTTGGTTTTTCTGCACTTTGGGCGATATCGTTCGGAAAACTTCGCTGACTGGTACGCGGTATTACCGCTGTATCTGGTTCAATAACATCGGTTTGGACCGCTACCAGTTGCAGATATTAGGTACTATTTTATTTCCAACTTTCTTCTTTTTTATTTTGCATTTTAGGTCGATCCATACCTGAAAAAGTGTAGAAATTAAAACTGAACATAAAAATTTTATGAATGTTCGTCAGATTTGTATCGTAAATATCGTAAAGGGAACTGCAAAACGCGCTTTGATATTTGTTTTGCTTTTGCCGTTGATTTGTTCGATTTGAAGCTAGATAGTACATTATGATGTAATGTATTTACTCCGAATGGGTAACCATTCGATTATTATATTATGGTTTTCTTGCACAAATTAGTAGTTTTTGTTGGGTTTTCTTTAATTTATTTACTAAAACACATTGTTTGGAAAGTTATTTCTCCTAGTTAACTTTTAGTAAAAATAAAAAGAATAAATTTCTACTCTACCTCGTGAAACGAATTGATAGATTAGAAATTTGACGAAACGACACTGTAAATACAATCGCTTTATTCACTACAATTACAATTTACAATTCGATCCCTTTTCTCAATCGCTTTTCTTTTACTTAAGCCACTTTATCACTACTCGTAATTCACATTTCAAATTCCACTTTAGAACTGACTTTCACTTCTTGTGGGACGGTAACATTTATACTCCCCTGACATCTTTCGAGAAAGTTCTGTACTATCCAGCGTTCCATATAAATTCCCATTTTGCCAGAATATTCGCTAAAAGTTTCCATTCCCCAATGGTTTAGCCTTCTGCTATTTAAATTTGCTATTCAACTATAGACGATGCTGTTCACTTTTTAAGTGGTTATCACAGCACTTTATATGCCATTTCAACGACCATCGCAACACGACATTTCGTGTTGCAAATTTCGAGTTCTTGCTTTTGACGCAAGTTATCTTAAGTTCGATAAAAAGCATATTAAAGAACACGCGCGCGCACTCGAGACTGTGATTTGGCCATTTCGGCTGCGTACCAGTTTTGGAAAAAAATCCTTTTGGGACATCAAGATTTTGCTCCATCAACTAAGCCAATCAAATTGTTGATCTTCAACACTTACAACTTAAAAATACTTCCATTTCCATGTAGGTGTCACCGAAATTGCGATTTGTAGAAAAATTAAGAGCTATCAAAGAAATTGTTCACAATTGCCGTTAACAATACCGATTTGTCAACCAAAAATTTCTAATTGATAAACCTTCACAATGGATCAACACAACACTTTTCCAAAAATGAAATAACAAGTATCAACTATCAATTGGTAGTTGATCTTCTCAATAGCCTCCTGTATTAAATTTCGTACAATAATGATCCTGTTCAATGCCCTTAAAAGTACGCAACCAGGATATACTTATGAAAAGAATCAAGTTTCCGGCATCTAACAGATCTAATTGATTCATTCACAGACTTCGTGCTTAACATCAGAGAGGCAGTTTAATATCGCTGGCATATAGTACGTCTTTGGAGCTCACTTCCATATACATAACTTACGAGAACAAAATGACACACGAAAATTTAAAAGTGTACTTCAACCTTTCCTTGGGAATCAAAACGACGAACTCTTACCAATCCTTTCCTTTTTTAAATGAATTCGAATAAATTTGAATTAATTTTAGTTTTTCCATTAAAAATTACATCGTAATTTAAATTGAAAACAATCATACTGTAATATTATTCCTTTTTCTTAACTTAACTCCCTCTGTTGTTTCTCTATTATAAAAAATGCCACGTTTACGCAATTAAGGCGGCTGCATAACTAACTGGTGGCCGAAGATATTGTTGAGGATTACGGTGAGTACTCTGAAATCGAAGAAATGCACTCGCTGCCGCCGGAACACATGCTACCGATAACATTGGGCATCCGGCTGCTGTTGATATCGCTGATGCGGTAGTACCCGCTGTCGTACCCAGTGCTATGTCTGCTGCTGTACCCGATGCTATATCTGCCGCCATACCCGATGCTATACCTGATATTCCGCCCGCTTTTGCACCTACTGTTAGTAGACCCGCTTCCACGGAAAACATATCGAATGATGAGGCACGCCAGCTGAGGGAGCAGCTGATCATTTTACGAATACGTCGTGAAATGCTCGAGCTGCAATAGCAATTCCGACTTATGGAAGGGAGTGTTTGCCAAGTGTCAACCGGGTAACGTGTGCACTTCGAAGAACTCTATGCCGCAGTCCCAAAGTTTTCTGGAGACGACCACCATGCCATAACCAAGTGGTTCGCACAGTTTGAAAATTATGCGGCTACAATAAAAAAGAGCAGTGACGTTGCCTAATAAAAAGCGGGGGCAGAGCATATTTACTGGTCTTATCGTAAACATCTTCAGATTACAGCCTCTGAGTGGTTGCTACGATTTGACCAGTTACAAATTGCCGGTCATAGGTCTTGTTGGCGGCTGAACCACCGGTAGTCCATACCAGGACTTAAATCACGGTACCATGGGAGTCAGGAGCCCCCCGGATCTCGGTCCGGGCCTGACTTGTTAGAGGTAGGCCCCCTTGTGGGAGCGTCATGGTGGCTGTGGTTTAAACCCAAATCGCGGGAACGGGTCTAACCCATTGTAGAGTTGCAAAAAAGTACTGGGTGCTGTGACCCTAAGAACAGTAAGAGGTTTTAGGTCGGCCTCGACTCATACCAAGGGTGGAACTTGTGCCTCCAATACAGTTCCGAATTGGTATCAAAGGAATGACGGAGAGCGATGGCAAGGCGTATCCTTGCTCCCTGTGGATGTATGGGCATCTCGTAAACATAAGGTCTTATGACAGGTGGTTTACGTTAAAAATCATGGAACGTTCTGTCCAACTTGGGACTAATGGAATACAATCCCATGAACACTAGCCTAATAAAGTTATTTAAGCGTACCGTAACATGTTAGAAAATTTATCGCCAATTAAAGTTACGTACATTGAAGCAGTCTGAGTCCTGTTTGAGCTACGTCGTGGCAATGCAAACCATAGCAGCAAAATCCAATCTAGAGGAACAGGAGTTAGTTGACACTATTATCGATGGGATTTAATAGAAGCTAACTGTTGTCGTGATATTGACAACTACAAATTCAGATTTTGTAACGAAGATTAAATGAAACAGCAACACAATTAGTTGGTTATCCACCGTTACAAAATTCCTATTTTTATTGAAGATATTAAATTCAATTTATACATATTCTTAAATACATTCATACATAATACATACTTTTAGTTTTTCTTTTATTTGCACTTTTATGTTTTTTAATTTTATTCGCTTGTATCGGTCTATTTTCGATTTTCAGCTACCTTTGTTCTTCGTTTTTTGTTGTTGTTGTCATGATGACAGTACTTTTGAGCCAACTGCCATCTCTTCTACATCTTACGCTCCAGGCTCGAAAGATGTAGAGAATTTTTCAACCTCGATGTCAGGGTTGCTAACACTCCCCCTTGGTAGGTCCATCGCCTGTGGTCCTAATTCCTTTTTAGGTCTGACGTCGAGGACTGCCAACTTCACGGCAGGTCTTTCATAAATGTTTGTCTGGGTTTTAACAAAGGCACTGCGCACCTGACCATCCTTCGACAAATTGATTTTTATGATTTTTCCCTTTTGCCAGGTGTTTCTTGGAGTGTTCGGGTCCACAATAAGGACTATATCTCCTATTTCAAGTGGTTTAACGTTGGAATACCATTTAGTCCGGCGTGTAATTGTAGGCAGGTACTCCTTTATCCAACGCTTCCAAAAGCTCTGTGCATACTGCTGTGATGTCATCCAACTCCTTCTGAGCACAACCCCATCGTCTTCGAAACTTACCGGAGGCTTCATTCCACTGGAAGATCCCAGAAGGAAATGATTCGGTGTCAGGGCCTCATCATTTTCACCTTCTATAGGAATATATGTCCGTGGTCAAGAATTGACAATATTCTCAACTTCCATAAGCATACTGCGTAGCAACTCGTCAGTCGGATTTCTGGTTGGCATTATCTTATACAACACGGACTTAACGGACCGAACTAGTCGCCCCCAACTCCCACCCATGTGAGGCGAAGCCGGTGGGATGAAGCTCCACTTTGTAGTGCTAGAAGTGAATTCTTCCGCCATTGCATCCAGATTTAGATCTTTATATCCGTCCCTTAATTCACGTTCGGCTCCTTGAAAATTCGTACCATTATCGCTGAAGATCTCTAAGGGGTTTCCGCGTCTAGCAATGAAATTTTGTAGAGCTAATATGCAAGAATCGGTAGAAAGCGTATAGGCAATTTCTATATGGATGGCTCTTGTAGTTAGGCATGTTAGCAATACTCCCCATCTTTTTTCTGTACGCCTTAGTACGACTACATATAGAGGGCCAAAATAGTCGATCCCAACATATGAAAATGGGCGACAAAAGGATGCAAGTCGCGCTGAAGGAAGATCAGCCATCATTGGTGGTTGGGGTACTGCGTAATTGTTTCTGCACGCTTGACAGGATCTTCGTACACTTTTTAAAGCGGTTCTTAGGGAGGGAATATGAAATTTCTGTCTAAGCTCATTTACGACGGTCTCGTGATTTTGGTGCTTATATCGAGCGTGGTAGTCCATAATTATTAGCTTTGTGAGAGGATGACTCTTAGAAAGGATAATAGTATCTTCCATAGCTGTAATCGGTGAGCGTATTCTACTTCTTGACTTCAGAATCCCATTCGCATCTATGTATGGGCATAGCTTATATATTTTGCTATTTTTATCCACTTTTTTGTGAATCAGTAGATCTACAATCTCATCCTTAAAGGCGCTAGACTGTGCTTCTTTTAAAATCGCTCTTTCGGCAGATTGAAGCTCAATTTGTAAGGGATACTTGCACGTTGTTCTCTGGCTATGTTTTATTGATGAGAGCAGGTTGTTTATGTACCGAAAAAGGAAGGCTGTACTTCGAAGCAGTCGATTCCATGATGAAAACTTTTCAAAATTGAAGAGGTTTGCTTTGGTTTGCATGTGAACACCGACAAACTGCGTTTTTATTTCCTCGTTTGTAGTCTCTTTTCTAATGTTTTCATGTGGCCAGTTTTCGTAGGATTCATATAAAAATTCTGGCCCTTTTTACCATCTACTTGACTCTTTAAAGTTCGGGGTTCCTTTCCATTTTGTACCCTCGTCTGCCACGTTCGATTTTGTGGGTACCCAACGCCATTCAGCAAGATCTGTATGGTCAAGAATCTCACTTACGCGAATTTTCTATACTTTCTATGATCAGAGCGGATCCAACATAAAACATTTTTTGAATCAGACCAAAAAAACCTCTTTTCAAACCTGATAGTATGTGACTCTGCTATAGTGCGGGCTAGTCGGGTTCCGAGAACGGCTGCTTGTAGTTCTAGCCTAGGAATTGAAAGAAGCTTTAGAGGCGCTACTCTAGTTTTGGACGCAATTAATATACATTCTATCGACTCGCTTGAGCTAGACCTTAAGTATGCCAAAGCGGCGTAGCCATTTTCGCTCGCATCGACGAATATGTGTAGCTGTTGTTCTAACGAACTGTTTATGTTTGTGGTTCTGTAGCATCTTGGTATCTTTACCTTTTCAACTTCGGGCAACAGACGGACCCAATGCAACTATTTCTCAAACTGTTCGTCTTTTATTTGTTCGTCCCATTCGATTCCGGTTCGCCATATCTCCTGTAATAGGACTTTTAAAAACATTAAATAATCTCCCAGAAGACCAAGTGGATCAAAAATAGTCATCAACATTCTTAAAACTTCACGTTTTGTTGGGCGATATTTTCCAGAAAGAAGAGCAGCAAGTTTTTTGTTAGAACCCACCTTATAAATAAAGGTATCTGTGTTGGTACACCACCACATTCCAAGAACCTTTTCTGTTCCTAATTCCGATTCAACATTCAGGCTAATCTCATCAACTGGATTAGATTGTAACGCTTTTCGAACCGCTTTGCTGTTTGATATCCAATTTCTTATTAAAAATCCCCCCTTTTGGTGTATAAATCGGATTTCATTTGCAAGCTTTAAAGCTTCTTCCTCTGTTTCAGCGCTGTCCATTAAGTCATCAACGTAGTGGTTTTGATGGATGGCTTTTACTGCTCTAGGGAACTCACTTTCAAATTCATCAGCATTTCTATTTTTTACAAACTGTGCGGTGCAGGGAGAACATGTCGCTCCAAATGTCATCACGGTCATCATATACACTTCAGGCTTTTTTCCCCACAAGAACCTTTGAAAATGCTGGTCTGCCTTTCTTATCTGGATCTGGTGAAACATTTCCATAATATCAGCACATATAGCAACTCTGTTCTCTCGAAACTTAAAAAGAACTGACGTAAGTGGTGCAACTTCATCTGGTCCCTTAAGAAGCACGGAATTTAGTGAAACCCCTTGAACCGCTGCAGCAGCGTCCCAAACAATACGAAGCTTTCCTGGCTTATTTAGATTTTTCACCGGAAATATAGGTAAATACCAGCAATTTTTTCTTTCGCTTAGTTCATCTTGTGAAAGTTTTCTGGCGTAACCCTTTGCTAGGTACTCCGATATTTTAATATCGAGAGCGTCTGCAAGCTCTTTATCTGAGCGCAATCTTTTGATCAAACAAGCGTGTCGTTTCTTTACCATAGGGAGGCTGTCGGGAAGATTGACATTATCAAATTTCCAAAGCAGAGCCGTCTCAAAGTGACCATCTTTTCTACAGGTATGAGTATTTAGTAAATCTAAGGCCCTTTTGTCATCATTAGACATCAGCTTGTGCGTAGGATTGGAAATCCCTAAATTGTCAATATATATGAATGACTTAACTAGCTTTTCAAGATTTGCGTTGGAATATTGGGTTTCACACTCACAAGTGTAGAAGCTATGCTGGATATTCTTCGCTGCTCTTTTTTTTTTCTGTTCTCCAACTTCTCCATGTATTGTCCACCCCAAACGTGTTTTAGCGGCAATTGGCTGCCCAACCGAACCTTCTTACATTTTAATGGCAAACCAAGCTTAGCGTTGTTAAGCCCAATCAACAGACGCGGCCTTGCCCGCGTATACGACTCGATTGGAAGACCTCGCAGATGCTGGAATTTATGTTGTAGCTTTGATACATTAATTGTTTGCGATGGAAGCTGAAGGCCATCCACAGTATGAACGTTGCTTAGTAGATGTTTGTAGGCGCTGTGTCCTGTGCTTGAAATTCGAATATTTATAATTTGGGAATCATGTTCATACCTGTGAGTGTCCCCGGTCCATTTTAAGTGAAGTGGGTGTGGAGTGCCTCTTATATTCAAATTTTCCGCAACTTCTTTGTCTATAAGACTGACGGAGGATCCCTCATCCAGAAAGGCAAAAGTATGGATTTCGCCCGTGTTGCCATAGAGTATCACAGGTAAAATCCGGAACAGGATAGACTCACCCTCATGATCGTGAGTATTACAGTGCTGCTGTGGCGTTCTTGAAACCGCTCGCTGTGGCTCTGCACCTGTGGCTATTGCACCATCTTTGTCATAGTTGTGTAGGAGGCTGTGGTGCCTAAAAGTACAACCATTTTTGCCGCATACTGAAGAAGATGCACATCTGTTATTTCCGTGCCTAGTGAGACATCTTCGACAAAGTTTATTTTCTCTTATGGCAGCCCATTTTTCAAGTCTAGACGCTTCTATAAATTTCGAACATTTTGCTACTGATGAGCATTTGCCGCCGCAAATAATGCAACCCATCTTTGCTGTTTTCTTCGCATCTTTATCTTCATCATTTAAGTGTACATTTAAAAGTCAATTTCCTCTTAGACCCCTGCTCTGATTCTTACTTTCATACGCCTTGCTATCGTGGCTCTGTGTGGAAGGTCCACTCGATTTGCTGCTTCTGCAATTTTGTAAAGCCATTCACTGAATTGGGCTATTGTGCACTGTGGAGTATTCGCAGTATAAATGCCCCAGTTGAGTCTAATGCTAGGTGGTAACTTATTTACCTGCTCTTGGAGCAGTGTCGGATTGAAAAAGTGGAAATTTAATCCAGTGCCCTCTAACGTAGCGCATAAATTTTGAACCTCAACCGCAAAGTATACTAGGCTGTCAAGTTTGTCGGCTCTTATAGGTGGAGTCATATGTATGCGATGAATAAGAGAGTTTATTATTCGCTCTGGTTTGCCAAACATTAACTGCAACGTGCTGATAATTTTGCTCACACAGTTCGATTGTATTAACAAACTTCGAACTGCCTGCAGAGCTTTGCCCTTTAACGCTCTTTACATACGGAGAACATTTTCTTCGTCCGAAAACCCACATAGGTTTGTGGTTCTATGGAAAGTGGCTATAAATAGAGGCCATTCTTCTGGATCTCCTGCAAATATTTGCAGATCGCGAGAGCCGATTTGTCTCGCTGCAATTTGGCTTCTACTCAGTACACCAGTGGTTGAACTTGCAGCATGCGGAAGTTGAGGAGCGAGATGCGGTGTATGAGAGGCAGCCTGTAGTTGTTCTCTTCGCTGATTAAATGGCTCTGTGCATGGCTGCTGGTGAACAGTTGAGATGGTTTGAGCACGATCATTTGTAAATGGCAATTGTTGGAACAGTCTTTCATGTCCTCGCGGTGCGGTTTTGACGTTTGCTTCGGAGGCATATGTTTGAAAGCCATGTGACGTTCTGGGAATAATATCTAGTGGTGCTGGTTTTTGGAAACAACCTTGTGCACCGAGCCATGTGTCTTTTACGTGCCCATCGTTATTGTTTATCGGTTGATTCGGGACACTTGTTACCTTCGTCGAATGCGGGCAACTATATGTGTCGTTTCGCGGATCGTCTAGCCGGTGATTAACACTTTGTTTGGCTATAGACTCCGCTTCATCCTCAGTTGTGGACAAATTTTCTTCCATTTGACTAAGGAGTTTATATTTTTTGTCGATGTACTCCTGGTCAGCTTTTCTTTTTCGCTCAAGTTCTTCTCGGTCGCGTTTCTCTGCCAATTTACGTTCCTCTTCCAACTTTTCCAGCTCAATTTGGAGCCGTTTACGTGAAGAAGCCTTTGAGGATTTGGAACTCTTAGATTTCGACGCTGTGGAAGCACGCCTAGCTGGTACAGCAGGGCAAGTTGGTGCTGCGAAGACACTTTCATTTCGCTGATTTGAGGCTCCAGTAGCAGTGTGTTTGACACATGGTGGGCAAAGCCAATCTTTATCAGCGATTTGGCTGTCAACGCCTGCGCAAGAAAAGTGATACCACATATTACAACTGTCGCACTGAACCATACTTTCTTGTGAATCTGGAGCATTGCAAGATTGGCAGTTGTACTCCTCAGTAGCATGAGATTCATTTCGTATTGGGTTCTCGCTGACGTCGACAATTGGTGATCGAAGCATTTTTCTGGACTTGGAAAAAGGGTCTGAACTTGCCATTTTGATGTGCAACTCACAATAAAAGAATTTTGTAAATTGTTGTCGTGATATTGACAACTACAAATTCAGATTTTGTAACGAAGATTAAATGAAACAGCAACACAATTAGTTGGTTATCCACCGTTACAAAATTCCTATTTTTATTGAAGATATTAAATTCAATTTATACGAGTACATTCATACATAATACATACTTTTAGTTTTTCTTTTATTTGCACTTTTATGCTTTTTAATTCTATTCGCTTGTATCGGTCTATTTTCGATTTTCAGCTACCTTTGTTCTTCGTTTTTTGTTGTTGTTGTCATGATGACAGTACTTTTGAGCCAACTGCCATCTCTTCTACATCTTACGCTCCAGGCTCGAAAGATGTAGAGAATTTTTCAACCTCGATGTCAGGGTTGCTAACACGAACACTATACGCGATCTAGTTCACCGAATGGAGCGATTCGAGCAAAGCCGAGCGAAGAATATTATCAAGTCAAGCGCTAATATTAACACTTCCAAACAGAGGACCACCCCTGTCACACCCCTAATTGACTCCGGTAGTCCGATTAGCGTTATTCGTCATTCAAGAGTTCCAGCGTCCGTTAGATTGTCACACGTTTTAGTGCCGATTAAATTCCGCAGTCTTGGAAAACAAAAAAATATTCGTATATACTTACAGCACGATATCATGCCTAGTAAAATTTCGTAATGAATCCAAAATTATTTCTTATTTCTTTTGTAGTTAGTTACACCTAATGAAATGATGGCAATGCAAGTAATACTAGTGCGCGACTTCATGAAAACATTTAACATTCATCTAATATAAAGTAAAATTAAATACTCGTATGTACCGCCTTATAGAGATAATGCAAATAAATTTGAAGGACATATATATTCTCATGCATGTGATTTTATTAATTTGGGAAAAGATGTTAGTGAATTTAGCAAACAAGGGTCCTCATCACTTACCGCGGTAAAAACAAGTGAGGTTGACTCAACTGAAAAGAAAACTGCGTTCATGCCCTTCTTCTCTACATATGCCTTGTCTGCTGATTGTGTTGTGAATTTTTTTGAAAAATTATGTGATATTGACGTAGATAGATAGCAGGTAGACTTAGATGTTGACATCTGTCCGCGACTGGACAAGTATTATTCCAGTACATTCCGAAAAATTGTAACCAATTCTTACCTACGTCCCAAACATATCGATCGGAAGCCATGTGACTATGAAATGAAGATTAGATTAAATGAAGACACCTCGTTTCACCGAAACCCACGTTGCCTATTATTTCATGGTATGTCTATGTTATATACATATATACTAGCAAGAAAAATTGTCCGTCCAAGCCAATCGCCTTATGCGTCTGCTATCGTTTTAGTTAAAAAAAAAAATGGCACAATACGTATGTGCGTTGATTACAGAGCGTTAAAAAAGAAAACCATTCCATTCCAAAACCATTCGGGATAATTGCAAACTTTATTGAGGCCGGTAAGCGGTGGTTTACTTTACTCGATCTAAGGGACGGATTCAACCAGTGCGCAATTCATCAAGATTCCATCTCATTAACCGCTTTTGTTACACCTCATGGCCAATTTGACTACCTAAAGATGCCATTTGGGTTTAAAAATGCGCCTTCAAACTTTCAGCATTTTGTATACAACATTCTTCTTGACTTGATTGACGTTGACAAGATCATTATTTACATTGATGACATTTTAATTATATATATTGATTTCCATTAACTTAAAAAGTTTTTAATAGTTTATATGAAAGGGGTCCCGAGGTGAGATTTAGTAAGTGCAAATTTGGCTACGACGAAATCGAATACTTGGGTTATCTGGTGAACTGTTCAGGTATTCGGTTAAGTGATGCACATATTAAAGATAAAAAAAATCATCCGATCGCAACAAATCAAAAGGAACTGCGTACTTGTATATCTTTGTTCTCATACTTTAAAAAGTTTGTGCCCTCCTTTTCACGAATTATTAGACCACTATTAGACTTGCTACGTAAGAAATCCACTTTAGATTTTTCCAAAACTTGTATGAAGGCATTCAACGAACTACTAAATCAATGCACCGGTCCTCGCAATATACTGCCCAAAATGCGAAACAGAACTTCATTGCGAAGCTAGCGGCCATGGGCTTGGTGCAGCTTTGATGCAACGACAGAATAATGGTATTGGTTGCGTTTTTTTCGAAGTCGACCTCCACGGCTGAATCAAAATATCATAGTTTTGAATTAGAAACTCTTTCTATTATTTATGCACTTCAACGATTTCGTGTGTATTTGGATGGGATCCCATTTAAAATAATCACAGACTGCAATTCACTCACTATGACTCTGAGTAAAAAGCAGGTTAATCCGAGGATAGCCCGATGGGCCCTTGAATTAGAAAACTTCAATTATTCAATTCAACACTGAAGTGGCGTATCTATAGGCCATGTCGATGCATTGAGTCGATGTCGTTCAAACCAACCCTGTCGTGAAAATGCTTTCAACCACGAGGATGATAAAATTAAATGTCAGACTGTTACCGCTATAGATAATGACGACCTGGACTTCCAGATACAGGTGATGTAATGACGATGAAAATATAAAAGAAATCCCAGGAAAATTGGAGACCGGTCTTGTTGATGGCTTTGAGCTCTATGACGGCCGGGTTTTTTGAAAAAAACTAATTCAGATCTTCTGCTATATATATCTACCAAACAAATGGAAGACAACGTCATTCGGATGGTACATGAGAAGATAGGCCATTTAGGAATCGACAAATGTTATAATCAAATACAACATAACTATTGGTTTGAAAAGATGAAGGATAAAATTGGTCACTTTATAAAAATTTTTATTAAATGTATCCTGAATTCAGCGCCGCCTTGCTCGAACGAGCATAATTTGTTCAATATACCTAAATATCCGATTCCGTTCGATACTGTTTCTATGGATCATTTGGGTCCCCTGCCCTCGATCATTTCAAAACGTAGGCATGTGCTTGTAGTTATCGATGCATTTACAAAATTTGTTCACCTGTACCCGGTCAATTCGACAAGCACCAAGGAAGTATGTTGTGCGCTAGAAAAATAGTTCAGCTACAATACTATAGTCGCCCCAGACGTATAATCTCCGTTAGGGCCTGTTTTACTTCGCATGAATTCAGTAATTTCCTGCTGACGAAAAAGATTGGCCATGTTAAGTTCTCAAGCTAATGATCAGGTGGAACGGGTAAATCGTGTCCTTGGGCATTAAAGTTGGGTCAAGTTGAATATGCCATGAACAATGCTGTTTATAATACTATGAGACACCTAGTCATTTATTGTTCGGAATAAACCAACGGGGTAATACGAGTATTATCGATAAATTGACGGAATACTTGGATGACAAATTTAGTAACATGAAACATCGTGATTCGTATAAGAATAGGTCAAAAGCATTAAGCAATATAGAAAAATCTCAAGAGTACAGTTTACAGTATTTTCTCAAACGTAGTCGGCCGGCAAGGACATACTCGATTGGAGACTTTGTTGTCATAAGACACATACAACTGTGGGACAAAATAAAAAGTTCATACAGAAATATCGCGGCCCGTATGTAATTTACAAGGTATTGCCTAATGATTGGTATGTGGTAAGAGACGTGAAAAATTGTCAGTTGACTCAGCTTCCTTATAACGGTGTTGTAGAAGCTAATAAAATACGTAAGAGGTTGGAACCCAGGGAATTGTCGAATGTTGAATTCACTAACAGCTTTCAGCCACCCGAAACCAAAATAACGTAAATGTCAGAGGGGCAACTAGAGTTGCAAGTGTCAGATTGGATGAGTTGTAATATTATTCCTCTGTTGTTTCTCCAGTATAACTTATAAAAATTCTTAGGTTGGCAATGCTGAAAATTCAATAAAAAAAACTGAAAGTGGAACGGCGTGCAAATGCCGTAATTTCCTGCATTCTGGTTGCGAAAGTAACGTTCTTATTTCTTCCCCGTGATTACAATACCAATTTTCAATTAAATATTAAATTTTTAAACTTTTTTAAAATTACAATTTTTCAAAATTAATATAATAAATGTTAATTTATCACAAATTAATAAGTGAATTCTTATAGCATGTACAATAGAAATAAATAAATATATAAGCAAACAAACATATATCAGGGGTCAGATAGGGATGAGTATCCATACGTCTCCGATGGTGGTCGCTATCGCGAAGACAACAGTTTCGCTGCCTTGGTGCCGGAACACAGGGACGAGGATGAGCAAGTGCAGGCCCTCAACAGTAGCATTAGAGAGCTGCAGCGAAGAGTGCTTGCCATCAGAGCAAACAATTTGGCAAGGAGAGAGGGCAGTAAAACCACTCCCAAAAACAATAACAACAATCCCACCAAACTGAGGAGCACTCCCAACACAGCTTAGCAAAGAAAATCTATAGCTACAGCAACAGCGGTAACAACATACTATATCAACTAGCAAAGACAATAGCAACAACATCAGCAACTACATCAGCAATAGCTACAACAACAGAAGAAAAAACAAGAGCAAGATCCGCAGCAACAAAAAAAGTCTACAAAGAAAAGGGTCCCACCAATCAACACTTTCAAAATGGAGTTAAAGGACACAATCGAATTACATATGTACGAGTAAGTCAACCGTTGGCAATAACTACTTTATTAAACGTTTATGTATAAATAGGCTTGTGATCCACCGCATTTAAGTGGAGCGGTATAATAAGTTGCAAAACTTATGGAAGCACACGATGACCCTAAGGGTGAAAAGCCGCAAATCATACTGCTGAGGGATTAGAACCTTCTAACTCCTCGCTCTGCTTAAAGAGAAATAGTGCGACGAGATCACTTTCGTAGGGGTCAAGCCATTCACCTCGGCTAAACTAAAAACGGAGTAGCGGAAACTATTTACTGGTCTAAGTCCTAGACTAGCAGGTTGTACACTTGGAGAAATGAAAAAGGAGAACAAACAATTTACAATGTGTTCGGGCATGATGTGTCGAACTGCGGGATGCACCCTGTGTTAGTGGAAGGGACCACAAATCAGAGTAATGCGCTCTAGGAAGGGATGGAGCAACTGAGAAAAGCCAGCTCTCGTGAGCTTTATGTAAGAAATCGGGACAAACTATCGGAGTTTTATACGGTATTCACGGTACATAAAACGAAAGCTGCTTCTCAGGCCTCAGGTTGGTTAAATTCGTACTTTATAGCCAGTATAGCTGATATAAATATGTCGATCAGAATTTTACAATACATTTCTCCGAATATTACTGTGAATAGTGTTTTTAAATTCCGAAATTGTAACGAAAAATTATTATTTGATATTATTAAAAAGTGAAACAATAAAAAAAATATCTTAACGAGATTAATAAGAACATTTGTATTTTCATTTCATTTCATTTCATTTATTTATTTAGTTACCACTGTACATTTGAGGATATAAAATATTCGTATAGATTTATGTACAGGTAAAATATATGGATAGAGTGCTTAAATTTAATGAATAACGAATTTTAAAGTTCTAATACGATAGAATTGAATACAATTAAATTAAAAGGATATAACATAAAAGTATTTGTACATAAATGTAATCAAATTTAGAGGTAAATAGAATTGCAACTATGTGTGAATCTATTAGAAAAATTTCAATACTTATTGGAAAAATAATAAAAGATTACTGAGGGCAGTTTCTTGGGTTCGATATTCGACCTCATAACAATGGGTAAATTGTTCCATAAACTGACGGTACGATTAAAAAATTGTCTTCGCGACGCTAAGAGTAATAAAAGCGATAGATTCTCTTTTATATATATATTTTATTTATAAACTATTACAGTTCATTAATAAGAGCGTTACATTTTAGTTATAAACTATTTTGTATCCGGCCTGGACAAAATTCGAGAGACAACACACCACTGCCATTCACCATGAGGTCTAGTGTTTTTAATGTCTTGTGTAGGGCAATGTGGAACAACGGACATTGGCCTATATTCAGTATTTTGTGTTTGTTTGTTGTGTAGAGTTTATTGTTCCATTTGTTTATGCCTAGTAATGTTTGTTTGTTATATTGTCAGCGATTGACTATGTGTCGCAACAGTTGTAGTTCGTGCTTGCGTGTTATTTGGTATTTTGTGTTTGTTTGTTGTGTAGGGTTTATTGTTCCATTTGTTTATGCCTAGTAATGTCTGTTTGTTTATATTTGATATAATGTCAGCAATTAGGCAGGCATTGTCCCGATTGACTATATTATGTTTGGTATAGCGTTTCCTGATGTAACTGCTAAGCAGGTATGCTTAAGCGGCCTCAATGAGTGGTAGCGTGCGGATGGAGTTAATGCAAGTTTTTTCAAATAAATATGATGGTTGTTTTTTATAGATCAAATTGCCGAGATAAACACAGCATTTGTACTTAAAAAGGCTGTCAAGAGAGCATCCCAAAATTTGACAAGAATGGAAAGATACGTGGTCGAACCTGCGAAGGTTAAAAACAAACCGAACAAACGAATTAAAAGCCACATTGAGCTTTTAGGATGAGATCGAATCCATATCGGAGTACAGTTCGTACCCATAAGCTAAAATTGGCACTACGAGAGTCCTAGCTAACTTCATCTTAATTGCAGGTTTAAGAAAGTGGAGACTGACTGAAAGGCTGCGTAATGAAGTACATATTTTAGATACAGTGCTATTAATATGATCACCCCAAAATAAATAGCTACTGAACATCATACCAACGTGAAGTTGGATACTAATTCTACTTGGGTTCCATTCAGGAAAATAGGGGGAATACTAGTAACCTCCTTGGGAATTCAATTTTTTTTTTTTAAATGTTTTTTTATATTATTCAATATAGTCCCCTTTTTAGTTTGATACACTTATTCCAGCGATTTTCCAACTTCTGATCCCGTCGGAAAAGTAATTTTCCGGAAGATCTGCAAAATTCTCCTCCGTGGCGTCGATGATTTCCTCGTGTGAGCTGAATTTTTTATTGATGAGCCATCTTTTGAGGTTTGGGAAGAGATAATAATCCGAGGGATCCAAATCCAGTTACCAATCGACGCCAAAAGTCCGCCCGATTCCGCATCAGCAAGTCCAAACACTCTTTCGAAGTGCTCTCGTGTTCGTGTTTTTGGTCAGGAGTGAGCATGCACGGCACCCAGCGGCAGGATAACTTTTTCATATGCAGAATATTGCCCAAAATATGGCGTGTGCGCTCAGTACTATCTTTCTGGTATCTGCTAGCTCGCGCACCTTCACTTTCCGGTCAGCTAACACCATTTCATGTTTTTTTTTGACATTGTCCTCTGTAACCGCATCGGAGGGCCTGCCGTTGCGGACTTGGTCGCTAGTGGAGTTGCGGCCACCACGAAACTCTCGAAACCAATATTTGACGGTTTAATCTGACGGAGCATTAGCCCCATAATGTTTATCCAACTTTTCTTTTGTTTCCTTCGACGTTTTGCCTCTCAAAAAATAATGTTTTAAGAGAGAACGAAAATCGTTTTTGTCCATACTCAACATGATGCCAAACACGTCAACAACAATCAGCTGTCAAAACAAAACTAAAGACAGTATCGCACTGAAATTTGGCATGTCTGCTTAAATATGAATGGACTTCAAGGCACCATAACCTTTTTTGCAGTAGCAGCGCTTTCTGGTGGTCAAGGAGGTTACTTTTCATTCCACCTAGTATCATCAAGATGGGGTACTTGTTTAAATATGGGAATTGCCTTGATTTTGGTGGGGTTCAACATTAGGTTATTTTGTGAAGCCCAATTGGCGATTGCAGATAAGTCGTCATTAATTTTGAAAATGGAATACTCGACAAGTCCTAAGGAGAAGCTATAATACAACTGAACGTCATCGAAATGAAAATGAAAATGTAATGCTGTGAAAGGTATAGAACTCTAGTGGTTCAATTCTTATTTATTGGGAAGGTCTCTAAAAACCAAAGTGAAAGGCGTGCTATTGACTTCATTGAATATTGAATTTTATGTACCACAAGGTTCGGTATTGGGAGTAATTTTTTTCTTCTCTACGTTATTGAGATCAAATTTTGTAAGATTATTTAGTTTGCTGATGATAGTTTGATTTACATACATTAGTGATAAGTTTACAATATGTATTGTATAAGAAACTGAATACGGACTTGGAAAATGCAAGTGAGTGGCTTTAAATGAACAAGTTGAAATTGGAGTTAAAAAAAACCAAATGTATGAAATTTAAAATTGTTGATCCTACGGATATGAATATAAAAACGGGTAGAGAGATTATTGAGTGTGTGCGAAGTATTAAATACTTGGGAGTAGTAATTCGAACTTTAAGGTGCATGTTGATTGTATGTACTCATATATGCTTGTCAGCAAGCAATAAAAGATCAGCTTCAAACTTTACAGAATAGAGCTATGCGCGTAATTCTAAAATGCAATATACCGGTATTCTTTATCAGTACAATTATATTTAAAATTAATAGTAAAATGTATCCCGAGTACTTAGAAACAATATTGTAAATTTACGTGATATTCAGCCATACTATTTGAATGCCAACAACATTAAAACCAATAGATGTAGCAGCAATAGAGCTCAGCGCTTCATTATGTACAGGGCATTCAACTTTCTTAACAGTTTTCCAATTGAAATTAAATCTAAATCAAGATTTGTTGTGTTTAAAAATAAGTTAATTCAGTTTGTCAATAATAATTATACAATAATATTAATGCATGCTATTTAAATATACATAGATTAATTTAGTTTTACGTTATGCTTTTATTTTGTTTTATTTTCACCATTCGTGTTAATTTTAAAATTGCAATCTTAATTTTTTTTTTACTAATAAATTTACTCTATTCCGAAGGGCTAGAACCTGGTCTTAGCTCGCCCAAAACCAAATCCCTGGGTTTACCAAGGATAGGTATTAGGAAATTATAAACCAACATTTTATAAATTATGAAACGAAAACCCCTCCGGTTTTTTTGGGCTCGATTTCAAATCGAACGGTGATTTATTCAGGTGTCATTTTAAATGAAATATATTTTTTGGATTGGATATGTAAAAGCAAAGCAAACGTAAAAAAGAGCTCAAACCACCAGAGTAGCTGCTAAAATTAGTAAGTTATTTAATATTTAATTTAAATGCCATTATCTTCCGACTGGAGTGAATTGAGTAACTCTACTACAAAACACACACTTTTTAAGTTGCTCAACGACCAAGCCCCTAACCTGCTTTGGGGTAGTGACATAAAGTTAAGCAAAAACCACAAAATTGGGTACAGAAAATATAAAATTGTAAGAAGAAATAGATCCAACTCCGTACAATGAGGTTGTGTTGCGATCTTCATTAGAAAAGGCTTGCAATTTAAAAGAATGTACAAGCGTGTAGTGCATAGGTTCAAGGTGCTTGAAGCATATAACGTGTACATCCCTCTCCCTAGTGAATAGCGGTTGTACATGACCTCTTTTTATGTGCCTGAAGCTACTCAATCCACCTTACTTATCTCACAACTCGTAATTTTTTGATTCTTAAGGCTGGACACGGAGCTGAATTATTTCATAATTGTCGGAGATTTTAACGCCGAACATAGAGATTGCATAGTGTTATGTATGGACTCAATTTAAAAGTGACGGAAAGTACTTCATTTCCCAGACATGGCTCCTATCTGAATCTCCTGTTGTTCGACACACGGATACAACTAATAGGCACGAACCAATAAACCAATAAACTGTATATGCACGTTCGTGTATGACAGTGACCATTGCGGTCTCAGTACTGAAACGAAATTTTCAATTCAAAGATATGCTTACAATTATAGTAAGATACGTTGGAAGCATTTTTCCAGAATTTTAGCCCATAGTCCAACAGGAATCTGTCGAACGAGGAGATTGACAGGTACTTCAAACATACGGACCGGCCCATAAAACCAAAAATGGACAATACTATACCTCGGTATCGACAGACTAACTACGAAGACATGTTCCGCAATGCAACGCACTGTTGGTGGCCGTGGCTCAAGTGGTAGTGTTATGGCTTCCCAATAGGACGGTTCGGGGTTCAATACCAGCCGTGACCGAAAGACTTTTTTCAGGCAACTAAAATCTTGTGAGATGAATGGTTGCCTAAATATAACATCAAGTCCAATTTACACTAGTAATTGAGTCTCCTCATTAAATGTTGGATGCCACCCATGGAGCGAAATAACCACTGAGCCCAAAAATTTTTCCCTCTCTCTCTATCCAATTTTCCGAAAAACTTGACACGTGCTCCGGCATTTTAAGAGTAGTAATACCCTTTTGAGTTTTAAGCATTTTAAGAGTAGTAATACCCTCTTGAGTTTTAAGTTCATTTTTAAGTTAAGTTAATTTAAAAAAAAAAAAACAAAAAAAACTTCACCGACACAAGATTGGACTGCTAACGAGACTAAAAACGTGTACAGGCAGTTTATTGATATCATGACACTGAAGCCTTTGATAAAGAAGTTCCAAATATTAATAAAAGGGAATTACAGGGCTTCTGTAAGTTTTTATTGGAACAATAAAATTCAGGCTGCAAACGCCAGCAACTCGAATATGTTCCCGCAATTAAATAACATATTTCGGAGAAAAGATCAAAATAACCTTCTGTGTCTAAGAATCGTCTGAACGATGAACAACGAATGAATACTGTTAAGAATAGATAAAGGATTAACTGTTGTGGCGCACCTTGTTATCATACATAGGTCCGCTGGAAAAGGCAGAGCCCATAGGAGTGACTTTCCAGGAAGTGTGTAAGGCAAATGATGCCGTTGGCTTGAGCTCCGATCTTTTCGAACAATTTCTCCATTCGAAATTGAATATCCACCTGGCGAAACGAAAATCCAGATCAATGATGAAAATATGGCAAATAATGTTATCGCCGACGAAACGGAGGTATCCCCCGTTTATTTTGAAGGAAGAGCTCAAAACGATCTTCGAATCACTTAGAAGTAAGAAATCAGTGGGAATCGATGGGACATCGAACATTGTGCTTCGACACCTCCACTAGAACTGTGGACTTTTTACCACACTGTTTGGTAATGCAATGAATAATGCACATTTTGCAAAGCATTGGAAAACCGTGGTGGTGTTTTCAATTTCCAAAAGGGATAAAGATACGACCAATCTGACGAATCTTATTCGGCGTTATTTCGCTTTCATAAAGTAAAATAACGCCGAGCGCAAAAACGCCGAATTCCAAAATTCCAAAATTCGGCGTTATTACGCTTTCATAGAGTGAAATAACGGCGACCATAGCTTGTGAAATAAAGCCGAATTGTTGAATGTAGAAATATGTGTTCAATTCAAGTTTCAAGATGGTGGCTTGCTGCGCTCGCTAACAGGATTTCTCCGCAGGTTTTAGACGCTCACGCGACTACGTCGTTCCGCTAAGGGAATGTCAACAACTGTCAGGCAGGCGCCTATAACTTCTTAGCAATTGTATTTTAGTTATTGTATAATTGTAATTGGTCGATTTGACATGGTACTGTTTATTTTAATCATTTTTAGCATGATATGATGACAATTGATTTATATTAAAGCAATATTAAAAGTGAAACAAGGCCGATTCGGCCGAATTTTGGAATTCGGGCTTATTGCGCTCGGCGTTATTTCACGACACCAATAAAAGCAAGAAACAATGAACGAGTGCCCTCTTGTTTGACGTGAAGAAGACCTTAAATACTGTACGGTTATAAGGACTCTTCTTCAAGTTAGACAGACTGAGCATCAGTAAACCACTGCTTTAAATTTTTTTTTAATATGCTCATCAGTAGACAGTTCATCATGAAAAATGGCGATGCGACTTCTGCTGGAATGTTTGACATTAAAAACCGTTAATTAGCCGATTCTATTCAACATCTATTCATACTTAAGTAATCTTGTGAGCTCACTTCACTATGCCATAGCGTACGCAGACGACTTGATGTCAGGTCCAAAGGCCGAGATCAATAATATGCCCTTGCAACATGACTGCGATCAGTTATAATTATACTGCGATGACTGGAAGTTGAAGACCAACTTTCAGAAACCGGGAACCATTCTTTTTACAAGGCCTTTGTCTGAGGCCTCTACGGATACCAGAAAGAACTGGGGAAAGTTTTCAATCGTTGTACAACACGGGCAGCCACTTGCTTGTCGAAACGTAGTTAGATAGATTTGCATCTGGCTAGATCAATATTTATATTTTAACAAACATGTAGATGTTGCTTTTACCAGAGGCAAAGGTGATTTACACTTACAAAGAGAATGTTTTGTAGCAGGCAACCCGATGCGAGGGTAAAGGTAATCTGCTACATGGCCCTTACGCTTGTACTAGGATGTCCCGTGTGCTTCAACGTAAGAGCAAGTTTGATGAAAAAGATTCGGGTTTTTGACAGGACTTGTCTTAGGTCTTGTCTTTGCTTGTACAGAACACCAGATTTATCCTGATACAATTCTATCCTGATGAGCTCTTGTACAATAGGGTGAAGCTAATAAGAGTGGACAATTTCGTTATAAAGTTGACTCGAAGCCACATTGCAAGAGCAATGACCTCGGCGGATAATCTGATCCCCGGGTCTTACTATCCCAACTGTTTATATCGCGAGAGTGTGCGCTTTAACGACTTCAGTCCCCCAGAAGCATCCCGCTATATAGGTTGCAAATGGCTGATTAGGGAAAAATCAGCGGTGCCGTTAATCTTCCACGCGCTTGAACAGCTGCGGATAGGCTTAACTTCGACAGAGACGTCGCACACAGCAGTGCGGAGCGTTTCCTGTTAAGTAGGGCGGTAGGGATTCACGACATTAGGGATCTTGCTCGGCAGCGCCATGGATTTTGGTGGATTAGGGAGGTAGGGGAAACTCCTTAACTACTAACAGAGCGATTTCCGTTAACAAAGGTCAGGGCAGGCTACAGTAAAGTAAGCTTTTTCTTAAATCCTCGATAAATAATGTCAACATTTGAGACAGACCCTTACTGTCTTCATTTCCCAAATTATCGTTTACGAGTTAGGGGACACCCTGTATATCCAATTGGTGATCTTTGGGGCTAAGCTCAGGCCTTAACATTCATCCGACAGCAAGCCCACATTGCTTTAGTCGCTTTCGTAATTTCATTATTAATATGAAAATTCTAATTTAGTTTTTTATCGAGAACTATTTCAAGATTATTGGAGTATACAATTACTGTACCGTTAACAGAAATCTGGTTAAAATTCATTTTTCTTTTACGATTGATGGGATCAGCCTCAACTATTGTAGAGAGTGAAAGTCCAACTTCTTCTCATTGGTAACATTTATTAGAACATTTTCTGGGTTGAGAGAGACAGGAACAACAAATCGTCGAGAGATTCACATACTGCTTTAGTAGAAGGCATTCGCAGCTGTGAAGACCTTTTACATTTCGTCAGAAATCATCCAAATAGCAGTCTTAAGCAACTAAGCAGACATTTTAACATAAGCTGGACTTATACATGGCTAATTCTACATTCAGAAGGCATGAAGCATTTCATCATGTACATTCAGAAGGCATGAAGCATTTCATCATATACATTCAGAAGGCATGAAGCATTTCATCATATACAAGTACAGGAGCTACAATACAAGGATTAAAGAAAGCGTTTGGAATTCTGCGATCATATTGTGGAAAAACACTGCGAAAGACAAATTTGTTGGCCGGATTCTATGGACGGATGAGTTCCAATTCACCAAGGATGAAGTACAATAACTCATTTCCACAATTTACATACCTGCCGAAAGCAACCCCCAATCCATGAAACACAGAACTTTTCAGCACAAGTTCAGCATCAATGTGTGGGCAGGCATATTGGGTAACAAGCTGATCGAACCCGCCTGGGAAGATTTGTAGATAGGGCGGGATGGCCCCATTCTGTTGTCTCCAAGGTTTCCGGACATGACCCCAATAGACTTTATCTATGGGAATAGATGAAGGACATTTTTTACTCATCAGAAATATCAACATTGGATTTCTAGTTATCCATAGGATGACGAGGCACCTGCGAAAGTCCGAGAAGAATTGGAATGAGTGGTCATTGTTAGAAAGACGACACAAAGCAATGGTTTGCACTTTGAACAATTGATGTGGTACAAGGATTGATAAAATAAAAATATGCATTGAATTAATAAATATTAATAAAACGTCAATAAAACACGCTTTAAATATATTTTTCTAATTTTATTTTTTTTCTGACTCTTTTCTTTCCTGCGCCTTGTCAGTTTGAAAGTTCACACAAGAATAAAGAAATAAATGAGGAGATAAGCTCAAGCACACACACATCCTACAACAGGATGGGGGGTTGCAATATTCTCCTTGCATGCAAAAGAGCTATCTCGCTTTAATTGATATATATGATCTTTGCTTCTTTCGTTCGTCACTGTCATACAAACATAAGTTGTATACAGTGACTTCAACAGAATATATGTAATTTTTTATCCTAAAATGTTTAACAAGTTTTAATTTAAGATTTTACCTATTTCAAAAAGTTGGGTTATACGGAGGGCGGGTCAATAAGTCCGCTTTTGGATTAAAACACAGATTTTTTGATAAAAAAGTAATTTTATTTTTCAACGTAGTCTCCCTTGAGCTCTATACACTTTGTCCAACGCTTCTCCAATTTTTTTATCCCTTCCAAAAAAAATGATTTGTCGAGATCCTCAAAATAGGCCTTTGTTTGCGAGATGACTTCATCATTGGAGTCAAATCTTTTTCCACCAAGCCATTTCTTCAGGTTTGGGAACAAGAAGTAGTCGCTCGGAGCCAAATCTGGAGAATAGGGTGGATGAGGGAGCAATTCATAGCCCAATTCATGGATTTTTGCCATGGCAACTGCACATGTGTGCACCCTTGCATTGGCTTGGTGGAAAAGAACTTTTTTCTTGGCCAAATGAGGTCGTTTTTTTTTCAAATCGTCATTGAATCGGTCCAATAATATTCCCCATTGATTGTTCTTCCCTTTTGAAGGTAGTCAATGTGGATTATCCCGCGTGCATCCCAAAAAACAGTCGCCATAACTTTATTGGCTGACAAACCCACCTTGGCCTTCTTTGGCGCCGATTCACCCTTAGAAACCCACTGTTTTGACTGTTGTTTGTTCTCTGGTGTGTTGTGATGGATCCATGTTTCGTTCACGGTTACAAAACGGCGCAAAAACTCCTCCATATTGCGATTAAACAACGCCAAACCTTCCTGTGAAGTTGTTACACGATTGCGTTTGTGGTCGACTGTGAGCAAACGCGGCACCCATCTTGCGGAAAGCTTTCTCATGCCCAAGTGATCATTCAAAATTGAAACCACTGAGCCATGCGAGATCCCTACGGCTTCCACAATCTCTCGCACTTTCAATCTTCGGTCGGCCAACACCATATCGTGAACTTTTTCGATTGTTTAGGGTGTAGAGACCTCAACTGGGCGTCCAGGACGTTCGGCATCTTCAGTGCTTGTACGGCCACAACGAAATTCAGTAAACCACTTTTTTACCATTGAAATCGATGGTGCAGAGTCCCCATAGTATTTATCAAGCTTAGCCTTGGTCTCGGTAATGGTTTTTTTTCGCAAGAAATAATGCTTAATAAGCACACGAAATTCACTTTTTTCCATTTTCTCCTCAAATTAGTGAGTAGTCTGATAAAAATAGCTGTCAAACACAAACTAACTGACGCAGCAAGTTTAAATTTTGACAGGAGTCAACTGACAGATGCCTGTTGACAGGAGCAGTGTTGCTGTTTCAGTAAAGAGGTCAGAAATTCAAAAAGTCACGGACTTGTTGACCCGCCCTCGTATCTTGAAAACTACTGACTTGAGATGAAATAACCTGGCTTTTTTTCTTATTTGTTAATACTACTTTAAATACGTTTAAAGTTTCAATTTTTTCCAAAAAAAAATTATGACAAAATTAAAATTTGAACTTTTTAAAAAAAATCAGTTTTGATCTTCAATAATTTTGGCACATTAATTTTAGGGCAATATTTACTTTGAAACAATGGGAATACTCATAATTACGAGTTCAGCGATATTATTTTCACGATGGTCAACCAAAACGTATTTGATATCTTTTCACCATAGTTTATAAAGCTCTACTTGCATTTTTGGATTTTTTACAAAATATTATCTTAGCTTTAATTGTAAGTCATTGCGACAATTAAATACGCTGTAAGATACATCAAAGCCAAAGTTTAAGTACGAGTATTAGGTTCATTTAGAGAGCCGGCATAGGCCAGTAAATTTTTGAAGAGTATCATAACTGAAGTTAGTGAAGTTAATCTAATAATTTTTTTTTCGTCTTGCTTTAAGGAATTTCTCTAAATTACACACAAAACATATAGGAAATTGGACTAGCATATTTTAAATTAAAACTAATGTTAAACTAAACTCAAAATAAATTAATTACACTGAATTACAATACGAAGAAATTTCTCTCGCATTTTTTGTGGCTCCTTGTCTACTTCGCAGCCTCGATAATTAGCTGAGTGTTATCTCTTGGATTTAATACTTGTTGCTTACTTACACCGAAGTCTGTGGAGTTTTGCAGTACGCAAACAGATCTTCTGTACGAGGCTCACTCCATCTGTAATAGTTGCGAGCACAGGATTCAGTCACTTGCTGTGACCGTGCGCTATAGGAAAGTGTGTAGTGCTAACCATTTAGCTCACTCTATGGTGCTATTTAAAGAATTTAAAATTCTGCTAGTTAGACATCTATACTCAAGTCTCAAAAATATTCTTTATGAGAGGTGGCTACATGCAAAACCCAATCTCTGACGAACGTAGTTTGGGTTGTAATTCATGCTCCGTTGTCAGCATTCCTACTTTTGGAACCTCTCAATACAGAAACCCTTACCAGAAGCAAAGAAAGAAAAGGAAAAATTATTTTATATTATACATATTATGTTCACCCCACATCATTTTCACATTATTTTTAAATTTGTTATTTTACTTTGAAGTTTTTCTGTTAAGAATTATTGTTTTAAATATTTTTTAATGAAGTGGCATTAAATTTGTTAAATAAAAATGTTAATAGCTATTCGCTATATACGTAATATTGTTATGGAAACCTAAGTAAATCCAATTATGAAAATATGTTAAAAAATATATAAATGAATAATGAATAATAATAAAAAAAAACCCTTTTACCTGGGACATTGATCTTAAGCATTTAATGCATGTATGATAACTGGGAAAATCGTGTTAAGTAATATACGGATAGAAAACAATTGTCAATGGTGAAGATCAATGAACTTAGTAACTGCATAACACCGTCAATACAGAGATAAGTTTTTTGACTATTTTTAATGAATTCAACTCACTAACGAACTAGTAATCAAGAGTAAATGATCGACACAAAAATTAAAATACTATACCGTTTTGAAAAATTATAAAATATTAATTTTGGCTATGCCTGGAGGCTTAATTCATACAATACCATATTCATATAGTATCTGAATAAAAAATTTTTTTTTGTCATTAAGCTTTGCTTGGATACATTTTAAAGTTCGACAAAGTTCGTTTGTTTAAAAAGTGCACTTTATCCTTTAACATATAGTATGTAGGTTGGTTTTAATTTTTGAATTAATTGGATGTGCGTTGTTGATTTTTCTTTCAATAAAATGATCCACTCATAAACATGGTCGCAATTTGTTTAGTTCAGCTACTACTTTGACAAATCTCTTTTTGTTTTGTCATATGATTGCAACATCGATATACAGGGTGTCCCCTAGTTCGTCAACGACAATGGGAAATGATTCATGGGTGTATTCTATGAAAAAAATCGTTCTACAGTAAGGGTCTATCTCCAATGTTGACAGTATTTATCGAGGATTTAAGAAAAGGCTTACTTTGGTGTACCCTAACCCTTGTTAAGGGAAATTGCTCTGTTAGTACTAATGGTAGAAACTTCGTGTAGATGTTATTTTTAGAAGAAGTTCCAACCTTTAGAACGGCGTTTAAATAAAGTTGATATCTTGTTTGAGTCTTTATATACTCAATTTCTAAACCTGTTGCATTTTCATTGCCCATGATAATTTTTGACTTTGAGATCACTTTTCTCCAGAAAACACCTAATTAACATAACGTTTTACTATTTTTTCTTATGAAAGTAACAATATTAAAAAAAAATCATCATCAAGTTTGCACAAAAACCCATCGATTTTATGTTACTTGGGAAAACATGCAGCAGGTAGAAAAAGGAATTTATGATTTTTTACCAACGTTTCTAACAACAGTTGACAATACTCGTAAGAGTGATTTCCCAAGAATTACTAATTTTCCAATATTTTGTTAAAATTGCATAGCTTTTAAAGAGTTTTAAAGCGCTCTCGCTTATTTGACTACCTGTCAAAACCCTCATTTCCTTATCCTGTTTCTTAAAAGTTTTCAGAAATAGTTATGTTCGGGGTAGGAAGGCCTAATTGGAAAATTTACCAAACAAAAATGGTATCAAAGATTAGAAAAAATTATTTCATCAGTTTAATTTTTTACGCCAAGGTTACAGTTGCTTAGACACGCTATTTGAAATGTGTACATTTACAAATCAAGAATACGCAAACATTATTTACGTATTACGATACCATGAACTTTATCCTAACCGACGACTTCCTATTGAAGAAGTATTTGGGAATACACGACCTAAAGCGGGAGCTCCACAAGTAAGAAGGATTTCGGCTGATGAAAGAATACTGGAAGCTGCTACAACTGACCCATCAATCAGCATCAGATGCTTAGCTTTGCAATTCAGTGTTCCCAGGCATAAGATTTCTAATATACTGCATGGAGAAAATCTTTATCCATACCACATGCACCTGAACAACAACTGCTTCCCACTGATTTGGAAAAGAGACTTGAGTTTTCTAACTGGTTGCTGGAGCGGAGCTTGGATGAGCGCGAGTTTATTAGCAGAATTCTTTGGACGGACGAATATAAATTTACAAGAAATGGGATCACAAATTTTCATAATCTTCATACGTGGGCTGCGGACAATCCACATACAAGGAGACAAAAATCATTTCAACACAAATTCAGCGTCAATATTATTTTAGGTGTACTTGGAAACAAGTTAATCGGCCCCTTCAAAGGTTGAATTCTACATACTATCTGGAGTTTTTGAGAAATGATTTACCAGAACTATTGGAGGACATTCCACTGATTCAACTAGCTTCATCACATTTCCAACCAGATGGTGCGTGAGATTAAGAATTAGCTAGGTGAAGAGTGCCGTAATCGTTGGATAAGAAGAAATGGACTACTTCACTGGCCTGCAAGGTTTCCTGACCTTACGGCATTGGATTTTTTTGTATGGGGAAGAATGAAAGAACTTGTTTATTCAACCGAAATAGCAACTTTAATTGATTTGGAAAGCTTATTCTCAAAGCGTCATCAAAAGTGAGGCAGCAGTTAACATCAATAAACATTCCCATTGAAATCCAAAAACGGGCTCTGGCATACATACAAAACCAAGGAGGACACTTTGAGCACCTGTTATAACTGTTTTAGTACACACATAAAATAAAAATTACCTAAGACCACACAAAATCATTTTTTATTCAAAGCCTTTGGAGCTTAAGCAAAAACACCCTTTTTTATAAAATTTACCTGTTGCAAGTTTTTCCAAGTATCATAAAATCTATGGGTTTTTATGCAAACTTGATGATTATTTTTACTTTCATAAGAAAAAAAATTTAAAACCTTATATTGAAGGCATTTTCTGGAGAAAAGTGACCTCAAAATCAAAAATTAGCATGGGCAATGAAAATGGAACAGGTTTAGAAATTGGATATCTAAAGGCTCAAACAAGATATCAACTTTATTTAAACGCCATTCTAAGGACTGGTATTTCTTCTAAAAATAAAGTTCTACACGAAGTTTCTACCATTAGTACTAACAGAGCAATTTCCCTTAACAAGGGTTAGGGTACACCAAAGTAAGACTTTTCTTAAATCCTCGATAAATGATGTCAACATTGGAGATAGATTCTTACTGTATAACGATTTTTTCCTTAGGATAAACCCAATAATCAAGTCCCAATTTATCATTGACGAATTAGGGGACAAACTGTATATAATTTTATTTTTATTTTTTTTTAAGAAATTAACACTCAGAGCCTCAGCATGTGTTAAGTTTTTTGGAAAATGAGATACAAAGAGAAACGAAAGATGTTTAGGCTCAGTGGTTATTTCGCTCCATGGGTGGTATCCAACATTTAATGGGGAGACTAAGTAGGAGGTGGAAGCTGACTTGTTGTTGTTTTCTAGTCAACTACTCACTTACTTGATTTTAGTTGACTGAAAAAATTAATGTCATTCGGGCGCGGTTCGGATTCGAACACCAAACCTTCCGATTTAGAAGCCAGTTCACTACCACTTGAACCACGGCCAACCAACTAGTCAATTTCCGTTTTTGCTAAAAGATAATTTGTCAGCTGATGGTTAAATCTCAACTTATGCAGGTGCTCTGAATTTGTTCGACCTAAAACAATTATTATTACTTCCATGTGATAAGCTTTTGAGCTATCCACTAGATTATATTAACAGGAAAGATCTTTGGATGTTTTTAAACACTTTAAGTGTCTGTTTACTTTTCATGGACATGAAAGTTTCCGACAAGACGAGAACTTGAATCGGACCATTTTTAGTTTTTAAATGTGGTCAGTTTGCGGGAAATATATCCATTTTCTTTTCTTGAGTTTTCTTTACACTTAATACCTGTTCATATTGGCGTGAGCATGAGACTTCTTGACAAGCGAAAAACCTGAATCAGGCCATTTTTAATTTATAAATGTGAGCTGTTAGTGTGAAACATATCTTTTTTTTTCTCTTTTTACACTTCCATACACTTCAACGATCAAAACTAAAATAAAAAAACATGTTAGAAATAGAACGATATAGAAAAAACGTCATGCTTCACCCGAAAATTCAGTTTGGAAATGGATTTTCGCAGCAATAAACCTTTTTCTTCCCACTCATTAAGAATCTTCTCCTCTCTTTCAGACAATCCTTTATGATCAGGCTTTTTATGTCTGACAGTAGAACAATGATAGATTTCCCTTGAACTGAATGTAGAGTTAATGGCTACATAAATATATTTTTCCCAGAATGTTTCTACTAATTTATCTAAACGGGATAATTTATATACCTATGAATATTTCCAAGCATGTATACATAAAAAAAATATAAAAAATTTCGAAATGAATTATTCCTTTATTTCCCTCTTTATGCACACATTTAAACCTTATTTAAATCCAATCAAATAACACTAATAACATTTATTTTACATTACAGTTTATAAATAACGGTGGCTTTTTCATGCCTCATTTTCACTTGTCCCACTTTCTGCTTTCGTATAGTTTTGAATTCCATTTGCTTTTCCTTTGTAGCGTTTTTGTTTTCTATATAATCTTTTTGAAATCTTGATATCATTATTTTTAATTTTTTTATCATTTCTGGAACTCAAATGAATGCATTGAAATAATTCTACATCATTGTTTAAAATATTTTCTTTATACTTCAAAACATTTTCTTCATCACACAACGGAGTGTTTTGGAATGATGATGAATTTTGAAATGTACTTAAGATGGAATGTGGCTTTTTGGTGATCAATTCAGCGTGATCATCTATGTCTTCACTACCTTCATTAATGTTGTATGTGCCTTGAAATAGAAAAAAAATTATAATATATAATAAAGTATTTATATATATATATATATATACATGTATATTATTATTATTATAATTTTATTAAAGTGTAAATAAATTACAAATTAATAATTACTAGTGTTAGCTGTCAGGGCTTTCAAATAGGTAGTTTAAACAGTAAGTAAGGAAAACGTAAGGAGAATACCTAGTAAGATAGTGTTGGATGATTAAATAGAGGTTTCAAAATTAAGAGCGACTATAATGTTAAAAACTTGAATAATATGATTATTATTGATGTTGGAGAGGAGAAAGTTGAGGCTATGGTCTGTTATACTTGTACACGTTGAAATAACTTTTTTGCAGGAAAGCAGGTGAGGCATGTTGAGAATAGGTTTTTCTTCGCAAAGATGACATAATGCAGGTCATTCCTTGTTGAATAAATGTTAGTGCGTGAGTGGCAAAGTCTAAGTCTGATGTATATCTTTAGTTTGCTTTTAGAGAGGCATTACTGGGGTAGATTAATTTAACGCCGGCAAGATTAAAGTTTTTGTATGTGTGGTTGTACTCGTAATTCTTACAAGTATTTTTTCTTTTAAATTAATAAACATTATTAAAGGTTATTTTATAGCTGCCTCATTGCCTCTGATTCGGGTGTGGCCAGGTATCCAGACAATTCTTAATGTTTCCCTGTTAGATATGAAGAGGTCACGAATCGTTTCGACAATCCCAATGGAGGTCGAAATGTTTTTCAGAGCAGAAATTGTAGATAAGCTGTCAGAGAATATAACATTCTTTTTTTTGTTAGAATATTTTATTGCTTTAAATATGGCAAATGCTTAATACAGCTTTGTAGATGTTATCATTGGTTGTAGATTTCGCATAATTACAAAACTCAGTATTTATCACGAAGGTACCAGGGGGTTGACTATGACTTCTGTGACTTTGAGCAGAGACGGGAATATTTATGGTAAATCTTTGGCGGACATAAGTGCGATGCATAAAGTCGATTGTAGTCTCTGTGTTCTCTTCCGGTTCAGGGCTTTCTTGACATCTAAGTGGATGGGTGTGCCATGTATTGAATTGATTTTTTGGATAATGTTTGAAGCAAGATACCAAATTCTATCCGCTAAGTGGGGAAGTAGATACTGTTTCGGTAAGTATGTTGTTGATAGGAGTTGAGCGGAGAGCTTTCAAAATTGTTCTGATGTCAACGTGCTATGGTGTTTTGATTAGTTGTAATGAGGGTTCTGTGCATTTTCCGTAGATTGGCAAACCATAGTACATTTTTTATACAATTATAATCGATTATAATCGATTTAGTTATATTTATAAGAGCATTGACATTCGAGCAATTGTTTTTTGAGGATAAGTATTTAATAAAGTTAACCCTGGCAATCAGGCTTTTTCTAATGTAAGGACAATGATTTTTAAAAGTTAATTTAGAATCAAATACAAGCCCAAGTAAAATTAACATTTTTTATATAAGTGTTGTTTAGATTTACTTCTATAGTTTTGTTACAATTATGCTTTTTACTAATATGAGTAATTTCGGACTTAGAGAATGAGATAGTGGAGCCTGAGTGTGTGCTCTAACTTAGCAGAGCTTCGGTAATACGGGAGAAAGTATCCCCCAATACATGCAGGCCTTTGCATTTAAAAAAAAAAACAATAAGGTCGTTGGCGTAGAGTATATGCCCTACCTTTTTGAAGCTGTCTATTACGAAGGTAGTCCTAGAAATACCCGATCTAACAAAGAAAACACAAAAAAATTGGGGAAAAATATGTTTGTTTCTCTACGTAGTCTCCTTTTAGTTTAATACATTTTTCCCAGCGATGTTCAATAGCTTCGATCCCTGTTTATAGTGAGAATCGTCGAGCTCTATAAAATAGCCATCAACCGCAGACTCCACTACTTTACTGTTGGCAAATCTTTTACCAATTATCTGAGGAGGCTAAACCTGCCGATTAGGGTGCATGAGGAAACAAGTCGAACTTTAACTCATTGATTTTGGCCATCGCTATGACGGATGAGTGAACTGGTGCATTGTGTTGATGAAACAAAACTTTTTTCTTCGCCAAATGCGGTCATTTTTTCTTGATTTCATCTTTCAAATGCTGCATTAAGTTCGCATAATAAACGCCGTTGATTGTTTTTCCTTTCTGAAGGTAATCAATGAAAATTATCCCAAGCGCATCTCAAAAAACTTGCCTGAAGATGGAACTGTCTTCGCCTTCTTTGGAGCTGATTCTCCCCTTTGAGTCCATTGTTTTGACTGTTCCTTCGTCTCGGGTGTGAAGTGATGTTTCATGCATGGTTATGAAACGACGCAAAAACTCGGTTTTATGTGTGAAACTTCGCCAAACACTAGATTGAAACATCCTTATTTGTGTTCTATTGTGAGTAATCACGGCACCCATCTTACGCACAGCTTTCTCATGTCCGATTTTTCAGTCAACCTGCGATGTACAGCGTTTTCTGAAATGCCTACCATGTCTGCTAGTTCACGCACTTTCAATCGACAGTCATCCAATACCATTTTGTGGATTTTCATCAACATTTCTGGTGAACTCACCTCATTTGGTCGACTACTGCGATGTTCGTCTTGGCAACTCGTACGGCCTCGCTTAAACTCTCCCACCCAATATTCTATTGTTGTACACGAAGGAGCAGACTCCCCCGAGTAGAATTCAGTTCCGTTTTGATGTTGGTATCAGAAAGTATTGTATCACACAACGATGAGTAATTTTTTCCATATTTAAAAATTCATTGAGAGCGTTCACTAATGATGGCTGCCGAACAAATACTAAACAACATAAAGTTTTCAAACTTCAAATTTAAGCTTTACAAGATTGATACTTTCTACAATTGTCAGCCTTTTTAAACAACAACCCCAAATCTATACGTCAGGTTGGGTACTTCTGGGACTACGCTAGTAAATTCAAACATTATTTTCCTGGTGGGGAAACAGTTATCTCTCTCTACACCCCCTTTGATCAACAGTTTTCGGTACAAGACCTGGAAGGTGTCATAGACTTCAAGTCATGGAGCGCTTCTTGGGGTTCTGAGAAACCAAACGAACGTGGCGAACTAGTGGAACATTTCATTGCTAACGCAGGGCTAGTGATTCTTAACGACCGTCGACCCACCCACTCTTTCACAAACAAAACATTTACTCACCTCGACCTGTCCCTCATCTCATCTTCCCTCCTCCCCACATCTACCTTGAACATTTCCGATAACCTCTCTGGCAGCGATCATTTTCCCATTCCCGTTACCCTCACATGTAGCCCCTACATGCAACATCTCACACGTTACAAAAAATGTCTACTGGACAGAGCAAACTGGGATATCTTCCGAACCACCTCTTCTCTTCCGTGGAAAGCCTCACCTACCATCAATAAAGAAGCTTCACTTATTCAAAAATCCATATGCACTGCAACAAATATAGCTATTGCTCAAACAAGCGATAGAATATGTAGATAAAAAACTGCTCCTTGGTGGAACAAGGAAATTGGTCTCCTCCGCAGGCAAAATTGGCACAAATTTAAAAAATCACCTACTGGCTCCAATCTTGTCTTCTACCGGAAACTGAACGCTATGTTTCGTAAAACAGTATAGAAAAATAAAGTCTTTTAAAGAATTCACTGCGAATCTTAATCCAAACTCTACGTCCCAAAATATTTGGGCTAACATCAAAACTTTGACAGGTCCATACGCAGCTATACAATCAAAACAATAAAAACCCACACCAAAACAATTACCTGTCCAAGAGAAATTGTCGAACATTTGCTCAGACCTGGGAACAACTTGCTGACAACTTGGCTTTCAGCTCTACATTTGTCAATGAAAAATTTTAAATCTTAAACGATTCAAATATATCCTTTAATCCTAATCTCCATAGAATCCTAGTCTCCATAGAATCACATATAAATATGACAGAGCTCATTTCCTGTTTACATACAGTAAAAGGGAAAACGCTTCGACCGCATTTCCTACGAAATGTTAAAAAAAAAACTCTCCCGCTGTTTTAAAAACATGCCTATTATCATTTTGCGAGCAGTATCCCATTACCTAAACAAGGACCTTACCTCCACCTCCGGGAACAGATTTATTTCACATCTCCCTTCTACAGGTAAAACACTGGAAAAAATCATTGCCAAGCGCCTGTTTTGGTTCCTTGAAAAAGAAAACTTAGTAGACAATCGACAAGTCGCATTTAAAAAAGCTCGAACTACTTTAGACGCTCTACTTCACCTCGACTACCTTATCTCTTCCACATTGTCTGAGCGAAACCATGCTTCAATTCTCAGTTTAGACTTTAGGAAAGCCTTTGACAGGATCGGAGCACATGTTGTTTTGCAACAGCTTCTAAAATGGAAAATCGCTCCAAAAATATTTGGTTTCTTTTCTCTCCAACAGGAGGTTTGGTGAAGTTTTACAGCAATAAAGCTGAGTTTTTGCGTCGATTCATAACTATGCATTTTATATGCATGAAACATGGGTCCATCACTTCACAACCGAGACGAAGGAACAGTGGTTGGCCGTGGCTCAATTGGTAGTGTGTTGGCTTCCAAATCGGATAGTTCGGGGTTCAATACCAGCCGTGGCCGAAAGACTTTTTTTCAGGCAACTAAAATCTCGTGAAAAGAATGGTTGCCTAAATACAACATCAAGTCAATTTACACTAACAATTTAGTCTTCCCATTAAATGTTGGATGTCACCCATGGAGCGAAATAACCGCTGAACCCAAACACCTTTCTTTCTCTCATCTTTCCCATTTTCTAAAAAACTTAGCACATGCTGAGGCATTATAAGCATATTCATACCCACTTGAGTGTTAAGTTCTTTAAAAAAAAAAAAAGTCTAAACAATGGACTCAAAGGGGAGAATCGGCTCCAAAGAACGCGAGTTCAGTTCCATCTGCAGGCAAGTTCATGGCGTCAGTTTTCAGGACGCGCGTGGGATAAATTTAAATGACAAAATATTAACCAAAAGCACGTAGGGCAAGCATTTGAATCACAGCAAGTTAGAGAAAATTGACAAAAGGTTCAAAAGAATGGAATAGAAAGTTGAACAGCTGGTTCTCTTTCTGTGGAAAAGCAGAAGTTCCGCCAACTACCTGTAAAAAAAGGGGTTCTATGGCCAGACAATGCAATCAACCTACAGAAAGCAATTCGGTGATTTGGCTATTGCCAAACATATACAAACAGATGCACGGGGTGTATCAGGTACAAAATTGAGTATATCCGAGAGAGAAACGTTGGCAGCTTAAAGCAGATATTGAAAGGTTAACACATTTGTAGTACCCCATCACAGCATAAGATATCAGCGGCGAAATGGTTACCGACGCAAGCTTCAAAAACAAAAATCGAGTGATCAATTATGCACTGCCGGATTTACAATAAAATTAAATATCTCATAAAGCAAAATAGAAAATCGCTAGGATAAGCAAGTTGCCTGCATTAAGAAAATATATATAATGAGGAAGAAAACGGCAAAGACACCGCTCGAGCCGGGAAATGTCTAAGAATCAACTTCGAGCAGTACAAACTGCACCAGATCAGGATCATCGTCCACATCCAGGTAGCAGAATAGCATAAAGGAAGATTTCTGTAGAAGTAACCACTTGTAAGGAAAAATGGATGGGAAGAATTTACACCAGAGGCATGGTTTATCAGGAGGGATCTCGTGCGGAAGCCCTGGATGCCCAACATTAGCAGCTACCACCTGTGAATATCTACTGGAGGAATGGTTAAGGCCTAAGGTAAAGATCCCATTAAAACTTGATTCAATTTCTTAGTTATTCTCTGATTAAGTAAAAATAATAAATACTAATAAGTTAAAGCAACATTTAGATTCGCTTTTTGATATAAAAATTTAAAAATAAGAAAGATACCTTTTGCAGGTTAATAAAAATGCCTCAATTAGCAAAACAACTAAAATGCTTGTTAGACATGTTACGAGTATGTTAAAATATTAACGCGATTGGAATTAACTGAAACTTACATATTCATTTCCTCTACCATGAGCATCGAACTTGTTGAGTTGTAGAGGCTGAGTAGGATCAATGAATCTCGAGAAATTCTCCAGACGAGTCCTGAAACTCCGGATCCATTCCGGAAAGAAGTGTGGATGTAAGGAGCAAGATTGTGTGGGCTAACAACATCCAAGAGGCCCACAACTTACAACACCAAAACCCCAGGGCCATCCAGCAGCACATCCCTGAGGTCTTTCAGCGAAGTCCTAAAGGACGCAATAATGATCGCGGTAATCGGCAGGAACGACACCAACGGAACAATAACACCTGAACGGTGGTAGTTGGTCAAGTTAAAGCTTTCGAGCAATTTCTTGGCCATCTTGCGGGAAAATCCTGCGCCAACTCCCATCAAAAGCGACGCTGGCTGGTACCAAGGCCACGTCAAGCTTATCGTATGTGCTAATCAAAGATTTCTTGATCTTTCCACCAAAGCTATAGGTTCGGATTAGGAGAGATTTGGCCAGGTGCAAAACTCGAGGTCGTGTCTAAGGAGGATAACCCTAGCAGACGTCGAACTCGCACTGGATCCCAGCCAAACCCTCCTCCCCAGAAAGCATTCTGAAGATCAACAGGCTCAGCAAGCCGAAGCTTCCGACTCATGGCTGGCAAGTCCCGAAACTGGAAGAACTAAGGGGCTCTTATAGATGCGCGTTGAACGTGATCAATAAGGTATCCCTTAACTCTCTGGCGCTGACTAAAGGCATTATTCGGTTCGGTTTCGAGTCAATTTACCTAAGGGTCTATAAAAGGGGATGAGCTGAATGACGATGAGTAACTTCCTCCTCCTTTAACGGAGACACCACCAAATACAACCTTAGATCTTGGAGTGTCGATATCCTTTCCAGAAATGGATAGCGACGACTCCAATCTATCCGAGGCGACAAATAAGCCGTCGGTCTCCTCTTCTGACATCCTGTCGGAAATGGAAACCGCTGACGAAGCAAAAAGAGATACGATCAGAGGAAGAAGATGAGCTCTTGGGTACATCTTCAGAATCGGAGGACTTGTACAGCACAGTGGTGGAGGCTACTCTGGTAAACTGTAGCAACGATACGGTTTCTCCAAATTAACCTCCATCACTCAAAAAAGGCTTCGGCAGCACTTATTCTGCGTCTTTCCAAAAACGCAGAAGACATTATCCTAATCCAGGAACCATGGATCATAGAAGGCGTGGTTCGTGGACTTGGGACACCTGCACACGCTCCGCTCTATACAAGGTAAGATTAGACCTTGTATATTAGTGAATCGTAGCCTTAGTACATTTTTACTTCCTAACTTCATCGACCCCGATTTAGCCGTTGCCAGATTGGAGACTACCAAAAGCTCGTACTGGCTGGCATCGGCATATCTTCTGGTGATATCCTAGGAAGGTGGCCCTCTTCCTGGTGATATCCTAGGAAGGTGGAAGGCAAAACACTGGCCTCCGCATCGAGTGCGACGCTAACTCTCATCACATGGTATGGGGCAATACCGACATCAACGATAGAGGTGAGTCACTTTTTGATTATTGCATATTACAACATAAGTACTAACTCCATTGTTTGCAACATTGGCAATGAGCCCACTTTTATAACAAGAAATCGGCAGGAAGTGCTAGACATCACTCTTGTCTCCGACAACATCACTCAAATGCTAACGAACTGGATGGTATCGTCTGTACACTCGTATTCAGACCATAGATACATCCAATTCAGCCTGAGTGATGCTCCTCTCAGCCCACCAATATTCCAGAATTACCAGAAAACTGATCGGCCAAAATAGAGAGGAATATTGTCAGTGGATACTGAACTCATCAGGCTATGGCCGCTTCCTGCCCTCTTATTTAACCTAGAGGCAATAAAAAGCCGCATTTGTGGACATCAACACTGGGACTGCCGAGAAACACTTGCAGAAAACTTTTCAACCTAGCAAAAATCACAAGAAAAGTGACTGACTGGGACTCATACAAAGAAAAATATACAAAAAAGAACTGAGATCATTCTGTATCAAAATCACAGAAACCTCTGAGGCATCGCGGCTAAGAAAAATCCTCTCTATAGGATTCTATGACGCCTAGCTGTTTGAAAAAAACCGATGGCACTTGGACAACCCCAAATTATGAATCACTCAACCTGCTAATGGACACCCACTTTCCAGGTATCTCCCAATTCGTGGCCAGCAGCAACCCAAACAGGACTACTGCAACGGTGACCAAAATTCATGGCCTGATTACAAGAGACAAACTGCTCTGGGCGCTGCATAGCTTCAAACCATACAAGTCTGCTGGTCCGGACGGTGTAATACCTGCCGAGCTACAAAAGACCTCAGATATTATCCTGCCTACGCTAGAGAATATCGTGAGGAACTGTGTAGAATTGATCCACATTCCACTGTCATAGAGAGAAGTCAATGTAGTTTTCATTCCCAAAGCCAGAAAATGTTCTCATGTTGTCCCAAAGGACCTCAGACCTATACGTCTATCATCTTTCCTTCTGATTGATATCCATATACGAGCTAAAATTGATCCAAGACTATCGTCAACGGCTCAACATGCCTACTGCAATGGTAAGTCGGTGGAAACGGCTCTCCCACATCGAACAATCCCTACAATATAGAGAGTACACAATGTTTGCTTTCCTGGAAATAGAGGGTGTATTTAGTAACGTCAACACATCTGCAATCACGACTGCGTTGTCAACTCTGCAGGTAGGCGACTGATTTCAGCAGTTGATCAGTCTTATGCTAAATAGCAGGATAATCAACTCCAAACTGGTTGGGCTTCTGCTAAAAGATGTGTCAGCAGAAGTACGCCGCAAGGTTGTGTCTTTTCTCTCCTTCTCTGGAACTTAGTGGTTAATGAACTGCTGATATACCTGGAAGCGGGTGGTAGCAGGATGATTGCCTATGCGGATGACGTTGCTGTAGCCGTCTCAGGTAAGCATCTCAATACCATCAAAGAACTCTTTCAGCTAAATCTTAACAGATCAACCCGTTGGGCAGATCGCTGTGGGTTAGGAGTAAGCCTCCATAAAACTGATCTTCTCCTCTTTTCCAGAAAATATAAAGTTCCAATCATAGACCCTCCCTCAATAAACGGTACCAGTTTAGTCTTTTCCGATACTGCAAAATATCTGGGTCTCATTTTTGACAGGAAACTAAACTGGAAACTTAACATGCAAGAAAGAGTCAAGAAACCTACAGTAGCTTTATGCTCTTGCAAAAAAGCCATTGGGAATAAATGGGGCCTTCAACCTCGCAAGTCCACTGCCCTTACATCTCAGTCATAAGTTATAAGATATTCACCTACGGGGTTGTCGTCTGGTGGACGATGCAGTCAACTGCAGTAAACTAAGCCAAGTCCAAAGAGCAGGATGTCTATGCATAAGGGGAGCCTGACAGTCTACCCCCTCTTCGGCATTAAACATTCTGTTTAATTTCACACTGCTCGATATCTTCAGCAGGCAAGTAGCTGCGACTGCAGCTATTCGCCTTCAAGCGACTACACAGTGGACAAATAAGCCACGCTAACATTCTTAGTACATTAGGAACCCTCACAGAGAACATCGATTACACCATACCTGAACTTTGGTTTGACAAAGACTTCCATGTAAGCTTCTCCTCTAGATCCTTCTGGAAAGAAGATGCTTTCATGGAGAACAAATCAATCCACTTCTACACAGACGGATCTAAAACCGATAGCAGGGTTGGTGGGGGTGTTTTCCAGATAAGCTAAATCTAAACCTCTGGACTCAGTCTCATTAAATTCTAAAACCGCCCTTAAATGTCGATCATATCTTATGGAGATGGGTGACCAGTTCAACCTTAACCTTTGCTGGGTGCTTGGCCACAGAGACGTTCCAGGGAACTATAGGGCCGATGAACTCGCCAAAATTTTAACTAATCTACCTATTCTACTGGAAAAGGGTAGCATAGGTATACCAATCGCTACGTGCAAATTAATATTAAATCTGGATGCCAATAAAAGAACAGACCTTAGAGGGAATGTTGGACCAACATGTCTAGCGACTAAAGAGATCTGGCCAAAGCTAAATCTGAATCGCTGTAAGAGTGTGATCCTTCTAAATAGGAAACATCTCAGCGCCATCATAGATGTCATCACTGGACACTGCCTTTTACAAACAATTTCTGTAGAAGCTGCATGCACGAGGAAGAAGAGGAGACAATCTTCCACCTACTCTGTACATGTTCAGCTCTCTCCCAGATAATAAAACTTCACTTAGGAGCTTTCTTCTAACACATTGGCTGAAAAGTCCGCGCCGCTTTATAGTAAAACACAAAATTTTTGCAAAATTCAACTTTATTTATCAATACAGTTGCCTTCGAGGACGATACACTGATTGAAGCGATTTTTCAATCTTTCGATACCAGTTTTGTACTACGATTTCGGTTTAGCCTTAAAATCGGCCTCTGTTTCGGCGATTACGTCTTAAATCTCTTTCCGGCGAGCATTCTTTTGAGGTCTGCGAACAGGAAATAGTCGCTGGGGGCCAAACTTGGAGAATACGGTGGGCGGGGAAGCAATTCGTAGCCGAATTCTTTTAATTTTGCCATCGTTTTCATCGACTTGTAACACGGTGCATTGTCTTGATGAAACAGCACTTTCTTTTTCTTCAAATGCGGCCGTTTTTCTGCGATTTCGTCCTTCAAACGCTTCAACAACGTAATGTAATAGTCGCTGTTGATAGTCTGCCCCTTTTGGAGATAGTCGATGAAAATTATTCCATGTGCATCCCAAAATACGGATGCCATAACCTTGCCAGCCGAGGACGAGGTTCGTCGCCTGCTCGCCACTCAGCTGACTGCCGACTTGACTCTGGTGCGAAGTGATGGAGCCAAGTTTCATCCATTCTCACATACCGACGCAAAAATTCGGCTTTATTGCAGTTGAACAGCTTTAAACACACCTCTGAATCATCAACACGTTGTTGTTTTTGGTCGACTGTGAGCAAACGCGGCACCCACTTTGAACAGAGCTTTCGCATGTCCAAATATTCGTGTATGATATATCCAACACGCTCTTTTGATATCTTCAGAGCCTCAGCTATCTCGATCAACTTCACTTTACGGTCATTCGTAATCATTTTGTGGACTTTTTTGGTGTTTTCATCTGAAACAGCCTCTTTTGGACGTCCACTGCGTGCATCATCTTCGGTGCTTGTATGACCACTTTCAAATTTTTCAATCCACTTGCGAATGGTTCGTTCGGCTGGTGCAGAGTCCGGGTAACACTTATCAAGCCATTTCTTTGCATCGGCTGCATTTTTTCCCATCAAAAAGCAATGATAAATCAACACACGAAATTGCTTTGAATCCATTTTTTTTCACAATAACAAAAGTTGCTTCACTCACAACGGTATATCTTGAGAACTTATCGTCCGACAGCTGTCAAATTTATACACGTATCTTTTGAAGGTTGGTACTAAGTGAAAATGGTATGGATTTAATTCAAGTGGTGCCCTCTCTTAGAAACGGCACGGACTTTTCAGCCAATGTGTTAAAATGACCTAAACGATCTAAAGATCGTTAAACTTAATAAGGATTAAATTGTTTACTTTATTATATATTGTTCGCTTTTTTAAATTCTCTGTAGAACAGAATACAATTTCTATTTTCTCTTAGATTAAGCGACAATACATTGGAAATTCTAAGCACAAGTATAGTAACCACTTCTTAAGGAAAATACCTTGAGTACTTTATAAAAGTACACATGCTTGAGAGAAAAAATCTTAAGAGTTTGCAAAAACTGTAAAACAAATAATTCTGATAGTATGTTTGCTTTATCACTGAAGCGTTTACTCATCTTTCTACGAAAGACTGTGAAATTCTAGTTAATGGAACATATAAGGAGTGCAATAGATATGCTATTTGTGCATTGTTCCGACAGAAAAAAGAGCCCAGCTCATACGACTAAGTAGAAAACGCTCACAATTCGCAACAATATTTTGGTTTTGTAACTTATAACCAATTTATGCAAAAGAAACCAATCCAAATTTTGACTTAAGCTGTTATTTACATAAAATAATAATTATAAGACTACGAATACTGATTCACTCACACTAGTCGAAATGGCGTGTTAATCCGTCTCAATCACAGCGTCACTGTCTGACTCACTCACACTTAATACTCATTTTAACTTATTAAAAAGAATTAACTATGAATCGGGTTTCTTTAACAAAATATTTTTTTTTGTCCTCAAGCGTTAGTCTAGCAAGTGTCAGACCATTTTGGAATCCTACGCCTAAATACGCCATCTTTTGAAGTTACTTGCCAAAATGGCACAGTACATTTTTTTGTCAGTACATTCAGTTCAAGTAAGGTGATTAATGATTTTCAGATACATGGATGAACAAAAAAGCAATATTTTAGTTAAAACTGATATAATTGTTTCAATTTTGGACCGTAATTTACAGAACAGTTACTCAGGGTTACGTGACAACAAAAAAATCGAAAAAAAGTAAAGATTTGCAGTCACAGTACTTGAAAGATCGTCACAGGGTGTCAGATTTCTCGATTTTTTTTGAGTGCCAATAATTTTAAAAGTACATGACTTAAATTTTTTTTTTATAATTTTGTGATAACCGACACCACTTGACCTATCACCCGTTTCCGGTTTGACGTTGATTTTTGGGACACCCTGTATATAAAGAGGTCGAAAATAAATGTTATTAGGATTCTTTCGCATTAAATGAGGAGTTCATTTTTTGAACAATCTTTTTAAAAACATCCATGACTTTTTTTTTAGTTAAATGAAAGCTTTACTAAAATGGAGTTACCTTAATATCTTAACAATCTTAACAAATACAAATACATGATTTAATAAAATAAATAATTACAAAATCAAAAAACCCGACTGTGTAAAAGCGAACTAGGAAGATGAAAACAAGATGAAATAGAAAAATTAATATTCTTGTCCTTCTGCTTAAAACGGTCACCGTTTTCACCCTTAAGAGTCCGATATTGGAGGGTGATAGAAAAAATCACGGACTCTTTAAAATTTATTAAATCAAATGATAACATGCAGTCGGAGGCATACATATAGTAATAATAACAAGTTAAGGACAAATGTCATGCCTCCGAACTTCTTTTGTTCGTTTTTAACAGTCGGGTTTTATGATGTAACATGAGTAGGCAGGTATATTTTTACATTCTTAGTGTGAAGCGAAACTACTTCGAATACTTAGAATAATCGGATAATAAACAATAATTAAACTGAACGGACGGTTTTTAATCAAAATCATTATAAGGTCTCTGATGGTTTATATGTATTTAAAACTAATTCAGCTATTTTGCATAACACTGGAATGCAATTGGCAGTTTAGAAACAGCTCTTTCGAACTATTTCAAACCTTCACCATAATTCATGTGTCTTCTGACTTAATCAATCTAGTGATGCAATAGATGTTGCGCAGAGCAGGTGCATCCAGGTGCCTGAATATGCAGTTGACATAGACAGGCTTTTACGACAGTAAACAAAAGTGTGCAGGTAGTACAGGAGTTTATCTATCTCAGAGTAAATATAAAGTCCTTGAATAAAATCTTAGTGGATATTCGACGAAGACCTTGCTGCTATTATTGGTTTGGCAAAACAAAGCTTTTAAATTGGAAGACGAAATGCATGATCTATAAAATATTGATTCTGTCAGTACTAATGATTGTTAAGTAATGAATGGTTGATACTTATACATACATATAAAAGTGGCGCCCAACCCTTATGATTTACGTAGCGATTTTACTTTTTTCAAAAGAGCTTAACACTCAAGTGGGTATGAATGCACTTATAATGCCTCAGTATGTGTTAAGTTTTTTGTGAAAATGGGATAGAAAGAGAATAAAAATGTATTTATATATTATTAAAAACTGTAACATAATCAGTCTACAGTCTAAAGAACAAAAAAACCTCGACCATACTGGTTGCACTATATCGAGTTAAAAATAGTACGACTTATAAGGCAATAAGAACACAAATAAACTACTGCGAGTATGCACCAAATCTGCATCTTCTCAAAACCAACAAATTGTAGAAGAAGATCCTTCAAACTAGCGATAGCATTTTCATATCAACAGTTTGAATTCAGAAAATCCTGCTCCACCGTCGACGCCATAAAAGCGGTGGTAGAAATAGCAGCCGAGGCAATAAAGGGAGAAAGATGGCGATGAGGAACAAAGGGATATTGTGCAGTATTGACGCTGACCGATCCACATGGATCGGTACTGGGGCCCCTACTCTGGAATATCATGTACGACAGAGTTCTGCAATTTACACTGCCACCAGGTGTAAAAATAATCAGATTCGCTGATGACATCGTCATTGTAACTGTTGAAAAGAATACTTGCGAGATAGAGTCAACTACGAACAATGCAATCAGCCTTATCAAAGACGCTTATATCCGCCGGCCTAGAACTAACAGATTACAAAACGGAAGCTGTTCTATTAACCGGAAAAATGTGGAATAGGTGAACATAAGTGTAGGAAGTCAAATCACTACATTGAAAGACTATGTATATAAAATACCTAGGAGTAATACTTGATAATAGACTAAGTTTTATGCCTTACATTGGCTATTCGGTCAAAAAGGTGTCAAAGGAATACCGCCAAACATCAGACGACCCGGATATGTCAAGGTAGTAAACTCAGTCCTGTTATATGCTGCCCCGGTTTGGGTGGGGCCCCAGCAACAAAGGAAACAAGGAGAAAGCTATTATCAACATACCGACTTAGCGCATAAGTAATCAGTAGCTTTAGAACAATTTCGGACGAAGCTGTTTTTGTTATAGGCGGCATGATCCCCATCGATATCCTTGCGGACAAGATCCAGAGAGCCTACCATAGGAGAACTTCTACTAATCAAGAGGGGGTAGTCGTCAAAAGGATCAAGGTAGAAGAAAGAGCGACTTCAACAACCAGGTAGCAAGCGCGGTGGAATACCACTACGAAGGGTAAATGGATGTACAGATTGATCCCATTCATAGACGTTTGGGTACACCGAAGGCATCATCTTACGCAGTTCCTATCTGGTCATGGTGGGTATCGAAAGTATCCACACCGCTTCGGGCACGACAGCTCACCTACTGCCCAAATCAGGAGGAAGATGCAATATTTCATTGCACACGCTTTCTGATGATGAGCATACATACCAAACCCGCAGTCAATAATTGATCCAATGAATGGAGATTTGCACATTCATTACACACGTGCTAAACGAGCTGCGAAGGGTCAAGAGGATAAGACGTGCTGATGCAGCAAATATAGATGATATAGTATAGATTGCTTACTAGTCCCGCAAAGTATTACTAACGGCAGTCTCCCGTTAGTAGTCGAAGTGTGTAGGGTGTAGTTTAGCTACGTAGGCGTATTCCTGGAATCGAACAATCAGGCTAGCCAATCGTGAATGCAGGTAGCCCGGGCTAGTGGTAGCTACGAAGATGATAAAAAGTAAAATGTAAAGATTTCCATTTTCGATATTCGATTCGAATGCAACAACTTCCCTATCAGGAAGTTAAAAAGAGAAAGCAGAGTCCCCATTCCGATGGGAGCATGTTTATCGGCGTGACGAGGGAAATTGGTTATGCCATCTAACATTCGATGGCGAATTGCTAAATATTTCCACGATGACATGGGCCACTTTAGCGTTGAGAAGGATAAAGGAAAACTTGTGGTTTCGCCGAATGAGAAATTATGTGAAGTTGTTTCCATAAGAGGGCACCAGGAATGGTGGAGTAAAGAATGCACATCGCGGATGTTAGGCCAATTCCATTTCGAACCCTCCATTTAGACCATCAAAGTGAAATCAGTTAAGGACCTGAAAACTAGGCCGATGATTGAAATTCTTACCGACTTGGCTGTATTTTGACCAAACCGATACGATAATTTTCTGCGAAAACTGTAAGGACGCCGAGGGCCAACGGATAGATCGAGCGCATCAATCAAACGAAATACATACGGACCTCGAACACTGAGATCGGTGATTGGGACTTAGACCTTCATAATCTAAAAATGGACAGTTAATACTCAGAGGAATTTGACTGCAGGTAGTAGCCCGAACAAAATTGTATTCGACTTCAAGCTGCAGGATATTTTGATCAACCACTTTGCACAAGCTATTCACGATATGGTACAAGTACCCGTATGTCTGCAGCATGGCCGATATGTACTGGAGGAGATGGAAACGAGCAAGAGAAGAAGAAAATTTTAAACCGTAATGGCCAGCGACAAGACGAAGCCCTGGTGTCTGTTAGGATCAGAGCTTGATGACGATGAAGAGGACAATAGAGTACAGGAGACGAGAACGACTAGACAGACAAAGGTACAATGAGACATGGGATTTATGTGGACACCTGTCGTGAAGACTTAATTTCACGGGATGCCCATACATCCATGGAGCGGGGATACGCCTTGCCTGCGCTTACCTACATAACAGTATAATACCAAAGCAGAACTGGTGTTGGAGGCACAATTTGCACACTTGGTATAAGTCAAGGGCGATCTAAAACCTCTTCCTGATGTTAGGGTCACAGCACCCAGTACTTATTGCAAATCTACATTGGGTCAAACCAACAGGAAAACCCTTCCCGCGATATGGGTTTAAGCCACATCCACTATCGTGATCTCACAAGTCAGACGAACGTATAATTCCAACGTACCCCTTTGCATGAACGCACTCAAAAATATCGAATTCAAAAAGAGCAAGCAACGGAACGAGACACAACACGGTTTCCACCACAATTTTATATGTATTTTCATTACCTTGCTGAGAATAAAGAGCTCTTGGTTTAACACGTTTTCTTGCTTCGAATAATAAACTCCTGTTGGTTGTTCACCCAACAATTGCATACAAGATCTTATCTGGCATATTGTGTGAACGTCTGGAACCCTTCGACATCTTGATTGGTTCCTAGTGGTTTCAGACCAGGCAGATCATGCAAAAAAACATAAGAAGTCCAAATCGATATTCACCATCTTTTCATCGATTTTAAAGCCGCATATGACAGCATTTATAGAGACGAGCTATATAGAGATATGTCTAGTTTTTGCATCCCTGCCAAACTCGTCTTGGTGGGCATAGTGATGATGGAGAATGCCTGCTGCTCCGTCAAGGTCTGTGACCACTTACCCGAGACATTTGGTGTCAAAAAGAGTTTCAGGCAAGGTAACGCACTGTCATATGACTTCTTTAACATTATACTTGAAAGAATTGTGCGGAACTCACAAGCGAATACAGGAGGCACAAAATCGGTTTAGCGGCAAATGGGGGCAAAACCAAGTATAAATTCGAGGTAGTAAGGGGCTTTGTCTACCTTGGCTCTGCCATCAATTCTGTTAACAGTAGAACTAAAACGAAGAATCACCCTGCCAATCGCTGTTTCTTTGGGCTAACAAGCCAATTGAGTAGTAAAGCTCTATCTCGAACAACTAAGGAGATTATTTATAAGACCCTAACCATCTCAGTCCTACTTTATGGCCCTGGAGTATGAACTCTATCGAAAGCGGATCAAGATTTCGAGAGAAAAATTCTTCGTACAGAATTCGGTCTCGTTCACGTTGACCGACCAGGGGGGGGGGGTGGGTGAATTCAACGAAGAATTATACGACCTATACAGCGACATTGACTCTGTCAGATAGATAGGGCATGTAGAGTGAATGGACAGCAATGCTCGGGCCTGTAGAATCTTCGAATTCAAATTTTGATATTATTAAACAAATTTTGATAAATATATTATTAAATATACTATAATGAAAAGAAAAGGAACTAGAAAGCAGAAGAAGAAAAAAAAGATAAGAAGAGAAGAGAAGAGAAGAGAAGAGAAGAGAAGAGAAGAAAAGAAACGAAAAGAAAAGAAAAGAAAAGAAAAGAAAAGAAAAGAAAAGAAAAGAGAAGAGAAGAGAAGAGAAGAGAAGAGAAGAGAAGAGGAGAGAACAGAAGAGACGAGAAGAAAAGAGAAGAGAAGGGAAGGGAAGAGGGGGAGGGGGAAGATAGATGAAAAATAATCAATGTTGAAGAGAAAACTGTGAGAAAACTGCATTTTTGACGTTTGTAAAATGTTATATTCGCCTGATATGCCGGAGTAGTGAAGTCCAAAGTCTAATAACGTGAACGAAATATAGACGTGATGAAGTTAAATACTTGTATAAATATCCTTTGGAATCGGGGTGGGTTTAAGGTTAATAACTCGATGCAAGAAAATGAAATTTCGGACATTAACATACTATTTCAGAGTGCATTTTAACAAGCTCGGAATGAGCTGAAATATGGTCGTATCTGCCGAGCCCGTGAATACATCGCATAGCGTCATTGAATGTTACCTGAAATTTACGCTGAGAAAAAGAGTCAAGATTATTGCACACCATCTTGGCGCAACTAATAGTGTGTACAATATGAATCATTACGAGTTTTCGTCAAGTGTCAACAGGAATAAAGGTAACACAAAGCTTATGTAAGCGTCCATAAATGCTAGGGTTGTCTGAAAAGTTTCCGACCGCAACGTAAAAATAAAGGCACTAGTCAATAAGAGCTAGTGAATGCTAGTTGTGCATCTTTTGACAGTTACTTACCGAAGTTTCAGTCATTTTGGATGAGCAGTTTTTAGTTGACAGTCGTTTGAGTGAGTCCATGTGAGTGTTTTTTGTGAAAATCGAAAAAATTGAGTATCGAGCTGTTATTACTATAAATTCTTGTTTTTTAAAGGCAATACGCCTACGCAAATCAAAAATGAGTTGGACTCTATGTATGGGGACTCTGCACCATCATTTACCACAGTAATATTTTGGGCAGCTGAATTTAAACGTGGCCGTAAGAGCTTGGGAGATGATGAACGTTCGGGACGTCCAAAAACTGCAACCACTGACGATAACATTGCTAAAGTTCACCAAATGGTGTTAGACGACCGCCGAATTAAAGTGAGAGAGATAGTAGAGGTTATGAAAATGTCCAAAGAACGTGTTTGTTACATATTAAATCAAGATTTAGGCATGAGAAAGCTGTCCACACGTCGGGTCCGCGTTTGCTTACGTTAGACCAAAAACGTGTTCGAATGGCGTGTTTAGGCGCAATAAGTCCGAGTTTTGGCGCCGATTAATTACTGTAGATGAAACTTGGATACACCATTATACACCCGGAACAAAAATTCAGTCAAAACAGTGGATTCTAACGGGGATTTCACTTTTCGGTTGCACAAAGCATATATTAAAAATTTGAACTACTACTACATCTGCTGTACACATATGCATGTATGTATATTGTATATGTATATGTACGTATAAAACTACACACATAGTTCAGAATCATAAATATACAGTCGCCGAGCTTGCGAAAACATAAACATCAAACATCTTATACATACGAGTTCATGTGCACGCCCCCGCAAAAGAGAAGTAACGAAAACAACAACAAACCAAGTTTTTAATCCAATGGTCTCTGGTATATCATCGGTAAATAAATTTACTAGTATTAATCGTTTGGGGTAACGTAAAGAAATGAGTGATACCTTAAAAGCAATTTACAACGGATTAAAATTAAATGGGATACAACGTTTTTGAGTAGTCGATGTGCAAATATAAAAAAAAATTAAAACTATTTAATAGTTAGACCGCTATGTGGAATAACAGGGTAATTTATAAATTTGATTAAACACGCCAGGCCTCCCTGTGCATAAGCTGAAATCAAAAGTTGGGGCATCTTTAGTGGTCATGCGCAACCTGGATCTCCCGAAAATGTGCAATGGTACTCCGTGTTAAAAAAAAAAACAAATAAGGAACGTCAAAGGATGTTTTCATCTCGCGAATTCCATAGATTCCTTCTGACTTCCCTTTCCAGTTCCAACGACTCCAATTCCCCGTCGCCCTCTGCTTCGCCATGACCATCAACAAGCCACGGAGTTAGACGCTAATGACGGGCAATGTAGACTTCCGGACACCTTACTTCATTCACAGCGCGTCTATTCACTGAACAATTCAACCTGGCTGTTAGCGACGTAAAACCGGGCGCCACGGCCACCCACCAAAAGCTTTATTCATTCAAAGTCTATGTAATATTCTAAAGCCTATGTATTGTGTAATATTCAAGAATCAGAGACATTTTATCAATTCTTCACTATACCAACGCGTACGAAGTTGAAATAGTAAGCTAATGTTTCAAATTAATAGAAATTGCATTTATTAACTTCCTGATAAGGAAGATCTTGCATTTACTCCGAAATTCGAAAATGAAAATTTGGTGACATCTTTACGTTTTAAATTGTCTACAACGTTTTTAGACAAGTTTTAAGAAAATGTGTATGTGTGTGTGTGTGTGTGTGTGTGTGTGTGTGTGTGTGTGTGTGTGTGTGTGTGTGTGTGAGTGTGTGTGAGTACGCGTGTCCGTATGTTTCAAATTTTTTGGCCTACGATAACTCGCGAAGAATATTGCTATCGATTTGAATTTTTGTCAGATGATGCGTCTTCACGCCGAATCGCGGCCTTTAGATTTTGACTTAAATTCGCCGATGACCTTTTAAGTTATTAAAAAAGATACATACAAAAAATACAATTAATTTCTTCTCAAAACAAAGGACTTTTTCGGAATTTTCGGTTCGTTTGTCTGGTGCAGAGTCCGGGTAACACTTATCAAGCCATTTCTTTGCATCGGCTGCATTTTTTCCCATCAAAAAGCAATGATAAATCAACACACGAAATTGCTTTGAATCCATTTTTTTCACAATAACAAAAGTTGCTTCACTCACAACGGTATATCTCGAGATCTAATCGTCCGACAGCTGTCAAATTTATACACATATCTTTTTAAGGTTGGTACTAACTGAAAATGGTATAGATTTAATTCAAGCGGTGCCCTCTCTTAGAAACGGCACGGACTTTTCAGCCAATGTGTTATTTTCAGGCAATTAGAGCAAGATGGGGAGATGCCCATCTCTACAAACTCTGCCCTTATTTACATTGGTTTTGCCGTGATATGCTTTTACGAATGTTGAACAGGGATTGCTGTGGCGAAAAGTGGTTTCAGAAAAGAAAAACCCTCAGGAAGTAGGTATTAGTACTCCGCTACATAGGCGTAAAATCTCGGACTTTACAAATTAATTTGGATCGTCCTTTGAAAATAATAATAATAATAATAATATATGTACATTGCATCTACGTCTACCATTAGTTTAAGTAATATAAAATTTACACAATTACTTTATAGTTAAGAAACAGAGAAAACCGACAAAAAGGCAGTGCACTAAAAAATATACAATGTCATCACGAGGGCTCGAATTGGTCAACATGCTGTTTAGCATTAGCATCGGTATATAATTATTGTGGCTTTTTAATATAATAAGACTTTTGAAATAATCATGTACCAGAATAATTAAATGAGGATAGTTTAAATCAGGGATTCCCAAACTATTTTCGGCAAGAGACCCCTTTTAAAAAATGAACTGAAACCTCAGACCCCCATAGCCAAACTACTTTAAAAATCCTATCTCTAGTTTTTTTCCTATTGATACAAAATATTTACCAATTTAAAAACTTTGCGGTTGGTTAAGTGAGTAAACTTGACATAATTTTCTCATCAAAATTTAATAAAATAAATATGTTAGACATACAATTCAGTAAGTTTCAAGTGTAATTAATAATTAATACAAATTAAGTAAAAATACTTAAGTAGTTAATTATTTTTTGAAAAAAATATTAAAATAGTAAAGTAAAAAAAAAAAAAATATAAAAAATTCAGTGTGATGGATGAACCTGGTGACTTTCTGCCAATCTAGCTAAATCCGGTTCAATATTGGTGAGTTGCAGCCTTAAATATCCGTGTTCGTTGATTTTCAAACAGTTTCTTTGTTTTGTCAAAATGTTTGTAACCACACTGAAGCTTTCTTCGACTAGGTATGATGATGGAAAAGCGATAAGGTATTTTTCAGCAATGTTCCACAATTCAGGATACTGCGTTTCAATGTTGCGTTGCAACCAGAACTTCTGGTAGCCTTGGTTGAAATTTTGCTTAAGCTCTTCGTCTGTGCTGATGGTAATCAACTCTTCTTGGATTATCACATTGGCTTCTTCCTTGGCTGTGATATTGTACGGATTTATTACCCATTGAGGAATTTGTAAATTTAAGAGATCCTCAAACATTTTAGTAAAATCCTTGTGTAATGCGTCCAAGTGACTGACATATGATAAAATAACATCGTCTTGAAGCATTTCTGGTAATTTTGACAAATGCGGAAACTGTGAATATTGTTTTCTGCTTAAATTTTGTCTATAAAGGATGAGTTTACCCACAAAGCCCAATATTATTGATTTTGTTTTAATCAAGTTGAGATCGTCACCCTGCAGCTGGAATTTAACTTTGTTGAACATATCAAAGATATCAGTCGAGCAATAAATATCTGTTTTACAATTGTTCAGATTTTCTTTCAAATTCGGATCTTTTTCTTGTAAAAACTCCAACACAGATTCAAAAATAGCTGAAAATCTTGCTAAGCAAGAGCCTCTTGATAGCCAGCGAACTTCAGTGTGCAGAAGTAACGGAGTAAAGACTTCGTCGTTTTCCTCACATAGCTGAACAAATAACACAGAGTTCAAAGAACTGCTTCGAATTTTCTTGACAGCATTTATAACATATTGTAAAGACTGATGCAATCTAGGACTGAGATATTTTGCTACTAAATGCTGTTTGTGAATCACGCAGTGAATGACCAGTGCCTCAGGCAATTGTTCCTTTAAGTGGGCTATAAAAGTACGATGACGACGAACCATAGATGGTGCACCATCAGTCGCAACAAAATCAATGTTCTTCCATGGAATAGTTTTGTCGATAAAAAAAAACGTTCTACGGCCTGAAAAATCGATTCTCCTCTGGTTTCAGTCTCTAAAAAAGTAGCAAAAAGCAGTTCTTGGCACATATTTTCATCTTTAGTATATCGAATATGTTAGTCTGTAAGAAATTGCATGAAATGTTTTCCACGTCGCAACCCACCTCGTCTATTCGTCTCTGAAGGGTGTTATTGCTCAAAGGAATTCTCTTAATAATATCATGTGCGGGCTTTTGCAATACATTGTTGAGGACCTCCGCAATGGCTGGCAAAATAAGCTGCTCTCCAATTGTGTGGGGTTTCCCCGACTTCGCTATTAGTAAAGATATATTATAGGATGCTCGTAAACCATCCACGTCTTGCATAGATGATGACGCAAACATCGATCTTATGGATGGTATTTTCTCTAGTTTTTCTTTAAGTGCTTGAAAGAAGGACAATAGCTTACCGTTTTTGTCAGCATGTACTCTTGATAAGTGGTCCTCCATTTTTGAAAGCTACTGAATACTTTTTCGCATATGACACACATCGGCAAGTGTTGATTTGATAGGGATGAAATAAATCCAAACTTCAAGTAGTGCAAACTTATATTGTCTACATTTTTTTCGTGTCTGCCATCATGAAACTGAACATTTATAATTTTAGGTAACAACTTTTCTAAAGTAATTTCAAAAAATACTTAAATTTTTTACCCTGTTAGTTTTTCATAAACTGCAGAAATGTATGGTTACGCTATTAACGCTCGTAGGTAACTAAGGATTTTGTAAATTTTTTTCAATCACTTTATTTAGCTATGTAATCACATTGTAATCTCTTGAAATAAATTAGTAGATGAGCGTATTATCATTGATATTCAACCAACGAATTTTAAAACGCAAATGAACTTTTAACCTAAGTGCAAGCTTGTTATATAGTAAAATATCAGGAGCATGTTTGGACTTGAACTTGATCATGATTTTGTTCGTGTTAAATCGCCTATATGTGTCAAATACAAAGCAAGTCAAAACGTGTCTGAAGGACTTGTACGCTCGAACAGATTATCTTGCACGAACTTGTCAACGCATATTGACTTGCCGAGTTTTTTATCTTGTTCGAACTTGTGCAGGCTTATTGACTTGTTGAGTTTTTTAAAAGTACAAAAATGATACTTCCTACTAAAACATTAGTCATTTTTATAACAAGTTGATACACGTAACACAACTTATACAGTATCTTGAAGTTTCAAATAAAAACTTGTGTTAATTAAAAGGGGTCGATTTTTTGACCTCGTCGACCCCCAAAATCAGTTTTCGTTTATGTTGACCCATGGGAAACCGATTTCAACCCCAAGGGGTTGATATCGACCACTTTAGGAATCCCTGGTTTAAATGATAGTTTACTTCAAAAATTAAAATCTTCTAAACTAAATAACAAGGGGAAAAGTAAAATAACATAATATTTACCTTTAGGTCCAAAAAGACCTGATGACTTCAGTCCATTTCGACTTCTTTTCGTTTTTCTTTTCAGGCTATGATTTGGTATTGTTAATTTGGATTTCTTCTTAGAAGAAGATTGTCTAAGATGTTTATCTGAAGCATTTATTGCTGTTGTCCTCAAATAAAGCGTTCCTTTTTCATCACGATCTATGCTTTCTGATTTAAAAGTGACATTTTTAATTTTTGCCGTCGAGTTTTCATTTGTCATAATTGTCTCCCGGGAATTTTCTTCAACTGCACTAGTTCCACTAAGTTGTTCCTGATCGATCATATCATCTGAAGCCTATTAAAAAAAAGAAAACAAATTAAAATATTCATGCTGAGACTTTTTTTTATCACAAACCTCTTTATCTAGCGGTCCCCGTAAAACTATTTCTGGCCCTCCGCCATAAATATTATAGAAAAAATTCCATAGATGTGTATTAAGTTGAGCATAATCCGATCCAGGTAGAACACTTACAGGAGACGCATCTGCTTTTACTGTTATGGCTAAATTATTTATTGGACCAGGATCCTTATTTGTTATTCCTCGTGCGAAGAGTTGCCATTTTCTAACCCATGCCATTGATATCGCATATATTGTCATAGAATCGTCTTCATTTTGAAAGTCATCATGGTACTTAGTAAATATGGCAAGCTCTTGTTTTTGCCTGCGCATGAGGTTTTCAGCTGTTCTCTTGCAGACCTCACATTCAAAAAGGCGATTAACTACAGGTCCACCTCCAAATTTTTTATAAAGAAAATCCCACAGTGGTTGTGACAAAGGTACAGCAATTTTGTTGATAAGGGAGGCTTTGTGTGGTGGAACTCCTCCGTGTTGACAAAGTATCGCCCAATTGTTTATGGGGCCAGGTTCGGCAAAAGTATTAAAACGATTAATCCACTCCCTTGAAACAAAAAAACGAATATCCGAAAATTGGGGTGGATTAAGTGTTGAAAATTCTCTAGCCTGTGTTCTTATCAGATCCATTTCTGGATGATTTTTTCGATAAAACAATACGTAAGCTTGGCAATTTTGTACAACATCAGCGGACACTTCAGTTACATGTTGATCATCAAATTCATACCAATTACCCGTCAAATCATTTTTTGCAAAACATGTGTAATGTCCACCACCAACAGTACCGTGGTGGCAAATCACAGACACCAAATTGTAAAGCGATATACTTGATTTGCAATCCTTATGAAGATATGGCTTCATATCAAATCCGATTAATGGAAAGTGAATATAAGAGGATATTTTTGAGCTGTATGATAAGTCATGTCGGAACCTTTTTAAATGTATACATAATGCTTCGGGCAAATCAAGAACACGAGAATACTTTACACCAGTTCGTAGTTTGTTGCATTTCGAACAGCTATTTTTTGTATTTATTTAAAGGAAAAAGTTTTTATTTTATAAATACTTACAATAAAAAGAAACATACCTATACATATTGTCACCTTTGAGTTCGTCGGCACTAAAAAAAGAAGCCATACAATCGTGAAGTGTAACTGAAGGTCCCCAAAGCCATGAGCGTACTAAATTCCATACCCAGCACAGCCAACCTTCTGATTTTATCAATTCATTGCACATAGTTCCGGAGTGTGAACGAACAGAACTCTGATTATTTATATTTTGTGCATGGTGTAAGACGTTTAAATAATCCCTATGAGGAATTGGAAGGGAAAGATCTTGAAATGTTTCCTCCCTGGTCGATATTCTATCACAGGTTAAACACTGCACAGATGATAAAAGTTTTCCATCAAATACGTCACTTATAATTGATCTTTGGGTAACAGAAACAATAATGTCATTGCTTGAATTGTAACTACTCGCACATTTGTTCGTTCGATATGCGCAAACAACCGGTAATCGAGAACTTAATGATGAGTTAGAAACATAAGATAAACTTGTGTAATGTTTATTTTGTGTAAAAGAGTCTTCGAACAAACTCGATTGTTCGGAAACACCACTGTCACAAGTTTCATATTCACCTTCTGATTGCGAAGCTGAGCTCGACGAATAATTTGACGATTCACCATCATTTTGATAAGTCTCCTGTTGCGTAGTTACTGATTTTGCTGGAGTAGGATCGTTTTCTTTTAGTTCTTCATGCAGTTGGTCCATAAAACATCTAAGGAATTCCTGGGTATCATGCTGCTGAAATCCTCTGAACATCGAATGGACACTTCGTATTCCATACAATATTCCTCGAGGTGCAATAAAATCTAAAATCATGAAAAAATCAACTTTTGTAGGAAATCTGAATAATGAAAATAAAAAAAAATTCTAGGTATATAAATAAAGTCCAACACTGTCAAGAAAGTTGAAATACAATCGGATAAAATTTTTGTATTAGGAACTTTGATGCTAGGAAGTAGAGAAAAATCTTTAGTGGCAAAATTTGAAAACTTTTTTAAATTAAATTTTGCTTATACAAAATCGTATCGAAAACGAACAAAATCTAGGAAGCGTACGAGAAAAAGTATTTGCAATTTATGAAAAAAAGATAAAAGCTATGGGTAAATGGAAACGGCATCGCCAATTCAAAGCATTGTGCAAATATTTAAGTACAATGAATATGTAGAAAATCATACTTGATACGGTCGAATTCATAAGCTTACTCAAGGGGATGAAAGACTATCGACAACATCATTAGAATCCGGAGCGAACAAGGGCCTCAACCAACCAACCAATCCACGCCACCTTAGACGTAGTTTTCATCTGTTGGCACAGGCAAAAGCTTGGGTTCAAAAACTACATTCATTCGGACAGTGATTACCGAAGGTGGCCTCATTCATTAAGCTTCATTAAGCTTTTATTATGCTAAATTATAACCCACCTAACTCATATTCTTAACCACTGTATAATGGCATCCACATTTCCACAGTCCTAGAAAATTGCAAAGGTTATACCGACTGCCAAAAAATCGAATGCAAACTCCGTCAGTGACTTTAGGTCCATAAGCATTTTACCGTGTCTATCAAAAGCTTTTGAGAAACTTATATCGAACCAGATAATAAGTCATCTTCCTTCTAATAATCTCCTTAATCCTTTCGAATTTGGGTTCAGAAGTAATCATAGCTGTTCCTCGGTTATAATTAATATCTTAGTTGATATTAGGCATGACTTTGATAAGGAATACGTAACACTTCTTTGCTTACTTGATTTCGCAAAAGCCTTTGATATGGTAAATCATTACATTTTATGCTAGAAATTACATAACTTGTTTAACTGCAGTAAACAAGCTGTTCAGCTACTTAGAAGTTATCTTCCCAATAGATCGCAAAAAGTTGTCATTGATGGCAAATCTTCAGCCTTGAAAATAATTACACAAGGATTGATTTTCGGTCCTATCTCAATCTAGGCATTCATTAACGACTTGCCATCAGTATGCCAGCAAGCAACGGTCCACTTATACGCTGATGACGTTCAGCTATATCTGCCTCATCCCATGAATTTGATCGCTGAACTTGCATTAAAATTAAATGAAGACTTATCAAAAATATATGATTGGTAGGTGCGTAACAGATTATTGCTTAACTTAGCGAAATCAAAAGTTCTCCCGATATCTAATCGAAAATTTGACATTAACGTCGTACTAGAATTATGGCTCTCTGACTCTAGGATTAAACGTGTAAAGTCAGCAACAAGTCTCGCTTTTGTCTTAAGTAGAAACTTGTCCGGGTACGATCATACAAACCTTGTCATTGGTCGCATTTACGGATGTCTACGAAAGCTCTGGCTAACAGCTAGCCTTACCTTAATGGTGACTCGACAGAAATTGGTAAGGACTTTAATTGTACGTTTAATAAGCTATTCTGAGGTGGTATGCAGTGAACTTGATTCCTTATCTCAGCGAAAACTTGAAGTAGCTTTCAATGACCCAATGCGATATATACGAGGGGCGTTCAATATATTCTCGGTATCGATATGAAGGAAAATGCGAATTCAATTTAAATTGTTTTTATTTTTCAATATGATCTCCCCTAACATCAATGCATTTGTTACATCTTGAGATAAGCTTTTTTAAACCCTCAAAATAATAAATTTCCTCTTTCTCTGCAAAATACCGACTTGAGTTCTTCATCACCCGAAAATCTTTTTCCACGAAGACATTTTTTTCAAATCCGGAAACAGGAAATAATCACTAGGGGCAAGGTCTGGACTATAGGGTGGGTGTTGGATTTCTTCGAAACCACAATCTCGCGCAGCAGCCTTGGAAACTCGCGCCGTGTGAACAGGAGCGTTGTCATGAAGAAGCAACACACCCGCTGCGAGTTTACCTACCCCGTCTTTTCTTTTTAATTTCCTCCCGCAAATTATGCAAAGTGGAAGCGTAGGATGTGGCGTTGATGGTTTCACCTTTTTTTTTGTACTCAATGAGCAAGATTCCCTTTGAGTCCCAAAAAACTGTGACCATGAGCTTTCGGGCAGACGGAGTGACTTTGAACTTCTTCGGGGGGTCTGTTCCTTTTTTATGCCACTGCATGGACTCTTGTTTGCTTTCAGGGTCATAGTGGTGGACCCATGTTTCGTCCCCAGTAACAATTCGATCCATAACACCGTCCGCGTTCTCACTACACATCAGCATGCGATTCTCACTTTTTATCTGAGGCGCTGTGAGCATTCGTGGCACCCACCTTGCACTGACCTTTGAAAGGTTAAGATGGTCATGAAGAATGGTGTGAATGGTACCAATTGAAAGCTTGGTGATCTCTGCCATCATTTTCACCTTTATTCGGGCATCCTCAAGAACAAGTTTTTCGACTTCTTTGATGCTTTCTCCCGTACAAGCAGTAGCCGGGGCGCCGGAGCGGGGGTCGTCCTCAATGCTCTCTCTGCCTCTCTTGAACTCACTTGACCACTTTTGCACAGTTGATAATGAAGGTGCGGAACCCTGGTAAACAGCCACCATCTCTTCATGAATAGTTTTTTGACTTTTTCCTTGCTTAGTGAGAAATTTAATTACAGCGCGATGCTCAATTTTCACCATCATCGCCTCAGTTGCCATTATGATTCTGTTTAACTAGAGATAAAACGCGAATAATAGTGTTACTTGATAAATAAGTCAATTTATATATGCAACCACAGCTTCACCCCGATACCGAGAATATCTTGAACGCCGCTCGTACATGGGCTTCGTACAGATGACCATATTTCTGCATATTCAAATATACCTTGAAACAATATCTCAGTGCACGAAACTGCATTTACCTACATCAGGTCATTAATATTAAATCACCCACCGTACCTATATAATAAAATACAATTTGCGCGATCTCAAAGAACTAAAAACCTTATACAACCTGTCTATGAGTACTTGAATTCGTCGCGTCTGATTTTTGTTCACACTATAAGACTACGGAATTCCCTTCCCCAACAAATCAGGGGTATTAAAAATGTCATAAACTTTGAAATTCAAATAGGACATGTTCCCCATGTCTTACGGTGGAGATGGTTGTTTTTTAATAAATATACAGTTTTTAAAGTAATGAAAATCGTTGGCCGAACTCATTGAATACTGTGATGGCAGGAAGGTAGGACTTATCATATGCTGCGATGGTAAAACAAATGCAACATGAAAAGTTATCATCTCCTGGGTTTCATACTATCGTCTAACCTGGTTGTCAACAATGTTGGCTCTCAGCTCATATTTATTACGAGATAAGACAGCAAGTATTCGATTTAATATATGCTAAGGAGATTGCTGCCTGGAAAGTACTACCGGAGATCTCCATGTCAGACCATAGGTACATCGAATTCAGAATCGGTTTCGAGATCTCGACCTTGTGGAAGAGGAGGAATCCGCAGAAAACCAACTGGAAATGATTTATGGAGGAGCTCGGCAAGTTCAAGAGTAGTGCCTTTAAGCTCAGGGTAAAACAAAAGCTAGAGGAAGCTGTTCAGAACCTGATCGGTACCCTCACCAAGTGTTTTGATATGGGATGTCCAGCTAGAAAGCAGCGTGTTCGTAAAGAAACCAGAAAACTTGTAAACGGGTTACTTAAGATTAATTTGGAGGAAGACTGGAATCTTTACAGTTCGAAGCAAAAAGAATATAAAGAGCTTAATCGGATTTCGAAGTGTGCCTTTTATTAAGACTTCTGCGAAAAATCGAAACTGTCCGTGTAACCAGTAAGCTGGTCAAAGTCTTCAAAAGAGGAAGATCAACCAGTTCACAACCGGCCCTTATTCACAACGGGTGGCCGCGGTGTAGTGGTACTAGCTATCGCTTCTCACTCGGAAGGTCAAGGTTCGAATCCTAGCCACAGTAAAGTTTTCATTTGTGTAATTGGAACTCAGTCAAAAAATCTGCGTGTGAAGGCATAACACTGACATGTAGATTTGGCTGTTGTAGGGTTTTCAAGCACAAAACAACCGATAAAATTCACAACCTCACATTCCGAGAGAAGAATCTCTCCGTCCTATTCGGACTCTTACCCCTGGAGAGTCAATATCGAACCAAACACACCTGACTTTCAAACCACTACATCACAAACTTTCCTTTCTCCTCCTTCTATCTTTCCGCCCGCGCCCTGGCAACAGTATAAGGGTATTCATAACCCCTTAGGCGCGCGTAAATTATAAAAAAAAAATTAACGAAGCTGCTAGTGCGCCGAATAACACAACACGCCGTAGCTGGTATATCTCATCGGTTGTGGTGACGGATGAAGCTATTAAACCTGCTGTTGCTGGTAGTTGATGGTTTCAAGTCACCTGGCACCGACAGCATATACCCAGCTACGTTACAAAAGAATATAGATCAGCTTCTGGTAACTCTGAAGAGAATCTTCGCTGCTAGTCTTGCACTCGCATACATACAGAAACCCTGGAGAACAGAGTCGCCTTTATACCGAAAATCGCTCGCTAAGAACTTCAGACCTATAAGTCTGACTTCCATCACATTGGAGTATGGAGAGAATGGTTGAGATTCATGTGCGCAAAATTGCCTTGTGAATGCATCCTCTGTCTGCGATGCAATACACCTACCAACACGAAAGATCTTGCGGGCGTGCGGTTCAAAATCTGGAAGGCAGAATTGAAGGCGCACTCGACAAGAAAGAACACGCGCTGGGCATTTTCATTGACGTTGAGGGTAGTTTCGACAACGCAACTTTTAATGGCATGTGTAACTTGGCCAAACAACACGGCGTAAAGGAATCACTAGTTTTGTGGATAAAATAGGACACTGATTATGGATGCTGACTGTGAACAATATGTGGTGGTGGAAGTAAACAGGTGTTGCCCGCAAGGCGGCATTCTGTCTCCACTGAAATAGTGCATCTTGGTCGATTCAACACGCTCGATAGTTTTGACATCTATGCTCAAGCATACGTGGATGATGCAGCTGTACTATCTGTTGAATTGTGTTTAGCAGGTTCTTGCGCTTTAGAGCATCGACGTGATCGACGATTGGTGCACTAGAAATGGACTTTCAGTCAATCCTCTCAAAAACGAGATTGTTCTCTTTACCAGAAGGAGAAAGCTGACTGGTCTGACTCATCTAGTGCTTGAAGGCAAAACATGTTACGTTGAAAGCATCTAAGGCGCTGTCGGCCTTCTGGCAGTGCAAAGGAGCTGTCGGCAAGACTTGGGGCCTGTCACGAGAAGGGTTCTTCGGATCTACATGGCTATGATAAGGCCAATTATATCCTATGTGTCGGTTGTCTGATGAAAAAAGGTCTAACGAAAATACGTTACAGATAACCAGAAAGAACGCTCTGTCTCGGCTGCATGGGGGCTTTCCGTAGCACGCCTGGTTCCGCTCTAGATGCATTGATGAATCTCCCTCCCCTTCATATTCATATCATGGGCTTCACTCTCAAAGCCATCTTCCGTTTAAAAAGAAATGGTGGGTGCTAGTACTGTAGGCATTTTATCACTGAAACGCTTACTCATCTATCTTCGAAAGACTGAAAGGTTCCATTAAAAGGAACATACAAGGAGTACAATGGACTAGTTCTTTGTCTGAGTACTCTGTTCCGACAGAAAAAAGAAGATTTCAGAACCCAGAACCCCAATGCGATTTGCTGACGACAAGGAAATGATCAACTACGAGAATCTGGTTGATTACCACTAAAAAGATGAAGCACTGTAGAAAGAAAAGTAAATCGCATTCTTTAACGTTAACGTTTTAGACAGCAATCTTTCGATTTACTACGATATAGAGACATCAAAAATTCTACCATTCATCACTAAACCGTTTCGTCAATAAGCTGTTTTTCACGCACCCGATCTCCTGCTCATTGTTACCCATCAACGGGTTCCCGATTTAAGCATCGTAACATCGTTACTCCTAACGAGTATCCTTCTACTTAGTCTAGTCATAAATATTGATACAATTTTTATTGCAACCATTTTAAATAAAATATTAATTGCACTCTTTTCCTATTAACCCTTATCTAACCCGTTGCTTTTCTGCTTCTTGCTCACAGACAAATTCTGTTCATCGATAAGAAAATTTTTACCGTCAAGGAGTGAGCTAGGATGGCATAACCAACCCCCATTTATGTGAAAAAGGAGTCAAGAGTTCGGCGAAAGTTTACCAAACTATTGTTTTGGAAGACGTCGTTAAGCCGCTAAGGCAAACAATGTTCGCAAACAAGCGCTGGACATTACAACAAGATTTTGCTCCAGCCCACAAGGCGAAAACAACTCAAGAGCGGCTAAAAAATAAAGTACCCGATTTCATATCACCGATTGATTGGCCAGTTGGTAGTCCGGACCTCAACCCATTGGATTACAAATTGTGGTCCATTTTAGAAGAAATGACCTGCTCTACTCATCACCAAAATATTGAGTCTTTGAAGCGAGGCCTTCTCCGCGCTGTCGACAACGCCGATGAATGCGATTGATGATTGGCCAGTACGTCTCAAGTCGTGCTTTAAGGCAAATGGTGGCCATTTCGAATAAAGATTTCCATAACTTCTAGCTAGGGATTTGACAAATAAAAAGTATAAATTTGTTTTTAAAAATATTTTCACTCGTAGTAGAATCCACTCGGACATAGTCTTCGAGCCGGATTAACCGTTAGACGGAAGAGGGAAAAGTGATTTGTAAATATTGGTACTAGACCAATGCACAGTAGCCATTTAAGATCGAGATACAAGTACCGCACTCCATTACACAGAAAAAAAAATTTGTGAAATCGAAGACATTGCGTTGAACTAGACGAGAATCACGGAAGAAATGCATCGATTATGGACTATTTTCAAGAAAGATGGAGAATCCCGATACTCTGTGGAGTATTACACACCGAGACTCGAGCAGTTAGAACCGCACTGGACCAACTTAAAAATAAATAACGGGTATTTGGAAGATCTACGAAAGACGAATCCGCAGCATGAGTACTATGTGAGGAAGGATTTTAGTCAATTTGAAAAGAGGTATCTCGATATTAAGGGTACTTTCAAGGCAAAATTGGAGCTAATCAAGAAAAACACACAATTATCGCCAATGCCATTACCAAGCGATGCAAGCATCCAGGCTTGACGGTTATCTCCTGTAAATCGAAGTCCAAATTCAAGTGCAGTAAATCAACAATCAACATCCGACCCAGAAAGAACTAAAGAATCAACCAGCACCAAGAAGCGCCCAGCTAAATTTAGAAAGTTGAATGTGATTAAGAACAACTTTATACGCATTATTGAGGACTTGGAGGTAACTCAGAATACAGTTTACTTATAATTCAAATTGGATCAGATTAGAGAATAGTGGGCAAAGCTGGTGACAATGAATGACGAGATCATGTCCTCATTGGGAAAAGCCGATTACGAGCAGGAGTACGTGTCCAACAACGAATTCATTGAGTTGGAGCAGATATATCAAGATGCTTATATCCAAATTAAAGAAGCAGAACAACGACAGCATCAACCAGAGGCAGTAACTTCACAAGCTGCAACACATCGGGAAATCAAATTTACATAAGCATACCATCATTCAGCGACAAGTATGAAGAGTGGACATCATTTTAGGAACTGTTAGATCGATTAGTTCACCAGAACGGAACCTTAAGCGATGTTGAACGAATTCAATATTTAAAAGGCAATTTAAAAGGAGAAGCAGCAAGGATTTTTAATCATTTGCATAAAATTGCTAATGAACCGGTTTCAAAATTCAGCAGCATTGGTCAACAAGTACATCCAAAAATTGCATACTTTAAAATCAGTTCGACATGAAAATGCGTTCGATTTGAAAACCATCAGAGATATGTCAAGGGAAATCTTGTACGGTAGCAACAATTTAGGGGTCGACGTAAGCTCCTCTGATCCATTAGTGATTCAGTTGTTATGTCCGAAACTTGACCCTGAATCAAGGAAATTACATCAACAATCCAGATGAACTTCAACAGAAATTACTAAACTAAGCGAATTTTTTGACTTCATCGAGGCTAAACTCAGAGGATTAGGAAGCAGTCGTGAATTCAACGGTGAACGTCAGCAAGTACGAGTAACAGCCACAAAAAACAATTTGACTACAGTCGCAGAGCCGAAATGCGTTGTGTGCACCGACCGAGTCTCATCAATTGTATAACTGCAAGCGATTTTTAAGTATGAAGACAAAGAACCGATTGGACGTAGTCCACCAAAGGTCGAAGCTGTGTTTCAACTGTTTGCGAGATGGACATACCGCAAGGAAATGTGTAATGAAGAGGGGTTGCAAAATATGCACACAACAGCATAATTCCTTACTTCATTTCCCTCGAGGTGAGAGTACGGCAGTTTTGGTAATAGGAAGAACATCCAGCCACAGCCATGGTGAACATATGCGTTGGAGGAGAAGTTAGGCTCGTACGAGCTCTGATTGATTAAGGGTCTCAATCACGCTTCGTTACAGCGAAATTAGCCCGTCAATTAAAAGTTCCATTGGTCAAGTATGACCCAAAGATCAATGGAATCAACGGTCATGCTACAGAAATCATCGCAGCATGCTGCTTTACCATTCAATCAATTCACGATGAATAGGTCAACTTGGAGGTAGATGCTCTAGTAATGTCAGTTATTACATCAAGACTGCAAGCACAACAAGTTACACCCAACCAGTGGCTACACATCCAGGGGTTGCAGCTGGCAGATCCGTGGTACGAACAACCGAAGGAGATTGAATTACTAATTGGATCAGACATTTTGCCGCAATTTTTAACGGATGGACTAATCAAGGGTCCAGCCAATACTCCAATGGCACAAAACACAAGGTTTGGCTGGATACTAACAGGACCAGTCAGCACCATCTTAACCTTAAAGAAGAAAACTCAAGTTAATATACTCACATCATGCATGAAATTTTGGGAATTAAAAGAAGTTCCAAGTGCAAAGATCAAGCCTACAGAAAGCGAATCACTACCAAATGACGCACAACCGGGATGAAACAGGGCGTTACATCGTCAAATTGATACTACTGAAGGATCGCATGGTTTTGGGAGATTCAAGCAAAATGCCATTACAGCGATTCTTTATGTTGGAACAAAGATTCGCAAAAAATGAGAGTCTTCGGGATGAATATTTTAATTTTATTCGAGAGAATACATTAATCTTGGACACATGGAGGATTATCACACGGTTATGCTGGAAAAAGATATTATTTTCTACATCACGCAGTAATAAAAGAAGACAGCACTACTACCAAACTGAGAGTGGTATTCGACGCCTCGGCAAAGACAACATCTGGGGAATCGCTAAACAGCATTATTGTGACCCGTCCCACCGCACAAAAGGATCTGTTTTCCTTGCTACTTCGATGGAGGTCGTTTCCAATCGTCTTCATAGCTGACGTCGAAAAAATGTATCGGCAGATTTTAGTCGATCAGGAGGATCGAAATTTACAACGTATTTTTTTGGAGAGAAAACTCCAAGGCCCCGATCAAAAAATACATTCTCAAAACCGTCACATACGGCACATCATCCGCACCATATTTAGCAATTAAAACTCTATGCCAGCTAGCCAAAGATGAAAAACAAAAGTATCCACGGGCAAGCCAAACATTGCTTGAAGGATTCTATGTAGACGATTGTCTAGGAGGTGCAAATTCACTAAAATAATGCCAAACATTGCTTGAAGGATTCTATGTAGACGATTGTCTAGGAGGTGCAAATTCACTAAAATAATGCCAAGATCTTCAAAGGGAATTGATGCAGCTACTTCGGAATGATAAATTTAACTTACGCAAATGGACATCAAATAATGCAGCATTCATAAAGGCGTTGCCAAACGAAGCAATTGACATGGAGCCAGAAGATGACTTTAATAGTGGCACAACATTTAAAATTTTGGGAATAAAATGGTACCCAGGAACAGACGACTTCCAATTTAAAGTCAATTTTTCGTCATTCAGCTCAAAGGGTACCAAACGAACAATATTAAGTGACGCTGGCAAAATTTTCGATCTTTTCGGTTGGTTATCGCCAATTGCCATCAAGGTAAAGATCCTTATTCAAAGTCTTTAGCTTTTGGGCATCGGATGGGATGAAAATGTTCCAATCAAAATTCAAAACGAATGGAACAAATTCAAGACAAGACTATCAACGCTTGAAAAAGTAAGAATTTCACGATGGACACAACAAACGGAAGCCTCTCAAGTAGAATTACATGGATTCGCAGATGCATCAGAATCAGCGTATGCAGCGGTGGTGTATCAGAAGGTTATTAATCGCGATTCTACTACAATAGGCCTAATCGCGTCCCAGACTAAGGTGGCGTCTGTGAAGCAACTTTCATTGGCAAGGCTGGAACTATGCGCAGCAGCACTAGTTTCGAAGTTAATGAAGTACATCAGAGAGGAAAAAGACACGAATTATACCAAGGTTTTAGCATGATCAGATTCTACCATAGTATTGAACTGATTGAAACAACATCCTATGAAATGGAACACATTTGTTGCCAACAGGGTATCCTATGTGCAACAACACTTTAAAGGACAATGGAGGTTCGTACCCGGAAGAGAGAATCCTGTTGACATTCCGTCTAGGGGATCATTTGGAGATGCCGTAGTTGAAAACTCAAACTGGTGGCATGGTCCAGAGTAGTTAAAGGAAGACCACAAATATTGGCCAATGAAAATCTATGATGGAAATGCAAGATATGTCTGAGATTCGAAAATCTCGAGCTCGCCTGGCAATGCATCCCAGCAATCCTTCACATAAACACGACATTTATCTAAATTTTTCATCGCTTTCAAAACTTCAACGCGTAAGTGCATACTGTCTACGGCTTAAAGCCAATTGCCAATGGAGCGGGAGGCATGAACCGTATGAACACTCTCTCGAAGTGCTCTCGCGTTCGTGTTTTTGGTCAGGAGTGAGCGTTCGCGGCACCCAGCGGCAGGATAACTTTTCATATCCTGAGCGTGTGCGCTCAGTACTAATCTTTGTGGTATCTGCTAGCTGGCGCACCTTCACTTTCCGGTCAGCCAACACCATTTCATGTATTTTTTTGACATTGTCCTCTGTAACCGCATCGGAGGGCCTGCCGCTGCGGACTTGATCGGTAGTGGAGTTGCGGCCACCACGAAACTCTCGAAACCAGTATTTGACGGTTTAATCTGACGGAGCATTAGCCCCATAATATTTATCCAACTTTTCTTTTATTTCCTTCGCCGTTTTGCCTCTCAAAAAATAATGTTTTAAGAGAGAACGAAAATCGTTTTTGTCCATACTCAACATGATACCAAACACGTCAACAACAATCAGCTGTCAAAACAAAACTAAAGACAGTATCGCACTGAAATTTGGCATGTCTGCCTAAATATGAACGGACTTCAAGGCACCATAAACTTTTTTGCAGTAGCAGCGCATTCTGGCGGTCAAGGAGGTCACTTTTCACTTCATCTGACCTCAATATTCGGAGCCAATGATAGTATACCATTGCATCGAAAACCTAGACAGTAACCAGAAAGCCCTGATAAAAAGTACAATAGTAAAACAAATACCAGGATTATGCTTTTTTTTTTTTCTTTAAAAAAGAACTTAACATTCAAGTGGGTATGAATACACTTATAATGCCTCAGCATGTGTTAAGTTTTTTGGAAAATGGGATAGAGAGAGAAAGAAAGATTTTGGGCTCAGTGGTTATTTCGGTTCATGGGTGGCATCCAGCATTTAATGGGGAGACTAAATTCTTTGTGGAAGTTGGCTTGATGTTGATTTCTAGTCAACTAATCGTCTTAATTGATTTTCGTTAACTGAAAAAATGGATGATATGTCTGTCGGGCGAGGCTGGGATTCGAACACGCGAACCTTCCGATTTGGAAGCCAGTCCACTACCACTTGAGCCACTGCCACCCTGCTGTCTAAAATATCGAGTGTAAACGAGACAGAAACTAGAATCAACAATAAAATCAACAACTTTACGAGAAAGCTGAATGCAGGTCTAGAAGAGATTAACAAGATGGAGTCTTGGTACAGGATTGTTGACGAGAATAAAATAAATATACATGTGACGAGCGCATATCTGATGCGAGAAATCGAAACAAAATAAAATAAGTTGCTAAATGCATATCTGAAATATAGTCATTTGTTTGAGTTTTTGTCACTCAAGAGCATGGAAGAAATCATTAACAAGTGTGCGGAGAAACTTGACCAGAGATGGAAGTACTACCAGATCCAATGGACAAACTAGAGTTGTGTTCAACTTCAACGGAGATTTTAGTAACAGGATACTTCGTGTTCAGCGACGCCAATGAGTAGGACCTGATTAAGATCGAGACACTGTGCCTGAAAAGATCGATGAGGTATTTGAGGATCACAGCCAATAGGCAAATGATAAAAAAAAACGGCTGCGGAAATTGAACAAAAGCCAATTGTCCAATACTGATGTTTTTTGATAGTCTTCCAGTTGTAGTCATGTAGCCTGTTGAGCGCTTCGACTGCTTCGTGATGGTAGAAATTTAAAACTTCCATTATATCCTTATTAAGAGGGATGACGGTTTCATTTGTAAAATAAACCGAAACCTGAGTTAACAGTAATGTTTTTACAGTGGCAATTGGTTTGCTGAAGGGTATCACTATTCTCCTGTCCTCGATTAATTTTGATTCCAATAGTATACATTTGGATTGGATGACGCAGTCTGGAGTGCCGTAAATAATAAACGTGTCATTTAAAATTACTTCTTCTCGAGTTGGTCCACAATTCGCGAATACAGACGGATTTTCTTGAGAACGCGCGGCACTATCTGCTGTTTTCACGCAACAGCGGACAAATTCTAGGGATGGAATCAACGGTGGCGTTCACAGTTCCAGTTGGGTGGAACTAATGCTATCTCTATACGAGCTACTTCAACGTACTTGAATACTAGCTCTATAGGGATCACCAACACTAAGTCGGGGTGTTGGAAGAGTTGGTTGAGTCCTTAATAAGGGCCAATGGCAGGACTCACATCCCCGAAGCCTTATATGCGCTTACGCCCCAACAGAGGAAAAGGATGATGCTACCAAAGAAAGTTTCTACGAGCTGCTCGACAAAACCTACGAGTAATGTCCGATGTATGACGTTAAAATCGTCCTAGGCGACTTTAATACCAACATTGGAAAGGAGGACATCTTTGGTAGCATAATAGGAAGACATAGCCTACACAACACCACGTCTGGAAATGGAAACGGCTAATCAATTTGGCTGCGGGATGCAATGTTACTATAGCAAGCACACGGTTTCCTCACCTCAATATTCACAAGGGAACATGGCAGACATCAGATCAGAAAACTGTCAACCATATTGATCGTGTTGCGATCGACGTAAGGCACTCCTCAAGTATTTTAGAATACCGAACATTCCGAGAGGTCAACATAGACTCGTACCACAACCTAGTTGCAACCAAGGTACGTCTACGGATATCTCAGACGCTACAACAATGGGAAAATACTATGAGGAGATTTAACGTTGAACGGTTGCAATCGCAACAAGTCGCCAGAACCTTTACTGATCGCGTATCCCTCAACCTCTCGAAACCAGCACCAAGTACTGAAGATCGGTGGCTTAGATGCCGAGAAGCCATTAGAAATGCCGCAACTGACATGCTTGGTTTCACCTGCCCACCGCCACGAAACCCCTGGTTTGATGAAGAGTGCCGGCAAGCTCATGCAACAAAACAACATCATGCCTAAAAAGCGGCGCTGCACAAAAGGACGAGAGCGGCTCGTGAGCTCTACGAGTAAAAGCGGAGAAAAGAACATCGGCTTCTCTGGAGAAAAAAAGAAAGAGCATGAGAAGCGCGCTATCGAGGAAATAGAGAGGTGCTACTCCAGGAATAATGTTCGGAAGTTTTACCAAAAGGTAAAAAGATCGTGTCAGTGTAATAGGACCCGAGCGGAAACCTGTAGAGATGAACAAGGAAACCTTGTGTAGAGTCACAAGCGGTTCTGAGGATATGAAAAAATCAATTCTGCAGACTGCTAAACGGCAAAGACGACACAAATTCCGCTGTCAGGCAGAGCGAACCATTCAATTTTGACGATGCAAGTCAAGAATTCCGTCCACCCGACCAAAATGAAGTGAAGACAGCAATACCTAAACTGAAGTCGAACAAGGCTGCCGGGCGCCTGCCGGACGGCCTACCCGCCGAACTATTTAAGGCAGCAGGAAATGATCTGGTAGAGAGCATACACCAACTCATTTCCAAGATTTGGTCGAATGAACGTACGTCTGATGAATGGGACCTCAGCACTGTTTGCCCGGTTCACAAGAAAGGAGACCCTCTAAGCTGCGCCAACTATAGAAGCATCAGTCTCCTAAACATCGCATATAAGATCTTGTCTGCCGTATTGTGCGAGCGCCTGAAACCATTTGCCAATGATCTGATTGGTCCTTATCAGTGCGATTTTAGGCATGGTAAGTCCACAATTGACCAAATATTCACACTACGCAGATCCTGGACAAAACCCAATAAGTTTAGATCGATACTCACCGCCTTTTTATTGATTTTAAAGCCACATATGACCGCATCTACATGGCTATACATGGCTATACAAAGCCATGTCTAGTTTTGGCATATCTGCCAAAGCTGCATCAAGGGGAAAAAAGGATTTAGGCAAGGCGACGCGCTGTCAGGTGGCTTCGTCAACATCATACTTGAAAGAATTGTGTAAAATTCACAGCGAGCTGTCACTACAAGGCAAAGCGACAATCCTGGAGATCATTCTGCCACAAAATTACAGAAACCTCTTAGGCAGCGCGGTTAAGAAAACTCCTCTCTACAAATCCTATGTTTAAAAAAAAACCGATGGCTCTTAGACAACCTCAAGTGATGAATCACTCAACCTGCTACTGGACACTTACTTTCCAGGTAGCTCCCTGTTCGCGGCCATAACCAACCCAAACAGGACTACTACAATCGTAACCAAAATCCATGGTCTGATTACAAGAAACAAACCATACAAGTCTGTTAGTCCGGACGGTATAATACCTGCCGAGCTACAAAGGCCTTCAGATATTATCTTGCCTACGCTAGAGAATATCATGAGGAGCTGTGTAGAACTGATATACATTCCACTCTCATGGAGAGAAGTCAATGTAGTTTTCATTTCCAAAACCCAGAAAATGCTCTCGTGTTGTCCCAAAGGACCTCAGACCAATAAGTCTGTCATCTTTCTTTCTGAAAATTATAGAGCGACTGATTACACCCATATACGAGCTAAAATTGATTCAAGACTTTTGTCAATGGCACAACATGCCTACTGTAAAGGAAAGTCGGTGGAAACGGAGAGTACAAAATAGTCGCATAGAGGGTGTGTTTACTAACGTCAACACATCCGCAATCACGACTGCGCTGTCAACTCTGCAGGTAGACGACTCATTTCAGCAGTTGATCAGTCTTATGCTAAATAGCAGGATAATCAACTCCAAACTGGTTGGGCTTCTGCTAAAAGATGTGTCAGCAGAAGTACGCCGCAAGGTGGTGTCTTTTCTCCCCTTCTCTGCAATTTAAAGGTTAATGATCTGCTGATATACCTGGAAGTGGGTGGTAGCAGGATGATTGCCTATGCGGATGACGTTGCTAAAGCCGTCTCAGGTAAGCATCTTAATACCATCAAAGAACTCCTTCAGCTAAATCTTAACAGATCAACCCGTTAGGCAGATCGCCGTGGGCTAGGAGTAAGCCTCCATAAAACTGATCTTCTCCTCTTTTCCAGGAAATATAAAGTTCCAATCATAGACCCTCCCTCAATAAACGGTACCAGTTTAGTCTTTTCCGATACAGCAAAATATCTGGGTCTCATTTTTGACAGGAAAATAAACTGGAAACCTAAGATTCAAGACAGAGTCAAGAAAGCTACAGTAGTTTTATTCTCTTGCAAAACAGCCATTTGAAACAAATGGGGCCTTCGACCTCGCATAACCCACTGGCTATACATCTCGGTCATAAGACCGATACTCACCTTGGGGGTTTTTGTTTGGTGGACTGCCTTAGACAATGCAGTCAACTGCAGCAAATTAAGCAGAGTCCAAAGAACAGTATGTCTATGCATAAGCGGAGCTCTTCCGCGGCATTGGAATAGCGACAGCAGCTATTCGCCTTAAAGTGACTACACATAATATATGTATCAGTCGTCGTCTAACCTCGGTACCCGCAACATCAATTCGCAAGCTTATCGTCAAAGCTTGTAACGTAGCGAGCGAAAAAAAAAACCGAAAGACTTCTCTTTTTTTCTTGTGTTGTTTTCCCAATAGTACTAATACTAATCAGTGAAACACTAACAGTTTTTCAATGGCTTTACGGGGCCACGTGCCCTCAAAGAACCGGTTCGATAGCCTTGACATTGAAGTGCTATCAGAACCTACACACAAAAGAAAAAAGAAAAGTGAATTTGCCTCTATCAATCCCTTTAGTCCACGACATGCCAATCTGATCCCAAATTTATAGTTATAGCCGCTGCAGATGATAAAAAACCTCTAACTTCATTCAGTGTTTTCATCCTGAAAAAAGCCATTGATGGTATCAGCACCCAATACGAATCTATATCACAACTACGTGATTTAAATTTACTGGTGCTGGTCAAATCGCAGAAAATACCTGATTTGTTTATATATAAAAAGTCCCTATCAAACATCTGCCCAATCAAAGTTTCCCTCCATAACACTCTTAACTCGTCTAAAGGCACAGTCTTTGCTCCCTGCCCACAAACGTTCCAGAAGAAGAAATCGTTAAAGAAATGGAAAGCCAAGGAGTTACCGAAGCATTTAAATTTAAAAAACGAGAAGAGGACTCAAAACAAATTTGTACTGGTGTTATTCTTCTTACTTTCAACCGCTTCTTCCCTCCATCCTCAGTAGACATCGGCTGGTACAACGTTAAGGTAAGGGAATATTTCCCATGCGATGCCGAAACTGTCAACGTCACGGCCACACCACCAAAAGATGTAATAACACCCCCCGCTGCGACAACTGTAATCTTACCCCACACAACCCCACCATGTGTACCCGCACCCTTTGCGCCAATTGCTCGGAAGAACATGCTGCATCCTCTAAACTTTGCAAATCATACTTACAGAAAAAAGAAATCCTAAAAATAAAAACTGTTAACAAATGCAGCATATCCGAAGCAAAAAAATTATACAGGGCACAAACTCCCAACCTCTCATCCCCGTTCCCCCCACTTACGCTATAATTACGAAAACCCCCCCTCTACCGCAACCAATTCCACCAAAAACAAATACACAAGCTGTTAACTTTACTCATTGTCAACACACAAAAAATACATCAAACAGTTTTCAATTAAACACAGCAGTCAACTCTCCAATTCTTACTCCAATACAAAAAGCACTAAGCATCAATTCTCCAGCACATACCTCAAACACCAATACAGACATATCAAAAAAAAAACATTGCTCCCTCCTCCACACGTCAATCAAGTGTCATCCAAAATCAACTCACACCACAAAACGTAACAGATTCAACATCATCGATTTCTCACCTAACTCAAAAACTCATTCGCAAAAACAAATACTATGATCTACCGAACCAACCACACTCACCTCCAAAACACCAATCAATTAACGACAACAACCTCATCAATGAACTGAATATCAGCTCCGAAACTAAATAATTCCAACTCCATGAATCTCTCTAAAGAATTAGCTACTCACACTACACAAGTTCGCCACCATCCCAAAATTGGATATAGAAGACACCAAATTTCTAACAACAAAACGGTCAATACAAATTATTTACAACACACCCCACATGAACTGAAGATAATACAATGGAACATCAAAGGATATTTAAACAATTACAATGAACTGCTTATTCTGATAAAAAAAATCTCTCCCAAAGTAATAGCCCTACAAGAAACCCACCTTATATCCCAAAAAAATATCCCCACTCCAGTTAATTATTTTCTCATCCCGCAAAACCAAACTTTGAGTGCCTTCGGTGGTATTGCCTTCCTGATTCATACATCAATACAACACAGTCCAATCAATCTTAACAATGACTTTGAAGCTATGGGTATCACAATCACCTCTAAGCTCAAATTTTCTATAATCAATGCCTACATTCCTCCTGGACAAACTTGAGCACCGGTAACCTAACAAATGTACTCGATTCCCATAACCAACCAGCTATGATATTGGGTGATTTCAATGGTTGGAATACCTAAAAACAACCCATGTGGTAACACCATAGCCAAGTTCCTAACAAAATCCGATTACCAACTGTTAAACGACGGATCTCCCACCCACTTTAGCACTGACTCCTCCTTCACCCACATAGACTTGTCGTTTTGTTCACCTACCCTGGCTGTTTATACGAAATGGAGTATTTCTAAAGACCTATGCGGAAGTGATCATTTACCCATCATTATTTCCATGTTCCACGGTACCTCCTTGTCTTCCATAAAGAGACCAAATTTCAAAACAGAAAACGCTAACTGGCACCTCTACCAGACACTATTAGACAAATATAACTCTCACTATCCCGCTACCAAAAACATTAATAAGGAAGCTGCCAACATCCATAAAATCATTCTGCAAAGTGCAAATCGTTCCATCCCTCAATTTCCAACTCAAACCAAGAGAACAAAGGTCCCTTGGTGAAACAGGGAGCTCGAGCTACTAAGATCAGAAAAAAACAAAGTCCTGGAAAATCTTAAAATCGAAAATTACCATTGAAAACGTTATCAATTACAAAAAGGCTAATGCCCGATTTAAAAGACTAGTAAAAATTTCTAAAGCCGAGTCATTATATAAATTCACTTCTGAAATCAACTCTGCTACCCCTACAACTAAAATCTGGTCATCCATAAGACGGCTTTGCGGACTAAATACATCCTCCCCTATCCATACAATTGTTCCCACAATGCAGTCAAATCTTAATATTACATCCCCTCTTGAAATAGTGAAACACTTCGCTGAATACTGGTCCAACGATTCACACGATTCTAACTTTACCCCATTTTTTCGTCAAAATAAGTTCTCTACCACCCCTTTCATCTCCTACTCCCCTTGCGCAAGTCCGAAAATCATCGAAAAGGATATCAGCTTTGCCGAACTTAACATAGCCTTAAACCAACTAAAAGGGAAGACACCAGCTAATGACAGAATATCCTACCCCATGATAAAAAACTTATCCCCCAATTTAAAAGAAAGACTACTCACACACTACAACCTAGTTTTACACAACTTTATTCCCCAACTATATAAAAACAGCATCGTCATCCCTATACTTAAACCTAATTTCTGATAAATCTCTATCCAAATCATATAGACCGATCTCCCTTAATCCTTGCTCCGCTAAAGTATTAGATAAAATAGTCGCCAACAGACTCTGGTGGTTTGTTTCCCACAACAAACTTCTCAGTAGGTTCCAATCTGGCTTCAAAAAAGGCAAATATGTAAATGATCTTCTACTGTATTTAGACCATCACATTACCGATTCGCTATCAAGGAAAAGCCATTTATCTCTAATTTCCATCGACTTTGCAAAGGCTTTTGACAAAATCGGCATTCACACAGTAATTGAATAAGTAGGTACCAAAATGATACGTTATACAGTAAATTTCATGTCGAACTGGAAAATAACAGTTCGTTTTAAAAACGCCTTATCTCCCTCCCTCCCCCTTTTTAACGGCATCCCTCAGGGATCCCCCCTTTCCGTCCCTCTGTTTTTAATTGCCTATAATAAGCTTGCCCATATTCTATCGCTACAAAAACATTTAAAATTCTGTGCATACGCCGATGACTTTACAATAATAAAAAAGCTTAATAAGAAAGACAGTTCCCCCAACATCGACTTAAATTCTACTTTTGAGGAAGTATCAGACTGGTGCGAATACTCTGGGGCCCAACTTTCCTTGGACAAAACTAAGCATCTTCATATTTGTCGAAAACATAAGTGTCACTGCAACATATCATCTGGCAATGTTGCTCTTGAAAAAGTAGATAGACTAAAAATCTTAGGCATTATCTTCCAAAAAAAATTACAAATGGAATTCTCACATCCAACACTTATGCTCCACCCAAGACAAAAAGCTTAATATAATTACAATAAATCTCTTTCATCTCGTAAGTTTAACTGCAACCCATATACTTTAACGTCAGTTATCCAGTCCATTATAGTCAGCAAAATAACATATGGTCTCTTTCTTTACGGATATACCGCGAAATCACAACTTAATAAAATCAAAACAATTTACAACGCCGCTCTTAGGAAAGCCGTCGATGCATTTCGGACGACTTCCATCAATCACCTCCTTTTCGAAACCAAAATGTAAACTATTGAAAATCTCCTCTATAAGTCTACTTTAGGGCTCTCCAAATCCATTTTATTCTGCAAAGATACTTCTCTCTTTGAACTATACAAAAACCGAAAAAGGAGACCAAAAAAGCTTCCTTCATCTATCGACCGTGCCACTGTTCTTTGCAACGAAATGAACATCCCTTGCCAGCGAATACAATCCGAACTCACATTGCCTCCACCTTGGTCCCTTCAATCTTCATCTATAATATCATCTTTAAGAAAATATAAAAAGTCTCACACTTCTCCTGAAGTATTCCGAGTCCAATTCCTCAAGCTTAAAAACAAGTTAAGTGATTTTGTCTTCATCTACACAGATGGATCTCGAATACAACACAACAGTAGCTTCAGTGTCACCGCCGAAGATAAAATAATATTCTCTTTCCTTCTCCCCCCTTACACTTCTGTCTTTTCAACCGAAATTATCGCCATCCTGAAAGCACTCCAATACACGCAAAATCTTAATAAAAAAATTGCTATATGCACAGACTCCCTGTCGTAAATTGACGCCATCGCTAACATTCGCAACCAAAGTTATTACCCTTCCCTAATACGAAAACTTTCCAACAATTTCCAAAAATTCAACTTATCTGGGTCCCTGGCCAGATCAAATCGGGGGCAATGAATTCGCAGATCAAGTTGCTAAGGACTCCCTCAATACATCATCCTTGTTTTCCGCTAACTTCAATCTCCAGGACATCAACAATTTTATCAAAACCATAGCTTCCTCTAATAATCCTCTTTGGGACAAAACATCGGAATGGTACAAAGCAATAAACAAAGACAAATTATCTGTAAAAAAAACTACTTACACAACTCAGTTCCAACTAGTATGTCGCGCAACAAAAATAATACGTCTTAGGCTTGGCCACAGTAAACTCACCCACGAACACTACATTAACAGAAACAAATCTTCGCTCTGCACGTATTGCAACCAATCGAGGGTAACAATTCCACATATCCTCTTAGAATGTCCATCCTTTCACAACTCAAGAACCAAATTCTTCTTCCAAACCAACCCAATAGAACTCCTCTCAAATCCCAATAAAAAAAACATAAAGCAATTGCTCGATTTTCTTAAAGATGTAAATATTGTATATTAAATCTTATTTAACTTCACGAACATAGCCGAAGGCCTAAGATGCTCTGGCTAGTCTTACTTACTTATAATTTTAATTATAAGGCAGTAATATAAATAAATAATTTATGTATAATACCTAGCATGGTCGAAAAAAATCGATTTTTTTTTTGCATTTTCTTGAAGCTTGAGGTCTCAAAAATATCTGCTGAAAACGCCAAGTCAATATTTCGATAAATAAACCAGTTACAGCCGAGAGAGTGAAAGGAGTTTTGCTGCATCGAACTGAGATTTATTCATTCCCAAATTTTCAAACACATTTTTCTTAAAACCACGTTCTTCAAATCGGTGCCCAAAATTTCTCGAAAGCCAATGAACCGATTGCCTTGAATTTTTTTGTGGTTATTCTATACACCATTGTCTAGTACTTGTCATAGGATTTTTTTTTTCGTAACTTAGTTTTTGTTTTATAGGCAAAATAATATCTAATTTTTGGTCCAAAAATCAGTATTTATGTTCAAACGTCCGCCATTTTGTCATAAATCAATATTTTCAAAATTGGCTATGACAAGTTCTAGATTATTTAATAATCTTTTTGGTTTTTTTTTTAAGATGATTTTTGAAGAAACGCCAGTGGGTACCGTTTATGCAGATTTTTTTACGACGCTCCAAGAATCCTACAATATCTTTGTACATTTTTGATATTTTTAAATTAAAAAAAATAAACATATTTCTGAATGTGTATACTTTTAGATAGTTAAACTCCCAATCCGAAATTTCAAATAGCTTTCCTTAAAAAAATACACAAAAATTACCTTTTCTTCCGGCTCCTAGGTGTATATCTCCCTTTAATATACACATTAGGAATCTTCAACAAAACCCGAACTTGGTTTTGCAAAGGCGAAAGGAAGCTTCCCCTCTAGATCCATCTGAGAGGAAGATGATTTCACTCAATCCACTTTTACACAGATGGATCTAAAATTGATAGCGGGGTTGGTGGCGGTGTTTTCTCAGATAAGCTAAAGCTAAGCCTCTCTTTCCGCCTTCCGAATTACTGTAGCGTGTTCCAGGCGGACATTTTGGCGATTAAAGAAGCTCTGTCCTGGCTGAAGAACAACGTTATATCTGCAAAGGATATCCGCATCTTTTCGGATAGTCAGGCCACTAATAAGTCCCTGGACTCAGTCTCATTAAATTCTAAAACCGCCCTTGAATGCGCATCATCTCTTACGGAGATGGCAGAGCAGTTCAACCTTCACCTTTGTTGGGTGCCGGGCCACAGAGACATTCCAGGGAATTGTAGGACTGGCGAACTCTCCAAAATTGGAGCCACTCTACCTATTTTGCCAGAAAATGGTAGCATAAGTATATCTATAACTACGTGCAAATCAATATTACAAACAGATCTGGCCAAAGCTGGATCTGAATCGCTCTAAGAATCCGTGATCCTTCGGAATAGAAAACATTTCAGCGCCATCACTGGACACTGTCTTAAAGGGTAGCACACAAGAAAGCTTGGCACCTTTACAAACGATTTCTGTAGAAGCTGCATGGACGAGGATTAAGAGGAGACAATCCTCCACCTACTCTGTACATATCCAGCTCTCTTCACTTAGGAGCTTTCTTCTACAATGTCTTAAGCGAGCTAAAGAATATAGACAGTTTCATACGCTTCATCATAAGCTCAAATTGGTTCTATGAGTAGGAGGATCACAGACCTACGTGGCATCACAATGGACCAACAGGCCTAAGTGTTTTGGTCTTTCCAATATGAACTTTTACCTACAGTTGTGGCGAACTAATTAAGAACGATAGTATGTACTGGCAACACCATCGCTCCAACAATAAGGCAGATGGCAACCAAAATTAAAAGTACCGCTATCTATTCAGTCATGCCTCTTTTCATGTTAAGCTGTAACTGTTGATGTTATTGCACATTATTTAAAAGCTTAAATCGGTTTTTAAACATATTGGTCCAGTATTCGCTTGGCGATATAATTAAGAACGTATCACTAAAACAAGTTTGTTTGTAGAGTTTTTGGTAAACATACCAATTCATTTGAAATTAAAGGGATAATATTAGTTTTTGTTAGGTTTAAAGATATTCTGAACGTGATATGGTGAAAAACAAGAGTTGCACAGCAGGCACGAGGAAAGCCATACTAAAACTTCGCAATATTGAAAGATTGTCCTATAATGATATCGCAAAAAACTTGCTCACTCGAAAACAATGATTTTTAACGACGTAACATATGTATTGAATGAAAGTCAGCTTTTTAGGATATCAGCAAAAAAAAAATGCTTTCGCAAAAAAAAAACCCGAAAGGTTAGGTTAGCTTTTGCAAAGGAACACAAAGATCGGACCATCTCACAATGGAAAAAAATACTCTGGAGTGATGAGACTAAAATCAATAGAATCGGTTTCGATGGTAAACAATATGTTAGACGATCAAAAAATGGAGCATTCAATCCTAAGTACATCACACCACACCATCAAATATGGAGGAGGGAGTATTATGCTATGGGGTTGCATGATACCGTACCGTTACACCGAGTGGAAGGTATAATGAACTCTCAAAGCTACATAGGATTACTTCAAAATGTAATGCTGCCCTATACAGAGGCAGAATTGAAAGTAACTTGGTAATTTATGCAGGACAACGACCCGAAACATACTGCGAGGGGAACAAAAGCATGGTGTCAGAATAATTCTGTGGATGTCATCGATTGGCCGTCATGTAGTCCGGGCCTAAATCCAATCGAAAACCCTTGGTACGAGTTAAAAAAAAAGTTAAAAAGCATAAAATTAGCAATACAAATGAATTCTATGAAATCGCAAGGATATTCCAAGAATGCAATAACACCGAAAAAAATAAAAATTTAAATAAAAATGTTCGAAAAACATGATTCCAGTGTATCGTTCTTAATTAGTTCGCCACAACTGTACCTATCTACCTATCTGTATCGAATGCTACGTGAAGCCAATAAAATTTACTATGTTTTCGATTTCCATTGCAACAGAAGTACCCTCTATTGTCACCTCTCCCAAACTGATCTTCCCTGACCTTTAGTTGCAGTTTTAGTTTTAGTTATAAGTGCAGTTTTAGTGCAAACTCAATAAAGTCGTCCAGATTTGGCTCGGGCTTGTTAAATTAGAAGGTTTGACCACGTGCCAAATTTGAATAGCAAACTATTGGGTATGTCTTTACAGAACTACATCGAATTTCGTACTCTCGTTTGCATTATAAAAAGAAGGCAACAAATGTGTCTATTATCTAATAAAATCCAGTTTTCGGCATCCAACAGATCTGCTTGTTTAATTCGCCCGAAATTCTGCTGTTTAACGTCTGAAAGACAATTTTTTATTGCTGCCATCCGTCTGTGGAATTTACTGCTACGTTACCTGAGCCAGCAGAATGGCACAAGAAGTTTAGAAGTGAGTTACAGCGCTTCCTAAAAAATCAAAGCTATTAGAATTTGACGTCCCTATCTCCTTTTTTTTTAAGCAAAATTAATTCACAAACAGTTTAACTACACAATTTGGAATACGCGAGTATGAAGCATGAAATGTAAGTATTAATATTACTGATCATTTGAACTTTAATTTTCATTATAATTCTCTTCACTCTATTGTAATCATATCTAAATTTGTTAAATTGAATACGTTAAATCTTTGAATTTATCTCCTTTTTTTAATTTATACCAGCTGTTTACCTTTCACAGACATACAAGTCTAAGTTTATTCTTACCGTGCTGGAAGTACTTGAACAAATATATTATTATTATTATTAATTAGTTAAAGTTTATTCATTGTAGAAGTTGATTTCAATGAAATTAAAAAAGTGCTCGAATTTCTTAAGCCTTAAATTATTAAAAATTATTTTGGCGAGCCTTTAAAAAAACTGTTTAATCATTCCTTCATAGGAATAGAAGGTATTGTATATTTCCTGATGGTTGAAAAGAATCCGAAGTAACCCCACTTAGTAATGTCACAAATTTAAATAAATGTGAAGATTTTCGACATGTTAATGCCCTGTCTCTCTACGAGAAAGTTCTAGATACACGTTGGTACTAGAGGTGGGTCGTTTTCGGTTTTTGTGTTAACGAAACGAAACAAATTCAAATAGTTCTTAACCGGAATAGCAACGTGGGGCCGAGCGTTGTCATGATGGAAAATTATTGCCTCGTGTCTGGTCGCATATTCCGGGCGTTTTTCGGCCACTGCTCTCTTCAAACGGATTAATTGTGTTCGGTAGCGTTGCCCATTGATGGTTTCACCCGATTTTAACAGCATATAATACAGCACACCCATCTGATCCCACCAAATACAGAGCATTACCTTCGCGCCATGGATATTCGGCTTTGCCGTTGATTTGACTGGTTGGCCGGGTTTCATATATGATTTTTTGCGCTTGGGGTTGTCGTAATGGATCCATTTTTCATCACCAGTAACAATTCAATCAGCTAGCGCATGTTCACCATAAACTTCCACCAAAATACGATGACTTTCGGCAGCAGTTTTCTTCATATTAAAGTCATGAAGAAGAACTCCCCGCAAAAACACTTTTTCAGGCACAAAGTTCGACATATTTGAGTGAAAAAAAATTATTGTTGTTTACGCTTCAAATGAATGACATAAACTGAAATGACGTACAATGACAGTAGCTTTCCAACGCATGTTCAATTAAAATGGAATAATACAAGTTACGCCATCTCTTAGCAAACCGCACGAATTAGGTTATAGACCAATACTTCCCCGATCGTCATCGTTTTTTCGTTTAACTACTTCCCCGATCGTTATCGTTTTTTTCGTTTAACTACTTCCCCGATCGTTACAGTTTAACTGCTTCCCCGATCGTTATCGTTTTTTTTCGTTTTTAACATTTTCTCCGTTTTTTCGTTTTTTTTTTTTCGTTTGCACTAAAAGATATGAAAACGCTTTTTCGTTCGTTTCGTGAATGTAGTTACTGTCCGCCAGGGGCACTATGTATCAGGGTGGAATCATGTTATTCCTTTTTCTCCTTCATGCGTTTTTCATATTTGCGGAACAGAATGATCCGTTCGCATACCTGAGTTGAATTTTGTGTATGCAAATAGGTAAATATAGTTACTATATAAACTGTTTTTTTATGAAAATAAAACGGTTACGTCGTTACGAGATGAAAAACTGTTTTTTTAACTAGTTCGTTTTATTTATACCCACTCCTAGTTAGTACACGTCCAATTGAACTCATTTTTTAGCCAAGTTAATAATTGAAAACTGCTCAGGCTTTAGAAGCAACATTCTGGAAACAGGAAATAGATCTAAAAAAAAAGTGTTACATGTGTTTTCCTTGATTTTAAAATGGCTTTTGAGACAATATATAGAGCAATTCTTATAAAAAAAAACTGGAGCATTACAGCGTGAGCGTGACAAGGGATTAAGTTGGATATAGCAACAAACCTAAAAAATAGATCTCAAAAAACAAATGTGAAAGGCTAATCCCAATGAAAAGAAGTGTAAACACCGATGTCGCACAAAGTGCGGTTCTATTAAATATGTTATTTAATATCTGTATAAACGATATTACCAAGGTAAACATTGTAAAATGTAACTATTGGCGGACCATACTCTTCTATTTATAAGCAGGAAACCTTACAAGAAATAGAGTTGAAAATTCAAAACAATTTGGTGGATTTGAGCAATTATTTGAAGGGGAATAAGCCGAAACTTAACGTCGCAAAAACTAAGGTAACCGTAATAGGTAAAAGCGATGTATCAGCTATTAATATAAACACTGAGAATGAAATACTAGAGGCTGTGTTAGAAATTAAATAGTTAGACGTAATAATAGACATTAAATCGATTTTTATTAAACATGTTGACTACATAGCAACTAAGATTGAAAACAAAATAACTATAAAACGAATAAGAATAAATATTTGAACAGATAGTTCAACAAAAATATATAGTGCTGTAATAAAACCTCACTTTGAGTACTGTTTTTTTTAATTTTATTTTTGTGCAATCAAACTGCTTCAAATTGACTTTGGTTCTTGTAAAGCAAGGATATGAGGACAATTACTAAGTGCAAAATGTGTACACCTTTAACGTCGATGCTAAGAATATTAATGTAATTAGATATGAAGCAAAGAATTCAAATTAATGTATTAATGTTTGTCTTTAAAATAAAAGACAATCATATGCCTCTCGTCATATGAACTATGTTCGTGATGCTCAGCCGTATATGTTAAGAAATGTGAACGGTTTCCGTCTTCCGTCTATTCGTACCGCTAAAGCCCGGAACTGTTTGTTTTATAAAGGATTTCAACTGCGCAATTCACTGCGAAGTGCCCTTACGGAAGAACCGAATACATGAAAAATGTTTGAATTTTGTATTGACCGAAGAACTCAAACCTTTTGGTTAAATGGCTTAAAAAAAAAAAACAGCCATTGTATACAAAAAAAAATTTACTGTTTGGTGTAGTTTCCATGCAGGGGCTGTCATTGCACCATACCTGTTCCAAGATAATGCTGGCGAGTCCGTTACATTGGAACTTGAAGGTTTGGAGAATATATGGTTTCAATAGGACCGCGAGTGCCACAATCGATTTATTGAAGAAGAAGACTTATTAAATGACCCTACTGATTGATCGCATTAAGACACCTTTACACTCTTCTTTGGAGCTGCATTATATGAAAATGTCGTGGAAAATTGGGTTCTTAGCTAATGATATCATCCATATTTCAATCGAAAATTTTATTCGAATCTTAGACAGACGCTGTTTTATTTAAAAAACATATTTGGGCGCATCTAATGAAAAACCCTGTATTTCCTCGATAATGATGTGTATGTCGCTGCTGATGTGATTACAGATACTATTCTCTTTGGAATGAGATCTATATCTCTCATCAGATTATAACCAACCAGAAGAGGAAAACCGAAAACAATTCAAGTGACTCTTGCACGGCCAACATATGCATATGTATTGCACCTCTTATCGTAATACAAGTCTCTGAATGAATTTTGATCATGCCCAGACCTTCTCAGATCTTCTCTCAAATTTCGCTATTCTACTTCTTATAGTATGGAAACATTTCAAACCAACGTGCATCCATATACCTCTTTCTTTTCTCCCTAATTTCCTTTTTGCTTGTGTTATGATCAAACATTTTAAAGTTGCTGATATATGTATGCATATGTACATAGATATATAGAACGGGCGCTAATTATAAAAAAAAAATCTATGGAAAAATATCTAAGGGCGATAAATATAACATAAGGAATGGTATTCAAAATTTTAAATTAATCATTCATTAATACAGTGCTATAGGCTTAGCTGTTCAATTAAAACTTAATCACTAAATCAGTTACCTTTACTTCTGCTTCCACGGCACCAAATATCTTTTATAAGTCGATAATAGCTTTTAGCCAAGCCAGCTTTGTTTTTATTAGCAGCTATTTCAACATAATGCTCGATTATATCCCCGCAATCCAAAAAATAATAAGTGAGAGGTTGAATATTACTTAAAGCCTGTAGAGCCGAATTCATATAACATGTATTGGCTATGTTTTGCAAGCCAACTAGACCTTGGATTTTATCGTTCTCATATTCATCATCGTCGCTTACGCCAAGTGAATTGTGGCTGTTGTCTACGAAATCGTAATCTTCAATATCCAAAGGATTATTCAAAAGACCAGGCTTTTCGATGCCTATGAACACTTCCGTATTACACAAATAACACCAAATGCGCTGAGATGACAAATTCATATGCACACAATGTGAATTATTCGCCTATATAAAAGCAATGCCATTTTATGCCAGTCATTGTGTAAAAAAAATATATATAATAAACACCTTAAAATGGTCAGTACTATGATCTTCGATCTGCTCTGAACAGCCTGCCTGTAAACAGTTTCTTTTTAGACATATCCAAAGGTTTGGTCCAGCATTGTTACAGAGAGCGCACGAAGCAATCTGGAAAATATTGAATATGGAAAAATAACTGATAGCCGTTCTTAAAGTTATTCGTATACCTTTTCCAATTTTTTTATCTCTGCTACAGAGATATTCAATTTTTGAATATGTGGACATTTATAATTCATTATTTATTGTTTATTTATGTTTAAAAGAGAAATAAATTTGCTGTGTCAGTATATGAGCAGGTTATCTTTTAAACACTACATCAGTCGGGTTTTGCGGTTACAGTTTTAGACACAATATTTAATTAATACATTTTAGATATTTTCTACAATAGCACAAATTTCCAAATTATATGAATTATCATATCGAAGTTATAATCGATGAAGTTAAATTTTTGACAAAATAAATAGTAAAGCTTTAATGTCACTTTTATTTTTGACGGTTTCTACAGAAATTTCTATGGGCATCGGCAGTGTTCATAAAAAAAGGTGTTGCCAGTAAGTCTTGCCTTTATACAATTCTTATGTTCCGTTCGTAGATGCGTCAGAGATATAGTCAATAGGCAAGTTCGTGTACTTTTCAAAGCTACGAATAACAACAAAAATCTACGAATATTTCCCATCTTATGACGGTTTATGGCGTTTTCAGTTGGGATTTTTTTTTGTGCTCCGAAGCAAAAAACTGACATAAAACTTTTTCCCCTCATTTTTTCAAAATCAAAATGTTATTTCTGGTTTTCATTTCAGAATCAAAATTCCTCTCCTGGATTTTATGTCAAAATGTACCAACCCAAATAAATATGTATTAACGTTAAATAGTATTATATGTCAAACTAGATTTCTATTCTCGAGTATTCGAGTGCGTTTGACCAATTTATCATCCTGAGTGTTGCTTCGCAAGGAAATATATTTGAAAAATACAAGTCCGAAGAAGTTTTTAGTGTTCCATTGGAATCAAAATCGGAGTACAAAACAAAAAGCCTTCTGCCTGCCCAAACGAAAACGATATTAGTCCAAGAAATTTGTTCTCGGAAATTTCTAAAAACTCTTAAAACTCTTTTTTTATATGAAGCGTTCACCGTCTTTGTTCTCAGTTCTAATTGAAAAATTTTTTTAACTTGATTTTGGCAAAAATAAGTGCGATTTAAATATAAAATTAATCAATAATAATTAGTTCAAATAGAAAAAGTTTTTAGAAAGTGTTTATGAACAAAATATATTGGAGAGCTGGCAAATTAAATTAAAAATCATTTAGATCGACAATTCAAAGATAAATTATCAGAAGAACTTATCTCAATAGGGTTTTCGATTGGCCTACAGAAGCCTTTTTTTTGCACTCCAGAGAGAAAAAACCTTCTGATAATGTTCAATTGGCACTCTTCCAACTTTCTCAGGAGCAAAATTTTGCTTCTGGATTTTATATCAGAATGTAAAGGGTCTTTCAAAAGTCGTACATAGATGTCAGTAGTGAATTAATTCTGAAGACTACCTTTTTTATGTCATCTTAGACATTTCTCAATTTTAACCATAGATAGTTATGGTCGATCTTTAAAAAATAGATATCGTAAATCATCTTTAGTGATGAAGTTCATTTCACATTGGATGGATTCGTCAACAAACAAAATTGTCGCATTTGGGGGGAGGAAAATGCTCGAATAATTTCAAAACATCATTACATCCCCAGAAATGTACTGTTTGGTGTGGTTTTTGGACTGGTGGAATCATTAATCCATTTTTATTCGCAGATGCAAATGGAAGAAGTGTTACTGTCAATGGAGAGCACAATAGACGAATGATTGAAGATTTTTTGTGGTCTTAAATTGAAGAAATATATACAGAAAATCTTTATTTCCAACAGGATGGATCTACGAGACACACAACACGTGAATACACAGAACTATTGCTTTCAGACCGAAATTGATGAACTTAATGCGGTAATGTGTGAGCAAGTCTTTGAAAATTTTGATATTCGTAGACGTGCTCGTGGTGGACATTTAAATGATGTTATTTTTCACACATAACCGTTAAGTCATATTTTTATAAAAATAAAAACACAACAAAATCTAAGTATTTACGTTTTAATTTAAAAAAATTTAACCGCGTCTTTTGAAATACCCTTTACTAACACAAATAAATTTAATCGTCAAATAATATTGTGTGTCAACCACGATTTTTGTTTTCGGCCAATCCATATTCGGATTCGGTAAATTAGAAGTTAACGAATACCAAGATTTAAGATGATAATAAATTTTAATAGTGAGGTCCTGTTTGTATTTATATCGTAATCCTGTTATTTTCTTTTGTCTGTTAAGTGAGAAAAGACTCTACCAAAAACTGTTCTAGAGTAGTGTGAGTGTTTTTTCTCCGGTGGATTGTGAGCATGTGTAAAATGTGAGGCGATTTAACTTCATTGACATTCACACGTATTCAAACCCATGATCACACAGTAGGGGCAATCAGTGGAAAACGGTTTTTGGAACGTTCAAATTGTGGAAATTTTTCCATCTGGGTTAGTTTACATATGTGTCCAACCAAGTCCAAATTCATTCGGTTTTTAACACTACCCGCAAAATTTCCAATGTATCAGGAAACTAGTATGAGAGCAGTGGTATGACAGTGAAAGCCACAGAAGTCTATGCCTTGTGGCTCGATAACACTTATCTTCATATCTGTAAAAATCTATTCGGATTTAAAATCAAACGAATTTCGTGCTTCTTCCTTCTGTTTTACGTATATTAACCGTTGAAATACTCGTATGTAACGCGTATAAATGAGGGTAATGCAGCTGCAATTTATTAACTTAACGTTGCATGGGACACAATGACTTGGTCCTTTGGTGATCATTGAATAGAAAAAAAGGAGCAGAACTTTAATTTTGCGGTTAGGATTAAACAAAAGCGAGATTAGCAGTGTGGGGCAGTCCATGTTGCCGATTAAAAGCTGGTGAATAAAGTGACTGTCAGCGAATTCCCGATAGTTTTACAAAGAGAAGAAGGAAGTCTGAGCGGTTCTAGACGATAAGTTAGGGCGAATCATAGAAATCTGCGTTGGACAGCTTCAAAATGGAATATTAAGGATACTATACCTGGCTAACATGATCGAGAGGTATGTTTTTCCACCGAGGGAGGACAAACACTTTCTATAGCCACTACGAGGTTCGCAAACTTTTACTCACTAAAAGCGCCTCCCTTTGGAATCAATATGTTTCTTGGTACAACCCCAGAATTGTATATCATAGGCCCACACCGGCTTCAGTACTGTTTTTGACTCCACTTTGAAATTTCTTCCAAGTAACCAGTACATGTCTCTGTATTTTCCTTTGGGAGCTTTGGTGCGAATTTCATTTTAATTTTGCTTTTGTAGTATTTCCGAAGTATTAGCTTCGTTTGCGGACCGAGTTTATAAAGATAGGCAACATATTCGTTTTTCTAAAAACAAGAATTTCTTGAATACATTTGATTTCATTGAGGGCAATCCGCCAGGCCTTTATTCATACGTTTACATCATTAAGACCGCTTTGTAATTTAACTGTTGCTACTGCGATCGTTTTGCTTACTGCTAGCTAAGACGGCACCTCTTGCAGTATATCACGGGTATATTCGACGAGATATAGAAGTCGACCGAAAGCATTTTCTAGCGACTTGCGTGTTTGAAGCCGAAAAATTTACTATATATGCTTAAGACCTGTTTTAATTTAATTCTCAAAGGCTAAGGCACATCCTGTCAGAGGCTTTCGTGACTTCAGGAAATATGCTCGAGTAAACCTTTCTTTTTTTCTTTAAGAGCTTCTCAATTCCGTCGGTGATTCTACGCACGTGATCAAAAAAAATAATTCATTGTGGGATGAGCAAATTTAATACAAATAAAAAAACAAATTGAGTAATAATCCAGAAAAATTAATCGTTAATCAAAAATATAAAAACAATTGAATAGTAATTAAAGGCAAGCCTAAGAAAGTAATTCAGAAATTAATCATTAATACGAGTAGCAAAATTCATGTCAAGAAACTAAAGAAAAAAAAGAACAAAAAGTAAGTGTACAATACTATATAGCGCAACAAAACCTCAATATTATTGTGTTCGAAACCGAGAAGCCAACATTTTATCTTTTAAAAAAAAGAGGATAGGGTTGTTATGATTCGTATGTCAATAGGGAGCTTGTTAAATAACTTGCATGATATAATGGAGTAAGAATTTCTAAAGCTTGTATTACAAAAGGTAGGGATCTGAACAAATGATTGGGAATTGTTTGGTAAGATATATGCGTTAGAGGTTGCACTTTGCAGGTATCCATCTCTTATAAAGAAAATTGTAAGTACCTTGTATAAAAAAGATGGGAGAATTCTCGAGAAGAGTTACAGACTTTTCTTATTGCACATTTTTGCAGCACAATTAGCTGCTGAAGTTTACTAAGGTATGCGCCCCCCAACAACTTATTCCATACTGTAATTTAGAATGGAAAATCCCGCAGTATATTGTTTTTAGACTATTATTGGAACAAAGCATTCTTGAGCGATAAAAACAACGAATGGCGGAAAGAAGATAACGCTCCACACTTAAAATATGATCAGACCAACTCAAATTACGGTCAGTTATTACACCCAGATATTTAAAATAATGAACATTTTCAATTTTAAAGCAATTGTTGTTACAAGCGACGCTCGTATTAAAAGAGTCCCTAGAATTAAGAGTAGCACACGCATTACAGATTAGGATTCTGCAATTTGATATATGGAATGTAATATTAACATCCGGTGTCATTTCCGTGCTTGGGTTATAAAAAATAAGTTTAGTTTTGCTACTAACCAATAGTTTGTGTCCAGCAAACCAAATTCTGAATAAGTGGACGTCATGATTGACATCAGCTACTAAGTTCAAGGGACTAACTGCTCTATATGCTATAGCTAAGTCGTCTGTAAAGGCAGTAACTTTTCCAGCAAAATGTTGTTCAAAAATAGAATTGATGTAAATCAAAAATAGAATAGGACCTAGAACAGACTCTTGGGTAACGCCGAGTTTAATAGTTTTAGGATTATTAAAACTGGTTCCTATTTTGACCAATTGTTTTCTGTCCTTCAGGTAAGAAGCGAACCAATCATAGATACAACCACGGAAACCCACATTATATAGTTTGTGCAAACGAATATTGTGATCAACTATATCGAAGGCCTTGGTTATATCTACAAAAATTCCGCTGCAAAATGTTTTATCATCTAAACCTTTGTGTATAAAGCAGCAAAATCCTAAGAGAGCATTCTCAGTTTTTCTACTGATCTGAATCCAAACTGGTTCTGAACTAAAAAAATTTGTATGTTCGAGATATTTCAAAATCCTACGCTTGACTATTTTTTCAAATATTTTTAAAATAGAAGGTAACAGCGAGATCGGCCTATAATTATTTTTTTCTTTTTTGCTTGTTTTTTTAAAAAGTGGTATAAGACTGGCAAATTTCAGTTCTTCAGGGAAATTGCCAGTGACAATACTTTAATTAAAAAGATGTGTTAAAATATCAACTATGTTAAGGAATATTTTTTTTAACACAAAGTTTGAAATACATTCATTCCCATATGAATTTGAGTTGTTTATAGTTTGTGGTTTTTAATAAAGACCCGAAATAGGTTCAAAATAAAAACTGTTTCTATGCAGAACACTATCCACAAGACCATTTCTAGGTTCAGCATAGCAAATAGTAGAAAAATCAGGCGAAGATGACAATTGCCCGATTGAATCAAAGAACTCATTGAATTCGTTTGCTACTGCAATAGGATCCGAGATCAACATCCTCTCAAAAACTTTGGGATAAAATTGGGAGAAGTGAAAACGTTTCATAAGACGTCTTGTCACTTGCTGCTTTCCTTGGTTTTGATATTTTTTCAGCAATTTTCCACTGACTCTGAACGTACATATTCTAATCTACGTGCCGCATTATAATATAGAGAAACTAAGGATATGTTTCTCCAGTCAATATTTTAAGGACTTCTCTGATTATTAGATTGAACCCAGGAACTTTATTTGGTTTTTATTTATTTATGTATTTTTCGAACTTTGTTGACGTTACATTTGTTATGCATTTGATATTATTACAAATGACCAGTTGAACATCGTACGACGTAAATGTATCTTCTAGATGAGTAGCGAAAATGTCCTCTTAGCTCATTCGTTATTATTATTTTCCTTTCTGATTGGCGACGCAGAGGCTTTAGTTTTGTGGGTTAATTGAAAATATATTTTTTGTGGTCACAACAACTTTTTTTTATCTCATAAGCCCAAGATATCAAAAACACAAATCCCAAAACTCAAAATTTTACAGGGATATTTTTCCCCAGTTAGCACCGCTGTGTACTGATAGATGGCGCTGTCATGTGCGGTGGAATCTTATGATGATTCCATTTGCCTGTGGGTGATAGGCGGTGGTATGAAGATGCGTTATGCCAAGTGCATCGGACAGTTCGTTGAAAAAATGGACTTCGAACTGTCTGCTTTGGTCAGTAGTGACGCGCAGTGTTATTTCAAAATGTTTTATCCACCCTTCTATCAAGACAAATGTTACTGTGTCGGCATTTATATCGTCGATTGAAATTTCCTCAGGACACGTGGTGAAAGAAAATCTAGTTAATGGTGAAAACACGTGTCTACTCACCTTTGCGTACTGACATGTCACGCAATGTTCGACAAATTTCCTTATATCCATGCTGCTCCCGACGAAAGGTTGTTTGACAATATGTGATGTGGCTTTTTTTCCAGCATCTGCGATGTTGTTGAACTTATGGATAACTTGTAGGCAGCACAAATAGGCGTGCAGTTGAGCCTGAAACGTGTCATATGACCGTTGAGTTGCATTGAGTGTGTTCAATTGCTGTGAGTTGAAGTGATGTTGAGCTTGATATGAGCAATGTGTGTAACTCAACACAAGACTTTTGTTGATTCCTCGTAATCAATCTCTGCATATGAGCTGATATGAAGAGCGCCGGTTCCTGAGAGTTTATCTAGTATAATATTGGCAGTGCCACTATATGAACGATGGTGAAGTCATGTCCCTCGATGGCTGAATATATTGGAAAGAGCTTACGATCATATGCGCTGCTCTTGTGTTGGGCGATTTATCAACATTGTCAATGATTTCTTGCATCACTGCTACCATTAGGATATCACTGTATCACGGTATCTGTACACAAAATCATTTTTGCTTCAGGAACGGGACGGGCGAGGGCTGTTGCATTGATGAGGTCGTCCTTCCACTTGTTGAAAAATTTTATGGTCTTTGATTCCAAATGGGCTTTGCAAAAACCGGCTGGCCATGTGTTTCAATGCAATGTGTCACACTATTTGTAGTAGAAGTACTTTTGTTGGATTGACTTGGTTGATGTCCTTGAATTTGTTTAGTATTTGCAAAAATTGGTTGTTTGCGTTGTACATCTTTAGAGATAGAAGTGGAGCGACGAACGCGCCAATGGCGTGGCTCTTCAGTTTGATGTTGCTGTCAATGATCGGTGAATTGTGTAGAAAGTCTTGCGCCAATGATGTTGTGTGCAGTATCCACGGCAATCAGAATCCACTGGAAAGGGGTGGAAGTCTGAAATCTAGAGTAAGTCTGACGTGTCCATATGTGTCGATGATTGAATTATGAACCGCGAATAGTTTTGTTGCTGAACTGCCACGTTGAAGATTTTAGATCTCTCCCTCACTTATGAAAGAAATGGCCGCACCTATATCCATCAATAATTTACATTTCGAACGACGATCTTGGGTTAAGAGACGACTGCTTGGATTTAATATGTTTTGCATCTAATGTAATTGTTATTGTCGGTGTGTAAGTCTTTTGTGATGAAGTTGTAGCTAAGCTAACAGCATTTGCTTCGACGGTGTCGGAGCTTTTAGTAATTTTTTGTTGCCTACTTTGAAACTACATGGTGTGTCACACTTAATTTCATTTATTTTTGTTTTTGGGTTCTTATTACATGGTACATTAAGATAATCAAATCTTATTGTGATATTAGTGATAAGCTTAAAAGGTAACTCATCGGAGGTGGTATCAAAACAATCAATCCCGAAAAAACTCTGCATACAGATGGTTCCTACAAGAACAAAAACGCCACCTATGCAGTCATATAATCTAATGCCAACAATGAAGAAGTTATTGTTCTTCAAGGGCTTCTTCCGGATGCAGCTGGTAGTTACCTGGCTGAAATTGCAGCATTACTAAAAGCACTAGAAATTGCACAGACTAGCGCAGTAAAAACTCTTATTCTCACTGACAGCTTAAGTGTTGTTACTGGGATTAAAAACGCAAATAATAATTGCTGTACTTTCAACTATGTGCGTAGCATTCTGTTCAATAATAGCAACATAACTCTTCCATGGGTTCCAAGGCATTAAGGGGAACGAGGTTGCAGATATTGCAGCCAAAGAAGCAGTTCGGTATCCTCTTAAAAAGGAATTGCCAAATATCCCGTCACTCATCCGGAGAGTTTTTATAGCTAACGAAAATGAAGAGCTGGAAAATGCTTGGCTTAAGGAATAGAATTTCCTTCGACAACATCAACCAAGATATATCAGAACACCATACAACAAAATATTTACTAGAAAACAATAGTACCTATCATCGTAACCGATCGGAGAAATCTCTAATCGAAGAATTTATTTGCTTCATAGTATCCGAATCGTAATATAGACGCGTACCGACGCATGTATTTGACATTCAATTTGTGAAAATAAAACATTTCCAAAATTCCATTCCCTTAACGTGTTAATTGTAAGCAAATCATGAAACAAAGCAACACCTTTACTTTTATTCTTTTGCAATAGACTTGCGATTAGAGCCGTAAATGCTAACTTCCAAGGAGCCAATCATGACTCTCATATATGGAACATCAGTCCCTAGCGACGGTATTTTAAAGAGTACCCATGCTTGCGGAACGTTTGTCACATTTGTTTTGACGTCGGACACAATCAGAAAGATAGTCATGTCAAGCATCGAAATGGATCGCATGAATTGAAGACTGGTTGCTGTTATTTTGACACTTTGCAGTAATACACCGCACAAGAAAATTTATTTTCGGAGGTTTCCGATTAGCTCATCGGAACAGACACCATGATACAAAATTCGTAAAAATCGGAGAAATCGGAGGAAATTCCATTCCGATCGGTTACGATGATAGACCTGAATGTATCTCGCTGTTTCGGATCTGAGTATGAAAGACCTTGTTTACTAGTCGGCATTATTTTACCAATAAGCCTCCAGATGAATGTACAAACTCCAGGGAAATGCTATCCACTTGGCATATGTTGGCTGAATGTCCGATAACCAAACAGATAACAAATACTGGACCACTCGAAGAGAAGCAGAAGCAACTTGCAAGAATCCTCAATCCACGCGATGTTAGAACTATGGTACGCATCAAAAAAGCTACAACTATTCATAACAAATTTGAAGACATCTAAGCTAAAATATATTATGTCTGTTCTTTTTTTAAATAATTGCTTTAGAACGAAAAAGCTCACTATGTTAATTAAATCTTAAATTAAAATTGTTAAAAAATGACATTCCCTTATTGATGGTCTTTTTGCCCTGACGCTTTTAAATATAAATAATTTATAAATTTATTCTTTATATTTGTATAAATAAAATAAATAAATATTCAATACAGTTACAACTCACAATTTAATTGCTTATCTCAACCACTTATAATTATCTTGTTCTTTACTTAAACCACTTGATCGCTTCTCTTAATTCAGACATCAAATTCATATTTCGGCAACAATCTGTGCCATCCAGCCTTCCATACAAATTTCGATTTTGCTAGAAAATTCTATTCCATTCTTCATTCACCAATGGTTGAAAACGTCTGCTATTAAAATGTAGATGGCGCCGTTCACGGTTAAGGAATATCATACTGCTCCTTCTCTAAAGTTGTTCATCCCAAACAACTTCGTCATTCGTCGTTTCGTTGAAATGACACATTCTATTCAAATGGACCACCTTAGATTTTCCTCGATCCCCACGCTGGAACCGGACCTTCTCAATCCTGTTGTAATTTTGGTGATTTGCCTTTCTTGCGCTGAGGATTGTACAGCCACACCCAGATCTCCTTTGTTGAAGCCGGAAGATTTCGCTAGCTTTATCTTTTCTCGGGTGTTTTCATGCGATTTACAAATCCTGCTGCGTAAGTCATCCACATAGTCATTCATCTCCTTAGGCGCAGTTTCGCCTTTGATCAGAGTATAGTTCAGAGTATGTGAATTTTAACGGTTGTTTTGTGCTTGAAAACCCTACAACAGCCAAACCTACATGTCAGTGTTATGCCTTCACACGCAGATTTTTCTGACTGAGTTCCAATTGCACAAATGAAAACTTGCCGTGGCTAGGATTCGAACCTTGACCTTCCGAGTGAGAAGCGATTGCTAGTACCACTACACCACGGCCACCCCTTGTGGCCGCTGATATAATGTGACCAAGATATTTTACTTCCGGACGGAACAAGGCACACTTTTCTGGGTTCAGCTCCAAATGAGCGCTTCGCAGCCTCTCAAATACTTCTTTTAGGTCTTCTCGATGCTCCTCGAACGTCTTGCATATGACGATAACGTCGTTCAGGCAGATTTGCAATGTTCCATCCATTAATCGCTCGAAGGTGACCGTAGCGTTGCACAGTCCAAACGACATCAATGTAAACTGGAAGAGACCGCTTCCTGTAGTAAAGGCAGTTTTATCATGATCTGTATGATCAATCTCTACCTGCCAGTAAACGCCCGTCAAGTCAAGAGTTGAAAGCCATTTTGTTCCAGAAAGCGTATCCAGAGTGCCGTCGATTCTTGGCAGTGGATAACTATCCTTTTTGGTGACATCGTTGGTACGTCGGTAGTCTACACAAAACCTAGTGCTGCCGTCTTTCTTCTTCACGACAATCACTGGAGAAGGGCACTGTCTCTGCGATTCCTCAATCTGCCCCTCAACTTTCATCTTCGACACCATTTTGGCAACTTCAGTTTGCTTTGCAAATGGAAGATGCCTTGCAGGTTGACGAATTGGTTGAGCATCTCCGGTGTAAATTTGGTGTTGAACACGTTGTGTACTTCCGTATTCTCCGTCTTGTGCAGCAAATATATCAGCGTACTCGCCGATAAGTTTTTTCGCCAGGATTCGCTGCTGAGAATTTTCTTCTTGATTTGTATGCTCTAAACTGTTGCACGATTTGTTCCCGTTGTGGTTGATATAGCCTAAACAGGTACACATTTTCCTCCTTTTTCACCTTTAAACTGAATGTCTTTAGATGATTCTAAATCTTACAGGGACTATGTTTTTCTTTGGTCTTTCCCACCATGAAGTCTCTCTTATTTTCTAGCTCCATCAAATAGAATCGGTGGCCAGTTGGACCACCTTCCGCTCTTGCCCAAAAGTTGCTGCATTCGGCTTTGCAATTGGACCTTGTAAACCTCCTGTATGCAACAGTTCTGCTGCAGGACCGTGCAAAGCCATTGTTAGGGCAAAGCACTTTTCCTCATTGTCCCAGTTGTTCGCACAGGCAGACATTTCAAACCGCTTCTTATAAGTAGACCACAAGACCTGGCCATCGAATGAGACAGGCTTCAATTCTTTTCTCCTTGGACTTGGACTTGGCTTAAAGACCATTCTCGGAGTTTCTGTGTCGAGCTCTTTGGCCTGTTCCTCAACTTTGCTGTCCATTTGCTAGAATTTTTCATCAACATTATTCTCTATTCTATCAAATTTGTCATCGATTTCTCCAAACTTTTGCTGGAGAATGTTCTTTTGCACTTCCAGATTATTCTTTTTTTCATCCATATTTTGTTGAAGACTGTGTTAGTTTGTTCGTCGAATTTTTGTTCTATACTGTTTTTCTGTTCGTCCAGCTTTTGTTCGAGACTGTTTTTTATTCGTTTGGATTTTTCTTCTGTTCGTCCATTTTTTGTTCGAGGTTATTCTTTTGTTCGCCCAGATTTTTCTTTTGTTCATCCATTTTTTGTTCGAGCCTTTTCTTTTGTTCGTCCATTTTTAACAAGAGGAGTTGGATCATCGCCGCCATGTCGCTGACAGTACTCATTTGATCCTCCTCGTCAACGTCAAAGGAGTATGCATCTAGATCATGTCCCTCGTTGTTCAAAGCGTCCTGAAGTCGGAGCACTAAGTCACTTTTTCCTCCACTGGCGCTGGGGTTTCTCTTGTTGAACTCGGATTTGAGTTGGACGAGGGTCAACTGCAATAGTTTTCGACCCCTTATAGCTTTTTCAAACAATCACAAAACGCATTATACCATAAGTGCTATGCCACTTCTGACACAAATGTACAATGTTTGTAGGGGTGGTGTAAATGATAGAACTTATTACTTTCCAATGCAATCTCTTTATCTAACACAGTTATAATTCACAATCCAATCGGTTATCTCAACCACTTTTGCTTTTCCTTATCTTTTACTTAAACCACTTAATCACTATCTTAATTCCCACCTTAAATTAAACTGTTGTAGTGGCTTGCATACCTTGGGGATGCTCATGTTTATACTCTAAAGACATATTTCGAGAGCAATGTGTGCCATACAGAGTTACATAAAATTTTCCATTTTGGTAGAAAATTCGACTGCATTCTCCATTCACCAATGGTTGAAAGTTTCTAATATTGAAATGTAGATGACGCTGTTCACGTTAAAGGGATATCACAATATTATTTTCGAAATATGTCATTGCAGTATAAATATCAACATCCCCGAGGTATGCAAGGCAGTTTGTTAATTGAATTTGAAGTGTTAATTAAGCGAAGTGATTAAGTGGTTTAAGTAAAAGATACGAAAATTATAAGTGGTTGAGGTAAGCGATTGAATTGTGAATTGTAACTGTATTAAATAAAGAGATTGCATTTAAAAGGAATACGTTTTATCATTTGTACCCACACAAATATTTTACAGTATAGAAAAGAAATAAGTTCTATCATTTCTACCCACAGAAACAATTTTACAATACTTACAAATAGTGTAATTTTTCAATTAAAAATACACAATACACCATTTACCACAAAAACTTTCCTATGGAAGGACTGCATTTCTTCCAGCAAGCTAAAGTACCCAACTCAACAGCAGTACGAAGGTAAAAACAAACATCAATAATTATAAAAGGCTGAATTTGCCAAATCTAGGCATAAAATTCTCCAAGTGGAATCTCCACAACTGGAAAAATTCGCATAAACTATCGAAAGCTCAAGGGCACATCACCACCCGACACACAAACCAAAAGTAGTCAACAAAACGTTGCGCTAAGGTGGATACGCAAATCTTAACGAAATGAATATTTTACTAGCGCCTCTAAACGGCGAATAAAACCGCTTACAGTGAATTCCATTTCTTACAACAGAGCAGTGGACATCACAATACCAATTACTTCAGCAACAGTTACAACTGCGGTAACAACAACAGCAAGTAATAACTACACCTATTCAGTATCGACAATACCAACAACGTCAGCCATATTTACAGACCCAAATATGAACATCATAATCCAGAAATAATACAAAAAGAAATACATATTCCTAGCACCAATAGCGTACCCTCTAAAAGAAGTAGATCTCCCCAGAAGGAAAAACCAAGCTGTATTTCTAACAAAAAACCCAAAACTCATGTCTAAACAACCCTAAACACATATTAACAAAAACGCGAGCAATCGTTTCGCCATACTAACAAGAAGAACATAAAAACAACAAAGTAGTCGAGAAGGAAAAAACGAGTGACGAAAACTTAAGGACTAATAACGAATAAACTCAAAACCCCCACCAATTTATGTACAAACCGTTATTTAGGAACATTAACGAAAGTACTAAACGCAGCAGTCGACAACAATTGCACTCTTAAAGTACTGCATAACAATGAAGTAAAATACAAACAACGGATTCACTATCATCTAGAACAGTTGTTAAAGTGTTACGACAAAAAAACACTCAATATTACACCTATACATCAATAGAACAAGGCGGATTCCGAGTAATCCTTCGGAATATGCATCATTCAGCAGACACTGATGAAATACTCGTAAAAAGAGATGTATTAACTCAGCACTTATTTATTATAAGATATGAAATGTGCTAGTTACATAATATGTTAAACATAGCATGAACTCTATTATAATTTCTAATGGATAAATAAAAGGAGTCTCTCTCTTGCCACTGATCGAGCCAGTTGTTGTTTGATTCTTCCCTCCTGAATGTGTCGATTAACATACATATCAAATTGGCGATGAGTGTAAAAAAAAAACAGTTTTGTTTGTGGACAAAGTCATCACATCACATTTTGGCGTTATTTTCTATTAAGTCATGATCCGCGAAGATTTACTCTTCAGCTTGTGAATGTGCGATTCCGATAGTAGTACTTCCACTGTAATATCTGGTAAAGTGAAAAACGAGGAAAATCAACGGAGTACTATGAGCTCAATTAATTTTACTGGTGCTATTGAATTCTTTAATCCGAGTGTTGATGAATTCGATATTTTTATGGAACGGTTTGAAAATTTGATATCGCCCAATAAAATAACTGACCAAGAAGAAAAAAAAGTGTATTTGATGAGCTTAGGTGGCAAGGAATTGTAGAAAATTATCCGTAATGTGTCTAGACCAGATGGCATTAAAGCAGTGAACTATGTATATTCGCTTGTTGAAAAAATTAAAAGGACATTTTGATCCGCAAATGATTATTACCGCAGAACGGTACAAATTTAGGAATCAACGTGCAGGTGAAACAGTTAACGAATATGTGATGGTGATTAAGGAGCTTGTAGAGCCATGCGAATTTAGTGGATTCCTTAATGATGCTCTAAGGGACAGATTTGTCTTAGGTATTTTAGACAATCGTGTGCGTGCTAAGTTACTTGAAATTTCAAATTTGAAATTTCAAAGAGCTGTAGATATAGCAAGAGGCGACGAAATGGCGAAGAACCAATTAAAAGTAGTGCAGACCAGAATATCAAGCGCAAGTGATGTCAATAGCATTAAGCGATATAGCCAACGAAGCAGGTCTTCGACAAGGTCAAAAGAAAACATTCTAGCAGAAACAGTCATGAATAAAATTTTGTGCTACTACTGCAGAAAGTTGGGACATGTGAAGAAGGCTTGCTTCAAGTTACAGAGCCGAACTTTAAAACCAAAAATTAATTCAGTAGACGACGATGGTGGACAGGAGCAAAACAGCTATAGTTCTGATGATGGGGCCTGGTTGGGTAAACTTAATTACGTGGATGAAACAAAGTCAATGACACTTAAAGTTAAATTATTGGTGAACGATAAGTTTTTGAGTTAGATACGATTGCATGTACAACACTACTATCAGAAAAAGATTACATAGCTTTATTTAAAAACGTAAAACTTAGTAGATTTCCTAAGTCTTTAGAGGTGGTGACTGCTGGGCACGTAGTGGTGCTTGGAAGTATGGAAGTTATGGTACAATCAGCATATCATGAAAAAACCCAAGTAATAAGCGACTTACACGTTGGGGCGTGTTTGGTTGGATTCTTTATATCCTCAGTGCAGATCAATTTTAACTTCTATCGGTGAGTCTGTAAAATGTAATTTAATTTCAAATATTAGTCACGGAGTAGATAAAAGCGATGCAATTTGTTCGATAAAACATAAATTTCCACAAGTTTTTGATCAAAATTTAGAAAATCCGATTGTTGGATTTGAAGCGGATGTTATTTTGGAAAAAAGTGCAAAACCAATAGTGTAGAAGGCATACTACTCCTTTTGGATTAAGAGAAAAATGTAATTTGGAGTTAGAGAGGCTAATATCTGTTGGAATTTAAAAAAGGGTTAGGAATGGTGACTGGGCAAATCCAATGGTTTGTGTAGTAAAGAAAAATGGAGATGTCAGGCTTTGCATGGACTGCCAAACATATCTTTTGATATGTGATAGTTTCAGTAAATATGTCGATATTTACTTAATGCAGAACACTAATGCAAATTCCTTTATCGAGAAACTTAGAAAAAACTATGCAATATTTGGTTTATCAGTGTTACTGATAATGGACCGCCCTTGAGTACAAACGGTTTTGTGAATTAACTGCATTCAAGATGTCAAATCGCCAGCGTATCATCCACAATGGCCGAGCGGAGAGATTAGTTCAAGTTGCGAAGAGCAATATGAAAACAAAGAATTTAACTGCGCAAAAGAGAGTTGACAATTTTTTCAATTAATACTCTATGTACCATCACATTCGAAACCCAATCCAGCTTAGTTTTTAGTTTTAAGGTAAGAAAATTAGACATTATTAAGGAAAGGCCTCGTTTAAGTAATCATGTTGAAAAGAAAAATGAACATTTCAAAAGTGGGGAAGAAGTTTATTATAAAGGACGTTTTGACAAATACCATATATGAAATGGTATCCTGTAACAGTTGGTAAGCAAATTACCTCTAACATATATGTATTTAATAAACTTCAAGGACAATTTGAGAAAAGCTCATATTAACCAGCTAAAGAGAAAAATAAAAAAGTTTTATTTGTACCTGAACGGTTTTACGTTAATGGTAAATTTTCCAATGAAAATATGGCAATTGTAAATGATCAAAAAAAAATCTGAGAATGAATCATTGCCATGCCAGGAAAAAGTTATTAATCCTTCAGAACTCGCGTCAAAATGTGTGACTTCAAAACTCGCGCGTGAGAATTTTACTCACACTACCTATGTATTTCCCATAAAAAAATATTTCTAAATACAATACTGTTCATTGAAACGCATTTTTATTGGTTTAAAACACAACATATTATACAAACTAAAAGTATTATGAAAATTTTTTTATGCAGGTACGATGTATGTTTTTGTTATGAAATGTTATTATATTATTTTTATTAACGTGGGACACAAAATGTTAAGAAACTTAGAAACTGCAGAAAAAAAAACTAAGATCGTAACTAAGAAATAATGTTCCCACAATTTTTAACCATTTTAGAAATTTTTTATATAAACTGTTGATTAAAAAGATTTTCGGCACACGAAAAACATACAACTGAAGAGTGTTCATTGCAAACTGTTTTCTTGCATTTCCTACAACTTCTTTTTGATTTTTTGTTTTTTCTTCTAGGACAATAGGCACAAAACTGTGATGGGATATTACAACTAGAACTTGATTTTTCTTCTTCTACCCCAGCAATTCTTTTCATTCCAGTAGCGGCATGTTGGTCAATTGCACGCGGTTCAAGAGGTGAGGTGTGATGAAGTCCAAAGCTAGCCCTTTGAGAAATAATCTTCTCTCTTCAATTATACCTGTATAAAGGTTGTATATTATTTGGCAATTAATGGTTCCAACATTCAAAAGAGTGAAAAGTACGGTTAGCGGACATCTGTAGCATACTCGGGAAACAGATTAATTTGATTTCATTTGGTCGACCACGTCCACCCCACCTTTTGTAAGGTTATAAAATGTTATAATTTCTGGTTTTGCAGCCTCATTTGTTGTCTCGTCTATTTTGTTGTCATTATGAAGAGTAGAAAAGCATAAAACATTCTTGTGTTAGTTTGTTTTAGTTTATACGACACCAAAATCCCCTTTCTCTTCCTCTCAAATCTAAAAATTGTTTTGGAATTTGTCGTTTGTTTTTCCAAATAATGTCAACCATGGTTATTCTGTTTTCTAACTGTTCAGGCGCTAGTGGAAGAGAGGTAAAATGATTGTCCATAGTAATATTTCTCCCTGTGCCAAAAATGGGATGAGCTAAACGCATAACTACAGATTGGGCAGAATTGTCATATTTGTATGGACCATTAGGTTGTTTGCCAGGATAGATCTCCATATTGTGGGTGTAAAAGGCTCTCGCATCCGCCATAGAATAAATTTTTATCCCGTACTTTGCCGGTTTGTTGCCGATGTATTGCCGAAATTTACATCTCCCCAAAATGCCATGCCATTTCATCTATGGTTACATATGCCCCAACTTGGTAATTATTTTTGCATCTTGTGTTGAAATCTTCAAACACTTCTCGAATTGGTGACAAATTATCAAACGCCTTTCTCATATTCCTGGTGTTTACATCATCAAACCTCAAAGCTCTCAATATTAAAAGAAATCTTTCCTTTGACTTCGTTGCTCTAAAACATTCTGGTGCACTTCCGTCAGTACTCCATAATTCTTTCATATTGAGATGTTGTGCTTTTTGCACTCCTGCCATATACAACAGCCTTAGGAGAGCAAACATTTCTGTAGGATTAGTTGCTCGACAATCACGACTCCTACTGTAAGACGTTTGCAGTTTTTCAAGATAAATGTTAGTACATTTTACAATATGGTTGATTAAATTATCAGGAAAGAAAAGCTTCCAACACTCCACCCTTATTTTAGAATTTTTTGGAATCTGATTGACACCAGAAAGATGAGTAATAATATTCTCATGCCCCCTTCTTACTCTGGTATTACTTACTGTCAATCTCCATCTCGTCGTTTTGTGTTTTCCAACAAAAACATTTGAAGAACTACTTGGACCATCATCAATTAATTCAAAATCTGATTCATCTGCTGACTGCTCCGAATCAGTCGCGTGAACACTGTGTTCGGATTCCGCATCACTTTCTATATCTTCTAATCTACCATCGTCATCTTGCAACGGTAATATTTCTTCTGCCTCAGGTTGAGGCGCCGCCCAATAAGGATTTTGACTAAGTGCCAGTTGTGCCAACATTCTTCCTCGTGATATCATCCTACAAAATAGAAATAGTGTATCAGAATAAAACAATTTGTTAATTAAAATAATTAATTTATTTGTTTTGGTACATACCTGGTTTATTATTTGATGAAACAAAATAAAAAAAGGTTTTTTTTTTAATTACCAAGGACTCGCTTGGTGAGAAAAACACTTACATAAAAAAAATCCACCAGAACTCGCACAGTGAGAAAAATACTCACACTCGACTACGCCGATAAACAAAATACATCCTGTGACTCTCAGACAAAGCCTACTGATTGCACAACAAATTGGGCGGCAACAGAAGAATACAAAGAAAAGCTAAGTAAAGCATCAGCTTCATATAAGACGTAGACTACTAGATATACATTTTTATTTTCTTAAAGTGAGTATTTTGTTCATGATCCGAGTTCTGGAGGGTTAAAACAAGCTATCCCATAAGATCATCTGAAAGAATAAAGAATATGTTAAAAAGAAAACGTCTTACTTGAATTATTAGTTAACTATGTATTTTCATTCTTTTTAATATTGTTAATCAAATAAATTGTTTAGAATTAGACTTCGAATTTAAATCCTGAATTGATAATAGTTTTTTTTTATTTTAAATGATTTTGTAATTTATTTTTGTTCCAAAAGAGGGGTAACTGAGATGATTAACTCAGCACTTATTTATTAAAAGATATGAAATGTGCTAGTTACATACGAGTAACATGTTAAAAATAGCATGAACTCTATTGTAATTTCTAATGGATAAATAAAAGGAGTCTCTCTAATCGAACCAGTTGCAACTTAAAATGTTCATAGATGGAATCCTACTACAATAATATTATAGTAGAATATTTCAAAGGAAATATATTAGTTGGTGAAAGTGAAAAGTTGCTGGAAGTTGCCTTGGTTGGAGAGTAATGCGTTTTCGTTTGGGCTGTTTTTCGTGCTCCGAAGCAGAAAAGTGACGTAAAACCATTCCCTCTCATTTTTTCAGAAACAAAATTTTAATTCTCGTTTTCATTTGAGAATTAAAATTTCTCTCCTGGATTCTATGTCAAAATGTATAAACGTCAAATAGTATTGTGTATGAAACTAGATTTCTGTTTTCGTCCAATCGGCTGTTTGGCCAATTTATTATTCTCAATGTTCAAATTGATTCGTATGTAAATATATTTAAAATATAAAAGTCCGAAGAAAGTTTTAGTGTTCCATTTAAATAAAAATCGGAGTGCACAAAAAAAGCCTTCTGACAGCACAAACGAAAACGCCATCAGGCGAAATGGTCCTTTTGGTATTTTCTGCTAGGACTATATAAATATTATGTATGTATATGTGTAGAATTCCATCTATGCGAATTTTCAGTAGCATTCACTGTCTCTATTGGTTTGTTCAACCATATATTAACAAAACAAAACACTATATTACACAGTATTCACCAAATATTTAATGGAATAATAACAACAACAATTTCTTCGTATTTCACAAGTGCTTTGTTTACATTTTTTAAAGCACGATTCTATTTAAACTAACCCATCTAAACATGCCACGCCGCCACGCGCTGAAAACACTTTACCGAGTGTCAATTCTCTCCACATAAATTCAGGCAGTTCACTGTCGTTCTTTAGGCACCTGGCCATCTCGGTCAAAGTTCTGTTTGCCCTTGCCGCAAGATCAGTCTGTTCAGGCGTGTGTGGTACAGTCTTCTGGTGCAGGTTGCTACTTTCTTCCACGTATTTTCGGAAATCCTGCTGCAGTACTCCAGCCCATTATCAGCAAATGCTTTAAAGGTTCAAGAGCTTATTTTTTTTGTTTCAGGAAGTAAACAAATATTTTTCGCGAGAAACCATCAATGAAGGTCATAAAGTATTTTGCCTTTCCTAGAGATTCTGTCCGTATGGGACCGCAGACAACTGAGTGAACAAGTTGCAGTCGCTGCGATGTTTTCTTCTTGTTGCTGCTCGGGAAAGGTGATTGGGTTTGCTTTGATCGAATACAGGTTGTGCAGGGGGTAACGTCTTCATTGAATTTGTTCGGCAACCCGCGGACCGTCTCTTCGATAAAAGCAGCTTCAAAGAGTTGATGTTGACGTGTCCCAGCCTTTTATGCTAAGACATAAGAGACATAAGAGATCCATAGTCAACCCTTGATGGTTCCGTTGTACTGCTGCTGACCTACGCCCTTTCATTCATGACTAAGAAGTACAAACCATTTCTTTTTTCAGCTCTCATTTTCAAGCAATCCGCTCTATCCAAGATTTTAGTTCCGGCACCTTTAAAAAAACACCTTGTAGCCTTGAAATGTTGCCTTGCTGATTGGAATGAGATTATCAGTCAATTTTGGAACCAGAAGGGTGTTGTACAGGTAAAGTGGTTCCTTTCCATTCCGAACGCAAATACCAGTTTCAACGGTTCCAGTTCCCTTTACGTTTACAATGAGGTTGTCAGCTAATTTTAGTTACATGATTTGGCTCCTCAGTTTTGTTCATAGTTACAAATCTCGACTCCTCAGCACACATGTGTGAAGTCGCTCCGGTGTCCAGGGGGTTTGACACACACGTAAGTTTTGCTGATTGTGGCGTACAGTCCTGTACAATGAAGACACATTCATTCCCAATTTCGGTTTACTTGATTTGATCAATTTTGTTCCAGGAGTCTTTGGCTATGTGACTTCGTATGCCGCATTTTCTGCAATTATAAGGAAACTTATTATTATTTACTGTTACCTTAAACTGATTTTGCTTCTTCTGGTATTTTTGGGGTTTGAAATGTTTAGCAGTGAGCAATTTAGTTGTTTGAGACTTCCTTTTTTCTGTCGCCAATTTCCAACAGTCTGGTGCAAACGGTTGATACTTCAAGGTATTTACTTTGTGCATCAAAAGCAGACCTTATGTCCTTGTAGTCTTCTGACAATCTATCAAGAAACACTACTACCAGCAAATTATCATCCAACTCCTTTAGTCTGTTAGTTGTTGTTTCAAATTAGCGAACATATTCATTGTCATCGAGTTGTTATGTAGGATAAAAAAAAAATAGCTGCTCGTAGGTCTTGACATCTTTCTTCTGTGTGTTGAGTGCATTGTAACCCGTTCGGGGATGTGAGCGCTGCCGTTGGTCCATCAAGGGCTCATCCACCTTTCAAAACGAAACTTAGTCTCGGAAATCCTTACCGGCCTGAGCTCCATATACGTCGGAGTAGCCCGGATAAGGTCTTATTTCTTCTAATTATAAGGTGGCAGAACCCTCATTAAAAATGCAAGCGGCGATCCAGGATGCAATCTCAACAATATTTTTGGAACATTTTAAGGGGTACACGAAAACGAGTTAAACTCTCGTAGTTTTTCTTAGGGCGTTTCTTCCAAGACGCCTTCCTAGCAACTCGTCATGCGTTAAACTTTTAAAAATGGGTTTCAGAAGACCTTGTACTTCCTGCGCAAGGCTACTTTGTGGGCGTAAGGTTTTTTTTTCGGTCTGTGCTTTCAGGTACTGTACCGTTTTCGAACGTTGTATAAATGTATACGTATAACATTTTAAGAAGTTTAATCAACTAAATTGAAAAGGTTTTATATACTTTTAACCCAGGATGTTTCTTATTTTTTTAGATTTTTATTGTCTTAATAATATTTTGTAAGTGTCACGGAATATATCTGTTCTGCACGGCGTTCGCTTTAGAAGAGAGCGAATAACTGTTCAGTTACCAGTTACCACCACTAGTTTGCTAATACAATGATCTACTACATTTTGGACGTATTTTCGATGACAGCAGAAGGTTGTCTCTGTTTCTTATATGGTAGTACAATATGCCACTACAGAAGGGAGAATTTCGATTTGAAAATTCAAGGGAATATAAAATTAAATTTAAGGGAATAATAGACATAATAAACATCTAAAAGAAAAAAAAATAAATTCATTTTTCAAAAAGAAAATGAGAACAGACCCTTAAGGAAAGAGTGACAATATGTAATGAATTTGACATATGTGACAATTAACGAAGAATGTTATTTGGTACACAATGCCTTGCCAATGAGCTGCGCCTATCTTACGCACTTATTTGGATTTGACATTTAAGTCATAAAACTGATAATTAAATATGAAACTTGGAATACTATAATCGCTTTCGCACCGCATGTGGTTAGCAATTGGAAAAAGGTATACTTTGACGTTACTTCGATGATCTTTTAGATAGAAGTTCGATCGAGATTTATGGTGTTTTCGATTGGCCGGACAGAAGCCTTCTTTTTGTACTCTGGAGCAAAAAAATTACATAAAACTGTAATATTGTCACTTTTTCCGTGTTAAAATGTTCTTTCTGGTTTTCATTTCAGAGCAAAATTTCTCTTCTGGATTTGTATAAAATTTAAATAGTATTGCGTTAGAAGTTTTTAGTGTTGCGTTGGATTCCGAATCGCCTTATCTCCGGAGAGAAACCAATCGAAAAGGCGATTAAATGGACACTTCGGGTATTCAGACTACGAATATGAGCACTGTCATGGAACAAAACTCATGCAATTTTCACGGCTTTAGTATGCTTACTTCATACGCCTTTTGCGAAGCAAAAGCGTCAAATAATTACAAAGTCCAGCATCGGACACAAAACGCATAGAATACAATCTATGCCGGAATAACGCGGAACAACGAATAAAAGCTTTAGTCCAAGTACTAACAAGTCGACGCTGATGTTTGCTGAAACCTCTGGGAAACCAGAAAAAATCGAAATCAGCCAAAATAATACTGATTCCGATTTTTTTTTTATAGTCAGTGCGCGCTCAAGGGGTTTGTGTACCCTTAAAATGTTTGTGTACAACGTGGGCGAAGGAAATTTAGGGAGGAAGAAAAGACAGATACCGATGTACATTGTTTTTAAATGTTTGTAAGTTATAACGACCAGGAAACACAGTGATCGGCAGCTCATTCCATAAGCGAGTTGTACGGCTTAGGAACGCATAACGATATTTTAGAGTACGTCCGGAAATGGGCTTGAGGGTATATCGAGACGGGTGTCACGGTTGATAATTTGAATGGGTGGAATGCTACTGGCGATTTTAATGGAGCACTGGTAGTGGAAATAGCGATAAAACAAAATGGGACGGGAGACATTACGTCGGTGTTCGAGGGTGTCAATTGATTGATATTAGCATCACCTATGAGTTTTATCGCACGGTTTTGAATCCTATCTAGCAAGTGCAGAAATGTTTTAGGAGCATCTGACCAGAAGTGGGCATTGTATTCCAATTTTGGGCTGATGAATATCATATATTGAGGCCAGCTCAGAGGGGGTAAAATATTTCTTACATTGCTTGAGGAAACCTAGACATTTCGCAGCATTTTTGACGACACCGAATAACATAATACGGGAAGAGGCCACTTCGCTAAATATGCAAAAATATAGCTAAAATGCTGTAAACAAAGAGCAAGAACTAACCGCGCTAGGTATGTGGTGTTTCCCGGTGTTTCAAAATCTACATACATAAAGGGGATAAGGACCAATAGACGGTTCTTTCAAGCAGAGAATTTAAAAATTTGCTATACTTCTATTTAGCTGAAAGCTCAACTCTTATTATTTAGATAAGAGAGCTTTTCGTAGAAGAGAATTTAAAAATTTGGTATACTTCTGTTGAGCTGAAAGCTCAACTCTTATTATTTAGATAAGAGAGCTTTTCGTAGAAGATATTGAGTTAAGAGTCAGTCGTACTAAGACGTAATATTTGGCTTGACGTTTACAGAACGCGCAAACTCAGCTCCTAATATCAACTTAGGGGTCATCTCGCCGAAAAACAACAAATTTAAATACTACGTAGATCACTCTGTCGTAAACAGAACTGCCGTGTGGTGACTTAAATACCTCGAAACATTTGAAAAGTAAAAAAATAAAAGTTGATGTACATGACAGTTGTTCGTACACATCGAAGTACAAGTACAAAATAAATATAACCGATGGATATGATAATATTAGGAATACGAAAAAATAAGGCAAGCCTTCACATTAAACCTCTGATATTGGAAGAACTACAATCTGAGTAAATCAGCTTCGGAAAAACAAATTCAGAAACCGGTGAGGACCCAAATTCCTAAAAGACCGAAGGACAAGAAATTCATCAAGTATCTTTCAACATACTCTTGGTTTCAGTAATGCGGTGATATTAAAGAGAGCGGCTGGTAGAATGATTATTAGGGTCGCAAATTTAGCCAACCCCCGCTCTGGTGTGTGAGCTCCTTTACAGTTGGCGAACTTTCTCATTCGCCTTTGAAAACAATGTTGCCAACCAAACGTCATACAATGACAGTTGCGAAATGTCAAAAATATTAATTACTTTCGTGTGATTTCTGTGGTTTAAAGTAAATTTAAATATTAAAACATGATAAGCAGTGTTGATTTATTTTTTGACGACAATTATGAAGACTACATGGCAATACAGATGTGCAGAATGCGAAGAAAAATCCGGGATAGTTCTAATCCTTTGGAAATTCCAGATTATTTGTGAGTTCAGAATGATCAATCCGAATAAAAAATTACTTAAGTCCTCATTTTCAGATTTATATTTTATTTTCGGTTGAATAAGGATGCATTTGTCTTTTTTTGTGAGCCAAATTCGAGACCAATTTCGTTCTACCCACACGTCTGCAATTTCCCCATTCCTTAAACTTGCTTGTGCACTTCGATTTTTAAGTAGTGGTAGTTATCAAACTTGTGTGGGAAACGATTTTGATTTCTGGCTGAAGTGATTTAAGTGCTTGAAGAAAAAATTTGTCCGGCCTGGATCAAAGGCAACATGTCCGAAAGAGAAAAACAAGGGGCTCCTAATTACTTTTTCAGGACGGCCTGGAATAATCGGATGTGTGAATGGAACACATATCGGAATTGTTGCACCGGTTCAGCTACGCCACCAGTATTTAAATCGTAAGGGGTATTACAGTTTAAATGCGATGATAGTGAGTTTTCTATTTTTAAATTTGGTTTGATTTTTTAAATTTATTTTATTTAAGGAGTGGGACCACAATATGAACATCCGCTACGTCGATGCCAGATATCCTGGTTCACACACGGCGCCTTTGTGTGGAAGTGCAGCGAGTTAAAAGTGGTGTTGGAAAGATGGTGCCAAAATGGAGAGAGGACAATGTATCTAGGTGTGTGTTATGTTCTTCGTTTTCTGAAAATCAAATTAAAATTTGTATATTTATTACATTTTAGGAGACTCCGGTTATCCTCTTCTACCTTATTTGCTTATTCCGTTCAGAAATGCAAATTCGGAAAGTATAGAGGCGCGTTTCAACAAATGCCATTCAAAAGCAAGAAATATTGTGGAGAGGACGATTGGAGTTTTGAAAAGCCGCTTTAGATGCTTTCTAAATGAACGAAAATTGCAATATGCTCCAAGAAAGGCCACAAGTATAGTGAACGTGTGTTGTAACTTGCACAATATTTGTCGCAGCTACAGCGTAACAGAGCCTGAAATAATAGAGGAAGAAAACTTGATCCCTTCAGGCGAATTATCCGAGCCTGAAATGCCAAGCAACACTGTGGAAGAGGCGCTAAGAAAAAAAAATGAAATTTTAGCTACATTGTAGCAGCTTTATTCTTTATACCACCTTGATCAAAAAGTTCTCGCACCACACCACCGTGTGGCGCTCCCATTGTTCCGATTTCAGTTCTGTTTTTTTTTCTTAAGTTGATAAATCTATTGTTGACATTCCCTCTAAATCTTAGCGTCATAGCTTGATATTTGCAAAAGTTACGTAGCCAAGAGTACATCTAACACTATGTGTGTTGGCAATTTTTTACACTTTTAGAAAAGGATTTAAATTTGCAACAACGAACTTGTATTAAATTTTGCGCAAAAACAGATTTAATGGTGCGCGAACGTTGGAAATGTTGGAAAAGTGTTTCGGCAACGATTCTCTAAAGAAAACGGTCATATACCAGTGGCACGAGCGGTTCAAAAGTGGTCGTGAGTCAATCGAAGATGACGAACGCAGTGACAGACCATCGACATCGAAAACCGACGAACACATTGATGAAGTAAAAGAAATGTTGGTCAATAACCGCAAATTAACCATCAGAGCGATAGCGGAGGACTGGAACATTGCCTATGGATCCGTCCAAGACATTTTGGTTAATGATTTGGGTTTCCGTCGTGTAGCAGCAAAGTTGGTGCCAAAAAACCTCAATTTCATGCAAAAAAGAGACCGTGTTGACTTCGCAAAAGAGATGATTTGCGAAGCTGAATCCGATCCCACATTCATCAAAAGGATCATTACTGAAGACGAGACGTGGGTTTATGAGTACGACACGCAATCCAGACATCATACAAGTGAATGGCGTTCACCAAATGAGCCGAGACCAAAAAAAACACGTCGTTTTCAGCCAAAAAAAAGGCAATGCTCACGGTTTTCATGGATTACAACGGTGTAGTGCATCATGAATTTTTGCCAGAAGGCCAGACAGTAAACAAAGAGTATTATTTGGGCGTTATGAAACAATTCGCCGAAAGAGACCAGAATTGTGGGCAGAAAACTTGTGGATTTTGCACCATAATAACGCACCGTCGCACAGTGCCATCATTATTCGTAATTTTTTGACGAAATACGAGTATGCAACAAATACCATCCAACAGCCACCGAATTCACCTGATTTGGCTCCCTGTGACTTCTTTCTATTCAATCGAGTTAAAAAACCACTACGGGGAACGCGTTTCAGCAGCCGAGAGGAAGTAATGGAAAAATCGCAGGAAGCACTGATGGACATACCGAAAACCGAATATAAAAAATGCTTCGAGGATTGGATCAAGCGCTGGCATAAGTGTGTTGCAGTCGATGGGGATTACTTTAAAGGGGACAATATAGATTTAGATGAACAAACTTGTGTTTTTAAGTTTCTGAATAAATTCCGGGATCAAGATGGTATATATATAATTTTAGTGTTAACAACAAAACATGTGTCACACAAATTATCACAAATGACTTACATATTCAATTTTCTTTAAAACTGTCTAACAATAAAATTCAAAATTCCAATTTTTGAGATTGCAGCTCCAATTTTTTCAACTTTAGTTCAATGTTCTCCTTATGACGGCGGTTTTTCTCAAAATCTTCTTTTTCTTTTCTTTCTTCCTTGCGTTTGATTAGCTCTAGCTTTTCTTTATTTAATTCGCAGTTCTTTCTACAAATTGCTAGGAACTCGGTTTGTGTTCCAGTCTGGCTTTCGAGCAATAGTAGTTTCTGATTTTCCCTTATATTTGTTTCACTCACGGTTCTGCTACGTTTTGACCTGAGAGTTTGTTGTAGAGGTTCTTGCAAAACTTCTTAAGTTTCACTCAAAAGCTCTGATGCTTGGGGAGAAATTGCCTGCTGAATTTACAGCTTGTTGTAAGCTGAGCAGCTCATCTACTACCTGTTCCAGGGCCAAAGGGGCCTGTGTAAGGTCCTCCTCCGGTTGCCACTACCTCTTTTTAACATTTTTTAATACGAGTATCTCACTTCAACAATTTTTTAAACTTATTTTATGCCACTCTTTTGCCTCGCGTGTTGGCAGTCCTAAGGAGTTGAGCTCAACGACGAACTCATCCTAATACTCCTTCTGATTGCGTTTGGAAGAGCCAAACGCTCCTATCCCTTTAGCCATGCCAGGGTTCGATTTCATCAGTTGAATAAGTTTTGCCAACTGGTCCGTATTTATTCGCTTAAAACTTAAAACTAATAAAATCAATACTTTTTTGGATTTACCATTTTCTATCACACATTTTCAAAAACACAAAAAAAAACACCTATAAAAATATTGCGGCTGATCATTCGCAATCCTTTTCTCTGAATATTTTGATTCGAGTGATTCTGACAGAAATTTAACGAATTTTCACAAACCATAATTAAGCGAAATCATGATTCGCTAAATTTTTGACGTTTGAGGCGAACTAAAGTTGATTGATTCCCTAACCATAATACCAAACAGTCAAATTCGCTAACTTTTTCGTTCGACTCGTTAATCATAATAAGGGTGAAAATTATTAGCTTAACATATATTAAATATTAATTCTTATTTTATTTAAGACAATTTCATTGTTGACAAGATCCCGTGAAATATAAGATTTCGGATAGACTGAGCGTGCGGAACACGTAAAATAGCTTTGATATTAAGAAGAAAACGACCGATGGAATACGTATCAAAAGTAGCATTGCGTCTAGAAACGAAGCAATTCAGCCATTTTTCTAAGAATGAACATTTTCGATTTAATTGCCAATATTTCAAAGTGTGCCATACGTATATGGCATCTGCTAAAATTTCAAACTAATTTTCAACCCACTGCATGTAAATGAATTAAAAATTAACACTTGAGCCATTGGAATAAATAGTAGCTGTCCTTCTCTTTCTATAAATTTGCTGAAAAATTGTACTGTGCTGTGACGTGCGATTGTCAAAAATAATCTGGCATACATTCATATTCCTAGATGTTTACCCTAAATAGAGCTAGTACTATTGCAACTTAGTTCTACATCGATATGTTTAAGGGATAATTTATTTTTTTTTGTTAATCGATCAATCAATAATTTTTTTTAAGCTACTGGAATAACATTTTCCTATTTAATGTTGTTGGTGTTTACTTGTTGTAATATGTTCTATTTACTTGGTAGAAAAGTATAACTAAAAAAATGTAATATTTAATATGTAGAAATGGGAAAATATTCATAGTTTTTAGTCAGAATTTGTAGGTATCCAAATAAAATACGTACGTGTTGTTTTCAAAAGAGAAAATCTCATAGTTATTTAAGTTAGTGTAAAATCAGATAAATAACATAATTTTATTATATGTATTTAATTGAAGCAGTTGTACTCCATTTCTAATGAGGTTAGTATGTGAATTTTTTTTTTGTTAGTTTAGAGGATTTGCAAACATATATTTGTGTAATAAGAATTGTGTTGAATGCTAAATGAAATCAACGTGAAAATAGAGAGGAAACATTTTGATATGAGAAAATAAGTAAATTATGTATTGTATTTAGTTTGAAAATGCATACGCCCGAAGGTGGACAACATCAGCCCGTGTCCTATGATGGTAAAATAGCTGGGCTGTATGATTTGGAGAAAACTCTAGGATCTGGACATTTTGCCGTTGTCAAATTAGCTCGGCATGTATTTACCGGAGAAAAAGTTGCTGTAAAGGTAGTCGATAAAACAAAATTAGATGAAGTTTCTAAGGCGCATTTATTTCAAGAAGTTCGGTAAGAACCCAACTTAAATTTTTAACTTATAAATATTAAGAAATGTTACCTACTCTTAAAATGTATATATGTATACACATGTGTAATTTTTTTTTAGTTGCATGAAACTTGTACAGCACCCAAACGTCGTGAGGCTGTATGAGGTAATTGATACGCAAACAAAGCTTTATTTAATTTTGGAATTGGGAGATGGTGGTGATCTTTACGATTACATAATGAAACACGAGGGTGGTTTATCTGAGGATTTGGCTAGAAAATACTTTCGTCAAATTGTGAGAGCTATTTCCTACTGCCATCAACTGCATGTGGTACACAGGTTTGTCTTAAGAGCTCGGAAAATTTGATATTTTCTAAACATATACTTTTTTTTCAGGGATTTAAAGCCAGCAAATGTGGTGTTTTTTGAAAAATTGGGTCTTGTTAAACTAACTGATTTTGGATTTAGCAATAAATTTTCTCCTGGACAGAAATTGGAAACCTCCTGTGGAAGTTTGGCATATTCTGCACCGGAAATTCTTCTAGGCGATTCTTATGATGCTCCAGCTGTTGGTAAGGTATAGCCAAACATTCGGCGTCTTCGAAACTAGTGCTAGATAAGAAAATAAAAGAAACATGTAAGCAAAAAGCGTACATAGAATATACAAACGAATATTATGCAAAATGCCTTAAAAAAAATTTCATATGCATTCGTATTAAATTCCCTTTTACTCTTTGCATTTAAAGTTTGAAAACATTATTTTTAAATATTGCAAGTAAAAGTTTTAGTTAGATATTAATAGTTTCTAACTTTTTTTTAAATTTCTTACTCAAACAAAATTATTGATAAGGATAAAAGTATGCTTACATATGTGTATACATATGTACATATATATTTCTAAATGTATGCATATGTTGAATGCATATATTGAATATATGCAAATATTAAGCAACTATCTTTTATTTAAGCACACAGTTTCAATTTCGTCGAAAAATTATTTCCAAGATACATTTGTTTTGTATATTTATCATAGATATTTGGTCGTTGGGGGTAATTCTTTATATGTTGGTTTGCGGTCAACCACCATTCGAAAAAGCAAATGATTCAGAAACTTTAACAATGATTATGGACTGCAAGTATTCCATGCCAAGTCATGTAACGGTTACATGTAGGCGACTTATAGCGTCTATGTTAGTTCGAGATCCTGAAAAACGGGCTACACTGGAGCAAATCACGCAGGATGTCTGGTTAAAACAAAATGCATCCTCAGAACCTTCTTCAGATTATTTACCACTAGTAAGTCGCGAGCAAGTAAGTGAAGATGATCATGCTTTTATAATACAAAAAATGATAAACGGGAATATAGCAACGAAGGAAGAAATTCTACAGTGAGTGAAATAGAAACCTTAAATAAAGCAATATGTATATTTTTATTTTGCCTCTACTATCATATTGTAGATCCCTTGATAGGAATAAATACAACCACATCACGGCCACATATTTTCTACTTGCTGAAAGAAGACTAAGACAAAAGCGACAGGAGCAAGTACAGAAACATCGTCCTCAACTTATAATTCCCCCCACTTCAATTGCTAGGTATGCATTCTTTCCTTAAATATTATATATCCTAGCTCTCATTTGCATATTTACATCGTAATAAAAAAAAGATCTGCTGCACAGGTTTTGTTACACGTCTGTTTCAAGCTTTATAGTTAATTTAATTTTCAATGGAAATTCAGTAGAACTCAAAGAAAAGTTGTATTCCATAATCGGTATGTACGATTTTTAAATCGTGGCCAAAAGATGTGAGCTGAAATTGCATAGTAACGGTGTTACTATGCTCATGAACTTATGGAAAAGTGAATTTATATTAATATTAAAGAAAATAAAAGTTATATGGAACCGAAACCAAGCAACAAAGCGATGTTATTTTCAATAATTTTGTTGTGAAAGAAGAGTGCTACTGTCATTTTTTTGAACTCTTCTACAGTCGATGTTCAACCCATCTTTTTGTCTTGAATAAGATGCAATATTTAGCTTTTCCAGATTATATTCTAGCAAGTGGGAAATTAATTATCTCATCGAGTGAGTTTTTTTTTTTATTTATTTATTTGTTTGTATTTAGTAGATAATTCACTATTTAACTTATTTTTTTTTGTTTAATATTATGTATTATTATTTTGTTTTGTTTTTTACATAATACATATTATACATGCAAGAACTTCACACTAGATATGTGTTATTAATATTAGACTAGTATCTAGTATCTAATATATCTTTACAGCTCATAGGGATTCTTTTGATTTTTTGTGAAAATGTTTGATAGCTCTTTTGGAATGTTTTCCTTACCCACTGGGATATAGACATTTTGTTGTCCCAACTCTTTATTGTTGGGTTCATTGCTTAATCCGGGATATTTCAGAACAGCTCAGGGCCGATGAAAGAATCATCCAAACCGTTTCTTGATAGTTCGTCGGCTATTTCATTTACGATAACACTTTTATGACCAGGCACCCACCAAAGTTTTATTTTGTTCTTATGGGACAGATCTTGTAGTGTATTGAATCAGTGTAGAGTGATTTGGAATGAAGAAGATTAGTGGGTAATGCTTTAATAGCTTGTCTGCCCGTTAGTATATGGATAGGGACGCTCTTCATTCCTTTATCGAGGGTGAGATTTGTGCACACCTAAATGCCATGTATTTCCGCTTGAAATACACTGGGACTTTTTCCTAATGGATCTGATATACTAGCACTCACTCCGGTGTCCATCTTTGATCCATAAGTATACCGCTTGATAGCTTTAAGGCTTGAGGTGGCGTTTTTGTAGTTTCGTGCATCTCGGCTTGGGATCGCTATATTGAACCCTCTTTCGAAGCACACATTTCTAAGTAGAGATGGCGCCACCAGTGGATCCCGGGCAGAAATGTCAGACCCCATGTGTTTTATTTGTAGGTTTTGTATCTGTCAACAACTTTGCAGCGTTATATTTGAGCAGTTCTTTCGGTGTCGTACATTTTATCGAGCAAAATCATGGCAAGTTTCCAGCCAAATAAACGTCATTTGTGGGAAGCGCTGCTTTTATTCTTTAATATGAAGAAAAGTGCGGCTGAGGCCTATCGTTTGCTTTCGGAAACTTATGGGGTGGAATGTATTGGTGAATCGACGTGCCGCGAGTGGTTCAAACGGTTCAAAAGTGGTGATTTTGGAGTTGAAGACAAAGATCGCCCCGGAAAGCCGAAAAGTTTTGAAGACGAGGAATTGGACGCTTTACTGGATGAGGATCCGTGTCCGATTCAAGAAGAAATTGCTGCATTATTGGGCGTCACGCAACAAGCCGTTTCCCTGCGCCTAAAAGCACTGGGATTCATTCAAAAGGTTGGAAACTGGGTGCCGTACGAATTGAAGCCAAGAGACGTCGAACGGCGATTTTGCATGTTCGAAATGTTACTGCAGCGGTATAAAAATAAATCATTTTTGCATCGTATTGCCACTGGTGATGAGAAATGGATTTATTATGATAGTCCTAAACGCAGAAAATCGTATACAAAGCCCGGCGAGCCCGCCCAATCGACGCTGAAACGAAATATTCACGTGAATAAGGTCATGCTCTGCATATGGTGGGATGGAAAGGGTGTCGTATACTACGAACTGCTTCCGAGTGGTGAAACCAACAATGGACCATTATATCGAACCCAACTAATTCGTTTGAAACGGGCATTAAAAGAAAAACGGCCAGAATATGAGACCAGGCATGAGTCCGTCATTTTTCATCACAACACTCGGCCACATGTTGCGGTTTCGGTGAAAAACTATTTGAAAATAGTGGATGGGAAATTCTGCCTCACCCGCCTTACAGTCCAGACTTGGTACCATCTGACTACCACTTGTTTCGTTCGATGCAGAACGCTCTTACGGGAATACGCTTCAGCTCAGTAGAGCAAATCAAAAATTGGCTCGATACGTTCTTGGGCTCGAAAGACGAGAAATTATTTTGGTCCGGAATTCATAAATTGCCAGAAAGATGGGGGAAAGTTGTAGCTTCCGATGGACGATACTTTGAATAAAGCATTGAAACTATGTTTTCATAGTAAAACTTCAAATTTTGGAAAAAAACGCTGGAAACTTACTTGTAGACCCAATATGATTTAAATGAATTTATGGCCCATTTAGCTTTGTCTATGCTGAACATATTTCCAGATAGACTCTTAATCCCGTGTTGTATGGAAAGCTTGTGGCTTCAGAATTGACACACTGTGTTGTGTTGTTTAAAAGGGTCGAGTCTGGGAAATGAATCTTAAGTAGCATTTTTAGTTTTCTCTCGACTAGCAGTGACACATGCCAATACTTGATCAAATATGAAGAAATGGAGACGAGATGGTAAGGTCAAGTACCTCCTCTCTTACACAATTTATAAACGCAGAATTTTGCCTTTACCGCAGTCAGTGTACTAAACAAAATCAGTGTATAGTCTATTTCATGGCTTATAGACCCGCTATCGAGCCCAAGCAAAGTAAAAGGAAAAAACCCAACTTCACCCTAATTAATAATAATATAATTAATAATGTGCTTGTAACCCATGCAGTGTCCAATAAACCCATATATATTGTTATATCTTCATCCAACGAAAAAAATCACTCCCCTCTCATTCTTCAGCGCCTTCTTACTTAAAAAAGCAATTTATAATATTATTACGGCTTATGAGAATATCAGTCAACTACGGGTGGAAACCTTTTGGTTCTCACAAAATCTTAGAAACCTGGAAACCTGTTTCTTAAGCAGAAAACCCTGTCTCCGTTACTCTCCACTCATATTTAAACTCTTCAAAAGGTACAGTCTGTGCGCCCTGTCTTATTAACGTGGCTGCAACGGAAATTATTCAAGAGGCGTGCAAGATGTCTTTAAAGTAAAAAAAAAACGTAGATAGCAGCTAACGCGCTACCGGGTGCGTGTTCTTTAAATTTGATCTTTTCACCCCACCTAGTACTCCCAGTTTTCAAAGCAATTACGACTGACATCAACACCCTCACCTGCCCGGTACAAGTCGCTGTGTTTTTCTCTTGGAAAACTCATCGACTGACTCTAATTTTCACCACGATTTCATCTGTGAAAAGTACCTAGTACTAAATGTCCAATCCCAACAATATGATATCAACTCGTCTTCAATTCAAATTGCATCACCCACCATTATGATAGAAACCTGTTTGAGATCTGCCATGAGGACAACCCCACTATTTGACCGTATAAGATACTCAATAATAAAAAACGCTTCTTCGGCGCTAAAGACAAGGTTATATAACCAAATTTTTCTCGAAGGTAAGATTCCACAAACATGACAAGTCTCAAGCAAAACCAAAACCAAAGAAAGATCTCTCCACAATAGTAGAATACCGACATATATCCCTCCTCTCATGCACTGCGAAAATACTGAAGAAGATAATTTCTAAACGACTTTTTTGGATCTTCAAAAAAAAAACGTATTCACAAAAAGGGGGCCTTTAAAAAAGGGAGGAGCACTATTGATGTACTTCTGCATCTACGAGGGTGGTTCCAGATGTACCCAACCTAACAAATAAAACTCAAAAAATCGGGGAAAAATATGTTTATTTCTCTACGCAGTCTTCTTTTAGTTCAATACACTTTTCCCAGCGAAGTTAAAAAAGCTTCGACACACTGTTGATAGTGTCGAGCTCCTTGAAATAGCCATCGACCGCAGACCTTTCGAACTTTAATTCATTGATTTTGGCCATCGCGATGACGGATGAGTGAACTGGTGTATTGTCTTGACGAAACAAAATTTTTTTTTCTCGCCAACAAATGCCGCCGTTTTTTCTTGATTTCATCTTCCAAACGCTGCAATAAGTTCGCATAATACACGCCGTTGATTGTGTTTCCTTTCTGAAGGTAATCAATTAAAGTTATACCACGCGCATCCCAAATAACTGACGCCATGACCATGCCTGCAGATGGAACTGTCTTCGCCTTCTTTCTAGCCGATTCTCCCCTTTGAGTCCATTTTTTTGATTGTTCTCGGGTGTGAAATGATGGACCCATGTTTCATCTATGGTTATAAATCGACGCAAAAAATCGGCTTTATTGCTGTGAAACTTCGCCAAACACTCGGTTGAAACATCCTCACGACGCCGTTTTTGTTCCATTGTGAATAGTCGCAGCACCCATCTTGCGCATAGCTTTCTCATGTACAATTTTTCAATCAACATGCAATGTACATCCTCTTTGAAATTCCTACCATAACCGCTAGTTCACGCGCTTTCAATCGACGGTCATCCAATATCATTTTGTAGATTTTTTTCAACATTTCTGGTGAACTCACCTCATTTGGTCGACCATTGTGATGTTCGTCTTGGCAAGTCGTATGGCCTCGTTTAGAGTTTAAGCCAACCAATATTTTATTGTTGTAAACGAAGGAGCAGACTCTCCCAGAGTAGCATCCAATTCCGTTTTGATGTTGGTTGAATTGAAGCCTTTCAAATGAAGGTATTGTATTGTATCACACAACGATGAATAATTTTTTCCATATTCGAAAATTCATTGAGAGCGTTCACTATTGATGGCTGCCGAACAAATACTAAACAACATAGAGTTTTCAAACTTCAAATTTAAGCTTTATAAGGTTGGTACTTTCTACAATTGTCATTCTTTTTAAACAACAACTGCCATCTATACGTCAGATCGGGTACTTCTGGGACTACCTGCGTAGATGAATTTATTTCCTCGACCCTCTCAGAAAAGAACCATGTAACAATTCTCAGCATTGATTTTGAAAAAGCATTCGACGCTATTGGCGTTCATGTAATTTTAAAACAACTCGTGGCATGGAATGCTGGACCTAAAATCCTCAATTACGGAAGATCCTTTCTCACCAATAGACGTTCCGGTATTAAGACCAACTTTGTCTTTTCCTCCGTACATCACCTACAAAACGGCATCCCACAAGGATCCCCTTGTTCAGGATACACTGTTCAAAATTTATTTTAGTACATCTAAATAATAATTTCATAGAAAATGTTAATTGTGCTAGCATACTCGGTCTTTTATTCCATTCAAAATGTAACTTTCGTAATCACTGTACTCGTAAGCGCAATACGTGAAAATTACATAGCATCTAACAACTGAATGCAAGAAGAATCCCGCACCGAGGAGGATGTTTGTGATCAAAAGTTTCTGCTTCACCTGTCACAGTTGCGGGCGCGTAACATCAAATCAAAACCAGAGTGCTAGCAATGAAAGGGTACAACAGCCACAGTCAGTACGGGGAAGCGGAAACTGAATTCTTTTTCGAATATTGTCAGTGAGAACATACGATTATGTGAAGTGATAGTAACGAAGTATCCTCCGCTTTTATAATGTATCCTGCGGTGGTTCGGTCAATAAACCTAGTCAAGCAAGTGATTCATTTAAATACAAATAAGGCCAGATAATCAGTCCGCAGACTCAGTACACGGTCAGCTTACAGCAATGACTTTGACGGGTTATGACAACCAGAATTACCCATCGGACGAGACAGTTATTATGTTGGGCACCAATGTGGCGTATTCCTTTTCTGGGTGAAGGATGAATAACATTGTAGTTGGTGGCTGTTTCTCAAGTGGTGCTGCACTGATTTCCAAACCATCAGGTTCAGCCAGCGTTCGATTCACGATCGGCAAATCCGATGTTTTTCGCATCGGCGGTTTAATGTGAGATTGATTTTTTCCATTCTTCAATCGTGTTGATTGACCAGTTATTAAAATAAATTGATTTAACAATTCAAATACGGTATTGCGACGTCAGTTCTTCTTAATAAATTGTTATGGATTACATTCCACGACTGTGGAATATGAACTGATAAATGACAATCAAACCAATACAAATAGCCAAGTAAAACCAACCTTAACCATAAAATACAATGTACAGCGCAAATCTTTTTTAGGTAAATATTGCGACTAATTTAATTTGAAAGAGAATAAATAGAGAAAATGCTTGTTAATATAAAAATGTGTTGGAGAATGCGAGAGATTATAAAGAAAAAAAAGGAATCAAAAGGTTGAAGGCAGATTAGCTAGTGAAAAGATTTTGATTGATTAATTGAAATTTATTTCATATGAATTCGAAAATTGAAATACGATCAATGTATTCCATTTCATTCCATTGTTATTATTCCATTGGAACATGCGTTGGAAAGCTACTGTCATTGTACGTCATTTCAGTATATGTCACTCATTTGAAGCGTAAACAACAATAATTTTTTTTCACTCAAATATGTCGAACTTTGTGCGTGAAAAAGTGTTTTTGCGGGGAGTTCTTCTTCATGACTTTAATATGAAGAAAACTGCTACCGAAAGTCATCGTATTTTGGTGGAAGTTTATGGTGAACATGCGCTAGCTGAGCGAACGTGCCAAAAGTGGTTTGCACGATTTAAAAGTGGTGATTTTGGCTTGGAAGACGATGAATGTCCCGGGCAGCCAAAAAAGTTTAAAGATGAAGAACTGGACGCATTACTCTATGAAGATTGTTGCCAAACACAAGAAGAGCTCGCAGAATCTTTGGGTGTCACTCAAGCAGCCATTTCAAAACGTTTAAAAGCAGCTGGATATATTCAAAAGCAAGGAAATTGGGTTCCATATGAACTCAAGCTGAGAGACGTCGAAAGGCGGTTTTCATGTCCGAAATGCTGCTGGAACGCCACAAAAGCAAGTCACTTTTGCATCGGATTGTTACTGGTGATGAAAAATGGATCCATTACGATAACCCCAAGCGCAAAAAATCATATGTGAAACCCGGCCAACCAGCCAAATCAACGGCAAAGCCGAATATCCATGACGTGAAGGTAATGCTCTGTATTTGGTGGGATCAGATGGGTGTGCTGTATTATGAGCTGCTAAAAACGGGTGAAACCATGAATGGACAACGCTACCGAACACAATTAATCCGTTTGAAGAGAGTATTGGCCGAAAAACGCCCGGAATATGCGACCAGACACGAGGCAATAATTTTGCATCATGACAACGCTCGGCCCCACGTTGCTATTCCGGTTAAGAACTATTTGAAAAACAGTGGATGGAAAGTCTCACCCCACCCGCCTTATAGCCCAGACCTTGCCCCTTCTGACTACCATTTGTTCCGGTCGATGCAGAACGCCCTCACTGAAATACGGTTTACATCAGAGCAGAATATCAAAAATTGGCTTGATTCATTCTTGGCTACCAAGCCGGCGCAGTTCTTTTGGGATGGGATCCACAAATTGCCAGAAAGATGGGAAAAAGTCATAGCTTTAGATGGGCAATACTTTGAATAATGCTATTGTACATGTTTTTTGTAAATAAATGTTTAAATTTTGAAAAAAACCGCACGAATTAAGTTATATACCAATATAACTAAATTTTAATTTAAAAAGTCAGTAACATTTTATTCTTTCTATACCAGAAGGTATTAAAACAGTGTTAAATGCTACTTCAAAAAGTTCCATTAGAAATGAAGGATGACACTAAAAAAAAAAATACAAAATTTACAACAGAAAAAAAAGAAAACAAATTGCAATATACTTACTAAGTATCCATATATGTACAATATATACGTACAACTATTGGAAATATGGAAGAGAAAATAACATTCTTTACACCAGAACGTCTGAAAAAATGAATTCTAAATTTCCATACTCAAACTCTAAAAGCCAATACTTCACACATTTTTTAAACCTTCCAGAAGACGTTAATGCCCTGATTTTTGGAGAAGCCGATTAAATAATCGGCAGGGTGAAACTGTATAAATATTTCGGAAAGCTGTTCGCGAAATGGGAACAGTCACAACATTCGCTAAGTTTCAAGGAAGATTATAATCGGAGATTAATCTAAACTTAGATTACCCCATTAGATAAAGAATGGAACTCTGAAACAGGCAGGCTGGTAGAATTTTCATGTCACGAAACAAAGAAAAACTGAGATACCCTCGGTGTTTTCTGTAAATTTTCCTTAAAACATTTTTTTTTTAAACCAGGAGAGCCTGTATTTTGTTCATATAAGCATCTCTCCATTTGCTCCAGTTGCTTATTTGATCAAACATTTTTCAGGTAATACAAATATCTGGGAGTGCAGCGAAAATATTTCTTTAACTCTTGTGTTTGGTTTGAAAAATTCATCTTGGAGTCAATAGTGTGTTCCGAATATTTAAACTCTTCTAAATTCACTATTAAAATGACTTATCATTGCAAGGAAGCGTGCTACTGAAAGTTAGAGAATTTACATCTGAAACACAAATGCAGCCTGTCAATTTAAATCTTTGACAATCGGATGCATGAAAATATAACCCAACATTGCAGCCGATAAAGATAAATTGATAAAGATAATTCTAGTTTTAGAGCTTATACTTAATTTGTGTTCGGCGAACCAGATCCTAGATATATTAAGGTCCCAGTTGATGGCTAGAGTCAAGTTCAATGCACTTTCGGCCTATGTCATCAGCTAAGGCAGTTCAAAAATCGAATTAATGTAAAGAAGAAACAAAATATGTCTCAAAACGTAACCCTGAGGTAATCGCAGATTCAGAAACCGAATGTCACTCCTGCTGTCCCAAAATTTTACTCCTTGAGTTCTATTTGAGAGAAAAAATTTGAGTCAATTAAGTCAATCCAGCCTTTTCAAGTTTCTTTAACAAAATAATTTTGCTTCCAAGATTTGAAAAAAAAAAATGTAGAAGACATTCTCAGTAGATTTACCCTACGACTGCACAGTGGTTCAGGTTCCAAAGAAGGGCGGTCATAGGGTTTTTTGGACAGATTTACAATGAAATCATATCATTTTGGCCTGGAAAATGGTTGTTATGATTACTAGAGGGTTAGAACAAGACAAAAAAGCTGTCAATAAGATCTTTTCTAATACCTGTCATTTCAGATGAAATATCAGAGTTATGGAAAAATGTACGTGTTGTGCTTCCATCATTGGATGTGCCAATGTATGAATGCAGAGGAGATAAGCCAAACTCAAATTTACTAGTATCAGGGACCTCTTTTAAGCATATATTTAAATCGTTCATCTCGTTTGGTGTTGCACCACAAATGTAACACCTACTCGTAGATAAGTCGCTAAGTGCAGAACAAACTTTACCATCTACCATCGTCAATTGCAAGGAATGGGTGATTTTAATTTCGTGGCCATTAATAAGCACTGAAGTAGGGACTAACTGGTTAATTTGGCTTTTGAAATAAACTTCTTCTTGCAAGGTGACTTCCTTTGTTTCTTTTGTAAATTGAAAACGAATTGGTCTGCACCACCTAGTAGAGGAAGGGCGTGGGTTTTTTGAAATGATTGATTCATCACAGTTATTTGGTTTATAAACAAGTTGAAGAGGTACATATGTAAGATGTGACAAATAAACTCGAATCTTCGATAGTTGAATCTGAAAATTTCTGTTTATATCCACTACGACCTGTGCCATCGAAACCCCATTTACCAATTAAAACTAAGTCATCCTTAGGTTCGTGAAGACTTTCAAACACAGCTTTTTGAGATTCAACAATGCGATTTGATGTATGGTCTAACCGTGCTAAATTCCCAAGAACTTTCTGATTGATTTAAACTGTTAAGTAAAGTAGTTACAGCGGAATCGTCCATCTGTGATAAAACTGCTAATCTGCGACGTTTGGACCTCTTGCTGCAGTCTCCAAACTCCTTCCTGTATCGCGTTCCACTTGTAGATTGAAAAGATTCCTTTTGCTCGTCGTTGTAGTTTCCACATACTTCTCCATCAGATACTTTAAGTATGCAAACTTCGGTCTCATTTAAGTAGCTTTCGTATTTGGCCACCAGCTTAGCTTTTGATCTCCTAAATTGCTTCTAACATGCGGCAAACCGTTTACAGAGATTCAAAAGGAGATTTCTCAAGCAATCAGTCTGGATATTTTCAGCATCCGGTAAAGAATTCGCAATCGATCCAAACACTTCCCGAAACTTTTCTGCTTCATTTTCTTTATTTTTTGAAGCTATCCACGTATTTAAAACATGCATTCGGGTAAAAGAACACGTAATGGTTGTGCCTGCAAAAGAAAAACACAAAAAAATAAAAAAAATTTTTTTTTTCTAGTACTGGACTATGTGATCTCCTCAATGACCTGTAACAACCCTCCTAGGTGCACCTAGGAGCACCTAGACTTTGCGGTTATTAAAACTAGGAAAATAAGAGATTATATTGATATATGTATGACTCATTTATGGCGATTCGTGCCATAGTTGAATATGGAAAATGGTTAAAAACAAAAATAGTGGAAGGTGTGTTTTGACGGAGCTAGCTATAAATAGTCGCATTGTTAAGGAAAACATAATTACTTTAAAAATATCGTACATACCTTCAATTTGAATATTATTGCACAATTATATCACAAACAATAAATTTCTCGGAAAAACCACACCAATTTATGTGAACAAATAAACTAATGAGCACCAGTTCCGCTGCACAAAATTAACTGTGCCGTGTTTGTAATTGCAATGTTTTTTATACCTGTGAATAGAACGGTTTTTTTATGTTTCCTCTAACGGTAAAATAACATCATATTAGCAACATCGCTATTACGGCCCTATGACCTACGGCTGAACCACTGTGGACTGCAACAAACTGAAAAACTTAGTCATGATCAAAAAAGATAATAATCTCTAATCTAAGAGGTGAAATTAGAGCCTTTTGTATACAGTGCAATGATATCAACGCACTTGAGAGGATCGGGAAAAATTCCTGAAAAAATGCTATGGTTTAAAATAATTGCTAACACATCAATGACAAAACAGCCGATGTTTTTCAAGATAATATTTGAGATATCACCAGAACCGCAAGCATTTAAAGTTTTTAGAGAACCAATAGTCTTCAAGAGACCTATAGCAGTAATGGGTTCAAAGACAAAGCTATTACTTTGTAAGGTTTCACTATAATTACCAAGAAACGAACAGCAGCAATTCAAAGGGTCGAATGCTGGAGGTAAATTGCAGTTTATTGACGCGAAGTAGCTATTGAAAGCATTAGCAATTTCAATTTTATCAGAGACTCTACAGTCTTTTACACGAATTACTGTAGGTTTGCTCCTAGGAGAAGACTGGTTCAAAATGCTATTGATCACGTGCCATTCACTTTTCAAATTGTCTTCAGCAAAAATAAAACTGTTTTTATAGTAATTATTGCGACATTTAGATATTCCTTTTTTAAGTTGAGGCATAATTTTTTAAACATTATTCTTAATCTTTTGTTGTTAGGATTTTTTGACAATTTTATTCTCAATTTGTTTTTCAGTTTAATCTTTTGAAGGAGCGAGTTCGTAATCCAAGGCTTAAGTCCTCTTGCAGTTTTTTTCAAAGGCATATTATAGATGCACACAGAAATATGTTTATAAAGAGAATCAATAGAAAGTGTATAAGAAAGAAATGCATCGTTTTCCGCATAGACATTGCTTTTAAGCTTTACGTAGTCAATTTTCGACAGTAGTTTAGCAATATTGACACTAGCAATATTTTCTTTGTTAATACTAATGTTTACTAACAGACCGGTCATAGAGTGATCGGTGATATTAAAATTGAAAATATATTTCTCGCATGAGCTCCCTGAAAAATTGGTCAATCTATTATAAAAATGGTCTAAACTCTTCACGACACCATTCTGGTACGTTCATTGATAAAGCTGGCTAGACCATACGATGCCAGAAGAGACAAGTAGTTTGAAAACATATCGGCGCTTTCAATTATTGTAAATTGAGGGAGAAATCACCCAATATAATGAGATTTCTTGATTTTAAATTTTCTAATTGAATGCTTTAGTATTAAAAAGTTCAAGTGATATCACTTTTTGTTTAATATTTTTATATATTTTTATGTACCAATATTTTTTTTTATGTACCAATAAGTAGATTATTTATCGTAGAGCGAATTTCTCAACCACATTTTTTTTGAGCAAAAAAAAATTATTTTTGTTTTAAAATATGTATACCAAGTGACAGCAGGTACGGGTGCATAAAGTTGGCACATTTTACCTGTAGACTTTTTTTTTCCTTTATCATTATATCTTTAACAGTTATTCATTATAATTAACAATTATAAATTTTTGTATTTTGATTAAAACAGAATTTCACCACTCCATTGCGGCGGTCCAGCGGATAATAAAATGAAAACCGATAAAAGTAATAAACTGACGGTCCCTGTTAGTGTTGATGTATGTAATTCAATCGAACTTGCAGCTGAAGCCACATCGGTAATCGTAATTAAAATAGTTATTTTGAAAACTAAAGTAACAATGAATTATTATTTACATTCAGGAAAAAAGAAATAGAAAATGTAGCATTGTGAAGGAAGAAGATGAAGAAGAAGGTTGTGAATGTCTGGACAAAAACGATTTCAAAGTTGTTGGGAACCATCGTAGTTCAGAAGGAAAAGTAAATCGGGCTGTGCCCGAAAGTAGCTTAGACACCCAATATAGGTCAAAATTGGTTATCAAGACAAAAACTTTAAATGAAAGTACAAAACATTCAAACATTTTTGGGCAATTGGACAATTTGGATCAGCAATGTTCCAATATAGACGCTTACAAAAAATTTCCAAATGCAGTCATAGGAAAATCCGCTTCCGCAAAGACTGACTACTCAAAAGGTCTTTCAACGCATCACAGAGCACATCAAAAAATTTCTCCTATAACCGAACATCAAGAAGCTGTTGGAAATGTTGAGCAAGATTTGAATGACGTGCATGAAGATCTTTCTGGTATTAAAGATTTAGAAATTAGTAAAATGCGTAATAAAAATCCAGTACTTATGCATAGGCGGACTAAATTAAATAAAATGAGAACACCCTCGTGCAGCAGCTCGGAGGCATCAGACGACGACACCAAATCTAAGAAAAAAAAGATTCACAAGATCGGTGGAGACATACCAAATCGTTTTAGAATTCATAGGCGCGATTCTCATGATGATTCAAGTGATTCCCAGGATCAATCGACTTTCGGTTCAGGGCAAAACAACTCAAAAAATGCGTTAGATAATTCAAAGGATGAAAAACAATCTTCTGGTAAAAAAGGACAGTGTAAATCAGAGGACTCTCAAAATTCGAATACAAAGCAAAAGAAAGGTTGCACCCTGATGGAGAATTGTTTGCCTAAGGTTGGAGGACGAAGGCGTCTTCGTGAAAGTCAGTCGCTTGATAGAATAACAGAATCTCAAGAGTATGAGCAACGTCAGCGTTACAATAATATATTATCTTATTGTAATGAAAGTTCATCTTTAGCCACACAGTCTCAAAATATGTCACTTCAATCAAAAGATGTCCATTCCGAGACATGGGCTTTGGAAAAAATAATTTTTTCAAAGGAGGATAAAATCGATAAGCAACACACTTCTCGTGCTTTAAAGGATAAGTGTAATATGAATTCCATTGAAGAAATAGACTTATATATCGGTGTGAATGCAATGCCAACAACCGGCTCAAAATGTTCCGTTACTTTGAAAAAAATAAGGAGGCTTGGAAAGTATTTTCCTGTAGTAAATTTATCTTAATAGGACTAAAAAGTAACAATAAGTTAACTTATTTTGTAACTGTTTATGTTGTAAAAACTTTGTTCTCATATAAGACATTTACTCTTATTTGTAGTAAAATTACTTTGCCAAAGGCTTCTTTTAGTGATGATAAGAAAATATATTTCAGCGCGACTGCTGATATCATTTCAAAGATTGTTTTTTATCAACATATATTTTGTACTTTAATACAAGGTAAATATCTACAATAACATTACTTGTAAAACCATAGGTAAAATTACTTGCAGCTGTTATAGTGTTTCATTCGTAACATCGTAACAAAAGTAGAAGCAATCATTGTCCATCATTTTGCAATGAAAGCCAACTTTTTGAAAAAAAAAAAAAATACAAAAAAGAATATACAGTGTCCTATTTAGAAAAAAAAAATTGAGGGCGTGGCGAGTGAAACCCGTTGAAATTGGATAACTTTGATTTAGGGGTATAAACACTCAAATTATTGTACTAGGTGGCGGAAAAGCCATCTGAAGATGCTATAATTTTTGCAAATGGCGGCAAATATCAATTCTATCTGTTTACGCTGGAGGCGTCATCGGGCCCTATTTTTTTTCGAGAACGCCGCAGGCCAAACTACTACTGTGGACGGCGAGCGCTACAGAGCCATGCTCAACGACTTTCTCCTTGCATAATTGGATGAATTGGGGCTGGAGAACATGTGGGGCAACGGCGCATACTGCACGAGCCATAACCGAAATTCTGTGGGCTACATATCCGGGTCGCCTAATCTCTCGTTTTGGCGATTTGCACTGGCCGGCAAGATTGCCTAATTTAACCGTTCCAGACTTCTTTTTATGGGGTTTTTTGAAGTCATGAGTCTATGTCAACAAGCCTCAAACTTTTGAAGCCCTCGAAGAGAATATCCGTCAAGAATACGAGGACCTATCGCCGGAAGTTCTGGCAAGAGGGATGGAAAATGCCACAAATCGGGCCCGAATGGTCATCAATTCTGTTGGCGGCCACTTAGCCGATATGATTTTCTCGACTTAATGAACAAAAATTTAAGACATCAAATAAGCATAATCTAAAAGCAGAACCAAAGTTTTTCAATAAAAAAAAAAATTACAGCCAAAGAACATTGGGTGACTATAGTACTATAGTTTCTGAACTATTATATGTAGATAGAGTAATAATAGTGAACATTTTGGAAATCCTATTTGATGGCGCAAAAACTGTTGAAATGTTTAGTCTATTTTATACATGCAAAAGTTGTCTCCTTGAACTTTTTGAAAATATGTACAATATGAAATTATGAAAAATTGTTCAAATTCTTCATTTAAAGTACATTTTTATCAAAACTTTTATTTAATTTTTTTTAAATAAACATTTTGCAAATTATTTTATTTTCATGAACCTGCAAAGGACCGTTTCTTGAAGCCCTTTTTTATTTTTTTTCTAAAAATTGTTCAAATTCAATATGTATTCATTAATTCTATCTTCGATCTGCCAAATTATGAGTTTCTTTCGTGGCTCCCTAGAAGTAAGTAGTGATATACTCGTAGTTAAGAATAAAAAATCTTGTGAAACAAGTTAAATTACAGCACTGGAATTGCACCGTTATCTTGCTTTAACTGATTTGCAATCAGCATATTGATCTGTATGCGAATGACCGATTGATATATTGACCTTTAGAAAATGTATGCAGCACGTGAATACTTGGGAATGGACTTTGTCTGCGGGTTCTGCCATTGGAAAGGATTTTTGGCAAGACGTGAGTGCCAGCGGCGATATCCACACCGAAGATTTTCATGCATACTTCCAAATATGAGATGTCTCACTTCATCCTCTTGCCATACCATTTTTTTTCGCCATAACTTCAGAAATCTCCGTCTATCGGATTATGCATATTTATTTACTGGGACACTACATGTGAAGCTCAAACGATTTTTATTCCAAAAACTAATTTTATTTTATCGAAAATAACCATGCATTCATTCTCTAGACTAAGTATTGAAATTTGTAAACCCAGTAACAATTTATCTAAAAAGTTACTATTCTGAAATTTTAAAAGCTTACGTTTTTTGGGGTTATCAAACGGGGTATAAAAGCTTTTTTTTTATAATTAGCGTGCTCTCAAGGACATTTTTGTACCCTTAAAATATTTGCACATAGCTAGGATGACTAGGAAATAAAGTACTCGGCAGGGCATCCCATAAGCGAGTTGTGCGGCTTAGGAAAGATTCAGGTGTTACGGTTGAAGGTTTGACTGGGCGGAATGCTACTGGTAATCTCGATGGAGCACTGGGGGTGGAAGTAGCGATAGAACAAGGTGATGCACGAGACGTTACGTTGGTGTTCAAGCGTATCAATTGACTTGTCAGTTTTATCGCACGATTTCGACCTTATCTAGCAAGTGATAAGGGGTCTTGACCTGACCAGATGTGGGCATCATACTTCATTTTTGGGCGCATAAATGCTTTATATATTGGGGCCAGATTAGAAGGGGAAAAGTATTTCTTACAGATGGAAAACAGCATTTGTCCATTCCGTCCCTAAAAACCGCGAATTTCCTTCTCTCTCCTCCTACAGACTAATTGCACTTACGTTCCTTCTTTCCAAACTCATAGAAACACAGCTCATAAAATATCTCAAAATACGAAATCTTTTCAATGACCGGCAGTACAATTTTCGTAGCAACAGGTCCACTGCTGATTTGATAGCATGTCTCATCGAAAAGTGGAATCAAAGCGTACATTAATATGGCGAAAGCAAGATATTTGCACTTGATATTTCTAAGGCATTTGACAAAATTTCGCATCAGGCTCTTGTCGAAAATGCGTACTTCCGGCATCGATGGCTCTCTTCTTCAATGGATTAGAAGATATTTCTAAAGCATTTGACAAAATTTCGCATCAGGCTTTTGTCGAAAATTGCGTGTTTTTGGGATCGATGACTCTCTTCTTCAGTGGATTCAATTCAAGTTGTCTTGGATGATTTCAAGTCTGATATAAATGCGGGTGTGCATCTGGTCTCCGTTCTGTCTCCGACACTCATTTTAATTTTCATTAATGATCTCTCGTCTGCTACTTCTAATCAAAAATGTATATTCATATTCGTTCCCGGACTTACGTCCCTGCTCTTCGGCTGTAGAACGGGAACGGCAGCGTATATTAAGGTCATTAAATGCCGATATTAACAGCATAACCAATTTCGGAACTAGTGGAATTTCAAAACTAAATGCTGTGTGCTGTCATTAAAGCGAAATTTAAATACCATTTCCATTCTCGGTATATGTGTCAGTGACAACTTACGTTGGAATGGCCGCATGTTCGATGTTGTCAAAAATGCTGCAAAATGTCTAGGTTTCCTCAAACGATGTAAGAAATGTTTCACCCCCTCTGATCAGGCCTCAACGTATGAGGCATTCATTCAACCAAAATTGGAGTAGGTACAATGTCTACATCTGGTTAGGTGCTCCTCAAACATCTCTGCACTTGCTAGATAGGATTCAAAACCGTGCGACAAGACTCATACGTGATACTAATATCAGTCAGCCAATTGACACCCTCGAACACCCACGTAATGTCTCCTGTCTCACTTTGTTTTATCGCTATTTCCACAACCAGTGCTCCATTGAAACCGCCAGTAGAATTTCGCCCCTTCAAAACCTTCCACCGTAACACCTGTCTCGCTATGAATGCTCATCTGTATACCCTCAAGCCCACTTTCGGAGGTACTCTAAAATATCGTGATTCGCTCTTAAGCCGTACAACTCTCTTATGGAATGCCTTGCCGAGCTGTCTATTACATAGTCGTTATAATTTCCAAACATTTAAGAACAATGTACATCGGCTCCTCTCTTTTCTTCCTCCCTAAATTTCCTTCGCACGCGCTGGAAACAAACGTTTTGAGGGTACACAAATAACTTGAGCGAGTTAATGACGTAATCTCACCCTCTGCCTATTCCTTCATTCTTATCAAGTCATGTACACCACATTACATCAACATATAGGAATGTAAACAACACTATGATCGACATCATCTAAATGCATTATCAACACAAACAATTAACTACCTAAACAATAGTAAACAACAAACAACGTAACAAAACAACAAACAACGGAATATAAATAGCATTAAGATTTTATATAGTAGTCAGTCTTAAGAATATCAATAAAGAGCACGCATTTTGGCGTAGAATAAAATAAATAATCTTTTTACTCAACCACCAACATTAACTTGGGGCTTAAGCCGGTCTAACTCTTGACTGCAGCCAAATATCCTTGAAATATACGATAACAAAATAAAAATTCCACGGCTTTGACGAAAAGCATAAAACCAATCTTTGAAAATGTGAGATATAACAATTTAAATCCAGTCCCGTTAAAAATAGCAAACCGTGAAATAGTAGGCAGCCAAAACTGATAAAAAGTGAAACAAAAGCTTCCTGACCACAAAGAGAACCCCTCACACTGGACTCACGAATAAACGTCGGAAATTATTCAATTCTCTACACTCAATACCAAACGACGACGATACAATGGCTCAAGACATCGCAAACCTACGAGCAGAGATAGAAATACTCACACAGTGTACACAATTAAAAGTAGAAACACTGGAGGCACAACCACCCTTCCAGGCAGTCACTACGATAGATCAATATGAAAAATTTACCCCAAGCATTACAGATGCAAATCAAATAAATTTAAAAACCTTCGAAGCCATACCATGTTTCAGTGGAGATAAGAACCAGCACAGATCCTGGAGGAAAAGGGCATGGTCATTTATGGAAAATATTAAGCAATTCTCTAAACACTCGAACTACTATACAGCTATTACAATTCTTCATTCAAAAATTATTGGAGAAGCAGCAGACATACTAATTAACCACAACACCAAGCTGAACTTTTATACAATCATCACTTATGCCGACCAACTTTTAGAAGAATAAAAAAAATCACGCAAGGAAGACGCACACTATCGGAATTCCACAGCGATATCAGCAAAGCATTGAACCTTGCACTCTCAAAGCAGAGATGTCAGGAGCGCAGGGGTCTGCATCCATGTCAGAATACGCAAATCAAGAAGCAGTCCGTACATTTATCACAGCAAATATTCAAGTGGTACATTATACAGTTACCACCCACAGGATTTAAAAACGGGATATGCAATTGCAAGCACAATATACCACGATAACCCGAACATGCAGTTTGACACACAAATTACACCACAACGATACAATCAACGACAAATTTCTCCACCACAGAGATATGAGGACAGAAGGAGATACAATCCAAATATACAAGCACAATGTAATCATCAATCACTCCAAGAACTGATGGAAGTGGATAACTCTTGTCAATACATGCGACCAATACAACATAACATGCAACCCCCTCCAAAGAACAACTTCCAACAGTCTCAACAGCACTATAAACCATTCAGAGCAGACCAACGAACAGAAAAACGTGAAAGTATTCCGTCATCAAGAAGCTACAACACAAAGAAGATACAACGAGTAAACCAGAAAAGAGATGAAGATCTACATACAATCACTCATCCCACATGCTGATACCACCTATGAGACAGGAAATATCTTTTTAGGAGAGTAAACGGATTGCCATGTCTTCAAAGACGCTGCCATAAAAAAGGTAAATCCGTTAACATTATATTTGATACAGGCGCCACAAATAATTATATTAGTTCTAAGTGCAAAATAGGAGAATCTATAAATATAAAACCAGCAAAGGTTAAAACGCTTCATGCATGCTATTTGACTAAAATTACGAAAATTATTACATTATTTAATCATATAACATATAATTTGGCCGTGGCTCAAGTGGTAGTGGACTGGCTTTCAAATCGGAAGGTTCGGTGTTCGAATCCCACCCTCGCCCGAAAGACATATCACCCATTTTTTCAGTTAACGAAAATCAAGTAAGTAGAGTAGTTGACTAGAAATCAACATCAAGCCAACTTCCACTAAGAATTTAGTCTCCCCATTAAAAGTTGGATGCCACCCATGGAGCGAAATTAACCACTGAGCCCAAACATTTTTCTTTCTCTCTCTATCCCACTTTTCAAAAAACTTAACACATGCTGAGGCATTATAAGTGTATTCATACCCTTATAACGAATTTATAAATGAAGAAATAGAAAAATTATTAAATAATCAAATTATACAACCTAAAAGGTAGGGATAATGAAGGGAAACCTAAAATACGTATGGTAGTAGTTTTTCAGAAGCTTAATGCTCAGACTATCACTGATAGATAACCTATCCCAGATGTTACAATGACTATTCAGAACCTAGGCAAAGTAAAAGTTTTTACGACATTAGAGTCAGGTTTTTACCAAATCTTGATCAAGAAATTAGACAGAGAAAAGAAACCGCATTCAGTGTGAATGGCGCAAAATATGAATTCTTAAAATTCCGTTCGGTTAAAAAAAAACGCACCCTCTATATTTCAACGATGCGTAGACGGAATCCTACGTTCATATATAAGCAGGTTCGCATACGTTTATATTGACGATGTACTCATGTATTTCTCCTCACCTGAAGATATATGGGGCATATACACACAATAGTAAACGCACTTCGCAATGCAAATATGAAAATCTCAAACGAGAAATCACATTTTTTCCAGGATTCAGTAGAACACCTCGGTCATATAATAAAATATAATAAAATAACTGTGGATCCTAATAAAATTCAAACGATACAGAATAATCGAGCTCCAAACAATCTAAAAGAATTGCGATCATTTTTAGGACTAGAAAGCTACTCGTACTATAGGAAATTTATGCAGAATTTTGCTATGATAGCGAAACCCCTCACCACTTTTTTACGTGGAGAAAATTGTAGTGTAAATAAAAATCAGAGTGTAAAAATATCAATTAATCTTGACAACCCAGCACTCGTGGCTTTAACAAATATCAAAGATGCATTACAAGCGCAAACTGAATTATTTACACTAGACTTTAACAAACCTTTTGAACAAAGACAGATGCAGGTAACTTTGCATTTGGTCACTTCAAAAATTAAGAAATTACCTGTACGGTAAAGCAGATCTAACAATTTACACAGATCATCGATTTCGATTTCGGATAAAAATCCAAACAAAAAGTTAAAACGATGGAAAAACTTCACAGAATAATATGGCGCTAAAGTAGTATACAAACTAGGACACCAAAACGTTTTTAGTTTTTCGACTAAAGAGGAACTATTAGATAAACTAAAACGAATAGTAAATCCAAAGGTAAAAAATGCTACACAATTAGACGAACAAACTCTATTCCATGTCGAAAACGACATCATTTCTTCCTTTACAAATATATCAATTGTTTTAGCTCAAAAAATGACAGAAGACATAAATAGGCAAAAAGAAATTGTAATCCAATCACACAACCGAGCACACATAAATTATAAAAATAATGCGCAGGAAATACTGACTAGATATTTTTGGCCAAATATACGCCAAATGTGCAAAAAAGAAACACAATCCCAAATCATGTAAGCTAACACATCCCTTTAGACTTATTTCGCGTGAACGGAAACATATTCATCAGCACAGTTGATAAATACTCAAAATATTGCTCCATACGAGAAATTCCGAGCAAAAAGAATACATACAAACACAATACATTGACGAAATATTATCACAAATTTACCCAAACGCCAAGTTCGTAACGACCGACAATGAATCAACATTCACGGGTATATGCGCGAAACAAATTTACAAAAAACTACAAATTGTACATATAGTAACACGGATATTTAATTCCACAAAAAACGGCTAAGTTGAGAGCTGATCGGACTCGCTAGAATCCTAGCACAGGAAAATAATTTTTCACCAGGAGACGAAATCTTTAACGCGGTGCGACAATACAACAAAACTATACACTCAGTATACTATACAGGAGAGAAACCCGAGGACGTGTTCTTCAATGGAGGAGGGTATCCTGATATAAAACAAAAACTCGAGGTTAATCAAAATAAAGTGCTTTCGTATCATAACAAAAATCGTAATAGTATCACATACTCGTACAATAAAGGAGAGGTTATATACTCTAAAACACACCGTCGCAACAAAAACGTACGAAAATACGCCAAACACGTAGTAAAAGAAGACAGCGGTGAAATAATACTTACAAATCGCGATACAATTATACACGAAGACAGTATACGAGTGCAAGCATGCAACAAATAATAATTAAATTTTTTATCTCCGCCGTTTTCTGCGACAACCTAATTGACTTAAAGGACAAAAAATATGTGATGATGGAAACAAACCCGGTATAGCAAACCATTCAAAAATATTAACACCATATGAGAAAATAGTTCGATCCGCATATAATTTACAACAGAACTCGGCTGTTAACAAGTGTTAATAAGCAAAATAGAGACACTCACGTCGCAGTTACATCGTAGGGTCAGCTCTTAAAATGATCACGGGTACACCTGGTCACGACGACTTAATCGAAATCAAGACGGGATTAAATATACTGATAGAAAACAATAACAAACAAAAGTTTGAAAAAATATTAGGGACTCTCAATCCTAAAACTACAGGGTCTTCCAATAGGGACTTCCGCACTTTCGAAAGCATGATGGTAACTGGTCACCGAGATCGTGCGAATTGACCCCGTTAGACTGTGGGGTTTTCTGAAGTCGCATATCTATGCGAATAAGCCATAAACCACAGCGGCCCTCAAAGCCAACAAAACTCATGCCATCAGTCGAATTCTGCCTGATTTATGCGCCAGAGTCATGGAAAATTGGACATTTCGGATGCGCGCCACCCATTTCATTTCATTTCATTTTTTCATTTCATTTATTGCTATACACGATCTTTTACATTGGACTTAAGCTACAATAAGTTAAAGTCTATATAAGTAAAAGCTAATTTATTTAAGTTTAAACAATTCAAATATTGGCTTCATTAATTATAGATTAAAAATAGGATAAACTGTGCAAGTGTTCGATGATAGATAATAACACTGGGCAACAAACAAAATATTTATTTTTTACTCGGAGATAAAATTATGTGATTCGTAATCGTTGGAGTTTATAGAATCAGGAAAACTATATAAAATAGCCAGGTCACATCGGGATTTTGTGAGAAAACGCTTTTTTTGAATTTAAGAATTTAACTAAAAATATTACCGAAAAATGTTATTTCTAGTAGAATTTTGTTGTTTTTTTGGAAGCATCTGCAATCCGTTTATAAGAACACCTCGGAGTCTCTCTTATAAGCAACCAGCAGTAATCTGCCAACATTGATGGCTCCCATTTTCCTTGGCACCTTTGCTCTATTTCAGCAATGTCTTGGTGGAATCTCTCGCCGTGCTCATCGCTTACATCACCCATCATTTTCAGGAAAGAAACTGAGATGAGAATGCAAAAAATGAAGTTTTAGCGACATGTTTCATCCCATTTTATGATAAGCATCCAGCATTTTCTTTACATAATCTGCATTACCTGAAGACTTATTGTTACCTAGGAAGTTTTCTGCTATTTTCACAAATGAACACCAGGCCTGTTTTTCTAATGAATCCAGAGTAGGAATGTAAGCTGGATCTTTTATAAGCTTTCTAATGTCTGGACCCACAAAAATACCTTCTTTAATTTTTGCTTCGCTTAATGATGGGAACTTTTGTTTTAAAAAATTGAAATCAGGTTGGTCTTTCTTAATCGCCTTTACAAAGTTTTTTATAAGACCCAATTTGATATGTAATGGTGGTATAATAACACGCTGTGGTTCGATCAATGAAGGATTCCTTATATTTTTTTCTCCACAAATAAAGTTTGTTCTTATTAGCCAATCTACTCTCACTACATTTTAAGTTATCGGCTTTCGAAAAAATAAAGAACAAATTCACTTTGTCGCGTACGGTACTCTGTAATTTTTACCTCAGGCGTGAGCAGATTCCATTGCTTTATCCTTGAGCTCAGTATTTCAGACTTTTGTTTTGACAAATCCACGTCTCTGACGAGGTTATTAAGCTCAATCTGACTGATGAGATGTGGTGCATCAGAAGATTAGGAAGCTCAAATTCGGGATCATAGATGATTTGTTCTGAACAATATGACGAACTTATTTCTGTGTCCGAAAGGTTGCTTTGGAATTGGCAGAATTTCTGTATGAGGAGCTGGTCTTGTTACAGAAGAGACATCTGCATATTTTATGGAATGCTTTGATCTTCGAGAAAATCCCTTCACATTGGTGCAACAAAAGTAACAATCTGTGTGACTCTGGGGCTCTCTCCATATCATAGGCATTGCAGAAAATGACCCGTTAAACCAACCAGTTAGCTGTCGGTTACACAGGCAGCAAATGTGTGGTGCCCAGAGTTTATCCTGATGGTTTATTTTAAATTTAAAATAAGAAAAGTGTTACTTTTCAATAAATGGTGTTATTTTCTTTTTTCGGAAACTTGGTGTAAATTCTCCACAAATGTAGCAGAATAAATCTGGACAATTAACACAAGATCGTGGCATTTTATCGCTTTAATGCACATCTAATATTCTTCTTACGAAAATTAGTTTATTTTTTTAAATTACTAACAGAAAAACCGATTTAAACGATGTGCGATTCTATTAGAACTGATCTCGTTTGATAAAGATGTAAAAGTGTGTGCCGTTAGGTTGCTGTACGTGACCTGAGCAAAATATTATTTTTCCCGTTATCTACAGGTCGAGTACTATAAGAAACACTATTCAGAGTGTCCGAGTATTTTTCATTGTTGCCCAGTGTAATCATAGTTAAAAAACGCATTTAGGTGCCTAAGGTCAGATATCTTTATAAGACTTTATCAAATGTCTTGGTTCCGCGAAACTGTCAAACTACGAGTATGATAAGCTAACACAAGCTTGCTAAGCGCAATTTAGTTTTAATTTAATTGAAGTTTAAATAATTATTCAAGTGAAAGTGTTATTTCTATCGCTTTACAAATAACATATTAACGCGTCTACATCGTTCCCCAACCGATATTGCGCAACCAGTTCATTTATTTGTGTTTTCATTTCTCAATCTACTGTCTTTGTCAACTGGCACTCAAGTCGGGCTCACAACAACAACAACCATTGCGACCCGAGACTCGCGCTACAGCTGTCAGGAATCAGCAAAACAATTCACCTGCACAGAAACTAATTGCCACAGCAAATGACAAAAAATCCATTAACTGCTTGAGGGTGAAATTATTACAGCAGATCGAAGAACTTAAAATACTAATAGTCGGGGAAACAATAAGCTGACACTGAAGCTAGATAAGATTATGGAATATTTTAAGCAGCGTTTTGCAGAGGTTAACAAAGCCGTTGCTGATTTTTCAATGCGAGTCCAACAGCTCTAAGCGACCCCCGTGCAGATTGCTGCTCCCACAGAGCCCGGCACAATCTTACTGGCCCAACGCATAGTTGAACTCGAGCGTGAGAAGATGTGTGCAGATTCTATTATTTATGGAATACCTAAGGTCACGAACGAGAATCTAATGGAGATATTCTCCAAATTTTGCGACTCAACCCCTGTTCCATAAAATAGTTAAGTTCAAATCAGCTGGAGGTAAAAACATTTTACTTAAATCTATTCACCAACGATGGAAAGATAGAAATAGAACGAGTTTTCTTTGCCTTCGTGACGTTGGATTGGATTCTAATAGCCGCATTTATGTCAATGAAAGGTTGACGCCATACAACAACAACATTCTGCGAAAAGCTCTAGTACTGAAGCGACGTAAGAAGCTCTCGAGTGTTTTCACCACAGGTGGAAGAGTCTACATTCGTATTACTGCAGCAGACACGACGCTATTAATTAGCTCATTGGAAAGCTTAAACTCAATTGCCGATACCGATGGAGATAATCATTCTAATGATGTATAGTAATCTGTGTTTTTTTACTTAGCTTTCTCTTTCCTCATGCAAAATTATTTTATTATGTGACAAAGCCGCGGCGGACATTTGTTGAACGATGTTATATTCCATACATAAAGGCATCGATAGGCCTTTCAAATGAATAAAAAATGTCGATGATATCTCACACACACTTTGTTTTATTTAAATTTAAAGGTAGGAAGCGCTTAATGAAAGACCATTCATATCAAAGGATTTATGTGATTACCGAAGTATATAATGAACTATCCTCTATTGCTAACACAATTAATTTCGCAAAATTCCCGCAACAAGTTTGGTGCTCTTTTTCCTTGCAAGTCCCTTCGGTCCCTCTTTTCGTTGAGTGGGAATACCGATCTCTGGCGGAGGTGGAGGGCAGTTATGGTTCCATCATCCAGTGGTCCACCAACCCCAGACCTCGGAAAACAACCCACCTAGGTTTTACGGGCGGGTTTCCCTCAGAGGAGAACGAGGAGGTTCTGTCGGTGAAGCCCCAAGGACAGTAGGGAGACTCACGACGAACCAGGAACCCCAGGGTGGGATAGGAGGTCCACCAGAAACATCGTTGTCGGAGCCCATAGATAGACGGGAGACTCGCAACGGGCAGCATGAGACAGGACGTCTGAGAGTCGTCGAGGGGTGGGGACGGACGGTCCTTGCAATCCAGCCACCCCAACACGATGATGACGGGTGGGGGAAGACGATCCCTGGAACCTCTGGATTGTATCTACACTTTTTTCCTTTTGTGCCAACACTCGAGCTACCATTCCATCGAACTCCCTTTCTCCTTCGCGATCGTCCTAATTTTGCCAAAAATTTTTTATTAGTGTAATCCGAGGGGGGGAAAATGCCCGGGTAGCAGAAAAGAAAGAAAACTCTGATTGAAAATATTGAAACGCGTTTTCTTTAGTTGGAAAATTGAGACTCCGGTGGCCGCGCGTGTGAAGAAAAAAACCCCGAGAACAGACGGGACACGCGACCCGGTAGCAAACGTTTTTTTTTGTTTCGGGACGTTGAAAATAGCTGGTCACTCCACCGACGAGTGTACCGCTAAGAACATTACAAATAAATCGTAGAGCCTCAACGGGGCTTTTATAACGTTGGGGAAACCTGTTTTTTTTTTCATTTTCTTTAATTTTTTTTCTTCTTTTCGCTCGTTTTTCCTCGGAGAAGTTTTTCTTTTCTCGTCTTTCGAAACGGTTTCGTGATTCCGGAAAAGTCACGTGGCGCTCAACTCCATTTTTTTTCGTACCCTGGAGGAACCCACCGCGGGGATTGCTAGATTCCAGAAAGTGTTATCGTTTGGTTCGGGGCATCGCCGTATCGGTGCCGGGAAACAAATTAGCACTATTCAGGAACTCTAAACTTCAAAGATATACAACAAATAGTATCCAATAAAGCATTAGATTCACATATTGTATAATAAATGTATTAGAATACGCCGACGCGTCGGCGTATGTTTGTTATTTTCACCAAGCAATTGTAACTATATATAAATACCCAATATTAAAAACATCCACTTGCATACAAGCGTGGAAAAGTATTACTAGATTCTAAGATATCAAAATGTAACAATGTACAATATTTACAACTAGGTTACAAATGTAAAAACTATGTTGGAAGTTATATATGTATGTAAAATAAAAAATTCTGACAATTGTACTATTAATATACAATATTAGAAAATAATCCCACAAAATGTAAAGTGATATATGCAAAGAACGCACCACTCCGACTACTTGAAAACAGAAATATTATTACAGATTATGAAAACACCTGGAATAATGTAAAAATAGACGGACCTAAATTAATACAATTCAATTACTCCACAACTATCGATGGAAAGCAATACTTCAACCACCAACAAGAATTCAAAGATGCCGTATATAATACGTCATGTTCCTCATGGCGAACAGCTAAACGTCCTGCGCATCGTCGAATCCAATGCTGATTACAAATTTAGTAATATCCAAGAAATGTCAATGTAATATCCAAGAAACCAATCGAAGAACATCCAGTCCAATACATAGCTTATTGCATCCTGGGACTATGCTCACTAGCATTAATCATCTATGATACAGTCAAAGTCTGCGAATGCTATAAAGTACAGAAAGCAGAAGCGAGAAGAAAAAGAATCGATGAAATATACGAAATAGAACTTCCCAGACTCCTGCCAGAACGAAATTTTGGTAAAAGCGAGGACGCTTAATTTTAAGTAGGAGGGGTGTTAATGACATAATCTCACTCTCTGCCTATTCCGTCATTCTTATCAAGTCACGTACGTCAGATTACATCTTCATTTAGGAATGTAAACAGCATTACCACCGACATCACTTAAAATGCATTATCAATACAAACAATTAACTACCAAAATAATAGTAAACAACAAACAACGGAATGATAGATAAATTAACCTAGATGTCAAACTTTCACGATATTGGAAAATCAAAACCGGTTTCTACTGATCGCCTCTACCGTGTGATCCTGTCTGTGAATACGTGTGAATTGTCATCAATGGCAATTTCCCTCTCATTTTATACAAAACAGGCCCAATTTACTCAAAAAACGTCATCGACATTACACACACGCGTGCAAATCACTCTCATTCTAACAACTTTCCTTTAAATTGCCCTCATTCTAGTAACTTTGCTTGTAAATTACTCTCATTCTAGCAAATTCTGGCAGGTTATAGAAATGGTAGAAATGTAGTAAAGACTAATCTAGCTATCTAGATAAGTTTATCTATGAATGGAATATTTCATGGTGATAATAGCCGTCGCATCGATAGTATATATGACATTAGGATCTTATATAGTGGTTAGTCTTAAGAATATCAATAAAGAGCACGCATTTCGGCGTAGCATAAAATAAATAATCTTTTTACTCAACCTCCAACATTAACTCGCGACCTGTCCGTTTGCTTGTGGAAAAGCTACAGCAACTTTAATATGTTCCACATTATTCGGAAGTAGTAATATTTAAAATACTTGTTCAGTTCTTGTCCCTATCACTGGTCGAGTTCACCGAATATGATCTCACGAGATCTGTGAAAGCATCGATTACTACCAGTATATGTTTTCGTTTAGAAGATAGGGGGGGCAATGGCGCAAAATGGTTCACATGAATCATGTCGAAAGGAACAGGCTCTTTAAGAATACTATACATACTCGTATTACGGTCAGTTAGTCGGGCAGATGAAGAGTACAGAATTTTAATGCGATCTGCGATGATGTTAAGAATTTGTACAAAAAATGTAAATAGTATTCTAGGCTAACTTTATTTTACTTTACTTTATTCATATGTATGTAGGCACTCGTATGTACGTATTATAAGATTGAGGCTGACACAAATAATTATGTTTATTTATTTCCTAATTGTTAGAATACATCTGTCTTTTACAAATCCTTGTGGTACTCCTACTCTCATTTAGAGCATGTTTGATGTTTACATTTTACATAAAAGAAGAGGTCTGATAGGTCATAGCCACTCTTTTATTATTGTTTTATTCATGCACGTTAAACAATCGGAAACAAAATCAACTTTGCTCTTAGCCCACTTTGTTTTTGTCTTTAGACATTTACATAGTATATAATAGAAGTACGAATTTAGCTATTCACAGTGCCTTAACCAAAGTGGTTTCCAGGGGACACGAACGCGGATGTGGCAGAATATTGATCCCCACCACCTCCCTTACCACATCTATACTTTAGTTTTTGTTTTCAAATATTCATACATTATGTACATACGTAATTATTTATTTTAGTTTACATATTCATTAAATTTTGCAACTTTTTTGTCTTTTGTTTTGGATTCCTTTCCTTGTTTATGCTCTTGTCAATAAACCACTTACAATTTTTCCAAAGCAAAACTACCACAAGGAAATCGACTGTATCAATTTTGTGCGAATAACATTTATTTGTCGTTTCAGATCAATCTGGATAGTGCAAATTTGTTTTTGAGATATATTGATAAACTGTATTTTCTATAAGATTAGATGCAAACGGACATTTCTGAAAACAAGTGTTAAATACATGTATATGAAGTTGACATATTTTGAAGTATTTGTCTGATGGCCAGACAAGTATTGGGTTTTCATTCGAGAGTTCATATTCTTTCAATTTGATCAATATTTCCGTGAGATCGAAATTGTTTTTATCCTTTGTCAGTTCTTTGACCTAGTTCTCACAAACTGCATTAATTTTTTAAGTGTTTTATTCATTTCTGTCATTTCTATTGAAATCGTGTCTTCATCTGATAATTCTATCGCTAGAAGTTCGGATTCACAATATTTGGCTATATCGAATACGTTATCCTTTTTCTCTTGCTGCTGTGTTCGGACAATCTTTGTTTGATTTTCAGTATCCAATACAGCATTCCAATCTAACTGTAAATATTCAGAATCTTCTTCTTCGCAATTAGAAAATTTTGACTTAAACAAAAATTTTAGAACCATAATTTTGGCAAGTAATGAGCCAAATTCAGACGTGTTTGGATTATTTTTATTAAAATTTCTTGCTCTTATTTTTTCAAAAAGTTTTCAAGTGGGTCCGGATTCAACTTGTTAACATACTATATATATAATGTATTGTAACTCACAGTAATCATTGAATATTTTTTTTTATCATTAAAATACTTTCAATTGACATAATCAGGCCGTTAAAGCAGAATGGTTTACATTTTGCATTGATTGGCTGAATTTATTTTAAATATGATTGCATTTCTTTTAAAAATCCAATATTTGAGTCATTTCGAAGAAGTGCAGGTCTTCCATTTAATAAATCAAATATTTTATTTATAAATGCTGGTGTTGATTGCGAAAACTGTGCAATTTTCCCTGGAAATTTATTCAAGCGCTGTTGTTTCTGATTAAAATAAGAAACCAAAATTGTTGTAGACAGATAAAGATCAATCCAATCAATTCATTATTTATTTATGTAAACGTATAAAAACCATATTAAAAAAATGTAAATCTATCATGCAATAACTTGTATGTCAAAATTCATATAACAGAGAAAATAGTAAAATAAAAGAAAAACACTCTAATTTATAACGTATCGGACATAGCCGTTTTTTTATTCACTCCGTATTATTCTAACCATTACAGTTCGCGGGTAATTAAAATCGAATTACCACATAACAGACAAAAAGCCAAATCAACGTCAAACATTGGTCCTTCGAGCCGGATTTGAATAGTGAATTTTAATTTAAAGTTCAATAAAGTGTATACATATGTACGTAATTGCGCAAATTCTTTTTTTTACATATGTACTAAGTTTAAAAGACATCTAGATTGCAATTCGAATTTAAGAAAATAGACATTTGTGTAATTTTAGGTGTATGAACTAAGTGCAACATACATATATCCATATGCAGAGTACATATACGAGTATATTTTTTTTTGTAATTTACGCGCGCTTAAGGGGTTATGATATCCTTTTACTGTTGCCTGGGCGCGGGCGGAAAGATAGAAGGTGGAGAAAGGAAAGCATTGTTGTGATGTAGTGGTTTGAAACTCAGGTGTGTTTGGTTTCGATATTGACTCTCCAGGGGTGGGAGTCCGAATAGGACGGAGAGATTTTTCTTCACTCGGAATGATTCAGGTTGTGGATTTTAACGGTTGTTTTGTGCTTGAAAACTCTACAACAACCAAATCTACATGTCAGTGTTATGCCTTCACACGCAGATTTTTCTGACTGAGTTCCAATTACACAAATGAAAACTTTTGTCGTGGCTAAGTTTCGAACCTTGACCCTCCGAGTGAGAAGCGATTGCTAGTGTCACTACACCACGGCCACCCCCAATATACTAAGTATAAGAATTTTTATTCGGAATTGAAGACTTGAACAATTAAACAACACATAAAAGACATACATATTCAACAAAGGATTGTGCAAATCGGGAATATCGCGCCGCGTAATTCTACACACAATCATCTTAACATTCTACACTCAAGATTCGATCAAGCAAGTCTTATATTTCTAATATAATATAGCTGCAAGCAAATCTAAATTGACTTAAATTTAATGCTACAAACTTACATATGTATATATGTATATATATTGATGTAAATTAATAAAATTTAAAACATAATTCATCATATCCATGCATAGCATATAGATTACAAATCTAATTGAAATTAGTTATGATTAACTAAATTCTTAATCCTACATTTTAATATATTTGTATAAACATACATAAACCTAATACATATATATAAAACATTCAATAAATTTTTACATTAAATACGTCAATCCATATTCATATCATGTCGTTTGTAGAGCTGCAAAAAGCACTATTTGCTCAGGATATTCGCGATTTTTAAAATTTTAGGAAGACAGTTGAATCGCGCCGTACATCAAATTATTTAACCACCCGTCTATCCATCCTTGATGATAATTTGGCAACAGCAACGCGATACCATGAGGAAATTATGGGTGCAGGCAAGCTAGAAAAGGATTTAACAAAGGAAGAATTAATGAAGGTCTATGAACAACTCTTAGAAACTCACCTGGACTATCGCTGCGAGCTTTTAGACGCCATCGATAAGTGAGCCTCACAGCAAAAAATTATGTCAAGGCATGGGACTTTTTGAAGGCGAGATATGACCATAAGCGCGTTCTAGTCAATGCCCAGTTAAATATTTTTTTCAGTCAACCATCATCAACGAAGGAATCCACCAATGGGTTAAGGTCTATGCTTGACACATCGTCAGTAAACCACTGGAACGTTATTTTCATCTATATCCTTTTAGAAAAACTACCACGTTCAGCGCAGCGTTTATGGGAAGAAAAGTTGGACAATTCTACGGAACTTCCAAGCAGAAAAGACTTCATCGGATTTCTGGAAGCACGTTTTAGGACGCTTGAAGCAGTTCTTTTGTGGTCGAATTCAAGTGCGAAGTCATCTGCGAAGTCTAGTCAACAAGCCAAAATATTTCATGCTGATATCCAGATGAGGGAGCAGTTCCAATGCAAAGTGTGTCATCACGGAAGGCACGTCTTAAGGAAATGCAGCAAATTTCTTCGGTTGGACACAACACACAACTGGCAAACCGTGCACCGAGTGCAAGTGTGTGAGAACTGTCTCGCGTACAGCCACCCAACTAGAGATTGAGAGATTTTCCAAGCTCGAAGAACTGCTATTTTTGCCAGCAGCGATACCACTCTTTACTGCATTTAAAACAAAATTTACAAAATCAAACAAGTCAAGTATGTTCGCAAGTACTTCGCTCTACAGCTTGATTTGGGCAGGTTGAAGAAGCTTCGTTTAAAATGATAGTTTCGGAAGAAGACAATGCTTGTGAACAGCACTTCCGAACCAACACAACCAGACTAACCAATGTATGGTAACAGGTGTGCTTACCCTTCAAAAATGGAGTACGACCTGCGTTGGGTTCAAGCAGGGAAGTTACTTTACGACGATTTACCCAATTAGAACGCCGTTTTCAGAAGGATCCGAAGCTAAAGGTAGGATATTAAAGGTGTATGTTAGAATATATTACCATGGATCACTTGGAGGAGGTAGATTTATTTAACGACACTTACTTTACAACACCTTCTAATTTTTTTTTGCCACACCATGCTGTCATTAAAGACTCAAGTTCCACCACAAAACTGCGAGTTGTGATTGACGCAGCGTCTAAGACTTCGGACGGCAAGTTCTTAAACGAGCACTTGATGGTTGGTACTAAGTTACAAAAAAACATTATTGATGTTGTATTAAGATGGAGACAGCATCGATATACCTTCACCGCCGACATCGAGATGTATCGACAAATTTTAGTACCAACGGCAGATGGCAATTATCAACTCATCTTTTGGCGGGATAGTGAACAGTAGCCACTGAGAGCATACAGACTCAAAACAGTGACCTTTGGCACAGCATACGCACCGTAATTAGCCATACAAGTGCTTAACAAGATGGCAGACAACAAAAGCATTCTTCGCGTCGGGGGTCGTTTGGAAAAGGCACTCATTCCATATCACAGAAAACATTCAATCATTCTCAAACCGAACCATGCATTCACAAATTTAACCATACGGCATGCACACGATCAAACCTACCATGGAGGTTTCCAACAAACAATGGCCTACATCAGTTCTAAATACTGGATACTCAACATGAAGAGGATCGTAAAAAAAGGATATACATCGCTGTGTCATATGTTTCCGGCTTAAAGCCAAACCGATGCAGCAAATCATGGGAACCAGCATCGCGGGTTCGGCTCGCTAGACCATTCAGCACCACCACACGACTATGCAGGACCAGTTGAAGTGAAGACGTGGAGCCAAAACACTCAAGGGCTACTTCGCTATCTTCATTTGCCTGGCTACCAAAGCCATTCACTTGGAACTCGTCTCTCACAAGACAAAATGACGTAAGCTTTTCTAGCAGCTTTCCGACGGTTTACGGCACGTCGTGGTATTTGCTCCCGAATCTTCAGCGATTGCGGGACCAATTTTATAGGAGCGAATGCCGAACTTCAGCGGCATTATGTTCACTATCAGAAAATCCGGAAGACTTGGACGTATTAACTCCAGGTAATTTTTTAATTGGCCAATATGGTCCCTCAAGGAGACTTATTGTCGACAACAACGAACTATCTAGCAGTAGCACATTTCTGGCGCAAATGGAAAAACTAGTATCTTTCACGTCTTCAATCGTGTCCGAAATGGGCGAAACTGGAGGCCGATCCGAAGATTGGAGATCCAGTCCTTGTGAAAGATGAAAATCTTCCACCAGCGCAATGGATGCTCGCTCAAATAATTGACACTCAACCATGTGGTCACACTTAAACCAGCGAATGCTACATTAAAACAACCAATAACAACGATTTGTTACCTACCGTCGAATAATGCCAGCGAGAACAATACGATTATTTAACTACGACACAACTAATTACTTTTAAAACAAATAATCAATTATTCAAAAAAAAAAAATTTTGTAAATGCCGACAGCATTTCAAAATAAAAATCACTCAAACACAAATCGCACTCATACAATTTCAAATATACTTTACTTAATACACAACTCAAAAATACAATTACACTCTACTCAACACATAACCTACAGTCCATTTATCCCACTCAAAATAAATCCAGCCATGTCCCTCAAATCATTTCAATCTAATACATACCTACACAAACAGTCCATTCATCCCATTCAAAATACAAATCACATATGTATAATTTAATAATAACAAATAATTTCATTCACTCAATGCACTTAAGACAAAACTCACACAATAAATAAAAGAAAATTCCGACGCGTAAACGAATCGTTCCGAAAAAGAAGAAAAAAAAAAAAAAAAATAAATGCACAATTCCAGCGCAACAAATTTACGCACATTCAATGCCGGAAATATAAATACAACACACACATATACACCAGGATAGTAATGAATTGGGACAAAAACCCCGAGAACCCCACGTCGCAGCCGCTCGAATAAACACTACACTACACAACAACGAAAAATGCAAATGGCGGCGCCCATGGATCTTGTTGGGTAAACAAGGGCAACAACCAATACTTTCCCACATACTCTTTTTACTTATGTGTCAAGTGTCGTCCCTTTGTTTGGCAAAATTTAATGAGTTTGTTGCTTTTCATGCATCCAAATTGTGAGAGATGTTAGAAATTGCCGATAATGCAGATCATGATGGGTCAGTGATGCCAGTTTACAGCAATGCTGCAACCATAGTTTGGAATATTGCGAACTTTGTTCACGGTGGGGGAGAAAGCTTCTGATTAAAACAAGAAACCAAAATTGTTGTAGACAAATAATTCATTATTTATTTAAGTAAACGTATAAAAACGATATTAAAAAAATGTAAATCTATCATGCAATAATTTGTATATGTTAAAATTCATATAAAAGAGAAAATAGTAAAATAAAAGAAACTCTCTAATTTATAACGTATCGGACATAGTCGTTTTTTTATTCACTCTGTATTTTTAAAACATTGCAGTTCGCGGCTAATTAAAATCGAATTACCACATAACGGACAAAAACCCAAATCAACGGCAAACAGCTGTAATGCATTAATTGCGCAAGCCACTTGTGCCGCTAGTTTTTTTGAAATTCTGGGATTTTAGTTTTGGACACATTTTTGTGGTATTATTTATTTCAGTATTATAGATATCCTCAATTATTTTCCAGCTTACATCTCCATCCAGGGTTTGTAAGACTGCTCTTAAAAGATTGTTTCTTACACTTTTGATTAAATGTGGCACATTACACATTCCATACCCTTTTTTTTATAATAAAAGGAACTGTGGCCCTCATCCAGCTTTACTTTATGGAAAAGGCTGCGAGTCGTAGGGCCTTGGTCACAGCAAATGCCTCTTACGTTTAGCCCCAGATTTCTACATATGTCAATACAGCTGTATACTCTTGTTTTGTTTTAATTTGCGTGCGCTCAAGGGATTAAGTACCCTAAAAATATTTGTACACAGCGCGTGCGAAAGAAAATCAGGGAGGATTGAAAGAGAGGTACCGGTGACCATTGGTTTTAAATGTTTGAAAGTTATAATGACTAGGAAATAAAGAGCTAGGCAGGGCATTCCATAAGCGAGTTGTACGGCTTAGGAACGAACCACAATATTTTAGAGTACGTTCGAAAGTGGGCTTCAGAGTATATTGAAGAGCATTCATAGCGTGACGGGTGTTACGGTTAAAAGTTTGAAGGGGCGGATTGTTAACCGTTTGGCACCGACATCAAGAAATTATGCAACAGCTATAGAATTGCTAACGAACCGGTTTCAAAATTCAGCAGCATTGGTCAACAACTACATCCAAAAATGGCTTACTTTGGGAAGTCTTGTACGCTAGCAAAAATTTAGGGGTCGACGTAAATTCCTGGGATCCATTACTGATTCAGTTGTTATGTCCGAAACTTGACCCTGAATCAAGGAAATTATATCAACAATCCAGATGAACTTCAACAGAAATTCGTAAACTAAGCGAATTTTTTGACTTCATCGAGGTTAGATTCAGAGGATTAGAAAGCAGTCGTGAATTCAGCAAGTACGAGTAACAGCCACAAAAAACAATTTGACAATTTCAATTGTATAACTGCAAAAGATTTTTAAGTATGAAGACGAAGAACCGATTGGACGTAGTCCAAAAGTCGAAGCTGTGTTTCAACTGTTTGCGATATGTACACACCGCAAGGAAATGAGAATACAGCAGTTTCGGTAATAGGAAAAACATCCAGTGAAGAAGCCTCAACATCAAAACGAATCGTTACCGCATGTCATAGTAATAGAACGGTACTACTAGCCACAGCCGTGCTGAACATATGCGTTGGAGGAGAAGTTAGACTCGTACGAGCTCTGATTGATCAATGGTCTCAATCATGCTTCGTGGCAGCAAAATTAGCCCGTCAAGTAAAAGTTCCATTGGTCAAGTATGAGCAAAAGATCAATGGAATCAACGGTCATGCTACAGAAATCATCGCAGCATGCTGCTTTACCATTCAATCAATTCACGATGAATAGGTCAACTTGGAGGTAGATGCTCTAGTAATGTCAGTTATTACATCAAGACTGCCAGCAGTTACACCCAACCAGTGGTTACACATCCAGGGGTTGAAGTTGGGACATCCATGGTACGAACAACCGAAGGAGATTGAATTACTAATTGGATCAGACATTTTGGCGCGATTTTTGACGGATGGACTAGTCAAGGGTCCAGCCAATACTCCAATGGCAAAAAACACAAGGTTTTGCCGGATACTATCGGGTCCAGTCAGCACCATCTTAACCTTAAGGGAGAAAACACAAGTTAATATACTCACATCACGCATCAGTGTGTGCAGTAAAGAAGAACGCTTAAGGAAGGCTTAAAGAAGGCTTAAGGAGGGCTTAAGGAAGGCTTACAGAAGGCGAAATGTGCGAGAATCACTACCAAATGAAGCACAATCGGTATGAAACAGGGCGTTACATCGTCAAATTGCTACTACTGAAGGATCGCATGGTTTTGAGAGATTCACGCAAAATGCCATTACAGCGATTCTTTATGTTGGAATAAAGATTCGCAAAAAATGAGAGTCTTCGGGATGAATATTTTAATTTTATTCGAGAGAATACATTAATCTTGGACGGTTATCAGACGGTTATACTGAAAAGAGATATTATTTTCTACATCACGCAGTGATAAAAGAAGACAGCACTACTACCAAGCTGAGAGTGGTATTCGACGCCTCGACAAAGACAACATCAGCTAGCCAAAGATGAAAAACAAAAGTATCCACGGGCAAGCCAAACATTACTTGAAGGATTCTACAATATGTAAACGATTCTCTAGGACGTGCGAATTCACTAAGAGGATGCTAATATCTTTAAAGTTAATTGATATAGCTACTTCGGAATGATGGATTTAACTTACGTAAATGGACATCAAATAATGCAGCATTTATATAAAAGCGTTGCCAAACGAAGCAATTGACATAGAGCCAGAACATGACTTTAATAGTGGCACAACATGGGAATAAAATGGTGCCCAGGAACGGGCGACTTCCAATTTAAAGTCAATTTTTCGACATTCAGCACAAAGGGTACCAAACGAGCAATATTAAGTGACGCTGGCAAAATTTTCGATGCTTCCGGTTGGTTGTCGCCAATTACTTTCAATGTAAAGTCTTTGGCTTTTGGGCATCGGATGGGACGGAAATGTTCCAATCAAAATTCAAAACGAATGGAACAAATTTAAGACAAGACTATCAACGCTTGAAAAAGTAAGAATTCCACGATGGATACAGCAAACGGAAGCCTCTCAAATTTGCAGATGCATCAGAATCAGCGTATGCAGCGGTGGTGTATTAGAAGGTTATTAATCGCGACTCTACTACAATAAGCCTAATTGCGTCAAAGACTAAGGTGACGCCTGTAAATCAAATTTCATTGACATGGGTGGAACTATGCGCTGCAGCACTACTTACGAAGCTAATGAAGTACATCAGAGAGCAGAGAGAAACACAGCAATTATACCAAGGTTTTAGCATGATTAAAATAACATCATGAAATGGAACACATTTGTCGCCAACCGGGTATCCTATGTGCAACAACATGGAAGAGAGAATCCTGCTGACATTCCGTCTAGAGGATCATTTGGAGATGCTCTAGCTGAAAATTCAAGCTGGTGGCATGGTCCTAAGGAACAATGGAGGGAAGACCAGCTGACAAATCTATGATGGAAATGCAAGAGATGCCTGAGATTCGAAAATCTTACGCTTGCCTCGCAATGCATCCCGGCATCCCAGCAATCCTTCACACAAAGACCACATTTATTTAAATTTTTCACCGCTTTCAAAACTTAAACGCGTAAGTGCACACTGTCTACGGTTTAAAGCCAATTGCCAACGGAGCTGGAGGCATGAACCGTTACAATATGGCAGGCTAACGGTAAGGAAGCTACTGGAAGCGGAAAGAGCGGTGGTAAGGGGTGCTCCACGAATACCATATATGAAGAGTACTTATATGAAGAGTCTAAATGCAAATAAAGCACTGAAATCAAACAGAAAGATCTCAGATATCATCACTGAACTCATACATCGACGCCAATGGAATATTGTGGGTGGGAGGTTGGTTGAAAAAGGATCAGAAACATCCTATGATTCTGTTATCATCGCATCCACTGACAAAATTAGTCATAAATAAGACCCATATCATATTATTATATTATTATATTATTACGAGTCTGAAAAGTTTCCGAGCAATGATACAAGACATTTTTTCTCAAATTTTTTTTTAATTTTTCTACATAGTCTCTTTGAAACTCTACACACTTCTCCCAGCGATGCTCCCATCTCTCTAACGCGTCAAAATAGTACTTGGCGTTTTTCTCTGCAAAATAATTGCTCACGAAGGTGATTGCCTCCTCATTTGACGAAAATCTCTGTCCTCCGAGCGCAGTTTTTAGATGAGGGAACAAAAACAAGTCGCTTACGGCTAGATCTGGTGAATAAGGCGGATGGTCAAACAGTTCAAACCGTAATTTATGGATTTTTGCCATGGCAACCGCTGAGGTGTGAGACGGCGCGTTGTCTTGGTGAAACAGAATTTTCTTTTTCTGCAAATGTGGCCGTTTTTCCGCAATTTCTGCCTTCAGCTTGGCAAGTAATGATGCGTAGTATGCTCCTGTAATGGTTTTTCTTTTTGAAGATAATCGATTGAGATAACTCCTTTACTATCCCAAAAAACAGTCGCCATCACTTTCCCAGCCGAAAAAACAGTTTTTGCTTTTTTTGGAGCCGGCTCGCCCTTTGCAGTCCGCTGTTTTGACTGTTTTGACGTTTTTGGTCTAACGTAAGCAAACGCGGCACCCAACGCGCGAATAGCTTTCTTATGCCTAAATCTTGATTTAATATGTAACAAACACGTTCTTTGGACATTTTCATAATCTCTACTATCTCTCTCACTTTAATTCGGCGGTCGTCTAACACCATTCGGTGAACTTTAGCAATGTTATCGTCAGTGGTTGCAGTTTTTGAACGTCCCGAACGTTCATCATCTCCCAAGCTTTTACGGCCACGTTTAAATTCAGCTGCCCAAAATTTCACTGTGGTAAATGATGGTGCAGAGTCCCATACATAGAGTGCAACTCATTTTTGATTTGCGTAGGCGTATTGCCTTTAAAAAACAAGAATTTACCGTAATAACAGCTCGATATCAATTTTTTCCATTTTCACAAAAAACACTCACATTGACTCACTCAAACGATTGTCAACTAAAAACTGCGCATTCAAAATGACTGAAACTTCGGTAAGTAACTGTCAAAAGATGCACAACTAGCATTCACTAGCTTTTATTGACGAGTGCCGCTATCTTTACGTTGCGGTCGGAAACTTTTTAGACAACCCTCGTATATTATTATTGTTGTGTCGCACATGTAACCTTATCCTTTTGTGTTTGCTTTTGGTTTTAGCTTTTTCAAGCGACAAAATAAATAATAAAATCAAAATAGTTATGAATACTTTTACTATATGTATATTTGTTTAAACAAGAAGAACAATAAAATTAAACTTTTGTGACATTTCAACTTCAGGAGTGGGGTCGATGAAAAAAAAAAAACAACGAAAATTGTGTAAATTGATTGCTAAGATACTGAGATTGTCTATTGAATTTAGCTTATTATTATTACTGTTCAAAATGAGTGCAAATTTACGACTGACGAAGAAACTATTGGCCAATGCTTTGACGGCCGAAGCAGTCGAATAATCAAGGGGCGCAAAATTACCACAATTACGAAAATTGTATAGTGAACATTTGAGGGCAAAGAACAGTACAACGGCCGCAAATGTTGACTTGAAGGGAGCAGCTGCTGAAGATGAAGATGATGGTAAGGGTTGTGTTAGTTCTTCCGAAATCGGTTCAGAGCGAGATGTCGATGGTGCGAATAAATATGCAAATACTCTAAAATCCGAAGACGATCTTGAAGAGCCGCGGCTGGAACAACGTTGCCGAATTTTGCGGTTGCGACGTGAAATCACGGAATTGGAAAATGCTGTGGGAACTGTCGGACCTGCACAGCCAGTCGCGCAAGTGCTGTATGATGCCGTACCTCAACCACATGTTCAACGGTTGGAAGGCACAATAGCGAAATTCAGCGGCCACGATTCATACTCGGTTAAAAAATGGATCGATGTCCTCGAAAATACAACAGCGTCGGTGGATCACGATCAACACATTGCTGTGTGAGAGACAGCTAATGGCAGGCACAGCAGAGACATGGTTGCGCACAGTGGTCGCACACAAATGGCCCGTACTGCGCTCAAAATTGATAGAGCAGTTTCATCGCCCATTCACCCTTTCGAAGGTGTTGCACGACTTAAAACAGTTGGAATATGATTCCAAGTTGGGGCTGAACAATTATGTCATACGCAAGAAGGCGATTGCACCCCACAGCCGGTTAATTGATGACGACGAATTATTACATCTGATTAAACGTGGATTGAGGGACAGGTCACCACGTATGTCCATTATTTATCCGGTGACCACAGTGGACGGGTTGCGACGAATTGCAGCCGATTATGATCGAGCACGTAGAGAGGCAAACGCAGCGGCCACTAGCGTAATGAAGAGACCAGTAAGCACAGTAAACACAGCGGATGCATCCAAACCATTGAGTGATGTTCGATGTTTTAATTGCTCTGAGAAGGGGCATATTTCAAGTAATTTCAAGAAACCGAAGCGCATCGAAGGAGCCTGCTTCCTTTGCGAAGGTACAGACCATCAAGTTGTCAATTTGTCCGAAGTCAGCACCAGAACGTTGTGTCGCAATAATTGTCGAACACGATTCCTAAGACCTAGATGTAGACATAAACGAGGCAGCAGCTACTCTAATTGTAACCAACTTGGTGAGTGTTGCTTTTCAAATTGGTAAACGAGTGTACATTCCGGTTAGCTTCGTCCGTAGATCAGCGGCACCTAAAGAATTAAGTGAAATTCCAGCTATATATTCGAATTACAAGGGAATTGGTAATGTTAAACTACTCTATTATGGCGAAGTGCCAGTTGAAATTAAATTTAGAAATCAAATAGACTCCATTGACATCTTCAAAATTGCAGATGCCATTATTGCTGGGACGTGATTTATGGATGCATTTGAGCACAAGCTCAGTTACGAATGGGTTTACTATATTTGGGGTGGCCGTGGTGTAGTGGTACTAGCTATCGCTTCTCACTCGGAAGGTCAAGGTTCGAATCCTAGCCACAGCAAGTTTTCATTTGTGTATTGTAATTGGAACTCAGAAAAATCTGCGTGTGAAGGCATAACACTGACATGTAGATTTGGCTGTTGTAGGGTTTTTCAAGCACAAAACAACCGTTAAAATTCACAACCTGAATCATTCCGAGTGAAGAAAAATCTCTCCGTCCTATTCGGACTCCCACCCCTGGAGAGTCAATATCGAAACCAAACACACCTGAGTTTCAAACCACTACATCACAAACTTTCCTTTCTCCTCCTTCTATCTTTATGCCCGCGCCCAGGCAACAGTAAAGGGTATGTATAACCCCTTAGGCGCGCGTAAATTATAAAAAAAAAAAAAAATGTATGTACACCCTGAATAACTCGAACTGCAACCAACTTCAGATTGCTATAATTTCCAAACCGTTTATGAGAGTGAGCTCAAATTTTGACACATGACAGATAATTTTATTATTTACAAGCCTTTTAAACTATTTGCGTCTCAGTTGTGTTGAAAAATTTTTATCTGCGATGGAATTCAAATGTGATAGTGTGATTGCTTTATATTTGGCCTGAAAACCACAAGTAGCTATCGTTAGAGCTATCCAGAACCTCAACGTGAATAAATCATATGTATCTCGAACCATAGCTCGTTACCGTGAAACTGGCAGCGTTGCAAAACGCCATGGAGGTGTCATAAGGAAACAGCAACATCAGCAGAAATAGTTCGGAAAGTGAAGGCTCGAATTGAGCGAAATACGCGTCGAAGTGGAAGAAAAATGGCTCGTGAGCTCAACATATCATTGGAACAGATGCAACACATACTGAAAAATGAGCTTGGGCTCAAGCCATTCAAGTTCCAAAAAGCACACGATCTTACAAAGCAACAGAAAAAAGTTAGAGTCGACAGAGCGAAGGATTTGCTACGCTTGCACGAAAGTGGTGAGTTGCCGAATTTGGTTTTCTCCGATGACTTATCGAGCAATATGTCAACAAACAAAATGACCGAGTTTACTTGCCAGAGAGAGGTCCTTTCAAAATTTACACCTTCGGACGGCCACGAGAAAGCAGGCAGCACCGATGGTGATGGTTTGGGCCGCCATAACCGCCGATGGTCGCTCTCCTCTCGTACTTTTGGACCGCGGCATCAAAATTAATGCGATCGTATACCGTGAAACTGTCTTAGAGGCAGTATTGAAACCTTGAGCAAACAATCATTTGGGTCGGAGACCGTTTACAGTTTAACAAGATTCGGCACCGTCTCACAAAACGCGCGTCAACCAAGATTGGTTAAAAAACAATGTTCCACACTTCATTTCTTCGACACAATAGATTGCAAATTCTCCGGACTTCCCTGTCTGGGCATTTTGAAGGCGAAGGTTGGGATTAAAAAATACCAAAGTTTGGACCACCTCAAACAAGCACTTCGCCGAGAATGGGCCAAAATACCGCAGAGCCGCTTGCGTGCAGCGTGCGATGCTTTCATCGGCCCTCTCAAGGCCATTATTCGCGCCAAAGGTGGACATATTGAAAACTACTGATACACTTTGAAAATTGATGTATTTTCCAACATTTTTTGCTTTGGCACAATAAAATTTATCATATGATAAAAAAATTATAGCATTTTAAAAAGTTGGAGTTCGAGTCATTCACACTGTATATTTGTTTAAATAAGAAGAACATAAAATTAAACTTTTGTGACATTTCATTATATTATTATATTATTATATCATTATATTATTAGATTATTAGATATAATATTATAAAGGGTCCGCCAAAAATGTTTTTTTTTCTGAAAATGCTATAAAAAAAAACTACTGAATATTTTCTCAAATTTCTTTTTTTATTTGAAAGTACAATCCTTCCGGTTAATAATGGAAAATAATTTCATTCAAATGGCTGCCTCGGCTGGCCATGCAGTAGCCTACACGATCGGTCCAATTTTTAAGCACATTATCGAATGTGTGCAGCTGTATTTCACCAATGGCTTCACGAATATTGTCCTTTAAAGCGTCAATTGTCTCTGGCTTGTCGGCTTAACACTTATCTTTTACGGCACTCCACAAATAATAGTCCAACGGGGTCAAACGACATCAGCTCTGAGGCTGATAATGCGATCTTCAAAAACAGGGCGCAAAACATCGAGTGTAGCTTCGGCTGTGTGGCACGTAGCGCCGTCCTGTTGAAACCAAATGTTGCCAATATCCTCCTCTTCAATTTTTGTGAACAAAAATTCGTTCAACATGGCCCGATAACGATCGCCATTGACTGTAACGGCCATTCCTTGTTCATTTTCGAAGAAAAATGGCCCAATTATGCCTCTGGACCAAAATCCGCACCAAACAGTGACTCGTTTTGGGTGTATCGGCTTTTCAATGTATGCGTGCGGGTTTTCTGTGCCCCAAATGCGACAATTTTGCTTGTTTACATACCCGCCAAGATCAAAATGAGCTTCATGTGAAAAGATGATTTTTTTGGCAAAATCGGCATCTTCTCTAAGTCGATCGCAGGCCCACTTAGCGAAGCGAAAACGCATTGGGTGGTCAGTTGGCTTCAACTCCTGAACCAATTGGACTTTGTATGGCGTCATACCAAGGTCTTTATGCAAAATTCGTCTCAATGATGTCTCCGAAATGTTCAATTGTTGAGAACGACGGTGAATTGATGTTGATGGCGCTTCACGCACACTTTCTGCCACAGCAGCAATATTCTCGGATGTACGCACTGTTTTTGGCTTTTCACGCTTTGGTTTATCGATGAGGATGCCAGTTTCTTTCACTTTTTTCACAAGATAACGAACATATGGAGCTCACGGTGCTTCTCTTCTTCCAAAATCCGTACGCAATTTTCGCACACATTCTGCAACATTACCATGATTTCTAACTCTCTTCTTGAGTTGTTAAACATAAGTATATTCTATAAACCTACAAAACGCCGTCTGTCGGCGAGCAATTATTTTCTCTCTAACTAGAAAGAAGACCATTGTTTTTTTGGTCAGTTTGAGACGAGCAAGGAAGAAGAGATGACTAAAAACACGCGTAATCACATTTTTTTGCGTCGTTTAAATAAATTAATTAAAGAAAACTAGAATTACATATTATTATATTATTATATTATTATATTATTATATTATTACATTATTATATTATTATACTATGTTATTTGTAAACGTTAAGTATAAAACGCCATCTGTCAGTTGTTAATTGAAGTACTCAAGTTGGGTGTTGAACACTATGATACATACATATTATAATAATGAAAAAATCACACCCAACTTCAGTGCTTTTTCGTTTTTTTTTTTTTTTTGAAGAAAAAACGATTAAACAGTATAAGAACAAGATTAAAACTCAGCTGTGGAGTCAGTACATCGTTAACCTTAGAATTAAAGCAAAAAATTTCAAAACATTTAATTAAAGCAAAAGAAAAATACATTTGACGATACCTTGTGTAACGACCAGGCAAAATTTAATGGAAGCGCTTTGAGAAGCTGGTGTCGAATTCCCAAAAACAGCTACAACTGCGCAACTTAAATGAATGCACGTGAGCAAATCGGATAAGAACGACAATTATTCCGTTGCGAGTGATGATGGAATTGCCGATTCGGTTGCTGCCGCCGATACCAATGAGGGTAGTCCAAGAGCTGCCGCTAAGGTTATGTCTAACGATGCCGTATTTGCCGATAATCCTAATGAAGATGCTGTTCTAGACCAGGAATTGACGATATTATGCAAACGACTCGAGGTGATGGAACTTCGTAAGCGCATAAGAGAGCTGGACGAAACCGAAGTTACTGCAAGTGAACGTAGAGCAGATTTCCGGGATATGGAACAAACTATCCCGAAGTTCAGCGGTGACGAGCTATCCCATTCTGTCCAGCATTTTCTCCGTGATTTCGAAGAAATAATGCAAACCACAAACGTTTCAAATTGCTAAGTTTAAGGCGCTCACTAACTGGGACTGCATGAGTCTTTTTATCATCAACTGTCGCTCTGGGATATGATGAATTGAAATAGCACTCATTCAAGAATTTAATATTGCCGTTTCTTGCCAAGATGTATATAGAATCCTGCGCCAACGACGATTGCAGAGACAACAGGAATCCCTTCATTATTATATTTTAAATATGCAAGCGATTGTCAAGCCCTCGGATATTAGTGAGACAGAAGTTATCGATTTCATTATAGACGGAATGGGTAGTGGTTTGCCGAATATGTATTTACTGCTGAGCGCTCGTACCATTCACCACCTAAAACGACTCGTTAACCGCTACCAGCAAAGATTCCTCAACCAAAACACATTAGAAGGATCAGAAATTTCCTTCTCTTTTTGATACTGGCAGTCCAATTAGATGTGTATTCCTGGTGAATTGCCAAGAATGTTGGGAAGGCCAAAGTTATTGTATTTTGGAATAGGCGGACAAAAATTAAATATGCTGGGAGAAATATCGTGTTTTATAAAATTTAGGAGTAAAATAAGGAAAATTAAGATGGCTATCGTGTCGGATGATGTGATAACCGTGCGGATAATTTTGGACTTTTTATACGCTTTTCATATTCATTTGTGTAAAATAGAGTTAAGATACTGTAAAGATAGATTACTTTCGTTAAATAAAAAAAAAATTCTGTGTTTTGCCAAATAAACTTCATACGATTCGTAATAGATATAGCGTTCTGAGAAAGAATTATTTATCTGCCGATGACGATAAATTTAAGATAAAAGAATCGAGCTGAGTCAATAGGCGTTATTCGTTGAACCCGAATTTGTACCGGATATATTTAATATTGAAATTGAGTCAAACGAACTTAAGATATATATATATTAATTATACATAAATTACAAGAATCTTGGCGTGCCAGATTAAATGACTTAATTATAGATTCATGTTTCTACAAAAGACGTGAAAGTATAATCCTTAGATTATGAAATGAAAATTCATTTAAATGACGATGTTCCATTTCATTGTGCCCATCGACAACTTTCCTATTTTGGAAGAATTAAAGTGCAGTCAATAGTAAGTCAGTTAGAAAAGGACAGGATCATTAGACCCAGCCATTCACCTTATGCTTCCGCTTTTGTTTTGGTTAAAAAGAAGAATAGAAAGATACGTCGATAAAAAGACAATTTGAGATGATCAGCCGTTGCCTCTTATCGAGGACTGTATTGAATATTTGGTAGGAAAAAGTATTTTACACTTTTAGTTTTGAAGAGCCGGTTTCGCCAAGTTCGGGTTTCAGAGGAATCAATTCATTTAACCGCGTTTGTGACGCCAAGTGGAATGTCTGAATATTTAAAAATGCCATTTGGGCTGAAAAATGCACCAGTCCGTATTCCAGCCATTTATTAATGTTATTTTTCGGGACTTAATTGATTCAGGCAAAATAGTTGCTTATATGGATCACTTACTGATTGCTACTACTGATTTGGATGAACATTTACTTTTGTTACGAAATGTGTTGCGAGCGACTCTCTTGCGGCTATTAAACGGTATCCAGGGCCGAATTATCGAAAGCAATCGCACTCTTGTATAAGGCTATTTTCTTACTTTCACGATTTGTATTGTCATTTTCCAAAATTGCAAAACCATTGTAAGATTTGTTAAAGAGAAATGTCGATTTTAATTTGATGAAAAGTGTCTTTTAGTGAACTGAAATCCAGATTAGTAGAAGCGCCAATTCTTGCTATTTACAACCCGCTAAGGGAGACTGAATTGCATTGCGATTCTAGTTTGATTGGTTTTGGAGCTGTTCTACTTCAGAAGCAAGAATCATATTTCTCGAAAACTACATCTGCTGCTGAGGCGAAATACCATAGTTTCGAGCTAGAGGCGCTTGCTGTAATTTATCATATGCCTTGAGAGGGTTTCGAGTAGATTGTAGCTCACTGACGATAAGGTTAGAGAAAAAACAAGTTAATCCACGATTGGATTAACTTACATCGATTTGGGAAGTGGATGACATTGACTTTCAAATTCAGATTGCTCAAGGAAGGGAAGGGAAATCGAGGAAGTAAAAGACTTCGAATCAACGAATGGACTTGTATTTAAAGTCAAGACAAGGGGGAAAAAGTATTATACATTGCAAACGAAATGGAGGATAATGTCATTTGATTCATTCATGAAAAACTTGGACACCAAGCGGGTGCAATATGTACACTGCCCCGTTAGGTACACGTGGACAATTTTGGTCCGCTGCCTTCAATAAGCTCCAAGACGAAGCATATTTTAGTTGTTGTAGACGCGTTTACAAAATCTACAAGTACGAAAGAAGTAATTGCCGCTTTAGATAGATACTTTCATTATTATAGTAGACCAAGACGAATTGTGTCAGACAGAGGTACGTGTTTTACATCCTTTGAGTTTGAGCACTTTTTGTTAAAGCGAAATAAAGCTCATGTAAAAGTGGCCGTGGCTGCACCCCAGACCAAGTATAGAGGTAGAGAGGACGAATCGGGTAATCAAAGCGATGTTGGGGAAATTAAGCGAACCGATAAATCATGCCGATTGGTCGTGTAAGTTATTGCAAGTGGAGTATGCAATTAATAATTCGATTCAAAAGATCACGAAAAATTCTCCAAGTATATTATTGTTTGGTGTCGAGCAACGGGTAGAGATAGTAGACGAAATTACAAAATATTTAGAAGATAAGGCGATTGCCGAAAAGTGCCGTGATTTTCACCAACTCCGGACAGACGCATTAAGAGGAATTGATAGGTCTCAGGAGTATAACTTATTGAGTTATTTTCTTAGGCACAGCAAGAGAGCTAAAAATTATAATATCGGTGAATTTGTAGTTGTACGTAATATCGATACTACAGTAGAGACAAATAAAAAGTTTTTCCCGAAATTCCGCGGTTCGCATGTTATACATAAAGTGCTTGGAAATGATATACAAGGTGTCCCAAAAATCAGCATCAAGCCGGAAACGGGTGATAGGTCAAGTGGTGTCGGTTATCAGAAAATTATAAAAAAAATCTAAATCATATACTTTTAAAATTATTGGCATTCAAAAAAAATAGAGAAATCTGACACCCTGTGAAGATCTTTCAAGTACTGTGACCGCAAATCTTTGTTTTTGTTTTAATTTTTTTTTGCCACCTAACCCTGAGTAACTCTTCTGTAAATTACGGTCCAAAATTGAAACATAACTATATTGGTTTTAACTAAAATATTGCTTTTTTGTTCATCCATGTATCTGAAAATCATTAATCACCTAACTTGAACTGATTGTACTGACAAAAAAATTTATCTTTAAGGTCTTTTGCCTTTTGCTGTTGCCTATGGCCGACATACGAGTATGTACACAGTTCAATCGTGTCCTTTAATTCCAATTTAAAGGTATTAATTGGTGGCACTTTTTGTCTGGTGGCTTTCTGCTCTTTCTGTTGTTGTCTCTGCTGCTGTTGCTTTTGTTGATGTTGTGGTTGATGCTTTTGCTGCTGTTTCAGCTTCTGTTATTGTTGAGGGGGTTGAGTATGTTTTTGTTCTTGCTGTGTTTGTTTTTTCCGTTTTGACTGCTGTTTCTGTTTTATGGTGTCAGTTTGGAGTTGTAGGTTGTAAACCTTTTGCTGTTGTTCTTTCATTTGTTATAGGGAGTTCAAGTGTTGCTCTTTTTCTCTCTTGACTGTTTGCTTTGCCTTAATGGCAAGCACCTTTTCCTGCAGCTGCCTGATGCTGCTATTCAGGGCTTCAACTTCATCTTCTTCGTCGTCAGACTCTGAGACAGCCAGAGCTGCGAAGCTGTTGTCGCTTCCCATGTTACGATCGTATTCGTCATTTTCTGACTCATGACACTTATTGTTTATTGCTGCCCTTGTAGTAGTTTTTGTCGTCATCTCCCTTAATCCACCTGGCAGCTTTTCGATGGATTTTGAAAGAGAGGGACGTTGTATCAAGTTAGGAGTGGGCCTTAGCTTCCTCCTTCTCTTCATCTTTGGTTCTGCTAACATGGCTGTTTGGCTTGAACCACTCGAAGCATCGCCTGATTTTTCGGCTGGCCCCGCTATCGGCATAGCGGACCGCTCCCCACAATTCATCACGTCATGTAGTAAGCAATACTTAGTAACACTTTAAATTGATTGTTTTTGTATTTTGTATTAAGCAATACTTAGTAACACTTTAAATTGATTGTTTTTGTATTTATTTTAAATAAAAATGAAAAGAAAAAAAGTGTTTATAGTACTCGGGGATTCGAACACACGACCTATGATATGTCGGCCGAACACAGTTCAGTTCAGTTTTGTTTTCAGGTTATATGCATTATTATTTCTATACTTAATTTACTCTTACATGCTAGACAAAAAAATGCTTAAAAATTAGCTTAAATAACTTACAAATAATCTTATACTAACTCAATAGACCCCTGCGGCACTCTAAGTTAGACCTAACAATTAAACTAAGTCTTTCGACTGACCTTACAAAACTCAGTATATGGACTGTTTTTTTTTTTGATTAAACTTACAGACTACTTAAAAATAATAGATGTATATATTGTTACGGGATATCAAGAATTGCCAATCGACTCAACTACCATATGACATTATTGTTGAACCTAATAGAATGCATAAATGACTTTTGAAACATGACGATAATGAGGATTAGGCTGTGGATATTCAAAATCGAAGCAACGTTCATGATGTAGATGTACGAGGGGCGTTCAATATATTCTCGGTATCGATATGAAGGAAAATGCGAATTCAATGTAAATTGTTTTTATTTTTCAATATAATCTCCCCTAACATCAATGCATTTGTTACATCTTGAGATAAGCTTTTTTAAACCCTCAAAAAAATAAATATTTTCTTTCTTTGCAAAATACCGACTTGAGTTCTTCATCATCCGAAAATATTTTTCCACGAAGACATTTTTTCAAATCCGGAAACAGGAAATAATCACTAGGGGCAAGGTCTGGACTATAGGGTGGGTGTTGGATTTCTTCGAAACCACAATCTCGCGCAGCAGCCTTGGAAACTCGCACCGTGTGAACAGGAGCGTTGTCATGAAGAAGCAACACACCCGCTGCGAGTTTACCCCGTCTTTTCTTTTTAATTCCCTCCCGCAAATTATGCAAAGTGGAAGCGTAGGATGTGGCGTTGATGGTTTCACCTTTTTTTTTGTACTCAATGAGCAAGATTCCCTTTGAGTCCCAAAAAACTGTGGCCATGAGCTTTCCGGCAGACGGAGTGACTTTGAACTACTTCGGGGGGTCTGTTCCTTTTTTATGCCACTGCATGGACTCTTGTTTACTTTCAGGGTCATAGTGGTGGACCCATGTTCGTTCCCAGTAACAATTCGATCCATAACACCGTCCGCGTTCTCACTACACATCTCCAAAAGCTCTCTACAGCATGCGATTCTCACTTTTTTCTGAGGCGCTGTGAGCATTCGTGGCACCCACCTTGCACTGACCTAAGAAAGGTTAAGATGGTCATGAAGAATGGTGTGAATGGTACCAATTGAAAGCTTGGTGATCTCTGCATCATTTTCACCTTTATTCGGGCATCCTCAAGAACAAGTTTTTCGACTTCTTTGATGCTTTCTCCCGTATAAGCAGTAGCCGGGGCGCCGGAGCGGTGGTCGTCTTCAGTGCTCTCTCTGCCTCTCTTGAACTCACTTGACCACTTTTGCACAGTTGATAATGAAGGTGCGGAACCCTGGTAAACAGCCACCATCTCTTCATGAATAGTTTTTTGACTTTTTCCTTGCTTAGTGAGAAATTTAATTACAGCGCAATGTTCAATTTTCACCATCATCGTCTCAGTTGCCATTATGATTCTGTTTAACTAGAGATAAAACGCGAATTAATAATCACATTTATATGAAATTTTACATGAATGGACTAATAGTATTACTTGATAAATAAGTCAATTTATATATACAACTACAGCTTCACCCCGATACCGAGAATAGTTTGAACGCCCCTCGTAGGTGTAAGCTAGTACGCAATGTTGCTAAAGTTGTTGTTAAATGTTAAAGCTTGTACTCATTGTTCATGGTCGACCACCTGTCAGGTCGAGATATAAAGGTTTAGTATAAAACGCCATCTGTCAGTTGTTAATTAAAGTACTCAACTTGGGTGTTGAACACTACCTTTTTTTGTAAGAAAAAACGATTAAACAGTTTAAGAAAAAGATGAAATATTATTTTATTATTATTTTATTATATTATTATATTATTTTATTATATTATTATATTCTTATATTATTATATAGTGTGTATTTTACGTTTTATTTTATTTAAGTTTTGTATCATCTTCATTCGAGTATATACTCAGCTACGCTATTTTATTTTCTTGAATTTGCTTGATCAATTGGGAACTGAAAGAAAATCCAATGAAAATACAGATACTTACCTTTATATCTATAATATAATCTCATTTATTGACAAATGTTTTACATTAGTCTAATGAATGGCACTGAAGTAAAATAAGATTTGTTTTTTATTTTCAGATCAAAGATCTCAGTTAAAATTTAGTTGTATAAAGTATACACAAGGGCATAAATAACTTACAATATTATTATCCATTTTCAACATGTACCTTTATACAAAATATCATAGTACGAATGTATTTAGAGAACATACACATATAATGGATGTCTTTATCTGACAATGTTCACTTCACTTTTAGTTATGTATTTTAATCAGAAACATTTAATAAACAAATATAAAAAGTAATTTCTTCATTCAATAAAAAAAGTTTATTTTAGTACATAAAATTTGCACTAAACTCTTTTTCATTGGCAGTCATATAAGACAGAAAAATAAATAAATAAGCAGGTAACTTTACTTTATTCTTTAAGAGTTTTAGGTAAGACAATTTGAAATTGTCGTTAAAGTCACTTAATAAGGCACACCATTTAATAGGTAGTTGCTTAGTCTTCATGTTAGGCCTGTTGCATTTCCTGATTTTTCACCCGTTCCTTCTCCCATTTATTTACATAATTCAGTGGATAACATAATAGTGCTGAAATCGTGATCAACGCCCCAGCAAAATAAAAAGAAATATCGAAACTGCCGGTTTTGTTAAAAAGTGTCCCTAGAATGTTAAAAAAGAAAACATAGTTACTTCTTGCGTTTGATCAGAATATAAATTGTTTGTTATTTCTTATTGCTGTTAATATTTAAAACTAAAACACAATATGACAAAACATAAAATTTGTCCTATTAATATATATATACTCGACCATAAATATGTATGTATGCCGGAGAAATTTAAAATAATATTCGTATACATATAAAAATTTCACAAGGTTATAACGGGTGACCTGATAGCAATGATAGTTTTCCAATCGTTATGTTTTAGCAGCTGTCAAAGTGACAAAAGACATTTCAGCTGTCAAAATATTCAGTAAGGTTTGCCATTTTTTTTTTGCTAATTTATAGGGTGCTGTAACATAAAGGGAATTTCGCTTTGTAAAAGTGACATAAGGCCATACAATTTTAAGACATAAAAGCTGAATAGCAAAATTTTGTAATAAGATTTACTAGACTAAACTATGGACACAAAACAAATATACACAGATGTTGAAAAAGGGGAGAGTACGATAACTTAGGCGACAAAAATTGACAATGATTTTTTGTAGAACAGTTCAATACAAGCAAACCGGGGTCTATCTCGCCCCGTTTAGGAGGTAGGGGCAATTAAAAAAAAAACTACTTAAAATGAAAAAAAGTATTAAAAAACAATGGCAACACTTAAAATGAAGTACTATACCGGTTTTGAAAGCCAGAAACCTGTTCTTTAATCCTAAATTTAAATTAAATTATTTATGTCAATAGTTTTTGGAAAATTGCAAACTCAAAATTTTGATAAAAAAAATGAAAAAAAAAGTTTAAAAACGCTTTTTTCAACTCGAGTCTTTTCTATTCGTACATATTCGTACATATATAGAAAATATCATTGGGAACTCTTGCTGTAAAGTCGAAGTTCCTCAAAATAGCAGAGGTTATAATTCAAATAAAGTCTTGACTTCTTCAAAATGAATTCGTAGAAATTTTCACGCCATTTCCAAAAGGCATGTTTAAGAATCATATTTGACCTAGCTAGCTAGTAATATATGGTATTAAATGGATAATTACTTAATAAAACTTTAAAGAAGTATGCTCTACTTACTCGTATCTTGGTTCCGCTATAAATTCCGAAAGCAATAAAAATCTACGCCGCAGAGTTTCTAACACCGAAAACAAAGATTTTTACATCAGAGGGAAGCTTTATTTTAAGTGGTGCTTGCAAGTGAAAGCAGATAATGAGGAACAAGTTAAGACCCAGATCAGTTGAAAAAGTTCTCGCAGGTTTACTTCGAACAGTAACATCAGCCAGGTATATACGAGTACATAAGCAAGGACTAAGATTTACTGTTTTTGTCTCCCATTGAGTGAAAATAATTAATATTATTCTTATCAAGTATACTTAAATAAAAGATATATGTATATGATATATTTTTTTAAATATTAAATTTTGTCAAGATTACAAATATCTAGTTTCATGCTAAAATCAATCAACGCCAATTTTATTTATTCACTTACTTGCTTTTAAATTAGACCTAATTATTCAGCAATAAAAAACACACACAAATATCATGTATTCTTACCAGCAATTGGAGTGCCGATTGTTGCAGCAACTCCTTGAAATAGCATCAGAAATCCGAAAGCGTTTGTTAACTTTTCTAAGCCCATCAATTCAACTGCAATAACAGACCGCAAAGCAGAAAAACATGCAATGCAGATGCCAAATATAGCCGCAAAAACAAATTGAGTTGCATCATTTATTAAGTATCCACTAAACATAGTCGCCAATCCACCAGCTGTTATTGCAATGTTATTTAGATGAAGGGGAGAAATTCCATCAAATGAGCTTAATAAACCACAAACAATCCTAGCGATTGTATTAGTGATGCCAATAGCAGATACAATAAATAGCGCAGTGCTTTTTTCCATTCCTGCCATTTCAGCACGCCGTGCCACATATATAAATGGCACAAAGAATCCCATCATCGTAAGAAAACCACTTACTGCTAGCAACATAAATGATGGTGATTTCAATAAACTAGTATCCAACATAGTTGACAGTGTTCTTCTAACAGCTTCGGGACACAATTTGCAACCGCTCTGCCTCTCTTCTAATAAATCTCTCTTTGTTGGAAGTCTTGTTACAGACATATGATAACCTAACGATGTCTGAGATGTGTATTGTGGTATACGTACAAGTGACCCCGTAAAAAAAATATCATCTCGATACATTGGTCGAGCATGGTGATGTGTTTCGTGATGCGACACGTTTGATTTTTTTTGCATATCTATTGGTCGACGTCCCGAGACCGTGTGACGCCTTGCTTGAATCGAAATTGGCTTAATTTCAGATTCTAATAAGTTTTGGCCTTCAGTTTCTTCTTCGTTTTCGCCTACAGTTGTCAATTCCTTGTTAAGGTTGTAGTTTGGATGTGCTTCACCATTTGGTGTAGTTGGCTGTGATTTTCGTAAGTTCTTTAACTCAGTTCCTTTGCCAGATGTACTTGAAAGTCGACGTTCCAGATTTGCTCCCCGGAATACTTCTGCAGCAGTAGGGTAATGATGCTTTGGTGAGGCCCCCATGTACGTATTATGAGCACTGTTAGGAACTGAGTAAGCAAATCTTCCTTCAGGAAGTGGTTTTTGGAAAGTTGATGTAAGTCTGGGTTTTTCAATTACCTTTCCATTTTCTTGGTTCTTATTTTCTAACTCGTCAGATATTGCAAGTTTAATTGGTTGTATTGGCCTATATGCGGCTCCATAGATTGCACATGAAAGAATAATGGCTGCTTGAATAAGCATCGTATTTCTCCATCCGTATTCACTTACTAAATAGCTAGTTAAAGGTGCAAATACAAATGTTCCAACTCCGGAACCGCACATTGCAATACCAGTTGCCAAAGCTCTCCATTTTTCAAAATAATATCCTATTGATATTACGGATGGAATATATACCATGCAAAATCCTATTCCACCCAGAATACCATATGAAACAAATAAATACTCAACACTTGTTGCATAATAGGATATTGCAAATGCAAAAGTGGCTACAAATGCTCCAACAATCGTTACTGGACGAAAACCATAGCGATTTGCTAAGGCACTTACGAAGGGCCCAGCCATCAAATAAAAGCCACTTAGAATTGAACTAACAAGAGCTACATATCCTTCAGATACGTTAAACTCTAGCATTATTGGATTTTGTATCATTCCAGAACTAAAAACTGTACCGTCCACAACTGTGTTACAAAGAAATGATGCTACCATTACTACCCACGCCCACCCCCCATCCGGAGGAACAATCACTTCAGCTGAGTCTTCAATCTCTTCATCCTCTTTAATATCCTCTTTAGGAGTAGGTTCTAAAGCTAATTTCCCGTTATTTCTAGTTTGATCCATACGGTCGATGGAATTACGTTGCGAGGGCATTATGTTTATCTGTAAAAAAAGAACAACTTCAATTATTCTATGTTTCTGTTACTAAGTGAAATGAAACAATAAAGTCAATCAAAGTCAGATCAAGTTTTTTTTTATTTTAGTAATAAAGTTAAAAATTATTGTACTTGTAATCGGTAACTTATAGCTGATAATCTGTAATAAAAAGAAGCAGATTGCAGGCGCAGTTTTTTCCACCATGCTGCTGTTTATCAGTATTTACGGTGATAAGTAATTGGAAAGTATTTATTATTGTACATTAAAAAGAACGTATAGTAACGGGTTAAATCGTTCCGAACAAAAAGGTACAAGTGTTCTTAACTTACACATGTGCACGTATATTAATCATATAAATTAATCTAAATAAAACTTGTTTTTTTTTAGTTTAACAGTTAATACGTATCAGTGTTAGCACACATAAAATTGTTTTTTCGCTAATCTTGTGAGACATTTTTACCGCTGAGCCGAGTTCTACAATATTAAATATAAAAAAAGATACGGGAGTCGTGACAATTAAATGGTCTCTGAATTTTGTAAACAAAATTGCATGTATTAAAAATCGTTTCCAAAATCGGGGAAATTTCACCATGAAAGTTTTGATAAATTTTTACTATACTTCACACTAAGGACCCTGGACTTTTTATGCTTCGTTTTATTGGAGTCTATCTACAATATGTTGTACATTTCCCGAAGATGATAACAAGCAATCTGTAATATTTACTAAAAAAAGGGATGAGAGACTCGCACATATTCTGCTTCGGGCACCTAATGATAAGAGTATTGTGAAATAAGCGGTTGTAGGATTATTCTATTCGAAAATAAATGCATACTCGTACTTTCAAAATCAAAATTATAACAGTTTGATGATTGATTTGGTGTTGGATATTTGTTGAAATATAATTAATTTTTGAAAATCAGTACGGTTGCTAGTGTTGGGCGAAAGTGGCCATAGATAGTATTCAAAAGTAAATCACTATAATGTACGAGTAATTATACTTATTACCACTAGAATGTTATTAAAGTGTGTCCAATAAAAGACTGTAAGGTATATACATACGAGTATATGTATATGAAAAACTTTTATAAAAAGTTATGTATGTATATAAGGATATGTACAAAGGGTAGGTAAGTAAGAGTGGCTGTTGGAAACACCAACCCACTTAGGCCTATTGGCCCATTATGATGACACGTGGATCTATGTATGATGCTGTTACTAATGGAAAAATTTTGAGCTTACGATGAAGCGTAGGAGACTGTTTACGTCTATCTTTTTTAGATCGTTTAGAAGAAAGCTCATGAGTGAAGTTTTTTTTCTCTGGGAGAGAGCTGAAGATGTACAGAGTAGCTGGAGGATTGTCTTCTCTTCCTCCTCGTCCATGGAGCTTCTTGCTTGCCTATGAGGCAGTGTCCGTATATGTATATATAAGTATATATATTATATTGTGAGTGTGGCATTTCGTTCAATATGCTTTGTAATAACGAATAAAATTTTAATACGATACATAGAAACAGCACACAATAATTTTTTAATCTAACAGGTGATTCGAAAAATGCCGAGACATATACATATGTACATACTCGAATATAAAAACACAATTTTTTGGCACTTGTAAACATAGCAGAACTTATAAGAGGGAACATATAGGGTCCGCCAAAAATGTTTTTTTTTTTGAAAATGCTATAAAAAAAACTACTGAATATTTTCTCAAATTTCTTTTTTATTTGAAAGTACAATCCTTCCGGTTAATAATGGAAAATAATTTCATTCAAATGGCTGCCTCGGCTGGCCATGCAGTAGCCTACACGATCGGTCCAATTTTTAAGCACATTATCGATGGTGTGCAGCTGTATTTCACCAATGGCTTCACGAATATTGACGCTTTAAAGTCAATTGTCTCTGGCTTGTCGGCGTAACACTTATCTTTTACGGCACCCCACAAATAATAGTCCAACGGTGTCAAATCGCAGCTCCGGGGTGGCCAAACGACATCAGCTCTGCGGCTGATAATGCGATCTTCAAAAACAGGGCGCAAAACATCGCAAAACATCCTCTTCAATTTTTGTGAACAAAAATTCGTTCAACATGGCCCGATAACGATCGCCATTGACTGTAACGACCATTCCTTGTTCATTTTCGAAGAAAAATGGCCCAATTATGCTTCTGGACCAAAATCCGCACCAAACAGTGACTCGTTTTGGGTGTATCGGCTTTTCAATGTATGCGTGCGGGTTTTCTGTGCCCCAAATGCGACAATTTTGCTTGTTTACATACCCGCCAAGATCAAGCTTCATCTGAAAAGATGATTTTTTTTGGCAAAATCGGCATCTTCTCTAAGTCGATCGCAGGCCCACTTAGCGAAGCGTATACACAACCATATTCGTTCAGCGGAAGGATAAAACTAATTATCTGTCACATCAGACATGAGCTAAGTGTTACCATTCACGAAATAAACACTAGTTGAAAAAAAAAACGTTAGATGGCGGACCCTATAGAAAGTTATATGCCTTCTTCGTTGATTTTCGTGCGGTTTTTGATTCTGTAGCACGTGAAGCCATTTTTTTTAGTTTTACAGATACGGCATCTCGACTAAGGTTATAGAAATATTGAGAGCCATGTACGAAAAAAACGTAGCTTTGTCGGTGGAAGAAACCTATCAGAGGGATTTAGAGGCAGGTATGTGTGTTGAGTACACTGCTATTCATTTTATATATAAACGACATAACTGATCACATTAAAGTGGTGATCGAGATAAGCTGAACTTCAATATATTACCAGTTCTCATGTTCGCAAATGACGTCGTCTTCCTCGCAAATGCAATGCACAATGCAGCTAATGATCAACAGGCTGGACGATTATTGTAACACTAGGCATTTGTCAGTAAGCTTATCGAAGTCAAAGATAATGATATTCAGGGACGGTGGTGGCAGATATTCTCGGAATGAAACATAGAAGTTCCAAGGACAATATATTGAGACTGCGAGGGAATATAAATATCTTGTTGTCTTATCAACGGCTAGTTGAAATATGAACAAATATTTGGCAAATAAATTAGCCGAAGCGAAAAGGGCAATATGTTCTGTTTGGGGTTGTTTTATCCGCAATAAAAACATCAATCATGAATCAAACCAGAAAATATTGGGTGCTACAGAAGCATCCATCCTATTTTACACTGCTCAAGTATGGGGATATTGCTCATTTGAACCATAGAAAAATTTATTCACTATTCCATCAGGAGAGATTTTGAATTACAAAGTAGTGCATCTAACTGCATGCTCTATTTGAAGACTGGAGTAGCACTCCTATTACTGGATACGCTTAAATTGCATCTCGAATATGTGGTAAAAGCCATGGGGATGAAACAAGGCCGGTTACTCAAGATAGTGGTCAACCAAATGCTACTTAATGGGGGAAAATTCGTTCCAAGCTGGGAAAATCTAGCATCGTAATACGTCTTCAGTCTCCTAGTTACACCAGAAAGCACCCTCTGAAACATAAGATCTACAAATTATGGGAGAAAACAGCCCACAGGATCTATGAAACATTTGTGAATGAAGCCAAGTCATCGTAATAGAGGACGCATTATACCAAATGCTGCATAGATAGCAGCATCTCTCGAATGACTTACCACTTTTCACATGGGAGAGGGAAATGCAAGATTTTGAGATTACGAAGGTATTTAATTGAACGCAAATATACCACCTTGATCAAAAAGTTCCCACCACCGTGTGGCGCTCCCATTGTTCGGATTTGAGTTTGCTTTGTTAAGTTGGTAAATCTGTTGTTGAAATTCCCTCTAAATCTTAACGTCATAGCTTGACATTTGCAAAACTTACGTAGCCAAGAGTACATCTATCTCTGTGTGTGTTGGCGATCGCCCAGTGCCATCATTATTCGTAATTTTTTGACGAAAAATGCAATAAATGCCATCCAACCGCCACCGAATTCACCTGATTTGGCTCCCTGTGACTTTTTTCTGTTCAATCGAGTTAAAAAACCACTACGGGGAACGCGTTTCAGCAGTCGAGAGGAAGTAATGGAAAAATCGCAGGAAGCACTGATGGGCATACCGAAAAGCAAATATAAAAAATGTTTCGAAGATGGGATGGCATAAGTGTGTTGCAGTCGATGGGGATTACTTTGAAGGGGACTGAAGATGAATAAACTTGTATTTTAAATTTTCTGAATAAATTTTTGATGGTATATACTCGTACATCTCGTATTTGTTTTCTTTGCATAGCTTTTATCTAAATAAGGGTTCATTTGTTTATGCACGTGCTAAGAGCTTACTTGCAAAAAATTCGTCATTTGCAGTTTAATTGCCATTTGTTGTATAGCAAAAATAAGTTTTCAGTGATTTTATTTCTTTGAAGTGTAATAGTGACGTGATTGTTTTGGGAAGTACACGCTTAATAATAAAGCGGCAATTGTTTTTGTAAATTTCTGAAACGTATCTTCCATTTTTTTCTATTGACTAAATTTTAAACAATTATTCTAATAATTTTAATAATTAAACACAATTTTACGCATCGAACTTTTCAAAATGCCTAAATTTAACCAACTTACGATGCCTGAGAAGCTACCATTAATATTCACACAAGAAGTGTTTCAAATCGGCAGAGAGCTAGAGCTTTTAAAATAAACTGTAACTGCATTTAATGAAATAGGGAAAATAGGAGTAAAAGAGAGATCAGGACTCCCACGAATAACAACAAAACGCTCAGATACGAAAACAAAAAACATTTCTACCAATAATCCACTACTTTTCGCCAGAAAAAAATCAAGCGAAAATCAACATTGCTATTAGATAACATACCATCGATTGCTACAATTAAAAGAAGATTGCACGGATATGGTTTACGTGGACGTGTCGCTCATATGTAAGCAAGACTAATATTGAAAAAAGGATGCAATTTTATCACAAATATGCATTAAAGAGCGAAGATTTTTCAGATCGGTTGCTTTGGACGAGTGAATCAATGATTCGATTGAGTCACTCACGTTTCAGGAGTTAGGTACAGCACGTACATATGTGGGCCTGGTTGAAGCTTAAAATAGCAAACTAAAGTGCATAAAGGAATTATGACCTCAATTTAACGTTGAATAATGCAGGAAGCTTACTCGTTCAATGTCTTTTCGCAATGGTGGACATTGCGGCTATTGGTGGAAACATACTTTCGCAGTGGTACTTTAAGAATTCTTTTCCTGTTAAACTTATTTTTTTTTACCCAGTTATGTACTTGGAAAATTGATTTTCAAATTTGTAGTCTTATTAAATATGGATTGTAAATCAAACAACCTTTATAATATTTTGAAGAATATACCATAATTTGTTTTGTATTCTTTGGTGGAAACTTATTTTTGCAGCACACTATATGTATATATGCATCAAAATGAATACAGAACCTAGCTAATTCAGTGTGGTACATCGAGATCACCGAACTGTTATCGGTAGAGCGAAAAATCATCAACGTAAATAGACATTAAAAATACCTAGACCGATTGATATATTCACAAACAAAACGTGAACAATATATTATATTTATAGTTTAAACATGTCTACATATATTCAAACATGAAACTTTTAATTTTTTTACGCCTCTCCTGATTTCATCACCCATAATACAAATAAATAATAATGGGACTACTACTCTGCCATGTCTTACTCCCTCCTTGGTAATAAAATTTTCCTATTTGGTTGAATGTTTGCTTACGCATATATGCTTTTCACCGCATCCTAAAGCTTCTCCTACTCCTTTGTTACAGAGACTTCCCCATATCTTTCTTCTACTGTTAGTGTCAAAGGCCTTACTCAAATCTATGAAACACATAAGATAATGAATTATGTATATAATAAAAAGGTGTTAATTAGGTAAAAACAAAAAAAATCTAAGGATAAGTGTTAATAATCCAGACTAAAAAGTATAAAATAAATAAAAATAAAATGGAAAAATATCGAATGAAGTTTTATTCCAAAAAAAAAGTTGATAAAAAAAAAACTTTTGAATGTAGTTTTAAGCTATGTAAGTAATAGGTGTTCACGACATATAAACTCCTCTTTGTTCATCGATCATATAGACGGAGGTACCTTAAAACTTTACTTTAAAATTAATCAAGGTTTTTTGTTTGTATGGAAAATATACAAATTATAAAAGTTCGAAGCAAATACTCGTTAAGATTTTCAATTTGAATGCGTAAGCCTGAAGGTATATAAGTTATATCTTTTGAAGAAATTTTTCTAAAAACGCAAATAAAATCATACATATGTTTACATCTGCATATCTTCACAGAAATATTTGATAGTCGCGGTTCAGAAAGACAGTTGCTTGTAACATAAGTAATGCGTTGGTGGTCAGGTGCGGCTTGTAAGGTAAAGTCGTAGGAGAATCCCTAAGAGCAAGCAGCACAAGAGGACTCATTACGACCGCCGGGCGACGGTAGTTATTTCACGGCTAATGAACTCCCTTTGATATTAGATACAAAGTATGTTCCGTGCACTCGGAAGGCTATAATATTGAAGGCTACTCTCGGTTACACGGGCGAAAATGTGCAACGAAGAGGAGCTAACCTGTTTTAAAAAACTCTAACTTCAAGGTGGAAGAGCAAGCGCCGAGAGATGCATGGCTAAGACGTAGTTTCACGCTTGCGAACTTCGGATACCGGGCGACCTCGACCTCCGATTTAAGTCCCCAGCCATTCTTTCATCAAAAGGGACTCTACTGTTAGGTGACTTTCCTATCCCGATTACACGTGGGAATCAGTTATACAGTTAAGAGCATTAACTTCTAAGCATGTACTTATGGAGTAGAAACTGTCGACTGATGACAGACTGTTTGACTTGTACTACGACACTCCCTTGGCGAGGTTCCCATACGGCAGAGAGGCGACGGACGATAAACCTAACCGCATATGGAACCGCGCGTATAGCCACAAACGATGATAGCTACATTTAAGGTAATATAGGGAAACCTACACCGTGCTAAAGGTGCCTCGTAAGCCTATAACCAATGAAGCGCAAGTGAAAACATCGCCTTGGGACTAATTCAAGAACCTTGGATAAAAAAAATTAGAATTTGTCCGATGAGTTTTTAGACCGAGGGCTGCCTTACTGATCATTTCTAAAATTGAATATCTTCTCATTTCAGGTCCCCCTTTCTTCGTGCTTTTATCAAGGATTGCCACGTGTCAGATGGGGCATCCTTATTGGACCATATGCACATAAGGTTTAATATAGGATGCTATATCGGATAGGGTCAAACTAGATACATGAAGAAACTCGCGAACTGGAGTACTTTTCGAGAAAATCTCGCATTTTGAATGCAAGTTACTACCCTCATTGCTACAGTCCATTGAGGACGTGAATGAGGCAGAAGTTTATCTCATCATTTAAATGCAGTTGCAAACTGAAACCTAATATGGGTAAAAGGTGTATATTATGATGGAATCTTTAACATAAAAAATGTGCAAAATGTGGAGAAATTTGTTTAGTACCCCATACAAGTCCGCTTTAAACAACTTCTATAAAAAGTTGAGAAAGTCCAAGAGAGCTTCTTTGAGAACGAGTTGTGCAAACCTGGAAAAACTGCCAGAGGTAGCACGTCTCCAAAAAGTTTTCTCAAAAGGATCCTCAAATAGCTACAAAAAGTAGATGATACTTCCACAGCTAGTCGAGAGGAAACTTTTAAAATGCTACTTAAGGTTCATTTCCCAGGCTCGTCGTCTTAAAACACATTAAATCAATTCTGAAGCCACAGCCTATCTGGAAATATGTTCAGTACATATAGACAAAGTTGAGCCGTGAGCTAATAAGAAAGTTCACCCGAGTCGAGCAATTGAAAATAAAAAGCAACGATTTCACTAATTACATACCGATATAAAATTTCGCTGCCGTCGCCATGCGTAATACAAACCACAACTGAACGACACCCTTTGAAGAAGAACGACATTTCGATAAAAAAGAAATAGAAAATACAAATGGTACATTAAGGCCTTGTTACATTTAGTGTTATTTATTTAAGATATTTTCGACATGACCCATAAACTGACTTAAACCATACAAGGTACTTGGAGCAGACGGAATCTTCCAAGCACTGATTCAGAAAGGTCTGGTCCAGTTTCATCCCACTCTAATCGCCTTATTTAGGTCTAGTTTCAATTGGGGATACATCCCACAAGAGGTAGGTAAACGTAGTATGTATCTATCCCCAAACCAGATAAACTTAGTGATCTACTTAAATCCCATCGACCAAGCCATTGAAAGGCTAATCGACTTACACATCAGAGGCTTTCTTAATAGAATTCAATTCACATCTGCACCCTCACCAATATCCATACAGGAAAGCAAGACCCTCAGAAGGCGCTCTACTGAATCTGTAACACAGATTAAAGGGGCATGCCGACAAAAGGAGATTATGCACATTCCGAGATATTGAAGGTGCCTTCGATAATACCGGATATGAATCCAATTCGGAAGCATTGGGTTTTGACCATCCATCGCTCTTGTGGTCACTTGTCATCGCCGGCATAATGCCCCATACCCCACAGCGGCTACAGAAACCTTTATTGGTTTAACACCAGTCCGTCTCGGTAAAAAATGGCAATTCGCAGCATATTCAGACTACCACAAACAGGAAAAATTAATCACTTCGATCACATGGATTAAATGAATCCTCTCTCTAAAATCTCCGAACTTGACATGATCTGGGCGGTAAATGTTCACCTAAGACTTTGTGCTTCCGCAGAAGGTTCAATTTAGTGATCCCAAGCCGAGAAGTATGGAATTACAAAAACACAACCTCAAAACCTATGGATCAAAGATGGACACCGGGGTGGGTGCTGGTATATTTAATCCAAACACCGGAATTTCGCAACCAATGGGAAAAGGCCGAGTATATTTCAAGCGGAAAAATATGCCATTTAGGGGTGCTCTAATGTCATCATCGATAAGGGAATAAAGGGTGTCCCAATCCATATACTAACGGACCATTAAGGCATTAGGCTCTAACCTAATAAAGCAACATTTTTTGGAAAGGAAAAAACTTCCATTCACGCCTTACAACTTCTTATATTAAGAGCCATTTGTCTGAATATCTTTAAAATCGTTTGCTCATTAACAAAATCTCAGGAAGGGGAAGGGGTAGATATTTTTAAAACTGAAGTGAAAATGGAATCAAAATGGGTACGTCAAATAACTGTTTGTTAGATTGGACAGAACGTGTACTTAGGATTATTAGTAGATTTTTAGAATTTATTTAATGAACCTGCATAAGAAATATTGGAAGGATAATAAATAGAATACTCGTATGAGGGAAAATCTAAAAAAAAAGTTATCTTTAGTTTGCCCCAGGTAAGGACCAAAATTAGAATCAGAGGGTCAAATGGCCTTATCGAGCACTTTTCTGGCTTGTATTGCAGACTAGAAACATAAAAAAATAAATGAAACAATATTCTTTAAAAAGTTTTCCTTATGCGGATAAAATATTGTAAGTTATTGTTTCAGAAAAAATTTTCATATAGCAGCATTTTGACTAAATTCTTTTGCATGTATATGTGCATATATAAATTAGTATTTAGTTCTTACTTCTTAATTTATTCATTGGAATAGTTAGTAAGATAAATTAGAAATGTACGAGTGAATACAGAAAATATATAATGCTTGACAGAAAAGACGATTTTATTGGTTTTATTATAATTACTCGTACATCCTTAATGAAGTCAGCAGAAAATATCAGCCATCCACGTATACGCATTTAAAAAGATCTACTATAAATTTGATACGGTATATTTGCATTCATAATCATTGTTATGTTGTAACAACTTATCTCGACTTAAAAGATAAGATGTACGAGTATATGACTTTGTTATCTTGTTTTTTTTAGTCCATTCTTAATACTCGTACACATGTTAAAAAATGCGTAAGCCTAATAAATCTTTTAATACAATATGTTCCTTTTTTATCAAATTTAACATTAGATAAATAATTCCGATAAGAAGATTAAGGAATTACCAAAAGTGAAACTTTGTTTTTGTGCGTACTTAATCTGCAACAGTTAACTTTATTTTAAGTAGGCTTTAAAAATTTTATCCTGATGTTTGTATTATCTTAGATAGACAAATAAAATCACTTAATCAGCTCAAAAGTTATTTTTAATTCTGAGTTTTATCTTTGGCGACTGACACTTTCAAAAATTAGGAAAAAAGCGCATTTAAATAATCGTGGGATCTGTCTTATAAACACTTTTTTAAAAAATAGCCGATACATGCATATAAACGTGTTTGTATACTATGTACTATATATGTCGACATGTTAGTACCTCGCATATACAATATTAAAAAGCAAATTCAATTGGGTGCTTAAATCAAGAGGTGTTAACGAATTTATTATATGAAAGAAAATGAAAAAATCAGTCAATTTCACGTGGTTTGAATGATTTTTTTATTTACAAATAATATTTATATTTATATTTACAAAACAAAGACAGTAAATATCTAGAATGTACATATTATAGATATTTGTACTTCGAATTAGAGTTGAATGTGACTCAGATAATAGACTTAAGTATTATACTCGTACACTGGCGATCACTAGGATTTTGCAATCGATTTTCACTCTTCATACCTGTTTGAAATTTTGTACCCGCAAACTTTTGCTACCTGTGAACAAGTACATATTTTCTCAACAGGAAGTCATAAAATTAAAGGGTAAACAAGAAACGACCGTTGGAATTTCCCAAGATCGAACAATGACCTTCTTGAAAAGTGTATAAAAAGATGCGCCACTAGGATGTGGCCACATGCAAAATCTTCGAAAAAAAGGAAAAAATTAATAAAATGTTTACATTTTATGGTTTTAAAACATTTATTTATTATGTTTTTCTACATTAATGATGAGTATGTCCGCCATATATACACATATTATACATATATGTAGAGAGGGAGATTCTTTGACGTATTTTGAGATAAAAAAAAAGTATTGGTAGGAGGGAGGGTGGTCGGAACTGCATCCCCTTCGAGATACAGAGGTTTTAAGCAATGTTCAACGATACCCCATTTGTTAGCGTACACGCATAAATTTCATATGCTCAATAGGAATCGAAACAAGGCAGCATAAGGCTATGTTTAAAATATTCGAATTTCGGAGATAATAATCTCATAATTGTAATTTATGACTAGAAGATCATGATGTTAGTATTGACAATATTTTTAGAACAAACTACAAGTAAATACACGAAATCAGGGCAGTAAATAGAACTGGTCGATTAACTCATTTGGTCATATAAAAGCAAGAATAGTTAATAGTTAAGAAGTAAAGTTAAGGGAAATAGAGTTTCCAGAAAGCGTAGTTGAGGGAAAAGAACAATAAAGGAATATATCAAATAATTGCATCAATACATTTCGAACACTGCTTAAATAAAAAATACGGTTTATAAAATGATCAAAGACTACATAGTTTGTTAGCACTTCCTTAATATGGTATATGTATAATCTTCTTAATTTCTCCTGGAATCCTTGGGGATATACCGGGTGGTCCAAACACAAGTTTCTTTTTGAATCATATGTTATTTTGACACTGACAGAACTTTTCCGCACGAAATCTTGACTCTCAGTCAATATCATACCTCTGCAGAATGAAATAAATCACTTTACGCTTCAATAACGTTGGGAAATATTGCAAAATTATTTCAAAAGTGAGTTATGTTGTCCAAACAGAGCATTTATCGAAACTAACTTTTGGCCGAAATGAAGCACCATCAAGATTGAGGACAACACTCATGGTCCTCGTCGTCGTACGGTACGTATGGACGAGAATTTGGCTGCTGTGGTCGAGTGTATTCGACTCAATACAGGAACATCGACTCGCCATCGATTTCAGCAACACAAAATTTCGCGCACCAGCCTGATGAGAATCTTGCTCAAAGTTTGCACAAAGATCTCGGATTATTCCCTTACAAAGTTCAATTGACTCAGCAATTGAAGGCAAACGACCACCCGCTTCATTATTGCTTCTCAGTACGGTCCCGAATTTGGCGAATCTCGCCGTATGTTAACAAACAAAATTCCCACTGAAAATAATTGATTTTTATTCATTTTATTTTATTTTTAAAAAGAAACTTGTATTTGGACCACACTGAATAAGTAGGTATGCCCTTAATAGGACTGATAGGGGTATATACTTTTCTTCAAAATTTAATTTTATACATATACTAACAGTTGGAAAATAAAACGCAATTACGAATATATTTAATAATTTAAATTGCAAAAGTGCAAGTTATAAAAGCATAAGACAATGGAAAGATACTGCTTATATGTTTAAACCCTTTTTTAACCATTAAAATTGCACCATTGATGGTTTAAAAATGTCTAGCTTAGATAGGTACGATTCCAAGCAATTTAATTAAATATGTATTGTATTTGCCGAAATAATACTACAGTGTTCTCAACATTTTTTGTTCCAAGTTCCATTCGAAGAATTTTTTTCTTCGTTGATAACGCCTATTCATTTAATATACTCAAAAGTATCCATGAGTGAATATCATAGGCTCCGCTAAAATGTAACATACATATATACTTTTAATAAAGTTAAAAAATAGAACAAAAAAGATTTTCCTTAAATATATGTTATAATAGATACCAACCGTTTTTCAAAACAATAGTAGTTACTGCAATAAAAAAAATTTTTACATTTTCTTATTTTCTTTGCATAGTCAATACTGAACTGCACATAACTAAGCCTTCCTAATCAAACATACACACTCATATATTGATATATTGATTTTTGAAGCCAACGAATTCGAAAAAGATATTTGCAATTCTTGTATAGCTTTTTGTTAAGTATTGTACAAGGTTGAAATTTAAAACCCATTCAGCAAGTGTTATGTTATAGCAGATTTTGTTGCAAACCTAGCATGCGAAATTTTAAGGTTCTTAATAAATCCAAATTACCGCAGTGTACAGAATGTATTATTATTAAACGGAGCAAAATAAGAAGGGATTTGTTAATGTCTTCGCAGTTAAACTTGTAGATAATGTCATAAGCGTAACAAAATTTACCAACCGATTTATGGTCACACAACTATGTAGTAATTAAAAAAAATATATTCTTAGTGACTACACATAGCGCAATTTTTTTCAAGGGAAAAAATGCTTTTCACAGATGGGGGTCGAACTACCATACTACTAGAGTCTTAAATATATAGGCACATTGGCCACTTAGCAGGAGGGACATTTAATTACGTACTGTAATATCGGACATCGAACCCAGATAAAAATATCAAGACTCTAAACTTGTCCTGAACGAACTAAATACTTGTGAGTCAGTACCTACTTGTATGGACAGAATGAAAAAAGGAACCAGTTTTACCCAATAGCCGTAGATGCTTTGTACTAGGATATAAAAGATAATACTCTGCAATCATTAAACATGCACCAAGCTTCGAAAGCGATTCAACATCGCAGAATAAACAAAGAGGCTAATATTTTCATTCAAATTCGCAAATTATTATATAACCGACATATGTATACATACATATGCATATAAAGAAAGAAAAAATTTCCGCTTAGAATGCTCAAGATAAAAATCTTGTGCATAGCCATGAAGGGAGAATTTTATTGTAAATATAAGGACAAAGATGACACGCGGAGCTTTAACAATTATCGATCACGAATATAATGTTACGCATAATGAGAATATGTATGTATATGGATGAATTTTAGACTGATAATGGAAGTCAATGTGGTTTTGCGAGAGGCAGATCGGCATACCATACAACGTGAGTCCAAGTCTATGGTCAACGATGGAGATACGAGTACAACATGATGCTGCAAAACATTTGGGTGTCGCCTTCATCGGTTTGGAGAAAGTGTTCGATATATGGGCGATAACATCAAAATGAAAGTAAAACATATAAAAATTAGATTCTAAATTAAGCTTTGAGTACACAAAGTTAGTATTCAAGGTTTTCAATGCGGTGCTAGATTTTTTACTGAAACAGCATATCGACGAGCATGGAAAATTTTCTCTTCTTTTCGTCAATGATGGTGTAATTATTATCAACTCTTAATGATTGGTAAGCGCGTTGAAAGATAACAATTTACAATAATGAAGTTTCTGACCCTGCAAGCTCTACATCACATATCTATTGTATTTAGAAGGTTACCTGATCCTAACTCGGAAATTATTGTGGGTTACATTGGATCACCTAATTCAAAAACATTTATTCATTAAAATTCCATATGGCTATATGGTGCAGTTTTTTTTAAGAACTAATACATACATCTTTACGAGTATTTAAATATTAAGTTATTTAATTTATTATGGGTAGCTCGTACTCCAGTTCTAATCAGTCAAACTAATTGAATAGATGAAAACTTTACACATATGGAAGTTTAAGCTTCTTTGAACTTATTTTGTAAAGGACTAATAACTTTTTTGTAATGAAAAATATAATTTTAAAATTTTGCTGGCGCCCAGTCAGGGCCCACAGTACAGCAAAGCATATTTAAAAGCACTAACCTGCTCTTGCGCCGACAATTCATATATTTCCGCATTCTGTCGCTAAGAGCGTATAGAGCTACCATTCCCGAATCAGTAAGCCAAGTGTCGTCGATAAAGAATGTTCCATTCGGTTACAGCACTCGGCCTTAAATGTTTGCTTCTTAGTCTGAAAAACTGGCACAGAGACTCTTGAAATATTAAAAACGGCCAATTGGAAAATGACTACTGGGAAAACTCAAGTGTTTGAGTAGTTTACTTTTTTCAAAAGAGGTAAAATGCCAATTGATGACAAACCTCACTTTAATCGTTGTTCCACGGCCCGAAGCGATACAAATATTGAAAAAATTCGCGGAATCATCATGGAAGATCGACGACGGACTATTGAAGAAAGTATGGGGCTGTTTGGAGTGCAGTTGAGCTAATGTTAACGGAAGATTTGGGAAGGAAAGGGGTGGCAGCCAAATTCGTCCCTCATCTGCTGACTGCTGAACAAAAACAAGGTCGCGTGGAATCATGCAGTGCTTTGAAAGAAGAGTTCCGAAATCATCTAAACTTTTTTTTCAAGGTCATCATAGGTGAGAAATCATGGAGCTATGGCCACTACAAATGCTGATTTGTTTTTTCGATGTAATAGGAGTCGTTTATTCAGAGTTTATTCTACAGGGTCAAACATTTACCCAGGCTTTCCACCTGGAAGTTTTCAGAAGCTTGCGCAACAGCTTGCGTTGAAAAAGGCCTGATTTGTGCAGTCGAGCGGCTGGTTTTGCCACCATAATAATGCCCCTGCTCACACAAAGCTGTCTGTGTGCCGATTTTTGCCCAAAAGTGGGATGACTTTTGTATCCCATTCCCCCTATTTACCCGACCTTGACCCCTTCGGAAGGGTTGTCGGGCATCAAAGTTTAAACTTTAAAAAAAATTAAGTTCGGTTCCGCACCGAGACAGAACGTTCCTCAGAATCAATTGCAATAATTTTCTGCACCCCCAAGGTAAATACCATCGGAGTCTATGAATGCATCGACACTTCCAATAAGCAGATAAATTAAATGGACAAACCCCATTAAAGGAATTCCTCACCAGCACCAAAAAGGCACTCTATACTGAAGAATCAACTGAGTTGAGCGATATATGTATATTTTTAAGGTTAAAGGAATGTTCGTTACTATATTTTAAATGTGCAAATTCTAAGAATCTTAATTCATACAAGAACTACATAGATTCCTTCCGTATTTAAAAAAAACCCTTACCTAAACTCTATTTGAGGTAATATACTATCAACTTTCCTTAACCTCAGTTATAAAAATATGATTTCTTCTTATGCCACAAATTTAATCCTTTCATGTTATCCTTGCAAACGACAGTCTTAAAAGTCTTTCCGCAGTAATCTGATTCACTAGTATATTCAACCTTTTATCCCTACCCTACGTCCCTTAAGAACAAAGTTTAAAAACAAGTACTCGTAGAATATCTTCTTAATGACATTATTAGACTTTTAGGGTCTTCAAACAATTCACCTACGAGTATATGGATTGTTCCTAAAAAAACCATGCTTTCGGCGAATGAAAATATATACTTTCGATAGTTATATTGGGTAACATATCTGTTGTCCACCGATATGCAGTATTATAGACAAATGAGGTCATCTCACAGCTTGGCAAAACAAACTGTAGTCGATTGGAAAAATGGTTTTATTCAAATCCACTTAAAGGCATCTGATAAGAAATGACCTTATCGGGCAATAATGTCAAGAACGAATTCACGAGATTGTTATTTGGACTCCAAAATGATCCGTCAGTATTCCAGAAGTAATATTGTAAAAACTAATCCGGAAAAGGTTAAGGCAATCCAAAGTGTATAATGCCTTCAAACTCTGAAAGAACTTTGCTCCTACAATTCTATTCCAGTAACTTTTATACTTGAAAACGTATTTTCCATCCAATTATCATAAAGTACGAGTATAAAAAACCTTCATTGCATTAAGTGATCAAGTAGGGCTATTCCATTCGAATGTGGCTGAAAACTTGCGATGCTTAAAGAATGAACAGTTGCATAGATCCTTCACGGAATTTTTGGAGACAGCTGTGAATGCTAATTTATTCCGCCACGTAAAAGAAACTAGTTATCTTCAAATACACTAAGAAAGTTGAAAAAAAAACAACAGTATGTATTGTACTTACTAAATCTGGCAGAAAAGTTCATAAGTAGCACATAAATCTTTAACATATGGGTATTCCCAACTTTTACTTTCTCTTTTAGATACAATACTTTATATCTGCTGGATTGGCTGGCAATAAACACTAGAATAATTAAAATACAAACCGGGACATTCAAAAATAATAAGTATATGAGAATCGTCTGTGAAGGAAGATTTACTAGCCTCCCATTCCTGTTGCTGGCTCTTTTATAAAGAAATATCCTTAATCAGATCTCGTATAAAACCCTAAAGCCAAAGATCATTAGACTTTCTAGGAAATGTGTGGAAGTGGATATTTGTTAACCCAAATAGTCATGACTTTTGACATAAATTCTTGAAGAAAAGGTAAATAATGTTCCAGAAAATAATTATGGGCAAGTTTTCATAAACAAATTTATTATATGTACAATATGTATATAAAATAAATGAAGTTGCGAATAAAAGAAAAAAAATTAAGGGGTAGGCCACTCTAGGATTTTCAAAAAATCTAATTTTTTATTGTTTTCAATGGTCCCTTAGGTTAAGATCCCAAAAGAATTTTTTAAGTTGGCCGCACCCATTTTCAACCAATTCACTTCTAATTTTAACTAGATCTTTAAAAAATATATTGTCTAAATAAGTACCAAAACCTATTGCGAAACAAATTTTAAGTTTATTAAAATTTTATTTACATGCAGTTGAAGTCATCAGCATATGGTATCAAATACTTCTAATAAAATTATGAATAAGAAACACTTTACAAGTAGCTTATGGAATAACAGTAACTGGTTTAACGTTAATATAAATAAGCAAATCCCATTGAATTTAAGTTAAAGACATAGATTCCTTAAACAGTAGACTTAAAAAAAAAGGCAATCTATATTCACAAAGTCTGCCACACAGGAGGCAGAGTGATGAATAATAATTTGCACATGCGTTATTGTTATCTAGTGTTACCACTGTGTTGTTTGATTAAAGGATATTGTTTCTTCGCTTGGTTTTGTAGGATGCTTTTGGTTTTTATGCTTTTAGAAAGCTGTTAAGAACATTGGCTGATCGATGAACGCGGTAACTTTTGGAACGGGGTGAATCTTTCATATGTGTCTTATCTCTGATATGGACATTAAAATAAATTGTGTTTTATAACATTTGTTTGCTTAGGGATGAAAATATCTACGGAAAATAAATAATAATGAGAAGAAAAATATATTTTACCGGTAAAACAGGAGGCACACCCACTAAAAGATATGCCTAGACCCAACGATCGTTACATGCCTACACGCTTTTAATGAAGGATTATCAACTGATCCCCATCACCATCTGGAAAAAGAAAGAGGCTCATAGTTACATTACATTGGAAGTCTGACAGGATTCGTTCAGGATGGACATTTCAGCAAAAGGGGGCGATTACCACGAGGATAAGAATGCGATAGTGTATGAAAAGTACTTTGAGAAAATCTTGACGCATCTTGAACCCAACTTCGTTATGGTAATGAGTAACGCTACTAATCATTAAAGGGAAAAAACAAGGGAAAAAACAAGGGAAAAAACAATTTTCACCAGAATAAAAGAAATCAATACGTGGCTTAGTAAAAATAACTTAGCTTCCCAAGAACGCATGGCTTAGCTGAATTACTGGATATTGTCAAACACCACAAAGGCAAATTTGATGACAATGATTCAGTTGGTAGCACATAAAGGAGACTATTGCTAGTCTACCACTGCATGATAAATCCTATAAAGTTGATATCGGCTCAAGGAAACGGATTCGAAGTAACCGAAAACCGGAATTTAAATTTGAAAGGCGTTAAAATATTGTCAATGAGACCATTTGAGAAAAGGGACAGTGAAAAACGGCTTAATTGTGTTCAGCATTGGCGAATTAAACGTTCAGCTTATGATGTGGGATCTAGATAGATCGAGAGATTAACAGAGACGATAAGGTGGTGAGAGCGACAAAAGCAGTGAATTTTCTTAAGACAAGTTTGCTTTTATTAAGTTATTATGTTTTTATTCTGTTTAATAAAACAAATTAAGTAAAAGAAATTGTATCATATACATATAATAAATTTTTATTTCTTAAAAAACAGATATCATCAAAATAGCTGAGGTTCAAAGAAAAGGCTGAATGAAAAATAATTGGATCATTCGAATGGACATTTATTTTTGTTATTATTACTAATCCAGTCAATTGTTATTTGTATATTTTGTAATTATTTGTTATCAATTTCAATCATTTATTTGTTGCTCACTGCACTTCAGTCATGTACTTGCTGTTATAAAATATCAGACGATTTTCCACCCATACATTTAAACTACAATAACGCATGTGCATCAGAGTCGATCGTACGATCTACGCACCTTCTACGATCTATGCACACTAACGCCAACAAAAAAATAATGCACGCATGATGTGCATATGTATATGTGCGTGGTGGTTCGTTATTATGATCTTTAATGTCCAATGTTCTCGTCCACATAGTTTTCAACCGCAGCCGACAATAGAAGACTATACCTACTATTAGTTTCAATAAAATTTATAACGTTCTGTACCAAGTGTTTCTTTTTCGATTCTGAGTTTCTTTCTTTCTTTTGTCTAATTCTTTTCGTCGTAGAATCAAAAACATTCTGGTCTTTCTAAGCCGAAATAAAAAACTGAACCGCTTGTTTTAAGTAAGCTCACTTCGAATTTACCAACTCACTCATTTGATGCTTCTTCATGGTCACATATAAAGAGGTCCCACTACCCCACTGTATTTCATTTGGTTGGGTAATTACCGGAGAACTGTTTGATACGACAATGCCGGAAAACATCCTATCTTTATTCCAGTCAATAGCTGACGTAGACATTTTACTTTGAAGTTTTTGGGAGTTAGAAGACGTCGAACCTCCTATGGATGACGAATCATCCATCAACGACCCGGTTGAGCAGCACTTTCAACAAACGTTCGCTCGCTCTCAGGATGGAAAATATTTTGTTTCATTGCCCTTCAAAATACTAGAAACTACCTTCGGAAATTCGTTTTTATCGGCGTAGATTCCATTGTAATCCTCAATTGTATCGGTTGAATCGTGATTTCATGAAAGAGTACGTAGAGCTTGGCCATACGGAACAGATTCCTTCCGATGAAACAGAGTCAATTCCAGGTAAATCATTCTATTTACCATATCACGCAGTGTTAAAACCGGACAGAAGCTCTACGAAACTATGCGTTGTCTTCGACGAGCCTGCTAAAGACTCAAACGGTCAATCCTTAAACAGTGCATTGTTGGTGGGTCCTCCTATCCAGCGGGATTTGTATGGCATGTGTCTGCGATTTCGACAGCATCGATATATTTTAACGGTCGATGTTTTAAAGATGTTTCGTCAAATTTGGGTGGACGACACACAAATTTTCAGCGTATTGTTTGGAGTGACAACCCTATAAAAAAAGTTGAACATTTTCGTACTATAACGTACGGTGCCGCGTACGCTCCGTTTTTGTCGGTTCGAATTCTGAAGCAGTTGGCAGTTAATTATAGAGCGCAATATCAGACAGCTTTCTCGAATCCTCTTAAATGATGTAAATGTTGATGATCTGATGAGAGGTTCAAACTCAATTGAAGATCTTATCGCTAAAAAATCGGAGCTTACCACTCTTTTGTCTATGACTAAACTTGAGTTCGAATTGTTGGCCTTGCTCTCTAGTATACCAAGGGATGAATACGAATACTCTATTTTCGACTCCGAGCGGTCGAACATGCTAGGCATGTTTTGGAATCCGATAGCTGACGAATACTCGTTTACAAGGTCAAAACACCCTCTTCCCTCATCGTCAACCAAACGTACCACCAGTATCACGAATTTTCGACCCTTTAGGATTGATAGCCCAATATTGTTCAAAATGTTTTTTCAAGAACTTTGCTTATCTGATTACAACCTTAGGTGGGTGCTAGCCTGACCTTCTAGCATAACGGTGGGACATTTACAGTTAGGAACTCCACCGCTTAGAACAACTTCCCATTCTAAGACATATATTCTTGAAAGAGGTGGAGTTACACGGCTTTTCGATTTCGTCGTCATTGGTTACTCTGCTGTCGTTTACAGACGCTGTAGAATGGAAGACGGAGCATGTAAACTCAATATAATTGCGGCTAAACTAAAGTTGCTCCTTTAAAACCAGTTTCGGTTCCGCGGTTGAAACTATGCGGAGCATTACTTTTGACTCGACTGTTAAATCTCATCAAGTCGTCAATTACTAATAAAATCTCTAAAACATTGGCGTGGTGTTATTCCGAGATCTTACTCACTGCTGCCATACTCGAAACGATTCCACGAAACTCATATCGCGTCGAAATCGAATCCTGCGGACTACGCTTAGAGGGGTGTAACTCCTTCCAATCTCGCAGGTCACAGCCTGTGGTGGAACGGCCCATTGTACACAACAACTACTTACATACATACTGGGGTATCTGAGACATTTGCGATAGTCCGACAGCGTTATTGGATTTTAGGTAGTCGGGATCTCATCCGGAAGATAGTCCACAACTGCAAGATCTGCTTTATGCAACGGAAGCAAACAAGCCAGTAACTGATGGGTGATTTACCGGCTCAGAGAAGTGAACCAACCCGCCTTTTCGCCAACACTGGGTGCGATTATGCTGGATCAATCATAACAAGGCTTTCTCGAGGTCATATTCCTCGGAAGCATACATTATACAATTCGTATGCTTTATCAACAAAGGCTGTTCATTTGGAGTTGGTGAGTGATCTCACTACTGACGCTTTCCTCGCTTAGGTTGCGTCGGTTTGTATCTCGTTGTGGTTTGTATTCCAATATCTGTAGCAATAATGGAACCAATTTGCAACGCGCTCGTCGTTGGCTAAATGATATGCATAAGTTACTTATGTCAGGGACCCACAATGAAATCATCGCTACATCGCTGGCCAGGAACTACATCGCATGGCATTTTATCCCACCATCTGCACCACATTTCGGCGGCTTATGAGAGGCTGGTGTGAAATCGGGTAACACCTACCCCGATTTGTTGGATCGTCCATTTTGATATTTGAAGAACTGTACATAGCACTCACTCAAATTGAATATATTTGGAATTCTCCTCCCTTTTGTTATGTGTCAGATGATGATTTAAATCCTTAAACCCCGCTCATTTCCTCCTAGGTGAACCTTATGTTGAGCACATCTTTAAATCGTTTACAACACTGGAATTACCTCCAAAACATGGTGCAAAGATTTTGGAAACGCTGAAGTTACGAGCATCTTACAACACTTCAGACATGGTCGAAGTGGGAGAAGACCAACTCTTGTTTAAAACCTAGCGACATAGTCATGTTAAAAGAACCGAATCTTCCTCCAACAAAGTGGCTTCTTGGGAAAATTGAAGCAGTAGTACCAGGAGCAGATGGACATGTTCCTGTAGCCACAATTAAGACGAGTTGAAGCTCGTTAGTACGCCCAATAACAAAATTAGCTGTTCTACCATGTTCCTGAAATCCACGTAATTTCATGGGGGCCAGGATGTTCAGGAATGGAAATAGATGTATTTATTTTTGTTATTACTGATTCCGCCAATTGTTATTTTCATATTTCGTTATCAATTTCAACCATTCATTTGTTACTCACCGTACTTCGGTCATGCACTTGCAGACGATTCGCCACAATTTAAATTAATGCATGTGCATCAGAATCGAGCGTACGCTGCACACCATCAGAATTCTATGCACACCAGCCCCAACAACATACGTATAATGCACGTATGATGTGCACACGTGTGTGTGCGTGGTGGTTCGTTGTTATGAAATCCACCTGGATTTCATCCGCAGGCGACAACAAGTGAGTATACTCTTGGTTTCAATAAAATTTATGAATCAAGTGTTTCTTTTTTGATTCTGAGCTTGTATCTTTCTTTTGTCTAAATCTTTTCGTCGTAGAATCAAAAACAGTGGTAGTTAGTAACACTTTAAAGCAGCTGGACTGTCAGTGCTGGCGCATATCTTGCCCCTCTACTGCTGTTCCTCACAATGTAGTTTATAGCTGTTGGACTGCACATGTCTTCTTTAAAAAGACAGACACGAATTTCCCTAACGAGTAGTTTCACGTTATCCTAACTAACTAGCGAATCCTAAATTGGTTATACATAGAGTAGTCGAATTCATATTCCCGCAGCAGCCGGAATTCCGATATCATTATATTGGCGTGTTCATGACATCAGCATCAACCTCAACAAGTTTCTGGTATGGGTTGTACAAAGCACCACATCTTTTCAAACGAAAGATTAAAGGTTCATCAGCGCATCAAGAGCAGAGACTGGCGCTCTAGGAAAAGTTTCCAGTCGATCTTTAGAGTCTGATAAAAGCAGCAGTGAAGATTTTGCGTAAAAGTTAATTTCACCAAATATTGTATCTTATAACATAAGACAGAATTGGCCCTGTTATATCCATGTAAACCCTAGTCGGTGACAAGTCCAAGTCTTGCTGAAAGCTTTTTGTTCCCATAATTCCGATAGTGGCCTGAAGGTAATACTCAGCTTGGTTGGAGGAACCATTTTTTAGTAATTTAAAAATATTGAGAATTTTTAGTGTAAGGATGGACGATTTGGGTGAAAACTTTAGTTGGTCAGAGTTGGTAGAATTAAGAGTGTAAAAAGCTAAATCTTTCTAAATATTTTTCCAAAATAGTCATTTGGGCGAAATATACTGTTTAATTACCGTAAGTGTAAAGTTTGAAAAATCCGTAAATTCCAAGGGAAAAATATGAAGAGCTTTTATCTTTGTGTAGTGGAATATCAATGTAGTGGAGTATCGGGGAAAAAAGGCACACCATATTTCAAAGTTCATTGAAATAAGAGCAATATTGTGTTTTTTTTGGTCATAATTAAATTAACAAATAACTTATGTTTTTTTTTATAAAAAAAAAAAAATATATAGTGAGATAAGTGATGATATGCAACTCAGATTTAGCTTAATTTTTACAATTTACTATAAGGTATTTGCAAAAGCTAGGAGAGTAGCAATACAATTATACTAAAGCGCCTTTAATTTTCAGTCGACCAACTCCAAATTTAAACATTTTTCTAGTGAAGTATGTAGAATTTTTTTGAATGATTAAAATTTAATGATTTTATGAACGATTTTCGACTGATTTTTTATAAATGAAAAGAAAAAAAAAATTTACTTCGGAAAGAATTAATTTTTGTAAAAATTAATATTTCAGAAATTCATACGTACTTCACTAGATTTTGTCATCTCCTTCAAAATACTTTTCGTTGCTTGTTCTAGATTGAAAATTACGATCTACAGGTGGTCCCCAGGCAGGTTAAGGAAAAAAATAATATGGTTTAAGGCTTACCTATATAAATATGTTGAAAAATAATATTGCAAAATATTGATTTATTTTTCTTAAACAAATTGGAGAAAATGAGCCTTCATTTCGTGTACATAAGATATTTTACTATTACCTCTTAATAAATTGATGTCGCACCAGCTCACTTTTGTCTCATTTAGTGTACAGTGAGAAGGTCCTGCTACTTTTTATTACCGACCCCGAATGACAAGATAGTGAGACTATATGCACTTTTTCTATTTTCGGTGTCAGGTGCCGTTCGAAAAAGGACTCTTTGACTTAAATTCATTTTTAATTTTGTTCATTGATTAATACAAAACGCTTAAAAATTAGCTTAACTGACCTATGAATCGTATTTTATATTACGCGCTGTAATCTTAAGCTTTCGACATAACATAATACTGTTTATGAATATTTAATTAATTTAAAAATAATTTACAAAAGTAATAGAAAACTACGAGTACCTTAATCGACTAACTTAACCAAACACACAACTGGTGGAAGAGGCTAGGAGTATGATATTCTTCTGCAAATATTGTGTTATCTTTGAATTTTTATAAATCATAAATCATAAGTTATCTGTTTAACTTTTTATTTGTAATTAGAAAATTCAACAGCAAAATACCAAACAATTTTGTTACTCGAAGTTATGGATAATCGTACTTAAAGGAAAATTAATCTAAAGGCGAATATCTGTTCGTCGAATTTTGCATTGTTATCCATAGTTATAGTTAGAACCACTATTTTGATCTATCAGTTAAAAAACACATAAATATTGAAATAGCAAAAAATCAAATTGCACTGATAAATGGCAGTCAAACCATAATCGCTGCGAAATAAAATAAGCCTGAACATTACATACTCGTATTTCCAGAAATAAATATTAAAACAATAAATTATACATTTTAGCTTTGCACTCCTCGACTATATGTACCAAAATTCACTATTTTGCATATTATTGTTCTTATAACTCTAGCGTAGAATGCTAGAAAGTGGGATCTATTGTTGAACTGTAGAGTATAAAGTACGAGTAGTACAAACAAAAGTGGATTTCACATATTTCGTTCGTTCCTTATCTGGAATGGGTCAACGACATCTTCGTTTAATCATTGCCCTTATTACAGCACAGTTTACACTATGGTTTTGTTGAAAATATCTATTTAATCGTATATTCATGCAATCTAAAAAGGTTTACCATTGTTGGAAATATTTGCAAAATATAAATTCTCAATTGGTAGCACATAAATCTTACGAATTTACAAAATATACTATAGTATACAAACGGGTATCATACATACTCGTGCATATAATCGTATGCATTCATAAATGTACACATCTAGGTAATTGATTAAAATCTTAATTACTCAATACAATTGAGGTCGGTAAACTCCTTTGAAGGGCTTTAGTTAATTGATTTTATTTTATCATCCCATCGATATTAATCAGAAATAATAAAATAACGCATACATTAGACATATTTTTATATTTATTTTCATTCGCGGGAATACCGAACAGAAATTCCACCATTAAGGCATGCAAAAAATTACAAATTAAAACGCCGGCTACTAAGATGTCAATAAATTACAATTATTATAGCGGTCGGTATTGGTATAAAAAGATCTTGATATAACCAAAACTCGAATCAAATTGGTTATCATTCCTCAAATAGTTTTTTGGTTTTGGAGCATTCAGCGAACATTGTTTTATTTATATCACTGCTCAATTTGGATGTATTTGTGGAAGCATAAATATTTTCGTCTGTATGTTGGTATACGCGTAGCATGAAAACAAATAAGACATAGAATGTACTCTTACAATTGTACAAATGCACGCATATTCATACATACTACTATGCCTATTTTCAGGGAGAAAAGGCAATTAAAGACAAATATGTGATTTTGCAACAAAATAACATACGAGTATGCATCAAAAAATCTCTAATTGTATAAAAATGTGTAAAAAGTAGTACAAATGTTATTATAGTTTACAAGTGTAAGCCATGCATAGTTTGAATTTTAGCTAACTATTAGTAGCATTTACAAATATGCATATATGAATAATACATATCTATATGAGTATACTTATAAAAACTATATAGCACTATATACGAAAAATTATTTGTTTAACACGGCGCCCTTTTTTATACAGAAATACATAATAGGTTATCTGCATCAATCTTACTACGCGATCACACTGAAGGTCCCTACTATAAATTTAGCAAGTTTTATTCACGTCAATATCATATAAAATAAAAACAGGTAGCTGCAAAAAAAAACACTTTCCATATGTTAAATCAATGATTACAACTTATACCAGGTGCCTATTTTTTCTAGTGTATGCATTTATGCTAACATAATATAAACTGAAATAAAAAGAACTGTATTATTTTATATATGGTATTTTTTGGATTGACTGGTTAACATATTATGTATGTTAAAAAAGTGAATTGCATTGAACATTTCAATGCCTTCAAGGCTGACCAATGTTAAATAAGAAGAAAAAATCAAGTTCGGAAACGACGGTTTTTTGTATATGTTATGTTACAGTATAAGTATGTATATTTGAATGTATGTGTCAATGTACTTAAAGGAAACTTCTCTTCTGACACTTAATTTGCGACAACGCACGTCTCTTAACATCATACATAACCCCATTTGCGTGTACATTATGACTATGGACTGAATGAGTGAGATCGCGATCATTTACGAATCGAATTTTAAACCAAATATCAAATCTTAAAAAAAAAAATAAAAATAAACGCGGTATCTTACCTGTAGTGATGTTATGCGCGTAAGACGTTATCTCGATAAAGATCAATGAACATTCGTGTGTTCAGGTATGATGGGGCACGACGTGTTGTAATGTATTTTAAATCGAATGTTGAACCTAAACTGGATACTTTTATCTTTTTATTCTTATACGAACTAAACACATTTCAGATTCGAATGGTTATCACTCATATAAAATGTTAGCTTCGTAAGTAGTTGTACAGCACATAAGTATGTATGGGTGTTACTCTTGTAGAGATTGATATTCGTGTGTATTTATAAATAAAATATATAGATACGTTGTGTGTGCGTAAGTGTATAATCGAATTGGCTAAAAAGAAGCAACGTATGATGTGAAAAAAAAAAAAAACTTTTTTAATTCATTTATGGGCTTTTCATAATTCTAAAATAAGAACAGGTAAATTAAATAACCAGAAAATATATAACTGCTTAAAAATATTTTGTAGCTTGAGGGTAACTCAATTTAAAAACCAAAACCCGAAAACGAAAACCGACCCACTTCACAGCCAACCGATTCAAATGACAGTCTAAAGATAACTAGCTGAAAAAGTATCGCTTCGAAAAGAAACTACCGACCGGAGAACATCGAGACCGAATCGACATGGGCGCACAAGCACGACGAAGAGTTTCATTTCCTTGGTTATCTTGAAAAGTTAATTCCAAAAATACCAAAATTTCCACATGGTTTTTCTTTTTTCACGTTCATTATATTTTTATACTATATGTATATTGTCACTATTGCATTTGATTTGTCGCATGCATATACTATACATATGTATGTATATACTCGTACATATCATACTGCTGCTGCGACTGTTTGTTCTTTTCATTGGTTTTGCTGTTGAATTTTGACAACAAATAACTCTGCTGTTAAATAAATTAGAAAAGAGAGTGTCACACTGATTATGAGTCATAGTACATATAGGCATGTGCCTACAAAAGAAGGTATATACAAACTCATTAAACTTCCAGTTTGATCTTAGTTTTTGCAAATAGAGAGTATACAACATTGCGCCTAAATTATCAGTTGGGCTACATTCAAATATGCTAACATAACTTAGGCAGTGTGACCAGAAGATTTCTAAAGTATATTTTATTTTTATGTACTCGTATTTTACGATGTAAGCATATAAACTTAAAAAACCTATTCGAAATAAAAATTATTTGTATGAATTACATTTGTTTAAAGAAAGTGTTTACCCTTTACCTGAATACGAGTATAATGTATGATATAATAAGGATTTTAAAGGTAATGTTAATGATTTTAAATTTTAAAATAATATAAGATCCAGGTAAGATCTACGTAAAATATTCCCTAGACTACACACGATTTTTTTTTATCTACTCTCAATGTAACATTTTTGTTTTTAAAGCTATTTGCGATGTTTTTCTGAGGCAGCTATAAAAAACCAAACAGGAAATATGTTCAACTGTGTTCGATAGCAGTGCATCCATAAGGCAAAAATATTTTCTTTAAATATTGTAATATCCGTTTGAATGTGAACGGCGTCATCTATATTTAAATAGAAGAATATTCCCATATTTGAATAGTAAAAGACTCAACCATTGGAGAATGAAAAATTCTAGTAAAATCGAAAGTTGTATGGAACGATGGATAGCACAGAAAGTTCTCGAAAGATGTCAGGGGAGTATAAATATCAGTGTCCCACAAGAAGTGCAAGTCAGTTATAAAGTGGAATTTGAAATGAATTACGAGTAGTGATAAAGTGGTTTAAGTAAAAGATAATGAAAAGTGATTGAGAAAAGCAATTGAATTGTAAAGTGTAATTGTATTGAATAAAGCAATTATATTGACAGCAATAAGTTCTATCATTTGTAACCGCACTGACATTTTTCAAAATTGTACAAGCTATGGTTTCTTCGGCGCGTGAAATTAAAAAAAAAATCGCCACTTTAATGTTGTGAACTGTACTCGTACGTCTTCTTTATTCGGTGGCTAATCGTAAAAACCTAAACTTACTCCTATTTTACAGTTATTTATACCATATCCAGTGCATTCACGTATATGAACTCTGGTTCCTTCGGAACATGACTTCATACGATAACTGTATGATTTCTGGATTGAAGTTCAAATGTTGGGAATCCGATTTGGAATATGCAATGAGCTCATGATCATACAGGTGCATGTTTTATGGGGATAAGCTTTTTGGGTGAACATACATGCACACTGCGACTAAAAGATATCATATTTATATTATTTTCCAAAAACACAGTTACCCAACAGATTTAAAACCCAGAGTGATTTATCGTTATCCTGAAAAAAACAACGGATATGTGGTGCAACAAAATGATAGCACAGTAGAATGAATTTGCATTCAGTTCACCAAGAGCGGGCCCTTATTTATTTTTTATAAGAAAATTATCTATGCGTACTTTTAAGAACTGAATATATATTTTTTTACTTAAAAATGAGTAAAGGAAAACGGCAAACAGTAGCGAAGGTTAAGCCGTTTTTCTTTACCCATTTTTAACCAAAAAAAATATGTATTCAAGTAGCTCTTATAATTCAAATTTTTATTTTTTGGGTTCAATTTTTATATGTACGATAGTAACATATAACGAAAAGTGTATGGTTAACTGGTCGACATCGGGCCCGATCGGTGTATTAGTATTTAAAATTTAGTAGTAATAGTAAACTATATAAATGTTGAAAGTTGTGGAAAATAGACAAACAAGAAATAAACAAAAATGGTCGAAAGGATGTAGCAAAATATTTTTTAAGTTTTAAAGTAATAATTTCCTCAGCCTCTTGTGAAAGAAAAGTGCAAGACAATGTGGCTGCATAAACCTAAGATAAGCCACTAATCATTTTTAATTTGTAGAGTGGCAAGTTTAGATGTTTCTGAGCATAACCGAATCGTGAATTCAAATGTTCCTCCATAAGAGACTTTTCTTAATGATCTTATCTAATAACATGGATCCTATTACATAAATGCTCACCGGAAAGAGATATGGCCCCAATGAAGAAGTGATCGCCGAAACTAAAGCGTATTTTGAAGGATTGGACAATTTGTTCGGATAGAAATGTTAGAGCGGCGCTGGCATGATTGTATCAGTCTAGGAGTTTGTGTTTTTATATGATAATCGATGATGATTAACCAGGGATGAAACACCTTTTATACATATAATTGATTTTGAATAAACACACAAGAAATTAATGAAAAGAAAAAATAACAAAAGCTTAAAATGTGCATTTGATTCAATTTTAAATAAGATTTAATGAAATATTTTGTGTTACGAGTAATCTTTATCAATATTTATTTTTTCTGCTCAGCTCGGAACGTTAAAATAAACGAGTAGTCTAACAATGCGAGTAGTTGTAAACCATGTATACTGGCGCAGAAGATTTTAGGTTTTTTGAAAACCGCAGTATATCATCTTTGCAAAAAAATGATCAGATGTGCAGGATGATTTTATAGCATATTATGTCTACCGGCCGCTTACAAAATTTCGCTAACTATCGACTTTTAACAAATTGTATTTCTACGTGAAGGACCAGTAGTTTAGATCACCGCACCAGATATGAGAATTGCATTTAAAATACTTCAATTAGAGCAGATAAAACCCAGATCACAAAGCTAAGGTATTAAAGGAAACCTTAACATTTTGCAATATTTTTGGAGATATAAGACTTTAAATGGTGATTACTTGATATATGTATTTTGAGGTGAGGAGGACTCGGAGATAACATCCCCCACGAGATAAAGAGGTTTTAAGCAAAGTCTTGCTTCTTTCAAATTTATGCGTATGTGGTAACAAATAGGGTACCGTTATAAGTACTTTAATTGTTTCGAAGTAAATCTTGGTAAAATTAATGTGTCCAAAGTTATTGAAGATCAAAAGTGATTTTTTTAAACTTAAAATTTAGACTTTGGGATAATTTTTTCCGAAAAATATCTTATTAACCCTATGGAACGTGTACCTAGTTTTTACAAACAGAGAAAAAAGGTCGTATCTCAAGTCAGTAGTTATCAAGATACGACCCAACTTATTCAAACTATAAAACTCAAAGATGGAGTATTCTTTTACAACACCCCTATAAAGTTAACTAATCAACTTTTTTCGAGTTAAATAAATTTTTTAATTTAATATTTTTTTTTAGAACACGTTAATTTTTTGATCACAAAAATGGGAAAAATTAACCACTTCGGGTAGGTAACGCCAATTTTTTCAAGTCAAAAAAAAAAAATATGGATCGCTTTTCTAAAAAAAAAAATTAAACAGATCTCTTACGAAATATACGAAATAATGTAACAACCATGCAAAATTGTTTACATAATCAGTTTGTAGTTTTTAACCGAGATTGCTTCTAAAGGAAGTTGTATTCAAGCTTGAGGCTTCTCACACCAAATCTGACCAATTTAACGTCATTACTTCAAATATTTATATACAAAAAATCATGTTAATTAACTCTAATTAGCATTATTATTATATTTGGAATTCGAGAAGCATCAAGAATAAACAACATGAATTTTTTAGTTTCTTAATTAATTATAATGTTGATATTGCACTTGTTTCGGAAAACTGGCTCAAATACGACCTTCCTTTCTTTCACCTAAATTACGTTTGTTATCGCTTAGACAGAGTACATAATAGTGGTGGCGTTGTTGCAAATGTTGTGAAAGAATGTAATGAACATACATAAAAAAAAAAAAAAAGTTAGTATCTTTTCGGTCTATTTCCCTGGAGGAAATAGAAACATTGAAGAATCGAATTACTTAAAGTGGGATCAGCATAAATTGTTTAGACTCAATCTCATAACAAGATAATTATCGGTGGTGATCTCAACTGTCGACATCAGTTATGGAATTGTTTTAGAGCAAATGGGGTAACATTTTATTAGATGTTACTGACTCCAACCCAAGTTTTTCCTAACTTTATCCACTTCTGTGCACTTATGTGCCCTCGTCTATTAACAGGAACCCCTCAGCCCTCGATTTTTATAATACTAACATCCCAAGTTACTCTTAATGCGTTAAGCTCAGACCATTAGTCTCACTGTTGGGATAAGAATATCCGCGCGGGATTCACGATGAAATAATGTTTAATTTAAAGCCACGATACTTTTTCTTCTTTACAAATCCTTTATTGTGAGTCTTACCACGTTGAGGATCAATTCGCAAGAGACACCTGGATGTCATTAACTGCTGGAATTAACAATTGGGTTTAATACTAATTTACTACTATAAATAAATACACTTTTCGACATGAACATTGCCGGCCGCCTTGCAGCATCGGCTGTAAAAGTTACAACTAACATTCATATGTATACAGATTTTTGTTTTTTAATGGGTGTATCAAACCTTAACTCATGTCAACTTTACCAATAAAGTGAGAAGCCACATATTAAATTATAAAGATACAATATTTTATGAATAATATTTTGTTTACATAAATATATATGTATACTATACAGGATGAGGTTTTTAAATTACTCGAAAAATACGCGATATCGCGAAAAATGTTTCAGACAAAAGTCACAAGGTTCTGAAGGGAACATAAGATGGTGACCACGAATTTGACCTTGAGACCCATTTTCAAGGTCAAACGAAGGTCACTTTTGATTTTTCAAATGATAATTCCTGATTTTCATTGCTCAGTCGTATTGCTCGTAGGCTTGCCATTTGTGCGTTTAGCATAACCCAGAAACAACGACGTGGACGTAGCAGTATTTTGTTTCCTTCGGGGTGATTAATTAGAGTGGGTCCCCTTGCCTCCCACTGTTGAATCATTGAATTCTTCCCATTTCGACGTTTATTTCCCGAGACTATTTCAACAAATGCTCAAAAATGTGACCATTCACTTCAATACACTTGTCTATCCGCAAGCACAGAAAATAAGTATATATAAGTATCAAATGTAAACAAAGTCGAAAGACATAGATGTAAGAGTTTAGAGTAGCTTAGAGTACCTGTGTGGGGCCAGTAAGTTAGTGTAAGATTGTTAAGTAATTTTAAGCTAGCTAGAATTAATGATTTAGAAAATAAAACGCATTTAAAACTAAACTAAAAAAACTTGTCTATCCGCGCTCTAAATGAACCGATTGACCGTACCGTGATTGGTACTCATCAGAGAATAACACCTTGGCGAAGAAAAAGGGGTCTCGTTCAATTTGCTGAAGTGCCCATTGACAAAAGGAAACCCGGTTGCGAAAATCCTCACTAGAAAGTTCTTGATGCATTGAAACATGATAAGGATAGTATTTATGCCGATGTAATATCTTACAGACAGTCGTTTGAGAAATTCCTGATTCACGACTTATTTGACGAGTGCTAATGTGAGGATCGTGTGCAACGGCAGCTAACACTGCTATTTCATTGTCCTCAACAGCCACCCTATCTGGCCGATTGCTTTTCTTTGGTTGCACACTTCCTTCACCAGTGAATGGTTGGATGACCCGATAAAAGGAAGCGCGCGATCGTATCTGGTCTGGGAAACGTTGGGCGTAAAGAGCAACAGCACCATCGATGTGCCTTCCACTTTCTCCATAAATCAATATCATTTCAATTTTCTCTTGAATTGAAATAGCCTGCATTATAAATCTGGAAAACGTTAATAATAATAGTCAGTTTCACATCATACACTCTCAGATAAGTTTAGGACAATTTGTCTCTATCTGAAATTTCTTTGAATTTTAACTTCACTCGAGGCAATAATGACTTCCTCAAAACCTCGACCTTCTAACACCCTAACAACGTTGGAAACCGATTAGTGATTTAGGCGTACCAGTGCAGTGGTATCTAGCACCGAATGAATAAGACCTTTGAGACAAAGTCGTGTGCCCCATTGAGAAATACGACTGAGCAATGAAAATCAGGAATTATCATTTGAAAAATCAAAAGCGACCTTCGTTTGACCTTCAAAATGGGTCTCAAGGTCAAACTCGTGGTCACCATCTTATTTCCCCTTCAGAACCTTGTGACTTTTGTCTGAAACATTTTTCGCGATATCGCGTATTTTTCGAGTAATTACTATGTCTCAAGTTAAAAAACTCACCCTGTATACTAGCGAGTAATAATTCAAAGCTCAGTGCAAGACAAGTAATTACTATATGCGAAATAAATTTGTAATTAAAATCTACAATGGAAAGTTGGATAGTATACTATGACGGAGTAAGAACACATAGTTTGGTAATTGGACCTGTTATAACTTCATTTTGAGTTTTAATATCCACAACGCGAACTCGACTGTCGGATCCCGGAAGCGTTCTTATAACGCGACCTAAACGCCATTCATTTGGGGAGAAATTATCTTCCTTAATAACAACGAGATCATTTAGAGGAAGGTTTCGAATTGGGAATTTCCATTTATATCTCTTGTTTAATTCTTGTAAATATTCGTCCTTCCATCGACGACAAAATTGGTAATGCAAAATTTTTACTTTTTCCCAACTTTTAATGAAGCTAAGGGAACTTTCGTTACCTACTGGTTCAATGAACGAGAGCAAAGGTCCTCCTCGAAGAAAATCATCTTGGGTCAAAGGAGGAATGTCGGAAACATTTTCGGAGATGGAAGATATAGGTCTGGAGTTAAGACATGCTTCGATTTTTGCAAGAAGGGTCGACAACTCCTCGAAAGTCAGTTTATTGGAACCCGCTACTTTTCGAAAGTGAGTCTTAAAGCTTTTAACTCCAGCCTTCCATAATCTACCCATATGTGGGCCTCCAGGTGGAATGAATTTCCACTCAAGGTTGTGGTCCCGGTATTTTTGGGAAGCTTCTGTGGATAGCTTTGAAGCAGATAATACTTCTTGGTAATTATATATTCTTTGCTTGTCTCTACGGGCGCACCAACGAAGCGAATGACACACAAAGTATGGCTGGCTGTGTGTGTCTGCGAGAACAAATAAAACTTCTCTCGAAAACCCAAAAGCTCTGAGAGCGGGTCGTGATACTAGAACCCGCCATACAAAAATTTTCAGAGCAAAAATTTGTATGAGATGCGTCTTCTTGGTAATTATATATTCTTTGCTAGCACCTACCAAATTAGTGCCGTTATAAGAAAATATAGTTTTAGGTAAACTGCGTCTTGAATAAATCGACTTAAGTCAGGTAAGATAGTGTGAGAGGTCAGGTCACTCGTTGCTTCTAAATGAATTACCTTAGTAGCAAAGCACATGAAGACGCAGACATAACCTTTTGTTAACCGACAATTTCGACATGAAAAACTTATAACGATAAATGGGCCGGTAAAATCTAAGTCAGTTGTGGTAAACGGTAATGAGATTTGAGTTCTCTCTAGCGGAAGTTTGCAGTTTCCTTTTGTTTATAACATAAACCTTATAGGAATTGATACATTTTTTCCCCAAATTCTTAACCTTTGGTATCCAAAATTCTGTCCTTATTAACCGAACTACCAATTGATTGCCACGATGAAGTGAAACATCATGGATGAACCCTATAATGAATAATAGGATACTTTTCGTTAAAGGAAAGAGTTGAAGATGTAAGTCTGCCATTAGATCGCAAAATTTGATTTTCATCCATTATTGGATTAAGGTTTGCAATAAGACTTTTTTTATGATAGCGGCATTTCTCAGCAAACTATTATATTCATTTTCATAATGGAACGACTGAGTCAGACGGATGATCCGAATTTTAGTATTCGAAACTTCATCAGGAGTAAGTTCTTTCGACGTATAAGAAAAAGTGTCTTTGAAATGGGGATTCGTTTGTCGAAGGAAGCGAACCATAAATGCATGGAATGATTTAGGCCACGAGGAAAATCTTTCCACTATCAACCCCACGTTTGGTTTTAATGTGGCAAAATTTGACTTGATTGGCCTTAATTCGAGATCACTATTGTCGACTGTTTGAAAAATGGGCTGTGGCCATGATGATTGGTCTTCACCTAGCCAAAGTGGATCGTACCACAATAAACTATTCGTCTTCAATTCTAGGGGTGTAAGTCCACGGGTGGCTAGGTCGGTGGGATTGTCGGCTGAGCGAACGAGGCTCCATTTTGCATTTAATACATTGGATTGGATTTGAGGCACATGATTACCAATGAAACGTTTCCATGTACACGGTGGTTTACTCAGCCATATCAGGACGATGGAGCAGTTTGTCCATAAAAAAGTTCATGGTCAGGATACTTAAGCTGAGTAATAATTTTTTGGTACAAAGAAGAAAGCAAAACAGCACCACAAAGTTAAAGTCGTGGCAAGGCAAACCGTTTTACTAGAGCAATTTTCCTTTTGGCACGTAATAAGTGACAAGACCTACTGCTGCCACTATGTTGAATGCGCAAGTAAAACGTTGACGCATAAGCTTTCTCAGAGGCATCAGAAAATCCGTGAATCTGAATTTAATGACTTGGACTGTATTCATTATAACCTATGTTAGGAAGAGCTGCAAAGAAGACTTTCCAGCGGTGACACGTAAGAGGCACAAGATGATAATTTTTGCAGAAATATGTAATTACAGGAGCTAACCATCCAGCAGGGTCAAACAGTTTTGAAGTAATTGAAAGAACTCGTTTCGTTAGAAGATTATCTTCTTTAGGAATTTTAAAGAAGAAGTGGAATGAATCACTCTTCGCGTTCCATTGGATTCCAAGGGTTTTAGAGATACTTTTATCATCTAACTGGAGAAAGTCCTGATTGTAATGATGCAGTTCCGAAGAGTTCGAGAGCCATTTTCTTAAAGCCTGCTGAACTCAAAGCCTGAGACAATTCGGATTGTGCTTGTAAAGCATTGGGCACATCATGAGCCCCGCCAAGGCCGTCATCAACGGAAAATTCCTCTTTCAAGATGGAAGAAGCAAGTGGGTACGTGCTTTGTATGTCATCGTCTAGCTGTCTTAATGTACGTAGCGCGAGATATGTTGCACAATTGACACCAAATGTAAGTGTTTTTAGCTCATAATTTACAAGACTGTGATCTGGCGATTTACGAAAAACGAGGGTTGAGTTGATATTTGCAATTTTCAGGATAGACATGTATCTGGCGATACATTTTCTCGATGTCTGCACTGAAAACGTAGCGATAAAATCTCCATTTTAAAACAAGGGTTGTTAAATCAGTTTGTAAAAACGGACCTGGGTATAAAAGGTCATTAAGGCTGACTCCTTTATTCGATGGATTAGAGGCATTAAAACAACCCGAAGTCTCGTAGTAGTGCTATCTGGTTTTTATGACTGAAGAATGTGGTAGGTAATAAGTGGAGATGTTATGATCCTTGAAATTTTCATTTGGAGAAAGTTTCTCCATATGCCCTAAAGTAAGTTATTCTTCAAGAACCTGATTATATCTTAAGTGAAATTTTGGATTTTTCAGCAAAGTTTTTTCCATTTTTAAGAATTGATTCCGAGTGATATCTCTTGAGTGCGCAAGAGATTTTATAGGATTTTTAAATGGAAGATGTACTTCATATCGACCACAAGAATTCCTGGTAGTTGTTTGGGATTTCAACTGCTCGCATATCAGCTCTTCTTCGCAACCAAGCTTTCATTAGGAAGCTCTTCGATTTCCCAAAACTCTGCTATTTGTTGATCGGTAGAAACTTCGTTGAAGTGTGATAAGGTGGTTGATAAACAATTAGAACTCTCGTTTGAAAGGGGGCCTGAAAGTATCCATCCAAATATGGTATTTTGAGCGACAAGGGAACCAAAAATATTTTGTTCAATGCCTCCCTTAATAAGGGAACACCTATGACGATATCTATTTTAGAAATCTCATAAAAATAGGGATCAGCTAACTTTAGATTTGGTGCGTTCGAGATTTCCTCTGGAAGAACTAAGGACGACGGCAAATCACCAGTTAGTCGCTTTAGCACTATAGCGTTTGCTACTATCGTGAAAGATGGAACGCATTTGGATCCAAAGCACAAAGAACACTCATGCTTGATATACGCGCTTGTATCTGCCTTACCGGATGGTTTAATTTCCGCCAAATATCTTCGGATAGTAGATAACTGAATTTGCAATAGTTGTAACACCTGAACTGTTGAGTTGGATCCGTCGTTTTGGAAGGTGTAAAATGCAAAAGAGTGTAGTGTTTCTTCTTGCACTACTTGCAAGTGTGAACACTTTTACAATCCTTTTCTAGGTGATTAGAGGCTAGACAATTTTTACAAAAACTTGGGGCACTCACTTTCGAAATCCTATCAGGAATACTCACGTCTAGAAATTTTGAACATTGCCGAAGTGGATAAGTACCTTTGCGAAGTTTGCAACTAAAATTAGAAACTTTTCTGAGAAAGGATTTATGATTTTGTTTCGAGTGTAATTGAGAACTCTGGCCTTTATTCGGTTGATTCTTTGTTCGGACGGAACATTTGAGACCGGAAACGGTTTCAAGGACTCTGTATCGGCTTGTTAAAAATATATCCATTTCTTCCCATTTTGGGCGATCGCGCGGACATTTTATGGATTGCTCCCACAGCAACGTTTTTTCCGGTAAACGATTTGAACAGAGGTAAACCAGAATAGGATCCTATGATTCAGTAGAAATCTGATGAGCCGTAAGTATTGACATACAATCACTGATAGCTCTTTGAATGCCCTTGATGCTTTTGCCAGACTCGAAAGTTATTATTGGCAAGTTGAAAACATTTTTTAGTTGATTTTTTACCAAAATCCTTTTATTTTCATACTGGTCTAAAAGTGCTTTCCAGGCTATTTAGAAATTATCAGCAGTAAGTGGAAATTTTGAAACTATGTTATAAGCTTCGGACTTTGTTTTCAAACGTAGGTGAAATAGTTTTTGCAGGGAACACAACTTTGGGTGCTTGACGTAAACAGCGGTGAACATATCTCGGAACGACGGCCAAGTTAAATAGTTACCATAAAAGATTTTCGTGTCACAGTGAGGAAGTTTTATGGACTCCATATTATTTAAAGAGCCACTTGAACTTTTCATCTTCCCTAATAAGATTCAATTTATTTGTCAAATAAATTATTTCACTTATTAATTAATTAATGACGCATCTCTGCATATACTTAGATTTCACTGCATCAACATTATCTGCTAGAGTATTCTTTAGACACGACGCATAGCATGATTTAATATTGGACCACAATGCCTTTAATTATATTCTGGAAGCCTTCAGAAATGTTGGCGATTTATCCACAATAGGAACTTCTTGAAAAGTCGAGTGAAACTGAATCAGCTGGTCAGCAGCAGCAATATAGTCATCTAGCGCAGTCATATTAATAATAAACCTACCCCAAACACTAGAAAGGCGAGGCGCGTAAACCAATATAAAAAAATAAATAATACGCACTCGTATCAAGAGTGCTTTGACTAACTCTAATCGATAGTGGTTATATCAAACTTTCTCAATGTTTTCACGAAACAGTGATTAATGTTTTGTTTTTTCTTTTAATAAATACATATGAGATTGCACTGAACTTAAGAATATGCACGCACCTGATTAATTGGTTTGCCTCCGTCGCTTGGTATGTCGTTCCTGATGATTTATCAGCGTGATCTTCTATCAATTGTATACTGGTTGATATGTTGACAGTACAACGAGACGATTGATGACTGATGTGAAGTATTGGAGTTATGATTGAAGTTCTTTTGCTGCTCGGGTCAGCGTATAGATATGTCGGTGAGGCAAGAGATGAAGATCTTAATTTGCCTGTAATGATGACGATGGTGATGAAGACGACGATGATGGTGTTGATGACGATGCTAGTGATGATGACGATGATGGTGATGATGACGATAATGGTGATGATGACTGTCTCTTATTCTTACCGTGGTATGACGAGATGCGCGGACCTCGTGCTGTACAAGATTTAGGAATCTTGCGGCGAAGAAAGGAATAGTGATACTGTGACTTTTTTTTTTTTTTGCGAAATGTAATTATTTGCAGATAAACACGATTGGTAAAAGTTTTTTTTTTGTATAAAAAATCCGGCTCGAAGGATCAAATGTTGGGATAAGAATATCTCCGCAGGATTCACGACGAAATAATGTTTCATTTAAAACCACAATACTTTTTCTTCTTTACAAATTGTGCGTCTTACCGCGTTGGGGATCAATTCACAAGAGAACGAAACCGAAAAAACGGGAAAGGTACAAAAATGCGCAATTGGTTTCGAATTAGTACAATGTTCTAAAGCTACAGAGACACCTAGATGTCATTAACTGCTGGAATTAACAATTAGGTTTAATACTAATTTACTACTAATAATTAAATACACTTTTCGACATGAACACTCACTGTGAACAATAAAACATCGGTCAAACGTATCAATTTATACAACAACTATTCCGCCGCCAACTGAAATTGTTTTAAATCATATATGAACAGAAACTTGGGTCTAGGCGATACTAGCCTAAATTCTATAGCCTGCAGCGAGCACATTGATATTTTATGTTAATAATAGAACGGCCGATCTTGCGATATCTAAACCCACAACTGTTGTCCATAAGGCACCCCTTCCTGAATTAGGTTACGAAACTCTGAAAGAAGAAAATGGCTTCGTTATAGAACCGATTACTTTCTATATAATGTTAAACTCTTAAATATTACCATTAAGGATGGAATCGCAACCTTGAGGAACAAGTCTTGGAATAACCATCTTTCCGCTCTTGACAAAGCAGGCAAAATGTTCTGGGAAATTTCAAAAATTATAGAAAAGAGAGACTCCAGTATCCCACCGCTTAAAACAAACGATAAGCTGTTTATTTCCACAGTGGAGAAATCTAACCTTCTGCGAATACGCTTAGTAAAAACCACATCATATCTATACATCTAAGCGACGAAAATACTGAGACTGAAGTTTCTAACACTATTCAGGAATTATCTCAATCATCAGCTGAAAGTTCTTACGTAACTAATACTACAAAAGTTAAAGAATTGATCAAAACAGTCTGCTGGTCTTGAAAATATTAACAATAAATTAATATTTATTTAATGCTGCAATTTTTTTTTTCTTTATTTCTTGGCAATGTGAAGTATATGTAGATATAAATAATATACAAATAGTGTAAATAACTTATTTGTTTAAGGAATAGCTTTGTACAATCTATTGCTCTAAGGCAGTGGCGAAAGTACTATACACATCAATTTGTATTTCAATTTGTACAATAAAAATTAAAAAAAGAAAATATTGATGGGGAACTACGGGATAGTTGTAATCCAATGAAAAGACAAATAATTACGATAATGAAAAAAAAAGTGAATCTATTACATTATGTTCCAAAGAGAAAAGCCATTTTTTTATATTATTTAAAAATACAATTTAACTTTTATTTTTAATACTTGTCTCGGGAACTGTTATTTCCCATCGCAAAACCCGGCAAACTGAAGAATAATCCTGAGAGTTCCAGACCTAAAAGTCTTCTTAGCCGTCTGAGTGAGCTTTTAGAAAAAATTATTAAGGAAAAAATTTATCTTTTCGTTGAAGTCAATAATATCCTACCTTACTTACAGTTCGGTTTTCCTAGTGGTCACAGCACAATCCGCCAAGTTTTGTGCATTAAAAACCACATAGCTAATAAATTCATCGACAAGAAGTCAAGGAGATTGGTTCTTTTAGACATCGAAAAAGTCTTTGATACGGTTTGGCGCGATGACTTGAGTTATAAACCTCTCAAACTTAAGCTACCCTTACCGCTTATAAAAATTATTCAGAGCTGTTTTTGTTCGAGAATATATAATATAGTATGTTGTTAGTATAGGAACTGATTAATCCTCCACTTATCAAATCCATTATGGCGTGCCTCAAGGCTCGGCTTGGACCCACATTATTTAATTTGTATGTCTCAGATTTACCCTATCTTGGTGAAAATATTCATGTAGCTATGTTTGCCGATGACACTGATATGTATTGGCAACTCCTTACTTTCAGTATATACTGTTTACTATAAGTTATCATAGGTTAGTACGTAAGAACATTGTATTGTATCTTAAGACATTTAGTCTTAAGATAAACTCCAAGCGTTTCATTTGGTCTCTCTCAAACGTAGCAATTTTGTTATACGTTTCGGTACTCATCGATGATCGAGTGCAAAGTGGAAGCTGAAGAACATTATTGCAGTAAAGAAGAAGACTCGGTACAGTCTGCAAAACTGGCTAATTTCATCGGTCGTAAAGAGTACTTTAATATTGGTGATGACTTTGATACATATGTTATATTGAGTGTATGCAACTTTTATTAAATCTCAATAAAATTGAAAAGTGTGCTCACAAAGTAGCGTTTTTGCTTGGAGTGTGCAGCCCCGATTTGTATAAAGTGGCGAAAAATCTAACATTTCCTAAAATGGCCGAGACTCTTACATTTGAAAAGCTAGTGAAGATGTTAAAAACACATTTTTCACCAAAACGGAATGTGATAGCGGAGCGATACAAATTTTTAACACGAGACCAAAATGCGAATGAATAGCTGGCAGATTACATGGTAACTATCAAAAGTTTAGCGGACACCTGTTCCTATAAAGAATTTTTGGATGAAGCGCTCAAAGATGGTTTTTTAATGGGAATTCGGAACATGAAAAGCGTTCAGCACCAGACATATTTGACAAGTATTGTGAGGTTGCCTTGAATATGGAGATGATGCAACAGGAATTAAACAAGATGAGCGGGGGGAGTGAACAACAAATGATCAACAGATCACATATGATACGAGGCAGATCGCAGACGGGGAGCAATCCAGCGGATAGTACGAGCAGGGATGGAGGCAAACAGAGTTCAACAGGAAGATTTAAAAATAACAGCGGGTATGAAAGTAAAAACTATCAATGTTACTGTTGCAAAGATTGGGACCATTTGGCTAAAAATTGTTATAAAAAAAGAATCAATTGATAATAATTTTGTAAAGAAAAATCCATCAAATAATAATCGTAATTTTAAAAGTAAAAATAAAAATATTAAAAGTATTGAAGTTAATGAAGGAATGGCAAGTGAATATGATTCCGATAATTATAATTGTATAAATAATATGTTTAATACTATTGTAAATTCTACTACTAATTGTAAACACGTGTCTAGAAATTCTCCTGCTGTAAATTGGTTGAGATTAATTAATAATCCCTTGCATATTGAACTGTCTTGTGAGATAAGCTTCTTCAATTTGAAATTGATACTGGTGCATGTAATACAATAATTCACAACAGCATGTACGTGAAAATGTTTGCACATAAACCATACCAAAATGCGAATCAAAATTTGCATGCAATATCAGTTGGCACAGTTTATTTTGGTTAGGTATATTTTGTTAGAGGTGAAGCATCCGCGACGAAAGGAGTATTGTATATTAGAGATTGTTGTTTTAGGGGGTGAAAGACTCTGACTGGACAGGTTATTTATAGGTAGAGAGAAGGATTTAAAATTGGGAGCTTGGTAAACGCAGAGCAATCTGTAAGAAATATTTTACATAAATTTAGCTCGGTGTTTTCAATTAGACCGAATGGAATTCACGAATTTAAAACTAGAATTTTGTTAGAAGAGAACGCTACGCCCATATTTTGCAAACCTTATTCGGTTCCCTTTGGTTTACGTGAAGCGGTGGAGCAAGAATTAGATCGTTTAGTGAATGAAAAAATGTTGTACCCAGTGAGATACAGCACGTGGGCATCGCCTATCGTGGTTGTAGAAGAACCGAAAGGCGGAATAAGGTTATGTGTTGATTGCAAGGTGTCAGTGAACAAATTTGTTAAGACGGATCACTATCCGCTGCCACGTGTTGATGACATTTTTGCGAGCCTGTCAGGTTCTACATGTTTCTGTGTTTTAGATTTGAAGGGTGCTTATGAGCAACTAGAGGTGGCAGAGAAATGTCAAGAGCTATTAACGATCAACACACATAAAGGGCTATTTCGATTTAGGCAATTAATTTTCGGTATTAAATGTGTACCCGCAATTTTTCAAGCCACAATGGATGAGATACTGAAAGGTATTGTATTAAAAGAGTCCAATGCTATTTGAATGATATTCTGGTTGGGGGACGTGACGAAGCGGATTATAGAAGGAAAATAGAGATCGTTTTGATGCGATTGGATAGAAAGTATTGATTATCTGGGACATGTGATTACAAAAGAGGGTATAAAACCTAGCGATGCTAAAGTTGAAGTGATTTTAAAGGCTTCTGCCCCTCAAAATTTGGATCGTTTTTAGGGTTGATTATTTATTACTCACGGTTTACCCCTAATTTATCAGCCGAACTTTGTGACTTATATGTTTTAACTAAAAAAGCATGTTCAATTTGAGTGGCCAGACTCTTGTAATGAGGTGTTTAATAAATGCAAAAAATTATTACTCGATAACTTAAAGAACTTCTTAGTTCAACTAAAGCCTCACCGTCAGTAGCAACAGGAATTTGTAGATGGGTGATATTCTTATCGCTGTATCAATATACTCTGCACAAATGGGAGATGCTTTCACAATTGCCATTACCAGAGTCGGTGGGTGGCCGTGGCTCAAGTGGTAGTGGACTGACTTCCAAATCGGAAGGTTCGCTGTTCGAATCCCAGCCTCCCTCGAAAGACAAATCATCCATTTTTTTAGTTAACGAAAATCAAGTAAGACGAGTAGTTGACCAGAAATCAACATCAAGCCAACTTCCACAACAATTTAGTCTCCCCATTAAATGTTGGATGCCACCCATGGAGCGAAATAACCACTGAGCCCAACATCTTTCTTTCTATCTCTATCCCATTTTCCAAAAAACTTAACACATGCTGAGGCATTATAAGTGTATTCATAACCACTTGAGTGTTAAGTTCTTTAAAAAAAAAAAAAAAAATTGGCCGGGTCTACCCCGGACAACTTTATTAAGCTTATTAACAAGCTAAAATACGAGCACTAATACGAAGAGAAATAGTGAGGGATATTATGCATAATATGAATGCAAATGGTTGGAAGAAAAATTCGCTATTACATTTGAAATCATATTTTGAAATTCGATATTATTTGAATTTTGAAAACGAATGCCTATATTATAAAGATAGAATTCTTATCCCACGAACCTTAGTTCCAAGAATTTTGGAAGTACTACACAATACTTATATAAGAATGGTTCGCATGAAGATTTTAGTAAGAAACTATTTTTGGTGGAATGGCATTTAAAAAGATATAGAAGATTATGTTGTTGGTTATAAAATTTGTGCTAGGTCAAATAACAAATCTTGTTCAACGGGTTTAAAGGCCTGGCAAAAGTTTTCTCATTTTTTTGAGAGAATACATTTGGTTTTTTTTTTTCTTCAAAAATAGTAATTTTCTGATTTTAGTAGATAGTTTTTCGAGATGGGTGGCCGCAAAAGTGATGAAAATTACAAATGCAGACAGTCTTATTATTACTTTGAGAGGCATACTTTCCTATTTTGGACTACTAAAAACCATTGTGTCCGATAATGGATCAGCATTCAACTCCGAAGAATTCCTATCCTTTTGCAATATGAATGACAAATTGTACGAAAAGTCCTGCCTATTATCCACAGTTGAATGGACTTGGGGAAAAGGCAGTTCAAACCGTCAAAATGGGGTTAAAGAAAATCTTTGGCGATAGTAGCCTGGATAAAACCTTGCCTATGCCAACTCTATTATATCGTTTTTTGTTAAAGTTTCGCACAACGCAGAAATTCAGCAGAAAGTCAAAGCAGAATAATGTTCAAAAAGGAGGACTAGGTTTGGTACAAATTAAAGGCAGGTCTAAGCTATAAGTGGCTTACTGGAGTAGTTATCAAACAGCTTGAAAATATCATGTACCTAGTAAATGTGGAAAGCTACAAAAGATCTGCCCACATAAATCAATTACGGAAAAATAAGTGTAAGACGCTACAATTTTCACGATGTACTTTAAAACGAAATAAAAAAGTAGCTTTTGATTTTAATACAATATGTAGTATTCAAGAAAAGGATAAGATCTGTAGATGATATAATATATTTTGGACCACGTAGATCCGATAGATTAAAAGATAAGAGAAACCAAATAAAAATATTTAAGTAAATGTGAAGTAAAAATTAAACCAACATATATTGTACAATCGTAATGAATTAAATATTACTTAAAGGAAAATATAAAACAATGTAAATACAATACATGGCAATAGATATATATTATTTAAATTAGAAAGTATCCAAAGTTGGGGTGTTTACTATAAGTTAACATAGGTTAGTACGTAAGAACTTTGAAATAAACATTTAGTCTTAAGATAAACTCCAAGCGTTTCATTTGGTCTCTCTCAAACATAGCAGAACGGCCATTTTTCCTTCGGGTGCTTTATTTATTAACATCTACAACTGTCTGCAAGCAGTTCTTGATAAACTATTAGTATATTTGGGAAATAAAAGTAAATTGTAATAAAATGCAAGCTGTCTGGTTTTCAAGATGTTGGAAAGTCTGCTACTTACCTAATGGCATTAAACTCAGTATATTTTCTGTTGATATTATTGGCCGGAAGGCTGTAGGTATTATTCTACACAAAAAAAAACTTATCTTCCAAAAACACATCACTACTACAATTGAAAAAATCAACAAAGTTGTTAGAGTTCTCTGTCCATTAGTGTGTAGAAAGTCAAAGCTTAGCATCGAAAATAAAATTATAATTTTTAAAACATTTTTTCAATCTATCCTCCTGTATAGCGCCCCTGTATGGTGTAATTGTGCTTGCTCACACAAAATAAAATTACAAAGATGTCAAAATAAAATTCTGAAAATGATGCTCAATTTGCCATGGCATTATGCCACACAGGAAGTTCATGAAAATGACAAAGTTAATAGATGGTATTGTTAATTGCTCTATTTCAGACAATGTTCTCGTTTCCCGTTTTGCGTTATCCTAGATATACTAACTACTCTGTTTATGAAAATCTATCGTTAATCTATTACATTAAAATAACCTGAAGCAAATACAATATTAATCTTAAGTTTCAAATAAGGGTTTTTCTTTGTAGTTTTCCTTTAACGATTTAATATTTATTAAAATTGTACTATTTTCATTATATAGCTTTAAGATTATAGTTGTTGTTGTCCTAAATCACTAAAAAACTAGTTGCAAATTCTTAAATTGAAATTGTATTGGAATATCTACTATAATAAAAATTGAATTGGATTGGTATTTAATTCATAATATCCTCGAAGATGGACTTTTCAACACAAAAATATGCAGACATGGGTTATGTCTGTAATTTCTGCAATGGTAGGATTGCAGAACATTTATTGGAATATTTTTCAGGTTGAGGAAGACTGGAACAACATCGAAATCGTCGAGAGACTCACATCGGGCTTTAATAGAAGGCGAAGTTTTTTATTCGTTTGAAAGGGTTATCGATGCCATTATCTATGGAATATTAAATCGCTCAAATGTGCGCCGTGGCATCTGAAATGTCCAATTTTCCATGACTGGTATGGGTTATGTGGCTTTGAAGGCCGCTGTGGCTTGTGGCTTAATCGCATAGACCTGCGACTCCAGAAAACCCCACAAAAAAAGTTTAACGGGGTCAAATCGCACGATCTCGGTGGCCAGTTGACATCACCTCCACATGAGATTGCAATGGCCTCAAATCGCTCGTGTGTGACACGTAGCGTAGTCTTGTTGAAATCGCACATCGCTGGTGTCCATATCATCCAATTCAGGCCAAAAGAATTTGGTAATCATCGACCTATAGTGCTCGCCGTTGACCGTGATGGCCTGGCCAACGTCGTTCTCAAAGAAATATGGACCGATGACGCCGCCAGCTCAAAATCCACACCAAACAGTGACTTTTTCGGGATTGGCATCGTCCCAAATTCGACAATTTTGTTTTTTGACGTACCCATTTATCCTGAAATGGGCCTCATCACTGAATATGATTTTTCGATGAAAATTAGGGTCAGTTTCCAACTTCTCCAGAGCCCATTCAGCGAACACACGTTGTTGTGTATAGTGGTTTACCTTCAGCTCCTGGGTCAGTTGAATTTTGTACGGGTGCAGCCCCAAGTCACGATGCAAAATTCGCCAAGTTGTTGTCCGCCTCGGATTCTCCGGTACACTCTCACGGACAGCGGCGATTTTTTCAGCAGATCTTGCCGTACTGCGAATAGTCTTCTCGGTAGGATGATTATGGCGACCGTAAAATGGGCGAAGGGAGCGGAACGTTGCCCGAACAGAACACCCATTTACATAAAAAAATTTTATCATTTGCGCGTGTTCATAGCGTTCAACAATATCCATCCATGGTGATTTGGCAAAACAGAATGAACAAGTGACAGCCAATTTGACAGATGTAGCTTCAACACTATGGCCACTATCAACTATCAAAATTCGGAACTACCTATTGGAAGACCCTTCATAAGCAGGACTTAATCTGGAAAATTATACATTCAGAAGGCATAAATACTTTCCATCAAATTTCCACCTGAGTCCACCTGGGGACTCAGGGAAGCGTTTGAAATTCAGCAATTTCATTCTGGACACTTTGCGGAAGACAACTTTATTAGAGAGATTCTATAGATGTATGAGTTCCAATTCACCAAGGATAAAATCACTAATTTCCACAATTTACATAACTGGGCAGAAAAAAAAACCCCCACTCCATGAAGCATAGAGCTTTTCAGCATAAATTCAACGTCAATGTGTGGACATGCATATTAGGTAACAAGCTGGTCGAACCCTATCGGCTCCCTCCAAGACTTAATTCGAATCTTTACCTGGAATTTTTGAGAAACAAATTGCCAGTACTCTTAGGTATCACCACTGCTAACTATGGCCATGCAGTTAGAGAGTGGCTAGATCGCGTGTATGAAAATTCATGGATAGGGCGGAATATACTCATTCTGGGGCCTCCGAAGTTTCCGGACTTGATCCCAATTGCCTTCAGAATCATCAGAAATAATAACCTTGGATGACTTGAATGATTGGATTAATAATACAGTCCGAGAAGAATTGGAAAAAACGGACATTGTTCGATCCTTTCAAAGACGAGCTCTGATGCACATACTCGTACTAAGCACTTCCTTGAGGAATTGATATGGTAAAGGGTGTCCCAATTTTCACTCAAGAAGTAATTTCAATGAAACAGGTTTTTAATTGTAAATTTGTTATTGATTGAGTAGTAGAAGTAGAAGTAGAAGTAGAGTAGTAGAAGCTGCATGGAGGAGGAGGAGGAAGAGACAGTCCTCCACCTACTCTTTATATGCTCAGCCCTCTCCCAAAGAAAAAAACTTCACAACGACTTAAGCGTAGATCGCTTAGACGTTAACAGTATTGTAAGCTCTAATTGGTACCAAGTGCTGGAGGATCATAGATCCACGTGGCATCACAATTGCCCAATAGATCTAAGTGGGTTGGTCTTTCCAACAGCCACTTTAATCTAACCTAACCTTACCTATTGATTAAGTACAGGTTTATGTATGGAATAGCATATCGGATAAATGGTCTCCACGGCTTTACTGGCACATACGCACTCTTTTGTCGAAATTTTCCATGACAGTTTTGCATAATTGTTGCTGAATTTTATTGATACAGCACTCAGTTCGCTCTTTCAAGATCTGGGTGGTGGTGTGCCTGTGTTAGACTTCAAAAAAAACCCCAAAGAAAAAAGTCCAACGGCGTCAAATGGCATGATCCATGCGGCCAATTCTGATCTCCAAAACGGAAAATTACGCAACCAGGAAATGGCCCATGCAGCAATTCAATTGTCTAACAAGCCGCATTTTCAAAGAAGAAGGTCCGATGATGCCTCCAGCCCAAAATCCGCACCAAACAGTGATCTTGTGATGCATTTGTTTCTCAATCAAATGAAAATAAGCTGCATCACTGAAAATGAAAATTGTGAACTTTAACTATCGAACCTTTGTTATTTTTAAAACATTGCTCAATAATGAAAACGCGTTGTTCTTTCGTGTACCGCATCATTTTTAATAAGCTTGATCTGTCAGCTGTCACACTTTACCGCACAAATTTCGCAAATCTTGCGTGAATTTTGGGACACCCTTTATAAGGTTTGATGAAAAAAATAAAAATATAAATTGATATTTTAATGACTTTTTACTCCGAGTTAGGTATTACCATTATATATGAAACTAATAGTACTATCACTTGAGGAAATCGGTGGTGGTGCCTCTAGCGGCCAAAGTAAAGATCCGTCGCTGAGTACCACAAAAATATTACGCTCTTTTGCTACAACAATTACCATATGCACTCATAAGGCATAAGACATTTCCGCTCTAATCTAACCAATCCCATGCTAGTAACTATCTACTCACAAACCCACCCCACTCAAACATCATGCTGTGTCGAGTAAGATAGATATTTTGCAATGTGAAAAACTCGTCGGCCTAACCCAACGTAGTTCTACACTGTCAGTTGCTTTGGAGGGTGTACGATCTTCTGCACGTAAATTGACTGATGATGAAAATGAAGCGAAAGGAATGTGCTCAAAAAAAATACACACACATTTCACATTCCTTTTTGCTTATTTTGCACAAATACCATGTAACCCATATTTCCTTTTCACCTAGGACCGGGATGTAGGGTCTACACGAATTTTGACTTTGATAAGAGAGTATGAAATTTCGATTGATTTATCGATAGTTAGATGAAATTCGTTATGGGAATCTATCGGTAAGTTGAGGAAGCCATATTGCTTTGACGGGTTACTACAAACTTTACTTTCTATAGAACTAATATGGAAAAAAATTAAAAATGACCAGCAATTCTTTCTAATTGCACATCGTAATACTGATGTTGCAGAAAATTTATTTTCAATAGCTCGATCAAATAGGGGATCATACGAACGGAACCCTTCAGCCTACAGATTTATTCGTAATTTGAAGCAAGTTATTTTCAAAAATTTAAAGTCGCCAGAAAATTCAAGTTACGTAGATTCTGGGGCTAAGTCGTTATTGCACAAAGCTTATTGCGAAGATCTTAAGTGTGATGAGAATGAAGAATTCCACACTGAAGCTCCAGTAGAAGATCATTTCATGGGAATAGATACTCTGAGCACTATCGAATACCATACCAATAGTTGGGATGACGAGTTTGATGTTGATGCTAATGAGACAGAAATATGTTAGTTGTATCCAAAGGATGTTCATAGAAGCTGCAAGAAGCGGCACTTACATTTCATGTCGGGTTTGCAGCTTTTAAGTTGCATAAGAAACTTAATTGTGAAAACTGCACTCTGTTCATGATATGTTTTATCTATTTCAAGAACAAGCTCTGTTAATAAAATTACGAGCTTATAACACTTATAACACATCATCCGAATTTGGAAAGTTAACTGTTCCTTCCAATCCGCACTAAAAATGACGGCTTCCGAGAGCATGAAATCTGACGATGATAAGCACATACACTGCATTTATAAATTCATTTTAATTGGTCTAGTCAAATTTTTGGTTAAGAAAACCAGTAAGGATCTCTGTGGAGTTAAAAGTGTAAGCAACTGAGAACTTCGCTTTATTATTCATATTCGTTAATCCTTTCTTTGTTTTGTAAATTTTTTTTTTGTGAATTTTTATTTATTTTCTGTTTTTCACCCTTGTTTGTTAAGTTCTTGCAGTTATTCATTCTTTTTTTTATTAATGGATAGTTACTATGTATTTATTTTATGAATATTTTTATTTCTTACTTTTGTACTTACTAAAGAGCGAAGACTATGCCTACAGCGGACACCTTAACAAAAAAAACGCGTTTTATATTCCACCTCATTGGGTGAGGTGGAAAAGAATATCTGAATTATAGTTGTAGGTACATATGGTCTTCGTCGATTGTATTGTGCAAAACCTAAGCAACCATCTGAAATTGATATTTCGCAGTAAATTTTTTAAACTTTCTGCTACACTAAATAAAAAGAAATGAATGTGGAATGATGTATATAAGAGTATATTTTGAAATTTATAACTTTTTGAGAAAATAATATTACTTCAAAATTAAAAAAAAACACGAAAATAAAAAAATAGCCAAATTTAACCGTGTAAAACCTAAGCAACTTTGTAATCCAATGTAAAAAGGAAAGAGCTAATAGTACTTTTCCACCCAGATCACACACAAAATGTTATAAACTCTTTGTCTTTGACCTGTCGCATTGTCTTTGATCAGTTTTCTATTAACTTGTATGCGTAATTGATGAGATTTAATAATGTCGCGACAAATATACTCCACCTGTTTTAAACTGTTTTAAAGATTATTGATGAATTTAAGTCTGGAGACTCTCAGACAATACTTATTAGCTAAAAGATATAAAAGGAGTAACTCCATTATTTCACATCTAATAACAACATATCATGCAACGGGAGTCATTGAAAATTTAAATTTCGGTGGTAGGCCGCCTAAGACTACAATTCGAACAGATAGCAACATTTGTGGTGCAATTAAAAAACAACCATTTATAAGTTCAAATGAAATTGAAAATTACTAAATTTCAATATTGATGCTAGCACTCAAAGCTATAGGCCGCGCAAGAAAACGATGCTCACAAAAGGGCATTTAATGAACAGGTTGTGCAATTAAATCATTTAAACATAATTCAAACTTAACTCTTTTCATATTAGGCTAAATTTTGCAAGAAAACATTAACACTGAGACCCTGAAAAATGGAAAACAGTTCTTTTCAGCGATAATTCTAAGTTTAATTTATTTAATTCTGATGGGATGTGTCATGTCAGACATTGTAAAGGCCAACGACTTAATCCTACATTCTGCATACGCACTGATAAGCATGGTGGTGGTAGATTTATGGCATGGACGTGTTTTTCGGCAGGAGGTGTATGTCCATTCCACGAAACCGAAGGAATTATGGACCGATTTAAATACACATCGATTCTAGAATCAGTAATGCTACTCGTACCACATGCACAGTGGGAAATGCCACTTCGTTGGATGTTTCAACAGGATAACGATCCGAAGCATACATCGAAGTTGATAAAGGGGTGGACAAAGCATAGTGGGATTTAAGCCCTTGATTGGTCAGCCCAATCACCAGACTTCAATCCTACCGAAAATCTGTTTGGCATTCTTAAAAGCCGGGTAGCTGGACAACGTTTTTCCAACAAGATAGAGCTGTACAATGCTTTGAAAAGTGATTGCGAAAATATATCCCAGGCTACAATTTCAAAGCTAATTGCTTCTATGCGTCTTCGTTGTGCCGAAGTTATTCAAAATAAGGGATATTACACCAAATATTAAAAAAGTAGCTTAGGTTTTGCACAGCAGAATTTGGCTACACGACAGGTGGTTTACGTTAAAAAACCAGAGACTACGTACATGCGTACATAAATATACAATACATACTTGCATAAATATTAATTTCTGATAAAGGCTGTCATTTTCATACACATACATACATTCTTGGACTCAGTTCTTTTCTCTGTGCCGAAATTATACATAATCCTCCGAATGGAAGATTCCCAACATCTGGAGTAATAAAATTCAAACAAAAACAAATCTATCCATAGCCACGATACACCCCCTTGCTACTCCGCCTATTCACCACATAATAACACTGCACCGTCATCCCGCTGGAAATAGATTTTTCCATCCCTCAACCAGACCACCACTTGAACTAAAAACCTGACGCATAACGTAAAACTGATCACTACCTGATCAGAAAAACTTACATCTTTTTATTCGACAAAGAAAAAGAACTACACATTAATAACCTGCTCAATGCTTGCCGTTTAATCAGTTTCTTTACTCATTTTCTAGGCAAAGTTATTCACTCAGTTGCGTAACATGTAGACTAAAATTCAGAGTGAGAATGGAAACTGAAAACAGGTTTTGTTTACTTTGTTTGCACTCATCACTCACTCATCCTGTTATTATAACTCCATTCTCAGAGAGTAATAACATGTTTCTTTGCTTGCGAGAAATGAGAGCTCGCCACCTAGGCGGTCAAAGTGAAAAAGAAAAAATATCGCTTGATGATACTCGTATTAATATAAGTTTCATATACAATGGTATTATATTTATAATTAAGTCCTCATTGGCTTGAATAAATTACTTGAATAAATTACTTCCAGATCATTATTGAACATATTATTACGAGTATGGGATTATCAATAAAAACGTGTAAAGAAGAATAAATTTCGTTAATAATACTTCTTATGTATGAAAAGAATAAAGTAAACGCGAATCAAAAAAAAAAAAAAAAAAAACTTTGGACCAACCACGAGGTTTTCAGCTATATGTAGATTCTCGGGAAAAGAACATTTGAACAATTTTTAACCTCGCTTATCATTTAATGAAATTTTGATCATGTGCGGCGTCGATAGCAAATCCAGTATAAAATCTGCGGCAAGAGGTCTTATGGGACATATCGAAACATTTCTAGGAGAAAACGACTTCGCACAGTACATAGAAATGGTTAGAACAATTGTTTCTTCTCAATAATATCATAAACTGCGACGGAGGGCGGGTGTATAAAATATTAGGCTCTTTTTTTTCACCAAAAGTACAAAGAGATGGTATCATACATACAGCGAGTTAATTACGGTGTTGCAAGCACATTTCAAACAAAAGAAAAAACGTCAAAATGGAAAGACACAAATTTCTCTCAAGAGCAGTGGAAGTGGGAAGTCACTTTCGGAGTTTCTCATAGAGTTGAAGAAATCCTCTTTCAACGGAATGAATGAATATAGTGGATGGACTTATGGGAAATGACGCTAAAGGAAGTAGACGGCATGTGGGAAGAAGTTGCCAACAATTCATCAGTCTTGCCAGTTCGATTAACGGGGAAAGCTACATATATCAGCTAGAAAAAAAACTTCGTCATGGGAATAACAACTACAACAGCAAAATCAGAAGAAAACAGCTGGCAATGAGGATAATATTCAGTGTTTTAAATGTCAAGGCTGGGGACATTTGGCAATCTGGTGCCCTAATGAAAGGGTCAACAAAAATGTGTCAAATATAAAAAATAAATACTTCAAGAGTGTGAATGAATCGGACAATAGCAATAAGCTATCAAATTTAAAATTAGCACATATTAAGGGTGTGGGTAATTTTTTCTCTTCTAATCTTCTTATAATAAACGTGAATGTAAATAATTTTAACATTGATATGGAAGTTGATTCCGAGGCTTACAAGTCTATTATTCCAGCCTCACTCCATAAAAAATATTTTCGAATATTTGGTAATTATGTGATTTGACCCCCACAGCTCCGATTTCCTTAAATTTCTAGTATGTTATACATAGTATTCATCATCCTGAATAAGATTCTACTATATATGTATTGTATTTCACATAATTTTTTTACCTCGAAAATTAAAATATTGTAATTAACTCAATCCTCAATCCATGATTTTTTGAAAATTGGGAGTTGCTGCCATGTGAAGTGGGAGGGCATTAACCGAAATAAATAATATGTCGCTCATTGTAATAGTGGTGTAACTCCACTTTTTATTGCTTAATTGTAACAAAATTTCTTATATCTGTCAATGTAAAAGCAAATCAACTCCAAAAAGGCAATTAATTTTTCATAATTATCGTTTTTTATTTTTACAGTGAACTTTAATGAATAATTGTTCACTATAATAGTGAAGTAAGTCCCAAATCAGTACAATAGCGCAATAAATCTAAGTTGATTGAATTTTATGGAGATGTATTCTTATATTTATGTACATAATAACACAATCATAATAAAACAATAAAACCGTAATTAACGGGACCTCTAATAGTACGATTAGAGCGATTTCTTTCGCTTAATAAGTGCAGTTTAGACCGAGTATATAACAGTGTATCATATTATATCATTCGACATTAAAGCGGAAAAAGTGCATAGAGCTAATAGTGTGACTATATTCATAAAGAGCAGATAATTTTTTTTGTGTTTTTTAAAATTAATTGTGATGGATTTTGAAAATTTTAGTGACTCTGGTTCTGATTATCAAACTTCATCAGAAGAAATTTCTTCTGAATTTGGTAAGCAACATAAATTCATTTCTTTTACTAAGCCCCTTTATATTTTGCTTTAAAGATACAAGAAAATAGTATTAACTGAATGTTTTAAATTTAAATGTATGTATGTATATTTTCCAGATACAGATTCGAGCGCCAATGAGCAAATTGAGGATCTTCAATTTGAACCTGGACCATCTACATCAAGGAAAAGATCAGTTAATAAAGAAAATTGGGCAGTGAATAAAAGGAAGTTTTTATGTAACAGTGGAAGAGAATATTTAACTGCGAAAAGAAAAAAAATAGAGCCAAAAATTTTTGAAAATGCTGATTGCGGGTGCCTAAAAAAATGTATTACTCTGATAACAGAAAATGAAAGACATAAATTATTTGATTCGTTTTGGAATTTAAATGATTTCAATGCGCAGAATTTTTATCTGTTTGCATTAGTGCAGATTGTTGATAGAAGACGGCCAAAATGGTTCACTAGCGGGAAAAAACCTATCGTTCAAGTATTTCCTAAGTTCCTATAACACACAAAATGTATGTAAGAAATTTTTTCTTAATACATTCCAAATCAGCGACGGAAGATTATATCGATGCCTTTGTAAGAATGATGTAGCACAATCCAAAGATAAAAGAGGCACAACGAGCTCACGAAAATTGGACGATTTGGATATTGTTTCCCACCAAAGCCATTATACACGGAAAAGTAATCCCAAGAGAAAGTATTTAAATCCTGGGCTAACTATCACTAAAATGTAAGGTCTATATGAAGAAAGATGTATTAAGGAAGGAACTGAAGCTAAAAAATTAAAATATTATATGAAAATATTTAATACGAAGTTTAATCTTCATTTTAAGGCTCCGCGACATGACACTTGTAAGTCTTGTGATGACCTGAACTTGAAAATTGAAGGTGCAAGCAATGAAATTATGAAAAATGAGTTGGAGACCCAAAGAGAAATTCATCAGCAAAAAGCAGAATCAGCAAGACAAGGCTTTCAAAATGATTCTAAAAAAATTGAAGAAGCCTACGTTCTCACTTTTGATCTTCAAAAAGCCTTGCATTTTCCGAAATTAACTACCTCAGTGGCACACTGCAAAAGGAACCTTTATTTATACAACTTGGGAATACATTGCTTTTATAATGGAGCAGCATATATGAATGTCTGGGATGAAGTTGAGGGCGGCAGAGGTTCTCAAGATATTGCATTTTGTCTAACTAATCATTTAAAAATACATGCGACGCTACAAAAAACATGTACTTAATACTTATACTGGACAAAACCGCAATATTAAAACCGCTCTTTCTTTTTTGAAGCTTGTAAACGACCCTGATTATAGTATAATGACCATAGACATCAAGTTCTTGGTATCAGGACATTCTTATCTTCCAAATGATGGAGAATTCGGTATAATAGAGAACGCCAGTCGTCGCCACGCACAAATTTATAGCCAAGAGCAATGGATCGACATCATAAAAACAACCAAACACAAAACACCTCGTTTCATAGTCACTGAAATAAAACATGCAGAGTTTTTAAGCACGCGCGCATTAGAAGCATGCATTACAAACAGAAAAAAAAAACAAAATGTGCCTATGAATTTAGTTGGCTCGATATTAGGTGGCTGAGATTTGAAAAAAATCATCCTCTACAGTTCAAATTTAAAGAAACATTTAACACAGACAGACCGTTTTATGAAGTTGATCTCAGTAAAAAGTCGAAAAGACGGCAAATTAAAAATTTAAGCAACATTCAGCAGGACCCACTCTATCCATCAAGAAGACTTGTCACTGAGGCAAAGAAGAAAGATATGCTTGATCTTCTACCATACATTCCACCAATTCATCATCACTTTTATAAAAACCTTCCCTTAGAGATAACGACACGTTCAAAACATGACGTTCATCTGATGACGAAATCGTGTATGATTAAGATTCGAAATGTCACTATAACAGTGAAGTAACTCCAAAATAAAATTTTTAACTTAATATACTAATTTCGTTTTGTTGTCTTTTCCTAAACTGTAAAGGTGATTAATATCTTTGATCTTTTTACGAACAATAAAAAATCTTAGCTTGAAGTTAATTGTTTTTGTCATTTAATTATAGATCATTTTGCAAAAAGCCTAATATCTCGAATTGCAATTGCATGGAGATACTTCACTATTATAATGAATGACACGTATTTTGAAACTGTCCATTGGTACCAGACATGCTATATTCTCTGCAACATATTACTTAATACAAACGATTTATTTCCCTAGAAGTGCATTCATCCACTATGGGAACATGTGTACTCGTACAAACAAAAGTTCTTCCAATACAATTAAACTCCTGACCTGTTCTCGCATGAAGTTCATCGTTAGAGATACTCATACGGTTGGGCCAGAAAATCCTCAAGATGTTCCGCAGACATCGGAAACAAACGTTTACAGCTTTCTTGTGAGAACGAGTGTGGCTTTTCAAGTGCTGCACCTATAAAGAAGCACGGATTCAACATTGGAGTGGAACAGTCGTAGCTTGGTCTTTAGGCTGACGGAGCTGTTTCTCCACATTTTTGACACCATTCCGAACGCAGTATTTACTTTCCCGATTCGGCTGATTATATTTAGTTCGGTCCCGCTATCCGTAAAGACAATACTCCCAAGATATTGAAAATTCTCTACTATTTCTACTGGTTGTCCAGAAATGTTTACTTGGTTAGATGAGGAAGTTCCAAAGCTGATTCATTTTGTTTTCCCCGTATTGATCTTTAGTCCAATGATTTCAGCTTCTCTCTCCACCCTTGTTGTCATTTGATGGAGATCCATGTAAGCATACGTCGTCTGCGTAGTCCAGATGCTTGAGGTGTTATTGCAGATTACACTGAATTCCTCCATTTTCTGTAAACAAAGCTGCATGCAGTACATCACTTATCACCAACAGGAACAGTATTGGTGACAGTACACAGCCCTGTATAACTCCACTTTGGATTTCAAACTCTTCTGACAACCTTCCTTTATGCAGAACGTGACATTTTGATCCATCATATGTAGCTTAGATAATAGCAATTAATTTATCTAGGATGCCCCTCCTGCGCAAAACAAGCCAGACAAATTCTCTATTGGCACTGTTGAGCGCCTTTTCGAAGTCAATGAACAACAGGTGAAGTGGTCATCAATATTCAACGCACTGTTCGATGATGATCCGCAAGATGTTGATGTGGTCCACACAGATCCAGTGCGGAATCCTACTTGTTCGGCGTCGAGTATGTCTTCGAGGTGGTCTTTTATTCGCTCCAGGACGGTTTTTGCTACTACCTTGGCTACTGCAGGCAGCACGCAAATTCCTCTCCAGTTTTCGCACTGTGTAAGGTCTTCTTTCTTTTGGAGCTTGACAATCATTCCTTTTTTCCACTCCTTGGGAAAACTCTCTGTTTACCAAATTTTCTCAATGAGTGGGTGCAGGAGCTCACTCGATATTGTTGGCACTACTCGTAAGAGCTCTGGAGGAATACCGTCAAGTCTGAGGTGTTTTCTTTCTTTGAGGTGTTTTCTTTCATTGATCCTAGCTCAAGATTCATCGGAAAGCCAAGTACTGCTTCTTCCTTGCGACCGACCGACTATACTTTCAGCACCGGATATGAAGACATTTTTCACAGCACACCAATGGTTTTCGATAGAGGTGAGTTCCGTGCTACTGATTGCTCTCAATCCTTGTGAAAAGTGGTCTTATATTTGTTGACAGACTACAGGATCCTTTAGCCTATCTGTATTAAACTTAGGCATTCGGGTGTGTTCTTGGGATCTCCAAACTGCAGCTGTACGTTTGTCAACAGTTACTCAAACCAGTTAGACGGGTTTTTCTTGTTCTCCCTATTCACCTGTTTAATTTTCAGTTCCAAATTTCGTCGAATTGCATTTTCCGGTTAATAGCCCCCAGTGCTCGAATTCATTATTTTTTTTGTCTACTGGCAGATTTCAGTGCAAAAAAAAGCCCCTATCTAAAATAAAAAAAAAACAATTTAAACATGTCTTCCGGAAATGCCAAGGGCATTTGTGGGAACGCCTTTCATGTCGTTTGTGTCGGGTTAAACAAAAGAAATAACTCTCCCATAACCTACATTTCTTCTGTGATGAGTGTAAGAGTATCTCACTTTCGCTGGTCTAATCGAGTTAGACTCCGGGAGATCCAGGAATGAAGAAACTCCCTTACGTCACCTGGATAAAGTGTTGAGTGACATTAATGTGTTCTGCGCAGGTTATCTCCGACCAAAAAACCTGCGAGTTGATAAACTCCCAGCGTAACATTCATTTACAGTCCTCGTCACACAAACAACTCTCTCCCAAACAATGTGATCCCATGCACGAAGTTATCTTCGATAGAGTGAACGATGTCGGTGACAAACTTACTGCGACTCGATCCCCCGTATGCGATATTGAACATCACATCGCAACAATAAACAGTAAAATCGTTGATACACCAAACTTCCCGCAGCCTTACCAGAATGTTCCCTATAATATATCGCTCATGGCTGAATTAACGGAACCTGAAGTGGATTCACGCTCACCCCCACATACAAGTCATCTGCGGACGGTTCAACCCACTCATCCTGTGAAGTTTCTTCCAAATTTACAACAGAGAACACTTCTATGTGAGCTCCTCCAATCGCTGCCCCACGGAAGCTTATCAATTATTTTAGGCCAACTTGGACACCTTCCGAATGGCAACGTAGACTTGTTAAGCTTGCTTCGAAGAATCAATTAGTCACTACGCGCCCCCCAAACGCTGATTTTGATTGGATCTCAAATTTCTTCGAAAAGAAATATGGCATTACCATTAGCCACTGTAATATGCTTCCTACATCTCACCACAGAAGCAAGCGCAGCTTCAAGCTCAATCTTCCAGCCAAATACGAATGGTTATTCCATAATCCTGCCAGCAACAATTTCAATCTTGGAAAGATGAGTACAAATGTTGGAAAATACGACCAGGAAGCAGGATAAAGTCAAGCAGTCCGTCATACCTAAACCAACAAATAAGTTAGAAAGTAAATCCAATTTGCGAAGACCCACCTCCTCTTCCCACAACAAAGCCAGCTCCAATTTGAGAATTAAAACTAAAATTTTTCCTAATTTTAAGCCTCCCACCCATACTCCAACTCCCCCTATTCCATCCCAAATTAAGCCCCAACGTCAGCCTGTCTCTTTCGAATTAACCCTTACAACTCAAACTCCCACTACTCAACCCCTAACATGCCTTTCCCCAATTTTGAACTCAGAACTGGAGCTAAGTATCCTAATTTCATCAGTTCGCACATATTAAACCCTATTTCAGAAACCCCATCCGTTGCGACACCAAATTCATTAACCACTCCCTCCTCTATTGACCCCCTTTCGCCACCCACTGTTAAATTAACGCAGCAAACTAGCGATATCACCGAATGTCGCTATGCGCTCTCTATGCTTAGAAATAAAAAGATATATGAGAATATACGTCTATATCTTGCTTATCTGCACGATAAATCCGACTCGGTGTGATACGAGGGTAAAACAAAAACAAGCGTCATGGTTTCTATCCGCAGAAAGGCCTCCCTACTGACGCTACCAGTCTCAGAAAACTTTATATAAAGTATCACGAGATTTTCAATATCCCCCCCTAAAGTTGCAGACGATCTTGCCGCATTTCGCCGCTATGTACACTCTAAACAAGTCTCACACCTCCAACGCAGTCGACTTGACCACGATAAATTTTTTTAGCCCTAAAAAGTAATGCAAAAACCTCCCTCTCACCTCCTATTACCAGAACGTATTATATATCCATTTGATATTTACGCTCTGATCGAAACTAATCTTATCCCCAACATAAAAAACCATGAGTTATTCCCTCTTTCTTTTAATGTTTTTCGGGATGATGATCGCACACCTACCTTGATTGAATCCCCTTGTCAAGGTGTCTTACTTGCTATTCACAACAGCCTGGACTCCTCTCTAGTTGCAATTTCATCTTCTCCTAAGCTCGACTTTGTGTCGGTTAAAATAACACTTACTCGTAGATACTTGTATGTTTTTGTGTTGTTGTGTTGTTGTGCGCAACCTATCGAATTCTACCAACTTGCCTGAATCCATCTGAAGACCTATTTTTTTTCATCGCTTCCAATCCCATTTCTACTAAGGAAATCCTCTTCTTAGATCGTCTAAGAGACTTTAGTCTATGCCAAGTCAGTGGCGTTTCCCATCAACTCCTCAGTATCGTGTTGCCCCTATCTCTTTTAACTATTGATAACTTTCACCCTCCACTTCTTCTCTCATTTTTCCAGAACTCTCCCCTTCAGTCGCCTTCCCCCGCAGTACTACTTTCTTACAATTTACACAAAGCTAATTTCCGTAAAATCAATTCCTATCTAAGCAGGGCTTCTTTTGAATTTACTAATCTATCTCTGGTTGCTGCCCTCTCCATTTTTTACAGAGAAATATTCAAATACATCTCCCTTTATGTGCCTTATTCCATAAAACTTCTTCCACATCCCCTCCTTGGTCTAATCGTAGACTTCGCTCTCTACGAAACATAAGAAACAAGTTATGGGCGGTATTCCTTCGCACCCACTCTTCTTCCGACTATCCAAATTATGTAGGTACATATCTTCATTTCATTTAGCTCTATAACACTCTCTATCAGCACTACCTGAATAGTGCGCAAACCAATCTCATAAATGACAACACGTCCTTTTTTCAATTTGGCAATTGCAAAAGTAAGACTGATGGTTATCTTTCCTTCCTCGCTTTCGAAACCAAATCTTTAAGTGATCCTCCTACCATCGCCAACTTTTTCCTACATTTTTCAAACAATCATTTGCCAACAACTCCTTCGTACCAGATCCCTCTTACTTCAATGATCTACCAAATTTCTCCATTGGTGCCTTTCTTACTCAAAATTTCGATCCTGCAGTTATTGAAAAAAAGTTACTAAATCTTAAAGATGAATTTGTACCCGGCCCAGACGGACTCCCCGCCGTGTCTCTTCCAACCTGTCTCTACCCCTTTCCTACCTTTTTCGTCTATCCCTTACACAGGGAGAATTTCCCCAGATTTGGAAGACCTCTTTTATAGTCCCGATACACAAAAAGGGATCTAGGCATGAGGTTACCAATTATCGTCCCATTGCTAAACTCTCTTATATACCCAAACTCTTTGAAAGTATTTTATACGAAGCCTTAAGCTTCAAATGCAAGCCTTTTATTTCACCCCGACAAGATGGTTTTCTAAAAGGTAGATTAACTACCACAAATCTAGATGAATTCGTGTCTTTTGCTCTCTCAGAAATCGATGTTATCGCAACTGCTTTCACTAAAGCGTTTGATAAGATATCTCATCAATTGATCCTCTTCAAGTTGTCTGCTCTCGGCTTTGACCCTCTCTTATTAAAATGGATTTCTTATTACGTGGTAAACCGATATTACAGTGTTCGGTTTAGATCCGCCCTTTCTGTTCCATTCCTGGCCTCATCTGGAGTTCCACAGGGCAGTCATCTTGGCCCTCTTCTCTTCATTACTATCAACGATGTTGAGAGGGTCATTAAAAACTTCTCCATCTCCCTTTACGCTGACGACATAACATTTTTTAAAACTATTTCCTCTCCCCATGTCCCTGCCCTTCTTCAAGAAGACCTTGATCGGTTTTCAATATTGTGCCTCAAAAACTGCCTAGAACTTAATATAACCTTCTCACGCAACCCGTCAATCATGGTCAACCAATTCCCCTGGTTCAGCCTTTTCAAGACCTTGGCATATTATTCGACTGTGAGCTTAATTTCCGTTCGCATATCGATAAGATGATTTTCAAAGCCTACTCATCACTAGGCTTTATTAAACGGTGGTCCAAGGAATTTTCCAACCCGTATGTAACCAGATCTATCTATATTACCTTTGTTCCCCCCGGCTTGAGTATGCCCGTCAAGCTTGGTACCCCTCTCACCGGGTTCATGTTTCCCGAATCGAGGGTATTCAACGTCGATTCCTCCGATTTGCTCTCCGTGGTCTGCCGTGGAACGACCCTTTAATCTTACCTCCCTATCAGGACCGCCTCAAACTTCTAAATATGAATTCTTTAGAAGAACATAGGAATACTGCTGACATTCATCGACTTCTTTCAGGTTCCATCGACTGTGCATCCATTTTGAACTCCATTTCCTTGAACACCAACCCCCGCAATCTACGTTGTCCTCGTCTCTTCTATCTATGTACCGGTCCACCGCACCTCTTATGGCTCCAACGAACCAATCTCCCGAATGCTCCGAAAGATTTACCCAAACCCCTCCCTTTTTGATTTCCACCTGAGCACTCCTCGTCTCAAACAAGATCTCCTCCATCACTTCCTTGGTCCCTAGCTCTTAAGTCTTTCTGTTAGTTTTTAAGTTAGATTAAGCTTGTATATTAAGCCAATAAATGGGGGCCTCAGCCCCACCAAATTTAAATTAAACTAAATTAAATTTTTTACACAATTCTCATAACCATATTATGATAATAGAAATATATTTGTTAGAAGCAATGATGAAAAAAAAATACTTTTAAATACTTCACGTATGGCTACTGAATGTACTAAAGTTGCCCTAAAAATTGAATTATAGTATACACCATTATATGTTTATTATGTACATAGTACAAAAATATGGACTTAAGTGATGACTAATATATATTTTAAGGTACTAAAGGTTATCCTTCATCTGATTCATCCGATGAATCGCTAATATAATTATCTTCGTGATTAGATCCATCCACGTCATTAATTAAAATATCTTCCAGTCTATCAGGGGCGACATTTCCATCGAATGATTTGACTTTACATTTGTTGTCTTGTAATACCTAACCACTCTCTGATGGTGATAACTGAATTGGTTTATTCTTTACAGCATTCTTCCATTCTTCATAAATCCTCGATAAATGCTGTCAACTTAGACCGAGTTTTTTCATAGAATATACCTAGGAATCATTTCCCAAATTATCGTTGACGAGTTAGGGGACACCCTGTATAATATCCTGTTCGTATCACGCAAGGATGAACTAGCGAATTATTTGAAAACTGGAGAAATAAAATGATTTTCGAAAAATTTACGGGTTTACTTCACGGATCTTTTCTATTCATTCGGGTACAAAATAGAAACCTGTAGACTTATTTTTCAGTAGAAATACCACCTTGATCAAAGTTATTCAGGAAATTAAAAATACAAGTTTATTCATCTAAATCTATATTGTCCCCTTCAAAGTAATCCCCATCGACTGCAGCACACTTATGCCAGCGCTTGATCCAATCCTCGAAACATTTTTTATATTCGGTTTTCGGTATGTCCATCAGTGCTTCCTGCGATTTTCCCATTACTTCCTCTCGGCTGCTGGACGCGTTCCCCGTAGGGAGCCAAATCAGGTGAATTCGGTGGCTGTTGGATGGTATTTGTTGCATTTTTCGTCCAAAAATTACGTATAATGATGGCACTGTGCGACGGTGCGCTATCATGGTGCAAAATTCACGAGTTTTCTACCCACAATTCTGGTCTCTTTCGGCGAATTGCTTCACGCAAATGTCTCATAACGCCCAAATAATACTCTTTGTTTACTGTTTGGCCTTCTGGCAAAAATTCTTGATGCACTACACCGTTGTAATCCATGAAAACCGTGAGCATTGCCTTCTTTTTTGACTGAAAACGACGTGTTTTTTTTTGGTCTCGGCTCATTTGGTGAACGCCATTCACTTGCCTGATGTCTGGATTGCGTGTCGTACTCATAAACCCACGTCTCGTCTACAGTAATGATCCTTTTGATGAATGTGGGATCGGATTCAGCCTCGCAAATCATCTCTTTTGCGAAGTCAACGCGGTCTCTTTTTTGCATGAAATTGAGGTCTTTTGGCACCAACTTTGCTGCTACACGACGGAAACCCAAATCATTAACCAAAATGTCTTGGACGGATCCATAGGCAATGTTCAAGTCCTCCGCTATGTCTCTGATGGTTAAATTGCGGTTATTGACCAAAATTTCTTTTACTTCATCAATGTTTTCGTCGGTTTTCGATGTCGATGTCTACCACTGCGTTCATCATCTTCGATTGACTCATGACCACGTTTGAACCGCTCGTGTCACTGACTGGTAAACGACCGTTTTCTTTAGAGAGTCGTTGCCGAAACACTTTTCCAACATTTCCAACGTTCGCGCACCATTAAAAATTTAATACAAGTTCGTTGTTGCAAATTGAAATCCATTTCTAAAATTGTAAAATATCGCCAACACACACAGAGATAGATGTACTGTTGGCTACGTAACTTTTGCAAATGTCAAGCTATGATGCTAAGATTTAGAGGGAATGTCAACAACAGATTTATCAACTTAACAAAAGAAACAGAACTCAAATCGGAACTATGGGAGCGCCACACGCTCTTAAAAATCAAAAAACCACGCTCGGAAAACCAAAAAAATAAAACAGCTTACCACAATAAAGGCAGACCTCCAATCAAGTATTATTCACCCGAAAATATTATACAGCGTGTCCCCTAATTCGCCAACGATAATAAATTGGGAAATGAAAAAAATCGTTCTACAGTAAGAGTCTATCTCCAATGTTGACATATTTTATCGAGGATTTAAGAAGAGGCTAACTTTGGTCTATCCTGGCCCATGTTAATGGAAATTGCTCTGTGAATACTAATGGTAGGAACTTCATTTAGAAGAGATACTAGATTTGTAGCAGCGTTTAAATGACGTTAATATTTTATTTGAGTCTTCAGATATCCAATTTCTAAGCCTGTTCCATTTTTCTTGCCCATACTGATTTTTTATTTTGAGGTCACTTTTTTCCAGAAAATGAGTGATAAAGATAACGTTTTACTATTTTTTTCTTATGAACGTAACAATAGTAAAAAATTCATCAACGAAAAACTCGTAAATTTTATGTTACTTGACAAAACCTGCAGCAGGTAAATTTCAAAAAAAGGGTTTTTGTGGGTTTAAATAATTTTTATTTTATGTGTGTACTTAAATAGTTATAACAGGTGGTCAAAATCTCCTTCTTGGTTTTATGTGCAAGCTTAGAGCCCGTTTTTGGATTTCACTGCGAATGTTAATTGATGCTAACCCCTACCTCTTTTTGATGACTCTTCGAGTATACACTTTTCCAATTCACTTAAAGTTGCTATTTCGTTTGAATAAACAAATTCCTTCATTCTTTCCCATTCAAAAAAATTCGATACTGCCAGGAAACTGGCCTATTTCTTCATATCCAACGAATACCGTATTCAAACTCCAGATAGTGTGTAGAATTCAGCCTAGGTGATAGTTTGAAAGGGCCGATTGACAAGTTTTCAATTACACCTGTCCACATATTGATGCTGGGTTTATGTTGGAATGATTTATTTCTTCTTGTATGTGGATTGTCCGCAGCCCATATATGAAGATTATGAAAATTTGTGATCCCATCTCTTCTAAATTATTATAAGATGTGTCCGTCCAAAGAATTCTGCTAATCAACTCGTTGTCATCTAAGTTCCGCTCCAGCAACCAGTTAAAAAACTCAAGTCTCTTTTCTGAATTATCGGGAACCAGTTCTTGCACAGGTTTATGGTGGTATGGATAAAGATTTTCTCCATGAAGTATTGATACTGATTGATGGATTGATGGATTGATCAGTTGTAACAACTTCAAGTATTCTTTCAACAGCCGAAATTCTTCTTACTTGTAGAGCTCCCGCGTTAGGTCGTGTATTTGAAACTGATCCCATTACTCGAAGCCTTCGATACGTATTTCCAAATAGTCCTTCACTAGGAAGTCGTCTTCGGTTGGGATAAAATTCATGGTATCTTTGCCTCGCTCTAGTTGAACTTCTATTGCACAGCCCGTAAACATAAATAATGTCGGCGTATTCTTGGTTTATAAATGCAGCCATTTCAAATAGCGTCTCTAAACAACTGCAACCTTGGCGTAAAAAATCCATTTTTTTTCTAATCTTTTATACCATTTTTGTTTGGCAAAAACCTAACTCTTTCTGAGAACTTTTAAGGAACAGGGTAAGAATATAAGGGTTTTTGCAGGTAGTGGCATAAATGAGCACGATTAGAAAAGGCTTAGAAATTGTATATCTGAAGACTCTAACAAGATGTCAACTTTATTTAAAGGCTGTTATAAGGGCTAGTATTTCTTCTAAAAGTAAAGTCCCAAAGTTCCTGCCATTAGCATTAACAGAGCAATTTCTGTTAACATGGGTCAGGGTCAGGGTACAACAAAGTTAGCCTCTTCTTAAATACTCGATAAATGATGTCAACATTGGAGATAGACCCTTACTGTAGAATGATTTTTTTCTTAGAATATACTCAAAAATTATTTTCCTGTATACGTTAAGAAAAGCAAACGAATAAGCTCCAAACTCACCCCCAAATACAGCAAAGAAATCCATAAGGAAAACGAAAAAACAACGCTACTAACCCAATCCGGTAGAGAAGACCACAAGTCACACATAAAATCTTAATGCATATCTCGCTTTTCGCTTTTAGATTCTTTTTATCTGCATGTTTGGCTAACGTACAGATACTGAACTATTCGAACTCACGACTAGTAACAATTAACATTGGAACATCCAGACTACAGACTGGGATTGACCTTTCGAAACATTTACAAGCCATAGACACTTTAGAAGCATTTGTAAAGGCAAGCTTTTAAACCTTCCATTCCAGTTACCAACTTCTTACTAAGGAAATAGTCCTAATCCGATCCCACATAAAACGTTTGATTCCCAATTATCCTACAACCAAACGACCTTAGACTTTCTGGAAGTATAGTGCCTGGAAGTGGATAGCTGGCAATCCAGTTAGTCACGACTTTCAAATAGTAAAAGAAAAAAAATGTGTTGGACAACAACAGTAGATAATAATTTAATAATAGATAAAGTAAATGAGGTAACAGTTAAAGTTGTCCTTTACATGGACAACAAAAAAAACGCGAACGTCAGCCAAAGGGCTGACCCAACTGTTCGACTTACAAAGAAAAAACCGTTTTTGATACTCGTTATAATTTTATTAGAAATACCGAATTCGATTGGTTTACACGCAATGCAGTCCAGACCAGAACTGATTTCACAATCCTCATCAGCTTAACTCCAAAGCTCTTCGCTATGCAAAGGTTCCCATGCATTCCTCCTGACTGTGCATTTTACCCAATTCGAGTGCACTTGATCCGGTGTCGAATAGCCTGCTCGTGCATTCGTTTCCGTGGGAAACTCAACAGACCAATTATTTGCTGAATCAGCTGGAAACCTGTTTGCACCTGTTGGAATAAGTTATTAGGCGTCGCATATCGGATTGTGATAACTCCTCCCCCTTCGAAAATCTACGCCTCGTAGATCCTTTGATGACCTTGAGGTCAGGCCATTGGTTGTGGTAAGTTAGGGGATGAGATTGTTGGGAAACTGGGCTTTGCATGTATCTTTCGCCAGATGGTAAGTACGACAAATGCCACCCCAATGAGGATTGAAACTTCTGTAAAAATAGAGATTTTAAATTGTTGGGATAAGTTACCTATGCGTTCTATGTTCTGAACGCTGAGTTCATGGACGTATCCCAAGTCGATAATATGGCTGCGGTTTGTGATGTTCATCAACGCCGGAGGAAGGGCTTGTAGTGTTGTAGCCGTAGAACTTGAAAATGTCCTTCCATTCAGTTCGATCGTCTCGTTATGTATCTGGACTATATATGTACCTGTAAGAGGCCTTGAAATATTGTTAGAAATTAAATCGCCTTTAAAATTGGTGACAAAAATGGTGTCGTCTTTAAGGAGTTCCAGGACCTCCTCGGCACTTGTTTGGTAAGTGCAGGTCGTGGGTCCACCTTTCAACAGTCTAGCAACGCAGCTTTCCTCAGGAATTACTTCTAAGGCCTTATCCTCGCATATTGTCGAGTTATTTATTGAGAGACAACTATCCTTTATGCCATACGTGACCCTGTGGTTGATCAGAACTTTCCGGAATTTCAGATCGATCCGCTTTCCTTCTATAACTGATGATCGTGTTATCAACAAGTTATACTCTTCCATTCCTACCTTTGGCATTGAAATAACGTACAACAGCATTGAGCCATTGGTGAAAATTGAGGGTGTGCCGTACTCAATTGCTTCTATTTCATTAGCGTACGGTAGAGTTTCTAGTTCATTGATGACCGTGTTGACCTCTTCCGTATCAAGGAGATTGGTATTAATCAGGCCACTTTTAGCCATTTGGCAAGCCCGAACGATTTCATTCACTTCTTCTTTGATGAGCAGAATCTCGTCCAAAATATCCTGCTCAAATCTTCCAGAAATCACGTCCTTAATACCGTTTTCATATCTCCCAATCACCAGATTGATTTTCTGTGTAATTTCACGCGTGATACCAAAGAGCTTCTCATTAATTTTATATTGGTGGTTACTATTCTCGATTATGGATTCCTCACTTCGAAGGATTTCGCTCCAGTCTGAAGCATCGGGGCTACCAGCCACCCATTTCCAAGCAGATCCCAACCAATTGATTGATCTTGCCCTTCTCGTTGGCTTACCTTTGAGTGAATGAAGACGGCGATTTACCTGTGACAAATGGAATTCTATCATGTGCCTTCTGTCTTCGTCCTTAATTTTGCCGCTGGTGGCATTGGACACCCCATCCAACAGATGTTCGAATTGTTCTAGGTTAATGGCATGCACCAGCTTGAAACTGCCGTCAACGATCCAACCCTTGCCCTCCTTAAGAGAGACTATAGGTGCCTTATAATTGAAGATCTGGAATCCCCAGGTTGCCGCTAAAGAAGTTAATCTGTGGGATATGCAAATGTTTTTCGTTCGATACATGTGGTTATCTAAGCATGTTTGTAGCGACCTTACTACAAAAGTGGAAGTTAAAATGTTTAAATAAGGACAACAGCAAACATTTTTTGTTTCTGCAACATTTTTTACTTGTATTACACTTTTAATTAAAATTTATATTAAAAATAAAAGGCTAATCTTAATCCTATAATTGGATTGATATCTCTTAAAATAAATTTAACTTGTGATTATTACTACATTACTACAATATATAAGGAATGGTTACAGGTGCATTGTGCGTATATCGTGTGTGTGTGTGTGCATACACCCCTTCTTTGTTAATTTTTATCATATATTAAATATATAATGTACATATTTTAAATGTTCTTAATATGGGCCTTGTGAATCCTGCGGCCACTTGCCGTGAGGACTGTCACTTTATTATCTTTTGATACAAATTCTTTTTGGTATAATGGTTTATTCTTACCTTTAATTTTCTTACAGGCTGTATAGATTACTTCACCTTTTCTATATTTCTTTGGTGAATGTCTCTTTACATTGTGACGCCTGTTATTAGTTTTTTGCTTCCTTTCTATTTCCGCACGCAACTCGTGGTTTACTTTGGAGCGAAAGTTCACCAAACCCTGGTAGTTAACTCTGGAAGTTCTGTTGAAGAAAATGTCAGACGGCTTTCTCCCAGTCACGGAATGTATGGTATTGTTGTATCTGTCGACAGCTATATTAAGGAGTTCCCTCGTTTTCAAATCTTTGTATTCCGCTTTTAGACATCGGTATATTTCCAGGATTGTCGAATGTAATCGCTCTACTTGGCCATTGACTTCACTGCGTTGAACAGGAGTTTTATAGAGTTCTATGCCCAACATTTTGATGAAGTTCAAAATTATTGGACTCAGAATACTACGTTCATTGTCCGTTACCAGTATCTTAGGAACTGTGAAGTAATGTATGATTTTCGTTATTTTGTTTCTTAGGTATAGCGAGGATTTATTTTTGATATGAAACAGCTTGGCGAACTTGGAAAACTTGTCAATACAACTGATGTATTTCTCGTTTTGTAACTCCATTATGTCCATGTGAAGTATCTCACAAGGATACGATGGTACAGGAGTTGCACGAAGTTCCGGATTTGTTGGATGCCTGTCGTATTTGTTCGCAAGGCAAATTTCACAAGTCTTAGTATATTTGACAATGAGACTGTTCATTTTTGGAAAATAGTATCGCTCAAGCAGCTGTTCCTTATTCTCTCTCGCATTTCTATGAGCTCTTCTGTGCTCCTCAGTAATAAGATGTAGAACTCTTTCATCATTTGCTACATCTTCTACCACCCTCTGGGTTATGCGGACTTTGTAATTACTGAAGTTTTCTAGATATGTCTCTTGTAACACGCCTAAGTATGCCTCTGGAATTTTAATACCATTGATAACGTTCGGCCTAAGCTTTTTCTTCAAAATTTCGGTGAGCTTACCTTTATCCAGGTTTTCCATGGAAATGTAGTGGCGGGAAAAGCCTGGGTGTGGTTCCTCATAAATCTCTAAGCCATTAGAAGCCCTGATTATTATTTGATTTCGGAATACATTCAGAGGGGCCTCGACATGAGGTATGAGATCTGAGCCATCTTGCGCTGCGCTGTGGATAGTCTCGGTGGCGGTGTCTGTCGAACCTTCGCTTTCGCTAGCTGTTTCCGTCATGGCATCGGGTCCCGCTGTACCACTAGCAGTGTTAGTCGATGAGTTGTTACTTGCTGTGTCAGTACTTGAACCTTTATACGCCCTTCTTGAGTCTCGTGCCGTCCCAGATAGTGTTGAACCGGACAAATGATTTACCTCCGTCTTTAATCTGGAGAGAGCGTCGGCTACTATGTTTGATTTACCTGGTTTGTAAACCAACTCATAGTTGTACTCCTCTATGCGGGCTTTCCACCTCTTTAATTTGGCATTAAAGTTCCTGTTACCTAGAGCAAAAGTAAGTGGCTGATGGTCGGTAAAGATTCTTATCTTTTTCGCTCCGTATACGTACGAACGCAGATTGTCCAGAGCCCAAACTATGGCCAACATCTCTTTTTCATTCGTAGCGTAATTCTCCTCGGTTTTATTGAGGGATCTTGAGATGTACGCAATTGGCTTATCCTGTCCCGATATATCTTGCGACAAAACAGCACCAATTGCGTAATTGGAAGCGTCCGTGGTCAGGTTAAATGCCCTTTCGAAGTCAGGGAAAGCGAGGATCTCTGATGATGTTAGTAAAGCCTTGAGCTCGTTAAAAGCTTGCAACGCATCTGCATTCAATTCAATTTGGACTCGTTTTGATTGGCTTGCTTTAATTTGGGCATTTTCGCCTCTCGTAAGGTTCGTAAGAGGTTTTGCCACCTTCGCGTAGTCCCGAATAAATTTTCTATAATAGGACGTCAGTCCTAAAAAGCTTTTCAGATCCTTAAGATTCTCCGGGGGTAATATTTTTTGTATGGCCTCAACTTTTTTGGGGTCTGCTCGAATTCCATCGGGGGTGATGACGTATCCCAAAAATTCGACCTCTGTTTCCAAGAAGTGAGTCTTTTCCAGATTTACCTTTAAGTTTACCTCGTGTAATCGAGAAAGGATAGTTTCTATGTTCCTTAGCATATCGTCCATGTCACTCCCAAAGATGACAATATCGTCGATATACACGTAGCATATTCTCCCAATGAACTCCTTAAGCACGTCGTCGATCATTCTCTGAAAGATCGCTGGCGCATTTTTTAGGCCAAAAGGCAACCTGAGCCATTCGTACTTTCCGTTCATAGTCGAAAATGCGGTTTTAGGTATATCGGCCTCCTTCATGGGTATCTGGTGAAATCCAGAGGTGAGATCAAGGGTGGTGAAGTATTTCGCCTTACCTAGACTGGCAAGCGTGGAGGTAATGTCCGGGATTGGGTATGCGTCGGATACGGTGACGAGGTTTAAGCGTTTAAAGTCTACTACCATTCGGTACTGAAGTTCCCCTGTGGGTTTGGGTTTTTTCGGAACAACCCAAATCGGAGAATTGTAAGGACTCTTGGAAGGACGGATGATTCCCTCCGTTAAGAGTTCCCTAATCTCTTTATCCACTTCCTTCCTCATGCACGGTGGGTAAGGGTAACTCTTGGTGTAAATGGGTTCATCGGTGGTAGTTCTTATCTCCGCCCTCACGGATGTTCTTATCATTTCATTAGAATTAAGTGGTCCAAAAACGCCGCCGTACTTTTCTATTAATTTAGAGAGTCTATGTCGAATGTTGTTCGGAATTCTTTTGTCGAGTACTGCATTAACTTCTGAGGATAGCTTGTTTTTAAGGGGAATTTGCTTTCCATTCATCAGGGTAAGAATATTCTCCTTACGATCAATGATGGCTCCTAGCTCTTTCAAGGTGTCGTCACCGATAATGCCATCGAACGATTTTAGGCCTGGGAGCACATAGAAGGTTAGTTGCAAGTCGATTCCGATCCCCTCAAAGAATTTACCAGTTATTTTGTCAGTGATCTTAAGGCTGCCGGCTGCCGAATTTACAGTAAAAGGTCGGGCTAGGAGCGTGGCACCCTGTGATATGTGTGGACCGATAAAATTCTTGTTAGCCCCCGTGTCCACAAGGAAGCTTAACATTGTACCATTCTTAAGGATGTAATCTATGTATGGAACGCTGGATAAGCGTCCTTCATAAAATTTACCTCATCTTCATAGTTTGCCTCAGTTACTTCGTGGTAGGTTTCGGGCGATGGCTCTTGGTGTCCCTCACGGTCCCTTTCAAGCGCTTCGTCACGGTTCTCTGATGACACTTCTTGATCCGTCTGCAGGATGAACAACTTCTGTTGCTTTTGAGACGAGTCCCGTGAGCGCGAAAAGTTCTCGGAGTGTGCCTTCCTTTTGAAGGGATTGTTTTGAGGTCTATTCGAATAGTTCACCTGTTTAGTCTGAATCGAGTGATCAACTTCCATCTTCTGATGAGGTTTTGGACCAGTCGGCCTAGGGGGTGCGTCAGAATTTGGAACAGAGTTAGGACGGTTGGGGAAGTTAGAATTATGCGGTTTTGGGTGGTTTCTAAATTGTGGAGGAGAAGGCCTATTATCCCGTCTGAAAGACTGATTAAGGGGGGCTGTTATTGTGTTCGATGCATTGCTTACATGAATCGAATGGTTTCGGAAATTGAGATTTTGAATCTCCAGACACGAAGCATATGCTTCGGGAAGGGTTTTGGGTTTCTGTACGATGAGCATCCTAGACAGGTCGCCGTAAAGGCCTCTTATGAAAACATCCAGCGCACGGTTCCGGTAAGTCTCCACCAGTGCACCGACAGTCTCCTGTGAATAGGATTCTGTTTTAATCTTGTTAATTATTAGGGAGAACTGGTGGTTCACCGTGGCGTAAAACTCGTCCAATCTCGACCCCTTCTGTGAAAGCTGGTTGAGTTGATGCTCTAAAGTTCTGATGTCACGTTTGTCGGCGTAATGCAACGAAAGTATTCTTTTAATTTCCTCCCAATCATCGTCAAAGATGTTGTAGGAAATAAGGGCTGAATCAGCTTTTCCCCTGATTTTTTGCCGGATGTGCTGTAATATTGCACGATACAGTGGCTTGCTCCTGATTATACTGAAGTCCTTCAGTATACCCTCTACATTATGTACCCAGGACACGTATTGCGTGGGGTTTCCGTCGAAGGTCTGCAATTCCTTGACGCAGTCGGGGAGCCGACTTATTTCCTTCAAGTCAGCCTCTGTCCTTGGTCCGCAGAGCGGTATGTTCCCGCGACTGGTCTCAAGCTCCGAATGGGTACCTCGCTCAAGTGACTTTAAGCGCTCATCCATTTCCCTGAGCTGGTTTAAGATAGCATTGACAGCTCCGGTCAACTCCGTTACAGATTTGGCAACCGCGTCCATTTTTATTAAAAAAATACAAACCTTAGTACCAATTTACAATTTCTATCAATTTATCAAATGTGACTGCCTTCGATTTCGGCACAGATTCAATCAATTTTTTAATTATTATATTTATATAGTATTTTTTTTATATATATAATATTATTTAATAGTTTGCGGGGTGTACACGTATAAATTTTTTTTATTTTTACACGATCTTTTCAATATAAAACAATGCACCTTACCTTTTCCTTTTGACAATTCTTCGCTCCTCTTCTTCTCTTCTATTTTTTCATAAATCAGTTGGTTTTACACTTTTAACTTTGAACAAGTTTTCACAAATAAGATTCTTTTCTCACAATTCTTTTTCCCTTTATTTTTTATGAATTAATCGGTTTTGTACTTTCAACTTTTAACAACTTTTTTCCTATTCTTTTCCTTTTTTTTCTTTTGTAATATCAATTTCTGTATTTTTATTTATTTATTTATTTATTTTCTTTTGTTAGATTTCTCTATTTTACACCTTTAACCCTCTTGAATTTAACAAAAGGATGTGATTTTAATTTATTGTTAATTGCAAAATTTGCAAGCACTTGCTTTTATTCCAATCGGAATTCCTTATATTTTTTTCCTTTTCCACTCAAGCTTTTACTTATCTTATCACTTATCACTCTGGAATGCCTTCACTTACAAGATCGCGAATAACATTTCCGCTTTCAGTAACCGTTAATAAAGAAGGTCCGCCGGTGATCTAAAACAAAAGGATACTTAAATACAATTTTTTCCTTTTCTTTGCGATTTTTTGGTTTGAGACAGGCTTAGTGGAAGGATCGTGGGGTTCCCGTTTAGTTGCTATCGTTAATACTTGAAAGCAACCTACTAATGGCACGATTTCACTTCACTTGTATATCCCTTAGTCCTTTTCGCAATCTCCGCTGTGTTCCCATGGTTACAGCAGAATGTGGTTATTGGCTTAAAAAATTTTTTAATATATATTTAGACCAGAAAGGCGGTTGTGTTCCCATGGTTACAACGCCACACACTCCAAAGGGGGTGGTCTGATCTATGCCCATTTAAGGACAATATATTTTTTATTTTTATTTTTTTTTTTTATATCTTTGCCACTATTGCTAGGACGAAAAGGATATACACTTTCTAAGCCGGTCCCTGCTCGGGCGCCAGTTAAAGTTGTCCTTTACATGGACAACAAAAAAAACGCGAACGTCAGCCAAAGGGCTGACCCAACTGTTCGACTTACAAAGAAAAAACCGTTTTTGATACTCGTTATAATTTTATTAGAAATACCGAATTCGATTGGTTTACACGCAATGCAGTCCAGACCAGAACTGATTTCACAATCCTCATCAGCTTAACTCCAAAGCTCTTCGCTATGCAAAGGTTCCCATGCATTCCTCCTGACTGTGCATTTTACCCAATTCGAGTGCACTTGATCCGGTGTCGAATAGCCTGCTCGTGCATTCGTTTCCGTGGGAAACTCAACAGACCAATTATTTGCTGAATCAGCTGGAAACCTGTTTGCACCTGTTGGAATAAGTTATTAGGCGTCGCATATCGGATTGTGATAACTTAACAAATACAACAAACGAAATAAATAAACACCTAAAATCAAATGATAAATTTTTAGAAGAATTATTGTTTAGTACTTATTAAGTATAAATTAGATTTGTCAAAAGAAGAAGTAACGAATATAGGATATGCTTTACACTGGGCAACAGTTAATGTCATAAATTTGTATATCTTGTCAAATATTGAAGTAAGCACTATAGAAAATAAAGAAATACCTTTTAAGAATATTGAAAAAGCCAGTGAATTTTCTGAAGTTAAAATCGTATTTAATGATAACATGTTACTCTGTATTATAAGTTTACCTTACGGTGAAGAAGAAATTTGTGAAACTATTCTACTAAAAGCAATAAAGCAAAGAAAAACTATAATTAAAATCGACTATAACGAAATAATTAAATATAAAAACGAATTTGCTCTGATATTGTTAATATTAGCAACACAACATGTATTCCCAAATTAATAAAAAAGTATTCAAGTAAGCTGCACTGCCATCAACAGTCAACACGTCCATATGTTAGAAGAACTATCATCCGACATCCTTCTCCTCAATGAAGACGATGGGATAATCACGATAAATGACGACCAGGTGTCAATTAATAGCTCATTTCTCATCAAATACCATAACGGCAGGATTCGAATAGGAAAACTCATATCCAAATGTAGGATTACTCTTTTTCCTAACAGTACTTATATTGGTCAGCTTCCTGAAAATCATAAGAAACAAGAAATCTCCAAATAACCCTATCATCGAAGCTAAAATAGTTACAGAAGCAATAGAAAAAGTTAAAAGCTTGACGTCGCAATTTAGTCCAACGACATCCCGAATTAACCAGATTCCATTTTTTTAACTGAACGAGGACGTTCACACTTAACGGCGGAGGAGTTAACAAATTATTCTATGGTACATAATCCAGATAAGCGCGCATCCAATTACTTTGCACGCACTTTCAACTTTCCCACACTATTCGCATGCTACAATCCAACACCTGCAACATGGACAAATCAAACAAACATCAGATACCTGCACAGCGCAGAGCGTGAGAAACAACATGTTGCTCAGTTAGCATTAAAATAGTATTTAAGATCTAGTTTTAAGAACAATAGATCAGTTGTAATCGAGTAGGCAGAATAGCTGCCAGATTAAATAAAGTATTTTTTTTTATAAAAATTATAATGTAAGTTTTTAATTTATATACTCGTACAGAGGACTTCCTATTGACGCTCAAAACTAATATACAGGGTGTCCAAGTTTAGCAGTACAGTCTTTTAAGGGCATATCCACGAAGTTCCGCCGAAAAAGAGATTGTATGGAGGGGGGGTGGGGGGGGGGGGTCTATTCTCACTCCATTTCAAGTTACAGCTCATCAAAGTAGGTCACCTCCAATTTGGAGGTGTAACCACTTTAAGCGCTATAATTTCTAGACTAGTACAGGTATAAAAATAGTTTTGGACATTTTGGAAAGATAATTAAGTAGTGCATACAAATCTTAAATACTTTGGGTACATCAGTGCAGCAACAAAAAACTTATGGCTCGTTAAACTCAAAATTATGAAAATTTGCTGTTCCATTTTTTTACTTAAAATGCATTTTTCTTAATAAATTTTCTGAAATTTTATGAAATTTTTATCCTTGCAAAATTTTCTAAAAATTATGTTTAGAGACTTTTTTACGTACGATCAACAAATTTTGTAGTAAAAGCCATTTTTCGTCAAACAAAAATGGCCAAAAAGAAGTGTACCTATCGATTTACTCATAAAATCGCTTAGATATGGTCCTGAGAAGGACCTTTTTGGAACAGTTTATGGAATGTTTATAGCGTTTAACCATTCCGGATGGCAGATTAACGGTCATCAAAATTATTTTCATTTCTTCTGAAGCGACACTAATATTTTCTTGGAGCTCTACCAGACTCGACATTTCTCTAAAATAAACCTTTTCTTTCATAGCACCCCAGAAGAAAAAAATTCCATGGGTGTTAGGTCAGGAGATTTGGGTGACCAAGGATTTGGGCGGAATAGACCAATCCATCGTTCGTTAAAAGTATGGTTGGGGAACGAAGTTACCTCGCTGCTACTGTGACAAGGTGTTCCATCTTGTTGAAAGAACATCGCCCTTCACTGAACAAGAGGAACATCTTCAAGGAGCTCCGGCAATCGTTCTCTAAGAAATTCTAGGTAGTAATGGGGATTAAGAGTTCGTGGAAGAACGTGCGGGCCTACTAAAGTGTTTCCTGTTAATCCACCCCAAACATTTATGCTAAACCTCCTTTAAAATAAACAACACATTTTGAAGAAGTTGTTTACAATAATTAAATTCTTACCTTTTAAAGGATTAAAAGGGGATTGGAGTCTGATCAATGGTGCAATTTATGGTGGTTTGTAACCCCATCTCTTGTGAGATGCGCTTCGTCAGTCCACAGAATGTTCTTGAGGAATTGCCCGCCTTCTGCATGTTTGCGCAGTAGCCATTGGCAAAATTCCACTCTTTTTTGCGCATCACCTGGTAGTAAATCCTGTACCGGTGTCAAATGGAAAGTGTGTAATCTATTTCTCTGTATAGTCTGTGAATTCTGGTTCTGGGGAGTTCCAACTGCACATCTAGTCTACGGACGGTGGCTGAAGGCTGAAATTCCACAACACGCAAAATCTCATCCTCAACTTCTGCCACCGCTGCGTCTGAACGTCCTTCTCTTTTTTTTTTGGTGCAGTTCACCCAGTACCAACGATGCGCTGATACGTATCAGCGAATAGTCGGATGTACGGTGTTATACGATTTGGGTATAGTCTTGCCAACGAAGCGTTTCCATTGCAGAACCCGTATACAAACACTATTTCCGCGAATTCACGTTTTGAATACATTTTGTGGAGATCAATTTATCAATCGGCTGTTCACTTACAGAGCAAAATGTCGATTGTACATCAGTTGAAACAATGTCAAATTAAAATAAAAAGATAAACAAAGAATTATTCTTGTGATGTGATTCCACATCTTCGATGAAGACAACATAATCCGTTTATTCGCTTTAAAAAGTACTTTTTGGTGTGATGGATTCCAGTTCTGCTTGTTTTGTTTGATTTATTCGTTGCACCTTTGGTTGATTGAAGTTTCGAGATGAATGATTTCCTTCCATCTTTTGTACTGGAATTTTTGTTCCAAACGGATTATGTTGCGAATGATTTCGTCTATAGTATATTCCTTTTTCCATCTTAGCCTTTGATTGTAGTGGTTTGTTGATAACACGCATTGTCTTGATTCGTCAACTGCCATTGGTGTCTGCTACTGTTAGGAGCGCTGATTGTTGTTGCGATACAATGCCAGGATTGAATCGGTGCTGTCTATCTTTATAGCGTTGTAGTGGATGATTGTTATGATAGTGTTGACGTGAAGGAAGTGCTATGCTTTTGGTTGTGGTTGTGTATCGAAGTGCAAGTGATTCCATAGCCGGCTTATAGATTTTTGGGATTGTTGCCATACAATGCGCCACTAGAATACTTGCTGTTAAGTCCCATGAAGAAGGTTCGAATGGTTTTTGATTTACAAATTTCTTCAAACGAGTGTCATTTTGGTCCCCAGACATTTCTATCAGGGACAGGGCTAAGTTAAGCGCTTTACTCACTTCGCTATGGAATTCGGTTAATGTCTGACGTCCTTGCTTGAGTTTTTTCATTCTATGTCTCTCTCTATGTCAGTCTTTGGTCAGCATATGTGTAATCCAGGCGGATTATTATTGAATAGAAGTTTAATTTTGTATTATGTTTGGTCAGGATATATTACTGGGTTAATCCTCATGCGTAAAATACCTAAGGCACAGTAGTAACGAGGAGTTTGTACAAAATTCTTAGTGGAATCCATGAAAATCCATGCTTCTGATCGCCAGGATCTGTATTGGCTTTTATCTCCATCGAATCGTGGCAAAGATTTGAAAAACTCAAAATCTACATATGTCTCTGGAATCATTGATGGTGAGGCGAATTTCTTCATGTAGCACTATTTTGGCGTTCTTTTATCGATGTAATTCGTTGTGTAAATGTATTTCATTGCTTTTGCATAGATACGTCAGCTGTGCTTTTAGTGCGGCAATTTCTTATTCCATATTCACGTCTTTTTCTATTTTTTACCCACTCTCTTATTTTCAGAATCTGCTAATTTTTCGTAGGTGGTCCCATTTTGCGGTGCTTTACTTCTTGGTACCTAAATCGTTGCTTCCAGTATTTTAAGGACTGCTCGCTTTGCTGTATTCTGTTTCTCAGGAATTTTTTGTTTATCTTCAGGATCGGGGAATTTTTCAGAGTCCAATATTTCAAGGATGTCTCTTGGCTGTTGGGTAACAAGTAGTACTCACGTAGAAATATGCAAAGAAAATAATACTTTTTAAAACTGATTTACAAAGTAAATCTTATAACTATAGTATTTATACTAATTCTTATCAAGTAACTTGTTTGCGAGTGGGTTTTCTTACAATGGAATCTTCCGTTGCTAATACCTGGTAATGTGTACACTATAAGTTGTTATCCTTCTACTATAATGCATACGCTGGATGTTATTTTATGTTATTTTACTTATTGATATGTACTTGCTTTTCGTTTACTTATTGATATGTGTTTGCAATGTATTGGAGCAAGCATGATAAGCCTATTAATATGTATATAACACATGGGCTGAGAGGTTTCTAAGAGAGGGCACCACTTGAATTAAATCCATACCATTTTCAGTTAGCACCTACCCTCAAAAGATACGTGTATAAATTTGACAGCTGTCGGACGATTAGTTCTCGAGATATAACTCGCAACTTTCGTGTGTTGACTTATCATTGCTTTTTGATGGGAAAAAATGCAGCCGATGGAAAGAAATGGCTTGATAAGTGTTACCTGGACTCTGCACCAGCCGAACGAACCATTCGCAAGTGGATTGAAAAATTTAAAAGTGGTCATACAAGCATCGAAGATGATGCACGCAGTGGACGTCCAAAAGAAGCTGTTTCAGATGAAAACATCAAAAAAGTCCACAAAATGATTACGAATGACCGTAAAGTGAAGTTGATCGAGATAGCTGAGGCTCTGAAGATATCAAAAGAGTGTTTTGGATATATCATACACGAATATTTGGACATGCGAAAACTCTGTTCAAAGTGGGTGCCGCGTTTGCTCACAGTCGACCAAAAACAACAAAGTGTTGATGATTCAGAGGAGTGTTTGAAGCTGTTCAACCGCAATAAAACCGAATTTTTGCATCGGTATGTGACAATGGGTGAAACTTGTCTCCATCACTTCACACCAGAGTCAAGTCGGCAGTCAGCTGAGCGGAGAGCATTCGACGAACCTAGTAATCGGCTGGCAAGATGATGGCATCCGTATTTTGGATGCACATGGAATAATTTTCATCGACTATCTCCAAACGGGGCAGACTATCAACAGCGACTATTACATTGTGTTGTTGGAGCGTTTGAAGGACGAAATCGCAGAAAAACGGCCGCATTTGAAGAAAAAGAAAGTGCTGTTTCATCAAGACAATGCACCGTGTCACAAGTCGATGAAAACGAATGAATTCGGCTACGAATTGCTTCCCCACCCACCATATTCTCCAGATTTGGCCCCCAGCGACCTCAATAGGTCGCAGACCTCAAAAGAATGCTCGCCGGAAAGAGATTTAAGACCGAATCGCCGAAACAGAGGCCTATTTTGAGGCTAAACCGAAATCGTACTATAAAACTGGTATCGAAAGATTGAAAAATCCTTTCAATCAGTGTATCGCCCTCGAAGGCAACTATATTGATAAATAAAGTTGAATTTTGCGAAAATTTTGTTTTACTATAAAACGGTACGGACTTTTCAGCCCATGCGTTATATATTTATGTACTATATAAGTTAACAAAATTAATATTTTACAACACTCAGAACATTCCTCTACTTCTAACAAAATCACGTTCTTACATCCAACAGAGACACAATTCCATGTTCCCATCGTACAAAAAAGACACGCTTTTGGTTCATGTTGCTGACTTTGCGTCTGGGGCTAGATCATATCCAAAACATTTTCACACATAAGTTTATTTCATAATTTTGTCTGAGTTAGTTCTTACGTGATTTCAAACGAATAAAGAGGCTTCTTCTCAAGAAAAATAAAAAAAAATATATTTTTTTGAATGAAAATGAAAATGAAAAAATTAACATTTAATTGGCGCCCGAACAGGAACCACGGGAAAAAACAGTTCGGTACGCAGTCTCGGTTTCGCGGTTAAATGAATGTCAAAAGCCCTTAAGTAGCACAGACAGAGTCTGAACACGCGTATAAATCCCGCCGAAAGTAAATCCGAAAATCCCGTGCATCCTCCCCGTGTGTAGTGAAATAAACAATCAAAGGGCCCCTTAGTAACCGTCGGCAGCTAATCACTCGGCGGCGTTGGAAAAGTAAGTGGAGAACCGACAGCTAGCCGCACCGCAAAACACGAAAAAGTCAGGATAACGGAATGCCTGCAACTATTAGTATTGTAAGTCTAGCATTCAGATAGTATAATTAGTTACGAATTAAACAAAAATAATAGAAATAATGTGTATATGTATAGGAAATTGAAAATTTATTGTATAACTATATAATCAAGTATAAAAAAAAATCAAAAACAAAAAAAAGAAAGTGTGAATTGAAGTTGCGAAATAAACTGATCAAATAAGTAAGGTTGTTGTAAATTACAACAAATAAATAAAAAAATAAATAAATACTTAAAGAAATAATTTATGAAAATTGTAAATGAAATAGAATTATAGAATTACGTACGTAGGAAGAAGTAAAAACCTCAACATTAATTTTAAGAAAATATTCACTCAAACAAAATTTCAAATTAATTGTATCGCTTTTTTAGTGCATTATTTTATAAAAAGTCTACTCTAATCATGCCATTACTAAGGGATAACACTAATCCTTCATCCCTCAATAACCAACAAAATGTCCAGTCAACCCTAGACTTTGACGCACTTATTTCTTCCATTGTCTATAGAATTCTCGAAAAGCAAGGACGAGGTATGATTCAACATATACTGAATCCCAATGTGAGTCGATTTACTGACATAGATCAAGCAATAAATCCGGAACATCAAGAAAAACTATGTGATTTAGATAACATACCGTTGTTTAAGAATTTTTTCAGGGGATCTAGGAGAATTCAGCTCCTGGAAAAAAGGGGCTGCAAGGAACTCCAAAATATTTTGGAATCCTTAGCCTAATTCGCAATAAGATTTTTGGCAATGCTGACATTGCTTTAGAATCTCATAATACGTCTTTAGATTGGAAATGTATGTTCAAGTGTCTTGTGATACACTATACTCAGAAGCGCGACCTTAGCACTGTTGAAAATCAGATGCAATCCTTGGTACAAGAGCAGAATACGATTCAAGGTTTTTACCATGAGGTCTATTCGCAGCTTTCCTTAATCTTAAATAAGCTGTCTTGCATGGACTAAGCTCAGAGTCCATGAATTTATTAACTCAGGCATATAGAGATAAAGCGCTCGACACCTTCATTAGAGGATTCAAAGTTGACTTACCTCGATTGCTCGGTATCAGAGAACCAGCAGACTTGTTCAGGCACGCACATTCATCAATGCCACCAGCATAACAGAACCAGAGAGGTAATTTTAGGTCCACTTATCAAGCAAAACCATGTGCCACGAAGACAAGTAAGGCCTCAGCACAACAGATAAATCAAGCTACAGCAAACCACAATAGCCACAATAACCAGCAATTTTACTAAAATCCCCAAAGGCCCCAGATTAAAGCAGAACCTGTAACTCGGGGACCTTCTACACAAGTAAGGCAAATTCACCAATAGAATAGACAACTTTTCCCAAATGCCAACATGACAGAAACGTACACAAGAAATCTGCAACCACCAAATTGTGCACAAAAAAATTTACAAAGCCAGAACTATCCACAACAAGGTTTCCAACGTCAAAGTTTTCCCCAGGAGAATTTTCATGTTGAACCTTGTCTGCAACAGAATGATTAGTCGGAAAAAAATTTGCAGACAACCCGAACGGCCAACTAATCCCTTCTCAATATCATATTAATGTGGGTGAAGCGAACGAAAATCCGTGTAAATTATCAAACTTCACAATATGTTAACTCAATCAACTTCAGAACAGATCACATGTTGACATCCAGCTGTCACAATATTCAGTAAGGTTTGCCATTTTTTTCATGAGCTCGGTCGTCATCATGGCTTCAGTAGCGGCCAGTATAGAAGAAGATCCAGAAATGTCGGTTCGGCGCCGATCAGTTGAATTGGTCATTGCCAGAGAGTCAACCCGGCTTAGTTTGCGGTTGGATTTGGGCCTACATCCATATAAAATTGTGCGACCATAAACAACGGCCTGATTTCACAAATTGGGCGCTGGAAATTTTGACCGGAGATCGGGATTTTGGCCAAAATATCATTTTTGGCGCAGCGGCTATGTCAACAAGCAAAATTTCTGTTATTGGAGCGAACACAATCCACAAGTTTCCGGCAAGAAACAACGCATCCACAAAGATTGACTGTTTGGTGCGGTTTATAGCATGGCGGCATCATCGGACCTTATTTCTTTTGAAATGAGGAAAGAGACACCGTTGCCGTCAATTATCTCAGGTAAAAAGGGTGTTAACCGACTTTCTGTGGTCAGAGCTCGACAACATTGATATTTCCGAGCTGTGGTTCCAACAAGATGGCGCTACATGCCTATCGTTCATATCTGGTCACCCTATATTTGACGAGCCGAACGAGAAACTCACTTTTATGACTACTGTGAAAAACGAGATCCGAACAAATGATGAAAATCCGATTTACTCCAGATACGATCCATATCCGATGTCCTTAAAAGAGGAGGCAGATAGATAAATGCAATAATGGGATATATAGATCGCCCTATAATTCCAAAAATTCCAAAATCGGCTTCTCATCAACTACAGAAAACTTAATTCAGTAACTAAAGCCAACCGGTACCCCATACCGGGTCTTGCCTCAACTCTGTGAAAACAATTGGTAGACCTTAAAAGCGAATTTCACCAAATCATCCTCGAATCCGACGTTGATATAACTGCCTTCTCAATAAATAATGGTAAATACGAGTTTACCCGATTGCCACTCTCTTAAAAGGAGAAAAAGGCAGTTTCAAAAAATGCTATACAGTATTGTTCGAAACCTAAGCAACTTTTTCTTCCAAATTATTCGAAGTCGAATATTTATGTAGTCATTATTATTTTTACAACTCAGATAATTTTGATTTATTACAGTTAGCACTTAGATAAGTTTAGAAAAAACGGAAATAAAAAATCAATTCATTCAAAGAAAAAAAATAAATAAATGCAAACTCCTCTCAAAACCTAAGCAACTTCTACGTAAACACAACTGTTCAGGGAAAAACGGTACCTTACGGTAATTTTTTTGCGACTTTTTTGCAATTTTGCATGCAACGCCTTTTGTTCAAAATAGTTGAGAGCATTTCTTGTGTAAAGAGGTTCGAGTTCACACCCGTTTTTTCGATTAATACATTAATTAATTATGGTGCGTACACAGTATGAACAAACGATTAAAAATAAAATAATTAAGTGTTATAAAATTGGAAAATCACAAATATCAATAGCTAAAAAGTTCAATATCAACAAATCTATTATTTCACGGCTTATTAAAAAATATAGAACAATTGGAACAACCGAGAAAGTGAATTTCGGTGGACGTCCACGCAAAACAACACGTCGGATCGATAGAAAAATTCTCCGTTTGATCACAAAGAACCCTTTTATGTCATCGAGAGACATTGCGAATGAATTGCAACTCAACGTTAGTTCCAGCACTGTTAGAAAACGTGCACTGGAAAACGGCTTAAAAAGTTATTCGCCATCTAATAAGCCCTTATTAACAAAAAAACATTTAAAAAAAAGGTATACCTAAAATAACTTTAGTTTATTGTCTCGAATGTTAAAATTTTATAACACTTTCAGATTGCAAAAGCGCATATAAATTGGTCCGTAGACAAGTGGAAGACGGTACTTTTTAATGATGAATCAAAGTTCAACCTGTTCAACTCTGATGGCATCTGTCACGTTCGGAGAAAAAAGGGTCAAAAGCTGAATCCTCGGTATTGCAAAGGCACAGTTAAGCATGGAGGGGGGAGAGTGTAATGGTGTGGACTTGCTTCTCTGCGTATGGAGTTGGACCTTTTTGCCAAATAAACACTATAATGGATCGATTTGTCTACCGTGACATCTTGCAAGATCAAATGCTACCATACGCCGAATGGAATATGCCACTTCGATGGGTGTTTCAGCATGACAATGACCCGAAGCATTCATCGAAGCTGGTCAAAGAATGGCTGTCGACCAATGGGATTCAAGTCCTGGATTGGCCATCCCAATCCCCCGACTTGAATCCTATTGAAAATCTGTTTAGCATCTTAAAGCGCAGAGTTGGGAATCAAAGCTTCAAAAATAAGGATGAGCTCATGACCTGTTTGAAAACCGAATGGAAATCGATACCAACGTCCACAATTCAAAACCTAATTGAGTCTATGCCCCGTAGATGTGCGAAGGTAATCACAAATAAAGGTTATCACACTAAATATTAAAAGTTGCTTAGGTTTCGAACAGCTGCATTTTGAGAGGACTTTGCATTTATTTATTTTTTTTTTCATTGCATGAATTGATTTTTTATTTTTGTTTTTTCTAAATCTATTTAAGTACTTACTTTAATAAATAAAAATTATCTAAGTTCAAAAAATAATAATGAATACATAAATATTCGACTTTGAATAATTTAGAAGAAAAAGTTGCTTAAGTTTCGAACAATACTCTCTCGTTTCATGAGAAACAATCCTCACATATCCCGATTTCACAAATGAGTTTCAATTAACTACTGATGTATTTAATTACACTATTTACGCGGTACTTGCATAAGAAGATAAACCAATCACTTTCATTTCACGAACTTTGAGTAAATCTGAGGAGCATTATGAAGTAAACGAAAAGGAAATGCTAGCAATAACAAATACGAAATTAGCTTTACTGTAGGGCTAAATTTAAAATATACACCGGCCACCAACCGCTGAGCTACGTGTTAAACAACAAGAATAACAATGCAAAATGAAACGTTGGAAGGCGATATTGAAGGAATACAATTATGAACCCCAATATAAAACCGGTAAAACGAACTTAGTTGCAGAGACACTTTCCAGGCCGCCGCAGTTAAGTTTTGCAAATTCCATATCCACAACAACACATACTGATGAAAGTTCTTCCCATACACTAGTCCTAATGGTAGAGCTTCCGATAAATATTTTCAAAAACCAAATTTTCCTTAACATAGGCGGAAATCCCAAACCTATGAATTCAAAAAGCCCAAGAATTCCACTCACAAGAATTCAAAATTATTTTTCTCCGATATCACCTCCATATAGTCACCGAAATCCTAAAAAAAGATATTAAACCCATCCGTAATTAATTGTATCAAAACGTCAGACCGAATTAAGGGCGTGATAAAAGAATTATATCCACTGCACTTCAAAACACACAAAATTAGATTTACATAATTACGGGTAGAATATGTTCTCAATCAAACTGACCAAGAAGCAATAATATTTGATACACATAATCGTGCACATAGAAATTTTTTATTTTTTTTTTTTTATAATTAGCGCGCGCTCAAGGGGTTTTGTATCCTTAAAATGTTCGTACACAGCGCGGGCGAAGGAAATTTAGGGAGGAAGAAAAGAGAGGTGCCGATGTACATTGTTCTTAAATGTTTGGAAATTATAACGACTATGTAATAGACAGCTCGCAAGACATTCCATAAGAGAGTTGTACGGCTTAAGAGCGAATCACGATATTTTAGAGTACCTCCGAAAGTGGGCTTGAGGGTATACAGATGAGCATTCATAGCGAGACAGGTGTTACGGTGGAAGGTTTTGAAGGGGCGAAATTCTACTGGCGGTTTCAATGGAGCACTGGTTGTGTAAATAGCGATAAAACAAAGTGAGACAGGAGACATTTCGTCGGTGTTCGAGGGTGTCAATGGATTGACTGATATTAGTATCACCAATGAGTTTTATCGCACGGTTTTGAATCCTATCTAGCAGGTGCAGAGATGTTTTGGGAGCACCTGACCAGATGTGGGCATTGTACTCCAGTTTTGGGCGGATAAATGCCGTATATATTGAGGCCAGATCAGAGGGGGTAAAATATTTCTTGCATAGCTTGAGGAAACCTAGACATTTCGCAGCATTTTTGGCGACATCGAATATGTGGTCATTCCAATGTAAGTTGTTACTGATACACATACCGAGAATGGAAAGTTTATCGGTTTCGATGATGTAAGTGCAATTCATGGATAATGGCTGGGTATTTGAATTTCGCTTTAATGACAGCAGACAGCATTGAGTTTTGGAAGCATTAAATTCTACTCGGTTGATAGTTCCCCAGTTGGTTATGCTGTTAATATCGGAATTTAATGAGCTTAGCATACGCTGCCGTTCCCGTTCTACAGCCGAAGAGCAGGGGCGTGAATCCGTGAACGAATATGAGAAGCAGAGAGTGCTGTCATCAGCAAAGGAATAAATTGGATTAGAAGTAGCAGACAAGAGATCATTAATGAAAATTAAAAAGAGTGTCGGAGACAGAACGGAGCCCTGGGGCACACCAGCATTTATTTTGTGAATATCAGACTTGAAACCGTCCAAGACAACTTGAATTGAACGTTCCGAAAGGTAATTTCTAATCCATTGAAGAAGAGAGTCATCGATCCCAAGAGCACGCATTTTCGACAAAAGAGCCTGATGCCAAACTCTGTCAAATGCCTTAGAAATATCAAGTGCAACTATCTTGCTTTCGCCAGATTGATGTAAGCTTTGGTTCCACTTTTCGGTGAGACATGCCATCAAATCACCAGTGGACCTGTTGCTACGAAAACCATATTGCCGGTCATTGAGAAGTTTTCGTGTTTCGAGATATTTCATGAGCTGACGGTTTATCAGCGTTTCCATGACCTTGGAAAGAAGGGACGTAAGTGCAATGGGTCTGTAGGAGGATAGAGAAGAAGATTCGCCTTTTTTAGGGACGGGCTGGACAAATGCTGTTTTCCATCTGCTCGGAAAGAGTCCTAAAGAGTAGGACTGATGAAAAAGCTTACGCAATGGTTTTGCCAGCGTGGAAGAACACCCCTTCAGAAGAAGGGGAGATATACCATCTGGACCAGCGGATTTATGCATGTTGAGATCTTTAAGTACTCTTGCTACTACACGAGTGCGAAAGTAGATTCGTCCCATTGTAGATTCGACGCACTCAAGTGTAGGCGGGGACAAAGCACAATCTGGGAGTGTTGAGCTAGCGGAAGTGTGTAGCAAGCAGATTGGCCTTGTCCAAAGAGCTGACAGCTGGAATGTCATTGTAAATGAGCGTTGGGATGGAGGATGAGGCAGAATTTCTAATTTTTTTGACGAATGACCAAAAATTTTTATTGCCTTTGGGACATTGCAGTATTTTGTGCCTCAGTTTTTGGTCGTATTGGAATTTCACAAGCTTGAGAAAGACGTTGCAGTCATTTCTAGCTCGTTTGAACTTTTTTCGGTTTTCCTCTGTCGGGTTGGTCTTGTAGGACCGAAAAAACAGTTCTCTAACCCTGACAGCCTCTTTACAGCTCGAGTCGTACCATGCCTTTTCTTTTGGTTTGATACTCTTCATCCGATGAGGGATAAAATATCTCATTCCAAGGAGAATAGTTTCTGTGATCATGTCAGCAGCGGAATCCACGTCGTTATCGAGGAAACATAAGGACCAGTTAAAATTCCTAAAGAAGCTGTTAAGGCCGCTCCTGTTGGCTTTCTCACTCACTCACTCACTCACTCTTTCAGTAGTGGATAATTTGCTTAAGGAGATGGAATTTTAACCACATGAAATTGAATTCCGGATTGGAACAGGGACTACATTGTGGTGGAGTTTGGTAAGCTACATCACTACGCACGTAAATGGCGAGACCGCGGTGAGAGAAGAATAATGGCACTAGTTCGTAGCCAGGTAGCTTCAGATCAGAGTGATCTGAGAGATGTGGACGGGGATCTACCTGTGTTTCACTAAGTGCCAAAACAGCTGGTCTGTATTTGCAGACGTGGACGTACGCAGAAAAGTGATTACTTTTTAGCCCGCGTATATTGGCAATGTCTACTCTGAATTCCCCAGTCATTACAACCTAACAAACACAAAAAGCACAAACACCGACGATACTAAGCAAGGCTGCGAAGTGAGAATTCTGACGTTGGTTTACCGAATCAAATTGCTGTAGGTGTTATGCCCTTACAACAATATGAAGCAGTGCACTCGCACTGTGTGATATTTTTGCTTTGCACTGCACTTTAATGGGGTTTTTTTTTTGCACACGCGCGCGGTGGTTTGGGGGTTTTTGTTTTTTTTTTTGTAAACTGCGCGTTTTTTTTGTTTTTTTTTTGTGCAGCACATAAGAGATTACGAGTGCAGAAAGACGTCTGCACTCGTCGATGGTCGACACGGCACTGAAATGCACAAGATAATCGCTCTCAAGTCTTAGAAAAATATTACTTCCCTTCCATGTTACAACAAATAAAAATCAATAAGAAAAATTTGTGCAATTTGTAAGCGCAGCAAGTATGAAAGACATCCCAACCAAACGAAACTTTCGACAGTTTTCTGATCGAAAAAAAGATTATACGAGTATTAACCTCTTGGATAAATTCACTAAATATGCCCATATTAGAAAATTAAAGAGTAAATCCACTGAAGACATAAGGCAACCTTTGCGAGATTTGATTTTGTCCTTTAGATACTAAATTCTGTCGTTATCGACAACAAACCTTCACTAAATTTAGCCTCCATATCTCGGTATAAATACCTTTACGGTAACACCGAGCAAAAGCGAAATAAAAGGTCAAATAGAGCGCTCTCATTCAGTCCTAATAAAAATAATGAGGCGCCTCAAGGAGAATGGAACTGAACGTACCTTTCAGGAACTACTCGAAAGAGCAGTTAATGAATGCAACCACAGTATTCATTCTACAACGAATAAAGACCAGTTGATCTCTTCTTTGTACGTAATGTCAGTTTTACTCCGGAAGCTTATGGAAAAGCTAGGAAGGCTAATTTTGATAAATTCCAAGTTAAACAGAAAAAGGATGTTAAATATCACAGTAAAAGAAAACATAATTTTAAAGAAGCCGGAACAGATAAAATAAGTGAAAGTCAATAAAAGACTAGGAACAAAACTATCTAGTAGGTACAAGGCAGAAAAAGTTAAAGAAAATAGAAATTCGACAGTTCTGGCTGAAAATGGAAAGGTTATTCACAAAAGTCACATTCCTAATTGAAAAAAACATATTCCTTTCCTCTCTATCTTCAGGTTTCTGACGACAGGCTGTTATGCCAAACTACAAATTCTCGATTATTCACTAAGTAGACTGGGATAGCCAAAATACAAACTGGAAATTTCAAGATGGTTCACGTTATAGATTTGGAGCCTTGTGAACACCTACATAGTTGACGATATAAGCAATACAGTAGAGCGAAAGTCATCTTTCCATCCTTTCCATCCATTCCTCCTCAATATGTATATTGAGTTGATTAAAGCCAACAAGTATTAAGAAACGATCACTTAACTACATAGGAAGCGCATGGAAGTGGATTACAGGTAATTCTGACCATGATGACTTCCGAATTATTAAGAATAAAATCAATAATGTTTTGAAAAATGATAATTTTATAAATAAATTAGATTATAAGAACATTTTGAAATGTCAAAAAACTATATACGATATAAAATTAGATTGTAAGACATAATAATTTATCAATTTGTCCTTATCATAATATCGTAGATATAAAGGCAAATTGTAGGTACCCGAATAATAATAATCAACATATCCCTACAATTGATGAAATCTCCCCAAGTGTTATCTTACTCAACCAATTCAATGGGAGATTAACACAGAACAACAAGGAGACACTGAAGCTTACTGGAACATTACTTATAAACTTTTAAAATACAACAGTAAAGATCGAAAATAAAACCTTCATCTCTAATATTGTAGTTTCAACAATAAAACCATTACCCGCAATCGTACAACTCTCCTCAGCCGACTAAACAGAAGAGCTTATCGTTGGAAATGATTAAAGAGCTTCACACCAGCAATACCGAAGACATCAAATCAAAACATATTATTATTGCAACAACAAACTTTGGACTGACAATAGCCATTTTCTTACTGCCTGTTCACATTGGCGCGAACAGGAAAATTATCCGAAAAAGAGGGAACGCTTTTCATTGAAGTGGGAAGAAGAAGGGTTACTTGCACCAAAAATCCATTTGTCCCTGTTCACATTGGCGAGGGGATGAAAATCCTCACCATGAACGTCGTATTCACACTTGCATTGATCCTGATAATGAAATTCATCAAAAGAAAACGATTAGCAAAAATACAAGTCACCAATGTACTTGACATGGAAAGCAAAGAGCCGAAAGAAGAGGCAACGGCAAAACCCAAATCTCCCAGACGGTCAAAACAAAAAACCAAAAGCCGAAAATAAAAACATCAGAAACAGAAACACACCCAAATATAGCAAACAAGATTCAGGAAAAATACTAGCACCAAGTCAAGATCAATTAGACCCAGTATTTTTGATCCTGTCAAACGATGACGGTTGAGTTTAAGCGGGGAGGAGTTACGAGGGCGGGTCAATAATTCCGTGCATTTTTGAATTTCTGACCTCTTTGCTGAAACAGCAACACTGCTCCTGTCAACAGACATCTGTCAGTTGACTCCTGTCAAAATCAGTTGCGTCAGTTAGTTTCTGTTTGACAGCTATTTTTATCAGACTACTCACTAATTTGAGGAGAAAATGGAAAAAAGTGAATTTCGTGTGCTTATTAAGCATTATTTCTTGCGAAAAAAAACCATTACCGAGACCAAGGCTAAGCTTGATAAATACTATGGGGACTCTGCACCATCGATTTCAATGGTAAAAAAGTGGTTTACTGAATTTCGTTGTGGCCGTACAAGCACTGAAGATGCCGAACGTCCTGGACGCCCAGTTGAGGTCTCTACACCCGAAACAATCGAAAAAATTCACGATATGGTGTTGGCCGACCGAAGATTGAAAGTGCGAGAGATTGTGGAAGCCGTAGTGATCTCGCATGGCTCAGTGGTTTCAATTTTGAATGATCACTTGGGCATGAGAAAGCTTTCCGCAAGATGGGTGCCGCGTTTGCTCACAGTCGACCACAAACGCAATCGTGTAACAACTTCACAGGAAGGTTTGGCGTTGTTTAATCGCAATATGGAGGAGTTTTTGCGCCGTTTTGTAACCGTGGACGAAACATGGATCCATCACAACACACCAGAGAACAAACAACAGTCAAAACAGTGGGTTTCTAAGGGTGAATCGGCGCCAAATAAGGCCAAGGTGGGTTTGTCAGCCAATAAAGTTATGGTGACTGTTTTTTGGGATGCACGCGGGATAATCCACATTGACTACCTTCAAAAGGGAAGAACAATCAATGGGGAATATTATGCCAACTTATTGGACCGATTCAATGACGATTTGAAAAAAAAACGACCTCATTTGGCCAAGAAAAAAGTTCTTTTCCACCAAGACAATGCAAGGGTGCACACATGTGCAGTTGCCATGGCAAAAATCCATGAATTGGCTATGAATTGCTCCCTCATCCACCCTATTCTCCAGATTTGGCTCCGAGCGACTACTTCTTGTTCCCAAACCTGAAGAAATGGCTTGGTGGAAAAAGATTTGACTCCAATGATGAAGTCATCTCGTCATTTTGAGGACCTCGACAAATCATTTTTTTTGGAAGAGATAAAAAAATTGAAGAAGCGTTGGACAAAGTGTATAGAGCTCAACTGAGACTACGTTGAAAAATAAAATAATTTTTTTATCAAAAAATCTGTTTTAATCCAAAAGTCACGGACTTATTCACCCGCGCTCGTATCAAAATTAATATTTGATAACCCTTAGCACATTCCTCCACTTCTAACAAAATCACGTTCTGGATTTATGTAAGAAACATCCAACAGAAACACAATTATTTGTTCCCATCGTACAAAAAAGAAACGCTTTCGGTTCATGTTGCTGAATGCTGACATTGCGTCTGGAGCTAGTTCAAATTCAAAACATTTTCCCACATTCCTTCTATCTCACACTCCACCACGTAGGTTAACATAAGAGATAAATTTAGTTAGAAGTGCATATTCCGGTACCAGCCACCTCACCGTATGCACTTGATGCGTGTGCAGTTTTATGCCGATGTATGTGTGGGGGCGGAGTATTTCCCAAAAACATAGCATTTTTAAGTCTCTCTCTCTCTCTTTGACAAAAAAAAAGATTTTGGAGACTTGCGAAGCTGAGTTTATGTTTTTTTTTTGTTGTTCTTTACTCTCCAATTTGACAATGTTTTGCAGACGGTGATTTGCACTTGATAAGCTTGATAAGCGTTGATTAACCGGGGACAGAAGTGCATCCGAATATATTTTTTTTCATGTTCGCTTGCGCAACAAATAAAGATAAAAAAACAAAATAAAAAAAATTATTTTTTTTGTAATAAAAAAGAAAAAAATAAAAATTTTATTTATATAATGTTTCTTAAATTGCGCTCTAATTAAAAAAAAAAATAAATTCTTTACACCGTGTCTCCACGAGACACAAATATATCAGACTAAATTTCAGTCATTTCGTCTGACATTTTTTCTTTTGACTTACATAGATAGGCAAATTACTACATGACATTTCATTCTGCGAATGCGAGTGTAAGTTGGCTGAGTAGGTGTGAACTTCGTTCTACGACATACGCCACTCATCTTTGTTTCTTTTTTTTTTCACATTCCGAAATCAAACTGATAAGCGCTGTCAAAAAAATTTCAGGGTTGATGTCTACAGAAATGTCTTGAATAAAAACAAAACATTTATTTCTTGCCTGCAAACTATCCGCCTCCACCGAACTTGATTTTATAAAAATTTTCTTAACACCAGCAATGTCTCATGGAGACGCGGTGTTACGTATAAATTACTGTCATTCTAGGAAATTCTAGCAGTTCAGTTTCAGTTTATATGCATTTTTATTTAACGTAAGAGTACGTGCTAGACAAAACAATTCCTAAGAATTAGCTTAATAACTTACAAATAATCTTATACTAACTTGAGGGCACACTAAGTTAAACCAAACACTTAAACTAAATCTTTCGATGTCTATATTTATTTTTACATTTATTGAAACTAAAACTAAGAAAATAAATTTTATGTAAAAACTTAGTAAATTGAATGTTTTTTTAATAGTATTATACAAACTTAAAACTAAAAACTTACAGACTACCCAAAAATAAATCTTAATCTACTTAACCTACTTAGATCTAATACATTATGTAAACATACGTAATATATACGTACATACCTAATATAGAGATACATGGAAATATATATACATATCTGTTTTTTTTTTTAATTTTTTATTTTTATTAATATTTTTTTTATTTTTATTATTTTTTTTTCTTAAATCTAATTTACCCCTACTTAAAACTATTTAAGCCGACCATGGCTAAAAAAATTAGGCTACTCACTTTGCTTCACATGAACCTACCAAGTATTGGACAAATTCGACAACGACGAATCCTCTCCTTCAAAATGCCACCAAAATTGTTGGTGCTGCTGAGCAACATCCCTCATGTCGCGACTCCCTACCGCCCTACTGAACCGGAGACGCTCCACACTGCCGTGTCGTAGTTGAGTCGCCTGTCTGTAGCTGTTCGAGCAACGTGAAAGATTAGCGGCACCGCCAATCTGTCTTGGATCAGACCCTTACTATCTAGGTAGAAGAACGCCTCTGGAGGAATAAAGCCGTCAAAGCGAACTCTTTCATGATACATATAATTAGGGTAGTAAGCCTGGGAGATCAGGTTGTTTGATGAGGTCATTGCTCTTGCAATGTGCCTTCGAGTCAACTTAATGACGAAATTGTCCACTCTTACTAGGTTTGCCCTATTGTACAAGACCTCACTAGGGTAGAATTTTATGTACTGCTACTCTGGTGTTCTATATAAGCGAAGACAAGTCCTAAGGCAAGACCTCTCATACACCCGAATTTTTCCAATAAACTTGCTCTCACGTCGAACCACAGGAGACATCCAAATACAAGCATGGGCCGGATAAGGGCCATGTAGCAGATCACTTCTGAAAGTCTGAAGCTTAATTTTGTCGAAGTCACGTTGCAAAAGTATGTTAATGAGCTCAACCTTTGGACCTGATTTGTATGCGATTAAGTCGTCAGCGTACGCTATGGCATGGTGAAGTGAACCTATCAGATCACTTGTGTAAATGTTGAATAAGATCGGCAAATTTACCGCACCTTGTTGCAGACCGTTTTTAATGTTAAATGTTCCAGCAGAAGTCACATCGCCATTCTTCACGATGAACTGTCAACTGGAGAGTATATCAAAAAGAATATACAGCAGTGGTTTACTAATGCCCAACCTGTTCAGCCTGTAAAAGAGTCCCTCTAACCATACGGTATCGAAGGACTTTTCCAAATCAATCAGGCAGGCACCAGTGCACTGGTTCTTGCCTTTGTTCCATTGGACATCAGAAACCAGTTTAGACGCAGCATGAATGACATCATGCCTCGCCTTGAAACCGAATTGATTATCCGGAACTACTCGTATATGTTTGTCCTCAAATAACATAGTCAGGGCTCTCTTGATCACCTTCCCGAAAACCTTACTAATGTTTGGAAGAAGACTGATCGATTCGCCTTATTTGAAGTATCTTTATTCCTCTTGGGGATGGGATGTACCACCGCAGTTTTCCAATGCGCTGGATAATGTGCGTTATTCATTGCATTATTAAACATTCTCGTCATTGAACTGGGTGAAACCCGAGTTCTCAAATCGCTAATTCACAATTTCATTTCGAAGGTAGAAATTGTGCACAAAGACTCGACTTTCCAGGTCGTGGTTAGGGGCAATGATGTCATTCGCCTTGTACACTTCCTGGAAAGTCGCTCCGGTAGCCTCTACCTTCTCCTGCGGATCACAAAGAAGTTGTCATCATCAACGGACTCATTTGGATCTATGCCTGCTGCTATAAGTATTTGTTCGTTGTTCGTCGTTCGGGCGATTTTGAGACATGGAAGGTCGTTTTGATTATTTCTCCGAAATATTTTATTTATTTGCGGGAACATATTCGGGTTGCTGGTGTTTACAGCCCGAATTTTGTTGTTCCAATACAAGCTTACAGAATTTTTGTAATTTTCCTTTATTAATATCAGGAGGTTTTTAATCGACAACTTCAGTGTCATGTTCTCAGGGTTATGTCTGTCAGTAAACTGTCTGTACATGATTTTTAGTCTTGATAGTAGTCTACATTTATGTCGGTGCAGTGCATCATTAGTTGCGTTTCGGAAGTAGTCTTCGTTGTCAGTGTGTTGATACTGTGGTATTGTTTTGTCGATAGTTCATTTAATCGTCTCGTCCATTAGTTTTAGATACCCGTCAATCTCTTCGTTTCACAGATTTCTATTGGACGGTGGGTAGAGCGAATTCGAGGAGAGTACTCTCGTCAGTATTCTTGAGAAGTCTGTCCAACGCACTCTACTATAATTGTAGGAATACCTTTGAACAAACTCTTCAAATTCCGCAGTTTCGTTGGGAACAGTTATTTTGGTGCTGAGACCGCAATGGTCACTGTCATACACGAAAGTGCGTAGACAGTTTGTAGTTTGTTGGTTAGTGCATGTCAGTTGTATTCGTGCGTCGAACAGCAGAAGATCCGAATAGGACCCGTGTCTGGGAAACGACGGACTATCCGTCGCCTTAAGCCCGAGTCGATACATTATACTGCGTTGACCCCACCAATTGAATAGTAGATTCCCTCTAGTATTTGGTGTATTATTTCCCCAATCACTATGTTTGGCGTTGAAATCTCCGCCGATAATAAAATAGTTATCTTCCAATTCCAGCCTCAAGAATCGAAAAAGTGTCTCGAGCTCTGAGATGAATAAGGTGAGTTGAGTAGCCTTAGGTGCATAGACAGACACCATGTACAGCCGCTTTCCACTACGGAGAGGAATTCACACAATGCATGCTTCCAGCACTTGGGACCTACGTACTACACGACTCTATACTCTTTTAAAAAGTATACCTTTTCTTACGAAAATCGCAACGTCACCTCCCTGAATGGAGTTGGGTCGGTTTCTCCGTACATGGTAATCGCGCACACTACCACTGGGCTAACTAGAGCTTTATATAAAATTTGTCAAACTTATTCATGAGTAGTTACTCAACCAAAAGTCGAAACACGTCTATACTCCACAGAGATCAATAAACGACTGAGTAAATCCTAGCAGTTTACAAAGTTTGCACAAGGGTTAATAGTTCACTTACAGTATGTTTGTAAGAAGTTTAAGAGATTGCAAAAGAATTAATAGAGATCCACAAAAGTCCGCAGGCCTTATCGGAGAGCTCTTTTTCGAACACAGGTGCTTATCGCTCAGTTTTCGGTTTAAAATGATACAAATCGCCATTGAAGTGTCACTGGCTTACATTGAAATTGTTCTTGCAACTTATCTAAAAATCCGATACAGCCCCAACGCAACAAGTCTGTCCCAATTCCAAAAGTCGCAGACAGAATAATCAATTGCATGTGTATCCGCCATTGATATCCTCTGGATAGTAATTAATTTTAACAGAGTTAATTTTTTTTTTTGGTTGTATTTTTGCAAGCTCTTATGGTTTTTGCTGCTTTTAAAAGCTCTTCTGAACTTTAGCTTATCGAAAAGATCGGTAGGTGTTGTCATATGTGAATGTACCATACTTTTATTTGGTTAAGAAAGGTTGTTAAAGTACGCGGTATAGAAATCATAATACTCGTACAACTTATGTGTTTTCTGTTTATCAAGAGCAAAAAAAGCACATAAAACAAAATTGTTCTCTTGTTATTGAGGGGAGAAAATTGATATAACATACTCGTACATACACTTATGCTTTTCGTATAATTAATCACGAATCTTGTGATACGATTTTCACGTTGGAATTCCCTTCTTATGTTAATGTAGGCAATGTTAAATATTTTTAGAACAGGTTAATATGATTGGCTTAAGATACATTTAAGACACAAGAGGTGGTAGATGCTTAACACTAAGCAAACTTACATAATACTCGTATGGACGTATGTTCATAGTTTTGTAATTAGGTTCGAAACAAAATTCTAGTTGTATACATACTCGTAGTATTACAGGCATCTTGGCCTGAGCTTTTAAAAGTGGTTTTCTTATAAGTTCATATGACGGCTAAAATGCTCGATCTTCCATAAGTTACAGGTAATTCTAGAAGAATAAAGTTTGATTAACCAGAACACTTTTATGATGTTTTATACATACATAGTTGTAATAAAAGTTTTATGACAATCTGCTGGTAGAAGGTGTTTTCGTTTCGTTTTTACTTATACTATAATTAAGAGTTGTAAATTTTCTATTTTCTTTGATTATGAATGGCTACTTCCATTTCAAAGGACTATTTTAAATAGTACTGATGCCTTACAAATAATATGTAAAGATTAAGTGAAACGATATACTTGTTAACTTATCGCCATAATCAAGATCAGTTGTAAATGTTTTTTGGTGTGATTACAGCGAAAGGATTATAAGGACGGCCAAGTTCTAGCAAAATTCGTGCTCGCTGTGTACCTAACATATATCTACACCAAACATTGTTTCGAGCACTTTTCGGCGTTAATTATTCAATAACTGATCAAAGCACTACGCACAAAATAGCCAGGGTGATCAACTCGATAGAAATGGTTTTTCTATCGTTTTCTGACTCAAATAGCAGGACACGAGTGAGGTAGATTGAAATCTCCTGCTTGAGTAATACATTGTACTTCTTCTTCGGGTTTTGCAGCATCAATTAAAAATCTACTGAGTGAACTACAGCAGACTCATAAAGTTGAGAGGAGTGAATGAACAACAAAGAACGTAAAGGCAGCGTTTGATAAGCGTTATGTTGTCACATACTAACTCAAAATTGTCAGGATAGGGAATGTCAATAGGAGTTGTATGAACACGGTTATGGGTAATCTCAGCCATACGGATTATCAGTTCTTCCAAATTCATCTTTTCGAAAATTGGAAAAGCACTTCATGGTTTTTGATGAATAAGATTTGTTTGAGTAAAAGCAACAGGGTCATGAGGGAGCACTTGTGAATTAAAACATACGGCAGAGATTTTTGTGCGTAAACCTCTTACATTTTGGTAGTAGATGGATAAGAATTTTAAACTAGAGGAGGGTGATTAGGAACTGGAATTGTTTTAAAATTTGAGCGAGTTCCTTGTAAGTGGGAAAGAAAGCGTAAAGAGATAATTTTGAACTTCGTCAGAAGAGATATCGAAGCTCACATGGTAGCGAACGAAAATTTGTATTAATTCGTCAGGCTTAATAGAAAGGATTTCTCGTTGTATTAAAACCATAATATAGGTGTTAATTGACCATTAAAATGTTAGGAGTCCGTAAATAATTCTCCTTTATTGATAGGTTTATTGTTATTTTAAATATATTCGTTCTCCTCGCGATTCAACTACTCCAATCGATTTTAATTAAGTACAATAAAGTAATTTTTGATAATTAATACTTTAGGGCGAGTAGTCACAATAGAATAATATATAGTGTAACTTTTAAGGCGATAATACATGGTCAACGTCCCTGGTCTACTAATGAAATTCTTCAACTGACGTCACAACGAGCATAGGCCTATAACTAAAGGAAACGCTTTAGATTAGATGTACTCCACCGAATATACAGGTTGTCCCCTAATTCGTCAACGATAATTTGGGAAATGATTTCTGGGCATATTTTAAAAAAAAATCGTTCTGCAGTAAGGGTCTATCTCCAAAGTTGACATCATTTATCGAGGATTTAAGAAAAGGCTTACTATAGTGTACCCTGACCCATGTTAACGGAAATTGTTCTGTTCGTACTAATGGTAGACAGTTCGTGTATAACTTTATTTTTAGAAGAAATACTATTATTTGTAACGGCGTTTAAGTAAAGTTGATGACTTGTTTGAGTGTTAAGATATCCAATTTCTAAGCCTGTTCCATTTTCATTGCCCATGCTAACTTTTGACTTTGATGTCACTTTTCTCTAGGAAATGCGTAATAAACATAACGATTTAAAATTTTTTTCTTATGAAAGTAATAATAGTAAAAAAAAGTATCATCAATTGTGCACAAAAACCCATAGATTTTATGATACTTGGGAAAACCTGCAGCAGTAGAAATTTAAAAAAAAAACAAATATTTTTGCTTGAAGCTCCAAAGGCTATGAATAAAAAATGATTTTATGTGGTTTTAGATAATTTTTATTTTATGTGTGTACTAAAACAGTTATAACAGGTGCTCAAAGTGTCCTCCTTTGTATGCATGCTAGAGCCCGTTTTTGGATTTCAATGCGAATGTTTATTAATGCTAACGGCTGCCTCACTTATGATGACGCTTCAAGAATACGTTCTTCCAATTCACTTTCGGTTGAATAAACAAGTTCTTTCATTCTTCCCCATACAAAAAAATCCACTACTGTAAGGTCAGGAGATCTTGCAGGCCCGTGAGCTGGTCCATTTCTTCCTATCCAATGGTTACCGTACTCTTCATCTAGAGAATTCTTAACCTCACGACCATAGTGAGCTGGAGCACTGTCCTGTACAAAGTACGATAAAGGTAGTTGAATCAGTAGAACGTCCTCCAATAGTTCCGGTAATTCACTTCGTGAATAGTAGTTTTCAATTTTTTTTTTTTAAAAGAACTTAACACTCAGTATGTGTTAAGTTTTTTAGAAAATTGGATAGAGAGAGAAAGAAAGATGTTTGGGCTCAGTGGTTATTTCGCTCCATGGGTGGGATCCAGCCTTTAATGGGGAGACTAAATTCTTAGTGGAAGATGACTTGATATTGATTTCTAGTCAACTATTCATCTTATTTGATTGTCCTTAACTGAAAAAATGAATATGTCTTTCGGGCGAGGCTGGGATTCGAACACTGAACATTCCGATTTGGAAACCAGTCCACTACCACTTGAGCCACTGCCACTTGTAGAATTCAGCCTAGGTAACAGGAAGGGGTCGATTAACTTGTTTCCAATTACAACTACCCACATATAGACACCGAATTTGTGTTGAAATAATTTATGCCCCCTTGCATGCAGATTTTCCGCAGCTCATGTATGGAGATTATGAAAATTAGTGATACCGCCTCTTGTAAATTGAGATTCGTCCGTCCATAGAATTCTGTTAATAAACACGTTGTCATCTAAACTCCGCTTCAGCAACCAGTTAAAAAACTCAGGTTTTTTTTCTAAATCATCGGGAAGCAGTTCTCACACAGGTATGTGGTGGTATGGATAAAGATTTTCTCCATGCAGTACATAAGAAATTTTATGACTGGAAGCATTGAATTGCAAAGTTAAACGTCTGATGCTGATTGATGGATCAGTTGTAACAGATTTCGAAATCCTTCATACTTGTGGAGCTCGCGCATTCGGTCGTGCATTTGAAACTGATTCCGTTTCTCGAAGTCTTCGATATGTACATATTTCCAAATACTCCTTAAATAAGAAGTCGTCGGTTAGATAAAGTACATGGTATCTTTGTCGCGCACTATTTGAACTTCGAACTACTATCCATAAACGTAAACGATGTCTGCGTATTCTTGGTTTGTAAAGACATTTCAAATAGCGTTTCTAAGCAACTGTAACCTTAGAGTAAAAAATTAAACTGATGGATTATTTTTTTTCTAACCTTTTATAACATTTTTGCTTGGTGAATTTTCGAAATAGGCCTTCAAATCCCAAATCTAACTCTTTCTGAGATCTTTTAAGGAACAAGGTTCCTTGAGGGTTTTGACAGGTAGTCAAATAAACGAGCACGCTTTAAAATTCTTTAATAGTTATGCAATTTTCAAAAAATATTGGAAAATTAATAATTCTTGGGAAACCATTCTTACGAGTATTCTCAAGTGTTGTTAGAAACGTTGGTAAAAAATCATAAATTCCTTTTTTTAACTGTTGCAAGTTTTCATAAAATCTATGGGTTTTTGTGCAAATTGCTGGTGATTTTTTTTATATCTTCTTACTTTTATAAAAAAAAATTGTAAGACGTTATGTACGTTAAATTAGGCATTTTCTGGAGAAAAGTGACCTCAAAATCAAAAATTATCATGGGCAATGAAAAGGGAACAAGCTTAGAAATTTGATATCTAAAGACTTAAGCAAGATATCAACTTTATTTAAACGCCGCTACGAAGGCTGGTATTTCTTCTTAAAACAAAGTTCTACACGAAGTTTCTACCATTAGCACGAACAGAGCAATTCTCGTTAGCATGGGTCAGGGTACACCAAAGTAAGCCGTTTCTTAAGTACTCGATAAATGACGTCAACATTGGACATTGGACATACCCAGAAATCATTTCTCAAATTATCGTTGACGAATTCGGGGACACCCTGTATAGTTCATTGCGCAAGCAAGTAGTGAATGAAATCAACGCCGCAAAAATACGTATGCACAGAAACAATGCAGCTATTAGGGAACTACAATTGCTTAAAAACTTAAGAGAACTAGTAATCAATAAGTCGAAACAAGAATGTATAGAAAGTATCGATATTAAGGTATTAAGCGCGAACTTCATAACTCTCCCATATCCAATTCTTCCCAACCCCTCAACAGACTACTGATGGATTAAATACGTCTTTCGACGAATCCTTCCATTGTTCATTTATTGAGAGCACCGACGTTGTGGAAAGTTTTCTCTCCATTAAGTCTAACTCCAATGGAAATTAGCGAGAATCTTACCCACTCGTATATGTCCCAAAAATAATGATTTTAGACCTATTTCAGTACTTCCTGTTATATCCAAAGCTTTCGAAAAGATAATGCAAAAACAAATTAATATCTACCTCAACGTACACAATTTATTGTCCCCCAATTAGTTCGGTTTCCGTGAAATGCACAGTTGCACATCAGCCATCATAAACGTGACTGATGATATTCGGCAGGTACTGGATAAAGATCAGGTTACATTCTTAGTACTCTTAGATTTCTCTAAAGCCTTCAGTACTGTAGAGTGTAGACAACACTAATTTGTGTAAAAAACTATTCCAACTTTATGGGTTTTCTGCTACTGCTGTAAGATTATTATCGTCCTATCTGCGGCGAAGACAACAAGCCGTTCAGGTATCAAATAGGATGTCGTATTTTCTCCTAATCACGGGAAGGGTTCCTCAAAGTTTAATACTGGGGCCTCTTCTATTTTCTTTATATACATATCAATAAACTTCCCACCATGATAAGATCATCCACAATACAAATGTATGCTGACGATGTCTAATTATTAAATGGGAGTCCGCTATGGCTCATAGTAAATTGCGCCCATGACATCAACATGACATGGCAAAGATTGCCCTTTGTGTCGAATAAAAATGGACTGTTTTTAAATACCTTAAAGTATAAATGCCTCATCACTAATAGAACCAACTTAGACCTACCCCATTTCCCTAACATTTTATTAAATAATGAATACACTCAAAGAGCTAAAAATCTAGGCATGCTCTTTAACACCACCTGAACTTGGGATTCCCATATTAATGCAGAGATAAGTAATGTATGGGTTTCACAGTGCTTTATCCCTTTAAAAATGCACATAATGCTTGCGAAAACAGAAGTAATACCTATCCTTACGTATGGATGTGAGATTTTTGCCATTGAATGCTGTCAGTAGGAGAAATCTTAAAGTTGCCTGCATATAACAATGCGGCACGCGATACATATACGGATTAAATAGATTAGGGCGAGTCTCAATTTTCTCAAGGCGAATCTACAATTTCACCCTGGAACACCTTTTATAGTACAGGGCTCTAGTTCTGCTCTTTAAAATAATTCAGACGTAGAAACCTCGTAGCCTTTATAAAAGATTATGCTTCGGATCTTAAAACAGGTCTCAAAAACTAATAACCCCGCGCTGCTCCTATTTTTCTTCTGAACGACAGTTTCTTATCAACACATTCCACTTGCGGAACTCCCTACCATTACATGTAAGGAGGATGAGGGGCAGAGCACAATATAGAAGATATTTACTGGCCCATTTTAGAAATACCTAAACTGAGATAATAGTAACAGAGACGTAAACAGAGGTGTAATAGTTAATAGTTAATGTAACAAATCTGTAATAATATTGTAACTTTTGATTTGTAAAATGAATGTTTCACCCATTCGGTTTTTTCTTTTCTTTCTTTTTTCTTACTTCTCTTTAAACTGTAATAAGAAAAAATTAATTTATTCTACCAAATTTTTCGTTTTAAGTAGCTCGTAATTAATTAAGTTCTTAATATTGTTAAAATATAAGCCTACACTACTTATAACTGGTAAATACTTAAGGCGCTAACAATTTTTACAAACATTTTTTTAGTGTTGTTCAAGGTCATCCACATCCACTTCACCTCCTTTTGGACCGGCTAGACCACTCATCTAGACATATACTATTATCATAATAGTAAAAATAGTAAATACAGATGCTTTTATGCATACAAACATTACATTTATTAATGTTTTCTTAATGCTAAATTGTAAAGTTCCACAAACACGTGAAAAATCGGTAAACGTCAAATTTGCACCAATCCAAAAAGTCCAACTCATTTCAAGTGAACAGTTTGCCAGTTTTCAGCAGTCTTAGTAGCAGTTGCAGCAGCAATAAGGACTGAAACGAATAAAATTTGGAAAATTCAAAGTAAAAAAAAAAATATATTTTTATAATTCATGTACATTTTTTTTATTTGCTTTAAAACTCTGTTTTTATTAAATTCGTTCACAATTACAAAAAATAAAAAAAATTATTTGGGTTCCCATTCTTTCCTCAACTTCTTTCGAATGTCCTTCATAAGGTTGGTGACAGTTATAGCCGTGATCTTTTTGGACGCTTTTTTCTATTTAGCACTAAAATCTTTTACGTCCTTTGCACACTGCACACTTTCCTCAATTTAGCTTTGACCAAAGCCCAATACCTTTCAATGGGCGGCACTGTGGAACATTGGCTGGATTCCTGTCTTTTGGGACAAAGTCGACATTTTTAGCAACAAGAAAGCTCAACGTCGCATGAGCATAGTGAGCTGAAGCTAAATCTGGCCAAAATAATGTTGAACCCTCGTGTTTGTTTAAGAAAGGAATCAACCGTTTTTTTAGGCACTCGTTAATGTAAACTTCTCCGTTAATTGTTAACGTTGTAATAAGCGATGAGCTTCTTTGTCCACATTGGCAAATGGCCTGCCAAACGAGATATTTTGACCCGAATTTTTCCATTCCAATCGATGTTGTTGATTGCGGAAGAATCTCAGCTTCAAACGAGTTGTAAAACTGCGCACCTGGAAGAGTAGTAAAGTCGGCTTTGACATAAGTTTCGTCATACAAAACCAATCACGCTTTCTTGTTGCCGATCAACTCGTACAGCTTTCGGGCTCGTGTTTTTATGACGTTTTTGTGCTTTTCAGTAACTTTTGGTATTTTTTGTTTTTTCGTGTCTTTAGTCCGTTACGTTTTTTAGATCTTTGTACCATTGTTTGGTTGGTATTACATTTCCGTGCAACATCTCTGGATGACTTAGTCCGGTTTTTTACGATGGTACCCACTATTTTCCTGTCCAAATTTGTATCATGTGCTCCACTTTTCTGTTTTCGCTGAACTGTCAACGTCTCCAAATATCGTTTAACAACAGAATCCACTGTACTGCGTGCTATGTTTAAATTTTTTGCGATGAAATGGTTTGGACGTGAAGTATTTTCGAGCCATTTGTCGATGATCTTTTTAAGGCTTTTGACTCATATTTCATAAATATTTTAAACCGCACCGAACTAAAATCAATAACAAACTGAAACTAGAGAATATACAGGCTAATTTGGGTACAAAATGGGATTGCAATTTTTACGCATTGGAAGTATAGCCCGTAAAATTTACAGATTTTATTCATGTCAGTCCTTAGATGCACGTTGTTTTCCTCACTTAATTTAAACAGATGAAATTTTATTGAAGTAGATACTCAAACCTTGAATTCGGAATATTCGTGCTCGTCGTCGATGTGACTATCGTAATATGGTATCCGCTGTGTGATTATTCGAGTTAAGAAAGGAAAATCATTCTGACTTATTTGTAGCTGATCTGAGGGAAATTTCGATTTTGGTGTCCCGTGTTTTTCAGCGTGAAAAGAAGTTTATTGCAAAAGACTGGGGCACTTGAGTGTGCATACCTTCGCTTGTACAAAACACCTGAGTCAGATCACATACAATTCTATCATAACTAGGTATTGTACAACAGGGTGAATTTAACTTCGTCATTAAGCTTACTCGAAGGCACATTGCTAAAGCAATAACTTCTATAAACAACCAGATTTACTGGCTTACTCCCCCCATTATTTATATTACGAGAGCTGTCGCCTTTCCTGCTTCATTCCTCTAGAAGCATTCCTCTATTTAGTAAACATGAAAGACCTGATACAAAACAGATTAACTCAACTACAATAAATACATCGCACATGGTAGTTCAGAGCGTCTCCGGTTCAGTAGGGCAGTAAGGTGTTTTGACAGCACTAGAAATATTGGTGGCTTCCAGAACGAAAGAAAATTCCTACGTTGTTTCCTTTAAATGGGGTTAACCCGTAATGAGGCAAGGTCGTTGTGCTTTATTTTTATGCTATGACCGGCCAAGTTAACTTAGGTAGACTAAGATTGATTGAGTAGTATTAAGATAAAAATAAAAACAAAAAAAAGGGTAACAACTCCAAAAATAACGAATTGTTAAAAAGGAAGAAATAATAATAATAATGAAAATACATATATAATTATGTAATATACAATATGCTGAAAAGTTCAAATAGCTTAAGTTTTATACATAAAAACAAACCAATTCGGGTAGCTAATTTTTGCACATAAGTTTTAATAGGAAAATAAGTTCTATAAGTTAATTATATCATGCTACCTCGAAATCACTGAATAGGTATTAAGTTCAGCTCACAGCGTTCGCAGATGTCCAATAAGTTATAAACAGATAAGTTAGGCTAATTTTTCAGTGCTTCTCGCCTACATAAAATTATTCGAACGCACTTAAAATGCTTAGAATAGCTTTAAAAGCCTTGAACGTTGTCGTTCTTTAGATTTTTTTTATAGCTACATATGTACATACATATATTTGAATATATTTCATCGACAGAAATTGGGTTTCCTCATGCTTTATCACTCTCTAGTGATCGCCTATCAATTTGCTGTTAAAAATTCTAGCTATTTCGAAGAGCCTAGGTTTCCGGTCTAAAGAGTGTGGCCGAATTTGTAACTTTCAGTCACAACATTGTACTTTCTGCTTCTTCTTTAACTTTTCGATATATTTGAGTTGGTAACTTCCGAATGGAATAGTGCCAGCGGGCACTTTATTTAACGTTTTACCTAACTGATTTGATTAGCATCCCAAACTGTGATATAGCACTTTATGCGGACGATTCTGCAATATACTCCTCTCATGAATTAGGTTCAGTTATTAAAATAAAAGTTATCTTTTTCACGAGAAAAGACTGAATTGCTTTTTTTCACATGGCGATCCTAATTTAAACAATTGCAATATAAATTGGGTTAATTCTGTTAAGTACCTCGGGGTGTACTAAGATTAGAAATTAATTTTCGCCGCTCATATCAAGCATGTAAAAGAAAAAGTAAACATCGACATTCAAATGCTTTATACCGTGATAAATCGCAAATCGTTACTTAGTAAGCAAAAGAAAATTATCATCTTCAAAGTAGTTTTCCAACCACTGATTACATAGCACGGGGAAACCGTTCTAAAACTCATATTAAGGGACTGCAAATCATACAAAATTAAGTTTTGAAAATGAAGTTGGGTCTACTGTTGGACTTTTCAACAATTGTTCTCCGTGAGAAAGCCGGAGTAATTCAGATCGCAAGAAGGATTGAGATTCTCAGTGAAAATTTTATAACTAAATGTCATTACGTAAATAAAGATCTAGTTAGAGAACTAGAATTATTATAAATTGTTTAATTTTTTTGATAAAATTGTGTTATTCGATTATTTATCAACTAATTATATATTCACTTATTTATTTATTTATATATAAAATATATTGATTTATTTATTTATATTATTTATTTAATTTTCTATTTATTTATTTGTGTGTTTATTTATTTATTTATTTACTTACTTGATTATTTATTTATTTATTATTACAATTTTTTTCTGGTTTGTTTTTGTTTTGGACATTATTCTTTTTGTTAAACTTCAACTGTGATAATTTTTAAATACTTAGATGCTTTTCTTTTGTATGGAGGTTTTTTCTTACAGTTTTTTCTTTATACTTACATAAATATACAAAATTCCCTTACAATAGATCAATTGTAATTTCAGTAGTAAGGTATCAACTACAATATCTTTGTGCAAGCTGTGCTAGAATAATGAATGTAAAGGCTTAACTGTAAAAAAATAAATAAATCTCTTAATATTTTTTGCGAATGTTCATTAGCTGGGTTTGAGCTTTCTTTTTTCTCTCCATTTGGCTCTATCCTCATCCATCATTGGCCGGGATATTCTTCACAATGCCCTATTATTTGCTGCTGCCGGTTTTTTTTGTGCTTAACCTTCAACTCACTTGTTGTGGGTAGTTGGTAGCTTAAAATTTGCACATTTAGGACATTTGACGAGTGTCATGTGTCATCAGGTAACCGAATCTAGTACTATTTATCAGTAAATAACTTGCTGTCGCAAAGTGAGTGAATCAAATGCTGCTGCGCTTTCACATCACTCCCCTTAAGAGGCCTTCTATAGCTACATCGTACTTTGGACATGTGTCGTCCAAAACTCCATAGAAAGTTTCTTTGGATTGGGCTTCAAGTTTATTGGTAAGGGCGTTTATGAATATGCATATATGTGGGATTTCAATCCCAATGAAAATACGATCGACTTTTTATTGCTATACTTTATATTTATTTAAAGAGAAAATACAAAAAGCGACCGGCCAGCACAATGGTTCAAATAAGACTCAAATACTAATCTACTTGCTTGCTGGATTTTTAAAAAGGTAACGGTCAACTCTGGCTTGTATGTCTCGATCTGTGTGTTTATTCGTTGGCCGTGGTGTCGTCGGTCTATCTGTCGTGTGCACTATGTATGCACCGTTCAGTAGGTGTTCTCTTGTGTTTTTTGTTGTATTTCGTGTGGTTTTCGTTCCGTCTGGCGACGGATGATTTTACTGTTCTGTCGTCTTTTGGGTATGAATTGTATGCGACTTCTACGTAGTTATGTGTGTGTGTTATGTATAAGTTCGTCGTACATTCAGTAGGGTATCTCCGCGTCGGTCTGGCTACCTATCCCACATTCGGCTATCCTGACAGCTCATTCGACCCGAATGAAGGGTTTCATGTTCTCCGCCACAGAATTGGTCTTCGAATCGCCGCATTTAACGCCTTACAAAGCTTGAAAAAAGAAGTCATATTATCTCACTCAAACTTCGAGAAGGAATTCAATCTAACCACCGTTGTATCCGATTACGCCATCTGTGCTGTCTTATATGAAGGTGACAAACCTATAACATTCCTCTCACGTACGCTTAATAAAACCGAAGAAAGTTATGCAACTAACGACAAATTTGGCAACTGAATTCCTTGAGGAATTTCCTTTACGGATCAAGAAAACTGAAAGTTTTCATTGACCACCAGCCGCTTACATATGCACTCAGCAGTAAGAATACAAACAACAGAATGAAGCGCTGGAAGGCTATTCTCGAATAATACGGCCACGGGCTGAAATATAAGCCTGGGAAAGCCAATATTGTGGCTGACTCACTCTCAAGACTTTCTACATCAACATTAAGCAATCCTCTGATTATTATCCAACATAGTGCTGAAAGTTCTCCTCACAATTTAATACCAACAGTCGAAATACCCGTAAAACCTTTCCACAAATAACTCATATTCAAATTAGGAGTGGGTATAAATAAAACGAACTAGTTAAAAAACAATTTTTCATCTCGTAACAACGTAGCCGTTTTATTTTCATAAAAGAACAGTTTATATACAATATTGTAGTAACTACATTTATCTATTTGCATACACAAAATTGAACTCAGGTATGCGAACGGATCATTCTGTTCCGCAAATATGAAAAATGCATGAAGGAGAAAAACGGATAACATGATTCCACCCTGATACATAGTGCCCCTGGCTGACAGTAACTACATACATTCACGAAACGAACGAAAAAGCGTTTTCATATCTTTTAGTGCAAACGAACAAAACACGGAAAAAACGGAGAAAATGTTAAAAACGAAAAAAACGATAATGATCGGGGAAGCAGTTGAATTGTAACGATCGGGGAAGTAGTTAAACGAAAAAAACGATAACGATCGGGGAAGTAGTTTAACTTTTCTGCATTTTTTCCGTTTTTTGTTCGTTTGCACTAAAAGATATGAAAAAGCTTTTTCGTTCGTTTCGTGAATGTAGTTACTGTCAGCCAGGAGTGGAATCAACAAGGAAAAGTTGGGTTTATTTTACATTGAAAACACCGGTTTCATTTGGGTGGATGAAACGAAAATGGTTTTTGGTTTTCTCGCAGTACATGATTATAATATCTCGTTAGTGTTTCTTATTAGTTAGTAAACTAGTTTTTTAACAAGTTATATTTCTTTAAATAACTGTTTCATTTCGTTAACACAAAAACATTGCATTGCGAGCAATCCAGACCATAATAACAGCCAAGCACTGATCAATACATTACGAGTACACAATGAGAGCTTAAATAACGTAACCAAAGTTTCAAATGGAATAAAACTGTTTTTGAAAGATATTGAAAATGTAAATAAAAAAATACTATTGCAAATTCAATACAAATTAAACATTATAAAAGAAAAACATCAGAATATTAATTTGGCCATTCACTTGTATTGTCAAAAGATGAAATAACAATACATTATATATACAATACAATAGAAAGAAAGAATACCATTCGCTTCCATTGAAGAAGCGCTAAATTTCTCCGAAACAAAGATACTTCTCTTCTCTATATTATCAATATACCCATTACTAGTATTTAGTAAAATCTATTATATTATATGATAAAATATTGTTAAAATCTAGTAAAAGAAAATGGATTATAACTGATTTAAAGTTTGAAATTACTCTACTCAAGTCACGGCTTGATAATAATTTTCGGACTTATTCTGATCATATTCACCCTCAAGATCATAGTCAGAAAAAATTATACATGAATCATAATCCAAAGTTCAGAGGCAAGGCCGATAGAAGGTTCCTCTAAAATTTAACTGCATATGATTGACTGTAAAACACAATTTTTGTAGAATAATTTATTTAAAAATGGCGGATGTGCAGCGTTTCTCAGATGAATTTTTTATTGGAAGGGTCTACTACCATACCAACAGCTCCTGTAAATTTTGGATTATGATGAGTCACTAAAGTTTTTTTTTATTGTACATAATAACAGCTAGAGAAGTACGTAGAATTTTCTTGATATACCATATTAATTTTTGGGCGAATGGTAATTTTTTGAAAATCCTAGAATGGCCTAACCCCTTAAGTTGATAATCTGCCTGGAAAAAAATATTTTTTTTTTGAAACGTTTGACTTTATCTTTTATTAACTTATACAGGTACCTATGAATTTTTGAAATATTGAAGATATTTTCTCCGAAGCTGCAAAGTAATATTTTGTGATAGCTGTAATACTTTATTTTTATTCTTCCTGTTCCTACCCAGTACACTTTCTCTATAGCAGCAATCCCCGTTTTATACTCAATTTTACAGTAGCTCCCGGAGCGTTATTCGTCTTCGCAGTCTGATCTTAAGACCTAACCATAGTAGACTTCAGTGAGATTAACCTTATGTCAAAACCGAACGAAAAGCCTATTTAATTTCTGTCAAACGTACAAATTATCCATAATGTCCTTGAGCAAACTTAATAATCAGTCACGTTGTGTCAGCTGTTAAATTTCCGCACTGAATGTCCCATTCTATTGACAATTTGCTTAAGTCCACCAAAGTTAACAAAACTTGAAGAAACCGAACAAAACCCCATTATAGTCATGAAATACTATTTACATGTAATAACACATTTCATTAAGTTGCCTTAAGCTCACCAAGCTTGGCTGCGAGCATTAATGTATTATTATATTCACCTAATGCCGAGATGGCTTTCCAGAGGAGCCACTAAAAGACTGTACGTCGACTTGAATTGTACAGTAACACGGTTCCTGAATCCGACATCTCGCCCAGTTTAGAACAGTGTATATTGTGTGTAAAGTTCCAAAAAATGGAGTTGAATCCACCAACGCAGCCTATCCTAAAGCCGCTTTGAAACATACAACCTCGAAAAAATCTTTTTTAGCAAAAATTCATTTCAATTATTATTACTTGGCGTCGTCAAGATCTTCATTAAAAATGTTGCAATAAAATGAAGTCCCTTCTTATAATTTATTTAATTTTCGGGTTCTTAAGGTTATTACTTAGATGTCTTTAACCTTCTGATAGACATGATTTTATGCCAGTTAAAATTGAAAAGTGGGCTCATATTGTCATATTCGTTAATGTCGTGGATACATTCTTAGTGCCTGTTTATATTGGCGCAGGCAGGAAGATTGTCCGAAAGAGAGGGAACACTTTTTATTGAAGTGGGTAGAAGAAGGGTTGCTTGCACCGAAAATCCATTTCTAAAGTGGATTCTCGAGTGAAGCACATCATTTTTTTCCCATATCGTTCCATTTCTGACATATTTTTTCATTTTGGTTTTGATCGTTGATGAGCAAGGAAGTGTAAAGAAGAGGAAAAAAGGTAAGTTTCAGGCCAACTGCTCAAATTTAAAAATTAAAAATGCTCCGATTCTAGTGTTCCGCTTGTCAAAAAGTCTTTCAACACCATGAAAATGTGAACACGACGTTCTTGGTGAGGACTTTCATCCCGTCGCCAATGTGAACAGGCACTTAAGGACTGAAACGAATAAGATCTGTAAATTTTAATACGGGCTATATTTTCAATGCGTAAAAATTGCAATCCCATTTTGTACCCAAATTAGCCTGTATATTCTCTAGTTTCAGTTTGTTATTGATTTTAGTTCGGTGCGGTTTAAAATATTTATGAAATATGAGTCAAGAGGAGCGCCGTAAAAAGATCATCGACAAAACACTTCGCGTCCAAACCATTTCATCGCAAAAAATTTAAACATAGCACGCAGTACAGTGGATTCTGTTATTAAACGATATTTGGAGACGTTGACAGTTAAGCGAAAACAGAAAAGTGGAGCGAAAAGTGGAGCACATGATACAAATTTGGACAGGAAAATAGTGGGTACCATCGTAAAAAACCGGCTATGTCATCCAGAGATGTTGCTCGGAAATGTAATACCAACCAAACAATGGTACAAAGATCTAAAAAACGTAACGGCCTAAAAAGACGAAAAAAACAAAAAATACCAAAAGTTATTGAAAAGCAAAAAAAAAGTCATAAAAACACGAGCCCGAAAGCTATACGAGTTGGTCGGCAACAAGAAAGCGTGCTTGGTTTTGGATGACGAAACTTATGTCAAAGCCGACTTTACTACTCTTCCAGGTGCGCAGTTTTACAACTCGTTTGAAGCTGAGATTCTTCCGCAATCAACAACATCGATTGGAATAGAAAAATTCGGGTCAAAATATCTTGTTTAGCAGGCCATTTGCCTTTAATAAAAACAGAGTTTTACAGCAAATAAAAAAAATTTACATGAATTATGAAAATATTTTTTTTTTTTTACTTCGAAGTTTCCAAATTTTATTCGTTTCAGTCTTTATATACAAAAATGTAAACTAATGAAGATTTTCCTGCAATGATACGACTATGTGACCCAAACGAATATTTCGACAATTTTAATTATGTCATAGGTACACGTGGCTGCTATCAAATATCGAAGCGCTAAGTGTTTAAATGGAAACAAAGCCATGGGATATAAGAGAGTCAACCGAATGTTATCTTTGACAGAAAAATAGTGTGGGTGGCCGTGGCTCAAGTGGTAGTGTATTAGCTTCCTAATCAGACGGTTCGGGGTGCAATACCAGCCGTGCTCGAAAGACTTTTTTTCATGCAACTAAAATCTCGTGAGATGAATTGTTGCAGAAATGCAACATCAAGTCAATTTACACCAATAATTTAGTCTCCCCATTAAATGTTGGATGCCACCCATCACAGTGGTGTCATAGTAGGTCATAGGCCGCAGATTTCTGTGATTGAACTAAGCCCTGCTTAATCGCTCAATTACCCTTTAATTGTCACACTACCTGATGATATAAAAGGTTTCGCAATCCATTGTTTAAAACATTCTTTTTTCTGCATCGGAAGTGGACACATCGGATTAGTGTCAACATTGTCATCAACAAGCGCTAATTAGCTCAAGTCGCGTCACGTGTTTTCAAGTTCGAACTTGTTCGCCACCCTTTTACATAGCAATGGATTTTCAAGTTAAAGGTATGTACTTTGAATTTTAATTATATCATTATTTTTTTTATCTGGTGCTATGCCGACATATTTCTTACGTCTTGTTTTTTTGAAATTTGTTTTGAATCTAAGCTTTTACTCATATTTGTGTGTAGTTGTAGGATTTGAATTTTGTATCAAAATGTAGCTTAGAATTTCTATGTTTTTGGATAATTAAACTTTGTTGCCTTTGCAGGAGTTAGTCAGGGTCTACGCCACGTACTCCAGCCAAGTAGCACTTGCTACGAGATTTTAATTAATTTTTATTCCGATTTTTACAATTTCTTTCTTTGTTTTAGGTATTAGTATTGAGTGCTCTTTTAAAAGAAAGCTTGTACTTGATACTTGGCTATCTGTCAAAGGCAGTTAATTAGAACTCGGGCGGCGGCGTCAAGTTTTTCAAGCCATGTTGAAGTTTTTACCTGATGTGAAAAATCTGATTCCTGACGACTTGGAAAAATGAATCGAGAATCTCTGTATAAGATTTGTAGCACTTTGGAAGCAAGTCCTACCAACTTCTGTGGCAGATGTCAACAGTCAGCGACCAGGAGCAGCAGTGCCTACTTCAAGCAGTCAATAGGATCATCAGAGAAAGGACTTTGAGGAGTGCAGCAAGAGATCACAACGACGCTGCCTAGCAGAGCTAAGTAAAGTAGATAATTCCATTGTTAACTCACTCTTGAATAATTCCAGCAGATCTAACGCCGCTTCTGTAGAATTCAATACTGACGAAGTGTTATGTCTAATCACTGAGGCTAAGCTTACAAAACATCAGTACCTACTATTGAAAGACTTTATTAATTCAAAATCCTCAAACGTGTTACCATCATACAAAAAAGTATTGAAGGCTAAGAAGTGTTATGCATCTGCAGTGTTGGTCACGGAATCGTCTGCTGAAGTAGAACTACAATCTTTATTAGATCATACTGCAACTCAGATACTGGAATCTCAAAAACAAGTTCTTGATAGTATTGACATTAATGGGGATTTGGTTTTGATCGGTAAATGGGGTTTTGATGGCAGTACCGGCCACAGTGAATACAAACAGTGTTTTGGAGTTTCTAGTATCGAGGATGGTACTATGTTTGTTACTTCTTATTGTCCTCTACAATTAATTTGTAAATCAAATACTTCCGACCCAAATCAATTAGTTTGGAAAAACCCACGGCCTTCCTCCACAAGATATTGTAGACCTATTCGATTTTAATTCGCGAAAAAAACAAAAGATCTGTCTATGCAAGAAGAGGCTTATTTCAAGAACAAAATAGATAACTTGCAACCATCCTCTTTCACTTGCAAGAGCCGCGACATAAAGGTACTGCATTCTTTACAATTAACTATGGTTGATGGTAAAGTGTGTAGCGCCTTTAGTGACATGTCTTGTAGCAGGTGCTATATTTGTGGTTTGACTCCAAAAATATGAATGACATTGAGAAATCCTTGAGTAAAACCATAGATGCTAGTAGATATCAATTTGGCTTATCTCCTCTTCACTCATACATCCGTTTCTTTGAATATTTTATTCATCTTTCGTACAGGTTCGATTTTCAAAAATGGCAGGTGGGTTCAGCAGAACATGAAGCTCTTCTTGCACAGAAAAAACAACACGTTCAGCAAAAGTTTAGGTAGCAGTTAGGACTGATTGTTGATGAACCGCGAAGTGGAGGAAACGGTACATCAAACGACGGGAACACTGCGAGAAGGTTTTTTTCTAATTCAGCTATTTCAGCAGAAATCACTGGATTAGACAAGGACCTTCTTGACGCCACCATCTGCTGCAGTGTCTCTCGTCAGAATACAACATAAATATTACAACTTTTAAAGAATATTCCCTAGAGACGGCTCGTAAACTTGTTGCTGCCTATCCGTGGTACAACTTGCAAAGTACATAAGGTACTGATTCATGGGTCGGAAGTAATTGAGAACTCCCTATTCTCAATAGGTGAGTTTTCAGAGGAAGCATTGTGGCTAAAAATAAAGTTTGTTTATGTGGCAATGACTTTTTCTCCTTCCTAAAATGCTTGCGAGAACAACAACTATAAGTCACTAACTTGATTGTTGACCACTGTTAACATAATTTCAAAGTGATCCAGTGATTAAAGCAAAACTACATACTTTGCATCGCTGATAGACCATCAACTCATGAGATATCTCGAAACACGAAAACATCTCAATGACGGTACGGTTTTCGTAGCAGTAGGCCCACTGGTGGTTTGATATCATATCTCGTAGAAAAGTAGACATGAGTCTACGCCATTCTGGCGAAAGCAAGATGATTGCACTTGATATTTATAATGCGTTTGGCAGAGTTTGGAATCAGGCTCTTTTATCGGAAATCATTTTCAGAATGTTGAATTCAAGTTGTCTTTAATGGTTTCAAGTCTGATATTCACAAATTAAATACTGGTGTGACCAAGGTCTCCATTCTGTCTCCGACACCCTTTTAATTTTCCTTAATGATCTCTCGTCTGCTACTACTAACCCAATATATTAATTTGCTGATGACAGTACTCTCTGCTTTTCATATTCGTTCCCGGATTCACGTCCCTGCTCTTTATTTGTAGAACGGCAGCAACAGCGAGTGCTAAACTCATTAAGTTCCAATATACCATAAACGGCATTACTAAATGCGGAACTACCAACAGAGTGGAATTAAATGCTTCAAAAAAACAATGCTGTCTGCTGTCGTTAAAATGAAATTTAAACACCCAACCACTATCCATGAAGACCACTTGCATCGTGGAAACCGAAAAACGTTCCATTCCCGGTATGTGTGTCAATGACAACCTATGGAATGACCATATATTTGATGTCGCCAAAGATGCTGCAAAATGTCTAGCTTTTTTCAAGCGATGAAAGTAATATTTCATCCCCTCTGACCTGATCATTATGTAATGCATTCATCCGCCCCTAATTGGAGTGCAATGCCCACATCTAGTCATATGCCCATAAGGCCTCTTTCCACTTGCTAGATAAGATTCAAAAGCATGCGATAAAACTCATAGGTGACGCCAATATTACACAGTCAGGTACCACCAGTACTCCACCGAAATTGCCAGTAGCATTCCGATCCTTCAAATTTTCAACCGTAATGCCCGTCTCATCAATATACCTTTCGGCTCACTTTCCGGCGTACTCTGAAATATCGTGATTCGTTCCTAAACCGTACAACTCGCTTATGGAACGACCTGCCAAACTCTTTATTTCCTAGTCATTATAACTTGCAAACATTTAAGATCCGCGGACATCGTTATCTCTCTTGCTGTCCTCCCAAACTTTTCTTCGCCCGCTCTGTGCGCAGACATTATAAGGGTACGAAATATCCCTTGAGCGTGCGCCCACTATAAAGAAAAGGAACCACATACAATGGTGTACCTTCCAGGTCGCTTTTCCATTGACTCTGCCGTAAACCACGTAACTTCAAACCTAAGGAAAGCTTTCATTAAGAACTATCCCATCATCGCAAGTCCAGCAAACACACTTGGTGGAGAAGCGATCTGAAAAGACACAGAACAGAGGTCAGAAAACAAGAGAAGCTATACACAGTAGAAATTGGTAGAAATGGATAAGTTCATCACAGTGGAATTAACGGTGTTAGGATACAACTTTCATCCTAGACAATAAGCTTAGTTGGAAGCGTAACATCTAAGAAAGAACTAAAAAATCATTAAGAGCATTCTACACATGTCAAAGAACCTTTGGTAAACGTTGGGGACTAGGACCATGCATAATACACTGGATGGACATGGCCATAGTTAGACCCATTCTTATATATGGTGCGCTGGTATGGTGGAAGGTCGCAGAAGAGACTTCTTATCTCAAAACACTCACACAAATTTAAAGTGTTACAGTGTCGCAGTAATGGGAGCGTTAAAATCTATTCCTCAACCTGCACTTCCTTCAAATAAGAAGCTAACTTTGAAAGGGTTTTCTTCACATCATATCCTAGCATACATGATTGGTTAAGTGACACTACAACCAACAATCGAAAGCTCCGTCTCTACACGGACGGCTCCAAAATGGAGAAACGTACTGTTACTTGACTCTACTGTGAAATGCTACAGATTCAGGATTCCTTCCAGATTCCGAAAGAATATATCATAGTATTTTTCAGGTACAAATATCTGCCATAGTCAAGGAGCCACAAAATCTTTGGTAACTCTAAGTAGAATCAGCGAATCTCACCGAGAGGATATCTGCTGGCTACTCGTACCTAGACACACAAAAGTGAAATTGAATAAGAAAGCGGATAAGCTGGCAAGAGACGGTGCCTCTCTGCACAGTAATAACATACACCAGGGCATAAATAAACCAATTGAGACCCTGAAACGTAACATGGGGCTTATAGCCATAGAACGAAAAAACGAAGCATAGAACTTCCGTAGTGGCTGTGCCATCTCACGCTCCTTTTGGCAAAACTTAAACATACAGCGGGAGATCACGTACGCTCCGCGGACTCAACAGAGAAGGCATCCGAATCGCTGCAGGTGTCATAACTGGCCACTGCCTCATTGACAGGATGGTCAGCAGAATACATAGAAGCCTCTCAAAATTATTGTAGAAGCTGTAAGAGCGAACAGGAAATAGAGGCTATCACACACTTGCTGTACGAGCGGCCTAACGCCCAAATTCGCAATGCCTGCACAAGTAAGGTAGGACGCACCATAATAATAATAATATAATACACCAACAATATCAACAGGGAATCACAATACACCAATAGGCCTCCGTGTATGTTTGCTCTTAGGGACTAGCACATCCCTTATTACCTAACCTAACCTAACCTAACTTATAAATATCCTACTTATCTTCAAAACAAACAAATTTTCTCATATTGTTGAGCAAAAAACCAACGGGCTAAGATTATTATATTTAGATATTAGATTATTATATTAGTCACGACTTAAATTGTTTTTGTATCTCGACGTAAAAGATGGATAGTTATTTCCAACAATTACGATTATATTCTACTATGATAATAATCCATCTAATTTATGCTTCCAAAATTATCTTAAAGTTTATTTATTTAATAATACACGCTACAAGTAACAAAGGTATAGAATTGTGGGTAGATTCTGGGACTTCATAATGTACATAAATGTCATCATAGTAGCAAAATAAACCAAAAGACACATTTGTCTTTTGTCATTTGCCATATGTAGGTACTTTGAGAATTAAAGCATCACTATAGCACTTTAACTTTTAATAGCTATATCATAATTGAGATGTCAAGCTTGAATATAAATAATTTTCGCCGGTTATATGTATGTATACTAATGTGTACACACTCGTACATAAATGTTTATTATTATGTACATACCATATATCTGTATTACGTAGATAACTCAATTTTAGGTTTCAAAATACTTTTCAAGATATTTAGCATTAACTTTAAAATTAGAGCACGTGAGATAACTTGGTAAAACGATTTATCATACTAGTGAGATGCTTACAAATGTGTATGGCAAACACTATTAAAATTCAGATTTGATTTATGTACATATTACATTTATATTACAGTTCATTGATAACTTATTAACACTTCAAGCGTCTATCCTCGAAGTTATTATGTATTCATTTATTATTAATTTATGTTTATCTATGAATACATATGTATTACGCAAGTACAATACATATAGGAACATACGAACATACCTACATATATGTGTAGAGAATCGTAACTACAAATTTGCACTTCGTGTTGAACATTTATTAAAAAGTTCCGCTGATCGCACAGCCCTCTCACGTCTTATGGATAAAAAAACTCAACGTGTATTGCAATGTTCATGCAAATATACAGGGTGTATATTTGCGGATAATGTGTCGAAGATTTTAAGAGGAGATTCCTTGAAATATTTTAAGAAAAAATCATATGATGGGAGGGGTCGTAAATGCATCCCCCGCGAGATACACAAATGTTAAGCAAATCCTTTTTTTGACTCCTATTCAAAATATTATCTCTCAAATTTATGTGTTTATGGTAATGGTAATAGGGTAACGTTAAACTCGTGTCAAAAGTTACTGAAGATCAAAAGTTTTTTTTTTAACATAAAATTTTGTCTTTGTCGTTATTGTTTTCCAAAAAATATCTTATTAATCCCCTGCTTTTGCAACTTTTGACGTGTACCTAGTATTTTCAGACACAAAAACTGACAGGTCATTTCATTTTAAGATACAACCCAACTTGTTCAAACTACATATAAAACTCAAAACTGGAGTATTCTTTTACAACAGGCCTATAAAACTAATTAGTTACCAGCTGTTCTGTTTTCCCATAAAATACACGTAGGTTCATTATTGCGCAATGTAAAGCTAATAAATTTTTTTAAAAAAGGTTCATTTCAAGACTTCCAAAAGGAAAAAAAGAGAGTAGCTATCGTCTACTTTCGCTATTACAGGTCCTTTTTCTGAAAAAAATAAGCAGAATACTTATGAAATGATATAAAAAGAATGCAAAATTATTTGCATAACGAGTTTGTAGTCTTTAACCGATACAGTGAAGCTTAATTCATACTCGTAATATCCTCGTTGATGGACTTTTCAACACCAAATTAAGCGTATATGGTTTCTGTATCGGTAACGGTTAACGAACGAGATTGGAATATATGAGACGATGGAATGGACTATCCCAGATAGCGGACATTCATCAGAATTTTTTCCAGTTTGAGGAGAACAGGAAAACGCGGAAATCATCGAAAGACTAACATCCTGCTCTAGCTACAACCCTCGGACTCAGAGAAGCGTTTGGAATTCTACGATTACATTCTGCAAAGCCACTACGCGGAAGACAACTTAATTGACCGGATTCTATGGATGGATTCACCAGGGATAAAATCACAAATTTCCATACAAAGAACAGGCATTGTCTACAAGAAGGATGGCACTCCCGTTGCTATGGCCATGCGGTTAGATAGCATGTATGAAAATTCGTGGAGAAGGTACGATGGACCCATTATGTAGCCTCCAAGGTCTACGGACTTTACTCCAATGGACTTTTATTTATGGCGTTGTTTACTCATCAAATACCATAAAACAACATTGGATGACTTGAACCATAGGATTTACGAGGCAGCTGCGAATGTCCGAGAAGAATTGGAATAACAATGGATTTTGTTAGAGCTTTTCAAAGACGAGCTCTGGCGAGCTAACAAAGCAATGGTTTGCATTTTCAACAATTGATGAAAAAAAATAAAAACGTGCAATCAATATTTTTATTAAGTTGACATTAAAATTCTTCTAGCATATACGGGTGCTCTGATATTTGGCAGTATTCCAGAAAGCACTGTCTGGAGCTTTGACGCCTTTTTGCCCAAATAGTCAATGCCAGGCATAAAGCCTAGTCCATTATCGAGTATTACTCCCAAGTGTTTTATAGAACCCTATCATCCATTGATTTGATTTAACACATCGGCTGAAAAGTCCGCGCTGTTTTATAGTAAAACACAAAATTTTTGCAAAATTCAACTTTATTTAACAATATAGTTGCCTTCTAGGGCGATACACTGATTGAAACGATTTTTCAATCTTTCGATACCAGTTTTGTAGTACGATTTCGGTTTAGCCTCAAATAGGCCTCTGTTTCGACGATTCGGTCTTAAATCTCTTTCCGGCGAGCATTCTTTTGAGATCTGCGAACAGGAAATAGGCGCTGGGGGCCAAATCTGGAGAATATGGTGGGTGGGGAAGCAATTCGTAGCCGAATTCATTCGTTTTCATCGACTTGTGACACGGTGCATTGTCTTGATGAAACAGCACTTTCTTTTTATTCAAATGCGGCCGTTTTTCTGCGATTTCGTCCTTCAAACGCTCCAACAACGCAATGTAATAGTCGCTGTTGATAGTCTGCCCCTTTTGGAGATAGTCGATGAAAATTATTCCATGTGCATCCAAAATACGGATGCCATCATCTTGCCAGCCGATTACGAGGTTCGTCGAATGCTCTCCGCTCAGCTGACTGCCGACTTGACTCTGGTGTGAAGTGATGGAGACAAGTTTCACCCACTGTCACATACCGATGCAAAAATTCGGCTTTATTGCGGTTGAACAGCTTTAAACACTCCTCTGAATCATCAACACGTTGTTGTTTTCGGTCGACTGTGAGCAAGCGCGGCACCCACTTTGAACAGAGCTTTCGCATGTCCAAATATTCGTGTATGATATATCCAACACACTCTTTTGATATCTTCAGAGCCTCAGCTATCTCGATCAACTTCACTTTACGGTCATTCGTAATCATTTTGTGGACTTTTTTGGTGTTTTCATCTGAAACAGCCTCTTTTGGACGTCCACTGCGTGCATCATCTTCGATGCTTGTATGACCACTTTTAAATTTTTCAATCCACTTGCGAATGGTTCGTTCGGCTGGTGCAGAGTCCGGGTAACACTTATCAAGCCATTTCTTTGCATCGGCTGCATTTTTTCCCATCAAAAAGCAATGATAAATCAACACACGAAATTGCTTTGAATCCATTTTTTTCACAATAACAAAAGTTGCTTCACTCACAACGGTATATCTCTAGAACTAATCGTCCGACAGCTGTCAAACTTATACACGTATCTTTTGAAGGTTGGTACTAACTGAAAATGGTATGGATTTAATTCAAGTGGTGCCCTCTCTTAGAAACGGCACGGACTTTTCAGCCGATATGTTATTATCCTTATGTCACATATTCCGTATTTTTCCACCTGGTTATTAGGACAGCTTCCATTTTGTAAGCTATTTGTAGGCCGGGGAATATTAGCCAGTCTTTGATGAGGTTGATTGTATTGTTCGTATCTGATTGATTGATCTTTACTAATGGTCAATGGAAATCTTAACCGAAGACGCAGGCAGAGCTAACGTAGGTTCGAGTCCTGAAAATCTTTCCTCTGAGTTTTGTGTAGCAAGTTCATCGGCGATTTCATAGTGAATTTAGCCCTCCGGCTGCATTCAGTGAAGGCTTGCATTCTCGAACTAGCTTAAAAGTCAGAAGAAAATTCAGCAAGGTTCTATACGCAGCTTGGCTGTCGCTACATATGCAAATGCCTCATCCCATCTGCCGATTGTTCACAATATATGTTAGTTCGTTGCCATTAGGATTGCGTATATGTGCGCTAGGAAGACAGACTAAAGTTTTACCAAAGAGAGGTGAAATCTAACGTTGTCACACTCCAAAAACGCACCCGCACCGCATCACCCGAAACAGACCGTTCTTTCGAATTTGGTGCAAGCAAAAATAAGGTATTTCGTCCATAAGACAACCGAAGAATAGGATATAATTGACCTTATCATAGTCATGTAGATCCAAAAGACCCTTCCCCGACATTCTTTTGATACGATGCACCAAACAGTACAGGTACATCATCCCTTTACCGATTTTTAGTATAAAGGCGACTCTTATGGCTCGCCGGGTTTGCGGTATATATAATAGTGCCAATCAGAAGTAAAGGGCGTAGTTTCAGTTCTGAGAGGTTGGTCGGTTTCAGTTGGTGTCAATTCCGCTGACCAGTTTCTACTCTCCGGAATCTGAATTAAGTGCTACAGCAACTCTTGGGTCAGCGAACAAATCGGCTGGGGTTTTTTTTGTGTTGGTTGGAACCTCCAGAATCCATGCCCCGGCTGCAGTCGAAAAGACGACGGGTGGATTGTCGCTATCACGAATACGATTTGGAGTATGATCCTTTAGAGTCACAACAATACTTTTAACAGTTTGGGCGTCGTTGCCGCTTAGTTCGTTGAAATTTGTCACGCTAAAATCTTTAGAAAATACCTATAATTATACTTTTGTTACACATAACCTTCAAAGATTATACTTCCGATGAAAAAAAAAATTGTTTTCATCTGTAAGAATCGGAAATTCCTCATGTACTCTGGTTATATAATTTCGACGCTATTACATCCAGTTACCAATACGAAACATAGTGTCATATCTTTCAAATTAAGGTATGCTTAGCAAACTTCTCTATAGCTATACCAATAGTAGGTGGCCCTGACTCAAGTGGTAGTATATTGGCTTCCAAATCGGACTGTTCGGCGTTCAATCACAACTGCACCCGAAAGTTTTTTTTTTTCAGACAACTAAATGAAGGTTTGCCATCTGTGTCCAATTACACAAATTATTTGTTAGATGCCACCCATGGAGCGAAATAACCACTGAGCCCAAACATGTCAGGCATTTCAAGTGTAGTGATATGCACTATAGTAATAGTACAAATTACCACTGGTTTACAATAAAATAAATAGCTGTTGTAGCTCCTCTAACAATTCGATACAACCCCAAATGCGACCAGTTTGCCCCGAGATCGGAGACAGAATGATCAATTGCATGTGTATCTCCCATTTATATCCATTTATATCGCTAGGTGTTGCCATATCTGAACGTACGATATGTTTATTTGGTTAACAATTTGTATGAAAATGTTAAAATGTGTGGTATAGAAATCATTATATTCACGGTGTTCCGGATAATGTGGCGAAAACTTTAAGGAGTGATTCCTTGATATATTCTTTGAAAAAAAATTGGAAGGAGGGTGGAGGGGGTCAACAATGCATTCTTTTCTGCCCTATTTTGACTCCAATTGAAAATAAGATCTTGCAAATTTATGCGTATATGTCAACAAAGGGGATATCGTTGAACTCACAATTATGAGTGTTTTAATTGTTTCAAATAAATGTTGGTTTCAAGCAATGCCTTCTAAAGGAGAGTGATTTTTACTTTTGATCATGCTGTTTCAAAAGAGTATTTTAAATATGTTAATATGAATGTCTTAATACAAGGCCTTTAACATTTAAATTATATCTTCAAACTTAAAAATTGTTTAAACATTTTGGAACTATGTAGTTTTAATTGAGGAGAACATTTAAACGAAAATCTATGATTAAAACTTTCCTTTAATATGGTTTATATGTAATTGAATTTTTTTATGAAAATGAATTGACTTGATAATAAACTTAAGAACTAAGGAAATTTCCAGGTGGGAGTCCAAATATCATTATAAATGAATTGATATTATAATTAAAGAGGTTTATAATAAGTTAATAAAATAATAAATGAATTAATTAACAAACAAGAGAAAGAGAGAAAAAACAAATTTAGTGAAAATAACACGAAAACAAATAACCAATAAATAACGGCAAACTGATATAAATAATTTATGAGTGAATGAATAAAGAAATTCATTAATAAATAAATAAATAGACAAATAAATATATGAAGAAGAAAAAATGATTAATAGCATTTAGATAAGCGCGTTATAAAAGTTTATTTACTTATTAATTTCTTTATTAATATTTTGTTTGAATCTTTACATTTGAATCTGAATCTTTGGTTGAGAATTTAAATTTTCTTTGCAAATTGTTGTACCCCAATTCGTTCATGTAGAAGAAGCTAGGGTAGATTTACCATAATTTTTAAAGTTTTATTTTGTGAACTTTTACATTTTTGAACGTGGGACTTTGCGCAAGTTACCCATACTGGACAAGCATGAAAGTTTTAACTGCAATATAAATAGCAGTGGCATCGGCAAACATTGCTATTTCGCAGTTCCAAGTTTCCGGAAAGTCGGATACATAGATTAAATATAATAATGGGGCTAACACTGATCGTTGGGGAGCTCCTGATGTGATATTTTTTAAACAGGGGTATTTGTTATATAAATTCAGTTGAAATTTTCTATTTGCGAGAAAACTCTGTATAACCTTAGTAAGATAGGACATCCAGATGAGTTCAGTTTATGAAGAAAACCGTGATACCATATACTGTTAAAAATTTTTTCAGCGTCCAAAAGGACCAGGCCAGTAGATTGTTTTTCATAATTTGGTCTTTAATATGGTTACAGATTCGTAAAACTTGGTGAGGAGTGTTGTGTCCTCATCTTAATCCAAATTTTTGGTTTGGGATAACATTACAGGACTCAAAAAAATCAAGTGTTTTTTTTTATTAACTTTTTCTAATTGTATTTTACTGAGGTTACTAAGAAGACTTATTGGACTATAACTCTTTGGATTATTTGGAGGTTTTCCTGGTTTTGCAATTTTCCGTTTATTTGGAAAGTATTATAACTTGAGACAAGCGAAGAATAAAGCATATATAGTAAAAGCTATTCCAATGGTTGAAAGCTCTTTAAAATAAGTGTCAGAGCATCCAGCTCTGAGGATTTATTGCTACCCATTTCATGTATTGGACATCTTCGTTTGAAACAAGAAGGTCTGTTGGCAAGATCACGTTAGTACTATTTACTATATTAATTATTAATTTTTTTCCCAAATGAGTATGCAAAGATTTTCATTTGTTATTATAAGAGAATCATTATGTTCTAAGTGAGGAATAAGCTTGTTTTTGTTTTTCAAACCCTTCGATATTTTCCAAAATGGTTTGGAATATAGACCAAGGGGACAAAGTTTCTCGTTCCATGTTTTCTTTTTTAATCCTAAAAGTTTAAAAGCTACGGGTATGTACATACAAAAATAAAGGCTGAATTATTTTTAACATAATGGAATCTCTGAAGGAATAATTAGATCGAAAACTTCTTTCGGAAAATGTCTCAACTTTTTCTTCAGCAGTTGCCTATAACTTGTTATCATAGGATCAGACTAATCAACATTAAATTAAAGATAGCCTTTCCCACGAGAACATTTCCTTGAATATTTTTTAAAATCTTTGTTACGAGCTTCTTGGGTCTCTTCTGATAATTGTCTACTCGGCAACAATGAAACCGAAGCTAGGTCTGAATCGTGAATAAGTATCGTGCCTACATGCAAAACCATGTATACATTTGTACAAAAGAATAAACAGTACAAAGAGTAAACTTTTTAAAATATTCAATATTAATATCGTAGCCATTTGATATTGCCACTAAAATTATTTGCATTTATTTAATTAAGTTTCTACATACTCCTCTGATCTCAGATAATAAATCTGGGTTGCCGAAAAATCGTCTGGCAGTATTACCGCCATTAGAATTTCCGAAATCATTCTATCTTCGAATTCCTTATGTATACAAGATTTGTTTAAGGCTACAATTTCCTTGTGCTGATTTCGCTGTTCCTATTTTTTATTGGAAGTTTATAACCTGCATGCAAAAGGCGGTGGAACACTGTTAAACAAAACTGTAAGACTGATGGATTATGTGGTTTAACAATTTAACAATTGATCTATTGAATTAAAGTCCTTAGAACTTGCATCGCAAATGCAGTAAGACAGTAGTGTCTGTTAACGCATTACAAAATTTTCCAACCTCCATTGCAAAAATGAGTATAGTTTTACCTTCGAATTCCACCATTCCACTATTGAAATTTGTTTTGACTCTTTCGCAAAATTTATTTTAATTATATGACAATATCTGGTGGAAGAAGTGTGCGGATTTTGCTAAGCAACTTCTTTACACTCACTGTTCCGGATAGGCACAACTGAGAGTGCCTATCATCTGCATCCACTCCAACAAACTTCTGTTTTTAAGAGCTGACTCCTGAGCTACCATCAAAGCCGCATTTTGAAACAAAGTATAAGTTCCCTAACTCTTCAGCTTTCAATCTATAAATGATTTTTTTTGTATATTTATCAAACGCTCAACAGTGTGGTTCAATAGAACTTGATTAGTACAAGTAGATAAAATGATTACATCTTTTTTATTTGGGTAAAAAGCTTTTATTGCAGATTGTAGTTTCTTGTACGACGGAAACCTTTCTGGATTCTTGGATCTTATTAAGTTGTACCGGTGTCTTGTTAGCTTGGCTTCCACCATTGTCGAAAGGGCTTCTTGCCCAGACATCTCCACAGTGCGATTCTCTTTGAATGTCGGGTATGCTTCCATATATGCACGTTTATAACCTCATATGCATAACCTCTTCGACTGATTTGGATGCAACTATCTGACCTCGAAGCTTACAAATTAATTTTTGCTGCATGCCCTAGTTCCGAAAATGAAGTACATTTTCCATGGTGTTCACTTTTTTGGCGTTTGCTTCGTTCAGAGCTATCTATAAATTTTATTTCTGGCTGACCTGGCCGTTTTGAAGGGACGGCTCCGTACATTCGAAAACTAATTAAAGTCTCCAGTGATTATTTGTTCTTCATAAGAAATCTGTCCTTTTTTCTGTAAACCGAAAGCAGAATAGCGAAATTCGGTGATATACTATAGTTCACTCAACCCCTCTTTAGAGCAATTGTGCTCAAGATGGTTATTCTAAAAGGTAGATTGATCTGTGCTCCCCGAATTTCTTATTAAAGTGAACAACTGCAATCTTCATTTAAATAAATTTAACTAATTTAATAAAATAGTAATATAATGCATTTTCAAGTTAACTTTTTCCTAAGGGCTATTAGAAAAATTTATGTAAAATTAAAAGCCGCACGTATGCGTACCCATTACTACATATAAGTCTTGATGTGACAGCGTGTAGAAATATACTTTATCCATAAGGATTTAAAACTATATTCCAAATTCTTCATATATTTAATTGCACATGATTAAAAAAATATAAAAAACTTTAAATTTAGACAATTGATATAAAATAACTAAAATTAGGTTGTACATATGTACATGAATGTACTGAATCCATGTTAAAAAAAGAAAAAGCTATAGAGAGCTATCATAAGTTAATACACAATTGCAAACTACATAGACTCAAAGCACTTCTTCACTGCAATCGTAACAGTAGGTAAGTGAAGTGTGTGATTGAATTTAATTGTTAAGGAGATAATGCTCTGTTACGAGTACATACAGTTACAGTAATACCCGGATATGTATTCCCTCGCTTAGATGCGTAACCCGCATTGCTAACTCACAAATTCACCGTTTATGTCCGAGGTTATGGAGGTTTTTAAGGATTTTTTTTTGCGGAAAATTAAATACAATCTTCTTATGATAATTATATGTTATTATTTTGCTATTGAATGATATAAAAAATTGTTTGTTAAATAAAAAAAAAATATTTTAACTTAATTTTGGTGAGGTAAAGTAGGTCTCTTCAAAAAAAAAGTAGGTGGCTAGCTCCCTGATTGCTCCTTTTGTAATCATCTGAAATTCAAATTCCAAAAAGATTATTCTTCAGTAGGGTTGTCTTTCTGTCTCGTATTAAATTTAAAAGATTTGAGTGAAAAATAACGGCGGCCTTGTAAAAAAATGTTTAATAATCGACTGTTTTTTTTTCGGTTTAAAATCGAGATAAAAAAAAGTGGATAAAAATATCTAATTCTTATACCGGACAGAACCACTCATGTGTAGAATATTGTGTTAAAGTTTCAGCCGAATCGGTCCTATATTTTTTTTTTTAATCATCTGGTAGAAAATTGGTTGTTTCCAATTGCCAATCAATCCCCTTATCACCGCCACTTGGACGTATTTCGCAGCTTTCAGAGTTTCATCCTTCCGTTTGTCGTAGACAATTTTCTCTTTGACTTTCATTTCGTCAAATGAAAGTACATAAATTTTGTCGACTTCTTTCATATCGATGTTTTTCATAATATTCAACACGAATTGGATTAGTCCTGGATATACCACTAATTTTGAGCACCACTTTTTAAGTGTTATTACAGCTGGAAGAGGGAAAAGGTAGGCTCGGAGGCGAGCTGCATGTATTGCGATCGCATTAACAATATCGTCTGATGACCAAATTGCACGTTTTTAAGGACTTTCTAATTTCCTTAATTGGCCCTTGGCAAAAATATGACCAACGGAGTCAATAGTTTGTTGCTGCTTCCAGTTTTCTGCTTTCAATTTTGCTATTGGCTCCAATAATTTGCAAAATACAAGCAATGGTTGAAATTCTAATTACACTTATTTCGCTAATTTGATACCAAAAAGTTCCCGGAATTTAGTCAGAAAATTAAAAATACAAGTTTATTCATTTAAATCTATATTGCCCCCTTCAAAGTCATCCCCATCGACTGCAACACACTTATGCAAGCGCTTGATCTAATCCTCGAAAAAATTTTTATATTCGGTTTTCGGTATGTGCATCAGTGCTTCCTGCTATTTTTCTATTCCTTCCTCTCGGCTGCTGATACGCGTTCCCCGTAGTGGTTTTTCAACTCGATTGAACAGAAAGAAGTCACAGGGAGCCAAATCAGGTGAATTTGGTGACTGTTGGATGGTATTTGTTGCATTTTTCGTCAAAAAATTACGAATGATGATGGCACTGTGCGACAGTGCGTTGTCATGGTGCAAAATCCACGAGTTTTTTGCCCACAATTCTGGTCTCTTTCGGCGAATTTCTTCCCGCAAACGTCTCATAACGCCCAAAGAATACTCTTTGTTTACTGTCTGGCCTTCTGGCAAAAATTCATGATGCACTACACGGTTGTAACCCATGAAAACCGTGAGCATTGCTTTCTTTTTTGACTGAAAACGACGTGGTCTTTTTGGTCTCGGCTCACTTGCCTGATGTCTGGATTGCGTGTCGTACTCATAAACCCACGTCTTGTCTCCAGTAATGATCTTTTTGATGAATGTGGAATCGGATTCAGCCTCGCAAATCATCTCTTTTGCAACGTCAGCACCAACTTTGCTGCTACACGACGGAAACCCAAATCATTAACCAAAATGTCTTGGACGGATCCATAGGCAATGTTCAAGTCCTCTGCTATCTCTCTAATGGTTAAATTGCGGTTATTGACCAACATTTCTTTTACTTCATCAATGTTTTCGTCGGTTTTCGATGTCGATGGTCTGCCACTGCGTTCATCATCTTCGATTGACTTACGACCACTTTTGAACCGCTCGGCCACTGTTTGATCATGTGTAAAAGCTCTTTTTTGTGGTTGCGTAATAGAGTATAAAAGCCCACAGAAGTCAGCTTAATCATAGAGTATTATCGGAGCATCGAAAGAAGACACTCTAGACACACTCCTAGGAGGTCTTTTTTTTTCGTTCGCCCGCTGACTGGCAATTTGGTTATTAAAGAACGAACTGGGTGATTTCCCGGGTCTACCTTAATATCCGAATTGTTAAGTTTGGTTAAGTTTTTTTTTCTAAACAAGTACGCATTTTTTTGTTTTCTTTTTCACTTCTTTTTCCGTCGTAATAAAAAAACATAGTAAAAAACGAACCGGATTGTTTTCTTAATTCTCTTTTCATCGAGGGAACTACTTTTGGTGAAGAAAACATTCCTGTATTGAAGAGTCCCGCTATACAATTTCTAAAATTGTAAAAAATCGTCAACACACACAGAGATAGATGTACTCTACATAACTTTTGTAAACGTCAAGCTATGACGCTAAGATTTAGAGGGAATATCGACAGCGGATTTACTAACTTAACAAAAAAAAAAAACAGAACTCAAATCGGAACAATGGGAGCGCCACACGGGAACATTTTGATCAGGGTGGTATGTCATCTACTTACTGAGAATATGTAGGGATGATTTCATCAGTTTGTGTAATACAGTCGACCATTAAAGGTTTAACTCATGTACCGCAGTCCTTGGAAGCATCAGTTTGCGTAGAACAGGGCTGTCCAGACTGGAGTCCTGTGTCGGCCAAAATGAAATTCAACAAGGACTGGCGAGCCGTCGAAACAAAATACCATTAGGTGTTAATAAAAAAAAATCATTCATATTATTTTAGTTTTTGTTTATTTCTTTCTTATTTCTTTCTTTCTTTAACAATGTTATCAATGTTCAATATTCGTCGTTCCCAAGCGCATTGCGTTAATAAGTAACTTATCCGACAATGAAGACCTGTATTTTGATTTAATAAAATTCATGATTGAATAAGCACTTTCACAAAGATATGTATTCCCCATCATCGAACCCATTTTCAAAACAAAATTCGCTAATTTCGGAAAGCGATCATCGAGGAGCTTAAACAAATCTATTCCAATTTCCACTCTGCTTTTGTAGAAGGGGTCGGATTGTAGGTCGCATAACTCCAATTGGTAGTCAGTCTTTACACTTTCAGTGGCCAGTTTGAAAAATGACAAATCGTTCTCTATTCCTTAAAATCTATAAATCGATTTTCAAACTCCAAAATTACCTCCTCAATGTACTCTATGTGCTCAGAAAAGTGGCATCTTTCGAAAGTTCCCATCTCCATGTAAAGTTCTTTGTAACGCCGGAAAAAGAAAGATCATCCTTTTCTAAAGACATTTTGAACAATTTAAGTTTACTTTTAAATCCATTTGTATGTCCGTATAAGTTTGCGGTATTACTGTGTTAGCCTTGTAACTTCAAATTTAATTCGTTCAAATGTTGGCTCATATTCGTTAAAAATGCAAGTTTGTTTTCTATTTCTGTGGTATCAGATTTTATTTCGTCTTTCAGAAATACTTGGGTCTCCTTTCGTAGGGTAAAAAAAACGCTACAAGCATTTCCCAACACTTAACTATCTGATATCCGAGTGTAAGAGTAAATCTCCGTACGCTGCATCGGCTTCCTTTAAAAAATCATGAAATTTACGATGAGCCAAAGCTTTGTTTCCACCCCTGATCAGATTTGTTGTTTTGACAGCCAACTTCATTGCGTCCATCTGGCGCAAAGATTGTCGACGTAAAGCTTCTTGGTGAATGATGCAGTGGATTAAAGGACAATGAATATCATTCTCCAGTCTAGAAAATTCTGTCACTGTCCCTGTCTTTGCTTTTGCTCCATCAGTCACAGGAACATTTTTGAAACCCTCCGTAATCTATAACAGTAGTACTGACAGATATCATTTCCTTTAGTTGTTTCATGTAACGGCACCAAATTCAACATTAATAGTATAATCTTTTGAAATGAAGCGAATAAAAATTAACAACTGACTGACGTCTGTCTGGTCCATAATTTCATTCAAACATATTGAAAAATATTCATATTTCACAATGGAGTCACACAATTTCTTAGAAACATACTCGCCCACATCACTGTTTGATGTATAGTGCTGCAGATTCAAATTCTTCTATAAGCTTAGGCTGAATAAATCGTTCAGCCATTTTAATTGCACATTTTTTTATTAAAACTCTAATTGTAAAGAGGAGACAGCTAAACTCAGTTCATTATCTGTGTTTATTTTTGAAAAAGTGCAGAAAGTTTCTTCTTATATTCGGCTACAATAATTTTTCTAGCTTCACCTTTATATACTCGTATGTTCCTTATACTTTTCTTCATGCAAAGTTGTGTAATGGCGCTTAGCACTGTATTCCTTAGCCGCATACAGGACTTGCATATAAACCATACACTGAATTTTATTATTTTGTAAATAATGGACTATTTATCCAGTTCCCATTTCTCATTGAAAGCACGATTTTCATCGCTTACTTTTCGCTTCTTTGTAGACATAGTATAAGTTTTTTATTCGGCACTAACACGTTGTATTATGAAACACAAACGAATGATTTTCGTAAAATATTTATTAACAAAATACAGTTTACTAACTTGCGGATCCTTTCGCCGATAAAAGTGCAAAGCGGACTAAGTGAGTTTTTTCCACTACTACAACTCACTTGAAAATTGAAACTCAATTTTGCTTCATCAGCTCAAAATAACTTCGTTATTTTGCGTTACCGTTCTTATCATACCGAGAAGAAAGAATGTGTGTATGTATTGTATATAGTATTAGCTAGAATGCTTACATTTGGTTTTTTTTTTCATTCGTGTATGTAAAGCGGTTTTGTTTTGTTGCGAAATAAGATTTCATAGTTGAAGTTTTTATTTTATGTCGCGGGCCGCAATAACAGGAATGGCGGGCCGCACGCGGCCCGCGGGCCTTGTTTTAGACAGCCCTGGCGTAGAGCAATCACCGAATGTTATTAGTGTAAATAACGGTTTTAATAATTGTTCTTCACATACCTTGAGATTAAACGTCTATTTTGAATCCGCAAATCCAGTGGGCTCATCACTTCTTCATCCTTTTGCAATGTTAACAAAAGTGAAAGAACAGCATCTTCTGTAATTCTAGTCGTTTTCAGGACTATTCCATATAGCTCGCACTATGGGTTAATGAAAAAAAAAACTTTTTTTAAAATGTTTGCCACAAATTCGGGCCGTTTTTGTATTTAACTTGTCTTTTCGGCGGGGCAAAAAAACCCACTGCTTGCACATTTTACTTTGTTTTGGAAACGAGTGATATAATATCTGCTCATTTCCAGTTTTATTTTTGCTTTTATAGTTGTTAACACAACACCCGTACACAGCACAACGCATTTTTACACCTTTAAACTTTGTTTAATCAGTTTTAAATCAAAAATCTATGGCAACCAAAATATTTCCGCCTTTGTCGTCACTGTGGTCGGCCATATTACCAGAATTTGACAGATGCGCAGAACGAGACCAAAATAATTACGGCAAGTATGTATATTACCTTATTATATGTACCTTGCAATGTCACTGCTTGTCAAAAGGAGTTTCAAATAATGTCCTTAACATTTTCCATTCCAGTTATTTTACTTTTACTTTACCTATAATATATTTATATGTAGTTTTAGAGAATATCAAGACACAAATCGTTAAATAGAAATAATAGGTAGGAAACCAGTTATAAAAATAAGCATTAAGGAGAAGTCTGAAATACTGGACCACATTAAAAACAAAACTAGAACTAACAAAGAATTGATTAATAAATATAGTAATGCGATATTTCAACCATTAATAGGCTTGCAAGAAATGAAAAAGGTATCCGTGAATGTGCTGCTACTCAAAAAAACCTTAAAGGAAAAGAATTCGCAAAACATTTGTAACATCAGCTTTTTTTTGAAAAAAAAATAAAAAAAATTTGTTTAGTTGCGGCCAGTCAATTTACCCCTTTTCAAAAACGGACCTTTTCCCCTCCTAATCTATTAATTTGACCTACTAATCTCTCTTTCCGAACTTACAAGAAAACATAACTCTATCAAACGTCCCTCTATTTTCGAATTCCCTCATTCCACTTTCTTCGTAGTCTCACTCTCTCCCTGTATTCTTGTTACTATGGTGAATATGTCCCTTTTGTCGTAGAGAGCGTTGTGTTTTGTTAATTTAAATTCAGGAGGAAGAGGTGGAAAGCTTTGCTAATGCTACAAATCGTGTGGTAGTAATCTATGTAGATATGAATGTTTATATGTAGGTTTTGTTCAGTGGTGAAGAATATAATTTAGACAGGAACCTATTTTTGCGAGGGAGAATCTAGAGTAGGAATAGATTATATGAGTAATAAGCGAAAGAGGTAGAAAGCGATCTAGGAAGCAAAAAAATGTGACTTTTTTTTTTTTTTTTTTAGAGAGCGAGACCAATTATACAGGTCAATGGCCTTTACGGGAGCTGATCAGCTGATGCAATCAGCAGACTAGATCGGGTTTTTTTTGTTGGACTGTCTGGGGACATAGCGGCAAGGTCGTGTTGGCTGGGATTTTTTTTCCCACTCCTTTTTTGATTGAAATTGGACAGTCGATGTCTTGGAATAGAGCAACAAGCTTGCGCGGTCTCCGGGTTCCTTTATAGTTTTTCATTTTTTATAGACTTATAGTCCAAAAAAAAAAAGTGACGTGTCTCCGAGTTTTTTTTTGAAACCAAAAAGGAAAAAACCTAAAAGTGTGTTTGCCACAAAAAAAAAAAAAAATTGCGAAAAGTGAAAAGTGATTTTTTTTAAAGTTGCAACACGCAACCGCCGGGTAAGGCAGTACTACAAAAAAAAAAAAGGGGCATTAGACAAGAACCTCCCCCATCCCCCTTGTGCACAAAACGCATTAAAGTGATCCTCCCCGGGAGGTTCAAATAGTCCAACGGGTGAGTAGTGCTGTGTTTTTTTTCTGTATACGTCCAAGCTACATCGCCTGCAAGAGGTGCTCCGCGAGACAACTCCAACAACAACAAGAATACAAAAAATGAATAAATAAAAAAAAAAAATTACATTATATACCTACGTACTCGTACATGTACAGAAATTTTGAATTCGCGAAGTAGTGTAATTAGTTAACTCTAGGTTAAGGTATATGTACATATGTAGATTTGTTTTTTTTTACTTTCATTGTGTAGAGTAAGAAGTTAAGATTTTTTTTTTTCCTTTTTTTTTGAATTTTATTTTGTTGTATTTTTTTTTGTGTGCGCGGAAACAAAAAAAAATATTTACTTTTATTACTTTGATCAAGCGATTCTTCAAGTGCTGGCGCCAGAACTACGAGGGATCCGCTAAATCCGGTAAGTCCTATATTAGGAATTAAAATAGCCGTAAGATATTCGATAGAATAAAATTCAAAAATAAAACAAAAAGCCAAATTACAATAGATATTAAGTTCCTTTTTTTTGTGAATCCCTTTTTGACAAATAAAATAATATGAATTATATCAGTTGAAATGGATTTTATTTTTTTTGTTAAAATGATGGAATAAGACCGTTGTCGCGAGTGGTGTGTGGATGAGCGGACCGACCGTCCTTCGATGGGGCTGACTGTGACCGGACGTGACGTACAAACGATGACGACATAACGGACTGACATTCTCTAGTATTTTCCTTACAGGTGGCGACTGGGAGGATTTCGTTTTAGGGGCTACCATTCACAGTTTTGGCCAGAATGGTAGCAATTGGTCGCATCCAAGTGCGATAAGGGTGGGTTGACCATCCTCAGCCAACAACAACCGGCTTATTTCAGGTCGTGACGAGCTGTCATCTCTGTGTGACCCTGGGACATATTATTCGGTGTAGGGACATACGGTTAAGTTAGCTTTAGGTTTAGTTATTAAGTATGCGTTATTTAAGTTCGGTAGTTAGGGTTTAGTGTAGGTTTAGTTAGCTACATCGCGAAAGTACCGGTCTTGCACAGTGGTGATGGCACACAGAAGTGATTTTGCTGTTTCTTTTCATCTTTTTTATCTGTCTTTTAAGTCCGTCTGCATCGTAACGTAGCTTTCTTTTTAACTATCCTTGTTCCCTTTTGATTTTTTTGATATTTCGGCACGAAATAAAAAGGTAAGTTAAGTTGAGATGCATGGGGTAGTGGCAAGAACCCACCCAATCCGACGAGCTAGAGCCGAGCCGAGCCGCGAGCGTGCCACTGCCATCTACTCCAGCATCATGGATGCCTCCGTGGACGACTGACTCCTTACACATTGAATTCAAAAAAAATCAATCCGCGGCAGCGGATGTTTGTGGTGCTGATGATTTTAGCACATATGTATGTGCTGCTTTCATTGCTGGGAAATCACTCTTCCGAAAATATTTTGAATGCCGATAAAAGTGGATTGTTCTTTAAAGCTTTACCGAGGGTTCTTTAGCGATCCCAGGTAGCAATGTAAACAGTGGAAAAAAAACAGATAACTTTATTGCTGGTCGATAAAGCTGCATGCCACAAAATATCGTCAGATTTGCAAAACAGAAATGTTAAGCGGTTTTTTTGTCGTAGACTAAAATATTCTACGTAGATGGTTTCTTTTTATAATCCTTTATATAATTATATATTTGTGCCTTATATTGCGCTTTCTGTTTAGCATCGTTTCGCCTACCAAAAGGTTTTTGAGAAATTTATAGAGTGTGGCTCTTGAACGTAAATTTACATTCAATACAAGGACCTTAAGGGGGTCGCTCCACCATGTTCGTACCCATTTTAACTGGAGGTGCGTTAAGCCCGCCAAAAACTCATAGATCTGATCAACGTGCTCGTCCTGCTGTTGTATTTGAGAGAGAAATATACCCAGCATATCAGGTACGGCTGCTGGTGGTCGAGGCGCTGGGGCCTGAGAAGCAACCTTCACTTTCTCTACCGTACTTCCACTACCTGCCTATATTTGGGCACAGGTAATTTGGGAGAAACGGCTGATGTTTGAGTGAACACTGGTGGTCGTTTAATCTCCGCCTTTTTCTGTCGAGCCAGATTTACTTTCCTTATGTACTCAAACTTATGACACGCTCTTACACAAGGCGCACTAGAGCTGAATTTTGTCAAACGCATCCATTTCTACCCAGAGGGCATTTTTCGGATTTGTGATTCTTTCCACACTTAACAAATCGAGGTTGCCTTTTGTAATTCGACGCGGCGTGCTCGAATCTTTGGAAACGAACACCTTGCGGAATGTTTTGCCTACTTTTCAATGTTTCCTAGTGTACTGGTAGTCTAGGACTTTAATAACTCCCTAGACCATCCAGTCTGCTGTTGGGAGTGAACTGAAGCAGGAAGTACGGCAATACCCGCTTATCCCTTTCGGCTCTAGATGTGAATGGCTTAACTTCTTTGCGGGTTTTCACGGAGAAGAACTCCGTCGTAGAATCGTTCACTGATAGCGATTCATTTTATTGCAGTGAATCGCCTATCTAACTAAGTTTAAACGTTTAATAAGGCCGACTTACATAGCTGGTATGGTATCATTGAGTTCTATATTATAGGTGGTAAATGGTGGCACCCTTTGCTTAACTTATTTCTGTTGTTGTAGTCGCTGAGGCTATTATGTTTTACTCCCTTCTGTTTATGTTGTTGTTGTTTCTGTGGCTGTGGTTTCTGCTGCTATTGTTGCAACAGTTTGCGCTGCTGCTTTTGTTGTTGTTATTTTAGTTGTGACTATGATTGTTTTTGCTGTTTTTGTTTCTGTTGTTGTTCTTGCTGAGTTATTTTGAACTGTTATTGTTTTTCATGTCGTTGCAGATGTTGTTATTGCTTTTGGGGATATTGGGGTTCTAATTTCTTTCTTTCCTCCTTGCCATTTGCGTGGCTTTGATGGCCAGCTCTCTTTGTGTAGCTGCAAGATGCTGTTACTGACCGCTACCACTTCCTCCTCTTCGTCTTCTTGACCCATAACCCTTTTGCTTTTTTGCTGCTTTTCTGACACCCGCTTAACTAGGTTCGAAGCCGGCATCAACTTCCTCATGCAATGGACATTGACTTCCACTTGCACAGTGGTTAGGCGGGCTGCTGTTATAGTCTCATCAACTGATTTAAAGCCATCCGCTTGTCCCGTGGTGTTTCGAACGCTCTGAATACGAATGTATTTCATTTCATATTCATATTCATATTATATTCTTTATTCATACTTATTTTTATATTCCTCTTTCTACTCTCTTTCTTCTACGAGTATCTACGAGTATTAGATAATTGCCTATCACACATCTCTCCAACTAACCAGTCGATGGCCGCACTCTCAAACCAATTGACTTCAAATACAGCGAGTTTATTCACTCAAAAATGGTTTGATAGAGAATGCCTAAATGCCAGAAAAAAATCATGTGCTCTGCTAAGGGCATTTCGTAGCTGTTCTTGTGATGAAATTCGTAAATGGTATATACAAGCTAATGGCAAACAAAAGAAAATCAATTTTGAATCAATGCAAGCTCAATCACTCAGCCAAATTAAAAACACAAAGCAGTTCTGGAAGATGACAAAGGAAATAAACTGTTCCCACAACTCTATTGGCCTAACCGTCTATGCAGATAATCTCTCCGAATATTTCAAAATTCTTCTTCAAAACAATTCAATAATAACTTTCTTATACGCACAACCGCTGTGATGAAATATTAGATTCTCTAATATCAGCTAGTGAAATACAATTCGTTCTTCAAAAAGCCAGAGACAGAAAAGCCCCAGGTGAAGATGGGATACCCTACGAGTTCTTTAAAAATGCATCACCTACTTTCTATAACCATCTACTTACACTTTTTAACAAAATTTTTGAAAATGCTGAAATACCCTCCTCATTTAAGAAATCTATAATTTTCCCAATCCATAAGAAAGGAGATTTAAATGCAGTTGAAAACTACCGAAGCATATCCTTCATGAATGTCATTGCAAAGATATTTTGTGGTGTTCTCATTTGAAAAGTGATTGGATATAAACAACGTTCTTACGGAGCTTCAAACAGGGTTCAGAAAGAACTATTCGACCGTTGACCACACATTTGCTTTAACATCAATAGTAAAAGCATTCCAAGCTAGAAATAAAAGACTATACACGTTGTTCGTCGATTTCAAAGTTGCATTTGATTTGGTGAATCAAAATGCTTTATTTTATAAACTTTCCCAAATTGGAGTGTCAACATGATTCATTCAAATAATCCGGTGTTTGTACACAGATACTGAACCAACATACTCAAAAGCACTTAAATCATTTTCTGGAGTAAAACAGGGATGTCTTCTCAATGCTCTTCTATTTGCTCTCTTTATAAATGATATAGATGTGTTACTTTATGTCGATGACCTTCTCTTATAATCCAAATCAGCAGAAACCCTACAACTGATGATAAATCGTCTTATGGACTACTGCAATAATTGGGGTTTAATCGTCAACATTGAAAAATCGAAAGTTATGGTTTTCTCGCATTCCACTCGGAGTGAAGTTAGTAATAATTGTATGATTAGTGGATGTCGATTAGAAGTATCGAAAGAATACAAATATTTGGGAGTTTTGCTCAATCCAAACACCTTGCAGAAAAAGCTAAAACTTCACAAAGCCGGATTAATCGTACCTGAGAGAAGATTTTCTCTAACGATCACATAAATCTCACAACGAAATTTAAAATTTTCAATGCAGTCGTAAAATCTTCGCCTTGTTATGCTGCACAAATATGGGGAATGAAAGAATACGAAGAAATTGAAAAGTTTCAAAAAAATTTCTTAAATTTCAATTTACTTGGAAACAGGCTTACCAAAACTTTTCACATCAACTCTTAAGTTACAAGATGACTATTTAATTAAGCTGTTCGGTCTCCAGAAAAATCGTTTATGTAAAAAAAATTATGTTTTATGAAATCCGGAATAAGGACTGGTGGTTGACGATATGGGAAGATGTTTAGATGAACCCCAACAACATTAGTATGATGAAAGTGAAATTCTACGAAATTATCCAAAAACTTGAAGACTCTTCTCGAAATCAGATGATGGAAAAGGCCTGCCAATTCGAAAGCAGAATACTTTATAACCAGCTTGATTGTAACTTGGGTGACTAGAACTACTTCCAAGATCCCCTCGGATTTAAAGATATCTCACTAATATTTAAATGAAGATGAGAGCTTCTCCATTTAAACGGGAACCCATATAACGGAAACTTTGACCAATTTTGCAATTTGTGTAACTTGAGAGCTAAGGAAGAGTGTTTACATTTTTTAAGCGTATGTCCAATTTTTAAGCAGAAAAGAAGAGCATACTTTGGTAAACCAACCCCTTTCATACCGGAAACGATTGCAATTTTAAATGGATCTGATTAGGCGAATCTTGTAATTTTTGTCTGAGTTAGCTACCGATACAGAATGCTTCCAACGTCGGAATTTTTATAACTTATAACTTACATAAAACAAATATATACAAAATCATTCATTTTACTTTACTTTACTTTATACTATTTATTAGTTCAATTATATTAAATACTTTGAAGTTACCAGTCGAGCTAACGGCTAAGCCAATGCTTTAAAATTGCAATAAATGAATCTTTTAAATTGAAAAAAAAAAATTTAAATCAATACACTTTCCCAACATTCGCCAACGAGCTGCTAAAATGTCAAAAGCATTTTCAATAACATATCGAGTTCTCGTTTGTCTGTAATTGAACACTTCCTCCAGCTCGCTTAACAGAGCTCCATTATATGGTCTCATTAGGTTCTTCCGTAAGGGAAAGGCACTATCGCCAACAAAGTAGTGCGGTGTAATCCTTTCAGAATTCGTAAGCTTTTCTGGTGAAGGTAGATTCATATCGCTTGCGAAGATTTTTTGGCCAACGGATGAATTCCGGAAAAACCAGCATCACTTTGGCTACCGAAGGCTCCAACATCGATAGCAGTGAAAATATAATTGGCATCACAATGCCAATGCTAAACAATGCTGATGTATCCGTTGTAATTAATATACTTCGAGCCTGTGTTCGGCGGACACTTGATTTCGATATGCTTGCCGCCAATACTGCCAACACAATTAGGCATATCCCAACGATCGTTGAACTCTTTGGCAAACCAGTGACAACAATTCCCAAAACACTTGACAAATTTCCACTACCCCCCCCCCCTTTAAAAATAAAGATAAATTACATTCAAGAAAATGGTGAATTTGGAAGCTGCATACATTAGCGTTAGCACCATTCTGCACTCCGGACCTATAGGTTTCCGTATGGATTTCTTCGTGAGTGATTTTTTCACCAACCTCAAAAGCAATTTGTATTGCATCGTGTTCATGCGAATTGATTTTTAAAAAAAATCCGGATCGCGCTCCTTTATTAACGCAAAAGTTGTTTGATAGAAACCTTTGCTATTCCTTACTCCGTATAAAGGACGTATCCACCATCTTCGTTGCTTTGATTTTAAAAGTTTGTACGTTAAATAACACATATTCACCGCTGTCATTAAAAAGGCGCTTTCTTGTACGTCTATTCCTCCAACTAATTTCTATTTCGAAAAACTGATTGCTTCAACCAATTTTATTTGGATTTGATAAGCACGATTTCAATCCAGCTGACATTTAAAATGACATTATTATTATTATTATTATTATTATTATTATTATTATTATTATTATTATTATTATTATTATTATTATTATTATTATTATTATCAATGGAACGATACAAATTAATTTGTAGGATCCGGGATTTAACGCCGGGATACTATGTCCATGTGGCGCGTTTTGTCAACAGCACGAAAATGACATAAGTGTGCGACTTCATTGTGGAAACATTTTTTGAGAAGGTACGCCACATCGGTGTGCGACCTAAAGTGACAGCGACTACGTCTACGACAGCGACGTCATTGTGTTCCAGCAGCTAGTCGCGCAGTTCGAATAAATGTTTGTGTTTTTTTAACACTTTTCCCAACTAGAAAAAAAGGCTAGTGCTTAATTTAGTGTGTGTGCATTCAAGTTTCTATTGGAGCAGCCTCCAGGATCATACCCAGGCGGATTGAACATATGGGTTGGCGAGCGCATCGCTCTCTTTCGTCTATTATGTGATTCTTCTTGTACTTTTTTTCCTTAACTTATTACAAGTGATGCAGAAAAGAAAAAACGAAGACACACTTTCCTTTCAGCGAATCGAACTTCAATTCCCGGTATTTGGATGCAATTTCGTCTGGGCTATATGGGTCCTCAAAACAATTATGTTTAAATAGCGAACTATGTTGATACACTTTTTCGCTCTTACAAAATGGGAGTTGAAAATTATCCGCACTCTACTAAAGTCAGTGAGCAACGGACTGTTTTTGTGATTGCGCTAAAACAGTCAAATTAAGAGTTAAACAAGAGAAACCTCAGCGCCAATTGGAGAACAAGCGATTTGATGCCCTGGCTTCGGGATACTTTGAACAACTAGGGACATTATCCAGATACATTATCCTTTGACATTGACGAAGAAGAACAAATGAGTACTGGCAATGACATGTCTGCGATGATGAAACTCCTCTTATTGAAAATGGACGAACAGAAGAACAATCTCGAACAAAAGCTGGACGATTAAAAGCTGGATGAACAAACGAAATGACGAACGAACGAACAGCATCGAAAAAATTTGGAAGAAAAGAAAACAAATCTAGACTAGCAAAAAAGAAGAAAAAAAGAACATTCTACAGCGAAAATTCGAAGAAATCGACGAAAACAGAAGTTCCCGGAATTGTATCAGGAATGAAAGTTAAGGTGCAGATTGACGAATCGCGGAGTCCGTGGGCATCCCTAGTGGTCCTCGTGAAGAAGGAAGAAGGCAGCACCAGTCACCAAAAGGACAGCCACCCACTACCTAGAATTGATGACACTTTGGATACGCTTTCTGGAGCGAAATGATTGAAGAATGGCTGCCAGTAGCAGGAGGGGTAGGAGATTAACCGAAAAGATCCTGAGAAAACGGATTCACTCCGGAAGCGGACTTTGGCAGTTTACTGTGATGCCGTTTGGACTGGGCAGTGCCCCGACCGCTTCGAACGATTAATAGAAAGTACGTTGCAAAAGCTCATGTGTAGAGACGACGTTACCATCACAGGAAAGGCATTCGAGTAGCATCGCGAGTATCAATTTTTTTTTCAATTTGACATTGCGGTACAATTTTATTTCAACTGATCTACAATCGACATTTTGCTCTGTAAGTGAACAGCCGATTGATAAGTTGACCTTCAAAAAATGTGTTCAAAACGTAAACTCGCGGAAATAGTGTTTGTATACGGGTTCTGCAATGGAAACGCTTCGTTGGCAAGATTGGAGTACCAACGACTATACTTAAATCGTAGAACACCGTGCATCCGGCTATTCGCTGATACGTATCAGCACCAAACCGCACCAAAAAAAAGAGAAGGATGGTCAGACGCAGCGATGGCAGAAGTTGAAGAAGTTTAGCCTTCAGCCAGCGTCCGCAGACTAGTTGTGCAGTTGGAACTTCCCAGAACCAGAATTCACAGGACTCTACAGAGAAATAGATTACACCCTTTCCATTTGACACCGGTACAGGATTTACTACCAGGTGATACGCAAAGAAGAGTGGAATTTTGGCAATGGCTACTGCGCAAACTTGCAGAAGACGGGCAATTCCTCAAGAACATTCTGTGGACTGACGAAGCGCAGTTCACAGGAGATGGGGTTACAAACCACCATAATTTGCACCATTGGTCAGACTCCAATGCCCTTTTAATACGCAAAACATCCTTTCAAAGGTAAGAATTTAATTATTGTAAACAACTTCTTCAAAATGTGTTGTTTATTTTAAAGGAGGTTTAGCATAAATGTTTAGGCTGGATTAACAGGAAACACTTTTGTAGGCCCGCACGTTCTTCCACAAACCGTTAATTCCCATTACTACCTGGAATTTCTTAGAGAACGATTGCCGGAGCTCCTTGAAGATGTTCCTCTTGTTCAGTGAAGGGCGATGTTCTTTCAACAAGATGGAACACCTTGTCACAGTAGCAGCGGGGTAACTTCGTTCCTCAACCATACTTTTAACGAACGATGGATTGGCCGATTCCGTCCCAACGCTTGGCCACCCAGATCTCCTGCCCTAACACACATAGATTTTTTTCTTCTGGGGTGCTATGAAAGAAAAGGTTTATTTTACAGAAATGTCTAGTCTGGTAGAGCTCCAAGAAAATATTATTATAATATTAACCGAAATAGTTAAACGCGCCCGAAAGTGTATTCGAATGGAAGGAAGGCATTTCAAACAATTGCTATAAACATTCCATAAACTGTTCCAAAAATGTCCTTTCCAGGACCACATATAAATATCTAAGAGATTTTAAAAGTAATTTAATAAGTACCCTTCTTTTTGGCCATTTTTGTTTGACGAAAAATGGCTTTTACTAAAAAATCTGTTGATCATACGTAAAAAAGTTTCTAAACATAATTTTTAGGAAATTTTGCAAGGATAAAAATTTCAGAATTAAGTAACAATTTTAAGAAAAATGTATTTTAAGTAAAAAACTGGAATAGCAAATTTTCATAATTTTGAGTCTAACGAGCCATAACTTTTTTATCGCTGCACAGATGTACCCAAAGCATTTAAGACTTGCATGCGTTCTACATTATCTTTTCAAAATGTCCAAAACTTTTTTGTACCTGTACTAGTTTAGAAATTATAACGTTTAAAGTAGTTACACCTCCAAATTAGAGATCGCCCAATTTGATGGGCTGTAACTTGAAATGGAGTGAGAATACCCCCCCACCCCCCACCATACAATTTCTTGTTCGGCGGAACTTCGGAAATATACCCTTAAAGGATTATATTGCTAAACTGGGACACCCTGTATATATTTATATGTGTTAGTACATTTTGACAAAAAAATCCTTGCGAAAGTGCCTTTTCACATTGACGGGAGTAGGAAGATTGTCCGAGAAAGAGGGAACGCTTTTTTTTATTGAAGTGGAAGGAAGAAAGGTTACTTGCACCGAAAATCCATTTCTAAATTGGGTTTTTGGGTGAAACACGTGTTTTTTTCCATATCGTTCCATTTCTGACATAATTTTTCATTTTGAAGTGTAAAAAAGAGGAAAAAAGGTATGTTCCAGGCCAACTGCTTAAATTTAAAAATGCTCTAATTCAAGTTCTCCGCTTGTCAAAAAGTTTTTCAACACCATGAAAATATGAACATGGCGTTCATGGTGACGACTTTCATCTCCTCGCCAATGCAAACAGGCACAAAGAATACATTCCACAAGAGATAAGCGACTCAAGTCAATTAAATGACGTAAAGCAATCAGTTAAACGGCCACTATAATACCGACTTCACATTGTCGTTTTGTGACATGGACATAAACGACTTTCGTAATATGAATAAAATAGAATTCCCGGAATACATAATAGGTTATTTGGATGCTATACACATCCAAATTATTAAGTATTAAGCCTCATTAGAAATTCAATCTTTTTTTAATGGAAGAGGACCTGTTAGCATTAATGCTTTGAATGCAATTGCTTTTTAGAGTTATATTAACAGATTACGTATTTATAATTATACCCAGTTAAAGCTGCAAATATCATCAACTGTTTGCTGTTCCGTTCATAATATGTGTTAAACCCATAATTTATAAATCCAAGACGGGCAATGGATACAGATGTAATTGAGTATCATTTTGAAAGTGATCAATATGGATTTATACAAAATCTTGCGTTGTAAAATATGAGTTTAAAAAAATTAAACATTTGATATCATAAACTAAAGTAAGTTATTTATTTAACTAAAATAAGATGCATAATTCAGGACTTTTTTGTAATTAAAGACGAAAGTTAATTTAATTAACTTCATTAATCATTAAACTTTATTCCCTATATTTCCTGTGTTCCTTTCTTTATTGCATTCTTATCAATGTTGTTGTTGTTCGATTCCTAATCATGATGCTTTATTTCGTCAGTCTGGTCCTTCGATATATCCAAAATTTGGTATATAGAACGATAAATTTTTTTTCCTACTGAAACAAAATGTTATAGTGACGCCCGCCCTTTGTTTGAGGCCTTCTAAAATAATTTCATCCCAGCGTTAGTGCCTGTCTATATTATCATGCGAATAAAAGTCGTGTCGCGCGAGGCAGGATATTATGTGAGTCAAAAAGGGAGGGGTTGATTGCACCCAAATTTAATCGAAAGTCCACTCCAACATACTCGTATAATCCCCGGTGGAAGAATGAATGTTCTTTTCTCAAAACGTTTCGTTTCTGCCACACATTTTAATTTTTTTTGACCATCGCAGGGTTTACCCCGTACGGAAGACTCAAAAATATAATTCTCTTTGGAGGTATGAGTGTTCTGTTTTCAAAGCGTTTACCTCCACAGATTTTCTTAATTTCTTGCTGATCGTCGGGAGGTGAATAATGTGCGGAATTCGAAAAGTAGAATGCGAAGAGAATGAAGGAAAACGCAGATTAAACATACAGCATGAAATCGACTCCTAATTAAAATCAGGCGTGTTACACATTCTATTGTAGTTGTGTTGCAGTTATTGGGCGGTAAATTTGGTGATTAAACGGCTAATAAGTCGTCTTCGCCAACATTCTTCTTTCTTGTTTTTTTTCAACTACAAACGTTTTTATCCGTGTCGAACTACTACATCAACGACATCTTATGTTTTAGATTTCAGTGTTCCCCATCTTTCAACATGGCTTTCATTCTAATGAAGCATTTCTTTTGTGTGTAGCCCGTGGTCATACGTAGGAAAGTGTAGACATGCACTTGAATAATTTTACCGCTACGTTAAAAATACGTTCTGTTTAACTGAGCCTTTAAGTAGAACTGCTCGAACGATCAGGATTTTGATTTGATTTTTTATTTATATAATTAAGTACGAACGTACAGTGAGCGACAAAAGTCTGCGTACGACCACCATTCTTGCAACCTAACGAGTTCAAAAGCATTATGAAAAAATCTAATGATGCAGTTTTGTTTGAAATCTCGTTTTATTAACAATACACTAGAAAATGAATGAATTTAACAAAAACTTAACAAGTGGTTCACAAAAAACGAAAAATAAATAATGACAAAAGTCTACATACGGCATATTAACTAACATAAACATCTTTAATCCATTAGGTAAAACTATTGTAAATGATAAACTTAATATTTTGTAGGTCCACCATGTGCATCTAGGACTGCCTACAAGCGTCTGGGCATTGAAGCAACTAAATTATTTAATTCATTAGCTGTTATGGCTTGCCACTCTTCTTGGAGATTCTGTTTTAGCATTGGGGCACTATTTATGGCATATCTTCTTATCTTGCGTTCCAGAATCTCCCATACATGTTCTATGAAGTTCAAGTTGTCTTGGGGCGTAGTAAATTAGCCAATCTTTGACAATTGAGGGGTGTGCTTGGGGTCATTGTTCTGTTGGAAGATCCAACTCGTGCCAAGATTTAAACTGTCGACGGATGCTTTCAGGTTTAGTTCCAAAATAGACTTGCATTGATAGCGATCCATATTACCTTCAATAAAGGCTAGATTTCCTACGACAGAAGCAGCTACAGCACCCCAAACCATCACGCTGCCACCACCATGCTTTACCGTAGAAACCAAATTTTCTGGATTCATTGACTCGTTTCCAGAAATCCATCCCCTTTTCAATGTGTTTTTTGGCCAAATTCTAAGCGCAGTTTTCGGTTCTGCTATGGAAACCTTTATTATTGAGAGCCCTTTGAACTGTGCGTGGATGCACAATTGTATTTCTGCCAACCCTTTAGACAGCATTGTGGCATAAACCTTTGGATTATTGCCTACTTCTCTCATGATAAAGCTGACATCTCGGCGATTCGGCTTCTTTGGGTGTTTTTGAAGTTTTTGTATGTATATATATTGTTTGAACTGTTGACTTGCTTAAATCCAATAAATTTGCGATTTCACCAAACGATTTCTTTTCTTTTTTATATTTTATTACTAAATTTCGCACTTCCACCGCAATTTCTCTTCGAGGGGACATTGCCACAGGTAAAACTTATTGAAGCTGACCAAACTTCAACTGAGAGGCACAAATCTGATTTTCACAAATGGAAAAATTCAAATACGGTACTTTTCCGTTAACCTCCATCGGCGTATAGCAAAAAAAAAAATCATGGAATGCCGGGCGTATATAGACTTTTGCCTATCATGCATCATTAGACTTTTTAATAATGCTTTTGAACTCGTGAGGTTAGGTCCTACGTGTTATTATAACACCGAGTAAGTTAAACATTCAACAAGTTTATGTGTTACTTACAGATATGAAAGACAGTCACCACTTTAAAGAGATCCATTTAAATATTTTATTTACTTTCCTCATTCAAACAAAATTTTATTTCTTTTTGCGACCTTTGTATTGAAATAAATAAGAAAAATTAAAAAAAAGTTTTTGACTCAGGAGAAAATTTTGAGCAAAATAGAGGAAAGTAAGACAGGCCAGCGAAAACTTGATGCAACTTTCTACTTTTCTTGATTTAAAGAGTTTATAAATTCCTCCAATTTTTCTTGAATATGGCGAACTTTAACTAAAAACAAATTGTTACAGACAGTTAAATTAAAAACATACATATACACAAGAATCTTACTTAATTCTTCCGCCAAAGTAACTCTTTTTCCAGTAAGCAGCTGAGATTTTTTCTCATTGTCATCACCAAACTCATCTAGAACTTCTTTAATTTCTTTATCTAAACGCCTAGCTTCTCTATTGATAACTTGTTGTCTTAATGCGTTAGAAGTTACTTTAATTACTTGTTGTATTCTCCAAAACAGAACCACATCACTACAGCTTATCTAATATAACATAAGGTAAGAGTAATATAAATAAAGTATTCTGGAAATTGATCATACTTCGCAATCAGAGCCCTGTTGACTATATAAATAAAAAGCTTTTCGACAATCGTTGGCTTTGTTCAATGACTGTTTAAGAAAATGCCTAAAAATGTTGGTAATTATTGTTAAAAAAAATATAGGTTAAATAAATAAAGTAATAAATATGTGTAACCAAAAACCAAAAATTAAATAAAAAATACATAAAAATCATATTTCTAACTTTCTATAAATAGGAAACCATGTTTGTCTTATATAATCTGTATCCACTTCAACACCAGATCGCTGGAGATTTTTTCGGACAGTTGTCAGCTCATCATATGTAAGAGTTGGAACGTGCTTCTAAAAAATATTATTTGAATAAGATTTGAATTAAAGTAACTTTTCTATTTACCTCATCACTTTGCAAAATCTTGTCTAATTCACCTTTGACGCTACGTCTTCGGCTTTGATCTTCTGTTAAATATTTCCAGCGTGTGATACGAGTAAACTGCGAAGGTCCTAACATTTCGTTAAGAGTTTCTTCAGTATATTGTAATTTATTTTTAACAGAAGTTTCAAGAAATTTGACAGCCTGATCCCATTCACTTTTATCATGAACGAACCGATCTTCCAAAGTATTCAGTTGTATAACACGAAGCATATCAATCGCCTTATCTTCCCACGAATGACGTCTGATTGCTTCATCCACAACAGCAGATTTTAGATTGTCGAAGATATCATCATGATCCGGAGATTTTTTAGCCTTTTCATTTAGATCCATAAACTCTCTTTGAAGTGTTTCCCAACCTGTCAAAAAATAACTGATCTGTTAATTTTCTAAAAGTATGCACAGTTTAAATACAGAAAGCTGAAAGATTTATATATTTTTAGATAAAATACTTTTCGAGACATTGTTTCATTTTTTTAAGAACATTAAAAATATAGATCAGCAACTGAAACGTCAATTCCTTAATTATATTAGAATTTATAGTTCATCGTAGAATTGTTGAAGAACTTTTCTCCTTCTATGGGTATTTTTCCACTGGGAGACTTACAAAAATAAGTATTTGTCTGTTTTCACCTGTATGGTCCATTTATGGTACCTTAATGCTTCATTGATTGACCTTCACAAATGTTAGTTTTCTTTTTGCATCTCTCAGGAAAATTATCAATGAACAGGTTTGGAACCTCTGAATGATTTCATTCACCGCTTTTTACCAAAATTCTAATTTTTCTAATAACAGCCGTAATGAAGCATATATTTTTTTTTTAAAGTATAACTAAAAATTAATCTTGTTTGCATAATATTATAATATTCTCAGTTACGTCATGAAATCTAACGTATACACATCAAGTCTAAATTTAATTCGTTTTTTTTTCCGTTATTTTGCTGAATAAATACAATATAAACATAATAAAAGCTGGCGCGCATCAATTTTTTTTTATACATGTAAATAAATTTGTTTTTTTTTTCCTAATAAATTTATTACATTAAGTTGTCTCGTTAAGCTCTAAACTGTGTACAAAAAATTAACTGGAATTTCCACTGGGGCGTATGGCATATGAAAAGTATCATACATCACTTCATGTACATGTGAACCAGTGAACCAACAAAAAGTGAAAAGTTTAAACTGATATACAGTAACTCACATGTTTGATCAAACGATTGTAAGAAAGCAAACTAGCAGCTTTTTTTGGGCATCATTGAGCAATTATCTTAAGGAACATGCATCATTTTGGAGAACACTTTCTCACATTTAGTGTTATGCATTCAATGTTAGCAATTTTTTATCAGTGGAGCAGTGAAAATTGGTATAAAATTGATTTGATCAGTTCTGTGAGTTCGGCATTTCAATTTTAAAAAGAGTGGCAATTATGAATTTTTTCAAATTTAATATGAAAACTATTGATTTCAAATCAAATGTGAAGCCAGCAAAACCTACATGTACTGTTTTTTCTTCATAATTTAGTTGTCGATATTACTTGACATTAAGAAAACACTACCATTCGTTATGAAGCCAAGTGTTTTGGTCGATATCAAAAACTTGTTGTTGCAAAAGCAGTCTCATCGCCAAATATCAGCGAAAGTGGGGATTTCATTTGGAACAGTAAGCAATTACAAAAAAGGTGTTATAAAAGATTGGTTGATTTGGAACACGAAGAAAGTATTACCACATCCTCCTCAAAGTCTGCATTTAAACCCTATAGATCACCTATGGGCTGTATTGGAAATAGAATTAAGAAAAAGAACAATTACATCTAAACAACAGTTAAAAATTGCTCTCCATAAAAAATGGGATAGGAGTTCATCATCTGCTACGGAGAAATTAGTAAACCCAATGATTAAAAGACTCCAATCCGTCTTAAAAGCAAAAGGCCTACATATAAAATATTAACATACTACATAAAATTAATATTTATTTTTTTATACGTTTTAAATGTTACTGTCCCAGTTTTATTTTGGCCATTGAAATACTGCCATTTTTTTTCTAAGTAAAATGAATTAGAATAAGTAAAAAGAATTAAGCTATTAAATAATTTAAAAAAATGTAAGATTAATGCAATTTATTTCAACTTTACAAGTTGTTGAGATATATGTATCAGTTTAAACTTTTCAGTCAGCGCTGTCCCACTTTTTTTTCGGTTCACTGTATGTGTGTCACTATTTTGCAATACAGCACTGCCCGACTCTATCTTAGCGTATTGTAATCGTATTAAAACGGTTACAAAAAAATTAAGGGACTGTAATTTTACTACTTTTTGATTAATCTTGTCATAAAATACAATGTATCATATGCAAAATAATAAATATTTTTATTAATATTTACCTGCTTCAACCGATTTAGCTGGAAGCGCTTGTTCGGCCCACTGTCTCAACTTGATATCAACCATTGTATTAAACGAATCTAAAGCAAAGTCGTAAACTGATTATTAGTTTTAATTTTTTTAAGGCATAAAACAATAAAGAAAATTTCATGAGGAATGACATTTGTGTGTAGGTATGTAATATACACTATTATCTTACTGTGCCGGATTTAAATTTGAAAATTTATATATTTGCGTGAGACAAGAAAATACGTATAAACAAGAAGGACTCTCTTCCTTTCTCTGTGATTCATTTGAATGTTTCTTCTACATATTATTATTTGGTTTAGGCAAGTCATTTATGTTTTCAAACCGTTAGAATTATTAAATTAATATGATCGCATCTTTTAAACAGAGTGGGTTTTTTTGTTTCAAGCGGACTTTGTTGTCTAACATTTTGATTCGATTGTCATTTATCATTATTGACAGTCTTGGAGAGTGGTTACTAGCACCGAGCTAAAGTAACTAAAATATTATATTTTAATACTTGCTTAATTGTGCGAAGAAAATTTCCACGGCATCGATGGCGTGTGTATCTCTGTGTATGCAAGTTTTTAAAATTATTTATTCCTTGTTACATAGCTGACTTCCTTGCCTACACATAATTACACAATTACATGAACAAAATAAATACCTCCAACAAGTTGTTGTGTCGTTAAGGAGCACATACACCGTACAATCATTGGAAATCATACTTCATTCACGCGCTACATAATCTACGCAGTGTTCACTCGTCATTGTAGATGTTACATGGCAAGTCAGGCAGTTTCCTAACACTGCATCTCCAATAGCTCTAGAGCAGCTGCCAAATTTTATTTGGTGGACTCATAGCTTGTTGTTTTTTTTTCGAAATGACTATATTGCAAATGGCCGAGAAATGAAATTTGCCTATAATGACAGTTCTGTCTGCTATTATCGCATGCTATAGAAAGCTACCGATTAGAGCACGTCTTTGTCGCAGGCTATATATTTATAGCAGCTATGGCAGTCTCCATTAAGCGCCCTGTAAACGCTAAAACCTAGTACTAGTAAACTAAAACAAACCAAGTTGTAGTTGATGTTGATAGTCTGCGGGCTGGTACGCGTAAAAATTTTTTGGTCTCACCAACATCAGAATTTGGTCTCACTAAAATCAAAAGTGGTTTGATTTCTGTGGGCGGAGTTTTGTGTTGCTGATATTATTCATGCTGAGAGTCTGCGCTCTCATCTGTCAACATTTATCAGTGAATTTCGTCGTGTGAGCTCACAAAATAATCGGGAAAAAATGGCGAACATTCCAAATACTGATGTTTGGAAAGAATTTTTCGAGTGTTTTCACATTCTATCATCTATGTTGGAGTGAATTGGTCTCAGCATCTGCGGGTTTTAGTGGTACCATGTTTACTAGTACCATTTTTTGCGCTTTAGCAATAAATACAGCATGCTATATAGCATGCTCTGATTTCATATAGCTAGTGGAGACACAGTGTAGCCACGCCTTAAAGCACCTACACAGATTGCCTCAGGTAATCTCACAATTTCTCTTCTCTCCTCCATAACGTCATAAAAATTGTATTGTGTGTATTGGCACACTTGGATCCACAGTATTCATCTGGCATTCATTGCTGAAGATGGGCTGCACACGCGGATAACAAAATGTTTGAAAGTGAAAAGAAAATTTGGATACAGGTAGTGGAACTCCATAGTTTTATGACTTGTCTCTGGGACAAAAAAAATATCTACCTGAACATAGAAAAAAGGCATTGTGGCTTAAAAGTAATCTTGGAAATATATTCCAAAATCGATAAAGATGCTACTGCTGGCACCATGAAAAAAAAAAATTTAAATATGCGGACTTCATATTCATGCTCAAGACGTTCTTGAAACCCATTGGTTCCAACTCCCGCATCACATTCGTGTGGAACAATTGCTTTGTTTTCAGAAATAAATTATTCATCTAGTATTTAACAACGGTTCAAAAATATAAATAGTTGATTGGCTTAAAAGTATACACCTGAGTTTATATTTTAATTTTTACATATCTTTTTATTTATATATGAATAAATATAGAACTTATATAAGGGCTGTTTTACTCACTTTCACACATAGGGTATACTACTGGGCTGACATATGTATGGATATTAGATTTTTTTCGATTCCGTGCTGAGAATTTTTGTTACAAAACTAATTCCTTTGAAATTAGCTATTATTAGTTTTTGTCGGGTTTAGAGATATTTTGAGCGTGATATGCTGAAAAAAAGAGCTGCACAGCAGGTATGAGGGAAGCCATACTAAAACTTCGCAAAATTGAAAGATTGTCCTATAATGATATCTTGATTACTCGAAAACAATGATTTTTAGCGCCGTAACATATGTTAAGAAACACCGAACCACCGAAAGCGTAGAAAGACATAAAAGACCTCCCAAAATGAATGAAGCTCAAGATACGTTGATCGTTCGCACGGCAAAGAAAATCCTTTTTTGAGCTCGAACGGTATTCGGAAAGTAGTTTTCGGCGAGGACTTTCTGCACGCTCCATTAGAGAACGATTGAATGAAAGCCAGCTTTTTAGCAGATCAGCCAGAAAGAACTGGTACAAGTTAAAAAAAAAAAAGTTAAAAAGCATAAAATTAGCAATACAAATGAATTCTATGAAATCGTAAGGACATTCCAAGAATGCAATCAATTTTTCAATGCCAATGTGATGTATGGCTGTAATTGCAAACAAAGGATTCCCGACAAAATATTGAGGAAAAACCGCAGAATACAATGAAAAGTTTACATATTCTCTTATCGTTCTTAATTAGATCGCCAGCTACTTTCTTGTTACCAAAATATTTTGAATTAAATTTTATGTTTCCGTCATATTTTTGCTACTCTTTTTGCTATTGTCTGTTTTTAACTGATACATGCTACAAAAAAAAATTGAACCCAAGGTGAATAAAAATTTAAATAAAAATGCTCGAAAAACATAATTCCAGTGTATCGTTCTTAATTAGTTCGCCGCCACAACTGTATATGGTGGAGCAAACCAAGGAGCAATAGTTTTGTTGTGTTGGTTGGTGGTTGTTCTGGTACGAGTAAGTGAATCTTTTTCAATTTATGTGGTACCCAAATATCGAGCCTTTTTACTAGTCCAAACCGTTTTAAGTGATTTTAAATTGTTGTGTGTGATGCATTTAACCACTCTGAAATCTCTTGCACACTCATATTTTGATCTTATTCATTATGACTTTGATCCAGTCATCATCAACTGCAGTTGGTCTACCAAGTCGTTGGTCATCTTAGAGTGAAAAATCTCCAGAACGGAATTTCTTAAAACAATTCTAAGACATTTAGTGTCATGAATTCTGTTAAGCCGTCAACAATATAAACGTTACACATCTCTTTGTGAATCTCAGCAGTTTTCTTGTATTTACGGAAATAAAAAGAGCAAAATATGTCGAAAATGTTCGTGTTAAAATTGACACTACTAACATGTGTAAACAAAATTCAGCTCGATTTACTTCTCAAGTAAGCTTTAAGTGATGATAGTTATTAAAAAAATATTCACATTGACAAAAGCTAGAATCAACAAAAAGTCGAGTAACGCAATCCACTTGAAAAAATCGAAATTACTTTCTTTTCAACCCAATACTTTGTTGCAGCATGCCATACTCTGGTATTTTTTTATTTATTGTGCATGCTTTTAATTAAACACGATGCAAATAATCGTAATAAGTTTAAGTTGTTTTTGGATACTTATATTTTTTCCAGATGATTATGAGAGCAAAAAGTTGGTCTACGTAAATTCTGACGCCAAAAGGTTAAGAATATTCAATCACATGAAAAAATAATACCAATACAAAAAATTGGTTTTTATTTGACAACTGATTTTCGCAATTTAGTCATTCATAAATTTTTAATTTTAAGTGACCATGCCGCTAGATCCAGCATTATGATATTATATTCCAAAAATGATCAGTCAAGAATTATAAAATTGACCTTTGCGCTACACAATTTTTCAGAATATAAGATTGCCCCGATAGCTTTTATAGAACATCATTTCAATTTACAATAAGATAGGGGCAAAATAAGGAGGCCACCAATTGTAAGTCACAACATATTATAGACCAACGTTTTTGCTTTAAAGTACTAATTCGATTCTCAAGAAAAAAAAAGGACAATTGAAAAAAACATAGATTCAGTTGGCGGACAGCTATTCTCGGAATTGGGTAATCAGACACAAAAAAAAGCAATGGTGTTCTAAAATGTAAATCATCAAACGTATTACACGCAAAAGCTTTTGAAAATATCGAAACGTAGATGCCCGAAAAATACTAGCAGAAGGTTTTGAATATTTTTCATGCTTCTTATTCGTAGCATATACTCATACAATAAAAAAAAAATAGTCGGTACTTCTAAAATGACCTGAACTATAAAACACTTAGGTATCCTATAACCAAATTAACACTGACAGATCAACTATTTTGCATTTGGGCTATCTAAAATTTTTCTCCATGCTAATAACCTTTTATTAATCTTTTCCTTTTATGTAAATATAATATTTTCTTGTTTTTCCCAAATCGATCAATTTTGATAAGCCGAAAATTAAATATGACGTTTATACATCTTTTTTTTTTATAAGTTATGTATACATAAAATATTTAACCGACAAAAATGTGAAATTTAGTTGATTTACTTATGTAAGTGAAACTTATGATCCACGAGGACAACAAAAACGAAATTTTCTTCAACAACTAAAATATTACTTGGAGAACCTGACTGAGCAGCAGGAAGATATATGTTTTCAAAAACATAATTCGAGAGCTTTTCCCAAAGTTTGTTGTTAAGCGCCTCCTCCCATTTCTTGGCAGAAATTTGCGAAAGACTTACAACTTCATCTAATATTTCTCCCTTTGCCTTTTCAAATAATTCATCTCTTCCAGATTCCCTTAGTCTAAAAGAATTAAAATGAGATAAATACCACTAAATATTTAAAATTTAACCTTGGAAAATTATTTTTCCACTCAGTTTCCAAATTGAACCGTGTTGCCTTAAACGCATCTGCCTGTTGTTCAATTGTTTCACGAACCATTTTCCAAAACCGATCCGAAATTGCCAAACTTAAGTTTCGACTTGTTACTTGATGTGGCATAATCACACCTCTACGGCTATATAAAATATATCATATGTTACTTATTTTCTTATGAATGCCAGTATTCCCAAATTAAAGAACGTACTGAAAGAGTTTGGAATTTTTAAAAAAGTCTTCTTCATATTGCCGAATAGCTTCAATACTATCATCTTTCCTTCCTCTACCAGTAACAACGGCATAATATCCTAAAGCCTTCATAGGAAATAATTTTCCAGAAAGTATTTTTCTTATCTTTAAAAACAATTAAACAAATTTATAATATATTAAAACATTGTTCATAAATAATACTTCTATTAATACTTACTCGATCAGGATCTGCTAGTTCTTCTGCTAAATCCACTTTTGTAAGCACAAATATTGTTCGTCGTCCTAATGGATCACACTGAGTTACCAAGTCAGTAACATTACTTCGTTCAGCGTCAATAGAACCATCTTGAATACATAAAATAATTGCATTCGGGTTACTCATATAATGCTTTGTCATCTGGTATATTGAATCTTTGGTATCAGCTGCCATGTCTACCGTCATTGTCTATTTTTACAATATATTTAAAAACACGATAATACTTACGGAAATTATGCATTATTAATATTCTAAACTTACTGATATAATACCAGGTAAATCTACTAAAACCATTCTCTGAAGACCTGGACCCTTTACTGTCATTGATATCACTTCATTACTTACAGTTTTACCACCACGCACTGAGGCACGCATTTTCAATTCGACTTCTCTACGTAGGTCAGCTAAATCGGATTCTTTATTCAAATCATACTCTCTATCAGAATCTCGAAATTGTGCGATATGATAAGGTCCCTCTGATAAAGTAACCTTGACAGGGGCCCTTGTCATCATTTCACCACTGCCACGAGGGAAAATTCTTGCTTTAGCAATAGATTCAAGAACTGACGTTTTTCCACTACTTTGATCTCCAACCACAACCACCCTGGGTAAATGATCAGCAGTAGAATAACTAGTATCATAACCAGACAGTTCATCCAAAACTTCTGAATACATATCAATAAGAGATTTCTTAATTTTTTTCATTGATGTTTTTTTGTTAGTTCTTAATATCAAATACTGCTGACGCAATTCCCGATTTTCCTTTTCCATTTTTTCTAATTCTTTTTGATATTTTATTTGAACGTTCATTATTTCAGTCTGTAAGGTCTCAACCTGTGCCTGGAGTGTTTCTAAACAACAAAAAAAAAGCAAATCAAAATTATTAAAAAAAAAATGCATTAGTTTTACCATATTTTTTTCGGCTTTCATCATTAGATAATCCAATGGCATTTACAATTGTTTTAGACTTTAAGTCATCTTTAGCTGAAATAAACATTTTAACGAAAGTTTTTATAATTAGTATGTAGAATATATGTAAGTTCGTGCAAACAGATTGTGTAAAGATCATTTAAATATTATTACGAAACGGATCAATCAAAAAATATATTAATTGTTTACGTGATATAGTTGCTAGTATTCAGACAATTATATTTATTCTAATAAACGTAATTACTTTAGAATTGAATAACATAATAAAATTAAAATAACTTTTTTTTTATTTAATGTGAAACATACATTCATCAATTATATTGTTTCCTTGATAATCAGCAGCTTCAATAGCATCATCCAAACGGTTATCAAACCACATTCTCCACTCGGCTAATCTTTCTTCCCCGAGTTGCTTTAGTTTTGGATCTAAATATGCAAAACAAACAAAGACAGCGTGTCTTTTAGTACAAATTTAAACTGTTGAACATAAAGTATTTCTATAAACATAATTATCTGAATACAGCCACTGAATTTTAAAAAGTAAAATTTTAATAGCTAGTTTCATTGGATTAATAATTTTCCTTAAGTACGTTACACACTTTTTCTAGCTGAAATAAGATACAATCTGTAGCATCTGTTTAGCTTGAAATGAAAAATGTCGACAAGGGTGATATCGAGAATGATGAGTTAAAATTTTTCATAAATTTTACTGGAATGACAGAATTTGATGCAGCGCATAGTAAATGACAACGACACTTATTCCATCTCGTATTTTATTTTTTCCTCTTTTTCACGGGAAAAAGACAAGACATCGTTAAGATATGATTTTATTATTTCTAAATAAGATTTGCCCATTATTAGTTTTCCGGCTGGCTTTTTTTCCTTTTTGAGGTTAAAATATGTGTACATATGTTTTTTCTACAGCAGCGTTTAAAACTATTGATTTTAAAAAGTTTTTGGTTATAACTTATTTTATATTGTTCAAAAAAAAAAGGCAATACAATAAAAATTTTAGGATCGTCACAATCTGGCATCCCGTCATTTCAAAACCTCAAAAATTGCAAGGCATCACAATAGGGAGCAGTATGAAAAGCATCACAAAATTATCATAAAAGCATCATGCATGCAGGTGCAATTCTTTTTTTGACATTTTGAAATGCAGCCAATGTGAAGACACATCGTCATTTGTTTATGGGTAAGTGGAGTCTGCATCGCATCGGAAGATATTGTAATTTAAGAAATAGTGACGGAACCAAATCAATTTTTGGAGCAATTAAATAATTAATTCCTTACGAAAAGCTTATAAAAATTATGCAAGAGTACAGAAAAGATGTCGATTATGCTCGAAATACATACATGAATACATTTCGTACGTAAATAGTAATACTTGGCTTGGATATGACCGTTTACCGGTCATTTAGCACAAAATATTATTTAAGGACTGAATCGAATAAAATCTGTAAATTTTAATACGGGCTATACTTCCAATGCGTAAAAATTGCAATCCCATTTTGTACCCAAATTAGCCTGTATATTTTCTAGTTCCAGTTTGTTATTGATTTTAGTTCGGTGCGGTTTAAAATATTTATAAAATATGAGTCAAGAGGAACACCGTAATAAGATCATCGACAAATGGCTCGAAAACACTTCGCGTCCAAACCATTTTATCGCAAAAAATTTAAACATATCACGCAGTACAGTGGATTCTGTTATTAAACGATATTTGGAGACGTTGACAGTTAAGCGAAAACAGAAAAGTGGAGCTAAAAGTGGAGCACATGATACAAATTTGGACAGGAAAATAGTGGGTACCATCGTAAAAAACCGGACTATGTCATCCAGAGATGTTGCTCGGAAATGTAATACCAACCAAACAATGGTACAAAGATCTAAAAAACGTAATGGTCACGAAAAAAATAAAAAATACCAAAAGTTACTGAAAAGCAAAGAAAAAGTCATAAAAACACGAGCCCGAAAGCTATACGAGTTGATCGGCAACAAGAAAGCGTGCTTGGTTTTGGATAACGAAACTTATATCAAAGCCGACTTTACTACTCTTCCAGGTGCGCAGTTTTACAACTCGTTTGGAGCTGAGATTCTTCCGCAGTCAACAACATCGATTGGGATGGAAAAATTCGGGTCAAAATATCTCGTTTGGCAGGCCATTTGCCAATGTGGACAAAGAAGCTCATCGTTTATTACAACGGGAACAACTAACGAAGAAGTGTACATTAACGAGTGCCTAAAAAAACGGTTGATTCCTTTCTTAAACAAACACGAGGGTTCAACATTATTTTGGCCAGATTTAGCTTCAGCTCACTATGCTCATGCGACATTGAGCTTTCTTGTTGCTAAAAATGCCGGCCTTGTCCCAAAAGACATGAATCCACCCAATGTTCCACGGTGCCGTCCCATTGAAAGGTATTAGGCTTTGGTCAAAGCTAAATTGAGGAAAAGTGAGCAGTGTGCAAAGGACGTAAAAGATTTTAGTGCTAAATGGAAAAGGGCGTCCAAAAAGATCACGGATGTAACTGTCACCAACCTTATGACGGACATTCGAAAGAAGTTGAGGAAAGAATGGGAACCCAAATAATTTTTTTTATTTTTTGTAATTGTAAATGAATTTAATAAAAACAGAGTTTTAAAGCAAATGAAAAAAATTTACATGAATTATGAAAATATTTTCTTTTTTTACTTTGAAGTTTCCAAATTTTATTCGTTTCAGTCCTTAATTATTCAACAACTCGCAAGCAAGGTCCAGTTACTTTTTCCTACAAGTAGAGATCCCAAGTTGACATTAAGAAAACGCGCTTAACGTACAGTCTCATTACATACGAGACTGAAAAGTTTCCGACCGCAACGTAAAGATAGCGGCACTCGTCAATAAAAGCTAGTGAATGCTAGCTGTGCATCTTTTGACACTTATTTACCGAAGTTTCAGTCATTTTGGATGCACAGTTTTTAGTTGACAGTCGTTTGAGTGAGTCGATGTGAGTATTTTTTGTGAAAATGGAAAAAATTGAGTATCGAGCTGTTATTACATTCTTGTTTTTGAAAGGCAATACGCCTACGCAAATCAAAAATGAGTTGGACTCTGTGTATGGGGACTCTGCACCATCATTTACCACAGTGCAATTTTGGGCAGCTGAATTTAAACGTGGCCGTAAGAGCTTGGGAAATGATGAACGCTCGAAACGTCCAAAAACTGCAACCACTGACGATAACATTGCTAAAGTTCACCGAATGGTGTTAGACGACCGCCGAATTAAAGTGAGAGAGATAGTAGAGGTTATGAAAAGTGATGGCGACTGTTTTTTGGGATAGTAGAGGAGTTGTCTAAATCGATTATCTTCAAAAAGGAAAAACCATTACAGGAGCATACTACGCATCATTACTTGCCAAGCTGGAGGCAAAAACTGCGGAAAAACGGCCGCATTTGCAGAAAAAGAAAATCCTGTTTCACCAAGAGAACGCTTGACCATCTGCCTTATTCACCAGATCTAGCCCCAAGCGACTTCATTTTGTTCTTTCATCTAAAAACTGCGCTCGGAGGACAGAGATTTTCATCAAATAAGGAGGCAATCACCTTCGTGAACAATTATTTTGCAGAGAAAAACGCCAAGTACTATTTGGACGGGTTAGAGAGATGGGAGCATCACTGGGAGAAGTGTGTAGAGTTACAAGGAGACTATGTAGAAAAATAAAAAAAAAAATTTTGAGAAAAAAGGTCTTGTATCATTGTTCGGAAACTTTTCAGACAACCCTCGTATAAATAGTAGTGTACGACCATAATGGGATTTTGCCCGGTTTCGTTAACCTTAGTTGGCTTAAGCCAAAGTATCAATAGAATGGGATATCCAGTCCGGAAATTTGACAGCTGGCACAAAGAAATGTTTTCCTTTTCTATTTCATTTATTTTTTTTAAGGATACTTATCAATTCCTTTGAATGCAATAACTTTGCTATTTTTAATTTTCCTAACCAATTTTCCATTTTATTTTTTTCTGCTAAGAAACCAATGCGAACGTAAACAATTTGACAGATTATTAAGTTTCCGATTTGCGATTTGTGGCCCGGGTCAACCCCGGACAGATTTATTAACGCTTATTCCAAGCTTATTCTTAAAACTAAAGATAAAAACTAAAGGGTTGGAGCGATAAGAAAAAATTAGGCATGTGGAAATAAGAATGTTCTTAAGAGAGAGTTTGCTGAGATTGTAGTCGAAGAGAGGCAGAATATCGTTATCTTCACGCAGCATTCTAGACATTGGCTCCAAGTGTCCGTAATTCGTTCTGTGAAGATTGCGCCGGAAAAGTGGCACAGACCTAAGATTGCGTGGGTTGGTGTTAAAAGAAATAAGTTGAAGTAAAGAAGGACAATCGATATTACCAACTAAAATTTGATGAATAAAGAGAATGTCGGCAACTTTTTGACGTATAGAAAGGGGTTGTAAATTTATAAGTTTCAACCGGTCAGTATAAGGTGGTAAGTTTTGGCTATCATCCCAGGGAAGATCACGTAAAGCAAATCGTAAAAACCTGCGTTGAACAGCTCTATCCGGAGGATATGTGTTCCGTAGTAGGGTGACCAAACTTGGCTTGCATATTCAAGAAGAGGCCTAACAAAGGTTATGTAAAGAGATTTGGAAACATATTGATGAAGCCAAGGGCCGAGTTGGCTTTTTTTATTATATTATCAATGTGAGAACGGAAATTGAGTTCCTTATCACAGATAACACCTAAATCAGGCAACTCATTCACTAAGGGAACAGGCAGATTGTAGATTAGATAGCAGCGAGGTGAAGTAGGGGGCCGCTTACAGGTATACGTTATAGCATGACACTTATTGACGTTAAGCTCAAGAAAATTCTTCTGACACCAAGTACAAAATCTGTCAAAATCTTCCTGCAGTGGTAGGCTGTCTGAGGAAGAAGATATACACATAGGTTTGGATACTGCCATTACATTAAGTAATTAATTGTTTAATAAATTACACAGTATGCTTGCGTAAATTGTACGATTTTTATTTTCATATTTTTTAATTTAGCAAATAATGCCATTATATGTAAATCTAAATTCCATTTACAGTATAAAATACATATTTAAACTTAACCTAATCATCGTATAAATAATTTAATTCTATAGTAATTGTTATTGTATAAAATCAAATAGGGAAAATGAAAATTATGTTATGTATGTGGTATCGTGAGCCTGATGTACTATAATTGGCTATAAGTCTTTTAAATGTTTGAAAATTACATTCATATTTGATGTAATGTGGTAATAAATTAAAAAACTGGCAACCTTTGTATACAATACTATTTTGTACAGTGTTTTCCCGATAGGCAAGTAACCTAAAATCATCACTACTTCTCAGGTAATAGGGTTGAGAGTCCCTTACAAATCGTAAATACTTTTTTAAATACTCAGATACAGTTCGAGTCAGTCACCGTGTATATATGAAGATTTTCATATCGTCTGTGTAAACAGATATGTACGAATTTTTGATGATGCAATCAACATCATTAATGGCCAGAATAAATAATAAGGGAACAAGGTGGCTGCCTTGAGGGAGACCAGAGGAGGCTTTAATTGGGCCAAAAACTATGGACCTAAAGAGAACATAGTAATGTCTTTCATTTAAGTATGATTGAACCCATGTTATAAAGTTTATTTGGAAACCAAGAGCTTTTCATTTCAGAAGGATTATATCATGTAAAATCCTATCAAAGGCTTTGCTGAAATCGGTGGCAATCACATCAACTTCGTTTCCAGATTCCAGATTAAATTAGTGGTCGTAGATCTACCTTTAAGAAATCCGTGCTGGTTTTGGGAAACAATAGGTTTACAATTGGAAAGCATTATGTCATAAATATGTAGATTGATTACCGTCTATGCTATAAGTATGCGTAACGGCGAGGAAAAGATTCAAAGTGATATAAGGTGAACCAGCTGACAGATTTGTCGTTGTTGGGATTTAAAGTTAAATTTAGGTAGCAATTACTACTGAGATATACAAACTTACGCAATAATGCTTTCATCATTTTTAAAATTTAACCTTTGTTTATGTGCCTGAATAAGTTTTGATTTCAAATATCTTGAGGGTGCTTTAAATGGTAAATAAAATACCACCATCTAGGTCAAATCTTGCAAACACTAGGAGAGTAAACGTAATAAATTGGGATCTCAGATAATTAAGAGCATTCCAAAATTGTACGAATTATTGAGCGATAAAGGCATCTATTAAAAGTTGGATGCCCCTATGGAGCGAAATATCAACTGACTCCAAACCTCTTTCCGGAAAACTTAACACATGCTTTGGCGTCATAAGTGTAGTCATATACATTTGAGTGTTAAGTTCTTTATAATACCAATATCTTCTAATTCGGCATTTGTGTCCCCTAATTCGATGACGATAATTTGAGAAATGATTCCTGGGCATATTCTAAGAAAAAAATCGTTCTACAGTAAAGGTCTATCTCCAATGTTGACATCATTTATAGGGGATTTAAGAAAAGGCTTACTTTGGTGTACCCTAACCCATGTTAACGGAAATTGCTCTGTTAGAACTAATTGTAAAAGCTTCGTGTAGGACTTTATTTTTAGAAGAAGTACCAGCCTTTATAACGGCGTTTAAATGAAGTTGATATCTTGTTTCAGTCTTTAGATATTTAATTTCTAAACGTGTTCCATTTTCATTGCCCATGCTAATTTTCGACTTTGAATTCACTATTCTCCAGAAAATGCCTAATTAACATAACGTTTTACTATTTTTTTCTTATGAAATCATTTCCCAAATTATCGTAATCGAATTACACCCTGTATAGCGTGTTATTTTATGAGGTCTTTTTTTCAATCTGGCAACACTTAGACAGCTGATAGTTAATCTGACAGCTAAAACCATATTTTTATTCTCCTTCTGTTCGCCACACGGATATACTGAGGTACGAGCGAAGCTACTATAAACTGCCTACGCCCATTCGTATATGACAGAGACCAATGCTGTCTCAGCATCGAAATAAAAGGCATGAACACACTTCTCCAGGACATTGACGAAAGCATTCTCCACGAACTCGCTCCAACGGCTGTCCGACAGAAATCTCGCCAAGAAGAGATTGGCAGGTAACTAAAGCAAATGGACGAGACTGTAAAACTAGACATGTTCATGAATGCAAAAAAAAGTTACTCATCAGACACACACAAAAATGAAATGAAATTGAGAACTGCCGATTCGAAAACTTGAGGTTCACTGAGTTTAATGACGAAAATATGGCATATAATGTCATCGCCGTCGAGAGAGAACTTATTCTACACATTTCGAAGAAAGAGCTCCAAACGATATCCAAATCAGTGGTAACCGATGAAATCCCGGACATTGTGCTTCGACATCTCCCAGAAGCGGTGGACATATATGCCACCATGTTTAATAATGCTTTAAATAATCCCCTTTATCGAGGGCATCGGAAGACTGCGGTTGAGCATTAAATTCCGAAAAGGGATAAAGACAAATCCAATCCGGCCAATCTGCGGTTGATAAGTTGCCTTTCTAATATCACCAAGGTATTCGAAATGGTAATTAATAGAGTTCTGACTAAGTGGGTTGAAGACAAAAATATAGTTCCGGGGAATGAATTCGGTTTCAAGGTAGGGCACGATATCTCCCATACCGTGTGTAAGCTGGTATCGGACATCAAATGGAACAAAAGCAAGAAACAACGCACGGGTGCCTGCCTGGTTAATTTGGAGAAGCCCCTCCATATCGAATCGACATTTTAGAGGGACTATTCTTCAAATTGAAGAGGCACCGCATAAGTAAACAACTGCTGTAATTTTTTTTTAATATGCACACTAGTAGCCAGTTCGTTGTGAAGGATGACGATGTGATTTCTGCTGGAATATATGACATTAACAACAGTCTGCAACGGTCTCTGGTAGTATTCACCAAGCGATCTTGTGAGCTCACTTCACCATGCCATAGCGTTCGCAGACGACATGATCGCGCACGGTTTGTTCCAAAGATCGAGGTCATTAATATGCTCTTAAGCGTCAGTCCGATGACTTGAAGTTGAAAATCAATTTTCAGAAGTCAGAAACTAATATTTTTAACACGCCTTTGTCTGAGACCTCTGCGGATACCAGAAGGGATTTTTAAAATGTTAAAAAACATATATATATATATTTTTTTTAAGAACTCAAGTGGGTATGAATACATTTATAATGCCTCAGCATGTGTTAAGTTTTTTGGAAAATGGGATAGAGAGAGAAAGAAAGATGTTTGGGCTTAGTGGTTATTTCGCTCCATGGGTGGCATCCAACATTTAATGGGGAGACTAAATTCTTAGTGGAAGTTGGTCTGATGTTGATTTCTAGTTAACTACTCTTATTACTTGATTTTCGTTAACTGAAAAAATGGAAATTATATGTCTTTCGGGCGAGGCTGGGATTCGAACATCGAACCTTCCGATTTGGAAGCCAGTCCACTACCACTTGAGCCACGGCCACCCACACATAAAAAAAAGGTAGTTTTGCCGTAACAAAGAAACTGTTTTATACGAGTAGCACACAACTCGATGCGAGGATGAAGGTAATCTGCTGCATGGCCCTTATCCGGCCTACGCTTTTATCATATTTGGATGTTTACTGGAAAAGATTCGGGTCGGCTTCCCTTCGCTACGGAGTACATGCAATTCTATACTAATGAGGTCTTTTATATAATACGGCGACCCTACTAAGAGGCGACAATTTTGCTATTAGTTATGTAACGAGTGCTGCTTTAACACCTTCGTACCCCCAGAGGCGTGTTCTATTGTGATAAGAGGGTTGATCTGGGACGGCAGTGCGGAGCGTCCCCGGTTCAGTAGGTCGGTAGGGAATTACGATATTAAGGATGTCACTCGGCAGCACTAAGAATGTTGGTGGCTTAGCGAAGAAATTAATTCGTCGTTTCTTTCAAGCTCGCGGTAGCCCGTTATTGGACAGAGTCGGGAACCATTTGTCTTAAGCCATGGCCGACTTACATAGTTTAGACGTAGATTAAATTATAAAATAAGAAAATGTAAATAAAATTAAATAATAAAAAAGTACATATGTATGTTTTTTTTTTTTTTTTTTTAAGAACTTAAAACTCATAGTGCCTCAGCATGTATTAAAGTTTTTTGGAAAATGGGATAGAGAGAGAAAGAAAGATGTTTGGGCTCAGTGGTTATTTCGCTCCATGGTTTGCATCCAACATTTAATGGGGAGACTAAATTCTTAGTTTGCTTGATGTTGATCTCTAGTCAATTACTCATCTTTCTTGATTTTCGCTAACTGAAAAAATGAATATGTCTTTCGGGCGAGGCTGGGATTCGAACACCGAACCTTCCAATTTGGAAGCCAGTCCACTACCACTTGAGCCACTGCCACCATTATATAATATAACTTATGAGAGTTAAGATTTATTTTAAGGCAAACGTTAAGTTTTACCTATGAATGTAAACAAGTCCAAAAACTAAGTTTTTAATCTCAAAAATATTTTTTCTTAGTTTTAAGCTGTACATGAATTAAATACATAAATTATTTAATTTTAGCGGATTTGAAGAAAAAAAAAAACATGGCTACGAAGGTACCATATACCGTACAAGCGACGAAATCATCGAGTTATTGCAGGAAGTGTTCAATGACAACATTGTCTCTAGAAGTAAGGCTGATTAGACACCGCTGGACTATTTTTTGTAGGGGTATTTGAAGTCGTTAGTCTATGCAGACTAGTCAGTAACAAACATCGAGCGTAGCATTCGTGAGATACAGGCTCAACTGCTCGAAAAAGGGGTTGAAAATTGGACCTCCAGAATGCAGTCTGGTACGCTTCTCGTAAAAAAAAAAAATACTCTTTATAAAAATATAAAACATAACCGCAACTATATTTTCCTAATATGATATCTAAAACGATAACCCTAAATTTTTAACTTAACTAAGCCGTAAATTTGTATTGTGCCATCAGTTTTTTAACTTTGAATGAAAATTGTATTTTAATTTGAATTTCTAAATTATTAAATAAAATGATGATTTGCAGCGTAGTCAAAGTAGGTATACCATTTAATTGATATTACAATTCCCTATACAATACTACTTTGTATAGGGAAATCTACTTTTATCTAATTAAAATTATGATTCACTAATTGCGTAAGGGCGGAAAAATGTATAAGGTTTTCATAGTAGTTAGAGGGTTTTTAAAAAACTAGGCAAGCATAGCAAATAAGGTGCACTTAGTTGATTATAGGATGGGGCTATCCTGCGAGAAACCGTTGTGGTCTAACAAGGACTTTCTCAGCTAAATTCCAGAAAAGCTTAATAAGTATATCGGATCGGAGGGGCGCCACCCCGCGACTACAATAATTTCGTCTTCCACTCATAATAATTTGCCATAACTTCAGGGTATTTTAGCGTTGGAAACGAGGCACTTGGGGAACCGGAAACAACAACGTAATTAGTGCGGAACATTGCATTGGCATAAGAAAATTAAACGAGTGGGTACCCCATGAGTTAAACCAGGTAAAAAATTACGTCGCCCAGAAATCTGTGCATCGTTATAGATTGAGGCACCAAAGTGAACCGTATTTACACCGGATAATACTTTGGGCTGGGCAGAAGAAAAACCAAAACACATTCCCAATCTCGACCTTCACATAGAAAAGGTGGTGACAATATGGTTGATATAAAGTCATAAATCATCATAATAGATACAAAACTGCTTCATAAACATTCTAGCTAATCAATAAGTGATTCAATCCTTCTGTTTCCGTTCCGGAGGTTGGGAATGTTCGATGCAACTGTTCACTTGTTTATTACTCCTCTAAATGTCTTTTTGTTGAAAGATCGACCCTATCGCTTAAGTTTGATAACCATGTCGGTGTCTGTCTTCCAACACTTCTACTTTCTTCGATCTTCAATTTTATTTGGAGAAGTCGATATTTACTTTCTCATAATAAGTGTGATTTTGTCGACCCAGAAGATTCATAGAATTCTTCTGTACACCCACATTTCGAAGACTTCTATTCCTCTCATAATTAAGTGCCCATGTTTCTGCTCCATATAACAGAACTGACCAAAAGTACCATTTTGGGTGTAGATTTATTTCTCTGCTTTTTTCTATGTAGAGAATGCTGCTCTCGCTTGTGCAATTGACTTTGGATTTTGTTGGTGGGGTTTGCATTATTGATTATTATTGTTCCCAGATAGTTAATGTTGCTAACTCTTTCTAGTGCAACGTTATTTATTCGAAGTTCTTGGCTTTCGTCAAACACTATGAATTTTGTTTTATTTGCAGTTATTGTAAACACAAACTTGTTACTTTCGACGCTAAGCTTGTTTAATTCGTTTATGCTGCTTGTCATTATTACCGCAAGGTCTGCGTATTATTATTATAACTCCATTTACTTTAATTTCTCCTTCTGGGTGTGGTGGGATCCTATTGCATGATAATGCTAGACCGCATACTTCCTCCCCATCCACTTTCGTCCAAATAGTTTCCCAACGGTCTATTTCATTTTTCGGAGTCTGGAGTCATTTGGCGGTAGGTAGCATTCTGGAATCGGGCAGAGGTCATAAAAGCCTTTGAAAGTAGCTTAGAGTCAAAAAGCTACAACTTCTACCAAAAAAGATATATTGCAGTTTTGCGCTGGAAGAGGATTATGTATATATTGTATGTCAACGTACCTTATTTAAAATAAGCAACTATTTATAAAAAAATATAATATTGGCTTTGGTTTTAACGACATCGGTTATCACGAACAAAATCCGACGTCTCGGTTCAAATACATACAGACTGCATGTCGCTGAATATCGCCTATAGCGAACATTTTTGCACAGGAATTTAATCTACGAGGTCTGTTCCAGAATTATACGACCTGTGGCATTATTCCTCGTCATCGGTGGTGGCATTATTCGAAATAATACCCATTCGACAGAACAAGACGCTTCCATCGGTGCTTCCACATGTTGATAGTTAGTTTTTGAAATGGCCCTGAGTACACTAGTCGCATTCTTTTGAACCGTCTCTATACCATGGAACAAGTGCCGTCTTAGCGGAATTTTAAATTTCTGTTGTGTTTTGCCAGAAACTGCTGCACAAGGTTTGCCGCACACAATCTTTTCAGAATTTGAAGGTAAATTTCTTTATTTATTGTCTAACATATTCGATCATATCTGATATATGATTGAGTATAATATTTTTATGGTTAGAGTTTTATAATTGTAGATTAGATAGATGCTGCTTGTTGTTGATCCGAGTTTGGTTTGGCTCAGTTTTGTGTTTTCAAAATACCATATGTGGGAAGTCTAATTGGGGGCAGCAAGATGGGCATGTTGGTTGACTTTCTTTACGAAGGAGATGTTGATGAATGTTGGACGTGTGGCGAAGGCGCATTCTTATGAAATATGTGTTCATTAATTTAGTTGTTGCTGTTGCAAAAATGAGTTGTGTTTTATCATGACTAATGTTAGAGTAGTGATGACGCTTTGATATCACGGGTAAGATCCAGTCGGGTAATCGGGCCAAAGTTAAATATCGGATTGCGGTAGACCTGAGTTGAAGCTAAATCGGCTATCTCGTTTCCTTTAATATTCTTATGGCTAGGTACCCACATGAGTTTAATAGTTTTTTGTTTTTTTATAAGGAGGTCACGTATTTGAGATATTATTTATTACCGTGTTGCGATCAGGATATCTTACAGCCTGGATTACTGAAAGGCTGTCTGAGACAATAACAAACTTGCCAGTGTATGCCGTGCAAGTCTTTATGGTTTTAAAAATCGCGAATGCCTCTGCAGTGAAAATAGATACCTTGTTGTCTAGAGTCCCACGCACATTATAGAACCGTTTTCTAAAACGGATGCAAAGGATGTATTTTGTGGGGTCTTAGATCCATCAGTGAAAACCAAGGCCCAACCATAGAGTTTTAGTTTAAATATTATACTGAGATAAGCTTGGTTGAACATTTCGTTTGACGTGCTGTTTTCGTTTACATTTGACAAATCCATTATAATCGTATTTGGTGGTAGAGACCATGGCAGAAATAGTTGTGTATATACAGGGTGAATGACTCGAACTATAACTTTTTAAAATGCTATAATTTTTTTATTTTTTGATAAATTTTATTGTGCCAAAGCAAAAAATGTTGGAAAATACATCAGTTTTCAAATTGTATCTGTAGTTTTCAATATGTCCACCTTTGGCGCGAATAATGGCCTTGAGACGGCCGAAGAAAGCATCGAACGCTGCACGTAAGTGGCTCTGCGGTATTTTGGCCCATTCCCGGCGAAGTGCTTGTTTGAGGTGGTCCAAACTTTGGTATTTCTTAGTGCCAACCTTCGCCTTCAAAATACCCCAGACAAAGAAATCCAACGGATTTGCATCCGAAGAATTTGCAATCCATTGTGTCGATGAGATGAAGTGTGGAACATTGTTTTTTAAACAATCTTGGTTGACGCGCTCTTTGTGAGACAGTGCCGAGATATGTTGAAATGTCCACGGTCTCCGACTGAAATGATTGCTTGCCCAAGGCATCAATACTGACTCTAAGACAGTTTCACGGTATACGATCGCATTAATTTTGACGCCACGGTCCAAAAGTACGAGCGGAGAGCGACCATCGGCGGTTATGGCGGCCCAAACCATCACCATCCGTGCTGCCTGTTTTCTGGTGGCCGTCCGAAGGTGTAAATTTTCGAAGGACCTCTCTGGCAAGTAAACTCGGTCATTTTGTTTGTTGACATATTGCTCAATAATAAATGGCGACTCATCAAAAAAAAACAAATTCGGCAACTCACCACTTTCGTGCAAGCGTTGCAACTCCTTCGCTCTTTCCACTCTAACTTTTTTCTGTTGCGGTGTAAGATCGTGTGCTTTTCGGAACTTCAATGGCTTGTGCCCAAGCTCATTTTTCAGTATGTGTTGCATCCCTTCCAACGATATGTTGAGCTCACGATCCATTTTTCTTGCACTTCGACGCGGATTTCGCTCAATTCGAGCCTTCACTTTCCGAACCATTTCTGCCGATGTTGCTGTTTTTTTTATGACCACCTCCATGGCGTTTTGCAACGCTGCCACGGTAACGAGCTATGGTTCGAGACACAAATGATTTATTCACGTTGAGGTGCTGGAGGGCTCTAACGATAGCTACTTGTGGTTTTCCAGCCAAATATAAAGCAATCACACTATCACGTTTGAATTACATCGCGGATAAAATTTTTTTAACACAACTGAGACGTTCAAAAGGCTTGTAAATAATAAAATTGTCTGTCATGTGTCAAAATTTGAGCTCACTATCATGAACGGTTTGGAAATTATAGCAGTCTGAAGTTGGTTGCAGTTCGAGTCATTCAGGGTGTACTAGATGGAGTGAAAAGTGACCTTCTTGGGAATTAAAATTTTTTTTTTTTAAATGTTTTTTTATATTATTCAATATAGTCCCCTTTTAGTTTGATACACTTATTCCAGCGATTTTCCAACTTCTTGATCCCGTCCGACAAGTATTGTAATTTCCCGGAAGGTCTGCAAAATACTCCTCCGTGGCGTCGATGATTTCCTCGCGTGAGCTGAATTTTTTATTGATGAGCCATCTTTTGAGGTTTGGGAAGAGATAATAGTCCGAGGGATCCAAATCCAGTTGCCAATCGACGCCAAAAATTCCGCCCGATTCCGCATCAGCAAGTCCAAACACCCTTTTGAAGTGCTGTCGCGTTCGTGTTTTTGGTCATTCGCGGCACCCAGCGGCAGGATAACTTTTTCATATGCAGAATATTGCCCATAATATGGCGTGTGCGCTCAGTACTAATCTTTGTGGTATCTGCTAGCTCGCGCACCTCCACTTTCCACTCTCAAAAAATAATGTCTTATGATAGAACGAAAATCGTTTTTGTCCGTACTCAACATGATGCCAAACACGTCAACAACAATCAGCTGTCAAAATAAAACTAAAGACAGTATCGCACTGAAATTTGGCATGTCTGCCTAAATATGAACGGACTTCAAGGCACCATAACCTTTTTTGCAGTAGCAGCGCATTCTGGTGGTCAAGGAGGTCACTTTTCACTCCATCTGGTATTTATAAGAACATTGCATTTTTTACTGGCTAGAAAATTGATAAAGTTTGTTCTTTTAACTAAGGTATTTTTTAACATTAGACAATGATTTTTTCAGTTATATTTACTATTAGATGTAAGGCCTAGGATATTCATACTGTCAACGTTAACTATGTTATTGTTTAAATGAAAGGAAGTTTTGTCACATAAGGTTTTACGACAAATACGAGGGCGGGTCAATAAGTCCGTGATTTTTTGATAAAAAAATAATTTTATTTTTCAACGTAGTCTCCCTTGAGCTCTATACACTTTGTCCAACGCTTCTCCAATTTTTTTATCCCTTCCAAAAAAAATGATTTGTCGAGGTCCTCAAAATAGGCCTTTGTTTGCGAGATGACTTCATCATTGGAGTCAAATCTTTTTCCACCAAGCCATTTCTTCAGGTTTGGGAACAAGAAGTAGTCGCTCGGAGCCAAATCTGGAGAATAGGGTGGATGAGGGAGCAATTCATAGCCCAATTCATGGATTTTTGCCATGGCAACTGCACATGTGTGCACCCTTGCATTGTCTTGGTGGAAAAGAACTTTTTTCTTGGCCAAATGAGGTCGTTTTTTTTTCAAATCGTCATTGAATCGGTCCAATAAGTTGGCATAATATTCCCCATTGATTGTTCTTCCCTTTTGAAGGTAGTCAATGTGGATTATCCCGCGTGCATCCCAAAAAACAGTGGCCATAACTTTATTGGCTGACAAACCCACCTTGGCCTTCTTTGGCGCCGATTCACCCTTAGAAACCCACTGTTTTGACTGTTGTTTGTTCTCTGGTGTGTTGTGATGGATCCATGTTTCGTCCACGGTTACAAAACGGCGCAAAAACTCCTCCATATCGCGATTAAACAACGCCAAACCTTCCTGTGAAGTTGTTACACGATTGCGTTTGTGGTCGACTGTGAGCAAACGCGGCACCCATCTTGCGGAAAGCTTTCTCATGCCCAAGTGATCATTCAAAATTTAAACCACTGAGCCATGCGAGATCCCTACGGCTTCCACAATCTCTCGCACTTTCAATCTTCGGTCGGCCAACACCATATCGTGAATTTTTTCGATTGTTTCGGGTGTAGAGACCTCAACTGGGCGTCCAGGACGTTCGGCATCTTCAGTGCTTGTACGGCCACAACGAAATTCAGTAAACCACTTTTTTACCATTGAAATCGATGGTGCAGAGTCCCCATAGTATTTATCAAGCTTAGCCTTGGTCTCGGTAATGGTTTTTTTTTCGCAAGAAATAATGCTTAATAAGCACACGAAATTCACTTTTTTCCATTTTCTCCTCAAATTAGTGAGTAGTCTGATAAAAATAGCTGTCAAACACAAACTAACTGACGCAGCAAGTTTAAATTTTGACAGGAGTCAACTGACAGATGCCTGTTGACAGGAGCAGTATTGCTGTTTCAGTAAAGACCCGCCCTCGTATTTCAGTTTTCAGCTCTTGACAAACCTTATCATAATAACCCCTTAACCTAGAGTTGTAAGGAAGTTTTTTCACACGCTTACAAAGATTTTTTTTAAGTCTGATTTTATTTATCAAAGAGCTAGTCATTCAGGGGTCTCAAATTATTGCGTTTATTATTTTTTAAGCTTGCGCGAAACAAGTGCAATTGTAATTTATTCAGAAACAAATCAAAAGCAGTAGATGATCAGTTCTCTGTAAACTTCATCCCAAAACTCGAAAGTTAAAGCTGTAAACTTTATTTTTGTAAGTGCGTGATTTTCAGACCGTTTAGATCTAGAAATCCTTAGATCAGGTTGAATAGTGTTTAGGCTGTGATCACTTATTTTAAGGTCAAAAGACGCCGTCTTAAAATTAGAATAATTGTTTCTATGCAACCTAATAAACATGAGCCTGCAACTACACGGGTAGGATGGGACAGCAAACTGTCGAGACCAAAAGGGGACATAACCGATAATCAGAAGATCGATGATAAAATCACCCAGTATTATTAGATTTTTACACATAATTCTGTCAAGAAAGCCAGAAAATTCATTCAATTCAGGCATTTATTGGACAATAATTAAATCTATAAACACCGACAAAGCAGTATCGAGCACCATAAAATCTCACATTTTAAAGAAATCAAATCAACACTATTTAAATTAAAACGCTCAATAACAGCGTTAGACGATAAATCACTTCTGTAAAATATTGCGACACCGCCAGCAGAATAAGAGTTATTACACGCTGCTTTAGATATATAATAATTGCAACTTCTTCATCAAAGATCCATATTTCAGAAAGGAAGCAAGGTGAGTTAAAAGCGTATCAAAGTTTTTTCTAAGGCTACGGATGTTTTGGTGAATTACCAAAACACCAGAATAAGATATTTTATTTTTATGATCTAAGCAAAAACAATTAAAACTATCAGAATTTAAAGAAGAACAACTTTATTCACTTGCATTATTATGAGGACTATTTGACATATTATTTAAATTATATAGGCCATGAAATTACCAAAAACATAAAGTTAATTTTCAAGTTTTTTAACTTGACTTATAACTTTAATCACCTTATCCCCTTCTTTTTTCCTGATGAGCACGGATGAATTCCTTATCCAAATATACTGGCATTTTTTGTCTTGTCTCAACTGCTTCGCCTTTTCAAGAAGAGATTTTGTGTGCATAGTGAGAGAGTCATTGATGAAAATCCTGCCGCCACTGCCAACGCAGCTACCACTACCACTGCTCTCATGACTAAAGATGCTCGCCGAAAGCTTAATTTTTTCCGCACGCATCTTTTTCATAACCTGCTCCTTCGAATTAAGAGATGAGAAGCGTATGCACACTATGTTCCCCGTTGAGTCTTTTTTTTTTTTTTTTTCAATTTCTTTGCATGCTTAACGTAGACAGAGTCAATCTCCTCCGGCGCGATCTGCACACCATCACCATCAGTCAAGAGCACCATCACCTTCTCGTGTGCATTTTCAACAACATCCGCAACACACTGCTGGTCTCTTTGCTCGAAGAAATTCACCTTCACCTCCCGGGCAAACACCCGTTTGTTCAGAATTTCATTGTTTTCCTCCAGAGCTTTGATTTTTAAGAGTGCGTCGGAATTAAGTTGTTGCAATTTAATTATTTCGATGAAAAGCATTTCCAGTGTTATATTTTGCTTAGATGACCCCGGCGATGAAGGATTGCCGCCTGATAATGTAGTTGTAGAGAGAGTGAACTGACGTTTTTTTTTTGCTTACAACACCGCAAACAGCTGAAGAAAGAGTGACCGGTGAATTCATTGGTGCAGTGACGAGCGTGGGCGAGTATAAAAGAGCATCATCACGCATTATAGATTTCCGTCGCAAACTAACACAGCTATCACATCTGTAACCTTGATCACTTTTTCCGTAGAAATCAATTTCATTTTTTTCCAATTTGGCATACTTGGCGTGGAGGAATTTCTCACAATTTTCAAATCAGTTCTATCGATCTTAAGAACGCAAATGCGACACTTCATTTTTTTAAATTTATTTTAAAATTCTTATTTAATTAGACTTCACTTTCTCAGCGCATGTGCCCCCATCAACACTGACAGCACTTGAGTCAGTGCCTCAACATCACACTCTATAGCTAAAGTTTCCACTCAATCAACTAATTCCAATCCTCTTCCCATACCCTCCACTTCTCTATCTTCCAATACAAACTCTAACCCAACTATCCCAACAAGAAACACACACACTTCCAATCCTTCATTTATTTCAGACACAAATTCAATCACTCGTCCTCATAGTAGTACAACACATACCAATATTCACAAACCTGCTCAGAAAACAATCACAACCCCCATTCCGCCTTCTGCAAATAAAAACACAACAACTCCATCCATACATAACACAGAACCGACTCCACCAATACTCTCCCCGATAGCAGCTGCCACAAAATCTTTATTAGATAACAATGTTTACTTTATGGAAATTTCAAACCCTGACGATGCTGAATTAAAAAAAAAACTCCATTAACCAAACTGATTTTTTTTTTTAATAAAAATAAAACTCAAAATGTATGTACCTAGTCCTGCCATAAGTTCTGTTCACAATTTCCAGCGCTTATCGTTCAAAACTTCTTGCGGGAATAGAACGGTTAACTTTTTTTTTCAGAACACATGCACTGATCAGTGAAGAATACTAGTCAGTTTGGTTTCAGTTTGCAAACTATTAACATGGAGTGGGGCGTTAAAGAGAATTGTGTCGCGATAATAGTGTTGCATAAGTGTGGAAAGAGTGCTAGCCAAATTTTCGAGTTGCTAAAACCACTCGAAATATCGAGAAAATTCGTTTATCGGGCTATTGCTCGCTTCGGCGAATTGTCTGGAGTGGAGGACAGGCCAAGAAGTGGTCGCCCGTGTGTTGTCCGTGCGAATGCAATAGTAAAGACAGTGCGTGCACGAATTCGGAGAAATCCCCTTAGGAAGCAGAAGATCATGTCCCAGGAATTATATTCAACCAGATCCACGTCTAGGCTGATTCGGGATTATACTCGTATGCATGTGAAAGCCTATCATCGGTCCATCGGTCATCTTCTAACTCCTCAACTCAAAAAAAATAATGCTCGATAGATGCAAGCGACTTTTGCAGTGGCACGTGGACAATGGTAATGAAAACATTTTGTTTACGGATGAGAAAATTTTTACCGTAAAACAAAATGACAAAATTTATGCCACTTCATCTAAGGAAGCGAAAAAAGTTGTTCCAAGGGTTCAACGTGGACATCATCCCGCTTCCGTAACGGTTTGATGGGGGGGGGGGGGGGGTCTCACCATGGTGTCACATCACTCCATTTCTGTGAAAAAGGCGTAAAAACTGGTGTAAAGATTTACCAAGAAGATGTATTAAAGGGTGTTGTGAAGGGTTTGACTAATATTCTTTTCAATGAATAAAGATGGATCTTCCAACAGGACTCTGCTCCAGCGCACCAAGCTCAAACCACACAGGAATGGGTCAGAGTCAATATACCTGGCTTTATAGCAGCGAAAGATTGGTTGTCGGGGAATCCAGATCTGAATCCACTGCATTATGGTTTGTGGTCAGAATTGGAGAACATGGCCTGCAAAAATCCCCACAAAAATTTGGAAAGCCTTAAAACAGTATTAACCACAGCAGCGTCCACGATCTCCACAGAAACCGTACGTGCCGCTATAGACCAATGGCCACACCGTTTGAAAGCTTGTGTTAAAGCAAAAGGCAGTTATTTCGAGTGAATCCAATTTTTTTTTAATAATCTATATTATGGTCTAATGAAACAATTTTGAATACAATATGTTTCATGGTTTTTTTTTTATAGCGTTTTATATTTGTAACAGAACTTATGGGGGACTGGGTAAACATGCTTCTCAACCAAAAAATTAAGCCATTTCCAATGAAATCTTATATATCCTCCAGTGGAATTTGAAAGGCTTCTATAATAATTTAGACGAGTTAAAAATTCTAATAAAACAACATAACCCATCTATAATTTGTCTTCAAGAAATACATTGTTGTTTCGACTCAACAACGATCATTACTAATTCTTATCGCGGTTACTTTCTTAACCCTCCAGCAATAATACTTCCAAACCAGGAATTGCTATTCTAATAAAAAAAAAACATACCTCACACTAAAGTAAACATTAACTCAAACCTGCAAGTACTAGCGTTTGAAGTTCAATCTAAAATTAAATTTACCATCCTCTGCGTATATTTCCCACCCTGTCAATCGATTAGCGAAATTAATTTAAGTGATATGTTTTGCCAAGTGAACTCATCAGTAATTCTATGTGGTGATTTTAACGCATGGAGCACACTTTGGGGTTCTCTATTCACCAACAAGAAAGGTGCTCTATTAGAAAGATTTTTATCTTTCTCAAATCTTATTATACTAAACGATGGTTCCCCTACGCACTTTTCGACTCATAACACTTTACCTCATGTTGATGTAACATGCTATTCTCCCGAGTTGCAAGGTAAAGTCACTTCCCAATAATATGCTCTATTATTGTCGGCTTAAGTGTTGCACATACCTCAGTGAACCTTAAATTCAAAACGGATATTGCTGACTGAGCTTGTTTTCGCAAGCACATATCAGACTATTTGCCAGTTAACAAACATTCACTTAATTGTGTTTCTGCCGCAAACATGTCGATACCGCAAAGTAGAATAAAATCCGCAAAAAGAACGGTCGCCTGGTGGAGTCCTAAACTCCACGAACTACGTCTCGAAAAAGTGAAAGCTTGGCGCATCTTCAAAAGATACCCAAATCAGGCTAACTTAATTCTTTTCAAAAAAAAAAAGCGGAATTTCGTAGTTCAAAAGGCGAACACTTTCACCGCAATTATATTGCCCAAAAACTAACTTCACTCACTTCTACTGTAGATATCAACACCATGTCCCAACCGCAAAACTTACTGACGTAAAGATCTCCCTTCTAGAATTTGACAGTTGCCTAAGCAAACTAAGTGGCAAAACACCAAGTAGAGACAGGATCTCATATCCAATAATAAAAAACCTCCCAATTCTCACAACTACTAGACGAATTCAATTGTTTAATAGTATTTTAGAAACAGGTGTCATTCCTCAACTTTGGAAACAGGCAACTCTATATCCTCTACCTAAACCAATGAAAGATATCAACAACGTAAATGCTTATAAACTCATTTCCCTCATACCCTGCATTTCTAACGTACTCGAAAGAATAGTTGCAAAAAGACTGCTTTGGATAATCGAATCTCGTAAGCTCATAAAACCGAATCAAGTTGCTTTTCAACCTAAAAAAGGGTATTCTGACGCCCTTCTACATCTAGATGCCTATATTACCAATGCCTTATCCTCACGCAACCATGTCACTGCCTTGTCACTTGACTTTGAAAAAGCATTTGAAAGAGTTGGAGCACCTGTAATCCTAACGAAACTTAAAAATTGAGGAATTGGTCCATAATTGTTTAATTATGTTAAATCTTTCCTTACCAACAGGAAAATCTGTGTCAAAGCAAACAATTCGTTTTCATCTTTCTATCCCTTATTCAACGGTATTCCATAAGGATCCCCACTATCTGTGGTGTTATTCATCATAGCGTTCGATGATTTGAGCTTGCTCATTACCAAACATAAACATCTAAACCATACGTGCTAGGCTGATGATTTTTATATTTTTTGCAAACACAAAGACCCTACAACAACTAAGCTAATCTTTACTAACCTTCCTAATGACATACAAAATTTTTTCTGGAACCAAACTCTCTTTAGAAAAATGTAAAACTTTACATACGAGGGCGGGTCAATAAGTCCGTTTTTGAATTTCTGACCTCTTTACTGAAACAGCAACACTGCTCCTGTCAACAGACAGGTGTCAGTTGACTCCTGTCAAAATTTAAACTTGCTGCGTCAGTTAGTTTCTGTTTGACAGCTATTTTTATCAGACTACTCACTAATTTGAGGAGAAAATGGAAAAAAGTGAATTTCGTGTGCTTATTAAGCATTATTTCTTGCGAAAAAAAACCATTACCGAGACCAAGGCTAAGCTTGATAAATACTATGGGGACTCTGCACCATCGATTTCAATGGTAAAAAAGTGGTTTACTGAATTTCGTTGTGGCCGTACAAGCACTGAAGATGCCGAACGTCCTGGACGCCTAGTTGAGGTCTCTACACCCGAAACAATCGAAAAAATTCACGATAAGGTGTTGGCCGACCGAAGATTGAAAGTGCGAGAGATTGTGGAAGCCGTAGGGATCTCGCATGGCTCAGTGGTTTCAATTTTGAATGATCACTTAGGCATGAGAAAGCTTTCCGCAAGATGGGTGCCGCGTTTGCTCACAGTCGACCACAAACGCAATCGTGTAACAACTTCACAGGAAGGTTTGGCGTTGTTTAATCGCAATATGGAGGAGTTTTTGCGCCGTTTTGTAACCGTGGACGAAACATGGATCCATCACAACACACCAGAGAACAAACAACAGTCAAAACAGTGGGTTTCTAAGGGTGAATCGGCGCCAAAGAAGGCCAAGGTGGGTTTGTCAGCCAATAAAGTTATGGCCACTGTTTTTTGGGATGCACGCGGGATAATCCACATTGACTACCTTCAAAAGGGAAGAACAATCAATGGGGAATATTATGCCAACTTATTGGACCGATTCAATGACGATTTGAAAAAAAAACGACCTCATTTGGCCAAGAAAAAAGTTATTTTCCACCAAGACAATGCAAGGGTGCACACATGTGCAGTTGCCATGGCAAAAATCCATGAATTGGGCTATGAATTGCTCCCTCATCCACCCTATTCTCCAGATTTGGCTCCGAGCGACTACTTCTTGTTCCCAAACCAGAAGAAATGGCTTGGTGGAAAAAGATTTGACTCCAATGATGAAGTCATCTCGCAAACAAAGGCCTATTTTGAGGACCTCGACAAATCATTTTTTTTGGAAGGGATAAAAAAATTGGAGAAGCGTTGGACAAAGTGTATAGAGCTCAAGGGAGACTACGTTGAAAAATAAAATTATTTTTTTATCAAAAAATCTGTGTTTTAATCCAAAAGTCACGGACTTATTGATCCGCCCTCGTATATTAGAAAAATAACATATTCATTAAAAGCTGTGGCGACTTCTGTAGGATCAGATATTGTCACATCATTTGAAGTGACTAAGAAATTCTCCTTAGGTTTATCTTTGTTCAAAATTTCATTGACAACTTGCCATTCGTTTTTGGAATTACCATATAAGAAGTATCTTTTTGAAGAGGTACGAGTAACAAGTACTATTCGAGATTACGAAATAAGTAATAGTGCTAATTGTCTTTGTGATAGCAGCACTAATGACCCTTTACAAAGACAAAATTTTTTCTTCGATTTATTTTCACCATATGAAGTACATTCTTACATTCAATCGCTTAAGTCATCTAATTCAATTTCTTGTGATCAAATTTCAAGCAGTATTTTGAAAAGAATATCTTTTTTTGTTTCTGATGTCTTATATCGTATTTTCAACTTAAGTATTCAAAAGGGTATTTTTCCTGAATCACTAAAAACGGCTGTTGTTATACCACTGCATAAAAAAGGTGATACTATGTCTTTAAATAATTACCGCCTAATATCTCTTTTATCAGTCTTTTCAAAAGTTTTCGAGAAGGGAGTCAAATCAAGAATGCTGTCTTTTTTACAATAGATAAAACGAAGTTCTTCAGTGAATCGCAATTTGGCTTTCGAAGTGGCAAATCCACTGAAGATGCATTGTTAAAATTTTGCGGAGAGATATATAGCAGTCTTAATATTTCTGATATCCCTGCTACTCTATTTATTGACATCATTAAAGCCTTTGATATGATGGATCATAATATATTGCTTCAAAAACTTTATAGCGCTGGTTTTAGAGGCTTTATCCATGACTGGTTTGCTTCTTATTTAACTAATCGGAGTCAGAGAGTAAGGATTCGAAATTGTTTGAGTTCAAAGATTCTCATTGGCACTGGAGTTCCACAAGGCTCTATTTTGGGTCCTAATTTCTTTTTGATTTTTGTAAATTCTCTTTTCAGCCAACATTTCATCGGCCAACAGCTTTTGCCGATGACACTGCTTTTGTCGTATTATGGTAAGTTACTTTAACATCTTTTTTGATGTTAACTTTGATCTAGAAATAATGCGAAGATGGTTCAAACTTCACAAATTGATCATAAGTAATAAAACAAAGTTCATGATTTTTAATATTTTGGATAAAATTTGTGATGATATGCCTCTATGTACAATACCATTCATCCAATTGCAATAGATTCCGTTTGATCAACAGTTGTTCACATGAACTTGACATACCTACTTTTGATTGTCATGCCCGTTGCGCAACCGACTGCTTTGAAATTGAACGCGTAGACAGCTTCAAGTATTTAGGTATTACTCTTTATTATAAGCTCAGCTGGATGGAGCATACTACGTCTCTAAAGGATTATCTAAACAGCGTTATTAGGCAGATTTATCTACTCAGTCAATATTGCAGTTTGCCTATCTTAAAGCTAGTTTATAACGGGTTACTTAAGTCTAAACTGCAGTATGATATATCTTGTTGGGGTGGAACGCATTTTAATAAAATTGAGCCTTTGCTAATTAAACAGAAACATGCTGTTCGCATCTTATGCAAGGTTAACCGCCAAACTCCCAGTTTGAATTGTTCAGTAGATTTGGATTTTTACCATTAAGGCATTTGTACTTTTTTAAGGTTTTAAAAGTATTTTTCCAAAGATCTGGATATAACTCTTCAAGAGTTTATGAAAGCCGCAATCTACGTGTCAACTCTAGAAATCTCGTCCATATACCGTCAATCAATAAACCACATTTTTCTTGTTGCTTTTTGGTTACTGCACCCCGTTTATTTAACAAATTACCTGCAAGTCTAAGATGTGAGCGAGTTAAATCCGTTTTTCTTAAAAAAAACTAAATGTTGGCTCTTTTCGTTAAGTTACGCTGTGATTTGTGAATTATTGAATCCTCTGGTTTGATGCCTTTTTTGTTGTTGTTTTGTTCCCCCAATTTTTCAACTTCTAAGTACTTTGTAATCGAATTTTTATAGAATTTTATTTTCTCTTCAGTTATTTTTATTTTCTATTTTATCGCATCCCCATCGATATACTAGATGGAGTTAAAAGTGACCTCCTTAGGAATTAAAAATTTTTTTTTTAAATGTTTTTTTATATTATTCAATATAATCCTTTTTTAGTTTGATACGCTTATTCCAGCGATTTTCCAACTTCTTGATACCGTCCGAAAAGTAATTTTCCGTAAGGTCTGAAAAATACTCCTCCGTGGCTTCGATGATTTTCTCTCGCGTAAACTGAATTTTTTATTGATGAGCCATCTTTTGAGGTTTGGGAAGAGATAATAGTTCGAGGGAGCCAAATCGGGCGAATACGGTGGATGCCACAGCAATCGGAGCCTTAAGTCATCGATTTTAGCCCTGGTTGCCATGCTCTGTTGCGCCGGCGCATTGTCTTGCAAAAACAAAATTTTTTTTCGCTTCATGTGAGGCCGTTTTGCAGCGATTTCGGCCTTCAATCGCTCCAATAATGCACAGTAATACTCGCTGTTGATGGTTTTTCCTTTTTCGAGGTTGTCCACGAAGAGTATGCCATGACAATTTCAGAAAACCGACGCCACAACCTTTCCGACCCATCGAGGCTCCCTCAGCCGATTCGGAGCACTCGTGCTGGCTTCAGGCCATTCCCGGCCACTCATTCTGTTCTCTGGTGTGTAATAGTGGATCCAAGTTAATAATGGACGCCAAAAGTCCGCCCGATTCCGCATCAGCAAGTCCAAACACTCTTTCGAAGTGCTCTCGCGTTCTTGTTTTTGGTCAGGAGTGAGCATGAGCGGCAGGATAACTTTTTCATATGCAGAATATTGCATAAAATATGGCGTGTGCCCTCAGTACTAATCTTTGTGGTATCTGCTAGCTCGCGCATCTTCACTTCCCGGTCAGCCAACACCATTTCATGTATTTTTTTGACATTGTCACTGTAACCGCATCGGAGGGCCTGCCGCTGCGGACTTGATCGGTAGTGGAATTGCGGCCACCACGAAACTCTCGAAACCAATATTTGACGGTGTAATCTGACGGAGCATTAGCCCCACAATATTTATCCAACTTTTCTTTTGTTTCCTTCGCCGTTTTGCCTCCCAAAAAATAATGTTTTATGAGAGAACGAAAACCGTTTTTGTGCATACTCAACATGATGCCAAACACGTCAACAACAATCAGCTGTCAAAGCAAAACTAAAGACAGTATCGCACTGAAATTTGGCATGTCTGCCTAAATATGAACGGACTTCAAGGCATCATAACCTTTTTTGCAGTAGCAGCGCATTCTGGCGGTCAAGGAGGTCACTTTTCACTCCATCTAGTACTTATAAAATTGTTTTATTTTTATTTTTTTAATTACGAAATGTACATTCGCCACTTGTCACTGCAACAGAATGTACCCAACTATTTCAATTAAATTCTTACAATCTGTAATATGAAATTTGTATACCTAGCTTTAAGTTTTTATTGAAATAAAGATTCATATATATCTCCTTAATAGGGGATGTGTGATTGTGTTTAGTTTGAGTTGGATATGATTGAGTGGTTTGGTAGATAGAACACCAAACCGGTTGAACCGGCGGTTTTACTGCTTATTTTGTCTTAACTACAAAGGTTTCGGTAACAGGGGGGAATGGATTGCATTTCGTTGGTTGTAAGTTTTTTAGCATCTGCCATTGTACACTTATTTAAGATTTTAATTTTTATAATTTCTTATGCCTGTTTTTACGATGGGCATTCTTTGGAAGATGTGGGATGGGGTAGTGTGCAGTTAGCACACATACTGCGGTTGCATGGTTGTGGAGTGTGGAGGGGAAGAGTACGCAATTCGCATTGGGCGCTACCGTTGCATCGTTTTGATGTGTGTCCTAACAGCTGGCAGTTACGACAACGCATAGGGTTTGGGATGTATTCAGTAATTTTGACTATATAGAGGCCTATATACCAACTTGGGAGGTTGGAATAGATGAAACGTAAATAGTATTAGGCCACTTGGTTTTTGCTTGCCTTCTCTGTCTTTCTTTAGGAATTTGAATACGTCTGTGACCCCTTGGGGTTTCATTTCACTGATTATTTCGGCTTCTGTGACAGCGAGACTAAGCTATACCTTTGGATTTGTTTAAACGTTCGTGCAATTTGACATTAATGGGGCAGTTGTTAGCAAGATCTTTGGCTATGAGGAAAGAAAGTGTAGTTTTTTGCGAATTGACGAAGATGAGGAGACTACTGTCTCCAAGTTGAGTGATGTTTGTGTAGTCTTTGCTGATGGCATCAATCACTTTTCTTATTAGGAAGCGGCTAAGATTAGAAATGGGTTTTTCACCAGTTTTTGAGGAAACGACTCAAGGAGTCGGAAGCGATTTCTTAGCTCGTTAGCCATTTTAGCACAACTTTGCAAAAAAAAAAATTAGGAGAGCACTGTTTTAAGGGGAAAACAGATTTTCGCACTTGACAGAGAGAAAATCACACAGTAAACTTAGAACTATGCTTACTGTACGAGAGCTAGTCAGTGACTGAACTAACCTTTAAAATCTACCTGAGTTTGCCATTTAAGCCACCCATACTGACTCTATGTGCGGCATCGTCATCGCAATGTCTTTGATGGTGACTCCTTCTAAATAGATGTCAGCAGTTGGGTTTGTTGGTTCGCAAAACTTGACAATGCTGATGTTTGGTACGACTGATTCGTAACCCTTTATCTTCTAACGCTTTTCCCAATTTTTTCAAAGTATAAAAATGATCCCAGTATTGTATAAGCATAATACGAGTGTGGATGACATCGAACATATGTATACGAAAAATTATAGAGAAGTTATTCGTAAGATTGAAAATCAAGACGATCAACATGGACTTATTCCATTAACTGATATTCTAATACCAAGAGCCTGTGATTGGATATCAGTATTATCTAATTGAAATAAAATTCGAAAAAAGGATAATTAGGATTTGTATTACTGGATAATACATCCAGTTATTGGTCAGCGTTTTTAACATTGTGACTGCAGAGTTATTAGCCGAAGATATGAACAGTGATGAAAATGGGGAGATAAAAACTTGTCGCTCCTTGTTATTCGTCGTTATGACAACATTCTTCTTTTTTTTTTTTTTACAGAAAGTGAATAATTTCAAGAATAATTGGGGATGCAACTCAAGCAGTTAAAGCAGTTAAAGCATTGCAATCATTTGCCCTAACAAATTTACTGACACAATAATGAAAAGAATTTATAAGATTTAATATATTTATAAGAACTTAAATTATTGGCAATAACAACATTACAAATTTCTATCTTGAATAAACTAACGCTTTGGAGTAACCAGTACATAGGATTGCCGTTTCATTGGAAAACACTCCATCGTAATAAGATATCGAATATAACGAATTCGAGTTCGTTGTTGATCATTGCATTTACTTTATTAATTTACTTGGAAATAGAAACGCTTCGAATAGTGTTCACAGCATTGCTTCAAAAAACGTTTACTTCTTGGATTACGGCTAACAATGTGCTTCAGGAATTCCAGGTAAGATTTAGACCTTACTGTTCAACAGTAGACCATATATTTTCGTACCTAAAGAATCATCTATGACAAAAGGCAAAAAGCTGTACAGGTTTTATATGGACTTCGTTGGATACAGTGGAATACCGTTGGAATCTCAATAAAATCTTGTAGAGTCCACCAAAATTTGTTCAAGGATACCCAGTGTGACCGGATAAGAACGATAGGAAAAAAACAATAACGGTGTGATGTGTCAAATGGCCGCCTCGGCTTCGCTGGCAGTTCTTCAAGCGGTCGGTCCAATTTTTGATGGCTCGGTCCAATATATGCGGCGTTATTCCGCTCAATAGCGTATCAAATGCTGGCATCGAGCTCGTCCAAAGTGGTTGGCTTGTTAGCGTAGACTAAGGACTTGACGTAGCCCCAGAGAAAATAATCACATAATCGCGGCGGTCAATTGTTGAACGCTCGCCGTGAAATGACCCAGTCGCCAAATTTCTCCTTCACTACTTCAAGCGTTGCGTCGCTTGTATGGCATGTAGCGCCATCTTGTTGAAACCACAGCTCGAATATATCAATGTTGTCGAGCTCTGACCACAGAAAGTCGGTTAACACCCCTTTATACCTGAGACCATTGACGGTAACGGTGTCTTTTTCCTCATTTCGAAAGAAATGAGGTCCGATGATGCCGCCATGCTATAAACCGCACCAAACAGTCAATCTTTGTGGATGCATTGATGCTTGGCCGAACACTTGTGGATTACGTTCGCCCCAATAACGGCAATTTTGCTTGTTGACATAGCCGCTGAGCCAAAAATGGACCTCGTCCGAGAAGATAGCTAACACACGGCGTGAAAATAGGATAGAGAGAGAGAGAGAGAAAGATGTTTGGGCTCAGTGGTTATTTTGCTCCATGGATGGCATCCAATATTTAATGAGGGGACTAAATTCTTTGTGGAAGTTGGCTTATTGTTAATTTCTAGTCAACTAATCATCTTACTTGAATTTTGTTAACTGAAAAAATTAATGTCTTTTGGGCGCGGTTGGGATTCGAACACCGAACCTTCCGATTTGGAACCCAATCCACTACCACTTGAGCCATGGCTGAACATGGCACAGCTGGATGTCATTGGTAACTTTGACAGCTGCTGAAACATTACAATTGGAAAAACTATCATTGCTATCTGGTGACTCTTTACACCACTCAGTGGAATGGCGAGTCATTATCGCAGTGGTTTCAAATGAAAACTGTAACTGTAAGAAAACGTTGTTCATTAAGCCCAGTGTTATTTGCGCCCTTTATTGAAGGTATATTAATTATTAATCAAAGCACTCCTCCTCGCCGACCATATTGTGTTTTTAGCGCATTCCCCGGAAACACTGCAATTGATGATTAATCGGTTGACAGAATATTCCAGCTTGTCAATCTCGTTGCCAATCTAGAGAAGTCAAAGGTGATGATTTCCAAAAATTTAGGTGGAAGAAACTGCCATAATGAGAGATGGTCTTTTAATTGGGATCATATAGAAATAATTAAGGAGTATACTTATATTGGTGTGCTTCTAACGAAAAATATAATTATGAAGAAGCACCTGAAGGCGAAACTTACGAAAGCAATATGGCGTATATGTTTTCCGAATGTAAACATAGCCCATAGTTGCAAATATAAAATTTTCAAAGCTGTCGCAAAGTCCATTATTTTTTATGCAGCACAAGTGTGGGGTAAGAAATAGTATAAAACTGTTGAAAAACTATATTAAACGAATCTTTCACCTTCCACCGAGTATACAAAACAATATCCTGACAATTGAAACAGGACTATCTCCCCTATTTATTAAAACCCTTAAATTATAGTTTTCGTACATTATGAAAGCCCTGGGAAAATAGTGGGACTCAGACAAATTACGGAGCAGGTCTAGCTGGTACGGTGATTGGAAATCAGAGGTGTGGGAGGGAGCTTGATCTCATTCCGGAGACACTACAAAGTTGGAAGCCGATTCTCACGGAACATATCGAAAAATAAGATCAGTAATTTCGAGAAAAAGCAGCGAAGCAGCGGAATCATCAATCAATCAATTGAGTTAGAATACAAGTATGCAACACATCAAATCTAAATGATGTTGAAGCTACGAGGAGAATTGGTCCATCTAAATTTTATACCACACAGGAATGATATACCCATCCTTTGTGGCATATGTAAAAGAAGCGAGACTGAGCACGTTTTCCATTTCATGGGAAGATGCCCAAAACCGCGACAAACAAGGATGCATTTTCTGGGAGCTGATTATTTATCATACGAACAAGAAATCGACCACCTTAACGAGATGAATGTTCCTATATTGTATCACTTTTTTCAAGACTACATTAAGAAATATTTTAACGGAAAACTTTTAAACAATTTTTTTTAAAGAAATTGCACTTATATTTAATTATTTAATGAAATTAAACTCAAGGATTACTATTAAATTAAAAAAGAGATCTCATTTAATTTAATTAAACAATTATTAGAGGTATTCAAATCAAATAAATTAAGTAAAGTAATCGGCAGACGAAAATGCCATGCTTAAACATGATTTTGTTCTCTTATGATTAATTGAAAATGAATTACTTGAATAAAAAATATTAACTAACTGACTAACTATATTTTTCCTTTGTTTCACATGATAGGACTACACTTTTCCAATTCTGAAATGAATTAAATTGACTTGAGTTGAACTTTATTAAGTTCAAAAACTTTACGTATTACAATGTGTTTTTTCCAAAGACAGATGGATTTGCTTGCATAGGTCTACCCAATTTACATTTTTACAACTTAATTGTACAAGGTCACTCAAACACAATGGGAACTTTCGCAGAGTGGAATTTTAGAGAAATTTTCCAATAAATACTAATCCAAAGGCGAATGACAACAGTGCACTGCGACATTGTTCAAAATGTGTATTTATACACTGTATGTAAAAATACCCATTGACATTAAAATGAAATTTTAAATTAGGCTTACAATTCAAAAGTGATTGCCCAGAGCAGAGAAAATTCACTCACACTCACACTAAAGATAAAATAGAATTAAACAATAATGAGGACCCTGATAGCTTTCTTTTATTTATATTAAGTCAAAGATTGATTAACCGACTGAGAGCTGACAAAATGCCCTATATATATCTATTTGCAAACTGACTTTCTAATACAAATTCTGTGCATCAAATTATTATTCAATTTGTAATAATTTTATGAAATTACAAATGAAAACTAATGATTAGTTTAGGTATTCATTGAACTTGCAAAAAGTAAGAGTATTGATGTAACCCCAACAAATTCAAATTTTAAAATAGCAGCCAGCTCGCCGTCGATTTATCATCTAGTTGTGGACACGTACATTTATTTTTAAAAAAGCAATTTATCTTTAAGAATTTTACTCATATAGAAAGGCCTACCTATTTCAATGGCATCTTTAACTAATCCTCCAATTTCTACAAGTTTTTTAGAAAAACTGCTCCATTTTTCACCCTGAGGTAAAGCGTCTTCCAACCATTTTAAATCAGGCAATCCATCTTTCCACTCTTCATATTTCTGAAAACAGTTATATTGATAAATCCGATTCAGTGTAAATTCGTTATATAATGATGAGAAGACATAAAACCCACCTTACCAAGAGTAACACCTCCACTTATAGCGCCTCCAAGTACTAAGTATCGAAGCTTAAGAGCACCTCGCAGGATTCGAACTACAATCATTCCATATCCTCTAGAATGCGGTGGCGGTGATATTGGTGTAAATCTCTGCCCATATATGTCAAGTAATGGTTTTCGCTGTCCAGCTTTTTTATTATATAAAGTTGAATAGTTTAGAGAAATAACTTTTACTGAGAGGGCAACCACATGCCTTTTGTTATCGCTAATAAAATATTTGTTCCATTTATTTCAAACTTTCATTTTACCCTAGTTTCTCGTTTAGAATGAGAAAACACTTCAAAGAAAATTACACATATTTACCTGTTTGCATATCGTTGTGCAACGCGCAACATGATTTTAAAATATATGGGCCGCCTAGGATAACCTAGACTTTTTTACCAACTTCGGTTTAAAAATCTAAAAATTTTGCAAAAAGTTTGGGAAGAAACCGAACTGACATCATGCTATCCTGATGACAGTAAGAAAAAAGACATAAAATGGAAAAAAATTTCATTTTCCAGCGAAAATTTGGTTATTGTGCTCAACAAGTGCTACCAATGCTAAATTTTATTTTCCACACGAAATTTAAAATGTAAGAGATTTTTACTATAATACATGCTGTAATTTGAGTAATTATGTAAACATAAATGACAAAATATATTTGATAATATGCTCTGAACTATATTCATATACAATTTTTACTGTACAATTTTGAAAAATTACTAATTTATAAAGTGTATGTTGGCGCATAAAAAAAATTGGATTCCAAAGGAACACCAACAACTTCTTCTGATTTTGCTGTTAAAATGTTTATATGAATTGGTTAAATATTAAAATTTAATTTCACAATTTCTTTGTTTGGGAAAATGGTAGTAAAATATTTATTTCTGCTTTCATATTCTTTTATTTTATACAATTTTTGCCAATCAATTTGAACAGCCAAACAAAAATCTGGTGTGACACACAACACTATTTGATGTTAAAATTTATATGTGTTAATAGGTATAATCTAACCTAAAATCTAGTAGAAATATTTTGCTTTTGAAATGAAATTTAAAACAAAACTTGTTGCTTCTGAAAAAGCTAATACTATCTTTCCACTAGACGGAATTACGCAATTTTCCAAACCTGCTTCCCAAATAGCGCAATTTCCCATGCATTATCGCAATTTCCCATGCATTATCGCAATTTGGAATTGTCTCAAAATTGCGATAAAAATTCCGTTTTATTACGCCAGTTTTCGTATAACTAAAACTAAAACAAACAGAACTAACAAAGTTGACAGCAAAAATTTTTGTCAAATTTGTTTCATTCATTTATGTGGCTTACCAAATGATATCATAAAGACTTATTAATTTGTTTTTAATTTTTATTGTTAATTTCTTGTATTTTATATTGAAAGGAATTTCATTGATTATTTTTTCAAGTGATAGGTTTAACAGACAAATATGGCTTTTAATAAGCTGTCAACCAAAACAATTCCAAATGTAATGTGAAGACATACTACGTCTCCACCAAAACTAAATCCGGGATTTAGAGGAAAAGGATTTAGATTTCCGTAAAGTGGTTCTATTGGAATTTAGGATTTATAATCACATTTGCTGTAAAAAAAAATCACAGCCGCTAATATTTCTACAAATTTCAAAAAAATGGATGCGAACGATGTAAAATTATTATTGTTATACAAATACAAAATCAACTGAAAGCGATAACACCATGCATTGGACAGGAGGAGAGAGAGAGAGAGATGAGAAAATGTCATCAAACAATTATTAAACTGCTCCAATGGAGAAGGCAATAGTTCTGAAAAGTACAAGGTTTTGTGTTCAATGAGAAAAATTTCTGTCTGAAACTGTTCTACTTTATGTTCAGTGAGGTTGTCAGAACAGAAAAGTACAGAAAAACTTGCACCTACTCTTAATGTAGAGAAGACTGGTGTGCAGATGTCAAAATCAAATTTGGTTGTCATTTTGATTTGTTTCTAGCAATTTATTTGTTTGCAATTGTTTTGTGCATTTTCAATGAAACAAAAAGTTATGGAAAGTTCAACAATAGAGATAAGAGGGAAAAATGGGCAATCTGTGCTTGTTGAATGTTCTCCAAATACACGGCAGAATTTACAAAATAGTAAGTAAAAATTTAATGGATTTAACATATTTTACATAGATTTTCTCTTATTTTTTTTTTAGGTGAAGAATTTCGCCAGGAAATATTTAATCAGCCGTTTGGAGCCGAATCAGCCACCAGCCAGGATTTCGTAGAAATTGCAACAACTGCAGAAGAAAAACAAAAAGCAATTTGGCTGGAGAAGGACTGCTAGCTCCCCATAGGCCTTTATAAAGATTTTCCCTCAAAACAAAAAAAAAAAACTCTGGGAGCAGGTTGCTGGCCGCATGCAGGAGTTCGGATCAGATTTCACTGTGGTCCAGGTTGAGGGGAAGTGGAAGAGTCTTGAACGTGGGTTCAATTCTAAAATGAAGCACAATGCCACAACAGGCAACAAGGCCACTCGTGCGTAAGAAAAGTATGTAATTTATATTCATACATTCTAATTTCTTATACATATTATAAATATAAACCTATTTCCATAAATACTATAGGGAGCTCTCAGATGTACTGCTGGACCGACCTGCAATTATTCCAGCCTATCGGTTGGGCAGTACCACTGGGAGTGGAAAAGCAAAGGAGGCAATATTGGTGGAGGCTGGAATTTCTTCCATTGCAAGTAAGTGTATAACATTAAATAATACAAAACATTCAAAACCACTCCATTTCTTTTTAATAATGAATGCCAACCAGTGGAAATGATACTCCGCTGGATAGTATAGAAGAAACATCTTCAGAGAACCTAGAGCCACCAAGAAAACGGAAGAAAACCAGCACTGTGGCAGAAGAGCTGAAGACGTAGAGGGAGCAGTTCTCTGAAGAAAGGAGCGCAGACCGTGTGTACAAATATGCCAGGCTTGAGGCCTATAGAGAGAGAACTGCTCAGCTGGGCAAACAGAGAGAAGAGAAGCGTGAATTGCATTTGGCTCTAATAGATTCTTTAAATAAAAAATAAACGCACAAAAATAAAAGTATAAAAATAATGTTATGACTTTTTATTTAGTTTTTCTTATCTCCTCAATTAAAATACGAAAACACTTCTTCACACACCCTATTTCGAAGGCTGAAGCCATACTGCTGGTCAGCAACTGCATTGAAATTGTCATTTCTTCAATGTTTTCGTCAATTTCAAATGGCAGCTCATCATCGTTGCATAAATTATGCACCACAACATAAACTCGAATAAAATGACAGAGTTTCTTTACTCCTCTCAGCTTGCAATAATAAAGTTGTCGAAAGCACTGATTAAGAACACCAAAGGAGTGATCTATTACGACCCTACCGGCACTTAACTTCCGGTTAAAAAACTTCTGCCTCGAAGATAAGTGACCATTGTCGCGATATGGGTTTATTAGAAACTGTAAGCACGCACAAGCGGAATCTCCCAATAGAAACCCGCTCCCACATAAATTAGGTAATTTAGAATATATATCCGAATTCTCAAACACCCTGCTGTCATGAACAGAACCCGGATATCCAACGAAAATGTCTGTAAACTTCCTTTTCTCGTTGCATATTGCTTGAAGAGATAGACTTGTAATGCCCTTTCTATCAATATAGTCGTCTTTTCTACGCCTACAGGGGTCAATTTTGATTTTTGTACCATCTATGATCCCTGCAAAAGTAAGAAAAGAGGTAGATTACTACATCGTGTGTCAATTATTATATGCAGTTAATTTAGTACCTATAACACCTTCAATTCCAGTTTTATTTTTCATGTACGAGCTGGTTTCTATTTTCTCATCTTCAGTAGGCCATCGGATGACCGAATCGCAAAGATTGCTGATGAAATACGGCACTCTATTGATAAGACTGCATTCAGTTCCCAAGGCGAGGTTGAATCTGTCGGCAATATCCCTGTAGGAGCAAGCCTCATGCCCAGCAAACCAAAGAAAGAGCGATATATGCATTTCAGCAGAATATGTTTTGCGGGCCTCTAATTTGACGTAAATATCCGATGTTGCAAACGTGTTTACCAACCGTTTATAGAGAGTGCGAGATATTATGTGTCACAAATTCCTTTTCATTGTAGGAAGAACTATTTCTTTCAAGAAATGTGCGATACAGTTCCTTGAATCTTTCCCGACAGAAAAAGGAATAACGCTCACTAAAGTCTTCATATCCCTGGAATCTGTTATTCCATCACTTGACACTGCCACTATCGCTGTCCACCAATTCTTCTAATATAATTTGTTGAATTTTATTTAAAGCCATTTTTATTTATTCAAGCTTGTATTTCACTTTGAGAATCTTTTCAACTTTTCAACAACTTCACAAGAAATGACAAATGTCGAATGTTAAGATTTTTGACAGCTAACATATAGACTGTACTTTTCTGTTCTAACTTTGATCTGACATTTTTCACGAATCTGTGATTTTCCGTTCTAGTTTCTCCTCGCTGAACAACGCTAATGCTTAAGCGAAATAAATCAACAAATGTCTGGGGAGTCTGTGTGTTGAGTTCTCTCACTCACTCTCTCATTCTCTCACTCTCACGGAAATGACGTTTGCAGACATAATTTGATTTGAGTCGGATGAGGATTCAAGTGAGATTTATTATAAATCGCGGATTTAGATAGGATTTATAGACGTCAAATCTTATTGTAAATCCTCGGGATTTAGTGAAGATTTTGGTGGATTTAGCTAAATCCCGGATAGCTGGGGACTCACATAATCTCTAGTTTTCTTGGGAATCTGATAATGTTGTCCCTGATTTTATTTACGATGTTGGTATTGTGGTTTGGGTTCCGTATTGCATTTATAACTGATTTACTATCAGTGCATATTGTGTATTTACCACGCATATGGCATACGAGTTTTGTTGCTTCCAAAATGGCTGCGGCTTCAGCTGTTAAAATTGAGGCGGTTTCGTGTACAATGCCGACTCTTAGTATAGAGGCATTTTCACTGGTTACAGCGAATTAAGTGGTGTTTATTGTTTTAGATCCATCGGTAAAGGTCAGATTCCAACCCCTTGATTTTAGTTCTGCAGCGGCTTCACAAAATATTGATCTTAAGATCTCGTTTTCTGTATTTTTTTTTGTTGAATTTGTGTAGTGTAGCGTGTTGGTTTAGTGAACCACGGCGGGTATGATGGAAAGTAGTGTCCAACTTTGGTGACTGGGTAATTATGCGGTCCATAACAGATGCTAGGCGTTTATTTCTTTTAGAGTTAATCGTTGATGAGATACCTTTGTCAATCACTGAATTCGTAGAAAACAATAGTTTTGAAAGAAGTTTGAGTGATATCTCCTGTTGTCTTCTTTTAGTGATGGAAGTCCACATTCTGTTAAGATGTTTTTAATTGGAGTCGTTGGAAAGGCGTTGATGCTCCTCCTTGACGCTTTGTGGTAAATTGATTTTGGGATGTTTAATGTTGATTTTGGGCAGTTGCCGTAAATGGATAGTCCATAGTCGATTTTACTTAAGATAAGAGCTTTTGTTAAGTAGCATAAGGTGTTGATATGAACGTTTGACTTCTTACTGGTTAAACAGGTAATGATGTTAGTACGTAAAGCTAGATTTTTCTTTAGAGTTATACAATGTGATTTCCAGTAATATTTTTTGTTAACTATAATACGGAAGATATTTAAGTCATTTACACCATCACTTTTCTAGTGAAAGCTTGGCTCCAGACACTACCGACCAAGTAAGGAAATCTTTGATTACTTTGTGTAATTAAATTTTGACTCTTTCTAGATCATTGAACTTACACATTATGAATACATCATCTGCGTAAATGCAATGGTCGGTGTAATTATGATTTTTAATGATAAGACTTAATTCATCGAAGGCGATGATGAACAGAATCACTGATAGATGAGACCCTTGTGGTATCCCATTGTGGGGTAGAAAGATTGCGGAGAAAGAGTTATTGGTGGATACCTATTCTATCTATTCTATTCTATCGAACTCTTTTTCGAAATCTAATGAAAGAGTAGCCACATGATTGCGGGAGGATAGGGCTTTAGTTATATACGAGTCAATGATCAGTAAGGCATCTGTGCATCCTCTATTGGGCTTAAAGGCGACTTGATTGGGGCTTAGGAGTTTGTTATATTTGAGGAATTAGGATAGACGTTTAGCCACTATTTTTTCCAACACCTTCGACATACATGGAATAAGCAAGATAGGCCGATAGTCAGAGATGTTGTTTAGGTCCTTTTTTGGTTTGGGTAATGGAAGAACAACTGCTACCTTCCAGCTCTGAGGAATAATCCCTGTGTTTAGAATGGTGTTGTATAGCTGTAAGAGTCTAGAATTTATTGGGACAGGAAGATTTTTCAGCATTGGATAGGATATTTTATCCCAACTTGGCGTTTTACCTTTAAGCGTATTTAGGCAGTTTACAAGTTCTGTATGTGTAATTACGGCTGAATTCCAAAACACAGTGATGCCACATTACTGCTTAATCAAGCATTCCAAAACTCAAACAGATTATTGTGATGCAATGCATCAACTGCGCAAATAATTTTCAACAGCGCATCGTGAATGAATATGATGCAAAATGACATTTCATCAGATTCCACCGAAAAAAATGGACGCGTCGCCGGATTCGTAAGTAAAAATGTAATCTATGTTTGTTATGTACATTATTCTTATTTGTATTTTTATTGGCAGAAATAAAAAGTGGACACGATTGCTCTCAACTGCTAGTAAGCACAAGGCCCCAATTCGAGCAAGAGTTTTGCTCTAAGAAAAGAAAGAAAGGAGAATAGTGCTGCTGGAAATGAAAAAAATAAAACCTGATATAGATTTTACGGTGGAAAATATCAGCCGAAAGTTCTTAAATATGATTGTTTGAAATAATTATATGAAATAAAGAAACTGTCAAATCAAACAGAGTTATTTCATTGTGTTTATCTGTCTTCTTCTAATGTACTAGATAGAGAAGAAATAAAAGAAATGTAATAGATCTTAATTCTTTTTTCTATATTTTGAATTTTTCATTCTTTTGGTTTGTTACAGATCGGTAACATCTTTTTTGTAATCAATCTTTTTAATTCAAATAAAAACACAAAACTGGCAAATTAAATCTAGAACTTCATTTATCTAAACATTTATGGTCCTTCGAGCCGGATTTTAGTATTGATTTGAGTATTCATCGTTTTATCGGGAGATTTTTCATTATTTTATCGATTCACATCAGAGTAAAACAAAATGGCGAAAGCGACGCAAATACAACATTTGTTGGAGCATCAAGGTGAACTATTAGAGGTTATTTCAAATTCCCTTTCAAATCTTAACATCAGCACGGTTATAAAACCACAACGTGTGCAATCTCGCATATCTGCATTGAAAGAAAATTGGAGTACCTTTAAACAAAACCACGTTAGTCTGGGTTCGATTAAGGCGTCACTAAAATCTGAAGCCAAAACGGAATTCGATGAAGAACCGTATTTCAAGGAAAAACTATACAGCAAATGTGAAGAAAAATATCTTGACACCATAGAAGAAATGACTATTATGCTTGAAGATAATTCATCTCTAGCCGACACTTCTTTAACAAAACAACTTGCTTTATTCACAACTAACATTTGCCTACCACAGCTTGATCTTCTATTATTTAGTGGAGACTACGCAGAGTGGGTACCTTTCAAGGACATGTTCACATCTGTTATGGGATCACAACCTTCGCTAACGTGCGTAGAAAAGCTCCAGTCTTAAGGGTTGCCTCCGGGAAAAAGCTGCACAACGTCTTAAGAATTTGCCACTCACAGCTGCTAATTTTAAGATTGCATGGGATGATTTTCGCAAAAAAACAAGTTACTCGTGAGTCGGCAAATGATCTCGAACATCTTTTAAACAACATCACCCAATCACTGGGCGCTCTGGAAGGTCTGGAAGTTAAAGTTGATCAATGGAATGAAATCTTAGTATATTTAGTTTCACGTAAACTCGATGCCTCTTCCATAAAAGAATGGGAAAAAATACTAGGACCATCAAAAGAGCCTGCTAAACGGAAAGAGCTTAAAGATTTTATATAAACACGCATTCGATCTCTTCAAGCATTTGAGAGAAGTATGCCAATACCGCAAGAATACAAAAAGTCATGATCTTCGTCCTCAAAATATTCTTCGAACAAAGTAAAATCAAACCATGTTGCTGTAAAGAAAACTTCCCATTCATGCTCCAATTGTAAAGAAGAACAGTATATCAGCTTGCCCAAAATATCAACAAATAACTCCAGACAACGTTATCAACTAATCAAGCAGTTGAAATTATGTTTCAGTTGCCTAGGAAATCATCAAATAAGTTCGTGCTATTCAAGAAAAAGGTGCAACATCTGCGGTGGACACCATCATACATCAATACACCAATCCACTAAAAATAGTCCTCGAAATTCAATTCAATAAACCATTAATCCCAACAACACAGCTTCAACAAACGTAACCAATATCTATCCATCCAAGATCGGAATACTTCTTCCAACAGCTCTAGTGAAAATCTCATCCATAACAGGAGATCTACATTTAGTTAGAGCTTTCATCGATCAGGGATCGCAAGTTAATTTAATTTTGGAGCATCTAATTCAGCTTCTGCGTGTTAAACGGTGTCACTCTTCACTTTCCATAGTTGGAATAGGAGCTGAATCTCCATCTGCTCATCAAACAAAAGGAAGGGTAACTTTGCAAATATTTTCTTGCATAAATAACTCTAATTACAATTTCGATGCATATATAATGAAAAAACTTACAAATTACCTTCCATCAACAAAAATCGTAATTGAAGATGTGACCAATCTCGATCTGGTAGATCCCGAGTATTATTATCCAGGCAGTATCGATCTTATACTTGGAGTAGAGATGTACAGTCGTATTATCCAGAGTGGTGTTCGAAAGGGATCTATCGGAGCTCCGATCGCACAGCAAACGAGTTTGGGATGGATTATTTCTGGTACCAATTTATCAACACGTTCTTCATTGGCTTATGAAGCACAATCATTTCATTGCCACATCGATCATGACTTAAATGATTTGGTTAAACAATTTTGGTTACAAGAGGAAGTTTTCCAAGTTTCTATAAATAGTTTAATTCCAGAAGAAGCACAGAGTGAAGACTTTTTCAAGACCACACATTCGCGAAACTCTGACGAAAGATACATTGTCAGGCTTCCTTTTAAGTCGTGTCCAACAAATCTTGAAGAATCCAGATCTCAAGCCTTGAAACTTCTTCATTGCTTAGAAAACCGGTTCAAACAAAATCCGTAATTCTACGCTGACTATTCAAAATTCATAAAAGAATATGAGGACATGGGACATATGTGTCGAACAAATTCATCACTGCAGTACAGCGATCAACATTATTGCTTACCACATCATGGAGTCATACGTGAATCAAGTTCAACAACAAAATGGCTATTCACTAAATGATTTCTTGCATGAAGGCCCTAAACTTCACGTGGATCTTCCAGACATGCTTACAAGATGGCGTAAAAATCAATATGCATTCTCTTCTGATGTGTTAAAAAAGTTCAGGCAGATTCTTATCCATCCTGATGACTGGGACTACCAACGTATTTTGTGGTTTGATGAATCTCGCCTTGTTGAATATTACCTTACTACTGTAACATATGGAACCAGCTCAGCTCCTTATCTCGCTAATAAAGTTCTACGTCAGCTTTCAGACGATGAAGGTCATATATATCCCTATGCAAGAGAAGTTATTCAACAGGGTACTTACGTTGACGATATATACGGTGGCGCAGCAACTATAATGAGCGGTAAGGAAAACGTTAATGAAATATTAAATCTTTTCAAATCAGGTGGTTTTCCTCTTCAAAAATGGGCTTCCAACGACGAACGAATTCTGGAAAACATACCAATCAAAAACCGAGCTACTAGCACTTCATGGCTATCTATTACGGATAGTTCCATTCATCGGACGCTAGGTCTTCGTTGGCAGCCTAAGCCAGATCTTTTTACCTCCATTGTTGCTAATATTACTGAACCAGCCATATATACCAAGATAGAAATGCATTCTAGTATCTCAAAACTCTATGATCCACTGGGTTGATTATTACCAGTAATAGTTAGAGGAAAAATGTTCATGCAAGAACTCTGGCAAAAAAAAAATCGACTGGGATAGCACTATACCCATAACACTGGAGTCAATTCAAAATTTATGTATATCAACTTCAAGACCTATCATTGATAACAGTTCCAAGATGGCACGGATTAGCTCCATCAATCCAGCTTGTTGAAATCCATGGATTCGCAGATGCCTCTCAGGCTGCCCTCGGAACTGTTGTTTACCTCAGAGTGGTCACAGAAAATAAAAACGTACAAGTGACTACTATTTCCGCCAAGTCTAAGATCGCTCCAATCCCAGGAACAAGCAAATCAACAAAGAGACCAAGATTCATCAAAGTTACAATCCCCAGACTGGAATTATCCGCTGCACTGCTCCTAACACGATTTGTTGCACATATTCAGGAGATATTATCTATTAATTTGACAACCATTCATCTCTGGACGGAATCCAGCACTATTCTTTACTGGATCTAAGGACAATCTAATAGATGGAAAGATTTTGTACGAAATCGTGTCACCCAAATACAAAATATCTTGCCGGCAGCTCAATGGCATCACAACCCAGCTGACCTCGCATCACGAGGATTGTCACCAAAACAGCTGTCAGAAAATCCACTTTGGTGGTATTTCATCCTAATCAACGGCCGCAACTTACCCCACATCTAAGCGAAGACATCAGAACAGAGGAACGTCATACAACCGTAGCTGTAACTCTTAAAACTACTATTTAGTTCTTCTTCAAAGGTATTCATCACTCACTAAACTTTTAAGAATCACAACATGGGGTAGACGTATTATACAATTTCGTAACAATCTTAAATCAAATAATACTCCTAATTACAAACCGTCACTTGAACCTGCAGAAATAGAAAAAGCTAAATTTTTTGGATTAAAAGCGTACAACTTCAAAGTTTTTATTCTGAAATTAATTCTGATTTGTCGCAGCAGCCTTCTATTTCATTTGAGTCCATTCTTGGATTCTGAAGGAATTCTCCGACTTGGCGGGCGGCTCCGAAATGCACAAATTGACCCTGATATGAAGCATCCAATCATATTACCACGCGAATCTTACTTCACTTATTTAATTCTTCATCACATACATATAAACATTTTGCACGGAGGAGTCCAATTGATGTTAACAACAATCAGAAGAAGTTATTGGACAATGGGGGGACGTAATTCAGTGCGTGCCTTTATCCATCGCGTTCAACAGCTAAACAATTAATGGGTCAGCTGCCTACTAGCCGAATACTACCATCAAGACCATTTCTACATGGTGGAGTAGATTACGCAGGTCCCTTTTCACTTAAAATCTGGCGAGGAAGAGGAGCTAAAGTCTACAAAGGATATCTAATTGTATTTGTTTATTTCGTCTCATCAGCAGTCCACCTTGGACTTTATTCGGACTACACTACAGAAGGGTTCCTAGCTGTATATAAAAGATTTACGGGTCGGGGAGGAATATGTTCCACATTAACAAGCGATTGTGGAACGAATTTTGTTGGTGCTGACACTGAACTACGTAAGTTGTTTAATTCCGCCTCTAATAATATAAGACACTCAGTAGATTTGCTAGCTAATGATGGCACGAAGTGGTCCTTTAACCCACTCGGTTCGCCCCACTTCGGTTGAAAATGGGAAGCTTTACGGCCGCATTCGACAAAATTCCATATAAAGCGTGTTATTGGGGATGCTTCTCACATATGAAGAGTTTTCTACTTTTCTAATACAAGTAGAAGCAGTTCTGAACTCACGACCAATTTGCCCATTATCAGACGATCACAGTGATTTAGAAGCACTCACACACGGACATTTTATTACTGGTGAAGCAATCCACACAGTTAGAGAACCAAATATAATGCATCTGCCGCAATCAAGATTTTCCCGTTATCAGCTGTTAAGGAAAATGCTGGTGAAGTTCTGGGAAAAATGGGCAACTGAATATCTGCAATGACTACAGGACATTCTGAAGTGGCATCATCCTTCGCAGAACATCAAAGAAGGGGCTCTTGTTCTTGTGGTTGACGAACAATATCCCCCAAGCAAATGGCCTTTAGCAAGAGTGATTGCTACTCATCCTGGTACAGACGGTTTGGTAAGAGTAGTTACTGTAAGAACACAAACACGAATACTTAAACGCCCTATCGTTAAAATTTGCTTACTGCCAGTTGAGGTTACGGATTCAACAATTGTAAACAATGGGCGGAATGTTTGAAATAATTATATGAAATGAAGAAACTGTCAAATCAAACAGAGTTATTTGATTGTGTTTATCTGTCTTCTTCTAATGTACTAGATAGAGAAGAAGTAAAAGAAATGTAATAGATCTTAATTTATGTTCTTTTTTCTATATTTTGAATTTTTCATTCTTTTGGTTTGTTACACATCGGTACCGTCTTTATTGTAATCAATCTTTTTAATTCAAATAAAAACACAAAACTGGAAAATTAAATCTAGAACTTCATTTATCTAAACAATGATGACCACCTTCAGAAGAATTAAGGCCAGAAATAACGCGTCTTGGGAATTCTTGTGGTGGAAGACAAGAAATATCGCAAATTGTATGAATGAAGTTTAAATCAACGGCATTCCAAAACGTCAAAAACTTCAAAGCATTATAGTTCATACGGTATATGGTATGCAAAGCAGTATTCAAGTATCACAATCTTGCATCACAAAAGCAGTGTGCATTTATAATGCGCATTTTTTTTGACGTTTTAGAAATCAGCCTACCCCTTCTATGTATTTCGCTAAAGGTGGACCAGGTTGATGCAAGGAAGTTGTTAATTTCCTCCGGCAAAGCTATGGGTCCATTTGGCGTTTGCATTCATTTTATGTGGTGGGGGGTGTAGTTCGTTCCCGGTGAGACAACGAATGTTGTGCCAAATTTTCCCTGGCGGGGAATTTAGACATATATTTGAGGTGAAGTCGTGTAAACATTTGGCTTTGTTGATTTTCATTTGCCTTCGGAAAAGAGCAGTACATATTTTGAGTGTGATTAGGTTAGTCTCGTTAGGATATTTTTAAAGTGTTTCCAAGCCTTGACTTTATTATCTCTCAAGGTTTTCAAGTTGAGATTCCACCATGGTACGATTCGTTTTGGGCTGATGGAAGCAGATTGAGGAATTGAAAGGTTGGCAGCAAGGTGGTGCATTAGATAGGTAGCTCACTATGCTGGATTGGAATTTACGACAATTAGCAGAATCTAGTTTAAATTTAGGATTAGAGTATGAGGTAGGTTTTGATGGACCTAATTGAATGGTTGAAATGATCGGAAAGTGGTCGCTGTTGTGGAGATCTTCAAGTATTTGCCAGGACGTTTTCGTGAAGAGGACGGGTGAGCAGAAAGATATACTCGTATCTATGTGTGTGAACGTATTATGGGTTGTAATTTGTAATTCGTAATTTCCTTTATTTGAATTCATTGTTCATGTAAGATTAGTGTACAATTCACATCTTTTATAAAAGAACAAGTTTATATCTATTACATTCATTTAAAAAAAAGAATATGACTTTAAATAACAAACTAAAATAAAATTAGAATGGTAAAACAACAAAATGAATTTAAACATTTGAAAATTTTTCAATTTTGTGCAAAAAAAAGAAAAGGGCAGACGGAAGGGAATTATTTCCATAGTATTGAAACAATTTCGTACTGAAGGTAGTTCCGTTAATTATGAGCTTGATTTCAATGGGTAAGAGATTCCAATGACGAATCGCATTGACAAAAAACTGACGAGAGGTATTGACATTATTTGCATCGTGGAACAATTAATTGATGAGTTCTTTGATTCCGCGCAAATTTAATTTTTTCATACAGATATTCCGGCTCTTTTGTCATTATAATTTTGTGTAATTACAGCATAGTACGATATTTCATAAAAGTATCTAATGAACACCCTACAATCTTATTTATATAGGAGGAGATGTGGTCATATCGCCCAACGCCAGAAATACCATATACCTCGTACAGCTATTAAAAGCAACATTCAGCTTTCTTTTTGCCTCAGAGTCCATGTCGGAGAAAATTTAGCACCCATACAACATAATGGGTAGTATACAGGACTTAACAAGCTTTAGCTTTACGTTGGTTGGAAGGTAGTTGGAAGTTGGGCTAAGCTCCGTAAACTTTTGATGTCACTCTATTGATGTGAGTATTCTAGCTTACGTTATAGCTCAGATGAACCCCAAAGTTTTTACATACTCAATTGGAGTTTGATTTATGTAAAGTGGTGGAACAATTTGTCTATCTCGGCCGACATTAACAACCATGGCTTTAGTCTTTTTAGGGTTAAGGCCAGAGTTTATAATCGATTGCCACTTTGCAAATTTCAGTTAGTCGCTCCCTTAAGTTCTGTACCGCCTGCTTTATTTGAGATTTCGGGAAAAACGAATAAATCTGCACATCATCTGCATATATGTGACGGTCGCAGTTTACAAGTCGGTCAGATAAGTCATTTATATAGCAAGTAAAAAGAAGAATCCTAGGACGGATCCTAGGGGCACACCAGATGGAACAAGAAAATAAGACGAACATTTATCTTCATGAGACACGTACTATGAATGATGACATAAATATGACGTTACTAAGTTACACAAAGAGCTATCAAACAGAAACTGCTTTCTTAGTTTTTCAACTACGCAATCAAACGCCTTTAAAAAATCGAAAAAAAACTATAAGAGCCAGCATTTTACGGTCAAAGACCCCAAGTAAATCTTCGCAAACTTTGAGCAGAGCTGCTGTGCAATTATGTTTTGCACGGAATCCCGATTGAAATTTAGTGATAAGGTTTTCATCGCTTAAAATTTTTTTTTATTTGATTGCTTGCAATTGTCTCGAAGGCTTTACTCAGAAACGGGAGTATGGCAATGGCGCGGTATTCAGTTTTATCTTGAGACGACGAAGACTTTCGCATCGGCAACACCTTAGCAGTTTTCCAACAGTCGGGGAAGGTGGAAATAGTTACAATTGTATTAAAAATATAGGTTGCTTGGAAACGGATGACAGGTAGCATCATTTTTAGGAACTTTGGCTCAATGTTGTCTGAGCCTTGATTTTATGCTTAAAATTATTTTACCAACATCAACTTCATCGACACAGGATAATAAAAATATACCCTCGTTCCTGGATCGAATTGCAGCAGCCTAGGACGGGCTGAGTTTTGTGAGTCGCAGGCAGATACAAATTTAGCATTAAGTTCATTCAGATAAATATTGTTTGGAAGTTCCTGCTTTGCTGCAGACAAACCGAGTGAGCGAACTTTTTTCCAGAAATCGGAACTTGTACTAGTTGAGCTAAACTTGTTGAAGTAGAATTCCTTCTTGTTTCTTCTAATTAGAGAAGTTACTGTAGTGCGAGCATCTTTAAACTCTTTGTGAATTGGGAAACATTTGTAACGTCTCCATCTGGAATATAAGTCAATCCGGACTCTCATTAAGTGAAAGACCTAATGCGTCAACCAAGGTAAACCACAACCTTTAATTCTTTTTTTTTTTTGGTTTCATCACTGGCACATGTTTTTTGAAAAGAGAGGAAATGCTTTTATTGAAAAATTCAATTTGAAGGCTCGTATCATTTGTTGTACACATACGAGTATATTGGCAGCCAATTTATATTTTGGCAATCATTAAAAGCGCTTCCAAATTGATTTTAGAATATTCATATAATTAAAAAAACTCGTCATTCTTAGGTGTTGGACGTGCGTTTACAGTAAAGAAAGGCATATCGTGAAGCGAGAAAGCTGGGGCAAGAAGCTGATCGTAATGTAATAAAAAACTTGGTTCAGGCACTAACGCAATATCGATTAACGATGGTGTTTTGTTGGGTGCAAAATGCGTAGGTTGGGCGAAATTGCAAAAGTGTAAATGGAGGGATTGTATCATTTCTTTGAGTGTCCTATTTCCAGATGTTACAATTACCGCACACTAAAATTTTTCAATATAGAGGGGAAAGTTCTTCAAGCGCATCCTTTATCAGTATATAGTTAGCAATATTAGGGGCCGTGTATACACACCCAAGTAAAAAAGTTTCATTAACACTTCTAATTTCAATGAAAACGGATGGTGATGATTTTTTAACAACGTGGAACTTAAATTAAAACACCCCCTCCACCTTTACGGTACCTGTTACCTCGAATAAGATTCATATTACCGACTTTTACTATGTTAGACTTCATCTCGGGACCAAACCAAGTTTCAGTAACACAAACAACATCAACCATACTATCACTGAACAAATAACGGAACTTATCTATTTTGTTTTTCAAACTTCCCGCATTTAAGCAACATATGTTAAGACCCTTTTTTTGTTTGCAAAGAATAGTAATCAAAACTTTCGCGTCGTCAATGGAACTACCACATTTCAGTAAGTTGTTATGCATTTTGGTTAACGCAAAAACAAAAATAGCGGCCACAACGAGTAACACAAACACCTTCAAAAAATGAGCGGTGTAAAGAAATGTAAACAAAAAACTAATTCTTAATAGATTCGAGGTCGGAAATAAACATGGAAAGAAATAAGAAGGAAAGAAGAAAGAAGGAGAGAAGAGAGAAGGAAAAAAGAAAGAAGGAAAAATGCATACTGAAGAAAAGAAAGAACAAAGTGTTTTGCACAAAGAAAAAACGAAAAGAGAAGAAATTGCATTACATTGCTTTTGTATTAGCTTCATTATTGATGACATCTTCCTTCACTGCTCGTACTTGACTTCTTTCTACTCTTCTCCTTTCTCACTAAAACGTTGCCATTTCTCGTGGAGGCGAAGAAAAGCTGCTTGCGGTATTTAAGTCGTGTTGCTTGTTGTAGTAGCGAGCGGTTTGGCTTAGTTAGGCTTTCGTTAACATAGATCGGTGTCGACGATTCCGGACCTACGTCATTAAGTCACAGTTGCCTTCCTTCTTTTTTCCGAAACTCAGCAATTGCCCTCAGCAGTAAATTTCTCTCATGGGTAGAGTTGAATTTAAATACGATAGGAGGGTCATTCGTATTTTCTCTTCGCTGAGTGCGGAAAACAGTGTTTAGCGTTGGAGGCTTAAGCTGCACGGAGTGGCACAGATGATGGAAAATAGATTTTGGGTTTTCGTCAACCAGCTGTAGAATACCGAAAACTATAGCGTCAGCAGCTATTTCTCTTCTCTCCAAGGCGTCGCATATTTTTCTTAAGTTCTTCTCAATGAGATTGTCACGGAGGTCGGCCATTTCAGCAGAGAAACGACACAGGATGGTTTCGGTGTATGTCTTCATAGCTTTTTCAAGAGCTTCGATGGTGAGCGTCTTTGATGAGCTAGGAAAAGATTTTGCTTGACCCATGGTTGCACGCTCATACGTAGGTGCTGCACTTTATTTTGTTGTGGAAACGGCTCCGCCTACTTCACTCTCTTGTTTTTTTTGCCCGCGAGTAATCACAGAAACCGCGTTTGCTGTTTGATATGAACTCATGATTTAAGAGAACAAATATCAGTTAAGTTTGAAACAGAGCTATTGCAAATAAAAACTAAAGTTTTTTTTGCAGTTTAACGCGTTTGGATCGAAACTTTTAACTTTTTTGGTAAATCACACAATGAATCAGATGCTTCCAAAGAACACCTTGTTGGTTGAGAAGAATGTTTTACCGGACGAATCAAGAAGCACGCCTATTCACCTGGACATGCCGTAACGGATCTTGTGAAGTGTGTAGGTGATCCGTCGTTTGACACCATGAAGTTGGAATTAGTGAGGAAGTTTTCTAAGATGGCACCACCCTAATTGCCAATGAATAATGCAAGGGTTTGGATTTGGTTAACTATGTTGTCTAAATCTGATCGGGAAAATAGCTGATTAGGTAAAATATAAAGAGAAATAATTGTGACTCTTAAGAGTAGGTCGATGTCAAAAGCTAGGGTTAATATGCTTGAATTAATTGTGATTCCATTGTGGGGAATATTCCTTTTGATTAAAAACTCGATACCTTGTTTCGAGGTTAAGTTGTGGGAAAAGTTATTGAAATACCCGATGTATTGTTTTGGTGTGATTGGATTGGACTGGAGGGGGCAGTCTGTCTCTTGAAGAGATATGACAGATGGCTGGCGTTCTTGAATCAAAACGTTAAGTTCGTCATAGTTATTTACGAAACCTTTGATATTCTATTGCAAAAGGATAAAAGCCATATCTGAATAATTTTGGTACAACGAGCTTTAATTGCATGAAGCAATAAGAGTGTGTTTAACGGTGTCTGTCTTGATGGTATTGGAAAATTGTGTAGTATTATTTGTGCTTTGTTGAAAGAAGATTGGCTTGGCAGAGTTGGGGTGTCGATAGCCTCGACTCCGCAGTCCGATAGCCGATGGATCCAAGCTTCCTTGGAAGCCTGAATGATTCAACCCTCGAACAGCGGAATCGGAGTTCACAGCATCAAATCTATTATTATACATATTGTAAGTTATCGTCTACTACTGAAGGGTTTAAGTAATAATCATTGTTATTCAGAAGTGCTTGAGTTATTTTTGATATGGGTGAGTAAGTGTGTGTTGTTGTGTAATTGTTGGTGTTTGAAGTTGGAGTGGGTGTTAGCTGAGAGTTAGTAGTTATTTTTGAGGTCAGTGGTATGTTTGCGTTCGTAGTAGTGGAGTGGGTGGGTTTGAGGCTGGAGTTGTTTGAGTCGTGATTGTTGGTGTGGTTAGTAGGGTTGCGGTGTGAGTGAATGGTTTGTTTGAAATTATTCCATTGTTGTTAACTTTGAGAGTATGATTTTTCTTTGAATTTGTAGTTGTCATTTCTTTTACTATTTGAGGCTGAGGGTGTGTTGGATGAGACTGGGATGTTATGTGATCTTTTTTTTGTGGATTTCGGGTACTAGACTTGAGTTTATTAGCCAATGTTGCCGAAATGGTTGGTGCTTGGGGCAGATTTTGTTGTTTATAAATGCGTTTAGGTTCAGCCATGGTGATTTACAGTTATTATCTCCTTTTCTTGTCTGCATCTGGGACATATTCTCGATGATGGTGGGTGAGGAAGAGAACAGTTGGCGCACATGACGCGAATGCAGTCTACTGGGGTGTGGGGTGGTATGTTGCATGTTTCGCACTTTGTGCTACCGTTACAGCGTTTGGTGGTGTGACCAAGAAGTTGAAAATTACGGCAGCACATAGGGTTTGGAATATATGCCGTGACTTTGGTAGTATAAAAGCCATTTTCGATCGATTTGGGTTTTGGAAAAGGTCGAGTGTGAATAACATCAAACCCGTTGCCCTTTGCTTACCATTGTCATTTTTAGTGAACTTGAACACTTCCGTGACGACTTTAGGTTTCATTTCAGTAAGTATCTCCGTTTCAGAGACGTTGATTAAATACGGGGCGTAAGGAATACCCTTAGATGCGTTTAGACAATCATGAAGTTTCACTGTAACCGTACACACACTTTCCAGATTGATTAACTTTACTGATACAATCTATCGATTTTTTTTATCAAAAACGGACTGAGAGAGGTGATGGGAACTACAATATTTTTTGGGGAGGTAAGAACAAATCTGGGACTTTTTATAATTTGTTTTTGTAGCTAGCTCAGGGTAACTGTATAGTGGTGTATATTTGGTTTTTTGTTTTTTATTTGGTTGGAATTCGGGGGCAGGGTCTTCGTCGAGATCTCTGAAACGATTCTCCATCCTCTACAACCCGAGGGCCATATTAACACGTTATAAAGTAAACCTGCGTGTAAGGAAAATTGGTCACTCAGAAAAGAGAGAGAGAGAAAAAAAAAGAAAAGGCAAGCAATAACTTTAACGGGGCATTTGTATCGGTTATACTACCGGCGATGCTACCGGCTCGGAGATTTGACGATGAATGGTGGAAAATTTAAATTGTTATTGCTCGTAAACTAACAGGGGGATTTGCGGAATTGCCAGGCGCAATGAGTCACTGGTCGGCATCTACTAATACTTTTGCAAACCCTTATCTCTCGCACAGATACAGTATAAGTAAATTACCAACGCATTGTACATATCTATAACATGCCATTATTTGTAAAAATAGGATAAATTTACAAGTAAAATTGCTAGAATGAGAGCGATTTGCGAGTAAAGTTCACTATGTGTGTGCAAGGTGGATGACATTTTTTAAGTAAAATGGGCAGATTTTGTGTAAAGTGGGAGAGAAATTGATATCGAGGACAATTCACACGTATTCACAAACAGGGTCACACGAATAGAGGCGATCAGTGGAAAGTGGGTTTTGGTTTTCCAATATCTGGAAAGTTTGCCATCTATGTTACTTCATCTATGTTGGTCGGGATCACGCCGCGCGTTCGCGGTTGAGCAATATTTAAATAGCAATAGCAATATATAAATATTTAAAGTTCTGTGATTCATTGGTTCATGCGCGTCGCGTGTTTTGTACTCACTTCAATATTCGTCGAGTAAATGATGAGCACGCAATTTATCAGGTCTTGGATTCAAAAGTTTAGACAAGAGGGGACAACGTTTAACCAAAATTCTCTGGGACCATCAACGTCAACCGCGACTCCTATAAAACATGTAGCTCAAATTCGAAGCGAAATTATGAGCAGTGCGTGTAAATCAATAAGGAAAAGGGCCCTTACTGGAATAAAAAATCAACAGTATACGTGTTTCTGAAAAAGAAACTACATAAAGTTTCCCATACAAAATGCAAACTATGTAGTGTCTCAACAAAAATGGTGCCTATATAACGCAAGGGAATGACATCAAAAACGTTCGTATTGCCCAAAATGTGGTGTGAAATTTCTTCCCAGGGGATTATTACCAATCATTTTTGCACCAGCGAGAGATCGGTACTGCTGACGTGTTTGGTACCGCAACTGCAGTTGTTTCCCGGTTCAACTCTATAAACAGTTCCAGTGGAGAGGCCGAGTGTAATTTTAGACAATAAATTAATCAGCAAGTATGGAGATATACCCTAGGAGCCTCGGTCATCAGATCTTACACCGGGCGACTTATTTTTATGGGTATACCTTAAGTCGATGGTTTTTTCTTCATCTTAACAGTCAAGTGGGTGATACTGCACTTAATGCTTGAGCTCGTGGTAAGTTTTTAGGAAAATGGGACAGAGAGAGAAAGAAATATTTTTGGGTTCAGTGGTTAATTCACTCCATGGGTGGCAACCAACATTTAATGGGGAGACTAAATTATTAGCGCAATTGGACTTGTTGTTGTATTCTATGCAACCACATATCTTACGTTAATCTAGTTGCCTGAAAAAGAGAGTCTCTTTCGGGCGCGGCTGATATTGATCTTTTAGGCGCGGCTGGCGACGAAACACGAACCATCCGATTTGGAAGCCAATACACTACCAATTAAGCCACGGCCACCCATGATTTACAGCAAAAATATCGGTACAATTCAGGCCCTACAAGAATATACCCACCATGAAATTGTTGCTATTGAACCTACGCTTTGCTCCTGCGTGTTCGCTAATGTAAGAGTCCGATTGCAAGAGTGTCTTGAGAGGAATGGTCGGAATTTAGATGAGATTTTTTCGGAAACAGAAAGCCTGCATTGTCAAACTACATTTTGTATAAATAAAATATGAGAATAACGCTCTAGATTTCTTTTTATTTAATATTAAATATTTCTATTTAAAATAACTATTGTAAAATGCTTGCATGGGTAAAGATAATGAAGCTTAATCCTTTCTATACAATTGCTTTATTCCGTGCAATTAATATTTACAATTCAATCGCTTTTCTCAAACACTTTTACTTTTATTTATCTTTTACTTAAAGCAGTATATTATTGCTCGTAATCCACATTTCAAATTCCACTTTAAAACTGACTTGCATTTCTTGTGGGACGCTGATATTTATACTCCCCTGACATCTTTCGAGAACGTTTCCGTTCCATTCCCCAATGGTTGAGTATTTTGCTATTCCCCAATGGTTGAGTATTTTGGTATACAAAGACACCCTCCGAGTAGATGGAGAACAGCATTTGTCTAGCCCGTCCCTAAAAAAGGCGAATCTTCTTCTCTCTCCTCCTACAGACCCATTGCACTTACGTCCCTTCTTTCTAAGGTCATGGAAACGCTGATAAATCGTCGCTGATAAAACGCTGATAAATCATGAAATATCTCGAAACACGAAAACTTCTCAAAGACCGGCAATATGGTTTTCGTAGTAACAGGTCCACTGGTGATTTGATGGCATGTCTCACCGAAAAGTGGAATTAAAGCGTGCATCAATATGGCGAAAGCAAGGTAGTCTCCGACACTCTTTTTAATTTTCATTAATGATCTCTTGTCTGCTACTTCTAATCCAATATATTAGTTTGTTGACGACAGTACTCTCTGCTTTTCGTATTCGTTCCTGGACTCACGCCCCTGCTCTTCGGCTGTAGAACGGGAACGGCAGCGTATGTTAAGCTCATTAAATTCCGATATTAACAGCATAACCAATTGGGAAACTATTAAGCGAGTTCAATTTAATGCTTCCAAAACTCAATGCTGTCTGCTGACATTAAAGTGAAACTCAAATACCCAGCCATTATCCATGAATGGCACTTGCATCGTCGAAACCGATAAAATTTCCATTCTCGGTATATGTGTCAGTGACAACATACGTTGGAATGACCACATATTCGATTCCGTCAAAAATGCTGCGAAATGTCTAGGTTTCTTCAAGCGATGTAAGAAATATTTTACCCCCTCTGATCTGACCACAATATATAGGGTCCGCCATCTAACGTTTTTTTTTCAACTAGTGCTTATTTCGTGAATGGTAGCACTTAGCTCATCTCTGATTTGACAGATAGTTAGTTTTATCCTTCCGCTGAACGAATATGGTTGTGTATACGCTTCGCTAAGTGGGCCTGCGATCGACTTAGAGAAGATGCCGATTTTGCCAAAAAAATCATCTTTTCAGATGAAGCTCATTTTGATCTTGGCGGGTATGTAAACAAGCGAAATTGTCGCATTTGGGGCACAGAAAACCCGCACGCATACATTGAAAAGCCGATACACCCAAAACGAGTCACTGTTTGGTGCGGATTTTGGTCCAGAGGCATAATAGGGCCATTTTTCTTCGAAAATGAGCAAGGAATGGCCGTTACAGTCAATGGCGATCGTTATCGGGCCATGTTAAACGAATTTTTGTTCACAAAAATTGAAGAGGAGGATATTGGCAACATTTGGTTTCAACAGGACGGCGCTACGTGCCACACAGCCGAAGCTACACTCGATGTTTTGCGCCCTGTTTTTGAAGATCGCATTATCAGCCGCAGAGCTGATGTCGTTTGGCCACCCCGGAGCTGCGATTTGACACCGTTGGACTATTATTTGTGGGGTGCCGTAAAAGATAAGTGTTACGCCGACAAGCCAGAGACAATTGACGCTTTAAAGGACAATATTCGTGAAGCCATTGGTGAAATACAGCTGCACACAATCGATAATGTGCTTAAAAATTGGACCGATCGTGTAGGCTACTGCATGGCCAGCCGAGGCAGCCATTTGAATGAAATTATTTTCCATTATTAACCGGAAGGATTGTACTTTCAAATAAAAAAAGAAATTTGAGAAAATATTCAGTAGTTTTTTTTTATAGCATTTTCAAAAAAAAAATATATTTTTGGCGGACCCTATATAAGGCATTCATCCGCCCAAAATTGGAGTACAATGTCCACATCTGGTCAGGTGCTCCTACAACATATCTGCACCTGCTGGATAGGATTCAAAATCGTGCGATAAAACTCATAGGTGATATTAATATCAGTCAATCAATTGACACCCTCAAAGACCGACGTAATGTCTCCTGTCTCACTTTGTTTTATCGCTATTTCCACCACCAGTGCTCCATAGAAATCGCCAGTAGTATTCCGCCTATTCAAACTTTCAACCGTAACACCCGTCTCGCTATGAATGCTCATCAGTATACCCTCAAGCCCATTTTCGAACGTACTCTAAAATATCGTGATTCTTTCCTAAGCCGTACAACTCGTTTATGGAATGCCCTGCCGATCTCTGTGTTTCTTGGTCGTTATAACTTACAAACATTTAAAAACAATGTACATCGGTACCTGCTTTTTCTTCCTCCCTAAATTTCCTTCACCATCGTTGTGTACGAACATTTTAAGGGTACAAAAACCCCTTGAGCGCGCGCTCATTATAAAAAAAATAAGCTATTAATGTTGAAACCTTTTTGTCTGTTCTTATGTAGTCTATCCAGTTTTTAGTTCATTCGTTACAAAATTTCTTCTCCCGATATTACAACTACAAAGGCTTGGTTATCGCTTAGGTTATACATTATTACAATTTGCAAACTGAACACTCTGAAAACACAATTTGAACTAAATTTCTTAACACAATTTTACGAGTACGGCTTTGTTATCAGTCACTACTTTTGCATTCACTTCGGTAGAAAATCAACGTCATGTTGGACACCAGTGAATAATACCAATTGTTTTTAAGTGTATTCAAAAAGTGTGCTGATGTCAATTTATAACAAGGTAACATTTTTAGACATGATGGTGGGGACAAAAAACCTAGGACCCATAAAGTAAACAAACGAAATAGAAAGCTAAGAGCCATTTATTTTTATTAATTGTTATTTGATAAAAATGTTTGTGTTAAATTATACAATATCATCAGTTCTCTGCGAGCTTTCAAAGTCGACGGCCTTGAGTATTATCCTTTCGCCTATAAAGTTTAACTTACTTAGAATTATTAAACGCATTAGATCTCTTTACCCTGAGAACATCAACATGTCCTCAATCAAGAAACCCCGCGCCGACTCGGCTTCTCAGAGTGCTAAATTTAAAAAGAATTCACGAGCAAATTATTGGAGTCCACTTCAATGTCATCCAGACAGTGATATGGACGACATTGACTCGAGTGATATTGTTATCGACCCGGATAATGACCCTAAAAAAAAATTCCTGTTCAAACCATCAAGTTATTACACAAAAATTCCGAGTTTGTGCATATTTTGATGAAATCATCTAACATCATGACGTTAATAGTATAAAACTATTTAAAGTGGTCTTATTTGGACTAGAAAATATTGAAATTGACAATCTTAAAAATTAACTTTGTACACGCGGCTTAAAATGTGTTGAAGTTAAGAATGGTGTCACTAGAAAATGGTTCTGTAAAATTAACGGAGCTTAAGAAAAACTACCGATCATTGTTCTATTCACAGATAAGAAAATTGAAAGGCAAACTCACTCAATGCTATAATTGCCAAATGTTTGGCCACGGTGAGAAAAATTGTCAGGTTAAGATCTAGTGCGCTAATTGCGCCCGCTCTCACAAAACGAGTAAAAACTCACTCTGCATTAAGTGTGCAAACTGCAATGGAGATCGCAAATCTACCGATCTAAGAAGCTCTTCAAGAACCAAATATATGGAAATTAGAGAAAAATCCCTTACGTGAGAAACTTCTACATTGTTCACACGTAAAAGCTTTTCGAAAATCCCATCTATGGAAAGCTCTCAAAAGTCGAAAGCTTTTACAACAACTCCATGCACGGCTCAAACTAACGGGCCAAACCTTTCAATAAGTTCCATGATGGTGTTTGCCCCCTTGCCGCGACACGTAGCAATGAGTGAAAATGAACAAATTTTGTCTACGTCAGTTCCTCTAAAGAAACACAGTGGCGTCGGTGGTAAGCAGTAACTTCATCAATGATTCCAGCAACAATCTTTTTTCTTTTGAGGAAATTAACGATTTACTTATGGACTTATTGTTTGATCTAGCCAAATGTACTTCGAGAAATTATCAATTCAGGGTTATTGCACATTTAGCTACTAAGTATCTTTTTACTAATGTTATGACTAATGCTATTCTAAGAATTATTAATTGGAATGATAGGGGTATTAACAGCAAAAGAATTGAATTTTTGAACTTTTTATCTAATAATAATATTGATATCGGCCTTATTACTGAAACTGGCCTTAAATCAAATAGTAATAATTTATCTAACTCTGTCTACATAAGTTATCGTGTTGATAGAGTTAATAGAAGGGGAGGAGGAGTTGCTATTCTTGTTCGTAGATCAGTTCAATATTCGCTGCTTCCAGTCATTCGAACTCATCTTATCGAAAATATGGGTATAGGACTCAAATATAATAATAGAACAGTTAAAATCTACTGCGTATATTTTCCTGGCGCAAGTTTATCGGTCGAAAATAAAAGGCTCTTTAAAAGGGGCCTGCGTTGCCTTCTATTAACAGGCGATGATGTCATTCTTGCTGGTGATTTTAACTGTGGTCAGCGTGATTGGCGATGTATACGCGCAAATACATGGAGTAATATACTTTTTGGTATTTATCTATCAGTGTATTCCATTCTCTTTTCCCCAAACCCTACCTATGTACCTGCAGATCTGCTTAAGAGTCCTTCTGTTCTTGACGTTTTTATTACCAATCGTGTGAGTTTACTGTTTCAACCCGTTGTTGTCAATGATCTATATTCTGATCACTAAGCTGTATTTTTCAAAAAAGATTAACAGACCCTTGCCCTATGATTTTAAAAATGCAAGCTGGCGTAGATTTAGTTCAAATATTAAGCGTGTTTTATTCAAAAGTGCTTAGTCACTTTTCCACACGAACCAAAAACTAAATCAAAAGTGGGTATAATTTAGTTCACTCACAGAAGTGAGGATAGATTTACGAAAGATTTGAATTATAGATGTCGCAACTAGAGGGCATTTATTAGTTTCCTGATGGTTGGCAGCATCCCGTTTCTCCCTATTCTGGGATGTGTTCGTGGATCAACTTATGTTTTGGAAGAGCAAGTCAATAATGAACGTTCTTTTGCGCTTTTTACACTTGGAAAAAATAGTTATTTTTCTTCTACCCAAAACGGAACTTGAACCTTTTTTAAAATTAGTTTGTGCGATGCCACCAAAGCTCCAGTTTATCGGAGAAAATATTAAGGAAAAGGCTACTTTGAAACCAACACTGCGAACATAGCCGCGAGATAAAAGTGAGTATAGAAGTGAGTTGGAGCGTTTTTTGGAAAAGTGGATACGCACTTTTGAATAAAACATGCCTAGTATAATAAAGTAATAGAGATATATAATTCAGTGTTCAGTTTATAAGTGAATATAAAATGTAGGTATTAAAGATATGAATATGCAAATGAGAATGTGTACATATATTTGTGTAGTTACGTTATATAAACCAAAGGTACGATGATATAATATTGTATATATACTTAATAAATTTAAAGCCAAAGAAAACATTTTGGTAGTATTCTTGGTAAGTCCTGAATGGTCTCTAAATACTTTTTTGTACAAACTTTTCTCTTTTTTGGAACAAGAAGCTCTTATATGTATATGTGCTTTCTCATAGGTGGAAACCCTATGTGAACATCTAAGACTGTGAAAGACTTGATGCGTTATAACTTTTAATTTTTTTATTATAATTTTTATCATAATATAAGTTGCAGTATTTTCTCACGCGGTGAAATGTGAAATTTATGAGACAAGATGAAGGAATATATTTTCGTTTATAAATGTAGTATACCATGTCCTATAATCCGGTCAAAACTATTTTTAAAATTGATTTCCCATATTAACGGAAATATGTGTTTAACTAACGTTAAAAAAAAACAATGATTTCTGTGGTTTTTTTTCTGAAGATATTTAAAATATATGTATTACATTTATGTATGTTGTCATGAAATAAAATCACATAGTGCAAAAAAAATTGTTTTATTCTAGTTATATGTACATTCATATAGACGAATCGAAATATGGTATATTAGGTGTGTTTTTTTTGGCATCAGTATCATCACTTTGTATGGGACCGCCAAAAAACGTCTCACTTGTCGAACAAATATACTGCCTGTGCTGCCAAACTGTCGCAATGGTAATAGTCAATGCCGATAGCCAATTTTTTGGGGAAACAAAAATTAAGCGCTTATACCAATGCCAAATAACACACCTATTATGAATAAATTCTGAATTATACAGTAAACAAAGTATAACATAATTGTGTGTTGTTTTTTTAAGGCAAATATTCGTAGTTCTGTTTAGTTCTTCTTTAACATTTGTTATGATTACGGCAACGCTGACAGTGACTGTATTGTTCGGGTTCTAGCTCTGATCAAAATAACAAATAATGAAAAAATATAGGACATAGAAAATGAAAGTGATATACAAATTAAATATTCTCTTCAGGGTTTTGCTAGAACTTGTTAAAAAGTTGATTTTTTCGTTGAATTATTTTAATGAAGAAGGAAATTAACGAAGCCAAAAATGATATAAGAAAAAAAAAAACATCAGAATAAAAAATATGCATTTACATATTAATTAAAAAAATATGTTATATTGAAAATTGTTTTCCTTTTTTTTTTTGTTAAATTGTAAATTTTTTCCATACCGATGTATGGGATGACACGATTTTCAAATAGCGGAACTTTTTTTTTTCTAGAAATTCATAATCATTTTAAGAGCATCGCGATTTATTTTGGCTTGCTTATAAATATGACCTTCAGCAAAAATAGAGCATTCATGCTGAAGGTATTCTACTGCTTTTTCAACAAATCTCAACGACTCCTCCAACAAGATACGAACATCTACACTTGTTTTTAAGGATATCCGCCGAGATTTTTCTGCAACAGCTGAATGAACTTCAAAAGACAAAATCCCTAAGATCCGAGTTTCACCTGCAAATATTAATAATGAAAAATCAATCAAGGTATTGAAAATTAATGTATTAACTTACATGGTGCTAGAACTTCATACAACTCAACCATTTCTTTAGCATATCCGAGTTTCTTTTCCAACTGTTCATCCGATATTATCATTAATTCCTTCACATCCGAGCCAATCTTTTGCAGTACTTGAATTTTAATTTCACAAATGTAAAAATGGTTTTGTGGTAACCATTTTTGGTAATGCTCAATATATTTTAAACAATTTGGAACATTTTTTTCCATTGAGGCAAGATCCTTCCCTGCTCTTTCTAAAATATCATTTATGTATAATTTGTCCATGTTGCTTCCACAAGTGGAACATCTTAAAATAAGAATAAATTAGAATATATCTATAATGAAATTTGAAATGTTTGATGTATCCACCTCCAATTTTCATGCCATTTCGCTAAGCTAGTGGGAAGAGCTAGGCCTGAACAATTTGCCTTGCTGCATTTTAGAGCACTGTAATTTGTTCCAAATTCTGAAACATCCTTGCAACGATCACACTCGCATTTAAATAGTTTTGTATGCATTAGATGCCTTTGACGATCTCCAGTTCCCCATACTGCATCTGAATAGCAAATACTTAGATTTGAGCCTTTAGGTATGATTCGTGGAGCCCATAGCATAATTTCACCTTTTTTAGTGAAACTTTTTGCTAAATTGGGCCTACATGAATGCTCAACTAGTGATGCAACATCAAAAACGGCAACGTGAGGGGGATCCGAAGTTGGTACTTCGTGGCCGTTTATTTGCATAACTCCCGCTATTTTCATGATTTCATCTTCAGAAAACTGGTTAGTTTGAAAAAATCTACACAACAAATCAACATTATTGAGATAGCGAATTTATAAAGCAATTTTTATTTTATTTATATGATGGATTACGAACAAATGCCTACTCTCCTACGCTTACGTAAGTATGTAAATAACTGAACAATACAATATTTCCTAATGAACTGTTGTTGTTTTCAATTAAATTTTACTTATGTACCATACTTATATTGTGTCATGAAATTAAATAAATGTGGATACATATCGAATCAGTCGATGTCGGTATGTTTCTATTTTACTTTTGGTGAACGGATGGAAATTTGGAAATCACAAAAATAGCATGAGTTTGTTGTTTTATTCACCTATTTTTGCAAGAAGTTTATATTCTTTTTCCACTGCAGGAAATGCATTGTCTAATTTTACAAAATGTTATATAATGTACAAATGTATTGTTTTTCGTAGATAGAAAAAACCCATTTAGTTGAATTTGGATGTAGGACCCGGACGAAATCTATGGAACATCGTAATACTATAAGCCTATCTAAATTTCCTAGCATTTACATAACTACATGTCAATACAATGGAAGCCATTTTTTCAAACTTCGTAAATTTTAATAGCCTCATTATTACCCTACACTTTTCTTATTTCTGATAATCTGCTAAAATAAGTAACACGTATTGCTACTACTTGTAAATGTTATTGTATTTAAATTTTTATATTTCTTATTTCGATTGCATCATTCCTGAGGACAATTTGTTGCTGATTATTTCGAATTAATTTATTTTCTTAATACGAAAACATCAACGAATATGTGTAGTATTATACGAGTATAATTGGTCCTATTTTTTTTTTAATATAATATATCCATTATCCAAGTGGTTTGTATCATGATACAATTAATACAGGTATAATTATGTATAGTAAGTAATGATCGGTCGTCCAAGAACACTTCTTGTAGTTAAAAAATATTTACTTTTTATATTTTTATTGTTATTAATTCCTCAATTGTCAGGGTTAGTACAAACAAAACATAATAAACTTATACACTAACTTTGGAATAAATTTTCCCATACTCTCCAAATCGCTTTTCCATTGCGGTGATCCCTTACGAATGTTTTCATGAGATTCAAGATTTATAAGCTTAGTGAAATTGTCCATGTCAACATTCTTCAGTAAAAGACCTCGAAGCGTGGTAAGGCACTGATACATTGGATGTGGTGTCGTAAATTCATGAATTGTGACCTATAAAACAAGGAGAATTAAATATGTTAATAATCGTCATTGATTTAATTTACGTATTCTTTTATTATAAACATATGTAGACATGTACTCGTATACATAATAAACACTAGGATAAAAATCAAGGGCACCGCATGCTTTTTGAGATAGAGGGGATTTGAGGAAAGCGTCACACTGCCCCGTTTTGCCTCCCGCTGAATATTGTATTTGAGTGGTAACAAATGGAAGCATTAAAATCGTACGTACGAGTAAGTACTTTTTTCCAAAGAAAACAATTAGCAAATGTTTTCATTTTAATTATGTAAAATTGAATAAATTGAATGAAGATAAATTGGAAAAATATTAAAGTTCTCACTTTATACATTTTTTCCTCTATTTTCTTCAGTAGTGTTCTCTATGCAGTCCTGGAAATATAATTAAGACCGTCTTTACCTTCCACTTTATATGATATAGTTTTCAAAAAATCGTTTCTTCATAAATATAAAACTTTGTGTATCGCAAAATACGACTTTTTTAAAATGAACCATGCAAAACCATGAATAAAATATTGTAATCAAGTCTAGTCAAGAGATCAACGCTGGGAACAGACAATAGATAGATAATTTTATTTCTTATAGTATTCAGAGTATAATTCAAATACAATTCATTAAAAAATGTTAAAACTCTAGTTTAGCACAAAACTTATTTATATGAAATGTTGAGACATTCTGTATTTTACTAACAAAAGTAGTGAAATAGTTGAATGCCACTTTAATCAGTTATTTACATTAATATTAAAGTTTATTTTGGGGTGGCCATAAACAACAAAGGTAATTCATAGTAAAAATCAATTAACAAAAGAAGCAGGATGACGAAAAAAATCAATTAAATTCATAAACTAAGAAAGATTAAAGAAGACAAATGAATTTACGAGTAAGTTAAAGTTAAATCAGAATGTCAAAAGTAACAGATTCTCAGCTAGCGTAGTTGTGGTTCAGAAGCCAGTTTTTTAGACATTTTAAAAACATTCCAGGTATTGCTATTGCCCTGATAGACTGTGGAAGTTTATTAAAGAGGCGAAATGACAAAATGGAATAGAAATTACGGTAGGCAGTGGTACGAGCAAACTGGGCAGGTAACAATTAGAAATTAATTTAAAATTTCGATTACCTGATTTCATAAAGAATGACTTCAATACTTAATACAATACAGATGACAAACAGGAAGGATTTTAAGATCACAGAACAAAGGAAAACTAGGGTATCTAACATGTTTTTGACATAACTTTCTTAGTATATGCTTCTGTAAAACTAATAGAGGTTGTATTTTGTTAAGATACGAGGGGCGATCAATATATTCTCGGTATCGATATGAAGGAATTCAATTTAAATTGTTTTTATTTTTCAATATAATCTCCTCTAACATCAATGCATTTGTTACATCTTGAGATAAGCTTTTTTAAACCCTCAAAAAAATAAATTTCCTCTTTCTCTGCAAAATACCGACTTGAGTTCTTCATCATCCGAAAATCTTTTTCCACGAAGACATTTTTTTCAAATCCGGAAACAGGAAATAATCACTAGGGGCAAGGTCTGGACTATAGGGTGGGTGTTGGATTTCTTCGAAACCACAATCTCGAGCAGCAGCCTTGGAAACTCGCGCCGTGTGAACAGGAGCGTTGTCATGAAGAAGCAACACACCCGCTGCGAGTTTACCCCGTCTTTTCTTTTTAATTTCCTCCCGCAAATTATGCAAAGTGGAAGCGTAGGATGTGGCGTTGATGGTTTCACCTTTTTTTTGTACTCAATGAGCAAGATTCCCTTTGAGTCCCAAAAACCTGTGGCCGTGAGCTTCCCGGCAGACGGAGTGACTTTGAACTTCTTCGGGGGGTCTGTTCCTTTTTTATGCCACTGCATGGACTCTTGTTTGCTTTCAGTGTCATAGTGGTGGACCCATGTTTCGTCCCCAGTAACAATTCGATCCATAACACCGTCCGCGTTCTCACTACACATCTCCAAAAGCTCTCTACAGCATGCGATTCTCACTTTTTTCTGAGGCGCTGTGAGCATTCGTGGCGCCCACCTTGCACTGACCTTTGAAAGGTTAAGATGGTCATGAAGAATGGTGATCTCTGCCATCATTTTCACCTTTATTCGGGCATCCTCAAGAACAAGTTTTTCGACTTCTTTGATGCTTTCTCCCGTACAAGCAGTAGCCCGGGCGCCGGAGCGGGGGTCGTCTTCAATGCTCTCTCTGCCTCTCTTGAACTCACTTGACCACTTTTGCACAGTTGATAATGAAGGTGCGGAACCCTGGTAAACAGCCACCATCTCTTCATGAATAGTTTTTTGACTTTTTCCTTGCTTAGTGAGAAATTTCATTACAGCGCGATGCTCAATTTTCAGCATCATCGTCTCAGTTGCCATTATGATTCTGTTTAACTAGAGATAAAACGCGAATTAATAATCACATTTATATGAAATTTTACATGAATGCACTAAAATAATAGTATTGCTTGATAAATAATATATACAACCACAGCTTCACCCCGATACCGAGAATATGTTGAACGCCCCTCGTAAGTACCTCCCCAACAGGAAATTCCATATTGCAGCTTTGAATGAAAGATCCCACAGTAGATTTTCTTAAGAAGAATTGTGGAGCAGACATTTCGCAAATAATAGAAATATCTCAGTGTGGAACGGAAATACTTCCTCAGAGAATCCATGTGATTCGAAAAGTTCATATTGGAATCGATAGTAGGACCTAGATATTTATATTCATCTACTTTCTCGATAAGAAAACATTTATCATTACAACTAAAAGTACTACAAAAAGTGGGAGTAGTAAGTTTATTAATGCAATTGCAATTGAAAAATTTGAATTTTTGACACTCGGGTGCATGAAAGTGGACATTTGCTCCGAAACTGTGTACTGATGACAAAGTGAAATACATAATTTTTGTTTTGGAGCTAATTATCAACTTGGGATTTTCAAACCAGATTCTCAACAAATTCAAATCGCAATTTATGTCAGCAACGATTTCCAAAGGGCTATTCTTGCCATATGAAAAAGCTATGTCATCCGCGAAGGCATTTGGTGAACCTTTAAAATCAAGTGCAAAAAGTGAATTAATGTAGATGAGAAATAGAATTGGATCCAAGACAGAGCCTTGGGGAACACCCAGGTTAAGCAAATTTTTTAGGTAAGACTTTAACCAATCAAGCATAAAGCCACGAAATCCAGCTTTTTCCAGTTTACCCAACAAAATATGGTGATTGACCATGTCAAAAGCTTTGGTAATGACAATGAACAAGCCAGCTGTATACCTTTTACCATCAAGATTATACATTGTTTGGGCACAGAACTGCAGTAGAGCATCTCCAGTAGATTTTCCTTTCCGAAAGCCAAACTGTTTAGGACTAAAGTAATTATTGATATCTAAAAACTGTACGATTCTGTCTTTCATTAGTTTTTGAAAAACCTTACTTAACACAGGGAGGAGGGAAATAGGCCTGTAGTTGCACAGTTCAACTACAGACCCTTTTTTTAACAAAGGTATAACATCGGCTCGCTTGAGTTCATCAGGAAAAACCCCCAAAAACGCAGCTATTGAAGATGTCCTTTAAGACATCCACTATAAACCAAGAAATTTTTTTAAGAATCGTACTTGAGATACCATCTGCGCCACTTGAATTAGTATTTTTTAAACGGCGAATAGCTTCGAATATTTCAAGCGATGTTGTAGGTTTATAACCAAAGTTTTTTCTTTGAAACGGTTCAGCACACATACAGAGAGCACAAGATGAGTTTACTTGACAGGGTTGCAAACTACTGGCAAAATTAGTGTAGTAGTCATTAAATGCTTCAGCGATTTCGTATTTGTCAGAGATTAAACCGTTACTGATATGCAAAGATGTAGGTCTTTTTGTGGAAGAAGATTTATTTAGTAAACTATTCACTAATTTCCATTCGTATCTGAGGTTTCCTCTGACAAAATCAAAACAATTTCGGTAATAGGTATCACGACAAATTGGAATCTTCTTTTTCTGCTCAGCGCACAATTTAGTATATATAGTTTTGAAATTCTTATTACTAGGGTATCGAAAGCATTTCATACTAAGTTTGTTTTTTTTATTGACTTTATTTACTAAGTATCTAGAGATCCAGGATTTGAATCTTTTTTTTTATTTTTTTTTTGAGGCAAGAAAGAGCAACAATTATAAATATGCTTCTTAAGGCTCTCAATAAATATTGCGTACGAATTCGAAACATCACTACACGAATAGACATCATCCCAAAACTCACAAAGTAGATTGTTTCTGAATCTACTAAAGTTAATTTTCGTAATATTGTTCAGTGGTTTTGAACAATTGCTAACGTTTCTACAAGTAGTCCTGTCATACAATGGTCTGTGATCATCAAATTAAGAACACATTTGCTAGATGAAACACATTTGAATCGCCCATTAATGTGGTCCAAACAACTACCTGACGCAATCCTAGTAGGCTCATTAATAAAAGAATCAAGACCATTCGCAGCTAATAAGGCTAAATATGTTGAGACAGTTTCATTACTATCTAAATTGTTAATGTTGAAATCCCCAATAACAATTAGATTTTTAGCTTTTACTTTAATTAAAAGATCAGAAAATTCTTTCATAAAGATGGAAACATTAAACATGTGCAGCCTATAGACACACAAAAAAACGAACACTTCATTCTTAACTACAATAGAAACTTTTAAGACATCCGCACTTACAAAATCGGCAGACAAAACTTCCTGAATATGGTAACCCTCTTCTAAAAAACACCTGCATCGTAATTATCATTCGTATTGGCAAAGAAATTAAAACGGGGAATAACATAATCACTCTTTTCAAAATTGTAAATCCATATTTCAGAAACAAAAATAATATCTGGAATGCACGCGAACGAATCAATATGCGTAACAAGAGGCGCAAAGTTTTTTCTGACCTCTGACATTCTGATGCACAACAAAAAATTTGTCATCGCAGTATGAACTAGATTTAAAGATAATATCGCAGTTGGAATTACTAGGTTCAAGGGCAGAAAAGTCTTCGATTAAATCACTTACATCGTTTGAGCAATTCAAATTTCGATTTTAAATAAGTGCAAGATCATTAAAAGATTTAATCGAAGTTACTTGTCCACCCTCAACTTTTCTCATGAGAATTTGATTATTACTATACCATACGAATTTAACGCCTTTCTGTTGTGCCATTTCTTTTGTTTTCATAAAAAGCGCCTGAGTGTACTTGATAAGAGAATCATTTAAATAAATGCTGTTTCCCTTGTTGTTGTTGTTGTTTACGTTTCCGCTGTCACCTGCGTCTTCGACAACAGTCGCTCGTGTGTTAAGATTTATTTTGTTTGCCCTCTTTGCTCTCATAATTCGTTGTTTCGTTGTTAAGTCGGAGAATTTGACACAAATGGTAGATTTTGTTTTCATTAATGAAGAGTTACCTTCTTTAGTGTGAACTCTTTTGATGAAACATTTATCGATTTGGTTGTCGGGGACATCAATAGACAAAGCTTTGGTACAAAGTTGCTTTACTTTGTCAAATGTATTATTGTCATTGACATCTGAAACACCAACAATATCGATGCACTTTTCAAGATTCTGCTGCTGTTGCCAATTTAGTTTGCTTTCCAGCCTATTAACATTTGTTTTGAGTTCTGCATTTTGTGTACGTAACTCATTTAGTTGTAACAAGAACTTTGTTTTTTCCAAATTTGTGAGCTTAATGTAGATCATCTGAAGAGTATATTCACATTCTTTGTCGCCGATATGAGTAGGTGAAGATGAGAAGGTTGCAGTTGATTGTTGCTTGTTTGAGTTTTTGCAATTTTAGCAAAGGTTGGTGCCTGTGCAGTGTTGTTGTTTTGCATGGAATCGGTCGCAGCAGGCAAATGGAGAGACCGGCGTCTTAGCGCACCACACTTATCGCAACGGAATAAGTTACCATGTGATTTAATGTATTCCACGTCTTGTTCTGTGATATTTACACAAGAATAATGAACGAAATTTTTACAGTCACGACAGTTTATTTTAGATGTATGTTACTATCCCGATCTATCTTCTGAGAACACGCGGCATAATTCATTTTGAATGATTTTTTAAAGTTTCTTTAAGAAACGCACCCCACGACAATCCAGAGAACATATGTAATTATTACCTGTAATAAAATATATGTTTTGTTCAATGAAGTTACACTATACGTTTCTTCTGTCGGAACAGAGCACTCAGACAAAGAACTCCTTGTAATCTTTCAGTCTTTCCAAGAAAGGTGCGTAAGCGCTTCAGTGATAAAGTGCCTACAGTACCAGTACCCACCACGTCAACGCCGAGTACCTGCAGCCTGATGGGAGCGTAAGCCGGACATCCACAGAGGTAGTGCTCCACGGAGTTGTCCACGGAAAAACCTGCAGGCTTTCCTGGTGAGGGACTGCAGGAAGACCTGCCTGCAACCTGTGGAGTCATGCCATCAGCAGTTGTACTCATATCATTTATTTATGTCATTATTCGCAGATTAACTAAATTAATTACTAAAATTATAACTAACAAAGTGTTTTACCTAAGAATAGTTAGTAAGATTGGTATTTAAATTCAAAACATTGTGTTAATGTCATTTCAACAATTATTATTATGCGAGGTGAACAATGCTTTACATAAAAAACGCATTTAATAATTTTGAATAAAATAATTAACACAAATATTAAAATAGAATTAAACAATGTAGTACAACAAAACTTCAACTTGTTTGTGGTCGTGATTAAAAATCCATGCTTTTGCTTTTTTTAAAAATACAGACATATTTGTTATACGCCGAATATTTTCTGGAAAGCTATTAAAGAGCTTACATGAAATAATACAGTAAAAGTTTCTGTAAAGAGTTGTGCGGAGAGAAGGAATTCTAATCAATATCCGCTCACTGCTACGAAAATTATGCCATTACGAATACATACATAATCGCTTTTATAAAGAAAACTTTCGAAATTTTAAACTAGTGTAGATGTCTAACGGGAAGAATCCCCAACCTTTTAAATAAAGGCACAGATTTAGCTATGGAAGTTGTACCACATATTTGTCTGACAGAGCAATTTTGTAATATAATAAGTGGTTGTATATTAGCTCCTAAGGTTACCTAATCTATAGGTAAGCTCCCCCACCGCTCACCACCACAACCAACAACAAACTTCAGATTCTAATTTTGATGGAAAAATAGCAAGATCTAAGTTTTTTCTTAAGCTATAGTATACTCGTATGTTGCAACCTGTTCATATTTTGATCAATAATATTTAAATTCTTTGACTACTTCAATTCTAAAACAAAGTTTACTGCATTTTAAATTTTCATCGAAGGCAACCTTCGCATGAATCGTTTTCACTGCATTTACATAAACAGAGACAGTACATTGAGCAGTCAGACGAATTAAAATAGATACTCACCTTAGGAGGTTCCAAGATGATTAAATTATAAAACATTAGTTTAGTTTTCATACTCGTACTTACAACTAATTTGTAGTGAATAAATCAAGTTCTTATATAGTATGATAATATCGTTATTTATATTAGCAACTAGGTCCAGAAAGTTAGAACAGGGAATGCAATGCTCAAATAATCTGCAAAAGACGTGATTTTCCCTTTAAATGATTGGAAAAATATAGAGTTAATATATATAGGAAACAGTATGGGACCAAGATCATTTTTTCAAATTTAATGGTTTGCGTTCTATCCTTGAGATATGAAGCAAATCAGTCAAACATACTCGTATCTATGTTTTTATCACCTAATATTACAATATTGACTTCCTTTTCATGTTTCTTCCAGAAACAAATTAATATCATAAGTGTGTAATTTATAAGTACAAATAAAATTTAATATTTCAGTATACATATAATTTGCAAAAAAAATGGAAAACTCTAATGAAATAATGTCAAATTCCAGCAAGACACGCACAAAAACTCCAGCACCGCCTCCAGGATAATTTTCTTTTGGGTATGGATAAAAATTATAACCCAGAATATATCGTACTCGTATATCCAATCCTCCGTAACAAAAATTTGATCAGGTAAAAATGCAAGAGCTTTTAGAATATAAACCAACAAGTCAAAATTTTCGCAAACTTCTTATATATATTCTAATAAACAGCAAAAAACAAGAATTATTTATGTTACCAATTGAAGAAAGTAAAGAAAGAAAGCTTGTGTTGCTAACTATAAGCACCTATAAGCAAGGATTTTTGCTTAGAACATCGAAGATGTGCACAGCTGATGCGAAGCGAAAAATCCTATACAAAAATGACACAACGAAACCATAAACGAAAAATTTCGCTTTATTATTCCTTTTACAGTACACTCCTTACCAGCAAAATATGTGTGCATATAAATACAATATGTAGTTGCTACAGTACAATGATCGTACTAGATTAATATATAAGTAGAAGTCTCCACTCACTTTTCGCAAACAATTAATTGTCCAGAGCAATAAAAGGCATATTGACCATTCAATATTCTAAGTAAGTAATTCTTTCGATTTTTGATTTTATTATTTATTGCTTTTTCCCTCTTTTTTTTATAGTTGATTGAACTTTACACAAATCTCCACAAACAATTTTTCTCGTTGAATTTCGCAAACGTTTCGCTGGCTGGTTGGAGATGACGGAATAATTTCATTTCGCTTTAGATGCATACCTACTAGGCTTTAGTATTAAACAAAAAAAGTGTGTGTGATTACAGATCTTATAACAGCAATCCTTTCTTTATCAACTTTTCTCAGTAAAATTCGTGAGTTCTGATACCGTAAATATTTATAATTTCTTTCAGTTTTAATTTTTTTGGCTTTCATAAACTATGCGTCAGTGAAACTATTGAAACTTTCATTTAAAAATACTCTATTTTTCGTACCAACAGCAAACGAAGCAGAATTTAGTTTGTTTATGTTGCAGCTCTCTTAATTTTCATTACAGTCCGCCTCTGTACCAATTCAGTTTGCCAACGGTCGATTGCGCAGAGAGATTTAAGAGAACAAAAATGGTACGAAAGAGTAAATGTTTTTGCCTGAAGCTCACAATCCCTAACCTAACTTTACATGAACTAAAATGCAGTTGCATAAATTACTTTAATTCTATTATAGGATTATGGGCTCGATAAATTTCAACGCACTTCATATGTAATGCCACCCGTTATCTTGGGTGGGATTGGCAAGAAATTCAGAGCATAGGTATATTTGTTGAATTTGTATACACTAGTCCGATCGTAATTGATAAGGTTCTCAACGTTTTTTATGGTTTTATAATTTGTGGTTTAGATTTAGGTACCTGTGTCTGTGGCGTGTTTCGATTTATTTTATGGTGTTTGCTTCTACCTGTGTTACTTTAGTTCATAGGTCTTAGGATAGAATTTTAGGTCTTAGAAATGAAATTGTTTAAGTGTTGTATTTCCTTTTTTTGGTAATCACTTAAAAAAATTAGATCGTTATTGAAAAAGGCAAAAGACCTTAAAGATAAATTTTTTTGTCAGTACAATCAGTTTAAGTTAGGTGATTAATGATTTTCAGATACATGGATGGACAAAAAAGCAATATTTTAGTTAAAACCGATATAGTTATGTTTCAATTTGGAACCGTAATTTACAAAACAGTTACTCACGGTTACGTAACAACAAAAAAATCGAAGAAAAGTAAAGATTTGCGGTCACAGTATTTGAAAGATCGTCACAGGGTGTCAGATTTCTCGATTTTTTTTGAGTGGCAATAATTTAAAAAGTACGTGACTTATAGACTTTATTTTATAATTTTGTGATAACCGACATCACTTATCCTACCACACGTTTCCGGCTTGAGGTGATTATTGGGACACCCTGTATATGTAAATTTGTTTGGGTTAGGAATTCTTGTATACTTATCAGGAAAAAAGAAGGAGATTTCTTTTGCTGATTTTCATAAACTTGACAGTTTGAGTATTTAATTTAAGCTATGCCTAATAATAATTTAATTTTCAATTCTCCTTCCAGTAGTAATAGTAGTTTTTCAATTACTGATTATCTCAAATATTTCTGTGTTGACCATCAAGTCAATGATATATCTTCTCATTTCTCTATTATTTACCAAAATATACGTAGCATGAGAACTAATTTTAATGAATTTCTCGCTCACCTCACGTCTTTGGATCTTTTACCTGATCTCATTTTCCTTTCTGAAATTTGGATTTTTGAGGAAGAGAGGTCTGAATTTGATATCATTCCAAATTTTACATTTGACGCTGATTGTAACAATTCATATGCAGCTGGTGGAGTCGCGGTATATTATAGAAGTTCTTTAAGAGAGTGTGTAGTTAAAAAATGTAAATTACTCGTAGTAAGCGCTGATATTATAAGTGTTAGTTTCTAGTATTCACTATTGTTTCATCTGCATTTACAGACTACATAAATGAACAGTCAATTGCATTTTGGAAGAATCCACAGAATTTTTAGAACTTCAGAGGTCCAAAAACGTAGTATTATTGGGGGATTTTAATATTAATATCCTCTGTGATACGTCGATGGCTTTTTGCCTGACCTGTATTCGTTTGGTTTTAAGTTCGTGCTAAATTAACCTACGCGTTATAATTCCTGTTTAGACCATATTTATATAAGACTGCACAGGAACTGTCGAGTGGACTACAAAACAATGGTATATGACTTAAGAATTACTGATCATGGTTTGACTTGTATTCAACTAAATTCTCAAATCACCCGATTAAGTAAATCCGAAGTCAGAGAATCCGCCAAAATAGATTTTGTCGCTTTAAGAACTCATCTAAACTTTAAATTTGGGGTGACCTTTACGCATCTGTTAATCCATCTTTAGCATTTGATGCCTTTCTTAATAAATTACAGCACTATATATTGATCTGTCTCCTGAGGAAAAAATAAAGTAGACAACAAATTAAATTCTCTGAAACAGGTAGACATGTCACTCTTGAAAAAAATCCAAAAGAAAAAACAACTCTGTTTACTCCTTAAAAAGCACACAAATAATACTAGACTAAAGAAATATTACGTCAAAATTTGTCGAGAGGTAAAAACAGAATTACTAATCTGTAGAAATAATTACTACATCAAAAATTAGCTAAAAGTATTGGTAACCCTAAAAAAGAATGGTAGGTAGTTTCTGAGATTCTAAACAAAAATTTATCTAGCATAGACATTATTCTAAACATTAGCAACTCTACTATTTCTGAGCCTTTGAAGTTGCTAACGTGTTTAACAATTTGTTTTTCAAAGTGGGTTCTAGTATATCAATTGCTAGTTCGACTTCGACCATAGTACATATAGTAGAAACCAGTTTTCAGAATGAAAGTTTTTTCTTCCACTTGGAATACAAAAAATAATAACTTCCATCAAAAGATCAAACTCAACTTCGTTTGATAACATCTCAAGCATGGTGCTAAAAAACATATCCTTTAAAATCTCCGATGTTCTATGTTTCATTTTTGATAGTTGTGTATATAAAGCTATTTATCCCGACTTATTAAAAACAGCGATAGTGATACTACTTCACAATAAAGGTGATAACACCGTCTTGAACAATTATAGTCCTATCTCCCTCTTATCTGTCTTTTCCAAGGTTTTTGAAAGAGGTATTAAGTCTAGAATGCTTTCTTAGATATAACTCACTTTTTTAACGAGCATTAGTCCGGTTTCAGAAGCGGCAAATCTACTGAAACTGTATTATTAAAACTGATTGGGGAGATTTATACTAGACTGAATACCAAGGCATTCGGTATGGTGAATCATACCTTGCTTTTAAATAAACTCTTAAATGCGGGTTTCAGAGGTTTTATTCACAACTGGTTTACTTCCTATCTCTCGAATCGTAAGCAAATTGTAAGAGTCAAAAATGCGCCGAGTTCTAAAAATTTTTTAAATATCGGAGTTCCGCAAGGTTCAGTTTTAGGTCCGACATTGTTTCTAATATATCTTAATTCCTTATTTATCCAACCATTTAAGGGCAGAATCACAGCTTTTGCTGACAATACTGCGGTATCGTATTCTAGCAACATGAATACGATACCGCATACAACTATCTCAATTTATTTTTGGATGCTAATAACGACCTAGATATACTACGACGATGGTTCAAGGAGCATAAGCTGCTAATTGGTAGTAAGACAAAGTTTATGGGATTCAATATCAAGGGCATAAATTTTGATGTCTTGCCACTTTATTATCACTCACCAAATTGCCTACGTTTTCGTCTAAATCATCCAACTGCCACTGCTTTAAATATCTGGCCATCATTTTAGACAATAAGCTTAATTGGAAAGATCACACTCTTTATCTAAAGCATTATCTTTATTGGACACTATGTAGTTTCGAGTTGCTCAAATGTTTAGCAATTCTTCCGTTAAGACATCTGTACTGCTATAAAGTTTTAAGAATATTTTTCGAAAATTCCGGTTTTTACGATGTTACTCGTAGATTAATGTTTATATATAAATTATTATTGTTTTTCTTTTGATCTTTTTATTCTTCGAACTAGATTTTCGCATTGTATTATCCCCACCATATTTTTTTATTATTACTTCTTAATCTAAATTTTTGAATTTATAGGTACTTTCGCCACTTGCCAGAGGCAACAGATTGTACACAGCTATTTCTTAGTTAAAATAAGTAATTGAAGTATTATAATTTTAAATTTATGGTATATTTATAATTTATCAAGAAATAAAGAAATACAAAAAAAAATTATTAACGCCATACTTTTTATTCAATTACTACCAAAAGTCCATTACTTTTTTTAGTTACATGTACCTAATTACTAATTAGTAATAGTTCAATTATTAATTACATGTAATTATAATCAATCTAGACCCAACGCATATATATAATGGATTTGCTATTTGGAATCCAGTTTTACGAAAACAATAGCATTGCTCGAACAAAAGCTTATACAAATAGAGGAAATTGTCATGGATTCATTGCGAAAAGGAAAACCAATAGGAAGTCAAGCTCGTAAGATCGTTGTTAACATGTATAACAAAAAATTGGAAGAAGCTATGAGTTTATGTTTGGATAATCCCATAACATACGCAAACTCGCAGACTGAGGAGTTCACCGGAATTTCGGCCCGACCAATACGAACGATTATCAAGGAATACGAGGAGAAAGGTGTTAGTAAATCACCAAATAAAAAAGTACCACACACAAAATGGAAAACTGTATTAGACGACTTTGACATCACAGCTATTTGGCGAATTGTATACAACTTTCACCTTGAGGAAAAAATGATGATTACCTTAAAAATGCTGAGACAACGGGTCCAGGAAGATTTGGAGCTTAACTTAAGCATTGTGTTGCTAAACAGGATTCTTAGAAGAAATGGATTTTCTTATATAAACACGGAGAACAACTGGAAACCTCTGTGCGAAAAAAATGAAGTTAAACTTTTCCGAGTGAAATATCTGTGAAAGGTGCTGGAATACAGATCAAAAGGATATGAGATCATTTATTTGGGCGAGAGCTATATTCATAGCTCACACACTAGACCAAGGGCATGAACTGATGATACCAGACGTGGAATAAGGCGCCAATTTCAAAGCGTCAGATGTTGATATTGTCTCATGCAGGTGGCGAGAAAGGCTTCGTAAATAATGCTTTGTTTTTATTTAAATCTGGAATTAAAATAGGAATTTTGAAATTTCTCCAAATGGATAACAGATCAAGTTTAATATGTTTAATTAATTTATTCAAGCATGAAAGTTTCTTAACAATTTGTATAATTTTCTACGAAGCTTTAATGGCTTTTCTGCAGAAGGTTGCTTTTCAAAAGTTTAAACTAAAATGATTCATTTACTTTAAATTTAATTTTGTGAATTTAAATGAAAATTTTTAATAATTTTTTTTCTATTTCTAAAATTTACAATATTTTTAAGATCAGCAGGTAATTCATTTAATACTGTGGGAACGCTATATTTGAGCTGCCTTTTACCATAGTTATTGTAGTTACATGATACATGTAACATACCTGTAGAACGTCTTCTGGTGTTGATTTCATGTTCGATTGGCCTTTGAAAGCGAATGTCACTATAGTATTCCAGTACCAAAGTCATCTTGAAGATATTTTGCAAGTACCTTAAATCTTCTTTCATCAGGAAAATTTCCGCAGTTTATTAGCCTCAACGCAGAATTTTGGAGTTTTTGCAGCTTCTCGATGTGTTTTGGAGGCATTAGACCAGGCCGGTATTCCATACCTTAATTTGGATTCAATCAAGGCGTAGTATACCAGCTCCAAATTTGTGGTGTTACATGATTTCTTAGATGCGCCAATGCAAATGAAGCCTTCCTTAAATCAGACCGGTTCTTGTTAATTTGCTTGTTTCTGATGAATTGGCTATCAATGACGACTCCAAGGTATCAAGCTTGTTTGCTTGATTTAGGGCAGGCATCATTTTGAAAAACATAGAAGAACCTTCAGTTATTGTAATGTACAACGCATCATATCACAAAGACAAGCAAATCAGTTCTGGTTCCGGAAAATTTGAGATGTTACAACGGCCTGCCCACTACAATATACCACATAGTTCACAGATGCTGAAACTCGAACTTTATGAGATTATAAAGGAACATAGAACTATACACCATCCAAAGCATAAGATTGAAGCTATAATTCACGGCGCGGGACACGAAGTACTACGATTGCCCCCCATCATCCAGATTTCAACCCTATTAGAAATATTTGGGAGTGGGAAACCGAAACACAACATTTAAATTATCGAATGTTCAGAAACTAGCTGAAGAAGAATTTTCAAAAATTACAGTTGAAGATTGGCACAAAGTTTGTGCCAAAGTTATAAGGACAGAAGAGGAATACTTTTCTCATGAGCTGATGTGGGACACAATATCCATCAAATCAGGAGATGATTCTTCAACTGATTATGAAACTGACAGTTCTTCAAATTGAATTCAATATGTAACAACAGATACAGTTTAATAAATAAATATTAATTTTTACCTACAATTAGTATGTGTATGCATGTTTTTATTTCATTACTTCAAACCAAAACTAGCCATACTTTCGGTATGCTGCTTATCCGCATTTGCTTTTACTGCTCACTCTAAATATGTTTGATATTTGCATTCCATCATCAGTTTTATCTCACTATAACTCATAGCAAAATTAAACAAGTAAGAAAGTGTAACGGTTCGTCTGTATCGGACCGTTTAAAACCCTACCCTCTTTCTTTTGTAACAAGAAGTCATGCCTTCAGTTACTAAGTAGGGTATAAAAACCATTTTCGTTCACAAAAAAATAATTTTTAAAAAAAAAATAAAATTTACGTGCCTTGCGCAAATCAAATCAGATAAAAAAAACGTTTGCTGTGACACTGTAGTTCTTTAACTTTGCCAGCAATAATGATCTACGAAAGCATAATGAGCAAAGAATCAAAAACCGTATAGCTACATAGAAACACAATCAAACAATGAATTCATGCGAGCCCTTTTGCTTCATTTATCCAATCGTCATCATACGCAAATCCCGTACAGTACCAACAGATATACAGAACTTTTTTTTTATATTTTATCAGAATATAATTTTCTCGAAGTAAATTTGACTTATAAGGATCTACATTTACTCTCCCACCAGGGGTGTAATAATTTTTTTGAAAAACTGGATATACACAATGATTATACCTGAGGTAGAAAATGGCAGTCCCATCAGTGCGCTCTCAACTTCAGTTTAATAGAAGGAAAATAAACAAACCACCGTCAGTCAGATCGCAACTGCGATCTTGAAAGCAATGTTGGAATGTAGATCCTTTTTGTTTATTTGCCAATTTAAGAGATGATAAAAATAAATTTGAAGGGACCTGCGCAGTAGAATGGCAAACTCAGTTGGTCGGACTATACTTTTTGCTTGACAGTTTTTGCCGGACGACGTTGGTGTATTTTTTGTTTTTGTTTTCCTCATCATCATTTCTCTTACCGAAGCTTTTGACGTAGCATTGCTAGACCTCATAGGTGGAGACTACTTTCAGAACATGATCAAAAAGGGTTTTTATACAGTGAGCTGTACTGTCGTTGTTAATACGAGTACTAGGTATTTCTATTATATTCTACTTCTTCAAGTTCTTTTTTTTTGCTTTTTCCAATTAAGTTTTATTTCAAGAGATGTGACTTTCACATTCAGCGTTTTGTTTTCTTATTTCAGTTGCTGAATGGGTTTTAGAGAATGTTTTTGCTTCTAGCAGTGATGAAGCAAATGAAGCACTTTGTAATTGTAATGGAGCACAATGAACAAGAGTGCATTTACTGCACTGAAACTGTACCCCTTGCGAGGCCAGGTATTCAATGTCGCCTAAATTTAAGTTAACACACGAATAATGGAAATAAGAATTGCAACCCACGCATGATATTTTTGGAGCACTATTTCGGTAAATTTTTTTACAGCTAAATACCCACAACATATTGAAACATAGGAATCAAAATTTGAACGAATTAGACTATAAAACAGAGAACGCATCCCACGCCCGTCCATCTCCGATCAAGTTCGTACCCTGATCGTGATATGAACCCACCTATATTAAAGCTTTAACCGAGAACGCAAGCAGACCTAACGTAGGTTCAAGTCCTGAAAAACACTCCTTATTGTCATCCGCTTGGAAGACGGAAGAAAGTTTTCCTAATAACGAGTGAAATCTAACGTTGTCGTTTTGACACCAGCGCCCCATCCTGCATCGGTTTTGGAGCTATCCGTGAAGACCAGACTGCATTCTTTCCTGGCTCAGATTCTGGTTAAAACCAAGCTTGGGCACAGGGAAAATCGATTTCGCGTTTTTTCTGCAACAGGAGTTCTGAATATCACTAAATCAGATGGCATGTTGATGGCATAAGACCAGAGTCAAAAGTCAGCCGGCGAGTAAGGTCATCAAAGCGTGCAGTCCATGATATGGATATCAATGGGAGGGACACTATACATTTAGTATTGTGTAGAAAATAATTTTTTTTTACATCACCATTCCAATGGTGCAAACATATTGTGATATCCCTTAAATGTGAACAACGTCATCTACATTTCAATAGCAGAAGATTTCCTTACTTGAATAACAAAAGACTCAACCATTAGTGAATAGAGAATCGACTCGAATTTTCTAGCAAAATGGAAATTTGTATGGACGCTGGACGGCTCATATTGTTCTCGAAATTACATATGTCATTGGAGTATAAATATCAGCATGACCAAGGTATGCAAGTCAGTTCATCAGTTGAATTTGAAGTGTGAATTAAGCGAAGTGATTAAGTATTGGGTTGTACCACATAAAATGTCCGATTTTCGCTCAGTCGAAAATAAGAAGTTCTCGAGTGAACATCTGTACCAGAACGTTAGATAGATAGATACATAGATATTTTTATTTCGTACATATAAATTTACAAAGGTAGTTTGTAACCGCACATTTTACAATACAATAATTTTATAATGGTAATTATATCTTCCTATTGAAATATGTTTTTTTATATTTTAATATGACATTAGGATATGAAATCGACTTTGAAGGAAAATACGAAAAAACCCTCGATTCAAAACAGAAAAAAAAAAAAAAAAATAAATAAATAAAGAAATAAATAAATAAATAAATAAATAAATAAATAAATAAGTAAATAAATAAATAATAAGTGAATAAATAAATTAACAATTAACATATTAATAAGTTACAACAAGTTATGATAAATAACAAATAGGATTCTTATAAGATAAGAACATGTAAAAACAGAATAACAATAGATAGATACTTATTTACATTTGTTATGCAATTGGTTAACGAGAGGATTGTCAGCATAACTACATCTTGTTAGGAATATGTATTTTAGTTTTTGAATCGCATGTTGAATGTTACATTTTCTTTTTTTATAAAATAAAGTGGTACGTGTGCTTGACGTGTGAGAATTTTAGGGTTACAACTACCGTTATTTTTTTCTAGGAATTACTTACCATGCTGTCGGCAGTTCAAATTCGAACCCTCTGCCTTTGTCCCCAATGACAATAAGTCGATACCTTTCTCTCATAGGAAACGTCAAGAAAATCGATAAGTGGGTACCCCATAAACAGAATGAATCCCAAAAATTACGGCGCCTGGAAATCTGCGCATCGCTTACATTAAGAAACCAACCTGAACGGTTTTTGCATCGGATAGTCACCTGTGATGAAAAGGGGATATTGTATGATAATCGTAAAAGATCTGGGCAGTTGTTGAATGCAGATGAAAAACCAAAACAAACCCCCAAGCCCGATCTTCACCTAAAAAAGGTTATGGTGACAATTTGGTGGACATCGAAAGGACCAACCCACTTTTCATTTTTTCAACCAGGAGAAACGATAACGCTATGAAATATTGTAAGGAAATCGACATATTGCATGCCAAATTGGCTGAAAAGCAACCTGCGTTGGTCAATTGGCACGGCCCGATCCTTTTGCGTGACAATGTTAGATCCCATATCTCACAAGTAACGGTGCAAAAACCGTTGCAGTTGGGATTTGAAATTCTTCCGCATCCACTGTACTCTCCTGATATTTCTCCAATGGATTACCATCTTTTTCGCAGTCTGAATTCATATTGCCGCAGAAGGTCTTCCGGAACCGAGCAGAGGTCATAAAAGCCTTTGAAGATTTCATTGCAAATAGTTTAAGTAAAAGATAAGAAAAGTATAAGTGGTTGACAAAAGCGATTGGGCTGTGAATTGTAACTGTATTGAATAAAGCGATTGCATTAAAAAGGATAAGTTCTATCATTTCTACCCACACAGACATTTTACAATATTTATGATTTCCAGACTGAGGGAAGGTGGCATACAACACCTTAATGGGGTGACTTAATTATTACAATATAATAGTTTTATTCCAAGCAACAACTCCTTAATACTAAAGGGAATCTACTACTCAATTGGTGGGGTCAGCATAATGACTCGGTGTGGAAGCGATGGATAATCCATAGATTATCAGACACGGCTTCTATCTAGATCCACTGCTGTTAAAAAGCAGGCATAACACCGACAAGCACAAACCAACATATTATAAATTGTCTATGCGCATTCGTCTATAGCATTGCGATATCAGTACCGAAATGATCATTCGCAGCAAAATTGTGAATTTTGGGGAATTATATTGTAGTATGCTCTACGCACCGTCAAACGAGGAGATTGAAAGTACCCTAACCAAATGGACGAATAAACGATACTTCGGTATCAACACACCGACAATGAATACACATTCTGCAACGCAGTTGTTAACGCACTTGACTATCACAAAAGTAGATTCCTATCGCGATTAAGAAACTTATACAGACATAACTCGGAGTTCATGACGTTAAGTTTGAATTGAAGCACTGAATTCAGGCTGTAAGAACCAGCCATCCGAATATGTTCACGCAAATGAATAAAGTATTTCAGAGGAAAGATTAAAACGACCCTACGTGACTAAAAATTGCTCGAAGGACGAATAACCGACAATGATGATATAATACTTTTAACGGTATGCATAGATCTAGGCGAAGCTGTTGATGAAGACAATTTCTTTTAGATCGAAAATCCGCGGGAGAAGGTGGAGTCCACAGGAGCGATTTTCCAGGAAGTATACAAGGCAAGCGATGTCATTGGCCCGAACCACGACTTGCAAAATCAAGTCCTTTGCACAATTACTTCCTTCGAAAATTCAGGTTTCACTTTATTGTAACAAAATATGTCATCGCCGACAAGAAGTTACACCCATTCTACATGCGACCTCCAAATCAGTGGCAACCGATGAAATACCGAATATAGTAATTCGACATGGCTCACTAGAAGTAGAATTGTCAATAGGTATAGAGACACCTACAATTATATTGTCCAGCGAATGTTCGATCTTTCGAATATTAGCAAGGTAGATTTCTGATTTTGTGGGTTGAGGACAAAAATAGGGTTCCGGATAATCAATTCGGTTTGGAGGCAGGGCATGATAAGGGTATACCATATGCCGCATCTAAACTGGTATCTGATATCCAGTCAAACAAAGGGAAGGAACAATGCATGGGTGCCTACTTGTTGGACTTAGAGAAGGCTTTTGACACCGTATGGTCAGATGGACGCCCGCAAATTCTTTTTAAACTGCTCTCAAATAGACAGCTCATATTGAGAAATTCCGATTGGCTTGTGCTGGAATATTTGACATTAAAAATAAACTGCAATAAGTTGCATTTACTTCACCGATCCTATTCAAAATGAATGCAAATGTTTTTACATTACTAGATCAGGTTCAAAGATCGGGGTCTAAACGAAGCCATTCTTTTAGGATGCCTTGTTACGAAATGTTCAGGTTTCCTCGTTCAAAATTAAATGTAGCAAACACTTTCATTTGATAAATTGTTGTTGTGCTTAAATTGTAATTATTTGCGAAAAAAAGAATTTATTATGAAATGTGAAGCAAAACAAACGAAGTTTAAGGGGAGAGCTGGGGGACAATTAGCAGGCATATCTAGTGTGCATGCTCAATTTTTTCACGACAACAACCCCAGAAGAGGCTTTCCAGCGTTCCTTCCAGTAGGTGGGTGAAGTGTGTAGCAGTTCAAGGGGAGTCTTTGAAGGGGATTAGTGTTATACAATTGTGCTCGTATATCAATAAATATTGATTTTATGAATAAAAGTCGGATGCGCATATTACAATATCGTACTTGTTGGGCAAAGAAATGTTTATTTTATTCTGGTGTTGTAAATATTGCTCTTACGTACAAGTATTTAAGGCGAAGTAAAGCTAAACTATCGAAACCAAAGACTTACTTCACGACGCGCTTTATTTGATTGCGGAAAACCTAGCACATATGTATATATGTATGTATATGTAGAATAAAATTTTGCATATCAAGTAGTTTGATAGATTGTGTAACATTTTGTATTTGATAGTTATCAAAATGTAGATTTTTAAACTATGACCAGAAGAACGCGACTAAAATCAGGAAGCTTGCGATTAAGAAGACAAATTTAAGATATTATTTCGAAATGCGGGTCTATGACTGATTATGGTTCTGAACCCAGAAATATTTGTTTTATTCTGTTAAATCTTCCAGGAAATCCTGAATACTATGAATATCTAGTGGGGATAAGTTACACTGCCCATCGGGCGATACCAGGAACACATTGAAAAGTGAAAATAAGTATGGAAACGAATGGTGCAGGCGAACCCGATTCCATTGCTCAGGATGAGCAACTCCCAGCTTCTTGGGAAAATTAAGTTGCCCAGTTGAAGAAAGAGCTCTTGCTTAAAATTGGAAGGCACTGTGAACCGTTCTCAAGGAAAATAAGAGCATATTGATATGGGGAATGCTCAAACGAATAAATTGTTGAGATGCTATTTAACTGGAGTCTTTTCTCTTTAATGTACTAACCGGGAATAAGAACGAAAGTAGAATAACAAGGAAGATATAAAACTCTCAAGTTAGACGTGTAACAATGTTTATGTAATTTTCGTAATTAAATATGAAAAAAATCTTCGCATACCAACTCTCAATACAACGAAATATGACACACAACAAAGTTCAGCAGATACGAAAAAACTTAATCCAATATCTATGATTTTAGTAATCGACTAATAAAAATCGCAAAAGTGATTGAACATAACTACACAGTAAATATATAAAATAACACTAGAATCGCTGGCTAAGCTTTGCGGATGCTCCAAGTCATATCTTGCAGAATTAAATAGCTCAGTAACAACCCTGTCCGGTCAGAAGGACTTTTGATTAACTGATCTTTAATTCATTCTGATCCGGTAGACGTGTATCTTAGATTCCACCGCCTAAGTTGAATGGTTTGCTCGTTGACCGCACAAGAAATTCTCGTTTCTATGCAACGCCCTTTCAGAGGCAATTTGTCTTGCTACATGTGGGTGCCTGAACCCTTCATCAAATCAATTGATATTGCTATGTACAAAAGAAGTCGTTTGAAATACTGCACAGTTACTATCAGGAAGCGAAGTTTTGCCAGAAGTTTAAGGATGTAACCAGAGCATAAAATGAATCACTAAAGTGAAATAATAAAAGTACTCGTGTTAGGTGATGAAAATTGTAACGGTATGTGCTAGGATCTACAAGACTAATCCGACATCATCAGCGGCGCATTTGGAATGCAGATAACTTCAAGATTTGTATATAATGCAAGCATAATGCATCCATTCTTCTATGGGTAAATATAAATATGGGTACATATGTATATGTAAATATATGTAAATTTTGTATAAAAATACAAGGGTATTCACTTAAATTATAGTAAACCACTTAAACCATATAATTTTAACATCACGTAAATAAGGTGACAAATTTTATATGAACAATTATTTATGAGTTCCCCGTAAATTTCTGTGATGATTTTAGGTAGGTGATCAGCCTCGGACAATTATACGAGTACTACTTTCAAAAAAAGTTGTTTTTTTTGAGGACCTGTAAAGCTATGAATTTTATATGTTCTTATTTGAAATACCGTGTTTTTTCCGGTAGATGTTCACTTAATGCACCTCCAAAATTTACACAATTACGAGGCGCGTAAATTTATTAGTTTAAGCAAATACACATAAAATTTATGCATGTAGCTTCCTTACTTCTCTAAGCTTATAAAAACTAGTCTTTAGATTTGGTTACCTTTTTTTGAATTCTTTTTTGCGTCAGGCGACATTCCTCTTTGTGCTCATTAGATTCTCCACACTCTTTCGAACAAAGTGGCCATCCGCATCTTTCACAAGGAACGCAGCTTTGTTCTTCAATTGAGTTTAAGCAGCCTAAGCATACAGGTCCTGTCACTTGAGACGGTCCACGAGTTAAATAAGATTCCTTTAATATAATTTCGAAAGGCTTTATCTCTCTAGTTGTTACAAGATGACGTCCTATTTGGTCATTGTGTTCTACCTAAAATTTTAAAAGTATATCTTAAGTTTCTCATTTAATAAATATTTGGTTTTATGTAAATGCGTGCATGTTATTCATTATTCCAAAAAGTACAATCATTATGTTTCAGGCCGTTTATTTTCTTGTCATTTGTCATTTAGTGGAAAGTGGTCGATATCAATTTATTATTCTAACGTCCATATGTTTTAAAGCTATTAAAATCTTTTATATAAATAATTGTTCAATAATTGTCAAATTAATACGCGCAAAGAATTGCATAATTTTTTGGCGTTAATCATGCGCCAAACAGGTAAACCACTCAGGGTGTGAAAGCAGTTTTCAAAATTTGCGCAAACAATTGGAAATTACTTTTGAATTTTGACTATTTCGAGTTTTCTGCTTTGTAAATAAGCAGTATACCTTCTATTGAGCTACTGAAAATTGTTAATTCATACACTCTCGTAGAATTGCTATATGGTGCACCGTTCAGGCAATACTCTTATTCTTATTTTAATAACCTAACTCCGTTGTTATCCTATCGTTTTTTTTATTTTATTCAATAATACGAGTATATAGTCCCCTTTTAGTTTGATACACTTATTCCAACGATTTTCCAACTTCTTGATCCCGTCCGAAAAGTAATTTTCCGGAAGGTCTGCAAAATACTGTTCCGTGGCGTCGATGATTTCCTCGTTTGAACTGAATTTTTTATTGATGAGCCATCTTTCGAGGTTTGGGAAGAGATAATAGTCCGAGGGATTTAAATCCAGTTACCAATCGAAGCCAAAAGTCCGCCCGATTCCGCATCAGCAAGTCCAAACACTCTTTCGAAGTGCTCTCGCCTTCGTGTTTTTGGTCATTCGCTGCACCCAGCGGCAGGATAACTTTTTCATATGCAGAATATTGCCTAAAATATGCGGTGTGTGCTCAGTACTAATCTTTGTGGTATCTGCTAGCTCGCGCACCTTCACTTTCCGGTCAGCCAACACCATTTCATGTATTTTTTTGACGTTGTCCTCTGTAAACGCATCGGAGGGCCTGCCGCTGCGGACTTGATCGGTAGTGGAGTTGTGGCCACCACGAAACCAATATTTGACGGTGTAATCTGACGGAGCATTAGCCCCATAACATTTATCCAACTTTTCTTTTGTTTCCTTCGCCGTTTTGCATCTCAAAAAATAATGTTTTATGAGAGAACGAAAATCGTTTTTGTCCATACTCAATATGATGCCAAACACGTCAACAACAATCAGCTGTCAAAACAAAACTAAAGACAGTATCGCACTGAAATTTGGCATGTCTGCCTAAATATGAACGGACTTCAAGGCACCATAACTTTTTTGCAGTATCAGCGCAGTATCTGGCGGTCAAGGCGTTTACTTTTCACCCAACCTAGTAAATTATTGGAAATCACTTTTCATTTTTGTAAAATACGAGTACAAACTGAAAAATTACAGGAAAATTATAAGTATGTAAAGTGTGTTTTTTAAAGGCTGAAGATATTTTTGTTTAAATAAGACGCTAATAAATTGACTTGATGATGACTTATTAAATTTTTACGAAAGATTATTTTATGTCATTTAATATTTGAAATAGTTTTGAGCATGAGTGCATGATTGGCTCGTACAAAGCACATTCTAGGGGTCCAATTTTCGATCACTTTTTCGAGCAATTGGGGGCGTATATCGCGTCTTATTCGAACAATATTCCGCTCCATGGGTGGCATCCAACATTTAATGGAGAGACTAAATTATTAGTATAAATTGGACTTCATGTTGTATTTAGGCAACCATTCATCTTACGAGATTTTAGTTGCCTGAAAAAAAGTCTTTCGGTCACGACTGGGTAAAGATTTGACATTTTACTCATGTAGTTTATTAGTTAGTAGGTATGCTAATGCATTTTGCACCGATATATGTTTTGTGTAATTCAAAAATTACTCGAACTACTTTTACCAGCTATGAGAACGATGACTTCGTGATCAAATCAGTAAGTTCCGAACCACACCTCATTAACTCCAATGAGTTAAACGATTTAGTTAGAGATCTGAATGTGTCCAAAAGTAAATCAGCAATTCTATCTTCTCGGCTGAAACAGTTTTTTTTTCAATACCCTTTTACTGTTGCCTCGGCGCGGGCGGGAAGATAGAAGGAGGAGAAAGGAAAGCATTGTTGTGATGTAGTGGTTTGAAACTCGGGTGTGTTTGGTTTCGATATTGGCCCTCCGGGGGTGGGAGTCCGAATAGGACGGAGAGATTTTCTTCACTCGGAATGATTCCGGTTGTGAATTTTAACGGTTGATTTGTGATTGAAAACCCTACAACAGCCAAATCTACATGTCAGTGTTACGCCTTCACACGCAGATTTTTCTGACTGAGTTCCAATTACACAAATGAAAACTTTTGTCGTGGCTAAGTTTCGAACCTTGACCCTCCGAGTGAGAAGCGATTGCTAGTCAGTTCAGTTTTTTTTTCAGTTTAAATGCATTTTTATTTATTTTACTTAATTTACTCTTACATGCTAGACAGAAAAATGCTTAAAAATTAGCTTAAATAACTTACAAATAGTCTGATTCTAACATACTGGCCCCATGCGGGCACTCTAAGTTAAACCTAACACTTAAACTAAGTCTTTCGACGTACATTACATTATATTTAATTTTATATTTACGTTAAAACTAAAACTAAGAAAATAAATTTTTATCAAAAACTTAGTATCTGGACTTTTTTTTTAATTAAACTTACAGGCTACCTAAAGAATAAATCTTAATCTACTTAACCTACTTACATATAATACATTCATACACATATATACAATATACAAAGCATATACACTTCATATATACATATATGCCTATAGATGTACATATACGTATATATTTATATTTTTTATTTTTTTTCTGAAAATCTAACTTAATACTGCCTAAAATTATATAAGCCGGCCATGGCTAAAAAAACAAAAATTAGGCTGGCCCACTCTGCTTCACATGAAGCTACCTATCACTGGAGGAGTTCGACGACGAAGCATCCTCGCCTTCATCAAGCCACCAAAATTGCTGGTGCTGCTGAGCAACATCCCTCCTGTCACGACTCCCTACCGCCCTACTGAACCGGAGACGCTCCGCACTGCCATGTGCGACGTCTCTGTCGTAATTGAGTCGCGTGTCCGCAGCTGTTCGAGCGACGTGGAAGATTAACGGCACCGCCAATCTGTCCTGGATCAGACCTTTACTATCTAGATAGAGGAACGCTTCTGGAGGAATAAAGCCGTCAAGGCGAGCTCTCTCGTGATACATATAATTGGGGTAGTAAGCCCCTGAGATCAGGTTGTTCGATGAGGTCATTGCTCTCGCAATGTGCCTTCGAGTCAACTTAATGATGAAATTGTCCACTCTTATCAGGTTCGCCGTATTGTACAAGACCTCATTAGGATAGAATTTTATGTACTCAGACTCTGGTGTTCTGTATAAGCGAAAACAAGTCCTAATCTTTTCCAATAAACTTGCTCTCACGTTGAACCACACGGGACACCCAAATACGAGCAAAAGCGATTGCTAGTACCACTACACCACGGCCATCCCATTGATTTAGAACTCAAACAAAGACGGACTTTGCTGTTGTAATGATGTGAAGGGCCTGTTTAAAGAAATCGGAATTCCATGCGTTCAGTCTGACTAGTTCCACAGAATGATTAAAAGCTCTTCTTCTTCACAATGGAAATAAATTTTCATCTATACCTTTGGCTCATTCCGTCATGCTCAAAGAAAAATACGAAAGTGTGAAAATGGTGCTTGAGAGCATAAATTAGGATACAGTTCCATATAGTGGATTCTACTATGGTTAGCTTTCTGGTGGGAATGCAAGGCGGGTATATGAAACATCCTTGCTACCCTTGCTTATGGGGCAGTAGAGCAGGCAATTCGTATTACCAGCAGCACTCAGAGCCTCAGCGAACCGAGTTCGCGATAGTAAAACATAATGATAAATCTGACCTAATTGTCGAACTTAAATACATGTTGATGCCTCCATTGCATATAAAATTAGGCCCTATGAAGCAATTCGTAAAAGTTCTTCATCGAGATTCAGAAACATTTTTATATCTAAAAAAATTGTTTTCTAAGTCACCCGAATACAAAGTAAAAGCTAGTATTTTCGTCGGACCACCACTTTGCGCAGAAGCTGAGAATTCAGCCAGTGCAGCCGAAGAACCTTCTTAGGAAAAGGAAAATTCAGGACAAAAAGCTGATAGGTTTAGCCAGGGTGCAGAACAGAGTCTACACCAATCAACCCGCCCTATACGGTCTCTTACGCAAAGGTTTATAGTCGATTATAGAGATCCTAAGGACCTCTATGGACAGGGAAGCTATAGAACAAAACAGAACCAAGGCATACTGCCAAATCCAAATTAAGAGAATGGGGAAAATTTGGGATGAGTTAACCTCTATTTACAGAAAGTTAGAAGATGAATTAACCCAAGAAGACGTTGAAGAATATTTCAGGCTGAAGGAACAGATGGCTATATCATTTGTGGAACTTCACGAACAATTAAATTCGTCTACACAAAACCTGCAACCCCTTCAGGCAACTCTGAGATTACCAAAGGTTGAACTACCAAAATTCGATGGTGACTATACATATATCTACTATAAAGTGGCAGCCAGAACATCTCAGATGGCGAAAAGATGTTTCTGAAAACAACCCTAACAGGAGAAGCCAACGAGTTGGTTCGTTTGTTTTCCGTATCAGGTACGAACTATGCACCAGCCTGGAAAATAGTTACTGAACGCTATGATAGCATGCGTCTGTTGGTGTCATCATGGCACTAGCCCGAACATACAAGCCGAAAGCGCTAAATCGATTCGCTATTTGCATGATACTATACAAGAATGCTTCATGGGATTGCACTGATTGAAGGTAAATACGACCTCTTGGGATCCAATATTACTTTTCTTTTTCACTTTCACATTCACTTTTTCCCAAAAAGTTGGATAAGAACACCTGCACTCTCTAAAACCAATCACTGAAAAATTCAAGAAAGTTGCTTTAATAAATGTCTTGGATTCTTAGAAAATCGATTCCAAGCGCTGGAGGCATTGGACAGTAAGGACAAGCCCGATGATCATCGAATGAAACCTCTCTTCCCGTAGCAGGGTCACAGCTAGGTTACGGTGTATGCAAGAAAGTCCATCCACTTTACAAGTGTCCACAATTTTTTAATTTAATGCCAACACAGAGCCGGGACCTGTTAAAGAAATAAGCTGTGTATGAATTGCTTGAGGTCCGGATATTTTTCCAGCAATTGTAATTCACGCAAATGTCTTATGTGCCAGAAGGATCAATACACAACATTAGATTTTGAAACGAAGAGCAGTCATGCACCACACAGCTCGACCAAGAACAAGGTCGAAACACCGACACCTAAGCAACCAGCAAGTTGGACTACTGATTTGAGCCAAGCAATAAGCGCCTTGCTGAATAATCCACATCAAGCCTTCATTATTTTAGGAACTGCTAAGGTTCAGATTATTGGACTACATTAACCGAAATCGGAGTGCCGAGCCCTACTAGGCTCTGGCCCCCAGGTTAACATCATCAGTCAAGGTTTAGTATAGAAACTTAACCTCAACTGAGAAACTGATTCCCTTGTCGTCGAAGGAATAGGACAAGGAAGGCAACGGCCATCCCAACGGGTAAGCGTTAAATGTCAATCAAAGGTCACTAACTACTGCTCAACAGTCGAAGCATTTGTGCTAAAGGATATTATTTCCCCTCAACCGGCTAAACTCTTGGACATAGCTTTTAGAAGATACCATCAAACATCAAACTAGCTGTTCCAGACTTCTACTAGGTGCAGAGTTCTATCATGAACTGCTTGCAGTCGGACAAATTAGGTTGACGAACGAACTACCATTACTCTAAAATACAGGGTTGGGGTGGGTAATATGTGGCAAGGTCCAAAGAATTTCGACCTCTAGCCTAACATGCGGAGTCTGTACAGGAATCATTAGGGGACGTTATCGAAAGGTTCTGCCGGGTGGAGGAACTTACGGAGAGTCCGAGCGATCTAACGCCTGCAGATAAAAGATGAGTAAGGTTTTGCTATAAAACAATTCGCCATGACCAAAACAACGGAAAATTTATAGTTCGCTTACCGTTTGCATTACCTCCCACAAAACTGCGAAGATTTTTGGCGTTAGAAAAAAGATTGGGCAGAGATGAGCAACTCAAACTCCTGTATCTTAAATTCACGGAAGAATATCTCTAATGGTGACACATGGTAGAAAATCTGAATTAACCCTACTACTTTTTGCCACATTACGGAGTTTTAAAGCCCGACAGCTATATGACCAAATTAAGAATGATATTTCATGCATCCACAAAAGCAACTGCTAACATCGCTTTAAATGACATATTGCTACCAGAACCTACAATCCAAGTTGTTATCTTTTCACTCTTAGTACGAAAATAGTGATGACAGATGAAGATCGGAAGTATCAGGTAATATTTTTGTGAAAATGAACCGGAACATAAACTAAAATGCTACCAGCTTACTACCGTGACTTATGGCACGAATTCAGCTCCATATTGACAACAAGGTGTCTAAAGGAGTTGTCGAAGGGACACTTACACAAATATCCGTTAGGCGCACAGATACTGGCCAATGACTTCTACATGGATGAGTTCCAATTGTCTGTTCCAATTGTCTGTCGAAAGCCATAGAAATGGACTGACCCAGAAACAGTGCTATTTTGGATAAATGCAGACGCTAGTAACAGGTTCATAGCGAACCGGTGTAACTTCGAACCATCATATAATTTCACTACAATGGATATCCATAATGTAATGCAAGTAATTTTGAGAGAGATACTGTTGGAGTTATTTAAGCCAGAAATATCGTAGACCAATTACGAAGTGGCAGGTGTGTACAAAATTAGAGTATACTCAGCACCTTGTCTCCGCTTTTGGATGGCAAAGGAATCCTGCGGGTGGGAGGTCGATTGGAGGCTTCAATTCTGAGCTATGAAGCCAAACACCCAGAAATACTGCTATTTAATCATCAGATAGTCCAATTAACAATAACAGATCTGTACTTAAAGAACCTTAATGTGGAGCCGTAAGCCTTGCTAGCCATAGTGCGGCAAAAATATTGGCCTATTAGGGGGAAGACTATGGATAGATCAGTGGTCCAGAAATGCATACATTGTGCAAAAGCGAAGCCCAAAATGCTAACGTAAATAATAGGAGAACAACCAGCGACTCGAGTACAGCTAGCAAAAGTCTTCGTGAACACAGGAGTAGATTTCTTTGGGCCTGTGTGGATTAATTTCAGGGTTACAGGAAAGCAACCGCGAAAAGTCTATGTTGCAGTTTTTCTCCTGCTTTGTTAACAAAGCAACTCATTTTGAAGTCGTGAGTGATCTTACGACCATGCCTTTATATCCGCGCTTAGATGGTTTCTTGGAAGAAGAGGAAATTTCCAAACTCTACACTGTGGCAATGCCACGAAATTTATCGGCGCCCGAAATCTATGGCAGGAAGCTCAAGCAGCCATTTACAGCGAAACATCAAAGGAAAAAATAGCAACATTTTGCTTTGATAAGGGAATTCAATTAAATTTAATTCCACCACGAGCTCAACATTTTGGCGGCTTGTGGGAGGCAGCAATTAAATCTACCAAATATTTCCTGAAGAGAAATTTGGAAGCAACAAATCTAATCTACGAAGAATTAGAAACGTTTATAATTGAGATAGAAACAATCTTAAACTCAACGCCACTCACGCCACCTTCACCTAATCCAAACGACCTTGCGGCCTTAACCCCTGGATAATTTATAATAGTAGAAGCATTAACCACCTCAATTCATATTTCCACAAAAACCCCAAGAAATAATTTGGAAAAAGAGTGGAGAACAATTACGGCGTTAAAGCAGCAGTTCTGGACGGAATGAAAGTTGTATTAAAGGAAGATAACTTCAACAACAACACAACATCGTCAAATACATCAAGGGGAATGACAGCTTGGTACAAGTTGTCGAAGTAAAACCACTAAAGGAATCCGTACAACCAAAGAATGACGAAACTACGACTAAGGATCACCAACCCCAAGATTCCTCAAGAATACAATTCGAAATACAAAAAAAAGAGAGTAAAGAGATCAGTGGGTTATACCCTGGCAATGATTTTGATGACACTCATCATTCTTTCCATAAATAAAGGAAAATCCATACAATTGACTTCGTTCGGTTCTCAGCTTGGAATTTATTTTGAAAGCATTAGTAAGAGAACTAGAGATGGCGCGGAAGTTAAGCTCGCAACTTAAAATAATATGAAGCATCATGGATCACCAGGGCGTAAGCAAGAAAACTACTAACCAAATACAACATCTTATATGGATAAGGGGGAACAAGTTACTATTACCCTCATCCAGTAGCAACACAGATAAGCCATAAACGTCATAGGAAATCTCGCAAGCACATTATTCTGTGTAAATATGTCCGCAACTATTGAAGGGCTGAGAAACAATGATGAGTTGCAGCTTGGTCATGCCAAAAACCAGACATCCTTCCTAGCAACTACTGTGAGTATCATGAACCGAGATCAAAGACAGATAGTCGATAACTTCAAGGTTATGTTACGATCTCAGGATGGCTTAATGAACCGAACCAACATCATTTCAACAGAGCTCTTTGAGGAAAACCTATCGGAAACCTTCTTATCCCTTGCCATCCAAACTTTAACTGCGATAACGAATTTTCAACGAATTCCGGGCTCACTGTTCGATGTTATAGCACAAAAGTCCCCTACTCATACCATCTACCGAATTGCATCAACAGCTGCAGTTCATAAAGGAGGAGCTACTCCTATCACTAAAACTTCCCATGACTGATCTGGACTCATCGAAAATGTACAACTTAATGACTCTAAAGTGTTCGAAGTGTTTCGATTAATCCCCGTACCAGTATTCTCAAACGAAAAATTTGCTGCTTACAACTGATAGATTTAATATACGAGTATGTAAGTATCAAATAATAGCTAAGCATACCTAAGTGACCAATTATTTACTTGTTTCAAAAAAATATATTATTTTTTTTTATTGTAGTCAATTTATGTATATTGTTGAATCTACTTGACTTAAGACTTATATGTATTAGTTTTAGTGCATGGGCTATCAATTTTACTACTAAATAAACAAACAGTTACCGTAACATTCGAAAGGAAACTAAAGCTCAATCTCCAATGCTTTGAACCTTCTGCTTAACGCGGGGCAGGATGTTTATGTTGTATGTGCATTATAAATATAAATTCCACACAAACAATGCTGATTCACTTTTCGCTTCAATAACCTTACACAGAAAAAATTTTAAGTACTCGTAGGTCAGCATACCAATTGCTAAGTTAAGAAAATTGTATGTATAAAAATCAAAGGAAAATAAAGATTGATGTGATTCGATATTGAACAGCTAAACGAGATACCTACAATTATCCCCATCAGAAGTCTTTAACAGGTAAAGTGAAAGAAGCCGAACTAAACAAATAGCCAGCAGCGAATTTTTACAGCTACTCAATAATCATGAAAGCCGAGCATGGCGCAACCTTAAAGTAATTTTGTCGGAAAAATAAGAACTGAGAACTACAAATACCAGATTTCAAATATGGTTGAAGACTTTAAATTCATGGGTTGCAGAATGTCCAGTAAAGTGCATATGTTACATGCTCATTTCGACCAATTTAAGGACAATAGGAACGTCGTATGAAGAAATACATATAAAGGGTTACTTTTTTGCTGTTTGGTTTTTCAGTGTTCTATTTTTGATAGCTCACGCGTGATTCCTGACATGTGTCGAAGTCAAACATTCTCAGTTAGCATTATCATTTTATCATGAGAAGATTTACTCCCAAACAACGGTTACAAATTATTGAATTTCGTGCTCTGTGAAAAATGTTTTTCGCACACTACAACCATTTTACGGTCATCATAATCAACCTACTCAGCAAGCAATTCAAGCCATAGTCAAGTAGAGTGGGTACAGAGGAAAATATTGCTGCTGTGTCCGCTAGTGTTAATGAAGACTGTGATTTGTCCATTCGTCGCTGTTCGGTGTAATTCGGATTGTGTTACTCGACTACGTGGAACGATCTCGGTCTTAAACCTTACAAAATACAGCCTGAATGCAAGAACTGAAACAAAACGACCTGCCATAGCGTCGAAATTTCTGTGAGTAAGCCTTAGAAAAGCCTATAAAGAAAACTGCCGTATTTCGTCCGATGAGCAACTTCTGGCAATATAAATGCACTGTTTGGTGTTGTTTATGGTCCGGCTGAATCACTGGCCTGTATTTTTTCAAAGATGACCGTGAGAACAGCGTTACTGTCAATGACGCCCGCTATCGTTCAATAATTTCGAACTTCATTTTGTCCAAAATGCACAAACATCCAGAGATGTGGTTCCAGCAAGACGGTGCTACATGCCACACAGCACGCGAATCGATGGACCAATTGAGAAATGTGTTCGGTGAGCAATTTATCTCTCCTTTTTTTACGGGTGAATTGGTCGGCTAGATCGTGCGATTTGACGCCTTTGGACTACGTTAAATCACTTGTCTATGCCGATAAATCAGCCTCAATTTCAGCCTTGGAAGACGACATTATTAACTCAAAAAAAAAAAAATTTATACACTTTTGCAATTTCCCTGTCTTTTTTTTTTTGAGAATGGAAAACCAAACGCTTAAAGAATACACCCATTTGTATTCATTTTGACCATTTTTTTTGTATTTTTTATATTGTATATTTTTTTGCTATTGTTATTTGTTTTAAGTTTTTTTTTTGATAGTAAACAAATTAAAATTCCAGGCAAAAGTTTATATACGAGGCCTTTCAGGGTTAGCTCGGCCTCGTGTTTTTCCAGTCTCTGGCTAAACGCCACCAACGGGCGCGAAATGCACGTTGACCCCAAATCACTGACGAATTGTTCATCAAAAACCACGTGACGATTATACCGCGTTTTTCATGAATATAGCGTTCCATTGCTTATTCACACAAATTCTATTTCTGTTTGCGGCACAACTGTCAAAACCGAATTTACATTCGATGCCATTTGTCAAATCTATGGGACTTTCCGATAGGGTCATACAGTATGGCCCGCATTTTTTTATCATCTGTATTTTCATTCTGACAGTCACATAAGCAAACTTTTTTTAGGTAAGAAGTTTTTTTTTTAATTAGTAAGGTAGGAGGAATAAAAATCAGGTAAGCGAAACCTAGACTCAAAGTTTATTTGACCGGTATAATGCCATATCTAGAATATCCAATAACTTTGTTTTCTATCTGGAATTTTGGTCTAAAATTGAATTGAATTCATATTGTAATAGAAAAAGTAATAGATTTGTTTGTGTTTCGCAGTGTAAAAACAAGCAAAGAGCGTATTCAACCGTAGTGTCGATATTAGCATAATATTCCGCGTCACCCACATTTGATAAACAAACCGGAGCAAAGGAAAGGTTAACGATTCTTAACTTGCATGAGTATTGATCGATTTTCAAAATATGCCATGATGTTTCGCCTAACACGTAGGAGTCTTATTACAATAAGGGAAGCTCTAAGAATTATTATTATTATAAATTTATAAATCAGTAATAAATTACATGACTAATCTTAAATTACGGCACCAGCTCCCAGGGCTTTGGCCTAAGCTCTAAGAAATATGCATGATTTATTAAGAAAGCCAAAATTTTATATAGCTGAAAACAAATTTGACGGATTGGTTATTAAAATTTTTTTCAGAGAAGAAGACACTGCGCTTCATCTCACTACGCCACAAAGACATTCTGGCAAAAACAGTCATGGGAATAAATCCCGATTTTAAAGAACTTTAAATAAAAAGCAAGTGGTTCGAAGCCACTGAGTTGCATAATAACTCAGTACATTCTACGTGTATAAGAGAAGTAATCCACATAAACTGTATTATATCAAACATTGCAACAAGTAAAAGCAAGGTTAGGGGACACATTCCAGCTAAAAAGGAGCATAGAACAGAAAACTTAACTAAAGGCAGAAAAATTACGCTATTAGAAAAGAGAAGCAAGTTTTTAAGAACAAATTTTAAATCGGTTAAGCATAATTAAATTGCATAAAGACGAATTCTTATATCCATCGAATATTAAAAGAAAGTATAACTATTCCAGATGCTTCCCACAGCAATACTCCTCCTCTGCTTGACTCTAATGCAACCTTTAAGCTTTCAGATGCAGATATTTTTTAGGTAATACTTAATACTTAACCATGTTGTTGAATTTAGCCTGCTTGAAAAAATAATTTGTGAAATAGAAAATCTTTTACAATGATAGACGAAGATGAGAATATGATAATAGGAAGCGAAGTAGATAACTTTAAACATATGTACGTACGAGTATAAGACATTGATTCCAAATATACACAAGATATAACTAAAGAATCTGTGCTAGCCTTGTGAGCGTTTTCACAAGGGGGAAAAAAATATGAACTATTATAAATAAAAACGATTTAAAACAACGATTTAGCTTTTTATTACAACTTTTATTTTTGACCTTTCCAAAAAAACGATAACATCCCTATTACAACAAATTCTTTCCTTTCGTACCATCATCAATTCGCCGCAATAGCTTCGAAATGAAAACAATGAGGAAAGCTACATTATTCGAAGGTGTAATTAAAAAATAGCGACAGATGGGTAAGGGTGGTAATCGATGAAATGCTTTGCGTTGGATTCCATTTTTTGTACGCATATCAACAACGCGAACCTTGCTATCAGATGATCGAATAAGGTTGCATATTCGACCCAAGAACCACTGTTTAGGTGGAGTCTTGTCATTCCATGGTAAGACAAGCGTACCGACTGAAGTATCTACTCTTTCGACCGTCGGTTCCAAAAATGCTGCTTGAGAAGTGTCAACCTCCGTCATCTGCTCAACGAGGACGTCTTACATTTCGTGATGAGAGGTTCTGTTATCGCATTAAGGGACTCTGTATTACGAAATGCCCTGGTGTAAGAATAGACTCATCACTTGAATCACTGGACATGGCATACTTCGGCGTAGAGTTTGACACGGCTTCAACGAAAAAGATGACTTTTTGCACTCTTGACTGCAGCCCATAGGCCACCAAAATGAGGCGGTCTTGGTGGGATGTGATGAAACTTGATACTTTCCCCAGCACACCATTCAGCAATTTTCTTTTGAACCTTCAGTTCATGTCGCTCTCCAACAAAGTTCATCCCATTATAACAATAGAGATCCTGGTACACACCTCGCCGTACAATAAACCTCTTGAGCGCAGCAAGAAAGAAAGCTGTCCAGCTTTTACGACAAAACAAACGAAGGCTGCTACATATGACTTGTAGTTTCTTTGACCTCGACGGTTCAACGTAGTTTTAAATAGGCCACAGAATTCAACGCCAGTTGTATGGAATGGCCTTGCTGGTTGTACTTTGCCTGCAGGTAGTTCGCCGATGATTTGGCTCATCAACTTCGGCTTGTATATGAAGCAATGCAAGCAGCTATCTACAGTCTCCATCGCAAGCCTGCGCGCATCCATAACCCAAAGGCGTTATCTCACGATGCCCACTAGCGCTTGTGGACCGGCATGGTAGTTTTTCCTATATAAATAAACAAAAAGAAACTCGGAGGAGTTTTATAGAGCCTTTGTTAAGGAAGGGATTTAAATTTTTGACATAGCTCGAAGGGCTGATCATGTTTCCCTTCTCCAACTGACGAATCTCTTCTGAAAAGCTCTCCTGTGCCAAATAATTCGTATTTAGGTTTCGTTCAGTTCCTTTGCAGTACAAGTCCAGTTTAATTTGGTAATGGTTCTACCGCATAAATCAAATTTTCGATTTTCTTCCAAAAAGATCTCTCCATTCCATTTGGTTTTTCGCATGTTTCTCCTGAATTGCAAAACTATAGCAAAAATGCAACATATTTTTTGCGAGCTGCCAAACCATGTATAGTTTCCGCGAAATTTGGGGACACACTCCTAGAAATAAGTACCACTCCACCCTTACGCTTTCGAGACTCTATTTGCTATAAATACTTCCCACGTCGATGGATGAGAAGACAACCAACAAAGCACAATCTCAGCGTCTGTCCAACAAAACGTTTCACCAGCCACATGCATTTTGGATGAATCCTAACAAGTATTGACGACAACATCTCTGCTGCACAAAGTTCCAACCGTGGTAAGCTTTGTGTTTTAACTGGAGCTTCCTTCGATTTTGCAGTGACTAAATTGTAGCACACTCAATCGTTTTCGTCCACTACTTGAATATAAACGCAACATCCGTACGCACGCAAAGAGGCGTCAGAGAACCCTTTGGTCTCAACACTAAGACAAATCTGGGAACTATTATCGATTCATGCTCCTTTAATCGGTGACGGTAAACTTCCCATACACTGTGTGCCCTTGACTGTACAGACTTTTCCCACGTAACTTTGCTTACCTAGAGGCCTTGGTTTATAAGACCAAGCAGGTCAAACAGTGTAGATAGCTCAGCAAGAATGATACGTTTTGTTATCCTTGTTAACGCTTTCAAATCGGGTACAACATACTTCGTCTGTTGAAGGGTTACATTTTATCCCAAGAGTCTTTATAATGTCAGAGTCGTTAATACGAAGCGGGCTTTCCCGATCTATCTCTGGTATCTCTTTCAACAATGTTTCTTCATTTGTCCACCATTTTCTGAGTTCGAACCCTGCACTACCTACCAACTCCCTAACTTCCTTGTAGATGGCAAGAAGTTCAGATAAAGAGTCTGCTCCACTAATGAGGTCATCCATATAGAAATCCTCTTTAAGAACAGTTGCGTCCAACGAAAACTTCGACGATATTTCCTCAGCCAACACTTTCAAACAACGAGTAGCCTGATACGGTGCAGAGGTAGTGCCATAGGTCACCGTATCTAACTGGTATATCTTCAAGTCATCAGTTGCATTGGATCTCCAGAGCACACATTGAAACTTCCGGGATTCTACATCAACGAGGATTTGGCGATACATTTTCGATATGTCTGCAGTCAAAGCATACCTAAAAAATCGAAATCGGACCACAATAGAGTAGAGTTCCTCTTGTATGGTGGGTCCTTTTAACAAGATGTCATTTAAAAACACGCCCGACGAAATTCGAGCACTGCAATCGAACACTACTCTCAGTTTCGTAGTAGTGGAATCTGGTCGCAATACTAGTACAAACTGATGGGGACAAGAATATTTCATAAGCTTGGAACTCTTCGAGCTTACTTCCTTCATATGCACTAGAGTCTCATACTCCTGCATGAAATCTATATATTTACCGATGGATTCTTATCGAGTCATCTTTCTAACGCCAGAAACCTCTTCTTCGCCATTTCGTAGGATTCGCTCAACTACGAAGGATCTGTTTTAAAAGGGAATCGAACGATAAATCAACCGTGTTCATCTTTCTTAACTGTCCTTATAAAATGACTTTCACATTTTTCCCCTTCTGACGTAAGAAACTTGTTTTATTCAAAGTGTTTTTAAATTAACGATTTGCTTGATTTGATAAGTCGGGCCGTATCTTGAATATTATGGACTTGAGAAATTGTCTGACATATTTACTTTGTAAAAATCAGGTACACATTTTTTGGTTATAAAAAGAAAGCTTATCAATTACATGTTTTTTGTTCTGAGAAACAAAGTCAAAACTTTGAGTTTTATAAAAAAAAACTGATATAGTCTTGGCTTTGAATAACTTGATACAATCACGTTTAAACAAAAGATACTGTATTAAATAGGAGGTAGAATAGGATAACCCAAAACTTAGTTTAGAACAGCTAAATCGCGGGAGGACCAAAAGAATTGACGACGGAAGATTGACAGTGTCAACATAAATTTCAGTAGACGAATAAGTATAGATCTGATAGACGATACTAGGTACGTTTTCCCTTTCGCAAGTGCCAGCACATTCGAAGAAATATAAACACTTTCAATAAGAAAGTTTGAGAAGAAAAAGTAATGCAAAGGAACTTTGAGTGATAAGCCATCGAATGGATTTTCTCTAAATAAATGCTTAATTTCATTTTAAAAGGACCAACGTGTGCCGTCAGTCACAAAGGGGCAATTTGTCGGATATTGCGTTCCATATATAACCTCCACGTATACATTCATTATTAACATAAAAACATCACAACTTTTTAAATAAACACTGTTTTTTTCAAACTTTCAAATAGGCGGTCTTAATCGGACACCGATTACTTATTATTACGGGTTCAAATATACCTCATTTGTTTACACAAGACCATAGATAAGCTGCTATGTTTAGTAAGAGGCAAAATAGGACATTGCAAGGCTTTTCCTTGAATGCATATCTGATCTCACACCTAATTTTCTTTTCAAAAATTGCCCCTTAAAGTTCCCGAATTTATTAGAAATAAAGAAATAAAAAGAAAACACACGCTTTTTGTTTTGGATATACACGTATATGTATACCATATAACTAAATTTAGAAAATTACAGGATAGTGCAATTTGGTTTTCTTAATCAAATTAAACTTGTCAATAAGTATGAATTTACATATTTACCTTAAAAGGACGACAAATTTTCTTATGTGATTTCCAGTCTGCCTTTTGATGTTGCGTAGAGCAATAAAATATTTGGTTGCAATTCGAGCATTTTGTTTTAGTATTACTACAACAAATTTCACACAACCCCATTTTTAAGCTAGACATTAGAAATTTGACAGTTTATGTTATATAAATATTTATAAAATATTAGTATTTTGCAGCTTGCTCGATTAAAAGTGCTGGGACAAAAACTACAAGCTTAATACGATTTTTGAACACTTCACATACTTCAATGGGATAAAAAAATTCTCAGTTTAGTTATTTTTAAACCACTGCATAAAAAAATAGGGAACTAAAAAGCGATCTTCGTATTTATATCTATCCGTTTTTCGAATATCTCTTTTTGAGAAAAGTGTGTACACATCAAGCGAAAAATAGATACAGCGGCACAGAAAATTTTGTATAAAGAAAAAGCAAAACAAATTAACGCAAAAATAGTAACTTTTTGATTGGCAAACAAATAGTGTATATATTATTTATAATAAGTTTTGCCTAAAAAATCACTTAAAAATCGAAATTATTGTAATAAATGACTTACCATATATTCAGTTTTTTTTGTATTTTTGATATCCCAAAGGATATTAATTGCTAAAATTTTCCCTAATTAAATATATATATATACGTCTTATATTACAGTCCAAATTTGTTTGGCTATCATTGTGATTTGGCAATCGTTTGCCAATTCGTTTTCGAGAGTGGTTGATAAAATTTACTATAGAGCATCTTATGTCGCAACATCAGTTTAGGATATTGAAACATTTTACTTAAATGATTGTTCAATTGTGAATACGCGAAAAGAATTAGATATTACAAATTAAGATTGATTTCTAAGAACGAACATTCAATTTAATTACGTCAATGTATCCTTTTCGATATTTGAAAACAACTTTACCGAGGTCTTTGAGACCATGTGGATTCAAATCCTTTTTTACTGGCCAATTCAATAATTTTCACATCTCAATTGATAGCGATGAATGAAATATTAAGTCGTCTTTATTTTAAAAATGTCTCAGATGTTGATTTATTTGGTCTGTGTACCCCACTCTTACTGTTGAACAGCTTAAGCTTGGATATATTTTGCGAAAAAGAAAATGCTTTTCCAATCCTCAAGGTTCCAATCTCGATGAAATCAAGCTCGCTCTATGTAGTCGTGGATTCTTTTTTTATGACTGAAGTAGCAGTTTTTTTTCCGGTAGTTCGATTTTTCTGTGTCGATTAAATATATCAGAACATTTCTATGCTTACGATCTTTAGTCTCTCATCCTTCTGTATACTTTTATTTAGGTTCATACATACTCGTACATAAATGGTTTCCCATTGGACGCACCCCATTTTTCCTTTAGAAAGATGTCGTATTTGTGTCCCAAATTATCTATCATTTAATCATCGAAAGGTATACGTTTCAGCAATATTTACAAATTATTTAATTTCGCGGTCAGCTATGACTATGTTACGTAGATAACTTCAATTTTCTGCCCTTATAATCATCTCGATAACCGGAGAATTGAGCATTTTGTAAAAAATTCGAATCGACTTATTCACTCCATTGTCGCTGAGTCAGCGAAACGTCGGAAGCGAAGAGAATATTGCAACTCTACGCAAGTCGGTAAGCCAAGATCACAATTAATTGATTCGGCGCCGTTCTCAAAAGTTGAGCATTTCCCGAACGTTTTGCAAAAACAGTCGGCTATACGTCCGTGTAAGATCGTATTGATCCAAGAACTAAAGCTACTCGTACATGACGATCGCGAATCTTATTTCGAGTTGTGGCAACTTATATAAAAAAAAAGACTTTCAAGTTTTATAATCTACGAGTATGTACATACTTTATTAATTAAAAATATAAATACTCATATCTCAAACGTCGAAAGAAGCAATCTACAAAATCATCTTTGCTCTTATTTATAAGTTAAATATTGTATGCTAAGCTTTTTCTGCATTTCCACAGCTATGTACATGCACAATGTGGGCCAAGTGGTCACCAAGAAGAGGTTGGGAATTAGCTTTGAAATTCAATGCTTCCTTTGCATGGAATTTTCCATTTCCTTTATGAGAATAACGAATGCGTAATTTTTTGTATTCTCCGTCCTTTACTGTTAAATTCTCCTGAACTTTGATTCTAACATTGATATTAATGAGTCTATGTCTTTTTAAAAAAAACTTAAAACTACTGTTAGCAATCAAGATTATGACAAAACTAAAATGTTGTAAAATACTCCTCCGTGGCGTCGATGATTTCCTCGCGTGAGCTGAATTTTTTATTGATGAGCGATCTTTTGATGTTTAGAAAGAGATAATAGTCCGAGGGATCCAAATCCAGTAACCAATCGACGCCAAAAGTCCGCCCGATTCTGCATCAGCAAGTCCAAACGCTCTATCAAAGTGCTCTCGCGTTCGTGTTTTTGGTTAGGAGTGAGCATGCGCGGCACCCAGCGGCAGGATAACTTTTTCATATGCAGAATATTGCCCAAAATATGGCGTGTGCGTTCAGTACTAATCTTTGTGGTATCTGCTAGCTCGCGCACCTTCACTTTCCGGTCAGCCAACACCATTTCATGTATTTTTTTGACATTGTCCTCTGTAACCGCATCGGAGGGCCTGCCGCTGCGGACTTGATCGGTAGTGGAGTTGCGGCCACCACGAAACTCTCGAAACCAATGTTTGACGGTGTAATCTGACGGACGATTAGCCCCATTATATTTATCCAACTTTTCTTTTGTTTCCTTCTCCGTTTTGCCTCTCAAAAAATAATGTTTTATGAGAGAACGAAAATAGTTTTTATCCATACTCAACATGATGCCAAATACGTCAACAACAATCAGCTGTCAAAACAAAACTAAAGACAGTATCGCACTGAAATTTGGCATGTCTGCCTAAATATGAACGGACTTCAAGGCACCATAACCTTTTTTGCAGTAGCAGCGCATTCTGGCGGTCAAGGATGTCACTTTTCACTCCATCTAGTATAGTACACTCCTATCACTGCAGCCAGGTTAGGGTAATTGTGATTTCCTCATGTTAGAGCTTACGATGCCTGCAATTTTAATAAACTCTGCTATATCTTTGAGTAAACTGGCAGTAATACGTTCCGTCCCAAGGTATTGCTTACCTAGAAGACGCAAACGTGTTCTGTTTAAGCGGTTACAGTGGCAAAGGACATGCACATGCAACAGTTGTTGTTTTATGCTAGTCCCGTAGCCATAAGGTGTTTTTTGACTCTTCAGTTACCCGTTAAGAATAGGTTACTGCATATATCCGGCCAATACATAGAAAGTTGTAAGATTAGTTTTTGTACATACAAACGAATCTACTTCAAGGGTAAACTATTTTGGAGTTATTCTCATCCACAAAACTTGCATCTGAAAGTGACTGTGAAGTAGTGGCGTGTTCAACAAAACCTCTAATGCTGCGATGGGTGCGGTTCTCATTGCATCAATAGTACACACACAAGCAATTGCTTAGCACATCCACAGTGGACTTTTGCTTCTCCATAGTGACATCCTGGCTTTCTCTTTGTTTTTTTTTTTTTTTGATGAGTGTGTTCCAAGTGAGTTTTTGATTCAGGGTAACCCCTAGGGATTTCACTTCACTTGAAAACATTGTATGTATGATAATGCAATTCTTTTATTTTGCTAAGGTTATTTTAATTTTTTAATATCCACTGTTATTTTCGTACAGTTCTCATTTTAATTTTTCCTATCCTGCAAAAGTTAACCAGTAGAACCCAATAGCTATGGGGGAAAAAATTTATCTGCAACTCAGGTTCTTTACAGCCGGCAGGTGCGAAAAAGAGGGACAGCAGGCATTGAGGGAGTGTAGGAAATTTTTGGAGATGGATGTAGACCAACGAAAACAAACTATTTTCAATATTAAAGTCTGCGAAAACTGCTTGGCCTACAGCCATTTCAAGAATAAATGTTCAAGTCCTAAACGTTGTTATAACTACAAACAGCACTACAATTTCTTATTACACCCAATACCACAATATCAGTCACACCAAACTAATAATTATCCATCTTTCTACCTAAATGCCTCTCAGTTTGTGCCACACAATCCAAATTTATCTCAATTCCAACAGCAAGCATAAAATAAATTGTATACGGCTCCAAGCAGTTACTACATTCAAACCAACACAGAACCAAACGATCCGAATGTACCTGGCAATTCCAAACTCAGGAACAACTACAGATGGAAATTAATGGCCATCAATTAGTCACAACTATCGAGTTCATCATACACATACCAACTCGACAGTCTTGCTGTCATCAGATTTGGTTAAAGTGAAGGCAGCTGATCGGAACACTCAGAGCCCTCATAGACACTGGTTCCGAGGCTCCTTCATAACAGAAGCAGATGCGGAGCGCCTGAGCCTGAAGACGAGATGGACACTTAGCCAAATTAGTGGGTTAGGAGAGTGTAGAAACTAAAAAAATAGTCGACCTAGACATCGCGTCCTTACTATCAAAGTTTGCAGGTCGTGTGCAAGCTCTTGTACTAAAGAGACTGACTGGGCTCCTTCCGGTCCAATATACCATTTTTTTTTCGCGCGGAGCCTTTCGCTCGATGATTATTGACAATCTGGGAAGAGCCAGATTTTATGTGGCATCGTTGGAACGCAATCCACCCTGTGCAACCATTATGTTTGAATACTTCTCAAGCAGCCCGTTCTTTGACCGTACATCACTGCATAAAAAGCAAAAACAATGTTCTAATTAATGAAATTTTAGCACAATCGTCTACACTTCAAAAGGCATTGCAAGTAATTGCCTATTGTTTACGTTTTCGACACAGAAGCAAACACCCGCAACTGTATTCAGGTATTTTAACACCTCTGGAATTGGAAAAGCCGCTAACAAGAGTCATATGTTTAGTACAAAAGGAAATGTTTGCAAAAGAAGAGAACACTGACAAAACCAAAGGATATATGTACGTCACTCAATGCGTTTCGAGACGCGGAAGCAATCTTACGAGTTGGTGGAAGACTTTTCAACTGGGCCACACTTTCATAAAAAGCACCCAATTCTTCTTAGAAACCACACTTTAACGAGACACATTATCGCCGATGGTCACGAAAAAACACTTCACGGAGGTAATCAAAAAATGATTGCCTGCATACGCCAACGGTTTTGGAGTTTTAATCTGAAAAGTGCAGAGCCAATCCGTTGGTGCAATTAATCGCCCATCTCCATAAAGCAATTACAATGATTTCGAAACCATTCACTTTTACCGGAGTAGACTATGCCGCAGCTATCGACGTAAAAACTTGGAGAGGACTTCGCGCTATTTGTGTGCATGGCAACAAAAGCCGTACACGTCGAACTGATCAGCGATATGACGACTTAAGCATTTGGCGCATGGCTCTAAAGATACGTGTAAATACTTTTGTTTTATTATTATTATCATTATTATTATTTATTAATCAAAACACAAATATACATGATTAATCCTTAAAAAAAACTACAGCACTAGCATACGGGATTTATAGCTGGGATCTTACTATATTTCTTAAAGATTAAATTAACATAAAAGTATTGGTCCGGGGAGCGCTCGATGATGTCAGGAGGGAGAGTATAACAAAATTCGCTCTCCTGAGATCCCTGTTATAGTGAAAATAGTTAACCGCTAAATATACTTGTCCAGTTTTAGGTGTTTTAGTAAATTATAAATAAGGACTGAAACGAATAAAATTTGGAAACTTCAAAGTAAAAAAAAAAAATGTTTTCAAAATTCATGTAAATTTTTTTTATTTGCTTTAAAACTCTGTTTTTATTAAATTCATTCACAATTACAAAAAATAAAAAAAATTATTTGGGTGAGGAAAGAATTCAACTTCTTTCGAATGTCCTTCATAACTTTGGTGACTATTACATCCGTGATCTTTTTGGACGCTCCATTTAGCACTAAAATCTTTTACGCATGAGCATAGTGAGCTGAAGCTAAATCAGGCCAAAATAATGTTGAACCCTCGTGTTTGTTTAACAAAGGAATCAACCGTTTTTTTGGCACTCGTTAATGTACACTTCTCCGTTAATTGTTCCCGCTGTAATAAACGATGAGCTTCTGTGTCCACATTGGCAAATGACCTACCAAACGACATATTTTGTCCCGAATTTTTCCATCCCAATTGATGTTGTTGATTGCGGAAGAATCTCAGCTTCAAACGAGTTGTAAAACTGCGCATCTGGAAGAGTAGTTAAGTCGGATTTGACATAAGTTTGGTCATCCAAAACCAAGCACGCTTTCTTGTTGCCGATCAACCCGTACAGCTTTTGGGCTCGTGTTTATATGACTTTTCTTTGCTTTTTAGTAATTTTTGGTATTTTTTGTTTTTTTCGTGTTTTTAGACTGTTACGTTTTTTAGATCTTTGTACCATTGTTTGGTTGGTATTACATACATTTCCGAGCAATATCTCTGGATGAGATAGTCCGGTTTTTTACGATGGTACCCACTATTTTCCTGTCCAAATTTGTGTCATGTGCTCCATTTTTAGCTCCGCTTTTCTGTTTTCGCTTAACTGTCAACGTCTCCAAATATCGTTTAATAACAAAATCCAGAATCCGCGAAGTATTTTCGAGCCCTTTGTCGATGACCTTTTTACGGCGTTCCTCTTGACTCATATTTTATAAATATTTTAAACCGCACCGAACTAAAATCAATCACAAACTGAAACTAGAGAATATACAGGTTAATTTGGGTACAAAATGGGATTGCAATTTTTACGCATTGGAAGTATAGCTCGTATTAAAATTTACAGATTTTATTCGTTTCAGTCCTTCTTATTAATGTTTTTTGACGATGGAGTAGAGAGAAGGCTGATAATATTGTCTTTATATAGATTTCCACAGATTTGTTTAATTTTACTACATTCGATAATGATGTGTTTAATGGTTAGTAAACTATTTGTTTGGCAAAGGTGACAAATGGGTTGAGGTTCGCTCCTTAGTAAGTGGCTATGTGTTAACCAGGTGTGTCCAAGTCGAAGTCGTAGGAAGCATCTGTTCAGAGTAGCCGTTGTATTTGTCGGATAAGTTGCTGGTGTGCCTCCTGGGTTAATTGTGGCATAGTGATGAATGCATCTGCTCCAGCATTCTTTCTTTTTGAGAAGCCAGTATGCATTTATAATCGTTCGATCGTTTTTTGGAGGTCGGTACTGAGTTACCTCTGTATTTGGACATATGGAAATAGCTTTCGCCTTCTGATCAGCTGATTCATTTTCTTGAATATTTGTGTGTCCTGGGATCCAGATGAGTTTTAACTTTCCACTCTGCGATATAATGTTATCTCGAATGTTATTTATTCGAGGCAGTCGACTTTTTATGTTGGTTATAGCTTGGAGAGTGGAGAGACTATCTGTGAGAATGATAGTTTTCCTCTTTGATGATATTGCTATTTTTGTGGCTTCCAATATAGCTAGAGCTACTGTGGAGAAGATGGAAAAATATGTTGGAACTTTCACAGCAGATTGCACATCCCCATGTTTGTCGACAATAGCAAATCCGGTACCCTCGCAACTCTTAGACCCGTCTAAGTAAAGCATGTTCCAGGTGTTATTGGGATAGTTGTTCAGGAGTTGCAGGGAGAGTTGGGTATATTTTTCTTTGGGAGTCGTATTTTTCGGATATTTTGATAAACTGATGTCGATTGAATTTGGTGGTAATAACCATAAAGGGTATTTTTCGATGAGCACACATTTTATATTGGGTTCGATATCGATGACTCTTGCAAAGGATAAAGCTTTGTATAGCGTTGAGGGTTGTCTGGGTGTTTTTTTACGTTTCAAGATTTTGGCTGCGTCTGTGTGAATTGGTGAACTGTGTGCTTCGCAGATTTTCGAAAGGAGACGGGATGTTAATATGTCCTTTCTGTCTTCGATTGTGTAAAAACCTCTTTCGGTCAGCATGTTTTTAATTCGAGTAGTTTGAAACGATCTAAGGCTTGTTCTTATTGCTGCATGGTAGGAAGGATGTAACACTTTTGTTGAAGCACACTTACCATATATGGTGAGCCCGTATTCAATTTTAGATGCAAAAATAGTTTTTGTTGTGTTGATAAGGGTGTTAGTATGAATATAACTATTGCGTGATGCCAGATATTTTAGGATATTAAGTCTAGAAGATAATTTTTGTTTTAATTCAATACAATGTGGTTTAAAACTAAATTTCTTATCAAACAATATTCCTAAGATACTTAAATAGCTAACAGTTTCTATTTGAATATTTCGCACTTCAATATCAAAACTAGAACAATATAGTTTTCTGCAAATGTGTAGGTGTTTGTTTTTATTTGAAGATATTAATGCTCCTGATTGGATATACCAATTAGAAATTTCATTAAAAACTTCTTTAAATAAATTAATTGTACGGTTGATATCATTTGTTCTGGACATTAAGTACAAGTCGTCAGCATAGAGTGAATGATCAATGTTTTTAAATTGTAATATTGTATCACCAATGTCATTGTATGCAATTATAAAGAGGATAACCGAGAGCGGAGATCCTTGTGGTATGTCATTTTTAGTGTTATGCAATTTTGAGAAGCAGTTGTTAACTTTCGATCTAAAAGATCTGTTTTTTAAAAATGCTTTAGTAAAGTGAAATATTTTAGGACCGATATTCCATTTGATTAACTTGTTTAAGATAACGTGGATTCCTATACGTTCAAATGCCTTCTCGAAGTCAATCGTCTAAATGGAGGAGTGAATCGACTGTACTACGGCCACGCTTGAAGGCGACCTGGTTTGTGTTAATAAATTTATGCTTTTCAATATACCAAAGAAGTGTTTTTGAAACCATTTTTTTCTAAAAGTTTGCTTATGCAGGGCAAGAGTGAAATCGGTCTGTAACTATTTGTGTCAGTTGGGTGTTTTTTTAGTTTTGGAATGGGAACTATGGTGGCAGTTTTCCATGCATGTGGTAATTTCGAAAGGCGTGTTTTTGATCATCGTATACGATATGCGATCGTTCGCGGGTGTTTTTCCTTTGACTGAGTTTAGGCAGCTTTCAAATTCGAGTAAATTGAAAGGTAATTCCAATTGTTTTGCAAACAAAGATAGGTTACAAGGGATTAGGTTATGATTCAATGCTGCAAGTTTGTTCAGTCGGAATTGAGGAGAGAAATTTGAATCGCTACAGTAAGAGGATCACTGCTCGGCAAAATGTTCAGCGATCAAGTTTGAGTCCGTTAGCGGTTCGGAGTTAGTGTGTATAATTTTTATGTAGTGAGAAATATAATTACCGGTAAGGATTCTTATGTCTGCCCAGATTTTTTTACTTGTCGTGTTAGGATTTAGATTTGAGGTGAATTTCTGGAAACTTTCAATTTTGGAAGCCTTGGCTTTCCTACGAAATAAAGCGTTCGCTTTTCGATAATTGATGAGGTTTGTTTCGTTAGGATACTTTCTAAGGATATTCCATAAATGTTGTTTCTTTTTCCGCAGAGCAGCGATTTCTGGGTTCCACCAGGGGACCATGTTTTTTACTGGTTTGTTTTTCGATTGAGGGATTGCAAAGTTGGCTGCGAACCGAAGTCCTTTACTTAATAATGCTGCCTCTTTGTTGACGTTTGTGGATTGTGGTTTATTGGTAAAAAAATCTATTGCTTTTGCTTGGAAAAGATTCCAGTCGGCGCGGTCGGTTAAAAATTTAGGAATCGGCTTAGAGTAAGTGTTATTATTTTTAAGAGTAAGGTTGGTTCTTATAGGGAAGTGGTCGCTATCGTGCAGAAAATCTAATCTGTTCCAGGAGGTGTTAGGCAAAAGTTGAGGAGATATCACGCACGGTCTACCTGTGTAAAGGTACTATGGGTAGAAAAGTGTGTTGGACTTCCATCGTTAAGGAGAGAGAGGTTTGAATTTATTAAGAAGTTCTCAACTATTTTGGCTCTTGCATTTGAAGTATGGGAATCCCAAAGGCGGTTCCAAGCATTAAAATCGCCAGTAAAGATTAGTGGGGAGTTCACTGATCTAATAATATCTTCTAGGTTTGTAGAAGAAAAGGTCTGGGTTGGGTGAATGTAAAGAGATAAGATAGTTATTTTAATGTTAAGATCAATTTCTACTGCTATTGTTGAGATATTTGAGCTAATTCGTTGGACTGTGTGTGGGATTGACTTATGGATTAGGAGGCCAACTCCTTGTTTTGCGGTAAATATTGTTTTGGAGCTTTATCTTGTGTATTATCGTAAATGTGAGTTTCCTGGAGAGAAATTATGTGGGGTGTGTTTTCATTTATTAACAGCTCAATTTCATGATAGTTATTTAGATATCCGTTAAGATTCTACTGAAGAATCTTGAGGATTGTATGAGCTGACGTAGAAGACTTTTGTGCAATATAAGAGGAGTTATACTCTGAAAAGTTAATAGGGTGTAAATTTGTTTGATAATTTGTGTGGTTCTGCCGCCCCGAGGCCGAACTACCGAAACTCCCAGAGGAGTTTGAATGATTCGACCTTTGAAAGACAGAGTCGGTATTCGAAGTATCGATTAAATGATTAGATGTCTTCATCATAATCATTCTCGGAGATTCTTTCGTTATCGATGGTCATGGGTAAAGTTGATTTGGTTGTGTGTGTTAAGTCAGTTTTAGAGTATAGATTTAAAGTGTTATATGTGTGTGTAGAGTTGAGAGTCCTATTAGAATTTGTGGGAGAGTTTGAAAATTGAGAATCATCGTTTATAGGAGAAGTTTGTGTAATTGTTGAAAGAATGTTTTTTTTTGACAGGGTCTTGGATGCTTTTGGTGTTCTGGCGGGTAGAGGAGGTATCGTAAAGTTTGGTGCTGTGTTTTGATTTAGATTAATGGGGGGGGGGGATATTGAACGAGAAGTAGAGTCGTTGGGTTATAGAAACAGGTTCTGTTCCGTTCCTAACAACTGAAGAGAAAGAGGGAGATGAGGCGAGTGGATTTTGTTGGCTGTAGATTTGTTTGGCTTCTGGCATGCTGCGTTTTTTATAGTTTTTATTTTTTAAATCTCTTTTGCTTGCATTTACCGCTTGCATAGCTTTAATGATGCTGGGTGATTTTCTGCACAATTAACACAATATGTGCGAGTTCAAATTTCAGGAGTGTGGTGAGGGGAGATTGCAAGTTTCGCAAATTTGAGAACCAGTGCATATTTTCATAGTGTGACCGAATCGTTGGCATTTTTCGCAACGCATAGGGTTAGGGAAATACTCCTCTACCTTGAGGTTATACCAACTCACCTTTATAGACGTAGGGGGGGCGAAAGAGATCAAAGGTAAAGAGCATTAGCCCTGTGCCCCTTTGAGCACCATTTTCTGACTTCTTAAATTTAAATACATCGGTGCCACCTTGGTCTTTCATCTCCTCGATTATTTCTTTTTCAGGGACATATATTAGGCATGGTGTATATGCGGTGCCTTTAGAAGCATTAAGCTGATTATGTAGCGACACTGAGATAGGACAGAGGTTGGAAAGCGTTTCTTTCGAAAGAAATAGATTGGCGATTTGTTGGGATTTAACGAGAATGAGCAAATTTCCATCTCGAAGTTGAGTTATATACTCGTACGATATACTAATTGTATCAATGGCTTTGCTTAATAAAAATACACTTATGGAAGTGAGAAGTTTTTTAGGGTCAGTAGGGGTTATAACAATAAATTTGGGATTTTTAGAGTCAGAATGAAAGGGAATATCTTTGTTGGTCACTATAGGGGAATATGTTTGTTTTTTTCATTTTTTTCTTAGGCGGGTCGAAATGCTGATATAACTCAGCAAAACGATTACCCGAGAGCACGTTTGGCCCAGAGGCCATATGTTAGTTTCCACTCACTTGATTGGTGGAAAGATAAGACGAAAAGGGAAATGAGAGGGGGAAAGCCTGGAAGAAAGAAGTTACCAACTTTGAGGAGAGCAGAAGAAACCCAATCGAAAACGATGTTGACGGCTCGAAGTACAGTCGGTGACTGTGTTTTTTTTTTTTTTTTCTCACAAGTTTATTTGCTCGTTTAACGTGGAAAAAAAATGTTCTCAGGTATTAATTTCACTAAAACATGTCTCGGATAACGGAAGATGAAATATTACGATGATTTTGAATGAGTGCTTATGAATGTACAGCAAGGGTCGGACGATGATGAAGATAGTGAAGTTGAGGCTGACATACCATCTTCTGATTCAAACAGTGATGACATACCACTCTCGGAGCTGCAACAAACTGTTTTGGCTAATACAAGATATTATAAAATTAAAGATGGGGTTACGCAATGGCAAAAACAACCGTACAGGCTTACGATTCGCACCAGAGCTGAAAATATTATCTGTCATCTAACTGGAGTAAAATCAGTTACGAGAGACAAAAAGTCACCTATTCAGTGCTTTTTATTATTTATAACTGATAATATAATAGCTTACATCGTGACTTGCACCAATGAGAAAATTTATTTGCAGTCTACAAATGATCCTCAAAAGTCGGAAACAACGCAGTTAGAAGTAAAGGCACTATTTGGTTTGCTTTTCCTATCCGGTTTAGCACGTTCTGGTCGTCAAAATACGATCGACCTATGGTCCACCGATGGAACAGGAATGGATGTGTTTCGAGACACAATGTGTAGAAACAGGTTTGTTTTCTTATTGAACAATTTGATACGCTGCTACACGAAGTGAGAGAATAAAGACAGATAGATTAGGCCCAATCAGAACTACATTTGAACAATTTGTAAGGAATTCTTAAGATGTTCCGTATGAAAACCTTGCTTTGGATGAAGAACTGGTAGCCTTTAGAGGACGTTCCGGTTTCCGCCAGTATATACCATCTAAACCAGCAAAGTATGGAATAAAAATGTATGCTTTGGTGGACAATAAGACCTATTACACCCCATATATAGAAATATATTGCGGCAAAGGACCCGATAATATCATCCTGCCGTTAGGTACAATGTGTTTCACAATTCTGGGTGGCTTCGACATTTTGGACAACCAACAACCAAGGACGGTGTCTTGAGATCTTCGCTGCGGAAAATAACTTAACCCACCTTGTAAACAAGCCTACACGAATACCAGAAGTTGACAGTCATACCGCCAACACCCTGGACTTGTTTTTAACCTCTCAACCTGATAAGTATACCGTTGATGTGCTCTAACCTCTAGGCTCGTCGGACCACTGTATCATATCAGCTAATTTCTCGTACACCGACCACACAGTTAGAGAATAGATTCCTAAAAGACCCGTAATGCAATACGAGAAAGCCAATTGTAGCGTTCTTAACAGCTTCATTAGGAATTTTAACTGGTCGTTATGTTCCTCGATAACGACGTGGATACCGCTGCTGATACGATAACAAACACCATTCCCTTTGGAATGAGAAATTGTATCCCTCAGTATCCAGTATCAAACCAAAAGAAAAGGCATGGTACGATCCGAGCTGTAAAGAGGCTGTCAGGGTTAGAAAAACGTTTATAACACCAACCTGATGGAGAAAAACCAAACAAAGTTTAAACGAGCCAGGAATGATTTGAACGTCTTTTTTAAGCGTGTGAAATTTCAATACGACCAGAAGTTGAGGCGAAAAATACTACAATGTGCCAAAGGTAGTAAAATCGTTGGTCTTTTGTCAAAAACATCAGAAATTCTGCCTACTCTTCCATCCCAACGCTCATTTACAGTGGCATTCCAGCTGTCAGATTTTCAGACAAGGCCAATTTGTCCCCGCCTACACTTGAGTGCCTCGAATCTTCAATGGAACAAATCCACTTTCGCACTCGTTTAGTAGCAAGAATTCTTAAAGATCTTAACATTCACAAATCCGCTGGTCCTGATGGTATATCTCCCCTCCTTCTGAAAAAGTGCTCTTCCTCGCTGGCAAAACCACTGCATAAGCTTTTTCATCAATCCTACTCCTTAGGACTCGTTCCGAGAAGATGGAAAACAGCATTTGCCCAGTGCGTCCCTAAAAAGGCGAATCTTTCTCTCTCTCCTCCTACAGACCCATTGCATTTACGTCCCTTCCTTCCAAGGTCATCCAAACACTGATAAACCGTCAGCTAATTAAATACCACCTCGATCAAAAAGTTCCCGCACCACACCACTGTGTGGCGCTCCCATTGTTCCAATTTGAGTTCTGTTTTTTTTTTTTGTTAAATTGGTAAATCTGTTGTTGACATTCCCTCTAAATCTTAGCATCATAGCTTGACATTTGCAAAAGTTACGTAGCCAAAAGTACATCTATCTCTGTGTGTGTTGCCGATTTTTTACAATTTTAGAAATGGATTTAAACTTGCAACAACGAAGTTGTATTAAATTTTGCGTAAAAAACGGATCTAATGGTGCGCGAACGTTGGAAATGTTGGAAAAGTGTTTCGGCAACGATTCTCTAAAGAAAACGGTCGTTTACCAGTGCTCACGGTTTTCATGGATTACAACGGTGTAGTGCATCATGAATTTTTGCCAGAAGGGCAGACAGTAAACAGAGAGTATTATTTGGGCGTTATGAAACGAAAGAGACCAGAATTATGGGCAGAAAACTCGTGGATTTTGCACCATGATAACGCACCGTCGCACAGCGCCATCATTATTCGTAATTTTTTGACGAAAAATGCAAAAAATACCATCCAACAGACACCGAATTCACCTGATTTGGCTTCCTGTGACTTCTTTCTGTTCAATCGAGTTAAAATACCACTACGGGAAACGCGTTTCAGCAGCCGAGAGGAAGTAATGGGAAAATCGATGATGTACTTCGGACCGAAAACCGAATATGTTTGCAGGATTGGATCAAGTGTGTGTTACAGTCGATGGGGATTACTTTAAAGGGAACTTTTTGATCAAGGTGGTTTTCGTATCAACAGGTCCACTGGTGATCTGATGGCATGTCTCTCCGAAAAGTGGAACCAAAACGTACATCAATCTGGCGAAAGCACTTGATATTTCTAAGGCATTTGACAGAGTTTGGGTTCAGGCTCTTTTGTCGAAAGTGCGTGCTTTTGAGATCGACGACTCTCTTCTTCAATGGATTAGAAATTATCTTTCGGAACGTTGAATTCAAGTTGTCTTGGATGGTTACAAGTCTGATATTCACTCTTTTTAACTTTCATCAACGATCTCTTGTCTGCTACCTCTAATCCAATATATCCCTTTGCTGACGACAGTACTCTCTGCTTTTCATATTCGTTCCCGGACTCACGTCCCTGCTCTTCGGCTGTAGAACGGCTGTAGAACGGAAAAGGCAGTGTATATTAAGTTCATTAAATTCTGATATTAATGGCATAACTAATTGGGGAACCAACCACTAACAGAGTAGAATTTAATGCTTCCAAAACGCAATGCTGCCTGCTGTCATTAAAGCGAAATTTAAACACTCAGCCATTATCCATGAATGGCACTTGCATCATCGAAACCGATAAGCTTTCCATTTTCGGTATGTGTGTCAATGACAACCTACGTTGGAATGACCACATATTCGGTGTCGTCAAATATGCCGCGAAGTATCTAGGTTTCCTCAAGCGATATAAGAAATGTTTTATCCCCTTTGATCTGGCCTCAATATATAAAACATTTATCCGCCCAAAACTGGAGTACAATGCCCACATCTAGTCGGGTGCGCCCAAAACATCTCTGCACCCGCTAGATAGGATTCAAAACCGTGCGATAAAACTCATAAGTGATACTAATATCACTCAAACAATGGACACACTCGAATACCTCGTATCTCACTCTGTTTTGTCGCTATTTTCACCACCAGTGCTCCACTGGTGAAATCGCCAGTAGCATTCCGCCCATTCAAACTTTTAACCGTAACACCCGTCTCGCTATGAATGCTCATCAGTATACCCTCAAGCCCATTTTCGGACGTACTCTAAAATATCGTGATTCTTTCCTAAGCCGTTCAACTCCCTTATGGAATGCCCTGCCTAGCTCTTTATTTCCTAGTCATTATAACCCTAAAACATTTAAAACCAACGTCCACTGGTACCTCTCTCTCCATCCTCCCTGATTTTCCTTCACCCGCGCTATGTGCAAACATTTTAAGGGTACTTAATCCCTTGAGCGCGCGCAAATTATAATAAAAAAAAAACAATCTTCGCGAAATATTACGATGGATAATTTTTTTACAAGCTACGATAGCACAAATGATTTATTGAAAGGTCATAAACTTTCTGTAGTCGGAACTTTACGCGCTAACAAATCTTGTATACCACCTGTTTTCAAGAAAAATCGTGAAGTAAAGTCTACAATATTTGGGTTTCAAACAGATATTACGATTGTTCGAGAAGCATATATATTCAACTTAATTAATTATCAAAAATAATTGTATTATAATAAAGTTAATGTAAATTATGAGTAATGCACTGCATTACCATGCATATTGATAGTGAGAAAAATCCCTTTATAAAAGCGGTTAATATCCCCATATTGTGTTGCATACCGATTAATAACGCATATTGTATTGCATACCTTTTGGAGGGCACAATTAAAAGGCAAGTCAACCGAACAATACGTTGTCTCGCTCGGCAAGGTATTTTTTTAATTTTTTTTAATTCTAATAGTTGGTGAATTCGTATCTTCTATTTTAACAATCTCCAGAGATAATATTTCATGGTCCTTCGAGTTCTTCTAAGATTAAACATAATTAATCTATGTGTGTAATAAAACAAGAGAACAAGTTTTAAACATTAAGAACCAGTTTAATGGTATTCAACTCAAATACTTAGAACAGTAAGTTTTTTTTTGTAAGTGCAAAACGGTTTCCCGCGCCGCGCAATTTTGTTTAATTTACAAAGTGCAATTGAAACTTTTGCATTATTTCATCGCTGGATACCATATGTACATATATGCACAACATTTACAGTACTGTGCTGTGTTAACGAAACGAAACAGTTATTTAAAGAAATATAACTAGTTAACTAACTAATAAAAAGCACTAACGAGAAATTATAATCATGTACTGCGAGAAAACCAAAAACCATTTTCACCGTTCATCCACCCAAATGAAACCGTTGTTTTCAATGTAAAATAAACCTAACGTTTCCTTGTTGATTCCACTCCTGGCTAACAGTAACTAACGCGAAAACCAACAAAGTAGCCACTGTAAAAAGATTGCTAACAGTACTTGTTCAGTCAGGTTACACATGAAATGTTGCAAGCTCTTTGTCTTTTGTCTTTGATCTTGAGTGATTGTCTTTGATCAGTTTTCTTTTTTAATAATGTCGCGACAAAGTTACTCTTCTTCTCTTAAACTAAAGATTATTGATGAATTTAAGTTTGGAGATACTCAGGCAACATTAGCTGAACGTTATAATATTAATAAATCAATTATTTCACGTTTAATAAAATAACATAATGCAATAGGAATCGTTGAAAGTCAAAATGTCGGTGGTATGACGCGTAATACAACATGTCGAACGGAGAGAAACATTTGTAGTGTAATTAAAAAACAACCACTCATAAGTTCGAATGAAGTCGTAAAATTACTTAATTACTTGATTTAAACTTTGATGCTAGCATGGTGCGAAGACGTGCAATTGAAAAAATCTTCGAAGTTACAGGCCGTGCAAAAAACCGATGCTCGCAAAAAGATATTTAAGGAACAGGTAGTGCAGTTAAATTCTTTAAACAAAATTCAAACTAAAATCTTTTTTCATATTAGGCTAAATTTTGCAGAAAATACCAACACTGGTCTCCTGAAAAATGAAAAACAGTTCTTTTCAGCGACGAGTCCAAATTTAATTTAATTAATTCTGATGGGATATGTTATGTGAGACGTCGTAAAGGGCAGCGACTCAATCCTAGATTCTTCACACCCACTGTAAAGCATGGTGGAGGCAGTGTGATTGTGTGCACCTGTTTTTCGGCAGGAGGTCTAGGTCCATTCTACGAAATAGACGAAATCATGGACCGATTCAAATATAAATCCATTCTAGAATTGGCCGGCTCAATCAGCCGACTTGAATCCCATCGAAAACCCGTTTGGTATCCTTAAAAGCCGTGTCGCTGGACAACACTTTTCCAACAGCTCTCACCTGTTCGATGCTTTAAATTGAGTGGAAAATATGTACATCCCAGGATACACTTTCAAAGTTAATTACTTCTATGCCTCGTCGTTGCGGCTCTTATATTCAAAATAAAGGATATTACACAAAATATTAAAAAAGTTGCTTAGGTTTTACACAGCTCAATTTGGCTACTTTGTTGGTTTTTGCGTTTTTTTTTTTTTTTAAATCTGAAGTATTATTACTTTTATAAAAAGTTGTTAATTTCAAAATACACTCTATTACACATCATTACATATCTATTTCTTTTTATTTGGTGGGGTAGAAAGTTCAAAAGATTTACTATGAAGTGCTGACTCCAGATGGTTGCTTAGGTTTTGCACAGTACCGTAAGTTCCACCTTTGGATCAATTTAGGTAACAGTTCCAAGCACCGTTAGATATTTTAACAGCAGCACATACACCAGTAAGTCCGTTGTGACCGCAAAGACTCCGTTAGGATATCCGCTACAACTCTGCAGCATACTGTTGAGTCCGTTAAGTACCGGAGTATTTACATTCCGTTTCGGATTGCTTTAATTAGCATTTTGCTGGGTATCTGCGGAAATTTTAAGATTCTGAGAGTTACGTAAGATGAAATATACTCCTATGTATTTTTATTTTTTTCTTTTTCTCTTACACGTGTTTTTTCTTCACCATGGGCTCCGCTCTAAAGCTTCAAAGAAATTTGTTAAAGCAAATAACAAAAGATTTCGAAAATTACGGCAAACGATTGCCAAAGGAGAAAACAAAGAATTATATCGCCAATAGGATTTCCGTTCTGGAAGATAACTTCAAAGCAAGTACCCAACACAATGCCGATGGAATCTCATTGATCGAAGCTGGAAAGGAAGAGGAAGCAGTGTTGGGCGCGGTAAGTACGTAGGTGGGTGACCACATGGGAACTCAGTACTCCGCGTGCTGTTGACAAAACGCGCCACATGGGCATAGTACCCCGGCGTTAAATCCCGGACCCTAAAAATTAATTTGTATCGTTCCCTTGATAAATAAATAAATAATAAAAAAAGAGGAATTAGAAGAAATTTTGGGCAAAATCAAGGAAACTTACTTGGATTATAAAACAGCTTTATTGGACGATCTAGATAAATTTCAAGCAACGGTTGAAGCTCCGGTAAGTGCTATGGTAAGTACCTGTAGCAATAAGAAATTATTCGTCTTTCAAAGATAAATTTACCGGTTTTTAACGGAGATTATCAGTCCTGGAGATCCTTCCACTATCTTTGTGTATCTCTGATCCATAGAAATAAAGCATAATCTGAAGTAGAAAAACTGCATTAATTAAAATCAAGTTTAGGGGGTAAGTTAGAGTGTCTTCTAAATCATTTAGCCATTGACAATGGGGATTACAAGCCAGTATGAGAAATTCTCACATCACGCTACGATCACAACCGTGTCCTTGTCAATGCACAGTTTAAAATTTCCATTAAGCAGGAAACCATTCATCACGAGACAGCTGCGTGTTAGAAAAGGCTGCTGGATACATCAGTGGAATGTCGACACGCTCTGAAAAATCTGAGTATACCGGTAGAGCGTTGGGATACTATGCTAATTTTTTTGTATGGTGAAGAAACTTCCTACAATAACCCAGCAACTGTGGGAAGAAAAGCTAGGTTCAGATAAGGAGCTACCCGTGTTTAAGGCTTTTTGCGAGTTTTTAGAAGCTAGGTTTAGGACGTTAGAAGCAGTTGGACAACAGCAGGATACAACTTCAAACACGGTCTCTAGGGGGCATTTGGCTAAAACTAAAAAGTTTCATTTGAAACAAAGCCAAAAGAGCCAGTTCATTTGCAAAGTATGTAACAAAGGATATCATTCGCTTCGAACCTGTAACCGATTTTTAAAATTGGACCTTGCATCATGTAGAAGTACAGTAGACAAAATCGGCGTCTGCGAAAACTGTTTGGCATACAGTCACGCAACAGGGCAATGTCCAAGCAGAGTTCGATGCTATTTCTGCCAACAGCTTCACCACTCCCTTTTGTATTAAAATCCTCCCTCACACACATACCCTAGTACACGCGCACCAAACACACAATGCCACACTACACATTCAGCGCCTAGTGCGTTCACCACCACTCAACACACACACACTCCCACGCCATCTCACTTGTCTACACTCGTGAATGCTACATCTTTCCAATCTACCCAGCCTCTACATGACACAAGGTCCCAATATGCAGATTTTATTGGCAACGGCCTTAGTTAAGGTAAGAGCCTCGTCGGGAGTAGACATCGAATTTCGAGGTTTGATCTAAAGGGCAAACGCACTTTCGTCGAGGTGTCAGGGCTGGGAAAAGTCAGCAGCGGAACGTGTCACAGCTACGCGGATCTTACCCTTGGGTCTCTACATTCGGGCTACGAGATCAATACCCGAGCTCTAATTTTTCACTCCCTGACCGAGCTTCTTCCGGCTAACGAACTGTCTTCAAAGCGTTGGAACCATATCAATGGCTTGTGTCTGGCTGACCCAAAATTCTTCGAACCTGCGGAAGTCGATGTGCTACTGGGGAATGGCATGTACTCCGAAATAGTACTCCCGGAAGTCATTCGTGAAGATGAATCAATGACACCCATTGCACAGAACACATTGCTGGGGTGGATTTTAATGGGCAAAGTGATTCACCCTAACCGAAGTTTAAGGAGCTTTCGTCAAGTGCTAGACATCGGCCGACAAATCCAAAAGTTCTGGGAGGTAGAGGAAGCACCCTTTAATGCCCACCAAACATGCGAAGACAAAGCATGTGAGGAGTACTTCAGGCAACAACGAAGAGGTTGGAGAATGGACGATATGAGGTGTCGTTGCCATTTAAAGAAGGGAGCAAACCTGGGATTGGATCCTCGAAGGAAGGCGCCTTGCGTAGGTTTTTTCAGTTGGAAAGTCGGTTCCGGGTCAATCCCACACTACACAGAGAATACAACAAGTGTATGAACGAGTACTTACTACTGAAGTACTACGAATTCCTCATCACTACTTCATGCCACACCAGACCGTATTCAAGGAGTCAAGCGCAATTACAAAACTCCGAGTCGTCTTTGATGCTGCGGCCAAAACGACGGAGGGGACTTCACTGAATCAGCATTTGATGATAGGGCCTAAAACGCAAACCGATATTATTAATATTGTTCTACGGTGGAGAAGACATAAATATACTTTCGCAGGAGATATGGAGAAAATGTATCGGCAAATCCGTGCTAACTCCGAGGATTTTTACTACCAGTTGATAGTTTGGCGCGACTGTGACTTTGAACCGATCAAGGTGTACCGTTTTCAAATCATCACATTCGGTACAACTTGTGCACCTTACCTTGCCATTCGAACACTCAATCAACTGGCTAATGATGAATCACACAAATATTCTCTGGGCGCACGCATGGTGAGAGAAGATGCATATGTTGATGATCTATTTGCTGGAGCTGGTACCATTGAAGAAACGTTAATTAGGCTTCATCAGGTTAATAGTTTGCTGTCATCAGGCGGATTGAATCTACGCAAATGGGCAAGTAATTCGGACGAGATTTTAGCTCAGATACCCTTTGACCAGCGGAAAGACGATTTCTCTTTACCTATAAATATTTCGGAGCATGTAAAAACTCTAGGAATCAAATGATTTCCAGTAGAAGATAGTTTCTCTTTTCAGAACACTCGATTGGACCCTGCTGAACTAACGAAAAGAATGGTCTTCGAACATCGCCAAACTCTTCGATCCTCTCGGTTGGATTTCACCCTGTATAATCAAGGGCAAAGTCTTGATGCAGCAACTGTTGCGTAGCGAGCTGAAGTGGGACGATCCTATTTAATTGGAACTGAAGAGGAAGTATAACGCCTTCCGAAAAGAATTGTCTCATTTGGAAAAACTTCGCATTCGTCTATGGATCCACACCGACGACACACATAAGGATCTGGAGTTACACGGGTTCAGTGACGCGTCCGAGAAGGCGTATGGTGGGGCGATTTATCTTCGAGTTCGCGTTTCCAACAACCGCATCCATGTTCATGCTGGTATCCAAAACCCGAGTTGCTCCAGTGAAAACACAAACTCTTCCACGACTTCAACTCTGCGGAACCGAAATTCTCGCTACACTACTGGACTATACATCAAGTGTTTTAGGATGGCAAAACGTGAAGCAGTACGCATGGACCGACTCAACAATTGCGCTCATGGATCGCTGCTCCTCCGATCAAGTGCTCCACCTTCGTTAACAACCGTGTAGCCGAAATACAGCGACTGGTCAAACCAGACAACTGGAAACACATTCCAAATGAGTTGAATCCTGTAGACTTAGCATCGAGGGGAGTACGGCCTTCTGTTTTGCATTCAAATAGCCTTTGGTGGAATGGTCCAGACTTTCTCCGTTAAGCCTGGGAGATCCAATATCCACAACAGCCGACGAATTTAAGCACAGAAGAGGAAAAACGTTCAATCAAAGCCCACACTATCACTCAGGTAAAAAATTACACTTTAATGCTTGGACAGTCCAGCTTGACCAGGTTCCTCAGAGTAATCGCATATTGTCGAAGATTCATATCAAATGCACGAAATTCACCTAGTTTTCGAAATTTTAATTTACTTTCCCCAGCTGAACTACATTTTGCCACACTTTATTCAGTGAAGCTCGTGCATTCAGAGATGTTTGTTCCAGATACAAAGGTCAAAGCTCCAACTTCACTCTGTCCTTTCACTGACTCCGATGGTATCATGCGAGTCGGAGGTAGGTTGCAACACTCGGAGCTTCCATTTGAGCAACGACATCCGATCATCTTAAAAGGAAAGCACCACTTCACAAAACTATGGATAGCCGACGCTCATCTGAAAACGTTATACGGAGGGCAGCAACAAACCACAGCATATCTGCGAAACACATACTGGATCTTGAAGTTCAAAAGTTGCGTCAAGGCTGTCCTTCATACCTGTACAATATGCTTTCGGTACAGAGCAACCGGTCGCACCAGCTCATGGGTAATCTACCAGCTCCTAGAGTCTGCATATCTCAACCCTTTACGCAAACGGGTGTAGACTACACCGGGCCGATTGACATTAAGGCATGGAACAGTTGAGGCGGCAAAACCCGCAAGGCGTATTTCGCCATATTTGTATGTCTGGCTACCAAGGCCATACACATAGAGTTTGTAAGCGACTTAACAACACAAGCTTTTATTGCAGCCTTACGCAGATTTACGGCCAGAAGAGGACTATGCTTACATATCTTCAGCGATAACTGGAAGTACTTCGTGGGAGCCAACAACGCGTTGAAGAAAGCATTCGAAAAGGCCAAGTTCAAGTGGAAGGACGTTGCCGAAACAATTTACAAAGACGGTATGCAGTGGCATTTCATTCCTCCGGCTTCTCCTCACTTCGGTGGACTTTGGGAAGATGGAGTGAAATCAATTAAATACCACCATCCTTTTATCATCGGTGTAGAAACATACATGTTTGAGGAACTCACCACGCTTTTGCATCAAGTGGAAGCATGTTTAAATTCGAGACCTCTATGTTCAATGACCGACAATCCACATGACTTCGCAGCCCTTACTCCTGGACACTTCCTCATTGGCCGAGCAATAACCACCATCCCTCAGCCAGACTTATCGGACACCAAAGTCGAATATCTGCATCGATGGCTGCAGCTACAGAAGCTACAACAACTCTTCTGGAAGAAGTGGAAATCCGAATACCTGAACGACTTCAACAGCGTCCAAGGTGGCTGAAAATTAACAACCAACCAAAAATGGGAGATCTAGTTTTGATCAAAGACGATCAGTTACCACCAGCAAAGTGGAGTTTAATACGCGTCGTCAATACTCATCCAGGGACAGACAAGCTAATTCGGGTCATCACCTTGAAAACATGCAATGGAGAAATCAAGCGGCCTATAACTAACATTAGTTTGCTTCCCTCTAACAATATATACGCACAGTTACCTAATTAAAAGTTGCGATAACCGCATTGTCAAACATCAAAGTGCCGACGGCAAATACAACTCTCCAAATTATATCTAATCAAACATACATACATTTAATACAGATAATTCACACAAATCTTATTGGAATATAAAAGCGGCACAACATTTCACTTAAACTTCGCGGAAACTCCCCACGCGAAATTCAGGAACAAAACAAGTTGAATGGGCACGCAGCTCCGTTCAGGAGATGCTACTACGCATATCCAGCAACAACACCTAGCAAGAAATTATTACGGAAGAGACCGAAGAAAATAACCCCAATTTGTGAATTATATTTTCTGAAATACATTACAATCAAATATTGGGTCTACAAGTAAGTTTCCAGCGTTTTTTTTTCCAAAATTTGAAGTTTTATTATGAAAACATAGTTACAATGCTTTATTCAAAGTATCGTCCATCGGAAGCTACAACTTTCCCAAATCTTTCTGGTAAATTTATGAATTCCGGACCAAAAAAATTTCTCGTCTTTCGAGCCCAAGAACGTATCGAGCCAATTTTTGATTTCCTCTACTGAGCTAAAGCGTATTCCCGTAAGAGCGTTCTGCATCGAACGAAACAAGTGGTAGTCAGATGGTGCCAAGTCTGGACTGTAAGGCGGGTGAGGCAGAATTTCCCATCCACTATTTTGCAAATAGTTTTTCACCGAAACCGCAACATGTGGCCGAGCGTTGTCGTGATGAAAAACGACGGACTCATGCCTGGTCTCATATTCTGGCCGTTTTTCTTTTAATGCCCGCTTCAAACGAATTAGTTGGGTTCGATATAATGGTCCTTTGATGGTTTCACCACTCGGAAGCAGTTCGTAGTATACGACACCCTTTTGATCCCACCATATGCAGAGCATAACCTTATTCACGTGAATATTTCGTTTCGGCGTCGATTGGGCGGGCTCGCCGGGCTTTGTATACGATTTTCTGTATTTAGGATTATCATAATAAATCCATTTTTCATCACCATTGACAATACGATGCAAAAATGATTTATTTTTATACCGCTGCAGTAACATTTCGGACATGCAAAATCGCCGTTCGACGTCTCTTGGCTTCAATTTGTACGGCACCCAGTTTCCAACCTTTTGAATGAATCCCAGTGCTTTTAGGCGCAGGGAAACGGCTTGTTGCGTGACGCCCAATGATGCAGCAAGTTCTTCTTGAATCTGACACGGATCCTCATCCAGTAAAGCGTCCAATTTCTCGTCTTCAAAACTTTTCGGCTTTCCGGGGGGAACTTTGTCTTCAACTCCAAAATCACCACTTTTCAACCGTTTGAACCACTCGTGGCACATCGATTCACCAATACATTCCGCCCCATAAGTTTCCGATAGCAAATGATAGGCCTCAAACGCACTTTTCTTCATATTAAAGAATAAAAGCAGCGCTTCCCGCAAATGACGTTTATTTGGCTGGAAACTTGCCATGATTTTGCGCTACAAAATGTACGACACCGATAGAACTGCTCAAATATAACGCTGCAAAGTTGTTCACAGATACAAATAAAACACATGGGGTCTGACATTTCTGCCCGGGATCCGTTGGTGGTCCCATCTCTGACAAACGCTGGAAACTTACTTGTAGACCCAATATTACTCACATCTATTGCTCGATTTTAATTTACAAAAACTAGCACTCGATCAAAAGCCCAAAACACAACACAACACAACATAAAGGTAGAAATACACTACTCTGTCGTGTTGTGTCGTGATGACGGGTGCGCAGACTAATGTGTCGTGTCGGGTCGTACTCTGACGTTATTTTGAACAGTATCAATCGAATCGTTGTACATTTAAAATGTTTGAATCTTCTGAAAGTGATTTACAGGAGGACTTTCAATTTTTGTCTATGATGACACTCTTTGATAGGAAGAAAAAAAAGAAGATGCTGGGTTCACCCTATGAATTTGCTAAGACAGGATGAAGGCGAATTTCATTGTTTTGTCCAAGAATTGGAGAGTGACGAAGATAGATTCCGACAGTACTTCAGAATGAGTAAAGTTCAATTTGACGAAGTCCATTTAGTGATTGAAGGAGACATAAAGATAGTGCATACTAAATTGCGTGTACCAATAGGTACCAGAGAAAAACTGGCTGTATGTTTAAGGTAAAGTTTATAAATTTAAAAATTGTGTTTTAATTTTTCAAAAATCAAAATTTATTACTTCAGAATTAACAATCATAAATTAAATTTCTTTCCTCGTATAAAAAACTTCATTTTACTCTAAAAAATAACAATATCAAGAAATCATTCCAGAGACGCTGCTTATGTCGGAGAGAAATACATGCTTATGTTACGAGGTACCGTGGCAAGCAGGAATAATTCGCCGTAGTAGACAAGAAACATAAAAATATTTCTAAATTGTAATAAGTACAGCCAAAGACACATCAACCTACCCAAATCTGTCAAAAAATCGTAATTGGTATTGAACTCTATACGTTTGACATTAAATTGAAAACAGATTTGGGTAAATTGAAATGTCTTTGATTATACAAACTTATAATTAGGAAAAAAAGTCGTTTTTTACTTTTAACTTAGTCTATTGTATCTATTGTATATAAGCTGAAGAATGAAAAAAATTACGCAAAAATGCTTTTTTAATTACCAGGTTCATTTAATATTCCAGCTACTTCTTCCCATGCAGCGGTTCTTACTGATTGATCTTTGTATTCTTTGGACTTTGTGCCGTATAAGACTTTGTGTTGACGAACAAGTTTAATTAATTTTTCACACATTTGAATATAAGTAATTTAAATATTGTGCATCCAGAAGAGTGCAAATCCACGACACAACTGGAAATATACTTGTGTGTTGCGTTGTGACGCATCAGAACCCCACACGAACTCTCTGACGCGTTCGGTTTCGATCGATCCACGAGTCACGACACAACACAGGGCTGCGACAAGTGATGGGAAAATACCCGGTATATGCCTTGGTATTTACCCAAATAGTTAAAAATGTGGGTATTTACTTTAAATCAATAAAAAGAATTTATTTTATTTATTCTTAACCTTTATTTAAGTGAACACAAAAAAATGCAATATTATATATAAAATACTTTTTTAATAAAAATTAATCTGATTCACTGGAATCGCTTAGTATATTAACTGTTGTCCTATCCAAAGAGATAAGTTCTTCCGTTTCAGCTTTTTTTATGTGCTGCGTATGTTGATATTATAACTGCAACCGGGCTGTTCTTCTTCTTTTTCTACGGTCTCATTAACCGCTAATGTTTGAAGACTGACTTTGTTACTGACAAGGCTTTCTAGGCAAAATATGTAGCTCCCCCATCGAGTTTTACACGGAAGTTTCAGTGAAATGTTTACGCCTTTTTCTTTGTTGATTTTGTTGAGGAAGGCACTTTGAACCTGCCTGCTTTTAATTGTCTTCACGATGGTTACTGCTTTTTCCATAATTTTTTGAGCTGGATTGCATTTGATGATATTGCAGAGCAAATGTAATGCATGTGCTATGCATCCTAGGAGAATTAGATGACTGTAGTTTTCCTTTAGCAGCCGCAACACTTTTTGCATATTTGCAGCATTGTCTCCTATGACAACAAAGAATTTTCCTGGCCCATATTTTTCAATTATTGTCTGCATCTGTTGCTGTAGGTATTTTGCAGTGTGCTTATTATCTTCCGTAATTAAGAAATCCAAAAAAATTGGATCCGGTTTTGATATGATGAAGTTAATAATGCCTTCATTGCGGATATTACTCCAACCATCACATTGCAGGTGTAAATGTTGTGCACTATCTAGTTGATTTGCAATTTTGCTTTTAACCTCCTTGTATTTTTCCTCCAAATAAGTTGTTGCCAACTGCTTCCGGAATGGCAGTTTGAATGATGGCTGCAATTCTTCAAAAAATTACTTCCATAATAAATGCTCAACTAACGATAAAGGTGAACCGCTTACGTAAATAGCTCTTACTAGCAACTTGTTTAAGGATTCCTTAAATTAAATAATTAGTAAAGCGATATTATTATTTAAATAGAATATCTTAATAATAATAAAAATAAGAGGTTGATACTTACCTTTTTAGTTTTTGATATTGATGATGAACTTAAACACAAATTTTCCTGATCACCTTGATATCACTACTTTCGGCATCGCTTGATATTTCTTTGGCAGAATGTTTTTCCACATCCTTTTCACTATTTATAAGGACTTTTATATTCGATGGACACTTAAAGCAATTGACTAAATGGTTAGCTATTTTATTTATATTAGGGAAGTAGTTTTTTCCGCAAAATTTGCACCTGGCAGTTTTTTCCGTTTTATCAAAATACTTCCAAATAGTGCTTTTAGGTCTTCCCTTTTTTTAAACAATATTTTTAGCCTCAGCTCAAATAAACACCAAACTTTACTAATCACGATCAATCGCTGATGCCAATTTATATAAAAAAAACAGTGACCGGAGTCCCATTTAAGTTCAATTATACTTTATTATGATGGTTATTATTAATTATATATTAAAAAAAACAAGAAAAAACAAATAATAACAATCTTCCAAGTAACCAATCAACAAACAACTTCATTTAATTCTCTATGTACCTGCAATGTTGCCCCGTTCTCAATTCACTTTTATAGGGGTTAACATAAAGCTATAAAATAAAAATAAAGCAAAATAAATATTCAACCAAGGAACCTTTGTCTAAGTACGAGTATATAAAAAGGGATATATAAAATTTCTTAGAAATTGTTTGCACTTCTCCATCAACATTCTTGATCAGCGATTTCTTTGAAATTGAAATAATAAATTAACAATAAGCAAATCCCTCTTTTTTGCAGATCATCAAACTTTTTCTTAAACTAGGTCTTAATAAAAAAAAAACACATATTCAAATAGCCCTTAACGTATAAAAAATTATAAAATAATAAATACCCCATTTCGGGTGGGTAAATACAATATTCGGTATATGCATGGTATTTACCCTATGGTAAACGATGCCCATCACTAGTTGCGACACAACACACTGTAATAATGTGCCTCTGACCATACTAAATGCATGAAACCGATATGCTTATGACGCGCTACGTCACGACACAATACACACAAGACAACATAACACAACACAACAAGTGTAATGGCAACAACAACGATGCATTGTACAAGCGGGAGAGAATGGCAAGGCAAAAACCTAAACTTGATGAAAGTTCTGATCGAAAACTTTGCACTGATAGGCAGTTCACATTGCGAACGTTGTTCACGGCCGGGGGAGATGTTCGAGAAGCATATGTATTCAAATTAATTAATTATAAAAAATAATATGTATTATAATAAAGTTAATGTAAATGATGAGTAAAGCACTGCATTACAATGCATATTGATAGTGAGAAAAATCCCTTTATAAAAGCTGTTAATAACCCCATATTGTATTGCATACCGATTAATAACGGCATATTGTATTGCATACCTTTTGGAGGAAGCAATTAAAAGGCAAGTCAACTAGACAACACGTTCCGTTAAGAGCCTTACTAACAATGAATCGGTAGTTGCGACTTAAAAAAAGGTGTCGGGCTAAATATTAATGCAGACTTAAGTTTAAAATGTACCGATACTGATTTAATAGTCAGCTTTTATTTAAACTGCAATCTTTCAAAGAAACTACTACATTTTCATTGCATCTACTACATAACATTGGTTTGACGTTTTACATTCACATCCAAATTTAAATTGTTTTAAAGTGGAAATATTTGTATTTACAATAATTAAAAATGATTTCGAGTTCCGATGAGGAAATGAATATGGATAACCAGTTTATTTTGCTATCAATGATGTCTGTGTATGGCTGCGCTAAATCCACAAGAAAGTCTTTCATGTCTCTTGTGTCTCTTGTCCAATTGATGCTCAGGTATCGTTTAGTTTTACTTTCTTCCATGATGCTATAAAGAGAGTGGTTATAATTTGAAATTGAATTTTATGTTTATTTTACATACCAATCTTAACAAAATCCAATACTCCTGGGACTCGAAAGTAGAAATAAACAAAATCAGCTGAGATTGTTTTCTTCATTCGTGCTTATAAAAAGGTGATAGCAATGTATTGGATATATAACTTATTCCATTGAAACATACGTTGGAAAGCTAGTCATTGTACGTCATTTCAGTATATGTCATTCATTTGAAGCGTAAACAACAATAATTTTTTTTCACTCAAATATGTCGAACTTTGTGCCTGAAAAAGTGTTTTTGCGGGGAGTTCTTCATTACTTTAATATGAAGAAAACTGCTGCCGAAAGTCATCGTATTTTGGTAGAAGTTTATGGTGAACATGCGCTAACTGAGCGAATGTGCCAAAAGTGGTTTGCACGATTTAAAAGTGGTGATTTTGGGTTGGAAGACGATGAACGTCCTGGGCAGCCAAAAAAGTTTGAAGATGAAGAACTGGAAGCATTACTCTATGAAGATTGTTGCCAAACACAAGAAGAGCTCACAGAATCTTTGGTTGTCACTCAAGCAGCCATTTCAAAACGTTTAAAAGCAGCTGGATATATTCAAAAGCAAGGAAATTGGGTTCCACATGAACTCAAGCCGAGAGACGTCGAAAGGCGGTTTTGTATGTCCGAAATGCTGCTGGAACGCCACAAAAGTCTGGTGATGAAAAATGGATCCATTACGACAACCCCAAGCGCAAAAAATCATATGTGAAACCCGACCAACCATCCAAATCAACGGCAAAGCCGAAAATCCATAGCGCGAAGGTAATGCTCTGTATTTGGTGGAATCAGATGGGTGTGCTGTATTATAAGCTGCTAAAACAGGGTGAAACCATCAATGGACAACGCTACCGAACACAATTAATCCGTTTGAAGAGAGCAGTGGCCGAAAAACGCTCGGAATATGCGACCAGACACGAGGAAAAGTACTAAGGAACGTCATAGAAGCCACAATATTAACCGTGGCCGCGGAGTGGATGTTTTCATCATATGAAAGACCTTAGTGGAACCAAAAAACCACATGGTTTCTGTAAGGATTCTAATTCAAAGATATTCAGTGTAAAGGTGAAAAAGGGAGAGATAGTGAGAAAATGTGAGAAAATGTGCACCTATCGAGTCTATATCGACCACAACGGAAAGGCGTTGTGCAACACCCATTGCAACAGGCCACAGCATTAAAATCAAGAAGAAAATTCTCAACCTCTGTAATCTGGATCAAGAGCAAGGTATTATGGCAGATAAACTAATCGGTGTATGCTGATATATTTGCTGCACAAGACGGAAAATATGGACGTACGCAACTTGTTCAACACCACATTGACACCTTCCGACCCTCCGTCAACCTGCACGGCATCTTCCAAACAGAAGTTGCCGAAGTGGTATCGAAGATGAAGTTGAGGAGCTGATTGAAGAATCGCAGAGTCCGTGGGCATCTCCAGTGGTCCTCGCGAAAAAGAAAGACGACAGCACAAGATTTAGTGTAGACTACCGACGTCTCAATGGTGTCACCAAAAAGGACAGCTACCAACCACCGAAAATCGATGAAAGAAAGGATATACTTTATGCTGTGAAATGGTTTTCAACTCTAGACCTGGAGAGCGGTTACTGGCAGGTAGGTATTAATCACAAAGTTTGCCTTATTTCATCGCGATGTAAAGTATCTGTCACATTATATCCGCGGAAGTAAGGACGAATGCTGACTAAATCAAGGCCGTAAAAAATTGGCTTGCGCCGAAGATAACCACCAACTGAGAAGCTTTTGAGACTTGCCATGTACTACAGAAGATTCCTAAAAAAATTTTGTGGTGTTGCGAAGAGCCTGCACCGACTTCCGGAAAAAGACCGATAGTTCAGGTAGTCTGGAAATTGTGAAAAATTATTCCAAGATCTTAAAAAGCAGCTGTAAAATGTCTATGTCTTGGGTTACCCCACACTCGGAAAAATGTTAATCGTGGTTGCCGACGTTGGCAAAGTTGGGGTCGGAGCTGTGATCTGCAGGCCTGAACGAAATTACTGCGTAACTCGACGTGAACTTCTTGCTTAAATTCTGGTAACGAAGCATTTCCATAAGTACCTCTATGGATAAAAGTTTATTCTTCGCGCTTTAAAATCGCTACTACAATTTAAGAACCTTAAAGGCCATGTTGCGAGATGGATCGAGTAGTTGTAGTGTTGTAGGGTTTTGAAGTGCAACATCGTAAGGGAAAGCTCCACTCAAATGCTGATGCTGTCTCCCGACGATCATGCGGACTTAAATGTGAACACTGCAACTGTAAAGAAGCCACTGTCCAAATGATCAGGACAGAGCAAGTAGAGAATTGGAGTACAGACGAAATCCGTTCCTCCCAACAGGCAGACAATGACATCGTACCAATCACATCCTAGAAAACTCATGTAGAAAGAGCAAGCTGGCAGGAGATATCGGACCGGAGCCAAACTAAGAAGACATATTGGGCACAGTGGTGTGTGTTGAAGATCCTTTACTATATTGAAGAAAAAATTGGAAAGTGCAGATCATACAAAATCTCGTATACAGCTAATTGCCCTACGATCCAGAGTCAGCCAAGCGTTCTATTACGAGTAAATACATGACGGAATCTCAGGAGGTTATTTGGGAATAAACAAGACGTAAGAGAAGTTAAGGCAATGTTTCTATTGGAAATTGGAGCAAATAATGCATACCTCTTTTCCTAATGGCCCACCGAAACGCGTTCCACGGTTCAACAGCACATACGCTATCCGAGATCCTATAGTATTTGGTCAAACAGTTCGGTTGCCAAGTGAAACGAAATTCCTATTCCCACCTACGGAGCCCAAGGAGGTGAACGACTATGTGGATGACTTGCGCCGCAGGATTCGTAAATTGCACGAAAACACCCGAGAAAAGATGAAACTAGCGAGCTACCACATAACAACTAAGTACCACATCAAAGCAAAGTCTTCCGGCTTCAACGAAGGAGACCTCGTGTGGCTGTATAATCCTCTGCGTAAGAAAGGCAAATCACGAAAATTGCAACAGGATTGGAAAGGTCCATACAAAGTGATAAACCGCGTGGGGAACAGTCGTTCACATATCTCCGTGGAGAACAGATATGTTTCGACTTGCGAGTGCATAGTGATTAGTAAAATCAGTAACAAAGAGACATTTGAAGAAATTACTGTAGGCTCCAATTAGCAGAGTGTCAGTGTGCTCGGCAGGCATATCATAGGTCATGGGTTCGAATCCCCGTGTACTCTACACATTTTTTTTTTTTCATTTTTATTTAAAATAAATTCAAAAACAATCAAGTTAAAGTGGTACTAAGTGTTGTCCATCACGTGATGGATTGTGGAGAGCGGTCCGGTATGTTAATTGCGGGATCTGCTGAAATATCAGGTGAGGCTTCGAGTGGTTCGAGCCAAACGCCAACAATAAAGAGAAGGAGGAAGCTTAGTCCAACTTCTAACTTAGTAGAACGACCCACCCTACCAACGGCCACTGTAAAGCTGCTTTGTGGAGTGAGGGAAGAGAACAACTTCGCTTCATTGGCAGCAAGCGAATCTGAAGATGAAGAGGAAGAAATGGAGGCCATAAGTAGCAGCATCAAAATGCTACAGCAAAGAGTGCTGGCCATAAAAGAAAAGCAAATGGTAAGAAGGAAGAGGAGCGAAGGAGCGAAGGCATTATACAATGCGTTCGTTGCCAGAGGTTCGGGCCTGCAGCGTCAAACTGCCAAATGCAGCCTCAATGCGTGAAGTGCGCAAAGAACCACAGTTCCGAGGAGTGTGCTCTGAGTAGGGACGGAGCGTCCGACAGGACGCAGCTCTCGTGCGTGTTATGTGAGAACGTGGAACACACCGCAAACTATCGGGGTTGTCCTAAGTTCGCTGACATTAAAAAATCAAAACTGGCTCAGCAGCAGAAGGTGGAGGTCAAACGTTCACCTGTAAGGTTTCAAATACCAGCCGTCACGTCTCAAATTTCCTACGCCCAAATGGCTGCAAGTAGGGGGGCTACGGTACAGCAAGCAAATGTTGCTTCTCCGGCGCCAATGCCGAGAACAGTTGCACCTAACATGCTGGCCATCTTGCTCGCAATCCAAGGGCAGATGGCTCAGCTGCAAAAGCAGGTGCAAGAATAGGCCAAGCGAGTGGACCATATCTACGCGCTGCTACCGGGCCTAACGCAACACATGTCGTAATGGGTACGCACATGGTGGAGCAAACTTTGAAGGTACTTGCAGTGAATGTTAATTGACTGATTAGGATCGAACGAAGAGCCGCGATGTTTAAATTGCTACAAGACCAAACTCCTGATGTGCTTTTCGCTAGCGAAACCAAGCTAACCGATAAACACAAACTGGAGTACAATAATTATATCGTTAGAAGATCCAAATGTGGAAGCGGTGTCGCGATCTTCATTAAACAAGGTATAAAATTTCACAGAGCGTACAAGAAGGTGTTGCGCAGGTTCCGGTTGTTGGAGGCAATCGTCATTTACATCCCGCTCTGCAGTGGAAAGCGGCTGTACTTGGCCTCTGTTTATGCACCTGAGGCTTCACAATCTATCTTATTCATTACAGAGCTCGACACCCTTTTTCGACTTCTAAGGCTGGAATCGGGGTAGAATTATGTTATAATCGGCGGGGATTTCAACGCTAAACACAGAGATTGGGGAAATAATTTGCCAAATACTAGAGGGAACCTACTACTCGATTGGTGGGGTCAGCACGATGTCATGTACAGACTCGGTCTTAAAGCGACGGATAACCCGTCGTTTCCCAGAGGCGGGTCTTATTTGGATCTACTGCTATACGACGAACGTATACGACTGACGGGTATGAATTTACAAACGCTAAACTGTCTGCGCACATTCGTGTATGACAGCGACCATTGCGGTTTTAGCACCGAAATTACAGTTCCCAACGAAATTCCGGAATTGGAGGAGTTTGTCGAAAGATATTCTTACAACTACGGTAGGACTCGATGGACACGCTTCTCCGCAACCTTGATAAGAGCACTCTCTTCGAACACGCTCTACCCACCGTCCAATAGGAATTTGTCAAACGAGGAGATCGACAAGTACCTAAAACGAATGGACGAGACAATTAAACAGACTATGGACACTACAATACCGCGGTATCGACGTACGACTAACGAAGACCTGTTCAATCCTACTATTGACGCACTGCACTGACAGATAAGTAGAATTCTGTCGAGACTCAAAAACTTGTACAGACAAGACTCGGAGATTACGACACTGAAGGCGTCGATTAAAAATATTCAAACGTTAATAAAAGAGAATTACAGAATTTCAGTAAGTTTGTATTGGAACAACAAAATTCGGGCTGTAAACACCAGTAACCCGAATATGTTCCCGCAAATAAATAAAATATTTCGGAGAAAAAATCAAAACGACCTTCAGTGTCTTAAAATAGCCCGAACAACAGACAACGAACGATTACTGACATTAGCAGGTATTGATCCAAGTGAGGCCGCTGATGATAAGGACTTCTTTGTCATCGAGGATCCACAGGAGAAAGTTGAGGCCATAGGGGCGACTTTCCAGGAAGTATACAAGGCCACTGATACCATTGGCCCTAATTATGACCTGGACAGTCGCGTCTTGGTGCACAACTTCTGCATTCGAAATGAAGTAGAGAACTGGCGATACGAGTGCTCTGGTTTCACCCGATTCAGCGACGAAAATATGGCAAATAATGTCATTGCCAGACCCCCCCTAACCCCGTTCATTTCGAAGGAAGAGCTGCACGAGATCTTCGACACAATCAGAGCTAAGAAATCAGTGGGGACCGATGGTATTCCGAACATCGTGCTTCGACATCTTCCTCTAGAACCGGTGGACATTTACACCACCCTGTTTAATAATGCAATGGACAATGCACATTATCCAGCGCATTGGAAAACGGCGGTGGTGCAACCTATCCCCAAAAAGGGAAAGGATATATCCAATCCGGCGAATCTCCGGTCGATAAGTCTTCTTCCGAATATCAGTAAGGTGTTTGAAAAAGTAATCAATAGAGCTCTGTCTAGGTGGGTTGAGGACAAACATATAGTTCCGGATAATCAATTTGGTTTTAAGGCGGGACATGATATCTCACATGCCGCGTCTAATCTGGTGTCCGATATCCAATGGAATAAAGGCAAAAACCAATACACTGGTGCCTTCGACACCGTATGGTTAGAGAGTATTTTCTATAAGCTGACTAGGCTGGGGATCTGTAAATCACATTCTTTATAATATGCTAACGAACAGAACGTCTCTTGTGTTTTAACGTAAACCACCTGTTTGTAGAGACCTTATGCTTACGGGATGCCCATACATCCATAGGGAGCAAGGATACGCCTTGCCATCGCTCTCCGTCAATTCTTTGATACCAACTCGGAACTGTGTTGGAGGCACAGGTTCCACCCTTGGCATGAGTCGAGGCCGACCTAAAACCTCTTACTGTTCTTAGGGTCACAGCACCCAGTACTTATTTGCTACTCTACAATGGGTTAAACCAAAGGAAAACCCTTCCCGCGATTTGGGTTTAAACCACAGCCACCATGACGCTCCCACAAGGGGGCTCGGACCAAAACAAGTCAGGCTCGGACCGAAATCCGGGGGGCTCCTGACTCCCATGGTACCGTGATTTAAGTCCTGGTATGGACTACCGTTGGTCCAGCCGCCAACAAGACCTATGACTGGCAACTTGTTACTGGTCAAATCGTAGCAACCTTCAGAGGCGTTATCTGAAGATGTTTACGATAAGACCAGTAATATGCTCTGCCCCCGCTTTTTATTAGACAACTTCATTGATGGGCGAAGCCTTGATAATTGGGCGGGGCCCATATGCTAACCAACCGACAGTTCATCGTGAAAAATGGTGATGTGACTTCTGTTGGAATATTTCAAATTAGAAATGGTCTGCAGCAAGGCGCGGTCAATTCGCCGATCCTATTCAACACTTATACAAGCGACTTGATAGCGTACAGAACAGGTCCAAAAATCGAGGTCATTAATACTCTCTTGCAGCGTGACTTCAATAAGATAAGACGATTTTGCGAGGACTGGAAGTTGAAAATCAACTGGCGATGTCAACCATTAGCATCATCCGAAAAAGTTTATTCTCACGCGCTCCCACTACAACGGCTTTACAATTTTATCTGAGCTTGCAGATTTTGCTGTTGCACTGAAAATATGACCTTTATCCCTTGCTTTTATACCGGAAGACAAGTTGAGGTGAATTTTAGGAACGTATAAGACTTCATGTAAGTGTTTGTTGTGCCACTCTCTTCCGTTAATCACTTTCACATTGATTTTCCCCTTTCCAATTGCACCAATTATTTCTCCCCTACCAACGCATATGTATTGGAGATTTAATCTGTTTTAAAGTGACAAACCACTCTTGCCTGTTCGTCATGTGATCGCTGGTCCTGGTATCAAAAAACCAATTAGAGCTATTAAGCACTGACAGCATATGTAGCTTGTGCAATAAGAGCATCACTTTCATTGTGTGTATTCCATCATTTCGATGATGATGGAGCAATCGTATTCTTGCCTTTTTTTGTGCAGTTTTTCTTCCAATCGCCTCTCTCTCCACAAGAAAAAACATTTTATAGGCTTTTTGATTTTTACGTATACGGTCGGTTTTTCTCACTTCCGTGCAAGGAGTACCGCTCATTGCTACATTGCTACATTGCTTTGTGAACTTCCGTTTGTTTTGGTGTTTTACCATTGACTATACCACGTTCGCTAACGATTAGGATTACCCGAATTTGAAATTTCCAAACAAACCATCGGCTTGCATTTAGCAAATTTTTAATGTTGACTGAATCAGAATTCTTCCAAGGGTTTTTTTTTATTTAGTTGACCACGCTCTATAGGCATACGATTAAGAAATTTCCTTCAAACTGTACTTAACGCTTTTCCCGCTTCATTGTAATAAACTATTACGAGTACTACTCCACCGCGTTGTTCGCACCTTCTTTTTTATTTAAATTTTCCTGGGCCCATAACCTGTTGCATTCAACAAGTTAAATATGAGTAACTGATAGTAATTATACAATAAGTATTGTATGCCCTAAAATGTGGTATCAAATTAGCCGTTACAGCTAAGAACCTGAAATTTTCCAGGATAGTTTCTGAGACCAGTCCTAAAGTATTTTTAAGCCCGCCCACGCGACACGCCCACTTTTTTTAAATGTGCCTATTTGTCAATATTAAATACTTAAAGAAGATTTATTGAAGATCTAAATTTTTATTAACTACACTTATCTTCCCCACCCCTTCCCTACGCCCCTTTTATCGTGAAGAAAAGCAAATTAGTAAAACCATTTTTTAAACTGTTCATAGGATTTATTAAGACTTATAAATTAACAAAAAAACAATTAAATTAAATTTGTCCATTAAATACAAAACAAAACCAAAAATTGTTATTACATCCTTAGATATCATCTCTATCATCACTGTCATCATTATTATCATCAGACTCAGGAAGAGCGTTTGATTCCTGGACACTTGAGGGTTTTAGCAAGTAGAGTGCTTCTTTGGGAAAAGGCTGGAATTTTTTTTTTATGCAATTTTTGCTTAGATGTTACAATGGGATTCGAACTCAATAAAAAGAAATTAAATGCATCTTCATTCGTTTTTTCATGGCTTGATTTCCTTGAAAAGTTCTTGCGGAAATTTTTAAAATCCTTGTTGTGCACTTTTTGCGCTTCCTCCGAAAGTTGGCCGATCGGCAACAGTACAGATGATATAATTTCTGGGCCCTGAATAAAATATTTATGCAAAGTTGGAGGCATATGATACCAGCGATATTTATTGACGAAGCATCTCGCTGTGTCATGTGCAAATCCTCTGAACTTTTCTAAATTAATTTCATATCCACTGGCAACTACTCGTATAATCATTATTGTGTGCATTTTTTTTATAAGTTCTACGTCTATTTGTGTTATTTCGGCTGATAGTTCAGGGTTTTGGAAAAACCGCCTTGTCGTGTTTCCATCGTTCGTGTTACCAAATCCCGGTTTTCGTTTACCGATAATTAATCCACATCATTCTCGGAATTCCCTTTGAATTCCGGCCTTATTTGCCACTTTCGCGAACTTGCCATTTTTTAATGGGTAATTTGTATGCTAAACACAGAAGGCGATCAAACCATAAAACACATTCCAAAAGCTATTTGTTCTGTTTTTATTGGTCGTGTAATCATATCTTCGATTTTGTTGAATTCCTTCGAAGTTGTTCCACATAAATAACATTTTTGGGTTGAAGTGATTTCAGTTACAGCATTACAAACTTTTCCATCTTTACAGACTTTACAGACCTATTACCGATTATTACGGAAGTTTTTTTGAAGTTGACTGTTTAATATATTAAAATTTTAAAGGCCTGCAATAATTCGTGGAAGCTGGACGAGGGTTTTGCCAGATTATATGTTCACCACTTATGTTATAAGTCGAATGGGGACTAAACAGGTTATGAAAACAGCGGAATCGTCTGCTTCTGGTCCGTAAAAAGTTTGTTTATAGGAACTATGTCCCGAGCTACCAACGGAAACCCAGTTTGATATTAAGGAACATTTCTCAAGTTCTTCATCTTCTATTGTTTCAAGAACACAATCCAACATCGAAAGTAATCTTTTCCGTGTAATGTCAAGCAAAATTTGAAGACTGACTTCGGCACATGTAGCTGTGATTTTCATCATATCTTTGTTGGGATAGCAATCTTTCTTTGCATTCTGCACAACTTTGTACGATGGAAATTTTTCAGGAGCACTCATTCTTATCACATTATATTGGTGTCGTGACAGTTGCGCTGCGAATTAGTCGAACTATCAAAGTATCTTCTCCAGTCATACAACTTCTCTCCTGCGACTTTTTAAATACTTTTCTGTATTTTTCAGCTCTATTGGGGCTTACAGTTGCTTCTTTTAGGTGTTTGGAGGCTTGAATCTTTCTGGAAGGTCTTACCCTCATTTGGGTAACATAATGGAAGAAGTATAAAAATTCACTTCTGAACGACTACGTTTTTGCTGAATCTGGTGCCCTATAGAATACAATAGAACTGTTTAGCCGGTTTTCATTAGCTTTAAAAAATTTTTCCTCGATTCTGCAAACTTTGAGCCACCGTGTTTTAAAATCAGTTTTCAAATCCGAGAGTGTTTTCTTTACAAGTTCTATTTGGGTATTTTCAGTGCTTTTTGTAATTTTAATAAGTCCTTCTTTTAAAAAATTTAACAATTACACTCCCAGAGCTTCTCATCATACCAACTAGTTCACTTCTTGCTAAAAGAATGAAATTTGAAGAAATTTCTAAACAACGAAAAAAATGTATAAACTGAAGGCACCATACAAAAATCCAAATATCACGAAAAGTGCAGAAAAGTAGCAGGACGGAAAGTATTTGACGGAAATACAAAATACACATCACGCACATTTAAATAAAATAACATAAAAATAAAAACTCGGACGAACCCGGAACCCAACTAAAAGTCTACGGGATTTCGGAAACCCTTAAAAACACACTTTTTTAAAAGCTGACCACAGGACATCACCTCTATTTTACAAATTTTTTTGTTTCTTTTTTTTTGTTTTGTGCTTTACACATTGTTACATACCCGAAGTTGAAGGATCCATACCAAGATTTCAAAATTATTTGCAGATTAACAACAATTCGGGCTTCATACAAAAAAGACAACACACCAATTTTTTTTTTCTGAGCCAACTGAGTAAAAATCTAGCTTTAACTAAGCTGCGCTGTGATGAATTAATTAGATAAGTCTAAAAAGAAATTATTTGCATTTTTTAGTAATGTAGATATTACTTGATCGAAAAATAAAAAAAAAATATAGATATTCTCAATTTAGTAATTCGAATTAATACCAGCTTTTGGGCCACTTTGCCCCACTGTGCGGCGGTTCCAACAAGAATGAATACAATAGATATAAGGCTGTAAAGTTTAAATTCACTTGGCTTACTAATGCATATATAAGCTTTTAAATAACATTTGAGTAAACCAATTCGTAAATACAAATTTTTGTTTATATCAATATAATGAAAGAGCTGTTACTGTCAATGCAGATTGAAGATTTTTGTGGCCTCAAATTGAACTAATATAATATACAGACGATCTTTATTTTCAATGGAATGGAGCTACGAGTCACACAACACCTGCAAACATTGAGCTATTGCGGTCTAAGTTTTCAGGCCGAATGATTTAAAGTAATGGTGAGATAAAATGGCCACCTAGATCATGTGATTTAACACCATTAGATTACTTTCCTCGGCGTTTTTTGAAAAGTAAAGTCTATTTGAATAAGCCATCAACAATTGCACTGCTGAAAAACAACATTCGGACCGAAATTTATGAACTTAATGTGGTAATGTGTGAGCGAGTCCTTGAAGTATTTACATGTTTTATTTAAAAAAAAACATCTAGGCGCGACTTTTTGAAAGACTCTGTATACGAGTATTTACTATATTCATATATAAAGAGTGTTTTTTTTTAGAGGTATACAAATTCAGTATGAAATAAAATACTTAAAGCTAACGTTAATGTCTATGATATTAGCTTTAGTTAATAGATACTTTATGACATTAGTACATAAATATGATGTCGGGCATACGCGCCACGGCTAGCTAGAATGAAGCGCAATCGTGAAGTCCAATTTTCTACAACTTTATCGAGCAACTGGAGCCGTATATTAGCAATAACACGGCGAATGTTGACTTCTAAATCGTTCAATGTCTCTGGTTTATCGGAATAGACTAGTGGCTTCACATACCCCCAAGAAAGTAATCTAAAGGTGTGAGATTACGGGATCGTGGAGGCCGGTTCACAGGTCCATTATGCGAAATTATGCGCTCGGCAAATGTTTCCCGCAATAAATTGATGGTGTCGCGCGCCGTGTGGCATGTTGCGCCATCTTGTTGAAACCAAGGAAGTCAAAAATCATGTTTCTATAGCGCTGTCCATTCACGGTAATATTGTGGCCGGCGTCACCAGCCCATAAAGCACACCAAACAGTGAGTTTTAATGGTTGTAAGGACGTCTCGATAAAGGCTTCTGGGTTTCCTCCACTCCAAATTCGGCAATTTTGCTTATTTACATATCCATTTAACCAAAAATAGGCCTCATCGTAGAACAAAATTTTGAATTGAAAATGAGGATCAAGCTGAATCATGTTTTCGGTCCATTCGCCGAACCTATGACGCGTATAATGGTCACGCGGTTTCAACTCGTGCACAAGCTGGATCTTATAAGCTTTTAAGCCAAGATCTTTCCGTAAAATCTTCCACAAAGTGGATGGGCATAGCTCTAATTGCTGTGCACGATGGCGAATCGACTAATTCGGATTCTTCTCAACTCTGCGCCCCACAACGGCATTAACTTCTCCTGTTCGCACTGTTTGTCATCTTTGGGGATGCGTATAATCGTGCGAAAACGATTTATCATGTTCTGAATAACATGCTCAGATGGACGATTATGTCGACCGTAAAATGGACGTACCGCACGATATTGCACGCATTGTTCTGGCGTTAATCTATTCATCGTAAAATGGCAAAACGTATTAACTACAAATCAACATTCAACTGTCAAATTGACAATATGTAGAAACAGTGCTGCCAGTTTAAAAACCAAACCTCTGAAAAAAAAACACCCTTTATATTGGCACGCTGAAGAGCCGTGGTTGCAATTCCGGCACCTGCTGGATGAGACGTATGGCAAAAATCCAAACATCGAAATATGTATGTGTATATATATTCGATATACATATAATACAAATTTCACAAGTTAGCTTTACTATTGCCATTTATCTCTAACATGCAATGAAGCTATGCATTAACATTTTACTACTAGATTTAATGCTTGTTACTTATACACACATAAATTTTAAAGTATTAAATATTTATCATAAGTGAGAAAGCGATTAAACGATTATAAAAAATTGGTCAATATTGCACCTATGGTATTTTCTTTTCAAAATTTTGTAAGGTAAGGTATTGTTACGTTTGTCACAAAATCCAATAAAAACAGATACAGATAGACCATCGAACACAAATACAGATATGTATATATGTATATATAGATTTACAATTTGCTTATCCATACATATATTCATACCCGAAATTTTAATAAATTTACTATAGGGATCCAATAACTTGCAAGTTGTAGTCAGAATATACGCAAACTCATTTCTTCGGAAATAAATTGATAACTTATCGTTTAAAGATACGATATATCTTTAGATTTACAAAAACGAACGTTATTAATGAAATCGCAACAGTCCGATTTTTTGCTCGAAGTGCTAACATCGAAAGCTAAGCTGCCCCTTGGCACCATGGCTTCTAAAACAAATCAGAATGGTGAAATGTCCTTTTACAAATCTAACATCATACTAAAAGACGGAAGCAGTGAAAAGGGAATTTCTAAATTGTAAGTATTCAAAAATATAATGTAAAACAGTTGTGTGATAACTACTAAATAAATTATTTCTCATATAATTCACGATAATTATGAAACATTTATAACTGTACATTAAACCACATTAAAGAAATAAGTTAGGGAGATCAAATTGCAGTTTCTTACAACACCATATGTATGCATTATATATACATATGTATATAAAAAATATTTTATTAATATTATCAGTTGATTTCAACAATGACTTGCAAATTTTTAAACAGTGGCACAAGTCACTCGGAGAAAATTGCAAATTTGATTGAATGTGCCGTTTCTTATAAAAATATACCTATATGTACATAAATTATAGGAATTATATATATCACATGAATTGGATATATCCAACCATATATACACTTTGAGCACATATGTACATATACTACAAGTACCTATGTAACATGCATGCACGCTTTTATTTTTCTCTTTTGACGCGCTTCCTATCTGCCGATTTTGATTTCGATTATTTTCACGTGCTTCTTATCTTTACGCAAACAAAGACTAATATGTTATGTGTGTGTACATATATGCGTATATTTGGTCGTTAAATATACATATATTTACCTAAGCCCTTTCTTAAAACAAAAAAATATTATAATAGTCTTCCTTGGCATTATTTCCAATAAATATCTACTCCATGCATATGGTATAAAAGTGCATATACATAACTCCTTGTATGTAATTCATCTATAAAGCTTATATTGCCAGATATATGGCGCATATCATAATTTATCAAAATACGTTTAACCTTTCTAACGCTTATCCCGATCAAACAGGTTGTTGTTCATTTGGTTTTTGTTAGATATCGTGTATGTTAAATCACCTAACCCAGTGCAAAATAGAGTAAAAACCTATCATCTCACGCAGAAACAACGTATGTATTTAATATTTTTACATAAATACAAAAATTATAGAACTCGTAGCATATCTAAAGCCATACTTACATCTATCTATTGTACGAGTATATGGTATGTATCTGCATATCTGCATATATATATCTGCAGAAACTAACGGGAATTTTTTAAATTTCGCGGGTTTGGAGAGTCCGATTGTCAAAATTTTTATTAATATAATGGTTTAGTATACATCCTCTGAAGTATGATAAAATTTTCAGCTGTATTCATTCTTTACTTTGACTGTGGCAGCCGCTAAGCTTAGACGTATTTTTATGAGCTCGGCGATTTTCGTTTGTTAAAAGAAATGGATCAAAGAGTTTGTATTAAATTTTGCATAAAAAATTAAATAAAGTGTGACAATGTGTGTGAAATATTAACAAAGACCTATGGTGAGTTTTGCTATGAGTAAAACAAGAGTTTACGAGTGGTATAAGCGTTTCCAAAAAGGCCGTGAAAACGTTGAAGACGCCAAACGCCGCGGACGCCTCAGCATGTGCAACAACCAATGAAAACGTGGAAAAAGTGAAAAAAATGGTTATGAACAATCTCCGAATCGCAATCAGAGAAGTCAGTGATGATGTTGGCCTTTTTTCGAATATTTTGGGTATCAAAAGCGTGGTAGCAAAATTTGTTCAAAAATTGTAGAACTTTAAAAAAAAAACAGCGGCGAATAGAAGTTGCACAGAAGTCACTAAATGACGTCAACGATGATACAGAATTACTGAAACATGTTACACCAGGTTACGAAACATGTATTTACGGATATGACGTCGAAAGTAAGGCTAATCATCCCAGTGGAGGCATTCTGGCTCGCCCAGACCGAAAAAGGCCAGATCGCTGAAAGGGCTAAAGGCTATCCCGAAGATCGAGTTTGAGAAGTGTTTCGAGGATTGGAAAAAGCGCTGGCACAAGTGCATAATATCTGATGAGGACTATTTTGAAGGTGACAACATTAATGTAGACGAATAAATAAATATTTTTTTTCAAAAAACCAAAATTCCCGTTACTTTCTGAACACACCTCGTATGTACAATTATGGAGCTCAAAAAAATAAATTCCACAATTCCGTCTGCCAGTTTGAAACTATTTTATGGTTGCTCAGCAAGCTTCAGCCTCAACGAATTAATGGTTTTGCTTCAAATATTGTAAAAAAAACTTCAGCGAATTTCAATAATATTTTTTTCGGGAAAACAGTTCTAATTATTTACATTATAGTAATCCCTACCTAGCTGCAAAATTTTCCTAATACAAAACAGAAATATTCTTATATGCACAAGCTTATATTGATAAATTGTTTGTGCTTAAAATAAAAAACAATAAAATTCTGAAGCCCCAATGATAATCTTCTTCGAAGAATATTAATAAAATTACCATTATCGTAGTATTGTATAATTATTTGCAAATACGTTTTTATACGAGTACAAGCAATTTTGGAATACTTTGGTGATAGTGATTTTAGACACATTACAATTGAATAAAAAAAATAAAACAGTATAATTGACAGCGCTGCATATCAGGCGTGCACCACTCCGTAGTGTCTGTGATCACTGTGTTGGTGGTCTTATCATTTTGCACACAAATCAGAATAAGCTAACGTTTTTTATTGATTCCGAACGACAAGAAAATCTACCTTGGCATAGACAGAAGATAGGACGCTTGTCATCGGTTGGTGATGTCACAAATATTTTTTTTATCGGTCTTTCATTTAAATCAAATCTGACGACTAAGTAACGAATAAGCCAATGGTTTAATTTTTTTTTGTTTCATTTATTTATTTGTATTTAGTAGATAATCCACTTTTTAACTTCTTTTGGGCAGAGTACGATCACTTAGGCGCCAAAAATTGATAACGATTTTTTGCAGAACAGTTCAATACAAGCATTTTCTACTATGGGAGGGGGAGTCTATCTCGCCCAGTTTAGCAGGCAAGGGCAATTTTAGAAAAAAATTACTTAAGATGAAAAAAACATTATTAAAAAATAACGGCAACACTTACAATGAAGTGCTATACCGGTTTTGAAAGCCAGAAACCTGTTCTTTAATCCTAAATTTAAATAAAATTAGTTTTTGAAAAATTGCCGTGCAGACTCAAAATTTTGATAAAAAAAAAAATGAATAAAAAAAAGTTTAGACACGCTTTACCACATGTGTATGAAAAAAACAATGGTACAAAAGTCAAACGTTTGTTCGGTTATATTTTTGCAACATTATCAAGTGCATTACATATTACATAAGTACAAACATACGATGGTTGAAAAGTTTCCGACCGAACAAGACATTTTTTCTCAAAATATTTTTTTATTTTTCTACATAAGTAGTCTCCTTGTAACTCTACACACTTCTCCCAGCGATGATCCCATCTCTCTAACCCGTCCAAATAGTACTTGTCGTTTTTTTCTGCAAAATAATTGTTCACAAAGGTGATTGCCTCCTCATTTGACGAAAATCTCTGTCCTCCGAGCGCAGTATTTAGATGAGGGAACAAAAAAAAAGTTGCTTGGGGCTAGATCTGGTGAATAAGGCGGATGGTCAAGCAGTTCAAATCGTAATTCATGGATTTTCGCCATGGCAACCGCTGAGGTGTGAGACGGCGCGTTGTCTTGGTGAAACAGGATTTTCTTTTTCTGCAAATGTGGCCGTTTTTCCGCAATTTCTGCCTTCAGCTTGACAAGTAATGATGCGCAGTATGCTCCTGTAAAAAACAGTCGCCATCACTCTCCCAGCCGCAAAAACAGTTTTTGCTTTTTTTGGAGCCGGCTCGCCCTTTGCAGTCCATTGTTTTGACTGTTTTGACGTTTTTGGTCTAACGTAAGTAGACGCGGCACCCAATGCGCGAACAGCTTTCTCATGCCTAGATCTTGATTTAATGTGTAACAAACACGTTCTTTGGACATTTTCATAACCTCTACTATCTTTCTCACTTTAATTCGGCGGTCGTCTAAGACCATTTGGTGAACTTTAGCAATGTTATCGTCAGTGGTTGCAGTTTTTGGCCGTTCCGAACGTTCACCATCTCCCAAGCTCTTACGGCCACGTTTAAATTCAACTGCCCAAAATTTCACTGTGGTAAATGCTGGTGTCTGCACAGAGTCTGCCCCCATACACAGAGTCCGACTCATTTTTGATTTGCGTACGCATATTGGCTTTCAAAACAAGAATTTAATAACAGCTCGATACTCAATTTTTTCCATTTTCACAAAAAACACTCACATCGACTCATTCAAACGACTGTCAACTAAAAACTGCGCATCCAAAATGACTGAAACTTCGGTAAGTAACGGTGAAAAGATGCACAACTAGCATTCACTAGCTTTTATTGACGAGTGCCGCTATCATTAAGTTGCGGTCGGGAACTTTTCAGAACCCTCGTACATATTACACAAAGTAAATAATTTGCTGTAACATTTGAACATGTGAATTTTCTATAATGCGAATCAGCAAAACTTTGCCATTAATGTGAACTTTGTAATTTTGGAATGAGTACTGTAGATGAAGAGTATTAATGTTAGTATTGTTAATTAAGGCGCCTGCCAGACGTTTAATCTATTATTCATTCAAGACCACGTAAATGCCAAAAAAGCAAAACAAAAGTAGTAATTTTCAATTTGCTGAAAAACTAGAAGACAAAAGACGGTTTTTTGTGTTCGACTCAGAATGGATATAACATATAATATAAGCATTGACCACAAAAAGCCAATTTAGAACATCATTTCACAATTTCGAAAAAAATGTTGAGTTTGCATGCGATTTTTTCAAAAACAATTGACATAAATAATATAACTTAAATTTAGAATTAAAGAACAGGTTTCTGGCTTTCAAAGCCAGAAGTACTATATACTTCATTTTTTTTCATTTTAAGTAATTTTTTTTTAAATTGCCCCTACCTCCTAAACGAGGCGAGATAGACCACCCCCCCCCCCACCAATTAGTAAAAAAATGTTTGTATTGAACTGTTCTACAAAAAACCGTTATTACTTCTTGCCCCTAAGTTATCGTACTCTTGCCCTTCTTTTTTTAAATATTACAAGAACTTCACTTTACATATATACAATATTACTCGTATTAATATTAGACTAGTACATAAATTAATTACGTATTATACGGAAACTTACGTTTTAAAAGGCTTACAGTTTTTTTTTAAAAACGGTTAAATTTCTTTAATTTTTTGTTTCTTGAGGCAATGAATTCAACAATTAAAAAGCTATTTTGTGTTATATTTGTAATGTAGGTAGGTAGTTGTGGCCATGGCTCAAGTGGTAGTTGACTGGCTTCTAAATCAGAAGGTTCGGTGTTCGAATCCCAGCCTTGCCCGAAAGACATATCACTATTTTTTCAGTTAACGAAAATCAAGTAAGACGAGTAGTTGACTAGAAAACAACTTCAAGCCAACTTCCACTAAGAATTTTGTCTCCCCATTAAATGTTGGATGCCACCCATGGAGCGAAATAACCACTCAGCCCAACATCTTTCTTCCTATCTCTATCCCATTTTCCAAAAAACTTAACACATGCTGAGGCATTATAAGTGTATACCCACTTGAGTGTTAAGTTCTCTAAAAAAAAAAGTGTAAAGTCTCCTCCATTTCTTCATTTGTATACTTGAGATTCGCTGACCTGTCTCATATGTTTTTTTTAATACCCTGGTAACACATCACATTTGATTTTGAAATCAAGCACAAAATATTTACTAGAATCTTTTGCTTGACGCTCATCCATTGTAACATATTTAACATAAACACAACTGGCGTATCCCTATTACAATTTAGAATTAATCTCACTGCTCTGTTACAAATGCATTGTAAATTTAATAACATACATATAATAACTACATAAAAATAAAATTGACGAGCAGTACTCAAAGTGTGGTTTACTCATTACGTTGAAAATATTAGTTGCATTTCGCGTTGGCATCTTACTTCATATGCTACTAAAAAAGAGCACATTATTGGATACTTTTTAACTATTGTATATGTATCTATACATATGTAGTCTATGGCGAGTCTATCACCACACCTAAATATTTGATTTGCTCAACTTGTTCTAACATTTAACTGTATGCGTCTAAATTTAATTCGTGGTTATGTATAAAGATTACACATTTAGATTTACGAGTAGAGACATTTAGCTTCAATTTGTTTACCTTGTTTGCTTAACTTATCCAAATTATAATGGATATTTCGTTCATAGCAAGGTATTATCCGCGAACAGGGCTAATTGGGAGTATCTAAGTAGGTACATTCTATAAATATATCGTTAACGTATATGAAAAAAAGTAACGCTTCAAGTATACGAGTACATAGATCCTTGTGGGACTCCCATTTTTATTTTGATACTGTCGGAGGATATGCTATTTACCACTGTTCGTCATGTTCGACCGCTTAGAAAAGATTTAAACCACGCCAAATCGGCCCTTCTTATGCCTTATTCACTTAATTTACAAAGGAGAAGGCTCCTATCTATGGTTTCAAAGACTCTTTTTAAATCAAGTGATGGAATTTTTTAAAGAAATTTCTTCTTTCCAGCTAATTATGACACGTAAGTATTACATACTACAAGGTAGCGCAAAAGTTGTCATCCGATATTCTTTGGCTGTAATTTTTTTATAAATGAAAACCTTTGGTTCTACTTTTGGACTATGTTTACTTGATGTCTTATATTTGTTTCCATTGACTCCAGAAAATTATATCAGCTAAGTGTCCGCCGGCAGAATTGATGACCATTCCGGCCAGATTTGTGGCATTTTCCATCACTCTTCCCCGAACTTCCGGCGATAAGTCCTCGCATTCTTGACGGATATTCTCTTTGAGGGCTTCAAGACTCTGAAGCTTGTTGGCACCGACTCGTGACTTCAAAAAACCCCACAAAAAAAAGTGTGGAACGGTTAAATCAGGCCATCTTGCCGGCCAGTGCAAATCGCCAAAACGAGAGATTAGGCAAGCCGGAAATGCGGCCCTCAGAATTTCGGTTGTGGCTCGTGCAGTATGCGCCCGTGCTCCATCCTTTTGGAACCACACATTTCCAAATTCATCCAATTGAGGAAGGAGAAAGTCGGTGAGCATGGCTCTGTAGCGCTCGCGGTCCACAGCAGTCGTTTGGCCCGCGGCGCAAATAGCACACGATGCAGTAACTTTAAGCGGATGTAATGGTTCTTTGTGGGTTATACGCGGATTTCGGTGCCCCAGAAGTGATAATTTTGCTTATTCACTTATCCACAGAGATGGAAATGGAAAACGTTGCTCATGACGATTTTCGATAAAGTTGTCTCCCTCGTGGTCGAGATTCAGGATGGCTTGAGCGTGGGTTACACGTGCTTGGCAGTCAACTGCTAACAGCTGATGCACTGTCTGTACTTTGTAAGGGAACTTCTTCCCTCACCAAAATTCTAAGTAAAGACTACTGATTGATGCCCAATTGCGTGGCACGTCGTCTGGTCGACACTCCGGGTTCCTCTGCGAAACCTTCAACCACTGCTGCGATATTCTCAGTGGAACGGGTGCTCCGGGCCCGGTGCTCCGGGCCTGGCAGCATCTCGTGTTGTCCCATATTCTTCTAGGCGAGCAGATAAACGTCGTAGTGTTTGCCCAATTGGTATTGGACGACTGGGAAATCTGCCTCGAAATTCACGCAACCGCAACAATTATACAGCGTTCTTTAGGTGCATAGTGATTCGTGTCTCTCTTTGTTTCTCTTTACTTCACAAATATCAAAGTAGATTTCACATTTACCGCCATTTACAAGAATTATACCATCTTCCTATAGGGTGATGACTTTTGCGCCACCTACATTTTAAGAAAAAAAATCGTATGAGTTCATCGATACCCCATTTTTTTTTTAGCATTCACGCATAAATTTGAAAGATGTCATTTTCAATAAGAGCCAAAACAAGGCAGCGTAAGGCTTTGCTTAAAACCTCTGTATGTCAGAGTTAATGCATTTTCAACCCCCTCCCCCCCCCCCCTCCGATTTTTGTCCTAAAACTTGTCAAGGAATCCTCCCTTAAAGCCTTCGACACATTATACGGAACACCCTGTATATGTATTATTCTTATTATAATCAGTAACCTATATGTGGTCCATTTACTCCTGATGTTGATCGAGACCTCGTTTTGTTGTGGAGTACATATTTTAAATTAACATCAATAATATCATGTTTCCGTATTGCAGAACCATAAACCAAAAACACAAGGAGGAAAATGAACCCGAAGAAATTCAAGAACAGAATACAACTAAAGAGGATGAACCGCAGGTGTCATTTTATGAAATGGTTAAGAGAAAAAAAAATGATAATGTATAAAATAACCATTAATATCGTATATTTTAGTACAAATATTCAAATTGGAAGGATAGGTCAATGTATTTCATTGGATTCCTATGTGCCATAGCAACGGGATTAACCACACCTCTCAATAGCTTAATATTTGGCAATTTATCTGATGTAAGGGCATTAAACTTTATTATTTTTTTTCTTTTGTTATTTTGTACATTGTGTGTGTGTGAAAAAAAAATTATAACGAATTGTTATTTATAGGCTATGATTACATATGGAATATATTTAGCCAGTCAGAAAGATCAAAAAAGTGTTGAAACCGATGCATTACAAGATGCTGTACAGACATTTGCGATTCAAAATGCATTAATCGGTGCTGTAATGTTGATCTGTAGTTATCTATCCGTCACTCTATTTAATTATGCCGCACAGTCTCAGGTGATTAATATTTAAAATTACAAATCAAACAAAAATAAAAAACATATTTACATCTATTGTATCTATTTACCTTCAGATTTATACAATTCGTGGAAAATTCTTTAAATCAATTTTGCATCAAGACATAGCATGGTATGATTTTAGTCAGAGTGGGGAAGTAGCAAGTCGCATGAATGAGTAAGTTAGTTCTCTTTGTATGTTTAGCTCCATTAGATAACATTTTAAATGTTTCTTATAGGGATTTGACTAAAATGGAAGATGGGCTGGGCGAAAAAGTAGTAATGTTTGTTCATTTCATTGTATCATTTATATCGGCTTTGGTGTTGGCCTTTGTCAAAGGATGGCAGTTAGCTTTAGTTTGTCTTTCTAGTCTCCCGGTGACAATAATTGCTATGGGTCTTGTTTCTGTGGTAAGCTTTAATTTCAATAAAAATATATAGAATATTTGTATTTACATTAAAATCTAATAATTTGGAAAAGGTAACTTCGAAACTTTCAAAAAAAGAACTAAATGTTTATGCTAAAGGGGGAAACATTGCTGAAGAAGCATTAAGTGGTATTAGAACTGTAAAAGCATTTGAGGGTGAGGCAAAAGAGGTTGAAGCATACAAAACAAATATTGTTGACGCCAGAAAGATAAACATTAAAAGAGGATTTTTTTCTGGATTTGGATTTGGATTATTGTGGTTCTTCATTTATGGTTCCTACGCTTTGGCCTTTTGGTATGGCGTTGGTTTGGTCATAAAAGCAAATAAAGAACCGGCTTTTGCTAACTACACTCCGGGGACAATGATAACAGTATTAATTTTCATTATTCATATTAAAAAACAAACGTCAAAGTTTAAATTAATCTTAGGTATTCTTTTCTGTTATGATGGGATCAATGAATATAGGAATGGCTTCACCTTATATTGAATCATTTGGTATTGCTAAAGGAGCTTGCGCAAAAATATTCAAGCTTATAGAGCAGGAACCTAAAATTAATCCTATTATTCGAAGAGGAATTAAACCAGCCAGTCATATTGATGAAATAGAATTTTCAGATGTTGAGTTCCAATATCCTACTCGACCAGATATAGAGGTATATTTTTTTTTTTTTTGTATTTTGTTTTTTCCTTTTTGTTATAAGGGCGAAGTGCTGTGATATTACATGTGAAGATGCATATACATATATTTCAGATTTTGCGAAAACTTAACATAAAAATAAAAAGGGGAGAAACTGTGGCATTAGTGGGGTCTTCTGGCTGTGGAAAATCAACTTGTATTCAACTTCTGCAAAGATTTTACGACCCAAGTAATGGGGAAATATACTTTAACAATATAGATATAAAGAAATATGATGTCCATAGTATTCGGGAAAGAATTGGTGTAGTAGGTCAGGAGCCTGTTCTTTTCGGTACAACAATTTACGAAAATATTAGATTTGGAAAAGAGAATGCGACAAAGGTTGAAATTGTGGAAGCAGCTAAAGCTTCGAACGCCCACAATTTCATACAAAATCTGCCGAATGTATGTAAAGAAATAATTATTTTAAATAATTATCATATCTTAAGTAATTATATTTATTTATTTTAAACAATTGCATAAATAGGGATACGAAACATTAGTAGGAGAAAGAGGCGCTCAATTATCGGGGGGACAAAAACAACGAATTGCCATTGCAAGAGCATTAGTTCGTAATCCAGAAATTTTGCTATTAGATGAAGCAACGTCTGCGCTTGACACAGCAAGTGAGGCAAAAGTTCAAGCAGCCCTTGAAAAGGTTTTTCTTTTCAATGTTTTAAAAATTGTAATATTAAACCAAATTTGTACTTTAGGCAAGCCAGGGAAGGACAACAGTTATAGTCGCACATCGGCTTTCCACAATTCGCAGGGCAGACAAAATAATTGTAATAGATAAAGGACAAGTTGTGGAAAAAGGGACACATTCCCAGTTAATGGAAGTGCGAGGACATTATTTCAGTTTAGTTACTACACAGCTTGGAGATGAGAGTTTGGGTAAGAACATTCATTTTGACACCCTGAAGTACTCCACCGTATGTGGAGTAAAGCTTGTAAGTACATCCAATATTACATCACGCTTGTAGCGTTGGCTAAACCTGAATACGTACTGTACTACAGGCCTATTTATTATGTATAATAACGTTAATTAGGCAAAAGTTTGCTGTTGTTTTCGGATTTGAGTAATGCAATTCTTCTCGATCCAACGCAATTGTAATTGATCTTCTATTGCATTTTAGTGAGACATGCCAAATTACCATGGACCTGTTGCTACGGAGACCATATTGACGATCATTGAGAAGTTGCATGTCTCGAAATATTTCATGAGCTAACAGCTTATCAGCGTTTCTATGACTTTACAAAATGGGGTCGTACATAAGTGCAATGGGTCTATAAGCGGGGACAGAAGAAGATTGGCCTTTGCTGATTTCCACAATTATTATCGTTGTTGTCCAACTACTCGGAATGAATTCTAAAGGGTGGAATTGATGGAAAGGCTTACACAGTAATTTTACCACTATGGAAGAACACCTCTTCAGAAGAAGGGGAGATATACCATACTATCTGAACCAGCGGATTTGTGTCAACTAGAATCTACAAGCTTTTAGTTGGCTGCGGTTCCTTGCTGACGGGAATCGAACAATCTATTCAGAAAAACTAGTGAATTGATTTTCTAATGTGAATTATTTTATTTTTTACTATGATATTACCATGAATACCATTAATATACCGTATAGCGTATATCACGCGAATTACGATACAGTCGCCACAGCCGACACGACGGTTGTATGTACAAACAGACAATTCTCATTATCCTCGTGAAATCAAATCGACAATTACTTGCTAGTATAATTCTTATTTATTTATTTCTCCTTGTGGCCCTCTACAACAGGGGACAAGTATCACTCTTAAAAAAGACTTAAGTATCTATCATTATAATAATATAAAACCCGAGGAGCAACTTTTTAATTCCGATAAATTAAAAAATTACAATTTTAATTCTATGACACTCTAAATAAGTAAAATCAAACTTTCTCTTAGCTCTTAGCCCCGGTACTGTTTCTGAAAAGAAGACTTTTGTGCAAGATGAAGATGAAACTGAAATCGAAGTTTTAGATGAAGAAGAAGTAAGACTAGTTAAATACTCGGGAATAGTTAAAAAGTTAACATTAATCTGTCATGTTTCTTTTTTTTTGGTTTTGCTCAGCCGCTTGATAGCGAAAAAGGAGATGAAAAGTCGTACTCCATGGCATCAATTTTAAGACTAAATAAACCGGAATGGCCTCAAATAATGGCGGGTTCTATTTCATCTGTAATCATGGGATGTGCAATGCCTTTGTTTGCTTTAATATTTGGGCAAATTATGGAAGTACTTTCAGCTCAAGATCCAGTTTACATTAGAGAAAATACAAACAAGTATAGCCTATACTTTTTAATTTGCGGTATTGTTGTAGGTCTAGCTACATTTTTACAGGTAATTAAATTTGAATTTTTAAATCGGAAATGAATTATTCTCTAAATTTAATGATTTTTTAAGATTTACACTTTTGGCATTGCTGGTGAACGGCTGACGGAGAGACTACGTGGTTTGATGTTTGAAACAATACTAAAACAAGAAATTGGTTGGTTTGATCAAAGAACAAACGCCACTGGAAGCTTATGTGCAAGATTATCGGGGGATGCATCAGCTGTTCAGGGTGTAAGTTCTTTCAAATATTGTACATCCATCCATAAGTACAAATATCAACATATCAATTGGTTCGTAAAATAAGAAAATGTTTTGTTTCCTTCATGAGTTAGTTTAAACTTTTCAAAACTAGCTTTTTGTTTCCATTTTTTTTTCTTACCTTAAAAGTTTGAGGATGCCAACGCGAAACTTGTGGTAAAGGATAAATTGTGTCTCTGTGGATTTAATTATTTATAAATATTATACTCGTAGGTACTTCTAGATTTCGTAATGCATTTAAGTCAGACTATTGCAATATGCTTTTTTTCCTGCTATAAAGAAAACTTCTTGGCATTCTATGTGATTTATTCTTTTGTATGTTGAATAGTTTATCTAATTTAATGCATTTTATTGTCCGTATTGACGAGATTATGGTCATGCTGTCAATGCTTGGGGAGGAATGTATGTATGTGAATAATATGCGTGCCCTCTTTCTTAGAGAATATGTTACGCGTATAACTACATCTAAAGGCACATACATATGTACATACATATTTCTCCCACATAAGTACACTGTTCCGATTGTGGAGTTCTACAGGCCGAATCACCTTGCTGACTTACTTTTTCTCGATGACTTTTGCCGAACATGGCAAAATCAGCTGATTTGCTCAAGCTGAATTTTCCCCGTTATCGGTTTCTCAATGTGGAGACTTCCGCGAGTATGTATACTTCTTATTACATCACGTGTTGTTGTACCTGCTGATATTTGTAACATTTTCATTTCCTTCGTTTTTATTTTTGCAATTAAATGAGTGCGCGTCAGAGTTCGTATTTAAAAAGACTCTTGCATTGTCCTCCATTTCTTCTTATTCACGCATCTGACTCGTCAATCCTTATGGTAGCAGTGACATGACATATAAATATTCCAAAAAATTCCAAAATAAAGCCTTAAAGTAATCTGGTCTTGTTATCCAATATGTCTGTCCAAGGTTTAACTTTGAGGTGAAGAGGTCAGTGTCACAGTATTTTTCCTACTGGTATAAAAATTGTAGTAGTAATGAATACACCATACCTTTGAATTGGGATTCTGTCGCCGTAATTACGACTTCAGTTATATGTACGTCTTTTCCACGCAAGCATTAATTCGAGAGATGTCATGTTCCACAGAACAATGCAAGTAAAGTAACTACGTTACACTTGGGAGGATTTGCATTTCCAAACCCGCCCTCACACCGACACAATTTTTTATATATTTTTTTTAAATATGTCAAGGAATTATCGCGAACATTTTCCAATATTTTGTCCGTGATACCCCGTATTTATGAAATACGCGTCGTTTAACCCCGTTTCACATTTTTGGTGACATATCGATCGATAGAGACCATATAAAAATATCGCAAAAATCCTTAGAAACAATAACCCAAGATAATTCTCACCGATTTATTATAAATATGTTTATACAAACTTTTGACTGTACTACAAGAAGACCTAAATAAACAGAGTTTAATTGTTTCCAAAATGATTTATGTTAATAGAAACATAAATATTATATATAGCTACGAGTACCTGAACTTAAAAGTTTTATTTTATAATAACTAACCTATTTAGCATATAAATTTACGCCGCGAAAACCAAGCAAATGATAGATTCCACTTAAAATAAGTCAATGACGTGAAACTAGACATGAACCCAAAAATTCAGTGAAATACGTGTATCTGTATCTAATATTTAAAATATACCATTGTATTATATTTGCCCCATATAATAACTAAAATCTAAATTGTGAAAGTATTCACCATAAGTATTCCTATAATTGGCTTTATTGTAACTTCAAACATATGTTTTTTTTTTTAGGCGACAGGACAACGAATCGGAACAATATTACAGTCATTATCAACTCTCTTCTTATCTGTCGGTATGGCAATGTACTACGAATGGAGCCTAGGTTTGATAGGTCTAGCCTTTACTCCTTTTATTTTGGTTGCGACTTATCTTCAAAGAAAAGTCATGGCTGATGAAACTATGGGAAATGCTAAAGCAATGGAAAACTGTACAAAGGTAATATCAAAGAGCTGGCGATAACAAAAAGTATTAATAGAAATATATGTATGTAATTATTTCGGTTTCCTCATAAGAAGATCAACAAATCTAACACCCTGTGTCCCTTACGTTTGAGGCCACACGTATAAAAATCAAATTAATTTAGGTACCTAATTAGTACTTTTTTTTTATTATCAGAATGCTTGTGTTCCCAAGTTACCGAAAGCAGTGCGAAATCAATATAAATAGATAAAAAAAAAGAAAATAACTATCCGCCAAGCCCGCCGTATGTGCAACTTCGAAGAAACAAGATGGTTTCATCATTGCATATCTAAACGAATTTTTATAAAAGTGCTTAATTGTTTTATATAAACCAGTTGAAGATAATTGTAAAGGACAATTCCTGATATCTATTTAAAAGGAGTTATGGTACTGAAGTGCAAACAATTTAAACATTTGGGCTCAGTACTGAACCACCAGAAAAACTGAGATGACGATATTGCATAAATGTGTGAGATGGCACAAAAATCCCGCAATTTTTGCTATCAAAAAATTCTATATTTATTACCCTTTAATTGTTATTATTGTTGGTATACTTTTCCCACAAAAGAAGAAAGTTCATGCCTGACGTTTTCGTTAATTTGAGAATTCAAGCATTCCAATAATATAAAAAAAGTCCTATTATATCAACTGAAAATTTTCAATTATTGTAATTCCGGGAACAACTTAACAACAAGTTTCCGAATTTAATCTTTTATAACATCGGAATAATCTTTTATCAAATATGCTATAATTTCTTTGCTTTTTGGTTGGTTTGCAATTTGCCTCTACGATATCTTCAGCCACGGCAGCGATATTCTCGGGCGAACGAGAGGTACGAGGCCTTCCAGGGCCTGCGGTTTATGCCGCGCCGCATTGAACCACCAGTGGGAGCCGGGCGGCCATGAAATGCACGTTGCGCCAAAATCACAGGCAAATCAAAAACATCGTGTCGATTATTCCGCGTTTTTCAGAAATACAGTGCTTCATTCCTTATTCACACAAATTGTAATTCTGGTTGCTTCACTAATGTCAAAACCAGAATTAATATTCAACGCCATTTATAAAGTCGGCAGCACTTTCCGACAGAATCATATATTATGACCCACCTAGTATTGTACGAGTATATATGTATATTATAAATATTCATCGGAGTTGCAAGAAGGTTACGGCGATGACTACTCCATTTTGTTTCGTTCTACGCAATACGTTGTAGGACACCTGTGAATTTGACCGTATACATATTATATGAACTCCACCTAAATAAAGTAAAATTAATTTCAATTTTAATCAAGAAAATCATAACTGAAAAGTTTTATATACGTACCATATATACTTCTGATTTTGTATGGAAGCTTAAGTGTTTTTTGATACGAACATGCAACAATTTAATAATATGAACTCAAGCTTCGGAATATGGAAAAAAAACGGTTAATTGTTTTTAGTTGTTAGTTAGTAAATTGTAAATCCTTTTTTGTTCTAAATCCTTACTTTTACCCAATTTTCGAAATTCTAGCTTCAATTCAGAAAAATGCAAAAACAGAACACAAAAAAGTGTAACAAATGGCTCCTAATAATGTAAATATAAATGCAATGTAAGGATACAACACAAAAAAGCGATTAACAATTTAGTGCTACGAGTAAACGAAATAAAATATGTACCTAATATTTTAAATCACTATAAGCTTCTGTACAGTATCACAGGCTTGAACATTTAATAAACTTTCCACCCACGATTCACCTGATTAAAATTGCAATTAATATTACTCGTACTTTTCAATGGGCAGTTCATAAAAATTTTAATTTTACGAATCGTTACCTTGTACGAGTATTCTTTCATTCATGGTAGGAATAGATAACAATTTATTAAAAAAAAAAGGGATTAACGATTTGGAAATAAAACACATCTACAGAGACTGTTTTAATAAGAAAAAAAAACTAAAAATAATTTAATTTAAAAAGTGCAAACAAATTTAACGTGGGTGTACTCGTAATAATTAACATTTCTTTCCACTGCTTCTTGCTTAACTCAGCAACATTCTGTGATTGTAAGAATATCGTTTTCATCATTGAGGTTTTCCGATAACAATTTATTTTATTTGAAATCCTCAGTTTAAACACTTTAATGGTCAAAATTTCGATTTCGGTTTACCAAACATTTCATATGCAAAATGTTTTCACAAACCGTGTAGTCCTTTGAAAGTTTCGGAGAATTTAAATTTTAATTTTTTTCCAATCTTTTTTTTCTCCTGGTTAGAAAAGATTTATGCTTTATCATTTTCGGACATATACACGAGAAATTTATTTAAACAATTATCAAAGTTTGTTTATATTTCCTTTTACTCATAACCTGTGGTAATTTAGCAAAAATTAATATTGTGCCAACTTTGTATTAAAATGCTTTGAAAGCTAGATACCTTACGTTGTGTTTATCCATTATTACAATTTAAGCTTTTTACCTCACAGTGTTTACACTTAAAAAGTATACATTTTTTTTCTCTATAATTTTAAAATGTTCCGAAGCATACTGTTTATAATTTTATTTATGAAACGGTCAGCTCATAAGAGTTTTGCTTCAATTTCACATTTTCCTACAAGGTGGTTATTTAACATGAGAACTTTGACCCTACCGTTTGAAAATGTATTATGGAAAAAAGTTGTTTATACACATATGTTTATTCTAAAGGATTATATGGAAAAAAAATTTATTTAAAGAAACAGATAGTTTTTGTTTACTTCTATGTACATACATACTCGTATGTGGATTAGTGAATTCGGGGTGCCTCTTCATATTACAAAAGATATTATACGCTTGCAACTTTTAAACGCAACGCTGTTAGATTTGGTGATTTTTTATTGAGGAACAACGCCTTTCGTTATCAAATTATTGGTGAAAAGCGAAAAACGCAATTTTAAGTAAACTATTGTTTTAAAACGAAATTTCATATTTCATTATTTATTGACAGATTGCCGTTGAGGTTGTTTCAAATGTAAGAACTGTAGTTTCTTTAGGAAGAGAAGACATGTTTCATTCACAGTATATGGAAACACTGCTTCCAGCGTGCAATGTATGCAATTTTATAAAGTATTATATTTCAGTTAATATATATTATTCATATGCATACACATAGAAAGCAAAACGCAATACGCATTACCGAGGTTTCGTTTACGGATTAGCTCGATCACTGATGTTTTTCGCATATGCCGCTACAATGTTCTATGGAGGTTATTGCATCTTAAATAATGGAATGCCTTTTGAAGATGTCTTCAAGTAATATATTAATATATGTTGTATATAACATATGAAACACTTACTTGTATTTATAAATATATTTTTTTTAGGGTTTCACAAGCTCTTATTATGGGAACATTTTCAATAGCCAACGCTTTAGCATTTGCTCCAAACTTTCAAAAAGGAGTAACTGCCGCGCAACATATATTTTCTTTGCTGAACAGAGTACCAACTATAACAGATTCGCCAGACGCTAGTAAAATACCATTGCAATCCGAAGGAAATGTGCTTTACGATAACGTTTACTTTAGTTATCCGTCAAGAAAGGAAATCACTGTTCTTAACGGATTAAATTTGGAAGTATTGAAAGGACAAAAAATAGCTCTCGTTGGTCCCTCAGGTTGTGGGAAATCAACATGTATTCAACTCTTACAACGTTTTTACGATGTTGCTGAAGGAAATGTTGCAATTGATAAGATCGATGTACGCTCAATAACAATGAACAATCTCCGCCGACAACTGGGTATTGTTTCTCAGGAGCCCATGCTTTTTGATAGATCAATTTCAGAAAATATTGCTTACGGTGATAACTCTAGAATAGTTTCAGAAACAGAAATAATTACTGCTGCAAAAAAAGCAAATATTCACAACTTTATATCAACTCTTCCATTGGTAAGTTTTAAAATATGTTAATGAATTTAATTGAATCCAATCCAATTTTTGATAGGGTTATGAAACACGATTGGGTGAAAAAGGAACTCAATTATCTGGTGGACAAAAGCAACGAGTTGCAATAGCTCGTGCGCTCGTCAGAAATCCCAGAATACTTCTGCTTGATGAAGCTACCTCAGCTTTAGATGCAGAGAGTGAAAAGGTTCTGAAACACAAAAAAAGACAAAAAACACGTTTTAACTTTTTGATAATTTTTTTCTCTAGGTTGTTCAAGATGCACTGGAAGTTGCAAGCGAGGGTCGTACAAGCATTAGCATAGCTCACAGATTATCCACAATTGTCGACTGTGATAAAATATTTGTTATGGACGCTGGTCAAGTATGTGAAGTTGGAACCCATCACGAACTTGTACAATTGCGTGGAATTTATTTCAATTTGTATCGTTTACAGGCAGGTGCAACTTAGTAATAGGATATAATTTAAGATTAGAAGAACAAATTGTAAAAAAATGAGGCTTTATTTTTTCTTTAATTTATATATATCATTTGTTTTTTATCCCTTAATATTTGTGTTCATATTTCTATAATTTTTTCTATCACTACAACGCAATCTCTTTGCCTCATTGTAATGAATTTTTCTCAATTCCTCCTTACTACCCATATGTGATTGCTGGACACGGGTACGGATACTTGATGTATGTAATTCCCTGAAATTTAATATCTTACTACACTGATAGATATATACATGTATATTGCACGTAAAGGAAGGTATCTATGCTCATGTGAAAAAAGTATATGTTCCAAGTATCTTTTCATCCGATTTTCATCTGAATTATGCAAGTTATGCTTATAAGTTATAAGCATCCTTAGCGCATTGAGATAGACAAAATCTACAAGCATCGCATGAAGCGCTACGTCCTGCTTCTAAAGCAACAGTTGAATGTGGAATTTAGGACGTTGGCGTAATCTAGTCGTCCATTTACGACAATTAGCAAACGGAACTATGAAAACCTTTTGTTTAACTGAACTAAAAAACATATACATATACATACATATGTATTTTAGTTTTATCAAGACGCAGCAATATACCACACATCTCGTAAAACAATGGCCCATTTTAATGGTTGCTTAATTTCAGGATTTGGCAAAGTAAATTGAACAAGATTTTTTTTTTTTTATAATTTGCGCGCGCTCAAGGGATTTAGGTACACTTAAAATGCTTGCACACAGCGCAGGCGAAGGAAAATCACGGAGGATAGAAAGAGAGGTACCGGTGAACGTTGGTTTTAAATGTTTGAGGGTTACAAAGACGATGTATCACGATATTTTAGAATACGTCCGAAAGTGGGCTCGAGGGTATACTGATGAGCATTCATAGCTAGACGGGTGTTACGGTTAATTGATTAAATGGGCGAAATGCTACTGGCGATTTCTGCGGAGAACTGGTGGTAGAAATAGCGATAAAACCGAGTGAGACACGAGACATTACGTCGGTGTTCGAGGGTGTCCATTGTTTAAGTGATATTAGTATCACCTATAAGTTTTACCGCACGGTTTTGAATCCTATCTAGCAGGTACAGAGATGTTTTGCGTGCACCAGACCAGATGTGAGCAATTTCGGGCGGATAAATGCCTTATATTATATATTGAGGCCAGATCAGAGGGGGTGAAATATTTCTTACATCGCTTGAGGAAACCTAGACATTTCGCAGCGTTTTTGACGACACGGAATATTTGATCACTCCAACGTAAGTTTTCATTGACACACATACCGAGAATGGAAAGTTTATCGGTTTCGACAATGCAAGTTCCATTAATGGATAACGGCTGGGTGTTTAAATTTCGCTTTAACGACAGCAGACAGCATTGTGTTTTGGAAGCATTACATTCTACTCTGTTAGTGGTTCCCCAATTAGTTATGCTGTTAATATCAGAATTTAATGAGCTTAACATACGCTGCCGTTCCCGTTCTACAGCCAAAGAGAAGGGACATGAGTCCGGGAACGAATATGAAAAGTACTCTCTGTTCTCAGCAAAGGAATATATAGTAGCAGACAAGAGATCGTTGATGATAATTAAAAAGAGTGTCGGAGACAGAACTGAGCCCTGGGGCACACAAGCATTTATTTTGTGAATATCAGATTTGGAACCATCCAAGACAACTTGAATTGAACGCTCCGAAAGGTAATTTCTAATCAATAGAAGAGTCGTCGATCCCAAAAGGACGCATTTTCGAGAAAAGAGCCTGATGTAAAACTCTGTCAAATGGCTTAGAAATATCAAGTACAACTACCTTGCTTTCGCCAGATTGATGTACGCTTTGGTTCCACTTTTCGGTGGGACATGCCATCAGATCACCAGTGGACTTGTTGCTACGAAAACCATACTGTCGGTCATTAAGAAGTTTTCGTGTTTCGAGATATTTCATGAGCGTTGCCATGACCTTGGAAAAATGTGGCGTAAGTGCAATGGGCCTGTAGGAGGAGAGAGAGGAAGATTCACCTTTTTTAGGGATGGGCTGGACAAATGCTGTTTTCCATCTTCTCGGAAAAGTCCTATAGAGTGGGATTGATGAAAAAGCTTACGCAATGGTTTTGCCAGCTAAGAAAAACACCTCTTCAGAAGAATTTTAGATATACCATCTGGACCAGCGGATTTGTGAATGTTAAGACCTTTAAGAACACTTGCTACTACACGAGTGAGAAAATAGATTTGTCCCATTGAAGATTCGACGCACTCAATTGTAGGCGAAGACAAAGCACAATCTGGGAGTGTTGAGCTAGCCGCAAAGTGTGCAGCAAGCAGATTGGCCTTGTTCAAACAGCTGACAGCTGGAATATCACTGTAAATGAGCGTTGAGATGCAGGATGAGGCAGAATTTCTAATATTTTTGACGAAGGACCAAAAATTTTTACTGCCTTTGGGACATTGCAGTATATTTTGCCTCAGTTTTTGGTCGTATTGGAATTTTACAAGTTTAAGAAAGGCGTTGCAGTCATTCCTGGCTCGTTTAAACATTTTTCGGTTTTCCTCTGTTGGGTTGGTCTTAAAGGACCGAAAAACCCGTTCTGTAACCCTAACAGCCTCTTTACAGCTCAAGTCGTACCATGCTTTTCCTTTGGGTTTGATACTCTTCATCCGATGAGGGGTAAAGTTTCTCATTACAAAGAGAATGGTGTCTGTGGTCATATCAGCAGCGGCATCCTCGTCGTTATCGAGGAAACATAACGACTAGTTAAAATTCCTAATAGATTGAATAGATCTTGAAACCGTTGGGGCGCAAATTAAATTGGATATTTACACGTAAACGTTTAGCTGTCATATCGTTCGACTTAATTCAGTACAATATATAATACACAGGGTGTCCCAAAAATCAACGTCAAGCCGGAAACAGGTGATAGGTCAAGTGGTGTCGGTTATCACAAAATTATAAAAATAAATCTAAGTCATGCACTTTTAAAATTATTGGCACTCAAAAAAAATGGGGAAATCTGACACCCTGTGGCGATCTTTCAAGTACTGTGACCGCAAATCTTTACTTTTCTTCGATTTTTTCATTATCACGTAACCCTGAGTAACTGTTCTGTAAATTACGGTCCAAAATTGAAACATAACTATACCGGTTTTAACTAAAATATTGCTTTTTTGTCCATCCATGTATCTGAAAATCATTAATCACCTAACTTGAACTGACTGTACTGACAAAAAAATGTAATGTGCCATTTTGGCAAGTAACTTTAAAAGATGGCGTATTTAGTCTGGATTCCAAAATGGTATGACACTTGCTAGACTAAAGCTTAATTGGGGACAAAAAAAATATTTTGTTAAAGAAACTCGATCCATAGTTAATACTTATTAAAAAAAAGTTAAAATGAGTACCAAGTGTGTGCGAGACAGACAGTGACGGGGTGATTCGACTAGTTTGAGTTAAACAGATAGAAATGCCACCCTTGTCAAGCAGTGACACATAGGCACATCATGCAATACTGCAGTACGTTACGCTCCTTCGCTTACAGCGCATTATTCTGTATTCGTGTCGATTTCATGCTTACAACTTTGGCTTTCTTTATTGGACTTCATTGCATTGCCACTTCGAATTGCTATCTGACCGTTTCTGTCGAACCTCGATTTCTTCTAGGCTATTATTGATCGTTTTGTGATTGTGTCTGTAGTGTGAATACGATCATGCCATCTTGATACACTGCTCAGGAATGTGCTAAAATGCATCTCATTTATGGGGAATGCAGGTGTAATGCTAGTGCTGCAGCCAGACTTTATCATGAGAGATACCCAAATGCTCAGCGTCATCCGGACCATCGAAGGTTTGTAAATGTGCACCGGTCATTCTCAGAGGGTCGATTTCCAAATCTAATGGTTAGTGAGTGAAGACCCGTCATGCCCTACGAGGACGAAGTCTTACAAGCAGTCGCACAAGACCCTAGTACCTCAGTACGCGCAATTGAAGAAAGCATAGGAGTGCCTAAAGTACAGCACACCGAATTCTAAGGAAAAACCAGCTCCATCCGTACCATGTACAACGAGTCCAAAGTCTGCTACCCCGAGATTATCCAAACAGAGTGCAATTTTGTCAAACGATGTTGCAGAGGTTCAGAAAATATCCGAGATTCTCCAAAAAAATTCTATGAACTTCCACAATTTGCACGAGTGGCACGTGGAAAATCCACATTTGATGCGGGAAGATAGATCACAGTACCGTTTTAAAGTAAACATGTGGACAGGAATTTTGAATGGTAGAATTATTGGCCCATTCGAGCTGCCGCAGAATTTTAATGCCGAGGTTTATTTAGATTTTTTGGAGAACCACTTACCAAATTTATTGGAAGACGTGCTACTAAATATTTATGCATGCATGTGGTATCAACAAGATGGCTGCATTATGCTCGCACAGTACGAGAGTTCCTCGAACATAAATACTCCAACAGGTGGATAGGGCGGTCTGATACAATTTCGTGACCAGCCCGTTCACCCGATTTAAATCCACTCGATTTTGTTTACTGGGAAGCAGTAAAAGAAAACGTTTATTCTAAGCCGAAAGAAAATTTAAACGAGCTGTGACAAAAAATTACAGAAGCCTTTGAAGACATCAACTCCAGAAGATATGCCCTTCTTATTACCAGATCATTTGTAGGAAGATGCAGAGCTTGCATTGCCGCTGAAGACAAACAGTTTGAACATTTGTTGTAAGATACAAGATCGGTATGATGACAAGGGTGGCATCTCCATCTGTTTCACTCACACTAATCGAAACGGCGTGTTTATCCGTTTCAATCACTGTCTGTCTCGCTCACACTTGGTACTCATTTTAACTTTTTAAAAAGAATTAACTATGAACCGGGTTTCTTTATCAAAATATTTTTTTGTCCCCAATTAAGCTTTAGTCTAGCAAGTGTCATACCATTTTGGAATCCAGACTAAATACGCCATCTTTTAAAGTTACTTGCCAAAATGGCACATTACATTTTTTTGTCAGTACAGTCAGTTCAAGTTAGGTGATTAATGATTTTCAGATACATGGATGGACAAAAAAGCAATATTTTAGTTAAAACCGGTATAGTTATGTTTCAATTTTGGACCGTAATTTACAGAACAGTTACTCAGGGTTACGTGATAATGAAAAAATCGAAGAAAAGTAAAGATTTGCGGTCACAGTACTTCAAAGATCGTCACAGGGTGTCAGATTTCTCGATTTTTTTTGAGTGCCAATAATTTTAAAAGTACATGACTTAGATTTATTTTTATAATTTTGTGATAACCGACACCACTTGACCTATCACCCGTTTCCGGCATGACGTTAATTTTTGGGACACCCTGTATATAACAGTAGTACTTAAAAAAAATTATCAAAAAAAATCTAAAATCAAAAGAAACTATCAATTAAAACGACGTCGTTCAATATTTTCATCAAATTATGATAAATTCAATTTTCAAATAATTTTAGAATTTGTTTTTGACGAAAAAGTGATCTCAGTAAAATTTTAATAGCTGGGTTTTATTATCATTCGTGATCCATATACATATGTAGATCACAAAAGTAAAATAAAACAGTCTATATCAATGAATATGTAGAGTTTTAATTCCTTTATTAAATTTTACACAATTTTATTACAATAAAAAGAATTTATTACTTTCGTAACTCGCCGCTTCAAAAGGAAAATATTTATTAAGCCAAAAAAATTAAAAGAGTGAGAGAAAAAAAGCGGAAGACAATGTGTCACTCACCATTGTTCCTTTCTTTGAGCGAAAATAGTTGCGGTTGCGCATTCGCGCAGACCCAGTGTAGTACATACATTTTCTCCCTCCATCTACTACAAATATAATGTACTACAAATATAGTCTACTACATCTCGTCCAATCTGAGATCATGATCGACCCTGATCATGGAGGCACGCATGACAAGACAACTTTTATCTACAGCGACAGACGTGGTACATGCACAGAATGATAGACGCTGCCTTCAGTGTTCACACTATTGATTTCTCCAAGGGCGAATGTTTTTGGATGCCACGATGCCACCATAGGGTATTTACGTTATTTGACAATTTTCTATATCGCGCAGTACATATCGATCGTGAGGTAGGACCTTGTGGATAATGTATGGCCCCTTATATTTGGGCATTAGCTGGTATCAATATTTTTTATTACAACATAGTCACCTTCTTTGTAGATGCGTGCGGGTTTACGGTGATCCTCGAACTGTTTTTGATTGTATTCCTGCGTTTTAATAATTCTCTTAAGCGCAATTTCTCTTAACTTATCTACATCTCTCTCAACATCTCCTAGCTCTTTTTCCTCAAAGAATTCGGTTAATTTGTCAACTACTGCTCCCGCTGATTTACTCCAAATAAAAGAGCGTACTAGGGGTGGTACCTATTGATCGGTTCACTGTATTGTTTAAAGCATACTCGACTTGGGATAACATTTGCATCCAATTCCCTTGCTGAATTGGTTCACTAAGCTTCCCAAGCATAGGTGTCAATATTCGGTTAACCCGTTCCACCTGACCATTAGCTTGAGGTGAATGAACGGCGACCTTAACGTGAGATATGTTCATATCTAAAAGGAATGAGCTAAACTCTAAAAAAGTAAAACACGTACCTCTATCTGAAATTACTCTAGAGGGTCTGCTGTAGTATTCAAAGTACTTCTTTAGAGCGCCACATACTTCCTTGGTACTTGTTGATATTACTGGATACAATTTTACGAACTTCGTGAACGCATCGACGACCAAAAGAACATATTTTCGTTTTGACTGAACAGCAGGCAATGGCCCGAAGTGGTGAAGGTATATTGTATGGAAAGGGAGTGGCTCCTTAGGAATGTTAAATAGGTTACTCTTACAGGACTGCACTGGGGAAGAGTACATAATGCATCGAATACAGTTTCTTAAAAACTCTTCTATCTTGGACCGCATTTTCGGGAACCAATACTGCATACGGACCTGCTCATAACACTTAATAAGGCTCATATGGCCAATTTTTTCATGAATATGTCTAATAAGATTCGTTTCCATTTCAGATGGAACGTCAAAGAAAAGCCTAACACTCTTAGGTTTTCTAAACACGATACCGTCTTGAAGTACGTACGCGCCTAAATTCTCTGAACATAATTTGTCCCTTAAAGCCAGAATGGTTGAATCACGGTTCTGCAAAGCCAGCAACTGAAAATCGATATCCTCAGAATCAACTACGGATATCACATGACATCGGCTCAGCGCGTCGACATGACCCATATTAACCCCGCTTCTATGTTTAACTTTATAGTTATAGTTATCCAATTCAAGCGCCCACCTTGCAATTCGTGGGTTAACTTTTTTTTTTTTAGAGTTAAAATGAGAGAACTACAACTACCGTAAATGGGATCCCTTCCAAATAAACTCTAAATCGACGGAGTGCGGATATTATGGCAAATGTCTCTCAAGCTCAAAGCTTTTTTTTTTACAATTTACGCGCACCTAAGGGGTTATGATACCCTTTTACTGTTGCCAGGGTGCGGGCGGAAAGATAGAAGGAGGAGAAAGGAAAGCATTGTTGTGATGTAGTGGTTTGAAACGCAGGTGTGTTTGGTTTCGATATTGACTCTCCAGGGGTGGGAGTCCGAATAGGACGGAGAGATTTTTCTTCTCTCGGAATCTGAGGTTGTGAATTTTAACGGTTGTTTTGTGCTTGAAAACCCTACAACAGCCAAATCTACATGTCAGTGTTATGCCTTCACACGCAGATTTTTCTGACTGAGTTCCAATTACACAAATGAAAACTTGCCGTGGCTAGGCTTAGGATTCAAACCTTGACCTTGACTACACCACGGCCACCCCATGGTATCTAGCTTCCTGAGCCGTAATACTTTTTGAGAAATAGGCGACTGGGTGAAATTTCTTATCATTTTGCTTCTGAAGGAGTACTGCACCATATCCCAGCGAACTTGCGTCACAGTGTAATTCTGTTTCACGCTTCGGGTCATAAATGGATAATACTGGAGGAGACGTCAAGCAACGTTGCAACTGGCGGAAAGCATCTTCGCACTTTTCGGATAGGTTGAAGTTTCTATTATCCTTCTTCATGAGGTCGTATAGAGGCCTAGCCATACGCGAGAACGAGTTAACGAAACGTCTGAAATACACAAACCCAAAAAGGAACGAGTTTCTTTATTATTCTTTGGAATAGGATACTGTTGTAATCCCACATACAATGAACTGTCGGAGCACGCAAGTAATAAAATGTTGGAAGACACTAGACGCATTCTTCAGACCAAAAGGCATTTTTAGAAACTCACTGTCCGTCTGGTTTAACGAAAGCGGTAAAACGTGCTGAACGAGCGGACATTCTCACTTGGTAGAATCCGCTCTTAAGGTCTAGTAAAGAAAAAAACTTGTTTTCCTCCTAGGTATTCGATACAATCCTCAATAAGAGGGAGGGGGAAGTTATCACGAATGGTATGCTTATGCAAAGCAAGATATACAATGCACATTCTAGTCTCACCTGACTTTTTCTTAACCAAAACTACGGGCGACGCGTAAGGTGAGTCGCTAGGCTTAATTATGCCTCCTATTAACAAGTCATTAACAAGTCCTTAACAATCCCGTTTACTACTTGTTTTTCCGCGAAAGACAACCGTCGGGGACGACAAAAGATTGGAGTATCACTTTGCAGTCTTATCTCTATCTCATAATCTACTGGCGCTACTTGTGATTTGTCGAAGTTCAAATAGCACTCTCTTACCACGGTGCGAATTTGGTCTGTTGTAAAAAGATCTAGTTCTGGGTTAATCTCAATCCCATCTACCGATTCTATCTCTATTTTGAAAATTTCATCGTCGTTCGCGTCACGACCCACGTCCATTAGTTTCGATTTCTACCCGGAATCACAATCAAATACAATCGGAGGGACCAACGAACTTTCTAAATCAATCCCATCTTTAAACTTAACTTTGCTCACGATCGAATTATCGACATAAGGTTCACTACCCCCTTTGAAATCTTTATCAACAGTGAAAGCCATTCTATTATCTACATAAGTTTGGAAGTAAGTGCACAACTTGAAATCAGTGAAAGGATTTTTATTTAAATTCAATTCATTGCGTAAATATTTACTTGTAAACTACTATAATGTTGAAAATCTTAAGTATATCTCGACCAACTAGTACAGGCATAGGAGTTATTCCATCTGGAATGATTAGAAAAGAACATAACTTTACTTGATGTTTAAGATAACATGTTATCGTACCGTAGGTGTATATTTTAAAATCGTCTAGGCCGTTATAAGTGGAATGAAACTAGTTGGACTACCAGTGTCTAAAAGAGATAAAAATTCATTAAATTTTGTGCACTTATTTCCACTTAAAACAAAGGCAACGCTTACCAGTTGTACTGCATCAAGTCTGCTTACAATTTCGCCATCGTCTTCACTATTCTCGCGTACAGCTGCAACTCTGCTAGACTTCAACACTTTTGGGCAGTTCTTGTGGATGTGTCCCATTTCGCCGCAACGGAAACTGGAGCCCATTGGGCGTTTTTCCTTCGGACAGTTTGCGGCAATGTGGCCGTATGCGTAGCAGTTGAAACATCAGATGCTGGCGGTCGTAGGTGTAGTAACAGCATTCCGACCTGATGTCGCTGCATTTCTTAAAACGGCTGTTGGATGGAGAGGATGGATAACATACATTTGATTATGTGTCGCCGAGGTCATCAATTAAAAACTCCAGAAGTTCAGCGTCGCCGATATCAACATATGCACTTATCTCCTGCATTGAAACAACGTAATGCAGCAGGGATTCATCACGCCGGCGGGATCGTTGGGCCAGTTTCCGGTAAATTTTGTGTCAGCTCACACGAACGTCAAATTCAGACAATAAGAGCTCCTTCAGAGTCTCCCAAGAATCCACTCTAACAGTCCTTAGTAGTACCTTTGCGGTTCCTTGCAAGATATTTGAATCGCTCATGGCATAAGGGACAGCACGACATCTTCAAAGTCCGTTATCCACTTACGGACACTGTAGGAATTGTCACCTGTAAAGGAGGGGATCGCGTTTTCGACGTAGGAGAAATCGACCTGCCGCCTCGGGGTTTCCATCTCCGCTAGCTCCTTCCTTAATTCCGCAACATGCTTTCTTCTAAGAAGTCGCTGAAGTTCTCTCTCTTCTTCTTCATCAATCTCGGAGGATATCTGATTTTCCTGAAGTGGAGCGTTTTCATAAGCGCTGTCACCTGAATGGTCGGACGTATTCCTTGCCAAAGTCGGAGTGATGTCATCAGTTGCTTCGGGAGCGTCATTTGCATTGACGCGGGAGGGTTCGATTGTGAGCACATCGGAAGTTCCATTCGCTTAGGTTATGTTTCCAACGGTGAGTTCCACGGAGGTATGCGCAACTGTAGCAGCGGAAGTTTCGCCAGCTGAAGGGTTGTCGGTTGACTTCTGCACTGATCTGGTTCTTACCAGGGTGGATAATGCGCTGGTTCCAGCTGAAGGCGTGTTCTGGGGGTTTTTCACTCGGTTTTTATCCGCTTGTTTTTTTTGGAATCGAAGGACTTTTATTTATTTTAATCATTGTAACCGATTACCCCATACCTGAAATTGTAGAGTTGTAATTCCTTTATTAAATTGTAACCTTTATTACAATAAAAAGAATTTATTACTTTCATAACTCGCCGCTTCAAAAGAAAAATACTTATTAATCCAAAAAACTTGAAAATGCGAGAGAAAAAAAGCGGGAGACAATGTGTCACTCACCAGGGTCTCTTTTTTTGAGCGAACATAGTTGCGGTTGCGCGTTTGTGCTGACCCAGAGTAGTATATACATTTTCTCCCTCCATCTACTACAAGTATAATGTACTAAATATATAGTCTACTACAAATAAAATTTTTTATCTGGAGTAACAGTTTAACACTTATTGCCTTCTCCTTTGCAATTGCCAGTTGAGTTAATTTTTTCCGTTTAAGCCTAGTATACAGCTGATGTAAAACGGAATTTTTCCATGGTCTCGAAAACAGCAGCGAAATATTTGCTAAATGAGAGCGGAAAAAATATATAACGGAGAGTTTAACCAGCAGCTAAAAAGCGGAGTGACAAAGTGACAAGTCAATCTTCTAAAATGTTTCGCATTTATTTTAATTTAGGAGAATTTTCAATTGCCATGCTGAACAAAGAAAAAGCGAAATGCCAAAATTTTTACAGCAATTAATGTCCCGAATAATAAATTATGTACAAAAAAAGGGTGGATACTACTGGCTAGTATTCTAGTACGATTATCCACTTAAGCATAATTTCGTTGCAAAACGAAAAGTGTCATACAACCAAATTTTTCGATCACGATTTCGTCGTAGCATTTTTGTATGGGATTTTTCGTTTCACATCAGTTCCATAGTATATTTTAGCGCGAATACAAATTACGTATACAGCTTAAGTATATATAATCTCCACAATTTCCGAAATGTTTGTACCAATAAGGAATTTAAAAATCGGCTTTAGTGCTAGTATTTTAATGTAAAGAAAGCCATGCCTCAAGCCTTGTATGCACTGAAGCGAAACGAAACTGTTTCGTCTTCTCCAAAAATCCAGCGAAACATTTTGCGAAATTCAACGCGAAAAATGTTTGTGGAGATTTGTGGAAAGTTCAAACAGCTCTTAAAAAAATTTAAAAAAACTCAAAAATCAAAAGAATTGCATACATTTATCAGTTGAACGTCGTATTTTTCAAAAAATTTAACAATGAATACCGAAATGTCAAAATTTCTCAGCGATTTATTGTCCCTAACAATTAATTGTATGCGAAAAGTATTAATCTAGTACGATCATTTTCCTATAGCAACTATTTCCACTATTTCGCCGGGAAATAGCGTACTTCAAAACGAATACTATTGTACTTTACTACTACGTACTTAGGTCCTCGGACTATGTCCGTGAGGTTCCCCTTGCGGGGCATAGAGCCGCCACTACTCTTACGCGCCATCGTGTACGGTTTCTGGATATGTATCTCAACTCTCTCCAACTCTTCCCCAGTTGTGCTGATTCCTCTTCGACCGTTCCTCGCCAAGTACTTCGAAGTCGGCCCACTCGTCTGCCTCTCTACGTGAGAGGGTTGCAACTCCTCGCTTAACTCGCAGTGCACTCGTGACTTTTACAAAGTGTATGCCCAATCCACTGCCACTTACGTCTTCGTATATTAGAGTCAATGGGTTCCTGACTTGTTCTCGCATGAAGTTTTCACGGTTGGGCCAGAAAATGCTCAAGATATTTCGCAGACTTCTATACACGAACGTTTGCAGCTTTCTTGTGACAGCGGGTGTGACTTTCCAAGTGCTGCAGCCATAAAAAAGCACGGATTCAACATTGAAACGGAACAGTCGTAGATTGGTCTTTAGGCTGATAGAGTTCTTTCTCCATATTTTGAACAGCATTCCGAACGCAGCATTTGCTTTCCCGATTGGGTTGAGTTGATTATACCTAGTTCAGTCAGGCCATCCGTAGAGACACTACTCCCAAAATATTTAAAATTCTCTACCATCTCTACTGGTTGTCTAGAAATTTCTACTTGGCTAGATGAGGAAGTACCAAGGCTGATGCTTTTTGTTTTTGCCGCATTGATTCAGCTTCTTTCTCTACCTTTGTTGTCATTTGATGGAGACCTATGATCCTGTGAGAGTGTAAGCATACGCCATCCGCGTAGTCCGGATGTTTGGGGTGTAATTGCAAAGTCCATTGAATTCCTCCATTTCCAGTCGACAAAGCTGCATGCAGTAGATCACTTATCACAAACAGGAACAGTATTGGTGACAAAATACAGCCCTGCCTATCCCCACTTAGGATTTCAAACTCCTGTAAGCAAACTGACAACCTTGCTTTATGCAGAACCTGATATTTGGATCCACTGTATGTAGCCTTGATAATAGAAATCAATTTATTTAGGAAACCCCTCCTGTGCAAAGCAAGCCAGATAAATTCTCTATAGACAATGTCGAACGCCTTTTCAAAGTCGATAAACGGCAGGCGAAGTGGTGATCGATATTCAAAGCACTGTATTGATGTGGTCCACACAGGAAGATCCAGTGCGGAATCCTGCTTGTTCAGCGACAAGTGTGTCCTCGAGGGGGTTTCTTATTCGCTCCAGGACGATTTTTTCTATTACCTTGGCTACTGCAAGCAGCACGCAAATTCTTCTCCAGTTTTCACACTGCGTTAGGTCTCCTTTCTTTGGGAATCATTCGCTATCATTCCTTCTTTCCATTCTTCAGGAAAACTTTCTGTTTCCCAAGCTCTCTCAATGAGTGGGTGCAGGAGTTCACTCGGTGTTGTGGCGCTACTCGTAAGAGCTCTGCGGGAATACCGTCAACCCAACCGCTTTTTATTCTTCAGTGCTTTGATTGCGATAAAGATTTCTTCTCCACTGGGGGATAGAGTGCGTATTCGGGAATTTGTTACTATAGACAAGACGACGATTGACTGACTGATTAAAACCGCAGAAAAGTGTTCCTTCCATCTTTTGGGCTGGCTCTCATCCGAAACTAGCAGAGATCCATCTGTGTCTTTTACCAGGTGTTGTTTAGAGCTTTGGACACCTGTGAGCTCTTCGGTAATTCTGCAGACAATCACACCTACTAGCGGCCTGCTATGCTTCTGTAGCCAATGCGTTGATACAGTTACGCTTATCACGTCTCACGCTACACTAAACTTCTCTCATCTTCATGCGATACGCAGACTCTAGCTCGTTTCTCCCCTGCTGCTGGAGTAGCTGCGATCCGAGCTTTGAGAAGCTTTCTTTCTTCGATCCTAGTCAAGTTTCTTCCTTGCGATCGACCGACTATACTTTCAGCAACGGATATGAAGACATTTTTCACAGCACACTAATGGTTTTCGATGGAGGTGAGTTCCGTGCTACTGATTGCTCTCAATCCCTGTGAAAGGTGGTCCCCTAGTTGTGGCGGACTGCGGGATCCTTTATTCTATCGGTATTAACCATAGGCATTAGGGTGTTTTCTTGGGTTCTCCTATCTGCGGCTATACGTAACATTACGGTAACAATTATCAGATGGTGGTCCCGGGCCATTCCCATGTCTGTACCCCTTCTGTTACAAACGCCCTGGAGACTGATTCTAAACAGCCGACTGATCGCGAAGTGATCAATTTGGTTGGAAGTTGCTTGTCTGTCCGTCGACACCCAACTGACTTTGTGGCACATCTTATGCTCAAACGTGGTCCCTTCTATTATAAGGCGGTTGGCGTTGCAAGAATCGACAAAACGCTCGCCATTGTCGTTACGGTCGCCAACACTATACTTTCCTATAACATGCCTGAGCCCATCATTGTCATTGCCAACCTTGGCATTCAAGTCTCCCATTAAGGTGCCGTGAAATAACGCCGAGTGAAATAACGCCGAATTCCAAAATTCGCACCCACTCCAAATCCTACGGTCACCCCAAGCAAGGGGGTTGCTGGGGGGTAGCATGCCCTCCCTTACCTACAACATCGAGTTGCAATCAACAAACATTAATTACGGTAAAGTTTACTTGTTTTTCTAACAAGTACAGCTTTGCAAATTCTTTTGCCTTCTCTCTGAATTCGGCTTTACTTCACAAACAGTGTTCGGCGTTATTTCACTTTGTCATCGCGTATTTTGCTTTCATAAAGTGAAATAACGAGGAATTCCAAAATTCGGCGTTATATCACTCGGCGTTATTTCACGGCACCCCATTATGATGTATCCGCGTGGTCTACTATCACAAACAGCACTCAGGCGGTTATAAAAAGCCTCTTTCTTCTCGACAGAAGAGAGCTCCATTGGGCCGTTACACTGTGTGATGATAACGCGACGTACTTTAGTCCGCAACCTGGCTTTTAGGATCCTGCCGTCTAAAGGCTCCCAGCTTTTGAGAGCTATTTTAGATAGCAGCAGTCCAACTCCAGCTTTTCGATAGCTTCCAGGTGCATTTCCGGAGAGAATAGTAGTGTTACGAGTTGGAAACCATCTAACTTCACTAATCCTTAAGATGTCCATCTTATGCCGCATGAATTCCTTTTCAAATTGGAGGAATCTGGCATTTTGAGGACCTTCACTTCCGTTGTTGAGAAGCTTCTTCACATCCCAGAGACCAATCTTTATCCGGATACAATAGCCAAAAGCCGTCAACATGTTATCACTCCTTATCCGAGACGCACCGTCGGTTTGTTTCGGTAGTGGATTTGATTTCCGTTACGAAGAATGCTAACCTTCGTAACCTATCCTAGAAAGTTAGGCTTTACGCACTTGTAAATTTACCCCATGGGGATACGCAAACAATTGCCCGGGGACCACCACGAGGGGGTAAAAGAAGCACTTCATCGTGACTGATTATTGCGCAACTGGCCCAGACCAAGTTCTGAGCAGTTTCCCGATCAGGCACGATGCAGGTCCCTAAAAAGAATAGCTGTACGAAATTTTTCGTTTATGATTTCATATTGTCATTTTTGTATAAGATTTTTCGTTTCTCATCAGCTGCACACTAGGCTTAATTTTTAAAATATGAGAATAAGGAACAGACTGATGCCAATGTACTAATTTAATAATAAGAACAATAATAAAAAAATATTACATTTGGCATTTATTGGCTCTATAACTTCGTGCGGTTTGCTAAGAGATGGCGTAACTTGCATTATTCCATTGGAACATTGTACGTCATTTCAGTTTATGTCATTCATTTGAAGCGTAAACAACAATAATTTTTTTTCACTCAAATATGTCGAACTTTGTGCCTGAAAAAGTGTTTTTGCGGGGAGTTCTTCTTCATTACTTTAATATGAAGAAAACTGCTGCCGAAAGTCATCGTATTTTGGTGGAAGTTTATGGTGAACATGCGCTAGCTGAGCGAACGTGCCAAAAGTGGTCTGCACGATTTAAGAGTGGTGATTTTGGCTTGGAAGACGATGAACGTCCTGGGTAGCCAAAAAAGTTTGAAGATGAAGAACTAGAAGCATTACTCTATGAACATTGTTGCCAAGCACAAAAAGAGCTCGCAGTATCTTTGGGTGTCACTCAAGCAGCCATTTCAAAACGTTTAAAAGCAAGGAAATTGGGTTCCACATGAACTCAAGCCGAGAGACGTCGAAAGGCGGTTTTGAATGTCCGAAATGCTGCTGGAACGCCACAAAAGCAAGTCATTTTTGCATCGGATTGTTACTGGTGATGAAAAATCGATCCATTACGACAACCCCAAGCGCAACAAATCATATGTGAAACCCGGCCAACCAGCCAAATCAACGGCAAAGCCGAATATCCATCTTGCAAAGGTAATGCTCTGTATTTGGTGGGATCAGATGGGTGTGCTGTATTATGAGCTGCTAAAACCGGGTGAAACCATCAATGGACAACGCTACCGAACATAATTAATCCGTTTGAAGAGAGCAGTGGCCGAAAAACGCCCGGAATATGCGACCAGACACGAGGCAATAATTTTCCATCATGACAACGCTCGGTCCCACGTTGCTATTCCGGTTAAGAACTATTTGGAAAACAGTGGATGGGAAGTCTTACCCCACCCGCCTTATAGCCCAGACCTTGCCCCTTCTGACTACCATTTGTTCTGATCGATGCAGAACGCCCTCACTGAAATACGGTTCACATCAGAGCAGAATATCAAAAATTGGCTTGATTCATTCTTGGCGGCGCAGTTCTTTTGGGATGGGATCCACAAATTGCCAGAAGGATGGGAAAAAGTCATAGCTTCAGATGGGCAATACTTTGAATAATACTATTGTACATGTTTTTCTTAAATAAACGTTCAAATTTTGAAAAAAAAAAAACCAATAAAATACTAAAATTATCCGCAAAATGGTAATTGAATTAAGTTGGATTGTACAAGTGTTATTTAATTTTCATAAATTTTAAAAATTCTCTTACCCTCGTTATAGTTCATTGAAATACTTTGCCGTAAAAATTGTTAAAAATGTGTCCTTCGTGAATATTTCACTGAAATAATTAGTTATGACATTTTTCGTTAGATTAGATTAGATTAGATTGTTGTGGGGATTGATATAATGAATCCCTAATCACTGCGGCCATAGATGGGCCTATTGTGATGTCCTCCATTCAGAGCTCATCTATGATGCCGCAATTTGTGAGAAAGGCGGCTAAGATTTTAGGTGAGCTGGTAGCTGTGCCCGCCGCTTCGAGTAGAATTTACGTAGGTATCGTGGATGTGTTTTGTTTAAACCATTGCAGTCGCATAGTATGTGTTCTACTGTTCCCACGTCCTCGTTGCACAATCTGCGTGTATTGTCTTGCGCTATGCCCATGGTCATCAGGTGCCCTGTGAAAAAACCTGTGATCAAACAAATCTGACTTCTAATAATATTTCTGGCTTGTCTGTTTCCTTCGGTTTCCCTCTAGAAATTAAGCTTCTTTTCCTCTTTCCTTTAATACTTCCTTTTATGGTGTTTATTGATAGCTCACAGAAAGGTCTTGAGATGCGGATCCTTTTCTGGCCAGTTCGGCTGCTTTTTCATTGCCTTCATATCCACTATGTCCTAGTGCCCAAATCAGATGGACTTTGTTTGTGGTGGCCAGTAGTTGAAGGAGTTGAAGGCAATCCCAAACCCTTTTTGATTTTATTCCAAAGGCGTTAATTGCAAGTAGGGCTGCTCTGCTCTCGGAGAGAATGTACATGTTTTCGTTTGCTATAGTTTAGATTTTCTCGAATGCTAAGCTCAATTACATGGATTTCAGCCTGAAATACGGAGCTGCTTGTATCCATACTGGCATGTAGGGATGTTTTAGTGCTCCAATTATTTCATTTATTTTGAATCCGTCCTTCTACCAAACATACGAGTACATACATGTGGCAAATGTTGTGTTTTTCTGATCACAGTTAAGACTGTCTGGGAATGTAACCTTAAAGTTGTCCAGAAGTTATATCGTGGTAGACATTTGTCTATTAAGTTAATTCCAAGTACAATATTTGGTTTCTCTTGAATTCATGAAGAATTGCAGTATGAACTAGTTTGAAATTTAATTCATCTTCTGTGATGAGCATGTAAGCATTTACCATTGCTTCTTTCATGAGTTCTAATTGAAGTGGTGGGGTGTTTTGGATAACTTCACGCACAGCTGTTGGTGCGGTTTTCATTGCACTAGTTGCACAGACACAGCCTAGTCTCTATATTTTGTTGAGTTTAGCCTGTGTTGACCTCTACGTTGCTTTATGCCACCACAGTGTCATTTTGGAATTGAGCCCCCAATTTTTTTCAATTAGACATTTACTGTTCCATAGTGAGGTCCTGGCCTTGTCAATAGTCTTCGAAAGATGAGGGTTCCACGATAGTTTTTCATAGCTATCACACTGAGGTTAATGCTGCTTATGAGGTTTTTATTGTTTTATCCTACGAGTATAGCATACATTTTGTCCATTTACATGTAGTGTCGTCAACTGCCATGTTTTCTGTACTCTCTGTTTATCCATCTCTGGAAAGGGTTTTCTTGAACTTCTGAAATTACGAGTATTGTCGCGTCTGGGAGGTGTGTTTCGTCTAAGAGCTGAAGCGTCTATAGCCCGTTTTCTGCGCATATGGCATCAAGTTTTTTCATTGAATCATTGAATCGGTTGGTACCGATTTGGTGCTATCGATTTAATGACAGAAGTTTCTCCACGATTCTCTCTTGCCCCTTCTAATTTCTTGGTTGTACATAGTGGGTGTTTTTCTGTATATTTCCCATTCACCATTACTCGTACGTTTAGCCCGGTTGAAGAGCTTTCTCGTCTGTGTTCTAAGTTTGGCTAGTTTTTTGTTCCACCAGGGGGTAAGTCGATTACCTGTTTTTCCTTTTTCTTGGCAAGCTTGACGAAAGGCAGTTATAATTGGCATATTGAGATTATCACACGTTAGCTCAATATTGTCTATATCTCTGATGTTTTTGTTATATCTTCCCAGGTTATCCATGAGTTGTTGATAGTATATGTTCCAGTCTGTGGTGGATTGTTTTTCAGATATATGTAGTAGTACCTAATTCAAGGTCAAATAGGATGTGACGATGGTCCGACATAAAGGCTTCGGATAAAACACGCCAGTTTCTTATAAAATTTTTTAAAAAGTTAGTGCATAGGGTGAGATCTGGGACCTCTGTCCTGATGCTATTTATAAATATGGGGTTGCTTTTCTAATTTAGAATTTGTATGTTATTTCAATTCATAAATTCTAATAGAGACTCACACCGTTTGTTAATGTTTGATCTACTCCATACCGTGTGATGGGCGTTTGCGTCCTAGCCTACAATCAGTTGCAGGTTCTTCTTACCACATTGGTCAACCAGTCCCTTCAGTCACTGGAGCTACCAGATCCTTGTTGGTGTATTCTGGAATTGGTAAGAGTTTTGTATTGTTATTAGTTAAGATACATGCTCTGGACTTACCAGGGTTAGTGAAATCATATCCTAACTCCACTAAGAGTCCCTTTACCTGGACCTTAAAGACACATGGTTCTTGCATAAAGGCGACGTCTAGGTGATCCTTGCTAAATCTATGGCTGAGGACTCCCAAGGCGGCCTTAGCATGTTGCAGATTAACTTGGATGCACCTTAGTCTCATTTTAGTCGTTATTGGGTGGTACTTTCAGAGTTGCCAATAATTGGAGACAGCTCAGGTCTTGGGATGACATCTAGTGTTCTGGACATAGAGTCAATTTCATCTGATGAGTAGAGTATATTTACCAATCCTGGGACACATGGAGTATGGAACACCAAGTGGGTATGAATACACTTATAATGCCTCCGCATGTGTTAAGTTTTTTGGAAAATGGGATAGAGAGAGAAAGAAAGATGTTTGGGCTCAGTGGTTATTTCGCTCCATGGGTGACATTTAATGGGGAGGCTAAATTAGTGGGTCAATGTGTTTTTTTGTGGTTGCTGTGGTTTTGTAAGGGTGCGGTGATAAGGGCAATATGATAAGACATGTGGGAATCCATGGTGACAGGGAGGGTGATGAGGAATGCAAGTTGCCGGTGTGTGGGTCCCTGGTGCCAGGTTGCCGGTGCGTGGATTCCTGGTGCCTGGTTGCATGAGGCGGAGGGTTTCTGGTGTCAGGTCATTCAAAGTACTGTGGATTTTTTGTGGTTTTGGAAGTGTGCTGTGAAATGAGGAGTGTATGATAAGGTATGTGGTATGTGATTGTTGTTGGTTGAAGTAAGATTTCAGGTGTTTGAAGCGTGAGTGACATGGGTAATGATAACATACATGATTGTTATTTATGGAAATAAATTTCGTGAACTTGTGGTAATTGCTTTGAATATTTTATATACATCCGTTTGTCTACTGACGCACCTATAACTAATTTAAAATGACAATAGTTATATGATATCATATATTTGCGGTCACCCTGATCAAAATTAATAGATCAAAAATTCTATAGAACGTGAAACCATATTTTGTTTTATTACACACCACTTAAATCGATCTTAGGAAAACGAACAAATGGACTATCAAAAGGAATTAAACCAACTCGAAACTGGTGTCTTTAAGGATACAGTAAAATTTTTTTTATTGAGAAAAGGTTTGTTTTATAAAATAAGACAAGTTAAAATGTGCAAAACAAAATACGGTAAGCGCATGCTTCTTCTATCGCAGTATAGCAGCATGAGTGAAGAAACATTAAATATAATGAACAAGGAAACGCATACCCTGACATATATTGGCCCGTTGGGAAGATCTTCACAAGTACGAATTAAAAAGTTGTAGACGAAAGAAATAAATAATGTTAAGAATCAAAATAAATAAATAGTGAGAAAACAAATAAACTCTTTCTTTTTCTTTTTATTTATTGCTTAAATTGGTTACAAAATCTTGAATAATGTGTAGTGTAGCTTATTCCAAATCCTTCAAAGCTTTCCTTAGAAGTAATGCATTTTCAAGTGCACAGCATCCATGATAAGCTGGACAATTTTTAATCTCAATATTTTGCTCTCGCAGTGAGCTCAAGCTTGCGCATCCAAGTTTTTCGAGATCAAGGATAATATTGTCGATTTGGATATTTCCAAGAATCTCTTCAATCGACTTTTTCTTTTCAGCTCTCTTCGAATAAAGTATTACATTTGTCTGAGCAAGATTATCCTTCAAAAACTGCTTTACATTCTTGAAAGTGACAGAACCAAAACACCAATTGAGATTGTGATGATTCCTCTTCAACCAAAGTACATGCTTTCGGTATTTTGTCGGCAGCCTTTCAAATTCAAATGGTGGTTTAATGATGAAATCTTGAAATTCGCATTTCTTAAAACTAATTGCCAGTGCTTTAACAATAAATTTATTATTAGATACTTTAAATCCTAGTACGTCTAAAGTTATAAAGTTGTTTTGTTTATTCATTCTGTCAAATATGCAAAAACGGGGTGTGATGAATGTGTGTCGATAGGAGAAAATAGAATGCGCAAATGTAATTTTAAATAAGCCTTTTAATATCACCAGATAGAGGAATGTACTCAAATATTCGATCATGTATCAAAACACAATATGCTGATGTATTCTCTGGAATATTCTTATGTGTTCGAATTTCAATTCTTATATCAATGGGTCCTGATTTTATTTCCTCATTTTGGTGTGTCACATACACCACAATGATGGGAGCTACATTTCTAAAGTCATTACGTGATAATTGTGACTGAGGCTCGCGCATATAGTAGCTCTGTTGAAATGTTGTATACATTTCATATGAAATAGCATAGCAATTGCGGCTGAAATTGAGTTTAAGATCATAATAGGGATACGTGTCAGAATTTAAATGGGCTTTGATATCAATTAAATCACAATGTTGAAAACCTGTTTCTGTTTCAAACACAATAATTACAAATCGCGGTCTTTCGCTATGTGGAGAACGTTTCACATTCCACAAAAGCTGTGTTCCTTGTGTTAGCACCGTATTATAATGACAATAACAGATTCGGAATGCAATTGTTAAACATTGACCACTCCTTGTTCTGAGATTTCTAACTTTGCAAAATCAGCCAGTAGTATGTGTGGAATCTTCCATGTAACATTTGTCTTAACTTTTTAATTTGCTTCACTAGAATAAACAGCATCCTGATCTGTTTTTGAACCCAAAAGCATTTTTAGTGGTACACAAAAATTAAAATGTCCATTTTCCAATTCAACAAACCATCCAGCATTTGCAACATTTTGCTTTCATTTTTGTTCAGAGAAACATAACTTTTTATTGTTGATGTTATGCCTAGATGTCGGGCACGGTCTATTTCGATTCCATTTATTTCATAACGTATTTCGTCAAACAAATATGCTACACAAGTATTTTTCAACTTGATATTAACTTGATATTGTTCCATTGTCAAGAGTTACATGCCCTTCGATGTATAGATAACTCTCACTTGATAATACATAGAAATATTGATTCTGAATACATATTCTTACTTCATCATTGTTTTTAAATGCTTGCAAGTATGGTGAGTAGCTGTGGTACTCCTTTTTTATAATGGTTTCATCGTGGATGATTGTTTTTTCAATTGAAATCCTAATGATTTTAAGTATTCCTTATTAGCCTCATTCAATAATTCGCAACGTTTTCTTTTTTCTGCTCCTTTGTCTAGAGTACTAGATATTATGTTGTTTTTATCAAAAATAATGGCTGTTCGTTTTTTAGCATATACACTGCAATCAACTTCAGACTGCTACAATTTCCAAACCGTTCATGACAGTGAGCTCAAATTTTGACATATGACAGATAATTTTATTATTTACAAGCCTTTTAAACAATTTGCGTCTCAGTTGTGTTGAACAATTTTTATCTGCGATGGAATTCAAACGTGATAGTGCGATTGCTTTATATTTGGGTGGAAAACCATAAGCAGCTATCGTTAGAGCCCTCCAGCACCCCAACGTGAATAAATCATTTGTGTCTCAAACCATAGCTCGTTACCTTGATACTGGTAGCGTTGCAAAACGCCATGGAGGTGGTCATAAAAAACAGCAACATCGGCAGAAATGGTTCGGAAAGTGAAGGCTCGAGTTGAGCGAAATCCGCGTCGAAGTGGAAGAAAAATGGCTCGTGAGCTCAACATATCGTTGGAACGGATGCAACACATACTGAAAAATGAGCTTGGGCACAAGCCATTGAAGTTCCGAAAAGCACACGATCTTACACCGCAACAGAAAAAAGTTAGAGTCGAAAGAGCGAAGGAGTTGCAACGCTTGCACGAAAGTGGTGAGTTGCCGAATTTGGTTTTTTTTGATGAGTCGCCATTTGTTATTGAGCAATATGTCAACAAACAAAATGACCGAGTTTACTTGCCAGAGAGGTCCTTCGAAAATTTACACCTTGGGACGGCCACCAGAAAGCAGGCAGCACCAATGGTGATGGTTTGGGCCGCCATAACCGCCGATGGTCGCTCTCCGCTCTTATTTTTGGACCGTGGCGTCAAAATTAATGCGATCGTATTCCGTGAAACTGTCTTAGAGGCAGTATTGAAGCCTTGGGCAAACAATCATTTCGGTCGGAGACTGTGGACATTTCAACAAGACTCAGCACCATCTCACAAAGCGCGCGTGAACCAAGATTGGTTAAAAAACAATGTTTCACACTTCATCTCTTCGACACAATGGATTGCAAATTCTCCGAATTCAAATCCGTTGGACTTATCTGTCTGGGGTATTTTGAAGGCAAAGGTTGGCACTAAAAAATACCAAAGTTTGGACCACCTCAAGCAAGCACTTCGCCGGGAATGGGCTAAAATACCGCAGAGCCACTTGCGTGCAGCGTGCGATAGTTTCTTCGGCCGTCTCAAGGCCATTATTCGCGCCAAAGGTGGACATATTGAAAACTACTGACACAATTTGAAAATTGATGTATTTTCCAACATTTTTTGCTTTGGTACAATAAAATTTATCAAAAAATAAAAAAATTATAGCATTTTAAAAAGTTAGAGTTCGAGTCAGGCACCCTGTATAATCATTATTCATCGGGTTTTAAATGAAGCCGGAGAGTTATTGTTTCTTCACAGATTGCCGTCTTGGTCAACAATTTTAACAGTAATAGATGTTATTTGTCTGGTGTTCATCGGTAAATAGATAACATTTTTGGCGATTTCATCTAATTTATACCCAGGACTACCGGTTAATGAAAACTCATCAAGTGTATGGGCCGGTGCACTATTACTATAAGATCCGCTAACGATATTACATTCTATACGTATTACATTGATTTTCATTATATTTATAGGTAAATCAGATTCATGCATCTCAACTAACTTTAATTTTTGTCTACTGAATCCCAATAATGAACCAATACTTCGATCATGATCAAAATTAATATCATCACTATAGTAAATTTCAGTTTTTAATGTATTATAATTTGCATCAATAAAAAGTTCGTCAGTAGCGTTAATATCCTCACATTTTTTACGTACGAATTCAGAGATATCCACGAAATCTGGGAGTTCTATGACATTGTTCTTCACATGGAACAAATTATTCCTCAAATCAACGTTGGGTATTGAATTTTAAGCGTGGAAATCAACAAGACCGCAAACATAACTCCTTTCCAAATTAATTGGTGGAAAGTAATTAGCAGTTAGCATTGATGATGTACGGTTTAAAGTCAGTGTCATTGACATCTTAAAGGGAAGTAGAAAAAAATGATCTAAGCTATGTATATTTAAATTTATTAAACATTAAATTACAAATTTAAGCTATGCATGCGCGTATGTGTGTGTGTGCGCGAGTTATGTTGAGTAGTTAGCCAGTAGACTTTTTAAAAAGTAAATAAAATTCCACAAGTACCGATGGAAATTACAATATTTATTTTTATTCTTGGTCTTTATGCTTATGCCGATGTCTGACCTTGATACAGTGGGAGCGCAGTACACCTAGCATTGCATCAAGTTCAGCGTTTGGGAAAATGCATTTTTATATTTTCCCAAGCGTAGCAAAAAATTATTATTTCTCCGGAATCCGATTCCGGGAATTATGTTTGGGAGCGGATGTTGGGTTCCTTGTGTTGGCGGTCGTTGACTCCAATATAACTCGCCCTCTCTTTGATTCATGACTGCCCTGAGTTATGATTATTCTATTTGTATAATTTAAGATTAATAATTATTATAATAATGACGATTACAATTATTATAATTACAAGAGTACATGTATTGTATATTACGTGGGTTTTTCTGAACAATGTTAGTTCTTTTATATACTCTACATTTTCTATTTGTTTTAGCAAAATTTCGTCAAATGTTATTTGGCTTTCTGTAGAATACAATAAATTTTCATATGGTATTACAAATTTTTCTTCAAACACTTCTTTCTCGTTACTCAAAATTTGATTTCCAATACTTAGTTTACAATTATTAAAATTAAGTAAATAATTTCCGTTTACTTTTATTTTTCTTTCACCACAAGTACTTGATATCTCAATATTTTTATATTTTTTTAATAATAATAATCCTTTTTCAATTTCTATAAGTTGGTCTTTGCTTGTATTTTGTATTTTTGTATTTAATACAATTTTTAAAGTAAATACATAAATTTGTCTTTTTCAAATTTTTAAAACCAGTATTTTCTTTGACTGTTTCGTTTATTTTTACAATTTCTTAGTTATGTATTACTAATTCATTGGACTCCCTATCTGACATGACAGTTACGAAATATTTTGTGGTTTTAATCATTTCTTTAGGTACTTTAATAGCGAAGGTAATTCTATCATTGTTATATTTTGCTGTTCCTATTTTAATTGATCGTAATTTATCAAAATCGATATCATATTTAACTATTTCTGTTTAAGTAAGTATACTACTGGTCATTATTCCTAATTTGCTTGAGGCGATGTTAAATTGAATGTGTTCTACATTATCCTTTATAATTCCTATCTTTTATAAAGTTGCTAAGAACATAAGTTTACTAGATACTTTAGTCTGCTAATTCTGCGACCTGCGATATTAAATTTAGTCAAAATTCATTCTTTGTCTTTTTCAATAGTTTGCTTGAGAGTTAAGAATGTTTTATTAAAGTGGTCATTGAATATAATTTATATACCATATAGCCATTTCATACCCGTACCTATAACGTTTATAAGACCTCTTCTGTGCTTATGGGGAATAATTGTGTATACTTTGTGCTTCAGTGATTCTAATTCGTCCATTAGTATGTCTTTTCCGTTTTCGAATTGTATATTCCCTAGGTTTTCTTCTAAATCTTGTATAATATTTTGAATTTCTATTGGATTAAGTGTGTGTGATACTCGTATAATGTCATATGATTTTGTTATTTGAACATTGCCTAGTTTTATTTCTGAAAATCCATTGTTTGACTATCAGTGTTGCCTGGGTCATTGTTAATGTCAGAAGTAGAGTCAATATTATCTGTTTCCATTTGGCGTGAAAATTTGTAAGGACGTTTTATATTAGACGAGTGTATATTAGAAAGTTCGAGTTTGCGATATCTTGGCTGTTCTTTGTGTCTAAGTGCTTTATAGTTTTTTACGTAGCCTGCTTCCCTTGTTTCCTCATAAGCCTCCCTACTTTTGTTTCTTTTTAATATAATATTCTCCATTTTGTTCTGCACATTTTCCTTAATATTTTCCTTTTCTATTCTACCTTCTTGTATTTCCCATGGTTTAAATTTAGTTGTGGAGTGAATAGAGTTGTTATGTATGCTTGGAAAACTTGTCAATAAATGTTATAAATTTGTTTTTGCTATTAAATATATATATCTAAATGTACGAGTATAGTTTGGTTAATGTCACTTGGAGTATCTGTGGTTTTAAATTTTGGTTTTATAGGTTTCCTATCATATTTGGACCTAGTGCAAGTTTCGCAGTTATTTATGTATTTTTGAATAAGTTCCTTAAGATTATTAAAATATAAAGCTTTTTTAGCCCTTCGTAATTTTCTACTATTCCTGCATGACCTGTCTCGCTTTTATGCTATCTTTCTATCTGCTTGAAAGCTTCGTCTTCATTTTCTATTTCTCTTGCTTGATATGCGCATTTGTAAAATTTAATGTTTCTGTTAGCACTGAATAGTTCAATGAGCTTTTGTTGCACTATGTTATACTCATGTTCCGTATGGTCTGAAAACATTCCTATTTTTCCTCAATTTTTAATGAATCTTCTAAATATATTGTCAAGGTTATTTTGATCAATATCGCTAGAATTGACATAAATCTTCCTCTTGTTATTAATTATTTCCATTTCTCTAGATTTACTATTGGAAAGAATTATTTGTGTATAGAACCTGTTAACGACTGTGTCAAGAATTACAAAATGGTCATTTTGTTCTTCTTTGTTCTTCTATTTGTGAGTGAATGGTATTTACTAAGCTTACCGTAAATTATAATTTTTTTCATGGGGTAGAACATTTTCTTCAATGTATATTTTGTAGGGGAGACTCAATAACATTAATTTCGCCAGTATCTGCGTTAATTCGACTCGAAAAGTCAGCTGCTATATTTTCTTTACCTTTTATATAATCAATATTAATGTTGTACTCTCCTAGTTTAAGAAGCCACCTTTGTAGTCTGGGATTGATGTCTTTGCCTTTGTGTTTGGCTTGCAGCCATTTGAGAGGTGGGTGATCCGTCACGAGATCAAAAGGTCTACCATACATGTATGGTCTGAAGTAGTTAACTGCCCAAACTATTGCTAGGAATTCGTTTTCTGTAGCAGAATAATTTTTTTCGTGCTCGTTTAGAGATCGACTGGTTGGGTTAATGTGTGGTAGAGTATGACTCATAATATATAATTTTTTTTGATCCAATAGTTGTGTTCATTTGAAAATCCTAACCATTTTACCAAGACTCTATTCCCTCAGGGTTTGAAAACTTTCTCCGGAAGGTAACTGTTTGGAAAACTTGTTTTCATCAGCTCACATTCATAGAATCCTCCTTTAATTACTTTGCCTTCACAGTCCTCTAAAATATATGTAATCGGAGAAGTGATTTGAACTTTTTTAATTTTAAATATTTCTGTTGTCCAGTTTGGGGTGTAACCTTTACTAAAAGTATGTTTATATTTAGGTACTGATTCGCACTCTTTCACCAACACTAAACTTTGGTTCAGTAAATACTTTCAATTTATTATAGACAATGCTTAATATATGATCTTCATTGGAACAATTTACACTAGCCAGAGAAATTTTAATAGTTCTGTGTTTTGAATCATTATATTTTTTAGCCAAGTCCTTGTAAATATTAGTCCATTTATATGATCCATCTAAACTAAACTGTTTCCACATTAGATTTTTCAAAGCTCTGTTGAAACGTTCAACTATTGATGCTTTTAAGACGCTGTATGATGAGTAATGATTAATATGATAGCTTTTCATTAGGTTTTATTAAAAATTTCTTTTCCAGCATCAGTTTGTAAATTCATTGGTGATCGACCTAAAGCAAATATGCTTTTCATAGCTTTGGTAACGTCAACAGCAGTTTTGGTTTTCAGAGGAATAAGCCAAGCAAATTTCGAAAAAGTGTCTATGACTGTAAGAAGGAAACGATAGCCTTTGTTGTAAGATGAACATTTTCCCATTTCAATCAAATCTGCTTGCCAAGGATCACCTATTCCTTTCGTTATTACTCGTCGTCGTTTAAAATTTCTACGAGCCTGCCTATGAAGCTCATTACTAACTATTGCTATTTTTTCATTGTTCATTTTTTGTTTAAAAATATTGTCGGTTTCGTTTTGTCTACTTGATTAAACAAATAATTTTCAATTCTCACAATATTTTTCTTAATGTGCGATATTTTCTTTCAGGCTTTCGATTTTTGTATTAAAAATGTGCATTTCCTTATCAAGAGCTTATTTCTTAGTTTTAGTTGTAATGTAAATATAAAATTAAAGATAAACTGTAATATACGTCGAAAGACTTAGTTTAAGTGTTAGGTTTAACTTAGAGTGCCCGCATGGGGCCATTAAGTTAGTCTAAGATTATTTGTAAGTTATTTAAGCTAATTTTTAAGCATTTTTTTGTCTAGCATGTAAGAGTAAATTAATTAAGAAAATAAAAATGCATTTAAACTGAACTGAAGCTTCTTGGTTTAATTTTAAACGGTTGCTAAGTGTATTCTTGTCAATCTAATTTTCTTTTTGAATGTTCAGTACTAAATAACTTATATTCTCTCTAACGAATCTTCTTGAAACTGCATCATTGTCTTCCGTCGGTAAACCTAGATTCTTTAAACGTTTGTTATGGAGGTTTATGTTCTTATCGCGATCTAAATTAAGTCCCCACACTTTTTTTAATTTATTTTCATTTTGAAAATTAGTATGGGGAGAGTGATCAAACTTGTCAACACTCATTTTGTAAATGATTTTTAAGTGTCTTGTAAAATATTAATTCATAGAGTGCAGGTGTACGTAAGAGTCCAGCTTTATCACCAATCACAATCTCATTTGATTCAAGTTTAATTGTACTATTACCATTTAGAGTTGAGGGTTTTATATGGTCCGTATAACAAATCTAATTGATTGGTTTGAGATAGATCTGTTAATTCCCTGAACGTATTGTCATCATTTCCTTCATCCTGCGAGAAGAAATTATTAGCGTTGCTTGATCCAACATCATCATTAACTGAGATATCTACAAGGGAGGATTTCCTTTTTATAGGAGTACTTGTTTTAATTTCAAAATTAGTTTCAGTTGTTTTGTCATCATCAGTATTTCGTGTTGCCTTTCCAACTAATTTTTTAAGAGGTACAGTTAATGGCTTAAAAGTGTCTTCCAGAAGGCATTCTGCATCTGTTTCCTGCATCTTGATATTTTTAAACTTTTTCCTTAATATATTTCTAGTCGTTACAACATCTTTCAATAGTTTCTCATTCATTTTTTCAACTGTTTATAAGGATAGCTTTTCATCAGATCAGCTTTTATCAGATCAATATTTATCAGATCAGCTTTTATCAGATCGGTTTTTATCAGATCAACTTCTTTATCAAAGCTTGAAAATCTGTGCTATACTACTAAAGAAGCTGGTAAAACTGATTGTTTATAGCTGAATGAAAACATCAAATCCCCTTCTGTATCGACCTTTATCAATAGGAAAGCCCTTGCAAATAACAACAAATCCATAACTAACCTTCCAGCATGTGTCCCAAAGATTACTACATTTTTCAAAAGTCATATCTATACCCCCATGATCCTTATAAATATGCTTTATATTCATTTCGTCTGGTTTAAACATAACAATCATATTTGCATTATCCCGTATCAAATGTTTATGAATTCGCGTATATGTTTGACATAAATAAAAACTATCGATATTTTTATGACGACCCATACAAAAGTAGGATCTTATATTGTCCTGCTTCTCACACGCTACATCATCGAATATAATAATGGAGTCAGTTTTTACTTCATCAGGTGATAAGACCTGTTCGCTAGCGGAAAAGTACACCTTTATGGGTTTTATTAACTGTTGCAAGTGCTCATATTTAGATTATTGTAACGATTTGGAATATAAATATATGTTCTTAAATTTAATTCCATTCGGGCTATCTATCAAACTAATCATAACATTTGTTTTTCCACAATTTGATGGTCCAACAGTTAAGGCTCTTATTGAATATGATAAAAGTGAACTATGCCTTAGTTTCGACAAATTATTTTTTTGAAAAATCTAAGTTTCGAACACATATGGTATATCTTTATATTGTTTAATGAAACGCATCTTGACTATTAAATTATTAACTTTAGAAACATTTACTTTTATAAACCTATTTCAGTTTAAGACCGTACGTTCAACAACAGTGAATAAAATGGTGGTATGTTACAAAAACAAGTACAGTAACAATTGAAACTTAGTTGGAAGAGGTCTCATAAATAATTTAATAAATTCCCTACCTTTTGAACTTCATCTACCAGGGTACCAATTTTGTGGGCCTGGCACTAAACTTAAGAAACGTTTAGAGAGAGGCGATAAAGGAATCAATCCATTGGATACTGCTTGCAGGGAACATGATATTGTCTATTCTCAAACAAACGGTATAAGCAAAAGACATAAAGCCGATCAAATATTAGCAGAAAAGCCTGATCTCGAGTTAAATCTAAAGATAGTGATTTTTCTGAGCGCAAAAACGCATGGTTAGTAACAAACGCTATGAAGACCACAGTAAAATTCGGATTGGGTAACAAAACAGATGACTCTCGTAAGAGAACTATGAAGGTGTCAAACAAAAGTAATCTCTTCAATCAGGCTGTAAGGAATGCGAAAAAATCAATCTATGAAAAGAATCCTGAAAATATTAAAAATGCAATACAAATTGCGCGAAAAGCAGTAAATAATATATTTAGACGAAAAAGTCAGCTGCAAAGATTTCACGTATCATACTGATACCCAAGACTGGTGGTATTCTTCCCTTATTTCAATAATTATGGCCCTTGGAGCTCTTGGATCCATGGTAGTTGGTGGAAGCTCTATCGCTAAATCAATTAATCAAGCAAAAGCTGCTCAAAAACAATTAGAGGAAGCCAAACGTCATAATCAAACAATGGAATCCATTGCAATGGGAAAAGGTCTAAAGGTCACGGATGTTAACTTACTTACCCAAAATTTTCCACATTTTAGAGGAGTCTTTATGCTAGATAATCTTTCAAAAAATCCTCTACAACGAGAATGTGGTATCGTTAATCTGAATGATTCCTCGGGACCTGGAACACACTGGGTATACTACAAGAAGAACAAAAACCATAAGGAATATTTTATTAGTTTTGGAAATCTACAACCACCTAAAGAAATCATCAAATATTTGGGGGAAAACATACGATATAATTACACTCGTCAACAAATATATGATACATATAACTGTGGTCACTTGTGTCTTAAATTTATTTATGGTTCCATAAAATAATCAAAAAGAAAACAAAAATTTACAAAAACAAAATATTTTTTATTTAAATTTCTTATATTTTACATCTGATGTGGAATATGGTATGAATTTTCACGGTATTTGAATGGATTTTTAAAAACTGTATACTGCAGTTTTTTTGTCAATGATTCTTTCATCTCAGTTTTTGGTTTCTGATCTTCCATATTGATGATATTCAAGATAGGATGCTGGGACGAGACTGTTTCGATCTTCAAATAATCAAAATTCAATTTCTTTTATGTCTATCATTTCATCCCATTCTTAGTATGTACTCGTATAAAGTGTGTTGGTGCATGTTCTGACATGCTCTCTAATGACTAATATTTATGTAATCATCATTTCATAAGTCTGCTTGTATGCTTTGATATTAATCATTTCAACGTCTGTTCGATAATCCAAGTCTTTCGTAGTAAACATTTCAATTTCACCATTACTCATAATTCTTTCAGTTTCATATTCACGGTATTCGAAGCAGCTTATGTTCAATGTACGATTTTATAATTACTATCATATGTACATCGGATAGTTACTTCTAGATTTTCATATTCCAACTTAAAGTGTCTGTAAAATTTTTGTTCGCTTTCAATTATTCTAGCAATATCCTTTTCTTTTCTGATTAAATCTTGCCTGAATGTTTCTATTGCCTCTTCAACAGTGAAATATATTTTCTCATCATTTTGCGGTATTGGTAATGGTGTTGTTTAAGGCAGCTGCGATTCAACAAGTTTCATTAATTGAAAAGACAAATCAATTTGTAAAGTTTCATTATTAGGCAAAAGCCACGTAAGCTCCAGGCTGCCTTTATTATCACGAACAGCAGACAGATTTATTGGTATTGGGCTAGCTTGCAATAAACCTAATGAAAGACAAGTTAACAACAAAAGAAACTTGTAAATATATTTTTGTTTTTTTATTTGTTCTCCCACAGTAGGAATGTTAAAATGATAGTATGTAGAATAAATTTCTTGAAATCAGTGATTTTATTTTAATCTATTATATAATGACATTAGTTTCTTTGTTTACATTATTACACCATGTAACATAAAACATCCACAATTGTCCGGTCCAGCTTGGCATGTATCTGATGACCAGCAACATGTTGAATAGTGATGATCATTTTAAGATTTAATAAGTGAAGCATATTTGTAATTCCACAATATTGAATGGCACTTCAAAACCTCACTGTAATGATTATGTAAAAAATTTTCTTTGTTATCTATTAAAAATTCGTGAATCTGTTTTGAAAATTCTGACAAATTTATGTTCTCCATTTTGCAATGTCTAATAATTAGTGTGCACTAGTTTTATTATCAATTCTTAGATTTTACTTCAATTTCGTCTATTAATTTTATATCCTCTTCATCAATATTGCTTAAACCATCAAAATCGTCAAATATGCAAGACGCTTGGAAACGATTTAAATTCTTCATATGCCTGACACCATCGTACGTTGAACCTACTAACGTTACCACTACATCAATTCTTATATGTTCACCAGTATTAAAAGAATATTGTAGTGACGGTACAAATTGCGGTACGGCTTCCCCTCTACGCATGTTTGGCAGTAAGCTTTTATATCCATCATCAGCTGTTAAATAAATTGATAAATTTTCATCAATCACATCTGCCCTTATAATTCTAAAATATTTCCACGATGAATGACATATGCAATATTTGTTACCAGATTTTATTTTCTGAATCCAAAACATTTAATTGTCATATGTTCTTTTTTACCACAAAATGTCTTTTTTGTATGGGTACACATGCACGTAGTACATTTTTTTGTTTTTTACAACACACACGAGTAGCAACCACAATTCTTGCTACTAGTTTTGATTATCCTCAACCAAAGCATTTGTTATTACTAATATCTTTCTCATTAAATACATTCACTTTTATAGGTCAGTTTTCGATAAATAGATAATCTGATATACATAAAATACGAGTACTCAGAACAATGCTCCGAAATACACATTCCAATAAAACACTCCACACCTACGACAATGCACACCAAAAGCAATGACCTTAAAATACAAGTCTTTTTTTTTTATTCTTTATGCGACCACACAAACACCCGAAATTTTACTTCTTATCACACACTCCTCATGTCACAACATACTTCCAAAACCACAACAACAACAACCACAAAAGATCCACAGTACTTTGACTGACCTGACACCAGGAACCCCCCGCCTCATGCAACTGGGCACCAGGAACCCACGCACCGGGAACCTGACACCAGGGACCCATCCACCGGCAACCTGCATGCCTCATCACCCTCCCTGTCACCATGGATTCCCACATGTCTTATCATATTGCTCTTATCATCGCACGAATACAAAACCACAACAACCATAAAAAATACTCGTACATTGACCACAACTACAAAAAAACATATTGACCCACTAACCCACATCAAGGTCATTGACGTGACGTCATTGGTAAATATACTCTACTCTGATGTTCCGGCATTAGAGCTTTTGTCTATATCCATTGACTTTTTGTTGTAGGCTGGCAATCTATTTGGGCTTTTTCTGTTCCAGCTTGAATTAGTGTTCTTGCATCAAGCAGTTTTGGTTGCGCGCTCGTCCGAATTTGAGGGGCTGTATTCTTCGGAATGGCAGTATTTTTTTTTTTTGCTTCTAATAGTCCTTTGATGCGGATCTGTATCTGCAAGAAATTAAGAATTAGCATGCACTTGGACTCTTAATAGATAGAGAAAGTCACTGCATTACCTCCACTCCTTTTCTTTGATACCCTCAAAACACGCCAACCTGTTGTGGAAATGCCAGGATTCTGCTCGACATTTTCTCATCGTCTGGGAGGAATGTTATACAAGTTTGGGGATTTCAGTTCCCTGAATTGTACGAAGTTTGGTTTCTGGATATATCTTCTTTACCGTCGACATGAGCCAATCTTTTGTTTCCGTGTCGTGGCAAGTGATGGATAGTCAGCCAACCCTTGGTGTTGAGGAGGCAAGTGTTGTCGGCTTTGTCCACCTCAATCAGTAGGTATTTTTTTTACCTACTGAATTTGTTGCACTGACACGGATTCTTCTGTATGCATTTCATGCACTATAGCAACCTTGCATTGGGCTAATGCGCCATTATAGGACAGCCTGATGTCGACGGTCCTGCTGTTGTGTGGCTGGCCGGCGGTTCGTTCGGATTGCTGCTCTTACTTACCTCATCTCTGGATCCTTTATTAGAACCTGAGCGAGGTTTAGAATGAGAGGTATATTTCCCACCTTGCCTCGGTGCACTTGGTTTTTCAGGATCTCCTGCTGACTTAACCACATCTGTGCGCTTTTGTAGATCTGGATGTGGTCTGTATTTTTGGACTGTTGCATCCTCGGGGAGATATCGGCTGATCGGCATCTTTTGGAGGTGCAGGGTTTGTCGTTATCTTTAGCTTGCTTCTGTGCTTTTTTAAACGCGATCTCTTCCCGCATAGTTCTTCTGGCTTTCTCCAATGTCATGACTTCCCTGATCCGGGCGCCAATTCGTCATCTTTGGGCTCCGGCAAAATAGAAGAACTTCCCATTTGATTCTTCTAGTTGTTTACGCCTTTCCAATTTCGCATCGCTTGGTATATTGGTAACCTAAGCGTTCTGCGCGTCCATCAATGTGGGTGTATTGCCTTGTGACTTCAACGAAGATGAAATAGTGTCTTCAATCTCCATCTCTGTATGTGTTATAGGAAAGCGGGGTAGAGCTTCTTCATCTGTTTCCGTAATTGTGTTTTTATTTTATTTTTGTTTTATTTTTACTTGGTTTTCCATATACTATATGTCTCCCGAGTAAAGCGACAAAAGCTCGTCCGCACCCGTAAAGCTCCTATACGGGTGTAAGGCTACGGGCGAACGGTATCTGGCTCCACCGTTAGTGACTGAGCTATTTCTGGGCCTTCAGCCAGGTTGATTATTAGCACGGTACGAATAACACTGTAATCCAGCCCTTGATTGGATCTTAGTTTTCGAGTTACATTTAGTTCTATCAGAGGAGTTTTGGTCGCTTCCCTGGTCTAGTCTCCTGTTCCTGTACCTAAGCCGTCCCACCTCGGCAAAGTATCCAGTCTTCGGAAGCGGGCATTTTTCGTTGTTGATGAAAATAATATTATACTAGAGTTTTAAAAGGAACTTTTATGACATCCAGTTTCCACTTAGGAAGGAATAAGGGAACCAACGAAGAGTACTAACTTCAGGACATTGGCATCTCCGTTTTATATGTACAAACGAAGAAAACGATCTAAGCTAATTTTAATATTTCCACATAGAACTCGTTGAATCCGTTGCGTAGACGTATTAAACTGGCAGAGGGATAGAATACACGCTTTCTTATGGAAGGAGGTACATAAACAATCGATATGACGTTAACTTTCTTCTTTTTTATCCATTGAGTCCGTTAACAGCTCACACATTCACCCATTCACAAACTGAAGTTCACGCATTTACAGATTGAGAGTAAGCATTTTTATTGGTGGAAGCATTGAGAGAGTATAGAGAAACTGACATAGTAGATTCTTTGAAAGAGTGAAGTTTAAGTAAAAGCTGATTTTTAAAACATTATTCGAGCACTTAGACTTACGTGTGATTAAAACCCATTAAGCCGAAACCTTTTTTAAGTCACGACTAAGGATTCGTGTTTGCAAGGCCAATTATGCGTACCTAAAACCGCAGGCACATAGGGCAATTTCCCTCACCATCCAGCAAGGAGTTGGGCTTCCACCAACACCAATTGGCAGATTGCCTCGGTAATCACACAATTTCTACTCTCCAGTATTCATCTGGCATTCATTGAGTGAATATCGGCAGCACGCAGATAAAGAAAATGTTTTAAAACGAAAAGGATATTTGCATACAGGTGGTGGAATTGTATAGGGTTATGACCTGTCTCTGAGACAAAAAAGAACAACAACTTAAACGGCTTCAAAGTAATCTTGGAAAAATATTCCAAAGTCAATAAAGATTCTACTGCTAGCATCATGAAAAAAAAGGGAACATATTTCCCTAAAGCAATTCAGATCCATTCTCAAGAAGCTCTTGAAATCCATTAGACTCAACTCTCACATCACATTTATTCGGCAAAATTTCTTTCTTTCAAAAAATACATTTTTCATCCAATATTTCCTTTTTTTTATTTTAACTGTCGAAATGGATAATGTTAGTGCAATTCCAATTTTTTGGTTCTTCGATATTGACAGCAACATGATAACTAACTCGTACAAAATCCCAATTCCGGCTTATATACCATTGTCAGAAACAAATTAGTTAAGAATGCTTTTCCATCTATGACATAGTCCATTCACCATAAAAACACACATATAGTTGGCATGCAAAAGTTTCCTTTCCGATCCCAGATCTTCATATCCTTCGACAACATCGTTTCTTATATGTATTATAGGTTAGCTCTGGACGAATTCGAGTTTGGTCGAAAATGAGAACCACGTTTTGCTTGCGTTTACTCAATGTAGCAATTTTCGCTTTTAAAAGATTATGACCATTATTTATGAACCCTTGCTGCAATCTTTAAGAGGAGCCCAGCGATATAAAGTGGATATGTGTGGAAGTCGAAAGAAAGCCCAGACCGTCACTGAGGTATTTGTAGGCGCTCTGTGAGCGATAGAAGATATTTTGAGAAAGTTCTTTCTCAGCGCTATTGTATGTTTCTGATTCGAACAGTACCATTAGCAAGTTACAAAATCATTTGGAATGTTCGGACATCTTCAGCTTTTAAATTTCAGATGCTACAATAAAACATATTGACCCGCTTTGACATTTTATTTCCACGGAAACCAGCATGAGCTCTGCCTATTCTGTTAGCATTTTGTCTCAGTTTTTTGTTTCTTTGTTTGAAAATGGAAACCGTGTTTTGAACATCCTAAATTATTTCTTTATATTCTACGCATTTGCTTAACAATTACATTCCTGAATTTCTAGAGTGTCTTACAGGTTTAGGAGAAGCAAGATCTTACAAATCTAAGTCCTCCTGATTTTCATTGCTATCTGGATTTAATTAAAGTACACCCATCTTTAGCATTTTTCTTGCAATAAGTTCAAAGAAAAAATGATTTTGGCACACGAAATACCTTTTCTCACTATCAAAGCCATATTCTTATCTCCACAAATGGCTCAAAATTTTATTTTTCTCATTTAATGGGTAAGCAAAAATTTTCAAATTAGAAAAATCTCGCTTCGTTTTCTTGCATACTGAATAAGAAACATCAGACTTCCTATTGTCTGGCATTTTATTACAACAACAATACAAGATCTTGCTTTGATCGAGATCAATTTTTGTAAACGTGTTTTTTCTCACCAGGTTACGTTTTCATTCTTGAACTATGTGGTATTCAACGTCGACAAGCAGCTTATGACGAAATGAGCAGGTATTTAAAGGCGTTACAACGTCTTGTACGAGTATTTCCACATCGATCTTCTCACGTTGGGCACTCTTATTACCAGAAACCTTAAATTGTTGTGGGTTCAAGTTTTGAATACTTCGCAGGGTAAGTAAGGTTGTCGTTGTCGGTGTTAAGTCATGTCTGTCAATTCTGGTAGTATCTACTTCACTATTCCAAATTCATTTTTCATTGACAGGCCTACGTTTGGCGTTTGGAAATTTTGAAATTCACTTATACATTCGCATTCTAACCATAAATTTATACATACTTTTCGATGTTAATTCGTACTTAAAGCTTAATATGTACTTTCAATAACAAGTAAATTCTACTGGATTCAACAATAATTTGGATTCCAACTCTCTTATATTAATGTATCATATCCAAACTAGATTGCATGCTCATACTCATTTAGTATTGTATAATACTAAAATTAATTGTTGCTTTAAAATATAAAACTCATTCACTTGCGATTCAACCATTAAAGAGGTACATACTCGTACAATCTCAAATAACAAGCTTATTTTTATTCGCATATTCTACAAGATAATTTGGTCCAAATAGAGCCGGATTGGATTTTCTCCAATTCGAACTTTCATTTATCATCAATTTTATTTATAAAAGTGTCATCAAGTTTATCATCAAAAATCATCCATCGAAGTACTTTATACAATACAATAGTGGAGGATTATCAGGATATCCGTTGATTAATTAGTTCATTGTCGGACGATCTATATTCTTCGCTGTTGCGGTATTGAACATTTGATTGTACAGTTATCGGACAACTTGCGTAAGACATTTCGCGTACAAACTCCGCAACTGGTAAACTTCGCCATATATGTACAATGTAAAACATTTGCATGGCCTATCAATTTAATTATTGTATTTAAATTATTGTATTGAATGTGAATTTAGGATTTTGAATTTGCAATTTATTATCATAAAATGTTTACGTTGTTTGAAAATGAATACTATGCTCAGTACATAGTAATCTTAAAATTTCATTAACAAGGTATGCCTATTTTACCGAAAAACTGTGTGAGGCTTTAAAACTAGAAGCTCTTCAAGTTCGTATCGAGAAGGTAGACGAATTATTCGAAAAATTTAATATTACTCGAGCACAAATTTATGAATTTAGCGAGGAAAAGGACTATGGTGATCCTGAAAAACAGTTCGGAAAATTCGTTATACCGTTTTGGGAAAGAACAAGGTCTGATCGTAATGCTTATACACCTTACAAATCGTGGGACTTCGAAGCTGCTTCGCAAAATATCATTAGTTCAAGTTTACATTGATAAATGCCTCCTCTATATTGACCCCCTTGAAGGTAGTTACATGGATTGGCCCGCGTTCCGAAATGTATTGTATTTGAGAGTTCTTCTTTCGTGTGTAAGTTGCTAATCTCTAAGCTTTCTTACACTTATCCCAGTGTTCGATGATACATATGAACAGACATGATAGATTGAGAAAAAGGTACATTATCAATAGTTTACTAGAGAGATTTAAACAGCTAGGTACCGTGAATTGAAATCCCAAATGTAGAGGTCATGCGAAAATTATCAGATGATGCAGGTGAGGTCGTTCTGGGTCCTAGAGTCACTGAAGTCATTCGAAAGAGATTCTTGGATAATTTCCATTCTTATATCTAAATTAGATTCAGATACACTGCAGGAACCAATAATTAACTTCTTCTGTTCCTTCCTCAAATGCATTCATCTCCAGTCATTCAACAAATATAAGACATATGTTGCCTCAAACATTGCTCCCTACACCTGTCGGAAAAATGTCAGATGCTAGCGGGAGCTACCAGCTAATTCGCATACTTATGTCCTATTTAGTGCAGTTAAGGTCCGGGAAATCCTTCTAGGCTTTTCTTCTAGACAAAGCTATTCGTGGATCAAATGGACTTGCAATCGCACAAAAAACTATTTTCGGTTGGGTGCTTGCTGGGAAAATCACTTCGGGCATCGAACAAATGATACGGTCAAATAATATACTCCTTGACATTGATTTAATTTTAAAAGCATTTTGGACTATCGAAGGTGTCGATTCAAAATCTATCTATCCATCAAAATAGATCAGCACTTTCGTGAAACACATCAGAAGTAAAGCGGGAAAAAATATACTCGTATATCGTCAGACTCAATTGAGACAAAGTAATAGTATTTCACCTCAACTGGGATGGCCGCCTTCCGAAATCTCTCGCTACACATTGGCTCAAATATATGAAAGAACTACCAGTCCTTACAAAAATAGTATTCCTCGGTCTATTGGGGCAGTGGACGAAATATTTGAGTTGAACGGATTTTCTGATGCCTTGATCTTCGTCTACGTTGCAGTCGTCTACTCATGGTTTATACTTCAACATGGGGAAATAACAACAACTACAGTTGCAGCCAAAACTCGAATTGCACCAATTAAGCAACGTTGGCACGGTTGCTCGACGCTGTGCAAAATTTTCTAAATATAAAATGTTCAAAAGTCTTCACTTGGTGTAATTCACAGGTTAGAGACATTTCGAACCGCCGAAGTACTCAACACTATTCCACGAAATAGGTTGTATCATGTAAAGTCAGAACAAAACCCAGGTGATTAGGCATCTCAAGGGGTATCACCGTCACTCTTGGCAAATCATTCATAATGGTTTGGAGAAACTTGTTGGCTAACGAAAACCAATGATATCTGGTCGATAATAACTAATTTTTAGTAACACCTTACTTGCAAGCACGAAGAAAAAAAGCATCGCCAATCATCGCTACCAATTTTGATCATCCATTCAAAACTTTCATAAGAAAGTCTGAAAAGAAACCCATATTCTTGGTCCTCAAGAAATTTACTGTGCAAAGAGTGAAATCAGCAAATGGATCCAAGATATTTACTTCGGAAAATACATTATTTATTACCGAACGAATGGAAACTCCGGAAAGAAATGTAGAATACTTAAAATACAGTAATACGCCAAGAATGTTCTATTATTGAATGTCGAAATCTTCCACGCAAAATGACATATGGCTGTCAAATGTTTTGGAAATTATGGGAAATCTTCCCGCGTAACGAATTGAACCAAGCCGGCCATTTTCACATTGCGGATGCGACTATGCTGGACCTATGGTACTCAAAACTGAGATCAGATGCAAAGCTCCCTCTTTGTGTGTCTGGGGACTAAAGACATACATTTAGAGTTGGGAACGATCTCACCACAGAAACTTTCGTAGCTGGTTTTCGTTGATTCACTGCTCGCATTCACCAACTTCCACGGATCTGTTAGAACGCTTTCAGAGATGGATTTTTTTTTATAAAAAGAACTTAACACTCAAGTGGGTATGAATACACTTATAATGCCTCAGCATGTGTTAAGTTTTTTGGAAAATGGGATGTAGAGAGAAAGAAAGATGTTTGGGCTATGTGTTTATTTCTCTTCATGGGTGGCATCCAACATTTAATGGGGAGACTAAATTCTTAGCGGAAGTTGGCTTGATGTTGATTTCTGGTCAACTACTCGTCTTACTTGATTTTCGTTAAATGAAAAAATGAATGATATGTCTTTTGGGCGAGGCTGGGATTCGAACACCGAACCTTCCGATTTGGAAGCCAGTCCGCTTTTTTTCATTTCATTTTCAGTCCGCTACCACTTGAACCACGGCCACCCATAATATGAACCACGGCATGAACCTATTTTATCACAACATCATAATTACATCGTCACCGAATCGCTTGCTCTTGGTGCCATCATTTGGTATTTCATTCCTCCTTCAGTATCATAGGGTCGTAGGGTTGTGGGAAGCGTGCGTTAAATCTGTTAAGTAACACCTTCGGCGTGTAATTGGGTCAAATATTGTACGCTTTTAATTCAATTTGAATCTTAATTACACTCTCGTCCTTTGTGTCAACAATCTGATAATGATTTAGATCCATTAACTCCAGAACATCTCTTTCTTACTCAGCTGTTCCCGAACCGTCACTAGACGACATATTGTGCATAAGTCCAAATCGGCTCTCCTGTGGGTTATCCTTACAAGCTGAAATATAAGGGTAGTGGAGACGTTGGAACATGGAGTGCCTGACCTCGCTTCAGCAATGGCCACGATGGTCACAACCTCAATCAACTCAACGATTTAGTCGTTATCAAAGATTATGTACAAACCTACCACCTGGGAGAGGATCGAGTTACTGCTATCCACCCTCGCATGACCTTAAAAATTGCCAACTGACAATTACTTAAGCCAATACATAAGTTAGCAGTACTACCTCTAAGCCGAAACCTCGTTCCAGGGCCGACGGAATGTTTAGAAATATTAAAATCCATTTATACTCTCAACTTCTATCCGTAAGGTTATATTGTACATACATTTCGATTTTAATGTATAAAACTTTCAATAATACTTTCAATAATTCGTAAACTCGATTGGATTCTAATTGTCTTATATTTATTAATATAACATATCCAAACAAAATTGCACTGTCATACCTAGTTTAAATGACAGCTTAATGCGCATTGTGTGTTTTGGTTTTCCCCCGATGTTCAACCGCTTCAACGCTGGTTGAAGATTTTACCCCGTGTCTTACTTTACAATTCATCTCCATCTTCAATAAAACCAGTTTTATCCCGGAGTAATTAGTCCACTGCGCGCTGGTCCATTTAATGAAGTTAATTGTTGCTTTGAAATGTAAAGCCCGTTCACTTGTGATTCAACCATTAAAGAGGTAAATACCATCTCAAATAATAAGCACATCTTTTACATATTTTTATTCTCATATTCTACAAGTCGTATTTGGTCAATATGTCGATCATCACATCGTAATAAGGACTACCCCTCTTGGCCCAAATAACTCCAACTTATATTGTTGCATCTTCGTAGGACCTTCGGTATTTTCAGCTTTGGTTGGTGATTTCTTTTTAACGTGATCTATTCTTATTCCGATTTTCCGTTTGAACAACATCATTTCGGCGGGACTGGTTCCCGTAGTCCAATTTGGCAATTCCCTCTGCAACATCAAAAACTTACACAGCTTTACCTGGAGATTTTCGCGTTCAATATCCATAGCGTGTAGCCCTTGCTGTATTGTTTGTATTAAACCTTTCATCCTGTCCATTTGTTGCCGACTGATAAGAGGCAAAGAAATATTGGTTATTCCGTTTAATTTTAAAAGTTCAGCAAATTCAAAAAATCTGAATTGTGACCCATTATCAGTAATATCAATAATTTCCAAAGGAAGCTCAAACCTCGAAAATATTCTCGTAAAACTCCAATGGTAGAGGTGGTAGTAGCACTGCTTTCCGTCCACATAGCATGTGCGTCGACAACAACCAAGGTTGATTTGTTCGTAAACGGGCCTGCGTCATCTAAATGCAAGCGCTCCCAGAAAGCCTTTGGATAATCCCACAGATGAAGCTCCCCCTTTTTAACGTCAGGCCTAACCTTGCAATAGTTGACACAACTCCAGCAGAGGTGCTCAATATCCTTGTCTATGTTCTTCTACAATACTTATGTATTGGCTAGCGACTTCATGCGCACCATTCCTATATGCGCAGTATGCAGCTCATCGAGCACTCTTCTTTGTAAACTTACAGGAATCATAATGTGTATGCTCTTGAGGGCCCCCGCCCAATTATCAAGGCTTCGCCCATTAATGACGTTGTCTAATAAAAAAAGCGGGGGCAGAGCATATTACTGGTCTTATTGTAAACATCTTCAGATAATAACACCTCTGAATGGTTGCTACGATTTGACCAGTTACAAGTTGCCGGTCATAGGTCTTGTTGGCGGCTGGACCACCGGTTGTCCATACCAGGACTTAAATCACGGTACCATGGGAGTCAGGAGCCCCCCGGATTTCGGTCCGGGCCTGACTTGTTGAGGTAGGCCTCCTTGTGGGAGCGTCATGGTGGCTGTGGTTTAAACCCAAATCGCGGGAAGGGTTCTCCTTTGGTTTAACCCATTGTAGAGTAGCAAATAAGTACTGGGTGCTGTGACCCTAAGAGCAGTAAGAGGTTTTAGTTCGGCCTCGACTCATACCAAGGGTGGAACTTGTGCATCCAACACAAGTTCTGTTTTGGTATTATACTATTAATGTATCCGTAAACAAAAGGTCTACATGACAGGTGGTTTACGTTAAAAATCTTGGTACGTTCTGTATGCTCTTGAAAACACATCCGTGTTGTAATGAAAAAACTTCTGCGTTTTCATTTTTCGGTAAATGATCCACTGATTGTAAAGCAGTGTAATATCGACCGCGTTCATAGTCTTTGATAGTCTCCCTTTGTATTCTATTTGTAGTCACAGGTAAAATCAAAATATGATCCATCAAAAATCTTGAGTCACTGTCGTTTAGCGGCTTTTCATGAGGAAAACAAGAAAGGAAATCACCGTTGATATGCAGTTTTATATATCGAGATCTAATATCATAGTCGAATCCGGACATATAATCCGTAGAATACAAAAGACATAGGGCAGAAATTGCTGGCAAATACTTATTGGGATGTAAAATTCTAGTTAAAGGCTGGTGGTCAGTTAAAAGCGTAATTTTTCGGTCATACCAATATTGAATAAATAGATTGCTATTGCTTCCATATCTAACTGAGAATAATTTTTATCATATTTTGTTAGCGATCTGGAGGTAAATACTATAGTCCTTTCTTTTCTACTAGAGAAGAAGTAAGAAATAACAGCTCCAAGCCCCGTCATTGTACTCCATAGGGACCCGTCGGCTTGCAATTTAATTTTTAAATAACTAAGCACATTTTGACACTTCTTACTCCAAAGAAATGGTTTATCTTTTTATAACAGTTCATTGAATGGATATAATTTTGGAGATAAATCAGGAATAAACAAATAAATATGCACATAGCCATATGTCTCCGTTTTTCTTGGCAACTTCCACTGTCGGTGTGCCCCATTGGCAATTTGCCAATAATCAATAGCCTTCGTCATCTTTAACCTCTAAATTTCGGTTTCAACCACAAAGACCGTAAGGAATACGTCTCGGCTTCATAAAAAGAGGCTTGGTATTTGCCTCCCATATTTCAATGCTGCATTTGTAATTTGGGGTCCTCTGAATCTCATCTGTAAAAATGTGAACGTAGTCTTTAAGGAGCATATTAAATTAGTGTTAGCAATCATCCTCTGTAATATCAGATGTATGGAACAGTTCCTCGATCGAATGAATTTCCAGCTTTAGACTCCGTATCCACCCACGGCCTAGAATTGGTTCCACATCCTGTGGTAATACGTACACATAACACCTCAATTGCCTTCTTTTCTGTGTGAGTTATTCCATCTTAGAGACTCCAATTGGTTTAATGATTTCTACCGTATATGTTTCTAAATTCATCGGCGTCGGATGGAACTTTTTCCTTGACCAATAGTTATTAAAGCAGGTGAATAGATTATTGAAAGGGCTGATCCATCGCACATTTAATACCATCCAGAAAAATTATTTTTAATGTTTTGCCATGACTTGTGGAATTAATTCCAACATATTAAAAACATTTCGTCACTGTTTGAGCTTACACAAACCAATTCAATAGACTTTTTGTTCTGTTACTCAATGCTTTGAACAGACGCTTTGTGCATGCCATATTTTTCCACTTTAGATACGCTAGATTTGTCCAAACTCTTGCATATGGAGTGTAATATCTGTTATGTATGACATCTCATTTCTTTGCTTCTACCATCGATGCTTCTATGGCTTTTTTGCAAGTAACATCAAAAGTCACCGTATACAACTAATGAAAGGCGATCGTAAATGAGTAGAAATTGTCGATTTTTTGCAGCTTGCAAATTTTATATCGATTCTCCTTCATGTTGTATAGATTACGTATCCAGTAGCAGTACATGTTCGTTACCCGAGCCTTTATACATTAAATTCTTAACGTTTAAACTCATACAGGTAAAGGAACACGCGCGCGCCACCCGAATCCCTTTACTTGGAATATATTTTGCACCAAATACATTCTTATGGATCATCATGTGAGAACGTACCTGGATTTTTAACGTAAACCTCCTGTCATGTAGACTTAATGTTTACGAGGTGCCCATACACCCATAGGGAGCAAGGATACGCCTTGCCATCGCTAATCACTCGCTTGTATTATTTAATAGTTCGCTTTTGAATTATACCAATTCGGAACTGTGTTGGAGGCACAAGTTCCACCCTTGGTATGAGTCGAGGCCTACCCAAAACCTCTTGCTGCTCTTAGGGTCGCAGCACCCAGTACTTCATTTGCAACTCTACAATGGGATAAACCAAAAGGAAACCCGTACCCGCGATTTGGGTTTAAACCACAGCCACCATGACGCTCCCACAAGGGGGCCTACCTCTAACAAGTCAGGCCCGGACCGAAATCCGGGGGGCTCCTGACTCCCATGGTACCGTGATTTAAGTCCTGGTATGGACTACCGGTGGTCAAGCCTACCAACAAGACCTATGACCGGCAACTTGTAACTGGTCAAATCGTATCATCCAGTCATGCAATAAAATCTGGATGTTTACGATAAGACCAGTTTAGAATAATCTACCCCCGCTTTTTATTAGACAACGTCATTGATGGGCGAAGCCTTGATAATTGGGCGGGGGCCCCATCATGTGAGAATGCGAGAGTTGAACTAGTAATGGAAAATAATGAAAATGATTTTAGATTTAAGAATGAAATTGTAAGTTAGTTGATAAGTGTCCGCCGCGACGTAGAAAAAATAAATAAACTTTATTTTTTTGAAAGCTTCTCGGTGTTTCCCAAATCATAAGTGGCGCAGTCGGAAAAATTTAAATCGAAATTTCCGGTACCAATAAAAATTAATTTAAATTTTGCTTAAAATCGAAAAGTGGAATTGTCGGTGTCAGTAAGGATACATTTTTTTTTTTTCTCTTAAAATCGAGAAGTGAAATTTTAGTGACGAACAAGAACCCTTTTTTTCCTGAAAAAAAATATCAAAAAGTGTAATATTGGAAAGTTAAGCTTGACAGCGGAAAAAGAAAATAAGAGTGAAGTTTTGTTTTCCCAGTTTATCAACTTAAATCATCAAGATTATAAACGAAAACAATACTTTAAAATGTTAGCCAAACATTTCTGAAATGGAGCAACAAAATCTCGGCAGTGTTGAAAACGGAAACAGGTCAGGAAACTCTACTATATAATACGGCGAAACTTTTCAGAAGCGACAGTATATGGAAGGAGTACTACGAATGTAAGAAACAATTCAAGTACCTAGTTAGAAAATCAAAAAGGGCTTCATGGCAGAAGTACTGCGAATCTATCGCGGTAGCAGACGAGGTTTCGAAGTTACGCAAAATGCTTTCAAAGGAAGCGAGCGTTCCTAGCTACCTCAGGAAAAGTGGAAGAACCTGGCCTGCAAGTAGCCAAAAAGTTTTGGCAACACTGCTGGAAACCCACTTTCCAGGATCCACAGTATCAGATGACCCTGGCATGCTACAGCACACTGAGAACATTGATCTCTCTCTCTCTCTGAAGGGGAAAAAGGTGTTCTTATTAATAGGAAAAAATTACGGTAGGCAATTCAGTCGTTTAAGCCATACAAATACCCGGTCCGGATGGTATTCTACCGATCATGCTACAGAAAGGACCGGAGGTAGCAATCCAAAACATTATGGAAATTCCTAGACACAGTATTAAAACATACCAATATCTTGGAGAGAAATTAAGGTGGTTTTTATTCCTAAAGCTGGCAAACAGTGGCACATAGCTACAAAAGATTTTCGGACAAAAAACTGGATTGGAATAGCGGAAGGAACCAAAAATGCTCTTTTTATCTGCAAAAGAACAGTATGAAAAATTTGGGGCTTAAAACCTGCTATGGTATACTGGCTGTTTACGGTGGTGGTAAGCCCCATACTTATATACAGCGCACTAGTATGGTGGAAAGCAACAAACAAGAAAATGATTTACAGAAAATTAGCGGCGGTTCAAGGAACGGCTTCCATAGCCATTGCAGGTGCGCTCCGTACCACCCCTACGGCAGCTTTGGACACCTTTTTGCACCTAACACCGCTTGATTTACAGATCAAAAAACTTGCTGGCAACAGTGCGATAAGACTCACTAATCTGGGTTACTTTCGGACATGGCCCGGTCCTATCGGAGCCGCTGCCAGGCAATCTAATTCTAACGAATAAACTTTCTTGCCTGGTCGACTCCGACTTCCCGTACGATGTAATTTATCCGGAGAGGGAGGACTGTTAAAAAAATGCAATAATCAGGTCGAATGAAATTGCAATTTTCACAGATGCCTCAAAAAGAGTGGTATCTTCTCAGAAAATCCAGAACTAAGAGTGTCTATAAGACTACCGGACGCAACAAATGTCTTCCAATCAGAGGATCTGGCTGTCCTCAGGGCGGCTGTGCTAACGTAGATGAGATCGGTATCCGAAAGAGATATCGCTATCCACATTAATAGCCAGGCCGGACTCAAGGCAATGGAATCGACCAATATCAATTCCGATACAGTCAGGGGCTGTCGCACAGTGCTTAAGGAACTATGCAATCACAACCGGATAAGATTGTGCTGGGTGCCAGGACACTGCAGTATTAAAGGAAATGAACAAGCGGACGAGCTTGTATGAAAGGAGAGCTACTCAACAATAGTGAGGTTGTCAACATTAACCCCCCTTTGCATAGTGAGGGGCACAATCGAGGAAAAAATTACAAAGACTGCCAACCTAAGGTGGTCAAATGGTATCCAAGACTCTTTGGCCGCTCTGCGATGGCAAAAGATCTAGGACAGTACGTAATATGACAGTAATATGACAGTAATAAGAATCCTGACAGGACACTGTCTCTCCTGATAGGAAAAAGTGACTTGGTGCTTCGAATTCAGGACCCTTTGAACAAGGAGGGACACGTTGACGAGGTAGATTAAATGAGTAATGGCAGCGATACGGCTGCGTTCATGTAACTCCTCTTGTCGAAAATGGATGAACAAAAGAATAGCTTCGAACAGAAGTCTAGGAACAGAGCTCGCCAAATTCGACGATATTCGATTAATATCGAAATCGCTCCCAGAGAGTTGGTTGCTTACAAAATACTCATTCAGATTATCAGGGTCGAGAACACCCTGCGAATTCAGTTCTTTGGACACACCGATCTTTTTTAAATTGCTCCAAAGTTTTTTGGCGGGTAAGGAGGTACTAAACTTTGATGCAAAGTAATTTTTTTTTATGCACGTATTATCATTTAAATGCTTGCCAATTGATGGTAATTGATCTGCGCTTCCATCGACTGTGTTATTTATTCCGACCCTTAATTGAGTTAATTACATCAGAAGTGAACTATGGACAGCTTTGGTTGAGGACTCTTACTGTCTTTGTCGGTACATGTTGATCAAGCAGTTGGGTTAAAATTAATTGGAAGGAATCAACTTTGTCATTAGGATCGGCTCTCAGTTTACACTAAAACCAGGGGGCGGATATTGAGGCTAGTTGAAGGGCATTAACGTCAACAGATTTAAAATCTTTATATGTAAAAGAGTCAGCTATAGCACATTTAGATAAATTTACATTGTAAGTCAGGAAAAGTTAGCCATGATCAGAGATATCAAGGGATATCTGGTCAAAAAGAAGAACGAGCTTGTGGTCAGGAACTGTAACAAGATCAAGGAGACTGGGTAAACGATCTGGGACAAAACGTGTTGGGTAAGTGGTATTTACTATACTGAGACCGACAGAAGACACTGAATCTTCCATTTGAAATGCACGTGAGTCATTTCTTATCAAATCGGCATTAAATTCGCCGCAAGCTATATTATGTAATACAAGACATTTAGTATTACAGTGACTTATTTCAACAGCAATTAACTCAGTGCCGGGTCCACTGGATTTGAAAATACTGTTCGATTTAATAGTTGACCTACAGTAAATGACCACTCCGCCATCGGTGGTAATTTGTAATTTGGTATGCCAGAGATTACATCAGACATGTTCGGTTTAAACCATGTCATATTCATGTACATAAATAACATCAATAGAAGAAGTTGAGAACAAATATTTTACATAGTCTAATTTAAGGTCGTTTAAACTACGTGCATTTAGGTAACAAACTCTGAGTCCATTAATTTCGCTGGGAAATGATATTCTTCATACGTTGATTTTTCATTCATACTGTTCACTACCTCACTAGAGGTAGAACTTAAAACATCCATAGTACAAAAGAAAAACGAACCAAACAAGAGAAAGTGCATTCTTTACAAGGGAGAAGGGGTAGGTGGGAAATTGGATATTAAAGGCATTGAGAGAAAAACACATATTGAGACAATAAATGACAGAGCGTACAATAATTAAGAGTATGATATTACAAGAGTAAAATAATTTCAAATTCGTTGCAGCAGCAGCAGCAAGCAGATCATCTGAGCTTTTTCCATTCGCCGTCTTCTTAACATAAACATTTCCATACCTTGTGTGCACAGCGAACAGTTGTTTTTTCGGAGACTCAAAGTTGTTGGAGTCAATGCCCCTGGGGCCTGTAACACAATATAAAAAGTGCTTGTTAAACAATTTAACAACTGTTGAAAATTCGTATAATACAAGTCTGAAAGCGCTGCAACACTTGTTTTAGAATCTCTCAACAAGTGGGAAATTTGATAAATCAAGTTTTTCTGTAACTAGAAATAACAAGTGTTGGAAGAAGAGAGTCTCTACTTGTTAAAAATTTAATAAATTCTAACTGACAGTGACCGACTTGTTAGAAGTCAACAAGTTTGGATGAAATACTTGAATGAATCTCGAAATGGAGCCTAATTTGTTCATCGAAATATTTCGTGTGGCGATAAAAGTTGTTGATTACCTTACGGGGAGAATTTCCCGTAGATTATGTTCTCCAACTAATAAAAGCAAAGTGCTAAGTGTTAAGCAGAAAATACTAATAGCCTTGCATTGGTTTAGGACAGGATGTCAGTACCATGTTATAAGTGACTTTCATGGTGTTAATAAATGGCGGTGTGCCGGTGTATGATAGAAGATACTTCCGGAATAAATGAAGTTGGATTTCAAAAGCAAATGTGTTGGCCCGAAAGTGTACACCCTACGATTCAGTACTTTTTTGAGGAAGGTGGTATGCCGGAAGTGTGTGGTACAATCGTTGGTATCTTGATTAAAACATTGATGCACCATCAAATAATGAATCAGTTTTCGTTGACCGCCATGGCAAATATTCAATTAATTGTATGACAGTATGTGGACACGACCTTAGATTCTATTATATCAATGGTAACTGGCCGGGAAGTGTGCGAGTGCTGCGAAATAGTACGCTATTTCAAAAAATGGAAAATGGATGGAGGCCTTTTCCCAATGTCGTAATATTAGGTGACAGCGCTTACCCATTAAGAACGTGGTTAATGACACCTTCAACCTGTTATCTGATACAACAGGGCACATAAGAAAACACGGCGCTTGATTGAGTGCGCATTCGGAATTTTGAAAGAAAAGTTTCCGTGCGTGTATCACCTGCGAGTTGATCCCGTATTTGCTTTTCCCACAGGATATATACACAGGAAAATATTCAAACAGCTGTTTGTTTTCTCAAATTTTTGACAATATTATTATTTTATTTTCTTCACTTATTTTTCTACTCGTCCTGTGAGAATTGACTTGTTCAACTGATTAACAAGTCGAGGGAACATTTTTTTTTTCAACAAGTGTTACGGTTTTTGTTGTGATACAGAAATGAACGGTACTTGTTGCACAAGTAGAGTTAAACAAGTACTTGTTGACTTTTTGACTTGTTGTATTATGTTACAGGCCCGTTGTGCAGACGAAGCTCGGTAGGATTTTGTTTCCGGAAGCTTGCAGCTGACATCAAGACAGTATTTCTCTCATGTGAGTTGCTGAATTTAATTACAATTGGAGGTGGAACAGTCTCATTGTTTGTTTTTTTTTGTGCGAAATATGTTCATTAAGAGAGGCGACTTACAATCAATAGAATGTCAAAGTCGAATGAATAAGCTTTTTAGATTCTCATCGGGCTGGGTAGGTATAACGAAGAGAACAGCATCACAAGAGCTCCCTCTTCTCAATCGCATTGCATTGCTTTTGCAAAGCCGTAATTTCATCACGTTGCAGTTAAGAGATTGAGTTGAAGTTCGCTTCAAGTCGTTCAAAACGATCAACTATGTTGGCGACAGTTTTGTTGACGTCATCAAATTTTTGACTCCAACAAACAGAAAGTTCTTCAATCTTCAGAAGGAAATCACTGTGAAGCTTAGAAATTTCCTCCGCAATGAGTTAAATTACTTGGAAAGTTGTTCTTCCAGAATCTTCGCAGTGATGGGTAAACTGCCACTGTTCGGGTGTTTCTGCGCGGGGGAGAGTTGAGTGGGTGTAGAAGGCAGTGCTTTTGTTGATGCAGCTCTTGTTCGGAGATTTGGGGCAGACATGTTGTTTGGATTAATGGTATGGGAGAAGTTCAAAGAAGTAAGCGGTATAGAGACAACGGCAAAATAAATTTAAATTTTAATTCACTTTACAAAACGAGTAGCCTTTTATTTTAAATGATTTCAGCAAAACTAGTCTATGGACTTTTGCACGTTTGAAGATTTATTTAGTGATTTGTCACTTAACTTTGTGCTCACTTTTATTCGTGTCAGTTCAGCAAACTCAACTCTTTCGGCAGAAACGGCTATCAAGAAGCCGATCAACCTTCCCAAAGCTATTGGTCGGAAAATGTTTAAACACCAAGTCCGCGGGGCAGAGGTTGGTAGCTGCTAGCAAGAGTTGACGGCCCAGGACCATCATCCAAGTCTCGCCAGCAAAACGATGCAATGAAAGCCTTCTAGTAGAAGTAGTCAGCGATAAGGAGAAATGGATGGCAACAATAGCTACAGGTGCCACGGCCTCAATGATCAGGAGGGATCTGGTGCAGAAGTCTTGGTTGCATAACACCAACAGTTGCAGCTTGCGAACAGCTACAAGAGCAACGATTAAGGTATCTCGCGAAGTCCGCATAAAAATCCACCTGGCCGAAATAGTCTTCTCTCACGTTTTTTTTTTTTGGCTGGCATATACAACGAGTACATCATTGGCACCGATATCATGAGATACCAATGACATACCGAAACGCCAACACTTCAGTCTTAAAAGTCGTCATCTGCAGAAGTGAAATTCTAGAGCCTTCGTCGGAAGCAATTGTTTGCGCAAAACCAGAAGGTGGTCCTGGTAGCCACCGATTCTATTTGATGGAGCCAGAAAATAGTGACTCCAAAGGACAATATGGTCCCGTAAGGATTCTAAATCCAAAGACATTCAGTGTAAAGATGAAAAGAGGAGAGATAGCGGGAAAATATGTGCCTATCGAGTCTACATCTAACACAACGGAAAGAAATCATGCAACACCGGTCGCAACAGTTCAATAAAAATCAAGAACAAAATTCTCAGCCTCTGTAATCTGGATCTAGAGTAGGGAATGCTGACAGGAAAACTAATCGGTGAATATGCAGATATATTTGCTACACCAGACGGAGAATATGGACGTACACTACTTGTTCAACACCACATTGACACCGGAGATGCTGGACCAATCGTCAACCTGCCAAGCGTCTTCCATTGGCAAAGGCAACAGAAGTTGCCGAAATGGTGTCGGAGATGAAAATTGAGGGGTTGATTGAAGAATCGCAGAGTCCATAGACATCTGCAGTGGTCCTCGTGCATGAATGGTGAGAAAACTGCCTTTACTACAGGAAACGGTCTCTGGCAGTTTACAGTTGCCAGTTGCCGTTTGTGCAACTGTGCAACGCTCCGGGCGCCTTCGAACGATTAATGGAACGAACATTTCAAGGGCTCACGTGGAAAACCTGTTTAGTGTATCTGGACGACGTTATCGTTATATATAAGACGTTCGAGGAGCATCGAGGAAAACTAAAATAAGTGTTTGAGAGGCTGCAAAGCGCTCATTTGAAACTGAATCCAGAAAACCGTGCCTTGTTCCGTGCGGAAGTGGAAGTAAAATATCTGGGTCACAGCGGAAGGAGTAAAGATGGATCCTGACAAAATCGAAGCGGTGAAAAGTTTGCCTGCCCCAAAGATAAACACCAACTGAGAAGCTTTTTGGGACTCGCCACGTACTACAGGAGGTTTGTAATGGATTTTGCTGGTATTGCGAAAAGCCTGCACCAGCTTACAGAAAAAGGCCGACAGTTCAGATGATCTGGAGAGTGTGAGAAAGCATTTGAAGAACTCAAGCGGCAGCTGTGCAATCCCGCCATCTTGGATTCCCCCAGTCCTGGAAAAATGTTCATTGTGGACGCAGATACCACCAATGTGGAGGTCGCAGCTGTTATATCTCAAGTTCATGATGGTCAAGAGAAAGTGGTTGCAAATTACAGCAAGATATTCTCCAGATTTGAAAGGAACTACATACTGCGTAACTCGGCGTGAGCTTTTGGCTTTAATTCTGGCTACGAAGCATTTCCATAAGAACTTCCGTGGACAAAAGTTCATTCTTCGAACAAACCACGCAGCTCCGAAATGGCTACTTCAATTTAAGAACCCTAAAAGCCAAGTTGCAAGATGGATCGAGCAGTTGCAGGGCTACAACTTTGAAGTATAACACCGCAAGGGAAATCTCCACTCGAATGCCGATGCGCGGACGTGCGGAGTTAAATGTGAACGCTGCAACCGTAAAGAAGCTAAAGAGCAGGCCACTATCCAAATGATTAGGACCGAGCCAATAGAGGGTTGAAGTACAAATGAAATCCGTTCCTCCCAACAGGCAGATAATGGAATTGGCCGGGGAGGAACAGGAGGAAAGACTGGACTGGAGCCAAACTCTGAAGGCACATTGGGCACGGTGGGACTCGCTTTGTGCGCAAGATGGTTTGCTAAAGAGAAAATGAGAAAGCGCAGATGGAACAACTTTTCGTGTGCAGCTAACGGTGTCACGGTCCTGAGTCAGCCAAGTACTCTACGAAATACATGACGGAATCTCAGGACGCAATTTAGGAATAAATAAAACGTTAATTTGATTTGATTACGATGGGGGGTAGGCCCCATTTATTCGGTTTAATACGTGTTATAACTTAAAGTTAAACTTAAAACTAAGGTTGGTTGGAGTGGTGAAGGAGAACGGATTTGTGGTAGGGCGTGGTGTGGTGGAAGTCAAACACGGTAGGGTTTGAATTGATTTTTCATAACATATGGAAGATTGGTTCGTTCGCGCCATAGGAGGTGTGGAGGGTTGGTAAATAGAAGTGACGAGGGGTACGTTGATTACGGGGCTTAGTGTTGAGCCAAATAGTGTTGTGAAGGGACACGCATTCAACGTGATCTGAAAGGAAACGATCAATGAAGAGAAAGTCGTCTGCATCTCTGCGTTCATCAAGGGTGTTTAAGTTAATAAGGTTGAGTCGGTTTCAATAGGGGGCCGAATAAAAGGATCGTCCCAGGTCATACCTCGAAGAGCGAATCGATGAAAACGGCGCTGGATGCCTTCGATTCTGGAGATATAAACGCGATGATATGGGGACCACACTTGACTGGCGTACTCTAGGAGGGGGCGGACAAAGGTAACTCGCCAACCTGGTCAAGTATAGGTTGGCGAGTTCTTTGGACCACCGTTTTTCAAAACATAGTGCAGAGTTGGCTTTAAGGATTATCCTACCCATATGTAAACGTAAGTTGAACTCCCTATCACAGAAAATGCCGAGGTCGCGAGGAGATTGAACGGAGGAGATAGGTTGTTAGTGGAGAAGGTAGGGTCGGAGAGTAGACTGGTGCCGCTTATGTGAAAAGGTGATGGATTGGCATTTGGGGATATTAAGTTCGAAACAATTTTTGAGGCACCAGATCAAGGTCTTGTTGAAGGAGGAAGGAGTCATATGGAGAGAAAATTGTTTTAAAAAAATTTGTGTTGTCGGCGTAAAGGGAAACGAGTGTTTGACGATCCTGTCGAGACCACTTACGGTTAATATAAAAAGAAGGGGACCGAGGTGGCTGCTTTGTGGGACTCCAGAGGTGGCCAAAATTGGAGCCGAGAGGGCTGACCTAAAACGAACACTGTAAAAACGGTTTTCAAGCTAAGAGAATATCCATTTCAACAGTATGGGTTCAAAGCCGATGGCAGGCAATTTAAAGACGCCTTGCTAAAATTGGTTGCAACTACATCGACTTCGTTACAATTCTCTGGGGCAGAGAGAATTCAACGAGATTTGTGGTGGTTGACCTACCCTTCAGGAAGCCATATCGTCTAGGGAAAATAAGTGATTTTCATTGGAAGCTTAGAGCTTCATACAAAATTATTTTTGAAGTGTTTGGGTATATGGGAGAGTTTAGCGATTGGACAATAGTTTGTTGTTTCGTTCTTTGATGCTTTTTTGTGGATCGGGGTTACGAAGGAAGTTTTCCAAGCCTGAGGAAATTCTCCTTGTGAAAGGGATAGACGAAAGAGGTTAGAAAGGGGACGGGAAAGAGAGGAAGAGCAGTTTTTAAGGAATATGGCAGGGAGGCTATTTGAGCCGGGTGTGAATTCGTCATTAAGTCGGTGTAACTTATATTCGATATAAGACGGGTCCAAGGTGTGAAAGAGAAGTGGGCCATTGAAGAAATTCAGTAGGTACTTAAAATAGGATGGATCTGGTATAAAGGAGTCGTTGGTGAAGGATTGTTTAAAAAAGGTGGCAAATAGGTTGGCAATGGTGAGTGGATCGGTTGATGACTTGTTATTGAAAGAGAGGGAAGGAGAGTAGCCATCGGACTTTCTTTTGTAGTTAAAAAAATGGAGAAAGGACTTAAGGTCGTTTATAAGTTTGACTTGAGCATCGTTGAGGTAGCGCTGGTAAAAGGAATTGTAAAGTTCGGTGAAATGAAGATAAGCACCAAGAAAGTTGGAATTGTCGGAATAGTCGGAATAGTCGGAAAAGCATCTGGTGCGAAGGGAAACTTGTTTCTCTTATCACGTAAGTAACGAAGCTTGCGATTATATTAGGGAGGACTAGTAGATGATGTTTTAAGGCGGGAAAACAGAACGTAAAGGGAAAAAGAATTAAATATTTCTCTATAAAAAATGCAGGTATCGATGACTAACGAAAGATAAATTTAAAGAATGAACTTACTAAAAAAATTAATGTTGTCCGCGAAAATTTTGCAAACGCCCTTTTCTGAAATGTCCGTTAATGAAATGTCATTCAAAATTCTTCTTCTTCTCGTTTATTCACCTCGTATCGCACTTCAAATTCGAAAATAAAATGCGTTGCGTGTTCCTCTATCTATCTTCGATACAAAGTACAAGGTGGACCATAATGTATGACCCTATCCTAGGTATGAATGACTAGGCTATATTTTTGGAATAGAATAAAAAAATTAATGTGTTTTTTTAAATGTTTATTTGGGCATTCCTTCATTCATACATTCATTCACCGAATTGACATTCGACTCCATTTGTACTGTCTATAGCACTTTTCCATAGGGTCATACATTATGGACCAACTTGTATACTTACTTAGGTGGCGCTACAGTTCAGGCCAGCTCAGCACCTGAGCCTCAACTAATTGCCTGTTACATTCGAAAACTCTGCGGGGCGGAGCATTCCCTCTACATGTCCTAGCCATCTCAGGCGACTGATGCGCTCTCTTAGACGACGTATAAACGAGACTAAAAATTAATCGAAGAATCCAGAAACGCCAAAAATAAATTTATCCGCTAACTCATACTTCTGCGCCATAGAACGGTCTGAAATGATAAGGGTCTTAAATAAAGTTTCCTTGGTATTCCTTGGCAAGGCCTTATTACCGACTTGTGTCGTTTAGCCAAAAAAAAGGGCGGTAAATTCTGATCACCAAAACGGATTCATGTTGTAATTGAATTGTTTCTTGGGCTGTATGGCATACGGCACCGTCTTGTTGAAACCACAAGTCGGCCACATCCATATCTTGCAATTTAGGCAGAAAAAACTCGATAGCAAACGCCAGTAACTGTTATTGCCTACCAGCCGCATTTTCAAAGAAAAATGGTGGATTTCCTTAATCCCAAATTCAGCAGTTTTGACGATTAACAAAGCCATCACGGATACGAGTTTATATTTGTCATATCATTTTTGTCGTGAAGAATTAGGATGGATCTCCCCCTTAGATTCCTCATGACATAATTGCGCTTGCTACTAGTTACAAACTAGATATTTTACTGCTAAGTGTCTTTTTTGCACTCATTTCCTATTTAGCCATCTCTTCATCTTGGAGAGATCATGGTATAATGAAATTTAGAAATTCTAGGAAGGAATCCTTTTCGGATTTACCCATTTTATGGAAACAAGTAATTTAATGTTGTAATTCAATTTATATTTTCTTTGAACTATCTATTTATTAATTTTAATTTCTTCTCTTTTTCTAAGCTTTCATTTTGAAAGCTGATCTGAAGACTACATATGCTAACATTTTATAATTAAAATATTAAAAAATAAAACAATTTTGTTCTTATTTTAGCAGTTTTATTTCCTTCTCTGCGTTAATCTTTTGTCTCATATTTTATATAATGAATGATCACTCTTACAAAATATATATATTAAAATTAATTAGTTTAACTAAACGAAAATATAATTATTTTACCAATTTATAAAAAACAAGTCGACAATGAAAGAGCAGCTGAACTAAAAAATACACAGAGATCTCAAAACATATAAATTCTGTTTTATATTAATTTAAGCTCCAAAACCATTTAAAGCACACAAATAATAAAAGCGTGTAGTTTTCTAGTTCCAAAAAGTTAAACAGATCCAGTAATGTTCAGAGCTTTTAATCAGGCCTAACTATCTCAGTTTATATGTTTTGAAATGTTTCGTATATATGTACATACGTATTCTTTAAAAAAAAAACTAAAAGATATTATGCATATACAAATTAACTGTGAAAAACAATTTTAACAAGAACAAACATAATGGAAATATGCCCTTGTCCCATCAGACTATTTTATTAGTTCTTGTTTTCCTTTTTCTGCTCCTCAGACGATTTGTTTTCTTCACTGCTGCCACTAGAAGAACTTTCCCGTTCGGCTGACATCTTCATTTAAAAATAAAAAAATTATCAATTAGAAATCAATAATAAAACGAAAAATATTTAATACATACCTTTTTGTATGCCATTTCAAAAAGCTTAAGTGATGATTGTTGCAACTGGCTTGTTGCTTTTCTCACCTCTTCTGGATCAGCAGAGTCCTTGTTTGCCAATAGCGTTCTTAAATCGCTAATTTCTTTTTTCAATTTTTCGCACTTTAATTTATGAAAAAACAATTATACAAATAATAAAATATTTATTTTTATATACTGTACAGGCTTTACCTCTTCTGCGGGCAGCTGACTTTTGAACTCTTCCATTTTACTTTCTGTGTCGTGAACAATACTCTCACCTTGGTTTACCAACTCAATCATTTCTCGTTTTTGCTTGTCGCTTGCAGCATATTCCTCAGCTTTCTTTATCATATTTTCGATTTCATCCTTACTGAGTCCACCGCTAGATTGAATAACGATTTGTTGCTCCTTACCAGTACCCTTGTCACGCGCAGACACATGAACAATACCATTAGCGTCGATATCAAAAACAACCTCAATTTGTGGAACCCCTCGTGGTGCAGGAGGGATACCGACTAATGTAAACGCTCCAAGAAGTTTGTTGTCGGATGCCATTTCGCGTTCGCCTTGATGTACTTTAATCTCTACCTGTGTCTGCCCGTCAGCTGCTGTCGAAAATACTTGCGATTTTTTTGTAGGAATAGTTGTATTCCTGGTAATCAATCTGGTGAAGACACCTCCAAGAGTTTCAATACCAAGCGATAAGGGTGTAACATCTAATAAAAGCACATCCGTAACATCTCCTGCCAGTACACCACCTTGAACTGCTGCCCCAACAGCTACGGCTTCATCAGGATTTACAGCCCGCGAGGGTTGACGTCCAAAAATGTCTTGAACAGTTGTTTGTACTTTTGGCATTCTAGTCATGCCGCCCACAAGCAAAACTTCTCCAATCTCTGATTTTCCTACTTCTGCATCAGAAAGAGCTTTTTGGCATGGTTGAATAGTTCTTTTGATTAAATCTCCAACAAGAGATTCCAGCTTAGAGCGACTCATTTTTAAATTCATGTGTTGGGGTCCTGCTGCATCCATTGTGAGATATGGCAAATTAATGTCGGTTTGCTGTGAAGATGATAATTCAATTTTAGCCTTTTCAGCAGCTTCTTTAAGGCGTTGCATAGCAATAGAGTCTTTTGTGATATCGATTCCGCTATCTCGTTTAAATTCTGAGACCAAGAAATTTACTATGACATTATCGAAATCTTCTCCACCGAGCAGAGTATCACCATTAGTTGATTTAACTTCGAAGACGCCTTTTTGAATTTCCAAAATTGAAATATCAAATGTTCCGCCCCCAAGATCATAAACGGCAATTCTAAAAATTGATAACATAAAATAATATACGTATATGTACAATATATACGAGTATGTAGGTATGTACATGTATTGTATAACAATTTTTCTTCTTAAAAATACATGGATGCTTCCAAAAAGGACAGTGACTGAAAAAACATACATACGAGTATGTGGCACTCGCCGAAAAAAGAGACCTAGTATCTGAAAACAAGTTTGCCTAATTAGCGAATCTTATAACCTTTTAAACTATCTCAAGTTCTTCTATTTGCCATGGCAAAACCGCAAAACCGCAAAACCAGGCTGGTGACCTACCCACATATTTTTAATCGAAACATTTTTCAAACCATTTAAAATAAAATTATTACTGCATTTCAATTTGGAACACCCGTCTTAGCAGCAAGTCTTGCTGTATAAAAGAAAACCTTTTTTTTTTTAGTTCCCCTAATACGAATACTAAGTAGTTTTTCGAAGAAATATCACAGGATTTTTTTAATTTTCGACCATATTAAATCTGCCATTTTGAACTCAAAATCAGCTACGAGCTAAATATATTTTTTTGTCAAAAGTCTGTTTTTCTTTAATAAATTCTACAATATATAAAAAAACATTTGCAAATAATACAAAATTATTCTAACCGTATGAGATTAACAATAAAATGGTTAATAAAAACTCCTTAAACATGTGAGGTGAGGTTTGAGGTGAAAAATGCCACCGTGCATCGAAAAGAACCAAAAATAGTTATTGAATTTAACACCATAGAATTATAATACATTAAGGACTGAAACGAATAAAATCTGTAAATTTTAATACGGGCTATACTTCCAATGCGTAAAAATTGCAATCCCATTTTGTACCTAAATTAGCCTGTATATTCTCTAATTTGAGTTTGTTATTGATTTTAGTTCGGTGCGGTTTAAAATATTTATAAAATATGAATCAAGAGGAACTCCGTAAAGAGATCATCAACAAATGGCTCGAAAATACTTCGCGTCCAAACCATTTCATCGCAAAAAAATGTAAACATAGCACGCAGTATAGTGGATTCTGTTATTAAACGATATTTGGAGACGTTGACATTTAAGCGAAAACAGAAAAGTGGAGCTAAAAGTGGAGCACATGATACAAATTTGGACAGGAAAATAGTGGGTACCATCATAAAAAACCGGACTATGTCATCCAGAGATGTTGCTCGGTGATGTAATACCAACCAAACAATGGTACAAAGATCTAAAAAACGTAATGGTCTAAAAACACGAAAAAAACAAAAAAATACCAAAAGTTACTGAAAAGCAAAAAAAAAGTCATAAAATCACGAGCCCGAAAGCTATACGAGTTGATCGGCAACAAGAAAGGGTGGCTGGTTTTGGATGACGAAACTATGTCAAAGCCGACTTTATTACTCTTCCATCGATTGGGATGGAAAAACTCGGGTCAAAATATCTCGTTTGGCAGGCCATTTGTCAATGTGGACACAGAAGCTCATCGTTTATTACAACGGGAACAATTAACGGAGAAGTGTACATTAACGAGTGCCTAAAAAAAAAGGTTGATTCCTTTCTTAAACAAACACGTGGGTTCAACATTATTTTGGCCAGATTTAGCTTCAACTCACTATGCTCATGCGACGTTGAGCTTTCTTGTTGCTAAAAATGTCGGCCTTGTCCCAAAAGACATGAATCCACCAATGTCCCACGGTGCCGTCCCACTGAAAGGTATTGGGCTTTGGTCAAAGCTAAATTGAGGAAAAGTGAGCAGTGTACAAAAGACGTAAAAGATTTTAGTGCTAAATGGAAAAGGGCGTAAAAAAAAAACACGGATACAACTGTCACCAACCTTATGAAGGACATTCGAAAGAAGTTGAGGAAAGAATGGGAACCCAAATAATTTTTTTTATTTTTTGTAATTGTGAATGGATTTAATAAAAACAGTGTTTTAAAGCAAATAAAAAAAAATGTACATGAATTGTGAAAATATTTTTTTTTTACTTTGAAGTTTCCAAATTTTATTCGTTTCAGTCCTTATAAATATCTGTGGTGTTTGAGAGAAATCTGATAACTCCAAAAATTGTCCTGTTAATACTACTGTTTTGAACCTTTGGGCTTTATTTCCATTTATCTGATAGTGGTTATTGCTTTTGAAATTTAATAAAATAAATATGTACATGAATTTAAATAAATTATCCCGTCATTTATAAAATCTTTTTTATTACATCTTGATCAACTTTAAAATGCCTGTACTGAAAAACCTTCCTTTTGGAGTTACCTAATTTCTTCCAAACACCACAGATATGTATGTACACATATGCATAACATATTATATGTACTATTTGATAGAAGAATTAGATAATCTAGTGATTTGATAAAAAAAATATCTACAGCCATGGTTAAAGCAATAGGACCAATATGGAAAACCCCAAACGAAATATGGTCTTTACTTAAACCCATATCTGCACATTTTACGTCATTGGAAAATATACTGTCTTTCAAGCAAAGAAGAGAATGCATAAACATGATCATGTGAAGAAAAAATTGTAAATTAGCAAAAGTAAATTGTACAGTAGACGGTTATTTTTCAAATATGCTACTTTAAAATTTGACAAAAAAAAAGCTAGGTGGATAAAAATTCGCCAATTCTTCTATTTAGTTCTAAAGTTTATGTAGAAAGAAATGCCACAATAGAGAGCAGCACTGAAAGGGAAACTCCAAGTTCAACATCTGTTCATATAATGTCATAGGGAAGTACCACTTCTTACCAAAAGGCAACAATAGAATCATATCGAATTCGCCAAAGCACATCCGGAATGTTCTGTGGTCCTATGAAACGAAAATACATTTATTGGGATCGGTACACCAGTACACTGTAAAAGGTTCAAGCATAGTTGCGGAAGTATCAAACGAAAGTTTTAATTGTCAAACCATACGACAGGTTCAATAATTTAGACAAAATAGACAGTGTACCAGAATTTGCACACCAATATATTACAAGAGGTTCGAATGTTGAATGGAAGATTCTGCTAAAATAACAATTTATAAACGACAATGGACCGAGGAATACGTACGAACAAAGTAAAAAGGTGTCTAGCAAAATTTAATTTTTTTACTTTCTTTTTTACTTCTTATTTGGCAATTTTCTGGTTTTAATTTATTTTGTATTTTACCCAATAAAATAAGCAAAAAATTATTTGAAAAATTATTAAAAAATGCACATGGGTTTTTCATTGAAAACTGAATTCTCAAAAACTCATTAATATTTAAAACGATATTTAGTCGGTCTATTATTTTGGTCGTAACTTTACAATGTAAATAAATTTAGCAACTTACATTTTATCTTCAGTTTTATCCATACCGTATGCCAAAGCGGCTGCTGTTGGCTCGTTTATTACTCGAAGAACGTTTAAACCCGAAATTTGCCCAGCATCTTTGGTAGCTTGTCTTTGGGAATCATTGAAATAAGCTGGAACAGTAACTACTGCATTTTTAATACTTGTGTTCAGATACGCTTCAGCAGTCTCTTTCATTTTCATAAGAACAAAAGCTCCAATTTGCGATGGTGAATAAACCTTCCCGTCTGAGCTTTGTACCCATGCATCACCATTTGATGCCTTCACAACTTTGTAAGATAAATTTTTAAGATCCTTTTTGATTTCGGGATCATCAAAACGTCGACCAATCAGACGTTTTGTAGCATAGAATGTATTTGCAGAGTTTGTTACAGCTTGTCGCTTTGCTGGCATACCGACTAAACGTTCTCCATCCTTTGTGAAAGCCACATGAGAAGGTGTAGTTCTAGCTCCTTCTAAATTTTCTATAACTTTTGCTTGTTTTCCTTCCATTACAGCAACGCAGGAGTTAGTTGTACCCAAATCAATACCAATTACTGCACCCTTAACTTCTTCGGATCTGAAAAAAAAATTATATTGTATAGCAATTAAATATGTACGGGGCTGTGTATGCACATGTGTATGCGCATACATATGGAAAATTAAAAAAAGGCATATGATGACAAGCAATAAATTGCAACGACTGTAGGTTTAATGTACATATGTTATATCATAAACTGCATATTATAATAACTCATATCTCGAGAAAAAAATACATACAAGAATTGGCTGGGGTTGTCTGAAATCCATATCCAGTGTGGTACAGCGGATTTAATGTATTAACAGGATTGGAAACGTTATATTTTAAAATCAAAGATTAGAGAGCTGCGCTCATATTTACAACTCAGAACTGTTATATGGCATCTATTGACCTTAAAGATACATATTCTTTAATTCCGGTGTAAAGCATAATATCCAAAATAATGTCCTGATCACAAAAACTCTACAAAAGTATTTTAATTATAAAAAAGATTTTTGAACTCCAACAACGGGTTGCACGTTTTTGAGGTTTATATTTGACTTTAGAATGATGTTATTAGGATAACCAGAGGATAAGCGAGTAAAAATAAAGAACCTATTACTTTAATTCCCTTCTATTATTTGCAGCATCTCCAGTCATTCAGTATTCTAAGTCCTACACGAAGAGTTTCGAATATTATAAATTTGTTTGCTTAAATAAAACTCAAGTAACAAACAGAGTGATTCATTATCTTCAGAATTCATTTCTCAGATGCTTCGATTATTGGCTCGGGATCGTGCTGTAATATTGAAAAAGCATCTGGTCATTGGAAAAAACCTGAAACATATCTGCATATTTGCATTGTAGACTTCTGCAAGAAACTTTTTTGAATCTAATTTTTGCAAAGAGTTTCCTCTATAAATAGAATGGACAGTGCTCAATATCCATACTTATTGATGTCCTGAGAGAAATATATCAAGGTGTATGAGACGTAGAGAATTCGCTTTTGCCTCATACGAGTACGTGAAAATTAAAAAATATCCGAATTCGGATTTTATCTCGGAATAAGTTCATGGACACCGAATGGGAATTAAGGGATTGAGAGTTTGAGGAAATTACTCAGACGCTTAGCTTTGCCCAACACCTCAACACCTCTTGTTGATTTATTTTTTGAACAAAACGAGCAATTTTTGAGATATCTCTGAAACCGTTATTGCTTTATAAAGTAGACATATGGGGATTATTTATGGAACACAATATCTTCCAAATTCTAGAAAATATGGCACAATAAATTGATACAAATCTGCAACATCCTTATAGCCTGATGCAACTATGGGCAACTCAGGCATAGTTTTAGGCCTTAGCTATGTTATTATGATATAATACAGACAACTCACATCTTTGGCAACTCGTGAAAAATTATGAAGTGATGTCATATCCACCATACATATTTTAAGTTATCTTATTTGAAAGTCCCCCAAACAAACATATTGTATATTATAAGGACAACGATTAAAAAAGTAAAGCTCCATCTGAAGGGTTGCACAAGTATCCAATTTTCATAGTTGACCGCGAACAGACGTAATGCAACTCTCTCAGTTGAGACATTAACCCAAAGGTAGCACGGCCGGGGGTCCTGTTTCATTCGGAATTATGAACAATTTGAACATCAATTTCAGGTTTCAGGAACAACTACTCCAATGGTTTATGTTAAAATTAGATCCGTAGAACGGATTGATAAGTGTATGGGCGGCTCATTTTATCGATATGTGTGAAATGGACATGGTACGATTTCGATCTTAATCCTCCAAAAACTTTTTGACTTTGTTGTCGAAATTTTTAATGGGATTGGTTAAACGAAATTTGTATTTCGCAAATTCTTTGCGTGTTTCACAGATGCTTTGTTTAATTTGTTTAAAGCACGATTTTATTTATACTTATCAGACAAAAAATAAATTCTTTAACAAATTTGATTATTTTATTCCACACCGAAATTAAACTTTATATATGAATTTTCGTTGGGCTTTTTTTTGTGGTCCGGAGCACAAAAGCGACGTAAAACCATTTCCCCTCATTTTTTCAGAAACAAAATTTTGCTTCTCGTCTTAATTTCACAATCGAAATTTGCCTCCTGGATTTTATATCAAAATGTACTAACCCATATAAATATGTAGAATACAATATAAAGTCTAGTAGTAGTTGTATCAAACTATTGTAGATTTCTGTTTTCGTGCAATCTGCTGTGCTTGGCCAATTTATTATTCTGAGTGTTCAAATTGATTCGCAAGCAAATATATTTAAAAAATAAAAGCCAGAAGAAGTTCTGGAATTAGAATTAAAATCGCTCAACTCGCCGAATCGAAAACGCCATTAGCGTACATCGCTATGTTATTATTGTAATTTACACCCAAATTATTTTTTTAGTAGATAGTGGATGACACAGTTATTGTCCAAATTTACAAAAGCCGTTTCACTCCGAAATTGTGCAATTTGGACTTCAATGGAACACTAAAAACTTTGTTCAGCTTAAGAGCTTAAGCCAGCTTAATGAAATTTCTCATTACATGTTAATAGTATTAAATGACCGTAACGGGATTTTGCTCAGTTTCGCTAACTTTAATGGGCTTAATCAAAGCCTCAATAGACATTCAGTGCGGAAATTCGACAGATGACAAAAAGAAATCTTGTTTCTTTTCCATTTCATTTAATTTTCTAATTACAAGATGAAATAATTTTTTTTAATTTTCTTAATTTACTTTCAACATAATTTTTTTCAGCTATGAAACCATTCCGAATATGCAAAATTTGGCAGATTATTAAGTTTGCTCAAGTACATTATGGTTAATTTGAACGTTTGACAGAAATGAAGTGGGCTTTTCGTTCGGTTTTGACATAAGGCTAAATCACACTGAAGTCTATAATGATTCATTGCTCGAAAACGAAAATCTAGTTTGACACACAATACTAGGTGACGTTTATATTTTAATTTGTTAGTACGAGGGCGGGTCAATAATTCCGTGCATTTTTGAATTTCTGACCTCTTTACTGAAACAGCAACACTGCTCCTGTCAACAGGCATCTGTCAGTTGACTCCTGTCAAAATTTAAACTTGCTGCGTCAGTTAGTTTGTGTTTGACAGCTATTTTTATCAGACTACTCACTAATTTGAGGAGAAAATGGAAAAAAGTGAATTTCGTGTGCTTATTAAGCATTATTTCTTGCGAAAAAAAACCATTACCGAGACCAAGGCTAAGCTTGATAAATACTATGGGGACTCTGCACCATCGATTTCAATGGTGAAAAAGTGGTTTACTGAATTTCGTTGTGGCCGTACAAGCACTGAAGATGCCGAACGTCCTGGACGCCCAGTTGAGGTCTCTACACCCGAAACAATCGAAAAAATTCATGATATGGTGTTGGCCGACCGAAGATTGAAAGTGCGAGAGATTGTGGAAGCCGTAGGGATCTCGCATGGCTCAGTGTTTTCAATTTTGAATGATCACTTGGGCATGAGAAAGCTTTCCGCAAGATGGGTGCCGCGTTTGCTCACAGTCGACCACAAACGCAATCGTGTAACAACTTCACAGGAAGGTTTGGCGTTGTTTAATCGCAATATGGAGGAGTTTTTGCGCCGTTTTGTAACCGTGGACGAAACATGGATCCATCACAACACACCAGAGAACAAACAACAGTCAAAACAGTGGGTTTCTAAGGGTGAATCGGCGCCAAAGAAGGCCAAGGTGGGTTTGTCAGCCAATAAAGTTATGGCGACTGTTTTTTGGGATGCACGCGGGATAATCCACATTGACTACCTTCAAAAGGGAAGAACAATCAATGGGGAATATTATGCCAACTTATTGGACCGATTCAATGACGATTTGAAAAAAAAACGACCTCATTTGGCCAAGAAAAAAGTTCTTTTCCACCAAGACAATGCAAGGGTGCACACATGTGCAGTTGCCATGGCAAAAATCCATGAATTGGGCTATGAATTGCTCCCTCATCCACCCTATTCTCCAGATTTGGCTCCGTGCGACTACTTCTTGTTCCCAAACCTGAAGAAATGGCTTGGTGGAAAAAGATTTGACTCCAATGATGAAGTCATCTCGTCATTTTGAGGACCTCGACAAATCATTTTTTTTGGAAGGGATAAAAAAATTGGAGAAGCGTTGGACAAAGTATATAGAGCTCAAGGGACACTACGTTGAAAAATAAAATTAGTTTTTTATCAAAAAATCTGTTTTAATCCAAAAGTCACGGACTTATTGACCCGCCCTCGTACATTCTGACATAAAACACAGAAAAGAAATTTTGCTTTTACAATGAAAAACAAGCAAAATTTTACTTCTGAAGAAGTGCGAAGTGTGCCAATGGAACAGTTCTATGTAATTTTTTTTCTCTCCGGAGTGCAAAAAGAAGGGTTCTATCGGCCAGTCGAAAACCCCAGATGTCTGACTCTGATTGAAAATATTCAACATAAATATACACACATACAGACATATATATTCACATACATCTTGTATGAATTACTATTGGGTTGTACCACATGACTTTCGGTCAGTCGGAAATAAGAGTGAATATTTGTGCCAGAACGTTAAATTTTCTTTTTTTTATAAAATAAAGTGGTACGTGTGCTTAACGTGAGAACTTTAGGGTTCGTTACAAGTACCGTTATTTTTTTTCCCGGGAATTATTTAATTATTTACCATGATGTCGGCAGTTCAAATTCGAACCCTCTTGCTTTACGAATTTAAAATAGGGCATAATGCGTCATTGGCAATGAAAAACATTAATAACGCATTCAGGAAGTAGCGATAAATGAACGCGCTATACGACGTTGCTTTGGAAAGTTCCGTTCGGGAGATTTTAGCCTCGAAAATGAACAAAATGAAATACTGGAAACATTAATTGACGACGATGTTTTAAAGGCAACGGTGTATGCGGAGCCAACGAAATCGGTTCGATAGATTGGACAAAGCATGGGAGTATCCCCAATAATAATAAGTTACACCTTTCTCTCATAGGAAAGGTAAAGAAAATCGATAAGTGGGTACCCCATGAACTGAACTAATCCCAAAAACTACGGCTCCTGGAAACCTGCGCATCGCTTAAACTAAAAAAACCGGATCGTCACCTATGATGAAAAGTGGATACTGTATGCTAATCATAAAAGATCTGGGCGGTGGTTAAATGCAGATGAAAAACTGAAACACACCCCCAAGCCCGATCTTCACCCAAAAAAGGCTATGGTGACAATTTGGTGGACATCGAAAGAACCAATCCACTTTTCATTTCTTCAACCAGGAGAAACGATAAACGCTGTCAAATATTGTGAGGAAATCGACATATCGCATGCCAAATTAGCTAAAAAGCAACCTGCGCTGGTCAATAGGCACGGTCCGATCCTTTTGCATGACAATGCTAGACTCCATACCTCACAAGTAACGGTGCAAAAACTGTTGCAGTTGGGATTTGAAATTCGCATTCACCGTACTCCCCTGATATTTCCCCGACGGATTACCATCTTTTCCGCAATCTGGATTCATTTTGCCGGCAGAAGGTCTTCCGGAACGGAGCAGAGGTCATAAAAGACTTTGAAGATGTCATTGCCTCAAAAAGTCAGCACTTCTACGAAAAAGGAACATTTGACCTTGTATCTCGTTGCAAGAATGTCATAGATGCCAACGGATCCTATTTTGATTGAATAAAAATTTAAGGAAAAATAATATTGGCTTTTAAATTTTTACTATAAAATCGGACTTTTCCTGTGGTGCAACCCAATATTTTAAATTATAAAATCCTTTATGTTTCTTTACTTGCCGCACTCCTTTCTTTTTCAATAATAAATATTCGTTTACTTAAAACGAAAAAGATTTGTTGCACCCTTTTATAAAACAATTTAAACCGTTTGATCGGCTGTAAGCTTGCACATTATTTCGCCCAAACACATTTTAGTTTATCAAAAATGTTTTTAAGGAAAGAAAAATTGCTCTTTCTGACTAACCTATGCGTACATGCTACTGTCAATACAAGCGTATTCGCGTACATGCATATATGATATGAAAATGTGACAACCGGCTACAGATGATGCAACTTTACACCTGCCAATTTAAATCGATTGTTTTTCCAAATTTTTTTAATGTATTATCTTGATTAATGATTATTTATTTGTTGTATGTAAGTTTTATTAAAGTTCAGATTGGTACAATGAAAATTGAGGTTACATAATCCCTCACATGGCGGAAAACACATTCGGTTAAAGACATGCGATAGGTGCAATTTTTCGGAGAGAATTAGTAATAGCAAGGAAAATACATGCTGTAGAAAATAACTAAGTATTAAGATCTTCAACAGAAGTACTCACTTGTGCCGGACTTGCGAAATACCCCCATTACTTAATCTTGTCAGCCGCTAAATATAAAAAAAAATAATAATTAAAACTTACTTCTAATAAAAAATAAACTTATTCAAAATCAAACAAGAAAAAAAAAACATCAATTGTGAAATAACTGATGTAAAATTCTCGGTGCGATAAACTTTGTACGTACATTCTCGAAGATGCTAGAACAAGGCGAGTACTTTCCAAGTAGTAATCCTGTTTGCTGTTTTGAGGCGAAAAGTGCCAAATATCTAGGTGCTTTAAGCATTTTAAGTTTTTTATTTTATCTTATTTAAATTTAAATCGAAATTTATTGCCTTTAAGTACAAAACAACGCAATATATTTAAAAATTGTGACCACACTTCACACGCTCACTTCTCGAAGAAAAAATACGACTGTCATGTCAGACAACGGGAAGACAGATTAAATTGCGGCCGGAGACTGGAGAATTGTGTCATTTTTAGTTTTTTGAACGAAATCAAATGGCAACGTTCAGCAATTTCTAATCATATTCATGAACTAATTAATTATCTCTAATTCATTAAAAGAGGAATGCGTCGATGAAGGGTTTAGACTTTAGGTAACGCTCTAAAGCGGAATAAACAACACCAATGTATTTTGAACAAGGACTTAATCAATTCACATTGGTCATTTGTATAAATAAAAAAGACACGTCCTTAAAGAACTAACTAAGAGATTTATATTTTACGTCTTACTTCAAGAAGAGATGATTTCCAAAACAAAAAAAAATAAAAGGAACGAGTATAAAAGACTGGCTTGTGCTCCTATTTCTCTGGATAAACTGGTAAAGGACTTGGCCCGACAATCAGGCGTTTTAAAGTCGATGATTGAGTCTTAGTAGTGATACCCTTAACGTATTCACCCGACCTAAGTTTCAATCACTCGGGCAAATGGCCATTTAGTTCAAGGATTCTGTTCGTCTACGACCAAGAAAAGTGTTCCAATTTTGTTAGTTATTGTGTTTCATGGCGCTTAACAAATTCTTGAAGGTCTTGAAGATGTGATTGACTTCTGCCAAAATCTTGCCTCAGTTGAAAATGAGATAATCTTGAATCTTGGATATAAAGCAAAGAGGCTCAGATGCAGAAATAGAATCTAAGCACTTTGACAGCCGCTTAAGCTGCCATTTGGTTATAAGCGTTGAGCATATACCTTGGCCACTGACGAAGTTCTTGTATGCAGCTTGCGTTGAATAGTCTGTTGCCATTTCTATGAAATGAAATGAGATGTAAGCAAACAAACACGATGAAATAGGCCTGGTTTATTTTAAATTATAAGATCCAGCATAATCAACACCGGAATCCATAAATGAAAGAGAAAGCATGATGCAATACACATGCAATAACTGGCACAGATAACATAGCGATGAACGAATTAGTTCAAAACAGTGACGATTGTATTGAACTCTTGGTAGAATTATGGGATATTTCGGGTCTAGATATTGTATATTTGTGCTTTAGTATGCTTCCTAAACAAATGCGTCTGCATTGCGTTTATATCATAGGTGTACTAACATAGATGGCAAACTTTCCAGATATTGAAAACCCACTTTCCACAGATCGCCCTTATTCTCCTGATCCTGTCTGTGAATACGTGTGAATTATCATCAATGTCAATTTCTCTTCTATTTTACACAAAACCCGCCCATTTTACTCAAGAAACGACATCCACATTGCACACACATAGTGAACTTTACGTAGTGTGTCACCAACACATTCTCTATTTCTATAACCTGTCAGAATGGCTAAATGACAACAAATTTCACGTAATGTTCACTAGGTATATATAATAAACGCAAAATTAAAAGGAAAAATATTTTACGCTGGTGAATATTTAATTTAAAGTGGTGAAAAAGTTACAATAATAATTCTATATGAAAAAAAACTCGTTTTTTTTGTTTCAAGTGCACAAAAGGCGATAGTTTCAGAATAAAATTAAAAAAGGACCTAAGAATCATATTTTGAACGTTTCATTTTAAGATATAAATGAATGGAAACTATTACAATTCTGAAATCAAGCTTAAGTTTGTGTTGCTGCACGCCGTAGAAATTTCCACTCGTCCCTGCTCCAAAATAAAGATCGGCTATCTTTAACAATTCGATTTTATTTTCTGCTGGTAAAAGGTTACAAATGTTAACAAATTTTACGATTCAAAGTTACTTCATATACTTACATAGGTATCGGGAAAGTGTACCCTTGAAATTTCTCCAGTGGCACCAGCAACTACTTATCACTTTTAAACCAATTTTCAAATGCAACTGTTGTATGACAGTACCAAATCTTCCGTCTTTACCAAAGTGAAAATTCACACACTCTAACACCGGTACCCGGTAAATTTCCAATGCACCGGGAAACCTGTGTTAGCGCATTGGTATGACAGTTAAATAAAAACAGAGTCTAAACTGCATTTACAAATTCTCTGAAGAGGGAGACAAAGCTATTCATAGTTTAGAACTGTTTGAAACTTGGTTTAAAGTGATGCCAGCAGTGGAAGAAACATTTATATTAACAGTGGGCACACTCTCCCAAACCTATGGGGCTTTTAATTCAATTAAATTAGACTTAAAACATTTTTAATTAAATTCATACATTTAAAAAAAAAAAAAAAAAAACAATATTTAAGCCTTGTGGCTCGATGACAGCTTGTATTGAAAGTATAAGCATTTTGCATGTTTAGGCACAAACTGTGTACTCTGGACATCAATGAAAAGGATTGTTAGTTAATGGCACTTTTAAAATCAATTTCCTTGCTGTTCTTTTAGTTTGACATGTGTTAAGTAAATAAATTAATTAAATAATACTGATAAGTAGAATTAACATTTTTGACAATTTTTTAGTTTTTTTTAGGAAAATATTTGTTTTTCTAATTTAATGTAAAGGTTTTCCAAAATATTTCGAGAATGTTTTTTTTTCGCACATTATAAAGTACAAAAGCAGTGGTATTTTAGTTATTCATTTGTTTAAAAAAATTCCCAGATTAGCCAGCCTACAATGTGAAGCAAAACTCTTGATATCCCAGCTTAATTTTGTTTTGTCGAAGGGAATTATGTTTATAATTGTTTTCAACAGATCTGTTTATTTGCATAATATTTCGTTCAGGAAAAAAAAATATAGAAATAAAAATGTTCCACTGCATGTGAAATGAGCACAGCTAAAGTATTGACACCCTTATGAAAAGTGTTAGTACGATATACCTTAATTTTGCGAAAAAAAAGACTTAGCTACTACTTTGTTGAGTATCCTTTAATACTTTTAACATCTTTAAGGCGGTCTGGCACGGAATGTGTCAACTTTTCCAGATATTCACATGTTAAATCTTATAATTCCGCTAAAAATAAGGCTTTTAACTGAGGCTTTGATGTAATGAAATGTTTTCGTAAGCTCTTCTGTAAATGATTCCAAAGACGTTCCCAAAAGAGCTGGTTAAGATCGGGGCGTTATGGTGGTGTTACTAGCAAGTGAGGGATAACCATTGTTTATGTACTTTAAAGTAAATTTTCCTGCTAAATGTTTTAGTACACTTCTTTGTCATGATCTCAATGACTAGGACTAAATTACCAATCCCCAAAAAGGATATTTGGCCCCATATCACACAACCACCATCTCCGTGCTTTACTTTTTTCCTTGTGTTTTTGGACTCAAAGCTTCATTTGATTGCCTTCATTATTCGAAGACCTATTCGATCCATAAATGTTAAATGTTGACTCTTCTGAAAAAATCCTAGAAGTCAAATCCTTTGTTGTTGTATTCATCAGCAAAGTATTTTCTTATTTTTATTTGTTTCGCTGATGAAAAGTTTATACTCAGTTCGTTGAGTCCATCTACGTACTACGTACGCTGCTTTCGATAGGCCGCTGCTTTCTTTCACATTCACGACAATCCCACCAAATTTTAGCATTACAACGTGATATTTGTGAAAGATTGTGTGTAGATCGATTTTTTTTTTCTCGCAAATTTTTTGATGCAAAAACTGAGCAATGAATTTGAAAATGTTGCGTTAGTAATATATTAAATATAAGCTAAATTGTCCAGTCACACCCATATTTTTTCAAAAAATAATTGGTCAATCCTCCGCTGTACCAAATTGGCTTATAAAGCACTAATTTTGTTTATTGTTTTGTTTGTTGCTATTACCAATATTTTAAATTCAATTTTGCAAAAGCTTGTGTAAAGTTATATTTTCACAAATTAAAACAGTCAAATTAATCAATTATTTCTTCTTGCCCCAGATGTCTTGATTTTTCTTCTTTTGTTGTCCTAGAAAATATAAATAGGAAAATTATTGTCCAACATTAAATTTTTTTTGCAACTTACCCGAAATTAGATTTGTAAACATGAGAAATGTCAAAATCGAAATACATCGCGTCATTTTTATATGGGTGACGTCACTCCTAAAACTTTTCACATTTTGACACTGTTGACAATTCTCACGTATTCATGGACATGTTCACACGGATAGGGGCGACCAGTAGAAAACCGGTTTTGATTTTCCAATATCTGGAAAGTTTGATATCTAGGTATAGTTAGTCTATGCTTTTTATACTTCAAAGAACAAAGACGTTTTTTTTTCTGTCTACAAAACCCACAGGTTATGGGCTTCCACATTTTCAAGTAAATAAAAATTTATTAGAAGACTGCATAGTACCCAAAAAGACGGATGATTTGTCAGCGGCCAAAGAGGACCAAGATGAAAAGTGCAAAAGGTTATTTGGTGATTGGCATCGACAAATCGCTCTACATGCACATTCGGACCTGCAAAACCGCGTTGGAAATTTGGTACAAGTTAAAGAATATGTACGAGGACCACGGAGTGTTGGGAAAAATTGGTGTTTTGCATAAATTTGTGACTGTCAGACTGGAGAACTGTGCGTCAATGTAAGGATATATTGACAACATAACCTCAAATGCGGCTGGTTGGAAAGTATACGACGAGTTAATAGCCGGGATTTTAATGATTGGGTTATCGGACGAATAACGACCGCTTTTGATGATTTTTGAAGGAAGAAAAGACACAATTTCGCCGGAAGAAGTGAAAATGAAACTCATGGATTTGGAACAAAAACCGGCACCATCGAATGACAGCTCATTTTTGAGCAAGAAGAAAGGAAAATCGAGCTATTTACTTTTCTTTGAGAATATAATACTTTGTGGTGATTTCAATAAAAATCTTTTGAAAAATGATGAGAAAGCAAATTCCATTAAAAATCTTGCTGTCAACTGTAGTCTTCATATTGTTCACAACTCCGTTCCGACACATTCCCGAGTAGGTTGTCGACCTTCACTTTTGAACTTCATTCTTATATCAGATGCGATCCTTGTATTATTCCATGATCAAATATCTGCACCCAGCTTTAACTCATCTCATGACCTAATATTTTTAACCTTCGTTCTTCAGATGAATACTGAACTTTCACCCAAGAAGGTCCTATTTAGAGATTTCAATAATATAGACCTACTGGCTCTGCATAATGAAGCATCAATATACCCCTGGGATTTATGTTGGAACCTTGCTAGCGTTAATGACAAGATTGCCTTATTTGAGTCGATGGTGTTGGAGCTCTTCAATAAATATGTACCAATAAGGCAGGTGGTTGTCAAGGATCCTAGTTGCCTTTGGTTTACTCGAAATATAAAAAGCTCATGAGGCTTCGTGACAAAGCCTATCACAGATGGAAGACTTATCTTCCGTCTGAACACTCAAATGGGTATGAATACACTTATAATGCCTCAGCTTGTGTTAAGTTTTTTGGAAAATCGGCTAGAGAGAGAAAGAAAGATGTTTGGGCTCAGTGGTTGTTTTGCTCCATGAGTGTCATCCAACATTTAATGGGGAGACTAAATTCTTAGTGGAAGTTGGCTTGATGTTGAATTTCTACTTACTTACTTTATTTTCGTCAACAGAAAAAATGGATATGTCTCTCGGGCTTCTTTTTTGTTATAATAGGGGTATAGAAGGTAGGAAGGAAGAAATTAGAGAGGATTTGGTATAGGTAGGATGGCTTCAGGAGGAATATAGGACTATAGAGGGCGTTGGATATGAGAAGAGGACAGGAAAACAGGATGTGGACAGGACTGGGAAAGGAAATGAGAAGGCTGGAAAGGATGTCTCAGAATGAGGAGCGTGGCATGCTTGTAAAGCACGGCTACGCTCGTCAGATGGGGCTGGTTCTTGTCCTCACTCTTTAACTGGACCTACTACAACATAAATTATGCCGACTATTCAAAATACTAACCATAATCGGGGAGGGATCTTACGATGCTGAGGGGCGCTGTGGTGTTGATCAGCGCTAGCCATTCCCTCCCAACCTGGAAATCCGGTGGCCGACTTCATGATTTCCCTAATGAGCGGACATCGTCTCACTCGCTCACATCATCTGCACACGAACTCTATTTCCAAAAACATTCCAAAAAACATCTTTTTAGCAGTTAATTATAGCGCCTACTTGTATGCTATTGGTTTTAAACAAAACCAGGAAATTCTTTTTTTTTTCTGGCCTTTTCTTATTTTATTTTACATTTATTGTATACTTTCTGGCTCTACAATACTCTATGCTTGATTAAATGTTAAATGTATGTATATACATATATGAGCATATAAAATTAATTTATAATTGCTCTCAGTTTAAAATAATTACACGGATATATTACTTTTGGATTAAAACACCGATAATTTTATTTTTCAACGTAGTCTCCCTTGAGCTCTATACACTTTGTCCAACGCTTCTCCAATTTTTTTATCCCTTCCAAAAAAAATGATTTGTCGAGGTCCTCAAAATGACGAGATGACTTCATCATTGGAGTCAAATCTTTTTCCACCAAGCCATTTCTTCAGGTTTGGGAACAAGAAGTAGTCGCTCGGAGCCAAATCTGGAGAATAGGGTGGATGAGGGAGCAATTCATAGCCCAATTCGTGGATTGGGCTGCACATGTGTGCACCCTTACATTGGCTTGGTGGAAAAGAACTTTTTTCTTGGCCAAATGAGGTCGTTTTTTTTCAAATCGTCATTGAATCGGTCCAATAAGTTGGCATAATATTCCCCATTGATTGTTCTTCCCTTTTGAAGGTAGTCAATGTGGATTATCCCGCGTGCATCCCAAAAAACAGTCGCCATAACTTTATTGGCTGACAAACCCACCTTGGCCTTCTTTGGCGCCGATTCACCCTTAGAAACCCACTGTTTTGACTGTTGTTTGTTCTCTGGTGTATTGTGATGGATCCATGTTTCGTCCACGGTTACAAAACGGCGCAAAAACTCCTCCATATTGCGATTAAACAACGCCAAACCTTCCTGTGAAGTTGTTACACGATTGCGTTTGTGGTCGACTGTGAGCAAACGCGGCACCCATCTTGCGGAAAGCTTTCTCATGCCCAAGTGATCATTCAAAATTGAAACCACTGAGCCATGCGAGATCCCTACGGCTTCCACAATCTCTCGCACTTTCAATCTTCGGTCGGCCAACACCATATCGTGAATTTTTTCGATTGTTTCGGGTGTAGAGACCTCAACTGGGCGTCCAGGACGTTCGGCATCTTCAGTGCTTGTACGGCCACAACGAAATTCAGTAAACCACTTTTTTACCATTGAAATCGATGGTGCAGAGTCCCCATAGTATTTATCAAGCTTTGCCTTGGTCTCGGTAATGGTTTTTTTTCGCAAGAAATAATGCTTAATAAGCACACGAAATTCACTTTTTTCCATTTTCTCCTCAAATTAGTGAGTAGTCTGATAAAAATAGCTGTCAAACACAAACTAACTGTTGCTGCGTCAGTTTTGACAGGAGTCAACTGACAGATGCCTGTTGACAGGAGCAGTGTTGCTGTTTCAGTAAAGAGGTCAGAAATTCAAAAATTCACGGACTTATTGACCCGCCCTCGTATTATAAATTGTTTTTTTTTTTATTTACGACAAACAAAAAAAAAACTAATATAAGGGATATCCTGAGATGGAGATATGTGTATGTATTCCATTCCCTTGCCTACCTAATTTGAGCTCAAATATTCGTATGGGGGAGAGTACGATAACTTTGGCGCCAAGAATTGATAACGGTTTTTTGTAGAGGGGTCAAAAACAAGCATTTTTTGCTATGGGAGGGGGGGATTTATCACGCGCCGTTTAGGAGGTAGGGACAATTTAAAAAAAAAATTACTTAAAATGAAAAAAAGTTATTTAAAAATAACGGCAACACTTAAAATAAAGTACTATACCGGTTTTGAAAGCCAGGAACCCGTTCTTCAATCATAAATTTAAATTAAATTATTCATGTCAATAGTTTTTGAAAAATTCACATGGAAACTCAAAATTTTGATAAGAAAATGAAAAAAAAAGTTTAGACACGTTTTACCACATTTGTATGAAAAAAAAACAGGCACAAAAGTCAAACGTTTGTTCGGTTATATTTTTGCATCATTATCAAGTGCATTACATATTACATAAGTACAAAAATACATATTACCCAAAGTAAATAATTTGCTGCAGCATTCGAACATGTGAATTTTCTATAATGCGAATCAGCAAAACTTTGTCATTAATGTAAACTTTGTAATTTTGGAATGAGTACTGTAGATGAAGATTATTGATGAAATAGGCGCCTGCCTGACAAAAAGCACATACCCCGAGCGGAGCAACGAAGTTGCGTGAGCGGCACCTGCCGCCTGCGGAAAGAGAGTTAAACGGCGCGAGATAGACCCCTCCTCCCATAGTAAAAAATGCTTGTTTTTGACCCCTCTAGAAAAAACCGTTATCAATTTTTGGCGCCAAAGTTATCGTACTCGTGCCTCGGTATGGTATCGCAACCATTTTGCTGCCTTATACAGGGTGTTCCAAAAATCAACGCCAAGCCGGAAACGGGTGATAGGTCAAGTGGTGTCGGTTATCACAAAATTATAAAAAAAAATCTAAGTGATGTACTTTTAAAATTATTGGCACTCAAAAACAAATCGAGAAATTTGACACCCTGTAACGATCTTTCAAGTACTGTGACCGCAAATCTTTGCTTTTCTTCGATTTTTTTTTTACCACGTATCCCTGAGTAACTCTTCTGTAAATTACGGTCCAAAATTGAAACATAACTATATCGGTTTTAACTGAAATATTGCTTTTTTGTCCATCCATATATCTGAAAATCATTAATCACCCAACTTGAACTGACTGTACTGACAAAAAAATGTACTATGCCATTTTGGCAAGTAACTTTAAAAGATGCCGTATTTAGTCTGGATTCCAAAAAGGTATGACACTTACTAGACTAACGCTTAATTAAGGACAAAAAAAATATTTTGTTAAAGAAACCCGATCCATAGTTAATTTTTTTTAATAAGTTAAAATGAGTAGCAAGTGTAAGCGAGACAGACAGTGACGCCGTGATTGAGAGGGATAAACACGCCATTTCACCTAGTGTTTGTGAAACAGATAGAGATGCCATCCTTCTCATTTCAGTTCATTTTTTTCCATCACAGAACAGACAGAACACTACGTTCTATTGGTGTATGGTATACTTTCAGGATCGCTTTACACAACTGTTATTTATTGCGCGATTAAACGCCATCTACCGATCTTGTATCTTACAACAAACGATCAAACTGTTCGCCTTCAGCGGCAATGCAAGCTCTACATCTTCTTACAAATGATCTGGTAATAAGAAGGGCATATCTTCTGGAGTTGATGTCTTTAACGGCTTCTGCAGTTTTTTGGAGCACCTCGTTTAAATTTTCTGTCGACTTAGAATAAACTTTCTTTTACTGCTTCCCAGTAAAAAAAAATCGAGTGAATTTAAATCAGGTGAACGGGCTGGCCACGAAATTGTACCAGACCGTCCTATCCACCTGTTGGAGTATTCCCAATCGAGGAACTCTCATACTGTGCGCGCACAATGCGCTGGGCAGCCATCTTGTTGATACCACATGCATGCATAAATATTTAGTAGCACGTCTTCCAATAAATTTGGTAAGTGGTTGTTCCTAACCGAGCTGAGCGGGATTTAAAAGGTGATCTTGGAATAGACGATTCACAAGGGGTGGCTACCCTTTCAGTTAAATGAACTGAAGAGATAAAAAATCGTTTAAACTCCTTCAGTTAGATGTTCTGTAGCAAGGAAAATAAAAATGTTTAAATAAAAAACTCGTGACCTTTTTAAACTTGAAACTTTATTGGGTGACTGTTGGCTGAAGAGTGGTTTAACATACTCGTATTAATTTCTTCTTCCCTCGAAGCTGCTGATGGCTTATGTACCACTCAGCTGTTTCTTCTAACACCAGCACCAACAATGCCCCCATATTTTCGGAGTAGGTGTTAGAGTGCATTGTGTTGCAGTGCACCTCACTCACATGCAATTCGGCCATCCTGGATTTTCGTTGCCTTTGGCCAGAGATTATGACCATATTCTTCCAGTGGCGTTGAAATGCGTCAAAGCAAGATCGATATGTTCTTCGTAGCTCGGCATATTGACAGTTTATTAGTTGTGAGTTTTGTTTCGAGGCAAATCGTTTTGTGGTGCAGTTTACATTTAATTCGTTGGTTTGTGTTCATTTTTTGTTATTTGTGTTGTGTGCATCAAAGCTAATTATTCGCTATGTTTTCAATTTTTATTTCATGCGAATAATTAGCTTCCTGCAAACACACAATCTCCCATTTTTCCAGCGCGTGGTAGATTTTGTTGGGAAGCAACAGTGGTTCTCCAAAAGATCGAAATAAACCTCGGCATTCAAATTCTGCGGCAGCTCGAATGGGCCAATAATTCTACCATTCAAAATTCCCGTCCACATGTTTACTTTAAAACGGTACTGTGATTTATCTTCCCGCATCAAATGTGGATTTTCCAGCTACCGCTCATGCAAATTGGGGAGGTTTATGTAACCGTCCCTTTGAAAAGTTGATTCGGCCGACCATAGAATTTTTCGAAGCATTTCGGATCTTCTTTGAGCCTCTGCAACATCGTTTGACAAAATTGTACTCTGTCTGGATAATCCCGGGGTAGCAGACTTTGGACTCGTTGTACATGGTACGGATGGAGCTGGTTTTTCCTTAGAATTCGGTGTGCTGTACTTTTGGACACTCCTATGCTTTCTTCAATTGCTCTGAGAATGACCGGTGCACATTTACAAACACTCGATGGTCCGGATGACGCTGAGCATTTGGGTATCTCTCATGATAAAGTCTGACTGCAGCACTAGCATTACACCTGCATTCCCCATAAATTAGATGCATTTTAGCATATTCCTGAGCAGTGTATCGAGATGGCATGATCGTATTCACACTACAGACACAATCACAAAACGATCAATAATAGCCTAGAAGAAATCCAGGTTCGACAGAAACGGTCAGATAGCAACTCGAAGTGGCAATGCAATGAAGTCCAATAAAGAAAGCCAAAGTTGTAAGCATGAAATCGACACAAATACAGAATAATGCGCTGTAAGCAAAGGAGCGTAACGTACGGCAGTATTCCATGATGTGCCTATGCGCCACTGCTTGACAAGGGTGGCATCTCTATCTGTTTCACTCACACTAGTCGAAATGGCGTGTTTATCCGTCTCAATCTCAGCGTCACTGTCTGTCTCGCTCACACTTGGTACTCATTTTAACTTTTTAAAAAAAATTAACTATGAATCGGGTTTCTTTAACAAAATATCTTTTTTGTCCTTAATTAAGCGTTAGTCTAGTAAGTGTCATACCTTTTTGGAATCCAGACTAAATACGCCATCTTATAAAGTTACTTGCCAAAATGACATAGTACATGTTTTTGTCAGTACAGTCAGTTCAAGTTGGGTGATTAATGATTTTCAGATATATGGATGGACAAAAAAGCAATATTTTAGTTAAAACCGATATAGTTATGTTTCAATTTTGGACCGTAATTTATTGTAAAGAAGAGTTGCTCAGGGTTACGTGGCAAAACAAAATCGAAGAAAAGCAAAGATTTGCGGTCACAGTACTTGAAAGATCGTCACAGGGTGTCAGATTTCTCGGTTTTTTGTGAATGTCAATAATTTTACAAGTATATGATTTTAGATTTTTTTTATAATTTTGTGATAACCGACACCACTGAACCTATCATCCGTTTTCGGCTTGACGTTGATTTTTGGGACACCTTGTATAACTATATCGATATTAGTTTTTTTTTTTTTTTTTGAATTTATCTAAATATTATGTACATATTGAGGTACTAACAGCGCTAAGAAAACAGTGGATACAGTATAATACAATCTAACTATTAAATAAATTATAAAACTTTGCCTACTTAATCGCTAATTGAAATTTTTTATTTTTTTTTAATTAAATCAACAAAAAAAATATAATCTGGTGACTTTGCCGGGTATCCTTTGGACGACTTCAGGTGAGGGAGATTAAGAAAAAAAAAGGGGGGGAGAAAAAAAAAGGTGACGATCACAGTATTTTTTGTCTGCAGTGATCGCCCCGTTCTCACTTCTTTTGGTGGATGAGGATGTCGCCCGACTCCTTACTGTTGTTAGCGTAACGCAACCAAAACCCTAAATTCATTTCATTTTTTTAATGCCACGCTGTAACACTCTTACTGCTAGCACTTTCCCTTTCTCCTCGAAATGTCCTTCAATTATTCTCCGCCTCTTTCACCATTTCTGTTTTTTCTTTTTCTGTGATTTATTTCACCTTTGCCTATGAATTTTTTTTTTAGCTTTCACAGTATTTATATTTATAAATATATTTTTTTTTTTTGCGGATGGTTACTGCAACTCAATTTGTTGCAATCACTGCACTTGGTATTATGGCGTGATGCGCTTAGCTATGCCTATTCTAACGTCCTCATTTTCTATTTTTTTTTTTGTACCACCATTTGGTTACCCGTTCCCGCTAACACAGGCTTATTCATTGTAGGCAATCGGAGTTCTCTTCTGAATAGCTTATTGGAAGTTTTAAGCTATTCGCTCCCTACCTTATCCAATACTTAAAATAAGTTGGTTCTAAGCCTTGCTGGCTTGTCACCACCTTCTTACTCGTCTTCAAAAATCGAGACTCGTTCGAAGTTCGAATTTCTATCCCCGCCATCTTGATTCTGTGTTTGACAATTGTTAAACAAATTAAATCGTTTTGTATTGTCAAAAAGGAGGAAGCTGTTTTGGTAAGTATTTGGATATGTTTTTATTCCTATTTTACTTAATTTTTCTCTTACAGGGAGATGTAACATCTTCATGCAGAGAAGTGAAAAAATAAAAAAATAAAAAATAATATGAGTCGAAACCTAGTTGCTTGTACTCTTTACTGATTAACATGAATTTTGTAATTTTATGTTAATAAATAATAATAATAATAATAATAATAATAATAATAATAATAATAATAATAAATAATAGTAAGGGTATTCTACCCCTCCTGCCCTGGTTTAATGCTGTTGCTTGCAATTGCCCATTGTCGTTGCTGTATAAAACTTTCGTATGGCAAAGGCAATGAGCAATCGATGGAGAGCGGATTGTAAGTGAAAATTTGATACCAATTTTCTGCGTACATCCACGTCAATAAATGCAGGTCAGCTGTTTTGGCCCTTAGTGAACACAGGTAGATTCCCGTCCACACCTCTAAGATCACGCAGATCTGAAACTACCTGGTTACGAACTAGTGCCATTATTATTTTCTCATCGCAGTTTCGCCAATTACGTGGGTTGTGATGTAGCTTACCAAATTCCACCACAATGTGATCCCTGTTCCAATCCAGAATTCAACTTCATGTAGTTAAATTTCCATCTCCGTTAACAAATTATCCACTACTGCTTCATGTGCAGAAGCTACAAGCTCTAGCGAGTTCGATGAGCTTTATGACTCCATACAAAGAATTGTATCCCTGTATCCTCATACTGAAGTCTTTCAATGTACACAATTCTGGGTGGCTTCGACATTCTGGACAGACAACACCCGAAGGAAGGTGTGTTGAGATCTTTGCTGTGGAAAATAAATTGACCCAGCTTGTAAATGAGCCCACACGAATACCAGGCGTTGATAGCCATACCGCCAACACCCTGGACTTGTTTTTAACTTCACACCCTGATAAGTACTCCGTTGATGTGCCTTCCCCTCTAGTTCGTCGGACCCTTGTGTCATTTTTCGCACACCGGCCACAGATTTCTTAAAGAACCATATGAAAGTACGAGAAAGCCAATTGAAGTGAACTTAATACCTTCTTTAGGAATTGTAACTGGTCATTATGTTTTCTCGATAATGATGTGAATGCCGCTGCTGACATGATCACAGACACTATTCTCTTTGGAATGAGATCCTTTATCCCTCATCGGATGAAGAGTATAAAATCAAAAGGAAAGGCAAAGTACGAATCGAAGAGAATGTCAGGGTTAGAAAAATATTTATTCGATCCTACGAGACCAACCCGACAGAAGAAGCCTGATAATAGTTCAAAAGAGCCACGAATAAGAGCAACAAGCAATAGGTCCACTGATGATTTGATGGCATGTCGCACCGAAAAATGGAACCAAAACGTAAACCAATCTGATGAAAACAAGATAGTTGCGCTTGATATTTCTAAGGCATTTGACTGAGTCGACGAATCTCTTCTTCAACAAATTAGAAGTTACTTTTCGGAACGTTCCGATGGTTTCTTGGATGATTTAAAGTCTGATATTCAAAAAATAAATGCTAGTGTGACCCAGGGCTCCGTTGTGTATCCGACATTGTCTTTAATCTTCAACAATGATCTCTGGCCTGCTACTTCTAACCCAATATAGTCCTTTGCTGATGACCGTGTTCTCTCTGCTCTTCATATTCGTTCTCGGACTCACTTCACTGCTCTTCGGCTGTAAAACTTAAACGGCAGCGTATGTTAAGCTGATTAAATTTCGATATAAATAGCATTAATAAATGGGGAACCACCAACAGAGTGGAATTTAATGCTTCCAAAACACAATGCTGTCTGCTGTCGTTGAAGCGAAATTTAAATACCCAGCCGTTATTCACGAATGGCATTTGCATCGACGGAAGCGAAAAACTTTCCATTCTCGGTATTTGTCATGACAACTTATAGTACGTTGGAATGACCACATATTCGATGTCGCCAAAAATGCTGCGAAATGTCTAGGTTTCCTCAAACGATGTAAGAAATATTTCACCCCCCCTGACATGGCCTCAATATATAAGGCATTTATCCGCGCAAAATTTGAGAACAATCACATCTGGTCAAATACTCCTAGAACTTCTGTACCTGCTAGATAGGATTCAAAACCGTACGAGAAGACTCACATGTGATGCTAATATCACCCGGTCAATTGAAAATGAAAATACCGAAAAACAAAAAAATGTCTCCTGTTCACCGTGTTCTCGCTATTTTCTCCACCAGTGCTCCATTGAAATTGCCAGTTGCATTTCGCCCTTCAAACCTTTAACCGTGTTCGTACATGTACCAACATACATCTGTATATCTCTTTCATTGCCCCCTAACTTTCCTACGCCTGTGCAGTGAGCAAACATTTTAGGGATACTAAAAAGCCCTTAAGCGCGCGGTAATTATAAAAAAAAATTATGAAATGCGCTCCGACAAATAGATACCTTCTGCAAAATATATTCTAATATTTCTGTGGTTTGCAGGGCAAGATGCATGTAGCTTTAGAGATGTTGCGATCGTTTGGATGTCTGCATTGCAACTGTTAATCAAACTACAAATATGGTACCAATGTTCTTAAATTCAATGGCCGAAGTACTAAATGGCCAAACAATACCAGAATGAAAGAATCCATCGACTACTTTAGAAAGAAAACAAAATTTGCTAACGTCATATGAGCAATAGATGGTACCCATGTAAAGATTGAAAAGCTGATTACATCGACCACAAAAATAAAGTGTGTGCGCTTGCAAACCATTGGTTATCAATAACAATTTGTTCGATTATATTCCCAAAATTCGAGTCAAAAGGTAACAACTTTTTAATAATTTCTTTTATTTACGATAACTCTGTATTGGGAGATTCGGCATATCCTTTAATGGAAAATCTACTTGCATCTTTCATCACCCTCAAAAATTATAATGAAGAAATGGGTTCTTGACATGTAGTTGTTAACTATACTTAGGCAAAGATTTCGCCAACTTTATTATTGCAAGCTCAAGGGGATGGATAACCTATGCCACTTTGCCAGAGCTTGTTGCATGTTACATAATCTTGCTGATTCTACAGACTTAATTTTTTTAGAGTTGCAAGAAATTGGGGAATTTCCTGAAGAATGATTCTCTACGGAAAATTTTAACGTACAAAGTAATAGCCAGAGTTCAAAACTTGCAAAATCCATCGACGACCGTGTTTGTGGAGAACTATGGAGTAAACGAAACAAAAAAACATTTTTCCAACACATATTTAGGGTTTTTTATTAATAGATATTTGACAGTTATTTGTTAAGCCCTTCAATTAAATGACATACAATTGCATTGCTTTCCTACAATAGTTAAAAGCACTTTCTTTTAAGAGGCTTACAATTTCCCGATATTGATTCTGCCATTCTTCTCCCAACAACTGTAATTCGTAAACGACACTGTAAACCTCGTCTTACTCTAGTTGAAAATGCTCAAGGACTTTCTGCAAATATCTGTTTTATTATCAATAAAAAAGCAAGGAGCTTAATAAGCTATTCTCTGCTGCTTCTTTGTTACTTAGAGCTGACTTGTCATCTTCCAAAGTGCCTGTTTACATTGGCGAAGGGATGAAAGTCATCACCATGAACGTCGTGTACACATTTTAATGGTGTTGAAAGACTTTTTGACAGGCGGAACATTTTTAAACTTTAAATTTGAGCAGTTGGCCTGAAACATACCTTTTTTCTTCTTTTTTACACTTCCTTGCTCATCAGCGATAGTTTTGAAAAAATATGTCAGAAATGGAACGATAAAAAAAAACGATGTGCTTCACGCGAGAACCCACTTTAGAAATGGATTTTCGGTGCAATTAACCCTTCTTCTTCCCACTTCAATAAAAAACGTTCCCTCTATTTCGAACAATTTTCCTGCCCGCGCCAATGTGATCAGGCACAAATCTATGGCATTGCTAGTACCATGGGTGAACTAACATAGATGGCAAACTTTCCAAATGTTGGAAATCCAAAACACTTATTCACAGACAGGGTCACACGATAAGAGGCGATCAGTAGAAAACCGGTTTTGATTTTCCAATATCTGGGAGGTATGACTTCTAGGTTAGTTTAGTTATCGGTTGGACGACTAAGAAATCGATCTAAAAAAAATTCCTCGGAGTATTTCTTGCTGGACGCGAAATTATTTATCAGTCAAAAACTGGACTACCCGAGGTAGCCCGCAGGTACGTAAAGAAACACAACTAATAGCTTTGATCTTCGATTTGCTAAATTTTCGTTCACTTTTGCTCACTTACAAAAGAGCGAATACAATACATTCGCTGTTTCATATGAAAATTTTACAACTTGGAGCCGTGCTTTCGCGACACTCTCGTAATCTCAATTGCAAACAGAAATTTTTTGATCAAAACTTCTAAAAACCTATTCACAATTGTAAGGCTATTGAAGCAGATACACCTTTTCAAACATTCCGCATGTCAGCAAAACAACTAAAAGAATAATTGTCAAAACAGAATCGCAACATTTCAAATTGGAATAAATATTGATTGTCGTTCATGGTAAATTTACTTTGCTTTTAACAATAAAAAATTCAATGTTAAATAAAATATTTTTTTTTTTCAACAGAGTATGGAGGTTTTTGTCTCCTCCATAACAAAAAAATTCGAATTAGACATCCTTGCATACACAAAAAATTCACAGCTGATATTACTGTCAAAAAAAATCTATTCGATATTTGGTGTGAATGCTCCAATGAGCTTTCGTAAAACTCTTATCGAAAACTCGTTTTTCGATGCGGTGTGAAAAGGATATAAGTTACCAAAAGCAATTATTACCACTTTGCAATTTGACGATGCTTCTGCTTACTTTTCATTCGGTTTTGACAAATGCTTAAGTGCACTTAAGTGAACTATTATTAGCCCTTAAGATTTATTGTATACTACGAGTACATATTTTTCTGTGTTTCTAATTATGAAAAGTGGTAGATAGCTTGCTATGAAAATTTGTTCGGGGAGATGAGGTTCGTACGCCCACTTTTTGGAAGTTAAGCAGTTTTTTTATTTAAAAGCTTGGTATTCAGGACGAAGATCATTTAAGAATAGAAACATCCGAATCACTTAAGATAAGTTTTACCGATAATTTATCTTTAAATTATCAATTTAAATGCCATTTGTAGATGCCTATAGATGTGTAGATGTGTAGCAGTCATGTGTTCCGAAAATCAAAAAAGAAAATGTTTACAAAGTCACGAGTTTCTTAACGCAGCTTCATGGCAGATATGCGCATTAACTGTGCAGAGAACGCATCCATTTTTATTTGGATGCTTTCATATGACGACTTGACGTTTACTTAAAGAAAAGTATGGAGCTGTGGCGACTTCAGCACAATTAGTAACCGGTTTTATATTCAGATGGCGCACTAGACGACAAATAGGGAGAAAATCAGAATCTTCTTCTCAACTTTACTTCGTTCTGAGATTCAAAATTTATAACTACGCATTTTTCCTTGTCTCCTAATTTAAGAGTGTTATTTCCAGTTTCGTTTATACGAGGGCGGGTCAATAATTCCGTGCATTTTTGAATTTCTGGCCTCTTTACTGAAACAGCAACACTGCTCCTGTCAACAGGCATTTGTCAGTTGACTCCTGTCAAAATTTAAACTTGCTGCGTCAGTTAGTTTGTGTTTGACAGCTATTTTTATCAGACTACTCACTAATTTGAGGAGAAAATGGAAAAAAGTGAATTTCGTGTGCTTATTAAGCATTATTTCTTGCGAAAAAAAACCATTACCGAGACCAAGGCAAAGCTTGATAAATACTATGGGGACTCTGCACCATCGATTTCAATGGTAAAAAAGTGGTTTACTGAATTTCGTTGTGGCCGTACAAGCACTGAAGATGCCGAACGTCCTGGACGCCCAGTTGAGGTCTCTACACCCGAAACAATCGAAAAAATTCACGATATGGTGTTGGCCGACCGAAGATTGAAAATGCGAGAGATTGTGGAAGCCATAGGGATCTCGCATGGCTCAGTGGTTTCAATTTTGAATGATCACTTGGGCATGAGAAAGCTTTCCGCAAGATGGGTGCCGCGTTTGCTCACAGTCGACCACAAACGCAATCGTGTAACAACTTCACAGGAAGGTTTGGCGTTGTTTAATCGCAATATGGAGGAGTTTTTGTGCCGTTTTGTAACCGTGGACGAAATATGGATCCATCACAACACACCAGAGAACAAACAACAGTCAAAACATTGGGTTTCTAAGGGTGAATCGGCGCCAAAGAAGGCCAAGGTGGGTTTGTCAGCCAATAAAGTTATGGCGACTGTTTTTTGGGATGCACGCGGGATAATCCACATTGACTACCTTCAAAAGGGAAGAACAATCAATGGGGAATATTATGCCAACTTATTGGACCGATTCAATGATGATTTGAAAAAAAACGACCTCATTTGGCCAAGAAAAAAGTTCTTTTCCACCAAGACAATGCAAGGGTGCACACATGTGCAGTTGCCATGGCAAAAATCCATGAATTGGGCTATGAATCCACCTTATTCTCCAGATTTGGCTCCGAGCGACTACTTCTTGTTCCCAAACCTGAAGAAATGGCTTGGTGGAAAAAGATTTGACTCCAATGATGAAGTCATCTCGTCATTTTGAGGACCTCGACAAATCATTTTTTTTGGAAGGGATAAAAAAATTGGAGAAGCGTTGGACAAAGTGTATAGAGCTCAAGGAAGACTACGTTGAAAAATAAAATTATTTTTTTATCAAAAAATCTGTTTTAATCCAAAAGTCACGGACTTATTGACCCGCCCTCGTATTTAACAATAAAAATTAATCTAAACAGTTTATTTTGACTTTTAATGGACATCAATTGCCCAAAGTGGTGACCTCGACGTGATTAGTAAATTTCATTTCTTCACTTCAGTTGAAGAAACTTGCCCTGGAACCTGACTTCAAGATTTACTGCGACGACTCAAACAGTACTATCCGGCCGTACATTCCAGCTTCTCTGCGACGAAAGGCCTTTAAATCTATCCATGGTCTTTCTCACCCCAGCGGCAGAACAACCAGTTTGCAGCTACGACAAAAGTACATCAGGAACGACGCATTGGAGTGGTTACGCACTTGCATCCAATGCCAACGTTCAAAGGTACATAAACACACAAAACAAATTCCTGATTCGATTGCAGTTTCAGAGCACCGGTTTCAACACATACACATCGATCTGATCGTCTGGGAGGACAAAAGGTATTGCCTAACGATGATCGACCGTTTCAGCAGATGGCCCGAAGCTGTACCTCTATCGGACATGTTTGCAGACACAGTGGCCACAGCTTTCTATACTCATTGGGTTGCTCGATTTGGTTCTCCGGCATCGCTTACTACTGACCAAGAAACACAATCCGAGTCAGGACTATTCAACGCCCTAACCAACATCATAGGGATGTCAAGAATCCGCACGTCGCCCTACCATCCAGCGTCAAATGGCCTTGTCGAACATTGGCATTGTTCATTGAAGGCCGCTCTGATGTGTCATGAAGACAGCAACTGGGTTGATGCTCTTCCAACACTTTTACTGGGACTACGCATAGCGTATAAAGAAGACATAAAGGCCTCCGCAGCAGAGATGATATATGGAAAAAAACTCAGAGTTCCTGGTGAGTTTTTTACTAACGACAGGTTCGTGTCTGATCAAACCTTTTGTTTCACCAGATCTTTATAAGTGTTCTCATGTTTTCCTGCGCTGCGATGCTGTGAAAAAACCTCTGCAACAACCATACACTGGCCCACATCCAATAATACAGCGAATCAACACCCGGCTCTTCAAAATAACTTGTAATGGGAAACTTCTAAACGTCTCTGTGGATCAACTCAAACCAGCACATTTAGATACGTTTCTAGATGACACCGAAAAATGTAAAATTGAAAAACATAATAAAACAAAAACAGATTCCCAACGGAAAGTGTCATTTGATATCGACACAAACAAATCGTAACTTCGTCATTGGAGGGGGAGTCATGTGGCGACTTCAGCACCACTAGTAACCGATGTTATATACAGATGGCGCACCAGACGACAAATAGAGAGATAATCAGAATCTTCTTCTCAAGTTTACTTCGTTCTGAGATTCAAAATTAATAACTACGCATTTTTCCTTGTCTCCTAATTTAAGAGTATTATTTCCAGTTTCGTTTATATTTACCAGTAAAAATTAATCTAAACAGTTTATTTTGACTTTTAATGGACATCGATTGCCCAAAGAGTCTTCTCGAGAGAAGTAAGCGAAATATATTTTTCTAAGAATGCTGCTTTTGAACTGTAGATTGGCAATGGAAGGAGAGATCAAAAGCAAAAGAAAAAAAACCATTGATTTTGTGGCAGAGGGTTTTGCAGAAAATTGAAGTTAGTCCTCAGTTTCCATTTTGTAGGGAATAAATAAATAAAAAGTTCATGAACTTTATCATAACATATGGAAGGATAAAAAAAGGGAATGACACAAGCGGCGAAGCAATAACATCATGGGAGTATTTTGACATGTAGGATGAGGTATTTGGGACTCGAGCGCATATCGTTGTACCTCAGGACAATCTTGATTCCAGTTTAAACAACATCGAGGAAATTCTTACTAATGAAGACACAACTGTTCCAGAAAATCAAAGAAAGTGTGAAGTGATGAATTTCTTGAAAGATGAGGCTGTGGAAGACAAATGCTGAGAGAACTTATAAAATTGAAAAAAGATAAGCTAAGAGTTGAAGAAGAGAACGTGGAGGTAGAAAGAGAAAAGGTTTCCGAAATTAAAAAATTGAGGAAACTTCTTGGCCAAAAATAAATATTGGTATTAATATAATTGCGCATTTAGTTTTTATTTCAACCGGAAAAGATTGGTGAGAGTGGTTTTAATTTTCGCTTCATCACTTCGTGGATGGTCGAAATTTTTTGGCGAGTCAACGGCTTCATTATTGTTGCAATTGTGTTCCGTAAGGCCTAAAAATTCTTCTCCATCACTTGCCTTGAGAAAAAACAGCAATAATTATAAGTTTTGACTATGTACAAAAAGTTGTTAATTTACTTGAACAATGACAGAATGAAATCCTTTGTGGTTATAAAAACTTATTGAATCGTTTTTGGGCTGTCATATACGAATGTGCATACTATCAATGCGCCCTAGCATAAATCGAAATGGATGAGATTAGCTGTTTTGGAAATTTTCCATTGTTTTGTTTTGTGTAAGCTCGAAAGATGGAAACTTTATGATACTGTATTTTAGCTCAGAAATGAGCTTTATAGTTTTTAAAAAGATCCTATGGGATGTAGTACGCCCAATGTTGAATTGGTCGGAAATTTCTCTGAAATTATTTAAATTACACAACTTCCAAAGTGTAACCTACAGGCATTGTTTAAGAGAGTATTCAACATTTTATGCAATTTCTGAAAATAAAGGAATGAAAATGTCATCTGGATATTTTTCAATTGTTTTAAAAAAATGCAAAGATTTAGGAATCTCTCTTCGGAATAGCTTAGGTTTTTGTGATGATAACGATGCTGCACGTCTTTTTCTGCGAATTTTTAAAAACGTTTTTATTGACAAATTAACACAGCTGTTGGATATTTCCGTGGGATTTGCCATATACTCGTATATTTTCAAAATTTGAGTTGGAGGTTTGCCATGATAATTTTTAAAAATGGTTAATCTGGGATCTAACGACAGAATTAAAATGAAAACGGTTAATATCCTCATCTCTCCATGTCTTTCACTTTTAGTTCCCTGAGTGCTATGACGGCTTTTACACAGCGCATGAGTTTGATGCGCATGTTTTGGTTATTTTCTTTTGAACTGTCCTTCTGTGATGTGCGCATTTTTACACGATGCCTTTTTCTCATTCTTTGATTTTTCATGTTATTTGAAAGTTCTCTTTCATTTCATTTTTGGTGCTCAGTGTTGAAAGTAAAATAAATTATAAAAGCAAAAATGGCATTTGCAGAGCTAAACAAGTTCGGACGGGTGCATTTCATAATTGAAAATGAGCTCGCTTGTTAATTCTTTGGTCCATTTAAATTCATCCCCCATACTGAGATGTTGTGCTCGTAACAACAGCCAAAGAAGTAATGAAGCAAATGCGAAAAAGAAAGAAGAAGGAGAAAAAGAAATGTTAAAAACATGCAAAGTAAATCTTGCCCACCGTGTATCGGGAAAATTTTCTTTTGTTTCATTTTCCCTCTTATCCCTCTCTTTTGCACTTATTTGAATCTCTCTAAACATGCGCTATGTAAAAGCCGTCTACATAAAATGCGTTCCGAAATGTTAAATTAATGTAAAGTAAAATGTAGGCAAAGCATTAAGGCTGAGTTGTAGATGCGCAGTAAATGTGTAACACTGCCGCATTTAAATTTTGTTTTCTGCGTTTTGGAACACAGCGTTTCTAAAAACATTTCTCCATTGGAAACTTTAGTTTTTAATCAACCGTCCATGGAATTATCGCTTATTTTCGGCAAAACAAAATAAAAACATATTCCATTTCGAAATAAAAACAAACCCAATGACAGTTTCAAATAAATAATATGCAGTTTAATAGTTTTTACCAATTTTCCCGAAAAAATTACTTGGTCTAAAATAGGGAAAATTCCTCTCTCATTTCACTCTTTTCTGGGAAAAACTACGAAAAATGTGAGTACGCAAACGGATTTTGGACTAATTTTCGTAGTTTTGGACAGTACCGACCTGTTAAAACAATCTTAATTGCCAACCATAATCGACTTTGGTGAGCTTAAGCCAGCTTAATGAAATGTCCCATTACATATAAATAGTAGTGCATGACTACAATGGGATTTTACTCGGTTTCGTCAAGTTTCGTTAACTTTAGTCGGCTTAACCAAAGTCTAAATAGAGTGGGATATGACAGCTTTCTGAGGATACTACCCCCCGTAATCAAAATGCAATAATTTTGCAACTTATAATTTTCTGAACTTTTTTTTTCCATTTTATTTTTACCTGCTATGACACCAATCCGAATGTAAACAATTTGACAGATTATTAAGTTTGCTCAAGTACATTATGGATAATTTGACCTTTAAAAAAAAATTAAGCGGGCTTCTCGTTCTTCGGTTTTGACAAAATGTTAATCCCACAGAAGTCTATTACGGTTAGGTGTTTAAGGTTCTTTTAATTGCGTTTTTGTGTGGGCGGACAGAAGCCTTTTTTTTATACGCTGGACCAAAAAAGTTACTTTTTCTCGTATTTTTTCAGAATCTAAATTTTGCTTCTGGCTTTCATTTCAGAATCAAAATCTTTGTCCTGGATTTTATGTTCGTCATAAGTAAGTTCAATAACAAAAGTGGTTAATAATTTAATAACATTTTTATTCATAATTTACTTGATTGAAATTGCAATTAATTTCACTTTTTTATGGGACTGCTTACTTATTTGAATTTTGTCGAATTCACAAGTCTCTAAAAACGTCATCAAAGGCGTAAAAAAAATTTTATTGTACGGATAAATGCGCAAGTCGTAATCTTGTCATTTTTGTCATTTGTAGATGAAGGCTGTCAAATTACCAGCTGTCCAAGTACAAAATCAAATTCTAAAACTTTGAAATCTCGTTACGAAGTCTTCGAGGTTATAACTTTTTGTGTTCTGATTTGAGTAAGTAAATTTTTTGAAGATTTTTAAATTGCAAAAAAGCTAAATAGGTGTTAATGTATTTAGAGCTAAAATGGATGAGGAGAATGAAACGAGTCAAGAATTGGAAGAGAATTACTATGGGTTTTTAAATCTTTCAAAAAATGTTATTAAACTAAATTTAGATTTGACAATTTTATATGAGCTTTATTTTATAGGCCACGAACGACCAAATTAATGCCGCCTATAGGAAATTCAGCAGAATTTATCATCCTGATAAACATGTCGACCCCAGTAATAAACAGAAAGCTGAAATGATGTTTAATCGCACAAAAAGGGCTTATGAAGTTCTTTCTGACCCTCACAAGCGTGCTATATACGACTGTGTTGGCGTTAAGGGATTAAAGACCGATGGTTGGGAAATAGTACATCGGACTAAGACGCCAGCAGAAATAAGGGAGGAATACGAAAATTTGGCTAGAGCACAGGAAGAAAGAAACCTCCTTCAACGCACAAATCCTAGAGGAAATATTACAATCAACGTGAATGCTACTGAAATCTTCGCTCCTTATGACGATGATGAGTAGGAATTACGCTTAAAACGTACGATTTTTTGTTTGTCTTTATGTCTCTATCTTAAGAATTCCCAAGATTGAAGTATCATCCATGAGCATATCGCAATCGATCGAGGCTCCAATTACGCTTAAGGACACTTTAACAATGTCTGGACATTTGCAATCATCAAATGGGACTGGAAGTGGCAATTTTCTTATTTCGGGTAGAAGGCTTATAAATAAAGGATGGCTGGAGTTAGATCTAGGGGGTGGCAATGGGCCTCTTTTGGGAATGAAAGGTATTAAAAAATGTTTGATTATATGAATATATACTTAAATCAATCTTGTTTGTACCAGGCTCTCGAACTCTTAACCAAAAAATCTTTTGTAATGGAGGGGTTTCTCTCAATTTTCGTGATAATGTTATTGTTCCAAATTTTATGACTACATTAGCCGTTCAACTTGACAAGCACACTATTGGTTATTTAACTTATAACGCAAGCTCACAATCGTCAATGTCAACATCTGTTGAAAGCCAAAATGAAAAACATGTTTGGAACACATCTGTTTTAATTGGTGTGCCTCATTGTTATGTAACAGCATCATATACGAGGAAACTAATTGAATATGAGCTTAAATTAAAATTTGCCTTTAAGTAAGTATCATCTTTTATTATATATATGTTTCACATTCAAATTGACATTTTTAATTTTTTTAAATTTTAAGTGAAGGTGAATGTGAAGTAGACTGTTGGCTTCATTTTGTTATTAATATTATTATAATTTTTTAACATATAATCGAAATTAAATATGTTCGCAGCGCAAGCTGCGAAGACTTTTCGCTCTATTAACTAAACTCATACTTTTATTACTACATTAGTACTTCTAGCTAGACAATAGATATTGTTTTTTATATTTTGAAATGCAAGCTTTTTCTAAATCTGTAATTTCAAGGATATTTTCGATAGCAGGGCTCCATAACAGATCGTAGACTGATGAGTGGGAAAGGTTTAATAGCTGGTTTATATGTGTACATCTAGGAATTGCAAACTTGACACGTAAAAAGGTTTCACCCTTCAGGAGATGTTGGTGGGTAAGACTTGTATGACCTAACTTTAGTCTGACAAAGGTCGAGTTCATCGTCTTAGAGGAAGAGGTGATATACATAGGTGGGATGCAATCTGTTGATGGTCTAGTAATGGTGACTTTAGGTACCTCTACGAGCTTATAATCAGGTATCTGATTTTATTAATGATTTCAGCAATGTGATTCAGATTTTTTATGGCTGTTAATGCTGATAGGTTATCCATGCAGATAACGAATTTATCACGTGCTTTTAAGGACAATTCAGTGTTTTTTTTTAAATTATTAAAGTCTCAGCAGTAAAGATTAAAGGCTTAAAAACTAACAACGACATTCTTAACCTAATGGGGCGAGCAGAAATGGTAGTCTTTTTATTTCGTATTTGCTGCTATTTACTATAAAGACTTCGGCGTATTTGTTTGTTACACACAAGATTCTAGATATTGATTTAAAGCGACCGTAATTGGTTTGATGAGTTAGGATCAGGAGGAGTGGGACAGATCTTTGACTACGGGAATTGGAAATGAATGAAAGCATTAAGCTCCATACCGAAAACTTATTAAGGCAATTTACAGGCAATGGGAGTCAGAAGGAGGGCAATGAAATGACTATAAATTCTCATGTTATCAGCGAAAATAGAAAGATTAGAAAGATGAGATTTATATCATTAATCGTTAACATAAAGAAGATTTGTCCAAGCTGACTACCCTGAGGGTCACAAGATGTCGCTTTGATGGGGTCGGATATTGAAGATATGAAGATGACTGTATTCTCGGTCTTCTAAATAGGATTTGATCCATACCACAAAATAAGGGGGAACAACCAAGTTTGTTTAGTTTAAAAATGATAAGTTGGTGAGAAATTTTATCGATTGCCTTGCTGAAATCTGAAAATTGAATCGACTTCATCACCGTCTTCTAAAGCACAAAGCGTCTTAGAGACGAACTCAGTTAGGTTAGTGGTGGTTGATTTATCTTTGCTGATTTATGCAGATAGTTGGTCTACAGTAGGGAAGCAGTTGTTGATAGACTGTGCTTTTGAAAATTTGGGTACGCAAGAGAGTTTTGTTATGGGTCTACAATTACCGACTTCGGCTTTATTTCTTTTTTTATGAATAAGGATGATATAAGATTCCTTCCATAGGAAAGGGGAAGGACCTGTTGAAACAGAAGTTAAATAGGGCAGCGAGTGGAGGACCGAGATGGGTTACACACCCTTTTATTACAATAGCCGGAAGGCCATCAGGGCTGGACGAAAAATCTTTAAATTGGTAATATTTTCAGATACTAAAGATGTTATATTTAGCGAGATGGATGACGTCTCAGGACAGTTTCTCATATAGCTAAAGTAACTAGGATCGGGTTCAGCTGTTTGCTTGGGAAAGGATTTGTTAAAATGACAGGCGAAGAAATTTGCAATGGTTTTTGGGTCGGCACAAGATTCACTAAGAAATTTGAGAGTATATGCGTAGCCGCCTAAATTGCATGCAGTAGAGGTACTCAAAGTAAAGAGACTCACAAAGTTCAGAATAACGATTGTATACAAATCGATAATTACTATAGTCGGAATCAGATCGAGTTCTTAAGAATTTGTGCCACAACTTTTTTCTGTTATTACGGAGAGGGCGCAACTCCTTATTGTACCATATGAATTAATTTATTAATACAAATTTAATAGGGCAGGATCAATGTTAGTTGTCTCAGTAATAAAGTCAAAGTTAAGGTCGCTGATGAGGTTTTGAAGTTTGTTAAAGTCAGTTCTTCGAAGTTAAATGAAGATGAATTTTCCGAATCGACACATTTGTTGTCGTTTTCAAATGAGTATATAATTGGCGAGGGAGATGAAGGCGGTCTAGGGTTGAAAGAAGACGATCACTACTATAAACGACACAGTTATCCGAATCGGACAAAGTCGAGTTGTCTGTTCATTGTATTAGGTATTCCACTAATCTGATATAGACTTGAGTTGGTTAAGCACTTCACCATCAATATTTCTATTTCAGAGGACGAATTAACGAATCGTCGGAAGGCGTCCATTTAACGTGTGGGAGGTTGAAATCCCCTACTAGAATAATACAATCTTCAGATTGTGCATAATCAATCAAAAAATCCGCTGCGTGAACTACAGGTCGATAAAACTCAATTGGTTGAGATGGGTGAATGTAACAAGAAAGTATGTACGTAATGAAAGCGTTTGGAGAACGTAATGTTGACACATCCTATTGCTAGTAAAACACCTTGGCCATAGGGATTATTTGAAATTTCGAGAAAACAGCTCATGGTTTTTAATGACACAAATTATTATTATTATTATATTTTATTAGCACATACTTTAAATTACATGGTAATATTATAATTTAACGAGCCTAGCTGCAGAGGCTCTAGTTATAAGTAAAATTATAAAATTATAAAATAATGTCAGCTTTTGTTAAGAAATCTGAAATTTTTTTAATGTTTTCCGTGTTAGGGTATTTAAGAACTTCGTATATTGAATTATTTTTAAATATACTTTGAATAATAGGTTTTAAAATGGAACAATTTTCTAGAATATGATTTAAGTTTAAATTTGTGTTCCAGGAGGAGCAAATTGCCTGCCTTTTATTGAAGGTGTAGATGAGTAGCTTAAATGTGTCCAATTCGTAGCTGCACATAGTTATCGATTTTATGTTTAGATATATTTATGGGGTATATCGAAGTAATTCTCTCAGGATTAAATTCCCTGAAGTGGTTCTGGTATTGAGTCCAGTTGTCTTTGGAACTGGCAATTATTAATTATTATGAGCTGTTGTCTGATTTGAGATATGATCCCAGAGTTATTGTTTGTTGTTTTTTATAGCATTAAGAACAGATATGTTGGCATAGCAGAGATATATTTTCTTCGATAATTCATAATTGCTTTCATAGCTTGAAGGATGGCGAAAGCTTCAGCTGTAAATATTGAAGCCAATTCAGGCAAATAACCAATGTTAGCAATGGATCCGTTTTCGAGTATGACAGCGTATGATGTGTATTCTGTGGTCTTTGATCCATCGGTAAAGATAAACCTCCATCCGTTCGATTTAAAATCTGATGAGATAGCTGAAAAGAGTTGACAATAAGTGGAATTGCTGGTATTTGCTTTTTTATAGTTCGCTAAAGTCAATTTGGAGGTGGCCGTGGTGTAGTGGTACTAGCTATCGCTTCTCACTCGGAAGGTCAAGGTTCGAATCCTAGCCACAGCAAGTTTTCATTTGTGTAATTGGAACTCAGTCAGAAAAATCTGCGTGTGAAGGCAATAACACTGACATGTAGATTTGGCTGTTGTAGGGTTTTCAAGCACAAAACAACCGTTAAAATTCACAACCTTACATTCCGAGAGAAGAAAAATCTCTCCGTCCTATTCGGTCTCCCACCCCTGGAGAGTCAATATCGAAACCAAACACACCTGAGTTTCAAACCACTAGATCACAACAATGCTTTCCTTTCTCCTCCTTCTATCTTTCCGCCCGCGCCCTTGCAACAGTAAAAGGGTATTCATAACCCCTTCGGCGCGCGTAAATTATATATAAAAAAAAAAAAAAAAAAAATATATCAAAGATGTAGGATCTATGAACCATGGGGGATAGCGTGGAGTAGTGATGGTTTTACGCGCAATGGGAAGCTCTGTTTGGATTGCCTTGCCGGATTGCCGGATGGTATTCTCTTTGTAAGCTTATGGCTTCTTACCTTTTTCACATCATCATCGATTCATGAGTTGTTAATATAGAAAAGTTTCGCTGACAGCTTCAAAGTGATTGCGTCTCTTCGTTCTTCAATGCTAGGTAGTCCTGTTTCAGCTAAGATGTTTTTTATAGGGGTAGTGGGGAAAGCATTAATGCTTCGTCGTGCAGCTAGGTGGTAAACTGGTTTTATGATATTCAAAGCTGACCACATATGCACAATCCATAGTCGATTTTGCTTAAGATTAACATTTTAGTTATGTGTGATAGGGTATTTATATGAACACTACTTTTCTTACATGCTAAATATCTCAGAGTATTAGTTCTTGCAGCTAGGGATTTCTTTAATTCGTTTCCAAGAGTACTTACTATTAAAAACTAATCCTAAAATACTTAAATTATTTACATTTTCTATTTGTATATTATTTACGTTAATAATTGGTTTTGGTCAGTTTAGTTTTCGACATATATGTAGCAGTTTACATTTTTGAACGGATATTTTAGTACCTGATACTTTTCACCACTCCAAAATATCTTCTAAGGCAAGTTTAAGTAAACTTTGACTTCTATTAACATCATTGATTTTTAATAAAATATAAATATCGTCTGCATAGATACAGTGATCTAATAACTTATGCTTTTGTAAGATTGAATTTATATTATTAAATACTATTATAAATAAGACGACCGACAAAGGTGATCCTTGAGGGATTCCGTTATATAATGGGAGTTCGGAGGAGTAAATGTTATTAGCTTTTATAACGAATTTTCTGTTAGTTAAAAATGATTTGACATAAGCATATATTTTGCTTCTAATTCTAATTCTAATTAATGTAATTCTAATAATCAGTGCATCCATTATTGGTTTTAAAAACTACTTGATTAGGGCTTATAAGCTTGTTTGTTTCAGAAAACCATAGTAGGCGCTTTGCGATTATCTTTTCCATTATTTAGATAAGCACGGGATGAGGGATATTGAGTTCTTGTCTTTTTTTGGCTTTGGAATAGGGATGATTGTAGCAGTCTGAGGGATAACCGAATTATTTAATAATTGTTGCAACATATACTGGCTCTCAATGGTGCCCGAATAATCGAATTGTCGAGTCAGTATTGGGGCTAATATTTCTGTTATTGCATAATGACATCATCCGTTTCTGGGTTATCTATATAGTACTTATTGTCTATCAAAAGTTTTTGGGCAACAGCAGATATCGGTGAAAGAGGAAGTACCGGGGAGGTAGAGGTATTAGTTACTGTTATTGTTGAATTGATATTTGTAGTTGTATTGATATTTACACGTGCTTGTGATGAGTTTAAAAGTGAATGCGAGTATTGGGAGGAGGATAATGGTGTGTTAGCGGTTTGAATAAAAGTAACTTCGTTGGTGTTGTTTGTTTTTTGATTGTTGCGTTTGATGATGTGAGTTCAGATTTATTTTTGTTCGGGGTTTTTAATACTGCATTAGTATTTCTTCTAACATTATTATGGATTTTGTTATTTGGATATTCTGTATATTTGATGAGTCTGAGAGGTGGGGTTGGAATGCGCTGTGTTGAGGGGCTTGGGGTTGGGCTTGCAAGCTAGTTGATTTTGTTACCTTCTCCGCAAAAGTTTCTGTTAGGGGAGGGATCTGAGCTGAATTTTTTTGACTGTAGATTCGCTTAGCCTCCGCCATTCAACATTTTTTTAGTGTTTTTATTGTGATGATCTCTTTTGCCTGCTTGTAAGTCGGACATTCTTTAGAAGAAGATGGGTGGAAAGGGAGCAGTTTGCACACATAACACGAGTACAGGGTTCTGGTGTGTGAGGTGGGAGGTTACATGAATCGCATTTTGTGTTACCACTGCACCGTTTGATGGTGTGGCCAAGAAGTAAACAATTTCGGCATCGCATGGGATCCGGAATGTATTGAGTTATTTTTGCAGAGTAGAATCCAATATCAACTGGTTTAGGGATTTGATAAAGGTCAAATGCGAAGAGCATGAGACCTGAGGGCTTTTGTATACCATCATCGCCTTTCTTTAAAAATTTGTAAATATCAGTGACACCCTGGGTTTTCATTTCTTTTACAATTTGCGTCTCAGACACATTTATCAGGCATGGAGCATAAGCTATTCCTTTCGATTGGTTAAGGCGATCATGTAATTTTACTTCTTTTGGGCAAACTCCAGAGAGATCTTTAGCTTTAAGGAATAAGCCCACGGTTTTTTGAGATTTAATAAAAATTAAAAGATTACTGTCACGAAGTTGGGTTATGTTCTCATAATCTTTGCTAATACTATCGATAGTTTTTTTTTGAAAAGGAATGGGCTTAGAGACGAAATGGGTTTGTTACTATTTTTCGTAATAATGAAACGGGGATTATTTGCACTAGACTGAATTAATTGGAAGATGTGGGAAGATGTCGAAGTTCAAAGTGTTATGTTTCTGCTTTTTTTTGGCTGTAGGTCGGGGTCAGGATCGAAATTGAGAATTCCAAATCGACCACCTACGTGGTTCGGCCCGCGGGTCATTTTTTCACTTTGAATAGTTCATTCACGTGGACACCAAGCGAGAAACAAAGAATAAAAGAAAAATCAATTAAACAGATAAAGGAAAAAATACGGTTTAACGGGAGAAACCGGTTTACGCGTTTTGCGGACGAAGTAAATCACACACTCATCACACAGAGGAACGATGTTATCGGCTCAGAAGTTAGACGGTGACTGTATCAGGAATTAGATTTGTTTCAGTAAGAAAAATTAGGTCATAGGAAGCTTTTGAGAATTGAGATATACGGCGGAGATTTTAGAGCGCAAACCTTTTACATTTTGGTAGTAAATGGCCTTTTGGTCTGGAGGATACAAAATTCAGGTTTTGTAATTTTTGGTTTTTTTTTTTTTTTTTAAAAAAAAGAACTTAACACACAAGTAGGTATGAATACACTTATAATGCCTCAGCATGTGTTAAGTTTTTTGGAAAATGGGATAGAGAGAGAAAGAAAGGTGTTTGGGCTCAGTGGTTATTTCGCTCCATGGGTGGCATCCAACATTTAACGGGGAGACTAAGTTCTTAGTGGAAGTTGGCTTGACGTTGATTTCTAGTCAACTACTCGTCTTACCACTGGTTTGGTGGTAGCGGCTGTTGAATGAGTTGGGGCTGAAGTGGTTGAGAGTGATGGATATAGTTCGTCATGTAAGAATTTGTTACACGGGCTTACTGCAGATGGGGGTGCATCCGGTTTACTAGAGATGTGCTTTAATGTCTCCAATATCTACATTGTGGTTGATCTAGTGGATGCAGCTTCCTCACTAAGAAAAATGAGATCATGTTGAATGTAGTCAAATTTGACAAAATTTTTCCCAACTGAATTGAAGTTGACTGAATCGCTGGTAACGTGTTTGAGCTGTGAGACGTATCAGAATCTGCTAATTTGGTGATTTTATGGTGGTTATGCTGCTATCGATTGAACAGTGTTTTAGTATCATAGCTCTCGGAAATGAGTTTGGTTATATTTTTTTAGTATATTGAACTTCGCATTTCAGCTCTGCAACCGAGTCTGGAAGCCCAATTAGTTGCTGGTTATTTTATTTTATAGGCAGCATTATATATGCCAAGGAAATGGTCCGCAACTCTACACAGAAGAAGCAAAATGTGCGCATATACTCATCGAGATGTGTTTTAGCATTTCTGCTCAAACCAGTGCATATGGGATGGAATTTCATTCCACATATCCCATTGCATGCAATCATTTCCACTCAGTTAGTAGGTACGTCGCAGTCAGCAAATCCACAGGAAGGCTTCGTTAAATTAGGTCAAAGTAATAGAAAGTAGGTTATTTTTTTACAGTCACTGTGTTTTCATGACACTGAGGAATTATGGTGTGAATCAGAGATTGACATGCGATCATGCTTTTGCGACTTTCTCTTATAAACTCGAGTGTAACGTTTTTGAGTCATTGCATCGTCTACTACCGTATCTTCATATCCACTTCGCCTAAATGTTGGTATGTGCGACCGCTTATGAATAACAAAAACACCGCAACTATGCTCCAGAGATTTGCACGCAGTCATATTTTTGTGACTTTAAATTCAATCGCAACAAAAGCTATGCACGTCTGTAAGGTCGCCGCAAGATAAACTGTTTTCCTGGAAGAGGAAAGCAACGGGATAGTAATGGGAATGTTTATGGTTTGTCTGTAATGAGCATGGTAAAGCGTTTCAAATTCGTGTTGTGCGCTTGATGCAAATAGACGTGAGAGAAAAATTTAATTTTATTCATTCAGTATTTGTAACAATACTATTAATAGATTTGGTATAATGTCGGATAATCACGTTTTTGTTGCTGAGAAAATTGCTAATGGTGTTCACACCTTGTCACAACGACACAAGGGCAGAAGTTTCATTTGGAATGTACTGTCCGAAATCTTGAAGGAAGACGAAACCATGCCGCACTTACGGCAGTTACTTAAATACTCCCGACATCTAATCTGAATCGGCATAAATGTTGCCAAGTCCTTAAGTAGCCGGAAGTTTTAAAACTGTTGCAGCGGATGGCAAAAAGAACGCCATTGACATATGTACAGCTTGCGTTACAGAGCTGGTGAAGTTCTTTATTAAGATAGGTGCCACGTATGGAGAAAACGTAGACGTAAATGATTTACTGCCTGGTCCAACAACAATTTCGCGTAAAGTGCAGAAATCAGCAGATGAAAAAAAAAACAATTCAGAAGCGAAATAGACGAAGTTGTCAATAGCGGCGGTGCATTTGCTATAATTGATATGTGGTTGGACAATTATGTAAAACGAAACTTTTTAGGCGTCACATTGCACTACCAGAAAGACTTTAAATTATTTGATATCATTTTGGGAATGAAATCAGTGGATTTTGAAAGCTCAACCGGTGATAATATTTTGAGAAAATTGAAGACTTTGTTTAGTGAGTTTAGTGTCCAAAATATTGAAGCAATAAAATTTATAACAGACAGAGGAACAATTATTTTAAAACCTTTGGAACACTACACACGCTTAGACTGCAGCACCCATTTATTAGCAAACGTCTTAGATAAGTCATTCGACGAAACAACAGAGTTCACAGAAATATTACAATCGTGCAAAAATATAGTGAAAAACTTTAAAAAAGCAAATTTGCAGCATAAATTACAAACTTCTCTGAAGAACCAATGTCCCACACGGTGGAATTCTAATTACACAATGTTCAAATCCATTGTAGATAATTGGTTCAATATCAATGAAATACTAACTAAGAACGAAGGAAGCCAACGGCTACTGCATATAGATATTTCAACACGTAAAGTTCTAGTTGAAATTTTTAAGGACTTTGAAATGTAACTTTGCAGCTCTCCGTCTTTGTGTTTCGTTTCACCTTCAATTCGTAAAATTAAAAGCCTTTGTGCGCCTAACAATGCACACATAACTGCCATGTCGATTTTGAAAAAAAAAATTATTCAAAATATTGATGGCATTTGGTTAAAAAATTTGAATTTGAAGATATTAAGAGCTTTTGAATTTCTCTCATTCACAAATTAGAATATGCTCCAACAGTGTCTACTTCGCAGACAATATTATCAACTCCTCTATCTGATAATTTCTCTTCATCAATAACTTTTGATACAGCGAGTCCTGCCACACCTTCATCTGTATCAGTTTCACAAATTGTATTCACACCAACTGGCACTGAAGGCAACCTATCTATTGGGTTGTACCACATGATTTTATAGTAAAAATTTAAAAGCCAATATTTTATTTTTCCGTAAATTTAATTTTTATTCAATCAAAATAGTACCCGTTGGCATATATGACATTCTTCCAACGTGATACAAGGTCAAATATTCCCTTTTCGTAGAAGTGCTGACGTTTTGAGGCAATGAAATCCTCAGTCTTTTATGACCCCTGCTCGGTTCCGGAAGACCTTTTGCGGAAAAAATGTTAATCCGTTGGGGAAATATCAGGAGAGTACGGTGTATGCAGAAGAATTTCAAATCCCAACTGCAACAGTTTTTGCACCGTTACTTGTGAGGTATGGCGTCTAGCATTGTCATGCAAAAGGATCGGACTGTGCCTATTGACCAGCGCAGGTTGCTTTTTAGCTAATTTCGCATGCAATATGTCGATTTCCTCACAATATTTGACAGCGTTTATCGTTTCTTCTGGTTGAAGAAGTGAAAAGTGGATTGGTCCTTTCGATGTCCACCAAATTGTCACCATAGCCTTTTTTGGGTGAAGATCGGGCTTGGGGGTGTGTTTTGGTTTTTCGTCTGCATCCAACCACTGCCCAGATGTTTTACGATTATCATACAGTATCCACTTTTCATCACAGGTGACTATCCGGTGCAAAAACGCTTCAGTCTAGTTTCTTAATGTAAGCGATGCGCAGATTTCCAGGCGCCACAGTGGTCGATTTAGGGTCATTAGCGGGACTTAATTCTGATTTATTTATTTTTATTATGTTTGATTGGAAATGTGTTTTATAAATCAATTTAAAACCATTTCCGTGACTTCAGGGGGTGGCATCTTATATTGTCGGGTTGGTAGATGTCGCATTTCGCTTATCTTTGGGTCAGAAGATATCAACATGGTATGGAGCACATCATTATTTGTTGCGATTTGGGAGATCTTTCTTGTAAACGCGCTTCGAAAAATTTTGTAATCTTTTTGACGGGCTTCTAAGACATCTTCCGAAAGCTGTCCGATAGGAATTGGAAAGCTTTCAATGATGTCAGCTCCGTGCAACAGAATTTTCTGGACACTTACAGGCATTTTGTACCAATTATGTTTGGAATCAAATAATTTTGCAGTGTCCAAACAGTAAGTACGGAATTTATTGGTATCAATTTTCAAACATGAAGTTAATGTCTTTAAAACAATTGAAAAACGTTTGACCAGCTTCGGGTCTAAGCCTATTATTTCAGCAGTTTTTGCTGGATGCTTAAAAAATGTTGGGAACGTGTTGCTGTCATTGGTATTTCCTCCACCTTGTTTTGGTAAATCTATTAAGATTCCCAATTCAGATCCAAGATAATTTTGGAATAATTCTTTTCTATTTTTAACTGCTAGTTTCACTTCAGCTCATCTTGCCTGCCAGCTTTCATTTTCAATTTTGTAAGATTCATGTAGCAGTGCTTCCATAAGTATTTGTAAGCAAAGTTCAATATTGTTCATGTCCTTAGGAGATGCCTTGCATATATAGCAAAGTGAGCTAGCCTTGTTCTCCAGAACAGCTTTACATGTTTTGCCATCTACCATTGTTTCGAACAAAGTATGATTAACTAAAACAATTTATTTCAGATTCCATTTGATTGAACTTTATTATAGTGGTATCTGAACTTTCCTTAGCAAATTCAAACCTTACTGGCCGGCAGTATGTTGGTGATGAAGTTCTCGAATTTATCCATAATTTTATACATCCATTTTCAGATATCTTGATTTCTAAAGGCACAATATATGTTAACAATATGTCTGAATCACTTGCGGCAGGATTAACTAAAAAGTTTTTGCTTATAGCTGGAGTGTCCCCCACTACCGTCAACTCCCCACTTCCAAGTACATTCAAAAGTATTGCCATTTTCACATGCAAAATCAAATACTTCACGCTGTGCTTCTGAAAGACGCTGCATAGTAAAATCCAGTAAGGACTGTAGTTTGATTTCAGATAAGGTTTCTATAATCGTAATTTATGTAATAGGTGGATAACATATTTTTTTTGTTTCCAGTATAGGGTCATAGCTAGGGTATATGTTCGCATAATTCTTTTTTTAGCATTTTTTTTGAAGATTTTCATACTGATGCTTGGTTAATTTTAATTCAGTCATTAGAGCTAAGGCTTCTTCAAGCGCTTACGGGATTGCTGATTTCGTTATTTAAGGTGCTTTAAGCTTCTTCATACTTTTGGGTAAGCTGCCAACAGTTTTTTTACGACCTCGGCCATAGAACGTTTACCTTCTTGTCTCTCTTGTCTCTCTTGCGAACTCTCTTCTGAACTAAAGAACACATGAAGCATACGTTTCTTTGCAACCCACTTTTGAAAAATTAATGACACAAACTTTTTGGTGTAACTGAAACATTTTATATGTTGGTCTTCATTTACGTCCAATATGGAAAGCTTTGAATAAACAAACTTTACCACTTCATCCGCACAATCAGAAACAGACGATTTGAAAAGTGCGTTCTCGCGCATAAATAAAAATATTTCATTTCTTGTAAGTGAGGACCTCTCTGTTGGAAGAGCATTGGTACCTTTATAAAGAAAAAAATATATTTTATCACGGTTTTTGGCATGTAATGTTTATTGTTAATTAAAGTGAGAGATTGAAATTTAATAATAAAAGTACTTTTGTGATCCGACTATGTCGGACTTTTTTTTAATCGCCCTTTATACAAAAAAAAATTATTAATTTATAAATCATTAAATTACTGCATATAGACACCACTTTCACACCATTTTTATAATATATGTATATACGAAATCCATTTTTTGTGAATTACATACTTACAATGAGGATCTTGCGACATATTTGCTTTTTTGATTATTCTTCTTTAGTCGATAAAAACTTGAACTTACAGTGACAATGCAAATTCTCAACTGGAACACATAATAACAAAGTGATCTCAAACTGCATCATTGCGGTGTAAGTACAGTTGCAAATTTGAGCGCTAGCCTCTTTTGAACTAGTTATTTGTATATTGCTCTCTAAATTAAACGGTAAAAAAGTTAAAAAAAAAATTTTCATTTTTGACTTTTGTCCAGCTACTGATGTCGGCCACTGTGGCGCTGTAGTTTTTGGGATTCGTTCAGTTCATGGGGTACCCACTTAACGAGTTTCTTTACCTTTCCTATGATAGAAAGGTGTCGACTTATTGCTATTGGGGATACTCCCATGCTTTGTGCAATCTTCTGCACCGATTTCATTGGGTCCGCATCCACCGTTGCTCTTAAAACATCGTCGTCAACGTGGTTCATTTTCGAGGCTAAAATCTCCCGAACGGAACTTTACAAACCAACGTCGTATAGTGCGTTCATTTACCGCTACTTCCTCAAATGCGTCATTAATGTTTTTCATTGCCAATGACTCATTATGTCCCATTTTAAATTCGTAAAGGAAGAGGGTTCGAATTTGAACTGCCGATAGCATGGTAAATAATTCCTAGAAAAAAAATAAGGGTACTTGCAACGAACCCTAAAATTCTCACGTCAAGCACACGTACCATTTTATTTTATAAAAAAAGAAAATTTAAATATCTGGCACAGATGTTCACTCGAGAACTTCTTATTTCCGACTGAGCGAAAATCCCAACCCAACCCAATAGTTGCTTAATTACAAATTCATCATCATCCCCAAAGCAGATATCCAGTTCTTTTTCTCAGATTTATTAAGAAAATTTGAACGGGCAGCCCCAGATACTACTGAAGAAGAAGTATACAAATATAGCAGAGAACTAGTTAAAATAATTGAAGATTTTGATTTGATGGGGTGGTGGAGGATTAATGCAAAAAACTATCCTCATTTGTCAAAAGTAGCACTTTGAGTCTTTGAGTCATATGAACAAATGAGCGTATTTGCGGTGCATATTTTTGTCATTCATAAGCGATCGCACATACCAACACTTCAGCGAAGCGGATATGAACATGCGGTAGTACAGGATGCAATGACTTAAAAACGTAATACTCGGGTCTACTATAAATATATAAGCAGAATTATCGCAGCAATTGTGGTGCTGATTTACACTCGCACCGCTTTTTTTCACTCATCGCTATAATCCGAGAAAAAATTATCCAACATCGCATAGTGCTTGAATTAGTATGGCTACATGAATACAACAAGTATTTACAGTCAATGCGATGGGAAGGATGGATATGAAGGATATGAAGGATCAATCAGTTAGAGTCATAGAAAAAACGAATATGCATGCATTGTATGAATAATTGCGGTATATCGCTGCAGATCTCTGGTGTAAATGATTGGCAACAAGTAATGTGGTTCGAATGGTGTCAAAAAAGAAAAAAAGGTCAAACAGAAAAACAAATATTCACAAATTATCGCGGAGCGAAATTGAGACACGTCCGAACTTGATGGTGAGGAAATCAGAAAAAAATAAGGGTATGTGTAAGATTATTGCAAGAAGTCTTGCGACAAATGCCCAAGATTTTGCATTTGTTGAGAGAGAGTTTAGCACCCGATTGCTTTGACCATATGGATATATGTTCTAAAACATTTAGCAGTAAGTTATTTGTTTTACCCAGGTATTTTTCTTTGCACAGGATGTAAATATCGTCTGGGTAAATACAGTGGTCTAAAGCTGTATGTTGAACTATAATCCCCCTAATGCAATCAAAAGCACTGATCAACAGCACAACCGACAACTCTGAAAGCGAATATTGAAGCCGCCATTGCCGAGGCAGAGCCCCAATTATGGAAAAGAGTGATTGAGGAATGACACCAGTATTAAGAAGATTCGAATTCTAAATTTGTGGTTTGTTCTTCAATGAACAAAAGCAAAAGCAGGGAAACAGTCTATGGAGGTGTCTAAATAAATATTTTCTCTGGTAATGAAGTTGGGAGTTTTCATCCTTTGAGAAATTGGACTTGGCAAGAGCAAAATGGGAACAAATCGCATTTGGAGTTTATAGGACCATCAGGTGCTTCTATGACTTTTATATTTGCCTGGCTATAATTACGAGATGAATTTGGGCTAACCGAAGAGGTAAATATTTCAAAGAATTTGCTTTACTGATTTTTAATTCTCTGTGAAATTTAGTATTGATTTTTTTTAAATAGTATTATTTTTTCTTAACTCGGATGCTCTTTGAAAAGCCTCCATGCAGTAATTTTGTGGTTTTTCAGGATGTTAACCTCATGATTCTACTTCCTTTTGTGATTATAATCTTGATTTGGGGGATCGAAAGGATTGTATGCTGATAAGTAATATAAGGTGAGCTTGCTGAAACAAACCCAGTTAGAACAACCAGTTTTAAATTTGCGGTTTACTAGTGTTTACCAATAGTGGTAGTAGTTATTATAGGAAAATGTTATATAGGAAAATATTGTAGATCATCTTAAAATTCCCACGACGTGATTATGTTCAGGTGAATAGTATGTTAAGTTGATGTATGTCAAAGTGTTGTGTGTGGAAAGATGAGTAGGAAAGCCGTCATTGAGAATCATTAGGTTGGAGGCCGATATAAATGTTTCTAGTATGATACCACCAGGATTGGTGATAGCAGATCATGTGAGAACTCTCCAGGCAATGACATCTGCGGTTAACAAAATACGAGTTTTGACTTAGGAGAGAATGTTAAGTAAATCGTTTCTCGTAAAAAGTAGGTAGAATATACATATATACACACCACTGTAAATTTAAGTGCAAGTTGTATCTCAAATGCTAAAGTTAGGATACTGAAGTTTATACGATTGGTTCATGCGATATATTTGTTTTGATCAAACTACCAATACCTTGTTTGGCTGTCAGATTATGGAGAAATTTCTGAAAATATCCTAGATATGATTTTGGAGTATGGTGGCTATATGCGTTTGCATCAATATGATACTAGATGGAGTGAAAAGTAACATGCTTGACCGCTAGAATGCGCTGCTACTGCAAAAAAAGGTTATGGTGCCTTGAAGGCTGTTCATATTTAGGAGCGCGATACTCTCTTTAGTTTTGTTTTGACAGCTGATTGTTGCTGACGTATTTGGCATCATGTTGAGTATGGACAACAACGATTTTCGTTCTCTAATAAAACATTATTTTTTGAGAGGCAAAGCGGCGAAGGAAACAAAAGAAAAGTTGGATAAACATTATGGGGCTAATGCTCCGTCAGATTACACCGTCAAATATTGGTTTCAAGAGTTTCGTGGTGGCCGCAACTCCACTACCGATCAAGTCCGCAGCGGCAGGCCCTCCGATGCGGTTACAGAGGACAATGTCAAAAAAATACATGAAATGGTGTTGGCTGACCGGAAAGTGAAGGTGCGCGAGCTAGCAGATACCACAAAGATGAGTACTGAGCGTACACGCCATATTTTGGGCAATATTCTGCATATGAAAAAGTTATCCTGCCGCTGGGTGCCGCGAATGACCAAAAACACGAAGGCGAAAGCACTTCGAAAGAGTGTTTGGACTTGCTTATGCGGATTCGGTCGGACTTTTGGCGTCGATTGTTTACTGGATTTGGATCCCTCGGACTATTATCTCTTCCCAAACCTCAAAAGATGGCTCATCAATAAAAAATTCAGCTCACGCGAGGAAATCATCGACGCCACGGAGGAGTATTTTGCAGACCTTCCGGAAAATTACTTTTCGGACGGGATCAAGAAGTTGGAAAATCGCTGGAATAAGTGTATCAATATTGAATAATATAAAAAAACACTTAAAAAAAAATTTTTTTTTAATTCCCAAGGAGGTCACTTGTCACTGCACCTATGAGAATATTAAATTCGTCGTGATTGTTTAAATAACCTTTCATATTCCATTATAAGATATTAATTTTTGCTTGTGTGATATATTTTGGTTACATTGATAAGGTTTTGAACATCACTCTCCCACTTGGCGGCTAGGCATGCTATAATAGGGTGACTTAACTCCCTCAAACGAAAGTCAGGTCAAAGAGCTCTTCTTAGGAACAACATTTATGTTTTTATTTTCGTCTGGGTCAGTCAAGTTCATATAGTATTTGTTATTGATGATTAAGTTCTTGATGATGGAAAAGATAGGTGAGTTTTGTTATTGCGTTACTAGAAGTAGATGGTGTTGGTGGGGAGCTGACTTGGGAATTCTCCCATAGTGGATTGGTTGTATAAGTTTGTTTGTTTAAATTTGTTAATGGTAAAAGAGGTAAAGATTTAGATGGAGAGTTGCCTGATGCAGTAGGTGGTGTAGTGGTTGTGAATGTGATACCTTTGGAGACGTCGCTACTGGAGGAAGAAGAAGGGTTATTTGTTCCTATGGACATGGTTGGTTTATTAGGGATAAGGGTAACATGATTGCGCTTATCTAGCACAGCATTGCAGATGGCTTGCATGGCTATTTCTAACTAGAATTTGTGAATGTTTGCATTGGATGCATGTGATTGTAAATACGCTTGGCTTCCCCCACACTACAATTGTATTTGGTTTTAATTGTTAAAATTTCCTTATTGATGTGAAGATATTTGGGGCATGTTTTTATTAGGAAGGATGCGCATCAAAGCAGTTAGCACACATTGTACGACTGCATTTAACTTGGCCGTGTGGGGGGAGATTACAGTTTTCGCATGCTTTACTTTTGTCGTATCGTTTAGCTGTATGTCCAAGAAGCTGGCAATTCCCACATCTTATGGGGTACACTCTTGGATGTTTTTTTTTTTTTTTTTTTACACAGCGCGGACGAAGGGAATTTAGGGAGGAAAGAAGGATAGGTACCGATGTACGTTGGTTTTAAATGTCTGAATGTTATAATGACTAGGAAATAGAGAGCTCGGCGGGGCATTCCACAAGCGAGTTGTTCGGCTTAGGAACGAATAACGATATTTCAGAGTACGTCCGATTGTAGGTTTGAGGGTATACTGATGACTGATGAGCATTCATAGCGAGACGGGTGTTACGGTTAAAGGTTTGAAGGGGCGGAATGCTACTGGTAATTTCTATGGAGCACTGGTGGTGGAAATAAAACAAAGTGAGATACGAGACATTTCGTCGGTGTTCGAGGGTGTCCATTGACTGAGTGATATTGGTATCAGCTATGAGTTTTATCGCACGGTTTTGAATCCGGTTTATCAGATGCAGCGATGTTTTACGCGCACCTGACCCGATGTGAGCATTGTACTTCAATTTTGGGCAGATGAATGCCCAAATAGTATGTATATTGAGGCCAGATCAGGAGGGGGAAAGTATTTCTTACATCGTTTGAGGAAACCTAGACATTTCGCAGCATTTTTGGCGACATCGAATGTGTGGTCATCCCAACGTACTATAAGTTGTCATGACAAATACCGAAAATGGAAAGTTTTTCGGTTTCGACGATGTAAGTGCCATTCATGGGTAATGGCTGGGTATTTAAATTTCGCTCTAACGACAGCAGACAGCATAATGTTTTGGAAGCATTAAATTCCACTCTGTTGATAGTTCCCCAATTGGTTATGCTGTTGATATCGGAATATAATGAGCTTAACATTCGCTGCCGTTTCGGTTCTACAGCCGAAGAGCAGGGACGTGAGTTCGGAAACGAATATGAAAAGCGGGGATTACCGTCGTCAGCAAAGGGATATATTGGATTAGTAGCAGCAGACAAGAGATCGTTGATGAAAATTAAAAAGAGTTTTAGAGGCAGAACGGAGCCCTGGGGCGCACCAGCATTTATTTTGTGAATATCAGACTTGAAACCATCACAGACAACTTGAATTGAACGTTCCGAAAGGTAATTTCTAAATTATTGAAGAAGAGAGTCATCGATCCCAATGCAAGCATTTTCGGCAAAAGAGCCTGTTGCCAAACTCTGTCAAATGTCTTAGAAATATGAAGCGCAACTATTTTGTTTTCGCTAGATTGATATACGCTTTGGTTCCACTTTTGGGTGAGACATGCCATCAAATCACCAGTGGACCTGTTGCTACGAAAATCATACGGTCGGTCATTGAGAAGCTGTCGTGTTCCGAGATATTTCATGTGCTACGGCTTATCGGCGCATTTTTTAGAGACGGACTGGATAGATACTGTTTTCCATCTGCTCGGAAAGAGTCCTAAAGAGTAGGATTGATGAAAAGGCTTACGCATCGGTTTTGCCGACGTGGAAGAACACCTCTTCAGAAGAAGGGGAGATATACCATCTGGACCAGCAGATTTCTGAATGCTAAAATCTTTAAGTAGCACGAGTACCAAAGTGGATTTGTCCCATTGAAGATTCGACGCACTCAAGTGTAGGCGGAGATAAAGCGGAGTCTGGAAGTGTTGCTGCAAAATGTGCAAACAGATTGGCCTTGTCCAAATAGCTAACAGCTGGTATGTCATTATAAATGAGCGTTTTGATAGAGAGTGAGGCAGAATTTCTAATATTTTTGACGAAATTTTTATTACCTTTGGGACATTGTAGGGTTTTTGTCACATTGAAATTTCACACGCTTAAGAAAGACGTTGCAGTTATTCCTGGCTCGTTTGAACTGTTTTTGGTTTTCCTCTGTCGGATTGGTCTTAAAGGACTGAAAAGGCATTTCTCTAACCCTAACAGCCTCTTTACAGCTCAACTCGTACCACGCCTTTTCTTTTAGTTTGATAATCCTAATCCGATGAGCTCACTCCTAAGAGAATAGTGTCCGTGATTATATCAGCAGCGGTATCCACGTCGTTATCGAGGAAACATAACGTCCAGTTACCATTCCTAAAGAAGCTGTTAAGTCCGCTCCAATTGGCTTTCTCGTATTGCCATATGATTCTTTTAAGAATCTTTTCTCTAACTGTGTGCTCTCGTTTTTCAGAGTAAAAAGTTAAAAACAAGTCCGTGGTGTTGGCGGTATGACTATCAACAACTGCTATATGTGTGGGCTCATTTACAATCTTCCGTAGCGAAGATTTCAACATACCGTCCTTCGGATGAGACCACAGTGAGGAAATAATAATGGCACTAGTTCGTAGTCGGGTAGCTTCAGATCAGAGTGATCTGAGAGAGTTGGGCTGGGATCTACCTGTGTCTCACTAAGTGTCTGTAGTTACAGATGTTGAAGTACGCAGAAAAGTGATTACCTTTTAGCCCGCGTATATAGGCTACGTATTTCTTCATTTAGTACTGGAATATTTCAAATAAATCGGCTATTTTTTTTCTCATTTGTTTAATAATTAAAAATCCTACTGACGAATTTAACAACTGATTGTTCATTAAATAGGGACGTAAATTCAAATTTTTTCGCAAATTATGGTGACAAAATGTTAACAAATACGAACACAAACTGTCTAAGAACCTTACAGACAAAAGATATATCGAAAGTAACGATTTTGATTTTCATACCGAGTACATTAACTTCCTGAGTAATATCCCATGTTGATGACATGTTCAGTTTGTTACCTCCTCTTAAGGAGACTTATTGAATGTGTATTAGTGCCTTGGCGTCCGTATTACATCTCATTTGTCATTTAAAGGACATTTTAAGTAACAACTTGAACTTATTAATCTAACTAAGGCATTTATTGTAATTAAAGAAGCAAAATATATAATATTAACTTTAATAATATCGGTTATGTATTATACAGCGCAAGTTTGGGGATGAAGAAGATATTTACTTATAATTTTTACTCAAGAAAATATACCGATTTCCTGAAGTTCTCTTTTACGATCCGTCAGTCCACCCTCACTGTGCACTAAAGGTATGGGCTTTAAGTAGTAGTTAGAAATAGATTCGGAGTAAAAATAACTCGTTGGTTACTTCTGATAACAACCAGGATATATTAAAGAATCCTCGGCCTACCTTAACCAGTTATTAGCTACCTTATTCACTTTTTAATTTGTTGGAATATTTTCGTTATTTTATATACAAACAATTGATTTTATTAAACAGGACAATATATTTTAAAATATATGAATCATTTTTTTACTTTAGGCTTTGATTATTCGTCATTTTGATCCTTCCTCCGATATATTGTATTTGTTAGCGGGAACTGCTTCGAGGTAGCCACCGGGAATTAATATCGTTCAACAGATGTTGACTTGTCGACCTGTATGCGTCATTAATGAGCAGGAAACATCAGAAGAAGTAACGGATGTCCCAAAATTCTTGCAAGAAGTAATTTTGATAGAAAACACATTTTTTAATTAAAAATTGTGAAATTTTTGTTGATTTGTAAAGTGTACAGTATAGGGTTATGTATAGAATAGTATATCGGGTATATAGCCTCCACGGCTTTGGTGGTACATGCACTGAATGACAGTTTTGCATAAATATGGGTTAATTTCGTCGATACAGCGCTTCATTTGCTCCTTTAAGGCGTCGTCGCGTGGTCGTGGGCTTGTTGGCATAAACCTTAAACTTCAAAAAAACTTTAAAGAAAAACGTTCAACCCTGTTAAATTGCATTATGTGGGCGGTGGGAGTAGCGTTTTTAAACCTTTTGTTTTTTAATTTTTTTTATTGTTTCATATGATTGTAGAACATCTTAAGATTATTGCGTCAAAATTTTAAACAAATCGGAGCAAAACTAACTAAGATATAGAACCTTAAGCGTTAAAATTTTTCATGTTTAATATTGGATTTTCTGGTATACACAACTTTAAAGGTTTAAATCAAAATCTACTCGAAATTTAGTATACTACTTCCTTACATAAATGACCAGGTAACCTTAAAAGTTTTTTTTTTAATTTTTCATTATTATTAATTTTACAATAACAAAATGCCCATTGGTTTTCACTTCTAAGTGTCACCAAATTAAAAAATCGAAAAAAAATATCCCCCAATCGATACCTTGGGATTGGTAGCCATTATCTAATGATAGCATTTTCATTTTTTGATTTCAGATGATCCAGTCATAAGTTATACGGTTCACCGGCGGACAACATTTTTTCGAGGCGCCCTCGAAGATTTGCTGCCATCGTCTTAATTATTAATAAATATGATTTCAGAAATTAAGGAAATATTGTTGATATGTTGTACTATAATGTCACAATCAATTAAATAAATTTGTATTACCTGTAGCGTCTACAAAAAAAATTCTTAACAACGGGCGTTTTCTGCGCCGAATTAACGTGATCCCCCTTAACAAAGCCAGCAAGATGAAAATGAGCCCCCGTCGCCGAAAATGGTTTTGTTTGAAAAGCTAGTAAAGCTATGAAAATGAATTTATTAAACACACCACTTTAGAATTCAATGACGATTTAAACAAATTTAATATTGGGCTTAAGAAAATTTCCTACAACATAACTCAAAAAAAAAAAAAACAAGGGACATTGACGTCTAACAATCGTCGACATATGTACCGACTTTCAAGAATGAAAATGTAGCCTAGTGAGAAATAGCACTAACAAATTTTTGGATAACGAAAATTGGTCCTAATCAAAAGCAAGACCATGTGTTGTTGTTTTAATGCATGCAAACCAACGATCTATATGTATTATGGGTGATAATAAAATACGGCTAGTAAGCTTATTAATAGCTGGAAAGTGTAATCACTGGTTATTTATGGCTGCGAGATTTTTTCTTTTTGATTAGCGTGCTTCTATCAAGCATAAGCTCTTTAAGTACTTACACAAGATTATAACCAGCAAGCAGTCTCAATATTTATATAAAAAGCTAAGGTTGTCACAATCAAATCGTTCATTAAGTGTGATTGTAGCGGCTGTGGCTGACCATGTTAAGAAGCATCTTATTTTTTCATTCCATTCGTCTCTGGAATTCACTCACAATCAATATAAGCTGACTACGTTACGAGTAGTTTTAGCGGCACCCTGCTTCGATATCTTGCAAATAGCAATAGGAAATTCTTAATCGACAAATACATATTTTTTCTACTCCTATACTTTGTTTAATCATTTCAATTGAATTGCTTTTGATGAATTCTATTCTGTGGTGGACAGACTGCTGGTAGTGATACCATGATATAGTGAATACTACAACCCCTGACAGATGGCATTTCGTAGTACACGCATCAAGTAGTGTATTTTGACGTTTGTGTTGTTTTGTATTTATATAAAATAATTCTCTTTGTACCCATTGTACAAAACCAATGCTGTACTCTTTCACTGTCCAAAGAATCTACGAAGAATCGCCAACAGAGAAAAAGTGGCACTGAAATCAGTAAGAAGGTGGCATACTACCAAAAAATTGAGAATCTCAATACCAGGTACGAGTATGTTTTGTGGTATACTAGCTTTTAATGTGATATTGTAGTGACAGACATGCAGTATATAGAACATAGTATTGCTAAACCATGGTGTCAATAATAGGTCTGTCTCCCATTTTAGACTTAAACATGTAATGTAAAATAATTCTAACCTAGATAATAGATTAGATAATAGATAATATTACACTCTACTTAAGTTCTGAATATATTTTCACGTTTACGGCCTAAAGATTCGCAAAACCTTTTAGATATGCTGTTTTAAATCATCAGAGAATATTCAATAATTAAATCACAGGTGGCATCGACAGGCAGCATTGCAGATTCCTTATATTCGACATCTGTAGAGTCGAGGTCAATAAGGATTTTTTAGAACTAGCTTTGGTGCTGAAATAGAGATGGTTGCTACATTCCTTTATAGCAATTCTCATATCCCCAAAGTTCTGGAATATCCAACTCCTTTTGCTCAAGGTAATTCAGAAAGGTTTTGTAGCTGCAACAGACCGCGTACAGGGTGGGTGGCCGTGGCTCAACTGGTAGTGGACTGGTTTCCAAATCGGAAGGTTCGGTGTTCGAATCCCAGCCTCGCCAGAAAGACATATCATCCACTTTTTCAGTTAACGAAAATCAAGTTAGACAAGTAGTTGACTAGAAATCAACATCAGTGGAAGTTGTTCCACTAAGAAGTTAGGTCTCCCCAGTAAATGTTGGATGCTACCCATGGAACGAAATAACCACTGAGTCCAAACATTTTCCTTTCTCTCTCTATCCCATTTTCCAAAAAACTTAACACATGCTTTAAAAAAAAAAAAAAGAAAAGAAAACGGGGATTAGATACCATTCCCATGCATGAAGTTTTAATTTGGGTGCGTAATGTTAAAAAAAAATCATGACTTAAAAGCGAACGCGATCAAGGCTAAGCTTACCTACATCGGTTTGATATCATATCATGCCCTCACGTAAGAAAAAGAAAAGTTACCAACGAATGTAATTACGATATCCGCAGTAAAACCTACGTGAATATCCTAAGTATGGCTTTAAAATTATTTTATGTTGTTTCAACGCCAAAGTGTAAAAGCTGACTTAGGCTATTTGGCTTTGCTGCAGGGTGAAGTATCACTATGGATTGCAACGATATTTACTCGTTGCAGCCAAAGTATGTCTAAAGATATATCAGACGCCACAACATCGGAAAATCATTGTGAGGAGCTTTAACGTTGGACGGCTGCAATCGTAACAAATCGCCAGAGAATAACTCATCCCGCACTGCTGAACTTCTGGTTGAGCTCCTTACAACATGCATGAAGTGTTGAAGATCAGAAGCCGCCAGAAACATTGGTACATTAAACAAATATAGCAAAATCACTCGCCTGGAAACTAGAAAGAAAAAAGAGGGCAGCTCTTGCATTCTATGAAAAAAAAAGAGGAATAAACATCTGCTTAACTGGAGAAAACTACAGTTAATATTGTACATTCAGAAATTTTATCAAAAAGTTGAAAAGAGCGTGTCATACCAACAACAGAAAACTCTAGAGAGGTCGGAACGGAAATTAGGGAGTACAGTTGGTGTAGAGGATATCGAAAAACTACTTCTATGACTGTTAAACGGTAGGGGCAACTCAGATTTAGCTCAGAGCTTTTAATTTCTGAAAATACATATGTTTTTTTATTTAACGTTATTTTGTTCAGTTGTGATTTATTACAAATAGAATTAGAATTTATTAAAATACCATGAAAAGGCCATGATTTTAGGAGTCTTTCTGAAATGCTTGATTGTTTATAACTTTTTGATAATACATAGTTTCTTTTTCAAATGATTTGATATTTTCTGTTTAGTTATATTTTAAACCTTGCTCGAAAGTATTCGTCGTCCCTGTTCATTTTGCTAATGCCGTGTGCAGGTATTGTTTTTGTATTTGGATGGGGATGTGTGTTTAATGTGATATAAGAGATATCAGAAACGGAAATAAATTTCCACCATTTACAAACGTTCTTAAAGACTCCGTTAGACCGAGAGCGTTTTAATGCCGCGTACCGTACAACATTTTGTTTCAGTAGCTTTGCATTATCTGTCAAAATGGCATTTCATTAAAATCGTTCCCAATACTTTCCCATATTTCGGCCGTTAGAACAATATTCTTGTAGTTTTTATCACTCTGGTCGTATAAATATGGGTATTTACGTACAAATTCAATTAATATTTCCATTGTTTCACAAAAATAATCAATATCAACACGGCGTTGAAATGAAGGATTTGTATTTTAACACATCATTGCGTTTCACCGCCGTGTATCAACGTTGCGGTGAATTCATCAAATGCGTTCCGTGTGACAGTTTCTATGATTTCAATAGATTCCAACGTGGCGTTTAAACGCGCCCTGTTTGACGAAGCCTTTAGTTTTTCCATAGTGATTTGCTCAAAACTAACTATTGTACAGAAATGTCATAACTAGCAGCTGGCTCGGAAGTTTTTTGTATTGAACGTTCTATCGGTCAAAAAAAAACTTTTACTAACACTTTTTTTGCTTCTTATACTCGAATGTGTGAAGTAAAAGAATATTTGTGAAAATAGATAATTTTGCTTTCTTTTTTGCAGAGTGGGGACTTTTGGTTTTCTTACTGAATGTGGTGCTGAGAAAAAAGTTTCTAAATACAGTTCAGTTGTTGCAACCGTATCAGTCGGTAAGCCAACAGGAGTTTTCCTAAAATTCAAGTAATGTAACATTTTCTTTTAACCAATATGAAGATCAATATATTTGATTTGAGAAATCGCAGGCTTATTCGTTCCAGTCAAACATACCTTTTCCCTATTCACCTAAGCGATGAAATAGTTCCTGCTGCCGTTTTTTATGCTGCTATTACACCCGTTATTGTTTGGTTTTTAGTTAAGAAAACCATAATTGAACCTATGAATAATGAAAGAAAAAATATAAAAATTCAAAAAAACAAAAAAAGTAATGAACAGCGGATAGCAATACAAAAAGAAGAAGCAAGAGCAGCTATTGATTTAATGATGCATACGTATGAGCGTATTGTTTTGGAAGAAAATGAAAGACAAGGCCTTTTAATTCATCAAGCTGTTTATGGACCTTTGGAACATAGTGATAATAGTGAACTGTCAATCGATGTAACAATTCCAGTGCAATGCTTAGTAAACACTAGCACATTGCTTTTGTGCAACTCAACGAAGGTAAAAATTCGTACAGATTTCACAATTTTCTTACTATATATACTTTTAGAGTGAACTTCCCGGATTCTATGACCCGTGCATTGGAGAAGAAAAAAAATTGTACATTGAATACTCCTTTCGAAATCAGAAGCACTCAATTGTGGTCAACGACGTGGATTCTGTTCGACTACCTCTAACAGAGTAATACCGTAGAAAATAAAAATACAAAGTAAAGCGACACTGATTCAGTTGTTTTTGTTCATAGATTTGTTTATTATTATTAATTGATTCCATTATTATGAAAAATTACTATACGCCCTGATTCAAAGAGCAAACTGTGCTGTTAAGCCATTTTAGCCTGAAATGGTTTGCTGCCCACTCCAAAAGTCAAGTCAATTGGCTTTAAAATGCCCTTATGTAACAACGTCACTTCTATTTACAGTGTGTTCCAGAAAAACGTGAGTAAATTATTTATTTTACTTTACCCACACACATACCACCTTGATCAAAAGGTTCCCGCACCACCACCGTGTGGCGCTCCCATTGTTCCGATTTGAGTTCTGTTTTTTTTTTTTGTTAAGTTGGTAAATCTGTTGTTGACATTCCCTCTAAATCTTAGCGTCATAGCTTGACATTTGCAAAAGTTACGTAGCCAAGAGTACATCTACCTCTGTGTGTGTTGGCGATTTTTTACAAATTTTAGAAATGGATTTAAATTTGCATCAACGAACTTGTATTAAATTTTTGCTTAAAAATCTGATTTAATGGTGCGCGAACGTTGGAAATGTTGGAAAAGTGTTTCGGCAACGATTCTCTAAAGAAAACGGTCGTTTACCGGTGGCACGAGGGGTTCAAAAGTGGTCGTGAGTCAATCGAAGATGATGAACGCAGTGGCAGACCATCGACATCGAAAACCGACGAAAACATTGATGAAGTAAAAGAAATGTTGGTCAATAACCGCTATCAGAGAGACAGCGAAGGACTTGAACATTGCCTATGGATCCGTCCAAGACATTTTGATGATTTCGGTTTCCGTCGTGTAGCAGCAAAGTTGGTGCCAAAAGACCTCAATTTTATGCAAAAGACCGCACAGTGCCATCATTATTTCGTAATTTGTTGACGAAAAATGCAACAAATCCATCCAACAACCACCGAATTCACCTAATTTGGCTCCCTGTGACTTCTTTCTGTTCATTCGAGTTAAAAAAAACACTACGGGGAACGCGTTTCAGCAGCCGAGAGGAAGTAATGGAAAAATCGCAGGAAGCACTGATGGACATACCGAAAACCGAATATAAAAAATGTTTCGAGGATTGGAACAAGCGCTGGCATATGTGTGTTGCAGTCGATGAGGATTACTTCGAAGGGGTAATATAGATTTAGATGAACAAACTTGTATTTTAAATTTTCTGAATAAATTCCGAAAATTTTTGATCATGGTGGTATTTGTAGCCAAATTATTTTCTGCATTTAATTGCCGATCACGTGTATATATTTCGGACCACATGAAATGTCCGATTTTCGCTCAGTCGAAAATAAGAAGTTCTCGAGTGAACATCTGTGCCAGAACATTAAATATTCTTTTTTTTTTATAAAATAAAGTGGCGCGTGTGCTTGACGTGTCAGAATTTTAGGGTTCGTTACAAGTACCGTTTTTTTTTTCTAGGAATTATTTACCGTGCTGTCGGCAGTTCAAATTCGAACCGTTTTCCTTTACGAATTTAAAATGGGACATGATGCGTCATTGACAATGAAAAAATTAATGATGCATTTGAGGATAAAGCGGTAAATGAACACACTATTGAAACACATAGGGGGTGGCCGTGGTGTAGTGGTACTAGCAGTCGCTTCTCACACGGAGGGTCAAGGTTCGAATCCTAGTCACGACAAAAGTTTTCATTTGTGTATTGGAACTCAGTCAGAAAAATCTGCGTGTGAAGGCATAACACTGACATGTAGATTTGGCTGTTGTAGGGTTTTCAAGCACAAAATAACCGTTAAAATTCCTAACCTCACATTCCGAGTGAAGAAAATCTCCGTCCTATTCGGACTCCCACCCCTGGAGAGTCAATATCGAAACCAAACACACCTGAGTTTCAAACCACTACATCACAAACTTTCCTTTCTCCTCCTTCTATCTTTCCGCCTGCGCCCTGGCAACAGTATAAGGGTATTCATAACCCCTTAGGCGCGCGTAAATTATAAAAAAAAAAAATGAAACACATGAGAAGCCGGAAACATTAGCTGACGACGATGTTTTAAGAGCAACGGTGGATGCGGACGCAACGAAATCGGTGCGGGAGATGGCACAAAGCATGGGAGTATCCCCAATGACAATAAGTCACACCTTTCTCTCATAGGAAAGGTAAACAAACTCGATAAGTGGGCACCCCATGAACTGAACGAATCCCAAAAACTACGGCGCCTGGAAATCTGCTCATCGCTTATATTAAGAAACCAAACTGAACCGTTTTCGCAGCGGATAGTCACCTGTGATGAAAAGTGGATACTGTATGATAATCGTAAAAAATCTGGGCAGTGGTTGGATGCAGATGAAAAACCAAAACACACTCCCAAGCCCGATCTTCACCCAAAAAAGATTATGGTGACAATTTGGTGAACATCGAAAGGACCAATCCACTTTTCATTTCTTCAACAAGGAGAAACGATAAACGCTATTAAATATTGTGAGGATATCAACATATTACATGCTAAATTGGCTGAAAAGTAACCTGCGTTGGCCAATAAGCACTTGTGCTTGACAATGCTCACAAGTAACGGTGCAAAAACTGTTGCAGTTGGGATTGGAAATTCTTCCGCATCTAGCGTACTCTCCTGATATTTCCCCAACGGATTACCATCTTTTCCGCGATCTGGATTCATTTTGCCTGCAGAAGCTCTTCCGGAACCGAGCCGAGGTCATAAAAGCCTTTAAAGATTTCATTGCTTCAAAAAGTCAACACTTCTACGAAAAAGGAATATTTGACCTTGTATCACGTTGGAAGAATGTCATAGATGCGAACGGATCCTATTTTGATTGAATAAAAATTTACAGAAAAACAATATTGGCTTTCAAATTTTTACTATACAATTGTACATACACTCGGCGAAATTCAATTAAAGGCAACTTATTTTCCTTTCAAATATTATAAACAAAGTTGATTTAAGTATAATAGGTACTCTTTGCAGACTTATTGAATACAAACAAAAGATTTATTTAAGCAAAGAAAAAAAGTGACTAAAACAAATAAAGATATCTTTACTTTGTTAAACAAAAAAAAAACAAACTCAATTTATATCGCAAAATTCGATTAAACGCAGAGAAGGTAAAGTAAAAATAGAAGAAATTTCAGTATAACAAATAACGTAAAAGTTTAAATTAATAGTGAGTTCAACCGCCAGACTTGTAATGTTGTAATGGCCTTGCGTAAATCCTCCACCGAAGCAAATTTGCGCCCGCCAGCATAAACATGACGAGACAGATTTCCCACATGTTTTCGATCGGGTTTCAGTCCGGTGAGCGTGCTGCCACTCTAAAAGTTGAATTTCTTTGTCTGAAAACCACTCACGATGGCCCGCGATACATGAATGGCCGCATTATCTTGCTAGAAAATTGTATTTGAATCAAGCTGATGGTCCAAAAAGTCGACCAAAACATCTTCCAACAGAGTAATACGAGGGCGGGTCAATAATTCCGTGCATTTTTGAATTTCTGACCTCTTTACTGAAACAGCAACACTGCTCCTGTCAACAGGCATTTGTCAGTTGACTCCTGTCAAAATTTAAACTTGCTGCGTCAGTTAGTTTGTGTTTGACAGCTATTTTTATCAGACTACTCACTAATTTGAGGAGAAAATGGAAAAAAGTGAATTTCGTGTGCTTATTAAGCATTATTTCTTGCGAAAAAAAACCATTACCGAGACCAAGGCTAAGCTTGATAAATACTATGGGGACTCTGCACCATCGATTTCAATGGTAAAAAAGTGGTTTACTGAATTTCGTTGTGGCCGTACAAGCACTGAAGATGCCGAACCTCCTGGACGCCCAGTTGAGGTCTCTACACCCGAAACAATCGAAAAAATTCACGATATGGTGTTGGCCGACCGAAGATTGAAAGTGCGAGAGATTGTGGAAGCCGTAGGGATCTCGCATGGCTCAGTGGTTTCAATTTTGAATGATCACTTGGGCATGAGAAAGCTTTCCGCAAGATGGGTGCCGCGTTTGCTCACAGTCGACCACAAACGCAATCGTGTAACAACTTCACAGGAAGGTTTGGCGTTGTTTAATCGCAATATGGAGGAGTTTTTGCGCCGTTTTGTAACCGTGGACGAAACATGGATCCATCACAACACACCAGAGAACAAACAACAGTCAAAACAGTGGGTTTCTAAGGGTGAATCGGCGCCAAAGAAGGCCAAGGTGGGTTTGTCAGCCAATAAAGTTATGGCGACTGTTTTTTGGGATGCACGCGGGATAATCCACATTGACTACCTTCAAAAGGGAAGAAAAATCAATGGGGAATATTATGCCAACTTATTGGACCGATTCAATGACGATTTGAAAAAAAAACGACCTCATTTGGCCAAGAAAAAAGTTCTTTTCCACCAAGACAATGCAAGGGTGCACACATGTGCAGTTGCCATGGCAAAAATCCATGAATTGGGCTATGAATTGCTCCCTCATCCACCCTATTCTCCAGATTTGACTCCGAGCGACTACTTCTTGTTCCCAAACCTGAAGAAATGGCTTGGTGGAAAAAGATTTGACTCCAATGATGAAGTCATCTCGTCATTTTGAGGACCTCGACAAATCATTTTTTTTGGAAGGGATAAAAAAATTGGAGAAGCGTTGGACAAAGTGTATAGAGCTCAACTGAGACTACGTTGAAAAATAAAATTATTTTTTTATCAAAAAATCTGTTTTAATCCAAAAGTCACGGACTTATTGACCCGCCCTCGTACGAGGGCCACCAAGCCATTTCTTCAGGTTTGGGAACAAGAAGTAGTCGCTCGGAGCCAAATCTGGAGAATAGGGTGGATGAGGGAGCAATTCATAGCCCAATTCATGGATTTTTGCCATGGCAACTGTACATGTGTGCACCCTTGCATTGTCTTGGTGGAAAAGAACTTTTTTCTTGGCCAAATGAGGTCGTTTTTTTTTTAAATCGTCATTGAATCGGTCCAATAAGTTGGCATAATATTCCCCATTGATTGTTCTTCCCATTTGAAGGTAGTCAATGTGGATTATCCCGCGTGCATCCCAAAAAACAGTCGCCATAACTTTATTGGCTGACAAACCCACCTTGGCCTTCTTTGGCGCCGATTCACCCTTAGAAACCCACTGTTTTGACTGTTGTTTGTTCTCTGGTGTGTTGTGATGGATCCATGTTTCGTCCACGGTTACAAAACGGCGCAAAAACTCCTCCATATTGCGATTAAACAACGCCAAACCTTCCTGTGAAGTTGTTACACGATTGCGTTTGTGGTCGACTGTGAGCAAACGCGGCACCCATCTTGCGGAAAGCTTTCTCATGCCCAAGTGATCATTCAAAATTGAAACCACTGAGCCATGCGAGATCCCTACGGCTTCCACAATCTCTCGCACTTTCAATCTTCGGTCGGCCAACACCATATCGTGAATTTTTTCGATTGTTTCGGGTGTAGAGACCTCAACTGGGCGTCCAGGAGGTTCGGCATCTTCAGTGCTTGTACGGCCACAAATTCAGTAAACCACTTTTTTACCATTGAAATCGATGGTGCAGAGTCCCCATAGTATTTATCAAGCTTAGCCTTGGTCTCGGTAATGGTTTTTTTTCGCAAGAAATAATGCTTAATAAGCACACGAAATTCACTTTTTTCCATTTTCTCCTCAAATTAGTGAGTAGTCTGATAAAAATAGCTGTCAAACACAAACTAACTGACGCAGCAAGTTTAAATTTTGACAGGAGTCAACTGACAAATGCCTGTTGACAGGAGCAGTGTTGCTCTTTCAGTAAAGAGGTCAGAAATTCAAAAATGCACGGAATTATTGACCCGCCCTCGTATAATTTTCTGATTTCATTCGGACAGAAATTTTGGATATTGGAGTCCTGCAATGATAGCTAAAAGCAGCCCAGACCACAAAGATCCACCTCCAAAGTTGCGCTTAGTAGAGAAGCTCTCAGGACTTTTTATCAGGGTTAAACTTTTTTCGTCCGAAAAGGTCACGCTTTCCACTGTTTAGATCATGTCATGTGTTTTTTGGCAAAGTGTAGTAGGGCAACTTAATGTGCTTCCGTAAGAGGTTTTGACGTTTTTGATTTTTTGCCAAACCAGTCGATTGCTGCCAGCTAAAATTTGTTGTACACGCCGTTTAGACATCGGCAACTTTAAATCTAAAATAATTTTAGAAGCAGTAGCATTTTTTTGCAACCCAGCTCGTATAATAGCCAATTTCTGCCTTGGTGAAATTTTTTGATTTCTCCGGTTCGCGTTGTAATTACTTCCTAATTTAATAACATTATCGATTGCGGAAGCCGATCGATTTAATTTAATGGAAATTTGGCGATTGGACATACCGGTATCCTTAGATGCATGGATTTTGGCGATTTCCTCATTCGAGAACGTTTTTCCTTTTCCCATTGTGACTCGCGGCCAACAATCATCGAAATCCAAAAGTTCTAAATGTAAAAAAAATATTTTCAATTTTCACCAAAAAAAACCTGATATCGTTTCCAACTCACAGTTTCCCGCATAAACACGACTGCTTTTAATAGAATTTCGCACGATCATTAGTGACAAAACAACAGATGTTGAAATTCTCTGAGCGGGAGTAACGATACTCTCAAAACATACGTTGAAGAAAGGACACAAAGCAAACACAAAAGAAAAAAATTGGAAATAAATGTTCGTTTACACTACGAACACATTTTCTGGACAAAAGTGCGTTTGTCTTTAATTAAATTTCGCTGAGTGTATATTTCCATTTGTGAATAAGTCGATAAAGATGTATAAGGAATGGGGTTATGTCGATGGTGATTCAGGTAATTTGTGAATTGTTTCGGAACAACTCCACAATTAGTCTGAGCAACACAAAATACACGTTGTCCAGAAAAGGAATTAAAGTGTCCATTAATACAATACGATGCCGGTTGGCAGAATCTGGCATCAAAAACAGGATTACCAAACCTAAACCGCTACTGAAAAGAGGCTAAGTTGGGCAACGCAGAATTTAGATCGGGATTGGAACAGCATGATATTTACAGATGGTTCATCTTTTTTTTTGTTTATAATTAAAGATGAAAAGTTTCTGCAACGCACAGTAAAACACCCAGCAGAAGTTTATTTTTATGGATGACTCTTGGCCACAGGATTGGGAGAGTTAATAATATTCACACAAAACCTCGATGCACAATTCATGGCAAAATTATACCAGAAGGGTTTGCTAAAGTCTGCTGAATCTCTGTTTAGTTTTAAATGCATTTTATTATCTTAATCATTAACTCTTACATACTAACAAAAAATGCTTAAATGCTAGCTTAAAATTACTTAACAATCTTATACTAACTTACTGGCCCCACACAGGCACTCTAAGCTACTCTAAAACTGAATCTCTGTATGGACCAAAAAATTACGATCAGATTTTGCAAGAGGATAACGATCGAAAACATCGCAGTCACCTCTGCACGCGTTGGAAGGAGGAAAATGTCATAGGAAATGCTTAGATTAGCAGTCCCAAGGTCCTGATGCGAACACAATAGAAAATGTGTGGTCTTTAATGAAGCAGAGATTTAAGGGAACAAATAGCAATGATAAAACAACTTGCGCGGGACTTGAACCAAATTTGGATAGTTAGAATATGCGAAAAAATTAAGGAAAGTTGCGCAAGACGATGCCAAGCAAGTACGAGTACTTTAATAAAAAAACATGATATAATATAGTTTTGGCATTTTATATTGTTTTTTTAGACGCACGTTTTTGTTGAATACACTGTGATTAAAGCTCATGTCTCCTAATTTAAGAAAAAAATAGCCTCTTGGCTGGAAATGGTCGAAAGTACCCAAATAACCAGATTTTTTTTCAGCGCACACTGGATCAATTTTACCCCGGGGTATTTTTTTTTACTTCAACCGCACGTTGGATGAATAATGCGTTTAAAAATTGTGTTGCATCGACCTATTCAACTAGCATCTATCCAGCTGTCATATAAGTTTTCTTATGGAAGAAGGTCTATAAACAACGGATACGACTGGTAAAGTAGGTTAACTTTCTACTTTTTTATCTGTCGAGTCCGTTGACAATTCACATATTCACAAATTGAGAATAAGAAGTTTCATCGGTGGGGTCACTGAGAAAATGTACCGAAACTGTCATAATATGCGAGTAGCTTGAAAAGAAAATACTCTTAGCCTTCTAAGAGCCTACGTTGCCTTCTGTCAACGTAGGTATGCGACGGATTTCATGGAACTCATCTTTCCAGCAATATGTCACCACTGTCAACGGAACGACGGAGAAATGGATTAGCGAATTGTATGGGTCGGGCCCATAATTTTACCCAGTCATATTTGCTAAAAAAGAGACAGTCTGTTTTCAGTATCCTTTGTGATCCGTTGTGATCAGAAAGAAGACATAGACATAGTGTTTTAGTAAATCAATATAATAATTTTTATTAAAGTTTGTGTTTAACAGATAAAGCGTATTTATGTTTGTTACCTGCCGTTGAATAATATTTTAATTAATGTCTTTGTCTCATTCGAGCAGGATATTAGTCTAAGGAGAAGTAGTCTATTTTCAGAAGAAAAATTAACATGACTTTTCCAGGGTTTATGGGATGCAGTCACCCACGGAAATCCGCAAAATCGTAATGGATACACAAAAAATGACAATGTATCATCGACAAAAAGTCCCTTGCATTTAACAAAAACTTCAACTTGAATTGACATTGATATAGAAAATGTAAGCTGAATTGGTTGCAGATTTATATTTTGTGGGTGGAATAGAAACGGTTATAAACTCGGAACATGAATATGGCAGGATGTGTGACGATGAAGATATTTTAAAATAGTCTACCATAAATATGCGCAAACAAACCTCTGCAACAACCAGAGCGAAACTTAAGTATGAGTATAAAGCAAAAACTATCTAACACATGCGGTTGAAGAAGATGTATTCCAAAGAAAGAGACAGAGAAATGATGTCAGGAACTAAAGTATGTTTATGCCTTCAGCTGGAAAAACCTATACTTGTGCTTTAAGGATGTCCAGTGAAAAATTGTTAAGTTTAATATATAATAAAAAAAAAAAACAGCGTTATTCTCATATTTTACTCGTATTTATACAAAATGGAGTTTAATAATGCGGATTCTATGCATTGAAAAACAATATCGTCTAAATGCCGTCCATTCCTTTTAACCCACTCTTGCAATCTGCCTCTTAAATTTGTGAAAACATGAGAGCATAGCGTTGATTCAATGGTAGCAATTTTATGGAGGGTATTGTCTTGTAGGGCCTGAATTGTTCGGGGATTAATTTATTGAAAAAAACACTCAGCTTCTCCATTGAAACTCTAGCTGTGTGTGGAGTGGCCCCGTCGTATGTTCTGTTGTTGAACTCGGGAAACAGCTGCAGTTGTGGTACCAAAAACTGTCTCTCGCAGGTAACAAAAATAAGGGTCAATAATCCGTCGGACAGACATTGCACATCACGCTGTCGTTTTCGGGAAAAAAACACATTTTTGATGGCATTCCCTAGGGGTGTTGGGGCACCAGTATATAATGTTCTGCTTATTAACACTGCAAACTGCATGATTTGTATTTTGTATGTGTTTCATTTTTGAAACCACTTGCATTGTTGATTTTTTTATTCCAGTTCAGGTCGTAATTTTCCTTATCGATTCACGTGAATTGCGCATACTAGAGCCACAAGTTCTGGTATCGTTGCTGACGTTGATGGTCCCGGAGAATTCTGGTTAATCGGCGTCCCTTCTTGTCTAAACTTTTGAACCCAGATAAACCGTCGAATATTGAAGGAGTACAAAATGTGCGACGGGCACGAACCACCGAATCACAGCACTTCAAATATTGCTCAACTGCGAACGCGCAGTTTGGTCGGGACTGGTCGGGACCAGTGACTCATTGCGACGGCCAAATACGCAAAACACGCGCGTCTAACGATACCTTTTACCTCAATCCTGTTAGTTTACCTGCAATTACAATTTAAACCTGAAAATTTTCTACTGAAAACAAAAGGTATTACAAAAATGTATATATACAATATATCGTAAAATGTTTGTGGGTACAAACGATAGAACTTATTCCTTTCAATACAATCACTTTCACATTTCTTTATCTTTTACTTAAACCACTTAATCACTCTCTTAATTCACTCTTCAAATTCCACTTTTGAATTGATTTGCATAACTTGGGAGATGCTAATATTTATACTACCCTGACATCTTTCGAAAATATTCTGTTATATACAGCGTTCCATACGAATTTCCATTTTACTAGAACATTTGACTTCGTTCTCTATTCTCCAATGATTCAGTCTTCTAATATTCAAATATAAATGGCGCTGTTCACATTCAAATGGATATCATACTTCTACCTTCCTAAAGTTGTTGTCAATCATCTTTTCCCTGAAATGATATATTCTATCCAAGTGAACCACCTTCACTTTTCCTCGATCCCCACGCTGGATTCGGTAAACAACGTCATTAATGGGTGTTATCACCTTGTATGTACCTTCCCTGTCCTGTTGCAATTTTGGTGATTTGCCTTTCTTACGGAGATGATTATACGTATAGCCACACCTGATCTCCTTCGTTGAAGCCGGAAGATTTCGCTTTGATGTCGTATCTAGTCTTCATGCGGTTGCTCGCTAGCTTGATCTTTTCTCGGGTGTTTTCACGTAATTTACGACTCCTGCTGGGCAAGTTATCCACATAGTCATTTACCCACTCGAGCTCCGTAGGTGGGGATCCGAATTTCATTTCAACCGAACTGTTTGAGCTAATACGATCTCGGATGGCGTATGTCCTGTTGAACTATGGATCGCGTTTCGGTAGGCAATTAAGAAGAGGGGTATGTGTCGATCCCAGTCCTGCTGGAAGTTGCCGACGACCTTAGACAAATGCACATTCATGGTCCTATTGAATCGCTCGACCGTTCCATCAGATTGAGAACGTTGTGGCATTATCCTTGTTTTCCTTATTCCCAGATATTGCGGCACTTCCTGTAACTCTTTAATTCAAAGTTTCGCTCTTGATCAGAGTGTAGTTCCATTGGGACCTCAAATCTGCTACCTAGTTGTCGACTATCTCTTCTGCTATGGTCTTAGGCTCTTGATTTGAGATGGCAAAAACATCCGGCCGCTTACTGAAATAATCCATGATCACGAGGGTGTATCGGTTGACATTCAAAGTGTTACGGAGTATTTAAAAACAAAACTATGTGTAATTGGTAGGACTTAAAAAGAAATTGTAAGCACTTATGTGGTCCGACTCTCGAATTGCCAAAAAATTGTTGTCCTCGTAGTTTCCGGCATTTTCGACTTGATCATTTCCGTTGACGCTATTCTAGAGGACGATTGAGCGTAAGGCATAAAAAATCCCATTTTATCTATTGTAATATAAATAAAAGCCAAAAGAAGTCGACATTAACGGTGAAACGTTATTTTAATTAGGCATTTCCTGGAGAAAAGTGACCTCAAAGTCAAAAATTAGCATGGGCAATGAAAACGGAACAGGTTACAAAGACTCAAACAAGATATCAACTTTATTTAAACGCCGTTATAAAGGCTGGTATTTCTTCTAAAAATAAAGTCCTACACGTAATTTTACCATTAGTACTAACAGAGCAATTTCCATTAACATGGGTCAGGGTACACCAAAGTAAGCCTTTTCTTAAATCCTCGATAAATGATGTCAACATTGGAGATAGACCCTTACTGTAGAACGATTTTTTCTTAGAATATGCCCAGGAATTTTCCAAATTATCGTCAACGAATTAGGGAACACCCCGTATTTTTGGTGTTCGTTCCAGCCTGAACAAAAAGTATCGGGAAGCGGCTTCCACATTGTGTTGTTGCATTCGTCCCAGTGGGTTTACTTTTGAGGCTACCAAGCACTTTTTGCATCAATTCTCGACATCTTGTTTTGCACTTAGCCAATAGAAGCGTTTGCTTACCTTCTCCAACGTCTTATTTATTCCCAAATGACCTCCTGAGATGCCGTCATGTATTTTGACTGAGTCTGGACCGTGCCACAATTTGCTGCATACGAGATGTTGTTTTATCTGCATTTTCACATTTTCTCTTCAGCAAGTCATCTTTCACACAAAGCGAGTCCCACTGTGCACAATATGCCTTCAGAGCTTGGCTCCGGTTCGATACCTCCTGCCAGCTTGGTCTTTCCTCGTGTTCCTTCCAGGCCAATATTGGTTCGATGTCGTTATCTGTGTGTTGGGAAGAACGAATTTCGTCTGGACTCCAGCCCTCTACTGATTCCGTCCTGATCATTTGGATTGCGGCCTGTTCTTTCGCATCCTTACCACTGACTACTTTTGCTAGGAGACCTTCATTGCATTGTTTTGCATGCGAGACTTGGGATAATTGTCCTTGACCCGCTGACTCCTGCTACCTATGGCAGCTACGGATTTCTGCCCCGCGAAGTAAGCATTTTCCCACTGATGGCTTCGGAAAGTTTGACCGGCTTGTTGGTAGCCGTTTCACCCGGTTTTTCCATCTATTTGCTTGTAACCCCAGTGAACCCAGCCTTTTCGTCGTGCCGGTTCTTTAAAATGCCCTTGAAGGTGTTCTACTTTATCGCAGATCCAGCAGCGCTTCCTTCATCTTTCCCGCGGAGTATTTCGTTGCTCGGCACCTAGTCTTGAACACCAGACGCTACTTCCTTGGCGAAATGTATTCCCTTGGAAGTGGCTGCTTCCATCGTCAGAGCGAAGGCAAGTGCTTGCATCCTTTGCCATTTCGTCGATTATTTCTTGGCCTGCGGTGGAATATGACAAATGTGCCAGTCTACTGATGTTTGCTTGGAGCTGTTGCAGTGTTCTCTTTGAACTTAATACTAAAGTGGGTATGAATACACTTATAATACCTCAGCATGTTTTAAGTTTTTTGGAAAATTGGATAGAGAGAGAAAGAAAGATGTTTGGACTCAGTGGTTATTTCGCTCCATGGGTGGCATCCAACATTTAATGGAGAGACTAAATTCTTAGTGGAAGTTGACTTGATGTTGATTTCTGATCACCTACTCATCCTACTTGATGTTTGTTAACCGAAAACATGAATGTCTTTCGGGCGCGGTTGGGATTCGAACACCGATCCTTCCGATTTAGAAGCCAGTCCACTACCACTTGATCTACGACCACCCACGAGCACTGTGCAACGCTCCGGCCACCTTCGAGCGATTAATGGAACGAACATTGCAAGAGCTCACGTGGAAAACGTGCCTAGTGTATCTGGACGATGTTATCGTCAGAGCAAAGATGTTCCAGGAGCGTCAAGATAACCTAAAAGGAGTGTTTGAGAGGCTGTGAAGCGCTCATTTGAACCTGAACCCAGGCAAGTGTGCTTTATTCCGTTCGGAAGTTAAATATCTGGATTACATTATATCAGCGCATGGAGTAAGGATGGATCCTGACAAAATCGAAGCCGTAAAAAGCTGGTCTATGCCAAAAGACAAACACCAACTGAGAAGCTTCTTATGACTTGTCACGAACTACAGAAGGTTCGTAAAGGATTTTGCTGGTACTGCAAAGAGCCTGCTCCAACTCGGAAAATGGCCGACAGTTCAAGTCGCCTGGAGAGTGTAAGAAAGCATTTGAAGAACTCAAGCCGTTGCTGCGCAATGACCCCATCTTAGGTTACCCCAAACCCGGAAAAATGTTTATCGTAGACGCAGACGCCAGTAATATTAAAGTAGGAGCTGTGATCTCTCCAGTTCACGATGGTCATGAAAAGTACTTGCATATTACAGCAAGGTACTCTCCAGACTTGAAAGGTACTACTGCGTAATTCGGCGCGAGCTTTTGGCTTTAATTTTGGCTACGAAGCATTTCCATAAGTACCTCTACGGATATTTTTTGGACAGACTACGCAGCTCTGAAATTGCTACTTCAATTTAAGAACCCGGAAGACCCAGTTGCGAGATGGGTCGATCAGTTGTAGGGCTACGACTTTGAAGTGCAACACCGCAAGGGGAAACTCCACTCAAATGCTGGTGCTCTCTCTTCGACCGTGCGGACTTAAATGTGAACACTGCAACCGTAAAGAAGCGAAAGAACAAGCCACTATCCGAATGATCTGGACCGAGCCAAGGTTTGGAGTACAGACGAAATCCGTTCATCCCAACAGGCAGATAATGACATCGAACCAATATTATCCTGGAAGGAGCAAAAAGAAATACCAAGCTGGTGGCGGATATCAGATTGGAGCCAAACTCTAAAGGCCTACTGGACACAGAGAGAAGATGGGAAAGTGCAGATGGAACAACATGGGTCAGCCCATGACGGTATCTTAAGAGGTCAACAAGACGTTGCGCTTAAGGAAACGCAAAACAAAATGTCGAGAATTGGTGCAAAAAGTGCATAAAGTATGCGGCTACAAAGGGCGCAAAAGTAAAGCCACAGGGACGAATACAGCAATACAATGTCGGAGCACCATTCGAATGAATAGCCATCGACATCGCTGGCCCGTTTCCCGAAACCTTTAATAGTAACCGATACATCCTCGTAGTTATGGATTACTTCAGTAAGTGGCCGGAAGTGCTTGCAATATCAAATCAAGAGGTTAACACCGTACCAGAGCAGATAGTTACCAGCTGGGTGAGCAGATTTGGGGTTCCAATGGAGCTGCACTCCACCGAAACTTTAAATCAGAAGTCTTCCAGGAAGTGTGGCAATATCTGGGAATAAGGAAGGCAAGGACAACGCCGACACCCTCAATCTGATGGAATGGTCGAGCGATTCAATAGGACCTTGAGTGAATATCTGTCTAATGTCGTCGGCAAATTCCAGCAAGACTGGTATCAACATATACCGCTCTTCTTAATGGTCTACCGAAACGCGGTCCATAGATCCATAGGAAACACACCATCTGAGATCTTATTTCGCCAAACACGTCGGTTGCCAAATGAAACAAAATTTGGATCCGCACCTACGGAGCCTAAGGAGTTGAACGACTACGTGGATGATTTGCGCAGCAGGATTCGTACATTACATGAAAATACCCGGGAAAAGGTGAAGCTAGCAAGTGACGGCATGAAGATTAGGTACGATATCAAGGCGAAATCTTCCGGCTTCAACGAATGAAGACCTCGTGTGGCTGTACAGAATATTCTGAAAAGATGTCAGGGGAGTATAAATATCCGCAACCTCCCAGATATACAAGTTAGTTCCAAAGTGGAATTTGAAATGTGAATTACGAGCAGTGAAAAAATGGTTTAAGTACAAGATAAAGAAAAGGGATTGAATTGTAAATTCGATCTGTATTGAATAAAGTGATTTTATTGAAAGGAATAAATTCTATCACACAAACATTTTACAATATGTAGCTAAATAATCCTCTAGTGTGGCAACTCCTGGGTCAATTTCTATCATTTGTATATATATAGAAAATTTAGTTAACTTCTCAATAATGGTTACAAAGGCTTGTTTATTGTAATTGAAAATGGCGATATGTATTACAGTGCGCTTTCGATTTTTGTAACTAATGAAAACATGATCCTGTTACAAAAATGCGACAATCGAATAGAAAATTGAAACACTTTCAAAAGGCTTACGCAATATAAGTATAAGTAATATAAAATTACACATATATAAAATTACAATACATTATATTTAAGGATTTTATTTTTAATAAGAAAAGAGTACATACACCTATAGGTATACAATTTATAAACAAAAAAAATTATTTACACAAATACATATGTATGTACTTGTATGTGTTTATGTATGTATGTATGTATTTATGTACAGAGTAAGTTTTAAAAAAAAAAAATTGGTTTGCTGTTGTTTTGCAGAAGATCGCTTGGCAACAGCTTTATCGCGCATTTTTTGCAGTTACATCATTTCTTCATTTATGAGGTCGTTTTCAACATTATCAACAGAAACTTCTCGGGTTTCTACGTTATGCAGATTCTCGGTGTACCACGCGCTTATAAGTACATATGTACATACGACTGGCGTTCAACATATTCTCGATATCGGGGTGAAGCTGTGGTTGCATATATAAATTGACTTATTTATCAAGTAATACTATTATTTTAGTGCATTCATGTAAGATTTCATATAAATGTGATTATTAATTCGCGTTTTATCTCTAGTTAAACAGAATCATAATGGCAACTGAGACGATGATGGTGAAAATTGAGCATCGCGCTGTAATTAAATTTCTCACTAAGCATTCCGCACCTTCATTATCAACTGTGCAAAAGTGGTCAAGTGAGTTCAAGAGAGGCAGAGAGAGCATTGAAGACGACCCCCGCTCCGGCGCCCCAGCTACTGCTTGTACGGGAGAAAGCATCAAAGAAGTCGAAAAACTTGTTCTTGAGGATGCCCGAATAAAGGTGAAAATGATGGCAGAGATCACCAAGCTTTCAATTGGTACCATTCACACCATTCTTCATGACCATCTTAACCTTTCAAAGGTCAGTGCAAGGTGGGTGCCACGAATGCTCACAGCGCCTCAGAAAAAAGTGAGAATCGCATGCTGTAGAGAGCTTTTCGGAGATGTGTAGTGAGAACGCGGACGGTGTTATGGATCGAATTGTTACTCGGGACGAAACATGGGTCCACCACTATGACCCTGAAAGCAAACAAGAGTCCATGCAGTGGCATAAAAAAGGAACAGACCCCCCGAAGAAGTTCAAAGTCACTCCGTCTGCCGGGAAGCTCATGGCCACAGTTTTTTGGGACTCAAAGGGAATCTTGCTCATTGAGTACAAAAAAAAGGTGAAACCATCAACGCCACATCCTACGCTTCCACTTTGCATAATTTGCGGGAGGAAATTAAAAAGAAAAGACGGGGTAAACTCGCAGCGGGTGTGTTGCTTCTTCATGACAACGCTCCTGTTCACACGGCGCGAGTTTCCAAGGCTACTGCGCGAGATTGTGGTTTCGAAGAAATCCAACACCCACCCTATAGTCCAGACCTTGCCCCTAGTGATTATTTCCTGTTTCTGGATTTGAAAAAATGTCTTCGTGGTAAAAGATTTTCGGATGATGAAGAACTCAAGTCGGCAATAAATGGGTATTTTGCAGAGAAAGAGGAAATTTATTTTTTTGAGGGTTTAAAAAAGCTTATCTCAAGATGTAACAAATGCATTGATGTTAGGGGAGATTATATTGAAAAATAAAAACAATTTAAATTGAATTCGCATATTCCTTCATATCGATACCGAGAATATATTGAACGCCCCTCGTATGTCGGTAAATGCTATTCAATTTCCTTTTCTAACCCCAAAATGAAAATATAGACCCATATGTTGCCAACTACGTTAAAGAAATACCTGTGCAACAACCAAATTCACAGAACTAAGGTTATTTTGCATTATTTTTGCAGTCAAAAGAAGAAAAAAATCTAGACATATGGTAGCATATAACGGCACTTCATCTAGATTTTAGACGATTTATCATGTCGTAGGGAGTTTGCTCTTGGCTGCAACAGTACATAGTATAGCGTACGCCTACATATGTATGTATGAGTTTTGTGTGGTATAAAGTTGCGAAAATCGTGATCTCTTTTTGGATTTGTTGCAAATATCGAAAAAATTACGTGGCTTGCAAATATCGATGTTTGCAAAAAACGATAGCGTATTGTATTTCATTTTTATTTTTTGGAGCTTCTGAGACATTTACAATAATAATGACCTAATTGGATTCCCGTCATATTTGAAATCTTGGCACTTTGTGCAATTATTTATAATATAATAAGTTGAATGTGCTCTTACAGTTTCGGATAATATATGTAAATATTTTATTTTTAAGCGATTTGTAGGTTTCAGTAACGACAAAATCGAAATCTGTTTAAGACAACCTTCTTCATCAGTTATTTCCTTAGGAAAGATTAATTATAATTTGTTGTATTTTATTGTACTCACTACCCTCTACTTCAGAATAGTCGTATTCGTATGTGCCCTGATATGGTGTGCAGCTCTTCCAAAGTACACTTGATTTTCTACTCTTTTTCATCTTCTGGAGCAACCCTTACCTGGGCTGTAAATTAATATTAAATGTGTTTTATATTTATTAACTCCTTTCTACAGACATGATCTTGTAATTGTTCGACTATAGAGTGTAAGGTGTTAGATATGTTCATATTGAATTCACTGCTGTTGTTTTTATTAATCTGGGGACAATTTTCTTCTTTTTCTGCAACCTTATTTTGCTTCCCTTGAAGATATACATACAATCTCAAAATTATACTTTTGTAATTTTAAAATTAATCTTTTTGTTCTTTGAGAAAATTCTTTGCTCTTATACAATACTTTGCATTCAGATATTTTATGGGTGCATGATCTGTGACAGTCATGATATTTCTGCCATATACATAAAACATGATCGCCATAAGTTCTTATCAGTAACACTGTACAGATCCACGTGTCATCACAAAAGTCAGCCACTTTTAGCTCAAGGTACATGTATACATAGAAGGTAGTATCCTCCCTGTAAATATTTTGATTTCGTTCTGCGCATCTGTCAAATTCTCTTAATATGGCCGCCGTCTGTGACATAGTTAGACGAAAGAAACTTTGTTTACATTGGTTTTATTTTTATTTAAAGTGAATACAGAAGATTAAAAGAGGTAAAATACGCTGTGCAGTTTTTGGGTGTTCTGTAAACAATAATAACAATAAAAATAAAACTGGGAATTAAGATATATCATATCATTCATTCCCAAAACAAAACAAAATGTGCCAGCAGTGGGTTTTTTTGTGCCGTCGAAAAGATAAGTTCAACACGAAAACAGCACGAATTTGTTCTAAACATTTTGAAAAGAGTATTTTTATGCCAAAGAACCGACTGTATGAATAATATGGCATATCTTTAAAAACAAGATGTTTCAAGGAAGACGCAGGGCCTTCCCCGTTTTCTTGCCATTTCCGAATGACAAAAACGAATTTGCTCGGGATTTACGTATCCAAAATAGACTTTTTATCTTCAGGCAATTGCAGATTAATTATTATACTCGTTATTCAGGTATACTAACATCAACTAATTTTTTTGTTTTAGTGATCCAGTAATTCACAAGGAGAACATAGAGCTGGAGGTCCCCACGGACGATTTATTCCTATCGAACAATATCAATTGCTCCACACAAACAGGCGAGGAGACTACTAAGTTAGACTGCTGATCACAAATTGCACATACAATGAGGACTGAGGAGCTCACCCCGACATATTCCCAGTAAGCAAATCACAACTTAAATAAGTTTAACGCGCTAAAAAAGAAGTTCAACTCATAAGTTTGTATTTTGCAGATTACTGGAACAAATAGCAGAGCTGAAAGACAAGATCTGGACTCCCACCCCTGGAGAGTCAATATCGAAACCAAACACACCTGAGTTTCAAACCACTACATCACAAAAATTTTCCTTTCTCCTCCTTCTACCTTTCCGCCCGCGCACTGGCAACAGTGTAAGGGTATTCATAACCCCTTAGGCGCGCGTAAATTATATAAAAAAAAAAAAAAAGTCATTGACTCCGTTGACCATATTTTTGCCACGAGGCAAATAAAGACATTCGAATGCGCTCACAAGCGGATAAAATGGTCATCTGAAGATATTGCGAATGCAATAGCTAGACACGCAGCGGGCCCCTGAGTTTACCGATTGCTGTTGAAAAAGCAGTATCCCCTTCCAGCTGTAATTAATTTGAAAAAGTGGTGCTCAAAGCTAGATGTGTATCCTGGAATAATTCAACTCGTGTTGGATATAATGAAAAACATGGATATGGAAGAAATCGATACAATCTGTGTACTAGTTTACTACAGATGAGACGCTTAAAGCTGGAAAATACGTTCAAGTGGCAATGATAAGGGGTTTGTTTGGCAATTAGAAACAGTCAATTTTTTACGATTTCGACTCACGGATGACCAAACAAATACTTTTTAGTATTATCGAGCAATTAAGTGTGTGTGATTTCAAAGTGCGTGCAATCGTCTGTGATCTGGGGGGGACAAATCAAGGCTTGCTGCGTGAACTTGAAATCACTGTAACAACATCTTTTTTCCGAAATCCAAGGGATGAATCGAAGAACGTTTATGTATTTGCAGACGTGCCTCATCTTATAAAACTCAACCGGAACAACTTTGTTGATAGTGATGGTTTCATTTTGGATGAGCAAATTATATCCAAAGGAATCGTTGAAGAACTTATTTCAAAAACGAATGATAAGTCTGATGTAAGTATTGCATACAAAATCTCACTAACGAATTTGAATATTAAAGGTGCAGAGCATCAAAATGTGAAGCTAGCTACAAAACTTTTTTCACACACGGTATCTCAAGCTATTAGCTGGCAGTTTGGGTGAACGAAGTTCCAAAGGGTGGCTTAAGTGTTCTGAATTTTTCAAACAGGTATCTAATACAAGTAATTTTCTTTAAAATCAAATATTACAAACATATTTACAATTTCAGGTGAATGATTGTTTCGATTGTAACGTAAGAATTCCTTACCAAGACAGTCGCGAAAGAGTTCAAGGTATTACAATTTCAGAAACCCTTCATTTCAAAATCATCGATTTACACTACAAACTTCTTTATATAAACATGGGAAGTCCAGGTCGCTGCAACGATTCTTATATTTATGAAAATTCATATGTTAAAGAACAACATGAAAAGCCAATTCTTCAGGAAATGTCGGGAAATATATGCGGTGTGAATGTACCAGTTGTCCTTATTGGAGACTCAGCATTCAAATTATCCAACACTTTAATGAAGCCATCTGCCTTCAGAACTGCCGCACCACCAGAAGAAAAGAACTTCAACTACGTCTTATCAATATGTCGAAGGGTAGTGGAAAATGGATTTCGTCATTTAAAAGCAAGGCTTAGAATACTTGATAACAGTATTGAAAATACATACTTCTTTGATCATCAAATCATGTTGCGTTCTGCACAATTTTTTAAATCTTCATAATGATGATATCAATATGCAGTGGCTGCAAAATTCAGTTAACAATCCTCCTAGAGAACAACCGGAACATATAAGCCACATCGGTGATCGCAACAGCGCAGGTACAACCATAAGAAATGCCATAAGCGCATATTTAGGTAAGAATTACAATCTGGATTATATATGTTACATTACCTATGTAATAAAAACGCAATTCTTGCTCTTTCTGCGTTTTCTAAAATGTATCTGGAATTGCTCCAAAACCACGGGCGTAAATAGTCATATATGTATTTTAAATTTTAAGGACATCACTAAAAGAAAAAACATCATCAAGAAAAAAAAGCAAGTTTTTTAAATCAGTTTTCTTTATTTATTTTTACTTATTTTGTAATTACTCTTTACACTTATTTAATAAGCTTAGTATACTTCTCTGAAATTCTTTCAGGATTTCATTACTATCCTTTTCCAGCTGAATAGAATTTGCGCTTGTTTCAACCAGCTTAGATATTAAGCGTTCGATACGTTCGTCCACCACGTTGAGTTCCTGGCTTAAATTATATCTTCTCTTTTTAGATCGACTTTGCTTGGATGTTGACGGGAGTTCATCATTCGAAGAAAACGAAAACACACCTGGTGGAGTACAGGCATCAGGCGAGGAAGGTGGGAGCGAATTTTCAATTTCGGAGAAACTTGCCGGTGACGGGAAAGAAATGTCTACGGAAGAATATTTGTATTAAATAAAAACGTTCATTTGGTTTACAAAAATAAATATGGGGTCCGCCAAAAATGTTTTTTTTTTTGAAAATGCTATAAAAAAAAACTACTGAATATTTTCTCAAATTTCTTTTTTTATTTGAAAGTACAGTCCTTCCGGTTAATAATGGAAAATAATTTCATTCAAATGGCTGCCTCGGCTGGCCATGCAGTAGCCTACACGATCGGTCCAATTTTTAAGCACATTATCGATTGTGTGCAGCTGTATTTCACCAGTGGCTTCACGAATATTGTCCTTTAAAGCGTCAATTGTCTCTGGCTTGTCGGCGTAACACTTATCTTTTACGGCACCCCACAAATAATAGTCCAACGGTGTCAAATCGCAGCTCCGGGGTGGCCAAACGACATCAGCTCTGCGGCTGATAATGCGATCTTCAAAAACAGGGCGCAAAACATCGAGTGTAGGTTCGGCTGTGTGGCACGTAGCGCCGTCCTGTTGAAACCAAATGTTGCCAATATCTTCCTCTTCAATTTTTGTGAACAAAAATTCGTTCAACATGGCCCGATAACGAACGCCATTGACTGTAACGGCCATTCCTTGCTCATTTTCGAAGAAAAATGGCCCAATTATGCCTCTGGACCAAAATCCGCACCAAACAGTGACTCGTTTTGGGTATATCGGCTTTTCAATGTATGCGTGCGGGTTTTCTGTGCCCCAAATGCGACAATTTTGCTTGTTTGCATACCCGCCAAGATCAAAATGAGCTTCATCTGAAAAGATGATTTTTTTGGCAAAATCGGCATCTTCTCTAAGTCGATCGCAGGCCCACTTAGCGAAGCGTATACACAACCATATTCGTTCAGCGGAAGGATAAAACTAATTATCTGTCAAATCAGACATGAGCTAAATGTTACCATTCACGAAATAAGCACTAGTTGAAAAAAAAACGTTAGATGGCGGACCCTATATTTTATTACCTGCAGGACGACTGTCTTCCTGTATAAAACTAAGGTTATGCGCCTTGTACTTGCCCAGAATGGCATGTATTTTGGTGTGCAGACAATATTCCGAGGGAGAACCTCCTGATGGTCCAACAATATTTTTTTCTCCTGCAGAATAACAGTATAATACAAAAATTAATAACTAGGTCAGATTAAGTAAATTGAATCAGAAAAGAAATATTTTGCCGAGGAAAAGGAAGTGAAAGTTAAAAGCAATTTGTGGACTTGGTCTAGTGGTAGACTTACTTATACTTATTGGTGGGGTTGTGAATCTTGACCTTTATTTCCTCCGCTGCATATTCTACTGGCCTTCCTCCGAATGCTGCTGCCATTTCCTTAAAAATATGACTGCTTGTTCGGCTTCCTCGCAGCTCCGGCAGTTTTTCTGCCCATAGCTTCACCAGGTACTCCTCATCCGTTAAGCACCAGAGCTTCTTTGTTTTATATTTTTTCTTTTCGTTCATTTTCTACAAAATAAAATGTATATTCCTATTTTATTTTATTATATGTATTTGAATAAAGTATGAAAACTTACCAATAAACAGCATTGTGCATCGAAAAAAATACAATTAGTAGTATTATTTTTGTTTTGACAGATAATCTGCCAACTGCTTTGTGGAACTTGTGGAATGTGTTAAAAAGTGCGTTTGCTTTGACAACTTTACGATTGCAACCAGGTTTTTAGGCGGTTTCATCGAAACCTCACACAACTACAAGGTTTTGAAATCTGAAAAATATATGATAAACCACCTGATTTTGATGTAGATTTCATGAGATTTCGCGAAACCTCAGATTTCAGTGCGGTGTGAATAGGGTATAAGCTTTAACAAAATAATAAATTTATAAAATTAAAAAAAAAAACTGGGTTAAATGTTCCGTAAGAGAATATTTTAATTTAATGCGATGATTTAAATGTCAGGGTTTTAACCATAAATCCACCGCGAGGAAAAACAAAAAAGGCATGCTTGAACTGTAGAGGGGACCATCTGTTCGAACTAGGTATAAAACCACGACCGTTTTAACTTATACTCATATGTCCGCTCTATTCCAATGTTAGTGAGAGACTAAAAGACCCTGTTTATAATGTACATATGTGCAAAGTATAATATATGCTTATGAATTGTATATGTGTCATAAAGTAGCGAATATATGTAAGGTACTCGTATATATAATTTACGTTAATAACTTAATAACACATGTGTAATAGATAAATACATTTCAACACCATCAAATAAAAAACTGTAACAATGAAGTACTTAGTTTTGTGTAAAAATTCCACAGAACTATGTAAATAAAGCATTAGGAATGAATATTAATTGTGACCTTCCAGCAAAGAGGTGAAAAAGAAAGGCGAAGAAACGTATCAAGAACATATTTATCGTGTCTTAGAAACTGCTTGTCATACCAACATGGAGTTAGAGTCCAAAATTCAATATACATATTGTTAATGGCATTCAGGACAATGACGCTAGTAACGCTATTGTGTATGGGGTGGAATCAATCAAGGAGCTACGAGCAAGGTTAAACATAACGACGACAGAACGACAAAGCAAATGAAATTAACAATACAATCGTCAACATCTAAGGCAAAGAGGTATTATAATTGTAAAGACTTGGCACACCTGAGCAAAAATTGTCCGAATAAGAGGCACGAAATGCTCTATCTGCAATAATTTCAGGTATCCTGACAGCGAATGCCATACAACAAAGCAGAGCTGAGCTACAACTCATAATGGGAAAAAGAATAAAGCCTTAATCCTTTCGGGAATTGATTTCCGCCTCACAACTCCAACAATAACCGTATTTTATTATCACACATGATCCATATAGATCATTGGTTTACATGGATTATAACAATAACACAGGATTTTGCTTTTGATCAGGCTCAATTTTCGTGATCCAAAAATTATTTCGTGCTATTTCTCGCTAGGCTACATTTTCATTCATGAAAGTTGGCACAACTGTCGACGATTGTCAGGCTGTCGCATTAGGATATGAAATATTATTTGGATATATTTCTTATGTTCGAATAAAGTAATATTTTGCTTATACCATATATAATCGTGAAATGTAAGCTACAAAATATTATATTATTTTCATTTGGTAGCTGTTAATAAGTATAATATTTTGCATGAGAGTGCATTCATGAATATGAAAATTTGCCGGATTTTATAAAAAGCAACATGTTTGTACATAGAAACAGGGACTCATTCCCATATACTCATAAAATAGTTGTCTTTTAAATATACTTACCTTATGTACATATAATGTAATTTGCTGTGTCCCAATTTAAGTATAAAAAGGAAGATGAAATAAAGTTTCTAGAAGAACCCCTCGTGTACAAGTGCGAAAAAAGAGTATCAAATTTTGGTATACAAACAAAAAGAATCGGCCGCGTGACGACTTCGCGCTAAACGAAAAAAATAAACTCAGCTGTGAATTGCAAAGGAGAAGAAAATAAATGTTAAAGTATAAGCACAACACAAAACAAAAGCTTTTGTTTGATCTAGGCTATTTTATTTTCATCGTGTGATCTATATGGATCATGAGTAATAATAAAAAGCAGCTAATATACAGATATTCAATTAGGATCGCCAAAGGTGAACCCGAAGACGCGGACATTCCGTGGAATTGGTTCTCAAGAAATGAAAACATTAGGCAGTTTCTATGTCGATGATATACCTGTCGAACTCGAAATACATGTCGCTCCTGAAAGTGTTATACCATGTGATCTCATATTAGTTTTTATACGAAGAATCTATGCAAACACTAAACAATACCAGAAATTAAGTTCATGAAATTTCTAAGATCGATATTTTCTCAGGCAAATCGAAATACATATCTTTGGAGCACATACGGGATCCCAATTATCGAAGGAGATTTGCGGAGATGATCTGCAGCAACGCGCCACAGAAGACAAAAGACACAAGTATTAAAATGCGAATTATATTAAAAGATGATGTACCCGTTTATCATCACTTCCGAAGACTACCAATGGAACAGCGGTCGCAGGAGAACGGGATTGTGCAAAATTGGATCAGAGAGGGTATTGTGCGAGCAAGTACGTCCGATTACGCTAGTCCAATAGTCTTGGTGAAGAAAAATAATGGTAAAGAAAAATTGTGCGTGGAATATCGGCAGCTTAACATATTCGAGGCAGGCACCTATTACCCTTCATGTTCCAGTGGATGACAGCTGCATTAAATATACAGCTTTCACTACACCCGACGGTCAGTATGAGTTTTTAATAGTTCCAATTGGACTAATCAATTCACCAGCTGTTTTCCAACGTCGTATCAGAGCAGCTTTCAATTCCCTAATCGCAGATGGTACGGTGCTACTGTATTTAGATGATCTTATTATACCCGCAGACGCAGAAGTGTTTCTTTCTCCATAGCTGTATCGAGTACTTGGGGTACTTCATCGAAATAGGAAAGATTAGGCCGTCTGAGAGAAAAATCCATGCTGTATTAAATTTTCCAAACCCAACAAACGCCATATTTCCACAAATCCATTCCACGGAGTTCCTCGTGGAAATGGTCAATCCGGCGCTTTATATTCACGCAGTATCGGCATGTCACTGTTCGAACTCATGATTGGACGAAAGATGCGACTAAAGAATGGTGTTCATTTGAAGGAAATTATCGATAATGAAGTGTCGCGAGCTTACAGCCAGGCACGGTTAGAACTTAGGACGAAAGCAGCTGAAGAAATCCAGAAGATTTAAGATGAAAATCAGAGAACAAAAGCGGAAAAATCAACCCAGCATAAGATATATGTACATTTTTTTTTTTAAACTTTACACTCAAGAGGATGTACTTGTAACTACTCTTAAAATGCCGGAACGCGTGTTATGTTTTTCGAAATATTGGTAGAGAGGGAGAGAGAAAGATGTTTGAGCCCAGTGGTTACTTCGCTCCATGGGTGGTATCCAACATTTAATGGGTAGACTAAATTGTAAATAGTAATTAGTGTAAATTGACTTGATGTTGTATTTAGGCAACCATTCATCTCATGAGATTTTAGTTGCCTGAAGAAAAATCTTTCTGGCACGGCTGGTATTGAATCCGGAACCGTACAATTTGGAAGCCAATACACTACCACTAGAGCCAAGGCCACCCACAAAGATGTGATGTGGTTGCTATCCAACGGAGACAATTTGGACCTGACTTAAAGCTAAGTGGACAGTTCTTAGGATCATGCAAGTTAACTTCTAAGATGAAAAATGATCGTTATGTTGTGGAGAATTGGGTCGACATGACGGACCAAACAGTACTTGAACCTCAACGGACAACATGAAGCTATATCCCTTATATCAGTACGATAGTCTAGAGCAGGGCTGTACAAAACAAGGCCCGCGGGCCGCATGCAGCTCGCCATCTCTGTTATTGTGGCCCGCGACATAAAATAAAAACTTCAAATACGAAATCTAATTTCGCAACAAAACAATATCGCTTTACATACACGAATAAAAAAAAACCAAATGTAAACATTCAAGCTTATATACAACACATACACACATTTTTTCTTCTCGGTGTGGTAAGATCGGTAATGAAAAATAACAGAGTTATTTTGAGCTGATGAAGCAAAATTGAGTTTCAATTTTGAAGTGTGTTGCAGTAGTGGAAAAAACTCACTTTGCCTGCTTTGCACTTCTATCAGCGAAGGAATAAGCAAGTTAATAAACTGTATTTTGTTTACAAATATTTTACGAAAATCATTCGTTTGTCTTTCATAATACAACTCGTTAGTGCCGAATAAAAACTTATACTACAAAAAACTTATGTCTACAAAGAGGCGAAAAGTAAGCGATGAAAATCGTGATTTTAATAAAAAATGGGAACTGGATTTATTTGCGACAATAACAATAAAATTCAGTGTATGATTTGTATGCAAGTCCTGTCTATTGCTAAGGAATACAATGCTAAGCGGCATTACACAATTTTGCATGAAGAAAAATATAAGGAACTTAAAAGTGAAGCTAGAAAAACTATTGCAGCCGAATATTAGAAAAAAAACTGGGGCAGCAAATAAGCACTTTTTCAAAAATACCATAACCACAGATAATGAACTGAGTTTAGCTGCCTCCTAGGAAGTTTCTTTACAATTAGCCAAAGCTAAAAAATCATTCAGTGATGTAGTATTAATAAAAAAAAAAGTGCAATTAAAATGGCTGAATTATTTATGCAGCCTAAGCTTCCACAAAATTTTGAATCTGTAGCACTATCACATCAAGCAGTGGCACTACGAACAGATGATATGGGTGAGTATGTTTCTAAGAAATTCTGTGACTTCGTTGCGGAATGTGAATATCTTTCAATATGTTTGGATGGAAGTACGGACCAGTTATGTCAGTCAGTTATGAATTTTTATTCGCTGCATCTCAAAAGATTATACTATTACGGAAGAAATGCTAAATTTGGTGCCGTTAGATGAAACAACTAAAGGAAGTGATATCTATGAAGCTGTCAGTACCACTGTTATAGATTACGGAGGGTTTCAAAAATGTTCCTGTATTGTGGCTGGTGGAGCTAAAGCAATGACAGGGACAGTGACGGGATTTTCTGGACTGCTTAAACAGAATGGTATTCATTACCCTTTAATCCACTATGTATATCATACATCAAAAAGCTTTATGTGGAAAATCTTTGCGCCAAATGGACGCAATGAAGGTGGCTGTCAAAACAACAATTCTTATCAGGGGCAGAAACTAAGCTTGACTCATCGTAAATTTCGGGATTTTTTTTTACCGAAATCGATGCAGCGTACGGAGATTTACTTTTATTTCTGAAAGACGAAATATGAAATACGATGAAAATCAGATACCACAGAAATAGAAAACAAACTGCAAAATCCCCAATTCCTCGCTGTTCTTGCATTTTTAACGGATATGACCCAACACAAGAACGAATTAAATTTGAAGTTACAAGAAAAACTTGTAGGGACATGTAAATGGATTTAGAAGTAAACTTAAATTGTTCAAAATGTCTTTAGAAAAGAATAATCTTTCTTTTTTCCCGAATTAGAAAGAAATTTCGAAAGATGCCACTTTTCTGAGCACATACAGTACATTGACGAGGTAATTTTGGAGTTTGAATCGATTTATAGATTTTAAGGAGTAGAGAGCGATTTCTTTCTTTTCACTTATCCTTTAATACTGGTCATTGAAAGTGTAAAGACTAATTGGAGTTATGCGACCTACAATCCGACCCCTTCTACAAAAGCAGAGTGGAATAGATTTTTCTAAGCTCCTCGATGATCGTTTTCGGAAATTAGCGAATTTTGGTTTGAAAATGGGTTCGATGATGGGGAGTACATATTTTTGTGAAAGTGTTTATTCAACCATGAATTTTATTAAACCAAAATACAGGTCTTCATTGTCGGATAAGTCACTTATTAACGCAATGCGCTTGGCAACAACGAATATTGATGTTGACATTGATAACCTTGTTAAAGAAAGAAAGAAATAGAGAAATAAGGAAGAAATAAACAAAAAATAAAATAATATGAATGATTTCTTTTTAATCAAAGCTAATAGTATTTTGTTTCGATGGCCCGCCAGTTCTTGTTGAATTTCATTTTGGCCCGCACACGATTCCAGTCTGGACAGCCCTGGTCTAGAGAATGATGGACATCATGATTTTCTAAGAGATGACATGTAGGACGATGAACATGAAGATGACCGATTGTAAGATGTGAAGTTACCATTAAGTTCTATAAAAATGAACGTAATCATAATTTAACCTTTTTTCGCGATTCATTCCTTTTTTTGTTACTGTTAAAAAAAACGCCTTTTTACTTTTTTTATTAAAATAAAATTCATTTGTAAAAAATAAAACTATTTTTTTATTATTAATTATGTAATTTTCTTTCATTAATGATATATGCAAATTGTCTAAAATAACCCTGTTTGCCGATAATGCTCTTTTGTTTGTAAGTGTTAAAATTATTTGTGAGCTTGTGGATTACATAAAAGAACATTTACCCAACATGTGTTTATGGCTACAGACAAAAAAATTTTAAATTAATGTTAACAAACGCATGGTCATAAATGGCAATGATTGAATTAAATTAACTATTGAAGGAAAACCATTGAACAAGTGAATGAAATAAAATATTTAGGAGTTATATTGAACAATAACCTCGTTTTTAATAGTCATATGATTTATGTTGTAAAAAAAAGTGCCAAGGAATATTATCTTCCTTAAAAGAATACATAAAAATATTATCAAACCACACTTCGAATTCTCTTCCACAATTTTCTAAAACAAACAATTTAATTAAAAGTGGGTCCTCTAAAATTGAATTGACTAGAAATTGAATTGATGCGTTTATAGCAAGACAATAAATTACTTTAAAAAGAAATTTGATAGTATGCATTGGCATAAGACTGTGACTTAGTAAGGCGGAATTTAAATCGTTGGGTGCATATGGGCAACAGATGGGAAGTGTATAGGGCTAGCCAAGGGCTCTCAGGGTAATCACTTCGAAATATATAGATAAAGAAATGTACAAGAAATGTACAATTCTTGAAATTGAAAGCTGCATGAAACACGAATTTCATTTAATAAGTGATATAGAATCAATGTTTAGAGCTGCACAGCAATACAATAAGAGTATTCATTCGGTCACAAATCTTAAACTTTGTGACGCCTTTTATAATAAATTACCCCACAATGAAGTACAAGTACAACCAAAACTTTCTGTAGCCCAAGATAAAATGTTAACTCGGAATAATAAGAACAGAAATATTAAACAAAACGATATAAACAATATAATTTATCAAAAACCCATAGGAGATAGAAATAAACTTTTGTCTAAATATAAAAAACAAAAAGTTAAAGGAGATTTCGGAAATAAAGTTCAAATATTTCAAAACGATAGTATAGTTCATAAAGATAATATTAAAATTTAACTTTTTACATCTTACGAGTATTACAGAAAATGTCTTTCTTAACAATTTTCCTACTGATGACATTTGTGTCTTCAGAAATTATTGATTATATTCGGGATAATTACATACTGATGGAAAATGGAAACGTCGCAATTTATAAAGAATATGGTGAAAAATTTCATGTTACAAATTCAATATATTATTATGCAGGAAACACAAAACAGTTTAAATAAAAATTTGGAATATAAAAATTTTGGTATAAAAGACGATATCATGCATATTAATATGGATGATGATTTAGAAGTACGTTTAACAGAAACACTATTAAAACAATTAAAAATAAGTAACCATAGACAAAGAAGAGGAATAAATGAATTAGGAACATTATGGAAATGGATAGCAGGAACCCCAGACCATGACGATTTAGTAATGATAAATAACAAACTTTCAGAATTAACAGAGAATAATAATAAACATGTCTATTAAAAAATAGAAAAGGACAAAGCATCAAAATAAAGGAAAATAACGAAAATTTAGAAATCGTTAAAGATGGTACAATATTAATTTCCGGTAACAACATGATAGATGGCCATAAATTGGAAGGAACATATTTAGTAATTTTCAAAATTACAATTGATAATGTAACTTTTGACAACCCAACAGAAATTATTACCAACTATTAAAAAACAAGTAATATAATATGTAATTTGAAAATAATAATATAATTAATTCTATAAGAAAAACAGTTGAAAAACAATCTATATTGTGGATAATAATAATTTTGTTCATTATTGTACGAATAATTTTTGTATTTTATAAATTTATAAAAAACTTTCCAGACTGTAAAAAGAAACAAAAGACCAAACATGATATACCTAATACTTTGTGATAATATAGGGTCCGCCATCTAACGTTTTTTTTTTCAACTAGTGCTTATTTCGTGAATGGTAACATTTAGCTCATGTCTGATTTGACAGATAATTAGTTTTATCCTTCCGCTGAACGAATATGGTTGTGTATACGCTTGAACAACGCTTCGCTAAGTGGGCCTGCGATCGACTTAGAGAAGATGCCGATTTTGCCAAAAAAATCATCTTTTCAGATGAAGCTCATTTTGATCTTGGCGGGTATGTAAACAAGCAAAATTGTCGCATTTGGGGCACAGAAAACCCGCACGCATACATTGAAAAGCCGATACACCCAAAACGAGTCACTGTTTGGTGCGGATTTTGGTCCAGAGGCATAATTGGGCCATTTTTCTTCGAAAATGAGCAAGGAATGGCCGTTACAGTCAATGGCGATCGTTATCGGGCCATGTTGAACGAATTTTTGTTCACAAAAATTGAAGAGGAAGATATTGGCAACATTTGGTTTCAACAGGACGGCGCTACGTGCCACACAGCCGAAGCTACACTCGATGTTTTGCGCCCTGTTTTTGAAGATCGCATTATCAGCCGCAGAGCTGATGTCGTTTGGCCACCCCGGAGCTGCGATTTGACACCGTTGGACTATTATTTGTGGGGTGCCGTAAAAGATAAGTGTTACGCCGACAAGCCAGAGACAATTGACGCTTTAAAGGACAATATTCGTGAAGCCATTGGTGAAATGCAGCTGCACACAATCGATAATGTGCTTAAAAATTGGACCGATCGTGTAGGCTACTGCATGGCCAGCCGAGGCAGCCATTTGAATGAAATTATTTTCCATTATTAACCGGAAGGATTGTACTTTCAAATAAAAAAAGAAATTTGAGAAAATATTCAGTAGTTTTTTTTATAGCATTTTCAAAAAAAAAAACATTTTTGGCGGACCCTATATTAATAAGAATATTCAAATACTTACAAAACAATTTGAAGATACGGGACGTTTCTCTTAAAGAAAGAGGGGAGTTTATCTTCGTGTCCTAGAATAAGATATCGCTAAATTGCTTATTCACTCACCATCAGCACGATTGACACTCAATTTCAACAGCATCGACTGTATACAAGACTGCATTACTGATCAATCCAGAACAAATGATGTCATCATGATGTCAGTATATAAACTCCACCCAAAACCTTCAATAGTCAAGTCAACTTCCAGCAGCAGGATCAGCTAGTTTTCCTAACTTACTGTAAGTTTAATTTAAGAACCATTGTATTCTAATATTATTTAAATAAAGATTTATCTTTTTTAAAAAACTTAGACACAAAGGAAAATAATAATTTACATCCTCGGCGACATAATATTTGCCATCAGTTCTGTTTTGTCCTCCTTTTACGCCTTCAGTATTCGCTCTTTGCAAGAGCGTGAGACAAATTTCACTTTGAGAATATTAATTTTTTTCGTTGAGCCGCTCATTGGTTTCGTTGTTATTTTTTTCATGTAACAGAAGGTACAAGACATTGGTATTTTTCGTTAACATCAGTATGCAAACCATCACGCAGAACTTTGAGAGCTACGAGTATATCGGTATCAGAAATGTTGAGTGTGTGAGGAACGTTGGAAACTTCAATTGTGTTAGCTAGAAATTGTTGTTCTAGCCGATTTACGTTGTTCTCCAACGATGTAATTCTCTCTTCATTTACTTTATTTTTGTTGAGAGGAGCCTCTGTTTGAGGTTTCTGCAATTCCTTCATCTGCAGTATGTTTCTGCAAATCATCTCCAAAGTTGGTGCTGTTGTAACTTCAGTGTTATTTGAGAAGTTCTCCGTGGGTGATGCAAGAGAATTTTCCAGCACTTTCGCAATATTTTTCGATGATACACCGGAATAAGGTGGAACTGAGGTGCCCGAAAGAGATCCGCGACGGTGAACCGTACAGCTGGTGCAGGGAAAATGCTTATTATTTCCCTTCATGTATTCCAGGTCACTAGCCTCCAATTTTGCCCATGAAGCGTGAAGAAAAGATTGACAGTCATAACATTTGACTTTAATTTCTGATCTATAATTTTTTTTTCGCAAGATCTGCACTAGAGTAAACAGACATTCCGAAATCAGAACAAAAACGCGAGAGCAAAATCCAATTACGTGTGTACCCCAATTTCTCTAGTCTGCTCCTTTGTCTAACCGGCTGATTTCGTTGGCCTATTATATCACTTAGCTAAGCATTACTCTGTGACACCTTCTGCCCTTCGCGGTATTTGACCGACGCGATGTTTATGATATACAAATCATTACGGATTTGCTCCTTATTTGCTTTTGTATTCTTTTGTAGTTGGGGGGTCATTGGCAACAGCAAGTTTTACATCAGTGTTTCCTGTTGCAGGCTGTTCGCAACTGATGTATGTATGTAGCTCGCATGCTGCTCCATCAAGGTCAGTAATGATTTAGCCGAGACTTTTGATGTCTAAAAAAGTTCTTAGGCAAGGTGACACACAGTCATATGACTTCTTTAACATCATATTCACTTGAAAGAACTTTTCAGAACTCACAAGCGAACATAGGAGGTACCATTTTTCAAAGTCTGTGCAACTACTACCGTATGCCGATGATATTGACATAATTGGCAAAACTCAGCGGATTGTCACCGATGCACTCGCTAGTATTGAAATGGAAGCAAAATGGGTTTAGCGGTAAATAATGGCAAAACTAAGTATATGCTGTCAACAAGAAGGGGCACCCAACATCGACGAATTGGACAGAACGTCCAGCCGATACCTACAATTTCGAGGTAGAAACAGGCTTTGTCTTCCTTGGCTTTGCTACCAATTCTACCAATAAGACCTCTATAGAAATAATACAAAGTATAACTCTTCACAATCGCTGTTTCTTTCAGCTAAGAAGGTCCTATGCCGAACTAGCAGACTCAATATAAGATCTTGATCATCCTAGTGCTACTTTATGGCGTTAAAGGATGGACTCTGTCAAAATCGGATGATGACATAATCAGTCGCTTCGAGAGAAAAATTCTTCATACTATATTCGGTCTCGTTTGCGTTGGAGGAGAAGATTCAACGATGAACAATTCGATCTAATCGGAAAAAGCATGAGGCATGAGTCGCTTGAGGTGGTTAGGACATGTAGGGCGAATGGACACCAATGCTCCGAACCGCGGATACTCCGAATCTAACCCGCAGGGATAACGCAGTAGAGGGAAAACGCAACACGTACAAATAGAAGGGAACATCAACTGACTGGGAGTGCACAACTGAAGGCAGTTACCTAAGGACCGGGTAACTGGAGGGCTTTTTGGTTGAGGCCCAGGTTCACCCCGAACTGTACCGTCACCCAAATAAGTATTTAAGAATAACCTTAACGCTGTATACACCGACGACAATACCTTCAAAAAATTCAAATATTTCTCTCGATACCATAGTAAAGAAAATCTTTTAGATACAATAAATGAGGCCGATCAAGACCCTTATGCGTATAAGACGTTCTTCCTATTGTCCAAAAAAAAAAAAACCTAATAACCAACATCATAAACAATTGCGACACCTACACGGCATTTCCAAAGATTAGTTATCAACCAAGTAAGCGAATTTACTGCTTCAATATTTGATGATTTTTGTAAACAATACAACAACATTCAAGACCATCTTACATCTCACCAACGGAGTAGCAGCAACACTCTCATTTAAAGAATTCACTCTAAGCGTACTTAAATTTACAGCATAATCCAAGGTAAAAGAATAATAAAAGGAGAGTGGAAAGATGTGAAGAACCAATTAATGGGCTCGGATAAAAATGGAGTCAAAGTTGATCACGATCTTCGGATCTGTACGTAGAATGTTGGTACACTTAACAGGCCAGGTGCAGCCGAGTAATTAGCAGAGGTCATTGACTGCTATCGGGCAGATATCGCAGTCATCGAGGAAGTGTGATAGGATGTACCGGGCGTAACGAGGATGATAAACTGTGATACTCGTATACACTATGGTGATTGATATAGGGAAAAGAAACAGCGCGTATTTCAATGCGGTGCGAAGAATGTTCCTACAAGTTCCTAGATAGGACAAATGAGCAATGTCCGAAGTATGAAGTTAAAATTGTACCAGGTGATTCGTCTAAGTTGAAATCCAACAAAGCAGCTGGACCTGACAGCTTACACGCCAAGCCATTCAAAGCTGCTGGAAATGATTTTGTGGAGATCATATGAGAACATGCCTGTATTATTCATCTACTGTTGTCTGTTATAATTATTATACTCTCTTACTTTTGAAAATAAACGTTTTCTTCTTGCGCATAACCCGAGTTATTTATACTCATTTCTCAGATCTGGTAAGAAGAGTGTAGGCCTGCTGAATCTCATTTGTCTGTTCCACAAAAAATGAGACCCACTCAATTGCGCCAACTATGTATATATGTATGTAGATATAAGTCTCCTTAACATCGTATACAAGATCGAATCTTCAATATTGAGTGAATGCCTGAAACCCTTCGTCAATAACCTGATTGCCGCCCTAGAACCAAGAAAGAACTTAAGAAGTTCAAATCGATAACCACCATCTTTGCTTCGATTTTAAGGTCGTATATGACAGCATTTATAGAGATGAGCTACATAGAGTCATATCTAGTTTTGACATCCCTGCAGCCCGTCCACTCGCTGCTGCGTCATGATCACTAACAAATTAACCGAGACCTTTGATGTCAAAAAAGGTTTTAGACAAGGTGACGCCTTCTCAGGTAACCTTTTTAATATCATAATTGAAAGAATTGTACGGAACTCACAAGCGAACTCTTTCAAGAGTCTCTGAACACATAACTTAATAAAAGAAGATACAATCCAATTTCTCTTAAATTAATGGCAAATAAAATATTATAAGGTGATATCGGCGAACCACTAGCATGCCACCACCCATTTTTGCTGATAGGATTTTATGTGAAGAAACTAGAGAAAAACCCACGGAAACCGGCATCGGTCGAGAAAATAAACGGGCACAACTTAATCAAGGAAGGATATCTCCTAAATTTTCGAAAGTGGCTCCAAAACACTATAAAACAAGAAATAGAACTATATGGTATATGGCAAATATTGATAACATCGATCTTGAAATGTGGTGACGATTTCACAGTGTTGACAATTCACACATATTCGCCCATACGGGTCATTCGTGGAAAGCTGTTATTAGAAGTGTCAAAATCTGGAAAATATTGACTTGAGGTGAAACGACCTGACTTTTTTTTTGTAATTCTTTATTCTTATTCCATAATTTTGCACTTCAAAACGCAAATTACATATATACATTTCTCTTTTGGAATAATAATAAAGATTGGTGTCATTCTTTAGTCTTAAGAGAACTAGAGACGAATGATCAATCAGCAAAGTTAATAATAATTACGTTCTATTTATTAGTAAATTTTCGACCGAAAAATTATCCAATGTACGAGTAAGAAGCCATTTTTTGACTCTCCTTAAAAACAAAGTGTTTACGTTTAAATTTCGAATTTCGTATGGCAATAGATTTGGGTGCTGTTACAGTAAAAAAAGTTATAGAAGTGGGTTTTACTATTGTAGAATGAGGGATATTAACTAAACCTCTAGTATTTATTCTTAAATTATAAACATTAGAACTTCTGAGTGTCGAACTATTACTGCTTCTCATAAAGAACACTTTGAGAACTTTATAGACATAGGTGTGTTTTATCGGTAGCACACGCATAGCACAGAACAAAGGCCAACTAGCAGTCAACCTATTTTTACTACAAATAATCCCTATGATATGTTTTTGTGCTATTAACAATGGCTCTAGAGCATTAAGGCCAAGGCCCATAGAATCCGTTGTGTCCATTGCGTCGACGTTATCGACTGACAGCTGGATAGAATATACACTTTGTTATGGAAGCAGGCCCATAAAAAAAGGATATGACGGAACGGACGGATAAAGTAGATTTACTTTCTACTTTTCAATCCTTTGGCAGTTCACACCTTTACACATTGAGGACCATACATTCACATATTGAGGTTCACGTATTAACAAATTGAGAGTAAGCACTTTCAGCACTGGTGGATACATTGAGAGAATGAAAAGAAATTGTCGTAGCTTGAAAAGAAAACATTGAGATTAATTGACATTTCAATTATTTTGTTTCGTTTCGTTTGTCATTGTGCCAACGTATGTCACGGATTCTATGGGACTGTCAATTCCGTCAAATACGTCAACGTCAACCTATGCGGCATCGTAACGGACGCAACGGATTCTATGGGCCGGCCCCTTTAGAATAAGCTCCACCCCAACTATATATGCCATATTGTAACTTTGAGTTGACGAGACTGTAGTATACAGTTGTTAGCAGTTTTTTTTGGAGAAATATGGCTTAAACATATACGTTTTCCGAGTAACGGATAACATATATTTTTTTAGCTCACTTGTATGTACATTCCAGCACATGTTTCCATCAATTAACATGCCTAGATACTTAAAATTTTTAACGAATTCAATTTTAAAGCAACTATTAGTATAGCAATTATTTTGATAATAATTAACTCTACCACAAGAGTGGATAGATAGAAAAAGTTTTCCACATTCTGTCTAGTGAAAAAATAAGTTGGATTTTATCGCATCCAATCCTTTCAGATTACAGCACATAAGTTTCGTTTTGTCACTTATAGTACAACCAGTTCGTGTTTTGCAAACCACTGTCTCAGAAGTTGTAGGTCTTTTTGCAACTTTAGCATCGATTCTAATAGGGTGCTATTGGTATATTTAAGTGCCATGTCGTCCGCAAAAGCTGTTATATTGCTTGTAAAGCTTTGTTTGAAAATTGAATTTATGTAGACAAGGAAAAGAATAGGACCCAAGACTGAACCTTGAGGAACACCAACATCTAAAAATAAGTCTTCGCTAAAAACTTCCCCGACCTTCACTTTCTGAGACCTTGCTGTTAAAAATGATAGAAAACCAATTATAAGATTGTCCTCTAAACCCAGCCTTGTAGAGCTTGTCAAGAAGAATTTTGTGATTAACCATGTCGAATGCCTTTGTCATGTTAATGAATAAAGCAATAGTACTCGTAGTATTGCCGTTTTTAAAGCCGTTACAAATTTCGCTGCATAGCTTTAAAATGGCATCTTCTGCAGACTTGCCCTCACGAAACCCAAATTGGTAGTCACTGGAAAACTTATTTTTGTTTAAGAAGGACACTACACGAACTTTCATTACTTTTTCAAAAAGTTTTGCTAATGCAGGAAGTAGCGACATAGGTTTATATTGGTGCATTAAAGCTCTGTTTCCTTTTCTGAATAGTGGGATAACTTCAGCAGCCTTCAGAGATGTAGGAACAATTCCACAACTGATGCTCATATTAAATATAAACGTAAGAGCATCAACAACATGGAAAGCATTTTTTTTTAAAGACAATTGGTTATACCGTCAGAAGTACTGGAATTTTTATTGTCTAGTGACATTATTCTTTTGTATGTTATTGTATGTTTCAAAAGATGTAAAAGGCTCCAGTGCAAAGCTATCCCTTTGAAAATCATCTGCAACTAAGTCTGAATACAATTCACATTTTCAAGTGTTTTGAGGGAGATAAGGCTTCATAGAAGCAGTAACAGATACAAAAAACTTATTAAAATTATTAGCGATATCCAAAGAGTTGTAAATTATTTTGTTTTCGACTTGAACATTCTGAATACTGACTTTATCTTTTTGTTTGTTCAGATTTCTGTTAACCACTTTCCATTCTTCTTGAATATTGCCCTTGGACCTACACAATTTATCAGTATAATATTTGTCTCGACTTAATTCAACTTCGTGTTTTATAGCTAGACTCAACTTAAGATAATAACGGTTAAGCCTGGAATTCTGAGGATGTACTCATACTCGTAGCTTACATTTTTTCCTGATTTGATTTTTTTTTTATATAATTTTGACAAAGTTTTTTCCAATCCAAGGTCTAAGACGTTTCTAAGGGTAAGACACCCTTAGAATTATGAATATGACTTTTTAAAATGTAAAGTGTCATAAGCGGTAGAAGGATTGCTTTCCCGGTATACAAAGTCCCGTGGTTCAAATTTAAGGTCATCTATCAATTTTGAGCAGTTAATTTTGTATTTTACCGGAAAGGGTATGTACTATATTTATCTACATTACACGAACTCTTTTTCCGTATACACAAGTTGACTATACAGTGATCAGTAATTTTATACATAGTCTAGTACTTTACTAGTAACACTAAGTTGACAATTTTTGTGAAGCCCAGTGGCGGAGCAAGGGGGGGGGGGGCACAGGCCCCGGGCGGCACTTTGCTAGGGGCGGCAATTTGGAGCGGAATTTTTTTTTAAATATATAAAATTTACAAAACGGATTCTTTTCTCATTCCAACGAATGCACAATGAACAATGCACAATGCACTTTGCACGTAAATATCGATCGCTCCCGAATAGCCGTGGTTGCGACCGAAATTTATGAAATTTGCGCTTGCTTGATAAACGACGAACCCAACATCGCAAAGAAGTCAACATCGACATCGGTCGCTCCCGATAAGTCGTATATTGTTGTGTCACAACTGCGTAAAGGTGCCCTTGACCCAATTTGTGTGCATCATCGGTTGTCGATCCCAAAATAGTGGTAGTTGCGACCGACATCGGTGAATGTTTTATTAAAGGTTGTTGGGACCGAAGATGACGACGTAATATGCAACAATTGTTTGCATATTGTATGCATAACGCAATGAAATAAAAGCGTATACAAGCTAGGTAATGACACAGTCCATGTACGAGTACATTCGTCGAAGTCGCCGGATCACTCCCAGTTATTAACGCTTAATTGTATTGTAGAATAAAGTCTAAGTCTAATTTACAACTGCTTTGTTTTTGGTTTTCTTTCTTTCTTGCCGAAATATTTTAATTTCAAACTTTTTGCTAAAAAGCTAGAAGCTAGCTAGACAATAATAAGAAAAAATAGATACAATGTGTTCAATTTGAACAGTTCACTTGTGCTTGTCCATGCTCTTGTGTTTGATGTTGCTTTTGTAATACCTTCGAGTATCTATGTGTTGAAAAAAAGCAAAGCATTGTAGAGGTTTCTTCTATAAACTGGCAGTTTTTTCTTAGTTACAAAATAATTTTGCTCTGCAATTTCTCCTTATAGTTATCTTAAAATGAAAAGAATAAAAAAAAGTGGGGGCTTCGTATCGAAGTAAAAAAAGAGCCCGCGAAGAAAGTATCAAGAAAAACCAAGGGTCTATCTTTAAATATACGAGTATGTATGGAACTTCCTATTTCTGAAACTTTAGCCTTTTCATCAAGTGTAAGATTTCTAACAGATATTTTGACTATTGACAATTCGGATTCTGTGCGAGAACTAAACAAAGATATTCTCTTACCTGAAGTTAATACTCAAAATGTGTCACCCTCAGCTTTACGTCCTTCTCTTGGAAATACAAATGCTGCTGTATCTGAACAGATTCCTACAACTTCTCAATCTGTAACGACATGTTCAAATATAATTGTCAATAGTTATAGCTCCGACCCCGGATCTGATTCCGGCTCTGTCTCTGATTTTGACATTGAATTTAACACTGGGACTGATAAAGCATTAGAATCATCAAAAAATTTAGATGATATGGGAAAGTGGCCTAATGATATAGATGAAAATATGAGATTGCTACTTGTGCAACGCGGACCAGAAGTAGTGCAGCATGTAAGCGACACGGATTCTGCTGCACCGACAGGATCGATTAGGCGACTAACGAAAGAATGTTTTTATCGCACGTTAACTAACGGCGAAAAAGTATTACGTTCTTGGATGGCTTATTCTCCTTCTAAATCGTCATTATTTTGCTTTTGTTGCCGTTTGTTTGAAATTCCGGGCAAAAACAACGCATAACAGTTTTGCTCATTTGATGGTTTTAATAACTGGCAAAAACTAAATCTCAAAGTAGCCTGGCATGAATCAAGTCCCCAACACAACCAAAATCTTTGCAAATGGAAGAAGTTAGAGGCCAGGCTTCAAACAGGAGAATCAATTGATAAAATACAGGTAAATATCGTAGCCAAAGAAACGAAAAAATGGCAGGAAATTCTTACTAGAATGATAAATATTACTAAATTCGCAAAACAGAATTTGGCTTTTCGTGGCCACAGAAAGGAAACTACCAGTATAAATAGGGGCAACTTTTTAGAACTGGTGCACGTAATCGTAAATTGCGATCCAGTGCTTCGAGAACACATTTTGCGAATAAAAATGGGTGGAAGAACTATCACTTATATGTCACCACAAATTCAAAACGAGTTCATTAATATTTTAGGAGATAACGATATATTCGATAGTACCCCAGATATATCACACAAAGATCAAACCAGTCAAGTATTGCGTTATCTTAAAATTGAAAATCAGCAAGTAGTAGTAGTGGAATCTATTATTGATTTTATCGAAATAAGGAAGCTAAAAGCTGATGGTCTTGATATAATGGTGTTCTATCATCGCGAGACCGTGCTTTCTCGTAGAAGAGAGAAGAGTCTAACTACGGAGTTGATTAAAAGACTAATTAATTTTGTTTACCATATTCTATTTTATTGACTAAAGGTGCGCCGTCTTTAGCGTCACTGCAACCTTGTCTTCTGTATTAGTCTAATTAACAAATTGTCTTTCTTTTCGCATCGTATCTCTTTTATAACCTTTTCTGTACGTAGCCAAATCGGCTTGCGCAAGTACTCCCATAACACTTACTATCATTCACCGCTTGTTGATTAAAAGACTAATTAATTTTGTTTTCTTTATCTTATTTTATTGACTAAAGGTCCGCCGTCTTTAGCGTCACTGCAACCTTGTCGTCTATATTAGTCTAATTAACAAACTGTTTTTCTTTTCGCATCGTATCTCTTTTATAACCTTTTCTGTGCGTAGCCAAATCGGCTTGCGCAACCACTCCCATAACACTTACGATCATTCACCGCTTGTTCCAGATTATTTTGCAGCTTGGGTGGTTTTTCTTTTGTCGGTTTCAAATGTCATCCCATTTGTCATTCACTTCCACACTCCGAACATTGTAAGTGCAATCCCATTCATAATTATTCTTTAATTGTTTCCTGGGATCGACCCAAATACGAAACATGTTCAGCGTCGTATTTCGGCAGTGCGGCGAATATACGCCAGCACGTATGGCATATGGTGTATTTACATGCGGCTTCGAATTTCGGTGAATGACTCGGGTATGAACTTGACCGAAAATGCATATGCAGCTGGATAAGTGGATTGTTGTGATAGCAAGTGCTGGGATCATGCGGTGTGTGAATCACAACAATGGATTGCCGAAGTCAAGCATATGACAATGCTGGTGTCATGGGTGGAAAATATACAGGAGTGCAGCAAAGCCTGAAAGACATAGACCACAAAGCAGAATTTATACCCTGCTCCAATCACTCTTTGAACTTGGTTTGTTTACATGCTGCTGCTGTTGAGCCAAATTCGGTCACTTTCTTCGGTAGCTTAGAACGAATATATTAATTTTTTTCCGTGTCCACACCCCGTTGGGAAGTTCTGCTTGGTACTTCAGGCAAAGCATTGAAGAGGGTGTAAGAAACAAGACGGAGCGCAAGATCTGATGTAGTCGAGAATACATGGAACCATTATGAAGGCATTTTTAATACCTTGGAAAAACTGATGGAGGCAGAGGCAAGAGCATTGCTAATAGCATTGCAATCGTTTTCATTTCTGTGTTTTTTGGGCTTTTGGAAACCCGTACTGCACGATGCCCAAATATACTTACAAACAGAAGGACTGAACCTTCATCAATGTGCTCAAAAAATAAATGCATTACAGATCTTCCTTACAGAAAAACGAGTTGAATATGCTAAAAATGTATGTCAAAAACTTGGAATTTTAATCGAACGTCCCAGGAACATAAAAAAAAACATATTTTTAGTGACGGAAATATAGATGCTGCTTTATCCTATGAAAACGAACTGCGACGAAAATTATTTTCATCTTTAGACAGGATCAGTGCTGAAATACAGCAACGATTTCAACAGCTACGAAATTTGGTGACAATGTTCGACTTTCTCACCCCAGCCAAACTCTTAGATAAAAATTATGAAAGCAATTCAGATGTTGCACCTCATGAGGATGACATTGATAAGGATGAATTTGAGATCGAACGCGTACGGTTAAGAGCAATTATATCTTCTACAGGCAAAACAAATGAACTGGCCAATAAAAACCCACTCGAGCTATTGAAATATATATTACAGTTTAGACTGGAAGTTAGTCTAAACAACATAACAATAATGCTTCGTTTTTTTCTCACAATTGCAATAAGTAATGCCAGCTGTGAGGGGAGTTTCTCAAAATTGAAGCTTATCAAAAACTACTTAAGGTCCACAATGAGAACCCTAAGGCTATCTAATCTGGGTATCATGGCTGTAGAGCAGGAAATTACGGTGACCATCGATACTGAAGGAATAATAAGAGATTTTGCCTTGATGAAAAGTAGGAAAATAAAATTTTAAAGAAGTTTTCTGTAAATATAACATATAAAACAGTTTCTTGTAAATAAAAAAAAATTAATGCAGGTGCATAATCCCTTTTACTAAAACCTAAATTAAATGCTTTCATCCTTTCATTTAAAAATTTTTGAATGAAATTATTTATTTATTTATTAATGAATTAAATTAATTAAAAATCAAAAATATTTTAATGTAATTAAATTAAAAAATTTCAAAAGCTAAAGAAAAAAAATAAATAAATGGAAAATAAATTACAAAAAATAATCGAATCCTTTTTTTCTGAAGAATTTTAATTTAATTCTAAGGTAAGTAATTTTTATCCGCTTCGAGATTGGGAAATCGGAAAATAGCCAATATGGGAAAATTTTAAATTTTGCTTCGCTTGCTCGAAAGTACTACCAAAAACAGTTGACAAAATTTTGAAGAGAAACTTTACCAAGTTTATTGACTACAGATGGTTTTTTTTCTTAGTGTGTGAAAAAATTACTAGGGGCGGCATAAATCGAGTCTGCCCCGGGCGGCGCCAACCCACACTACGCCACTGGTGCAGCCTCACAAATATACTGTCAATGCATGTTTGTGACTGGTCTGTTATGCGAGTTGGTTCATTTACAAGCGAGTCTAAACCGTAGGGCGACATTAAAAATAAATATTTGTCAGAATCGAAATTAGTGCTTAAGATATCAAGGTTAAGATCTCCTAAAATGACTAAGTTTCTCGTTTTTACAACTCTCAACAGTCCATCCATTTGCTCTGCATATAAATACACTTTTGCTTAAACCGTTCTCATGCAATCGATATACACAAAAAATTGTAAAGGTTTCATTATTTATAATGCAATTTATTTTGGTAATATCTTCACTACTTAGGTTAAAATGCTCTACTTCGCACTGATAAGACTTTTTTACAAATACTGCAACACCGCCCGAATTATGGGAATTATTGCAGTTGCCATACTGTTCATATTCGAATAATTCATAATCGTACAGCCATATTTTGGTTAAAAAAATAAAATCAGCTATTAGATTTAAAGATTTTTTCGCATACTACGAATATTTTGATGTACAAGCAAGGTATGCATATCTTTAATAGTCATGTTATAATTTTTTGCGTAAATCGAAGATTGTGAATTCATATACTCGTATACAACAGACAAAATAAAAATATTTTACAAATTACTAAGATCTTTAAAGCTCCTAACTTTGGTTGCATCGTCTCCTTCTTTCTATATAAAAAATTATGACAAAATCAGATTTTTAAGTTAAAAAAGAATTACTTGGGTCTTCAATAGCTTTTGACACATTAATTTTAAGATAATTTCTTAATAATTGCGAGTTTAATCATACCCCATTTGTTACCATACACAAATATATTTTAAAGATGTTTTTTTTTTTAATAAGGGTTAAAACGGGGGACCGTGAGGCTTTGCTTAGAGCCTCTGTATATCGGAGGGGATGTATTTTTGACCCCCTCCATACCATGCGATTTTTTTTCCCTTAAAGTTTTCGACACAATATCCGGAGTACTCTGTATAATACTCGTATATACATATACTAGATGGAGTGAAAAGTGACCTCCTTAATTGAAATTTATTTTTTTTTAAATGTCTAAATGTTTTTTTATATTATTCAATATAGTCCCCTTTTAGTTTGATACACTTATTCCAACGATTTTCCAACTTTTTGCTAACGTGTGAAAAGTAATTTTCCGGAAGGTCTGCAAAATACTTCTCCGTGGCGTCGATGATTTCCTCCCGTGAGCTGAATTTATTATTGATGAGCCATGAATAATCCGAGGGATGCAAATCCAGTTACCAATCGACGCCAAAAGTCCGCCCAATTCCGCATCAGTAGGTCCAAACACTCTCTAGAAGTGCTCTCGCGTTCTTTTTCATATGCAGAATATTGCCCAAAATATGGCGTGCGCGCTCAGTACTAATCTTTGTGGTATCTGCTAGCTGGCGTACCTTCACTTTCCGGTCAGCCAACACCATTTCAAGTATTTTTTTGACATTGTCCTCTGTAACCGCATCGGAAGGCCTGCCGCTGCGGACTTGATCGGTAGTGGAGTTGCGGCCACCACGAAACTCTCGAAACCAATATTTGACGGTGTAATCTGACGGAGCATTAGCCACATAATATTTATCCAACTTTTCTTTTGTTTCCTTCGCCGTTTTGCCTCTCAAAAAATAATGTTTTATGAGAGAGCGAAAATCGTTTTTGTCCATACTCAACATGATGCCAAACACGTTAACAACAATCAGCTGTTAAAACAAAACTAAAGACAGTATCGCACTGAAATTTGGCATGTCTGCCTAAATATGAACGGACTTCAAGGCACCATAACCTTTTTGCAGTAGCAGCGCATTCTGGCGGTCAAGGATATCACTTTTCACTCCATCTAGTAATACGTAAGTGTAACCCAAAGAGATAATTACCCGAAGTGGGGGCTAAAAATCAACAGCGGCAAGACGGAACTCATCAGTGGGAGTCCTTCATGGAAGAAGGTAAGCAACTCTTGTAGGGAGATGCAAGAACATCAAGATCTCTCTCCTAGACAGTACAACCATCTCTCCGCAGCCAACGACGAAATACCTAGGAGTAAGCTTCAATGAGAAATTTAAATTTAACAACCATGCCAGGGCCATTTTCGAGCGGGCAAATTTTGCACTGCACTTGGAGCATCAACTGTAATTTATCAGGCCCATCATCACAGATGCCTGTCCCATCTGGTATAGCATTTCACCCGCTGTCATGCAAGAGATTGAAGTATTTGTTAGGAAGATCTTGCGGTCCTGCACCGGACTTCATCGCAACCCCTCAACTCTAAAATATTGCAAGATGGAGAAGCTTTACGATGAAGCAAAGTGTATGCCCATAAATCAGTACATGATGCAGCTTTCCCTTAAATTTCATCTGGAATAACTGCGACCACCTCAACCAAGAAATACAGAAGCTACTGCAACAGCCTCTGGAGCCAAACCACAGGTACTTTAGTGTGAGAGCAATCAACAGAGGGTGGCGGACTGCGAGATATATATATTATTTCCTTTCTCTTCTTTATTTTTTCTTTTTTCTTTCTTTTCGTTATTCTTTTCTCTTTGTTCTACCTTTTGATAATTTGTGTAAACAACGGCAATATTAAAAAAAATACCATAATTAAAACTCAATTATTTATATTAGATTAAGCAACCAAAAATATTGTAGAAACAATGTATCACTCGCCATTATGTATATATATGTACGTCGGGTCCCTGTTATTAAGCCAACAATTGTAATTTAAAAAAAAAACAATAAGCTCAAAAGATAGTTCACAGCCTAAAAATGTTAGCAAATAGGGCGGGTGTTACGATCTAGCTTGGATTCAGGGTATGCAGATACATCTTCAAGCTGTTCAATAGTAAAAATAGCGATGATAAGGAAGGATCAAAAATTTTTTTCAATAATTTCAGTCTGAATGAAAAGACATTAAAATATACATACTACATATGTGTGTATAGGTTTATCATGAATGAAGTTTTAAATTTGTATTGGCGCATGTGAGTATTGAGCATGGCGAGTGAAATCTGAATTGAAATGCGGAAAAAATAATTCTTTTAATATTTTTTATTGGGCAAAAGGAAACCCCATTTTTGTCTTCCGAATCAAAATTTTGCATTGGCTCTCTGCTTTGCATTCTAGGAAGCATCTTGTAACTGCTAATTTCTTTTCAGAATTCACACAAAATACACTGACGCATCTAAGTTGGAATGTTGAATAGTTTAAAATTCTGTGTTTATGAAACAACATACTTTTTCCCAGTTCTTAAGCTATACCCGTTTCTATATTTACAAGTACAATACATATATGTTTCTTCTGTCGTTTAAAAGGATGTTCATAAACGAATAGCGATTTATTTTTATATTCAGTTTAGAACCGTTGCTGGCAATGCCTGTGTGGAACTTACATAATACAGTGGATTGCATTTGTTAAATGTCAATAATTTTCTATACTTTGAAAGTGCATTTATTTGTTGATAGCTGAGTTTATAAATTCAAACAAGAAGGATTAATGTTTTCTTCAAGTTGTTTTAGTTGGAATGGGAGTCTGCACCAAAACAAATGGACTCAAAGTAGTTACCAGTGGTGTTGTTTTGTTTCTGCTATTAAATTGTTTATTTAATTACCTTAGTGGCAAAGTAGACGATTCTTTTTCATTCTCAAAATTAAGGTAACAAATAAACTGGTTTATACTTGATTTATGTACGAAATATATATTTGTAGCGTGAGGAAGGCAAACCTTCATAATGGTAACATATTAAATGGATTCATGGATACATTGGTTCGCTTAAATGAAACTCAGCAGAAGGTAGTCTCACTAGGATATAATATTACGCAGCCAAATGAGATACCGCCGCCGAATTCTATTGGAGGAGAATTTTCCCAAATTTCTCCACAAATTAGCGTGGACTTGAATAATGTGATTGGAATATGTAAGCAACCGAAACCAAGTGCAGGTATGTTTAAATGGTTAGATTATATTTTCATTTATGGATATTGTGAGGCTTAAATAACAAATAATGCAAAGCAGCAACAATTTTTAGTACTGCAAAAAGGAGTACTTAAAACATCTTTTCGTAGAATTTTGCGGTACGCGATAGACTTTATGTAGGAGGAGTGTGTCTCACTTCCTTAGAGAGAAGATTTAGGCTTTAATACTAAAAGCAAACATCACACCGATTTTTGACAGTTTTGGTCCACTTTTTATAGATTTCCACAGCAAGCGATTATACGTTTAAATAAAAAGAAAGCTATCCGATTTTGGACAATTTTGTACAGATTTTTTATTTATTTATTTGCTAGAGCAAATTGTTTATATTGTTGAAAGATTGAGCCATTTTCTTAAATTTGATAACCATGTCGACCTCTGTCTTCCAACACTTCTTCCTTTGATCTTTCCTTGTAGAATTAATAGGAGAAGTTGATATTTACTCTTCCTCATAATATGCCCTAAGTACTCGATCTTAATTTTCTTTATTAAAAGAATTATTTCTCTTTTCATTCTTACTCGTCTGAAGACTTAATCCGTTTGTTATGCTATCAACCCACGAGATTCGCTGAATTCTTCTATACACTCACATTTCGAAGGCTTCTATTCTCCTTGTCGTTGCCTTGTTAAGTGCCCATGCCAGATACGCGTCATTTGCGTATCTGATGTTATTGAATATAACTGCATTTACTTTAATTCCTCCTCCTGGGTGTACTAAAAGGTTTTTGAAAATTTCTTCAGAATACATATTGAAGAGTAATGGTGATAAAATGCAACCTTTCTCTGCGAATTTCTATTTCTTCCGACTCTTTTCTTTCTATACACATTTTTGCTCTTTGATTCCACTAAAGATTCTCAATGATTCTCACATCATTCTTGTCTATCTGTTTGTTGCCCAGATGTCCGCCATTTTATTGGGTCTATAACGTGCGGTTTGCTAAGAGATGGCGTAACTTGTATTGTTCCATTGTTATTTTTCCATTGGAACATGCGTTGGAAAGCTACTGTCATTGTACGTCATTTCAGTATATGTCATTCATTTGAAGCGTAAACAACAATAATTTTTTTTTACTTAAATATGTCGAAGTCTGTGCCTGAAAAAGTGTTTTTGCGGGGGGATCTTCTTCATTACTTTAATATGAAGAAAACTGCTGCCGAAAGTCATCGTATTTTGGTGGAAGTTTATGGTGAACATGCGCTAGCTGAGCGAACGTGCCAAAAGTGGTTTGCACGATTTAAAAGTGGTGATTTTGGCTTGGAAGACGATGAACGTCCTGGGCAGCCAAAAAAGTTTGAAGATGAAGAAGTGGAAGCATTACTCTATGAAGATTGTTGCCAAACACAAGAAGAGCTCGCAGAATCTTTGGGTGTCACTCAAGCAGCCATTTCAAAATGTTTAAAAGCAGCTTTTGAATATAAAGCAAGGAAATTGGGTTCCACGTGAACTCAAGCTGAGAGACGTCGAAAGGCGGTTTTGCATGTCCGAAATGCTGCTGGAACGCCATAAAAGGAAGTCATTTTTGCATCGGATTGTTACTGGTGATGAAAAATGGATCCATTACGACAACCCCAAGCGCAATAAATCATATGTGAAACCCGGCCAACCAGCCAAATCAACGGCAAATCCGAATATCCATGGCGCGAAGGTAATGCTCTGTATTTGGTGGGATCAGATGGGTGTGCTGTATTATGAGCTGCTAAAACCGGGTGGAACCATCAGTGGCCGAAAAACGCCTGGAATATGCGACCAGACACGAGGCAATAATTTTCCATCATGACAACGCTCGGCCCCACGTTGCTATTCCGGTTAAGAACTATTTGGAAAACAGTGGATGGGAAGTCTTACCCCACCCGCCTTGCCAAACCTTGCCCCTTCTGACTACCATTTGTTCCGGTCGATGCAGAACGCCCTCATTGAAATACGGCTCACATCAGAGCAGAATATCAAAAATTGGCTTGATTCATTCTTGGCTGCCAAGCCGTCGCAGTTCTTTTGGGATGGGATCCACAAATTGCCAGAAAGATGGGAAAAAGTCATAGCTTCAGATGGGCAATACTTTGAATAATACTATTGTACAAGTTTTTCTTAAATAAACTTTCAAATTTTGAAAAAAAAACCGCACTAATTAAGTTGTATACCCAATATAATGTAATACTTTCTTTTGATTCTCTTGTACAAATACATACACGTATATAATAGAGAAAATAAAATTATTTTTTTCAGGAGGGCCAATCAAACCAAACATAACTTTAGAATCTCTAGATTTTGTTCAGCAGAGGCTGTCTTTAACTGTGATGATGGGCGGCTGGTATCGTCCAACGAATTGTATAGCTAAAAATCGCGTGGCGATCATTGTACCTTTTAGGGATCGTTATGCGCATCTTTCAATATTTTTGAAAAATCTTCATCCATTTTTGATGAAACAAAATATCGAATATCGTTTATTCGTGATAGAACAAACAAATGGAAAACCATTTAATAGAGCTGCATTGATGAACATTGGTTACTTAGAAGCATTAAAAATTTCAACATGGGAATGCTTTATATTTCACGATGTCGATTTACTTCCGTTAGATGAAAGGAATCTATATACATGCCCTAATCAACCCCGTCATATGTCTGTTGCAATTGATGTCTTCGGATATAGGTAATATGATAATGCGCATAGATTAATTAAATTAAGCATAATCTAAACTGTTATTTTTTTTAAATAAAGGTTACCGTACAGTTCAATATTTGGAGGAGTCTCAGCAATGACACGTCAGCATTTTGCTAAAGTAAATGGTTTTTCGAACTCATTTTGGGGATGGGGTGGCGAGGACGACGATATGTCAAATAGGTAAGGGTAAGCTCGTAGAGAAATGTTGCCATTCAAGATTTGTAAATTTAAATGTTAACATAAATGAGGTTTGGGTGCATTTTATGTTTATTTTATAGTACCATTATAATTGAATGACTACTCAGAAGCAAATCTGATAATCCAGAGCTTTTCCTAGGAGCTCCCCTTGATCAAAACTTACGCTAAAATATGTAAACTCTTCTCTTCTCTAGAAGAGAGCAATGGAGCTTATTGTCTAATATTGATCAAAAAGAAAAAGGTAATGGAAATGGAAATTTATTTCAACAAATTTGCAATTGACATTTTGATCTTTAAACGAACAACGGCTTTGGAAAGCGATCTGTTAATAATGTACATATTTAACATCATGTAAATACGCAATGGAAATGTTGTATTGGGAAGCTTGGTGTTAGAACGGCGATACCCATATCGAAGAAGTTTGACTGCACACCGTGCTGGTGCCTATATGAGACTCTAATCCACTAAAGCTAACCTCAGCACCCTGTTGTATTTCCTACATTTGCAGGGTTTTCCAACAACATCCATCCTTTTACATCCTTAGATGTAAACCACAGCCGCCATGACGCTCCGTCACGGGGGCCTACTCTTTCAAATCAAACTGGCACCGAAGTTACAGGGGCTCCTGATTCCTCTGTTGAGTTACCAGTAAAACCCCTATAAATCTTTTCCATCGACTGGCCGCTGAAAAGCCTTCAAATAGTTCGCAGGTAAAATGCTATGTACAACAGTTATAACTCTGATGTTCGTTTGCATAAGACCAGATTTGCTGTACCCTTGTTTATTATTAGACTACGCCATTGAAAAGGCGTATCCGGGGGCCCACATGTCCGCACACTATGAAGGTGTCAGTGTGAGACTCCTACTCACTGTACCTTACTATCTTTAGCTAGAAATCATGAGCTTGTTAATCGATTGTTGTATTTCGTCATGTTGTTAGCTTACCAGCCCACGACTGTTTTATGGGCGTCTGTTCTACGAACGTGTGTTAATGCGATTGTTGGAGTGGATTTGTGTATCAATGTAGGTAAGTATGCACAATATGTGTTAGGAAAAGTCAGAATAAAGTGTGAGGGTGTATGTTTGTATACTAAATGTCTGCATGAATACATTCATTTACTCTCATCAAACGAGTGCAGTACTTCAGTGTACTCTATTCACTGCCATTATTCAACTAAGTGTACAGTGAATTAGAGTACCCACACCATAAGAGGCAGTTACTGTACAATACTCGGTAACCTGATATCAAAATGAGTGAACTGTTTTCATCCTCTCCCACGCTTGGGTACTTGAACTGTCTTGATGTGAGTGAATCGGGTGCAATGTTTAATGGAAAAAATACACAGAGTACACTGAGTGAACTGGAAAAAATGATTACAAACTCTAGTTGGTTTCTACAAGGTGACGCAAAATTAATCATCCAATTTTGGTTTTAATTATTGTAGTTTTTAACTAAATAAAAAAAAAAAGATATTGAGTGATGGAAATCCTTACTTGGACTTTTACAATTATTTCTGTTAAGTGGAAAAGATGATATCCAGCCAGTGTTGATACACATTTGTGCCTGTTTTATCGCATTTTCCATGACTTTCTGCAAGATTTCCGGTGATAACTGTTCGCCTTAAGGGCTGCGATTGTCTAAGGCTTCTTGGCATAAATTCGCGACTTCCAGTAGCCCCAAAGAAAGAAGTCTGAGATGGTTAAATCGGGCGATCTTGCTGGCCATGACAAATCGCCAAAACGGGAGTTTACGCTACCAGGAAACACTTCCTTCACAATATCACACATTGTGGCTCGTGCTGTGTGTGCGTTTGCACCGCCAGTAACAGTGACCGTATTGCCGATGGCGGGTTCAAAAAAATACGGCTCAATCACCCCTCCCGCGTGAACGCCGTACCACCCGGTGGCTTTGAGTGGATGTAATGGCTATTCGTGCATCACACGCGGATTTTCAGTGCCCCAGAAACGAAGATTTTGCTTATTGCCGTAACCGCTTAAGTGGAAATGCGCCTCGTCCCTCATGATGATTTTCGACACAAAATCGTCCTCTTCGTTGTTGTGATTGAGGATGGCTTTACAGTAATTCACACGCGACTGCCGATCAGGAGGCATTAACTGATGCACTGTTTGCACTTTGTACGGGAGTATGTGTAAGTCTTTCACTAAAATTCGCTGTAGGGTCCGTCTGGTTGATGTTTCTTCGTTCTCAGGGAAATCGGCAGCCACAGCTGCGATATTCTCGACCGAACGACCAGTCCGTTGGCAGCCACGCCCTGCACCGATTATTCGTCAAAAACATCGACACAATTATTCCACGCTCTTGCGGAGTATAGCGCTCCATTGCTGGTCTGTTTGTATAATGCAGCTGTCTCATTCACAAGTGTAAAATATGATTGACAAAAGACGCCATTTGCAAGAATTACACCATCTTCCATATGGTTAATTTTGCGCCACCTTATAGCTTTGGGCATGGTGCAATCATCTTACAGTTCAAAAAAGGCAAATAAAATAAATTTATCATGAAGATTTTGATGTTTTGCAGTGGTGAATTGTCACTTTTGTGTAGAGTTAGTTGCAAAATATTAGTTACGCCAGCAAGTAGTGCTGCTTCCGAACGCGTACTCTCTTCAGCTAGAAACTTAATTTCCGAGAAACGTTCTCTAGTTGGATCCGACCCAGTTTTGGTTAACCAAATTATGTTTTTGCACTCGGACATAAACACAATTGAAATTTCTAAGAATTTAGAAGAGCATTTTTTAAAGAAAAAGTTAATAAAATAATTGTATAAACAAAATTAATTGAATTTATTTATTTTATTACTAGGAGTCACATGTGGCATCACTAACTTTGTTTTTTGTTGCCTGATTCTACCATCACATCATACTTACTTACTTAGGAGGCACTACATTCAGAGGTGGGCCTGACCATCAACCAATAGTCCTCTCCAGTTAACCGGGTTTTTAGCTAACTGCCTCCAGTTTCGGACGGCAAGTTGGTTAAGGTCTTCTTCCAATTATGTACGAGGCAGCGGCCAGGGATACAAAAAAAAAAAAAAAACAAATACTTGGCGCCACAGCCAGGTGTGGGCCAAGGCCTAGCTTCTCGCACTCATTTGTGTTGCTCAGTTATAGCTTTGTACTCCTGAGTGGCGTCTACGATTTATTGCCGATTCCGAACGGCACTCCTGAAAAGCTTTTCCATAGGCGGGGGCTTTACTTTCGGAGGTATTCCGTTGCCTGCCGAAAGGGTGATGGCGATCAGAAAAATTGCCCGGTGACCTGACCAGGAATTGGACCCTGACTTCTCGTGTCAAAGTCCAATGAGCTAATCATCACGCCATCGCCACCACCAGCGGCCAAGGATACTACTTTCACTTTGTGTGTCACATCTCATGCAAATGCGCAAACGATAGACATTATGAAAATATTGGAAGTTAAAGAAAGCAAAGTCAGACGAAAAAAAAATCATTTATATACTCCGTTAGGGAGCCCCTAAAACTGTATTGAAATCGGAAATGGGTAATAGGTATCTAATCTAATTCTCTATTACTACGCAAAATTTCACATCGCTATGTTAAGCAAGTAGGAAGTAAAAGACCTCAATAAAGCAGTATAATTTAAGCATTTTACCACTTTAAAGGGAGCAGACGGGGGGGGGGGGGGGGGGGTATTCTTAAAAATGGCGCAGCAAACATTTGTCCTTTTTTTTTCACGAACGTGTATAGTTCTAATCAACAAAATAAATTGTTCGATATATCGTGTTTTTATTATTGTTTCTAAATATTTTATCATTTAACAAGCTCGCCTTTGGCTTTCTTACCCACAGAAAAATATATTCACGTCACAGTAGGCGCATGAGTATTTAGAGTACTCATTGTACCCAGAATAGTGTACTTCACTTTGAGTTTCTTTTAAAATGGGTGCGCAGATCACTTAGTACCCAAATGTTAAGTGATTCATTCATTTAAGTTTTCAAGATGTGAGTGCAATGAATTAAGTACCCGAAAAAATACTGAATGTCTTGAAACCAGTTTCACACTGCGATATCGACCACCGCGCGTATGGCTTCAACAGTTGAGCGCTCTTTTCTGGAGCTAAATTGGTTGCCTGAGAGAGCTCCTTTCTCTTCTGCTACTGGCAGCAGTCTATTATAAATTATTCTCTCGGGAATCGTTCCCATGGTGTTGGGCGATAGGAAGATGGTTTTTGGTTGCAGAACCAAATGGTGTGTTTTCCATCCTTCGGGTACGGTTCCTTCTTCTAAACACTTTTGCACTGTTGCTATGAAGGGGTCCGGTCTCTTTTTGACCGACGCCTTTATTGCTTTATTTGGGATACCGTCAGGTCCAAGGGCTTTGCTGTACCCTATTTTGCCGAATGCCCTTAGCAACTCCTCCGGTGTGATTTCCTCTGGACTCTTCTTATGATGTTGCACATAGTGGCTGATGTTTCCAGGAATAGGTGCTCTACTATGGATCTCGGCATTTTTTAGCATATTATCGGTGAGTTCTATAGCCTTTTAGTTTCGCCATCACATTTTATATGCTGAACGTCGTGGATTTATGTCGGCTTCTTGACAGGGACTTTTGAAGCATGTGGTTTTGCTTTCTTAGGTTGCGTCTCGCCAGTCTGAGAATGTCCAGCAGTTGCTGAAAGGCTGGTCTCGTTCTTACACACTGCGCCGAGTCTGTATGCATTTTGCCCGAAGTGCCTTTCTTTCATCGTTCCACCAGTAACATGGTGAGACTTTCTTGCTATTTGCTTTCCTAGGCTTTGATGACAGCTGTGAGATGAGATGGTCGAGTCTATCATTCCATTTTGACCCCGTAAGTTTTGGAAGATGAGCCGGTTTAATTTTTTTGATCTCCATTAATCTCTTCTGATGGACACTATGAGAATAGTGTAGTATAATATGTAGTATAACAGAATTATATGGTGAAGGATGTTTTTTTTTAAAGTGTAAAAATTCAATATGAAATAAAACACTTGAAGCTAGTGTTAATGTCTATAATACTAGCTTTATTTAATAGATAATTTTATGCCATTAGTGTTTAAATGTGATATGGGGCATATGCGCGTCACGGCTAGCCCGATTGAAGCGCAATCGTGAAGTCCAAGTTTCGACAACTTTATCCAGCAACTGGGGCCATATATCAGCAATAATACGGCGAATGTGGACTACGGCGAAAATCGTCCAACGTCTCTGGTTTATCGGCATAGACTAGTGACTTCACATATCCTCAAAGAAAGTAATCTAAAGGTGTTAGATCACAGGATCCTGGAGGCCAGTTCACAAGTTCATTACCCGAAATTATGTGCTCAGCAAATATTTCCCGTAATAAATTGATGGCGTGCTGCGCCATCTTGTTGAAACCAAAGCTCTGTCACGTCATACCATTCAACTGCGGAACTAGGAAGTCAGAAATCATATTTCTATAGTGCTCTCCATTGACGGTAACATTCTGGCCGGCATCGTTCTTAAAGAAATATGGGCGATGATTCCACCAGCCCATAAAGCACACCAAACAGTGAGTTTTAATTATTGTAAGGACGTTTCGACAAAGGCTTCTGGGTTTTCTCCACTCCAAATTCGGCAATTTTGCTTGTTTACATATCCATTTTACCAAAAATGGGCCTCATCGGAGAAGAAAATTTAGGGTTGAAAATGAAGATCAAGCTGAATCATGTTTTCGGCCCATTTACGGATGCTACGACGCGTATAATGGTCACGCGATTTCAACTCTTGCACAAGCTAGATCTTATCAGATTTTAAGCCAAGATCTTTCCGTAAAATCTTCCACAAAGTGGATGTGAAAATTATTACTTTCTCTTATGTTCAGGGTTTTTTAAAAAGATATAATCTTTATTTAAATACTAGTAAACAAGGGTACTTAGATACTAATTAAATTGGATTAAACTGAACCGGCGGATTCTGCTGCTAGAAGTTGACTTGACTATTGAATATTTTGGGTGGAGTTTATATACTCTTGGGATGACATCATTCGAGTGGTGATTTGTGATGGCATCATCAATCGATTGTTCTAGATTGATCGGTAATGGCATATTTCATCATGATTGGACTTGGTGTCCGGATGCTCTTGTTTACAATTGACCGGAAGCAATATGTGACAATTCCATATTTGATCTTCATTGGACTTGGTGTCCGGATGCTTTTGTTTATAGTTGATCAGGAGCGATATGTGTCGATGACATGTTTCGCTTGGTGTCCGGGTGCTCTTGTTTACAGTTGATGCTATTGAAATTAGTGTCAATCGTGCTGATGCTGAATAAGCAGTTTAGCGATATCTTATTCTAGGAAACCATTATCTTAACTTGCATAGCTCCAATTGCTGTACATGAACGCGAATCAAATCATTCGGATTCTCCTTAACACTGCGCCCCACAACGGCAATAACTTCTTCTCTTCCCACTATTTATCGTCTTTGGGGATCCACGTGGTGGGATAATGCTTCGAATAACTTACTCAGATGGACGATTATGCCGATTGATGTAGCGCACGATAAGTTTGGCGAACCGAACCATGGTTTCCAAAATAAGTTTGCACAATTTGCATGCGTTGTTCTGGCGTTAATCTATTCATCGTAAAATGGTAAAATGTACTAACCACAAATCAACTTTCAACTGTCAAATTGACAATCTGTAGAAACAGTGTTGGCAGTTTAAAAACAACCTCTAAAAAAAAGAGTGTTGGTCGCAAGGGTGATGTCGATGATGGAGTCTAGCGCCGCTTTCCGATGAGTACTAGCCCTACCCACATTAACGACACTTATTGTTAAATACACGAATTTTTCCAGTATGGTCTGTCCTGTGATGTTAGTGGCCCATACATTAAGCTCCTACAAACACTAGGGATCTGTGGAGCGCATCCGCAGTCAGATTGTCCAGCATCAGTTTGTATTCGCTGGCCGTCAAGCTGGGTCTTACATAGGAGCTGTGAAAGTAGACCCCATTTATTTTTTCCCGCAAGAAGCCTTCTTTTTGTTCGCATACTTCTTGGAAGATATGTACCAATCGCTGTCTGTTTTGCCTTGTCATGAAATAAATTATTGTTTTTTTTGGGGCACTTATAGTTTTCACTAATAATGATAACGTCCGCCTTTTCATCATTTGCCGTTTGTGCAAGGATATCATGAGCTACTTTACAGTGGTTCAGGTTTACTTGACTGAAGACTGAACATTTGCTGCTGCCAGCTACGGTTTTATATCGTCTGGATGGTCTTTCTTGCAGATTATCCAGGATCGTTTATTGTCGCAATTCCTCGCTACGTGGCTTTCAATTCCACATCTCCTATATACTCGTAGCTTGGAGCGATTTTCTGTGCTTCTGAATTATGCAGCTATGTGGCCGAACTCAAGGCATTTAAAGCATTTGTTCAGCAACGTCTTTTCGCGGACTTGGCAGATAACCCAGTCGATTTTAATTTCTCCTCTAAAAAACAACTTCGCGTGTTCACCTTTGTGGTGATCACATCTACATCTTTGATGACGTTTCACGGGTTGTTTCTTTATTGGGCCCTAGCTTCTTGGCTTGATTTTTTTTTGACGACTGTTGTCGTTATCGTCCCTTGTGGTCGGTTTGTCAGTTTTTGGGGGTTCGGTTTTCTGGCCTTCTTCTGTTCTTTCCTTATTTCGCGTGCTGCGAGGCTCTTTACTTCGATCTGCTAAAGGTGGTTTTTGCTCCGCTTTGAGTCTGGGGTTTGCTCTTTCTTCTCCGGTTTTCTTTTGCGTCCGCTACTGTTATCACCCATGGATATGTCTGCGAGGCATTATTTTTCGGCATAACTTCTTTAGCCTTGTCGTCGTGCATCCCGATTGCCGACAGTTCGTAAAGCGCTTTGGTCGTTTCGATGGTGTATCTCATCGGTTTTTCACATTTCCATCCAACATTTTCAGTCGTGTTTTCATCTGCTCTCTCAATTTGTGGGAGACAGATGGCTCGGTGATTCCCTGCTGCTGTGCTGATTGTTGGGCGGTCGCGATTTTCTGCGTCTCTTCTGAGGGGTTTGTGACTGTTCGGGTGGCCTCTGCATCCTGGAACTCTTCTGAAAAGGGTTAACTCCATCAACTCCGTTAACTTCGTTTGCTGTATTTTGTTTGATAGTATGTGTTAAGTTTTTTTTGGCTCAAAGTCGTTATCAATGCCCGGATGCGTATTGCATGGTTGTCTATTCCCTATTGTAATTAGCTTGAAAGTCGTTTCACAGTTAGACTTCACTCTTACTTACTAAGGTAACAGAATACTATAACCGTCAGCCCACGGTAATAAAATCAAAAAAATTAATAGTCCGCTATACCGTAATTAAGATCTTACCGGACGCGGTCTTAATGCCCAGCAAGTGGACTTCCTGTGTTTGCTCCCTCGTTGCCATTACTTGCAGTAGTGTAGTAGAGTGGAGGAGTGCACTCGTGTATAGCATCGAGCTATCCTCTCCTGATAGTTTTGATGGGTCTTTTTCCAATGCCACTTCAATTCACTCGCTGGATGATTTTTACGTAGAGTTCCAAACTCAACGTGATTGATTTGCCTCACACATTAGTTCGCTGTGCCACGACAATTGAAACAGCTATTCAGGGATGCCTCTTAGAGGCTGTGTGTCAGCTAGGTTCGAACAATAACAAGGGGGGGGGGTCTATCTTCAACATCCATTGGGTTACAGGGTGTTTAAAAAAAATTCCTTCAGAGAAGTAGGTACCAACAATTGATTAATGGTTAATTCATATTTAAACACTATTACTATTCAATTTCGAGATATTGGTTTTCAAATATAGAATTTTTAAATTTTTTTTAATAAATTTTTGGGAAATACGCATTGATCTAGGAAAAGTGTGCTTATAAATTTTTTTCTTTTTTATTATTTTGATGCACCATTATGTTACCTACAAATACACCACACTTTTACCTGAGGCTTACAATTTTCCATGTATTGTAATACGAATATTTTGTATTATTACTAAATAAATTACTAATAAGTACACTTTCTTTTGCAATTATCAGTTGTTTATTGAATTTTGATAACATCATATTCAAGTTGAAGTGTTATAAGTATTTTTTTTAAATGACAGAATATTCAAGTGAAGAATATGCAGACATCCATTTTGTCTATGGATTTTGTAATGCCAGTGCTGAGGTGGCGTGAGCAGTGTATCAACGAAGATTTCATACACAACGTGCCCCTATTGATTAGGGTTATTTGTAAACAACTCAGATGATTGCGAGAAATTGGAACAACTACTTACAATCGAGCGGAACCAAATGCAATAGCTGTGAGAGATGCAACATTAGAGGAACGAATCCTAAATGTGCCCCGCCGACGAATTTTGCAAATTTTGCATAGAGAGAACCTCCATCCTTATCATGTAACATCAGTTCAGGAGTTATTACCACCAGATCTGCTTCGACGATCGGAATTTTGCAATTGGTTGCTGGAATGGTTTTCCGATGACAATAGATTTATTCAAAATATTCTATGGACAGATTAGTCGCAATTCACTAAAGATGGCATTACCAACTTCCATAACCTACACACATGGGTGAATGAAAATCCGCATACAACAAGAACAACATTAATTCCGCGTAAACATGTGGGTAGGTGTAATTGGTAATAATTGGTATTAATTGGGCCCTTCATATTTCCACAAACACTAAACAATGAAATTTATTTGCAATTTTTGCAAAATGAATTGGCAGGATCGCTAGAAAATTTTCACTTGCACAAAGAAGAACTCATTTTTACCCACCTAATGGTGCTCCAAGATAGTGCCTTGGGATAATATTGTAGTTAAAGACTACTTGGTTGGAAATCGATGGATTGGATGGTCCAATACATTGGCCTGCAAGATCACCAGAATTGACAGTTTTGGATTGCTGATAATCCCGGGTCTTATTGCAACAACCACTTATCTCTTATCACTAAGCAACTTATCATACATTTTGATTAATTTCTGTTGCACCAAAAATAAATTTGAAAAGAATTTACTTGAGTACTGAAAATTTTTGGAAGCTGCCCTAGGTTTTGGTGTAATGGATCCCGACTGCGGTTGACTTGGTTGAGTTGCGATACCATCCGCTTCAGACAATCCTAGTCCTTCCACAACTGAAGAATCCCTTCCAATAAAATACCATATGCTGAGGACAAACAATATTTCGAAATAAATGAAAAATAAACCAATTTTGCTCGTACCTTTTTTGCTTTTACTATTTCTAAAACTGCTAGCTTTTTGCCTTCGACTGGTTCCGGCTCATTTTTGACATTTTATGCAAATTTAATTTAACGAAGCTCACAACCTACTAGGCTTTCAAATTGCCTATTTTTTGCTTAGCAAAGTTGGTTTTTGTTTTTGAGAAACAGTTATCATTATCATTAAACAGATAAGTGATAATTTTAAAAATAATAATTGAGTCAAATGTAACATACTGTCCTGCAACGCTTATCACTTACCCTTTGCAAACAAATACTAATTTGATAATTTGCTTAGTGATAAGTGTTTGGTGCCATAGGGCCCTGGTATTCCAGGTTGTTTTTTGATATTGGCTGGTGTTGATGGTAGATGGGCTGCGGGTGATGGCCCTGGTATTTCTTGGTTCAGATTGCCTTAGTAGTTTTTTTTATTTTCTATTTTGAGTTCATAGGTACAACAGAATGTGGGCGATACGAAATTTCCGGATATGCGTTTTTCTTTTTGTTCTTAACTTAAGGATTGCCAAGTAGATGTTTTACTTGATATCCCACCGCTGCCACTAGATGTTTCGCGCGTCCAAGAGGTGAAGGTAAATCAAAAAACAATTTTTGGTTTTAAGTTTTTATCATGGGCGACCTGGCGTTTTCGGTGGTCAAACTAGACTGCCTCATCGACACTAATGCTTCCTTTTATATATTTTCGTCTGCTCCTTTTCCTTTTCCATTGTGCTCGCTGTAGGTCAGCAAAGTAATTAAAGTAATTTGATCCATGCGACGTACTCTTGCACTAGTCGAAAAAACACGTAATATTTGGTATTGATACTTTGTGAGTTTTGTTTATTTATTGCGGGGACTTGACTGGGTTAGTGTGATGGCACTTTTGCATTCGCCGCAGTGGGTTGGATGTTTGCAAATGTTTGCACTATCGACGTAACGACGTAATATGATTAGGCACCGAATCAGTTTATTGGCGTCTTGTGTGGGCACAATAAATTGGATGGTAATGCCTTTGAGAACTAGATGAGTCAGACACTTAGCTTCCTTCTTCTTGTAAAGAGAACAACTTCAATTTTGATTGAGAGGACTGACTGAAAGCCTATTTCTTGTGCAACAGTGGTCAATCACGTCTAGGGCTGCTGGCGACTTAGACAAGTATCGCGTCCAGGGTCCTGGGTATGAAGACGCATCAGCACATCCCCCTGTTTCCCTGAGATGCCCCGGAACCCAGAAGATGGGGCGCGTTGATTTCGGTGTACTGAAAACCTCAAAAGTCTTAGTTTAAAGCGGTGGGATTTTCGCCACAGACCTATTCAACCATTCAAGAATTTGCTGCGTGGAGCACTTCTCTCTAAGGATCCCGTTTTCCATATCATAGCTCTTTGCTTTAATACAAACATTCTCTGCATTGGTTTGCCCCCACATTTGATCGAAACAGTGTTCTTCAGGCTGTCGCCGTTGCTAACATCCAAATTCTGAGCGCCAAAGAGGTGATATTGGCATCCTTATAGGTGTGCTGGTCTCGTCCCTTCGGGATTTCGGGATTTTCTTTGAGGGGGGTTTTCTGACGACATCCAAGTTCCGTCCACTCGAACTGCTACTTTTGTCCGTGCCAGCACCGGTTTCAGCCGGATGCTGTGCGCGGGGAAGCCACTACCAGTATATCGCCGCAGGGATATCACGTGCGGGTAAAACCATCCCTGGTTTCGTTTTCGTCGAGGTTTAACTACTTCATGTGATTTCCGTTCACTAAAACTGCAGCCTTTGTTGGTTGCGCGGAAAGATCCATCGACAGAGGAAGTTCCTGAAACTTTCTTCCTCTTGACCCTGTTCGGGACCGAAGAAGTGGGCGCGGTGTCATATCCGAGAGGTTGGTCAGTTTCAGTGGGTGTCATTTCTCTTCTCCGTCGCCGCACAGTGGCCCATTTAGGCAAAAGTACTTGTATAATTCAATTTTCGGGTTGGTTGGAAAGTTGAGTAATTTTTAAGGTCGCCTAAAAATTGATTTTTTTTTATTGTTTTTAGTAAACTAGGCAAAATGTTTCAAAAACTCATTTCTATTTCGTTTTGTGTGATATACATATAGTATCTGTTCATTTGTAAAATCAAAAATGATCTCAGTTTTTTTTATAATTTTTTTTTTTAACTATTTAATTTAATGTTTTTCGAAACACTATTTACGTCACACTTTTTGGACTTTATGGTAGATTGAGTTTATAAAAGAAGGTCCAAAAGGGTTCTACCTAAACTCAGCAGATAATTAATCTTTACATACATATGTATTTATAAATATATGCAATATTTAAAAACTCGGGTGTATCAATTTGCATCGCTTTGTGCTAGAGAGATTTGATTTGAAGCGATCAGCCAAACTTAATTTTGTTTTCTCTCTTTCTCTCATTGGAGAGAAACCCAAATTTTCATTTTTCTTGTAATGAGTAATAAACTTTCGTTCGTTAATTCGTTCCAAAATATGGTCATGCGATACCAATTCAGGGATTACGATTTCGATTACGATTCGGGGAGAAAACAGAATTACACCATTAAAGCAAACGGTTGTATAAGAAAATATTGGCTAAAAATTAAAAATTTAAAATTTCATACAACAATTTATTAGATTTATTAGTCAACGTCTCGAATAAAAAAGGGTTCATGTGTGCCGTAAAAAAGTACTACCAAATGTCCAATGAAAATTTGTTAGTGGAAAGGTGTCCGAAATTGAAAAAAAATTATCATCAATTCAATGGGTCGCATCCTATAGATCGAGAAAGAATTTTAAATAGATTAAGGAAAATTGGTAATTGTCTCCATATCGATACCGAAAGAACAGAAGTAACGTGTGATTTACTAAGTACATCAAAGTCATCAAGAGGTAGGCAGAGGAAATCAACAAGTAAGTGGTCGGCAGTTTCTGCCGATAATCAACTGTGAGTCAAAAAGAATAAAAGAAAGCACTCCACAAAACGATCCTATCAAGTATAATAATGACAATGTATTGGCTTTGTTTATAGATTTGCGTATGTCAAAACGAAAACATAAGATTTTGGAAAGCTCCCTGAGAAAACACAACATAAATGTTGTTCCACCCTATAGAATTATAACAGTTGCCAAAAAAGAGGCAGTTACAGGAAATTACGAAATCACGAAAATATCAGCTAGAGGGAAATTCAAGATATGATGGATCATACAAGCAAAAGTGAGGGGGAATTAATTGCATTTCCAAGAATTCTTAAATTTCAAAGTGAGTGGGGCTGTGATGGATCATCTAGCAAGGTGCATACAATCAAAAAATAAATACACTTGATGACGAAATAGACGAAAACATGTTTCTGGCCTCAGTTGCTCCACTGAGGCTTAACAGTTCAAATGGGGAACATTGAAAGAACCCCCGTATATCATCAGTTCATTTTTCCCGATCCATAATGTTCCAATATGCAAAGAAAACTGAAGAACTCATAAAAACTACAGTCAACGATATCAAAAATCAAATTGCTAATCTTCACCCTACTGTATACAATATAAAGTTAATGACGAATCGAACAGTTAAGAACCGTGAGTTCTTTTCAACTATGATTGATGTGTTCATGGTCACGATTACTGCAGATACCACAAGGTGAATGACTCTAACTCCAACTTTTTAAAATGCTATAATTTTTTTATTTTTTGATAAATTTTATTGTGCCAAAGCAAAAAATGTTGGAAAATACATCAATTTTCAAATTGTATCAGTAGTCCACCTATGGCGTGAATAATGGCCTTGAGACGACCGAAGAAAGCATCGCACGCTGCACGCAAGTGGCTCTGCGGTATTTTGGCCCATTCCCGGCGAAGTGCTTGTTTGAGGTGGTCCACACTTTGGTATTTTTTAGTGCCAAACTTCGCCTTCAAAATACCCCAGACAGAGAAATCCAACGGATTTACATCCGGACAATTTGCAATCCATTGTGCCGAAGAAATGAAGTGTGGAACATTGTTTTTTTACCAATCTTGGTTGACGCGCGCTTTGTGAGACGGTGCCGAGTCGTGTTGAAATGTCCACGGTCTCCGACCAAAATGATTGTTTGCCCAAGGCTTCAATACTGCCTCTAAGACCGTTTCACGATAGCATCATTATGGTTATGGCGACCCAAACCATCACCATCGGTTCTGCCTGCTTTCTGGTGGCAGTCCGAAGGTGTAAATTTTCGAAGGACCTCTAAGAAATTGCGACTCATATGAAAAAAACCAAATTCGGCAACTCACCACTTTCGTGCAAGCGTAGCAACTCCTTCGCTCTTTCGACTCTAACTTTTTTCTGTTGCGGTGTAAGATCGTGTGCTTTTGGGAAACTCAATGGCTTGAGCCCAAGCTCATTTTTCAGTATGTGTTGCATCCGTTCCAACGATATGTTGAGCTCACGAGCCATTTTTCTTCCACTTCGACGCGGATTTCGCTCAATTCGAGCCTTCCCTTTCCGAACCATTTCTGTCGATGTTGCTTTGCAACGCTGCCAGTATCACGGTAACGAGCTATGGTTCGAGACACAAATGATTTATTCACGTTGAGGTGCTGTCACACTATCACGTTTGAATTCCATCGCGGATAAAAATCTTTCAAGACAACTGAGACGCAAATCGTTTAAAAGGCTTGTAAATAATAAAATTATCTATCATGTGTGAAAATTTGAGCTCACTGTCATGAACGGTTTGGAAATTATATAGCAGTCTGAAGTTGGTTGCAGTTCGAGTCATTCAGGGTGTATAGTTAGATATTTTTAAGGAGCCGGAATCATTCGCTTTTTAGCGTATAATTTTGTGAGACCTCTAATATTCGAAGACTGCTATGTACTTTTCATGTGTTAGTCTTATGTGATTATCCCAGGTAAATATTCTGTTGAATGTTATGCTAAAATTCTTTGTAGATTCAACAAAATCAATAAAAGATAAATTGTTTAACCTGTCTAAACCTTTGTGGGCATAAACAAACAAGGGTTTAAACAACGACCGTTGTCGTGTGCCCGGCAATATACAAATATTTCATGATCCTCATGAATGCCATTTCCTACAAAACCTCGTCGAAAACATTTTATGATTGATTATCATCCATTGATATGAATAAATGAGTTAAGATAGCATAAGGGGCGTTCACTTATATAAAGTGAAGGCAAGACGATATAGAACCGTTGGTAAAAAAAGCCTGAAACAATGAGATATTTGGAGAAGTCTAAACGAGCAATTGTAATCCAGTCGTCGTTTACAGCTTATCGAATATCTTCCACAACTATGGTTGGAACAAAAAAAATATGTTGGTGTTATCAAAAACTTCCTAATTTGCCCATTAATAGTCCTTTTAAAAGCTTTAAATAATACGGGTAAAATAAAGAGCCAAACTCTGTGCAAGCCATGTCCTCAACTTTAAATTCTGCATTACGTACATTAGGATCATCCGTTGTTAAAAATTAAAAATGGAGTCATTATTTATGACATTTTCCATTTATTTCTCTTCGGATGTAAAGCGATTCGGGTTTCAATGTAATACTAAAATCTTCTTTCGACTTTACTGTCAAAATTTTTACAGCATTTTTTCTTACGTTCATAAACATCAACATGTCCCCATCCTTGCGCTAGGTATTTTAATTATGGCTGCAGGAAAAATTTGTTGTTAAAATATTTTACCGCGGATTTTTGTTTTTTAGATAGGAAACATGTAAGTCTATTTAAATAATATTATAACACAAAAATATTTTTTTTTAAATAATAATAACGAAGGAACAGAATATTGGACAATAAAACACACAAAGCTTTTGATTGGAACGCACATCTTAATGGAGTCAATTCGTATGCTCTTCGTCTTCTTTTCAAAATGAAATTGATTGCGCGTTTTTAGAGAACGAGGACAAGAGAAAACCATTAATTAAGGATGAACTTCCAGAGTTTTTATAAACGGAATCAGAAAGGGGTACCTTCCTCCACAAAGAGATTGTTGTCGTTGGGAGAGAAAAAGTGGAAATCGAAAAGAGAAAATTGGAATTCATACTTTACACAAAATATGTGAATGTGATTTTATTTTATTTTATTTTTTCATGTTCAATGAAAGGAAAAGTGAATAACCTTTTTCCTTCGAAAACAGCAAATTTAAGATTTGGCTGAATATTATTTTTTTTTACACCAACATGACGTTTTTGAACGCAAAACAAATTATAGTATGATCGTACTAACATATTATTTCTGCACAGTAAATACGTTCAAAAACACACGAGGAAAGATTTGCCGTTTTACTAAGGTAGAAATCCTGACGTTTATGAACTCATCCAAAGTCAAGTGCTTAAGAAGTAACTTTTTCATATTTATCATTTTACAAAGATCAAAATTTGACTTAGTCTTTTTAATAAATTCTTTGTATTCGCGTTTATACGTTATATTGTCAAAAATATTTCCAGTATCATACAAAATTGAAAATAAGTACTATTTTTTTTTATTGTCTCAAACATTTTTTTTAGAAATCCTTATACTACGAAATGTGATTACCCTGAAGCTTTCACCCACCCATATGAATGTAAAATACACAGATATAATGCAATAAGGGTAATGCTACTACATGTTCCTACAACCGGTAATAGTACTATATACGGGTATTGCCACAGGCCTGAGTAAAAAGAAATAAGAATAATATACAATCAAGAAACGGTGGTGCTTTTAAACAACTGTTTAAAGCGCTTTTTTTTTTTTTATTTCGAAACACCTAAAAGTTTTTTTTATACAATTACATTTGCCTAAAGTCATTTCACATACTTAGTCAGCTTAGTTCTCTGCGTTAAAGAGTTGATTGTTAAAGCTGAGTTAGTTTATCTTTACAACGGATTTGATGGCTCTTCGTCCGGTTTCCTTAGGAAAAATCCTGTCAGTAAAAGTGGGTACTGGAAGTCGGGTAGATTGTAGCCCTGCCGTATATTGTACAAGTAAACTATACGTTTGAAAGTATATATGTTTGTGCATACATAGTTAGTCGTTAGTTAATAGCGGGTGTAAAATACAAATGTAAACAAATGTAAAATTACAAATACATACGAGTATGTATAATATTTTACTTATTTTTATTTTTTTTTTAGATTAAAACATGCAAACCTGTATATATCTCGATATCCTATCAACATTGCCCGATACATGATGCTTACTCATCAAAAGGAAAAGGCAAACCCGAAAAGGTAAATATTAAAATATTATACCAAATATTGTTAATTCAAGTATCGGATAAAAAAAGGGAAAAGTGAAATTTTTTTTTAGAGAAAGCCAAGTTTGTTAATTTTTTTTTATTTTTTAATACTGAAAAGGTTCAACAAGTTGACACAATACAATTCAAAAACAGCAAGATATTTTTTTATTAAACATTAAGTAATGGGAATTCAGTTATAATATCAATAGCTGCATCAAAATACTTGGGCTTACTGCAATTCAGTTGTCTCAATTCAGCTGGTCACGTCCAGAAGGTTATGTAGGCGTGTCGGACCCCTCATAAGTTCTCTTAGATATGGAAGAAGATCATGGAATTTCTGGACACAAACACCCAAAAAACTAATATAGTTGCATTCAAAAATCGCTACCACCGTTATATGGTATTTAATGTACGAGTAACAACAGAACAATTGTTCTGTAAAGACTAGCGGACTTATAGAAAAGATACATCATCACCTGCACCAGTTACTACCTGTGATTGTCCTTCTATGGAACAATAAGAACTGTTTTGGGAAAATGTTTGGAATGACTTTAAACATATGAAAATGTCTTAGGGATAAACGGAATGGTACGATTATGTTTCACCCTGTACCCAGCTGCAAATAAGACGAAACGAAGTTTATGAAGCTATTCTCAATGGGTTAAACAAATGTAAAGTCATTTATAGTTGGGCGATATCCTTATTAACGTACTCGTTTGAGGTTGCGAAATAGTCTTCAACTGATATCGGGAATCTAGAAATGTTGATTCTTTAACCGCCGACAGAATTTAATAGGCAGCACCCGCAAGGCCTTGTGAAAAGAATATCACTTCTAGAGGAGTAATTCACCGCTTTATAAAGCTATATAAGTCGGAGATTATGGTTACAGTCCCCTGAATCTCAATTCAGGCATCTCTACTTGCCCTGAAAATGTAAAAGCTTCAAATGAAATTATAACATCATGAAAATCGAAGCCAATACACTAACTTCATCAGCATTATATTAGCCAAGCTGGGGGCTTATGGTGCTTTCTGAAACCGAAGGATTTGCAATAACTATTCAGGAGAAAGTCATTGTAACAAGAAATCACCAAAAATTCATCATAAGAAGTGGAGAAATTGGTTTAACCAACCGAATGCAATGCTTGCAAGGCAATACGGCTAGCCATAATATGGTCATCAGGCTAATTCACCAACAACTAATGATAAATAATGGCCTTATCTAACACTACACGCCATACTACAAGTACAATCCGTGTGCTCAAAAATGCTACCACAAAGTGATAATGGAATAGAACTGTAACAATCGGTAAATTGACCAGATATAACCTTATTTCACAAAGTTAAAAAACCATTGATATCTTTGATGCAGCAGTGGCGCTGAATATGAATTTGCAAAAAACGTACTCCACAAGGATTTCGATGTACACAACAGAGCAGAAATTGTAAAAATTGTAATATAATGTACTGGGTTAGTGCCGAAATATTCTTCAATTTCAAGAAGTAGAGCTTGGAAAAGAAGATAGCAAAGGTACAAAGAGCTATACTGCTAGATATGTGTAATGTAATAACAATAATAATAATTTTAATAATAAAATATTAATAGAAATAATAAAAACAACAACACTAATTAAAACAATGATAACCATAATAATAACAATGTTTTTTTTTTTAAGAGAATACATTATGTATCGTCAAGTGGCAGGCCATCACCACTTAGTGTGTCCAACTCCTACGCTCTATCGTTCTTACTCTGCTACTAAGAGATCGATGCGAGTCACTTCTGCGACTACGAGGACAGCGGGTTCCGACACTGTTTAGGAGGAATTTGCTATCCGAAGGGCTAGGATAAGCCCACGGTTTTCTATCCAGGTGTGCGCTCGTCTCATAACCTGGTGTAATCTTCTTCGTGCGTCCACCGTATCTCCGACAGCCCCAATATCGTCCACGTACCCTACTAGAAAAGTGTCTTCAGGCATCTCCATGCAAAAGATCCATCGTACGAGATATTGAGCCCTGCGCTGAACATGCCGTGATTTTCTTTCGGAAAAGTCCCTCTGCTGTGTGGTAAATAAGCTGTCCTTTACTATCCGTAGGAGATATGGGGATGTCTCAAAGATATTTTCCAGCGATTTCACCACATTTGATTTCATTGAATTAAATGCGTTCCTCACAGCTAGAGCTGCCAGCACAACAATCCTTCCCGAGTATGATTTCCCTCTTGAGCAGTTTGAGTTGCCTTTATTACTTCCTCAATTGTTCCTATTGTAGAGTGTTCTCTTCTGAATCCGTGCTGTTTTTCGGAGAGATCAACTGAGCTCTGGATCGCAGTGGTGAGTTGCTGCTTCAGTATCTTTTCGAGGAGTTTCCCTGTCGTGCCCGGAATACACAACGGTCTGTAGGTTTATGGGAAATCTGAGTCTCCGTTTTCTTTACTGATCTGCACTAGGTGTTGTGTCTTCCAGCCAGGGGATTTAATTAGCAATATGAATATAAATTTGATGTGGGGGAGACATCGGTTTTTACAAAATTATTTTTCTTGGACTTAATATAAATAATATCCGTACAAAAAATTCAAAGAGCAATTTAGAAAAGATAAATACAATTCGAAAATTAATTTAACAATTAGAAAACTCTATCCCACAGTTAATCAATAAAATGACATTAAACTTAGACATTAACTTGTGTTGATCATTAGGATAGCAGATCACTTTTAAGTAACGATTTAAAGACTTCATAATTGGTAGTCAACAACCAGTCTTTAAACTTATTAAAATGTATGGCTGCCCGAACAGAAAATGGTAATTTATTAAACATTAAAGGGGCAATAACGGTGTGGAAGTGAATAAAATGGGTTTTGTACGCGACTGGAACATTGACAAGATGCATGGTATTAATACGAAGATCATGAAACTGTAAAGTTCTACTAGGAATATTACCGCTTTGTTAAAAAAATTCTTTTAGTACTTCGAAAACGTAAAGATGTCTAATTGGTCGAATATGTAGGTCTCTAAATAAATGCCACTGTGAGTAAAACGATTTTTGTTAGAAATAATCCTAATTAAATGTTTCTGAGCTATTAACAATGGACCGAAAGAGGTATTATAAGAACCACCCCAGCTTGAGATACCATACTGCAACTTGGAGTGAACAAGGCCGTAATATTTGTTTAGAACAATATTGTTAGATGAGATACATTTTGCTCATTATAAGGAATCGCATATGTTCCTTAACAGTTTGAAATATGATCTTTCCAATTTAAAATATGGTCAATTAATACTCCAAGGTATTTATAATGATGCACCGATTCAATTTTAAAACAATTATTAGAACAAGGTAAACTAATAACAAAATTACATTTTCTACAACTATGTACCAGTAAACAGAATTGTTTACAATCATAAGCATGGAAACATAAATTATTTAAGACGTTATTTGTTATTTTGTCTTCTCGCTAATAATCAGTTTATGTTCCGTAAACCAAAGTCTTAATGTTTCTAGATCTTCCGAGATCTCTGCAATACTTTCGTATCTTGTATCAAATTGGTAAGTAAAGGCTATGTCGTTTGCAAATGCAGTTGACAGTACATTTAGATTTAGTGGAAAGAGAGAGTTAATGTAAATTAAGAACAGCACAGGACCAAGAACTCAACCCTGTAGTACCCCATTTTATTAAAATACGAGAATCACTAAAGTTCCCATTTACATTTACTTTTTGATTCCTACCTTTTAGATAAGAAGTAAACCACTTGTGAATTTTTCTTCTAAAACCAGCATTGTATAATTATTTTAGAAGCAAGCCATTGTCAACCATGTCGAACTCTTTTGTCATATTGACATGCAGAGCTATGGTGGATTTGTTATAGTTAATAGCTTCATATAACTGGCTACACACTCTGGGGATAGCATCCTCGGTTGACATTCCTCTTCTAAAACCAAACTGCTGAGTACTAAAAAAAATTGTTTCTGCCTAAAAAAGGCAATATGCCTGATTTCATTAGTTTTTCAAATGTCTTAGAAAACGTTGGTAGTAGAGAAATAGGTATGTTCGACATATTATTTTCATTCCCTTTTTTAAAAACTTCAACGCTTTTTAGGTGCTGAGGGAAGCAAGTATTCTAAACACTAAGATTAAATAGGTAACATATAAAACTGTTCGGTTGTGTGTTTTCTGTGTTTCTTATAGAACAATTGCAGTCTACTGAAATCTCTACTTTTTTCGAAATTTCGGTAAAGTACTGATTGCGCTCATTGGAAATGCTGACTGAATCAGTAACACTTTTACCATCTATCTTCGAGGTATTTATACCTATTGTTGTCTACTTTTCCCCAAAATTCTATCAACTACCTTCCACTCATCTCGTACATTACCTCTGGCTCTCATGTTACTCGCATCTTAAATATTTTTGTGTACGAATATTCATTTCATATCACACTATGTGGATGACTTCTGCTTTTTTTTGCAAAATTATTTTTTTTTTCTATCTGCTGCAGGAGATTGTCGTCGTTTAAAAATTTATTTTTGCTGGAGATCAGAGGGGAATAAGAAGTACAATTTTTGATATGATTTTTTTAAATTAAAAAAAAATAGATTGAAAGCAATTGATGGATAGAGTTTATCATAAACTGGTTCCCGAATTTCATAGTGTGAATATTCTTTTAAAATAACATAGTCTGTGCAATACAATTTTACCAATTACTATTATTTTTTTTTTCCTTTTTAAAAAAATGAACTTAACACCCAAGTGGGTATGAATACACTTATAATGTATGTGTTAAGTTTTTTTTGGAAAATGGGATAGAGAGACAAAGAAAGATATTTGGGCTCAGTGGTTATTCCGCTCCATGGGCATTAAACATTTAATGGGGAGACTAAATTCGTAGTGGAAGTTGGCTTGTTTTTGTTTTTAACTGAAAAAACGGGCGCGGTTGGGATTCGAACACCGAACCTTCCGATTTGGAAGCCAGACCGCTACCACTTGAGCCACGGCCACGCAGAACATCACTTAATTCATCAATGAAAATACCGTTCGAAACTGCATGCATCTGTAAATACACAACATTGCATAACTCTCATTTTCGAGTATGTAATGAAAAGACAATTTCTTAACATCATCACTAAGAAAGTTAAGCTTAAAACAATTGAGTACATAAACATTCTTCACATAAACTGCTACGCCTCCAGCTGGGTATGAATCATTAGAATTTCCGAAATGTGTATACACAGGTATGTTACACAAATCTAATTCTACCTCATAGAGCCAAATCTCAGCCAAAACAGTGACAACAGGTAATTTCACTAACAGCTCAAGATGTGCTACCAAAGCTGAAAAGTTTTTTTTTAGTACTACGTATGTTTTGAGATAAGCAAACAATATCAAGACAGTTAAGCTGATGACGTCTCCTGGGGCGACGTGTTCAGCCCTTGCGGACGCCGGTACTGGGGATCCGACTGCCTGCACCATCAAAAAAAATTCTCTTTGATGTCTCTTCCATGGTTTTGGTTTTTTTCTGTTTTCCTTTACATAGATTCCTCTCTCCTTCTTACGAAAGTGGGCTGCGGGCTTGCCACGGGCGTAGCGGAGTTAGAAATATTACAATAAAAATAACAATAATAATAACAATATTAATAACAATAATAACAGTATTAATAACAATAATAATAATAACAGTAATAATAATTATAACAGTAACAATAATAATAACAATATAATAATAACAATATAATAATAACAATATAATGATAATAACAATAATAACAACTATACGTGGGGCGTTCAACATATTCTCGGTATCGGGGTGAAGCTGTGGTTGTATATATAAATTGACTTATTTATCAAGTAATACTATTATTTTAGTGCATTCATGTAAAATTTCATATAAATGTGATTATTAATTCGCGTTTTATCTCTAGTTAAACAGAATCATAATGGCAACTGAGACGATGATGGTGAAAATTGAGCATCGCGCTGTAATTAAATTTCTCACTAAGCAAGGAAAAAGTCAAAAAACTATTCATGAAGAGATGGTGGCTGTTTACCAGGGTTCCGCACCTTCATTATCAACTGTGCAAAAGTGGTCAAGTGAGTTCAAGAGAGGCAGAGAGAGCATTGAAGACGACCCCCGCTCCGGCGCCCCGGCTACTGCTTGTACGGGAGAAAGCATCAAAGAAGTCGAAAAACTTGTTCTTGAGGATGCCCGAATAAAGGTGAAAATGATGGCAGAGATCACCAAGCTTTCAATTGGTACCATTCACACCATTCTTCATGACCATCTTAACCTTTCAAAGGTCAGTACATGGTGGGTGCCACGAATGCTCACAGCGCCTCAGAAAAAAGTGAGAATCGCATGCTGTAGAGAGCTTTTGGAGATGTGTAGTGAGAACGCGGACGGTGTTATGGATCGAATTGTTACTGGGGACGAAACATGGGTCCACCACTATGACCCTGAAAGCAAACAAGAGTCCATGCAGTGGCATAAAAAAGGAACAGACCCCCCGAAGAAGTTCAAAGTCACTCCGTCTGCCGGGAAGCTCATGGCCACAGTTTTTTGGGACTCAAAGGGAATCTTGCTCATTGAGTACAAAAAAAAAGGTGAAACCATCAGCGCCACATGCTACGCTTCCACTTTGCATAATTTGCGGGAGGAAATTAAAAAGAAAAGACGGGGTAAACTCGCAGCGGGTGTGTTGCTTCTTCATGACAACGCTCCTGTTCACACGGCGCGAGTTTCCAAGGCTGCTGCGCGATTGTGGTTTAGAAGAAATCCAACACCCACCCTATAGTCCAGACCTTGCCCCTAGCGATTATTTCCTGTTTCCGGATTTGAAAAAATGTCTTCGTGGAAAAAGATTTTCGGATTTTGCAGAGAAAGAGGAAATTTATTTTTTTGAGGGTTTAAAAAAGCTTATCTCAAGATGTAACAAATGCATTGATGTTAGGGGAGATTATATTGAAAAATAAAAACAATTTAAATTGAATTCGCAATTTCCTTCATATCGATACCGAGAATATATTGAACGCCCCCGTAGCAATAATAATTACGATAGTAATAACATTATTAATAACAATAATAAAAACAATAATAATAATGATAATATTAATAACATTATTATGTTGCCCCCATTTATTTGGCTTAATATAAGCTTAATTTAATTTAAAAACTAAAAAAAACTAAGGGTTAGGAACTAAGGGAACGGTGGAGGAGATTCAGTTTGAGACGAGAAGTGCTCAAGTTAAAATCAAAAACGGGGAGATTCGAGTTGACCTTACGGAGCATGCTACCCGCTTGGAACCATAAGATGTACGACGGATTGGAATATAGAAGAGACGAGCACATCGTCAATTACGAGGGTTAGTGTTGAAGGAAATAGAATTGAAAAATTCCCGGTTCACGATAGGTAAAATGAAAGTGTTATCCCGGGGTAGTCCTCGAAGAGTAAATTGAAGAAAACGACGTTGAATGTTCTCGATGTTGAAAGTGGGACCAAACTTGGCTGCCATATTCGAAAAGGGCCCGGACAACGGTAATATAAAGGGACCTTGTCACATTCGGATTGCAAAATTCTTTAGACCATCGTTTGATAAAACCAAGTGATGAGTTGGCTTTATGGATTATCTCATCATGGGGTGACCGTGGTGTAGTGGTACTAGCTATCGCTTCTCACTCGGAAGGTCAAGGTTCGAATCCTAGCCACAGCAAGTTTTCATTTGTGTAATTTGGAACTCAGTCAGAAAAATCTGCGTGTGAAGGCATAACACTGACATGTAGATTTGGCTGTTGTAGGGTTTTCAAGCACAAAACAACCGTTAAAATTCACAACTTCACAATTCCGAGAGAAAAAAAGAAAAATCTCCGTCCTATTCGGACTCCCAGCCCTGGAGAGTCAATATCGAAACCAAACACACCTGAGTTTCAAACCACTACATCACAAAAACTTTCCTTTCTCTTACTTCTATTTTTCCGCCCGCGCCCTGGCAACAGTAAAAGGGTATTCATAACCCCTTAGGCGCGCGTAAATTATAAAAAAAAAAAAATAATAATAATCGTTATCTTACGAGTAATAATCATTATTATCATAATAATCAATATGGTCAAAACAAACAAAGTAATCATGATAATCAGAGTGATCATAATTATCTTGTAATAATAATAAATTCCTTTCTTATAAGAATCGAATGTTGTGAAATAGCATCTCTATATATTTTTTACCGAAATATAATAAATAATTTTTTCCTTCATCTGAAATTTTTTTCCTTTCAATATATTTACGAGATATGCCGGAAAAAAACTCGGCTTGTGTTAAGGAGAGATGAAGAAACGGAGCAAAAAGTAATTAATAGAACGGAAATTATAAAATCGAAACAAATTCAAAGTCGAAACAGTCGAAAAACAGCGCAAATGTTTTCGTGAAAATTATGCTAAAAGAAGGGAGATGCCTCGAATTTCTGTTGCGGGGGAGGAAAATTTGAGCTGCCTCCTGCTGACAATTACCCTGATACTTTAAAAAAAATTATTGATAGAATGTAAAGAATTTCGAGAGTGCATTCGAGTGTGTAATAATCTGTTTGCCTTTACATCCTTCAATGCTTATTTATTACATTCATCATTCATTCGGGGTCCTCGCTTTGGTGGTTAGCGAGAAGAGGAGCAGGGAGTGGAGCCCCCAAGTTTACAGGATTAAAGAAAATGTGGGCAAATTATAGCGTTCTTACTTAAGACAAAGCTATCCAATATAGTACTCATTAGTGTTTGGCTGAATTAATAAATGTAAAAAAATGCACATTGTGAATGCGCATGGTATTTGTGTTGAAAATGTATGCTGCTATCTCACTTTGTTGCGTTTGCAGTTGCTTTCTGTCTGTTGACATTTTGGAACGGCGTGTGATGCATATGATCAGCTGTGAGACAATTATGTTCTTTATTTGCTCAAAAATTCTGATTCAAATTTTAATTTTGTTGCAGCAACTTGATTTGGCTATTAAACCACTTCTTCTTGCAGATTTGCAAAAATAAGAACATTGCAATAAATATTTAACAATATTACTCATCTCGTCGGCGAATCACTCATTTTTTGTCAATATGATGCAATGTAACAATGCCTGTGTATGCAGATGTACAATCCATGCAGTACTGCTTTTTTGTTTTTTTCTATGGATTATTATTTTGGCGTTTCGCCATCGTTGCTTATTTAATCTATTTCCCTTATATCTGCATATAAAAATATGCTTTATGCGTTTTTCCGCTTCCTTTTCACCTCTTAAAATCAGAAATTTAAAACCATATTTCTTAATCTACTTTTAATGTATGTATATATGTATATATTGATTGTTATAAATCTTTTGCTTTTTAATTCCAGGTATGAGAATCTCTCGAATGGAGTAAACAAATTTGATATGGACGGTTTAAATTCCATTAAATATGATATCTATAGTTTTAAGGAATACCCACTTTTTACGTGGTACTTAGCAGAACTAAAAATGTCGGATCAAAGTTGATGTAGTAACAATGCGAAACAAAAGAATCTCATTTTAAGTTATTCTGTTTATTGTTTTAATTGTAAATAGAGCAATTTTTCTTTATTGAATAACAATAATCGTAAAAAATAATAAAGTTATTAAAAATTAGACTCAAGTTTATAGAAATTTTGAATGAAGTGTAAACTCTTTTATTATCATTTAATTTTTGCTTGATACTATTACATCTACACAAATTAAAACTACGTGAATATGTGAATACAGATACAATACATAGATGAATGTACGTGCAGTATCGACAATACTTACCACGAAGATAGATATTTTATTATTCTTTGATCAATCTTATACAAAATTCGTCAGATATAATAAAATAATTCAAAGTTATTTTTATTCCTTAATCGAATGGAAACAAAAGAGAGAATAAAAGCTTAAAAATTGATGCGACAAAAGTAAAACACGTGGCTTAAATGTTGATGTTTGTAAAACCAAACTTTAATATTTGCTATGTCCATTGTTTTTTATTACTACTGTATGGCATCGGGGTTTGGAATCAGTTAAGTTGGCTATTACCTCATGTGGAGTATTTTTACAGTAAATTTAAAAAAGCGGCTCTTTACTTTGAAAGCTATCCTACCCAATCCTTTGTTCTACAATTTCTTTTAAGTCTTCGTACATAATTACACCCATCGGAACTCTTCATATTGCATTTGGATTCATTAAAAAAAACACTTTCCCATTAACGATGAAAAGGTGCAAAGAATGATAAGCGAAACTCTAAAGCTCATCCTTGGATGAACTGATTGGAAGTGCCCAAAGTTTATTTACTGTAGCTAATTAAAAAAAGGTCTTTGTTTTTTATAGTTTTGTTCTTAGGATTATTTCGTCCTGGCTCCTTGTGGTTTTTCTTGGTTTGCCTCTCCGATGCATTTTTTTCAAGCAACCACGAGCGCCTTATCATTCGCGAGATAATGAAGTGCTTAATCCTAATCTTTTTAGTTTTAAGAAAATTTTAAACTTGCTCTTTTAGTTGCATTGAATATTTATTTAGTCTCATTTTTTTAATGAGATTTATTAAAATAACTGATCTATAAGTATTACAATATAAAATATTAACGCAATTGAAGTTACACCTAAACTTCCAGATAAACATCGGACAATATGCACTGTGATTAAATTGGGAAGAATTGTTAAGTGAAATAGTAACTGGCTGAGTACATGTGGCTTAATTTTGTTGCAACAATTTGAGACATTTTAGTTCCTATTTTCCCAAAATTTTTTTTAATTAAACAACAAATTTTAATTTTTAAAATTTATAAGAATTTCTATTGAAATATGTATTGCAAGAATAATATCATATACATTTTATATGCTACTGAAAAATAAAATGCCAAAAAACACTACCATCTATCGTGCTTTAAATTTGTCCGTTGATGTATGTATTAAGTGAAAGCATTTAATTTGATCATATGTATATGTACAGACCATTCTGATTTATCTGGGTAAATTGTGTTGAAGGTATGAGTGATAGCAAAACTGAATATTCATAAAGTTTGCAGGATTTGAAGAGGGATCATCCACTTACCATCAACTTGATATATTACTATGACAAGAAAGTAATTTTGGTTTTCAAGTCTGGATTAAAGCTTTTTATATAAAGAATAAACTTTAATCAATTATACTATATATATTTTTTCTTTCTGGCAAGTTCATGATTGTGTGTTCATAGAACTTCAGGCCCTTATTAGCACAAAACTGAACTAAATGTAATTTCAGACCTTATCTTTTGTTAAAGTTCTACCGTCCAAAGCATTTTGTAAACTTCAAAAAAAAAAAAAAATCTGACGGTGTAAGATCAGGGTTGTATAATGGATGTACCATACCTTCCCAATCAAGGATCAATACATTTTCACGAGTTCCCAAATATGTGAGTGGTATAACGTTGTCATGGTGTAACATCATTCTCTTACGATTTTCTAATTCTGTCCGTTTCTCTGATTTCGGAACCTAAATATCGAGCTTTTCTACAAGCCCAGGATAACATAAACTTCACATCTCTCTTTCTGAGCTGCAGCGGCAGCTTTCGCATTCCATATTAAAATTGACAGGTGAAAACAAAATTAAGCTCGAAAGCAAAAAAGCGAGAATCAACAAACATAACGCAATCTACTTGTTAAAACCGAAGCTAATTGCCTAGCAACCCACTGTGATATTATGTTGTTTGCTTCATGTATAGTACAATTTTGCGGTCTTTTAGTATCCTGAGTTAGAAAAACGTGTTCCAATTTGAAAATACAAACTTGACTTTAAATTAACGTTGAAAACGGTTTCAAAGCCAACTTAGTTGCCCCTTTCGAACCCTACAACCTTTATGAGGTTTAATTTTCACCTGAGCAGTGGCGCGATGTCGTGTTATGAGCAAAGTTTTTTCTCCACGTACAAAGAAGGAAAAGAACAAATTTCGTTAACAGGCGTTAATTTCGTAGAGGCACATGGAAAAGGAGAATTTAAAATTGAATGTGGTGGCATTGTTGTACTAGGTGGAGTGAAAAGTAACCTCCTTGACCGCCAGAATGCGCTGCTACTTCAAAAAAGGTTATGGTGCCTTGAAGTCCGTTCATATTTAGGCAGACATGCCAACTTTCAGTGCGATACTGTCTTTAGTTTTGTTTTGACAGCTGATTGTTGTTGACGTGTCTGGCATCATGTTGAGTATGGATAAAAACTATTTTCATTCTCTCATAAAACATTATTTTTTGAGAGGCAAAACGGCGAAGGAAACAAAAGAAAAGTTGGATAAATATTATGGGGCCAATGCTCCATCAGATTACACCGTCAAATATTGGTTTCGAGAGTTTCGTGGTGGCCGCAACTCCACTACGGATCAGGTCCGCAGCGGCAGGCCCTCCGATGCGGTTACAGAGGACAATGTCAAAAAAATACATGAAATGGTGTTGGCTGACCGAAAAGTGAAGGTGCGCGAGCTAGCAGATACCATAAAGATTAGTACTGAACGCACACGCCATATTTTGGGCAATATTCTGCATATGAAAAAGCTATCCTGTCGCTGGGTGCCGCGAATGACCAAAAACACGAAGGCGAAAGCACTTCGAAAGAGTGTTTGGACTTGCTTATGCGGATTCGGGCGGACTTTTGGCGTCGATTGGTAACTGGATTTGGATCCCTCGGACTGTTATCTCTTCCCAAACCTCAAAAGATGGCTCATCAATAAAAAATTCAGCTCACGCGAAGAAATCATCGACGCCACGGAGGAGTATTTTGCAGACCTTCCGGAAAATTACTTTTCGGACGGGATCAAGGAGTTGGAAAATCGCTGGAATAAGTGTATCAAATTAAAAGGGGATTGAATAATATAAAAAAACATTTTAAAAAAATGTTACCCTTCACCCCACCTAGTAAAATTGAAAAATGTCCTACATGCACCTGAACTACAGAGTAACTTTATTTCAGTGAGCAAAGCAATGGATAACGGTCTTTCAGTGTTGTTTGAAAACGATTGCGCAATTATTAAGAAGTGGTGATGTTGTCGTGGAAGCACCAAAAAGAAGTGGACGGTTTACGATTAAAAATGAAAATATGTTCTTGTATGCGAAGTGCGCAATGGATGATGTAATGCTGTGACATAAATGCTATGGACATTTGAATTTTAAAAGCCTCATAGAAATGACGAATAATAATTTAATACACGGGCTTGAAGTGAAACAATTGCCAACCACAAACGAGTCAAAAGAACTGTTAGGAATTCTGCACACCTTAAATTTAAATTACTTAAACCGAAGAATGGAGTGTTTGGGGCGTTCAAATCCTTTAAAACCACGGCGGAGAAGCAAACCGGAAAGTGAATAAAAATATTATGCAGACTATGGTGTTGAATATATGTTGAAACAGTTTAGAGTTTTTTTTGGATGAAAATGGTAAAAGCCGTCAACTAACTGACTCGCATTGACCTCAGCAGAATGGCGTGGCGGAGCGTGCTAATTGGACGTTGGTGGAGATGGCGAGGACCATGTTAACTCACAGCAGTTTGGACGCAACATAGCAGGTACAAAAACACTCGTTGGCAAAACCTACTTGGAAGCGTGGATCAGTATGAAGGCTAAAAGTGTTTGGATCCTTGGCGGTTGCAGTGGACGTTTTGTCCACTGAAACATCAGGCCAAAGGATAATGAGATGATAATGGTAGGTTACTCTGAATCACCGAAACTTATCGAGTTTATAATCCGGCATCGAAGAAAGTCATAATAAGCAGAGACGTAATTTTTATGGAAAATAAATTCTACAGATCAGAAGAAAGGACAAGCGACACTGTTACTTTCGATAAAAAAGTGGAAGTTGTGTCTAAAAATCTAGACGACGATGTGAATGGGGAGGTGGTAGGTAAGTGGATGTAAAACCTCAAACGGGATGCGGACGGCAGTATTCAACTGTTCAACTCGCGAACGGCTATGGTCGGCAATTTGAGGTCAATGCTGAGGAAACGTTTTCACCTGTTGTGAGATATGCCACTATTAGAATGCTGCTTGCTTTAGCATGTGAACATAAATTCCGGATTCATCAAATGGACGTGTCATCGGCGTACCTTAACTGTGAGCTTCACGATACCGTGTACATGAAGCAGCCTAAATACTTCGTGAACTGAAAATTTTCAAACCGCGAATGAGCAGCTTGATTCATTTCTGAAGAAAATTGGGTTTACGCAGTATGTCAGTGAGCCATGTTTTTACACACAAAAAGAAGGAGGTAATTTTCATTTTGATTGCTGTTTATGTAAATGATCCCATTCTAGGCAGCTCTAGCTTAGATGAACTTATCAAAATTAAGGCTGAAATTAAAAACGAATTCACTGTAGTAGGCAGAGGCCAGTTAAGGTATTTCCGAGGCATGGATATAGAACGTAAAGGCGCAACAGGTGCTATCACTGTTTGTCAGCGGCAGTATAATCTCCTTAAGTAGTATCGCGTGGAGAATTACAATCCTGTGTGAACGGCACTGGACGCAGGGTTTCAAGTCAGCTGCTCTAATGACAAATGCAGAAAAATAAATCAAACGAAGTACCAGTCTATAATTGGTGCTCTCATGTATTTGGCGCTTTCAACTCGGCCGGATATCCTTCAGTCGGTCTGTAAACTATCTCAACGCAACTCCGATCCTCACTCAGATCGTGAAGCCGCTGCAAAGCGTATATTTCGTTACCTGACGGGTTCAATAGATTTAAAATTTCACTACTACAAGATAGGGCAGACCATTTTGTGTTATGTTGATGCCTATTGGGGTGTCGGCTCTAACGATAAGAAGCCATACACTGGATGTTCATTCGTTGTAGCAGGAAGTGTGTTTTCATGGGAATCGAAAAAACAACCATAGCAGCACTCAGCAGTAGGGAAGCTGAGTATGTAGCTCTTTCAATCGCAGCAAAGGAAGCAGTGTAAATTACAAAATTGTTGAATGGAATGGGTTTTCACAGCACCACAGCAATAATACTGAAGAGCGATAACCAGAGCTGATCAAAAATCCAAGTATCATAAAATCTGTGGGTTTTTCTGCAAACTCATTGATGATTTTTTGTTTTATTGTTGTTACTTTCATAAGAAAAAAATAGTAAAACATTTTCTGAAGAAAAGTGACCTCAAAGTCGAAAATTAGCATGGGCGATGAAAATGGAACAGACTTAGAAATGGGATATCTAAAGGCTCAAACAAGATATCAACTTTATTTAAACGCCGTTATAAAAATAGAGTCCTTCGCGAAGTTTTTACCATTAGTACTAACAGAGCAATTTCCGTTAACATGGGTCAGGGTACACCAAAGTAAGCCTTTTCTTAAATCCTCGATAAATGATGTCAACATTGGAGATAGACCCTTACTGTAAAACGATTTTTTTTCTTAGAATATGCCCAGGAATCATTTCTCAAATTATCGTCTTCGAATTAGGGGACACCCTGTATAATATAATATATAATATAATATAATATAATATATAATATAATATAATATATAATATAATATAATATATAATATAATATAATATATAATATAATATAATATATAATATAATATAATATATAATATTAAGTGGTCGCACACAATTGCCCTTTAGAATTATGCGCAGTTATTTTAATATATGTACATACATGCTTTCTTCTTATGAATCTGTGTACATATCGAAATGATGTGAATGCTTTTTCTGTATACCAGATATTGATATTGCTAACCCCTCAGGTTGTAAGAAGAGGCTTTTTCATAAAGGGGAATAAGGAGGTTTCCTCCTTTGACAGCTAGGGTCAAGGGATTAGATCTATTGTTGGATAAGTTAAAAGGACAGGTGGTAATTGTCTTCAATTGCATTAAGCCTGTGGGAGTCAATTAATGGTCTCAGAATCTCGGATAAGTTTCCATTCGCTGGAGTCTTTTGAGAGTAAGATTTATAAGGTAGGGCATTAAAGGTTTTATTTTGCATTCCTCGTATAACACTTTGTTGGAAAACAATTTTTTGTTCGCCTTTCTGTACTTTCCGCAACAAAATCTCAGCATTTTTCACTCGAAAGTCTCAAGTTCTTTGGCAACTGTAAGAGAAATAGTGAACCAAACGCAGAATCCGTATACGAGGACGGCTCTATTATAGCTTTTGGTTTAAATAACATCTTTCTTACGTATTTGTTAAAAAGAATCTGTTTTGAAATTGAATGCCTAAGTATTTCAATTCGTCACGAGGAGATAATATAACATTGTTAGCAATTGGTAATGTTAGTTTCTTACTCTTCTTCACCGCTAGTCGATGTCCTTTTCCACTTGCGTTTCTAAAGCAGGTGATGCCACATTTACTCTATATGTAGTAAGATCCCATTTTTTGAAGTATCCTTCTAGCAGAGGAATTTTATCTTTTATTTTATTTAGAGCATTTTGTGGTCTTGTATCACTCGCAAGGATAATCGTATCATCTGCATACAGAATAGCGCCTGGGTCAGAGTCCATGGCATTGAAAAGCTTTGGGCCAATTATTGATCCTTGTGGAATTCCTGATTTGACGGGAAACATTTGATTCCTCTGCCTTAATAGACACAAACGAAAAACGATTTTTTAGAAAGTCTTGAATTAATTTCGTTAGTTGGACCGGAAAATTTAGTTTAATTAATTTGAATACGAGACCACTGTGCCAGAGCGAATCAATTGTCTTTTCTAAGTCAATATCAACACAGACAGTGCATTTTTTAGTTCTTAAGTTTCAGATTATATTGTCGAATTGAAGAAGTATCGCATGTTCTGTGCAGTGTTCTTTTCGAAAACTGAATTGTATATTTGGGATTACGTTTCCTTCTTCACAGGATATGTCTACATATATTTTCTGGCAAAAATTTTTCTAAAAGTTTTCCAATATTCGGTAACAGTGAAATGGGACGAAATTGATTTATTTCATTAGCTACTCTTTTTTTTGACACTGGTATAATTCTTGCCTTTTTCTAGATAGCGGGAAAGTAACCATTGCTTATACAGTGATTGACGATGTAGGACAATATTTGGTCGAGAGAACAACAACTTTTCCTTAGTATGTACGAGTAATTCGAAAATTTGTCTATACCAGAAGAATATTTATTGTTGAGGCCTGTACGTAGAAGTTGAATTTTTTCAGTAGAAGTAAACGGAGGTATGCCAGGATTGATCGTATGTAAGGTTGGGGAAAATGTAGTCGAGGAGGATGAGTTTTGGTCATTAAACTGTGATACGACTGTGTCAACTTCATTCGTCAAATCGGAAGGTACCTTTTCTATGTAAAGGGAAGAAAAATGGTCTTTAAACGCATTTAACTCTTCCTGGTTATCAATCAGCATGAGTCCGTTATTACACAGAGTGTCCCTGAGAGACATCACTACCTGTGATTCTATCGATTTCCTTAAATGCATGAGAGGAAGGCTTTAAGTTTCGCAGCATTTAATTCTATGTAGAAGATCGTTCTACATATTCCTGATTAACTCTATTAAGGTGTCTGAAAAAAATTCGTTTAAGTTTTCTTAACCATTGGCTACGAACTTTGATTAGTTTTATTGTGAGTTCTGATATGTAATTGTATTTGGACTGTTTGTGTTCGATAACAGTTGAGTAAGAGTTTATAGTCTGACTGTCTTATTGATAAAAACTTACAAAAGGCTTATAAGCTTGCTATAGAGAGGTTCTTGAAAAACATTATTCATAAACGTTCAATAGCACTAAAACGCTCTATAAGTATTCAATAACCACTCCATAAATTATAAAAGGATTTACCCTACTATAAACCTCTAATAGAGTAGAAAAATGGCCGTATTTACATGACAGCTGATTTTTGATTGACGTTTTTGACAGTTTTTCATTTGAGCTTAATTTATTCAAGCACGCCAAAAAGAAACTTTGAAATTTAAAATAATTAAAGTGAAAAGTGAAAGTGTTATATTGTATCCTAGTATGCAAGCGCTGCAAACTTTAGCTGGAAGTTGTACCAGAAGAGGTACGACACATTTTCTTTACCGGACGTGGAGTTTAAACGTCGATACCGCTTTAATAAACATACAGCAAACTTCATCATTGATCTCGTAAGGCAGGATTTGCAACTCGATCCAAGAGGTTGTGGTACATCAGCAGAGTTGCAAGTGTTAACCGCTATACGATGTTGGAGTCGTCGTGAAGTAAGTATGTGACTCACTTCTGCACAGCATCATGTACCTACTCGTTTGTTTCTCATTTAGGTTCGAGATGATGGGGGAGGTATCCACGGTTCGTCCCAACCAACCGTAGGTCGCCATTGCTCGCCACTCTGCAACTTACATTAAAATGCCACAGTTTCTGCCTGAACAGCAAAGGATTATCAGGGAATTCAAAGAGAGAAGAAATTTCCCAACTGTGTTGGGCTGCATTGACTGTAGGCATATAAAAATTGAAAAAATATGGCGGTGATGCAGCTCAATTTTACAAACAGAAAAGGATATTATTCACTGAATGTGCAGGTAAGTCCATACTTAAGTATATTCAATTTTTGTAGATAACATTTTTGCGTGTGCTCATATTATTCATTTATTATTTGGCAGGTTACTTGTGATGCCAAACTTAACATATGCTACATAGTTGCTAGATGGCGAGGCAGTACCCATGATTCAAGAATTGTCAATGAATCTACTCTTAAGCAACGTTTTGAGAGAGGTGAAGTTAGGGGACGACTTTTGGGAGATTAAGGGTACCGCTTGGAGCCATATCTCTTTACACCCCTACGTACGCCTCAAAATATACGTGAAGGAAACTACAATCGGACACATATTGCCTCAAAGAACTGTGTTGAACGGTGCTTTGGTTTTTGCAAGCAGCGGTTTCTAAGTCTGTTGTATGGCATAACAGTTCACATGCACAATGTCAAGCCTACAATTGTAGCTCTTGCAGTGTTGCACAATATTGCAATAGAACAACAAGGCTCAATTCCAGGTAACTTACCTATATCAAATAATTTAAACCTATAATTGTTTACATTTTCGTATCTAGTACTTTAGGTGAACACTTTTCTGATGCTGAAGCCGGTGGAAGAGGCTCAAACAATGCTCTCTTAAGAGCATTTATTGATAGACATTTAGTCAATAGTAGTTGGTATATGGGTAAAACATATACACAGAAATTTAATTTTGAAGCAGTTTATTTCTTTTCTCATCATAATACTCTATTTTTTTTTTAATAAAATTTGCTCTAAATCTAGGTTTATGGTTTTCTTTTTTTCATTTTCCATTTGGATTTGGTGCAACTCTTTCCTGTACCCTATCTCCGTCTAGGCTATATCTGCTGCATAATTTGACTGAAATATATAGAATAAGTTGTATGCAAGTTTTCAATGCAGCTTTTGTTATTTACGCAACCTTTGTGACACGAACATTTGAAAATAATCGACTAGATAAATGCAATAAAATACAACTCGCTCTTCAATTCAAATTAAAACTTTATTGGTTTGAGTCTTGATTGGGAATGAATTCACTCGTTGTTGTTCGCCCAAACGAAATCTCTCCGTCCAGTTGTTTTTGCTGCGAAACCTCTACGGCCAGCTGTTTCTGCTGCGAAACCTCTACGGTCAGCTGTCTCGGATGTTGGCTTAGTTGGCCTGGTCATTGAACTCTCCAATGATTTTCCGTCAATGCCGGCGAAAAAGAGTTCTCTAACGCTCCGTGTATGTGTGACCCACGACGCAATGCACGCACACCAACATGAACTGCGTAGAATGCAGATCAGTGGGAGGCGCTTATGAAAGCAAACATAGTATTTTTTTTATATTAAGTTTGGTCTTCGTCACTCCCACTGAATGCATGCTGGTTTTATGTTTTTTTATGTTCTCCCAATTTTGGTACGGGAATGCAGTGGTGGTTTTCCGTCGGCTTGTTGCATTTTGAGGTAATCTATTTTGCCGATGGAAAAGGCATTGCGCTGCCTTGAGGACGGGATGTTTTCATGTTGCTTTTGCAACAACTATGTTATTTATGTAGTATTGTTATTTACGTTATTCTTATTTGAATCGTTTTTTCTAGTTTTTTGAAAGGATGTTTGCAAGGGTTCTGCTTCACGTTTAACAGCACGATATGTATGACTGGAAACATCCTATATAAAGTAAAAAAGTCTATGTTAGTGTCATGTAAATTATAAAAAAAATAAAGATATCAATCACACATTATTTATGCTTTTATTGTCTGGTGGCTTTCGTGACAAGAAATGCAAAAAAATAGTTGTCAAACTTATTTTTTTTAGAGAGTAGTTCACAATGGGATCAGAATGACAACATAATTACGCTAATGTGCCTCATAGCGTGAACTTAGCTATGACACGTTTATTGAGCGTTTATGAATAAAGAATTTTATAATAAGTTTATTAGTACCTAAGAGCATTTTAACTAAAGTATGTTATAAACCTATTATAAGGGATTTTTATGAATAAGGCAGTGAGTCATTTTCGAATTCAATTCCTTTATGAGTAAGTATACTTCATTGTTTGAGATGTTTCTATAATCAAGTAAATTGATTGTTGAGAGTTTGTTGTGTAAACTTATTCTAAAACAGATACAGTTGGTATTTTTGAATAACCTGAAAGTGGGTGGGGGTAATTAAATTGGTAAGAGATCCAGAAGCCTTAATTTTATTGAGATTCCAAAATGATCTGAAGCGGTAGCAAAGGTATGACAAGGTGTAGACGAGCTATTAAAACTAGCAGAGACAATGAAATAATCTATTGCGGATGAAGATCTCTGGAAGGTAGGACTATTAGGGGTGATTAAGTCCAAGCTTAAGAAAGTGCTGCTATGAAACCAGTTATAAAATGAATTTCCGTTGCTGTTTTGAGTTCTGTCTCCCTAATGAGGATGTCTCGCATTAAAATCTCCTCAGAGAACAGTTCCATCGAATGTGTTGAAAAGAGAAAAAAGTCTGTCTAGTTCTCTTGGTATATTTCTCCCAGAATTGGAAGGAATATAGATGCTGCCAAGCAATAAGCGAAAAGTTGATCCATCAGCATTATGAGAAGAGATTGAAGCTAGACTATCTGAGAAAAGATTACAAATTCATACTTATTGTTTAATACTATTGCGGTTCTCCTTCCTGAGTCATTTCTAATGATATTGAAGCTTTCAAATTTAGGCTTGTGCCTTTTTTGTAATCTCGTATCGGAGACAAAGCATATTTGTGGTTTTTTATTTTTAAGGATGCTCAATAGTGCTAATATCCTTTCATGCGAAATAATTGAATTAAAGTTCATGGATATAATTTTCATATTTGAAAAAAACCATTATACAACAATAGAAGCTACAAACTCTAGATATACCTATGAACATTTTGTCTTCTGTGGATTGAATTTGGCTATATTTTGGCCAGAATTGTCTAATTTTTTAAGAGATCTTGGAATGGAATATTCAACAAAGTTTGAGATTCCTTAAGGAAGTCATTAAGATATCCTGTTGCCTTTTTATCAGTCTCTGTTACAATATTAGGAGATTTCAATATGGACGCATATGATCTGCTTGGATTAGCTATTGTTTAAGCTGTGTTAAAGACAACTTGCTTGTTATTGCTAACAACTGTTGTTTCTCTGCGGTTCAATGTCTCCCTTTTTTCTTTGTATTCAATATACGCTGGACAATCTATAGAGTTAGCTGCGTGACCTACTTTGTTGCTATTTATGCATTTGGGTATGGGAACCTCAGCATTTTCTCTTTAAGACTCTTGAACGATTATCTATAATCATTATGAACGTTTTAAGATATCCTAGGTTTACAAATTTATAATTTATTTCACTAGTACTGCATTCTGAAGTAGATAACTTAATTAATTCCGAAACGGTATTGCAATTAGCACAAAAAATAAATATGCGAGTATGTAGGTGGGTAGAATATTTTAGTACTTTTGCTAATGTTCTTAACAGGGTTGAGATTGGATTTTTCCCTTCGAGAATGTGTCATGTTGGAGCTGTTTCCTTGCATTTCTGTGCCACGACCTGTCAGTGGGAAGAAAGAATTAGTTTACAGGTAAGGCTGTTTAAGATGTTTATGGTCATCCTCTTCTGCTGATGGTTGTCTCTTTCTCTTTCTAATAGACTCATTGTTGTTGTTAGCTGAATGTTTTAGGTTGCTGATAACTAGAGTCCATTCAGCTGAATTGGGAGCTTGCCGGCTTTCTGTGTTTGCAGAGAGAGGAGAACATTTTTCTAAGCTCATGTTCACTTCTTGGTTGACAGCTCCGCGAATTTTATCACTAATATCATTGCTTTGTCTATTTTCACTGTTTATTTTTTCGATAATTGGATTTATTTTGGAATAATAATATGTCTTTCTTCACTTTTGAGTCTCTATCTCACTAATAAATCAAATTTATTTTTTGTATACTTACTGTAGGCAAACCACTTTATATACATATTTATGTCTCTGCAAGTGTACTCTAAATATGTCTGAACACTTCGGCTTCTAGAGTCGAACTTTTCATTTCTTTAGTCTTCTTACGAAAGGCTTTAAGTTCGGACATGTCAGCCAATAAAAATAATATTTTAACTTTGAGCTGTTTTTTTACATTTTCGGTAAAATCATAAAAAATGGGAAAACTGGATAAAAACAAACAACTTTTTCCGAACTCGAACCATAAAGCTACTTGCATAAGCACAAGTGTCTTTCGCATTATGCAAAGTAATCATTTCTGCCCTCTTGTCGTTCTTTATCTACCGAGGTATAAATTAAGAAAGAAGATGTATAGTTTAGTTCAGTTTGGAGTGAACTTGCAGACAAGAAGGAAGGATTAATAAATACATATCTACTTATAATTTACTAAAAATATTTAATAAATATTTCATTGGCGCAGTCGGTAGGATACCAATCATTGGTATCTGAAAGAAAGAACTTACCTTCTCATAGTGAAGAGAATAAATAAAAAAATAAAAAATATACTACACGAAGTGAAGTGAAAAATTAAATAAAAAAAACAAAAAAAAAAAAATATAATAATAAAAGTAAAAATGGAATTAAAAAAGGATATAATAATAAAAACACTGAAGTCAATAAAACCCTTCGGTGGAAAAAGAGAAGATCTTGCTCAATATATCCGGAACGTAGAATCTGTCTCGGAGTACTTAAACAAATTCGAGGAAGATGAACAACGTCTATTTTTGTTGAATATCATCAACACTATCCACGGTGAAGGGAGAATTATTGTGAGAAAAAGGACGATCAACTCATAGCGAGAGTTAAAAATGGCGCTCATAAAGGAATTCGCTGAGAAGACTAGCATTCCAACATTATTATTATTATTTCAAAATATCTCCTTTAAAAACAATGTTATAGAATTTTACAAACAAATTAATGAGCACTTACGTAGAGTAAAAGATAGAATAAATTTGAGTAACGAATTAGAGCCTCTTAAAATTATATAGTACATAAACGAATATGAAAGAAAGGCATTCGAGACTTTTCGGAATGGTTTGCCCCCACATTAGCACTTATCCTTTCTCGCGACATATCGAAAATTGAACCAGCATTTGCATTATTAATGGAGCATCACTAGAAATATACTAATCAGAATAATAAGCCCCAATACAACAATAATGCCCAGAATCAAAACTCATTCAGGCAAAACTTTAATAGGCCCCAATACAACAATAATGCCCAGAATCAAAATCCATACAGGCTCCAATACAACAATAATGCCCAGAATCAAAACTTAGACAGGCAAAACTTTAATAGGCCCCAATACAACAATAATGCCCAGAATCAAAACTAATTCAGGCAAAATTTTAATAGGCCCCAATACAACAATAATAACCAGAATCAAAACTCATTCAGGACAAATTTTGACCCTAGCCACCATGTCGCTATAAAAAGACCTAGGGAGAATGACAGCAACCAATTAAGAATAAGAACATATGGCACTCCAAGGTCGATGGAAGTCGTTGAAGAAAATTTTCATCAACCAGCCTAGGGAGATTACCGCACATTAAATTAATAACACAAAACAAAATATATAAAGCATTAATAGATACTAGATCTACTTTAAGCTTTGTAGACCCTAAAACATTAAAAACGCCTTAGATTAGATTAGATACTCAAAGCAGAACCATTAAAACTATGACAGGATATATGTACTAAAGTTAATAAAATACAACTAATCGATGCAGCAGGTAATATTCAAGGAAAGTTAAAGTTATTTGTTCATAAATTTAGTAGTTACTATAATGTCCTAATAAGAAACGACGTTTTAAATGCCTTAAGTGGTAACATCGATTACAAAAATAAGGAATTAATACCAAATGATAAAAAATATACCCTTTATTGTGAAAACGAAATCAAAACAAAACATGAGGATCCCACATATGTATACGAGTACAAAACTATATCGGTATACATACGCCCATACTGATGAAGTGGCAAAACAAATAAAAGAAATGTTAGAGCAGAATATTATACAGTCTTCACAATCACCATACTCAGCACCAATATGGATTGTTCCAAAAAAAAATGGATGCTAGTGGCAAAAAGAAATGGAGGATTGTCATTGATTACCGAAAACTTAACAATTTTACGGTTGATGACAAATATCCTATCCCTAATATAGAGTCTATTCCTGACAAATTGGAAAAAGCAACTATTTGACAACGATCGACCTTGCTAAAAGTTTCCACCAGATTGAGATAGAAAAAACTGTATTCCAAAGACAGCATTGTCTACTGCCGACGGGTATTATGAGTTTAAAAGAATGTCTGAAAAATGCGCCAGCCACATTTCAGACGCTGATGAATGGCGTTTGGGCTAATTATATGAATAAAATATGCTTGGTATGTCTTGACGATATAATTATATACTCGACATCCTTACAAGAACACATCGACTCAATTAGGAAAATATTCCAAAGATTAAGGAAGCGAATCTTAAAATTCAACTTGATAAATGTGAATTCTTAAGAAAAGAAACAGAATTCGTAGGTCACGTAATTACTACTGAGGGAATAAAAGCCAATCCCAACAAAATCAAAGCTATTGCTGACTATCCATTACCAAAAACACAAAAGGAAATTAAGCAATTCCTAGGTATAACAGGATTCTATAGAAAATTTATAAAATTTTTTTCTAAAATTGCTAAACCATTAACAAAACAATTAAAAGGTGATGTTAAAGCGGTCAATCATCAATCCGATGAATATAAAAGAGCCTTTGAGCAATTAAAACTGTTAATCAGTTCTGACCCAATTCTAAAACATCCGGATTTTGAGAAACCATTTGTCCTAACAACGGACGCCAGTAACTTTGCAATAGGAGGGGTGCTTAGCCAAAGCCATCAACCCATTTGCTATGCGAGTAGGACACTCAACGCACATGAACTGAATTATTCGACTACTGAAAATGAATTGTTGGCAGTAGTCTGGGCAACAAAATATTTCCGATCATACTTATACGGCAAAAAATTCCAGATATTAAACGACCACAGACACTTACAATGATTTCACAATCTACTCGTAAAAGAGCCTAACGCTAAATTACAGAATTCAACGAGTTTGACTTCGATATCAAATATTTACCAGGGAAAGAAAATGTTGTTTCTGACGCACTATCGCGAATTAATATAGAGGAAAACTATAATAATGAGGAAAATAATGAAGGAGATGCAAGATCAGATGTAGCCACGATACATTCAGCATTAGAAAATTATATATGGCATATAGTGATTTCAGAAAGATCTTTAAATACTTTGAAGCATCAAATAATATTTAAAGAAACCGAAAGAGCAGGTATATGTTACGTATGACTAAAATACACATTAAGACAAGATACAAATTGAAAACAGTAAAATTCAATGATAACTATTTCAAGAAAATGATTAAAAGATTTATATTAGGCAAATACGTTTGTTGCATTTATTTTGAAAGTGATAAATTATTTAACCACTTTAAGTGAATATTTTCATCAATTATTCTGTCTTCTAGTAACGTCAATATATTAAGAACTAATAAGATAGTAGAAGATATCGAGAACTATGAAAAATTTAAAGAAATTGTTTATAAAATACGCTTGGATTTTATAAATAATTTGTTGAAGAAAAATATTATTTCACCAATTACGCTGGACTTGCTCAATAAATAATAAATGAGTGTGAAATGTGCAACACATCCAAATTCGAGCATCAGGCTACAAATAGACCTTTTAAAATAACCCCACCTGTCAAGAAAAGAAGGCAAAAATTTGTTGTAGATATCTGGGTCTGGGGACAACAGAATTATATAATATGTATTGATCTCTATTCCAATTATGCAATGGCGGAATTTATACATTCACGTACATAGTTAGAATCGAAAAGGGTTTTGTTAAAAATATTTAATACCATACAATAAAAATATACAAAGATCCTTGTTTAATAAATGAGTTGATGCAAAAGTGATTGACAGAGTTAAATTTAGAATTTACCACTGGAAAGACAGGAATTGGTGACATTAAGAGGTTGCATGCAAGTTTAAACGAAAAACTAAGATTAATAAATACAGGGTCAGATAAAGAATTAAAATTAATAGTAATTAAATACATTCTTCAACCCATAGCTATCCTTTCGAGATATTCTTTGAAAATAAAGAACCAAATAGTAATCCGCAACAGATTAAGGAGAAAAGAATAGGAAATATTAATAAAACAAGTAAAGACCATAAAGTAGACTTAACCCTTATCCTGTACTTAAAAAAAAAATCCACATGGTATTTGTGGGTCAAATTTGCCCAATGTACTTTTCATTTAGCAATCACGATTTTTGCATGTAATTTTTTATTCAGAATGATTTTTACAAATAAATTTTGAACATTTTGAGCATTTTGTTGCATATTTCGTGCTGTTGAAGCGACTTGGGCACAAGTAGCAGCGAGATCTCTTTAATGTTGACACTGTAGCTTGTTCTGGATTTTTTCGTGTTTGGGCAATTTTGACCCATGTGTACAGGATAAGGGTTAAAGTATATGAAAAACAAAAGAACTTTAAAATCAGATAATGCATTCATTAGAATAAGAGAGCATATAACAGTTAGAGTAGACAAACAGGGCAGAACAACAAGGAAATTTAAAAACAGTTTCCAAAAAAAAAAATAAAAAAACTAACTATCAAAATACTACCTCTTCAAGGGATTCGAACAGTGAAACCACACAAATCCAAATCTAACACAATGAACCATCTACTCTACTTCATCACAGTGTTATATAATATAGTATAGTTGTTCTTCTGGCAATCACAGGTTCAAAAACAAACTACACAACAGGGAGAAATAATAATGCAAACAGGAGACCAACCTATAATTCTAATAACTGATATAATAACCAGGCAAGGAGTGTTAAAAGACGAAACTATTAATAGTAAAACACATGATTGCAATTGAATCAGAAATTAAAATATTTGAACCAATTAACAATAGAAATAAGAGAGGTTTAATTAACATAATTGGAAAAGGATTTAAATATCTATTTGTCACATTAGACGAGGAAGACCAAGTAAAAATTAGTAATCGACTAGAAAATTTAGAAAACAATGCTCTGACAAATGAAGATAGTGACTTACTAACAAAACATATTAATGCAGAAACGGAAATCTTAATCTTAACAAAATAACGAATGTTCTCAAAGATAAATTTAGCGCTATTAATTCCTTTTTTCATGCAGTTTCTGAATTACAGGATCATATAAACGAAATACAACTTTAATCCAAAATTATCTGATATTCTATTTTATATGTTCGAATACAAATCAACTAGAAGTTGTTAAACTATCTCTATGGCAAAAAGACTACCCACTCATTTTTGTTTTATCTTTACCTGTTTATTCCAATTCTAGGACTATATTTAAAATTTTGCCTATACCCAATGATCGATACGAAGAATTGGATTTTGATTACATATACGGTGAATTTTCGAAAGCTAATAACAATAATTTAATGAGAGTTGAAAATGGCAAATTATTTCCAATTAATGATGAACGTACATACGAACGTATTTCAAATATAATGAACAGTAATAACATAAATTGTACTTTTACTTTGGAGGAAATTGTAAGAATAAATGAGAATAATGTCATAGTTAAAAATATTAAAAAATCAAGAATTAATAAACAATTGTGGTATTGTTAAAATAAGTATTGACAGTAACAATTTGATAAAAATTTAAAATTGTAAAATTCAAATTAATAACAAAAGTATTCCAGCCGCTTGGAATGTAAAAGAAAACATTATTGTACCAGAAATTGATAAAACAATAAATAAAATTGCATTTCTTATGACACACATGCAATTGTATAAACAAACAGCGTTCTTACGCTTTTGCAGATTAAACACTTTTATCCGCACTCGGACCATAAAGCTACTTGCATAAACACAAATGTCTTTCGCATTATGCAAAGTAATCATTTCTGTCCTCTTGTCGTTCTTTATCTACCGAGGTATAAATTAAAAAAGAAGATGTATAGTTTAGTTCAGTTTGGAGTGAACTCACAGACAAGAAGGAAGGATTAATAAATACATATCTACTTATAATTTACTAAAAATATTTAATAAATATTTCATTATATTGTCCATATTACACCCTCGCACCCGGAATACTTTAGGGGCACAATTAAGGGAAGTTCAAATAGTGACCGTCAGGTAGAGAGAAAACCTCTCCCACGAATAATATTAAGGGCCCCGTAAGTCTCCTTGCAGACAAGAATGAGGGGAGCGGATCGTGGAGAATCGTGAGTTTTCTTTCACAATTATTATTTTCGAATTTGGGGGTTTTCAGAGTTTTACAAATTTATATCGTTGGTCATCTCTAGAGCGGTAGACAAAGAGTCTGAACTGAATCCAAAAAATTCAGTAAATTCCACCTCTACGGTTGCATCCAAAACATGACGGGAGACAAAGAACGGTGACAAAACAGGAAAAGGCAGGTGGGCAGAGGAGTGAAACAGACAGCAGAACGATCAAAGGGAGTGGAGGATTTTTAGGACGTGATTTGAACGCAATAACGTACCTGCCTGAACCGAGCAAGAGGGATTTCCGCAGATTTTAGCCGATCACGCCCCACTAAAGATGGCTCAGCAACTGTTAGGCGTGCACTACTGTCATAGAGGTACCTACGTGTGGATCGCTTTGGTGGAAAAGGGGAATTGAACTCCCTTTCGGCAGAGTTTAGCTCCTCACGTGACTTCGTCGCTCCGCTAAGGGTATGTCAACAGCTCTCAGACAGGCGCCTATACCTACAATACACTCATAAATCGAAACACCGAAGGGTGGTCGCCGGCTTTAATTGTCAAGATAAGAAACCAATGTACATTAGTTTTAAATCTTTGCAAGTCATAGCGACTAGGAAATAGAGAGCTCAGTAGGGGATTCCATAAGCGAGAAGTACTGCCTAGGAACGAATCACGATATTTTAGAGTACGTCCGAAAGTAGTCTTGATGGTTTACTGATTAAAAGTTTGAAGGGACGGATTACTACTGGCAATTTCGGTGAAGCTCTGGTGGTGAAAATAGTGAGAGAACAGGGTGAGGCAAAAGGCGTTACGTCGGTGTTCAAGCGTGTTAATTGGCTGTGGAATATTGGCGTCACTTATAAGTTTTATCGCACGGTTTTGTATCTTACCTAGCAAGTGCAGAAATGTTTTGGGTGCACCCGACCAGATATGGGCATTGTACTCCAATAGATGCCTTATATACATATTGAGACCAGATCAGAGGGGGTGAAATATTTCTTACATCGCTTTTTTGACGACACCGAATATGTGGTGATTCCAATGTAAGTTGTCATTGACAGGCATTTCGCGAATGGAAAGTTTATCGGTTTCGACGATGCAACTGCCATTCATGGATAATGGCTGGGTGCTTAAATTTCGCTTTAACGACAGCAGACAGCATTGTGTTTTGGAAGCATTAAATTCTACTCTGTCGATATTTCCCCAATTGGTTATGCTGTTAATATCGGAATTTAATGAGCGTAACATACGCTGCCATTCCCGTTCTACAGCCGAAGAGCAGGGACGTGAGTTAGGAAACGAATATGAAAAGCAGAGAGTACCGTCGTCAGCAAAGGTATATATTGGATTAGTAGTAGCAGACAAGAGATCGTTGATGAAAATTAAAAAGAGTCTTAGAGGCAGAATGGAGCCCTGGGGCGCACCAGTATTTATTTTGTAAATATCAGACTTGAAACCATCACAGACAACTTGAATTGAACGTTCCGAAAGGTAATTTCTAAATTATTGAAGAAGAGAGTAGTCGATCTCAATGCAAGCATTTTCGACAAAAGAGCCTGATGCCAAACTCTGTCGAATGCCTTAGAAATATCAAGTGCAACTATCTTGCTTTCGCCAGATTGATGTACGCTTTGGTTCCACTTTTCGGCGAGGCATGCCATCAAATCACCAGTGGACCTGTTGGTACGAAAACCATACTGCCGGTCATTAAGAAGTTTTCGTGTTTCGAGATACTTCATGAGCTGACGATTTATCAGCGTTTCCATGACCTTGGAAAGAAGGGACGTAAGTGCAATGGGTCTGTAGGAGGGGAGAGAAGATGATTCGCGTTTTTTAGGGACAGGCTGGACAAATGCTGCTTTCCATCTCCTCGGAAAGAGTCCTAAAGAGTAGGATTGATGAAAAAGCTTAGGCAGTGGTTTCGCCAGCGAGGAAGAACACCTATTCAGAAGGAGAGGAGATATACCATCTGGACCAGCGGATTTGTGAATGTTAGGATCTTTAAGATTTATACCAATAAAGATTAGATGCACTCAAGTGTAGGCGGGGAAAAAGCACAACCTGGGAGTGTTGAGCTGGCCGCAAAGTGTGCAGCAAGCAGATTGGATTTACGTTTAAGAAAGACGTTGCAGTCATTCCTGGCTCATTTAAACTTTTTCCGGTTTGCCTCTGTTGGGTTGGTCTTGAAGGGCCGAAAAAACATTTCTCTAACTCTGACAGCCTCTTTGCAGCTCGAGTCGCAGGTTTCGTTTTTTCTTTTTCTTTTCCATCATAATCCGCTATTTTAGAGTGAAGTCGGACATTTCCATTACTGTCGTTCTTTTTTTGCACATTCTTTACATAGCATTATTAAATTGATTCTCAGCTACTTCAACGCCCAGTGCATCTCTGAAGATACTCTGTGCAATATTCTTTGCATTGTTGTCGCTTACGTCAGATAAACCAGAGATTTCAATGCAGTTACGGAGTGAATTTTGCTGTTGCCAATTTAGTTTTGCTTCAAGTCTATTTATTTTTGATTTCAATGTATTGTTCTCTTCACGAACTTCAATAAGCGTTTTCAGGAATTCTTTGTTAACGTCTTCCAAATTAGATAACTTCATGTATACCATTTAAATTGTGAAGTCACCAGGTGGTTGAATTAAGTTTGGTTCTTCGTTCTTCTTGGTCTTTCTTGCCGTGATTGTAATTTTATTCGGTTCGGTCTGCTTATAAACCGGAGACGAAGAGGGTAAGTTCAAAGATCTTCGTCTGAGTACAGCACATCTATCACAATGAAAAGGTTTTTCACTAATCTTCATCTTAAAAGAGAAAATGGTATACATACATATATTACGAGGGCGGGTCAATAAGTCCGTTTTTGAATTTCTGACCTCTTTACTGAAACAACAACACTGCTCCTGTCAACAGGCATCTGTCAGTTGACTCCTGTTAAAATTTAAACTTGCTGCGTCAGTTAGTTTGTGTTTGACAGCTATTTTTATCAGACTACTCACTAATTTGAGGAGAAAATGGAAAAAAGTGAATTTCGTGTGCTTATTAAGCATTATTTCTTGCGAAAAAAAACCATTACCGAGACCAAGGCTAAGCTTGATAAATACTATGGGAACTCTGCACCATCGATTTCAATGGTAAAAAAGTGGTTTACTGAAGATGCCGAACGTCCTGGACGCCCAGTTGAGGTCTCTACACCCGAAACAATCGAAAAAATTCACGATATGGTGTTGGCCGACCGAAGATTGAAAGTGCGAGAGATTGTGGAAGCCGTAGGGATCTCGCATGGCTCAGTGGTTTCAATTTTGAATGATCACTTGGGCATGAGAAAGCTTTCCGCAAGATGGGTGCCGCGTTTGCTCACAGTCGACCACAAACGCAATCGTGTAACAACTTCACAGGAAGGTTTGGCGTTGTTTAATCGCAATATGGAGGAGTTTTTGCGCCGTTTTGTAACCGTGGACGAAACATGGATCCATCACAACACACCAGAGAACAAACAACAGTCAAAACAGTGGGTTTCTAAGGGTGAATCGGCGCCAAAGAAGGCCAAGGTGGGTTTGTCAGCCAATAAAGTTATGGCGACTGTTTTTTGGGATGCACGCGGGATAATCCACATTGACTACCTTCAAAAGGGAAGAACAATCAATGGGGAATATTATGCCATCTTATTGGACCGATTCAATGACGATTTGAAAAAAAACGACCTCATTTGGCCAAGAAAAAAGTTCTTTTCCACCAAGACAATGCAAGGGTGCACACATGTGCAGTTGCCATGGCAAAAATCCATGAATTGGGCTATGAATTGCTCCCTCATCCACCCTATTCTCCAGATTTGGCTCCGAGCGACTACTTCTTGTTCCCAAACCTGAAGAAATGGCTTGGTGGAAAAAGATTTGACTCCAATGATGAAGTCATCTCGCAAACAAAGGCCTATTTTGAGGACCTCGACAAATCATTTTTTTGGAAGGCATGCATTTAGAGATAACACATAATGGTGAAGAGAAATACATTCAAGCGATTTACAGGCGACCAAGATTAAGTCATAGCAGTTTTATTGAAGAACTTAATGAAGTTATCCATGTATGCAGAGAAAATATAGTAATAGGCGATATCAATATAAATATTCAAAATGAGAATGATTCCCTTGTTTTAAGATATATAGAGATGATGGCCTCAAAAGGTTTTACAAGTGTTATTTAACAATCCTCGCGAGTTGACTTAACAAGAAACATTTCTACACTGATTGATCATATATATGTAAGCATAACGAAACTAGAAATATTTTCAGCAGTTATTGAGACAGATGTTTCCGACCACTACTTAATCTTATATGCAACCAAAGTTCCTAGCCACAAAAGAACGATTGAACACGATAATGCTGTTCATATTCAGCAACAAAGAGTGAACGAACTTATAGAACAAACCAATTGGCAATCTAGGCTAACATAAAATAGTATCGAAAAATTGTATAGCAACTTTGTAGACAAAATGAACACCATTTACACGGTAATAAAAAAAAGTAGAAAACAGAAACCATGGGTTACCTCTGAGTTAATTACATTATGTAAGAAAAGAGACAATTACTACAGGAGATGGAAAAACACTCCAAGAAGTCAAAGTTACAAAACTGAGTACAAAAACTTCCGAAATGTTTTCAATAAAAAAATTAGGGAAATTAAAGTCAACTTTTATAAGCAATGATTTTTAAGCTCTCAGAATGATCCTAGGAAAACGTGGAATACTATTAATGAATTTCTGAAAATAAAGAAAACCACAATGGACTAAGTAATGAGAAACAATTTTTCCAAAGATGATGAAAACTTAGCTAGTATTGTGGAAAAGTTTGCGGAACGATTCTCAAACCAAGTATCAACAATCATGCACATATATCATAACAAAACATCAAGGCATGAGAATTTGCACTTCCAGCAGAGTATTTACGTAGAGGAAGCCAATGAAGGAAAAATATTTCGAATGTTGTGTCGCCGGAGAACAACAAGGGTCCTGGAGTGAATAATATTAGACCAATTAACCTTAAAATTAATGCTTATTTTCTTGCCCCAGTTATGCAAACGATAATAAATCGAAGTATAACACAAGCTCATGTTCCAAGATTAATGAAAACGTCGATTATTCGGCCCGTTTTTAAGGCAGGTGAGAAAAACTAAACCGAGAATTACCGGCCTATATCTATACTGTCAGCTGTTAAAAACTGTTTGGAAGAAGTTATTGTTAATCGTCTTAATAATTTCGTAAAAAGACATAAAATATTACACCCAAACCAGTACGGTTTTCAAAAAAATAAAAGTACGGATCTACTATTAGCAAAGTTTTCAAACACGGTCAATGCAGGCCTTAACAAAAATCATCATGTGCTTGTGCTGTTTGTTGACTTTAGTAAAGCTTTCGATACCATAACTCATAAAAAGTTAATTGAAACTGTCAATCGAGTTGGTGTGAAAGGAGTGCTGGTAAACTGGATTGAAAACTATCTAACTGATAGAAAGATTAGAGTTAGAGTTTTTAATACCTTAAGTAAAGAAATGCCAATTGCACTTGGGGTCCCACAATGTTCCAAATTAGGTCCGATTCTATTTTTTTGTATACAAATGAACTTCTCCATTTATTCAAAAAGATCACAAAAGTGCCTATGCAGATGATATAGCACTTGTCGTCAAACACAAAAACTTTAACAAGGCATTGGAAATATTTCAAGAAGAATGGTGCCATGATCAAGGGCTAATTATTAATGCTTCAAAAACAAATGCAATGCACATACGAACACCGTTCAAGACAAAGGAAGCGTTTAATATATATCACCGAAATGCCCTATGTCCGTATTCGGCCAACAGTACAGCAATAGAAGTAGTAAACAAAATAAAGTATCTAGGAGCTACCATCGATGAGAATTTCCTATGGCGTAAACATATAAATGTCATACGTTTACAACTCAAAAGATCACTCTTTGCGATGGTTTATATAAAAAAGTATTCAAGTTTTGAACTACGTAAGCAGATGTACTACATACTCACTAGCAGAATCGCAAATAAGATATGGAATACTGGCATGGGGAAATGCGTCCAAAACGTATATGGATAGGATATTAAATCTACAGCACCGCCTTGTTAAAATTTTAAAACCAACAAACTCATCTTTTAAGGTCTTAGATCTGTACGCGATTTATAGGATGAGATCATTGCTGAATAACATGGGCCACCAAAGGTTTCTACGGCCTATACGCCATTTCCAAAAGACCAGGAGGGGAGCCCAGGGGACGCTTGAAATTCCGGATGTATATAACATATATGGGGAACGAGAACTTAGATATGTCATTCCAAAAACTATGAATGAAATACCTCACCATCTCAAACAAGTCGAACATTCAAAAAAACTTAAAAAAAATGTTAAAGAAATTTCTAATTGATTTATATTTTGAGTAATATGCTAACCCACTTTAAATTAATTTCATAAATATTAATTTATTCTTATTTATACATACATATATATATATATATATTAATCTCTTACCACTGTTTTAACATTGTTTATTTTTAATTTCAACATAGCTTAAACTTCAATATTATTATTGTATTTTGTATTCAAATATTATTGTACTATTCCTATATTTACAATTTTATTACATTAAGTTATTTATAGCCAAAATACGGTTTCACTTTGGCGACAACAACGAGCGAAAAGGGGCGTTCGGAATCAATAAAACCTCAAACGTTCTTGGGAAGATTGAAACCTTTCTATGCACAAAATGAAACTGTTGAGAATTAAAGAATAAGTATAGTGTGAACTTTATTTAAAAGAATTTTATCACTTTAAAATACTAATCCAATGTTATAAACCACCTGCAGATAAGCATTTTGCTTTGCTGGTAAAAACAAAAAACTGTATATAAACATAGATAGATGAAATAAATAAATAAATAAATGTATTCGAATTCATTTACACTTACAAGCTAGACAAAAAAATGCCTAAAAATTAGCTTAAATGACTTACAAATAATCTTATTCTAACTTACTGTCCCCACGCGGGCACTCTAAGTTAAACATAATACTTAATCTATGTCTTTCGACGTTTCTTACAGTCTATTTTAATTTTTATTTTTACATTTATTAAAACTAAAACAAAAGAAAATAAATTTTAAGTAGAAAAACTTAGTGTCTGAACTTTTGTTATATTATAAAAACTTAAAACTAAACCTATAAACAACCTAAAAATAAATCTTAACCTATTTAGTCTAACTAAAACTATCTAATTCTATTCCTTAGTCTAAAATATATTTATTTTTTCTTAAATCTAACTTAATTTTATCTAAAGCTATGTAAGTCGGCCACGGATAAAAAATTAGTCTGACCCGCTCTGCTTCCTGTGGAGCTACCTATTACCGGAGGAATTCAACGATGAAGCTTCTTCTCCTTCAACGAGTCACCAAAATTGTTGGTGCTGCCGAGCAACATCCCTCATATCGCGACTCCTACCGCCCTACTGAACCTTAGACGGTGCGCACTGCCATGTGTCAGGTCGTAGTTGAGTCGCCTGTCCGGAGCTGTTCGAGCAACATGGAAGATTAGTCTCATCGGTAATCTGTCCTGGATCAGACCTTTCATATCGAAGTAGAGGAACGCTTCTGGAGGAACAAAACCGTCAAAGCGTACTCGCTCATGATATATATATTTGGGGTAGTAAGCCCCATAGATCAGGTTGTTTCTGAGGTCATTTCTTTTGAAACGTGCTTTCGAGTCAATTTAATGACGAAATTGTCCCCTCTTATTAGGTTCGCCCTATTGTACAAGACCTCATTAGGAGAGAATTTTATGTACTCAGACTCTGGTGTTCTGTATAAGCGAAGACAAGTCCAAAGACAAGCCCTCTCAAACACCCGAAACTTTTCCAATAAATTTGCTCTCACGTTCAACCACACGGGACATCCAAATATAAGCACAGGCCGGATAAGGGCCCCGTAGCAGATCAGCTTCACCCTCGCATCGAGTTGGCTGTTATAAAACAGTCTCTATATGTGTTGGGGTGTGTTGGGTTTTACTTTTGCAGATATGTTTGGGGTAAAAAGACGGATTAAAATAAAACACGTTGTTTCTTATGTAGGTGTCACAGCAAAGAGAATCTTTATTCATCATCCGGAAATTTCTTCTATTTTAACATTTAATTGTTATACATTTTTATTAGAAATTTTACGTTATGTTTTTCATTGTTTTCATTTTAGTTTAAGTTTCAACATTTGAATTAAATTCTAGTTTTAACAAAGCCAAAGATAATAATTACATATATAAAAGTATATTGTACTTCCGCACATGCTTCCGCCCGGTGGACAATTTTCGTCTGCAAGTGTCCACGATCATGTACATTGCTGTACCCAATTGCAGTTGGAGTATGTCGTACTTCTTTTGACATACGAGTAAGTGTTGTGTGTTATATGAGTGGAAGTGAGCTGACTATCTACATGTAAATGAGACAAAATCGTGTAAATTAATAATTTAAAACATTACATGTAGGTGACAAGGATGACGACATAACAAACGGGCAACAGAAGGAGATGAAATGTGCGATAATTTGCCTATTGCAAGAGTTTGTTTTGATCATTGACAAAACTAGGTCAATTTGCGTTTCGCGTGTGTGGTTCGATTTTTGTTTTGTTAATTTTCGTTGGTTTTCACCAATTTTTTTTAGTTTTATTGATAATAAAAAGCAAGTGTTATTATTATTTATATTTTGTCTGCTCCCCTTTCTTCCCGAAATTCGATTTCGTTTGAGTTGACTACACCGGTGCGAGTACACAATCGTATACTAATATGTACGTGCGTATGTATATATAGGGTGTCCCCTAATTCGATGACGATGATTTGGGAAATGATTCCTGTGCATATTATAAGAAAAAAAATCGTTCTATAGTAAGTGTCTATCTTCAATGCTGACATAATTTATAGAGGATTTAAGAAAACGCTTACTTTGGTGTACCCTGGCTCATGTTAACGGAAATTGCCCTGTTAGTGCTAATGCTAAAAACTTCGTGTAGGACTTTATTTAAACGCCTTTATAACGGCGTTTAAATAAAGTAGATATTTTGTTTGAGTCTTTAGATATCCAAATTCTAAGTCTGTTCCATTTTCATTGCCCATGCTAATTTTCGAATTTGAGGTCACTTTTCTCCAGAAAATGCCTAATTAACATAACGTGTTACTATTTATTTCTTATGAAAGTAATAATAATAAAAAAAAAATCTTCATCAAGTTTTTATAATACTTGGGAAAACCTGCAACAGGTAAAAACAGGAATTTGTGATTTTTTACGTTACGTTTCTAACAACAGTTGACAATACATAATCGTAAGAGTGGTTTTCCACGAATTACTAGTTTTCCAATACTATTTTAAAATTCAATAGCTATTAAAGAGTTTTAAAGCGTGCTCTTTTATTTGACTACCTGTTAAAACTCTCATTTCCTTACCCTATCCGTTACTGACCACGTCGGAGTTACCAAAATGTTCAGAAGCGTTTTTCTGAATTGATTTATATCAAGTACATAAACTTGATATTGTGTTGAAGGTATGTATTGTGAAGCAAGCACTTAAACCTGTTCACTAAAAACCGCTGGTAGCTGAAATTAAAAGAGTGAATTAAAGGCGGGTGATATGGTGGTACTGACTTTATTCTTGATTATTTCACGTCTTTTATACAAAAATATTGCTTATCCTAACATTTACAATAAATGCTTAAAATTAAAGTCATTGCCGGTACTGCAGCGTCAGCATAATAGGTCTTTGGCTTGACCCAATAAATATTGTATTCATGTTATGGTGGCGTCAGCACGATGGTTGTTGTTGATGTGAAGTAGCTGCATTACCTTGACTTCTATCAGGCTATATGCGCGTCGTCAGCACACAGGTACTTGAACTGAACAGCCAACATTTCCAGATCTTTAATATAATTTGAGTTTTTGTCACGAATATTAATATTCATATTCCCCATCACTACAATTTTATTTCTTCCTATTGGTCTTAAATTATTTCCAATTTCATCGAGAAATGCTTTTTTACTAAAACCTGGTGGTCTATATATTCCAACAAAGTACTGTGTAATATTTCTTTCATTAAACCTAATTTTTATATCTTCATACGATTTAGTCTCCGAAGGTAATCGTTGGTTGTCTAGATTGCTCCGGACAAACATCATTATACCTCCACCTCTCTGATTGCTTCTGTTTAAAACTTCTTGTTCGAAGCCATCTAAGGACTGAAACGAATAAAATTTGGAAACTTCAAAGTAAAAAAAAAATATTTTCATAATTCATGTAAATTTTTTTTATTTGCTTTAAAACTCTGTTTTTATTAAATTCATTCACAATTACAAAAAATAAAAAAAAATATTTGGGTTCCCATTCTTTCCTCAACTTCTTTCGAATGTCCTTCATAAGGTTGGTGACAGTTACATCCGTGATCTTTCTGGACGCTCTTTTCCATTTAGCACTAAAATCCTTTACGTCCTTCGCACACTGCTCACTTTTCCTCAATTTAGCTTTGACCAAAGCCCAATACCTTTCAATGGGACGGCATTGTGGAACATTGGGTGGATTCATGTCTTTTGGGACAAAGTCGACATTTTTAGCAACAAGAAAGCTCAACGTCGCATAAGCATAGTGAGCTGAAGCTAAATCTGGCCAAAATAAGGTTGAACCCTCGTGTTTGTTTAAGAAAAGAATCAACCGTTTTTTTAGGCACTCGTTAATGTACACTTCTCCGTTAATTGTTCTCGTTGTAATAAACGATGAGCTTCTGTGTCCACATTGGCAAATGGCCTGCCAAACGAGATATTTTGACCCGAATTTTTCCATCCCAATCGATGTTGTTGATTGCGGAAGAATCTCAGAATCAGAATCAGAGTTGTAAAACTGCGCACCTGGAAGAGTAGTAAAGTCGGCTTTGACATAAGTTTCGTCATCCAAAACCAAGCACGCTTTCTTGTTGCCGATCAACTCGTATAGCTTTCGGGCTCGTGTTTTTATGACTTTTTTTGCTTTTCAGTAACTTTTGGTATTTTTCGTTTTTTTTCGTGTTTTTAGACCGTTAGGTTTTTTAGATCTTTGTACCATTGTTTGGTTGGTATTACATTTACGAGCAACATCTCTGGATGATATAGTCCGGTTTTTTACGACGGTACCCACTATTTTCCTGCCCAAATTTGTATCATGTGCTCCACTTTTCTGTTTTCGTTTAACTGTCAACGCCTCCAAATATCGTTTAATAACAGAATCCACTGTACTGCTGTTTAAATTTTTTGCGATGAAATGGTTTGGACGTGAAGTATTTTCGAGCCATTTGTCGATGATCTTTTTACGGCGTTCCTCTTGACTCATATTTTATAAATATTTTAAACCGCACCGAACTAAAATCAATAACAAACTGAAACTAGAGAATATACAGGCTAATTTGGGTACAAAATGGGGTTGCAATTTTTACGCATTGGAAGTATAGCCCGTATTAAAATTTACAGATTTTATTCGTTTCAGTCCTTATTTGATAGAAATTCTTTTCTTCATCTATTATACATATACTAGAAAAATCATTTTTAATCCACTTAACAGTGACTAATACTTAAACAAAGTTATTCCAGTGTAAACGGAGCGATCTTATATTAAAACATAAGTAACAGCAATTATTATTTTTTTAATTCATAAACATTTCTGCCGTTAAAACCGTGTATTGCCCTACAATCTCAGTTGACTAATAATTCATCACTGTTTACATTTGTATTATTCACTTTTTATGGATCAGTTTTGCTTTTCTCATTTTTCACACACAATACATAATTACATGCATGCGATTTTGTTCACGTCATTAGTGGTGGTTATAATTATCGGTTGTGTACTCTCATTTCTACGTGCCAATATTTTACCGGCACTCTCCCACACAATTCGCCAGTTTTCTTGTTTTGCCTTCTTTTTTGTCAACCACAATAGTTGTTTATTTTGCCTCGTCAGCTGATTGTTTATGTACACAGTGGTATAATTAAACTAATTTTTATTAGTTTTATTTAAAAAAATAATTTTTATTCAACCTTCATCTCTTCAAAGCTAACTTAGACTGACTAACAATCAAAATAATACGAGTACCTAGTTCGAAGTGTTCGCAGGTATGCTGCAGTTGCATGGTCAGTAGCGGATGTTTGTCGATGTCTCAGGTGTCGTATGAAATTTGCTGTTGCTCGGAATGATAACACGAGTTGCTCGCATGGTTTAAGTTTGTTGATCGTGTGAAAAATTACACGCATGCTTTGCATGATGAATGTATGTGACGTTGACTGTTTGCGTAATGAATCTTTGTGGCGTTAACTCCTCCGCTCTTAAAATTGAACGTCCTCGTGAGATGATATTGGCGACACGAGTTGAGGAATGTCTTTGATACCAATTGTGACGGATGCTGGGTTGTTGATGTTTGGAACTGCTTCGATCTTTGTAATATGCCAGGATGATTATTACAAATATGATGTTCGCCGAGTGGCTTAGTTTGTGTTTGGTTTGGAGTAATTCTATTTCTTCTGTACGGTTGAGATGAAGATCTTTAACCATTTCGATCGACAAAAATTCTTCTATTTTATTTGGTTCGTATGATGATTGCAGTATTGCCGGTAGGGGTTGATATTCTGTAATTTCCATTTCCACGGTTATCTTTTCGTTAATTTCAATAGTGGTGTTGAAATGTTTAATGATGAAAGTACCCTGGAGCCTTAAGGTTTCGTTGTTGATTAGGATTGAACCGTTGAATTGGTTTAACAGCGTGACACCACTTGATATTTCCTCCACTTCTGGGATGTGTTCGTTGTTAGTGATTGTACAATTTGCTTTACGACTTCTTACTAGGTTTGCGACGACGAGTTGCTTATATTAACTAGATTATTATCATTACAAATGGATAAGCTGTTGTATGTTCTACATGTATTTGAAATGCCATAAATGTTACTCTTACATTCTATGATGGGAAATTTTCAGTTTTTAATAACGTCTCTGTTATTTTTATTTCTATTGTTGAAAGTATAAATGAATTAACTACATTTATCTTTGCCTAATGTATGGCGTATGCTACATTTATTAACTCTTCTTTTATAATGTCTAACTTATATTTAACTTTCATGATTACAACTGTATAATTTTCTTCTTTTTCCTTACCTATTTTTATATTTGTATTTGTTCCTTTAGTTAGTTCGTTTATCTTATCTACTGACATTTTGTTTATAATAACTTGTCTGTTATTATTTTTTAATATATTATTTAATTTATCGACAATAATTTCGTGGTCGTGGTGGTCCGGGTTGCCCGCGATCCATTTCCACGCACTGCCTATGAAATCTAGCGATCTTTTGAATCTTTGATTAATTTTGAGTCTGGATATATAGGTCTTTATTTGTGAGATTTCGAAGGAAAGGGTGGGTTTCAAGGGATGGTTTTCTTGGATGGATGATGCTATTAATGCTTCCAAGTTCTTTACAGCTTTCTCGTAGGCTTCTATCTCGATAATATGAACGATCTTGAATGATCCTGCTTGCACTTTTGCCCGACCAGTATTGATTTTGATTAATTTTGAGTTGGTGTAATCCAAAATTTGATGCTCTGCGTTGCACAGTTGTAGCAGTGCCCTGTTAAAAAGTTAACTTCTGATAAGACTTTTATGAATTGTTCTACCTGATTGTGTTTTTATTTTAGAGTTTTGATCTTAAGCTACTATTTCCTTTTTGTATCTCGGGTTTAATTTATTTCCTATTCTTTTATTGCTTTTAACATAAATAACATCACCATTTGAGTAGGTTTTTAAGGGACTTTTACTTTTGTTATGGTACTCTAGGTCAGCTTGTTGTTTTGTCTGTAATTTATCTGCGTTTGCTTGTTTTACTCGTTCGAGTTCCTGAGGGTTATTTAGTAATTCTCTACCGAAAAATAAGTCTATTGGTTTTTTATTTGTTACTGAATGAAGTGATCTATTGTATTCGTAAATGCATTTATCTAATAGCTCCGAAAAGGAGGAATGCGTGTTGTCTGTTTTCAGGCAACGAATTAGCTCGGAAAGGGTCGAATGAAATCTTGCCCATTTACAGAGCTAGAATATGGGGGTGCTTTATAAACAATTATATTGAACATATTCTCTAGCATGAAAGTAATGGAACTTGCGCTTAAGGCTTTTTCGTTATCCATAACTATAGTTTGGTTAACACCAAATGCTAAAATTAACCCACGACGGGGCTCTTTAATATCTTCTGCGGACCTTGATTTTACAATTTTAGCTAAGGCGTATTTTGAAAACTTGTCTATTGCGGTTAGGATGATTTTTTTTGTTAGTGAAATATATATCGATGTGGATTATTTGATCGGGGTACTCCTGAATAGGGGTTGGCTGCAATTCGGGTTTGTTCGGATGTCTGTCATATTTGTGTTCTTTACAAATCCTACAGACTTTGGTGAATTTTTCGAGCAATGCGGTGAGCTCGATTATGCTCTTTTATTATTTCTGTTTCTTGTAAGTTGTCGTCAGTAAGATCAGTGACTAGTTTATTCATAAAATGTGTGGGATAGATTTTTTGTATTAGTCCAAGAATTCGTTCCTCGGTTTTAATGGCATTGGTGACAGATGGGTTTAGATATTTTTTAGAATGCTAACTAACTTTTCTTGATTATATTCCGGTTCTATTATATTATGTCTGTGAAATATGGGGAAAACTATTTGGAATTCATAAGATGGGGTTTCTCCAGTGGAAAGGATAATTTGATTTTTAAACATATTGAGGGGGACATCAACAATTTGGATAAGGTCTTGACCTGAACTCTGGTCGCTATGCTGTGTTGCTGTGAGGGGATTTACTTGATCTATTTGTCTGATTCTAGGAGGCCTTGACAATGCGTCGGCAACTACGTTGGCTCGTCCAGGCTTGTATTCTATCTCGTAGTTGAATTCTTCTAGTATAGCCTTCCAACGTTTTAATTTGTTGTTCGTATTCCTGTTGCTTAGTGCATACGTCAATGGTTGATGGTCAGTAAATATTTTGAGCTTGGTTGGACCGTAAAGGTAATTCCTTAGAGATTTTAATGCCCAAATTATAGCCAGCATTTCCTTCTCATTAGCGGCGTAGTGTTCTTCCGCCTTGCTAAGAGTACGGGAAATAAAAGTAATCGGCTTATAATCTTGCGACAGTACGGCTCCTATCGCGTAGTCTGACGCATCGGTTGTTAAATGAAACTCCTTGTTGAAGTCGGGGTAGGTTAGAACGACATCTTCAGAAATAAGGGAATGTTTTAATTTGTTAAATGCCTCTTTTGCAGCTTTATTTAGATTTATGGATTTTTTACTTGACGCTGTTTTTGAAGTACGGCCATCTTCTCCTCTCAGAAGCGTTGTAAGTGGTTTTTCCAACTTGGAATAATCTTTAATAAATCTGCGTTAGAATCCCGATAGACCAAGAAACGAACACAAATCCTTTAAAGTTCTTGGGTAAGGAAATTTTCTTATGGCTTCCACCTTGGATGGATTCGCCTTTATGCCATCTGAGGATGCTATAAATCCTAAGAATTCTACTTTTGACTTCAAGAATTCATATTTGTCTAGCTGCACGCGTAGGTTAGCCTGCTGAAGAGTCTTGAAGATTTTGTCTAAGTTTTGGAAATGACTCGTTACGTCTTTGCTGAAGACTATGATATCGTCGATATATACGTACCAGATGTTCCCGATGTGCTCTCGTAATATATCGTCTAAGGCTCTTTGAAAAATGGCTGGAGCATTTATCAGACCGAAGGGTAGCCTAACAAACTCATACTTTCCGTTATTAACGGAGAAAGATGTCTTTTTAATATCATCCTCGTGAAGAGGGATTTGGTGAAACCCGCTTTTGAGGTCGATCACCGAAAAGAATTTATTTTTTCCTAACTGAGCTAGTACCTCATTTGTGCCAGGAATGGGGTAGCGGTCAGAAATCGTTATGGAATTTAACTTCCTGTAGTCAATGACCATGCGAAATTTCTTTTCGCCGGAAGCGTCTGCCTTTTTTGGCACTATCCATACTGGACCGTGAAGGTCGGGTGATTCCATCATTTAGCAATTGATTAACTTGCTTATCTATTTCCGCTTTCAATGACATTGGGTAGGGGTAGTGTTTGGAGTAGATGGGTTCTGCAGTATTCGTTCTAATTCTTCCTTTAACGCTATCCACTAAGAATCTCAAAATTTTATTATCGCTCGTGTTACACTCGAAATAGGGTAGAGACGAGTTTGTTAACCTAAAAAATTAACATTCACAAAATTGGCTTGAGCAACTTCTTCGTTCGCAGCATTTTCATTGGGGTATTCATTAAACTGTTGATCGGCCTCTACATGATCAATTATAGCTGAGGTTATGTTGTTATACTTGTCAATTTCGTCTTGTGGATCTGGTTGCGGTGGAACCTCTGTGGTTTCCACATTATAATTTCTCTGTAATTTATTTGGTACCGGGTGCTGTTGTGATGGCACATTTGTACGCTTCATTGCAGGTGGAAAGTTTTTCCCTTGTGGCCTATTGGCATAGTTTACGTTGTTTGTCCTGATGGTTGTTGTTTCCACTGGTTCGCCTCTTGGGGGCGGTCTTGGTGCCAAATTAGTGGGTACTTGCTGGATTTGGATAGGGTAGGGATTAGGTAGTTGTTGAGTTGGAGGAAAATTGGATTGAAATTGGGTTGTATAGTTACGTTCACGGAATTGATTGTTTTGCGGCCGTAGTTGTTGCTGTGGGTATGTTTGGGGAAGATGTGCTACTTGTGGATAAAATTGCTGGCTTTTGCGAGGAGGGACTGGTGGAACCGATGTTGGTTTCCTAGTAGTATTTGAATCGGCTGGTTCCCTTATACCAAGGAGTCTTGGTAGATCTCCCTTGAGACCTCTTATGAAGGTATCGAGGGCCTTCTCTCTGTAAGTTGATGTAAGGTGATACAGAGCGTCGGGCGGTAAGTTCATACTTGAAACTTTATTTAGTATCAACGATAGGTGATTGTAAACCGTTTGGTAGTAGGCCTCTATGGTGCTATTGCCTTGTACCAAAGTCGTCATTTGTACTCAAGCGTTCCCAAATCACGACGGTCTGCATAATGGAGTGTCAGGCACTTCGCTATACAACCCCAGTCAAGCGGAGTATTATACGATTCTAGAATCGCATCTGCGTTACCCGTAATTTTATTCCTGACTATGTTCAAAATACCGAAGTATTTTGGCGTTCCCTTGAGATGCTCATATATCCCTAAAATCCTGTCGGCGCTTTTGCGCGAGGAACTGAACTGAAGGAGTTCCGGAAAACTCCCTTAGACTTCGTACCACGTCTGGTATTTTATCTAAGCCTGCCAAATCGTCTCTATATCTAGAATCAATTGTCTGGTCTATAACTCTAGGGAAAGGGGTATTAGGATTAGTCATCGACTTAATAATTTCAGCACTTTGTTCTCTTAAAACTTTGCTAACGATGCCTGTATCACTACTTGGGGTGAATTGGAGGTTTGTGTGGTTTCCATGGGAGTGGTTGCGTTTAAAACAGAAGGGCGTAAAACTGGATTTGACATTTTGGAGAGGATTTGGATTAAAGGTTCACTTGGAAAAATTTATTTCGATCGCTAGTAAAAAGAAAAATTTATAAAGAAATTTTGCTATTTGGTATTCAAACGGATTTCAAAAAAATTTCACTTGGGTATTTATAAATCAGCTCTAGTATAGTGTAATCTTAACGTATATATTTTAACAAATTTATAGATCTCTGCGTTACAGAGGTCTGTTTTGCTAAGTTTTGTGTTTACTTCACTTTAAATTTTTAGTCAATAATTTTTTTATTTTAAATTTGCAATATTATATGATTTGTTTTACTTAACACTCTAAACTTATATGATTTTCTATTAGTAATATTTTGAAATGAATATTTTAAACTGTCTTACATTAGGGTGAAGATCTTGCGGAACATCTTTTCCCAACGCTGGAGAAGGGGCTACTTCCTTTTTACCACTGGTTACTGGGGGGCCTTTCTTCGCACTCCTTCGTTGGCAGCAGAATCTACAGATGCTGCTTTGCTTGGGGACCCAAGAATATTTTTTTTCACTGTACACTGCACTGAATTAACTTTTTTCGCGATGAGCTATTGAGGTCGATTTATGCGAGTTTAAGTGCTCTTCTACGCGACGAGCTTCGTTAGGTCGATTTAGGCGGAGAGTATAAGTATAAGTATATAATTTTTATTCAACCTTCATCTCTTAAACGCTAACTTAGACTGACTAACAATCAAAATAATACCTAGCTCGAAGTGTTCCCAGGTATGCTGCAATTGCATGGTCAGTAGCGGATGTTGGTCGATGTCTCAGGTGTCGTATGAAATTTGCTGTTGCTCGTGGGAATGATAACACGAGTTGCTCGCATGGCTTAAGTTTGTTGATCGTGTGAAAAATTACACGCACGCTTTGCATGATGAATCTATGTGGCGTTAACTTTAACTGGAACATTTTCAATTTCGATTTTGTTTTTAAGCATTTGTTGTTCCATAGTGTTTATTTGTGATTGCATGTTTTCTATGATTTCATCTTTCTTTTTGTTGTTTTCCTTCAGTTTGTTTATTTCTTTTGTTAATTTTTCTATGAGATTGTTGTTTTTTAACATATTTGAATTTATTTATTTGGCACCTAGAATTTCGCAGGTGGCAGTAATTTCCTTCATTTGATCTCTCAATAGACGAATCTCTGCTAGAACCACTGAGTTGTCGTTAGCGTCTTTTTGTATGTTGTCTTGGCTGCTTGGTGATCGTACTCTTTTCGGCGCTTGTACATCAGGTGCTTGACATTCCGACATTGCCATAAGCAGTGGAACCTGGAACATCTTGAGCGTTTCTGCAGAACTGACACTTCCATACGTCTTTCCTAGCGTTCCCCATGTTTCTCCAAGTTCTTTCGGAGATCGTGATGCACTCAAAGTGGAGCTTACGGGTGCACGTCGTACATACCGCAAAGTCGCCCTCAGATGGGAGTTTATCACTACAGTGGCCACACACATTCATATTAATGTTAATCTCTAACATATATTTTAACCGAAACAGCAATAGAGGAGATTGTTATAACTGTAAATAATGAGAACGAGAACAGCACTGAATTTTCTTCGAATTAGTTTGCTTTTATTACTGTTTGGTACTTACTTATGGCACTTACTTAGGTGGCGCTACGGGTTGGGGTGAATCTGGGCCTCAAGTAACAAACCTCTCGAATTAGACCGGACTTTAGCCAACTGCCTCCCATTACGCACTCCAAGTCGATTGAGGTCGATTCTACTTATGTGCGCCACTTAAGGTCAGGTCTTCCTCTACTGCGTTGTCCCTCCGGGTTAAATTCGAATACTCTGCAGGACGGAGCATTAGTGTTTATTCGCTCTATATGACTGATGTGCAGTTTTCTGACTATGTTGACCATAAGCCCGTCAGCGCAAACGGAACCGAATATTTTTCGAAATTTTTTTCTGTCGAAACGACTAAAGATATCTCATCCGCTTTCTATAGGGTCCATTCTTGTGCGCCATAAAGTATGGCTGGAATAATCAAGGGCTTATATAGAGTGTCCTTGGTTTCTCGGGATATGGCCTTACTGCGCCATTGCCTTCTTAGCCCAAAGAAACCGCGATTGTCAAGAGTGATTCTCCGTTTTAATTCTGCTGAGGCATTGTTGGCAGAATTTGTAGCAGATGCAAGGTAGACAAAGTCCTTTACTACCTCGAAATTATAGCTGTCGATTATGATGTTCTCTCAAATTCGCCGATGTTGTGTGTCCCTCCTTATTGACAGGATGTTCTTGGTTTTTCCCTTATTTACCGCTTAACTCATTTTGGCAGCTTCCGTTTCAATATCAGCAAACGCTCTCAAAGTTCTCTCAATTATGTCGATATCATCGGAGTACGCTAGTATTTGCACAGACTTTTGAAAGATTGTGCCTCCAGTGTTCACATTCTCGACAATTCTTTCAAGTATAATTCTAAAGACCTTTTCTGACGCCGAAGGTCTCGGTTAACTCATTACCGACCTTGACGGAACAGCGAGCATTCTTGTTGTCATTCTGCACATACGGAGGAGTTTGGCAAGGATGCCAAAACTAGACATACCTCCATATAGCTTGTCTTTATAAATGCGGCCTTAAAATCGATGAAAAGGTGGTGGGTATCAATTTGGACTTCTTGAGTTTTTTCCACCGGAGTGTGAAAATTTAGTCGATTGGGGACTTTCCTAGTCTGAAATTGATAGGGACCAAAGGGTTTCAGATGGTCACACAATATGCAGATAAGATCTTTTATCCGATGTTGAGGAGACCTATACCTCTATAGTTGGGTTAGCTGAGGGTGTCTCATTTTTTGTGGATTGTACATACGGTGCTGAGATTCCATTTATCAGGCATACACTTTTCTGACCAGATCCGCGAAACGATTCGGTGCTTGCTCTCCACAATGCTATTTCCAGCAGCTTTGGACACTTGTACCTTGGCTGGTAGGCCACCAGCACTAGCTGATTTGTTGGATTTTAGCTTGGATATTGCTATTCTTACTTCGTTTTGGTCTGGTGGACAGAAGTTTTGGCTATCATCGTCTAAGGTGAAAGATCTATTCTGCCCGACGACAGCATGTTGGGCTTTCTCGCCGTTATGAAGTCTGCAGAAAAAGTGTTTCCATATTCTCAGCATCGACTTTGACTCTACGGCAAGGAGTACAACCTCTCAATATTTTCGATCGCACGCTTCTTGTAGTCTTTTTTCTTCTTCTGGAGAAGCCGATGTTCTTCACGTCTCTTCCGCTCGTAAAGCTCATGAGCTCATCAGCTCTCGTAATTCGTTGCAGCACCACTTTGTAGGCTTTTTGACGGCGTTCTTCATCAAACCAAGGATTTCTTGGTGGTGGCCAGGTGAAACCCAGCACATCAGTCGCGGCATTTCTGATGGCTCGTTGACAATGTTGCCTCTGGGATTCGGTACTTGCTGCTGGCCGGCAAAGGAGTTGATGGGAGATTTCGGGATGCGTGTTCTGGAAGTCTTTTGCAATTGTAGCTTTTCTGCATTATATCTTCCCACAGTAGTTCTTCTTTGTTCTGGCGCTTAGGAAATCGGCATTCGCACTATGGCTGCAACAAGGTTTAAATAGCTGGAGGCATGTCTTATGTCTATAGCAAAAAGATCAATTTGATTTATCGCCACTGTTTGGTATAATAAGTATAAATAAATAAAAAATGTAACTTATGGAATTTTTTTTTCTCAAAAACATAATATTGTGATATCCCTTAAATGCGAACAGCGTCATCTACATTTCAATAGTAGAAGATTTGAACCATTGGTGAATGGAGAATAGAATTTGCTAGCAAAATGGAAATTTTTATGGCACGCTGGATGGCACAGATTGTTCTAGAAATATGTCATTGGAATACAAATATCAGCATCCTCAAGCTATGCAAGTCAATTCGTCAGCTGACTTTGAAGTGTGAATTAAGAGAGTGATTAAGCGGTTTAAGTAAAATATAAAGAAAAGTAAAAGTGGTTGAGATAACCGATTGGATTGTGAATTGTAACTGTTTTTTGTAATAAACCGACTGTATTGAACGGAATAAGTTCTATCATTTACTATATACCCACACAAACATTTTACATTGGTGTCAGAAGTGAGATAGAACTTATTGTGTGTAAAAAAACAAAAAAAAGGGTTTTGTGATTGTTTTAAAAAGCTATAATGGGTCGAAAACTATTGCAGTTGACCCTCGTTCAACTCAAATCCGAGCTGAACAAGAGAAACCTCAGCGCCTGTGGAGTCAAAAGTGACTTTGTGCTCCGAATTCAGGATACTTTGAACAACGGAGCACATATGATCCAGATACATACTACTTTGACGTTGAGGAGGAAGATCAAGCAAGTACTGGCAGTGACATGGCTGCGATGATGGAACTGCTCTTGTTAAAAATGGACGAACAAAAACTGGACGAACAGAAGAACAGTCTCTATGAACAAAAGAAAAATCAGGAAGAGCAAAAGGATAGCCCCGAACAAGCACCCGGAACGCCAAATTCTGAGATGAATCGACCAGTTGCAGGGTTACGACTTTGAAGTACGGAGTTAAATGTGAACACTGCAACCGTAAAAAGAGGCCACTATCCAAATGATTAGGACTGAGCCAATAGAGGGTTGGACTACAGATGAAATCCGTTCCTCCCAACAGACAGATAATGACCTCGAACCAATATTGGCCTGGGAGGAACACGAGGAAACACCAAGCTGGCAGAAGATATCAGACCGGAGCCAAACTCTGAAAGCATTTTGGGCACAGTGGGGATCACTTTGCGTGCAAGATGGTTTGCTGAAGAGAAAATATGAAAGTGCAGTTGGAACAACATCTCGTATGCAGCTAATCGTGCTACGGTCCAGAGTCAGCTTAGTATTCCATGAAATACATGACAGAATCTCAGGAGGCCATTTGGGAATAAACAAAACGTTGGAAAAGGTAAGAGAACGTTTCTATTGGCTAAGTGCAAAACAAGTTTTGAGAATTGATGCAAAAAGTGCATAAGGTGTGCGACTACCAAGGGCAATTAAAGCCACAGGGACGAATGCAACAATACAATTTCTGAGCACCATTCGAACGAATAGCCATCGACATCGCTGGCCCGTCTCCTGAAATCTTTAATGGCATGGATTACTTCAGTAAGTGACTGTGTTTGCCATTTCAAGTTAAGGCAGAAAATATAGTCAACAACTGGGTGAGCAGTTTTGGGGTCCCAATGGAATACATTCAAGGGCGAAACTTTGAATCGAAGGTCTTCCAGGAGGTGTGCCTATATCTTGGAATAAGGAAGACAAGGATAACTCCACTACACCCTTAATCTGACGGAATGGTCGAACGATTCAATAGAACCTTGTATGAGCATCTGTCTGCCAGCGGGACTGAGATCGACACATACCACTCTTCTTAATGACCTATCGAAACGCAATCCATAGCTCAACAGGACACACACCATCCGAGGTCTTATTTGATCAAACAGTTCGGTTGCCAAGTGGAACAAAATCCAGATCCCCACCTATGCAGCCCAGGGAGGTGATCGACTACGTGGATGACTTGCGCAACAGGATTCGTAAATTGGATGAAAACTCCCGAAAAAAGATGATGCTAGCGAGCAACCGCATGAAGACTAGGTACGACATCAAAGTGAAATCTTCGGCTTCCACGAAGGAGATCTGGTCTGGCTGTATAATCCTCAGCGTAAGAAAGGCAAATGACCAAAATTGCAACAGGATTGGGAAGAGCCATACGAGGTGATAACCCGCATTAATAACGTTGTCTACCGGATCCATCGTGGGGATCGAGGAAAATTAAAGGTGGTCCATTTGGACAGAATGACACATTGAACGGAACAACGAATAATGAAGTTCTTCGGGACGAACAACTTTAGGGAGGGAGCAGTGTGATAGTCTCTAAATGTGAACAGCGCCATCAACATTTTAATAGTAGACGATTTCAACCATTGGTGAATGGGGAATGGAATCGAGTTATAGCAAAATGGAAATTTGTATGGAACGCTGGATGGCACAGTTTGCTCTCGAAATATGTCATCCCCAAGGTATGCAAGTCAGTTCATCAGTTAAATTTGAAGTGTGAATTAAGAGAGTGATTAAATGGCTTAAGTAGAAGACAAAGAAAAGTTAAAGTGGTTGAGATAATCGATTGGAATGTTAATTGTAACAGTTCTTTAGTAATAAAGCGACTATATTGAAAGGAATAAGTTCTATCATTTGTACCCACATAAACACTTTACAATATCATCAAAACAGGTAGACAGAAACCTTACGGTAGTTATCTTCAGAAATTCCTGTCGCTAAGGAAGTATTTTTTTTTGTTCTCTCTTTACTATCATCAAATTTTGTTATCAATTTTCATAATTCGAATAAAACTTTTTTTCAATATTGTTATTCGGCAATTTTTTTTTGTCGAACCTACAGAAATGGTGTCAGAAGTGGAACTATAAAAACTATATTACAATTCTAAGCGCAGTACCTCTAAAATAAGATGTAAAAAAAATCAATGATAATGACAGTGAGAACGAGTCGATTACAAGAACAGTAAATAATTCTATACCTTTCAGAGACGTCGACGAGTCTCTAGAAAAGTTCAACGGCGAAACGGGGAAAAATATTAGAAAATACTTGATTGTTAAATGGCTCGGCGAAGTTGGCAATGGAACCCGAGACCGGAGTTGCAAAGCTTGAAAAACTTTTCTCATCCGCGAAATCGACATCTTCCTCCTCACTATCAGCATTCATCAAGCTTTAGAAGGCAAAAAAAAAATGTAACCGCGAGACATTTATCGAATACTTCTACGCTATGAAGCAACTAGCAGTCCAGGGAAATGTCGACGACAAGAGTTTGGTGACGTATATTGTCGACGGAATTGTTGGCGACGGAAAATTAAAATTATACTCTGTGAGGCCAAAACTCCAGGTGAATTGGAAGAAAAATTCAACGCTTACGAATTTGTAAAGAAGCAAACGACCAGAGAGCAGAACAAATCTGAGAATTTGCCCGATATGGTAAGTCACCGCAGAAGGCATTCCAAGCGTGGTGGCAGATCGCACTAAACGGAGAATTGCCCAAATAAAGACAAAGGACTTACGTGTTTTGCATGCACCGACTTTAGATACATAGCCCCAAAGGTCAGCAAAATCGGCGGCCAGTACCAACAATGTCAACGTGATTTCGTGTGCAAATCTTGTGGTAGAAGTTGGACTCGGTGAGCGACCTTATGCGGCTTTGCTCGACACTGGTAGTGACGTCACCCTTGCACATAAATCTGTTCAGATTTGCCGAGCACAATTCTATTCGAGGTCCGAGAATTTCGATTAATGGCATTAGGGACTCCAGGAAGTCCACCTTGGACCCAATCAACACAAGTTTATCGGTGCGACCAAAGAATTTAGAAGTGCGATTGCGTGCGATTTCCGCCTATTAGCTGAAGGACGACTTTCTTAAAAGTTCGACCCTTAAAAGTTCTCAGAAGAGTTAGGTTTAGGGTACGAAAGCCTATTTGGAAAATATACCTTACAGAAATGGTATAAAAGATTAGGAAAAAAAATTAATTCATCAGTTTAATTTTTTACGCTAATGTTACGGTTGCTTAGAAACGCTGTTTGAAATGTCAGCATTTACAAACAAAGAATAGGGAGACATTATTTACTTTTATGGGCTATGCAATGGAAGTTCAACTAGTGCGCGACAAAGATACCATGAATTTTTTTTTAACCAACGACTTCCTAGTGAAGGAGTAGTTGGAAATACGTATCGAAGGCTTAGAGAAACGGGATCAGTTTCGAATACATGACCAAAGGCGGGAGCTCCACAAGTAAGAAGGATTTCGGCTGATGAAAGAATACTGGATGCTGTTACAACTGATCCATCAATCAGCATCAGACGCTTAGCTTTGTAATTCAATGTTTCCAGACATAAAATTTCTAATGTACTGCATGGAGAAAATCTTTATCCATACCACCATACATACACCTGTACAAGAACTGCTTCCCAATGATTTGGAAAAGAGACTTGAGTTTTCTAACTGGTTTCTGGAGCGGAGCTTGGATGACAACCAGTTTGTTAGCAGAATTCTTTGGACGGACGAATCTCAATTTACGAGAGATGGGGTCACAAATGTTCATAATCTTCATACGTTGGCTGCGGACAATCCACATACAAGGAGACATAAATCATTTCAATATAAATTCAGCGTCAATATGTGGGCAGGTGTACTTAGAAACAAGTTATTCGGCTCCTACAAACTACCACCTAGGTTGAAATGTACAAACTATGTGGAGTTATTGCGAAATGATTTACCAAAACTATTGGAGGACAATCCACTGATTCAACCAGCTTCATCATATTTTCAACAGGACGGTGCTCCAGCCCACTATGTTCGTGAGGTTAAGAATTGGCTAGATGAAAAGTACGGTAACCGTTGGATAGGAAGAAATGGACCAGTTCACTGGCCCGCAAGATCTCCTGACCTTACAGTATTGGATTTTTTTGCATGGGGAAGAATGAAAGAACTTGTTTATTCAACCGAAATAGCAACTTTAATTGAATTGGAAGATCGTATTCCCGAAGCGTCATCAAAAGTGAGGCAGCAGTTAGCATCAATAAACTTTCGCAGTGCAATCCAAAAATATGCTCAAGCATGCATACAAGCCCAAGGAGGACACTTTGAGCACCTGTTATAACTATTATAGTATACACATAAAAGAAAAACTACCTAAGACCACACAAAATCATTTTTTATTCATAGCCTTTGGAGCTTAAAGTAAAAAAAACCTTTTTTATAAATTTTAACTGCTACAGGTTTTTCCAAGTATCATAAAATCTGTTGGTTTTTGTGCAAACTCATTGATTATTATTTTTTATTATTGTTACTTTCATAAGAAAAAAATAGTAACACTTTGTGTTAATTAGGCATTTTCTGGAGAAAAGTGACCTCAAATTCGAAAATTAACATGGGCAATAAAAATGGAACAGGTTTAGAAATTGGATATCTAAAGACTCAAACAAGATATCAACTTTAAATAAAGGCTGGTATTTCTTCTAAAAATAAAGTCCTACACGCAGTTTTTACCATTAGGGCTAACAGAGCAATTTCCGTTAACATGGGTCAGGGTATACCAAAGTAAGCCTTTTTGTAAATCCTCGATAAACGATGTCAACATTGGAGATAGACCCTTACTGTAGAACGATATTTTTCTTAGAATATGCCCAGGAATCATTTCCCAAATTATCGTCATCGAATTAGGGGACACCCTGTATAGATATATGTACATCGATTGTTTTTGGTTTCGCGAAAGTGATATTCGAGTGCAAAAAAAAAAAAGAAATGGGAAAATAAAAAAATAAAAAGTTCTTAAAAATTATTTTCCCATAAAATTCGGTACAATTTGTTGTGTTATTTTGTACGGTAACTGTTCTCTGCGCACGCATTTTTTTTTGGTTGTACAGTGCGATGATGTGCGACGAAATTTTCGCAAACGGTTTGTGTTTTAATGATGGCCGAATTAGCTGTCTTAGTGTGTGTGGTATTTAGATTTTTAAGAAAATACCATGAATCCGCCTTCCTATTGAATTGTTGCGATTCATCTGTAGTAAGTTTTTTTTTGTTTTTTACATATTTATTTTTTATTTACATATTTATGTTTAGGTAATTTATGTTGAGTATTATATTGTAAATTAGATTAAGATGTTTAACATATATTAATTTGAATCGTGTTGTCTGCGAAAATATTTTAAAAATTGATACCTGTTGATAGGTTAAAGTGCTGTGTTGTGTTTTCAGTGGATAACGTTGGTAGTGTTACTGAACCTTCCAATTTCCGTCGGCATTTTGGAATTTTGGAATTTTGGAACTTAGCAACGTTGTCCGGGATGAATGATTTTGTGTGATATTGAGTGGACTGTATGCATGTGCTGTGTAGGGAAATCTAAGATAAATACGATAAATACGTTTGTAATTATTTGTATTTCATTCATTAAGAAATGTCTTTAATTTTTCATGTGAGTTTATTTAAAGTGTTTGTTTTACAAATGTTGCGTGGTGCTATTCAAATGTCTCGATTTTCGCTTGCGATATTTGATGGCAAGTAGCAAATTTTCCCAAGTGACCTTTTGAGTTCTCCGATTTTGGTTCATACCGTAACCACCCAAATTAGTCCGTCGTTTCCGGGATGTGTAGCTATGATTCGTCCGAGTCGCCATTGCAACGGTGTAATGAAAACTAAGTCTCCGCGTCTTGGTTCCGGTTTCCGTCTTGTCCACTTCGGGTGCTGTTTCATCCTGGACAGATATACTTTGCTCCACTTTCGACAAAAGTCGTTGGTCATTGAGTTTATCCGCTTCCATCGCTCAAGGTAACTTACCTTGAGAAATTGCGACGAGTTCTTTCACCGATTGCATCTACCTTTAGTGGACCTCTGTCTCTTTTTCTAGCTTGTGCCCGCAGTTTTTTACAAAACGTTTGTAGTACGCAGGACTGCGACGAAGCTTTGTAGTTCTGGTTGACTCATTGAATACCGCATGGTGAGTAATGTAGAAATGGTGTCGTGTATCCAGTATGGTATTCTTTGCGTCAACTACTGCCATCTGACCAAGCTCTTTGCATTCCTTTAAACACTTGGAATGCTCCCTGTGTTTTGTGGGGTTTTCCTGGAATCTTCCTTCCAGTTGATGAAACCTACGTAAGGGATCTAACTTCGAGGTGCCGAAACCAGGCTCACACCCGTTTTTAAATGGCTGCGATTCCTAATACCGACCTTCAGCCAATTTCCTTATTGTGTTCATATTATGCTTTTTACAAGTTTTGTCCTCCGCAATTTCCTTAAAGTTGAAAGGCAACTCCTCCAGTCCCCAGGACATTCGCAGCTGAGTGTAGTTGCAGAACCTGTAAAAAGCTATATACTGGTTCTTTATTTTGCGAAATTGCCTTCCCAAGGAGACTCTGATTCCTGTGCAATTGGTGATCTTTCATCATCATTTTGCAGAGTTAAAGGTTTGGATGGCGTAAGGCCTATCAGGGACTTGAACACATAGGCTGGGGTATTTGTCTCGAAAGGTGTTACCAGCGACCCAAAGGTAAGACTTACATACCGCTGACATGAACCACTGTTTTCCTAATCCAGATACCTATGTTAAGTGTTCGCCGTTGATGAAGCCCTAGCAATTGTACAGCAGACTCAGTAATAAATGCTGCTTCAAATCCAGGACCGACTAATGACTTCAGATTAAAATAATTACCATTGGACTACCTGACTCGAACAACTGCTGTTGCCAGAAGAACACTTGGCTGATGTACTTCAGAAGAGACATCATAGGTTGGGTTGCTATTTATTGTAGTATGAAAAGTTTGTGTACCTATAGTTGTATTCGTATAATCCCTTGTAGGTTTGGAGCTGAAACTATTAACATGTGGCAGAGAATGGTGTGCCTGCTTGCAGTAATAGCAGCGCACACTGCTTTGACAATGGTTAATCATTCTGTCCACGGCCTTAGATCGTTCACAGATCTCCATGTCAATAAACATTTGACAAGTCCGAAGGGAGTGCTGTACTCTACCACATACCGTTTTCTTCTCTACAGCAACAGCTTTGTGTGAAGAAGAACCGCTGCCCTTTGTGCCACTGCTTAAAAGGTTCGAAAACGTGTTTCAAGGTACTCTGTGAATTGTGTTAGTGTGGGCAACTCCTTCGAACTACCTAACATCTCGTCCCACAAACACTGAGTAAAAACAGGTAATCTCTGTATTAGTATATAAATTAATATGTCATCCCGAGAAGCAACCGGCAATCCTAAATTTTCTAGAGCATGGAAACATTCCTGGGACGTGTCATAGACTAACTATACCTAGATATCAAACTTTCCAGATATTGGAAAATCAAAACCGGTTTTCTACTGATCGCCCCTACCCGTGTGATCCTGTCTGTGAATACATGTAAATTGTCATCAATGGCAATTTCGCTCTCCTTTTATACAAACCACGCCCATTTTAATCAAAAAAATGTCGTCTCCATTACACACATTCGTGCAAATCGCTCTCATTCTAGCAATTTTACTTGTAAATTGCTCTCCTTCTAGCAAATTTTGAGAAAGTTATAGAGATGCAGAAGTGTTGGAATCCTCTTACAGTGTGGCTGTGCAAAAGTTAAGGGTTTGCAAAAGTATTGGTAGAGTTTGACATCTAGTTAGTTTATCTATGGGACGTGTCCAGTAGAGACTTTATGTTACCTGCAGTCTCCTTTGGCAACTGCTGCTATTCAAAGAAAAGTTCGAAGTGAGCGCTTACCAACACTGCAACAAACGAGCAGTTTCAGCGTCAAGAGAAGATTTAAAATAGTGAAGTTTTTGAATTTCACCCAGTTTCTTATTTGTGTGGACTAAAGACAAAAAGACATCATGAAAAGCCTGTCATTTTGAGCACGAGCCTTCGAAATGCGGAATTTGAATTTGGGGTAATGAAAGCTCATTACAAGAAGCACCTGTGGATTCACTTTCCACAATCTTCTCTTTAAATGCTGACTTGGCATTGAGCAATTCCCCTCGGTAAGTGCAGTACGTTTCTTGTAACCTATCAAATATGTCATCATAATCGTCTTCTTCCAGAGCTTCTTCAATTTTTCCTCGTCGAATCTTCGCTTGAACACCAAGCGCGTTCTTGAAGTTTCCTTCTAGAATAACAAGGCGACCTGAAAGATAGCTGGCTGTACGACGTGATGCTCCAGTCTTTTCGAAGTTGGAATAGTCACGAAGAATCTGTTCCAGTACTCCTTTCTGACAATTTCATTGACCCGTTGACAATTTCGACATTTTTTTTTTCAAGGATTTTATTTGTAAATTAATTATAACTCAATATGTGTGTATATCAAATTATTATTAGATACAGTTTATTAAAATACTATTAATTAATTAATGTTTTATTTCAGCAGCTTACGATAAATTTAAGTTTTACACGGCGCGGGAAATGCGATTTATGCATAACCACCGAATGAGTCTTTAAGTTTAAAAAGGAGATAGACAAGGGGCAAAACACCGACCGCGAGGGAATCTGTGTATGTACTTTTTTTGTAAATATATATATGTATATTTTTTTTCTTTAAATGTTTAATGTTTTGTGTAGTTTATTACTTATCCGACTCGAAGGACCAAATGTTGGGGTGTGTAGGGTTTTACTTTTGCAGATATGTGTGGGGTAAAAAGACGGATTAAAATAAAACGCGTTGTTTCTTGTGCAGGTGTCACAGCAAAGCGAATCTTTATTCATCATCCGGAAATTGCTTCCATTTTAACCTTTAACTGTCATACATTTTTACTAGAAATTTTACGTTACGCTTTCATTGTTTATATTTTAGTTTAAGTTTCAACATTTGAATTGAGTTTTAGTTTTAACAAAGCCAAAGATAATAATTACATATATTGTATATTGTATTTCCGAACACTATGTTTGTTAAAATATAGATATTGGTCTAGCCAGATCCCAAGGTAGTGGGACAAGAAAGTGGCTGCCCGTGCTGTCCCACGATCGAAATCTTGCGCCAATTCATTCTGGAATCACTAGAGGTCCCAGACAAAGGCGTCCTAAACAAAATGGTTTCCGATTTCTGAAATTTGATTTTCAACTTCCAGTCCTCGCAATATCGCTTAATTTTATCGAAGTCACGTAGCAAGAGTACTATATATTGTACTATATTAATGACCTCAATCTCTGGACCTGTTCTGTACGCAGTTAAGTCGTCTGCGTACGCTATGGCATGGTGAAGTGAACCTATCAGATCAATTGTGTAAATCCTGAATAGGATCGGCGAATTTACCGCACCTTGTTGCAGACCGTTTTTAATGTTAAATGTTCCAGCAGAAGTCACGTTGCCATTCTTCACGATGAACTGTCTACCGGAGAGCATATCAAAAAGAATGTACAGAACTGTCCAGCTTGAAAAAGAGTCCCTGTAACCATACGGTATCGAAGGCTGGCAGGCACCAGTACACTGGTTCTTGCCTTTATTCCATTGTGTATCAGAAACCAGTTTAGACGCAGCATGAATGATATCATGTCCTGCCTTGAAACCGAATTGATTAACAGGAACTACAATATATGTTTGTCTTTAACCCACTTAGTCAGGACTATATAGATATCCTTCTCGAAAATCTTACTGATGGTTGGAAGAAGACTGATCGAGCGCGGATTCGCCGGATTGGAAGTATCTTTATCCCTTTTGGGGATGAGGTGTACCACCGCAGTTTTCCAATGCGCTGGATAATGTGCATTATTCATTGCATTATTAAACAGGGTGGTATAAATGTTCACCGCTTCTAGTGTTCGGTATTTCATCGGTTCCCACTGATTTCTTACTTCTAAGTGATTCGAAGATCGTTTGGAGCTCTTCCTTCGAAATGAACGGCGGTAGTACCCTGTCGTTGGTGATGACATTATTTGACCTATTCTCGTCACTAAACTGGGTGAAACCCGAGCTCTCGAATCGCCAATTCGAAATTTCATTTCGAAGGCAGAAATTGTGCACAAGGACTCGACTCTCCAGGTCGTGGTTCCGGCCAATGATGTTATTTGCCTTGTACACTTCCTGGAAAGTCGCTCCTGTAGCCTCTACTTTCTCCTGCGAATCCTCGATCACAAAGAAGTTGTCACCATCAACGGCTTCACTTAGATCGATGCCTGTTACTACGAGTATGTGCTCGTTCTCCGTCATTCGGGTGATTTTCAGACACGAAAGGTTGTTTCGATCTTTTCTCCGAAATATTTTATTTATTTGGGGGAACATGTTCGGGTTGCTGGTGTTTACAGCCCGAATTTTGTTGTTTCAATACAAACTTACAGAATGTCTGTAAGTTTCTTTTATTAATGTTTGGAGGTTTTTGATCAGTGTCATGTTTTCCGGGTTATGTCTGTCAGTAAACTGTCTGTACAAGGTTTTTGGTCTTGACAGCAGTCTACCTTTACGTTGATGCAGTGCGTCAATGGGTGCGTTGCGCAATAAGTCTTCGTTGTCAGTATGTTGATATCGAGGTATCGTTTTGTCCATTGTTCGTTTGATTATCTTGCCCACTAGTTTTACATACTTGTCAATCTCCTAGTTTGACGAATTTCTATTGGACGGTGGGTAGAGGGAATTCGAGGAGAGTTCTCTCGTCAGTGTTCTGGAGAAGTATAGTTGTAGGAATGCCTTTGAAAAAACTCATCCAATTCCGCAGTTTCGTTCGGAACGGTTATTTCGGTATGAGAATGCAATGGTCACTGTCATACACAAAAGTGCGTAGACAGTTTAAGGTATGTTGGTTAGTGCATGTGAGGTATATGCGTGTGTCAAACAGCTAAAGGTCCAAATATAACTAATTGGGGAACCACTAACAGAGTAGAATTTAATGCTTCCAAAACACAATGCTGTCTGCTGTCGTTAAAGCGAAATTTAAACACCCAGCCGTTATCCATGAATATCACTTGCATCGTCGAAACCGATAAACTTTCCATTCTCGGTATGTGTGTCAATGAAAACTTACGATGGAATGATCACATATTCGGTGTCGTCAAAAATGCTGCGAAATGTCTAGGTTTCCTAAAGCGATGTAAGAAATATTTCACCCCCTCTGATCTGGCCTCAATATATGAGGCGTTTATCCGCCAGAAATTGGAGTACAATTCCCACAACTGATCGGCTGCGCCAAAACTTCTCTGCACCTGCTAGATAGGATTCAAAACCGTGTGATAAAACTCATAGTTGATACTATATCACTAAAACAATGGACACCCTCGAATACCGACGTAATGTCTCGTGTCTCACTCTGTTTTATCGTTATTTTCACCACCAGCGCTCCATAGAAATCGCCAGTAGCATTCCGGACCTTCAAACTTAAAACCGTAACACCCGTCTCGCTATGAATGCTCTTCAGTATACCCTCAAGCCCACTTTCGGACGTACTCATATCGTGATTCTTTCCTAAGCCGTACAACTCGCTTACGGAATGCCCTGCCTAGCTCTTTATTTCCTAGTCATTATAACCTTCTAACATTTAAAACCAACGTTCACCGGTACCTGTCTTTTCTTCCTCCCTAAATTTCATTCGCCCACGCTATGTGCAAGCATCCCTTGTGCGTGCGCAATTTATAAAAAAAAGCCTGTGTCTGGGAAACGACGGACGTCGCTTTAAGGCCGAGTCGATACATTATACTGTGGTGACCCCACCAATTGAAGAGTAGGTTCCCTCTAGTATTTGGTGTATTATTTCTTTTGAAACGCAGTCGTTAGCGTTATCGTGTTTTTAAAAATTAATATTAAAAATTAACCCCCCCCCCCACGCTATTACCTTTTCCAAATACTTTATCATTTACCAAGCTCGCGAAAAATATATTCACGTCATTGTACTCAGAATAGTATACACCATTTTTATGAATACCCATTAATGAATACCCAATCATTATGGGTACACTTCACTTCCCCAGTTTTGATTTAAACTTCAATTCAACAATTTATTCGGTTTCACAGTTTCGTTTAACCTTTGAACTGAGTTCATACTGTAGTTTAAGTTAAACGACAGAATTCTGCCGTTTAAACCTCAGTTCAATTTCATATTGACAGCTGCCAGTTTATATTATTATTATTATTATTAGCCCGGGTCTACCCCGGACAACTTTATTTAGCTTATTAACAAGCAAAAACTTAAAGCTAGACTTAAAACTAACAAATATATTCTTAACCTAATGGGGCGAGGAGAAAGTGTGGACGAGGGGGATGTTAAGGGAGTGGCATATTGAGCAGTGCTTTTTTCATTTCGTGTTCGCTGCTATTTAGGTCAAAGACTTCGCGTAGTTGTTCGTTATACGCAACATTCTAGATATGGGTTCAAAGTGACCGTAGTTGGTGCGGTGAGTTCGGATCAGGAAGAGTGGGACGGATCTTAGATTACGGGGATTGGGAGTGAATGCAATATTTTGCGTTAATCTCGAGCATTCGATGTTTCCAGTCAGTAACTGGTGGATAAAAAGTACATCAGCGATTTCACGACGTTTTTTTAGGGTATGCATGTTAATTAGTTTCAGCCTATTTTCATAGGGGGGTAATCCATATGGGTCGGCCCAGGGTAGACCACGAAGTGCGAAACGGATAAACCTGCGATGGACTGCTTCTATTCTTTGAATGTGGGTTAGTTTATAGGGTGACCAAACTTGGCTGCAATATTCGAGAAGAGGCCTTACAAAGGTAATGTACAGGGACTTTGTAACGTAAGGGTTGGAAAATTTTTTCGACCAGCGTTTGGTAAAACCAAGTGCAGAGTTAGCTTTATTTATAATGCTGTCAATATGTGAGTCGAAATTCAATTCTCTGTCACAAATTATTCCTAGATCCCGTACTTGGGTAGGGAAGGAATAGGCTCATTGCAGATGAAGTAGTTTCTTGGAGGGGGAGGTAAACGTTTGCTTGCACCATACCGAAAACTTATTTAAGTCAACTTGCAGGCAATGGGAGTCAGAAGGCAATGAAATGACTTTGGAAATTCTCATGTCATCAGCGAAAATAGAAAGATTACAATTCATTAAAAATTATTAATTGGGTCGGATATTGAAGATCTGAAGATGACCCTGTATTCTCGGTCTTCTAAATTGGATTTGGTCCATGCCACAAAATGAGGGGAAAAGCCAAGTTTTTTTAGTTTAAAAATGATAAGTTGGTGAGAAATTTTATCGAATGCCTTGCTGAAATCAGTGGAAATTGAATCGACTTCATCACCGTCTTCTAAAGCATGAAGCGTCCTAGAGACGAACTCTGTTAGGTTAGTGGTCGTTGATTTACCTTTCATGAAACCATGCTGATTTGTACAGATAGTTGGCCTGCAGTACGGAAGCAGTTGTTGATAGACTATGCTTTCAAAAATTTGGGTATGCAAGAGAGTTTTGTTATGGGCCTATAATTATCGACTTCGGCATTACTTCCTTTTTTATGAATAGGGATGATGTAAGATTCCTTCCATAGGAAAGAGAAAGTACCTGTTGAGACAGACAAGTTAAATAGGGCAGCAAGGGGAGGACCGAGATGGTTAATACACTCTTCTATTACAATAGATGGGTAGCCGTCTGACTTTCTTTTGGTATTAACAAACTGGTAGAAGCGTTTAGGGTCTGAGACTAAGTTAAATTGCATGCGGTAGAGGTACTCAAGGTAAAGAGACTCACAAAGTTCAGAAAAACGATTATATACCAATCGATAATTACTGTAGTCGGAATCAGATCGAGTCCTTAAGAATTTATGCCACAACTTGTTTCTGTAATTACGGAGAGAGCGCAACTCCTTGTTGTACCAGGGAGGAGCTGACATGCAGTCCTTTGGGAAGGTATATGGAACCGATTGGGCAAAGCAGGAGAAAATTAACGAATAGAACGTTGATAGGGCAAGATCAATATTAGTCGTCACAGCAATAAAGTCAAAGTTAATGTTGCTGATGAGGTTTTTAAGTTTGTTAAAGTCGGTTCTTCGGAAGTTAAATGAAAATGCATTTTCCGCATCGACACTTGTGTTGCCATTTTCATATGAGTATATAATTGACAAGGGGGGATGAAGGCGGTCTAGGGTAGAAAGAAGATGATCACTCCTATAAACGACACAGTTACCTGAATCGGATGTGAAGACAAGGTCGAGTTGTCTGTTCATTGTGTTAGGTATTCCACTAATCTGATATAGACTTGAGTTGGTTAGGCAGTCCACCATCAAAATTTCTATTTCTGAGGACGAATTAAGACAGACGAAATGAGACGAGTCGTCGGAAGGCTCCCATTTAAGTTGAGGGAGGTTGAAATCCCCTACTAGAATAATACAGTCCTCAGGTTGTGCATTATCAGTCAAAAAATCCACTGCGTGAACTACAGGTCGATAAGACTCAATTGGTTGGGATGGGTGAATGTAACAACAAAGTACGTAAAGACAGCGTTTGGGGAGCGTAATGTTGACACATACTAACTCAAAGTTGTCAGTGTGGGGAATATCAACAGGAGTTGCGTGGAAAAAGTTCCGGATTGCTAGTAAAACACCTCGGCCATAGGGATTATCAGCACTTTCAAATCCATCTTTTCGAAAAACGTTGAAATTTGGAGGAAACAGCTCAAGGTTATTAATGTCCGGAATTGGATTTGTTTCAGTAAGAGCAATTAGGTCATAGGGTAACTTTTGAGAATTGATATATACGACGGAGATTTTAGAGCGCAAACCTCTTACATTTTGGTAGTAAATGGACATGCATTGTGGACTGGAGGATACAGGATTTAGTTTGTTAGGAACTGTAATAGTTTTTAAAATTTGAACGAGTTCTTTGCAAGTGGGAGAGACGTTTAGAGCTGACAGCGTGGAAAGATCATTATGAACTTCATCAGAAGAGATGTCGAAACTCTCATGGTATCGAACGAAAATTTGCATCAATTCAACTGGCTTAATAGGAAGACCTTCTCGTTAAATCGAAACCATAATGTTGGTTTTGGTTATGCCATCAATGCAAACGGAGTTGGGTTTGTCGTGCAAGTAGGCAAGGTAGAGGCGAACATTTTCATAAATGCGGCGGTCTCTCAAACGAGATACTACGTAACGACTGTCATCATTCATACCAGAAAATTTTTAGTGAGTTTGACAGTAGGGGGAAGGAGTGGGTCAAGGTATTTCGGGCAAGAATCAAGGGCAGGCGAATTAAGAGAACGAGCGGATGAAGAAGGGACAGGTTGTTCAAGCACCCCGGAACTAGAATCTTGACTGGTGAGGGGGGTTGGATCAGGTGAATTGGTAGATGAAGATGAGGAAAGGGTGGTTGGGTTTAGTATATGGGAGCTGATAAAATTTGACTGATGGGGCAACGTTAGTTGGAACTTGGGTAGAAGGCGCAGGAGCAAGGTTAAATGAAACTCTGTTTTGAGGCGGCTTTAAAGATTTGGTGAGGGGAGCGAGAGGATTTGGTGTAGCGACTCTGGTGTTCTTTTTGGATGGTACAAAGGGGGGTAGGAGCGAGGAGAATCTTGGAAAGATTTGGGTCTTAAATGACCAGTTTGAGTCGGGATTTTGATGGGATAGGGCAAAATTTTGGGTGCTATTTTTTCTTTTATTAGCAAACTTATTATATACCATATTCTTCCGTTGGGTGAAGACCATCTTTTCCGAGATTGGTATGCAGTCCGAAGATTTGAACATCCAATCGTATTTGTTGGGAATACGTATTTCAAAACACATGCCATTTTTGCTCTTCACTTTGCCAACTTGTTTACACTTGATGTCTTGTATACCAAATTTCTTCCTAAAAAGGTCTTTGATGCAGGACGGGCTTGCGTGACGTGGGACATTTTATTTAATTTTTGAATTCTGTTGGTCCATTCAGGAAGAGTCCAGGATGTCCCAAAAGTCCTAATTATTGGCAATGGTCTTGGGACGGGATTGGTTATCGAAGTTGCATTTATCGAAGTGGGTTGAATGGGGGCTTCGGTGGTAATGGTTATTGAATGAGTTGGGGCTGAAGTGGCTGAGGGTGATGTATATAGCTCGTCGTGTAAGGATTTGTTACACGGGCTTACTGCAGATGGAGGTGCATCCGGCTTACTCGTACTAGAGATGTGCTTTAATTCCTCCAATATCTGCATTGTGGTTGATCTAGTGGATGCAGCTTCCTCACTTAAAAAATTGAGGTCATGTTGGATGGATCCGATGTTTTCGGTTTGTTCAGCATGCTTGAGATGTAGAAGAGTGGATTGGTCAGTCAACGTTGACATAATTTTTCCCAACTGAAATGAAGTTGACTGAATCGCTGGTAACGCGTTTGAGCAGTGAGACTTATCAGAATCTGCTGGTTTAGTTATTTTAGACTGCAGGGATTGAACAGCTGATTTTGTGGTGGTTATGCTGTTATCGATCGAACAGTGTAGGTTATCATGGCTCTCGGAAATTAGTTTGGTTACATTTTTGCTATTGAATTGAACTTCGCATTTCAGCTCTGCAATCGAGTCTGCAAGCCCAATTAGTTGCTGGTTATTACATTTTATAGCCCGCATTATATGTGCAAGGGAGATGGTTCGGCACTCTACACAGAAAAAGCTGAATATGCGCTTATACTCTTCCAGATGAGTTTTAGCGTTTCTGCTTAAACCAATGCATATGAGATGGAATTTCTTTCCACATATCCCATTGCATGTAATCATTTCCACTGGGTTAGTAGGTACAGCGTAGTCAGCAAATCCACAGGAAGACATGGTTAAATTAGATCAGAGTGCAAGTAGGTTATTAATTATTTTTATATTTTTATATATATATATATATATTTTTTTAACACACAAAGTCACTGTGTTTTGATGACACTGAGGAAATACAAATTCACTGTATTTTGATGGCACTGGGAATTTATGGTGTAAGCGATTGGCAAGAATGGGGTCACACACGAAAAAACCAAAAAAAAAGGAAAAAGGTCAACAGAAAAACAAATATTCACAAATTATCACGGAGCGAAATTAAAACAATTCCGAACTTGACGGTGGTAGAGTGGTGATATCGAGGTGGAGGTATATACACTTTCAACAAAATTACTTGACATGACGGAGCAATAACGTACAGTTTTGCCAATTTTTTCCATACAATTTATTAAACTACGTTCAACTGAACTTACTGTGAAACTCGACGTGATGATCTTTAAACTTAAACTCAAGTTCAGGTTCAGTTAAACTCAAGTTTAAACTTCGACTGTGAAACTGGAGTTTATTTTAAAATGGGTGCGCAAATCACTTAGTACCCAAATATTAAGTGATTCATTCATTAAAGTTTTCAAGATGTGGGTGCCGAAAAAATACTGAATGTCTTTCCGTGGCGCGCATATGCTCTATATTATATTTGAGCACTAATAGCATAAAATTATCTATTAAATAAAGCTAATATCATAGACAGTAACCTTAGTTTCAAGTTTTATTCCATATTGTATTTGGATACCTCTGAAAAAAACAACCTTTAGTAAACATTTATTTCTCGTTTCATGTGATCATGGATTATGAGCTAAACAGTGATCCCACTTTTTAATATCAGTGAGGTGATGCCTCTTATCTAAGCAGCATAATAGCAAGTAGCCCCGAGGGAGAATGTTGGAGAAGGCAGTAAATTAAGCTAGAGGACACAACACCTATCTAAATAACAAATAAAATCAAATTCTAAACATTTATAGTATGTATAATACTAGACAAATTGGTATAATTACACATCCAGTTTAAACATTGTACACATGTAAACCGAATGGATGTACAATCCATTTTGATATTTTAAGAATAGTTATTGTATTTAACATTTTCTGAAAGTTACAGTAACTTAACATAACACCGTACAAGGCCATTTGAGAATAAACAAGTCATTGGAGAAGGTAAGGAAACATTTCTATTGGCTCAGCGCTAAACAAGATACCGAGAATTGGTGCCAAAAGTGTATAAGTTGTGCGACTATCAAGGGGCCAAGAGTAAAGCCACAGGGAAGAGTGCTACAATGCAATGTCGGAGCATTATTTGAACGAAGAGCCATTAACATCGCTGGGCTGTTTCCCTAAACCTTTAATGGCAACCGATACACTCTCGTGGTCATGGATTACATTAGTAAGTGGCCAGAAGTGTTTGCAATTCCAAATCAAGGGGCTAAGACCGGAATCAAAATGTGCCAATATCTGGGAATAAGGAAAACAAGGACAATGACACTACGCCCTCAATCTGATAGAATGGTCGAACGATTCAATAGGACCTTGAATAGACATCTGTCTACGGTCGTCGGCAATTGCCAGTCAGACTGGGATCGAATGAGGACTAGATACGACATCAAAGCGAAATCATCCGGCTTCAACGAAGGAGATCTGGTGTGGCTGTATAATTCTCTGTGTAAGAAAGTCAAATCAATAAAATTGCAAGGGGATTGGGAAGGTTCACACTCGCACTAATGACGTTATCTACTGGATCCAGCGTAGGTATCGGAAAAAATTGAAGGTGGTCCATTTGGATAGAACGTGTCATTTCAACGGAACGATGAATGAAGAAGACTGAACCATTGGAGAATAGAGAATGGAATCGAATTTTCTAGCAAAATGGAAATTTGTATGAAACGTTGGATGGTACAGAATATTCTCGAAAGATGTCAGGGTAGTATAAATATCAGCATTCCCTAAAATATGCAAGTTAATCATAAAGTGAAATTTGAAGAGTGAATTACAAGTAGTGATTAAGTAGTTTAAATAAAAGATAAAGAAAAGTAAAAGGGTAAAAGATAAGCGATTGAATTGTAAATTGTCACTATATTGAATAAAGCGATTAAGTTCTATCATACCCACACAAATATTTTACAATACTTATGGTATCTGCGTGTACCCATTTAGTCCAAAATGTACTTGAACTGACCTATTGTTTATTCAAAAAACAACTCCCAAAAGCAGGCTAATAAATATATGAAAATAAATATGATTTATTTTTAGATTGACTGATCTATCTATAGGCGCTAAATTGCCAATTAATTGGCACTTTTAATTTAAAGGAATGTCGAAGAAGATATGATAGATAGAATGGCGGAGATGACCTGAACGGTTGAGATAATATATGCTCTTATACGGGAATTCTAATAGTCGGCCATAGGAAGTGTCAGCGTCAAAAATCAACAACAGCGCCTCTCAGTAGGTTACTCGTAAGTCCTTTATTGTTTTCAAAGCTAAATTTTAATTTGATTTTTATTAATTTACTAAATTCTTAATATTTATTCAGTTAAGTGAAACTACGTTCTATTGTAACTCAAATATATTTGAGCCAACCATAAACTAGAAATTTGCAACCTTAATATGAAATTACGAATTAATTTATAGATACTACCTATAATACATATTATCAAAATATAATAAAAACATCCTTATTATCGGGCGCAAAACAGATAAAACAAAGAAAAAGAGATGAAATGCTACATGCGCAATATCATATCGTTCTTTATAAGTTATTAATGCACTGGGGCTAGACAAACACAAAACTTATTAATTTATTAAATTGAACATCAAGAGTACATATGGACATGTTATACGAGCATGTATACACACAAAAACAAATCCCATGTTCCTTTGTATCTTAACTCTTGATAATAATCTTGATTTATCTTACCCAATTTTCGTAATTCTACTGTATTTTTAATTTACTTGTAATAATCAAATCGTACTAATCAAAACAAAACAAGAAAAGGTAGTACCTACCCATAAATGGAAAAATAAACAAGATGATAACATAGTGATGTCAGAAAACACCATGAAAAAGTAAAAGCTTTCTTAAAAATATAAAAAAAGCTTTCATACGAGTTGCGATTCGGTCCACCAAAACAATGCTTTTATATTTTAAAAAGTTTGATGACGATCTGTGAAGTTCGATCGGTATGTAAAACATGTATTTTTTTTGAGATAATATTCAAACAGCTAAAGTAGTATAGCACCGGACGGCGTGAGTGAAACATTTGGGTTTAGTGAAGCGAGTTAAGTGCGTTAAGTTTGAAGAGTGAAATAAATTATTCATCTGAATTTTTTTTTTGTATGTATGTATGCAAATGCTGCGACCTTGTGTGTTAACATCATTGCTCTTTTTTTCGTTTAATTTGATCTAAAAGAAAGTTTATGCGATTTCTTATTTAGCAAAACGAATTTGGTTTTTAATTAATTCAATTTCTTAAATCTTGTATTCTAGAAAAGCAAATACGAAAACTTGAATTTATGAAAAGCCTTGCCAGTAAACTAATTATAGATTTTTTTTCTCAGAGCATCTGATTTGTTAGTATTTCCCCCCTCCCTAAAGACACTGTTTTTATTCTCGCCTACGAGCTTTAATGTTATTTAATTCACATGTGTTAAAGAGCGTGTTTTATATGTGCAAGTGAACATTTTTATTTATATGGCTCATTTTACTTCTATGAGATCATTTTTACATTTACATTTTTTATTCGACTGGATTTCGTTTCACTAATAGTTAACCCCCGCATACAAATTTCTTTTGCACAATTGGGTGGATTCGAAAAAAAAAAAACAAATTATACATCATCTGGCTACCGATTTTTTTTCATACCGGTTTGGATTTTTTTTTCATGAGATCATTCGCATATGCACAATAAACTTTTACCAAGTTCAACTGGTCACTTTTCCATATGTTTTGCTTTTCTTCGTGCAAAATTTCATTTTACATTAAAAATTTAACATACGACGTGAATAGTATCATAAAGTCGGGAATATATTGAGACATTTGTTTTTTTATAAATCAGATGTATTGTTAACAAAAATTAACACAGTAGGTTGCAAAAATTACCGCACATTGGCTTGTACGTTTCTGTATGATTGGGAAATGTCTACAGTTGTATGCATTGTATAATATACATATATGTACATACGAATCAAGCTGTGTTGCGTTATTCTCTGAATTCCATTGCAAAAAAAAAAACAAACAAAATTTTTAGAAGCACAAATTACTCATTTATTCATTGTTTTAATTTAGCAGGAAAATGGATATAGAACACGTATCGACCGGAAGCATGATGTCGCCAATGTTAGACTCTCCTTCAAAATATGGTCGTGTAAGTATTTGTACCAGTTTGTTTGGATTTTTATGCAATTGATTAATTTGTTAGGATCAGAAATACATTTGCAAGAAATCATCCTATCAATATTCAACAACAGATGGAAGCATTGACAATTCTGTCCTGAACACTGAACGCAATGTGAACCAACTAGATGCACTTTTGGAAGACCTTAAAAATGAACGCGAGCAAACAAGAGAAAAGGGTAAGTGGCTTAAAATGTAAAAAGGAAAGCACTTTCATATGTATGGACGCTTTATATGTAATTACATATACGAATATATGTACATATGTATGTATGTATGTTAAACTTATACAATTGTCGTACAATAAAATTTAACGAACAAATTATTTTACAAGTAGTTTGTGAGAGTTTTTTTTATAGAATTTAAAACAGATTACTTATTTAATATGTTATATATACATATTTAGGTACATACATACGTACTCATATAAATGTATACGCATATTCTACATAAATGTTACGCGATTATAAAATTTTCATTTAATATTATTATTAATACTTAATTTTTATTTTCAAAAAGCAGTTTTTCCAAATAATTTTCTTTTTAAATTACATGAAACTACATATGTATGTACGTAGATACACTATACAGGGTGTCCCCTAATTCGATGGTGATAATTTGGGAAATGATTCCTGGGCATATTCTAAGAAAACAATCGTTCTACAGTAAGGGTCTATCTCCAATGTTAACATCATTTATCGAGGATTTAAAAAAAGGCTTACTTTGGTGTACCCTGACCCATGTTAACGGAAATTACTCTGTTAGTACTAATGATAAAAAACTATGTGTAGGACTCTATTCTTAGAAGAAATACCAGCTTTTATAACGGCGTTTAAATAATGTTGGTGTCTTGTTTGAGTCTTTAGATATCCAATTTCTAAGCCTTTTCGATTTTCATTGCCCATGCTAATTTTTTGACTTTGAGGTCACTTTTCTATAGAAAATGCCTAATTAACAAAACATTTTACTATTTTTTTCTTATGAAAGTAACAATAATAAAAAAAAAATCATCAATGAGTTTGCAGAAAAACCCACAGATTTTATGATACTTGGAAAAGCCTGCAGCAGCTAAAATTTATAAAAAAGAGTTTTTTTGCTTTAAGCTCCAAAGGCTATGAATAAAAAATGATTTTGTGTGGTCTTAGGTAGTTTTTATTTTATGTGTATACTAAAACTGTTATAACAGGTGCCCAAAGTGTCCTCCTTGGTTTTGTATGCATGCTAGAGTCCGTTTTTGGATTGCACTGCGAATTATTGGTGCGGTTATTGGTGCTAACTGCTGCCTCATTTTTGATGACGCTTCGAGAATACGATCTTCCAATTCAATTAAAGTTGCTATTTCGGTTGAATAAACAAGTTCTTTCATTTTTCCCCATACAAAAAATCCAATACAGGAAGATCAGGAGATCTTGTGGGCCAGTGAACTGGTCCATTTCTTCCTATCCAACGGTTACCGTACTCTTCATCTAGCCAATTCTTAACCTCAGGCCATAGTGGGCTGGAGGATCGTCCTGTTGAAAATATGATGAAGCTAGTTGGCTCAGTAGAATGTCCTCCAATAGTTCTGGTAAATTTTTTCACAAAAACTCCAGATAGTTTGTAGAATTCAGCCTAGATGGTAGTTTGAAGGGACCGAATAACTTGTTTCTAAGTACACCTGCCCACATATTGACGCTGAATTTGTATTTAAATGATTTATGTCTCATTGTACGTGGATTGCCCGCAGCCCACGTATGAAGATTATGAACATTTGTGACCCCATCTCTTGTAAATTGAGATTCGTTCGTCCAAAGAATTCTGTTAGTAAGCTCGTTGTCATCCAAGCTCCGCTCCAGCAACCTGTTAGAAAACTCAAGTCTCTTTTCCAAATCATTGGGAAGCAGTTCTTGTACAGGTGTATGTATGGTGGTATGGAAAAAGATTTTCTCCATGCAGTACATTAGAAATTTTATTTCTGGAAACATTGAATTGCAAAATTAAGCGCCTGATGCTGATTGATGGATCAGTTGTAATAGCATCCAGTATTCTTTCATCAGCCGAAATCCTTCTTAGTTGTGTGGCTCCCGCATCTCGAAGCCTTCGATACGTATTTATAAATACTCTTTTATTAGGAAGTAGTCGGTTAGGATAAAGTTCATGGTATCATAGCCCATAAACGTAAATAATGTCTGCGTATTCTTGGTTTGTAAATGCTGACATTTCAAATAGCGTTTTTAAGCAACTGTAACCTTAGCGTAAAAAATTAAACCGATGAATTAATTTTTTTTTCCTAATCTTTTATACCATTTCTGTAAGGTTTTCGAATAGGCCTTCATGCCCTAAACCTAACTCTTCTGAGAACTTTTAAGGAACAGGGTAAGGAAATGAGGGTTTTGACAAGTAGTCAAATAAAAAAGGGCGCTTTAAAACTCTTTAATAGATATGCAATTTTAAAAAAATATTGTAAAATTAGTGATTCGTGGAAAACCGCTCTTACGAGTATGTATCGTCAACTGTTGTTAGAAACGTTGGTAAAAAATTAATTAGGCATTTTCTGGAGAAAGGTGACCTCAAAGTCAAAAATTAGCATTGGCAATGAAAACGGAACAGGCTTAGAAATTGTATATCTAAGGGCTCAAACAAAATATCAACTTTATTTACACGTCGTTATAAAGGCTGGTATTTCTTCTAAAAATAGAATCCTACTCGTGGTTTTTATCATTAGTACTACCAGAGAAATTTCCGTTACATGAGTCAGGGTACACCAAAGTAAGCCTTTTCTTAAATCCTCGATAAATGATGTCAACATTGGAGATAGACCCTCACTGTAGAACGATTTTTTTCTTAGAATATGCCCAGTAATCATTCCCCGAATTATCGTCATCGAATTAGGGGACACCCTGTATACTCCTATATTATTCAAATCACTGTTATTTTGCCACAAAAATTGTTAATGCTGTTTTTGAGAAAAATCTCTCGAAAACTAATCATATACTCGTAAGTATGTATACATAGTTTCCCATAATTTGCTGTTTGAAATATGATTTTCAAAAACAATCCTATATTATCTTCAAATCTAATTTTTCATATTCAAAACCTTAAGTATTGTAGAAATGTTGAAACCCCTTCACGTATGTTCGTACAGAAAAATATATAGGAACTTCTAATAACGTGATAGAATTGTGCGGATGCACAAAGTTTGATTGAAATACATATAAGGTATAAAGAGGTACTTCTACTTGTCTGATAAATTACATAACCTAGATTCAATTCTTGTCGAGATGAGCGCCAACAAACATGCAGTAGACAAGATATTGTTTTGCAGACACCGCTTATTTACATCGCCATCAATGTTGATCAGAAAACTAGTGACCCATCTACGCTGGGTTGCCGAAGCCCGGTCGCAATTTTTAATAATTTTAGATTTAAAAACTACTCGTCAGAAGTTCCGTTCGGTTTGTAGACCAGTGCAAAGTCGACAATGAAGATTTTATTAAGAGTTGACAAAAACTGGTCTATACCATTTTCAGGCCTAGCTCGATATTACATGCATATGTCATGCGTACCGGTCAGATGAAAGCCATTAATGGATGTAACCTCGTATGTGAATATGTGGCTTTATTGTTAACAACCACCGAAGACAGATACCAACTACGGAGTTGTATCACATAACTTCTTTAGAGTTCCAGAAGGATCTGTTTGGGACCTAGAAAAGGCTCTTTAGTAAGAGCCTGAGAGTTTGTACTTTTGTGTCAGTAGATTTGAGGACTTTGCAGTCTGCTGGTTTTATAAAGTAATTTCATCTTTTCGCAGGAATCTTTATCAGAAGTATCTGACTATATTTCGACAAGCAACTGGTTCCATGTGTTGTCCCATGATCCTCAAATAAAGGCGCCCTAAGAATAATGGTTTCCGACTCATAGCAATATCTTAGCGAAAATACGTTGTAAGAGTATATAATGGCTTTTATTTTTGGACCTGATCAAGATCATGATCAAGAGCTTACAGGATCGCTTGTGTAAATGCTAAATGTAGTATACTTAGGATCAGCGAATTAACTGCACCTTGTTGCAGACCGATTTTAATGATAAATATTCCAACAGAATCGTATCGCCATTCTTCACGATGAATTGTCTACTGATGAGCATATTTAAAATAATATACAACAATGGTTTTCTTATGCCCGGCCTATCCAGCTTGTAGAAGAGTCCCTCTTACTACACGTAGATTGTCTCGAATTTAGTTCTGGTTATCCTTAAAAATGAATTTATTATATGGAACTATATTTTTGTCGTCAATCAGTTTAGTCAGGACTCCATTGATCACCTTTTGAATACATCAATTTCAATTTATTTACTTTTAATGAAAGGGTTGTATATTAAGGTTAAATCTTTTATAGTACATATAATTTAATACTACAGCACATAAATTTAATAAAAAATAGTTACTTATATAAATAATAGGAGTGGGAATAGGGAAAGGAATAGGTGAGAGAAGTAAGAAATATAGATACAGAAAAAGTACTAATAGTACAATAATTTTAGGTTAAGAGAAAGTAAGACTTTAATATGAGATAGTAACGAAATCCAAAGTTGAATCGAGTAGACAAAGATCAGACGGGCTGAGTTTAGGTAATGAAAGTGGGGTGTACTAATGTTTACTGTTCTGCTAGAATGAGCGAGTATCAGTTTACAATACAAATAAGATGGCGTTTTGTTGATAATTAACTTATGTAAGAACATTTAGTTTCTTGCGTTGAGGTACTGCTGAAGAGAAGAATAAAGTAAACTCCTAGAGAATGTTGAGATATGATCAAACCTGCATAGACCACGGATGCAACGCACCCCATCATTGAAGGCCACCAAAGACCTAAGTTGGGACAATGAGTCTAGGCTGCTGTAGACATTTTCAGCGTATGTAATAAGCGTCTTGAAGAGCGTCTGTCTTGTGATGGTAGGGGTGAAGGCCGCGATTAACCACAGTTTACGAAGGCTTCCATAGACATGACGAATGACAGAATTAGTATGAGAATACCCAGACAGCTTGTGATATATTCCGAATCCTAAACTGGTAACCGATTTGACAGTGTTTAATTTCACATCAGATAGCCAAATGTCAGGTAAAGACTGAAACCAAGTTTTTTTTGATATCTGGGCAGTATTTCAGACTTCCTAGGATTCATTAATGCATTGGACTAGCTCAGATATGTTATTAAAGGGTCGATCTATATGGAATTGGATGCCATCAGCATAAAGATGAACTGAACTATGTTTGCATGTAGATGGACGGTCGTTTACCAACATGCAGAATAAAATTGGTCCCAACATTGACCCCTGAGGAACCTGTTGGTTGGGACCCTCAAGATACCGTCAAAATGTCAGTTTGTTTTTGGTCGTGCTCTTGGAGTGCTGTGTTGTGGGGCCCATACATTCAGTTATACTCTATAGTACATATATTTTTATTATGCCTTGTACGTGTGATTTTAAAATTGATTGGTCTGATGCAAAAATTCTGTGTACCGGTTGTAAAGTGCTTTATCATATTAAATGTGCAAATTTACGCCAATGCGACTGTGAGTACATGAAAAAAAACTATATACCCCATCTCTATGTATCATGATAACGAAACCGACGTAGCTATCTACGCTCTCCACCTACGGTTAACACACAAAATATGGTAACCACGGCAGCTAGTAGTGACACTAGAATGTTATCTTCATCACAAACTGTTGAGGGGATTCTTCTGGGTTCTCCCTCACACAACATTTCAATGCTGACTCCATAGTTTAACACTAAGGAAGTAAGCAGCATACCTACTGAAGTTATCACGCTTAAGGTATTGTATAAGGAAATTATCTCGCTCAAACAAATGTACTCCGAAGAAATGCTTTTTATTAATACTCTCCAAGCAGAGGACAAATCCCTACTGAATAAAGCGACCCATTTGCAACACATAGTTAACACATGCGACAAAAACAACTGCGTAAATGTGCTGATATTGTAGGAATACCTAAAGTAAATAAACAAAAGGCGTTGGATTCTACCCTTAAGATAGAAGGTTTGGATGAATAATTTACTAAAGACTTGTTATTTCAAAATAACAACAAAGAAGATATCCAGCTTTTGTAAGGAACAATGTGTGCATCAAATTTAAAAGACTGGAAGATAAGCAGAAAGTTATGACTATAAAACGAAAGAAGAAGTTGTCATCTGATTTATTTGGTGTAGCTGGCCAAAAACCCTATCTTTGTGAATCAAAGTTTAACACGCTATAATACAATAGATCTCTGTTTACAATAATAAAGCCAGAGCAATTAAAGTAGAGGAAGAGTTTTAATTTTTATGGGTTAGTAATGAAGTAATATTTATGAGAAAACAAGAAGAGGATAAGGATATTAGAAATAGTTCATTTGAGGATCTCGATAACTGATCTTGACTTGTTTCTAATTATTTCCTATCGTCTATGTTTTATAACTAAATTTGAACTATGGTATTAAGTAACTTGATTGTTGATCGTATAAATAATTTTCTTACTCCTTTTTGTAAATATGAAAAAGAACTGTAGTAATTTTTTCACAATACATCAAAACATTAGAAGTCTACAAACAAATTTTAATGTGTTTTTGGCTCACGTCGAATCTTTTTTTAACAAGTCCGCTTTTATTTTTCTCTCAGAAATATGGATCTATGGAAACGAAAAGGATTTTTATAGTATACCGGGTTATAAATTGTATCCTAAGTGTAACCATACTTATGACTCGGGTGGTACTGCAGTTTTTGTCCTTGATAGTTTGTTTGACAAATGTGAGTTTTGTTGCCCGGAGCTAAAGAGTTCTGATATGGTCAAGGTTTCTTTCACACTAGTTGAAAGTAAGATCGTTTTCTTGGAAGAATCATCTACCCTCCTTAGAGAAGAGCGAATTAAAAACTTGCTCATTCTTGGGGACCTGAACATAGGCATTTTAAAACAATCAGCAGCCTCAGCAGTATCATTAATGTCTGCTAATGGATTAGAGAGATGTATAAATGTACCGACTAGGGTCTCTATATCTTCCCAAACCTGTATCGAGCATATTTTTGCCAGAGTGGACCGTATTTCCAATTTTGCTTTGATTAGCACGATATCAGATTTTAGACTAACTGATCACCGCATGACATGTCTCTTTTTCTATTGCAAACAAGTGGAACAAGTGGATTCTAACACTTGTACAGCAACAAGTAGAACTAATTTTCAAAGGCTTAATGCACATTTACTGCGAGAAAACTACTCAGCTGTATACAATGAGAATGATGCCTCCAGATCGTTAGATTTGTACGAGAAAGAGGATTACCAAAAATTTAAAACCTTGGATGTCTGATTACGTGCTGAAAAAAATTCTTTAAAAAAATAAATTACGTTTAAAATGTAAGAAACAGCCTAATAATGTTCAAATCCGCAAAGCATATGAAGAAATCACTAAAGAAGTTTCCACTGAGGTTCCTATTGTGTTTGTCAACGTCAAGGGTGTTCACAATCACTCCATAACCAACTTTTTATTATCATATTGTGTTATTATTGTATTTACCTCGATGCGTCCGCCACTAGTTTCTAAACTACAGGATGCATTTTCTATTCCTCAAAGAATATTAGTATGAAGAACACTTAAAAACTTGTCTATTAACTATATATCCAAAATGAACTTATTATAAAACTTTAACTTTTAAGTCAAAGTTGTTAATTGTTAATATGAATTCGTTGAATGGAATACAAAACAAAAAAAAAACATGGGATTCTCGTCATTACTATGAGTACCTTAGTACATACCATACATTTTTTGTGATCACATCTACTCTTTTTAAAATTATAATGTCTAATCAGCACGTCTTTGGCGCTTAATTGTATCACCTGGTTCTTTTAATTACTGTTGGATCATTGACTCTTAAGGTTTTCCGCTACAACCAGTTAGCCAAAGAAAGGAAAAAATACCAATTTGATATTAATCCATTTAATGATCGCTGAAACAGACAGCTTGGGATAATTTAATTATACGTTTTCGAAGAAGAGATATGAGGCTTAAAGTTCTGAAAATATATTTTATTTATTCATATAAAACTTAACTTAGAATTATTTTTTTATATGCCTAGATACATTAAATACATTAAACTAACTAAAAGCCGTACTATTATTCTACAGATATGCATTCTTCTATCACAAGCTACAGAACAATGTAAGTCAAAAATAAAATTTCAGCAACAATAATATTATAATAATGCTTAAATTATATATTTTAGAGAGCCGGTAGGTATGGTAACAAAAACTACACGGATAGTTAAATCCCAGAAATTACCAACTGAAGTTGAGGATTTGGTCGAACATAATACATATAACGTAATAAATAGACCTAATCCTTCATTTAAGGATACACTACGCAATGAGTCATCAACTTACAGTTCAAGTAAAGAATATTGTTAATGTTCCATTCGAAATGTTTTTTGATATTAAGTTCTTTGTACCAGGTAAAACAACTTCTGGCAACAGTCATGTGTTTGCCAATATCTATGATACGGATAGTGTATCCCATCCTGACAATAATCTGGTTGTTCCATCAACTTTAGAAAATGATACACAAAACCTTGCTCTTTCTGATAATATCTTGCCTATACCAGGAACAAAAGTCACAACAACTGTTCGTACATATACTTACGAAATTCCAGCAGAACACAATACAATAAACAGAAACATTGTGTATAAAAATAATATTTATAATTCGTCCAGAAATGAGCTCATATCAGATCCAAATCTACCACAAACTGTCATTTATAATTCTGAAAGTTATAGTGCAGCAAATAGTCCTAATAATCATAATAAACCTGTTCCGGAAAAACTGGTAGGGGCTAGTCCCACAAACCAGATTTATGAGATAAATGACTCGCGAGAATATCGAACAATAAGAAACGATGTTATTTCTCAACCTGTTCATCCAACAACTAAAACGATTGTATATAACATTAATAAAACAGAACATAATACCAATCAAATTCAAGGAACACCTTTAGTACCGCAAAATGCCCCTACTTATACGCTTTTACCTGCACGCCCGACAAAACTTCAAAACCAAGCGCCTAATCCTACCACAAATTATTATTACCGCGAGTCTACTAATACAGTAAACACAATTCAAGGACCACCAGCCGAAAATTTACCTCCGAATGTGACAATTGAATATCCAACTGAATCATATGGGCCATTAAGTCCACCAAACACAGTTACATACAAATACTCTTCTTCGACAATGAACTCTCGTCGTGGTCCAAACTACGATTCACCATCATCACAACTGCCTCCATTCCCCGTCGATGGCGTTGTTTACACAGAAAAAAACAGTAATCCTCCAAAACAATTAAACGAACTTTTAGACTCTTTTGGAGGGGTAAATTATTAATTTATTTACAAATAAATTTGGCATTTGGTTAACTAACTCTCTCACAATTCCTTTAATTTAGGACAACGTCGATAGCAAATTAATCAACTTAGATACAAATCATCGTCCAAAAAAAGAAATTGAAACAGCAATCGCAACAACCAACCAGCAAACTATACCAAGTATCAACAAAGCTGGGCCAGCAGTATATTATCCTCCTGGTCATGAATGGCTTTCTAAAAAAGAAGAAAGTAGGGCTGGTGGTTACGCAGCTTCGGTAAGTAATATTAAATCTCTCTTGAAAAATGTAATTTTACTTATAATATTATAGGGTAAGTACGCTAAAGCATCTGGAATGTACGAGTACGAGTCCGGCTACAAGTCAAAGAGCTCTAGCAAGTCAGGTGCAGCTGTTGTTCCAGTTTGTTTACCACTTTGCTGCGCGATGCCCTGCAGCATTATGTAATTTATTTATTTGGAGAAAGAAAATGTTCGTTATTACTGAAGATAATATATTCTTAACATTGCTTTTACCGAAAACTAAATATTATTTTATTGTAAACAATTACAAAAGTTGCAGGATGATTTTATCCTCATAACAAAAAAGCAAACAGTGTAAAATACTCAAATGTCCTTACTATATTTAATGTTGTTGTATCATTTATACCAATTAACAACGAAAATTTTAACATGATGTTCAAGCATTATTTTAAATATTACTAAAGTCAAAAATTCTCATTTGCATTTTTTTTACATACGAGTGTATGTATAAATAATTTTTATTTTTGAAATCTCGAAAAACTTTTTTATGAGTACATATGTAACATATGTATGTATGTATGATATATCCATAATAAAAAAAATCTAAATTTTACTAATTTAATAAATGTTTTAACGAGAAATGTATAAATATTTCGTACCCAAACTGAAATCAGCGTAGGTATACCTTACCTCATTTGGTCAGAACAATTGGTTGAATGGTGTTAAAATACCTCACAGAACGTTTTATAAAAAAACCAGAAGACCTTAGTGGAACCAAATAACAACATGCTTCTTGTAAGGATTCTGAATCCTAAGATGTTCAGTGCAAAGGTAAAAAAGGGAGAGATGGTGGGGGATATTGCACCCATTGAGGCTATATCGGTCACAACGGAAAAAAATCGTGCAACACCGGTCGCGAGTGTCCATAGTATGAAAATCAAAAACTAAATCCTCAGGCTCTGTAATTTGGATCAAGAGCAGCGTATCCTGGCAGACAAACTAATCGGTGAGTATGCAGATGTACATATTTGCTACACAAGACGGAGAATATGGACGTATGCAATTTGTTCAACACAACATTGACACCGGATACGCCCGACCTATCCATTAACTTGCAAGGCGTCTTCCTTTGGCAAAGCAAACACAAGTTACCGCAATGGTGTCGAAGATGAAATTTGAAGGGCTGATTGAAGAATCGCAAGGTCCGTGGGCATATCCAATGGTCCTCGCAAGAAGAAAAACGGCAGCACGAGGTTTTGTGTAGACTACCGCCGTCTCAACGATGCCACTAAAAAGCACGGCTACCAATTACCAAGAATTGGCGACAATTTGGATACGCTTTCTAGAGCGAAATAGTTCTCAGACCTGAAGAACGGTTACTGGCAGGAGGAGATTGCTCGAAAAGGTAGTGAGAAAACGACTTTCACTACAGCAAGCGATCTTTAGCAGTTTACAGTGATTCCGTTGGGACTGTGCAACCCTCTAGTCACTTTCGAGCAACTAATGAAACGAAGATTGCAAGCCTCAATGGAAAACCTGCCTAGTGTATTTGGACGACGTTATCGTCATAGGCAAGATATTCGAAGAGCAACGCGAAATTCTAAAAGAAGTGTTTGAGAGGCTGCGAAACGCTCATTTGAAGCTGAACCCAGAAAAGTATGCCTTGTTCCGTCCGGAAGTAGAATATCTGGGTTACATTATATCAGCGGAAGGAGAAAAAGCGGATCCTGAAAAAATGAAGCCGTGAAAAGTTAGCCTGCCCCCAAAGATAAACACCAACTGAGAAGCTTCTTTGGGCTTGCTAGGTACTAGGTTCGTAAACGAATTTGCTGGTATTGCAAAGAGCCTGCACCAACTTCCGGAAAAAGGTCGACAGTTCATTTCTGGTGGGTGTGAAAAAGCTTTCCAAGAACTCAAGTAGCAGCTGTGTAATGCCTCCATCTTGGGTTACCTCACACCCGGAAAAATGTTTATCGTGGACCCAAACGCTAGCAATTTTGGGGTCGGAGCAGTGATTTCTCACGTTTATGATTGTCAAGCGAAAGTGCATATTACGGCGCGAGTTTTTGGCTTCAATTCTGGCTACGAAGCAGTTCCATAATTAACTCTATGGACAAAAGTTCATTCTTCGCACAGACTACGCAGCCTGAAATGGCTATTACAATTTCAGAACCGTGGAGGCCAAGTGGCGAGATATATTGAGCAGCTGTAGGGCTACGACTTTGAAGTGCTACACCGCAAGATAAGACTCCATTCGACCGCTGATGCTCTCTCGTCGACCGTACGGAGGTAAATGTGAATAATGCCGCAGTAAAGAAGCAAAAAAACAGGGAACTAAGCCAGTAGAAGATTAGAGTACATACGAAATCCTTTCCTCCCAACAGCTAGACAATGACAACGAACCAATATTGGCCTGGAAAGAACACGAGGAAAAACAAAATGACAGGAGACATCGAGCCGGAGCCAAACTCTGAAGGCATGGACTCGCTTTGTGGGCTCGCGATGGTTTGTTTGAAAATGGGAAAGTGCACACGGAATAAAATCTCGTATGTAGCTAATTGTGCCATGGTCCAGAGTCAGCCAACTGAAGGTTTCTATTAGCTAAGCGCAAAACAGGATGTGGAGAAGTGGTGCAAAATGTGCATAAGGTGTGCGGCTACCAAGGGCGCAAAAGTGAAATCACACTAGGAATGCAAAGATACAATGTAGGAGCACCACTTGAACGAATTTACCCTCGTGCTCATGGGTTACTTCTATAAGTGGCCGGAAGATGTTCGCCATCCCAAATCAAGAGGCTAAGACCGTAGCAGAACACCTGGCAAACATTTGGGGTACCAATGAAGCTACGCTCCGATCAAGGGCGAATCTTTGAATCAAAAGTCTTCCACGAAGTGCGCTAATATCTGGGAATAAGGAAGACAAGAACAACGTCACTACACCCTCAATCTGATGGAATGGTGAAGCGATTCAATAGGACCGTGAAGGTGCATCTGTCTAAGGTCTCCTCCCTCTCCCAGCGGGACTGGAATCGACACATACCCCTTTTCTTAATGGGTCACTGAAACGCGGTCCATGGTTCAACAGGCAGTGGAACATCAATAAAGGAGATCTGGTGTGGCTGCATAATTATCTGCGTAAGAAAGGCAAACCAACAAAATCGCAACAGGCTTGGTCCATGATAACCCGCATTAATGTCGTTGTCTACCGGATCCAGAGTGGGGATCGAGGGAAAATGAAGGTGGCCCATTTGGATAGAAAGTGTCACTTCAACGGAATGCTGAATGACGAAGTTATTTGGAACTAACAACTTTAGGGAGGGAGCAGTTAACATTTGAATGTTAACAGCGCCATCAATATCTGAATATAAGAAGAATCAACCATTGGAGAATGGAAACGTTTATTGAATTCTCTAGCAAAATGGAAATTTGTATAGAACGCAAGTAGTGTACAGAATGTTCTCGAGTCAGACGAGTATAAATATCAGCATCGCACAAGATATGCAAGTTAGCTCTAAAGTGGAATTTAAAATCTGAATTACGAGTAGTGATAAAGTGGTTTAAGTAAAAGATAAAGAAAAGTAAAAAGGGGTCGAGAAAAGCGATTGAATTGTAAATTGTAACTGTATTTGTACACACACAAACATTTTGCAATATCGTTAAGGAGATCGAAAAATCGTTAATTTTTTTGCATTTGAGTGATTTAATTATTTTTCATTTAGCCTTTTTTGCTCGTATTATATTGGATCTACAAGTAAGTTTCCAGCGTTTGTCAGAGATGGCGCCACCACTGGATCCCGGGCAGAAATGTCAGACCCCATATTTTTTATTTGTAGGTTTTGTATCTGTCAACAACTTTGCAGCGTTATATTTGAGCAGTTCTATCGGCGTCGTACATTTTATCGAGCAAAATCATGGCAAGTTTCCAGCCAAATAAACGTCATTTGCGGGAAGCGCTGCTTTTATTCTTTAATATGAAGAAAAGTGCGGCTGTGGCCTATCGTTTGCTTTCGGAAACTTATGGGACGGAATGTATTGGTGAATCGACGTGCCGCGAGTGGTTCAAACGGTTCAAAAGTGGTGATTTTGGAGTTGAAGACAAAGATCGCCCCGGAAAGCCGAAAAGTTTTGAAGACGAGGAATTGGACGCTTTACTGCATGAGGATCCGTGTCAGATTCAAGAAGAACTTGCAGCATCATTGGGCGTCACGCAACAAGCCGTTTCCCTCCGCCTAAAAGCACTGGCATTCATTCAAAAGGTTGGAAACTGGGTTCCGTACGAAATGAAGCCAAGAGACGTCGAACGGCGATTTTGCATGTCCGCAATGTTACTGCAACGGTATAAAAATAAATCATTTTTGCATCGTATTGTCACTGGTGATGAGAAATGGATTTATTATGATAATCCTAAATGCAGAAAATCGTATACAAAGCCCGGCGAGCTTGCCCAATCGACACCGAAACGAAATATTCACGTGAATAAGGTCATGCTCTGCATATGGTGGGAACAAAAGGCTGTCGTATACTACGAACTGCTTCCGAGTGGTGAAACCATCAAAGGACCATTATATCGAACCCAACTAATTCGTTTGAAGCGGGCTTTAAAAGAAAAACGGCCAGAATATGAGACCAGGCATGAGTCCGTCATTTTTCATCACGACAACGCTCGGCCACATGTTGCGGTTTCGGTGAAAAACTATTTGATAAATAGTGGATGGGAAATTCTGCCTCACCCGCCTTACATTCCAGACTTGGCACCATCTGACTTCCACTTGTTTCGTTCGATGCAGAACGCTCTTACGGGAATACGCGTCAGCTCAGTAGAGGAAATCAAAAATTGGCTCGATACGTTCTTGGGCTCGAAAGACGAGAAATTTTTTTGGTCTGGAATTCATAAATTGCCAGAAAGATGGGGGAAAGTTGTAGCTTCCGATGGACGATACTTTGAATAAAGCATTGTAACTATGTTTTCATAATAAAATTTCAAATTTTGGAAAAAAACGCTGGAAACTTACTTGTAGACCCAATATATTATATAATATTTTATATAAATCTCGAGAATTCGGTTTGTGGGTTTACAAAAACATCAAAATCGTTATTCGTTATATAATGAGATCAACAGTTGCGAACAATTCTGAATCATTCAGAAATTTAAAGGAACTGTGAAAATTTCCACTCTATTCCGAAAAGTACCGAAATTTCATTTCATTCCGATCACATAATGTTGTTTGCCTTGACGTTATCACAGCATGGAAACATGTTGAGGCCTCCTCGAAATGTATGGCGGAAAAAAAAACAGATTCGACTCGCTTTCAAGTGAAAATAGGTGTGTTTTTAGCAACGCTTAAGAGTTTATCATAAAAACTTGGCAGCGCGGATATATGTATGTATCTATGAAGTTTAAGGGCAGTTCATCCGTGGGTTTTGAATTTGTTTTGAAAAAAATTTGTTGGCAAATTTTTGAAATTTCAGAAAATTCATTGAAAAGTTCATACAAACGGAGAATTAATTTGGAAGCACTGTTTTATATCCGCTGTGTAGATAGCGTACATGGCTACGTTATTGTGGTTATTTACACGTAAATAATTTTTTCAGCGGATATGCCAAAAAACAAAACTAATAATTTTTTTGATCAATTTGCTTGCTTGAAAAAATATGTCAAGGACGCTAAGATTCAATGTTATGCAGAGAATTGCACGTCAGTCGATCAACGTTGGGTGAAAATCTTCGGACATTTCTCCAAAAATAAAATTGCTTTCAATCATTTGCTGTGCGTGGTATATTGTGATCCTATTTGTTTTCCTATCTTCAGAAAAACAAATATACAATAATGCAATTTCACAACTCAACTTCGTTAAGTAGAACTTGCAAGTTGCATGCTTGCAATTCATCGAGTTGCTATACTCAAGCCTCAAATTACCTGGAGAAATTGCTGCGGAAGATAAATACATCCTCAAAATAGAAAAAAAAACGATGTCAATGCTGGTGCTAGTACTTCTTTTTTAATTGTCGATTTGTAGAACGTCGGAAATGATTGAGTTTAATGTTTGATATTGTGATATCCCTTAAATGCGAACAGCGCCATCTACATTTCGATAGAAGATTTCAACCATTGGTGACTGGAGAACGGAATCGAATTTTCTAGAAAAGTGGAAATTTGTATGGAACGCTGCTGGATGGTACAGATTGTTCTCGAAGTATGTTATTGGAGTATAAAACTCAGCATCCCCAAGGTATGCAAGTCAGTTCATCAGTTGAATTTGAAGTGTGAATTAATCAAGTGGGTTAAGTAGAAGAACAGTAAAAGTGGTTGAGATAACGATTGGATTGTGAATTGTTACTGTATTAAATAAATTGATTGTATTGAAAGGAATAAGTTCTATCAGATATTTTACATTGTTGTCAGAAGTGGGATAGGACTTATTGTGAGACAAAAAAAAAACTCTTTTGTGATCGTTTGAAAACGCTCTAATGGGTCGAAAACTACTGCAGTTGACCCTCGTCTCACACAAATCTGAATTAAACAAGAGAAACGTCAGTGCCATTGGCGGCAAAAGTGACTTGGCGTTCCGACTTCAGGACATTTTGAACAACGTGGGATATGCTCCACCTACATACTCCTTTGATGTTCACGAGGAAGAACAGATAAGTACCGGGAATGACATGGTTACGATGATGCATCTCCTGTTATTAAAATTGGATTAATAAAAGAATAGCCTCAAATGGGGTGGCTGTGGTGTAGTGGTACTAGCTATCGCTTCTCACTCGGAAGGTCAAGGTTCGAATCCTAGTCACAGCAAGTTTTCATTTGTGTAATTGGAACTCAGTCAAAAAAATCTGCGTGTGAAGGCATAACACTGACACGTAGATTTGGCTGATGTAGGGTTTTCAAGCACAAAACAACCGTTAAAATTTACAACCTCACATTCCGAGAGAAGAAAAATCTCTCCGTCCTATTCGGACTCCTTCCTCTGGAGAGTCAATATCGAAACCAAACACACCTGAGTTTCAAACCACTACAAAACAAACTTTCCTTTCTCCTCCTTCTATCTTTCCGCCCGCGCCCTGGCAACAGTATAAGGGTATTCATAACCCCTTAGGCGCGCGTAAATTATAAAAAAAAGCCTCTTTCCCTAACTGAGATAAGCTGGATTTAAAGTTGGCTTTAAATAAAAGCGGTTCAGACTCTTTCAGTTAGATGAACTGAAGCAAATAAAATAAAAAGAATAAACACAACTCGTGACCTTTGGTTTTAGGATCAAATCTTTATTGCTTCACTGTTGGCTGAAGAGTGGTTCAACATATAAATTTTTTCTTCCCTTGAAGTAGCTGATGGCTTATGTACCACTCAGCTGTTTCTTTTAAGGTCAATCACCCTAGTTTATTTACCTTAGTGTAATGTGTGTTTTTATACACCATCACCAACAATGCCTCATGTTTTCGGAGTGGGTGATAGAGAGTATTGTATTGTACAGTACATTTCACCCACATGCAATTCCGCCATCCTGGATTTTCTCTTCTATTGGTCAGAGATTATGACCATGGCGTTGAAATGCGTCAAAGCGAGATCAATATTTCCTTCGTAACTCGGCATGTTGACAGTTTGACAGTTTGAAATTCGCTATGTCTTCCATTTTTATTTCACGCGATTGATTAGCTTCCTGCAAACAACAGCGCGCAGTCGATTTTGTTGGGAAGCAACAACTTCGGACAAAATACGGATGAAGAGATGAACAGAATCTAGACGAACAGAAACAGCATTGAACAAAAATTTGACGAACAAACTAACAAACTGCACTGTTTTCAACAGGAAATGGATGAACAAAAGAATAATCTGGAAGAACAAAAGAACATTCTCGTGCAAAAGTTCGAACAAATCGATCAAAAATTCGATAGAATAGAGAAGATTGTTGATGACAAATTTGTTAGAATAGAAAAAATGTTGATGAAAAATTTGAACAAATGGACGACATAGTTGAACATCTGGCAAAAGAGCTCGACACAGTGCGAAAACAGAAACTCCGAGAATGTTCTTTAAGCGGTCCAAGGAGAAAAGAGTTGAAGCCTGCCTTATTCGATGCACAGACATCATGGTCAACTTATAAGAAGCAGTTTGGGATGGATGCCTGTGCGAACGACTGGTACATAGAAGAGAAGTGCTTTGCCCTAACAATGGCCTTACACGGTATCATTATCAGAATTGTTGCAAGCAATAGATATCGAAAAGCGTAAGGATTATGCGGTTTTAGAACAGGCTATAGAGAAACGGTTTGGGGATAGCTACATGCAGAAGGTTTACAAGGTCCAATTGCAAAGCCGAATGCAGCAACGAGGGGAGAGACTGCCGCAGCTCCAAGAAGATGTGAGTAGACCGGCACATTTGTCACACTCCAACGCAGGCCAGGAAATTTTCGGCGAAATGGCAAAGGACGCATTCATCAGGAGAATTTCAGATTCGAAGCTACAGTCGGCAGTAATGATGACCGAGAAAAGAACCCTTGCAGTGGAAGCAGGAAATCAGGCTTCCAAAGGAACACATTTCGTCAGGGAAGCAGCATGCGTTGAATGCTCCTGCTCAAGGCTTAGTCCCGAGGAACGAGGTACTCCACGGCATAGACTAAGAAAGCGCTGCTGGGACTACAATAAAATAGTACATCTTAAATGCTGCCCTCATTGCGGAAATAAGCAAATAGAGCAAGAAACCTGCAGAAGCAGCTATCAAGAAGGCGATTAACCTTCACGAAGCTATCAGTCGGGATGCCCCGCGAAGTTGGAAGCAGGAGTTGACGGCCCCAGGACCATCATCCAAGTCTCGCTGGCAAAACAATACTATAAAAGTCTTCTGGTGGAAGTAGTCAGCAGTAAGGAGAAATTGATGGGAACAATAGACACCGGTGACACAGCCTCAATCATCAGGAGAGATCTTGTGCAGAAGCCTTGGTTGCATAACACCAGCAGTTGCAGCTTCCGAAGAGCTACAGGAGCAACGATTACGGTATATGGTGAAGTCCGCATAAAAATCCAGCTGGCCGGGATAACATTCTCCCACGTGTTTCTGTTGATGTTTCCGTGACGCGTGCATCATTGGTATAGACTTCATGAGAGAACATGGACTTGGGGGCACAAACCCTGAAATATGGAAACATGGAGAACGCCAACACTTCTGAAATCAGATTCTAGATTATATGTCGGAAGCAATTGGTTGGGCAAAAGTGGAAGGTGGTGCTCGAAGCCACCGATCCAATTTGATGGCGTCAGAAAATAGAAAAAACTTCATGGTGGGAAGACCTTCGTTGAACCAAAGAACAACATAGTTCCAGTAAGGATTCTAGATCCAAACACATTCAGCGTAAAAAAGGGAGAGATAGTGAAAAAAAGTTCACCTATTGAGGCTATATCAACAACAACGGAAAAAAATCGTGCAGCACCGGTCGCGAGTGTATAGAGTATGAAAATCAAAAACAAAATGCTCAGCCTTTGTAATCTGGATCGAGAGCAGAGTGTACTGGCTGGAAAACTAATCGGTGAGTACGCTGATATGTTTGCTGCAGAAGACGGAGAATATGGACGTACGCAACGTGATCAACACCACATTGACACCGCAGATGCCCAACCAATTCGTCAACATGCAAGACGCCTTCCATTAGCCAAGCAAACAGAAATTGCCAAAATGATGTAGAAGATGAAAGTTGAGGAGTTGATCGAAGAATCGCAGAGACCGTGAGCATCTCCAATGGTTCTCGTGAAGAAGAAAGACGGCAGCATGAGATTTTGTGTAGACTACCGCCGTCTCAACGATATCACTAAAAAGGACAGTTACCCGCTTCTGAGGATCGATGAAACTTTGGATACACATTCTGGAGCGAAATGGTTTTCAACTCTTGACTTGAACAGCGGTTACTGGCAGGTAGAGATAAATCGTACGGATCGTGAGAAAACTGCCTTCACTATAGGAAGCAGTCTCTGACAGCTTACAGTGATGCCATTTGGACTGTGCAATGGCCAATTTAGAGCAACTAATGAAACGAACGTTACAAGAACTCAATGGAAAACCTGCCTAGTGGATTTGGACGACGTTATCGTCATAGGCAAGACGTTCGAGGAGCAACGCAAAAATCTAAAAGAAAGGTTTGAGAGGATGCGAAGTGCTCATTTGAAGCTGAACCCAGAAAAGTGTGCCTTGCTCCGTCCGGAAGTAGAATATCTGAAAAAATGAAGCCGTGAAAAGTTAGCCTGCCCCTAAAGATAAACACCAACTTAGAAGCTTTTTGGGACTTGCCACGTACTACAGGAGGTTCGTAAACGATTTCGCTGGTATTGCAAAGAGCCTGCACCAACTTCCGGAAAAAGGTCGACAGTTCAGGTGATCAGGAGAGTGTGAAAAACCATTCCAAGAATTCAAGCGGCAACTGTGCAATGCCCCATTTTGGGTTACTCCACACCCGGAAAAATGATCATCGTTGACGCAGACGCTAGCAATGTTGGGGTCAAGAGAAAGTGGTTGCATATTACAGCTTTAATACTGGCTACGACGCATTTCCATAAGTACCTCTATGGACAAGAGTTCATTCTTCGGACAGATCATGCAGCTCTGGAATGGCAACTTCAACTTAAGAACCCTGAAGGCCAAGTTGCGAGATGGATCGAACAGTCGCAGGGCAGCGACTTTGAAGTGTAACACCGCAAGGGAAAACTCCACTCAAACGCTGATGCTCTCTGGCTAACCGCAAAACAAGATGTGGAGAAGTGGTACAAGGGTCCAAAAGTAAACCAACAGAGACGAATGCAGCATTACAATGCCGGAGCATTATTCGAACGAAAAGCCGTCAACATCGCTGGGCTGTTTCCTGAAACCTTTAATGGGAACCGATACACCCTCGTGGTCATGGATTACTTCAGTAAGTTTCCGGAAGTGTTTGCCATCCCAAATCAAGAGGCTAAGACCATAGCAGAAGAGATAGTCAATAACTGGGTGAGCAGATTTGAGGTCCCAATGGAACTACACTCTGATCAATCAAAAGTCTTCCAGGTAGTGTGCCAATATCTGGTAATAAGGAACACATGGACAACGCTACTAATCTGATGGAATGGTCGAGTGATTCAATATGACCTTGAATGAGCATCTGTTTAAAGTTGTCGGCAACTGCCATCGGAACTGTGCTCGACACATGCCCCTTTTCTTAATTGCCTACAGAAACGTAGTCCATAGTTCAACAAGACATACCGTACACCATCTGAGATCTTATTTCAAACAGTTCGGTTGCCAAGTGAAACAAAATTTGGAGCCCCACTTGCGGAGCCTAAGGAGGTGAACGACTACGTGGATGACTTGCGCAGCAGGATTCGTAAATTGTACGAAAACGCCCGAGAAAAAATGAAGCTAGCAAGTGACCGCAGGAAGACTAGGTACGATATCAAGGCGAAAGAAAGTGTAAGAAAGGCAAATCACCAAATTTGCAAGAGAATTTAAGAGGTCCATACAAGATGATAACCCGCATTAATGACGTTGTCTACCGGGTCCAACGTGGGGATCGAGGGAAAATGAAGGAGGTCCATCTAGATAGAATGTGTCATTTCAAAGGAACGATGAATGACGAAGTTGTTTGGGACGAAGAACTTTAGAGAACTTTAAACGTAAACAGCCCGATCTATATTTCAATAGCACAAGATTTCAGCCAATGGTGAATGGAAAATGGAATGGATTTTTTTAGCAAAATGGAAAGTTGTATGGAACGCTGAATAGCACAGGTTGTTCTCGAAATATCTCATTGGAATACAAATACGAGGTGTGTTCAGAAACGGGAATTTTAGTTTTTTGAAAAAATATTTATTTATTCGTCTACATGAATTTTGTCGTCTTCAAAGTAATCCCCATTAGATATTATGCACTTGTGCCAGCGCTTCTTCCAATCCTCGAAACACTTCTCAAACTCGATATTTGGGATAGCCTTTAGCTCTTTCAGCCAACATCATCTGCGACTTCTCTGATTGAGATTCGGTGATCGTTCATAACCATTTCTTTCACTTTTTCCACGTTTTCATCGGTTGTTGATGTGCTGGGACGTCCGGGGCGTTTGTCATCTTTAAAGTCATCACGACCATCTTAGAAACGTTTATACCACTTGTAAACTCTTGTTTCCTCTCCAAACCCGCGAAATTTAAAAATTCTCGTTATTTTCTGAACACACCTACTATCAACATCCCCAAGGTATGGAAGTCAGTTCATCAGTTGACTTTGAAATGTTAATTACGAGTAGTGATTAAGTAGTTAAGTAAGCACGAGTGGCATGTGGAAAATCCACATTTGATGCGAATTTCGAATGGTAGAATTATTGGCCCATTCGAGCTGCAGCACTAGCATTACACCTGCATTCCCCATAAAGAGATGACATGATGGCGTTCACACTACACAATCACGGGATCAACGATCAACACTAGTCCAGAAGAAATCCAGGTTCGACAGAAACGGCCAGATAGCAAACCAAAGTCGCAATGCAACAAAGTCCAATAAAGAAGCCAAAGTTGTAACCACGAAATTAACACGAATACAGAATAATGCGCTGTAAGCGAAGGAGCGTAACGTACTGCAGTATTGCACGAAGTGCCTATTCGGCACTGCTTGACAAGGGTGGCATCTCTATCTGTTTCACTTACTTTCCTTAACAAAATATTTTTTTTGTCCTTAATTAAGCATTGATTTAGCAAGTGTCGTACCATTTTGGAATCCAGACTAAATACGCCATCTTTTAAAGTTACTTGCCAAAATGGCATAGTACATGTTTTTGTCAGTACAGTCAGTTCAAGTTGGGTGATTAATGATTTTCAGACACATGGATGGACAAAAAAGCAATATTTTAGTTAAAACCGATATAGTTATGTTTAAATTTTGGACCGTAATTTATAGAAGAGTTACTCAGGGTTACGTGGCAAAAAAAAAATCGAAGAAAAGCAAAGATTTGCGGTCACAGTACTTGAAAGATCGCCCCAGGGTGTCAGATTTCTCGATGTTTTTTTGAATGCCAATAATTTGAAAAGTATATGACTTAGATTTTTTTTTATAATTTTGTGATAACCGACAGCACTGGACCTATCACCCGTTTCCGGCTTGACGTTGATTTTTGGGACAACCAATGTATTGGCCCGATAGAAATAAGGACCCACTTAAGGTGTTTCGGCTCAATGGTGATAATTGATACGAAATATTAGTTTTGTAGTTCATGTTTAAAATCATACAAACCAAATCTACATATGTATAACATATATACATATATTGTAAAAATACAATTTTATTCATTTATGTAAATCTATATTGTCCCCTTCAAAGTAATCCCCATCGATTGCAACACACTTATGCCAGCGCTTGATCCAATCCTCGAAATATTTTTTATATTCGGTTTTCAGTATGTCCATCAGTGCTTCTTGCGATTTTTCCATTACTTCCTCTCGGCTGCTGAATCGCGTTCCCCGTAGTGGGTTTTTGAATGGGTGAATTCGGTGGCTGTTGGATGGTATTTGTTGTATTTTTCGTCAAAAAATTACGAATAATGATGGCGCTGTGCGACAGTGCGTTGTCATGGTGCAAAATCCACGAGTTTTCTGCCCACAATTCTAGTCTCGTTCGGCGAATTGCTGCACGCAAACGTCTCATAACGCCCAAATACTCATAATACTCTTTGTTTACTGTCTGGCCTTCTGGCAAAAATTCATGATGCACTACACCGTTGCAATCCATGAAAACCGGGAGCATTGCCTTCTTTTTTGACTGAAAACGATGTGGTTTTTTTGGTCTCGGTTCATTTGGTTAACGCCATTTACTTGCCTGTTGTCTGGATTGCGTGTCGTACTCATAAACTCACGTCTCGTCTCCAATAATGATCCTTTTGATGTCTGTTGTTGCAAATTTAAATCCATTTCTAAAATTGTAAAAAATCGCCAACACACACAGAGATAGATGTACTCTTGGCTACGTAACATTTGCAAATGTCAAGCTATGAGGCTAAGATTTAGAGGGAATGTCAACAACAGATTTACCAACTTAACAAAAAAAAAAAACAGAATTCAAACCGGAACAATGGGAGTTCCACACGGTGGTTATTCCGGGAACTTTGATCAATATCACCATACATGATCTCGTGATCTTGACCATCAACGATGGCGATGGCGAAATTCTGAGAGTGGGTGATGAGGTGTTTTTTAAGTGTTTTTTTAGTAATTTTATATTTTAAAGAAAACTAATATGCGATTTTGTTTCAATTGCGTATTCTAAATGTTCACTTGTTATAATCTAAACTGTATGGATGAATACGTCTCAGAAATGTGTGTACTGTAAAAAGTCAAATGTGTGTATAAATATTTATCAAACCAATGTGTATTTGTTACAATATGTATAAATATCGAAGGAAATTGACTGTACTTGTTGACTTTACGAGTGCCGTGAAGCGGCAATGCGTGATGTAAAGAGACTAAAAGCATAGATAAACTAACTAGATGTCAAACTCTACTAATAATTTTGTCAAACCCTTAACTTTTGCACAGGCGCACTGTAAGTGAATTCCAACACTTCTGCATTTCTATAACTTTGTCAAAATTTGCTAGAAGGAGAGCAATTTACAAGTAAAATTGCTAAGATGAGAGCGATTTGCACGAATGTGTGTAATGGAGACGACATTTTTTTGATTAAAATGGGCGTGGTTTGTATAAAAGGAGAGGGAAATTGCCATTGAGACAATTTACAATTTTATTCACAGACAGGATCACACGGCAGTGGCGATCAGTAGAAAACCGGTTTTGATTTTCCAATATCTGGAAAGTTTGCCATCTAGGTTAGTTTATCTATGCTAAAAGTTAGCGTTAGAATCTTTTGTAAAAATATTAACTGTATAAATATATTAGAAAATCACAAAAAAACGATAGTGGAAAGCTAATGTGGTAAAGAGGTGAGTTTGTCGATGTTTGGCATTTTAATTTGGGGTTTACATGTTTTTAGACAGTTACATTTGGCACAAGTCCTGCACCGTTCCGCGGTGGGTCCGCATACACGACACGCAATCTCGCTGATCTCGCTTCACGAGTGTTGATGCCGTCAGCACTTGCAGCACTGGTGGATGACCTATAGTTTCTACAAAGTCCATGGGACTATGTCTGACAACTTTAACCATTACAGCTCACGACGATTGAGGAAGAAAAGTCCACAAGCACAAAAGCATCGCCTAAGTACTCTCATTCATTTTACCTCTAAATTTGGGAAACTACTCGTATTAAAAATAATAGTAATTTGTTTAAGATACGAGGGCGGGTCAATAAGTCCGTGACTTTTGGAAACAGAAAACAGATAAAAAATAATTTTATTTTTCAACGTAGTCTCCCTTGAGCTCTATACACTTTGTCCAACGCTTCTCCAATTTTTTTATCCCTTCCAAAAAAAATGATTTGTCGAGGTCCTCAAAATAACGAGATGACTTCATCATTGGAGTCAAATCTTTTTCCACCAAGCCATTTCTTCAGGTTTGGGAACAAGAAGTAGTCGCTCGGAGCCAAATCTGGAGAATAGGGTGGATGAGGGAGCAATTCATAGCCCAATTCATGGATTTTTGCCATGGCAACTGCACATGTGTGCACCCTTGCATTGTCTTGGTGGAAAAGAACTTTTTTCTTGGCCAAATGAGGTCGTTTTTTTTTCAAATCGTCATTGAATCGGTCCAATAAGTTGGCATAATATTCCCCATTGATTGTTCTTCCCTTTTGAAGGTAGGCATTTATCCCGTGTGCATCCCAAAAAACAGTCGCCATAACTTTATTGGCTAACAAACCCACCTTGGCCTTCTTTGGCGCCGATTCACCCTTAGAAACCCACTGTTTTGACTGTTGTTTGTTCTCTGGTGTGTTGTGATGGATCCATGTTTCGTCCACGGTTACAAAACGGCGCAAAAACTCCTCCATATTGCGATTAAACAACGCCAAACCTTCCTGTGAAGTTGTTACACGATTGCGTTTGTGGTCGACTGTGAGCAAACGCGGCACCCATCTTGCGGAAAGCTTTCTCATGCCCAAGTGATCATTCAAAATTGAAACCACTGAGCCATGCGAGATCCCTACGGCTTCCACAATCTCTCGCACTTTCAATCTTCGGTCGGCCAACACCATATCGTGAATTTTTTCGATTGTTTCGGGTGTAGAGACCTCAACTGGGCGTCCAGGACGTTCGGCATCTTCAGTGCTTGTACGGCCACAACGAAATTCAGTAAACCACTTTTTTACCATTGAAATCGATGGTGCAGAGTCCCCATAGTATTTATCAAGCTTAGCCTTGGTCTCGGTAATGGTTTTTTTTCGCAAGAAATAATGCTTAATAAGCACACGAAATTCACTTTTTTCCATTTTCTCCTCAAATTAGTGAGTAGTCTGAAAAAAATAGCTGTCAAACACAAACTAACTGACGCAGCAAGTTTAAATTTTGACAGGAGTCAACTGACAGAGGCCTGTTGACAGGAGCAGTGTTGCTATTTCAGTAAAGAGGTCAGAAATTCAAAAACTTATTGACTTATTGATCCGCCCTCGTATATTTAAAATTCGAAAAAATTAACTGTTTTCAGAAACTTTTCAATACTTTCTCCAGAAGAATTGAATACAGCCCACATGGCTGTAGGCATCCCCACAGGAGACATTCTCTGAAGACTAGAGCAACGCCAACAACATTGAAATGCTTAAACCGATTTATAGATTCTAATGGCCTCCTAAGGTTGCAAGCAGGTTGCAAAATTACACTCCAGTTCTCCACTAAACCATCATCTAACCAAACTCTTGACATATAACGTGCATGTGAAGACGTTGCATGGAGGGATCCAGCAAACCATATCTTACCTGCGTAACAGAATCAACAGAAAATGGGTAATCTGCCAGCAGAAAGAGTCCGCATTACGCCAGCATTTACAAACACCGCAGTCGAATATGCCGGCCCCATCGAAGTAAAGGTATGGAAAGGCCGATGTTCTAAGACCTTCAAGACGTATTTTGTTGTATTCATATGTTTAGTTACGAAGGTAATACACATCGAGTTGGTAAGCCTTCATTGCCACATTAACTAGGTTCACAGCACGAAGAAGCCAGTGCTCACAAATGTTTAGCGACTATGGTACCAATTTTGTGGGAGGAAAAAAATGTGGTATACTAACAAGTATACCACAGCCGAACATCAGCGACATAAAAACCAATCACTTGAATAGATGGCAACGGATCCAACGATTATATCAAGTATTCTGGAAGTAGTGGAGTTCCGAACTAGGTGCGCCTATAACACCGACCAAAATGGCATAAAATCGAGCCATAGCCTCAAATAGGAGATTTAGTACTGGTCAAGGATGAAGGCCTTCCCCAACTTAAGTGGATATTAGCACGCGTTGTCGACAAACATCCTGGACCAGACGAACTCACTCGAGTAGTTAAGTAAAGACACAGCACTGAGAATTTAAACGACCAACGTCTAAATTATGCCCTCTAATATGTGCAACACATTCAGAAGACACAATAATTTAAATGAAATAAAATTCATATTTTTATATTCACACTATCATACAAATCTATACACATACCTACATAACTTACAGATAGAACATATTGTATATAATTCAAAACCCCGTTATCAAAACAGCTGCTGACGGGTGGCCGTGGCTCAAGTGATAATAGTAGACTGGTTTCCAAATCGGAAGGTTCGGTGTTCGAATCCCAACCCAATCTTTCTCTCTCGGTCTCAGTTTGTATTTTGTATTTTATATTTTGGTAAATTTCTATTGTTATTAACTTAAAATTCAATGAATTGATCAATTTGTGGCGGGGGGAGAATGTTGAAACTTGCAAAAGGCTTCCACTCTCCATGTAAATTCCAAGTCTAGATATGTTAAAATGTTAAATGAAATGTTAAAATCAAGAAAAATAAAGCGATCACTCTTTTGTTAACTTTTGAAGAAAGTGTGTGTATTTCAAAATTGACAGCTTAAGGGTGCTCCTACAACTGGCGAGTGACGGATCTGAAAGCTGCCCTACAGAAATTTCGATCATAAGGGAGAAAATTGACCGTCACTTGACCGAAGAACAACTTGAGCTGTGTGCTTACTAATACCCTCTTGTGATGTTATCGTTCGTTAAGAATTCCTCATGCCCGCTCATAACTTCCCTTGTTGATGCCTAGATGTTGCAGTAACCTTTCCGCCTCACCATTGATGCTCGACTTGAGATAGTGCAATTTTTGCATCTACGAGGGAGACGTGTTTGTACTTGTATTAACGATACAAGCATATCGTAGAAAGACCTCCACGTCTCATAACCTTCTGAAAACATCAGCATGTAAGTCTTCGGCAACCGAAACTCTCTCAATCTACAATGGCTGTTATTATGAAGGGTGTTTTTTTTAGAGGTTTGGTTATTAAACTAGCAACACTGTTTCTACAGATTGTTAATTTGACAGTTGAAAGTTGATTTATGGTTAGTACGCTGCGCCATTTTACGACGAATAGACTAACACCAGAACAACGCGTGTAAATTGTGCAAACTTATTTTGAAAATCATAGTTCGGTTGGCTAAAATTATCGTGCGCTACATCCATTTTATATCGATATAATCGTCCATCTGAGCAAGTTATTCGGAACACGATGAATCGTTTTCGCACCACGTACACTCTAGTGGATAATACGCATCCCCAAAGACGACAAACAGTGCGAACAGAAGAAGTTATTGCTGTTGTGGAGCGCAGTGTTGAGGAGAATCCGAATGAGTCGATTCGCCATCGTGCACAGCAATTGAGGTTATTCCCATCCACTTTGTGGAAGATTTTACGGGAAGGTTTTGGCTTAAAAGCTTATAAGATCAAGCTTGTGCTTGAGTTGAAACCGCGTGACCATTATACGCGTCGTAGGTTCGGTGAATGAGCCGAAAACATGATTCGGCTTGGTTCTCATTTTCAATGCAAAATTTTGTTTTCCGATGAGGCCCAGTTTTGGTTAAATGGATATGTAAACAAGCAAAATTGCCGAATTGCCAGAAGCCTTTCTTGAGACGCTCTTACAACCGTTAAAACTCACTGTTTGGTGTGCTTTATGGGCTGGTGGAATCATCGGCCCATATTTCTTTGATTTCTGATTTCTTCGTTCCTCAGTTGAATGGCATTGACGTCACAGATCTTTGGTTTCCACAAAATGTCGCAACATGCCACATTTCGCGCGACACTATCAATTTATTGCGGGAAATTTTTGCTGGGCACATAATTTTGCGTAATGGACCACGATCATGTGATCTCACACCTTTAGATTACTTTCTTTGGGGGTATGTAAAGTCACTAGTCTATGCTAATATCATAGGCATTAACATTAACTTGGTGTTTTATTTCGTATTGAATTTGTATACCTCTAAAAAAAACACCCTTTAGTTGTTGTCCATAGCGACCAATATGTTTGTTTTCACCCCACTATTCAACTTATCTACCGCGTCCAAAATGTCCGCCGCATATTCTGAGTATATTTCTAAGAATTTGTCAAATACTTCAGCTAAATCCAACGCCTCGAAATCGGGATCAATTTTCCGCCCACTACAATTTCCTCATTATACTGTTCTACAGTGCTTAGAGAATTTTTCATTATGGCCAGCCTAGTGTGCAGATAATTTTCCCTCTTCAAGTGGTAGCCTTTGGAAATTTTTTTTTAAACCGCATAAGCAACGATATATGCAGATTTGCAAATAATATTTTCTAATGTGTTATATTTTATTTTCATACTTGTATATTGTAGTGCAACAGTACAAATATGGTGTAGTGCACTTACTTGTGTGTTTAGGGTTTCTGATACTGCTGAACTGCTTTGGGGAGTTCTTCTGTTTGAACAGCTGTTGCGGAACTGGGACAATACTTCTTTCCTCGGTATTTGACTGTATCTTCAGGACTTGAAGGTTGAATAGCACTGATATATACATATAGGTATACCTATATACTCTATGTGGACTCAAGAATTCTCTCTCTAGTGTAGATGAATTATAATTTATTTTATTGTAGACTTAAGCTTCTTAAAAATCAACCGCTTATGGACGGGACAAAGTGAAATTTTATTCCTCCAGCATCCCCAGATTTAGGTGATTAATGGAAGCGGGAGTGAAGTTTGTAAAGCAGTAACATTCAACGAAGTCACCACGCTTCTGGCACAAATCGAAGCGTGTCTAAATTCGATACTTGTTTGCCCATCATCAGATGAAATGTATGACCTCAATTATCTAACACCTGTACATTCTCGTAGGAAACGCAATTATATACTACCACTGCCTCAGTTCAGCCTAGAGGGAATATCTTGATCGATGGATGAGAGTCCAAACGCTAATGCATTCTTTTTGGATTTAAGTCCTTATGGACTTTTAGAATTATGTTCAAATAGACAATTTTTATGCTTAAGTTTTTATAGTCACTTCTAGAATTATGTTCAAATGAACATTTTTAGGTAAGGTTTTATTGGCAGATTCAATTTCAAAGGGACACATTGAATTGCTAATTGTTTTAAGTTCGACTTAGATTATTGTAAGTTTTGCCGAACAAAATTTCCTTTTTTTATAAATATCTTAAATATCACACTCCTAACGGCTCGAGGACCAAATGGCCCCCGTATATTTTATTATAAAACAACTACTTAGATATGTTCTTTAAAGCATATTATTATTTAATTTAAAAATGTTTCATGGGTTATTTTGCTAAACACTTTTAATGGAAGTGATATTGACATTTATAATAACTTTGATCATTTTTCTAAGCTAATTCACAATTATAAACATTTTTATTAATATTGTACACTTGAAATTAAAGTAACATAACTGCAACACGGACCAATTGAAAAACCAAATTTTACCGTTTTAAAATTTCTATATTGACCCTACTGTCACTTTCCTTTCTCAACTTGAAGTGACCGTCTTTCTTTAGCCAAAAGAAAACTTTCCTGGTACAACGGATTTTTGTCGATCATCTGGTCAGCTGGTGTAACAGCCAAGAACATATGCACCGATACTCATTGCTGGGTCATGACTTGAGGGCGGTTTCGTGGGTTTTGCCGATTGTTTTTTTTAAATGCAATTTTTCTATTCGTACTATGGCGACTGCTTTGGCGTAAACCTTATCTTACTGCTGCTCTCCTGAGCGACTAATTTTAGCTTTCGGCTGTCACCGATGGATGTTTTGCTATCTTATTTTGTTTAGATGAACTACCCACGCGAGATATGCAGATGAAAAAATGTGGATGGTGGTGAGCGAAAGCGATGCCTGGGAAAAATGTTTGCTGCGTTGCAACAATAGCATTGTGAGATGCAATGCATTCGCTGCGAAAGTTTCGCTCACGCCGCGCCGAACTGGGAGATGCAGCCTTGATGTTCGAGGTATGGAAATGACCACATACCATAGGAATGCGCTCTAGATGAGGATGGAGCGACGGAGAAGAGCCAGCCTATGTGTGCTTAATGCAAGAATTTGCGGCACAGCATGTCTTAAGTTCTAATACATAAGGAATGCAAATTTGACTCGGTAACAGAAAGTCGAACTACAATAACACGGCTGCAATTCATTGGTCAAACACAGGCCGAGGAGAGACTTTAAATCACCATCGTCTAAGTCGCACATACCTCCAAAGTACGGTACAGAAGCCGAAGGTTGCTTCTCAGGCCCCAACACTGGAAGCCTTAAGCACCGGAATATATATACCAGCTTTTTTTCTCTCTATCCAGGGGCGGATAGATCAGCTACAAGAAGATGGCATAACGAAGCATAAAGAAGTTTGCTTTGAGTGTAAATTCCCTGATAAAAATCAAACGAAGTGGCACACTGTTTAAGTTGCTCAAAGACCAATCTTATGATGTGGCTTTGATTTACGTAACTAAGATAATCAAAAAGCCGAAGTAAAGTACAAAGTTTCCCATAAAGAGGTGGTGACACGATCGTCACTAAATGAGTTTGCAACATAAAAGGGTATACAGTCATGTTGTGTGAGAATTCGTGGAGCTAAAAAATGTCCCGCAGTGGAAAGCGAACGTACATAGTCTCTGTCGTGCACCTGAGGCCACTCACTTTTCCTTATTTACGATATCACGGTTCAAGACACCTTATTCCTATGGCTGGAGATTTAAATGTCTCACATAGAGATTGGAGAAATAATACACCAAAAATTAGAACTAACTACTCGTATTACCCCGTTAATGTGACAGCTCAATGCGCATTGGTCCAATTCGCTCATATGAACACCACTTCAAACTGCATTGAAATACTCAATACGCATTCGTTCATTCCAGTTTACAAACCGCATTGAAAATTTTAAACCGGATTAAAATATCGTATAAACACTTTCAAATAGCATTGAAACCTTTTACTCCCTCGTGCACTCATTATTCTCTTATGTGTCATTGTCATTGCCTCATTTGTGTGTTAAACTCTATCAATTTTCTCTCGCTCATTTTGGACTCGGTTTTGGATAAACACCACCCTTTCAATGACTATTGAACCTTTTAAAGGGAAGAAACTAATAACGCTTGCTCGTATATTATAGTGGTCATTGCAGTGTCAGTACCGAAATAACCGTTGCGGAATTGAACGAGTTTGTTCAAAGGTATTACCAAAATTATAATTGTAAACACTTGTCTAGAACACTGACGAAGTTAAGTATGTAAAGTATAAAGATTTCGAGAGTGAAGTGCTTATGGTAGCCAGAGTAAGAGACAGGTATCCTAATTTCCCTCCACTACAGATTTATATTGTACAGAACATAACATAGGTGACAGACTCTAGTTTACACTTATTTATCCTGCTTACAAATACACTGTTAAGAAAACCGCGCAAGATATTTCGAACACGTGCCCTGCGCAAATACAATCTCAACTTTTAATCTACGGCATATTTCATCTATAGCGGTATTTCTGACATGAAAAAAACCACCACCACAGATTAAGCGTTCATCATAAAAGGTTGGTAGCATAGATACTGGTATATCTATGACGTTTAATGGTAGTTCATCTGTCGGTTAATTGACAAATTTAATCTATTTTGCAAAAATGTTGTTGGCGGAATGTGTCAGTTGTTTTCAGAATGCTTGACATTTCTGGAAATTAATTTCAATGATTCTTCGGAAACTTTGAAAATTGGATTTGGAAGCACTATTTTCTATCCGCTAAGTTGAAAGCTTATATAAATTGGCTTAGCGTACATCGCTATGTTTTTATTGGGCCTTACTAACAACTAATCGTTAGTCATGATTTAAAAAAGGTATCAACTTAAATATTAATACACACTTAAGTCGAAAGTGTACTAATAATTGTTTAATAGTCAGCTCTTACTTAAACTTGACTCTTTCAAAAAGTCTACAACATTTTTATTGTAGTATAAGATTACTTTGCCATTTCATATTCACTTTGAATTTGGTTTTTCTTGGAAGTGGCGCGAAAAATAAAAATTTAAAAAAGCCGAAGTAAATAAAATCAGCTGAAAAACTGTGATGCCACTGTCCTGAAGTTAATAGGGTATAATTTTTTCTTTGTAAATGAAAACTGAATTCCATAAGAATTCTTCTTAAAAGTCGAATATTATATTATTTTCATAAATTAATAACTTTGAAGTATTTAGTAATTTATTGATTAAATGAAACGAAAAACACCAATATACCAAATTATAATGAAGGAAAAGGAATTTTCAAAACAACTGAAAATGAAATAGTACGAGTACTTATACGATTTCGACTTATTCAACTAGTATTTTACGGATAATTTAATTATTTAAGATACCAAGCCTAATTCTTATAAGTAGAAATTAGCTAAAATAAATTAGTAAAATGGCATCACTCTGTTCTTCAATGTCATGTTTAAAAATTTAGACATGGCTTCGTGTACATCAAATTTTAACTCCATACTAACACTAAAACCCACTTTAAATTCGTTACTAGAACAAACATTTTTGGAAGTGTGGAGATTATACTTAAGCTGTATACTAAATTTGGTTGTTAGTAAGGCCCATTGTATTTTACACGTAAATTACTTTTTTCCGGTCTTGTGGGTGCAAGAAAAAAAACACTAATGTCAATTTAAATGTATTCACAGACATACGAGTATTATTACATGATTTGTGGCAATCATTTGGAAGTCGTTTTTGGAAGGGCTGTAATCAAGAATATTTGCTATTTATGCTAATTTGTTTGTGCGACTGTGTGCGAGACTGATCGTATAGGGAATGCTGTGGATTGCTAAAGCAGTTACAACAAAAATTGCAATGTAAAACAGTAGTGGCTGCTTAGAGAATTTGGAGCCGGGAACTGAGGGGCAGGCACCTGTATTTGAAAAGACCTCACTCATAAGGCCTGTACTGTAGATTTTTATTGTACAGAGTGTTGATAATACAAAGCATGCACTAAGGCCTATAGAAAACAACCGTAGCGGTTTTCTGGTTTCACTATACATACACGATATGTTGTATATGTAAACGGTATGTGGTATCAGTGTGCTGAGCATTGAGAAGTCTACCATAAAACTATTTGTCGTAATATTACATTAGCTGAATTAAAAAAGATTTGACTGGGATAAACTCGAGCCTAAGTTAAAAAGTAGAATTGAAGTTTGTGTAGACATGTGTGTTAGATTAAAGATCTAATTGGTAGGTAGATTTTCATTGTGCTAAGGGAGATGAGTGGATCTTTTGTTTTGAATTTGTAGGTAATTATTTTCACAAACTAGGAAATCAAGTCGAAAGGTAGTATTTAATGAAGTGAGATCAGGTTTATGATACATATTCTCTTAACTATACTCTGTCCAACATAAATTGGCTGTACAGGGATGATAGGGATACTTGTCTCTCACGCGCACTCATTTGTTTTCCATAAGGTGCTATTCCAACAAAAGCTCTTACAGGGTTTCTGTAGTAAGCATTTCAAATAAGCAAAAATCTGAAAGAATGGTATCTAGGGTTACCGCCCTTTTTTTAGATTGAAATTTTCATTTACATAATATGTTTTATTCATAAAAAAATAAAACAAATTAATCTTTTTCCACACCACCAAGAGGTAAGATAAAAGGCGTGTTTTTGAAGGGTATCCCCAGTAGGCCTAATCCCTGTTAATTAAAAAACAAACAAAAATAAAAAAAAATATTTACCAAGATTAATATAAAATTAAATAATCAAGTAAAACAAAAATAAATATAAATTAATTTATTAAAGAACAATATTAAAAAAATATTTATTCATATGAGAAGTTATTGCTGCTGCTGCTGCTCTCTTCATCTAGATTTATAATCAGACTTTCTACAGCGCATTTCCCACATTTTTTGCTCAACCGCCTGCTCGACGTGTTGGACACACCGAGGCCATTTTTCAGCGTCAACGTTGCTGATTGCAGTTGATAAAAGGGTTTTTATTTCTGCTATCTTACTTGTTGTGGCTTGCCATGAATCCTTTCACCCAAGCCCAAACTAATTCTATTGGGTTAAGCTCACAGTGATAATAAATACACCTTTTAAAAATACACTTTACATAAAAACACTTAACTTCACATTAATATCATAATCTAAATTTAGAAAAATACACGTAACATCAAAAAACTGACCGCGCGCTACGAAAACCTACGCAAATAAACTTTTTCCTTAAAGAAAACAGCTCATAATTTTGTAACTGCATTTTAACGTATTTTTCACACATTAAAAGAAATACAAAAGATCAAGAGAAGATCTCCACAATACACTCATCATTATGAACTTTTTTTAAAGCTCTAAAACCAAAAGCTCCTAAACAGATTCCCAAGGAAAAAAAACTGAACGAGTTACCAAACGGACACTGGTAAACATGAATGCTCATCAATTTAATAGGGGTTGAATCGCAGCAGCCACAGGCCACAGCCAATCAGTGCGCACTCATATGTGTGCTGAATATGACGTATTGAGTTTATGTCAGATGCAATTGGAAATTCACTGGCGGGTAAACTCGTTTTATGGGGGTTTCTTTCAATTTAGTATGGTGCAAAAATACGAAACGCTACTGATTTTGAAAAAGCTTCCACATAAGACGTGTACAGCTAATTTATGTTGGACAGAGTATAGGAAAACAAATAGTTTATTTATGAGCTTTAAATAAGAAGAAAAATCATATTTCTTCTATTTTACTTCAAACTTAATGAACAACAATATTTATGGCAATTATAAATTTTTAAGAGGGTATAACAAATAATAGGATAATGTACTTTTTATGTTAGTAGAATAAAAAAATGTGGAAAAATATAGAATTAATGAGTTTTTAAGAGCAGAGCCGGCAGTAAAATAGTTATATACCTTTAACTTTTGTACAATACTAAAAAATTGATCATATATTTTCCCACTTGGTATATAAAAAAATGGCTTTTTTTAAGAAAATTGTATACTAAATCTTTAATTTGTAATATGCCATAGTTAATAATATATAACAAACTAAAGCAAATTTTAAATTAGACTTTAAAGAAGGTGACGATCCGCGAGCCCAAAATCTGTCGCGAAATGACTGCTTGGAAATATCTGGCGATGGCATACATTGCGATTCAAACCATCGACTAACTGCGCCATTACTTTCTTGAGACAGGATACAAATTTCTACTTTACTACCGCCCCTTGTTGCACTTTCTATGATGGATTTTGGTATATCTGCTTCTCTCTCCGTATATCCCACATCTATTTTGTAAATTATCTCATTCTTCTCATTTCGCACGTAAATTGTGAATTCTGAAACATCTTTAGGTGACGTTACGTACCATCTTATTTTGACGTTATCCACATTCCTGCAAAAATTTAATTTCCTTTAACTTGTATTTCTTAATAATTATTTTCTGATGGGGAGTACGAGTACTTACGTAACAAAGTCTCTAAAGCGCACATCCGGCAAAATATCATAAATTTGCTCTCTATAATTTGCATTGTCTTCAGAGGTACACTGTAGTTTCTCATCAGGAATTGCACTTAATGTTTCATTTAATAAGTGCACTGGATGGAAACAAATAAGATTCAAATCTTCTTCAGATAAAGTTGTTTTGCGTTGCAAGAAATGCTTTAGGGGACGAACTGCACAATTGCAATTCAAGGGATTTCCTCCAAACTGAACGTTTGATCCATTCTTCATCGCCCATAAAAGACTTATAGGATACGTTTCCAATTTATTGTCACGCAAATCGATAGTGGTAAAATTAAGTTTATTCAGCATATTATCAAATGGTATTCGAAATACGTTATTATTCCGTAAACTAAGTACACTTAAATTTCTAGGCAAGCTAACGAAGCTGTCTTCAGACGAAAGATCCGATAATTGGTTAAAAGACAAATCTAATATTTGTAGAGAGGTTAGGTTGCCCAAAACACCTAGAAATAAAATAAAAAAAGGATAAAGATATTTAAATAAATGGCATATTTGACTAATCTTGTTATAACAAGATCTAGGAATTAAATTTGAAGAAATTGAAACTTTATAACAAGTTTATTTTCAATTATTTTTTTTTGTCCTTTACAGTCATTTACAAATGGCATCAACTAGATCGAAACAAGTATAAGTCATGAAGACTATTTTGCGAATCTTTATTGTTCAGTTTCCATTTGAACTTTTATTATAACTGAAGATAAAGAGCATTTGCGCATTCAACAGCTTGCAAAGATACCGGAATGGTACCGATCAAGTTGCAATCATTGACTCCAGCGCATCATTACTAAGCGTAAGTGTAGCTGAATCCGTCGTTGTGTTGCCCAATGGTCTGATTTCTGCTATTTGTGATTTTTTGATCCTATATCAAGAAACCAAGTATGCGTATTAGAGAATTAATTTTGAAGATTTCAATTTTTCGACTTCGAAATTGTCGAAGGTGTTTATTATAAAAAAAAACACAATTATTATGAGTTGTTATTTATGTCAATAATAAAGGAAATTTAGCACTTACAATCGTTTTTAAATCAATCGCCTTTAAACAACTATCAGACTGTTCCGTTATTTTTAATTAGAAATAGAAGAAGAAGAAACTACTATTTTTAAAATCTAAGATTTAAGAGTTTAAGACTTCGGCCATCCCTCCAAAGGAAAGGCAACAATCGGAAATCTTCGATTTAAGTGGCTTGCGATTTTCTTCAATAAAATGGTGAGAGGCGGTCTGATTTGGAGGGGCTTTTTTGTTTTAAGTCAACTGCGATACAAGAAATTGCAATAACTGATGTCGGATACCATGAAAATATTCAACAGCACAACTGTCGACATAATATTATTAAATTCCTTTGCGGTCAATGCGGCTTTCTTTGGAGGCACATACAGTGTTGTGCAAAACATACCGGATTTTTCCTGAACATTTTTCGCTCAAATACAGTAGGTACGCTTGTTTGGATATTGAGGAAAACCTATGGAATAAGTTTAGAAATAGAAAAAAAGGCATTGCTATCATTATTTTTAGAGTTTTGCCAAAAACTGTAGCTCAACTCAATACCATGCCTGTGCAAAACATAACGGATTTTCTCTATCCCATTTTCCAAAAAACTTAACACATGCTAAGGCATTATAAGTGTATTCATACTCACTTAAGTGTTAAGTTCTGTTTAACAAAAAAAAAAAAAACGTTTACTGTAAAGCTATTCGAAGGTTTCGAAGGTACCGGCCAATGATATAATGAAATATAGGTTTTGCTTTCGGCCTAAAAGGAGATCTTCACAGTGTTCGGCATGTTGGGTCACTTTACAAATGTGATGAGTTTAAATTCGCTATCTTTTTCATATAAAGTAGTGTCCAATCACGTAATACACTTAATATATACATTTTTACGCGCTTCTTTTTATAAAGTTGTTTCAAGTTTCTTCTGTTTTATATTCCTTTGTGTAGGATATGTACATGTGTACACTTATACCTTATAAGTGTATAAACTTATTTATAAATATTATTACAAATTACCTTTTCTTATATCATTGATGTGATTATGTGACAAATTTAACTTGATCAATTTTTTTGTGCCAAAAGTAATATCATACGTAAGGACTGGCATTGAATTGTAGCTTAAATCCAACTCTTTCAGATTATATGGAATGTATTGGTTAGATGGAAAGGTTTTTTTTGTAACAAAGCTAATTTTATTGTTACTTAAATTCAGCTGAAAATATAAATATTACATAAATAAATACTATAATTATTAGTGAAAATCAAAGGAAATACCTTTTCCAAACTTAGTAGATCGTCCAAAACCCCATTTGTCTTGTTATCAAGTTTGGTTATATTATTATGAGATAAGTCTAAAGTTCGTAAAGAAGGTAGTCCTCGAAAAGTTTCTGTTGGAATGATATCCAATGCATTGGACGAAAGATTTAATTCTAATAACTGCAAAAGGCCTTCGAAAGAACGCTTGCTGTAATAAAAGTATATTATTTCAAAATTATTATTTCATTGCTTGATTTTGCTTCAATTAACCTTATTTCTTTGACACCGTTTTTGTACAAGTTTAAGTGAAATAAAACTGGTAATTTCCCAAAAGCACTTTTTTCTAACTTAGTTATGTTGTTTTCCTAAAAAAAAATTATGAACTTTTATAAACAATAAAACATGGCTAAAAGTTTGCTATTATTTACCGCCAAATGTAAGTACTGTAAAGTAGAAATTCCAAGCAAGCTTTTCGTAGGCGGATACGTAATGTTATTCCTATTTATAAGTAAAGTCTGTAAGACTAATAACTTTCCGAAGCTGTCCGGTTCAAGAGAATCACCTAGACCATTTTCTGTTAGATCTAAATAGAGTAGAGAATTCATTACCGGCCATGTTCCAGCCGGTAAAGTTCTAACCATGTTATGTGCCAAATACAGCTTATTTAGTGATATTGGTATTTCAAACAGTTTTTCTAATTGATTATATTCAAGGTTTAGTTCTCGAAGGCTCGTCAACTTAGCCATAGCTCCACGCGCAAGCGAATTCAACTGGTTATGACCTAAATTTAATTCCAAAAGCGTGGGCATGGTTCCAAATACAGAAGTTTTGATTTCTTCTAAGCTATTATGACTTAAATTCAGGTTTCTTAATGAAAATAAAACTTGAAATACTCCATTTGCAATAGAAGTTATATTATTGTACGCTAAATCTATAGTGTGCAATTCGTAAAGTTTTGGAAAAGTATTTTTTGGTATTATTTCGATATTGTTGAATGAGGCATTTAGTGTTTTTAGGCCGGTCATATTTTGCACAGGAATCTTAAATTTAAATGTAGATTTTTATATAGATAAATAAAAAGCAAGGTAAGCCTTACCTGTGATAGATCTGTAAAATAGTTGTAAGAAAGTTGCAATTCAGTTGCAAAAGAAAGCTCATCAAATGTATTTCTAGCAAAATTGCTAAGCCGGTTATGCGATAAATCCAAAATCGTTATATTGACACAGTTCTCGAACGCCATACTTTCAATTGTTTCTATGGCATTATAAGATATGTTTATTTTAGATTGATATATATCTTTAAAAGATTGTTTCTCAATTATTGTTATGTTATTTTCCGCAATGTCTAGAACCTGAAATATTTAGAAATAGTAACAACATGACAACATGAATTTCTCTTCTTAAAATAAAATGCATATATATTTTATAATATAGGTATATACGAGTAGGTATATGTATATGTCAACTAACAGTTGTTGGAATTGTTATTTCAATAATGAAATCTTTCCGAATGTCCCAGCTAACATCAACCTCAACTTAAACATTAGTTATGACTTTTGTAAATTTTATATTATATTAACTCTTTCGTGATTGATTTTGATACTACGAACCTTATAGAGGAACAACGTTTTGAACTGGAATAAGCAACCTATACTTTGAAAGAAAATAAGATTTGTTGATGATTGATGAATCTTTCATAATATCTTAGGGCTTTAGTTATATTGTATGTGATAACTTTTACAATTTTATCAGATTAATTTTTAATGTGTAAGAAATATCAGAGAAATAAAAAAAAATGTTAGTTCGTCGGTTTTTTTGATTTTTTTTTCTATCCAACAAAAAGTTTATATTCAAATTAGAAAGAACATATGTACATATTTTATTTGTATTGTCTGGTTGCATAGGAGAACTGCCTTCATTAAAGCACATTTCCGTTTTAACCAGATTGTACATATTCATCAGAAATAATTATTGCACCGTTAGTGCGGTCGATAGCCGTCCTGCATTAAGGATTCCGTTAATTAGCTTAATAAATAAATCAATTTACATAATAATAATTAATTTTAATATCAATAAATACATTAATTTTAACTCGATTGCGCTTAATATGATTGATATTAATATGATTAATATTAATATGATTAATATGATTAATATCAATATTAATATGATTAATATTAATTACAAATTATAGATTCCTCTATTATTATTATTCATACTGCTCATGCTAGCTAGAAATATGATAAATAAAAAGAACCTACACATGCAAAGCACTGTTGTAAATATAAATATGTAAAATAAATTGTAATATAAATCGTTAAATAGCTTAATAGATAATTCACTTTTTTCATATACAACAAACAAGCAAAAAAACAAATCACTTTTATACCATAAACATTAAATATTAAAATTCTAATGCCACATTTGAGACGTCTTGTATTCAACCAAATAATAAGTATTTTAAGAAAGTTTTAAAGCTAAAATCTGGGAAAGAAAACGAAAACCTTTTTTTTAATTTTCAGTTTTATGGGAGACGTTATAGTTTATCAATACGATCGTTTTTCAAATTGGTCGTCAAGAGTCCAAACGCGCAAAACGGAAACCTAACAGTGAACATACGAGTAAATATCATACTTCACAGAATATGCGTTCAATAAACCGAGTGAAGAAATTTCTAGATAAGGGCCCGCTACTTGAATTTGCAAACGAAGTGTACAATACCATATGTACTATAAATATTTTTTTTGTTGCCACTTTGAAGACCTTTTAAATCAAATATCAAGAAGATATTTCACGTCTAGGAACTGAATTGCGAAACGAGTACTGCAGTGAATGAAATGATTACGAAATGAAAAATTCAATGGGAGACGATATACTTAACGCATGCAGAACTTGCGTAAGGTATGCAGAACAATTTTGAAGGCTAGTACAAAAACATTCTTCGTTGTTTCGAAAGGTCGACTCCACATAAATAAAGAAAGGTTGTGGTGGAACAAAAGGCAAGCCTTTCAACCGTGAACGCCGTTGTAGTCAGTGCGGTTTTGAAGGAATTCAAAGTCTATGGATGATGACAGAAAATCATCTACACATCCTCTTTATCGATTTGGGAAGTGTTCGATGAAGTTCACAAAGATCTTATTTGCATGGCGTTAATATCTCAAAATATACCGGAAACGTATGTAGCAGTGTAACAAAATATGTACAATGACGTTAAGATGAAAGTTAAATGCACAGCGGGAGTAACTACAGAATTCCAAGTTAAATTTTGAATACACCAAGGCAATACACAAAAACCATTGCTTTTTAATTTCATGCTATGTTTTTTTTATTGAAACCGATTCCGGAATGACTCCTCTTCAGGCAACTCTTAATAATTAGAAGTAGGAGCTAGAAAATATGGGACTACGAATATCTGCAATGTTGTTGGTCCGAAACCACAAACTTAACACTTAATACCCATTTAGAAGGAGTCATTGTTCTAAAAAGCGAAAAATTTAAATACTTAGGCGCGTAAACCGCCGAATAAAGTGTCCTGGAATGGTTCTAAGGCCCGCAAATTTAGCCAACCCCGCAATCGGCACACATACAATGTAGATACGTCGAAAATATCTATATTGATATAGCTGTATTGACATACATTTTTATATACAACTATTTTCCACAAGCTTCCTCCGATCTTCAAAAAAATTGGGAGTGTAAATTTGAAATATCCGCACAATTATTCGTAAAAACCTTAAGTTAACTCGCTCAATATATAGTTTACTCAAGTTTTGCTAATTCGTCATTCCATGACTAAAACTTATTGAACAGTCATTGTTGCCTATTTGGAGTCACATTTCTAACTTGCAGTAGGCAGACACATCCTTTAACATTCCGGAAAGAATTAAAATGCAAATAGGGGCCAATGTTTATGATTTTTCTAACTTAGAGGGTCTCATAAGGGACAAGAAGGACTCCGAGGGCCCAGTTTACCGAAGTTCTAAGTTCAGTTCTAGCTTTCCAACCAATCGGTCGTGCTTAAATTTCAATTCTGCTCCCGCTTATTGTGTTAAATAATTTCTTTAGTTTAATTGTATTTACTCGACGACCTACTACCGACCGGTCAGTAGCACCGAAAACAAAAAAATACAGAACCAGATTTCCAAGCCTGACGACGTCATCAAAAGTATTGTCAATCTTTCTAGCATCGTCGAATAATCTGCCAACTTATTTTTTAAGAATGTCGTGTAAGCTATTAGAGCTGCAATGAATGCTGAAAACATATTCTTCAATATTTTGGAAAATTATCCTAGGTTGTAAACATCCATAGGAAGTGGGAGATGTCGAAATGCAATGTTGCCCATTTCATCGTTTACGACTGATTCATTACTTCTCGATGTTTCGAAGATCATTTGCAGTTCTTTCTTCAAAATCAAAGTAGATAGTTCCCACTCGTCGGCTACTATTTGCCAAAGTTGGACCATTTAACCCGGTAAAACCCGAATACTCAAACTTAGCAGTTCTCCACGCAGTTTTGTTATAAATTGCAGAAAAGTCTCTGTTTCCCAGGTCGTGTTTGGCGACAATGATGTCATTCGTCTCGTATACTTCCTCGAAAGGAAAGTCGTTGCTATAACCCCCACTTCCCCTTCCGGATCTTCCAGCATAGAGAAGTTGAGATCATCAATAGATTCACCTGGATCTTTTCCTGCTGTTATCAGTATCTTTAAAGATGGAAGACCATTTTGATTTTTCTGCCGAAATATTTTATTTATTTGCGGGAACATATTTAGTAGTAATGTTTACAGCTCTGTATTTTCTTTTATCAATATTAATTGGTGAACCTGTCAAGACCACTGACTTATGTCAGTCAGTTAAAGTTTTTAGTCTCGACAGCAGTCTACCTTTCAGATAGTGTAGTGCATTCAAAGTTGCCTCGAGGAATATGTCTTCATCGTCAATGGGTCGATACCAAGGTATCGCTCTGTCCATCGATTGTTAAATGGTCTCGTTTGTTTGTTTTAGATATCTGCCAATCTACTCGTTTGACACATTCACTTTGTGCACTGGGCAAAGCAAGTTTGAGCAGAGTACTTTTGTTTTACAATAGAAGCCACTTGAGTAATGTCCATCCACAGGAATAATATATCCAACGAACATCTTTGATTAAACTACTCCAATTCCGCACTTTCGTTGGAAATAGTTATATTGCTACTGAGACTGCGCCTTCACCAATGTTCGCAGGCAGTTTAACGCTTCTTGTCATATTCAGAACCCTGAACTCGAAACTGAAAAGTGGAAAATCTATTATCGCAGGAAGAGAAAGAATCGGGAAAACAAGGACGGCCATTTTTCTGTTGTGGGCTTAATCTGATGATGAGATCACCACATGTGCTGTCTGTCTTTTGACTCTGATCCAATGACACCAGAACTGCTGCTGAGGAAGAAATTCGAAATGGACTTGGCCTATGCCCAGGAATGGTTTCTGCCAGAATCTGAGCAATGAAATGTATCTAGTCAGGTCTTCACGGATGATTCCAAAACCGATTAGGGGTGCGGCGCTGGTGTCGTTTCATTTTACTGCTAGTTAGGAAAACTTTTGTACTTTTGAGATATACGCAATCCCGATAGCAACAAACAATAGTGTGAAGAAGCATTTGCACCTGTAGCAACGGGCAAGCTACATTGGATGGCGTTCATGGTCAGTCCATTTACAACAGTAGGACGGTGTTCATTTATCCTACAAAAAAGGTCTCCTATCAGACCCAACGGCCTGAAAAGATAAATTTGTAAATCATATGCATAAAGATGGAAAAAAACCTTGGGCAACTCCCGTTATAATAAAACTTTTGAGCTCGACTAAACAAGTACTTTGACATGAGTTTTATTGTATTCTGACTAAACTCAAAATAATAGCTCAACTTTTTAAATAGTATTTCGTGATTAATGCCTTTGAAAAGTCAAGGAGGCACAAGGCCGTTAAATCACCCTGATCAAATTCTCGTCTTATGCCATCTAACATTTTTATCGTAATAGTAAGACAACTATGTTGAGGCCTGAAACCTGACTGATATGGTGAAAGTAGTGAGCTCAAAACAAGATGATTGACAATCTACTTGGCTATTTCAAATATCTTCCACATTGTCGGCAGAATGCTTATCGGTCTCTAATCAGAGGGTCCTTTTGGGTTGATTTTTTTTAGCGACAGATTTAATTATTGCCATTTTTAAAGAATCCGGAAAAGTCGATGAGGTTATACATAGTGGCAAAATTGGTTTCAAAAAACCCGAAGAGGTATTCATCTTCACCGATTGCATGGGACTTAAGTTTAATTATACTTTTTAAAACATCACTTTCTGATACGGTTTCTCAGATCTTACACAAATCCCTGTTGACAGAACAATTGACTTCTTCCGTCAATAGATAAGAACGAATCGTTTAAATTATCAAGACCTATTAAGCATTCAGATCACAACTTTTACCAACACCAATGCTATGCAGATTTTTTCACAATGTTTTTGAATCTAATGATGGACTTAATTTGGAAAGAAGGTAATTGTATTTAAATTGCCGGGTTATATCGTATTATTTGAGTGATTTCGAGCCTGAGGAAATCGTTCTCAGTTACTTTCACTAGGTCGTTTTTCGATTTATGATAGTCTTCCACGATTATTTATGGGTTTAAGGACTATGGGTGTAAACCACGGACATTTGGATTTTTTTATTCGAATAGTCCGTATTGTGTTGTAAAACTCGTTGACTAATCTCGGGGAAAAGGATAATTTTCCATCTGCCCCCTCAAGGTACATATACATAGTACATATATTGATCCCAGTAATTTGTATTAACATCTCTTTCTTCGTAGAGAACAGCAGAACAGAACAGAACAGAGAGCGGCAAAATCTGCTAAAGCAGAGAAGTCGTTCAGTAATGTTTGGAATTATAGTATCTATAGCACTAAAATGACCATTCTAAGAATGTAGTTGTTCTGTATGTAGCAAATTTGCACGTAAAGTTCGCTATGTGGATGATGTTTTTTTGAGTAAACTGAAGGGATTTTGTGTAAAATGGGTGGGAAATTGCACTGATAACAATTCACAGACAGGGTCACACAGATAGAAGCGATCAGTGAAAAGCGGGTTTTGGATATCCAATATCTGGAAACAGTGTGACAGTGTGCTTGTAGCAAGCACAAGTTTTCACAAAGTGATTAGGTGGTTCACTGAAGTTCCGGCACTCACGTGGTCCCACCAAACAATTGACGAAGTCACTGGCTATGTGTTACGATTAGATTGTTATCGGATATGTCTATTGTCTATGTCTATGTACATTGACGTTGAAATTGTGTTGGAAAAATATCTGTTTCGGAAAGCAAAGGTTACTTTCTGCCCAGCAGTGCAAATTGTGGAAATTAGTAATACCGCCCTTAGTAAATTGAGAATCACCTGTCCATAGAAACCAACGAAAATGTGATTTCTGTATTGAGGTGAGTGGGGAGAATAGAAAGAGAGATACCGGTGAACGTTGCTTTTAAATGTTTGAAGGTTATAATGACTAGGAAATAAAGAGCTAGCCAGGGCATTCCATAAGCGAGTTGTACGACTTAGGAACGAATCACGATATTTTAGAGTACGTCCGAAAGTGGGCTTGAGGGTATACTGATGAGCATTCATAGCGAGACGGGTGTTACGGTTAAAAGTTTGAAGGGGCGGAATGCTACAGGAGATTTCTATTAAGCACTGCTGATGGAAAAAAAAAAATTGAGACACGAGACATTACCCCGGTGTTCGAGGGTGTCCATTGTTTGAGTGATATTATGTAGTACCACCTATGAGTTTCATCACACGGTTTTGAATCCTATCTAGTAGGTGCACAGATGTTTTAGCAGTACTTGACCAGATTGTGGGCATTGTCCTCCAATCTCAGGCGGATAAAAGCCTTATAATATTGAGTCCAGATCAGAGGAGGTGAACTATTCCTTATATCGCTTTAGGAAACCTAGACATTTCGCAGCATTTTTGACTACACCAATTATGTGGTCATTCTAACGTACATTGTCATTGGCACATATACCGAGAATGGAAAGTTTATCGGATTCGACAATGCAAGTGCCATTCATGGATAATGACTGGGTGTTTAAATTTCGCTTAAACGACAGCAGACAGCATTGTGTTTTGAAAGCACTAAATTCTACTCTGTTAGTGGTTCCCCAATTAGTTATGCTCTTAATATCAGAATTTAGTGAGCTTAACATACGCTGGGGCTGGAGTTCCCGTTCTACAGCCGAAGAGCAGGGATGTGAGTCCGGGAACGAATATGAAAAGCAGAGAGTACTGTCTTCAGCTAAGGAATATATTGGATTAGGAGTAGTAGACAAGAGATCGTTGATGAAAATTAAAAAGAGTGTCGGAGACAGAACGGAGCCCTGGGGCATACCAGCAATTATTTTGCGAATATCAGACTTGAAACCATTTGAGACAACTTGGATTGAACGTTCCGGAAGGTAATTTCTAATCCATTGAAGAAGGGAGTCATCGATCACAAAAGCACGCATTTCCGACAAAAGAGCCTGATGCCAAACTCAAATGCCTTAGAAATATCAAGTGCAACTATCCTGCTTTCGCCAGATTCATGTATGCATTGGTTCCACTTTTCGGTGAGATATGCCATCAAATCACCAGAGATATTTCATGAGCTGACGATTTATCAGCGTTTCCAAGGCATTGGAAAGAAGGGCATGGGCCTGTAGGAGGAGAGAGAAGAAGATTCCATCTGCTCAGAAAGAGTCCTAAAGAGTAGGATTGATGAAAAATCTTACGCAGTGGTTTTTCCAGTGTGGGAGAACACCTTTTCAGAAGAAGGGGAGATATAACATCAAGACCAAAGGATTTATGTATGTTGAGATCTTTAAGTACTCTTGCTACTACACTAGTGCGAAAGTGGATTCGCCCCATTGAAGATTCGACGCTCTCAAGTGTAGGCGCGGACAAAGCACAATCTGGAAGTGTAGAGCTGGCCGCAAGTGTGCAGCAAGCAGATTGGCCTTGTCTAAAGAGCTGACAGTTGGAATGCCAGTGTAAATGAGCGTTGGGATTGAAGATTAGGCAGAATTTCTGATGTTTTTGACAAAAGACCAAAGATTTTACTACCTTCGGCACGTTGTAGTATTTTTCGCCTTAACTTCTGGTCATATTGAAATTTCACACGCTTAAGAAAGACGTTGCAGTTATCCCTGGCTCGTTTAAACTTCGTTTGGTTTTCCTCCATCGAGTTGGTGTTATAAACATTTTTCTAATCCTGACAGCCTCTTTACAACTCGAATAGTACCATGCCTTCCCTTTCCTACGAGAACAGTGTCTGTGATCATATCAGTAGCGGCTGAAGGAGACATGACTACCAGTTAATATTCCTAAAGAAGCTGTTAACCCCGCTCCAATTGGCTTTCTCGTATTGACATACGGTTCTTTTAGGAATCTTTTCTACAAACAGATACAAGTTTTGCTTGGATTAAAATGTCTGCTTAGTTTTCTGAGGTTCGTATTTGGATGATTTCTGACGGAACTGAACTCTGTCTGCGCTAGCAGGACGTTTATCAAATTGGAAAATGACCTGCTGGCTGCTGGGTGCAGTTTTTTCTGCGGATCTTATTCACTGTTACTGTTACGTAGTAGAAACCGTAGATACTCGCACAATGTTATTAAATTACAAACTGGTTATATATGTAAATTTTTTCTTAGAGACTTGTTCGATTTTTTTTTTAAATACTTTAAAGCAGCCATTCTCAAACTGGGCATTTGTTGGCGTTCAGTGGGCGTTCTGAGTAGTTTTCAATTTCGATGGACGATTGAAGGAATTAAGTAGGCGCTGGACAGATCAATGTATTTTGGGTCACCTAAAAAGGATATTTTTAGCAAACTTCTTCTAGCTACTAGGGATACTTTATGTATCTTTGTGCTTCAGGGAACACGTCTCTGGTCACAACCATCACAACAGTTCTATTATTATGAAGAGTGACATTTGATTCAACAATTTTCATCCGTTGCTTACCAACCTGTTTGCGACACTATCAATTAGGTAATCGCCTTGAAAAGAGTGATCGTTTTTTAAACCTAAAAAAAATATATTTGCATCTAGTTTGCGTTCATCATTCCAATTTCAAGACCTGTTGTGAAAGTATAGTATTCTAAGTAACTATTTTTTTTTTATATTCATTGAGTTTTTTCCAATACCTATTAATTCAGCGGTGAAAGTAATTCTAAATTACTCATAATTATTAAATAACTAGTAACTACTTATAATCAAAGTTCCAATCAACTTTTGAGGCGGTGTTTGTCCTTATTGACAGTGAAGGTAAGCTGTAAACTTTTTTTTATGTTTTTATGTTGTCTAATACAAATGTTTTTGTTTTTTTCTGATTTCAGTCCTGTCCAAATGTCAGAACCAAAGAGAAATTTTTCTGCCCGACAGTACAGTGTGGAGTACTTGAAATTCGGAATGGTACCATCATTTGCAGACAAAACAAGACCTATGTGCCTCATTTGTCAGAAAACATTTTCAAATTAAGCTATGAAGCCTTCGAGACTAACGGAGCATCTGTCGAAAATTCATCCAAGCATAAAGGACAAGTCGTTAACTTTTTTCTGAAACCTTCAAGCAGGACAAGCAAAACAAGCAACAGTGACCAGTATGTGTACAGCAACTTCAAAACAGAACGATGACGGTTTGCGTACTTCATACAACATTTCTTTAATAATTGCCAAATCCAGACAGTCTCACACTATCGGTGACGAATTTATTCTACCAGTAATAAAAGAGGTGTTATCAACAAAGTTGCATACACCAGCCTATGATGTAACAAAGAAACTTACCTCTCAGCAGCAGTACAGTGCAAAGAAGAATTGATGAGATGGCGGAGAATGTTGAAAAATCTCTTTGTGAGTATTTGAAAACATCTCAATTTGCATTGCAATTGGATGAGTCAACACTACCGAGAAATGAGTCTATGCTTTTGTCTTATGTTCGTTTTGTAAAAAACGGAAATCCTCATGAAGAACTGTTGTTTGGCAGAACAATGAAAACGGGCACGAAAGGTGAAACTATCTTCCAAACGTTGGAAGACTTCCTTACACAAAAAAAATACCATGGTCCAACATTTTGGCTATAGCTACGGATGGAGCCCCAGCCATGGTTGGTCGACATAAAGGTCTCATTGATCATATTAAGAGGAAAAATCCTGGTATACTTGCTGCTCATTGTGTCATTCATCGCCAACATCTGGTTGCTAGAAATTTGAGTGTAAGACTTCACAAGTCTCTGCAGTTAGTCATCACAACTGTGAAGAAAGTAAAGAAGAGTGCTTTGAATGATCAATTGTTCAAATAACTCTGCATAGAAAATGACGAAGACTTCAATCGGCTACTTCTGCATACTGAAGTGAGATGGTTGTCAAAGGGAGCTTGCTTAGAAAGATTCAACAATTTACAAAGTTCTGTCTTGGAATTTCTTGAAGGAAAGGATCCTATTTTGCGTGAAAAACTTCTGAATGCTGTAAGTGATGTTGCCTATTTGAACGACCTTTTCAATAAGTTCAATGATGTCAATTTGACACTCCAATTTGATAATAACAAAAAATGTCCTGTCTGCATTTGCTCCTAAGCTGATCTTATGGAAAAGAAATCTTGGTCGAGGAGATTTGAGCCAGTTTCCTTGCCTTTCAAAAACACCAAGTATCGATCAAGATAGACTTAATTACTGTGCCCAGAAACTCTGCGTTCTGACATATGTACACGGTTTGACGACATTTTGTCACTCGACATACCGGCTTGGATTTTAAATTCTTTTACAAGCATGCCAAACAATGATGATGTTGAAGCTGCAATGGAAGAAGAACTAATTGAGCTTACATGTAATGAGGAACTGAAGTGCAAGTTTAGCCAAGGATAACAAAAGTTTTGGTTCCAAAAGGAAATACCAGATCTCTATCCTGGGTTGTGGAAGGTTGCCCACAAATCTAATAACAAAAAATAGAAATAGACTTAACATTGAAAACCGATGAGATTTGAAGCTTTTCCTCACGAAAATGACACCTAAAATCAAAGAGTTAGTCTCATCCCACCAAGTTCACCCATCTCATTAGTTTTCATTGGTTGATTATGTATTATTATAATCCTTTTAACTTTATTTGCATATGAATACAATTTAGTTTGTTGTTTATATTGTTTTTAATTAAATTCTTTAACGTTAAAAATAATGACAAATAACGGTGTTACTTTTTTCTTTCTTAAGTAGGGAGTTTTTTTTACGTAAGGTACCAGATACTTATCGCATGACTAAATTAAATACGGTTATTAAAGTTCATTAGCAAAAAGGACAAATTTGAAATGGGAAAATATGTTGGTGGGAGCTGAAATAATTTGGGTTGTCAGAGTGAGCACTAAAGTAAAATAGTTTGGAACCCCTGCTTTAGAACATCAATGGTAAAGAATGCCTGATTTTGGTGTTTTATCTCTTTGGACAAGTTGGGTCGTATCTTAAAAATCGTAAAATAACTCGACATTTTTTTACTTGTAATGAGGGTGCATTTCCAAACCCCGTCCCACTAGTACAGTTTCCTAAGCAAAATATGTAACTCAATCACCCCTTCAAGTTTCCGACTTGGTGTGAGTGGGAATTCATTTTAAAAGAACGCAACTATCATTTTATCAATGAATATATTATATGGATCTATGGATATCTACATATACAATAAATATCAGTGTAAACTTGCATGCAAAAACTATGGATAAAATTTACTTTTTCCATTGCCGTTACATACCCTTAGACAGTAGTAAGACATAATTTTGCAATAACCTATTAATTTTGGTTTATTTTCCGAATATACTAATTGAATAAAAACTTAAACATAACAGTACCTAATTTCGTGAAAAGGAAAGCGACTTTATTGTTTATTGTACAACTTTGTTATAATAAATAGTTTCCTCACAAAATTATCCTTTTCGTGTTTAAATGGTTTACATATTTTGGACATATGGATATTGGAAGGCACAAGCCATTCATTTAGCTGATATCTTTTTTCAAAAAGCTCGAATCCCATATAAAAAAATCTTAATAAGTAAAATTGACTTACCTCAACATAATTTAGTTGGGAAAACATCTGAAACTCAATTTTTCTCAAAAAATTGCGTGCTAAGTCAATGGTGCCAATACGTGTTACAGATCCAAAAGTTCCTCTTCCGATATCTGATAAGTGGTTATCATTGAGAAATAGTCGCCTTTTGTTTAAACAAATATATTTTTTAATTTGACATGCATATACTCGTAAACTTCAGCCAACTCACCTTAAAAAACGCATTCCTCTAAAGCTATTTGCGTCGAGACGTTGTATCTTGTTGAACGAAAGATTGAGCACCTTAAGCACAGAGTTACGCGCGAATGTACCTCTATGGAATAAATGTTTGATAGTATCAAATTCATTAGAAAACCATTAACTTTTCAAACCTTGAAAGATCACCAATCGCATTGTTTGAAACGTTACACCAACCTAGTTTCGTAAGGTCGGCAATATGTTGTGCTTCCAATTTCTGTATGCTATTAAAACTAATGTCTAAGCTTTCAACATCTCGAAGATTTTTAAATTGGTTCTTTTTTAAAACATCTATTTGATTTCCATGTAAGTCAAGGATTTTCAATTTCCTAAGGGGCTTTATTTTTAATTATCTCTTAATATACGTTTCTAAATTAATATTTATTTAATAAAATAGTTATGATGTAAACATACAAATATACTCTCATGAACTTTCGTTTAAGTTATATAACTTTTTCGTTATACAATATTGTATGTGTATTGTGTTGTGTGTTATGTGTTATGTGTATTTAAACTGAAACAAAATATTGTTTATTTAAAATACCTGAAAAGATTCAATAGGTATTTCTTTCAATGTGCCGTTGGTAATTCGAACGACTTCCAGGTGAGTTGAAATTTCTTTACCAAAGAAGCAATCTTTACTTAGAGATTCTATATTATGACCATGAATATTTAGAGTGACAAGTTTGCTAAGTACCTGTAAATTTATTAATGAATACTTTTATAAAAATAATTCTATGTTTTACCCCTAAGGCGTCTCCGGGAAAGGTTTCAATAAGACTGTTTATTATATGTAGCTCCTCTAAAGTTTTATTTATCCCATGAAAAGTGTATTCTTCAATTGTTTTTAAAGGAATTTCATTTAAAATCAACTTGCGTGCATTAATTTTAGAAAATACTGGACCATACAAGCGCGCTAAAAATAGAAAAACACGATATTTTAAATATACGAGCATGTATGTGTCGCGTTGTAAACTGTATACACCTAAGAAATATATATACATATAAAAAAGAAAAAACGAATGAATTGTCCTCAAGTAAAATAAAGATTGTCCCACTGTAGAATACAGTTGTTTTCCACTTTTTATTTGGTTGTTCACATTTCGTCTCTTTTCTGTTGTTGTAAGCAAGACTGAGGGGCATTGCTTCTTGTCTAGTGTGGCCGCAGCGTGACCGAGTGAGATAGCAGTAGAAAAGCTACAAGTGCGGGTGTGTGTGTGTGTGTGTAGAAGAGGTTGATTGTTATTGCTGGGGAGGAGTTGGATAATTCCAGAACGGCAGTTGTTTAGCTGCGCTTTTGAAGTGAAGTTGTCGTCACGTTTGCGGACTCGCTTGGCTTGTTCAACAATTAGAGACAAAGTAACGGTACAAATCCCTTCTCAGGATGAGACTGTTCCTGGTCCGTCTCTTTTGGACGCTCAAATTGATAGCAGATTGCAACGTTTGGTATTTACCACAAATATAACATCGCGAAATGAGTTACAGCAAGAATTAAAAGCATTCGCATTTGGGAAAAGAATGGAGCATTTTTCTACAGCAAAATCCTTCATGTTCATCTGTAAGCAAAAAAATTAAATTGTCCTCCAATATAAAGTGTCACCACTGTGGAAAAACTGGTCACAAAATTGCTGACTGTCACTTGAAAAGGGATAAAGGAAAGTATCAACCAAAAGGCAACTAGAACTCCGCTAGTTCATCGCTAGGAAAGGTTCGTTCAACTATAATTTGTTACAAGTGTGGAGAAACCGGGCATATTACATCAACATGTTCCGTGCGTAGTTCTTCATCCAACAAGAACAAACCAGACGTGAGACAAGTGAATCTTTGCATGGTAGCTGAACCGAATGTTCACTCGGCAAGGAATCTATTTCACACAAATTTTCGGGGAAGAGAGTTAATAATGTCGTTGTTCCTAAGAGGATTGGAAATAACACTGTGTGTAGTACCTTACAAATTCTTTGCAAAGTTACAATTAGTGGATATTCTTCTGAGGTATTGTTTCATGCTGTTTTAGATAATTTCTTAAAATTCGATGTAATGATTGACCATGAAATTCTGAGTCAGGGTTTTGGAGTTTCAATTTCTTCTGATAAATTAGATTTTTTTAAAGTAAACTCTGTGTGTCTTTAATGGGTCTGAAAATTTAGCTGACTTTAAAAATATTGACACAGAACTGAATAAATAAATAGAAAACGTTTGTTTGATATTTCAAAAGAATGTGAATATGATTCATTTAACTACTGGACAGTTAGAGATACGTCTAATTGATCCTAGTAAAACTGTTCAAAGACGAATCTATAGACTTAGTACAGATGAAAAGGAGATAGTTAGATAGAAAAGAGTTAATGGAATCAAATATTATTCGTCCAAGCTGTTCTCCATTCGCTAGTCCTATACTTTTGGTCAAAAAGAAAGATGGCTCCGATCGTCTATGTGTGGATTATCGTGAGCCAAATGCCAACACACTTTCCGATGGATATCCACTTCTCTCATAGCTGACCAAAATTCTAGACTATATGGAGCTAGATACTTTTCATGTTTGGATATTGCAAGCGGGTTTCATCAGATTCCTATAAATCCTGATTCAATTGAGCGTACCGCATTTCTCACACCTGAAGGGCAGTATGAGTATTTGGCTATGCCTTTTGGGCTGAAGAACGCCCCTTCCGTGTTCCAACGAGCAGTAATGAAGGCTTTGGGTGAACTTACCAATTCGTACGTCATTGTCTATGTGGACGACATTTTAATTATTGCTCGTACATTGAAGGAGGCATTTGAAAGGTTAAAGATTGTTTTGGAAAGTGTATTCCAAGCAGGGTTTTCATTCAACATAGCAAAATACTCTTTTGTTAAGACGAGTGAGGAATTTCTTGGATTTAAAATTGAAGTTGGTGAAATTCATCCCAATACACATAAAATCCGGGCATTAATTGATTTACCTCCTTCTCGGTCCGTTAATCAAATTTGACAGTTTATCACCTTGGCATGATATTTCCGGCAATTTGTGCCCAAGGTCTCACAACATATGAAACCACTTGATAGTCTTACTTCCAAGAACACAACATTCAATTGGAAACCTGATCACGAGCGAATACGTCAGAAAATAGCCATGTTGACGAACAACCCGGTGTTAACTATTTTCGATCCTAAATACCCTATTGAGCTGCATACTGATGCTAGTTCAGATGGCTACGGAGCAGTTTTACTGCATAAAATTGATCATAAGCCGCACGTAATTGAGTACGTGCAAACATCTCCAGCATAATCTCGTTATCATTCATTAGAAACTCAGGCTGTGTTCAATTCGTTAAAACATTTTCGACACTATTTACATGGTCGCCATTTTGCTGTTTTTACCGATTGCAAGTCATTAAAGTCTTCTCGTACTAAAACTGATCAAGAGATCATCGTTGGTGGAAAAATTGGTTCATTGCAGAACAGCAACCAGATCCTGAAACAGATATACGAAATGTGATGTGGCATTCTTCACCGGAAAATTCAAAGAAACAGAAAGACATTATGTTTATCTGTTATTCCAAGACCCTTTAGATGGTCCGTAGTCAATCATGTCTACGAGGCTATCATGCATCTTAGTTGGAAGAAAACATTGGATAAAGTATATGGATATTATTGCTTCGAAAATATGTCTAAGTACGTTCGTAAATTCGAAGATAATTGTATTACTTGTAAATTATCTAAACCACCGTCAGGCAAAACACGGGTAGAACTTCATCCTATATTTAAAGTAGATATACCCTGGCATACTATACACATTGACATCACCGGAAAACTTAGCGGTAAAGACGATATTAAGGAATATGTTATAGCTCAGGTAGACGCATTTACCAAATTTATTTATTTGTACCACACGGTTAACATTGGCACAGAACTATCAAGTCATCTTTGGCAGTCGTTTAGTTGCGCTTTTGAAGTGAAGATGTCGTCACGCTTGCAGACTCGCTTGGCTCGCCCAACAATTAGAAACAAATTAACGGTACAAATCCCTTCTCAGGATGAGACTGCTCCTGATCCGACATACCATAAAAACCTATAAATTGCGTAATGCATTCATGTGCTAAAGCGGAAATTGAAATAAGACCCCTTATTGAGTTTTCTGTATTTTCGTAGATATTGGGGGTCGATCCTACCCGTTGATTTACAGGATTTTCCTACCAGGTTAGCATAAAAACTCCGTACAACTACAAAAATATGCATATAACGTTACCTACATCTCATAAATAAAAGGAATATTTATTTAAAATTCTATCATACACATTGTTAGCGTTATACATATGTCAAATCAATAATATTCAGGATAATGTGTCAAATACCTTAAGGTGAGATTTTTTGATATATGGGTCTACAAGTAAGTTTCCAGCGTTTGTCAGAGATGGTGCTACCAGTGGATCCCGGGCAGAAATATCAGACCCCATGTGTTTTATTTGTAAGTTTTGTATCTGTCAACAACTTTGCAGCGTTATATTTGAGCAGTTCTATCGGTGTCGTACATTTTATCGAGCAAAATCATGGCAAGTTTCCAGCCAAATAAACGTCATTTGCGGGAAGCGCTGCTTTTATTCTTTAATATGAAGAAAAGTGCGGCTGAGGCCTATCGTTTGCTTTCGGAAACTTATGGGGCGGAATGTATTGGTGAATCGACGTGCCGCGAGTGGTCCAAACGGTTCAAAAGCGGTGATTTTGGAGTTGAAGACAAAGATCGCCCCGGAAAGCCGAAAAGTTTTGAAGACGAGGAATTGGACGCTTTACTGGATGAGGATCCGTGTCAGATTCAAGAAGAACTTGTTGCATCATTGGGCAACAAGCCGTTTCCCTGCGCCTAAAAGCACTTTCAAAAGGTTGGAAACTGGGTGCCGTACGAATTGAAGTCAAGAGACGTCGATTTTGCATGTCCGAAATGTTACTGCAGCGGTATAAAAATAAATCATTTTTGCATCGTATTGTCATTGGTGATAAGAAATGGATTTATTATGATAATCCTAAACGCAGAAAATCGTATACAAAGCCCGGCGAGCCCGCCCAATCGACGCCGAAACGAAATATTCACGTGAATAAGGTCATTCTCTGCATATGGTGGGATCAAAAGGGTGTCGTATACTACGAACTGCTTCCGAGTGGTGAAACCATCAAAGGACCATTATATCGAGCCCAACTAACTCGTTTGAAGCGGACATTAAAAGAAAAACGGCCAGAATATGAGACCAGGCATGAGTCCGTCATTTTTCATCACGACAACGCTCGGCCACATGTTGCGGTTTCGGTGAAAAACTATTTGGAAAATAGTGGATGGGAAATTCTGCCTCACCCGCCTTACAGTCCAGACTTGGCACCATCTGACTACTACTTGTTTCGTTCGATGCAGAACGCTCTTACGGGAATAAGCTTCTGCTCAGTAGAGGAAATCAAAAATTGGCTCGATGCGTTCTTGGGCTCGAAAGACGAGAAATTTTTTTCGTTCGGAATTCATAAATTGCCAGAAAGATGGGGGAAAGTTGTAGCTTCCGATGGACGATACTTTGAATAAAGCATTGTAACTATGTTTTCATAATAAAACTTCAAATTTTGGAAAAAAAAACGCTGGAAACATACTTGTAGACCCAATATTTAAAAAAAAAAAAAATCTTATAGGGGGTGGGAGTCGGAAATGCATCCCCTCCGAGATACAGGGGCTTTAAGAAAAGTCTTACGCTGCCCTCTTTTGGCTCCTATTGAAAATAACATCTTACAAATTTATGCATGTATGGCAACAAATGGGATATCGTTAAACTCGTAATTATGAGTACGGTTTCAAAGTACAATAGATGTTGCCTCAAATTAATGTGTCAAAAGTCATTGAAAATCAAAAGTGATTTTTGTTTTTTAAAAACTTAAAAATTTGAATTTGCTATAATTTTTTTCGGAAAAATATCTTACTAAACCTCACTTTTGGCCATATTGAAACGTGAACCTAGTATTTACAATTAAAACAAGTCAGATCGTATCATCTCAAGTCAATAGTTTTCAAGATACGACCCAACTTGTTCAAACTATAAAACTCAAGAATGGGGTATCCTTTTACAACAGCCCTATAACAATAGGGCATATTCGTAAAATATGTTTATTAATGTAAATCCCTTAAAAATTTCGTTAAAAAATGTTCATTTTATGGCCCTTAAAAGCGAAAAAAAAAAAAACCTCAGGTAGGTATCGCCCATTTGTTCAGATTAAAAAGAATAGAGGTCCTTTTCTAAAAAAAAAAAATTAAGCAGATCTTTTATAAAATAATATAAGAAGAATACAAAATTTTTAGAATCAATAGTTCGCAGTTTTCAACCTTGATATAGACGTTTAGTTGTTCATAATTTCCTCGATGAGGGACTTCTCAACACAAGAATACGCAGACATGGTTTACGTCTATGGTTTCTGCAACGGTAACGGGCAACGCGCGAGATTAGAATATCTGAGACGATACCCTGATAGAACTGCCCAAATTTGCAGGACATATATTAGAATATTTTCCGGGTTGATGATGAGACAGGTGCAACCCGGAAATCATAAATAGGCTTACATCCTGCTTTAGCAGAAGGCGTTAGCAGTTGGACAATTCTGCAAACAGAGAGAATGCCTGAATTCCATCTTATACCAGTACAGGAGCTACAACCCGGAGAGTCGGAGAAACATTTGGAATTCTGCAATTACGAGTACATGCTGGAAAGACACAACTTTATTGGCTGAATTCCTAGTTCACCAGAGATACAATCACTAATTTCCACAATTTACATACTTGGGCAGAAAGCAATTTCCACTCCACAAAACACGGAGCTTTTCAGCATAAGTTCAACGTCAACGAGTAGGCAGGCATATTGGGTAAGAAGCATATTGGACTTTATCGGTTTTCTCTAAGGCTTAATTCAAATCTCTCATCGATGCTGGATCACTGAGATAAACAGCCTTGACTTTGAAGCTATCAAAAGTATTATACATATGTTCCTTCCACCAATTTGATAAGAAAGCGGTATCAATAAGCGGGCTTAGAGAAGAGGTCTGTGCTGAACTTGAAATGAGGATAAACAAGACATCCTTTGTGCGATTTCTGGAAAGCAAAGGATTCATTTTTCACAAAAGGAAAATCCTCTGCGAAATGACAGCTCTAAAAATTCAAAATCGGACAAATAAGGACATTTCGTAAGAGTGGATACCAAGTTATTTATATCGATGAATCATATAATCACAGTTTAAATTCAAGAGGAATGTCTTGAAGCGACATTGGAAAAGGACCTCGCCTAATAATTGCACACGCTGTTCGATCAAGCTGTGAGGTAAACTTTGAAAATTTCCCCGAACGGCTACAATAACAGATTTTGAACCATCTGGTTGAGCCATCAGTAATTATAATGGACAACGCCTCATATCATAATAATTTGAAGAACAGTGCCCCATCTTTATCAGCAACGAAATCCGAGCTAGTTAATTGACTTTTGGAGAATAATATCGCGCACAGCTTCAATGGTGCAGATTGAACTCTATGACATAGATATGGCGCAATATCAGATAGATGACTTTATAAAATGAGCAGACCACGAAGTACTCAGGCTACATGGGGAATGTAAAATATGGAGTATATGAGTATTGTAGAATCAAGAGTTGCAGGTAGAAATACCACGTTTACGCTGGACAATGTTAGAAAAAAAAACAAAAGAAGAGTTTATGAAAGTTACGGTTGAAGCGATAAAGCCATAAAGAAAGTGAATAATTATTTAAGTTATGATCACACTTGGGATACTTTTACCGAAGGAGTTGTCATTAGACCCGGAGAGTATTCATCGACAGACACGGACAGCGACGACGAATTCGAAAATGGTATTGATGATGATTAAATGCTATTGAATTGAAAACCATATGTTTTGATGAAACAATGAAAATAAGTAACTAAATAAATAATTACATTAAGAACAAAATACTGGCAACCCATTATTTTAATTTGCTTCAAATTTTAAATCGATATTTTGAACTCAATTTCATGAAACAAAATGTTCTCCTTTCTTTTCAGCACACAATTGAGAAGTAATATTGTAGTTCGCACGAATTAGCATTTTTTAGGACATTGTCAAGTTCAAAAAAATAAAAATATATGCATACTCCACCACGCATTCTCTTTCATTTTTTAATCCTCTAAAATGTTTTTCCACATTTGGCAATAGAGAGCAATACGCTTTTCATATCATATCGACCAATCACATTCCAAGAAACCAATCAGCGTGTGCTGATCGAAGATGAGTATACTCGCTTTTGTTCAGTTTTTTTTTGTACACAAAAGAGAATCACTACGCAATATAGTCTTGTCACAGCTCTGCCATCCTAACATTATAATCGTCCCAATTACGTCATTACGTCAGCTTTTGGCAATCCATTTGTCCATTTGTAGCCCATGGTTTCATATTAGACGTCTTCGTGTTGCATTGGACGCTCTTGGATCTCATGTGGATTGGTATCATCCCAATTTCGACAATTTTGTTGGTTGACGTACCCATTTATCCAGAAATGGGCCCCTTCGCTGAAGATGATTTTTCGATGAAAATTATGGTCAGTTTCCAAATGCTTCAGAGCCCATTCAGCGGACACACGTCGTTGTCTATGGTCATTTACTTTCAACTCCTGTGTCAGTTGAATTTTGTAAGGATGCAGGCCCAGGTTACGACACGAAATTCGACAAGTTGTGGTCTGCGAAAGGCCGAGTTCTTGTGAGCGACGCAAAATCGACTGCCTCGGATTCTCCTGCACACTCTCACGGACAGCGGCGATGTTTTCGGCAGATCTTGTGTTTCGTCGACGTACGGGTGTTGGTTTATCGTTAACTGAACCACAGGACTCAAATTTATCCACAACACTGTGTTCTGTCTGTAGGACGATTCTGACGACCGTAAAACGGCCAAACCCGCGGAACGATGCCCGAACAGAAGACCCATTTTGATAAAAAAATTTTGTCATTTGCACATGTTGTTGAACGCGATGTCCGTCCGTGGTGATTTGGCAAAATACACTGAATAAATGACAGCCAATTTGACAGATGTAGCTTCTACAATACCGCCGCTATCAACTGTCAAAATTCGGAAGTCCCTATTGGAAGACCCTGTAGGTGAATGTAAAGAAAGTCTCAGCAGAAGAGACTGGTTGATGAATGCGTCATTGATATAGTTGTTCAAATTATGAGCACTGGACTGGGACTGTAAATAAGAAAAGAAGACATTGACTTCTGACACAGGACAAAATTCAAAGTAAACGGAAAGCTTTCAGAGTCTTATATGTTGGTACTGAATACGTTACGAGTAAGTACAAAGGAGAAAAAACTCGCTATATAAATATACACAAACAAAAAATCAATAAAAGCAAATTCCATCTGGTCCTCTGCAAAGGAAAATGTTTTCGTAAACGACTGGTTAACTGGAGACATGAAATATCTTCTCAAGGAAGCTAAAATGGCGAAGAAGCAGTTCCATTACGGGTTCCTCTAGGTGCTATTGCTATTATGTAGGTTCTAATCTATTCCAAGATATTTTACTTCGTTGGAGTACACAATTTCTGTACCGATAAGTGAGATGTGGTCAAGACTTAGATTTCTCATATAAGTGAAAGGAACAGGTATAGGTTTACTACATGGGGTTGATTGAGAAATTTTCACTAACACATCTACCGTTTACGGTTAGTAGGATGGTCAATACCCTTTTTAGGAATGGCTTATTATATGGATTCATAGTTGGTATTATCGAAGGCACATTTATTATCTAGGAAGGCACATAGTGCAATCCTTTTTGTCGGTAGGCCTCATTAATCTATATTACCAGATTTAGTAAAGCGCCTTACGTGGATCTTTCTTTCCTGTGTGTATATTGGTGAGGCTACAAACGTGAATTTCTGTTAAAAAGTCTCTGATGTGTAAATCGATAAGTCTTTCTATTGCCTTCAGAAAAACCATGAAGCTAGACCTAAATAAAGCGATTAGAGTGGGAAAAATCCGGATCAGACCGTTTTGAATCAGTTCTGGGAAGATTCCGTCTGTACAGGTGCTTGTGCGGTTTGAGTGAGTTTGTGGTCATTCAATTTTGTCTATGCGGAGCATATTTCCAGAAAGCCTGTTAATTCTGCTGTTAGCGGAGAAGCTTCTGGCATCAGAATTGACATACTGTGTATTGTTTAAAAGGGTCGAGTCTGGGAAATGAACTTTGAGTAGCATTTCTAGAGCTTCCTTTCGACTAGCTGTGAAAGTACCATCTGCAAATAGTAGCAGACCTAAACTATTTGACCAATCTTTTGAGAGATCGTTTTCAAGACGCACGAGCTCTGGCAGCTTTTCCAGGCTCTCGCAATTCGGGACTTCGGGACTTCGGGACTTCGGGACAGTATCTTCTTTAAATATTTTAGAAAATCGCTCTTGATTGAAAATTGTATACCATCAATATTTATCAAATCTATTCCTTTATATTGTACATATAATTCTACCTATATATCACTCATTCAATTATACTCTTAATTTTCCCCATCATCTCAATCATCTACCTCAATATTCATTAATTCCATGAAACTCCTTATCGTATTTATTATCTTTCTTTATACTTAGATTAGCTTTAATCATGAAATCTCGCCATAATTTATTTATTCATTAAATTCGTAGCAAATATGGTATGTACATATCTGAGTTATAACAACTTTTTGTACCTATTGAACAGGTATAAAGTGTACAAAAATTTAATTAACAATTCAAATTCTTTATATGTATAAAGGGTGTTTTTTTTAGGGATTTAGTAATTAAACTGGCAAAACTGTTTCTAGAACTTTTCAATTTGATGGTTGAAAGTTGATTTGTGGTTGGAACATTTTACCATTGTACGGTGAATAGATTACCGCCAGAACAACGCGTGCAAATTGTGCACACTTATTTTGAAAACCATGGTTCGGTTCGCCAAAATTGTCGTGCTCTACGCCCATTTTACAGTCGACATAATCGTCCATCTAAGCAAGTTATTCGGAACACGATGAATCGTTTTCGCACCATGTACAATCTAGTGCATAATACGCATCCCCAAAGACGACAAACTGTGCGAACAGAAGATGTTATTGCCGTTATGGAGTGCAGTGAGGAGAACCCGACTGAGTCGATTCGCTATCATGCACAGCAATTGGAGCTATGCCTATCCAGATTGTGGAAGATTTTACGAAAAGATCTTAGCTTAAAAGCTTATAAGATCAAGCTTATGCAAGAGTTGAAACTGCGTGACAATTATACGCGTCGTAGGTTCAGTGAATAGCTCGAAAATATGATCCAGCTTGATCCTCATTTTCAACGCGAAATTTTGTTCTCCGATGAAGCCCATTTTTGATTAAATGGATATGTAAACAAGCAAAATTGCCGAATTTGGAGTGGAGAAAACCCAGAAGCCTTTGTCGAGACGCCCTTCCAACCACTAAAACCCACTGTTTGGTGTGCTTTATGGGCTGGTGGAATCATCGGCCCATATTTCTTAAAGGACGATGCCGGCCAGAATTTTACCGTCAATGGAGAGTGCTATTCAAACACGATTTCTGACTTTTTCGTTCCTTAGTTGAATGGCATTGACGTGACAGAACTTTGGTTTCAACAAGATGGCGCAACATGCCACACGTCATCACTGACATTAACATTAGCTTCTAACTAAACTAACTAACTAACTAAATAACTTAGCCCCTATAGGTGCTTTTTCGATGCATATTTATTTAACTCGTATAAAATACCAAAAAAAAACGCCTAATGTTGGTTGCGTTATCGATCCAGTTAAGATGTTGTTTAAAATGGATTCCTAGATTCTTGACTTTAGTTACAAATTCAATAGGATTATGATTAACATAAAGCGGCAAATACAAAATTTCGAAGTTGTTATACGTATCAACAGCGCCTTGGTTTTGGATTAATGAAGACTTAAGCAATTTTTTCTGTGGCCAAACAAATATAGGATGAAGGTCGAAGTTTAAATCGGTGGAGGGCACGAAAGACTTAGGTACTTTTCTATATAGTTGAACATAGTCCGCATAAATATGACAATTGCAGTACATTATTCTTTTATAAATAAGATTTTTAAACAACGTAAAAAAAAGAGGGCATAGGATATCTCTGGGGCACAGCGGAAGTTATTAGCAGACCCAACGATTTTTGGTCACCGTGATACACATCTTGGTTCCGATTGTTAAGATATGATGCCATAAGTTGACACTAATGACCATCAAAAGCAAATATACTATATTTCTTAATGTATACAGAATTTGATGATTTACTGAATTTTCTTAACTTAAAATTATGCATCCAAATCGCATGCAAAATTATTATAAATTAAAAACGTACCATAAAAAAGTATGGACTACGAAGAGATTTACTCGCCAGTTGCGTATATGAAACAATGGCAATATTTTAATCAATCAACAACAATACACCACCGATGACGGACATCATCGATTTTGAATGAGTTATTCTATTGCATTAAAAAGAATGTATCGAGACGGGCATTCACAAAATAGGGAATAGATAGCAGAAATGACAAAGTTCCTTACCAGGATTTAGTTAGCAGCATCATATTTGTTACAAAGTGACAGGGCGGGATGTAATATTTTCCGTCATCAATGTTAGCAGATATAATCAGAATTCTGCAGTAGAAGGCATGTTTGCTACTTAAAGAGTACTGCTGATGATAAGTTGAAGTTGATCAAAAATGGAAACATAGAACTGTTGTGTTATTGCGGCATTGTTCCGGCATGGGACACAAACAAGAGCGAGCCGAATCCCGGAATTCTAAGAGCCAACTGAATGCAACATTATAAACTGCAGAAGCGGACTATATCGATGTTAACAGCGAGTCAGGGGTTCTCTAGTTAAAACCTTTTGAGAGTTAAATCGTTAAAAATGATTTCTGTGTAATAACAAAAGGGCCTTGGAGCTAGCTGTTGTGAAAACTTATAGTACACGTGCGAAGCATATAGCATGTCTGAAACAGATGTGCAGTAAGACTGCTTGTATTACTGCGTGCAGTAATGCACATGAGACACACGTGCAGTAACATGTGACATTTCATTGCATTGAATTTCAATCTTTTATAAAGATATTTTTATAATTTTTATCCTTTTTATCGTAAACAATTATTATTATTTCGCAAAAATTCAAGAAGTTATGGCTCCATTTATCGTCATAAACAAACTGCCGCATTAAAAAAACATCAAATGGTGTGCAGTGAACACGTGTATTTTACTGCATATGTGTTTAAACCAACTCAACGATGCTAACGAAATGTCAAAATGCATCAGAACAGAAAAAATAATAACGAAAACGAGCAGAAAATAAATTTTTGTTAATAATGGGGATTTTGTAGTAACAACTTAATATTGATATCCAACTGCTAGGACATTTATTACAATGAGTATTTTTATAAGCGTCATTATAAAAACCTATTCTTTTCTTTCTTTCAATGTTTGTTTGCGGTTGTTTAATATTATATCGAGAAAAGTGAAATCGATTGTTAGTGGGAATTAAATATGTAATGTTCATTGAGAACAAGATTTTACTATGATATATATCCAGATATATATCATATTGTGTGGACTATTCAAAATAGTCATTTGTAAAATAGTTAAACAACCATTGTTCCTATATCATAATTTACGAATTGACCTGATAGCAAAAGTTGTAAAAAATTACTCAATTCATAAAAACAATTTAAAATAACAAACCAATATTTGAATATTGAGAAAAATCAAACATCACCATCTTATTACCTAAAAAACCATGAGAACTATAATTTGTTTCATCATTATACCTTCTCCCGAGCGAAGATATGATATGAAATAAAAATCAGTTATTAACTTTTCTTTTATTGTTACTGATTAAGAAATCTTTTCTTTAGATATTATCTCTTATTAAAAAAAATTTACATATTTTGACATATTGAAAACACGAGACATTACGGTTATTAGAGCATATACATGTGATTTGAGCTGCGATGATAATTTTGAGTAGGTAATTTTGGTGAGATTCATTCAATTAATAGGAAGTTATGTTATTATCCAAAATATAACAACAGAATACGTACTCGTATGTTAGCAATAACTTTTAACTAATATTTTATACCTATTCTTCGGTATACTTATACACTTACCAATTTTTCCTTTAAATATCGTAAGCACTTCGATTGGTATTTTAAAAGATCCCAAATTATGAAGTGCTACAGATAACGTCGCAAGGTTAACATTTTCGCACCTTATAAAAAGACCATTGTCAGAGCCACTCTCACAGATACATGGATAAAATAACTGTTCCCTAAATAAAAGAACATTTTTTAAACAAATTCCTTATTTTTTCTAAGTCACATACTTCTCTGGACATTTGTATTTTGGCTCCTCATGATAAATAGACAAACTATAATGACATTGCAAGAGAATGAAACAAATCACGACAAATGAGTTTTTATGGAATCCAATAGCAGCCATTTAAAACAATGTTCTGAAAGAAAAAAAATTAACAGGTTTGTTTGCATATTTTACAAAAACCACGACAAACTACGAAAACAACAACAATCACTCTTGTTTTTAAGAGTAGTGAAGTGTCTTCCGTAGTTTTGGGCAATACACGAACAGGCGTAATGTTTTGACACAAACAGTTTTTATTACAAAACTTTTCACACACTTTTTATAAGTTCGCTGTTGAACTCTTTTGTTTTATATTAGAGCTTTGCTTGAACATGATACAATTAATCAATACAGAATAAAATTAGTTTATTCTAAGCAGTTTTATTTAACATATCATTACAAAGTCGCTGATAGTTAATTTTATTATTAAACTTTGATCAGCTACTTTTTTTGGAAATTAGAAAGAATATTTACTCATACAATTAGAAACTTTTTATAACATTCTAGCTTTGAAAACTAAAAACAAAATAAAAATAATGGCAAACCTTGATTTTTTAACTTCTACGCTATTCGTCGATTCACATCTGATTCAGCTGACGATTGACAACAAGACAAGAAGATAAGCTATGTTTGATTAGTTTCATACCCAAACATAAAGAAAACAAAAATGTTGAGGTGCTGCCAAGAGAAAAGAAAATCTCAACTGTACATTTTTTTTTGTTTGCGTAAAAGAAAATTTATATACAGTGAATACTTCGTACCTAAATACTGACTTATTGAGTAGGTAACCAATATAAAGCTGATTGCGATGGTAATGGAATAGTGTGTATGGTATGGAACTAAAGTGAAATATTATCTACTGACACTTAAGAGTGCATTTGTAGTTCGCATATGTACAAATGCCAAGCCACATACAAAAAACAAAACAAGTACTAGTAACTACGAGTACCTGCGAGAAATCAAGTTTTCGTTGACATTTTTAAACGCATTTCAAAACACCGTTTTTTCCATGATCCGAACATTAGATGTTTCAAAAGAGTATAAATTAACATTTTTTTAACAAAAACTACTTGGGCATCTGTACTATATCACGAAGGTAAATATTTATTAATCTTTTCAATTATGAACATTTTGATTTAAATTTCCATCAGCTTTTCCATTTGCGGGGAAAATAAATTCAGTACTCAATATACATACAATATATAAAATGAAATGTTGTATTTCTTATTCTTGATGTACAATATACATACACTGATTTCGCCTTATTTTACGCGTGTTTGTAGATTTCGTTCCTATCAAAAATTATTTTCAACTGATTGCCTCAAACCATGTAATCATCTATCTGTGAATCCGTCTTAATTCCCAACGACGCCAATGCATGGTTGAAAGTTAAGGTTGTATTTGCGCAGGACACATGTTTACAATAGTTTGCGTGTGTTTTTTTTTACCGTGGTTTTGTAAACAGCGCGAATTATTTGCTAAATAATTAGTAAAGGTTCTTCCAGAGAGTTCCGACTTATATGAAGCATGCTCTGTCGTGCGTGAACTACAATTTTAGATAAAAATGCTAAAAGTTGAATGGAAATTCAAACATTTTTATTTGTTCTTATTTCGCTGTTGTAGTGGGTGGACTTGTTGGAAGGTTTTTTTGAACGAGTGTTTGTCTGGTAATTTTTACTTTTGTATGGTTCTCCTGTTTACAAGCAACCTCGCAATGGCTGCTAATATTTGTTGTGGTGTCATAATTGTGCGTTTTTAAATTGCTTCAAATTGCTTTTCACAAGGTATAAAAGCGAATAAATAAAAGGGATACATAAATGCAAAGCGGGGCTTCGTCGCCATTTAGCAATTCCCTCATCAAAAATGAGAATGTATTTTATTATTATTATTTTTTTTTGGCATTGTTAAAATGTTCTTGCAACTCTCAAGCAAATTAATCACCATTTGTTTTTCCTCATCATCCTCTGGGTGTATGCACGCAATGAATGTATTACTTAAATCTAATACGTCTTAAACTAATAGATATTTTTGCTCACGTATTTGATCAAATATATAAGCGAAACCCCGCCAGCAGAAAGAGCTACCTCTTAGAACGAATTACGTATGGCGAATGAAAAAAACTGAAAGAACTTGAACATCAAAGGATTTTGGAAAAAATATGAATCGTGCAAATTCGCCATGTGTGCCCAAAAAGAACACGCAGGACAAAGCTCGCATCATACAAATCGGGACTAAGAGGTAAATGAACGGATCTTAAACAGTTTTGCAAAAGCAAGTATCAACTGACTTTATTTTGATTTTTTTTTCAGAATTTGAAAATAAGATTTTACGAAGTCAACTGATTTATTATTAAAGTGATGAAATTCAGGCCAAAAATTATTTAAGCCTAAACGCGATAAAATCTGATAATTTATCTTCGTATTGCTTGTATGCTGGTGAATGTGTTAGAAAAGCATTTAATATTATTTTTCTGCCTTCCGTCACACAGTATTTTGTTTTTTTAATTTTTTAAAAACATTTTAGTAAGCAATTAATCTTTTGTTTAAATCTAATGTTTTTTTGTTTTCGCAAGACAAAGACAAACAGGTTTTCCAATTGAAAATAAAATAAATTGACCAAATTCAAATTCAAAATTGTTACATATAACAATTTTTGCAAATTTGCCGGAAGAAATTTCTTGGACTTAAATCGTTCTCTGCTGCGAAAAGATTCGAAAAACATGTGTACGTGAATGGATTTTGGATTTTAGTAGATTTTTACAGTACGCGGACAGACCCAATATATAGTAAGTTGGTAGAGTATTTTGTTGAATGTTTTATTGTAAATCAGACAGCAATATGTGCTCATATTTTTTGAATGGAATTGAATGGAATTGAAACGACAACCCTGATGCAGTTAGCGGTGGTCGCACAGTGCTTAAGGCACTATGTAATCAGAACCGGGTAAGACTGTGCTGGGTTCCAGTGGACTAAGGTATTAAAGGAAGTGAACAAGCGGACGAGCTTGCAAGAAAAGCAGGGCTACTCGACAATAGTGTGGATGCCAACTTCAAACCACATCTTTGCATAGTGAGGGGAACTATCGAGGAAAAAATTACAAAGACTGCAAAACCTAAGGTGGTCAAGTCTTGAAGGACACAAGGTATACAAGGCTCTTTGGCCGCTGTTTGACGGAATAAGATCTAGGAAGTTAATAAAATTAAACAGCGATAAGCTTAGGACAGTAATATGAATCCTGACAGGACGCTGTCTCCTGCGGTAGCACGCAAAGAGACTCAAATTGTCAGATACGGCATATCCATCACACCTCTTTTTAACCTAACCTATTGAATAGAAACGGGTTTCATCGTTTAAAAGATTGAAAAAGAAATAAAGGAGACGAATTCACATTGTGATGGTGTAATGAAATCCCACTAATCAGTCTAGAAGAACGAGAAAATAGGCCTTTTCATGTAAGTACATATGTTATAAGCCTTATTTGTTACAATTTTTTCTTAGGAAAAACTTTATATGCTTGTCGGCTTCAAAATAGGGAAAAATAGGAACCATTGGTGCAAAAAAAAGCATCCGCCATTTTCTATGTTTGCGGGGTCTCACACTACTATATGCATACGTATGTATCTATTTCTGCCTTATCCACTCTCGACGTCTAAATTTGAACAGATCTACTATCAAGATGTGACATCAAAATTTAAAATAGATGGAATGAGTAATTTAACGCCTCTCGACTCTCGCACACGAAGAGTAAATTGTTGGATTTTACGGAGGCCGAAGTTAGCAAAGCTGAGCCGGGATCGTGCGGTCGGACCCGATAACATACCCTGCAAAGTATGTGTAATGATCGAAAATCTTGGGTTTAAATGGATTGCGATTTTATTCAAAAAAATGATGAGAGGCGGTCAAATGCCTAACATCGGCGTCATCCACATCATCATCAGACGATGAATTTGTTATGAAGATTTTATTCGGCAATGTTCCTAAAAATCGGATTAAAAATGTTATTGAAAATTACGAGGACGCAGAAGTAAGTTTATTGTTAATAATAAAGAAAGAAGAGTTCATGATTGTTGGTAATAGTTTCAGGAGCATAATTTCGCGTAATGGACCTTTGAACTGGCCTCCACGATCTTGTGATCTCACACCTTTTGATTACTTTCTTTGGGGGTATGTGAAGTCACTGGTCTACATATGCCGATAAACAAAAGATACGGCCCCCGTTGCTCAATAAAGTAGTCGAAAATTGGACTTCACGTTTGCGCTTCATTGCGCATATGCCCGATATTATATTGATACACTAAGGGCATAAAGTTATGTATTAAATGAATATCATAGACATTAACATTAGCTTCAAGTGTTTTATTTCATATTGAATTTGTATACCTCTAAAAAAAATACCCTTTATATTGGTATATTTATTAAAGTACAAGATATAACAGACGTAAAGGCAAAAATGCGAAATCCATCGAATATCCTAACCTTGCTTCAACTTCTGCTCCAATCTCACATAGCCTACAACTTCCAGTACCTGAACCAGTACAAGATTATTTACTAGTGTTCAACAAAAATATTAGAATAGTTTCAAAGGAGTAGTTTCTGGATTTGCTCATTTAGATAAATTTGAAAACAACATGGAGGCGTACTCAGAAGAACAAGGAGAACGTGTTCATCAAGATACGAGTATCATGGACTTCGAACAACGTTTTCAGGGCCAATATAACGAAAATATGATGGGGGCTACATTTTGGGTTTAGTGAGAAAGTACTTATAAACATAAGGAAAACTAATAAGGTTGACTTTTAAACTTTTTCCCACTATTTTGTAATTTGATTGGATATTAAAAGTTGATAAAAATTATATATAAATATATTTGTTTCGATTTATCAATAAATAAAGATGTAAACTATGGATTTTCTAAAATATTGGTGAACCGTTCTCCTGAATACAAAAGCAAACTTTTTCAGGCCATATATTTTTATTTCGTCTGGGTAGGTAGGTAGGTCGGTAACATAAGAGTGGCTGTTGGTAATACCAACACACTTAGGCCTATTGGCCCATTGTGATGCCACGTGAATCTATGATCCTCTTACTAATGGAACCAGTTTGAGCTTATGATGAAGCGTAGTAGACTGTTTACGTCTATATTTTTTAGATCGTTTAGGTCGTTGTAGAAGGAAGCTCCCAAGTGAAGTTTTCTTCTCTTGGAGGGAGCTGGAGATGTACAGAGTAGGTGGAAGATTGTCTCCTCCTCTTCCTCGTCCATGCAACTTCTACAGAAATCATGACATCTATGATGGCGCTGAGATGTTCCAGTTTTGGCCAAATCTGTTTGGTCGGTAGACATGTTGGTCCAAGAGTCCACCTAAGGTCTGTTCTTTTATTGGCATCTAGTTTTAATGTTAGTTTGCACGTAGCGACAGTTATCTTTCAACATCGAAACTGTTCGGACGTGTTTGCGGTACTCGGTATATTGTTTCATGTTGGAAGTTGATTGCGTATATTTACGTGCATTTCATATATTTTCGGGCGTTAAGTGATCTTAAATTGCGGTAATTACGATAATTACGGTCGTTTCGGTCGTTTCGGTCGTTTCGGTCGTTTCGGTCGTTTAGGTCGTTTAGGTCGTTTCGGTCGTGCTTTATTACGGTTTCCGGGTAATTGTGAAATCGTGTAATCGTGTATTCGTGTAGTCGTGTAGTCGTGTAACCGTAATTATTGTTAATTGAGTCATTAAGTGTCAATTAAGTGGCAGCAATTTTCATGATGTCACTTTTAATGATGTCACTAAGTTGAGCAGGGTGCTAGCCAACTTGACAGCAAAGGTGGTCCATGTTGTCTTTGAAAAGGTGGTAGACCCTGTCCTAGCCAGGAAAATTAGGAGTCCTGTCCTGGGCTACGACCAGGTGGTTTAGCAGCTTGTGGCTGAGAATAAGACACTTTGGGGAGCAAATGATGAAGCTGTCTAAACGACAACCTGGAGCGGCTGCACCGTTGGCCACAAATAGTCCTAAGCGGATTGAAGCAGCGACTACCAGTAGCGCCGCCAAAGTAGCTAGCTTTGCGCAAGTCGCCGCCAATGCGGTAAAGAAAGAGGCCAAAAAAGTTGTGGAATTGGCCCAACTAGTGAAGGCGCGGTTGCCCACTTGGTCAGTTGTAGTCCGCAGCAAGAAGTCGGCTGTTTCCTCCACGGAAGTTGTATCCAAAATAATGGATAAAATCGCCCCCACCCTGGGAGTTAGGGTAAATGCGGTCAGACCGTTCAAAAATGGGGGCGTAGTAATACGCGCTCCCACGGCTGCCGAAAAGGAGCAAATTATGAGCACCAATAAATTCAAGGACGTGGACTTTGACGTGGCAGTGCCCGAGACACCGGGTAATAGGGTTGTTGTACACGGAGTACACACAAGCATATACCTGGAAGAATTCATGACTGAACTACATCGTCTGAACTTCCCAGAGGCTGTCGAACAAAGTGGGCTAAAGGTAGTGTCCAAACCATGGAAGGTTGCTAAAGGGGCTGCAACAAACGTGGTATTGGAAGGCCCAGCTGCGTCTATAAACGCCTTACGTAGCACGGGCAGATGCTACATAAAATGGTTTTCGTTCCTGGTAAGGGAATACAAAGTTAGAGTAGGATGCTTCCGCTGCTTTGCTCTGGGGCATGGGGTTGCTGACTGTCCTCTTAAGGACGACATTTGCTGTCGCTGCGGACAAGATGGTCATAAGGCCGTCAGCTGCAAGGGAGCTATCCGGTGCAGAAACTGTGCTGCAAGAGGACGACCGGCTGAACATCTCATGGGGTCAGCCGATTGTCCCACGCATGTAGATGCGTTGGCAAGGTTGGCAGCCAGGAATTAGGAAGATGAAGATCGTCCGACAAAATTGTCAGGGCGCTTTTTCGGTAGGGGTCGACTTAGTAGCTCAAATGGGTAGGCAGGGCTGCAGCATTGCCCTGGTTCGGGAGCCCTACACATCTAATGGATGTGTTAGAGGTTTGCCTGTAGGAATGCGGGTCTTCCCTGATACCAGATGCTGCAATTATTATCAGTGATGCTAATTTAGTTTGTGTGCCTGTTTCCTCCAGCGAACGAGGTGTTTGCGTAAGCGTAGAAGGCGCTTTTGGCAGGATTTTTCTTACCAGCGTCTATTGTAAATACAGTGAGGCAATCGACCCATACACTGTTTTCGCTTGCCGGCGGTGAACCCCTCTTTATCGATGCTGACGCCAATGCAATCTCCCCTCTTTGGTTCAGTAAGGAATCCGGACTCTCAACGGGTAACCGGAGCCAGAATCGGGGGAATGTTCTTGGTGAATGGATAATTGCGCGCAACAAGCCGAATGAGGTGTATACCTTTGATGCGGTTGACGTTGGCAGAAGTGACATTGACGTTACTTTTGCCAACGAGACAGCTTTTAGGGCGTTTAGCTTTAGGTGGCGGGTTAGTATAGAGGTGAGTGATTACAACTGGATTCAATTTGAGAACGCTCACGCAATAGAAGAAAGTGACATGGTTTCTGACAGGAGATTGTGTGTGCGAGGCGCTGATTTGGGTGTTTATGGTGCGCCTATACTTGCGGAGGTTTCTTCCCTAACACCTCAAGTGTACGGTAGCTTAAACACCGACCGGCAAATCGCGCACATCAATGAGTGCGTATGGCGGGTTAACGACGAACTCTTTGAGAGGAGCTGTTCGGCGAATCAAAACAGGGTAAGTTGGTGGAACCGCTATTTGGCACATAAGCGAAGGGTTATTAGAAACCTCATACTGAAATCGTGATTACGGGCGATTTCAATATACACAATTCTGGTTGGCTTCGACATTCTGGACAGACAACACCCGAAGGACGGTGTGTTGAGATCTTCGCTGCGGAAAATAACTTAACCCAGCTTGTAAATGTGCCCACACGCATACCAGACGTTGATAGTCATACCGCCAATACCCTGGACTTGTTTTTAACCTCTCACCCTGACAAGTACTGCGTTGATGTACTCTCCCCTCTAGGCTCGTCGGACCATTGTGTCATATCAGCTAAATTCTCGTACACCCACCACACAGTTAGAGAAAAGATTCCTAAAAGAACCGTATGGCAATACGAGAAAGCCAATTGGAGCGGACTTAACAACTTCTTTAGGAATTTTAACTGGTCGTTATGTTTCCTCGATAACGACGTGGATGCCGCTGCTGACATGATCACAGAAACTATTCTCTTTGGAATGAGATGCTTTATCCCACATCGGATGAAGAGCATCAAACCAAAAGAAAAGGAATGGTATGATTCGAGCTGTAAAGAGGCTGTCAGGGTTAGAGAACTGTTTTTTCGGTCCTACAAGACCAACCCGACAGAGGAAAACCGAAAAAAGTTTAAACGAGCCAGAAATGACTGCAACGCCCTTCTTAAGCGTGTGAAATTCCAATATGACCAAAACCTGAGGCAAAAAATACTACAATGTCCCAAAGGCAGTAAAAATTTTTGGTCATTCGTCAAAAACATTAGAAATTCTGCCTCATCCTCCATCCCAACGCTCATTTACAATGACATTCCAGCTGTCAGCTCTTTGGACAAGGCCAATCTGCTTGCTGCACACTTTGCGGCTAGCTCAACACTCCCAGACTGTGCTTTGTCCCCGCCTACACTCGAGTGCGTCGAATCTACAATGGGACGAATCCACTTTCGCACTCGTGTAGTAGCAAGAGTACTCAAAGATCTCAACATGCATAAATCCGCTGGTCCAGATGGTATATCTCCCCTTCTTCTGAAGAGGTGTTCTTCTACGCTGGCAAAACCACTGCGTAAGCTTTTTCATCAGTCCTACTCTTTAGGACTCTTTCCGAGCAGATGGAAAACAGCATTTGTCCAGCCAGTCCCTAAAAAAGGCGAATCTTCTTCTCTATCCTCCTACAGACCCATTGCACTTACGTCCCTTCTTTCCAAGGTCATGGAAACGCTGATAAATCGTCAGCTCATGAAATATCTCGAAACACGAAAACTTCTCAATGACCGGCAATATGGTTTTCGTAGCAACAGGTCCACTGGTGATTTGATGGCATGTCTCACCGAAAAGTGGAACCAAAGCGTACATCAATCTGGCGAAAGCAAGTTAGTTGCACTTGATATTTCTAAGGCATTTGACAGAGTTTGGCATCAGGCTCTTTTGTCGAAAATGCGTGCTCTTGGGATCGATGACTCTCTTCTTCAATGGATTAGAAATTACCTTTCGGAACGTTCAATTCAAGTCGTCTTGGACGGTTTCAAGTCTGATATTCACAAAATAAATGCTGGTGTGCCCCAGGGCTCCGTTCTGTCTCCGACACTCTTTTTAATCTTCATTAACGATCTCTTGTCTGCTACTTCTAATCCAATTTATTCCTTTGCTGATGACAGCACTCTCTGCTTCTCATATTCGTTCCCGGACTCACGCCCCTGCTCTTCGGCTGTAGAACGGGAACGGCAGCGTATGTTAAGCTCATTAAATTCCGATATTAACAGCATAACCAACTGGGGAACTATCAACCGAGTAGAATTTAATGCTTCCAAAACTCAATGCTGTCTGCTGTCATTAAAGCGAAATTCAAATACCCAGCCATTATCCATGAATGGCACTTGCATCGTCGAAACCGATAAACTTTCCATTCTCGGTATGTGTATCAGTAACAACTTACGTTGGAATGACCACATATTCGATGTCGCCAAAAATGCTGCGAAATGTCTAGGTTTTCTCAAGCGATGTAAGAAATATTTTACCCCCTCTGATCTGGCCACAATATATAAGGCATTTATCCGCCCAAAATTGGAGTACAATGCCCACATCTGGTCAGGTGCTCCTAAAACATCTCTGCACCTGCTAGATAGGATTCAAAACCGTGCGATAAAACTAATTGGTGATACTAATATCAGTCAATCAATTGACACCCTCGAACACCGACGTAAAGTCTCCTGTCTCACTTTGTTTTATCGCTATTTCCACCACCAGTGCTCCATTGAAATTGCCAGTAGCATTCCGCCCATTCAAACTTTCAACCGTAACACCCGTCTCTCTAGGAATGCTCATCAGTATACCCTCAAGCCCATTTTCGGACGTACTCTTAAATATCGTGATTCTTTCCTAAGCCGTACAACTCGCTTATGGAATGCCCTGCCGACCTCTGTGTTTCCTGGTCGTTATAACTTGCAAACATTTAAAAACAATGTACATCGGTACCTGTCTTTTCTTCCTCCCTAAATTTCCTTCGCCCGCGCTGTGTACGAACATTTTAAGGGTACAACCCCTTGAGCGCACGCCGATTATAAAAAAAAAAAAAAAAAAAAACCTAAGGAAGTGATTCTAAAGGGCTAGGGCGGCTAACGCTGAGAACCTGGCTCAACTGGGCATTGCCTTCCGGCGAGGGCTCACTGAGTATAAGCATCTCATTGTCATCATAAATGAGTCTCACTGGAGAAACTTTGCCTCTAACAATAGAGATAATCCCTGGGGCAAACTTTCTAAGATTTGCCGAATTACTAAGCAGACTGCTGATATTGAAGGCATTCGTGTATATAATAAGGCTTTATCCACATGGAAAGATTGCCTTACTGCACTGCTTGGTCAGCTCTTCCCGAGAGAGGAGCGCTTTGAGGACTCGTCATATGAAGAACCTCCGGTCCCTCCGGAGTTAAGGACTGAAGAAGTCATATATGATGGCCTTTTTGTTGCTTGTGCAACATATGGTGCATCCGTATAGTACGACAGGGCTATGACTGTGTCTGCCCGTAAGCAGATCTTGTCTTGCCAAATAGTCGCCTTGCTTGGGTGTTTACCTGTGTGCCATACTGTCTCCACAGAGGCAATGCAGATATTGGGTTTCCCCAGAAGAAGTGGACGGCCTATCCCTGAAGCAGCGTAAAACCTTGCTACACGCATGTGCTCTATCTAGATGGCAATCTAGATGAGATGCTATCGAAAACGGCAGGGTTACCTACGGCTTGCTAAGGGATGTGTTAACCGTGAGAGTATTTCCTGAATGGAACTATTAGCATAAGAGAGGGCTTAGAGGGGTTGCGAGCTGCTCATGTGGAGCCGGCTATGAGGACAGGCTTCATGTCCTATGTGAGTGTCCCAGTTACTCCGACACTAGGGACTTGCAGGCTATGGGCATCACCTTTAATGGTGAGGCATACGATGTCAGTGAAGTTATCACTGATACCGTACAGTTCGAAACAACCCGTAGTTTTGGAAAAGAAGCGTTTAAAAGAAGACGTAGTAGGCAGCTAGCGGATAGAATTTAACGAAAAATTTTGTCTAAAGGCCGCCAGTCCCGGGCAGTGAGGTGCCCAACTGGAAGCGACCGCAGGTTGCGAAGCTTGACTGGAAGCTATATTCTGGTACCACGGGAGGTCAGGAGCCCCCGGAACTATGGTTCTGGCCCGATCTAGGAGTTGACCCCCTTGTGGGAGTATCGTGATGGTTTGTACCCAAAATTGGGGGGAGAATAGACCTAGTGGAACTTGGATATCTCATGGCTTAGTATATGTTGTAGTGTACTACGACCTGTGCTAAACCATGGGATGGCTATGGAACCAATTGGTCTTCTTTTTTTTTTTTTTTAAACAACTATAAGTGGATATAAATACACTTATAATGCTCCAGCATGTGTCAAGTTTTTTTTTTTGGAAAATGGGATAAATAGAGAAAGAAAGATGTTTGGGCTCAGTGGTTATTTCGCTCCATGGTTGTCATTGAAAAAAAAACTGGATTGGTGTCCGATGAATTGGGATGTTGAAGTTGGTGGTGAGCTTGATTGTGTGTCAGTTCGTTGCTTTAAATTACTCGTATCTTTACCGATGAATCATAAAAAAAATAGCACTTGATTTTAAACTTAATCTTAGTCTTTTCAGTTAACCGCAGATTCTGTAATTTATTGGCCCGGTTAAATAAAAGATTGTTTTTTAAACGTTATAAAAGAGCCACATACTTGTGACCTTATTGTTTCATTTTATGAAATTTCTAAGCTGTCAACACCCAATTGGTGGGGCGGAAATTTTGTTGCCGTGGGTGTTTTCAACGCTGTCCTGGGTGACCTCACCAGTCCACAAGGCCGATATAATGAATAATCGTTTGGGTTCCTTTCCTCTTTGGCAAAATCAGTAGCCGTTGGTGGACCCAAGGGTCAGGAAAACCCCCTCTTGAAGAAACGCATTAAACATATCGGCAAATAAGACCTTTCATGCTTCAATAGCGATCTTTAAGTCTTTATTTGGAACACCATCCAGTCCCAGTGATTTTTTCTCGCGCTCCCTTTTAATGCTTTAAGCCAGGGCTGTCCAGACTGGAGTCCTGTGCGGGCCAAAATGAAATTCAACAAGGACTGGCCGGCCATCGAAACAAAATACTATTAGTTTTCAATAAAAAAAAATCATTCATATTATTTTATTTTTCCCTAAGTGACTTATCCAAAATGAAATTCAACAAGGACTGGCCGGCCATCGAAACAAAATACTATTAGTTTTTAATAAAAAAAAATCATTCATATTATTTTATTTTTCCTTAAGTGACTTATCCGACAATGAAGACCTGCATTTTGTTTTAATAAAATTCATTGAACCCGTTTTCAAATCAAAATTCGCTAATTTCGGAAAGCGATTAACGATCTGCATTTAATTATAGTCCACATCCACCAAATAAAAAAAATATTCTGCCGATTTTGAAGATTTAGAAGTAACTAGAAATTTTAAAATAAAATGAAGTTCCTTTCTAGATTCCATTGTTTTACAAAATTTGACAATGAATTATAAAATTGCCTTATTTCTTTTCCCTCCCACAAATAAGTTAATTCAATTCAATGAAGCCGAAAAAGATATTATTATGGACGAATGTAAGAATTTAATACAAGGTTATGCAGAAGAGATATCGGAACAGGAAAGTCAAACCTTTGAACCATTGTTAAATGAAGATCTGGATATCCTCATAACAGATGGTAACGCTTTGTTTGCAGACTTTGTTCATTGTATATCAAAAAGTAGATGTAATTTTTTACGAAGATTTCAATGTCTTACAGTTTGCACTTGCACCAAGCTGAATTTCCCCTTTTATTTAAATTAATCTGCAAAATACTAGCTGCGCCTGCAAGTAGTGTTGCTTCCGAACGGGTATTCTCTTCAGCTAGAAAATTAATTTCCGAGAAACGTTGTCTAGTTGGATCCGACCCAGTTTTGGTTAACCAAATTATGTTTTCGCATTCGAACATAAAGACAATTAAAATTTCTAAGAATTTAGAAGAGTATTTTTAAACAAAAAGTTAATAATTATAATTGTATAAACAAAATTAATTGGATTTATTTATTTTATTACTAGCAGTTACATGTGGCATCACTAGTTTTGTTTTTTCTTGCCTGTTTCTACCTTCATATCATCCTGGATACTTACTTACTTAGGAGGCACTACATTCAAAGGTGGGCAATAGTCCTCTCCAGTTAGCCTGGCCTTTAGCTAACTGCCTCCAGTTTCGGGACGGCAAGTTGGTTGAGGTCAACTTCCACTTGTGTAAGCCACCTTAGACGAGGTAGCGGCCAGGGATACAAAAAAAAAAACAAATACTTGGCGCGACAACCCGGTGTGGGCCAAGGACTAGCTTCTTGCTCTCATTTGTGTTGCTCACTTTATCATTTTTGCACTCCTTAGTGAGACCTACGATTTATTGCCGATTCCGAAAGGCACTCCTGAGAAGCTTTTACATAGGCAGCGGTTTTACTTTCGGCGGTATTCCGTTGCCTGCCGAAAGGGTGATGGCGATCAGAAAAATTGTTCGGTGACCTAAGCAGGAATTGGATCCTGACTGCTCGCGGGACAATCCAATGAGGTAACCATCACGCCATCGCCACCACCAGCGGCCAAGGATAGTTGTTATTAATTTCCCTTCCCTGTGTTCGATCTCGAATTTCTACTTTCACTTTGTGTAAATGACAGACAGCACAATAATTGTGCGTGTTTCAAATGTGAGCACCCACGCTAAAGCAGGACCACGTTCAAGAACAATCGTTTTTGATAGTTGTTTTTGGTTGGAAAAAAATCTACGTGACAGCTTAAAATGCACGGGGGAGTATTGTCTGAAAACCCTACCAAGCTTTTTTTGAATTGATAGACACTATGAAAATATTGGAAAGTTAAAGAAACCAAAGGCAGACGAAAAAAAATGTATATTCTCCGTTAGGAAGCCCCTAAAACGGTATTGAAGCCGAAAATAGGTATCTAATCTAATTCTCTATTACTACGCAAAATTTCACATCGCTTTGTTAAGCAAGTAGGAAGTAAAAGACCTTAAGATAGTAGTATACTTTAAGCTTTTTTCCTCTTTAAAGGTAGCAGACAGGGGCGAGAGGGGGGTTAAAAATGGTGAAGCAACATTTGTCTATGTAATTACTTTTTTTTCTTTATCGTTATCATGTTTTTAAAAATTAATATTAAACATTACCCCCTCCCCCCCCCCCCCCCCATCCCTTTTCCATATTACCGTTTGCAAATATATTATCATGTAACAAACACGACTTTGGCTTTCTTACCCACAGCAAAATAAGTTCACGTCACAGTAAGTACATGAGTATTCAGTGTACTCATTGTACTCATTGTACCCAGAATAATGTACACTATTTTTATGAATACCCATTAATGAATATCCAATCATTATGAGTACACTTCACTTAGAGTTTCTTTTAAAATTTAAGTTTTCAAGATGTACGAGTACTCTCATGAATTAAGTACCCGAAAAAAATACGGTTTCAAGACATTCATTGCAGATGTTTAATAGATTTCCACTTCCTTTAGTTGTTCCATGTAAGGGCACCAAATTCAACACTTCTTTCGTAATTGTATAATCTTTTGAAATGCAGCGAATAAAAAATAATAACTGACTGACGTATGTCTGGTCCGTACTTTCATCCAAACATATTGAAAAATATTCACATTCTCCAACGCAGTCACACAATTTCTTAGAAACATACTCGCCCATATCATTTATTCGTTGCGCCACTGTTTGATGTGATAGTGCGCAGATTAAAATTTTTCTGCGAGCTTAGGCTGCATAAATCGTTCAGCCATTTTAATTGCACATTTTTTTATTAAAACTCCATCACTAAATGGTTTTTTAGCTTTGGCTAATTGTAAAGAAATTTTGTAGGAGGCAGCTAAACTCAGTTCATTATCTGTGTTTACTTTTGAAAAAGTGCTTGTTTGCTGCACCAGTTTTTTCTTATATTCGACTACAATAATTTTTCTAGCTTCACCATTATGTTCCTTATACTTTTCTTCATGCAAAGTTGTGTAATGCCGCTTAGCATTGTATTCCTTAGCCACCGACAAGACCTGCATACAAATCATACACTGAATTTTATTATTATTGTTGCAAATAAAAAAGTCCAGTTCCCATTTTTCATCGCTTACATAGTATAAGTTTTTATTCGGCACTAACGAATTGTATTATGAAACACAAACGAATGATTTTCGTAAAATATTTGTAAACAAAAAACGTTTATTAACGCACGGATTCTTTCGCGGATAGAAGTGCAAAGCGGACAAAGTGAGTTGTTTCCACTACTCCAACTTCAAAATTGAAACTCAATTTTGCTTTGTCAGCCCAAAATAACTTCGTTATTTTGCGTTACCGATATTACCACACCGAGAAGAAGGAATGTGTGTATGTATTGTGTGTCAGTATGTATTGTATATATGCTTGAATGCTTACATTTGTTTTTTTTTTCATTCGTGTATGTAAAGCGGTTTTGTTTTGTTGCGGAATAAGATTTCGTAGTTGAATCTTGGACAGCCCTGCTTTAAGCAATTCCTCGCTTATAATCATAAGTAAAAGTATTCTCTCATGCTGGATCTAATTAGATAAACTTAAGCATGTGTATTGTCTTAGTTGTAAAAATTCAGTGCGGAAATAAAAAGTTTGATAGTAAAGACATAATGAAAAATTCATAGCTTTTCTATCAATCCTGCTCTTCAGGACTCTTTCAAAGATCGTGGAATCGCTGACAAACAGTTAGCTCATGAAATATGTCGAGGCACGAAAACTTTAACCGAGTTAACGGTTAACCGAGAATACGGTTTTCGTAGCAACATCACCCAGGCCCGGTTCGATGAATTTTGGCGCCCGGCGCAGAACAATAATAGCGCCCCTTAAAAATGTAGGTTTAAACAATATGAGTAAAGTTTAAAACGATCACAAAATGGAAAATATTTAATTATGTATTTATACATTTCCAAAAACGCATTAGTATTCTACCTCTCACTCAAGGAGGTAATTCAAGGAGGCCAATTCCTCTATACATACAAATACAAATTAAAAAAGTTCAGATAAGGTTTACTTGTTAAACATTTCAGGCATTAAAAATAACTAAAATAATCAACATCGAAAAAAATTTTTAGGAACTAATAAATATAAATTAAATAAATTAAATACGTTCACGCAACTATTGAATAAATAATAAATCATACACACATATTATTGCACTTCTGTGTTATTTTTGGTAAAAAGTTATTACCCAGTAAAAGAAAAAAAGATGGCAAAGTTTCAAGCCAAAAATTAAATTACGTACACATTTTACAAGGTTTCTTTAAAGAAGTCACAAAAATATATAAACTACAGAATTAATGTTATGTATTTCCATAGGCAAGAAAGTTTAAAATTAAAAAGATTGTTGCCTTATGGAGAATTGGAAATGATCTTCCTGGCCTTTGTTTTGGCAAAACCTTCCACTAGAAAATTACTGTCAAGCTCCGATATAATTTCTTTTTCAGTTGATATGGTTTCCAAGGATACCAATCATTCCTGGGACATTGAAGAACGTAAGTATTTTTTTATAATCTTGAGTTTGGGAACTGAGCGTTTTCCTGACGCTATAGTAAATGGTAAAGTTAAAACATTTCTCAATTCTATGAGAAATTGTTTTGTTGAACACAAAATCTCGACTGCCAGCTTGAGGCACATATTCCGTTGTTGAAAGAACTTGCTAGCAATATTAATCCTATCCAAAATTATATAACAAATTACAATGCAGCAAATAAATCTAAAATCACTCACCTTCCCATATTTTTGGATTTAGAGTCGTCAGTTTGTGATAGTTCAACAAGATTTTTTTTCAGAACCGCCCAGAGCTAGAGAAAAAAACATATAAACTCTCAACCGTATCAAAAAAATGCCACTGGGTCAAAACAACATTGAACAACATCAAGGATGACTAGATTCAGCGGATACGAGGAGCATGGGACGAACAAAGCTCTTGGTTCCAGAGCTTTAATTCTATCTTTAATATCACAATTTTTGCCTTTCATGTTTGCACCATTGCCATATCCTTGGCCCCGGCAATTTTATTAAGGAAGGTTTAACTTTGAAAGCTCACTAATACTAGCTCAGTTAATCCATATCCGGTTGTCTCTTCTGCAACTAAAAAATCCTAAGAAGTATTCCTAAACTTCCAGTTTTTCTTTTTATGGTCAACTATTCTAACTACCAAAGTTAGCTGTTCCTTCCTAGTAATATCAGGAGTGCAATCTACAATTATCGAAAAATATTTAGCTCGCTTTTTTTTGTCTAAAATAGCTTTTCTAACAACGGCCTCGCCACACTGAAATCATCGGTTCCCGTACGTAGGTGGGTGACCACATGGGGAACTCAGTACTCCGCGTGCTGTTGACAAAAACGCGCCACATGGGCATAGTACCCCGGCGTTAAATCCCGGACCCTACAAATTAATTTGTAACGTTCTCTTGATAATAATAATAATAATAACTTGATAATAATAATAATAAAAGTTTTATGAGCTCATTTTGAATGCCCTTTCTTAGGTATGTGTGCTTCATCTCTTGATGATGGATTCTGCGTAGAGGTTCTGCTAGAACCATGTCGAATTGACTTACACCTTTCACGAGTTGCAGATAATTGCCTGAAATGAGCCGCGTATATGGTTATACGGGTTTTAAAGTTAAATTAAAAAAAAGGCTCCTTTAAATTCAACTGTAGTGTATTGAGGTATAATGAATACTGAATAAAATGTTACAAAAAAAGAGTAAGTGTGTGGCATTGCCAGAGTGATACAACATCCTGCCCCCATTAAGGTTCCCTTAATTTAATTTATTAGCAGTTTTGATATCTTGACTATTGGTCGTTTCAATTCCCCAAAGCCAGTCCGTATACTTAGTAACCGCTCGCACCTTACCATTTTTGCCTGGATATATGTTAAACGATTCGTCCCAAGATCCAGACTGTAGAAGGTAGATTGTCTTCGTGCACCAGAACTACATCATCTACCGCGACGTTGCTAGTTTCATCCCTCCATTTGGGACGTTGATTGAGTGTGTGTAAGTAGTGTTTAGACCACTGCTTCCAATATGATTGCACCTGTTGCCACCGGTTGAGTCTCTGCGGGTTGATGTCCAGAAAATTCTTCTCTGGAAGTGCGGTCAGAGGTGTACCAATCAGAAAATGACCTGGAGCTAAGGGTTCTAAGCTGCTAACATCCGAATCGCTAATCGGAGTAAGCGGGCGAGAGTTGAGTACTCCTTCGATTTGCGTTAGGAGTGATGCCATTTCCTCGAACGTGAGCAATGTTTCTGCTATTACTCTCCTCAAATGAGTTTTAACGGCCTTGATACCAGATTCCCAAAGCCCGCCAAAGTGTGGGGATGCGGGAGGAATAAAATTCCATTTGGTTTCGCCCTTGGCTAAGAAGTTAGATACGTCGTCGTATATTTATAGAACCAATTTATAAACTTCCGAAAGCTTTCGTTTTGCACCGACAAAATTTGTTGCATTGTCACTGTAGATTGCAGCTGGAATACCCCGTCGTGCGGTAAACCGTTTTAATGATGCAATGAACGCATCTGATGTTAGGTCGGACACCATCTCGACATGTATAGCCTTCGTACTGAAACGTATAGTGCGATGTAGCCCTTTGTGGTTTTTGCACTTCGTCCCCTGTTAAGCCGTAACTTTATCGGACCAGCGTAGTCGACGCCGCAGTGCAAGAACGGTCTGCTTCATTTTACCCGTTGTTCTGGTAAACTTCCCATGAATTGCTGATGTGTCGTGCGTTTAAGTCGGAAGCATTTGAAACATTTGTGAATGTGTTGTCGTATACTTCGCCCTCCTATAATCCAGTATTTCTGTCGCATAATGGATAAAAGAAGAGTTGGTCCTGGATGTAGATAATGTTGATGATACTCAGATATGAGAAGAGAGGTTAAGATGTGTTGCTTTGGTAAGATTATGGGATGTTTAGCGTTGTAGCTACACGATGAATTCTCGAGTCGACCTCCAACTCGCAGAAGGCCACTGCCGTCAATGTAGGGAAATAGTGCAGATAATTTACTCTTGCTTGGAATTGTGGTGTTGGAGTTGATGAACTTGAGTTCTTCAGCAAATTCTGTTCGTTGACCCAAAGTAAACATGTGAGAGTGGCTTCTTGCAGCTCGCATGTTGACAGAACGCTGAAAGGACGCATTTTATGAGTTATCTGGTTATTGGGTTGCATTACGTTGTATTTTATGTTGCTATTGTAATATAAAGTTTCCAGTATGCTACAATGCGGATGACTTTCTCGACTTGTTATGGCGTCCCAGGTTGGATTTGACGATGTTGTGAAAACTTGAATGAGGTTTTTCCTTTCCTCATTGTTTGTCTGGTAAGGTGTTGAAGACTGTTGCACCGGCCAGGTATCTTCTGATTGACTGAGCCATGTAGGACCCCGCCACCAACGAATTAACGATCTCAGAGTTTGTGGTGAGATTCCTCTTGAGGCCATGTCCGCTGGATTGTCTTGCGAGGTCACGTGTCTCCACCAGTTCGCTTGACTTAGGCTTAATATGGTAGCTGTTCGATTGGCTACGAATGTTGTCCATCGTCTGGGATGTACATTGAGCCAGCTAAGCACAGTTTTGCAGTCCGTCCATGCGACCATTGGTTGTAGTTTTGGCTGTCGAATGCCTTCCGTATCGAATCGAACAACCTTGCTAGTAAAAGAGCTCCACAAAGCTCAAGACGCGATAGTTATTGTTGTCTTATAGGAGCTACTCGGGTTTTTGCTGCACCACGCTGACGGAGATTTTTTCTTTGTTGATGGTTCTGCAATAAATAAACTGCAGAGTATGCTGACTCGGATGCATCACAGAATCCGTGAAATTCACACTGTGTGATGTGCCTTGTGTAAATCTATCGCGGGACCTTGATGTCTCCAAAGTGTTTGAATTATTCGCGGAAGATACGCCACCTGGCAGCCAATGGCTCTGGTACGACGTCATCCCAATCCAGCCTTTTGATATTTGATTGTTCCATCCAAAGTTATTGGAATAGGATCTTTATTGTAATTGTTGCGAAGATTAGTTTTAATGAGTCTCACAGTGCACTTCCTCGTCGGATAGATGACAGCTTGGTGTAGTAATAGATTCTAACTCGCAGAACTTAGTTAGAGCCTTGTCGATGTTACAATTCACTGTCACTTGAAAAGTGTGAGAGATGTCTTGACTTTCCTCTATTTTAAAGTGTTGCCCGGCTACTACCCATCCAAAAATGGTGTTTAGCAGAATAGGGTCTTGAGGTGTTTGTTGAATTTTGCCTTCCTTTAGCACTTGAAAGAAATAATCAGCTCCTATTAATATGTCGATGTTATCACTTTTAAAAAGCTGGGATGAGCTAACTTAATTTTTTTGAATCCATGGCCATGCATTTGGTGATATCTCAACTGATAGCATTGGTGACGTCACTATTTTAAGAATTAATGCTTTAACCTGCAGGGCTTCTTCTTCTTCGGAGTTTATCTGTAGAACTACCTCCCCCTTTGTTGTTGCAACTTCGATGGCTGATAGGCCACAAATAGCTGAACGGTAATTGATCGGTCTGAGACCAAGACCTTGCACACATGACTCAGTTATAAATGTTGCCATAGATCCTGAGTCTAGTAAAGCTCTGCAAGATCTGGAATGGCCTACCTTGTCCTTTACGTATACAACTGTAGTTGGAAGTAAAGTTGAACAGAATGACGGCTGGACGTTTTGTTTTGATGTTATGAATAGAAAATTTGAGTTGGTTGATTGATTGCCCTCCTTTGCTCTTGGGGCTTGATGGTGGATGATTTGTCACTGAAAGACAGGACTATCATGTGTGTTGTGCAAGCGATTATTATCAATTACTGAAATTGCCTGGGTAGTGTTATGTGATAATGCTGAGTTTCTGATAATTTTGTCTGGTTCATTTCTAACAGTCTCGCTGATTGATCCTGTTTTGGTTTGATTGTTGGTTTTTTTTTTTTATAATTTACGCGCGCCTAAGAGTTTATGAATACCCTTATAGTGTTGCCAGGGCGTGGGCGGAAAGATAGAAGGAGGAGAAAGGAAAGTTTGTGATGTAGTGGTTTGAAACTCAGGTGTGTTTGGTTTCGATATTTACTCTCCAGGGGTGGGAGTCCGAATAGGACGAAGAGATTTTTCTTCTTCCGGAATGTGAGGTTGTGAATTTTAACGCTTATTTTTTTGTGCTTGAAAAACCCTACAACAGCCAAATCTACATGTCAGTGTTATGCCTTCACACGCAGATTTTTCTGACTGAGTTCCAATTACACAAATGAAAACTTGGTGTGGCTAGGATTCGAACCTTGACCTTCCGAGTGAGAAGCGATAGCAAGTACCACTACACCACGGCCACCCTGTTGGGTCTAGTAAAACATTGAGTTCTGGAATTTCTTTTAATTGACGAGTTGAGTGAACAGCATATAACATTCACTGGAACAGTTATATGGTGATTTTGAATTATTGAATGTTGATGAAGGGACGAATGGTGTTTATCGTTACAGTAATGGCAACGAAAAGTTGAACTACACAATGTTGTCTGGTGTCCATCATGTAAGCAGTTGAAGCACAACTTTGTACGAAGAACTGGTTTTCTTCTGTCTGCAGTAGACAACGCTTTAAAATTAGGGCATTTGAATAGTGGATAATTGCCACTGCACTTGGGGCACCGACCTGATCTACCTGTTACTTGTTGTTGTGTCGAATAAAACATCGGAGCTTCCTCTAAATGCTAAAGACTGTGTAGCAAGGAATTGCACGAGAATTATTAGCCATTTCAGGGCATTTCTCCAATATTCAGTTTCCTTGGCCATCTGGTTTTGCAGTCCAGTTTGCCTTTTTGCAAACTTAAATCTAAATCTCTCCAAGCCAGAAAAGCTGTCATATGTAAGCGACTTGTCCCATGCTCTTGAATAGCCCTTGACAAGTGACTCCAGTCACTATAGCCTGTGCTGGACAAAGCGACACTCCTTTTCGCTCACGAAAATAAGAGACAACAGAAGCAAAAGACAGAGTCCGAAGATTTTGAGTAAACTAACCATGCATGCCCTTGATATTTTCTCACTATTTTTTAAATCCCTTTTGTAAAAACTTCCTGCTTTTAGTTAAAGGGAAATCAAAATTTTCTACTTGAACAGGACGCTGCTCCACTAATAATTGAATAACTTGATCACTTAAATTTAGCCATAATTTAGGATCTTCAAATGCTGGTAAAACATTAATTGCACTACTTTCTTCAATATTGTCTAACACATGCAAAGCTGATTCTGCCTAAACTGGCTCTGCAATATTTCCTTTAATAAATTACTTAGACTTACCGATGTTGAAGGACATACAGCAAGGTATTTCCTGAACTGCAGCGCCTGTTTCGTATTGTCTGCTGCAATCGCCTTCCGTTTGCTCCTACACTCACTACCTTATAGATTTTTCTTTCCTGAATACATTTCTGAGTCCCGACCACAAGGCAACACTTGTTTTGAAAATATTTATTAACCGACTAGAGTCAGTTGTACACAGGACCTTTTTTTACACTTAAGAAATACACAATTACAAAAAAGAGACAAAATATTTACATATTACGAGTATATTAACACTGAGGGCAAGAGTACGATAATTTAGGTGCCAAGAAATAATAACGGGTTTTTGTAGAACAGTTCAATACAAACGTTTTTATTATGGCAGGAGGGGGGGGTCTATCTCGCCCCGTTTAGGAGGTAGGGGCAATTGTAGAAAAAAGTGACTTAAAATGAAAAAAAAAATTATTAAAAACTAACGGCAACACTTATAATGAAGTACTATACCGGTTTTGAAAGCCAGGAACCTGTTCTTTAATCCTAAATTTAAATTAAATTATTTATGTCAATAGTTTTTGAAAAATTCGCATGCAAACTCAAAATTATCATAAAAAAAAAGTTTAGTCCATTTTTTTTCAAAATTGTGAAATATAGTGCTAAATTGGCTTTTTGTGGTCAATGCTTATATCAATAGTTTTGTGTCTTCTAGTTTTTGAGAAAATTGAAAATTACTATTTTTGTTTTGCTTTTTTGTACGTGGTCTTCCTTTGATGTAAGTGAATGAATAATAGATTGAGCGTCTGGCAGGCGCCTATATCAAGAGTTTTTTGAATTAACAGTACCCGGTGGCCCTCTTGGCGGGATTAAGCGATTTAAACTCTCTTTTCGCATGCGGCAGGTCCCACTCACGCAACTTCGTTGCTCCGCTCGTGGTAGGTGCTTTTCGTCAGGCAGGCGCCTATGTCATCTATACTTTTCATCTGCAGTACTCATTCCAAAATTACAACGTTCACATTAATGACAAAGTTTTGCTGATTCGCATTATAGAAAATTCACATGTTCGAATGTTGCAGCAAATTATTTACCTTGGGTAATATGTATGTTTTGTACTTATTTAATATGTAATGCACTTGATGATAATGCAAAAATATAACCGAAAAAACGTTTGACTTTTGCATCGCTGTTTTTTTCTCATAGACATGTGGTAAAATCGTCTAAACTTTTTTTTTTATCAAAATTTTAAGTTTGCATTCGAATTTTTCAAAAACTGTTGACATAAACGATTTAATTTAGGGTTAAAGAACAGGTTTCGGGCTTTCAAAACCGGTATAGTACTTAATTTTAAGTGTTGCCGTTGTTTTTTAATAACTTTTTTTCATTTTAAGTAATTTTTTTTTAAATTTCCCCTACCTCCTAAACGGAGCGAGATAGACTGTTCTACTAAAAATCGTTAACAATTTTTGGCGCCTAAGTTATCGTACTCTCCCTCTGACTGGGTTTTCTAAATTCTCAAAATTAAAGCACAATTTTAAAATTATCCAAAATCAAATCTGTCGTCGTCGTGTAAAAACAGATAGTTATAAATTTATAAATAATCGCATGGGCATGTATAGTATACGAAAAATATTTTCTGTTAATTTTGAAATGTATTTAAAAACGATGTTTACAAAACACGATTTGACGAATCTATATAATCTTGCGCCCAGTGCGGCTGTTCCACTTGCTCTAATGCAAGGTCCAGCCCTGACATCACCGCTGGTTATTTGATGGCATGTCTCACTGAAAACTGTAACCAAGGCGCAACATTCATCAATCTAGCGAAAACAAGATAGTTGCACTTGATATTTCAAAGGCATTTCACAAAGTTTGGCATCAGGCTTTTTTCTCGGAAATACGTGCTTTTGGGATCGATAAATCTCTTTTTTAATAGGTGGCACCTCAAGTGGTAGTGGACTGGCTTTCAAATCGGAAGGTTCGGTGTTCGAATCCCAGCCTCGCCCGAAGGACATATGGTATTCATTTTTTCAGTTAACGAAAATCAAGGAAGATGAGTAGTTAACTAGAAATTAACATCAAGCCAACTTCCACTAAGAATTTAGTCTCCCCATTAAATGTTGGATGCCACCCATGAATCGAAATAACCACTGAGCTCAAAATCCTTCTTTCTCTCTCTATCCCATTTTCCAAAAAAACTTAACACATGCTGAGGCGTTATAAGTGTATTCATGCCCACTTGAGTGTTAAGTTCTAAAAAAACAAAAAAAAAAAAAAAAGGGAAATTACCTTTCGGAACGTCAATTCAAGTTGTCTAGGACCATTTCAAGTCTGATATCCACAAAACAAACAGGGCACCATTCTGTCTCCAACACTCTTCCTAGTTTTCATAAATGACCTCTTGTCTGCCACTTCTAAGCCGGTATACTCCTTTACTGACGACAGTAATCACTACATACTCATCATATTCCGTCTCTGTTCTTCGGGTGTACAGTGGGAACTGCAGCGTATACCGAGTCTCGCCCGACGACATAACGTCTTCTGTCTCAGCTTGTTCTATCACTAGTTTCACCATCACCAGTAGCCAGTAGCGTTCCGCCGCTTCAAACCTAATACACATGATGCTATGAATGCTCATCAGCCAACAAGCTCACTTTCGGACGTACTTGGAAATATTCTTATTCTTTCCTAAGCCGTACAACTCGCCTTTGAAATGCCTTCCGAGCTCTTTATTTTCTGGTGATTATAACTTGCAAACATTTAAGACCAACGTACATCGGTATCCTTCTATCCTTTCCTCCCTAACTTTCTTTCGCGAGTATGCAAGCATTTTAAGAGTATCTACCCAAATCCCCTTGAGCGTGAATCTAATTTCGCGTTACGGCGATTTGTATAAAAAAAACACACTTTACACAGATGTACAATCTATGAACTTTATTAATCAAATCTCAAACGTCGGAAAAAACAATACCTTCTACAAAACCGTGTTCGCTCTTACGAAATTCAATGCTTCCTTTGAAATGAATTTTCTTTTTCCTTTATGAGAATATTCGAATGTGACATTTTTTGTATTTTAAATAATTAAATTATTAATTACTTTAAAATTCTCCGGAATTTTGTTTTTGACATTGACATTGATGAGTCTATGTCGTTCAGAAAAAATTAAAATTACTGTCACTAAAGCAATCAAGATTCTGACAAAACCAATATTTAGTCCATACGAAACCTTTTTATGATATTGCAATTCTATTGTTTTGTTAAGGTTATGTTATTTTCATTTTCTAATATAACATTGTCTGATTTTATCTTGTTGATAAAGTTTGTATTTATTGGATAGTAAAATCGGTCTTGGAAGATTTCGTTGATGTGAAGTTGATTTCAAATATGCTTGAAGACATTAAACTCATAGGGTGCTGAACGTCCCATCAAGTGCATATGTTACATGCTCGCTTCGACCAATTAAAAAGTTAATATGGGTGCTTATTCAGAAGAACAAGATTTGTTAGATTTTGAACGTCATTATCAGGGCCAATAAAATGAGTGTATGATGAGAGATTATATTTAGGGTCTAATGTGCCCTAGGCAGTCCATAATATTACAAGAGATGTAGATATAGTGTACGTTTTTAACCACTTTCTTGTTAAGGGTGTTTTTTTTAGAGGTTTCGTTTTTAACTGGCAACATTATTTCTACAGATTGTCAATTTTAACAGTTGAAAGTTGATTTGTGGTTAGTACGTTTTGCCATCTTACGATGAATATTGTGCAAACTTATTTTGAAAACCATGGTTCGGTTCGCCAAACTTATCGTGCGCTACGTCCATTTTACGGTCGACATAATCGTCCATTTGAGCAAGTTTTTCGGGACACACGATGAATAGTTTTCGCACCACGTACACTCTAGTGGATAATACGCATCCCCAAAGACGACAAACAGTGCCAAGAGAAGAAGTTAATGCCGTTGTGGGACGCAGTGTTGAGGAGAATCCGGATAAGGCGATTCGCCATCGTGCACGGCAGTTGGAGCTATACCCATCCACTCTGTAGAAGATTTCACGGAAAGATCTTGGCTTAAAAGCTTATAAGATCCAGCTTTTTTTTTTTTTGTTATAATTTACGCGCGCCTAAGGGGTTATGAATACCCTTATACTGTTGCCTGGGCGCGGGCGGAAAGATAGAAGGAGGAGAAAGGAAAGTTTTGTGATGTAGTGGTTTGAAACTCAGGTGTATTTGGTTTCAATATTGACTCTCCAGGGGTGGGAGTCCGAATAGGACGGAGAGATTTTTCTTCTCTCGGAATGTGAGGTTGTGAATTTTAACGGTTGCTTTGTGCTTGAAAAACCCTACAACAGCCAAATCTACATGTCAGTGTTATGCCTTCACAAGCAGATTTTTCTGACTGAGTTTGGAATTACAATACACAAATGAAAACTTGCTGTGGCTAGGATTCGAACCTTGACCTCCCGAGTGAGAAGCGATAGCTAGTACCACTACACCACGGCCACCCAGCTTGTGCAAGAGTTGAAACCGCGTGACCATTATACGCATCGTTGGTTCGGTGAATGGGCCGAAAACCTGATTCAGCTTGATCTTCATTTTCGACGCAAAATTTTGTTCTCCGATGAGGCCCATGTTTGGTTAAATGGATATGTAAACAAGAATTTGTCGAGACGACCTTCCAACCACTAAAACTCACTGTTTGGTGTGCTTTATGGGCTGGTGGAATCATCGGCCCATATTTCTTTAAGGACGATGCCGTTCTTAGTTGAATGGCATTGACGTGACAGAGCTTTGGTTTCGACAAGATGGCGCAACATGCCACACGGCGAGCGACACCATCAATTTATTGTGGGAAACTTTTGCTGAGCGCATAATATCGCGTAATGGACCTATGAACTGGCCCCCACGACCCTGTGATCTCACACCTTTAGATTACTTTCTTTGGGGGTATGTGAAATCACTAGTCTATGCCGATAGTCCAAAGACTTTATTGTTGCTGATATACGGCTCCAGTTGCTCGATATCTATTAAATAGAGCTAATATCATAGATATTAACATTAGCTTTAAGTGTTTTATTTCATTTTGAAATTGTATAACTCCAAAAAAAACACTCTTTACTTTTTATATATTTTGTTGACATAGTTATTTATTTTAAGTTTTTCAAAAAAAGTTTTAAAAATTCAAATGGCATAGTAAATTTTTTTCTCAGTACAGTCAGTTCAAGCAATATTTTAGTTAAAACCGATACAGTTATTGTTATAAGAAAGGACGATTAAATTAAGATTTTTATTTTATTTTCAAAAACACGTTTATTCCAAATGTTGGCAAAAGTACTCGTAAGAATCCCGGAAAAAAGGAGACATACAAAAAAAAGAAGAGAGACACAGAAGATGAAAGCAGTACTGCCGATTACCAAAGCCTGTGTTGAGCATTGCCACATAAGCATTTCGATGGGTGGCCGTGGCTCAAGTGGTAGTGTATTGGCTTCACAATCGGACGGTTCGGGGTTCAATACCAGCCGTGACCGAAAGACGTTTTTTCAGGCAACTAAAATCTCGTAAGATGAATGGTTGCCTAATGCAACATCAAGTCCAATTTACACTAATAATTTAGTCTCCCCATTAAATGTCGGATGCGCCACCCATGGAGTGAAATAACCACTGAGCCCAAACATCTTTCTCTCTCTCTCCCTCTATCCAATTATCCGAAAAACTTAACACGTGCTCCGGCCGTTTTGAGAGTAGTTATTACCCTCTTGATTGTTAAGTTCTTGGATGGATGGGAATCCATGTGCATAATTTTATTATTATAAAAAGTGCCCGGTTGAACCGTCAGTTTCGAAATCCTCTGATTCCAGAAGTTGCCCGAATGCAAAGTCCCGTAGCTGTCTTCGGAGAGGCGTTACGTGCTAATCCATCGCTGCCCGGGTGAACTTCAACGACTCAACCTAATCGCCAACAAGTTGGTGGTAAGTTCTCATATCGAATGAGGACTACGAGTATGTCGCCCAATTTGATGTTTTCCAAACGGCGCTGCCACTTATTCCGAGTTTGAAGCGTTGACAAATATTCATCACTCCACCGCTGCCAGAAATGTACAGATGTACATATCGTAACCACTGCCATTGTTTAATGCGGTTTACAAGAACCTCGTTGACATTGGGCTCAGGAACTCCAATAGGAGGAGCTCCGATCAGGAAATCATCTGCAGTTAGCGCAAACTTATCATCCGGATCATCGTGTAACGGAGTGAGCGGGCGAGAGTTGAGATATGCTTCTAATCTTGTTGCCAAAGTGTATAGTTCGTTGTACCAGAGAACAAACGAACTAGATGACGTTTGGCGTATGCGGAGCTGCAGTGGTGATGAAATGCCAACTGGTTCCCATATTGTCCACTGACTGCTTGTTGTTATCATTCTGCCAGGCGGTCAAATCTTCCTTGAGCATACGATTCGCATCAACAAAAGCAGTGCCATTATCGCTAAACATATCGCGGCAAGGTCCTCGGCGACTAATAAACCGTGTGAATGCATCCAAGAATGCCTGTGACGAAAAGTCGTCCACTACTTCGATATCTACCGCTTTCGTAGCCATGCAGACAAAAATGGCTAAATATGTTTTAATCGTTGTTCTTGAACTCCGCTCCATTGCACCACAGTAATCCACGCCTGATGCAAGAAATGGTCGAGCAGTATTAATCCTTTGCTTAGGTAAGGAAGATATTTGTTGAGCTAGAGTTGAACCCCGGTGACATCTGCAGATTAGACATTTGTACAAAAAAACTCCTTACTGCTTATCTTCCATTTAAAATCCAGTACCGTCGCACAGTGTGAGAATTCGCTCATCTAGCGGAATTAAATTATTAGCACTTCCAAGTTAAGCTTTTTGATAATTTTTTTTTAGGATTCATCATAAATATCTAAAGTATGAAATTAAACTACAATATTTTATATACTTTGCCAAATTTTTGATGAACAGAGTTCTAATAGTACACGTTTTTTGCACATAAGTGGACCCATAGAAAAAATTAATAACGCTCACAGAGAAAAGTTTGGTGTTAATATTTGCTAACATTTATTAAAAATAATCATTAAATACATACATTAAGTAAAGAATCATTCACATCTTAGCGCAAAACAGACTCTAAAAGAACTTTTCCATTTTAGGTTGGTACATTTAAAAGCGCCAGGACTTCGTGTTCAATAACACTTTTCTTCCTTTTCGGAATGCACCTAAGACTTGCTAGTAAAGGGTCTGAAGTTATCAACAGTCTATGAAGAAGATCTGTCATTGTGTCCAACCGCGAAGTTTTTCTTGTAAATAGTTCGCGATATTTTCTATTATCTTTATTTCTAGCTTCTTACGCTTCCTGTGAAAGTTGACGAATTGAAAGAATACAAGAAGCAATCACTTGTCTGCCATGAAACAATACTTTATGGACTCTTACTGGCATATTATACCACCCGTACTTCTCAAGATACAAATCCCGAGTCCTCGTCGCACATATGTCAAAAGCATCTAAATTAATCGGAAACCCAGACGCCAGAGTTTCTAGAATAATATGGAACTTTTTTATAAGCTCTATATCAATACCAGTTATCTCAGCCGTTTTCTTTTCGTCTCAGAAAAACCGCCTTGTCATATTCCCATCGTTCGTATTCCTAGCTTGTTATGTTGGCATATCAACGAGTAAGCCAGTTTCCTTCCTAAATCTGTCTTGGATAAGTTTTTTTCCTGGCTTTGCATTTTTCCTTATTTTCTTGGTTTTTGACTTGCCAAACCTTCACATCAAGCCTGTATGCAATGTGAAGGATACATTCCATGAATCGAATCCAAGAATGGAGAGGACTTAGCCCAAAGGACATTGAAAACAGGTTCTCAGATCTTCTGGAAATAATACTAGCATTATTCATCTCAGATGGCTTTGCGCCGCATATGTAACATGTTTGAGATGATGAAGTCACAGATGACAAGACAGTGCACACTTTGCCATCTACCATTGCTAGTAAAAAAATTGGTTTTACTGCAATATGAAATTCTTCCTCATGAATTTCAACAGCTGATAATGCATGTATTTGCTCAATGATTTGATCAACTTTCTGTTTTATCAAGTCTCTTGTTTCCTTTCCAAAGATAAGCTTAATGGGGCGGCAATATCTTGTGGACTAGGGGGTAGGATTTTGCCAAAGTATAGTCTTAAACCCCTTTTTAAAAAAGTACATTTGAACCGGAACCATCGAAATGCTGAAAAGGTTTTCGTCGAAACATTCTTCAGATGTATATTTTTGTTTAAATGCCTTTTGCTGAGCTCCGTCACATCCCCATTTAAAAAACAAAGATAATTCCTTAAGTTCTGTTTTAAATTCTTCAGAGCTTAATACATCTTTCTGAGCCAAACATAAACGCCTTACACTATGATCAACTAAGCTCTGAAGATCACATAAGGCAGACGAGACTGACACACTTTTCTGATCAGGATAACATTTTTTTTAGATACCTTAATTTTATCGTATGAGGGCAGTAAATTTCGAACAACTTTGTTTATTTTATGTCGTATAATTTCATATTGATGAGTGGATAACTGCGAATCCACGATCGAAGCTAACGCTTCATCAACAGGTAAAGATATTTAATCAAGCGACACTGTTTCGAAATTGTTCTTTAAATTCGTACCTTAAGTTAAGTTATAAGTAAATAAAAGATTAAATAATACAATATTGAAAACAAACCTCTCTTTGGCAACTAAGTGACAATTTCCTGACTACAGCGGCAGTATCTCTCTTTCCAATTTCCCTTAAGTTTTTCTCATAAGCAGTTTCAATTTCTCCAAAACTAAATGAATCCATTCTTTCTTCTTTTTTATTTTTTCGCAGCACTCCTCAAAGTTTTTTTTTGGTCTACCTACTTTTTTAACATTTGACGAAGATGGAATTTCATCTAAAAATTTGTGTGGCAGAGTTATGGTTTCATTTAGCCGGGAAGAATTTGTGCTTTCGAAGCGGTCACGGTGCCTACTACTTTTGGCCATATAATTTCATCAAAAGAACCCATCACAAATGAAAAAACATCAACACGCTTTATTTTGATTTTGGAAATCCAAACCTCAAAAATTTGTTTTTTTGTCATTGCGAAAGCCATTCTGAAAATTATGAAAAATACCTTGTATCAAAATCCTATATACTTGAAAAGTGCAGCATGTATGTACATATGTACAACCAAAAACGAAAATTATGACATACAAAATATAAGTAACAAAATCACAACACATTGGATGAAACTTAGTACGACTGTTACTTAATGTAGGTAACATTTTTGTTTCAAAGCCAAGTCGAAAGTGAAAAAAAAAGGGTATAGGCGTCACACCTATGCGCAGCAACTTAAAGCGATAGAGAACAGATATCAGGCTTTAAAATGCATATAGTCTCCCATCCGAACAACACTGAACACTTAAAGTTTTTCTCTCATAAATGCAAAAAATGGCAAAAAAAATACAATTTTTTTTTAATTTACCAAAAAAAAAATATAAACACCGTATGGAATACAATTTTACTTATTTTCCAGTTTCTTGATATACAAACAAAACTTTCAATAAATAACACACTAAGCACTCGTAAAAAAAAATAAAATCAAAACTACCTTCACAAGCCAATTTTCACTGAAATTAAGAGTATAAGCAACTCCAATTTCAAGACCAATTATTTTTGTTATGCATGACTCCCACATAACAGTTCATTAATAATCGATTAGTAGAAGGTTTAAGCTGCAAGCAAAACTGGTTTTTACATCAATCTGTGCAAGTCATGGGCGAATTCTCACACTGTGCGTCATCTAGTAAGCCCTTGAATTTCTCGCGTAACTGTGATCAGTGAAGCCACCCTTTGCTCACGTTGCATAGCACTTAGTTCTTCCTGTTGAAGAAATTCTTCCCATGCGCAGTCGTCCCGGGTCAGATGTTCGCTCAACCACACTGGGCCCTCCCACCATAGCCGATGCTTCAAAAGCTCAGATAGAGTCATACCGCGACTTCCAAAATCCACCAGATTCTCTGCTGAACGAATGTGGTTCCAGTGGTCGAATTCAATTCTTGGATCTGCCGAACTCGATTGGATACATATGGTTTGAGTGTTGTCGACTGCTTTCTTAACCAACACAAAACGATGCTGGAATCCGACCATAAGTAGGATCAAGTGTTTGTTAATCCCAATGCCACAAGAACACTTCTCACCATGACAGCCAAGAGATGCGCAGCGCATTGTTCGAGACGCGGAATTGTAGCTCCCTTCAAAGGCGCCGCCTTTGACCGTGCTGTAAGAAGTGCAAACAGTTTTCATATAAATCACAGCAGCATAAACACGCGAGCCAGCGTCACAAAAGCCGTGGAGCTCACTCGTCCGTTCGTCTAACATTCGCAACCACCGCGGATTAATTCCATTAAATGCGGCAAGTCCACTGCGAAAATTGAACCATGATACATGTAATTCTTCCGTCTATGGACCATCCCAAGTGATATCAGCTGACCAAGTTCTCCGAATGAACATTTTACCTGTGACTACCACCGGGGACAGTAACCCAGTGGGATCAAAAAATTGTGCGATTTCGCTAAGAACACGCCGCTTTGTTGGGAAAAGGTTACTTACCCCAAGTTCGGCTCTGAAGAACACCTTATCTGCCACTGGATCCCACCGTAGATCAAGCACTGTCGATGTCGGAGTATCAGTAGTCAGTTCTGCAGTAGGAAACGCATCTCTAGTTATGTAACTCAGGGCCTGAGAGCTGTAGAGTTCCACTTCCGCAAATTAATATGGCCTGGTGATAAAATAATAATATCGACGTTGTTAGCTAATGTCACCGCTTCCCCAATACTATTGCAGCTGGTTAAAAAATCGTCAAAATACATAGAATGACGTCAGGATGGTATCTCGTGCAAAAATTGCCTTCAATGTCTTCAATTCTACCGAAGTTATCGTGCGCACATTGATGGAGAGTACGTACTGCGTTGTATGGACTGCAAGCCATTCCATAGATGATGGTTTTTAAACAGAAAATCTCCATGTTATTAATGGGTAATTCTCTCCAAAGAATTCGTTGGTAATTTCTATGCTCTGGTGTGACCAAGACCTGCCTGAACGTTTTTTCAATATCGGCAGAAAGTGCGATACGATATCGACGAAAACGAAAAAGAATGTTGACCAATGGATCTTGGATTGTCGGGCCAACCAACTGAATGTCATTTAAAGAGACAGCAACACTTGTCCGGGCGGACACATTAAAAACTACACGAAATTTTGCAATTCCGCATGATGTGGAATGTAATAACTGGAGTGATCCCAGGTTGATTAACTCGCTCTATATGGCCCAGTGGCACATATTCCCGCATAAACTGAACATATTTTTCGCGCGAGTCACTATCAGAAGAAACGAATAAAATTGCAAGGCATGTGAGTCTCCAAGTGTTGGTCTGTCACGTCACGACGAAACGGGATGTGAACAACATAATGACCGATTTAGTTCGAGTATCCGTTGCTTCGCAGATTTTACTACACTCATCGTCTAACTTGCTAGTTTCGGCTTGCTCTTCTAGCTTCCAGAATTGGGTTAAAAGCCCCTCCAGATAAATATCCTTATCAGTTAACTGAGTGCATAGCGAACGAAGGGTGAACGCAGAAGTTTGCATCGTTGCGGCTGGTCCGAACCATAAAAATCCATCCCAATTTTGTGCTCTGAGCGTGTGGCGATCCAAATACTCCATGAATAACATCACTTTGAACGATGAGATCCCACACATCAACTCCTAAAAGTATGTCAATGCCATCAGGTGTTCCAAAATTTATATCTGCTAGTTGAAGTCCAACCAAATGCTTCCATTACCTTACATCGACATTGAGTAATTGAGAGAATAACCAGGGCACTAATTGCCAATTTGAAATCGGTGTGCACAAATGCGAGTGGAGCGTAGCGCTGCCCTTTATTTTTATATGAGAAAAGCCACCAATAAGTCATGTGGTTTTCTGCGAAGATGTAAACAATTAACCAAACGATCAGACACAAGACTTACCTGCAATCCTGGATCGCAGAGAATACGAGCCAAGCGCTGCTGGCACTGGATGCATTTCCCGTTCTCTGTCATAACTAAATGATGATGTGTCTTAACTAAATGATGGCTTCGTTGTTGATGCCGCCCTATCGAATAGTCTGAGCGACTGGGAGCGCTTATAAATCCGGTGGTTAAACTATGCGCTCATTACACGTAGAGCCCGAAGTGATTCATGAAATGTGTCGACGATTGAAAGCAAAGTGTTGACGCTCTCATCAGTTGCAGGTTTGATATTTATGAAACGAGAAACGTGAACTTCGACTAACAGTTTCGGATTATCAAATCGCTCCTTTAATGACTCCCAAACCTCATCGTATCTATATGAGTACATACTACCAATTAAAGGCACTTTTGTGGTGTCAAATGCCTGACGAAGACTGCCTAATTTGTAGGCTTCTGGATACTCTGTCCTGTGCGCCAAATTTTTAAAGGCATCTTTGAAGGCCAACCAATTATGGAACGAGCCATCAAAGGTTGTTCTCACAGGAGGCACCAAAGATGATTGATTTAAGATTTTTGTCTTATTTTCAAAAACGCGTTTATTCCAAATGTTGGTGTTGGCAAAAGTAAAAATGCCGGAAAAAAGGAGACATAAAAAAAAGGGAAGAGATAAAGAAGATGAAAGCAGTACTGCCAATTACCAAAAATAGTGCACTGTCACTCAAACGCTGTTCTCCGCCTCACTATGTTTGGATCTCTATATGTTAAAAAGCTTGCAACTGGTAAAAGCTTTCTCGTCGAAAGTATTGAAGATCTACATGCTGCTGCTTCTGCTCCGCTCTGATGACATCACTTCAACCAAAAGCTTGGTTTTGGACTTACTGCCGCCGTGACATACATACATACATCTACATGCATTATTTAAATATTGTATTTCATCTACTACACTATTTGTTCTTTGCATAAGTACACTGTTTATTTACTTTTATTTAATTGTATTTACTTTAATTTATGAACAATTTTTACTCAACTATTGAAATAATTTATTTATTTATATTGTTATCTATATCTACGTTTTTCTATATGCTTTGCTCTACGCTTCCTTCTAACTCTATCTTTCTTACTTCTTCTCTGTACCTTTGTCCCCTGGATATGCATTTTTTCTTTGTTTTAGTTATGGAAAGCAATGTTTTGTCGAATTGCCTGAAGAGTGTGAATAAAAACTACACTCGTGAGTTGATACATGTTTTATCCAAATACCGGGAGGGATTTAAAGCTTGCCACCTTAACGCACGAAGCCTAAACATCTTCAAACTAGACTATCTGTATTATTTATATTTGAAGTCCAATGTTGATATTATATGTATTTGTGAAACTTAGTTTAGACCAGATATCCCAGACATTTTTTAGTCCTTGCCCAATTACAAACTATTTACAAATGACAGAATAACGAACACGATAGGAGGAGTAGCAATATATGTTAATTCTACAAAGTAAAAGTACATGATGGCTCCTCCAAATGTTTAGTATACGCGCTTATAGCCCCAACAGAAGTTGTTCACCTCAGCATTTTTTTAGTGATCTTTCTGAGTTATCGGCGCTATTTCAGCATGTTTCGATTTCAATGCTGGTTTATTAAAAAATGACTCTCGTGCCTCCCAAATCAAAGATATGATATCATCTTTTGGACTCCAAATCGTTAATGACTGCAACCCAAGGCGATTTGCTGCCAACTCAACTCCCAACTTGCTTGACCTAATTATTGTTTCGGGTCCATCATTTGTAATACTTTTTTACCAACTTTCTCTGGACTACATATATTCCTGATGATGATCTCCTTTTCTGCACTTAAAATATTGACTTTTCTCACTCCTCTTTACCTCTGTCCTTTCATTCAAATATTTTAACACTGTCGACAGTGAAGTTGTTACCCAAATTAAAAATCGAAGCAAACTTTACAGCAAATGGAAACACAACCCCTCCCAGTCTAAATTTACTGCATATAAAAGAGCATGCAATGCAACCTTAATCATCCGGACTGCCAAGCGAAACTAGAAGTAACCTCGACACGCCTGACTTTGATCTAAATGAAATGCTTGGCCCTCTTGCTCATATGTCGGGTGATTTTAAAGTGATTACCGAAGGTGAAGTTGTTGGCTGTCTTATGGCTATTAGATCTAACTCGACTGACGTGGACGGTGTACCTATTCGCTTCATTAAGCTTTTATTATCCGAAATTATAACCTAACTGACTCATATTCTTAACCACTGTAGAATGACATCCACGTTTCCACAGCCAAAGAAAATTGCAAAGGTTACACCGATTGCCAAAAAATCAAATGCAACCTCCATCAGTGGCTTTAGTCCCATTAGCATTTTACCGTGTCTATCAAAAGTTTTTGAGAAACTTATATCGAAGCAGATAATAAGTCATCTTTCTTCTAATAATCTCCTTAATTCTTTCCAATCTGGGCTCAGAAGTAATCATAGCTGTTTCTCGGCTATGATTAATGTCTTATATGATATTAGGCATGACTTTGATAAGGGATACGTAACACTTCTTTGCTTACTCGATTTCTCAAAAGCCTTTGATAAGGTAAATCAGCTTCTTAGAAGTTAAATTTCCAATAGATCGCAAAAAGTGATCATTGGTGGCAAATCATCAGCCTTGAAAATAATTACACAAGGTGTACCGCAAAGATCGATTCTCGGTCCTATCTTATTCTGTACATTCATTAACGGCTTGCCATCAGTATGCCAGCATGTCCACTTATACGCTGACGATGTTCAGCTATATCTGTCTCGTCCCATGGATTTGACCGATGAATCGATGTCGTACCCAGACTCTAACTCTGAGGTTAAACGTGTAGAGCCAGCAACAAGTCTCGGTTTTATTTTAAGTATAAACTTATCCGGGTACGATCATACAAACCTTGTCATAGGTCGCATTTACGGATGTCTACGAAAGCTCTAGCTAACATCTAGCTTTACCCCAATGGCGACTCGACAGAAATTGGTAAGGACTTTAATTGTACCTTTAATAAGCTATTCTGAGGTGGTATATAGTGACCTTGATTCCTTATCTCAGCGAAAACTTCAAGTAGCTTTCAATGACGCAATGCGTAGATGAGCTTCGTAGACATGACCCTATTTCTGCACATTCAAAAAGCTTATTCAAATGTACCTTGAAACAATATCTCAATGCACGAAACTGCATTTACCTACATCAGGACATTAATATTAATTAAATCCCCACCGTACCTGTTTTTTGTTCACGCTATAAGACTATGGAATTCCCTTCCACAACACATCAGGGTTATTAAAAATGCCATAAACTTTAAAAATGCAATCCTCTTACACTTTTCTCTTCAATATTAACTTCTATATCTTTCATTTCCTCAATTCCTTGTGTGTTCTCCACAAACTAACTTTTCTTTTTTTTCTCTATTCTGTTTTTCATTTTGTATTTTTCCTTTTTTCCTTTTTTGTTTTCTTCTTAATGTTTATTTATTTATTTATTTTTTTGAACTTTTTATTAACAATGAATATTATAGTTTCTGTCATTTGTAACTGCTGAATTTTATGCTACAAGTAATTGTTTCTATGCTTAGATATGTGCTGAGTAATTTAAGAAAAAATGTTCTTAATGTACACTTCAAACATGCTAATAACAATAAATTTAAATTGAAAATTGAAAAAAAAACTAAAAATTGATATAACTAGACATGATTTACCCATCTACCACCTGCAAGCTGAGCAACTTCTTGTATAGCGATACCTTTCTTTCTGGCCCGCGCGTGATGCACATCCTTGAGCTTTTTTCAAGCATTCGCTGCAGTCTTCTTTTGCTAGAGATAACATAACTGTGATGGCTTCACGCTCAAAGTAATAGTTGCCAAAACCGTTTCATCGAGTAAATCCTATTTTACTGCGTCTTCCAACTGCCGCACTCCATCAATTACCTTCCACACCTCTGCGTGCACCAACACGCTGCGCATTTGAATGCTCCATGTCTCATAGTTTGCTTCATCTTGCTTCTCGATCTGGTATATAGAACTCATTGTGACCGCGCACAATATCGAGTAACTCCCGTACACTAGTTTTGCCAGGAAAACTTTTGTTTTCGATTGATATTACAAAAGTTTTCACGAAAACTCGGCTCTCGATCCGGTATTAGTATACTCTGTCATGTGTGGACTTCAACGATTTTAAATATTGAATCGACCTAGATTTGCCCTTCTTATTCACGCGAAGAAAAAAATTATTTTATCAGTTAATACACTCAATAGAATCGCGTTTGTTATATTTTCCGGAATGGTAATAATACCCCTTATCCTACTTTATAGAGACTAGAAATTAAGTAAATTTTTATGATTTTGTATCGCATAATTTATAATTATGTTATCAGACTCGTTTTAAAATAAAAGTAATTTTATAGACAATATCAATCTTGCTGCTGAATGCGCACATTAACTATTGGACGCATTCATTCGAATTTGAAAGTCGTCACTTTCATAGGGAGAAATATTGACTTCGCCCCTTTTCGTTTCTAATGGGTAAATGGACCAATAAAAAAGGCAATAACAAACACTACTTCAGACCGTTTTTAAAATTTTGTGTACCTACATTGTAGCCTTTGAATGTGTACAGTATTTTTTGATTTGAGGGAGAACGCGATTTTTATTGCAGTGCTTTCGATAGTGAAGTAAATCGCCATATTTTGTTTTCCATCAATATCCAGTAATTTCAGTTGCGTTTAACATTCAAAATAAACATAAAAATGAGTGAATACCATACTGTAACTGCAGACGCATTAAATGCTGCCCATTTGGAACTGCAAGGAAATCCGGGTGCTCTGAGGCGACCCTTTGATCCCACGGCACACGACTTGGAAAGTACATTCCGTCTAACCCGGTTCGCTGATCTAAAAGGAAGAGGCTGCAAAGTTCCTCAAGAAGTTCTAGGAAAACTTGTATCTTCGCTGCAACAGGATTATTCTTTACAAGACAATGAATCACATTTTATGCATATGGCAATACCTCGGATTGGAATTGGTCTTGACTGTTCTGTAATACCATTGCGGCATGGCGGTCTTTGCCTAGTCCAGACAACCGATTTTTTTTACCCTATTGTTGACGATCCATACATGATGGGCAAAATTGCTTGTGCAAATGTGCTAAGCGATCTCTATGCTATGGGGGTAACCGAATGTGACAACATGTTAATGCTTTTGGCCGTAAGTACGAAGATGACTGAAAAGGAAAGGGATGTTGTTATTCCCTTGATCATGAGAGGATTTAAGGATTCTGCGTTGGAAGCAGGCACCACTGTCACTGGTGGGCAAAGTGTAGTGAATCCCTGGTGCACTATTGGAGGGGTAGCTTCCACAATCTGTCAACCGAACGAATATATAGTTCCGGACAATGCAGTCGTAGGTGATGTTTTGGTGTTAACAAAACCACTTGGTACTCAAGTTGCTGTAAATGCACACCAATGGCTTGATCAACCGGAAAGATGGAATCGTATTAAATTGGTGGTATCAGAAGAAGACGTTCGAAAAGCTTATCATAGAGCAATGAGTTCAATGTCTAGACTTAATCGTACAGCTGCTCGTTTAATGCACAAATACAATGCTCATGGCTCAACGGATATAACAGGATTTGGATTACTGGGACATGCTCAAACCCTGGCTTCTCATCAAAAAAAAGATGTCTCCTTTGTTATCCACAATCTTCCTGTAATAGCAAAAATGGCCGCCGTTGCGAAGGCTTGTGGAAATATGTTCCAGCTTCTTCAGGGTCATTCTGCTGAGACTTCAGGCGGCTTACTTATATGTTTGCCTCGCGAACAAGCTGCTGCGTACTGTAAAGATATTGAGAAGCAAGAAGGCTATCAAGCATGGATAATCGGCATAGTTGAGAAAGGTAATAAAACGGCCAGAATTATAGATAAACCACGAGTCATCGAAGTTCCCGCAAAGGATTAAATTTTTTTCATTTTATATTAAATATTATAGCAGTTATTCTCTTACTAGGCTTCACATTTTGTTCTGTATCTAAAACCATGTCAATCATATCTTTGTTCTCTGAAAACCAAAATAAAATTAACTGATATGGTTTCATTTAGAAGAAATTGAATCATGGATGTTTTTTGCATTCGAACTGCATATGTATATTTTTGTAAAAGCACTTGTGTTGCTTGTAGCGCAGTTTTTTAAAAGTCGTAGATTAAGTCAAAGAGTAAGTTTTTAAATAATTAAACTTTTTGGTATCGTCTGTCCAGTTTCTGGATTTTGCAACCTCGTTTACAGGTCAGTATACAGATACTACGTAGGAAACGCTATTATGAATAGCCGTTGATATCGGTTTGTACGTGGGATTTACAAACTACAGGTGCTTTCTTAGTAAAGCTGTCAAACAGTAAACTAAGGTCAGAGGTGAGTGGAGCAACATTTACTTTATCCTATAGATACGAATACCTAACCACATTTACCTATGGGAAAAGCAACTTATGAAAAATTTGATTGTAATATTGGTGCCAATATTCGGAGAGTAGACATTACCCACTGGATTATAAACTTTCCATTCGATCATAAAATATCTCAGATGACTTCCAATAAAGAAATTGTGTCTCGTGTAAAATTGGTCTGGGCAGGAAGACTGTCCGAAAGACGGGTAAGACTTTTTATTTAAGTGGAATGAGGAAGGGTTATTGCACCAAAAATCCATTTCTAACGTGGTTTTTCGGGTGAAGCACGTCGTTTTTTTCCATTTCTGACATGTTTTCTCATTTTAGTTTTAATCGTTGATGTGTAAAGAAGAAAAGAGGTATGTTTCAGTCCAACTGCTCACATTTAAAAATTAGAAGCGGTCCGATTCAAGTGTTCCGCTTGTCAAAAAGTCTTTTATGCCCATGCCAATGTGAACAGGCACATGAGGCCTAGCGTACACTGGATCAATTTACTTCAACCGCACACTGGATGAATAATGCGAAGTAAAATTGTGTATACATGAACCGATTTTGAATGTAGTGGTATTTCTGATAATTTTTCTTATCCTTTAAAATTGACAGCTTTTGTGTGGATTAGTTTTCCCCGACGTTCAACCGTTTAATAGTCTTACTCCAACAATAACTACTTTGACTTATTTGTAGATATGAACTCTGATCTAGAAATATTACGCAAATGGTTTAAGTTCCATAAACTAGTAATTAGTGACAAAACCAAGTTCATGTTGTTTAATATTTAGGGAACAGTTCCAGAAGATATATTTTTGCGATATCACACACCTAGGTGTTTAAGATTTCATCTTAATAATATCTTCTCTCAAAGTCAGTTTATCCCCACCTTTGACGGTAATGCTAACTGTTCTAATGACTGTTTTGCAATAGAAAGAGTTGAAAACTTTAAATACTTATGAGTTATATTGGATTATAGGCTAAGTTGGAAGGACCATACCATGTATCTAAAGCAATATTTAAATAGACTCGTCAGACAACTTTATCATCTTAGCCTTTATTGCTCTTCCGCGGTTTTAACGCTAGTTTACAATGGTTTGTTCAAATCTAAACTTCAATATGGAATTTCGTGCTGGGGCGGTACCCATCTTAATAAAATTGAACCTCTACTAATAAAACAGAAACATGTGATTCGGATCATCTCCCGAGTTAATCGCAGAACTCCAAGTTTCAAGTTATTTAGAAGTCTGAAAATTCTTCCATTAAAACATCTATATTATTTTAAAGTACTTAAACTATTCTTTCTTAGATCCGGGTATACTGCCGCCAGGCTGTATGGTATCTACAACTTACGCGTTAACATCAGAAATTTCGTTAAAGTACCCAAAATCAATAAAACTATTTTTTCTCGGTTTTATAATGTTACTGCGTGTCGTTTATTTAATAGTTTACCAAATAATATTAGATGCGAAAGAAAGGAGTCAAAGAGTTTGAAAGAGACTCATAACTGGCTCTTTTCATTCAACCATTGTGAAATAGAAAATCTGTTTACTCCAGTGATTTAACACATTGTTCTCTTTATTATATATTTTATAAATTTTGTTTTTGAATTATAAATTTTAGAATTTTTTTTAGATATGTTATACCCCATCTACACATTAACTCAATTTGATATTTTTTACTAAAGGTGCATTTGCCTCTTGTCCTTCTTACAATAGAATGCTCCTAACTATTTTATGTTAAAACGCTTGTTAATTTCATCTGTTGATTTTTATAATGCTAACATGTAACGCCTTAACGTTTTTTCATGAAATAAAGTCTATTAAAAAAAAATAATAATAATAATACTGGTTGAAAATTTACTCCGGTTTTGACTTTGCACTTCATCTCCCTCTTCTATAAAACCAGTTTTATCCCGGAGTAATTAGTCTTGTGTGCGTTAGGATATAATTCCCAGCACATTTTTTTAACTGGAAGTAAAGAAATTCACAATATTTTATTTTGCGAGGTAGCTATTATTGAAAGATTAATTAGAAATAAAAGCTAAATCAAAGGCATTCAGAATATATGCATTTTCTATGCATATGTACATACATATATTCTTTATCGGACCGATAGAGAGCCCTTTTATTGACAGCGAAATTTCCGAAAGTTAGTGAGGCAAAAATTAAAGAGGGCATATTTGTTGGACCACAAATATGGAAACTTTTGAAAAATAGTGGATTTGCAACATGCTAACTGAAGTTGAATTAAGACCATGGAGAGCTTTAAAATTGTTGGACAGATTTTCTTGGAAATGTGAAAGCAGAAAATTACAGAGATTTTGTAACTGAATTGCTTACTGCTTAAAAGGAAATGGAATGTAACATGTCACTAAAACTTCACTTTCTGGATACTCATCTCGATTTCTTTGCGGAGAATTTGGGTGCAGTAAGCGACGAACATGGAGAAAGGTTCCACGAGGACGTCGCAAGCATGGAAAAGTGATACCAAGGAGAATGGAGTCATACGATGCTTGCTGGACATTACTCCGAGATGCCACAGGGACAAAATATCGCTCTAAAACATCCGCAAAAACATTTTGAAGTACGTGTGCGCCACCCAACAATGAAGATTCTCGCAGCTACTACAGTAGGCACAAATGTTATTCTATAGTCATGCTGGTATACAAAACCACCATAAATACAAGTTTATGAAACGGTCCAGCTTTATTTTTTTCTATTTCAATAGGATGTATGTGACAGCATATGTTTTCGTTGGCTATGCAGGTGCATGTCGACTGCAGGGGCTGGCGTAAATAGCCCATTGCACAAAGCAATTGTAAGTCGCAAAATTAAAATACCACCAGAATACTTTTGGATTCGGTCTTTCCAATGGACATACATACATCTTATGGTTCCATGGAGAGACTACGCCCATTTAACGCCAGAACAGAAGCTCTTTAATGACTGTCATAAATCAACAAGCGTGATTATTGAGCAAATGTTTGGGATTCTAAAAATGTAATTAATACACCGCTTCTCCACGAGACATCGCTGGTGTTAAGAAAATTTTCATGAAATCAAAATGCCCAGTGGAAACGGCTAGTTTGCAGACAAGGAATATTGCATGAACTAAATGTCTGCTTTTTATTCAAGGCATCTGTGTAGACAACTACCCTGAAATTTTTTGACAGCGCTTGTCAGTTTGATTTCGGAATGGAAAAAAACAATAAACAAAGGAACAAAAATGACTGAGTGGCGTATGTCGTAGAACGAAGTTCACACCTACTCAGTCAACTGACTCTCACAGAATGAAATGTCATGTAGTAATTTGCCCACCTCAGTTGAAAGAAAAAATGTCTGAAATTTAGTCTGACATATTTGTGCCTCGTGGAGACGCGGTGTAATGTACGTAAAAACTCTCAGAATGTTCATGATGATACTTCCTTACCAGTGGTAGAGATTGTTTATGAAAATCGACGAAGGAAGACTCAAATGGGAGAAACTTACCCCAATATTTTCGGCCTGGAATGTACATGACTATAAGCTTATACAAATAAAAATTTAACAATTTAATAACTGTAATATTTATTTATTTAATGATAAACAAATTATTCCAAATTCGTATTCAGCATTAAAATTGTTCATAAATACATAACTAACAATTCATTTCATTTATTCCAATATTTCTATCGACATTTAGACGTCTGGTCTATACTAAAGGAAGAGACAATGCACTTTTAATTTCTTAATGATTGAAGAAGAATTTTTAAATCCCTCATCTGTAGAATTCTTTCCTGATCGATTTTAAGTTTGGTGTTTTCAATATCCATCAATTGTTTGAAGCACTCGCTATCCTTCTCCGATTCCAATTTTGAGAATTCGATAAGTCCAGAAGTCCTATTTTTTTGTGGCTTTACATTGGATGTACTCGTATCTGGATCATCCAGGTTGTTATTCTTGTCATCGTCCAAAGATGCATCAGCATATATTTTCTTTTGTACCAGACTGTCCATCTAATTGGTCAAAATATTCGCCTGTAATTAGTTGTTGCGTCTCCCGACTGGCGATTTGTATCCTTTATTATCCTGTAGGTGATGATTACGAGTATATTAACAAAGTTTCGCATTATCTTATACACAGTAAAAGGAAACTCGGGCTTAAATTTTTTAATGTCTTCCAGGACAATCCCCCACATATTTTTTTTTATTTTTGCGCTTTGATATATGTAAAGTCTTGTACATTCTGTAAAAGTCTTATTAGCAATTCAGTTGATTTGTGCGTCCATTTCTTGTTTCTCGACTTACAATAAGCAATATGAAACGCTTGACGTTACACTGATGAGGCAGTGTTACATTTTGGAATTCAGCGAATCCCATTGAATAAACACTTACTGAAACCGTGGCCATATCACTCATATTTTTTTTCAAATAATCAATCATTTTTAATCTCTTGCCAGGTAGGCATGCCATTAAACACGCTCTTGGTGTAATATATTATTGAGCAGGTTACCGATACTTCAAACGTTTATACAACTAGCTACGTGCGAAAAATGTAGGTATGCATAAGTAGAAATTGTAATTCTCGTTTGGTGTGCCCTATACATATAGTTTTTAGACGACGGGGATTACAATGCAATCATACAGTCGTCAAAATCGCTGCGCCCAGTCAGGCTTCAATATTACGAGGAATAAACAACCTTCGTAAAGGAGATGCAGAGAACGCCCGTTTTTTGACTGCCAAGATGCAAAATTACAGAAACTCTTATGGAGTTTTCTATTGGCCGACCGAAGTCTTCTTATTACATTCCGGGGAGAAAAATGTCTCCTCAAACTGTTCTATTGGCACTCTTCTCAATTTTTCAGAAGCAATATTTTACTGGATTTGACTTCAGAAGTAACATTTTTGTTTTGGATTTTATGTCAAAATGTACTATATAAATGTAAAATAGTATTGTGTGTCAATACTTTTGTTTTCGAGCGATCAGCTGTGTTTGGCTTCATGGTAGGAATGTTTCGCAATTTTATGGTTTTTTAAATGAATAAATTGGTCTTCTGGCATTTTGCCAAACAAAGAAATTACGAAATAAAAAATTGACACGTAACCAATCTAAGTACACATTTTAATAGCAAAGTCAGAAGACGTTTTTAATGCTCCGTTGAAATCTGAATCGCCTTACTCCCGAAGAGAAACTAAGGGAAATCGCGACTACTCTCTGCCTTCTTGAAGTCGAGGAGAAATATGATGGCGCTGGCTGGTTTAGCTCGTCTTGCTCCTTTTCTTCTTTTGCATGCGCATTATCGTTGTTTTATATTTATCTACATTTTGAAACAGAAATTAATAAATATAACAATTTGAAACGAGTACAGTTCATTAACCCTTTCCCTCCCGGGGTAGTCATTTGGCTACCGCATATATTTTTATAAATAACTATTGCAAAAGAAATCGAAATTAATAGAATTCATGTATTTTAATCTGGCAGGATCATTTTCTTCCAGTTTATTGGAAATAATTTTGTATTTTTTATCTGGTAACGATGTATTTTGACATTTTGCTCAAGGATGTCGACTTCTTGTCATAGATGAACTAACCTAGATGGCAAGCTTTTCAGTATTGGAAATCAAAACCGGTTTTCTACTGATCGCCGCTATCGTGTGACCTTTTTTATAAACATGTGTGAATTGCCATCAATGGTAATTTCCCTCTCATTTTTTACAAACCACGCCCATTTTAGCAAAAAAACGTCATCCACATAACACACGCTCCTGCAAATCGTTCACTTCCAGCAATTTTACTTGTAAATTGCTTTCATTCTATCAAATTTTGGGAAAGTTATTGAGAATGCAAAAGGTTGGAATTCACTTCCAGTGTTCTGTGGAAAAGTTAAGTGTTTGCAAAAGGATTAGTAGAGTTTGACATCTAGGTTAGTTTATCTATGCTTCTTGTGTTGTGTTATTGGAACGTGAATTTAGGACACGTCGCAGTGACACGCGATTAACGATTAGTTGTTGCCAAATTGCTACATTGGGGTGGTGTCATGCATTTGAATTAAAAAAGAGAAACGTTGTCATATAAGGAGCATTGAGGAGCACAAATGAGTACATGTTTGTGCTTAGTGTACTTATTACTGTATAAGAATTTTGTTTTGTTTTATAATTTACGCGCGCCTAAGGGGTTATGAATACCCTTATACTGTTGCCTTGCCGCGTGCGGAAAGACAGAAGGAGGAGAAAGGAAAGCATTGTTTGTGATGTAGTGGTTTGAAACTCAGGTTTGTTTGGTTTCGATATTAACTCCAGGGGTGGGAGTCCGAATAGGACGGAGAGATTTTCTTCACTCTGAATGATTCAGGTTGTGAATTATAACGGTTGTTTTGTGCTTGAAAACCCTACAACAGCCAAATCTACATGTCAGTGTTATGCCTTCACACGCAGATTTTTCTGACTGAGTTCCAATTACACAAATGAAAGCTTGTCGTGGCTAGGATTCGAATAGAAATAATAAAGTAAATTGAGAAGTTTTTTGCCCTTTCATGTTCAATTCTAAACAAAACGGTATATAAGGCAAAGCGAAAAACAAAAAATTCTAAAAAAAAAAACAAATAAAATAAAAACAACTCCAATGTACTCAATTTTGCACCCGTGCATTGTTCGAATGTTTTCAGCAAAAATATCAAAATTTACAGAGAGAATTGCATTTTTTTGGTTTGTTTATGACTTGTTTTAACTATTTTAGTTTGAGATGTGTTTTATTGTGTGTGGTAAGAATTTTTTCAAGAACATTTTAATTAATAAAATAAATAAATAAATATGATTTCATAGCCCTTTAAAATAATGACCGATAGCAAAGCAGCTTAAAATAAGCCAATCAGTAATAAGAGCCCAGAAAAGGCGATGAACTGTACCTAAACCACAAGTCAGAGGCCGTAAACAAATGTTAACGGAAGCGGACACACGTCTTATGATAACGGAGATGAAAACGAACAAGTTTTTAACACCAAAAGATGCTTCTATAGCAATAAACAGACCCGTTAGTCGATGGACTGCAAGCAGAGCCCTCCACGACATTGGCTACATCTCAGCGGTAAAAAGGAAAAAACCTGCATTGTCGGCAAAAAATGTTAAGGCAAAGTTGAAGTTCGCCAGAGAACACAGAAATTGGACAGCAGATGCCTGGAAACGTGTAGTGTGGTCAGACGAATCAAAATTTAATCGGTTTCAGTCTGATGGAAAACAATACTGCTGGCGCCGCCCTGGGGAGACCATTCGAAGGCACCATGTCAAAGAAACGGTGAAGCATGGTGGAGGGAGTGTCATGGTATGGGGTTACTTCACATGATGGCACGTTGGACCACTGCACAAAATCGATGGAATAATGAAGAAAGAAGATTATTTGAACATTTTGCATACTCATCTTTCCGATTTTGTCGTTAGAAGCGCCTATCCTGAGGAGGAAGTCATATTTCAACACGATGGCGACCCAAAGCACACGTCCAAGATCGTGAAGGAATGGCTTACCGAACAAAATTTTTAATTGATGCAGTGGCCTGTCCCGACCTCAATCCAATTGAGAATTTGTGGCCAATCGTGAAAAGACGGTTGGGAAAATACCAATCAGCTCCAACGAACCTGGACAAGCTTTGGCAGCGAGTACAGCGGGAATGGCAGAATATTCCAAATGAAATCATAGAGCATTTGGTGGAAAGCATGCCTAAACGTGTAGAAAATGTTTTAGGTAATAAAAGGCTACGGTCAAATACTAAAAATAAACTCTATCCTTAAAGTACTTGAAAGGCGTAAAATTGAGTATATTGGAGTTGTTTTTGTTTTATTTGTTTTTTTCTTCGAATTTGTTGTTTTCCGTATCGATTTATAAACCTTTTTGCTAAGAATTGAACATGAAATAAAGGTCTAGAATTGTTTTTAATTTGCTTTGTTATTTCTATTCTTATGCAGTAATAAGTGCACGAAGTACAAACATGTACTCATTTGTGCTCCCCACTGTATGTAGAGTAAATGTACCACAATAATATAATAAAATACTTTGTAATCCATTAAAAGCTATTTACGCTTGAATAATGATTATTTTTTTCGACTAGGATCTCTTTTCTGCCATTGCCAAATACATATAAAATCTGTTTTCCGTCAAACTTAAAATGAAAATAGATGCTCGTTTTTCCATTATCTCTCCCTTTTTCACCTTCACACTGAATTTAGAATCCTTACAGGAACCATGTTGTTGTTTTCGTTCCACTTAGGTCTTTCCCATCATGAAGTCTCTTTAATTTTCTGTCTATGTCAAACGGAATCGGTTGCTGCCTGGACCGCTTTCCTCTTTTGTCCAAACAATCGACGAATGCCCTGAAGCCTGATTTCGACAGGTGACGTTTTTAAGACGAAAGTGTTATCGTTTCTGAATACCATGGGTATCTCCATGTTCCCATATTTCAGGGTTTGTGCTCCAACGTTGACTACTGGCCCATATTCTTTCGTGTGAGAGAGGTTTATTTCGGGTATGTCTCTACGGTAGCTGTTCGCAAGCTATAACTGCTGGTGTTATGCAACCAAGACCTTCTGCACAAGATCCATCTTGATTATTAAGCATTTCCCGACCAGTGGGTTCGGGAAGATTGGCCGGCTTTTTAATAGCCATGCTGCGGATTTCTTCCTCTATTTCCTTGTTACCGCAGTGAGGACAGCTTTTCCGTTGTACCCGTTCTTTACACTGCCATGAAAGATGTTCCATTTTATGGCAGTTCCAGTATCGCATCTTTCCTCTCTTCCGCGGAGTATACCGCCTTCCGCAGGAGCATTCAACAGATGCTAAACCCTATATAAAATGTTTTTCTTTGGAAGCCTGATTGGCAAGTGAGGCAAGTACTTAAGCAAGGGTTCTTTTGTCGGCCATCCTTATTGCTGACTGTAGCTTCGAATCTGTGATTCCCCTAATGTATGCGTTGTTTGCCATTTCACCGATGACTTATTGACCGGTGGTTGGGTATGAAATTGTGCCACCCTACTGACCTTGCAACTGGATCTTGTGAACTCCCAGCTAAGCGCAAGCAGTTTCTCAATGGTGTGCACTAAGTCGTTATGCTTTTCGATATCTATTGCTTTTAACAACTCTGTTGTAGGACCGTGTAAGGCCATTCTTAAGACAAACACTTTTTCCTATTGTCCAAGTTGTTTGCATAAACAGCCATGTCTCACTGCTTCTTCTACGTAGACCATGAAGTCTGGCCACCGAATGAGGAAAGCTTACAATTTTTTCTCCTTCTCGCAGTTTCTATTTTCGCACTGTGTCGATTTGTTCGAATTTTTCGTCTACATACTTCACTATTCTTTAAAATTTTTCATTGATTTCTTTGAACTTCACTGCAGGATATTCTTTTGCTCTTCCAAGTTATTTTTTTGTTCATCCACTTTTTGCTAAAGACCGTGTAGGATGTTCTTTTGTTCCTCGAATCTTTGTTCAATCCTGTTCTTCTGTTCGTCCACATTTTTGCTCTGTTCATCCATCTTCAACAAGAGGATTTGCATCAATGCCGCCACATCATTGCCGGCATTCATCTGTTCTACCGTCAACGTCAAAGGAGAATGTGTATGGGTAATGTCTCTCGTTATTGGAAGTATTCTGAAATCGGAGTATAAATTCGCTGTTACCTAAAAGTTGTATTTGAAAAGAGAATTGAGAGTGCTGATAAAGTCGTTTAAGTAAAAGGTAGAGTAAAATAAAAGTAGTTGATAAAAGTGATTGAATTGTGTATTTGAGTAAAACGATTGTGTTGGAAAAAATAAGTTCTACCTTTTGAGCCCATATATTTTACAATATGAAGAAAAAGCCGCTTTTTAATTTATTCATTAAATTTTGGTTAAATTCCGAGTGGGCATAGCGACAATTGACGGAGTAGAGGGATGTTTTTGCGCCGTTCGGTAATAGCCGTCAACATGGTGGATGAATGCACTGGGAGCTTCTGCCGTCGAGGCTTTCATTCACAACAATGACTGATCAGTTGATTTCTTGCGGAGGTGGCCAACACGGTCACCCGATTTAAACCCGTGTGATTTTTTTGTAGGGTTTCTTGAAAGCAGAGGGGTTCAAAGGTCGCCCTAGGAAACTGCAAGACCTGAAGAAAACCATAAGCGAGGTAATCCATCGCATACCTTAAGCCATGCTGGAGAGAGTTACTGAGAGCTTCAGAGTGTGCTTGCAGCATTGCATTATCAATCACGGACACCACTTTTCCGATATCATTTTTAAGAACAAGTAGGAAAAAACTTCCTGAGTCCTAGAGTAAGTAACCAAAATTAAATTAGTTGTATACACAAAACATGTGCTTTTATTTACATTTTAAAATAGGGAGGTTATTTTGCAGCATCCTGTACAATATAATAAAATACTTTTTCTGACAAGATAAGTTTTAGGTTTGAACGTGAGAGCACTAGATTTATAAATTTGAAATGGATAATAGGTAATTAAGAAATGGAAAGGATGAGAGGAACTTTTCTGCTGTCTTAACTAGGCTACACAATATCATTTTGAAATAGTCTTCCAAGCCTGTTCTTTTCTCAATATCTAGTTTCAGGTATTTCAGAAATGCCATTTTTCTGAAATTTCCTCGATTTTTCGGCTTAGTCTTACTTCTACTATACGGATGTTTGAATTATATTGGAATACACATAAGTATAACGGAAAACGCTTGTTTGTATAATATTTTAACTGAAAACATTTAAGAGTGATGAATCAATCAATCTTATTTCCAGAACACAGAAGCACAAGTTTACCGAAATTATTCTAGAATGAATGCTGATAGTTATAGTTATTTATTATAGACACTTACATTTTGAGATGAGGAAAATGAGGAATGTAGGTTATAGAATATCAGTAATGTGAAATTAAGAACAAGCAATAATACTAAGGGTTCTCACTGCGGAAAAGAACTTTGCAAAGGAACATAAACATTCTCTTATCCAGCACCATTAATAAACTGACCTGTAATGAACAAAACTAGATGGAATTATATACTAATACTTTTACAACAATTTGTCTCGCTTTCAAAACTACTGCAAAGGACACCACGAAAATATTACAAACATGTGTCTTGCACGACTTCAACCTCAACTTTCAATATACGACGTGGACAATGCATTGGCAATACCAGCAAAAAATATGCATTTTCCTCATTCTCAACTTATTCATTTCGCCATTTTTCGTTTCAAAGACAGAAAACACTCCCTGCTCCCACGTGGAAACTACTGTGGTCCTTATTTTAACAATTTTTGAATTTTCATGCTCCCAGGGGCTCATTGGGTTCAATATAAATAAAAACAATGTTCTTGAAACTTTCAAGCCTCTATCTTAATACTAATACATGCAATGGAAGTTTCTTATGTAAATAATATGGTATTTTCGGCATTGAATAATATATAGATACAAAGTAAGATAAATAAAAATAAAATAATCCAAAATTTAGAACTTGGAAACTTCAATTTCATATTTAATACTAGCTATTCCTCAAAATTTTACAAATTTTTCGCTGCTATATTTTTTTAATTTTTTTACAATATCTGTTCAAAAATTATTAACAATTTATTTAGTTATTCATATAGAGGGGGTCCCAAAAATCACCGTCAAGCCGGAAGCGGGTGATAGGTCAAGTGGTGTCGGTTATTACAATTATAAAAAAAATTATAAAAAAAAATCTAAGTCAGGTACTTTTAAAATTATTGGCACTCAAAAAAATTCGAGAAATCTGACACCCTGTGACGATCTTTCAAGTACTGTGCCCGCAAATCTTTGCTTTTCTTCGATTTTTTTTTACCACGTAACCCTGAGTAACTTTTCTGTACATTACGGTCCAAAATTTAGACATAACTATATCGGTTTTAACTAAAATATTGCTTTTTTGTCCATCCATGTATCTGAAAATCATTAATCACCCAAATTGAACTGACTGTACTGACAAAAAAATGTACTATGCCATTTTGACAAGTAACTTTAAAAGATGGCGTATTTAGTCTGGATTCCAAAATGGTATGACACTAGCTAGACCAACGCTTAATTGAGGATAAAAAAAATATTTTGTTAAAGAAACCCGATCCATAATTAATTCTTTTTAATAAGTTAAAATGAGTACCAAGTGTGAGCGAGACAGACAGTGACGCTGTGATTGAGACGGATAAACACGCTATTTTGACTAGTGTGAGAGTGAAACAGATAGATATGCCAGCCAGAACGTTGCAATCCGAAATAGCGCGTATATTCGACCCCCTAGGACTCCTTGCTCTGTCGGTAATACTTTTTAAAATCATGCTTCAGAAGCTGTAGTCTGCTCAGTTAAAACTGAGCTGGGATGACCCCTTACCCCCGATTTGTCTCAGAAATGGTTGAACTATCGCGAAAAGATTATTGAACTTCACGGGTTCTCGGACGCGTCATTACAAGCATACAGTGCCGTTGTATACGCTCTCTCCAAATCCCCTGCCGGTGTCATTTCATTACTGTAACCATCGTCGCAGCAAAAACTAAAGTGGCCCCTCTCAAACCGGTCTCCATTCCTCGCCTTGAGCTCTGTGGTGCGTTTTTATTAGCCCGTTTATTGACACTAATAAAATCGTCGGTAAAGGTGAAAATCGATAGAACATTCGCATGGTGTGATTCTGAGATTGCCCTGCACTGGCTTTCCTCACCCCCTCGTCGCTGGGTTACCTTCGTTGCTAATAGGACCGCAGCCATCTTGGAGACTACACCCAGATACACTTGACGGTATGTACCCTCAAAAGACAATCCCGCTGATCGTGCTTCCCGGGGGGTTCCCCCCTCTGACCTAATTAATCACCGTATCTAATGGACAGGCCCATCTTGGCTCTCTCTACCCGAAGACCATTGGCCCAAATTGGACCTTTCCACATGTGTGTCCGACGGCGTGTCATTACAAGAAAAGGAACATCCATCCGGTAGGCAAATATTGGTGACATCATTGGACGGTCATGTCTTTCATGGCCTAATCCGAAGGATATCATCTTGGTACCGCTTACATCATCAGATATGTCACGAATCTCAAACCTTCAACAAGTGTTCGAGCGAGGAACGGATTGACCTTCGCTGAAATTCGAAATGCCATGATTGCCATCCTACGGTTTGTACAATTAAACTTTTTCGAAAACGAGATCAAGTACCTACAAACAACAAACCAACTGCCGGCAAAATCGAAACTTCTGAGATACTCAGCATTTTTGGACAATGATGGACTTCTTCGCATCGGTGGACACATCAAACATGCAAGTGTTTCCTTTAACATCAAACACCCGATAATCCTCCCCAAAAGTAATCTTGTTTCTTCCCTCATTATTTCAGATATTCACCATAGATATCTACATGCAGGAGTCTCCGAAAAATATGCTTCCGTTCGACAACAGTTTTGGATATTGGGTAGCCGCAATCTAATACGCAAAATCGTCCATAATTGCAAGCCGTGTTTTATGCAGAGCAAACGCAGTAGTCAGCAGATCATGGGCGATCTACTTTCTACCGTCTTCAGCCAAGTCGTCCGTTTTCAAACACAGGCTGGGATTACGCCAGGCCCATCACTATCAGGTTATCACGCTGTCGTAAGGCTAAGACGTCGAAAGCTTATATAGCACTCTTTGTGTGCATGGCAACCAAGGCAATTCACCTTGAACTGGTTGGCGATCTCACAACCGAAGCTTTCATAACAGCGCTACACAGATTTGTTTCCCGCCGAGGCAAATGCACAAACATCTATAGCGACAACGATACAAATTTTCACGGAGCTCGTCGGTGCCTCACTGAAATGCACAAATTGGTAATGGCACATAGCCACAATGCATTAATCTCTGCCGCGCTTGCCAGGGATGGCATACAGTGGCACTTCATTCCCCCATCAGCGCCACACTTTGGTGGCTTATGGGAGGCTGGCGTCAAGTCAGTTAAACTGCATCTGCGTCGCGTAATCGGCAATTCCATTTTAACATTTGAAGAACTATGTACTGTCCTGACACAAATAGAGGCAATTCTAAACTCTCGTCCTCTGTGTTCTATGTCTGATTTTGATTTGAACCCATTAACTCCAGCTCATTTTATTATAGGTCAACCACTAACTGCTCTACATGAGCCTAATCAGCTGAACATTCCATCTAATCGCCCAGCTTTAAGCCTGGGGACCTAGTGGTTATGAAGGAGCTAAATCTACCCCCTACAAAGTGGGTACTGGGCAGAATTGAACCTGTCAACCCTGACGCAGATAAACATGTTAGAGTCGCCACTGTTAGAACAGCATCTGGAACATTTACACGTCTTTTTTCCAAATTAGCGTTATTGCCGTTGTCCTGAAACTTTCAGGGGGAGCGGTATGTTTAAAACTCATCCGAACTAAATAAACCACTCAACTCTGTATGTTATATACTCGTGTTTTAATTCAAATCTATTGCTTCATATTTTTCATTGTAACTAAGATTTAAAATTTTTATAAGCAACAAATTCGCAATTCAATCTATTCAAACTAAGCTAAAGACTAATAGCTAAACTGTTATATTTTTTATTTTATTTATAGTAAAAATGAGTGATTTGAGTGTCAAAAAAAAATTGTATTAATATGTGCGGGGGCAATATTAATTAATAATAATTAAGCATATCGACAAAAAAAGAAAAAGGAAGTGGGTCAAGGAGTGGCTGCCCGAAAGTTCATTGTATTCAGATATATTTCTCGTAAAACAGTTAAAATTGACTGAACCTGAAGACTATAAATTCTATTTACGTATGAAAGATGACCGTTTTGATCAATTTTTACGTTTAGTGGAGCCTTATATCACCAAACAAGACACATTAATGAGATCACTCATATCAGCTGAACAGCGTTTAATACTAACGTTGCGCTATTTAGCTACGGGAAATGACTACACTGATCTGAAATTTAGTTTCAGAATATCACCTATATCAAGCTATAAGAAAAATTGTTCCAGAAACTTGCCGGGCAATATATAAAACCTTAAGGAAAAAATACTTAAAAGTAAGTTGAATTTATAGTATTGTAGTATATGTTATGTACGTATTTATACTAACAATTCATCTAATTCCAGTTTCCATCCACTGAAAATGATTGGAAGCTTGTTGCCGAAGGATTTAAAACAAAATGGAATTTTGAAAACGTCCTCATCGCGAAGCCTCCAAAAAGCGGATCATACTTTTTTAACTATAAAGGAACGCATAGTATCGTTTTGTTTGCCATAGTCAACGCAAACTATGAATTTAGTCACGTTCATGAAGGGACTAATGGAAGAATTTCCGACGGAGGAGTGTTAAGAAGAACCGATTTTTTTGAAAAGCTGGAAAACCATGATCTTAACATACCACTACCTGGAAAACTTGTTAACTCTTCATACGTTTGTCCATATGGTTTTATAGGGGATGAAGCATTTTCCTTATCTGAAAACATATGGAAACCTTTTCCTTAAAACGGAATTTCAAAGGAAGAACGAATTTTTAATTATAGACTAAGTCGTGCTTGTCGAGTCGTTGAAAACGTTTTTGGAATATTGTGCTCTCGATTCAAGCTTTTTCAAAGGCCAATAAAAATCAACCTGGAACATACAGATGCAGCAATCTTAGCTTGCTGCGCTCTGCATAATTTCTTATATTACCCAACAATGTATTGACCGAGAAGACTTGGAAAGTGGTATTATAACACCTGGAAATTGGCATCAAGACGATGAATTACTACCATTGGCTATAAATACGAGTAACTCCGGAAGGCCAACCAATACTGCAAAAAATATAATAAATATATAAAAGGACTACCATAATAACGAAGGAAAAATTGGATTCCAAAATGTGTGGATTATGATTATGATTAGTCTTTAATTCCCACTTTGATTGAAATATAAGAATTCGGTTAGGTCTGCATTACTGGATGATGCTGCGGACTGTTGAACGCTTGGGGCAAACGCATCGGCATCAATCAAAAATGTTCACTGCGGTTGACTTCTTTCTTGGGAAACTGGATTCAAGACAAATGTGGAGTTTATAGTCAGCTGGCTCATCCTTCCACTGATGAGCACGTTTGAAACTATTTTTTCGGCAATCAGACATTGTCTTAGCTCCATATTCCGGAAATGTCCAGCAATACTCTTTCCAAGAACATCGAATTCGTCATCTTTCTTCTCATCTCTTTGGTTCATAAATTCATTGGCTTTTTCGAAAAAAATTTTCTTTTCTTGATCCATTGACAAGTTTCTTCTTTTTACCGCTGAATTTGGTGGATCAGAAATGATGCTGCTGCTTTCTCCAGGTGTCTGAGGTGGAGTAAAACAATCCTGTAATATAAACTAATCATTTAAAATTGATATAATATCAATTTTGATAATATCAATTTTGATATAATATCAATTTTAAAAAAAACTTACGTCTTAGATATGTGCATCATGTTCATCATTGGAATCCTCATCCGCGGAATTTGTCAACGATGAATTCCCTTCTCTGCTTGTCTCCCTGTCTTTCAAAAAGAGAAGTTCATTGTAGTACCACAGAGTGGATACATGTACACTGTTTGCTGCACTGCCGGTGCGCTTGGATTTTTCAATTTTTTTTATACTCCGGTCCAAAAGCAGTCCTTATATTCGCGATTCTTTTCCGGACGTAAGCCTTATTTGCTTCCGGATTTATTTCCTTGCATTTTTCCGCTAACTCCTGCAACGCTTCTCCTCTCAACTGCTTATTGCAGTATTCTTGTATGTACACGTTCCACAAAAGGGAAACGATCGATATTGGTTACTGAAACCATCACAATACATACACTGTGAATGCTGATCACCAAATGAAATCGGTACAACAGTTGTACGCACGCAAACAAACGGTACGATTTGCTTACGATCGGTCGCATACAACCGTTGGTTTTCGGTAGAGAGCGTTCGACTGTACGATATCTTTACAACGAAAATTTTTTTGCACACACATGATACAATCATCGCATGCGACCACGAGTTGGTACAACGGTCGGTACGATAATTGTATCGTGTATTCCCTGCTTTACATATCTGGTGTATTAAAATCAATGTATATTCTCATATGAGCCTCTCTCTAGTATAACACTTTGACTAATTTTCAATTATGCTTCGACTTATCAAATTTGCTTTCTCTCGTTCACTTGGATCTAAACCACAAGAGGCACCACACCAGGAGTATACCCTTAGTATACGTGAATAAATATATTTTGTATTCCAATAAATTTATTGCATGATTTTTTTTTTCCTTGAACATGTCGCATATGGTATATAGTATATTAATTTCAACCAAGCCCCATACGAATTTTAAAAAGGTCTTGAATTTTCTTTTTATTTTGCGCGAATATAGTCTTATTTTCAGCTCCTCTTACTTGCCATATTTTTAGCGGCAAACGATAAGAAATGTGAAGAAGACATTCCAAACACCTTATCCACGTGTGCAGAGTGGATAAGCCAAAACGGCAATGATCGGTATTAGGAAGCTTTTCAGAAACCACAGTCAAATTCATTTCTTTTGGGGACGCTCCACATATATACCATTTAACAGAGCAATTAGTGTCTGATAAAATATTACATACACTGTCATCTATCATTGAAACTACCATCGAAATTAATTTGATACGCAGACAATTGGCGTATAGAGAATATTATCTTTCAAGGTCGAAATATAAAGCAAGAACTTGATGAGAACTTAAAGTCGGCTAATGTTGACTTGTTGATCTTGATCCTCTTGAAATATCGCATACAAAACTAAGTTTTTCAATGGAGCGTGAATTTATCAGATATTGAACACTACGTTTTTTTGCCTTCATAGATGCTTCCTCAAGCCGTACTAAAGGTCTCCCGCGTCAAGTTTCTTCCTGCGGCTCTCCAGTGGATCTTAATGGTGTTGGTTACAGGTCGCTTTCTGTCTCAGTTGGTATCAATAGTTCTTTTTGGAATCACTTTGAATGTCGCTTATATAAATATTTGCGGTTTCTAGAGCAATCTTTCCACTTTCTGCTCATCGCTCAACAATGAGCTTCACCTGCGTGTCTGATTTTGGCATCTATCAGAACGGATTTCAGTTTATGGATAACATTATACAGTTTCTCTGAATTTGGATTTGAAATCCAGACGTTGACCAAATCTCAATTTCGAATCGTTGAGTTTTGTACTGGAAAAAAATTCACTTTTATTAAGGTAGCAATTTGTTGCAAAAAACAATAGCACAAGAACAAAGCCTGATATATAACTTATGCATAGCAAGTAAATACACAGAATATTTTCCGCCGATTTTTTTAAAAGCTTATTTAAAATGAAAAAATATTTATTTTTTTATTTTTTTAATAATACCAGAATAACAAACCTTCTTCCAAATTCGACATGATTTTAGTTCCAAATTTTACACGCACTAGAATAAAATAACTCTTCTTTACAGCAAGCAAAATTGAAACTAATAAAATTGCAACATGATCGTTCTACTCAATGCAGTGTTACCACAAGTACCGTTATGTTTTAAGGGAAAACGTTTTTGTTTTTGTTTGATTGAGTCATTTTTCTATAATAATACACCGTTTATTTAGTTAAAAGCGAACATATTTTTTTTTATTTTTGTCCAAGGTTTGCCGCACTGTGCGTCTGTCAAAATTGCAATTTCGTTTGACCTGATTATTGCATATTTTTGCCAGTCCTTCCTCTCCGGCTATATTATATGATACGGAATGTCAATGTTGACCAAGACCAAGTTGGTGTTCGAGGGTGTCAATTGATTGACTGATATTAGTATCACCAAAGAGTTTTATCGCATGGTTTTGAATCCTATCTAGCAGGTGCAGAGATGTTTTAGGAGCACCTGACCAGGTGTGGGCATTGTACAGGCAGAGGGGGTTAAATATTTCTTACATCGCTTGAGGAAACCTAGACATTTCGCAGCATTTTTGGCGCAATCGAATATGTAGTCATTCCAACGTAAGTTGTCATTGGAAAGTTTATCGGTTTCGACGATGCAAGTGCCATTCACGGATAATGGCTGGGTATTTGAATTTCGCTTTCATGATAGCAGACAGCATTGTGTTTTGGAAGCATTAAATTGAGCTCTGTTGATAGTTCCCCAAATGGTTATGCTGTTAATATCCTAATTTAATTAGCTTAACAGGAGGGGCGTGAGTCCGGCAACGAATATGAAAAGCAGAGAGTACTGTCGTCAGCAAAGGAATATATTGGATTAGAAGTAGTAGACAAGAGATCATTAATGAAAATTAAAAAGAGTGTCGTAGACAGAACGGAGCCCTGGGGCACATAAGCATTTATTTTGTGAATATCAGACAAGACAACTTGAATTGAACGTTCCGAAAGATAATTTCTAATCCACTGAAGAAGAGAGTCATCAATCCCAAAAGCACGCATTTTCGGCAAAAGAGCCTGATGCCAAACTCTGTCAAATGCCTTAGAACTATCAAGTGCAACTATCTTGCTTTCAGTTTATATGGATTTTTATTTTCATTCATTTTTATAGTCATTTTTCTATAATAATACACCGTTTATTTAGTTAAAAGCGAACATATTTTTTTTTACTTTGTCCAAACTCTCTCATGATACATATAATTGGGGTAGTAAGCCCCGGAGATCAGGTTGTTTGACGAGGTCATTGCTTGTTGATTTTCAACTTCCAGTCATCGCAATATTGTCTAATTTTATGGAAGTCACATTGCAAAAGTATGTTAATGACCTCAATCTTTGGACCTGATCTGTACGCGATTAAGTCGTCCGCGTACGCTATGCTGTGGGGAAGTGAACCTATCAGATCACTTGTGTAAATGTTGAATAGGATCGGCGAATTTACCGCACCCTGTTGCAGACCGTTTTCAATGTTAAATGTTCCAGTAGAAGTCACATCGCCATTCTTCATGAATGATACCATGCCCCGCCTTGAAACCGAATTGATTATCCTATGAACTGAACTATGAACTATATTTTTGTCCTCAACCCACTTAGTCAAGGCTCTATTGATTACCTTCTCGAAAACCTTACTGATATTTGGAAGAAGACTGATCGAGCGGAGATTCGCCGGATTGGAAGTATCATTATCCCTTTTGGGAATGGGATGTACCACCGCAATTTTCCAATGCGCTGGATAATGGGCATTATTCATTGCATTATTAAACAGGGTGGTATAAATGTCTACCGCTTCTAGTGGGAGATGTCGAAGCACAATGTTCGGTATTTCATCGGTTCCCACTGACTTTTTACTTCTGAGTGATTCGAAGATCGTTTGGAGCTCGACTCTCCAGGTCGTGGTTCGGGCCAATGATGTCATTCGCCTTGTATACTTCCTGGAAAGTCGCTCCAATAGCCTCTACCTTCTCCTGTGGATCCTCGATCACGAAAAAGTTATCATCGTCAACTGCCTCATTTGGATCGATACCTGCTGCTACAAGTATTTGTTCGTTTTTAGTCGTTCGGGCGATTTTGAGACATGGAAGGTCGTTTTGATCTTTTCTCCTAAATATTTTATTTATTTGTTTGAACATATTCGTGTTGCTGGTGTTTACAGCTCGAATTTTATTGTTCCAATACAAATTTAAAGATTTTTTGTAATTTTCTTTTATTAATTATCGACGACTTCAATGTAATGATCTCTGGGTTATGTCTGTCAGTAAACCGTCTGTACAAGGTTTTTAGTCTTGACAGCAGTCTACTTTTGTGTCGGTGCAGTGCGTCAATAGTTGCGTTGCGGAATAAGTCTTCTTTGTCAGTATGTTGATACCGAGGTATCGTTTTGTCCATTGTTCGTTTGATTGTCTCGTCCATTATTCTTAGATACTTGTCAATCTCCTCGTTTGACAGATTTCTGTTGGACGGTGGGTAGAGCGAGGAGAGTGCTCTAGTCAGTGTTCTGGTGAAGAGTGTCCAACGCACCCCACTATAATTGTAGGAATGCTTTTGAACAAACTCATCCAATTCCGCAATTTCGTTGGGAACAGTTATTTCGGTGCTGAGACCGCAATGGTCACTGTCATACACGAAAGTGCGTATACAGTTTGTAGTTTGTTGGTTAGTGCACGGCAGTTGTATTCGTGAGTTGAGCAGCAGGAGATCCAAATAGGACCCGTGTCTGGGAAACGACGAACTATCCGATACATCACACTGTGCTGACCCCACCAATTGAACAGTTGGTTCCCTCCAGTATTTGGTGTATTATTTCCTCAATCACTATGTTTGGCGTTGAAATCTCCGCCGATAATAAAGTAATTCTCCTCCAATTCCAGTCTTAGGAATCGAAAAAGTGTCTCGAGCTGTGAGATGAATAAGGTAGATTGAGTAGCCTTAGGTGCATAGACAGACATAATGTATAGCCGCTTTCCACTACGGAGAGGGATGTACACGACGCATGTTTCCATCACATGGAACCTGCGTACTACACGACTGTATACTCTTTTAAAACGTATTCTTTTTTTACAAAGATCGCAACGCCTCCTTCACTAGAGTTGGGTCGGTTTCTCCGTACTATTTTGTATCTTCTGTGCCTCATTTTGTGTCTTTTGGTAGGCTTAGTTTCGCTAACCAAAAACACATCAGGGGCTTGGTCTTTAAGCAACTTAAATAGTGCGGCTCGTCGTTCGAGCCTAATCAATGAATTAGCATTCACTGCAAGGACCTTCAGGATTTGCCCCACCACGTACGTACCCATTACGACATGCGATGCGTTAGGCCAGGCAACAGCGAGTATATTTGATCCACCCGCGCGGTCTGTTCAGTTAAATGACGTTGGAGCTGAGCCATCTGCCCCTGGATAGAGAGCAAGATAGCTAGCATGTCAGGTACTGGTTCCGGTGCTCTAGGCGCTGGGACCTGAGAGGCAACCTTCGCTTGCTGTACCGTATTTCCCCTACCTGCTGCCATTTGGGCGTAGGTAACCTGGGGAGTAACGGCTGGTGTTTGTATATTCACGGGTGGACGTTTAACTTCCACCTTCTGCTGCCAAGCCAGATTTACTCTTTTGATGTATTAGAATTTGGGACATCCCCGATAATTTTCGGTGTGTCCCGTGTTCCTACATAAGGCACAAGAGAGTTGGCTTTTTTCCGACGCTCCGTCCTTACCTAGAGCGCATTCCTCTGACTTTCCACACTCGACGCGGCGTGCCTTTGGCAGCGAACACATTGTAAAATGTTTTCGCTCCTCTTTAATTTTTCCCAGCGTACAACCTGGTAGTCTAGGACTTTGATGCTCCTTAGACCATCCAGTTTGCTGTTGGGACTTAGTTGAACCAAGAAGAACGGTAGTTTCCGCTTCTCCCTTTTAGCTCTAGCCGTGACAAACGGCTTAACCAACACGAATTTGAGCCCTTCGCACTCCTTCTCTTTCAGCAGTGCAAGGAGCTCCTCCGGATCAGTCGACGGTTCTAATCCGCTCAGCAGCATTGTTTGCAGCTTTTCACCCTTAGGGGTGTAGGAGAAGAACTCCGTCGTCGAATCCTTCAATAAACTTTTGATTTTGTGGTAGCGCTCCACTGTGTTACAGTGGATCACATGCCTATCTACACGTAGTGTTTTAATAAAAAAATTACAGCCTATGAGCGACTTACAAGTTCGATAGTGTCCTTTAACTCCAATTTAAAGGTGTTAATTGGTGGCACTTTTTGTTTGGTGGATTTCTGCTCTTGCTGTTGTTGTTGTCTCTGTTGCTGTTGCTTTTGCTTATGTTGTTGTTGATGCTGTTGTTGTTGTTGCAGCTTATTCTTCTGTACTTTTTGTTGTTTATGTTTTTGCTGTGCTTGTACATCTGTTTTTGTCAGTTCTTGTGCCGGTTTCTGTGTTTTTTGTTTTGCCAATGGTTGTTTCTGTTGTTGTTGTTGTTGTGGAAGCTCCAGGTTTATGTTTTGTTGTCCTTGATGTTTCTGGAGTTGTTGCTGCTTCTCCATCTCCCTCCTTGCCACTTGCTTTGCTTTTATAGCTAGCACTTTTTGTTGTAGCTGTTTGGTGCTACTGTACAGAGCCTCGACCTCCTCCTCTTCGTCATCTGACTCAGATGCAGCGAGTGATGCAAAGCTGTTCTCTGCTCCGCTGTAGTGGCCTTCACCTCCGTCGGAAATAAATGGACAATCGTTATTATCCGACTCTTCTCTCTTTTTTTTTCTACTGCCCTTGCTGCTGTCATCGTAGCCTTTCTCCGCACTCTACCGTGCAGCATTTCTAGCGAAGCTGAATGCGTTCGCGTAATAATATTCGGAGTCGGCTCCAACTTCCTTCTCCTCTTTGTACCAGTGTCTGTTATTGTTGTTGTTGATTTTGCGTTGACTGGCTTCACGGCTTGATCATCCGACGACATCATGCCATCTGCTGACCCCGCTATTTTGCGGACCGCAAAAAAAGAACTATGTCAGAGGTTCGGAAGCGAACCCACAACCCCGAGATTTGTTGACCGAGTCTTTACCACTTTGGCTACCGAACACTTGTAAAGTTGTTTAAAAGTATACTTATTTACTTTTTTTTTATTTACACTTGACTTTACTTTTACTTTTAAATTCATTTTTATTATTTCTTTCATTACTACTTAAATTCTAGACAAAAATGATTAAATCTAATTTAACAATTTTAGTTACTTATTCTAGCTTACTGGCTCTTACCGAACGCTCTAAACTTAACAATCTCTTTCAAAGTTTGCCTTTCGGCCTTAAAAACTATCTTACGATTAATCTTATCTATCAGTTATAAATATGTGAAATTTCTAAGAAAAATTTTAGAAAAACTTAGATACCATATCTTTTAAATTTTGTATAAAACTTAAAACTATGGCCCTATTCTACTTAACCTACCTAAGCTACTTAACCTATCTTAACTATAATCGGGGTGGCGAGCACTCGTAGCCTCCCACATCGAGTGGTCACCATACCAATTGCGATTTCGGGAGCCTATCATTCGTCAACATCGTGCACAAGCGTCCCCGAGATTTAACCAATGCCAGAAAGCATCGGTCTCTTCTCAGCGGCGCCGCCTTATATTAACGAACGCAGCCTCTCCACGAGATCCCCCTAGCTATCCTTAATCTAACTTACAACTAAGAGGAGTGTGTTACCTTAGTAACGTACCGACCTAGGAAAGCGAGCCCACCCTCTCCCCTTCTAGAAGCCACCAGAATTCGGTGTACTGTTTCCCGGCATCGATCCGATCCCTGTCCGCAATCGCGGCGCTAAAACGGACGAGCTCCTGAGCATTGGCGACATACCCGTCGTAGATGAGCCGCTTGTCCCTCGCACCGCAGTGGCGGTGGTATATTACCGGGATACCATCCCTACTTTGCATTAACCCTTTAATGTCAATATGAAGAAATGCCTCTGGCGGGATAAAGCCTGATAGAAGCGTACTCTCGTGGTACATTTCGTTGGGGTAATAAGCCCCAAAGATCAGGCTATTATCGCTAGTCATTGCTCGTGCAACGTGTCTTCCCATCACCTTAATCAGGAAATTGTCAATCCTATTCAGATTAGCCCCATCGTAAAGGACTTTGTTGGGATAATATTTTTTGTACTCAGATTCTGGTGTTCTGTACAAACCGAGACAGGTCCTAAGACACTGCCTTTGACTGCTGTGAAATAGCCTTCTTGTCAGGGCTAAAGCCTTCTTGGCCCCAGCAAGACAAGCATCTATATGTTTGTCAAAATACAAATACTTATCGAGCCAGATACCAAGGTATCTCATTACGCTTCTCACCGCTAGTGGGAGTCCGTGCTGTTAAATGATGGGCAAATTTCGCCAGTTATATCTGGTATCCCTAGAAGCCCGTCTCAATGGCGTTCTAAACAAGATTGTTTCCGACTTTTGAAAATTGATTTTCAATTTCCAATCGTCGCAATACGCCTTAATATGATCGAAGTCACGTTGCAAAAGGGTGTTAATGACTTCGATTTTTGGACCTGATCTGTACGCCATTAAATCGTCTGCGTACGCTACGGAATGATTGAGGGAACCTACTAGATCACTTGTGTAAATGTTAAACAGTATCGGAGAAATCACAGCCCCCTGTTGTAAGCCGTTTTTAATGTCAAAGGTCTTGCTCGAAATAACATTGTTACATTTAACAACGAACTTCTTTCCCATAAGCACGTCGTAAATCATATATAGCAGGGGTTTCGGCATGCCCATCCTGTTCAACTTATAGAAAAGCCCCTCTAGCCATACGATGTCGAAAGCCTTCTCAAAGTCAACGAGGCAGGCACCCGTACACTGGTTCTTGCCTTTATTCCATTGTATGTCGGAGACCAGCTTTGACGCAGCATGAATAGTGTCATGCCTCGCCCTAAAACCAAACTGGTTTTCGGGAATTATATTATTTTCCTCAACCCACTTTAACAGCGCTCTATTTACCACTTTCTCGAATACCTTGCTAATATTCGGAAGCGAACTAATTGACCGAAGATTAGCAGGGTTAGTTCTAACTTTGTCCCTTTTCGGGATTGGATGTACCACTGCTGTTTTCCAATGCGTCGGATAATATGCATTATTCAGCGCATTGTTAAAGAGCGTAGTAAATATATCCACTACTTCCAAGTGCAGGTGTCTTAATACGACGTTTGGAATACCGTCCACTCCCGATGACTTTTTGTTTTTCAGAGATTCAAAGATGCACAGGAGTTCATCTTTTCGCACGGACAAATGAGAGGAAGCTCGTTCATCGGCCACGATGACGTTTGCCGTGTTTTCTTCATTCTCGGATCGCCAATTTTGAAGTTCGTTGCGCAGATAATAGTGATTTACGTAGGCTCTGTTGTCAATGTCGTGATTACAGTGAACAGGATTGTTCACCGTATACACGACCTCGAAAAAAACTCCCAGCAAATTCACTTTCTCCTGTGGGTCTTCGACCACGAAATGACCGTCGCCTGAGTCGGCACTCTCTGGACTTATGCCGACGGTCAGTAGTGTCTGTCTGTTTTCTGCAGTTTGTGGAATTCGGACACACTGGATGTCATTGTGATCTTTCCTCCTGAACAATTTATTTATCTGCGGGAACGTATTTACTTTTGACACTTGTAAAGCCGAACACAAAATGCTTCTGCTCTCTGCGGAGGTTAATGAACGACTGCAACTATCTTGCTTTCGCCAGATTGATGTACGCTTTGGTTCCACTTTTCGGTGAGACATGCCATCAAATCACCAGTGGGCCTGTTGCTGTACCGTACTGCCGGTCATTAAGAAATGTTCGTGCTTCGAGTTATTTCATGAGCTGACGGTTTATCAGCGTTTCCACGACCTTAGAAAAAAGAGGCGTAAGTGCAATGTCCCTGTAGAGGAAGATTCGCCTTTTTTGGGGACGGGCTGGACAAATGCTGTTTTCCATCTTCTCGGAAAGAGTCCAAAGGAGTAGGATTGAAGAGAAGCTTACGGAATGGTTTTGCCAGCGAGGAAGAACACCTCTTCAGAAGGAGGGGAGATATACCATCTGGACCAGCGGATTTGTGAATGTTGAGATCTTTAAGAACTCTTGATACTACCACTTTCGCACTCTTGAAAGTGGGTTTGTCCCATTGAAGATTAGACGCACTGTAGGCGGAGACAAAGCACAATCTGGGAGTGTTGAGCCAGAAGCAAAGTGTGTAGCAAGCAGATTGGCCTTGTCCAAAGAGCTGATAGCTGGAATGTCATTGTAAATGAGCGTTTTGATGGAGGATGAGGCAGAATTTCTAATGTCAAAAATTAGCATGGCCGATGACAATGGAATAAGTTTAGAAATTGGATATCTAAAGACTCAAATAAGATATCAACCTTGTTTAAACGGCGTTACAAATGCTAGTATTTCTTCTAAAAATAAAGTTCTACACGAAGTTTCTATCATTAGTACTAACAGAGCAATTTCCGTTAACATTGGTCAGGCCACACCAAAGTAAGCCTTTTCTTAAATCCTCGATAAATGATCTCAACATTGGAGATAAGCCCTTACTGTAGAACGATTTTTTTCTTAGAATATGCACAGGAATCATTTTCCAAATTATCGCTGACGAATTAGGGGACATCCTGTATATCAAAATTAGGATTAAATGCATGCCTTAATTTAAAGATTATGCAACGTATTAACGCAATAATAAAAACGGAAATAGATTGTAAGGAAAAAAATTGGAATCTAGAGTAACTTTTACGGGAGTATCATGTTTTCCAATGTTGCACAAGATTAAATTAATGGAGGCTACAGCGAGAACAGAACCAACAAAACTGTGCGGCTAGCTAAAAAATTAGCTGAATAAGTTGATTAAATTACAGATCATATCACCGGTAACAACTCATGAAATTGTGTCTCAAATATAGTCATAGTAAAGACAGCAGATAGTACTAAAGGGTGAGCTAACAGCTAGTATGGAAATTTTCATTAAATTAAACACACATTTATTGTGAAATCAATGTAGAATTTTATTTATTAATAAAGTTTGGTTTATGGCAATTATAAATGGAATACAACATCGTTCATATGACCATCACGGCTTCTGTTGCAAGCGACCATCCAAAGGTCAAATTTAATATTGTCTTTTTGAAGAGTAAGTGGGTCAATGGCCGCAATTACAGTTTGGATGTTATGTTTGAGATCATGAATTGTAGCTGGGTTATTAGCATAGACCATACTCTTCAAATAACCCCACAGAAAAAAGCCTAAAGGTCTCAAATCGCGTGACCTTGGAGGCCAATCAACTTCTCCTCTAACCGAAATAATGTGATTTACGAATTTCGTATGCAATAAATTGCTTGTATGAGCGGTAACACCATCCTGTTGAATCCAGAGATCGTCCAGACCCGATTCATAAAATTTTGGAAAAAAAATAGCCGGTCAACATGTTGCGGTAACGATCGTAAAGTGCCACAAGTAAGGCCCAATTGTTGACTTCGGCGACGAATTGAGGTGCCTGGCTGGTTTTGAACACTTTCGCTCACAGTGGCGATGTTTTGGACGTGTACGTACTTTCCGAACATGCTGGTAAGGAGTTTGACCCGATACCGGACCAGTTCCTTCAAAACGCTCCACTATTGCACGAATTCTGAACTGACTAGGGCGATTATGTTGACAGAAAATTCACGAATTCAGTAAATGACAGTAATTGACAACCAATATCCACACCTTCTATTGGCTCACCCTTTCTGAGGATTTGCCTAGATTCTATGGCTCTAAGCAGACACATAAAAGAGGAAATAATTTTGTAACGGTTGAAGACGTTACAGCAAGCATTGGAAATGCAAATTTTTTTAGCGTAATCGATATCAAGAATGGTTTTGGACATATAAAATTGGACGAGTCTTCAGCTGAGCTTTGTACATTTGCGACTCGATATGAACATTTCCGGTTGAACTCCTTGCCTTTTGGTATCGCAACGGCCCCTGAGGTGTTTCAACCCATGAATATACAATATTTTGGAGATTTACCGGGTATCAACATAGTTGACATTTTAATAATGGGGGCAACAAAAAAGTAACACGATAAGAATTTGAGATAGAGCTAGAGAAAGGGAAAATAAATTTAATCCCATTAAATTTCAGGATTGCGTGGAAAAAGTAAAATATCTAGATCTTGTATTTACGGGAAATAGAATTGAAATTGATAAAAACAGGATAAGAAGCATAAATAATTTAGAAACACCGAAGAGCAAGGTTGCAATTCAAATTTGTTTGGGAATGATAAATTATGTAAGACTGCTTGTATTGTACCTAATGTGGCCGGGTTGAATACACCATTAAGAGAATTTTGAAAAAAAGATTCGCAATTTATGTGAACAGAATCACATACTGCTGAAGTAGATAATATTAAAAAAGAAATTTGCAAAGCGACGGCACTAGCACCGTTTGACACCAAAACTTAAATTTTAATTCAGTGCGACTCTAACCAAGACGGAATAGACTGTTGTCTGATACAAAACAAGTTAGACTCAGTCCCTAGAAAATACAACATGCCAATTATCTATCAGTTTTATAAACTGAAGAAGCTATGGAAGAGGGAAAAATGATGGAAACTGTGTTGAGCATTGATGTGACGGAAGGGTCAAAAATAGAATTGGTTTCAGAAATTGCTATTACATAAATTTTATTACATAATACTGCTAATAAGGGGGTGGCTGCTAAGAAAAGAAAAATATAGTGGTGTAGTAAAACCATACTATAAAATAAACGATTTTATACATACAGCTGAAGGAATTGTTTTTTATGAAAAATGAATAATAATTCCCTCAAAATTAAAACTAAAGATCTTACGCCTTGTTCATGAATGTCATTTTGGCATAACAAAAACAAAAAAAACGAGCAAAGGAACTTCTTTTTTGGATAGGAATGGATATGGACATAGAACGCGTTATTATAAATTGCACTTTGTGTTAAAGATATCAAAATAAAAACCAGAAGGAACCAATGATCCTTCAAGAAGTACCCGCGCTTCCATGGGAAAAAATTGAGTGCGATATAACTGAGTGTTTGAGTTTCAAGTCAAGCCCTGAGTCGGAGGTTAAGAATTATTAAGGAATTTCAGTAGTAGGAGATCTTATAACTAGAAGTGGAAAAAGTTGTAAAAGAAACTGAAATATTTTAATTATATTTACATATTTACATATTTTTGTTATTTTTTGCCACATTTAAGACTTTTATAAAAAAAATAAAAATAAAGAGGAGGTATAGAAGACATTGTATAGCACAATCATAAATATAGTAAAGGGCGACCAGATAAGAACGATAGGAAAAAAAATTTAAATACAACAGTAACGGTGTGAGATATAAAATTGATTCTGGCCTTATTTTGAAGCTACGAGTACGTGCATGCCATTATGTGTGGAGTAGTACATCATTCAAATGGCAGCCTCAGCTTCGCCGGCAGTGCTTCAAGAAGTCGGTCCAATTTTTGATTGCTCGGTAGAATATGTGCTGCATTATTCCAGCAATATCGTGTCGAACGTTGGCCTCGACCTCGTCCAAAGAGGGTGTCTTGTTAGTGTTGCCCTAGAGAAATAAACGAGTGGTGTCATCGTATGATCGCGGCGGCCAATTGATGAATGCTCGCCGTGAGATGACTCAGTCGCCAAATTTCTCCTTCACAACTTCGAGCGTTGCATCGCTTCTATGACATGTAATGCCATCGTGTTGGAACCACAGCTCTGATATATCAATTTTATCGAGGTCTAACCACAGAAAGTCGGTTAACATTGCTCAATACCTGAGACCATTTATGGTGATGGTGACGGTGTCTCCTTTCTCATTTCGAATGCCGCCATCAGTCCGATGATGCTGCCGTGCCATAAACCACACCAAAGAGTCAAACTTTGTGCATGCATTGATGGATTGTGGATTGTATTCGATCCAGTCATGGCGATTTTGTTTGTTGACCTAACCGCTGAGCCAAAAAAGGGCCGCGTTTGAGAAGACGATTTTTTTGGCTAAAATCCGGATCTTCGGTCAACATTTTCAGCGCCCAATTAGAGGATTGACATTTCTGGGTCTTTTTCAATACTGGCCTGTCATTTCGCACTAATCTCTGTCTGGTTGGTGGCTTAAGATTCAAAGGAGTGTACTCACGCTCAAACGGATTTTCCATAATATTTTTTAATAATTTTTGCAAGTTCGGCAAGCGTACAACGATGCATGATGAAATGGCAAACCTTACTGAATATTTTGACAGCGAGATGTCATTGGTAACTTTGACAGCTGCTGAAACATAACAATTGGAAAAACTATTATTGCTATCTGTATAAAACTATAGTATTATACCAAATTATACAGTATAAGACTATTTGTCATATTGTAAGCCCTTAATAGATTTCAGTATTAAAGTGATACTCCGCTAAATAATTTTTTTCATTTACTTTATCAATCTCTCATATCCTATGCAACCAACATGAAATGCTGAAGGCGTCTGGTATCGATGATAAAACGCCATCAAAAACTGAGGATATGGAAAAACCACTTCTGCAGATTGTTAAATGGCGAGGACACTCTGCCAACTTACATACTAAAAGGCTAATGAACGAATGGCGGAGAAAAGTACGCCTGAGGAATGGAACGTTAGCAACACTTGCCCGATCCACGAGAAAGGAGACCCTCTTATTTATAGAGGCATCCGTCTTCTTATTATCGCATATAAGACTTTATTTGCCACTTTATGTGAACGCCTGAAGCCATTTATCAACGACCTCATTGACCTCTAATAGTACGGATTTAGCTCCAGTTAGTTCACAAACGATCAGTTCCAGGAAAAAGCCCAAAAAGATCCAAATGGATACGCAGCTCCTCTTTATCGATTTTAAGGCCGCATATGACAGCACTTATAGGACGAGGCATGTCCAGCCCTCGTATCCCTGGGGCAGAGTGAGTATGGAGAACACCGAAAAACGTCGAAAACAATTTTTCTGAGGCCTTTGATGTCAAAAAACGATTTAATTGATGCTCTTCCATATAACTTTTTCAACATCATTCCTACCTGAGAAAATTGTGCGAAAGTCATAAGTCAATATTAAAGGCACAGTTTTCTAAAAGTACAAGTACAACAATTTGCATATGCTGATGATATTGAACGCGTTCAGAATTCTAGTGAAGAGTTAGTGAAACGATTCTGATTGGTCGAGAGTCCGAGAGTTAGCTATAAAATTAGGTGACATTTCGTGAGGTAGTGGACTAGATTTTAAGGCAAAAATGAAATTCCGGATCAAAAATTATCTAATTTGCCGGATTTAATTTAAGTGAAGCGTGTATTTCATCATTTATTTGTTAGATGAATTGTTTTTTTTTTATTGTAAAAATTAAAATGTTGTTTAATGTAAATTTTTAGCGAATGAATTGGATGAACAGGAGGATATCATGCAATAAATGTTTCTGTTTATAACTGTTTTTATTTTTTTTTGTCTTTCTGAATTACTTAAATAAATTACGTTAAATGAATTTAATAATGAAATACGAAAAATAAGGAAAGAAAAAAGTTTCGTTTTCTGATACTGTGTAGTCCATCCCGGCTCGCACTTGCACTTTCGGGTTCATTTTCGGGGTTATTAGTATCAGCTGGATTGGATTTCTCTTGAATAAACTCTTCGCTGTTCTTGTCTCCAAATATGTGAGTGTGGTCTTAAAATAAGGATGCTCGATTTCTAAATGTAAATAAAACAAACTGTGTGTGAGATATCCATATTATTTTTTTATTTGAAAGAACACTTTATGGCATTAAGTATGGAATATAGCGTCGTTCTAATATCAGCGCGGCTGTCACGTATTCGGGAGGTCCACTCTTCGGTGACTTTGTCGCATAAATATTGTTGAATTTGCTGGATAGCGTTCGTTATGTGCATCAATTGTTTTTGGTTTACTCGCATAGACGTGCGATATAAGATAGTTCAGAAGGAAGGAGTCTGTGGTGTTAAATCGCACAATTTCGGTGACCAGTTTACGTCGATGCTGCGCAAGATAACCATGCTTTCAAATCGCTCGTACAGAATGTCCATAATGGCAAGCTCTGCGTTACACGTAATTCCATCCTGTTGGAACCACATGTTGTCGGCATCTATATCATCAGTTTAGGCCACAAGAAGTTCCTTATCATCTATCGGTAGGGCTCGCCATTGACGGTTAGGTCAATGCCAGTTTCGGTTTGGAAGAAGTACGGGCCTATGGTTCTATCAGATAAAAATTCGCACCAAACAGTGACATTCTCGGAATGCATTTTATGCTGATATCGTCCCAAATCTGACACTGATTTTGAAAAAAAATTCATGATTTGCAGGCGTTGTTCAACTTTATAATCTTCCATGGTAGTTTGCCATACAATTCTGAACAATTCACAATAAATTTTGCAGATGTTCCTTTAACAATGCTATCGCTTTAAACTAACAAAAACACATCTTTTGCCGTATCTCTCGAAAATGGTACGATCGCCTGCATAGGTAATCTACCCGAATTCGCATCAATTTTTACAGCTGAAGCCTTTGCGATTCTTCAAGTCGCGAAAACTGTCATGAAACAGCGAGGTAAACACGTAATATGCTCAGATAGTATTTTGGTCCTGAATGCAATAAAAAATCCAAATAACAATTCCGAGCTTATATCCGAAATCCGATACCAGCTCACCAAATCACCTAAAAATATTAAACTGATATGGACTCCAGGACACGCTGGAATTCTTGGAAATGAAAACGCGGATTCTGCATCCAACCTTGCTAACAATGATCCCGTACATAGATTTGATATCTACACAAAATTAGACCTAATAAAATATATACAAAAACTCACAACAACTAAGATAAACACGATTGGAGCCTTTACCATCACTACTACAAAAAAGCAAATCCTGGAAGACTGAAACCTGTCTACCCCACAAATATTCCCAAACATAAAATATCTAACTTCGTTCGCTTAAGTGTCCAAGTCTGCTTCGCATCAACACCATCTTACAAACAATACCCCACCAATCTGTGACTCATGCAATATAATTATGAATTTAGTACATATATTGGAAAATTACGCCGTACTTACACCTATTATTAAAAACGTATTTAAGAACAAATCCATTTACGATATACTAAAAAACACCAATTGTACAAATATTGAGTTTGTCGCTGAATTTCTAAACAAAACCAACATTATCATTTAATTACTAAGCAGCCATAGAACCAATAGTCTCCGCAGCTAGGTTCGTCAAAAATTTTATATTATCATGTAATTTTAATTACTTGCTAATAAATAATAATAATAATAATAATAAATTAAACTAACAAACTTCGGACAAGCCTATTGTAAGACCCTGTAGTACGCAAGCCACTACAATTTTGTTGACCATATTAGGGTTGGGTTTCTTCTTTTAGCAACGCGAAATTTGCAAGATTGAAGGATGTTTTGCAACAAAAAGCACAACTTGACCTTTAATGTAAATAGTTTTACTTTCGAAGCACAAGCGTTCCCATAAGTAATATAAGTAAAAACATAATATGGTATTTCATAATCTACTCCACTCATTTTATCCTCTTTTGTCTCTTTTAATAATTTTAATTTGTTTGTTACCAATTTATCAACAAGTTTTAAGTACTTTAGAAAATAAAAGTAAATATCCAATTATAACAAATGTGGCATATGGAAATGTCTGCCGTATTTGCGGGCAAATTTGCTTTTAGTATGTTAGGTTTGACTGACATTTTAGTCAATGGTGCGTTCAGAAGAATTGGAACAGAATCGGCAAAATTGGGTTTAGTCGTGAATAAGGATATTGTTTCATATATTTACGTTACAGAGATTGGACAATATGTGTATAATGTGCAAAGTTAGTGGCAACAGTTCAGAGTATGAAAATCAAGAACAAAATCTTCAGGCTCTGTAATCTGGATCAAGCGCAGTGTATCCTGGCAGAAAGACTTATCGGTGCATACGCTGGTGTATTTGTTACATGGATAATATGGATGCAAACAACTCGTTCAACACTACATTGACACCGGAGGTGCCCGATTAATCTGTTAACCTACAAGGCGGCTTCCATTGACAAAGCAAACATGTCGAATATGAGAAGCGGAGGGCTGATTGAAGAATCGCGGAGTCAGTTGTCATCCACAGTGGTAGTCGTAGGCCGAAAGATGGCAGCACGAGGTTTTGTATAGACTACTACTATCTCAATGGATAGTTACCGCCTAATGGGAACTGATGACAGCGATCTGCGATATCTCAGATTGATGATGATCAAGAGAAAGTGGTTTTCATATTACAGCAAAATATTCCCAAGGCCCGAACGGAACTATTATACTATGGAGCCCAGAGTGAACTTCTCCCTTTAATTCTCGCGACGAAGCATTTCTATAAGTGCCTCTATGAACATAAGTACATTTTTCGCACGCTTCATACAGTTCTGAATTGGCTACTAGAATTTAAGAAGCTTGAATGCCAAGATGTAAGATGAATCGCGTAGTTGCACGAATTTGAAGTGCAATATCACAAGGGAAAGCTACTATCAAATACTGATGCTCTTCCTCGACCGTGCGGAGTCAAATGTGAACCAATGTTCGCAAGTACAGAAGCGAAAGAATAGGCCACTATCAAAATGATCCAAATTGAACTAGTAGAGGATTGGAGTACAGACAAGATCAGTTCCTCCCAACATGCACACAACGATATCGAACCAATATTGGCCCGGAAGAAATATGAGGAAAGGCCAAGCTGCCGGGAGATATCGGACCGCATCGAAACCCTCAAGGTTTGTTGAGCATAGTGGGTTTCGTTTTGTGTGCAAGATGGTTTGCTGAAGAGAATATGAGAAAGCGCGGATAGACCCAGATTTCGTATGAAGCCAATTGTGCCACAGTCCAAAATCAGAGAAGTGCTCCATGAAATACAATACAAGACGGAATCTCAGGAGATCACTTGGGAACTTCCAAGACGCTGGAGTAGGTAGGGAAACGTTTCTGTTCGCTTACTGCAAAAACATATGTCGAGATTCATGCAACAAGTGCATAATGTGTGCGACTACCGCGGCCAAATTCGTTCCTGAAACCGTTAATGACAACCGATACACTCTCGTTGTTATGAATTACTTCAGTAAGTAGCCGGAAATGTTCGCAATCCCAAATCAAGAGGATAATAGATAATCAACAAGAGGGTGAGCAGATTGGGGGTTCTAATGGAGCTACACACTCTGAACTAGGGCGAGGATCAAAATTCTTCCAGCAACTCTGCCATTACCTTAGAATAAGGAAGGCAAAAAAAAATATCACTGCACCCCGAATTCGATGAAATGGTGACTATGTGGACGACTGGAAAGGTTTGTACAAGGTGGTAATATGCATCATTGACGTTGTCTACCAAATCCAACGAATGAATCGGTGTCGATAGAATGTGTCGCGTCAAAGTAATGATTCATTCATTCACACAACAAAGTTGTTCGTAACGTACAACTTTAGGGTGGGAGCAGTTTTGTAACCCCTTATTGTGAAAAGTACCATGTATGCAAGCAAGAACAGAAGACTTAGTTAAGACTAAAGCTTCATTAATTGGAATCGAAAGTTCTCGAAATACAGAAAGCAGTATAAATAGCTGATTACTACAGAAATTGCTCGAAAAATGGCAGGTAGTATAAATACCTGTGCCGGCAGCAGTATAGCTCTGAAGATAGGTGTCGGCACCGAGATATGGAGGGTGCTTCAAGAATTCTGAAAATCATTTTAACGTCAAAAGTAGTTGAGAAAGATAAAAGATTGTGTTCAGATCGGTCATAAGAATAAGTTCATGTTTTATAAATTAGTAAAGATAAAATATTATAAATATGGAAGAGTTATAATATTTTATTTCTGTGGAGTTATCAATCACCCAACGCTGGAGGTACAACTACTAACGATTCCATAATTGATGATTCCGAAATCATAATCCTTATCCAACTTACACTTGCAACTGGTGCTCCCGAAAAAACTGCAACACACATCGTTTTAATTTTGTGTTCCCATAATCAGCACACATATTATCATGCCTGATAAGATAAAACTGTCCGACCCGGCAGCAGAAGGAAGGAGCACTTCAGAACAGAACTTTGTGCAGCTTTGGTTGCTTTTGCAGCAACTGATCATAAAGTCGTCGAAATTGATGCTCTAACACCGAATAAAAGGAACGGCAGCTTAATAGGCTGATGACAGGTCTTGAAGTTGGTGATAGGCGTGCTTTCAAGCCTTCCTAGAGAAATGCGTCGGCTAGCCGGGCTAAACGTAACCGACGACGTTGATAAGTGGCTGGCACATTTGCCTAGCCTTGTGCATGGGATACTTTCCAAAAGCCGCAGTGCAGACCTGACTACATTGTTTGAGATAGCAGTTCTCTACAGATAGCAGTTTTCATTAGTGTCGTCGGGAGTGCGCTTTTGCTTTTAAGCTCTGGAGAAGTACTTACAAATTTTTTATTTTTTTATTTTAAATCATGAACTGTGCAAGCTGCAAAGAAAGAATTGATAGAAGTGATCCCCTAAAAAGAGATTGCTTTGATTGCAAATGCTTTTTCCATTCAAACCTTCAACCGTAACAGCCGTCTCGCTATGAATGCTTATCAGTATACCCTTAAGCCCAATTTCAGATGTGCTGCGAAATATCGTGAATCGTTCCTAAGCCGTATGCTTACGGAATGACCTACCGAACTCTCTATTTGCTAGTCATTATAATTTGCAAACATTTAAGAGCAATGTACATCGGTATCTCTTTTTTCTTCCTCCCTAATTTTCCTTCGCCCACGTTGTGCAAACATTTTAAGGGTAGATTGTATCCCCTTGAGCGCTCGAGTTATGGGTATTGATTTCAAAATCAATTATTATGAATAAAAACACAAAACAGAACTTCGGTTACGCTCCAACTCTTATGAGAGTTGCTATATTATTATTGTATTGTATTTCAAAAATAAAAAGATAATAACGAAGAAGTGTTCCACCGATCCACCGATCATTTCACCAGTCAGCAGTTCTTACGGAATTGCATATTTAGCTTTAATAAGTTCAATGTAGTTGCAATGCTCAGACGTTGAACTTTTATAGCAGTGTTTCCGCTGGAGTGCCATTTCTTGTTGACAGGGCAATGATTGGTGCTGACGTAACTCGCGCTGATTATACAAAAAAAAATGTGTACCAGCAGGATGGCGTCCTCGCGCGCTATGGCCATACAGTTAGAGAGTGCTTAGATCTCGTGTTTGAAAATTCGTGGGTAGGGCGGGATGGAGCCGTTCGGTGGCCTTCAAGGTCTCCGGACGGATGAAGGACATTGTTTACTCATCAGAAATAACAACATTGGGTGACTTGAATCATAGGGTTGACGAGGCTGCTTGGAAAGAATGGAGATTGTTAGAGCCTTTCAAAAACGAGCTCTTCAATACATACGAGTACATAAAATAAAAATACATATGTAATCAATATTTGTATTTTTCTTTTTGAATGTTTTTACATTTTTAATTTAATACTGTATCTGTTTTACTAAGTTGGATCGCATCTTGAAAACCATTGACTATACGAAATAATCTGAATATTAGATATACGTTTCAAAGTTGCAAAAATTGGGGGTTAATTACATATTTTTCTAAAAGAAATGACTACAAACTCAAAATTTTTTAGTTTTCAAAAAAGAAGATCATTTGTGATCTTCAATAATTTTTGACACATTAATTTTAGTGCAACATAACTACGAGTTCCACGATATCCCATTAATTTCAAAGATGTTATTTTCAATAGAAACATGGCAGCGTAAGACTTTGTGTAAAACCTCTTTGCTTCGGCGGGGAAGCATTTTCGTATTTTGTAGTATTTTCGACCGAAAGCTGAGCGATAGGGACCCTTCTTCGAGAAATGCTCTCCCATAAGGTCTGTACGGAAAGATAGACGTGAACAGACGTGTAAGCTCTAAGTGTTGTGGGGCGCTCGCTTTAGTGTTCTTATCAAAGTCCTTTATTTTTATTAGTTTACTTAATATGAACTGCATAATCTGTCTAAAAATAATAGAGCACTCATGTGCTCCTAAAATATGTTGTGCGGACTGCAAATCATCTTACCACTGCGCATGTGTAAATATTAACTCAGTTGATTTAGAGTATATGAGCGCCAACGATGTTAAATATCGCTGTGACAGGTGCACTGCCCTTCGTCGCAAATCGTTGCAACAACAACAACCGGCAACGCCATTACCTACAAGTGCATCACTGCAACTGCAAAATATAAAAGTGCAAAGTTCGTCTAAAGTTCTACGTCATCTACCGTCTAGAGGAAAAAAAAAAACGGGAGCAGCCGAAAGTGATAAGCGACCAGAGGCAGAGCTCTCTAGTAAGCAGCCAGCGCCTTCTCTACATATTATGCATGAGTCTGTCAGTGTTGTTGATTGTCATCAAACGGCTTCGGAAGCAGCGACAGTAAATGCTAATGCACAACGTTATCACAGTGCAATAACCTTGGATCTGCTTTATGAAGAAATCATACAGCTAAAAAAAATAAACACTGACTTTCTTGGATTGGTAAAGGAACTAAGAGAAGAGAATGAGCAGTTGAAATCGAAGGTGACATCTCTTGAAAGACGACTTAACTGGAGAGAACAAAAATTTCTGGAGAATTCAATTGAGATCGTTGGTGTGCCAGGTGTAAGCAACCAAAATGCTAGCCAATGCTTTGAGAAGATTTTGAATGACGCGTTAGAAATCTCTGTGGAACCCACAGACATAACGAAATGATTCGTAAAACGAGTGCAGAGAAATAATAACTCATCGAATGCCAATTCCACTGGATCCAGCAAGGGTTTATTCCGTGATGTTTTATGCGTGTATCTGTCATCGCAAGCCGTGAAGAAGCAAATTATGAGAGGAAAGAGGAACGCAACCAAGAAGCTGAACGCTGCCTTATTTATGGAGGGGGAAAAGGGTAATATTTATATTAATGATTGCTTAACAAAATCGAATCGCTCTCTATTTATGGAAGCTAAGAAAACAAAAATAATTAAAAAATTTAAATACTTATGATTTCAAAATTCCCAAATATTGATGCGTAAGGATAATAATGGTAGGGTTGTTGTTGTCTTTATATTTTTTCTTTCACATGTTCAACATAAATAATAATCTAGATAGCAACAACCCAATCACTTCGACCATTAAAAGTTGTCATGATAGTATTTTCCATCTGAACTCAAGTAAGGACAAACCATTTTTCATTGTTCATCAAAATATCTGTAGTGTGAGGCGAAATTTTGATCTTCTTGTTTGCAACCTGGAAGCCTTTGAATATTTGCCAGATTTAATATTTATATCTGAGATATGGATTTTTTCTTGTGAAACTGAAGACTTTTTTATTCCCGGTTATACATTTTATGCTAACACAAATGAGCTGTACGCAGCTGGTGGTGTAGGAGTTTTTGTGCGAGATAAGTATATAGACGAAGACTTTAAAGTGATACGCCATAGCCTGGCTAGCGCAGATTTAATTAAAATATGCATTAGTCTACGCTCTATGTATTTTGAATTTGCTTGTGTGTACAGATTACAAGCCACATCTCCTCAATCTTTTCTAGACAATTTTTCAAATTTTCTAATTAATGAAAAAGGTTCGAATATGGTCATTCTGGGTGATTTCAACATTGACATTCCTTCTACCAACAGTGCGTCTGATTGTCTTCTTAACCTGACGGCTGAGCATGGTTTCTCCTCCTTTATCAATGAAATAACTAGGCCAACTTCGAGTAAATGCATTGATCATGTTTTTGGTCGTTTCACAAAAATTTCGATAAGCAATTGTTTCGGTGTTAATTTCGACTTACAAATAACTGACCATTGCATGACGGGTATTTTGTTTAAAAGTATAAGCGGAATCCAACGCTCTGAGAACTTCTCTTCGCAGACCATTCAGCTCCGTTTTGAAAATTGGCAAGAAGTCTATGCGAAAGACAACGCTTCTGAAGCTTATGAAGTATTTTGGAACATTCTCCAAAACTATATCAGTTCTTCTACACAAACTTTTGTCAAACATAGAGCTCAAACTAGATTGAAGCCGTGGGTAAACACTTCCCCTTTGAAAAGAATTAAACTTAAAAACAAATTGCGTAAACTGTGTATTACACACCCACTTAATTCTAATCTGAGAAAACGGGTTAAGAAAATGAGCAAAAACATAAACAAGGAAATTTTGAACTGTCGAGACAATTACTGCTGCTCCAAGTCTCACGATGCACAAAGCAACCCAAAGAAGGAATGAAGAGTTGTTAATAGTATAATCAACACTAATACTTCATGTAATCCCAAAAATATTGTGCTGTGTAGTGAAGGTGTTGAAATAGTAAACCCGTAGAAGTTGAAAATGAGTTCAATAAATATTTTACTTCAGTTGGTTCTATGTTCTCTCAATCTAACTTTAACACAACTTGCAACTCCTGTGTTTGGTCTCAGTTAGCGGAAAGAACGCCTGATGTGAATAGTTTCGTTTTTGAAGAAATTACTGGGTTAGAAACTTTGCGAATCATTTACTCACTCAAAAACTCCAGGTCGTGTGGGAACGATGGTATTTGTAATGTCGTACTCAAGAATATTGCGCCTAACTTAGTGGACATATTAGCATATCTGTTTAATAGGAGTATTTTTAGTGGAGTTTTTCCTGACTATCTGAAATCAGCTGATGTATTACCACTTTTTAAAAAGGGTAGTCGAAAAGATAAAAACAATTACAGGCCGATTTCCTTGCTGTCTTCAATTTCGAAAGTTTTTGAAAAAGCTGTCAAAAGGCGTATGTGTGCGCATTTACAAAGAACTCAATTTCTCAGTCCGGTGCAGTTTGGGTTTAGGGAAGGACGCTCCACGGAAGATGCCTTATTATTTTTCTGCAATTTTAAAAACAAAGCCTTGGATGGTAAAAAGTTTTGCGCCGGCCTCTTTGTCGATATTACCAAAGCGTTTGACATGGTTTGCATTGACATTCTTTTGGACAAACTGTATGGAGCAGGATTTCGTGGATTTTTCCATAATTGGTTAGCGACATATTTGAAGGACCGCAAACAAAGGGTTAGAATAGGAGACATCCTTAGTGATTATGAGGTGATTAACGTAGGGGTACCTCAAGGGTCTGTTTTGGGCCCTATTTTGTTTCTGATATTTATTAACTCCCTCTTTTCTCTACGTTTGGCAGGCAAAGTTGCAGCGTTTGCAGATGACCTTGGCATCGCTTATAGTTCAAGGAGCCCTCTTAATTTAATAGCAGGTATAAATAAGGATATCCATTTGCTAAGGGTATGGTTTGCTGCTCACAGGCTAGTGGCAAGTAGCAAAACCAAACTAACGTTTTTTAGCTTAGGTTCGCTTGTGCCAGCAGAAATTGACATGAAATTCCATTTCTGCGATTGCCCGCGCTTTACCCTTGTTACTTGTGCTTGTACCACTGAGCCATCCGAACCTACTTTCCATGCAAATTCCTTGAAGTGTTTTCAGGTTGAAGTTGTTAGGAACTTCAAGTACCTTGGCACAACAATCGACCAAAACATGAGTTGGGCTGAGCATATTTTAGACTTGAAACGATACTTGCGTTCTTCTATTCGGTGTTTTTATCGTCTTCGACAGTTTTGTTCCAACAGGTTTTTTAAAACTGTTTATCACGGAATTTTCCACTTGAAACTGCAATATGGAATTAGTTGTTGGGGAGGTGCTTACACTACCAATCTAAAGCCTCTTCGCGTTTTGCAGAATTTGTAATGCTCACCGCCTAGCACTGATGCACGCAACTTACGTCGAACTTACCGTCATATTGTGCAAGTACCAGCCTACCGCACAACGCACTATAGAAACTCCTACCCAGTTGTATCTTATAAACTTTTTAACCGTCTTCCAGCCGAGATAAGAGTCATGTCAACTTCTAGTAAATTTTCAAATAAAATCAAAGCATGGCTTCTTAGTTTCGATCACAACGAGATTGAAGTGTTTTGCTCACTTACCCTGTGTAACTGTGATCTTCTCTCTTTTTTTTTTTTTTTTTCTTTTTTCGTTTATAGTTTCCGGAATTTTTTATATTGTTAACTTTTAATTTATCTTAATTAAAAATATTGCCACCCCACAATAATTAAAGTTATTAAAGTTATGTCTTCTTGAAGTGGCATTTAACCCTATTTATTGCTATAATTGCAAAATACAAATATACAAATGTCACTAGCTATTTTCTTAAATAAAAATAAAAACGTTTTGTAACTACTCGTAAACTTAAGGCAAACTGTATAGTTGTTAAGAAAATAATGAATTAATAAAAAAAAAAAAAAAGGAATTCTTAATTGCCTTCTAAATTAGATTGACCTATGCCATCTTCTATTCCCATCTTCGATTTCAATGTCTTAAATTCGAGTATAGCAATCTAAAACAGTGCCCATCTCTTAAAGTCGTACGTGCTAAATACATAGACACAAATCCTGTAGCAGAAGGACATATGCACACGTGGTCGCTTCTCCTTTTAGATACTGCGGTTGAGGATCCCAAATTAACCTCAGTTTACAATTTAACTATGTACTCGTATATGACCAAATAGGATCACTTATATGTACTTGAACTATGAACTGTATTTCGATGAGCCATTCCAAACAGGGAGATATAACGGTTCGTTGGTAGTTACTCATGCCCTTACTCCAATGTTCATTCAACATCTCATTAAATTGCCTGACTATTTATCAATGAAGTTATAATGGCGCCCTTATTCAAAGGTTCATTCATTGTCTGAACGAATCGCCTAACTATTCTGTGTCATTGAATGTGTAATGGCGTTATCCTGCTTTTTCTAATTTGTAGAATTTGGCACACTTCTTTTGATTCATAGATCCCTAATTGACTGGAGTGTTGTTTCATACTGACTCCAAATCATTGAGACACAAATCTCACTATGTCCTCTTCTACGGTCTCAGCCCTTGAATTGGGATGTAGTGCGAATAATTAATATACTATACAAATACTCGTGTACATATATTTTTTAAATCCTGTTTTGTCCTTAGACAAACTTTTGCGGGTGTTGTTTTAAGTTTGAATAAGACAGATGGTTTGTATGCAGATGGAATGGTGTATTTGTGGTGACTGCAAACAAAATCCGTCTCTGTAAATAGCGATTTATCAAAATCATTTTAGATATAATGGAACACAATATGTACACTCGTACATATACAAAACAAAAAGTCGTACGATGAACAATTGAATTTATTGAATAATTTACAAACATACATATAAGGTAAAATTTACAGGTTATTTAATTATTAATATAAATGAATGCAACTATTTCGATATCTAAATGAAAGTAAACAAATTTAGCTAGAATCAATTTAAATTATAAATGCGGTATATGTATATATGTATGTATACGAGTTTGTGGCTATTCAATGCTGAAATATTGAATCTAATTTATCTGTAAGTAAAAATATGAACAATGTTCTTTTTATAATTTGGAAAAAAAGAGAAAGTATGATAATATTTACAATTTCGGAAGTAAGCGAGCTTAACGCATCTTCAACTGTCGGTTTGTGTCTATCGAATTTTGGTTTGCTTATGGGCGAAAAGTTATCTGAAAGTATGTGTTAAAATCATTAAGAAATAAAATGTTTTCTTTATACCAAAATCTCCACTAGAGCTTGAATCTGTAAAACTAGGAGTGCCTTCAGTCCATGTAGGAGTTGAACCCTCACCGGAAGCTGGTGGTGTCCAGGCCAAGCCACCACGCGATGAATATTGACTATTAAGTGAGGTGTCAACAGCGAGGTATGTTTCTAATTGAATTTCAGAAACACTATAAAAAAGAAAATTATATTAAAGGATTGCTTAAAGTTTTGTTCTATTTAACAAATAACGAAGTCAAAATCATTAAATACAAATGAATGTAGGTACAATAGCAATATATATGTATGTATTGTATGTATATTCAGTAATATACGTGGAAGCACATAGTGAGTATGAATAATTTAAATTAAAAACGGTGTGAACAATAATTGCCTTGATTATCGCTTAAAGTGTTTTAAAGCAAGTTTATGAGAAAATAGTCTATCAGTTATGTTTTATTCATATTGGGTTTATGGGAAATTAAGGAAACATATTGTATTGTACAGCTTCGCAATGAGAAGCATAAGTATTATAATTAATAATAAATTATTAGAAGATTATTAGAAAAATAAAAGAATTTTATGCGCATATGAATACATTATTCGGACGTGCAGTTCTTTTGCACATGGAGGAATGATTTGGAACTTAAAGTATTAAAAAGCAATATTCACGCCGTCAAGTTTACACAGGAAATGTGACCAAACGTAATTAAAAATTTCAATCATCGTATGCATGTCTCTAAAGCGGGAATGGGTGCACACTTGTTGCAGCCAAGGTACGAATTTCGGATTTGCCAAGCGTCACAACAAAGAAGAACTACTGTGAAAAGATATAACGTAGAAAAGTTGCAAATGTGTATCCCGAAATCTCTCAACATCTCCTATGTCACAAGCATTAAGTAATGGAGACTAATGGCAACTGATGTACTGAGTTTCACTCAACCACCGCGCAGCTAAGCAAGGCGCGTATAAAGCGGCGCTGCAACGAAAGACGAGAGCCGCTCTTGGGATCTACGAGCAGAAGAGACCGAAAGAAAAAAGAGCACGAGAAGCTCTGGTTTTTTATAAGGTTCAGCTTGGGTTTTTTATAAGGACTAAGAGCTATACAAGAAAAGTACGTATAAAAGGTATATATAAGTTCAAGAGAAAAAGGATATCTCTAGTATAACAATGTTCAAATATTAAGAAAACTCTTATATTTATGCGAGCACACGCATAGCTGGAGTCGCCGGAAACAAAGGGAAAACGCCAATCATACTTCTCAGTTTTTGAAAACGATCTCGAGCTGGGGCCTTGGTAAAAATATCGGCTTTCAGACTTTCGGATGGAACATGTTCGATGTTAAAGAGATTCTCAGCATATTTTTTCCCGATGAAGTATTTTATGCCCACATGTTTTGTTCTCTTATGAAATTCAGAGCTCTTCGCTAAACGAATGGCATTCTCGTTGTCTAGATACAGCGTAGCAATTTCGTAACAAACGCTGAGGTCTTCCAGCAATAGTTTAACCTAGGATAACTCCTTGACTGTTTCTGCTGCAGCTATACACTCTGCTTCGGTTGTTATAAGAGCCCGCTACGCTGCCCCATAGAGCCCCAGGAGACAGGACTATTGCTAATAAGACAAGCATACCCACTAGTTGACCGTCTAGTTTTCCAATCTCCAGCATAATCAGCGTCGATGAAATAATTAAATTTAAGTTTTGAGTTAGAATAGAAAACTATACCATAATTTTGCGTCCCCTTGACGTATCTTTTCGGACGCTTCAGCGCCTTAACATGAATTCTCCATGTATCGATTAACAACTCCCAACGCAAAACATATATCTGGCCTCGTCCCAATAGCAAGAAACATGATACACTCAACTTCTGCTCTTCGTGAAATTCGCTTGGCTAAGGTGTACAGAGCTATCAGATTTCTCTCCACTCCTAGGAAGTATTTTGCCTCAAAAAACCTTAAGGGAAATTTTTCCTTTAGGCAGCTGATAGGTACTGTTATTTTGTTGTCGTCAACCGCTGCGATAATGCAATCATCAACATAAGTAGCCAAGATGACGTCTTCTTTCACGAACACACAGGGATCAGCTTGCGATGTCTTTAGCTGGAAGGACTTGAGGAAAGAGTTGAACTTCTCATTCCAACATCCCGATGCCTGCTTAAGACCACATAGGCTTTTATGAAGTCTGCATATGCGCCCTTTTCCGTCGTTGAATCCTTTCGGCTGCATCGAACAAATTTCTTCTTTAAGATCACCATTCAGGAACGCAGTAGTGACATCAAACTGCTTAATTTTATATTTTCTTGATGCTTCCAATCGAAAAATAGTTCTAATCAACACCTTTCACTTGCGAGAAACTTCTCATAACGAGCCTAGCCTTAGACCGAGATAACTCGTTGGTGTTGGAAGGTATTTTGTAGACTCACTTTTTATCGGTGGTCTTACGTCCACCTGGCGGTTGAACAAGATCCCAGGTTCCATTGCTTTGATGAGCTCCCATTTCTTCCTTCATAACCTGCTCCCACATTTTCGAAACATTCGACGCCAGGCTTCCTCTAAATTTGTTGGCTCAGAAACTTCAACTACAAAAGCACAACCCGCTATCATGGTTGAAATGGAACTATCTTTGATTCACCTTTGATTCACTTCGCAGGCGATCTTGGATAGGCACCTCAGGAACATTCTTTTCATGGTATTCATCTGCCGATTTGAAGACCTCATCCTCGCTTGGGGCTTGGCTAAAATTAGGCTGCTTATCGGGAAGTTGAAATATGGCATCATGGTTAACTGGCTCGGTCACGTCACCACCTAGATCTGAAGCTTTAAAGATAATATTACCACTAACCTTAATCTTATTCGTTTCTTGAATCCAGACTCTATAGCCGTTCAGCCCTTCCACGTATCCTACGAACTTTCCTTTTTCGGATATCAAATCCAATGTCTGTCTTCCTTGGTTGGGTACATGTACTATATATACAATAACAGTCTGATCCGAAAACCTCCCAATTGATATTGTTCGATGCCAAGTCCTTACCGGTCCACATTTCATACGGCGACTTGTTGCAGGTATTTACGTAAGCCCTATTTGTTACAAATGCAGAGGTGTTAACTGCTTCAGGCCATAGTTCCTTGCATACAGCATAGTCATGCCAGCTCTCACAAAATTCCTCATCTCAGGGTTTTTTGCAGGCAATCTTTATTTAACAACTCCGAGCCGTTATCACTTACTTAATGTTTTTAATTTTAATTCGATTTCTTTTTCTACGATAATTTAATGATATATTGTTTCAATGACATGTAAAATTCATCTTTGCTTTTAAGAAAGTAAACTACTAGAAAACCCCAAAAAAATTATCTCCAAATAATAAAAAAAAACCTGAACCGGACAGCGAAGCTTCCTGCATTGGGCCGCAAAGATCCATACGAACCAATTCACCAGGTTGTCTAGCTCTGCTTTCGCTAACTGGATATTTAAATTTACTCTGCTTTCCAAAAACACATGTTTCGCAAAAAAAATCTTTTGAATCTGCACAAGTGATATCATTTGTCTTTAGAAACTTAGAGACAATGACTCTACTTTAGATGAGCTAGTCGGTCTTGCAACATCTGGAACGTGTCTATTTTAGTGACTACGTTCGCAGTGAAGGGAACTTCCACTTTAAACTACATGTAAAGTAAAGCCTTTTCGCCCACTCCTATGGCCACAATTTTGTTTTTTATCACGCAGCTCACGCAGCTCACACTTCTCACTATCCGATATTACAGAAAATCCGTTGTCCAAAGTCGAGCTGAAAGAAAACAAATTTACTTTTAAATCGGGTGCGTACAACACATCCTTTAAATACTATTTTTGCCAAACCGAATTATTAAACGAAAGAATGTTTATGTCACCGCGACCAAAATCAAAAATAATTTCCCCGTTCCTTACATGAACACTTTGCGGCTTCTTAAAATCACTGAATGACGAAAAGAAGCTTTTACAGTGCGCGTTCAGCAGCTGCTGTCCATTCCCATGCTGTATGGAAGTGCTTGTATACGTCTGGTAGTGACACGAGAATTTTTGTTGTAAGCATGGTCTCTGACACTGTTTCGCCAATATCACGAAGCTGTTACACAATGGACTCCAGGTTTGATGCGTGTATGAATATGTCATACTTTGTAAACGAATAAAATTTTTTTTGGAGCATATGAATATTTATGAGAGATTTTTTCTCAAACACTGCTTCCAGTTTTTCCCACATTTGTTTAACTGTACTGCAATTCATAACGTGTGTCAGTGGTTGTTGTCCTAACGCCATTATAATTATTTTTTGTGCTTTGCAGACTGATTTAAAAAAAAACCTGTAGAGATGGAGAAGGAAACCTTGTAGTAGAGTCACAGTCAGCGTTGAGAACAACTTTTTCTGCGGACTTTGCAACGCCGACGAAGCCCAGCATACCGCCGTCGGCCAAAACAGACCATTCAACGTAGACGATAGCCAAAATTTCCGTCCACCTGACCAAAGCGAAGTAAGCTAGCAATATCTAAAAAAGGTGCTGACGGCTTACCGGCCGAAGTATTCAAAACTGCTGGAAATGACTTTGTGGAAAGCGTACGCCAATTATCAGATCTGATCAGAAGGGTGTATGCCTGATGAATGGAATCTCACCATCGGTTGCTCAATCCACCAAAAACTAGAACCCCTTAACTGCGTTAATTATGGGGGTATAAGTCTCCTCAACATTGCATTCAAGATCTCATCTGCCATATTGTGTGAACGTTTGAAACCCTTCTTCAACAACCCGATTAGCCCCTACCAGTTTGGTTTCTGACCAGGAAAGTCCGTAATCGACCAAATTTCCACACTCCAGTAACTCCTTGAAAAAACAGCATTTTTAGAGATGAGCTATATGTATAGAGCCATTTCTAGGTTTGGCATCCTACCCAAGTCGTCCATCTGTACAGAATGACGATGGAGAACGGTCGCTGCTCCGTGAAGGTCGGCAACGACTTAACTGAGACCTTTGATGTCAAAAACGGTTTTAGGCGAGGTGACCCGCTGTCATGTGACTTCATTAACATTATATAGGAATTGTACGGAGTTCGTAAGCGAACACTGGACGCACAATCTTCCAAAAGTCTGTGCAACTACTGTCGTACGCCGATGACATTGAAATAATTGGAAGAACTCTGCGGGCTGTCACCTTTGCTTTTGCTAGTATTGAAATGGAAGCTATCAAAATGGGTCCAGGGGTAAATGAAGGCAAGCAAATGCTGCCAACATGAAGGAACACGCAACATCGACGAATTGGACAGAACGTCGCAGTCGAAAGCTATAACTTCGTAGTAGCAAGGGACGTTGTTTACATAGGCTTTGCTATAAATTTCACCAACAACACCTCATCAGAAATAAAACGAAGAACCACTCTTGTCAATCGCTGTTTCTTTGGGCTAAGAACAACTAATGAAACTCTACATATATAAGACCTTGACCATCCCAGTCCTACAGTGACTCTATCGAAAGCAAGTGAAGATATCCTCGGTCGTTTCGAGAGAAAAAGGCTTCGGAGGGCAATTACTCGTATCTAACGATCGGGCTAATTGGAGATGCATGTTAGTTGAGGCGCAGGTTTACCCCGAAATGAAGCGCCACCTTACTTGCTTAGTCACCTTACTGGAGAGTCAATATCGAAACCAAACACACCTGCGTTTCAAACCACTACATCACAACAATGCTTTCCTTTCTTCTCCTTCTATCTTTCCGCCTGCGCCCTGGCAACAGTAAAAGGGTATCATAACTCCTTAGGCGCGCGTAAATTATAAAAAAAAAAAAAAAAAAAAAGCGCCACCTTACTTGCTTAGTACGCTACAACAAGTACTAAAGTTATTATAATATTATCCCTAACAATAGAAATCTCTCCTCATAGAAACCATGGAACGATTTAGAGTTCCTTGGAAGGGAGTTTGAAATTCGGATGAAGTATGAAAATATAGGCTGCGTAACCACCCCCAAAAGGTTCTGACATTATATGTGACTTTTAAGGATTAGATTTTTCGTTTGACATTAATGTTTTGTATCGCAACAGTTGCATTTGAGGTGTAAATCGAAAACAAGTTGGAAAATCTGTGCCATGGACAAAATACTTTCTCCAGAATACGGACGTTATAATGATTATAAAGGGTGCTTTTTTCAGAGGTTTGCTTTTCAAACTGGCAACAGCTTCTACAGATTGTCAATTTGACAGATGAAAGTTGATTTGTAATTAGTACGTTTTGCCATTTTACGATGAATACATTAATGCCAGAACAACGAGTGCAAATTGTGCAAACTTATTTTGAAAACCATGGTTCGGTTCGCCAAACTTGTCGTGCGCTACGTCCATTTTGCTGTCGATATAATCGTCCATCTGAGTAAGTTATTCGGAACACGATGAATAGTTTTCGCCCCATTATACTTCAGTATAATACGCATCGCCAAAGACGACAAACAGTGCGAACAGAAAACGTTATTGCCTTTGTGGGAGTTGAGGAGAATCCGAATGACACCCAGAAGCCTTTGTCGAGACGCCCTTTAGATTACTTTCTTTGGGGGTATGTGAAGTCACTAGTCTATGCCGATATACCAGAGACGTTGGATGATTTGGAAGTCAACAATCGCCGTGCCATTGTTGATATACGGCCGCAGTTGCTCGATAAAGTTGTCGAAAATTGGACTTATCGTTTGCGCTTCATTCGAGCTAGTTGTGGCGCGCATATACCCGATATCATATTTAAGCGCTATTGGCATAAAATTATCTATTAAATAAAGCTAATATCATAGGCAGTAAGATTAGCTTCAAGTGTTTTATTTCATATTGAATTTGTATAACTCTAAAATAACATCCTTTACATATACGAGTATTTAGAATGTTAATAGTGATTTCCACCCATTTTAAAAACACATTTCTGTACTCATTCTCTGCTCATTCAGAAGTGGACACAAATCTTTGGCTTAACAGCTAACGAAATTTACCGCTGCGCCCCGCTGACTACCTGTTTTCATTTTCTTATATTAATTAGCGGCAGATGCTAACACTTAAGCAGTTATAATGCATTTTACTTTCAAAGTAAGCCCAGGTCTCTTGAATTTGCTGTCACAAAAATTTCAATTTTTAAAATCAAGGGAACTTTACAACAGCAAATATACGAAAATAATCGCTGTAAGGGGAACAAAAAAATAGAAGAGAACGTGCACACCCTTGCATTTTCATTCTCTTAATCTCTCTGCGGATGTGGCCGTTGGTCAACTGTTTTCAATAACACTATACGTATATTACTTCCCTATTCAAGCTTTCAATTTGAGTATTACGATATTTTGCAGTTTTTTTACAAAATGTGTGGATTTTCTCGGTCAAAGCAGAGCACTTTTGCGTCCAGCAATTGTTAAATTGGTTCAGAAATTTCAACACAGGTTTCCCTTAACACTGTTGGTTACAGAAATGTTTGTGTGTTGTATGGAAACTTTCCTAGTGTCGAAGGTGGTGGAAGTCTTGCTTGTAGTGGGAATATTTGTCCCATCCACTCCCCCTCCAATGACCTATCAGGATGAGAAGGGTAGCGACACTGTCTTCTTGCCTCTCGAGTAAGTTTTGAGCGGTACATCCATTGTTGTTAATGATTTTTTTTCTGGGCGGTCTGTAGATATGGCTTTCTCTATATATTAACCGACTTTTTAAGGAGATTTACGAAAAATTTTTTTTTTCTGTGACGGACGTCTCTTTATTATGTTGAACTTAATTCTGATTACAATTTTGTCTTGTGTTTCTACAATATTTATGACCTAACATTAAATTAATCAGCAAAATTATAGTAATTTTGAAATATTAAACCATCGTCCGGTGTGATTACCCAAATTCCAGCAAATATTATGCAACCCAACACATTCGGTGGATGTGGAGGTCAAAAGTTTAGCTTTATAGGTTGAGCGAAGAGGAATTTTGATTTCGGGTAATTAAACATGAACAGATTCCTTTTTCGTTGAATTCTTAAATTTTTGCATTATAACTAAGATAATTATAATGATTATTAAGTATACAAATGTATTTGAAATCAATGATAATTGGTTAAAAATTGAATTTTTTTTTAATTTCTTAATGTTGTTTAATTGTAAATCGTGTGAAAATTCTAAATTTTATTGCATCTCGTTCAAAGATATACTATATTTGGTTGTATTATAAGAGCCAAAATGTGAAGAACCTTCGGTTAGTATAGTTTTTAATTTTTATCGTCGATGGCTATTGGATCGTTGTCAAATTTGTTCGTTCGTTGAAGTTAGTGAGGAGATCGCAACTTGCGTTTCTTTCTTTTAGCACTTGACTAAAGCAATGCTTTGTTGCTCTCTCGAGCTGAGTGCTGCAAAGAGTCATACCCTGTATATGATTACATGTGCCCTTAATACTGTACATCTCGTCATGACCTAACAGGAATTCATTTGTTCCAAAGTGGATTCGATTGTTGTCTCTGATCATTACATGGTTAAAGTCCTTTGGGCTAGTTTTTGATAACGATATAAAATAACCCAAGAAAAAATCTTTTTTTAGCATGATGGGTCCCGCGTATTCTATTGCTTCTATCTCGTTACTATAAAGAAGGGTATCTATTTGAGAGAGTACGCCCTGAATTTCTTCTTTCTTCAGCAGATTAGTGTTAACAATTCCTTTCTTCGCTAGTAGAGTTGCGGAGACTATTTCCTTCAGTTCGTCTTTGATTATTGTTAGCTTGTTGTATAACATCTGTTCATATTTGTCTACACTGGTGCTGTCTATTCTCTTGATGACCTTGTTGAAAGTTTCGAAAATTACTTGTGTACCAGCTGTTAGTTGTTGGTTTATTTTGTATTGCTTGTTGTTAATTTCGATGAAGACGTTTTGAGTTTTCAACAGATGGTCCAAAATGTCGCATCTGGTTTGCCTGCTATCCACTTCCACGCGGATCCAAGCCGATTTTTTGATCTCGCTTTCCTTTTGGTTTATTCCATTTAGGTCTCTTAATAATCGTTCGGTTTGTTGAATCTGGTGAAGCAATTGCGGTAGTAGAATACTGCTCTTATCTATTTGGTTTCATATCACAGCGGTTAGTTCGTTTATGACATCTTCATATCTCGTCAGGTTGATAATGTGAACCATCTTAAAATTCCCACTGATGATCTTGCCATTCACTAGCTTCAGGGTGACTACTGGTGTATTATTTTCGAATAGGTTAACGATGTCGAATGCCAGCCCTTGAATTGACCTGACATTAAAGGCTAAACAAAGTTTATTCCGAAGTGTTTTCGATTTGGGACTTGTGGACCTTTTTGACAGTTTCGGTATTGACTGTAACTCTACATATTATCCCGTTGTACTATTTCTTTTATGTATAAGAGTTTTGCTTACCATCGCCTCGTTTGACGGCTGCGTATATGACTTCTCCGGGTTGATATATCTTTGGGATGTTCCTTTGTTTGTTTTCACGGCTGATTTTCGTTTTCTGGTTCCTTTTAATAAGTTCGGTAAGATCCTAGTTCAGCTTCGCTTGAAAATCAATAAGTAGTAGTAGTAGTAGTTAGTTGACTTGTATTTTCATTAAATGTTTTACAATGTAACGATTAACCTAAGTCTTTAATGGTTTGGCCTGTGGCCTTCTACCAGGTTGACAAAATACATTCTTAAGTTTTACATTAAAAATCTCCATCTATGATACGCTTTCTATAACAAAGTGCTGCTACTGAGTAATCATATAAGACTTTCCATCCTTTTTCTCCATTTAAAATGCTCATTTGTTCATCTTCGTCTAAATCATGTTTTCCGAACATTGATAGTCGAAATTCTTTTAAAATCGGACAAATACCAAGAAAGTGCAAGATGTCTTCTCTCTTCTTCATGTTGCAGAGGTCACAAAGTATTGGTAAATCTGGTCTATGGGGTATAAAGTTTATTTGAACGAGTTCCCCTCTAAGTTTGAAAATAGTACTTATTTTGTCAACTGCGTGATTATCTAGGAAGTATGTTTTTTCATTTAGAAAATGGTTTAGTTTGCTGTAATACGAGTAGTTCCTAAACAGTGACGATTCAGCTTCTTCGACAATCGACATATTGGTCATATGTATGTCTGCCAAAATTCTCCAAAACCAAGTTAAATTCCTCGCAAATGCCTCCGTTTGTTCTAATTATGCTTCTTAAAACTACCTTTGGTATTCTGCATTCATTCATTTCTAGTATTTTTAGGATATAGTTGAAGTGCATTTTGAGCGTGTACAAGAGCAAAGGAGGAGTTCCCGTTTCAAGATGTAGCATATAGTTCGGGGTATTTTTTGGTAATCGGAAAAACTTCTTTAAAAAGTAGCGAAGAAATTTTTCCACAGCATCGTAGCCTTTGTAACCCCATACCTTAGCTCCGTCAAGCATTATCGACGCTGCGGTTGAGTGGAACAAAGTTTGTTTTGCACTTTGCGATACATATTTATTTTTGAAGCAACGTTCCCAAATCGAACAGATAGCTCTTTTAGCAAAAGCTAATTTTTCCTCAAAGTGTGGTTTGAAATTTAAGGAGGACGATATTAGGATACCTAGTTATCTGTATCTGGATATTACCTCAATCTCTTCCCCGTCTAACTTCCACTTTTCCAAATGTGAGAGGCATCCTCCTGCATTTCTGAATATCATCATTTTTGATTTATCAAGATTTACAGTGAGATTCCAACTTCTACAGAAAGCATTAAGCCTATTTATCATTAACTACATACCTTGGGTTGTTTCACCCAGAAAGACGATATCATCAGCATACATCAGAGCAGGAATTGATACACCGTTGAATCTTATTCCACCTTTGACATCATCTGTTATATCATTGATGTATAATATAAAAAGCAGAACACTTAAAATACAGCCTTGTTTAACACCCATTGAAGTTTCGAACTCTTCAGAAATTAAGTCTCCATCACATACATATGCAATATTATTCTGATATAAGGCTCTCAGGATTCGAATAATTTTACTTGATACACCGATTTTGGAAAGCTTGTAAAAGAGTGCTTCACGTGGTATTGAATCGAACGCTGCTTGGAAATCTACAAAGAAGGCGTACAACTTTTTTTTCTTGCTCTTATATGTTTCAGCAATGTTTGTTAAGCAGAATATGTGGTCGATTGTAGAATAACCTTTCCTAAATCCAGCTTGGAATTCTTTAAGGATGTTATGTTCTTGTACCCATTCATACAATCTTTTGTAAATTAATGAAGCAAACAATTTGGCTGAAGTGTTTAAAAATGTGATTCCTCTGTAGTTCTTCGGGTCCCTGTAATCGCCTTTTTTGTGTAGGGGAAAAATTATTGCTTTCCTGAATACGTCGGAGATATTAGCAGAGTCGAATATTCGATTAAATTCAATTGTGAGCGAATTCATAAACTCATATGGGATGCGATCAGAATCATACCATTTTTGTTTATATATTTTATGAGTTTTCAAATCTTTCTGTTGTGGAATGGATTTCTTTATTATTTCCGTTAGAGCTTCAATATTGGCTGTATAACGCTGTGTGCGTAGTTCCATAAGATTCACATTCATGTTTCGCTGATACGATTCCATTATTCGGTCATTCCAGACAAATTTCGGCAGAAGGCTTAATGGTTTTGTGCAAGCATAGTTGCCGCTAGCAGTAGAATTAAGTGTTACTTCCAAGGGCATGTGGTCCGAAAAGATCTCGGTTCCTATTTGAAAACTGTCTAGAAGCTTGAGCCAATTTCCCGAAACAAAACAGTAATCTATTATTGAGCATGATGTTCCTCTGATAAAGGTCAATTCGCCATCTGGATCTCCTTCGCAACTACCATTCAACAAGCACATGTCATACTCATCAGCAAGTTCAATTATTTTTGCTTCTTTGTTATCACAAATTAGGTCTTTAGATCTGCGACACGGTTCCAGCAGAGTACTGTTGTATCCCGATGCGAAATTATTTTGTGTGAGTCCTACACGTCCATTAAAATCCCCAATAAGCATTATATCCTTACAGTCCAAGCAGTGCAGTGAGCCGCAGAGTTTATCGAAATCACGCTGCCAATGATTACAGTTTAAGTAGATTTGTAGCAAAACTACATCCAGTGTATTCAATTTTAAGTTAATAACATCCATTTTGCCAGCTTTTACAAAGATACTCGTATACAGACCTTCGAGGTCGTCAGGAAAGCCGAATAGTGTTCCACCACTTCCTCTCCCAAAAAGTGAAGTTTTTATAGCAGGAGACCAGATTAATTCATAGTTTGAGAAAATATTCCTAAATCTAATTTCTTCATTATCTAATAGATGTGTTTCAAATAATACAAAAATATCAAAACTTTTTACATAATTAAAAAATGTTACAAAATTCATTTTGTTTTTTAAACCTGACACATTGTAGCTTAAAATTTTTATTTTCTTGATAACTATGTTTTTTTCAGCATCATTCTGGTAGACATGGGACATCATGCGTCACGTACACTGTACAGCCGCCTTAGAGCTTGTGGATGGACCCAAAGATTTTTTGCATATTGGTGTTTTGCTAAGTTTGGCATCACTGCTGCGATTGACATTAGCCGTCAAATTTGAAGTTTTGTGAGAAGTTTTCTCTTTCGTAACTGTTTTGTTTGTATTTCTGATTTCATTAATAAAAATAGCTTGTATTATTTCAATGCCACTTTTTCACCACACCTCAATCCAAGCGCGGAGTCCCAAGTAAAGACATTCTTGGCAATGTGGAGCTTTTTGACGAAGCTCCTTCATGATTGGAATCATTTTTGCCCGACGTTGTCTAACGTTAAAGGGTAAGTCCTTTTGGATGCTTATTCTAGTACCCTTCAATTTGAAGGCATTCCTCATCACGCTCCAGGCAGACTCCTTCGATCTCATCTTTAGAACCATCGTAGACTTGTTCGTGTTATGGCTGTGTATTCAATACGCAGACTCGACGATTTGAGTTCAGTCAACTAACCCGGCGCAAATGGATTTTGCCTTTTCGCTCATGTCTACTTGATCTTCAACAGGCAGGTGAACAACAAGATTCGCTTCAGTACTCATCTGTACGAGTCGGTCAAGCTGGTTCTCAAGACGTTTGTTTTGTTCTTCCAGATACACAACTTTTTGCTCGAGTTCTTCTTGTCGCATACTCAATGCTGAGATTTGTTTAAAGAAATCTTGCTGATCTGCCTTTGAGGCTAATTGTTCCACAAGTTTTTTGTTGTTTTCGAGCAGAATTTCCTGCAATTTTCTCAACACTCAGATTAGAAGTAAATCCCTAGCGAGTTTTGGTTCAATTTCACTCAAGCTTTGGTGGCGTTTTTTGTTTCCTGGGTGTTCCGGAGAGGTGTGGGATATTCCTCTTTTTACCATTTATAGGTTAGTTTAATGATGGAATTTTTAACTTGGCTATAAAATAGCTTAGGTGTTAGAACTTACTCGAATTTCAATTGCCTGAGGTAAAGCGTCTCTTAATTTATAAGGTGAATGTGTTTCCTCAATTAACTTTCACTTAAAACACTTTTCTTTTTTGCTTTTTGATCCGGAGATAAATTTTTTGCTTCCACTTTCACTTCAATCAAATGTCAAAATCAATAACATTTTGGTAATAAATTCGTTTGATTCTTCCGAAAAACACACCACTACGCTTCTTCTTAGTAACCGAATGGATTGAATTGTTGTATTGGTCTACAGCTTTCCTTCCTTCATTGTACAATAAGATATTCTTTCCGTAGGCATCTCGTTATTCCTAACACAGTCGAATGAACCCTTTCTATAGCTCCATTAACCTCGCTTTTTTGGAGGAGTTAAGTAGGTTTTTATGTCAAGTGCCTTAATGTAATTCGAGATGATGAAAAATATTTACAATTTTTTTTTTAAATAAAGTGCCGACTTCCTTTTGATATGGAAGAACTTCGTAAACTTAGTCAATTTGTCAATACATAATTTTCTCGGTCTATTTCGAAAATATCCATGTGTGTTACTTCAGTGACGTAAGCAAGAATCGGTGTTTCTTGCAGTTCAGGTTTTGGCGAATGTCCATCATATTTATTTGTTTTAGATGGTTTCAAGTCTGATATTCACAAAATAAATGCTGTTGTGCCCCAGGGCTCCGTTCTGTCTCCGACACTCTTTTTAATTTTCATCAACGATCTCTTGTCTGCTACTTCTAATCCAATATATTCCTTTGCTGACGACAGTACTCTCTGCTTTTCATATTCGTTCCCGGACTCCCGTCCCTGCACTTCGGCTGTAGAACGGGAACGGCAGCGTATGTTACGCTCAATAAATTCTGATATTAACAGCATAACTAATTGGGGAAACACGAACCGAGTAGAATTCAATGCTTCCAAAACAAAATGCTGTCTGATGTTGTTAAAGCGAAATTTGAACACCCAGCTATTATCCATGAATAGCACTTGCGTCGTCGAAACTGATAAACTTTCCATTCTCGGTATGCGTGTCAATGAAAACTTACGTTGGAATGACCACATATTCGGTGTCGTCAAAAATGCTGCGAAATGTCTAGGTTTCTTCAAGCGATGTAAGGAATATTTTACACCCTTTGATCTGGCTTCAATATATAAGGCATTTATCCGCCCGAAATTGGAGTACAATGCCCACATCTGCACCTGCTAGATAGGATCCAAAACCGTGATAAAACTCATATGTGATACTAATATCACTCAAACAGTGGACAGCCTCGAACACCGACGTAATGTCTCGTGGCTCACCCTATTTTATCGCTATTTCCACCACCAGTGCTCCATAGAAATCGCTAGTAGCATTCCGCACCTTCAAACTTTTAACCGTAACACCCGTCTCGCTATGAATGCTCATCAGTATACCCTCAAGCCCATTATCGGACGTACTCTAAAATATCGTGATTCGTTCTTAAGCCGTACAGCTTGCTTATGGAATGCCCTGCCTAGCTCCTTATTTCTTAGTCATTATAACCTTCAAACATTTAAAACCAACGTTCACCGGTATCTCTCCTTCTATCCTCCCTGCTTTCCTTCGCCCGCGATGTGTGCAAACATTTTAAGGGTATAAGCGCACGCAAATTATAAAAAAAAAAGTTGCAGGCTTCACAGTGCTTCGTATTTTTTTTATCAAATGGTTCATCTTCGGGAAAAGTATTTTTCCAGTATTCTCCCGGTGGTTCTGATGCGCTCTATGGTGTTCTATTTGAGAGATTCTGATTTTATTTTCCTCGTTGGGCAGATCTTCAACTAGCTTCTGTGTTATTTTTATCTTGAATTTAGAAAAACATTCTGAAGGAGTAGAATAAATGCCTCCGGAATCCTTACCCCATTTACCACATTCGGATGTAGTTTTTCCTTTAAGGTCTCCCTAGTTATTTTCCGGAAGCGGAAGAATGTCTTCTCAAGGTTGGATGGGATTCCTCGTATACGAACAATTGTCGTCCTTCTGAGATAACCAGCTGATTCCTAAAAATATTTAAAGGAGCTTCACAGTACGGTATTAGGTCTGAGCTGTCCTCTGCACTGTGCATGGTCTATGAATCGATTGTTGATAGATTATTGGCTTATGAATTGAGGAGAGTTTGTAAGTCTGATCTTAAAAGATTGTTTCTTACACTTTTGATTAAATGTGGCACATCACACATTCCATACACTTTTTTTTTCTCAAATTTAGATATTAAGTTTTTATAAAAAATAAAAAATTATGTCCATGTGCTAAGTTTTTTGTTAAATTTTTTTCTTAGCCTTAAGCATAGAAAATAAGTATATATAAGTATAAAATGTAAACAAAGTCGAAAGACATATATATAAGAATTTAGAGTAGCTTAGAGTGCCTGTGTGGGGTCAGTAAGTTAGTATAAGTTTGTTAAGTAATTTTAAGCTAGCATTTAAGCATTTTTTGTTAGTATGTAAGAGTTAATGATTTAGAAAATAAAAAAATGCATTTAAAACTAAACACTTTTTTTCTTTATAAAGAAATGAACTGTTGTCCTCATCCAGCTTTAATTTATTAAAAAGGCTTCGATCCGTCACAGCAAATGTCTCTTACGTTTGGTCCCAGATGAAGCACTTGTTTATATTTACCACATATACCACATATACCACGAATCATGAACACGCAAACTGATTTCGCACACAAATATAATCTTCGAATTTATCCATAATCAACGAAGCCCTCGATTATGTCTTTATATTTGTTGTATGTTAAATTCGCCTGGATACTCATCTCATCGAATATTAAAAGGACTTCTTTGTCTTTTGTATCCACTGTTAAAGCATTTCTGAATTTTAGACTTTTTTTTAGCTCTCTCTTTGAGGATTTTGTTAATTTGTTTCAGTCTATTGTACTTATTTGTTGAATATAAAAAAATTGCTTTTTTGTGTTCGTTTCGCATTTCTTGCATACAGATTCTATGGAATCTATAGATCTGTTGCAGTCTATAAATGCTGAAACCTCATTTAATTCATCAATGGATATACGAGTATCGGTATTCGTTTGCACTTTTAATGTTTTGCGATTAGAGTAGTTTATTTTGGCTTTCTTAGGATCAAAATCAAGTTCATTGTCATTTTTTTTACCAAAAAATTTCAAATCGAATTGTTTACTACAAATGTATGGCCGTTTGTGATTTTGAACATTATCACGGGATTCTTTTCCCTGTGCTAGCCAGTCATTATATTTCTTAGTTCCCTTTTTAGGAAATCTAAGCATTTTCCTTTCTGGAAATTGGGCAGTTGTTGCATTGCAGCATACAATAGCGCACTTTATTCGCCACGACATTTCCTCTAAGTCGATCTTTTTTCTTAACTTTTTTGTATTTGTAAGTACCAAGGTACCTAATCAACCTGAAATAAACTTAAATAATATATTTTATCTTTCCTAGATTAACTGTTCAAAATTTTTACTAGACACACATAGTAAAATATCACTTTCCACTTCGAAAAAATACAATTTAAATATTTTTTACCACACCACAGATCTATACAGATCGAAACTTCGATCAATATAGCAAAATGAAAAGAGAAAATGCGTACCTTTATATGAATATATGTACATACACATGTATACACATTTTTGGTAACGTGGGACAAGCTTTTGTATACCCTCCTTAAAAAATGGCACCGCCAGTGCGTTGAGGCATTGATTCAAACCGTTCATAAGTTCCTCATTACTTCCAAAATGTTGAGATGCAATGGATGATTTCAATTTTGGGAAAAGGTAATAATTACTTGGTGCCAAATTAGGGCTGTAGGGAGGAGATCAAAAATATCCCAATTGAACTCCTCCACTAAAGTTTTTGTGCGTGCAGCAGTGTGTGGTCGTGCGTTGTCAGCAGAAGCACCTCCTCGTCTGTTGTTCTGGATTTCTCTTCTCAACTTACGAGGGGCGTTCAATATATTCTCGGTATCGATATGAAGAAAAATGCGAATTCAATTTAAATTGTTTTTATTTTTCAATATAATCTCCCCTAACATCAATGCTTTTGTTACATCTTGAGATAAGCTTTTTTAAACCCTCAAAAAAATAAATTTCCTCTTTCTCTGCAAAATACCGACTTGAGTTCTTCATCATCCGAAAATCTTTTTCCACGAAGACATTTTTTCAAATCCGGAAACAAGAAATAATCACTAGGGGCAAGGTCTGGACTATAGGGTGGGTGTTGGATTTCTTCGAAACCACAATCTCGCGCAGCAGCCTTGGAAACAGGAGCGTTGTCATGAAGAAGCAACACACCCGCTGCGAGTTTACCCCGTCTTTTCTTTTTAATTTCCTCCCGAAAATTATGCAAAGTGGAAGCGTAGGATGTGGCGTTGATGGTTTCACCTTTTTTTTGTACTCAATGAGCAAGATTCCCTTTGAGTCCCAAAAAACTGTGGCCATGAGCTTCCCGGCAGACGGAGTGACTTTGAACTTCTTCGAGGGGTCTGTTCCTTTTTTATGTCACTGCATGGACTCTTGTTTGCTTTCAGGGTCATAGTGGTGGACCCATGTTTCGTCCCCAGTAACAATTCGATCCATAACACCGTCCGCGTTCTCACTACACATCTCCAAAAGCTCTCTACAGCATGCGATTCTCACTTTTTTCTGAGGCGCTGTGAGCATTCGTGGCACCCACCTTGCACTGACCTTTGAAAGGTTAAGATGGTCATGAAGAATGGTGTGAATGGTACCAATTGAAAGCTTGGTGATCTCTGCCATCATTTTCATATTTATTCGGGCATCCTCAAGAACAAGTTTTTCGACTTCTTTGATGCTTTCTCCCGTACAAGCAGTAGCCGGGGCGCCGGAGCGGGGGTCGTCTTCAATGCTCTCTCTGCCTCTCTTGAACTCACTTGACCACTTTTGCACAGTTGATAATGAAGGTGCGGAACCCTGGTAAACAGCCACCATCTCTTCATGAATAGTTTTTTGACTTTTTCCTTGCTTAGTGAGAAATTTAATTACAGCGCGATGCTCAATTTTCACCATCATCGTCTCAGTTGCCATTATGATTCTGTTTAACTAGAGATAAAACGCGAATTAATAATCACATTTATATGAAATTTTACATGAATGCACTAAAATAATAGTATTACTTGATAAATATGTCAATTTATATATACAACCACAGATTCACCCCGATACCGAGAATATGTTGAACGCCCGTCGTACATAGAGTTTCACAGTAAACCGCTGCATTTATTGTGTTTCTAGGTTCCACAAACTCCAAAAAACTGTGGCCATCATTTTTCGATAGGAAAAAGTTCGTTTGAATTTTGTTGGCTTGTTTGGGGAATGAGTGTGTATCCATTGCCTTGACTATTCTTTGCTTTCTAAGTTTACATACTGGACCCAAGTCTCATCTCCAGTCACAATTTGCTGTAAAAATTCTTCACCTTCCATTTCTAAACTTTCGAGAAATGCTTTTCCTGAATTGACACGTTGGGTCTTGTGGACATCTGTGAGCTGTTTTGGAACCCAACGGGCACAGAACTTGTGGTAACCCAAGTTTTCAGACACGATTCTGTATAGAGTACGAGTAGTTCGAGAAATTTCGGAAAATCTTGTAGCACGATCTGGAATCGTTAAACGCCTGTTTTCTCAAACAAATTGGTCAACTTGGTGAACCACGTCTTGATTCATGATCGAATTGGCGCTTTGGCCTCCTTCATTATGCACATCTGTGCGCCCGTTTTTAAATTGTCTACACCAATCACGTACCGAACCATCACTCATCACTGTATTGCCGTAAACAGCACATAACCGACGATGAAGTTGAGCTAAGCCATTTCCTTCGGCTTGCAAAAAACGAATTACACTTCGTACCTCACATGCGGCGGGAGATAAAATTGTATTCTCCATGTTGAAACGGCAACTATTGGAAAAATATTGAACGAAAACGGTCGAAACTTGGCATATTATTAGAGAATAATGTACTGGTTGCGACATGCAGAAACACATCACCGAAGTGCACGTATGTAATGAATTGTAACACATCGGAGGTTGATTTAGAATAGAATAGTATAAATGAAATTGTGTCTCGCAGTCGCAGGTCGCACACAGTATAAAGAGTAGTAAAAGAAAAATCTTTTCGCACAGAAAATTTATTTTACGCTTTAGCGAAGCAGAAAAGCTTTTTATTTGCCGATCGTTGAGTATAACTGCTTTACGCTGTAGGAAACGTATTCTGGAAGGCGATTTTTAAATAATAAATAAAAATTAATAGCGTTTATATTACATGTATATATGTACGAAGTCATCTCAAGCAGAACAGTCGGGTTTGCACATCTAAAACTAATTCGGTTATAAAACTTCGGAGACAGACATGTCAGTCGCAGCACACTGTTACACGATGTTTCTGTTGAAGGGAAAACAGTAAATGTTATTTTACACAATATGCCGCAAGTACTGCTGGGAAATATTTGTACGCTCAAAAGGATATCATGCGAAGAGAATAGATGCCGGGTGTGGTATCACCAATGACCTTCTCAGGACTAGATAAACCTGCTCCATGCATGTCAGATTTGTTTTTTTTTTAAGAACCTTAACACTCTAGAGAGTATGACTACTCTTAAAATGCCGGACCACCTGTTAAGTTATTATTATTATTATTATTATTATCAAGGAAACGATACAAATTAATTTGTAGGGTCCGGGATTTAACGCCGGGGTACTATGCCCATGTGGCGCGTTTTGTCAACAGCACGCGGAGTACTGAGTTCCCATGTGGTCACCCACCTACGTACTTACCGCGCCCAACACTGCTTGATTTCGGTGATCTAGCGGGAACCGATGCAGTTTTTTTTTTCAGTTTAAATGCATTTTTATTTATATTACTTAATTTACTCTTACATGCTAGACAAAAAAATGCTTAAAAATTAGCTTAAATAACTTACAAATAGTCTTATTCTAACATACTGGCCCCATGCGGGCACTCTAAGTTAAACCTAACACTTAAACTAAGTCTTTCGACGGATCTTACAGTCTATATTTAATTTTATATTTAACATTACAACTAAAACTAAGAAAAATTAATTTTAATCAAAAACTTAGTATATGGACATTAGCAGGAACCGATGCTTTCAGTGTGGCGAGGCCGTTGACCCATCTGTTAAGTTTTTTTGGAAAATTGGAAATAGAGAGAAGAAAGATTTGTTGGCTCAAACAGGTAACTGTTTTATCTATATACACATGTATGTATAGCTGTTGTGTTTGCAAGTTATGTGCTATTATTTTTCTATAAATTAGACTTTAATTATTTGCCGCGTGCAGGTAAGTTTTTAAGTGATAACAATTTGCTTGGCTTTCGTGCTAAGTTTTTCATTTGGCTTTTTAGAATTTATAATAGAGATTAGTAATAAGAGTGCAGATGCCGATAGGGAAAAGAATTGTTGGATGAAGAAGAAGCAAACAGATCCTGATTTTAGAACGAGAGAAAACGGGAGAGCAAAGGAATAAAAGGAAGGCATATCCCGAATAAATTTGGAGGAATTAAGAAAGCGCAAAAGCGACCAAAAAACGCTTAGGAAAGAAAAAAAAAGGACAAAATACGGGTCTGCTACCATCTACTTCTCAAAATACCCAAGGTTCTTATATTTAAAAAAATTATTCTTATAAGTGTCGCCAGACGTACAGCAAGGCAGTGCTAAAATGCTTAAAAATCTTCCGATTTGTCCGAACAAAAAAATTAAAGGTGTGACAAAACGAAACTGATTTGCAATTTGCCAATTATGACAGAAATAAAAAGTGATTTATAATTTGAAGTCGGTTTTTCCGAGGAACGGCAATTGGTAATTGGCAATTACATAGTAACTGAATTTTTTTATGGACCTGATATTGTTTATGCTTGTCCTGGTCTTAAAGCTAGTATGGCTGTTTTAAAAAGTAGTAAAAGAAATATTTTACTAAAACATTATATGAAATTGTTTCACAAGGAAACTTTATTATTTTAAAAGAAGGGTTCGTTGTTATTAATATTTGTTTTTTTTTTAATTTTGTAGCTTGCGTCCAAAAAATACTTTGCTACTAAAAAATTCCTCAATGTAAATATCCCAGCCATGAACATTTTGCAATGAAACTGAAGGGGCTGAAATTATCTTATTCGCAAAGTTTCCTCCAAGACGTATTATGCGATATACTCGTAATTCCAAATTAATTTTTTTTTATTTTCATTTATGAAATTCATTTAAAGGTTTGTACATTAAGATAAACAATCTTTTTTAGTATTTAGCTTTTTAAACTAGTAGCTTGACAACTAGTAATTTGACAACTTAATAGCCATGTAATTTACAAATAATATTTAATCTAGAAAAAGGTAAAGGATTGGGGGGGGGAGGGGTTAAAGGTAAATAAGTAAAGATATTTAGGGGAAAATGACCTTCAGGATGCAAGGAATTAAGAAGTAGGAAATACGCTTATATTTGGAGTGTAGTAGTGGAGAAATAAAGGAGGATTGCATTTTTAAATTTTGACGAATTTCTAGTAGATTTAATTTGAGTTGTTATTGAGTTCCATAATATTACGGTATGAACGAAAAAAAGACGCGAGGAGTTAAGGTAATTGCTACGAGGGGGATTAAATTAAGAACTCTGTGGGACCTAGTAAAACCTAATAAAACCTAATCTGTTATACAATTTCTTACGCAGATGAATTATTTGAGATTATAGCCTAAGAAAGCTCTCACATAACCAGATATATGGTGTGGTCATATCTACGAATGCCGTGAATATAACGCACTGCATCGTTGTGGGCCACTTGCAATTTACTTAGAGACAGGGAATCAAGGCTACTATAAACAACCTCAGAGTACGTTATTAAAGGCAAGATTAGCACTTTTATCAGTTTTTGATGCGTTTGCAGTGGAATAAAAGAAGCATTGAGTCACAATTTGAGAAGGCCTCCGTATATATGACTGTTGTACGTATTGGTATGGTTATATCCAGATAAACTACAATTTATTACGTAGCCAAGACTAGTGACAGAATCTACAGCTTGAATTTTATTATTGTTAATGTAGATGTTAGGCAGTAGGTTTAAATTTAATTTGGTCTTGGATATTGGGATTACTTGAGACTTAGTCGGATTGAGTAATAATCCATTAGCTTCAGACCAAGTTTGAATGAGTTTAAGATCTTCATTCAAAAGAAAAGCTAATTCACCTTGTCTGCAGTGGGGCTTAGCTAGATGAAGTTGTACATAATCTCTGCATATAGGTGGACGGAAGTCCACTTGCACACAGATGAGAGGTCATTTATAAATATGCAGAATAGCAACGGACCCAAGATTGAGCCCTGGGATAAACCCCTGCTTGAGCTCTCTGAGGGATGAATAACGTTCATCAGAGAATACCCTTTGAAATGTAAGGGAGAGAAAACTCCTGATTAGCCTTACCGCCCTATCGCTAAACCCGAACTAAGTTTTAAGCTTCTGATACAGGATAGAATGGTTTACATTATCGAACGCTTTACCAGTATATACACAGAAGGAAACATATCCCTTATCAAAACCCTGTCTGATCTCCTCAAGCAAGTTGACCAGCTGTGATTCACTCTAAAACCCGATTGTCTATCACTTGGCAACTTATTGACTGCAAGGTATTTGGTTATTTGTTTTGCTCTAATTTTTTCCAATACCTTTGCCAAATATGGAAGAATGCTAATGGGTCGAAAATCAGCAGCTGATGTTGGATTCCCTTTTTTTGCGATTGGTAAAACCTTTGCAGTTTCCCACATTTGGGGGAAAGTGGAAGTTGTTATACACCAATTAATTAAATGAGTGAGGTGAGAAATAATTAGTGGCAAGATTAGTTTTATGAAACGAACCGTAATATTATCCTCACCTCCCGAGTTGGATTTAATTGATTTTGTGCACTCAAATATTTCACTTTCACTTGCTAACTGAAAGTCATTCCGTGTCGGTGCGTGGTCTACTTCTTCAGATGAGTTATGATGGACATTATGAGTTGCAGAATCATCTCCCAGGAAAAAGTTGTTTAGCCCATTGGGGTCGAGCGGACACTTAACATCGTTTCCCTTTGATATACTAAGGACTGAAACGAATAAAATCTGCAAATTTTAATACGGGCTATACTTCCAACGAGTAAAAATTGCAATCCCATTTTGTAGCCAAATTAGCCTTTATATTCTCTAATTTCAGTTTGTTATTGATTTTAGTTCGGTGCGGTTTAAAATATTTATAAAATATGAGTCAAGAGGAACGCCGTAAAAAGATCATCGACAAATGGCTCGAAAATACTTCGCGTCCAAACCATTTCATCGCAAAAAATTTAAACATAGCACGCAGTACAGTGGATTCTGTTATTAAACGATATTTGGAGACATTGACAGTTAAGCGAAAATAGATAAGTGGAGCTAAAAGTGGAGCACATGATACAAATTTGGACAGGAAAATAGTGGGTACTATCGTAAAAAACCGGACTATGTATAAAAGAGATGTTGCTCGGAAATGTAATACCAACCAAACAATGGTACACAGATCTAAAAATCGTAACGGTCTAAAAACACGAAAAAAACAAAAAATACCAAAAGTTACTGAAAAGCAAAAAAAAGTCATAAAAACACGAGCCCGAAAGCTATACGAGTTGATCGGCAACAAGAAAGCGTGCTTGGTTTTAGATGACGAAATTTATGTCAAAGCCGACTTTATTACTCTTCCATCGATTGGGATGGAAAAACTCGGGTCAAAATATCTCGTTTGGCGGGCCATTTGCCAATGTGGACACAGAAGCTCATCGTTTATTATAACGGGAACAATTGACGGAGAAGTGTACATTAACGAGTGCCTAAAAAAACCGTTGATTCTTTTCTTAAACAAACATGAGGGTTCAACATTATTTTGGCCAGATTTAGCTTCAGCTCACTATGCTCATGCGACGTTGAGCTTTCTTGTTGCTAAAAATGTCGACTTTGTCCCAAAAGACATGAATCCACCCAATGTTCCACAGAGCCGTCCCATTGAAAGGTATTGGGCTTTGGTCAAAGCTAAATTGAGGAAAAGTGACCAGTGTGCAAAGAACGTAAAAGATTTTAGTGCTAAAGGGAAAAGAGCGTCTAAAAAGATCACGGATGTAACTATCACCAACCTTATGAAGGACATTCGAAAGAAGTGAGGAAAAAATGGGAACCCAAATATTTTTTTTTATTTTTTGTAATTGCGAATGAATTTAATAAAAACAGAGTTTTAATGCAAATAAAAAAAATTTACATGAATTATGAAAATATTTTTTTTTTTACTTCGAAGTTTCCAAATTTTATTCGTTTCAGTCCTTAATCGTTCGAAGGTTGCTTGTGAGGAGGGAAGTACTGTATTTAGATAAGTAGAAGTTTTTCTTAGCAGCCCGAACTGTAGCAGTTGACAAATTAGGCGCCGCTTTATATTTCGACCAGTTAGTAATGGATAGTTTACGCTTCCATTTGCTGTATAATTTGTTCCAATTTTTTTGTATTTTGTATTTTAATGGTGTTGGTTGGCACACATTGATCAAAAAGCTGAGTTAAAATAAGGTGAAATGTTTTAACTTTTACATCTGGATCCGAACAAAGATGGCGTAGCTCCCAGGGGGCTGAGCAGGTCGCAATTTGGAGGGTGTTGAAATCGATAGAACTAAAATCTTTAAAGGTAAAAGTATCTTCAGTAGTAGTTTTGCACAAGATCACATCATATGTATAGAAGAGTAGATCATGATCAGAGACATCGAAAGACAATTGATCAAATAAAACAACTAGAGACGCATAAGCGACAATAGGTATATCTAGAAGGCTTGGTACTCGACTGCCGGTGAAATGTGTAGGATAAATGGTGTTTAATATCTCCATTCCTATTGAAGATATTAGATCCTTTAATTGAAACGATAGTGAGTCGCTTATGAGTAAATTTGTGCTGAAATCACCACAAATTATTATGTGCTGATATAGCGCAGAGTAATTGGAAATATCAGCAAAAAAGGGTAAGGGAGTCATCTCCTATTTTTGCTGTACATACGTGAAACCATACATTTGATGTTGCAGTCAAATATCTCGACTAGAATGTATTCCATCCCGTTGGTACTAGATTTTTCGTTCATACTGTATTAGTTGCCAGAATCTATAAAAACCATAAAAGAAACAGCAGAGACAAGAAAAAACAAAAAATTAAAGTACATTCAATTTGATTCAACCTAGTGGAGAGAAAGGAAATTTGAGAAAAGGCTAGAAGAAGGCGGGGGTAAACAGAGAAAATAAAGAACAACAATATACCATACATACGTGAATTTTTTATTTTTTATTTTTTCGTTCGAAGGTGAGAAATCTTCATAGGCACTATAGGCCCGGAGCCTATAGTAGTGTGAGATTCTTACTCACTAAAAAACACCTCCCTTCTGCAAACCACGACTGAGTTCACACTCAACAAACAGTTCTTCTATCGCATTTTATTTTGTTTTTTTTTTAAGATATCCTGCAGGCGATTTTCCATTGAAAATTCCTGTGTACTCGTACTTTAGAAAAATTACGCGCTGCTAATCACCGCGATAGATCGAGAGGCTTAGTCCTTTTCAGATGGCGCAGTAAATTTGTCTCGTCGAGGATCTGTCGAGGATTTCGTTCTGAACGATTTCGACTCCTAAGTCTCTGTGGATATCATCGTTTCTAATGTACCACGGCGCATTAACAATACCTCGAAGAAGTTTGTTTTGGAATGTCTGTATTACATTAATGTTACTATTTTTAGTACAACCCCAAAGTTGTACACCATATGTCCAGATCGGTTTTAGCACTTGCTTGTATAACAGCAGTTTGTTCTCTAAGCTAAGCTTGGAATACTTTCCAATAAGCCAGTAAATATCTCTATATTTAATTTCAAGCTCTTCACGTTTTTTCTTGACGTGTGCTCTCCATTTTAGTTTAGCGTCGAGTGTCATACCGAGATATTTGGCCTCGTTCGCGTAAGGAATTCGTACTGCGTTGATAAACACCGGTGGATTCTCAATTTTCTTGAGAGTGAAGTTTACGTGGACAGACTTGTTTTCCTTAAGCGCGATTCGCCAAGTCTTTGCCCAATTGTTAATCAGTGTAAGGGCACGTTGCAGCTTGGCAGTTGCTTCTTCGCCTGTTTTAGCCGTTGCCAAAATGGCAGTGTCATCAGCAAATGTGGCTTGGACAGTGTCGTCCGTTTGCGGTATATCGCGGGTAAAAAGTAAATATAGCAGAGGGCCAAGTACACTTCCTTGCGGCACCCCCGCCTTTATTGTCTTAAAAGTGGAATATTCCTTTCCGTGTCTCACGCGGAAGAGTCGGTCTTCCAGGTATGAACCTAAAATACAAGACAATTGCTCGGGTAGGACTTGTCGAAGTTTAGATTTTAGGCCTTCGTGCCATACCTTATCAAAGGCTTACGAAACGTCAAGGAATGCGCTTAAACAGACTAACTTATACTCGATTGCTCGTTCAATTCCATTGGTTATTCGATGCACTTGATCAACTGTAGAGTGTTGACTTCTAAAGCCAAATTGATGATCAGGCAAGAGGGAATTTGTGTCGGTAATTGGTTTTAGGCGATTAAGAAGGATTCGCTCGGAGACCTTCGATGTAATCGGGAGAAGCGATATTGGTCTATATGACTTGACTTCAGTCAGCGGTTTACCGGGTTTCGGAACCATAATAACTTCGGCTACTTTCCACTGGCGCGGTACATGCTCTAATCGAATGCTGGCATTTATAAGATAAAGCAGCTTTAGCGAACCTTTTTCGGCAACGATTTGAGTATTTCTCCCGTTATTAAGTCATATCCTGGGGCTTTATTGGGCTTAAGCGTGTCTATAACTTGTCTAAGTTCCCTAAGTGTAGCCTTTTCTACTGGAAAGTTTGTCGTCACGTCTAGCGTATTGACATTCTCTGGAAGCACTTCCCCGTCGAATGGTTTAAACGTTTCTGCAAGATGTTCGGCGAAAACATTAGCTTTTTCCTTATCTTCTTTCGCCCAGCCATCCTGGTTTCTTCTTATTGGCGCCACGTGTATTTTGAACACTTTTAAAGGCTCTCCATATGGAGTAGTTGGTATCCTTTGTCGCTGTGAGTCTTTCAAGGTAGTTATTAATACCTTGATTATTAAAGTCCATGATCGATTTTTTCAACAAGTTGCAGAGCCTATTGAAGGACGTTTTACTCGTATCTAGTGGTGCCCGGGTTTCATTCCACTTTTTCCGAGCTCTTCGTTTTTTCCTTATCATCTCTCTGATTTCCGGTGGGTATCTTATGCCGACTTTGGGAACTTTGTTCGACTCGCGGGGAGTGTTCTTCCAGGCCGCTTGCTGTATGATTTCAACAAAACGTCCAACTTCTTTTTCAAGTTGATACGGCGTTCTAAGTGCTACTTTCAACTCAGTATTGTCTATAACGTCTATTCGGAAATCTTCCCAGTGAGTTTTGCTGTTAGTTAATCTGGGTGGTCTTTGTTTCTCAACCAAGGATTCGCACAATGAGAGGATAACTGGAGAATGATCGGAGGAAAGTTCGAAGCCCTCTTCAACTTTGACGTAACTAGCGTTTACTCCTTTTCCGATAAAGAAGTCTATTAGATCGGGTGTTTTGGCGACATCCGAGGGCCAGTATGTCGGCTTGCCTGTTGAGTAAAAATAGCAACCACATTCCATACCAGCCCTGTAAAGAGTTTTGCCTTTTTGAGAGATACATCTTGAGCCCCAAAAGGTGTGCTTCGCGTTAAAGTCGCCACCAATAATGAAGATTGGTCCAAGAGAGTTGAATAGGTCACTAAATTCGTATTTTTCTATTTTGCTGGGCGATTGGCAGTAGATTGAGGATATATTAAAAGAGTAATTTTTATTTTTAGCGCTCACCACGGTCATTTGAAATTTGTCAAGTTCAATTATTGCTTCCAGAGTATGTTCAATGCAGTCTTTTATGAATAGAGATGACCCGCCTCTTGCGTTTCCCGATGGATGATGAGCGTGGTAGTCGCGGTAACCTTTTAGTTCCACGCTCGATTCTGTCGCTAGGTGAGTTTCAGAAATTAAACATATGTCAATTACTTTTTCCTGCATGAAAATATTTAGTTCATCAAGCGTTTTCTGTAGCCCGTTGGCATTCCATGCAAGTATATTGAGCTTCTTTGCCATAATTAGTTGCAGAAATTGGCTTCGAACTTAAGAAACCGTTCGACTATTATCTTATTTATTTTAGTTTGTTCTTCTAGTCTCTCGAGAATTACTGAGAACACATTTGAGTCAGGATCCGGTGATGTACAGTTAGTCATATTTACTCGCGCCGCTATTTGCGCGTAAGTTTTTCCACTTTCCACTTGCGCATTGTTATTTTTGACTTTGTTGTTATTGGTGATTTTAGCGTTTGTCACCATTACCTTCTTTAAAGGCTTTGGATAGGACCGCTATTGTTATTTGTTATTCTAGCTGTCCCTGCGTTTTTCAAAGGCTTGATTGATCTCGTAGCTTTTGCAACTCGATAATTAGCTGGATGTTTTCCCTTGCATATCGCTGGGAACTCTTTTGCGGCTTTGCACTCGCGAGTCAGATGTTTGCCAGCGCATTTTACACAGCGAGGTTCCTTTTGACAGTAGGCCTGAGTATGGCTGCATCCCTGGCAACGTGAACATTGGGGAATCAGCCTAGAATTTTTCCGCGGAGGTTCAATTTTGGCAACAAGTCCCAAAATTGAATTTATGGCGTAAATTCTTTCTAGGCTTTCGGTTTTGTCGAAAGTTAGCCTAAAGAGGGGAAGACCGCGTCTTGAGGTCGTCCTCTCGCTTTCAACATTGCGCTGTTTTTGCGCAAGTATATTAACTGCGTCGATTATCTTAAAGTCTTTATTTTTAAGGTCATTTACGATGTTTTCTTTAAGGCAAGAGGGATGCAATCCTCTAGCTACGACGCGTATGGGTCTTTCCATTTTTTTTTCGTACGTATGCCATTGAATCTTCTCGGCATTTAATTTTTGCGAAAGCGAACGGTAGTTGTCTGGATTAAGGACATTAATAGTCCATGTATCATTATTACGAGATCTTTATAATCGGTTGAGCACAGTGATTTCAGGATTATGTGGAACTTGTTGTAGTCCGAGATTCCAAAAACATTTATTGGCGGCGGCGGTCTTTGTTTGGGTTGCTTTCTTGCCTTATCGACCTCAGCAGTGTTTAAGCTGGCTTGCTTCTTTGTTTGTTCGATATCAGGCGGGCAAGTAGCTTTGCGCTTCTTACCTGGCTTTTTTTTAAGTATCCAGTCCGTTTCGCCGACTAGCTCTTCTTCGTCCGTGTGAAAACTCGAGTTTTCGGTGCGGTCAAGTAGCAAAACAGACTCAGGCTCAGATTTAGATTGCGGCTTAATGGCATCTAGTTGCTTTTTTAGCTCGGCACAGAGCAATTTCATATTTTGGAGTCTGGCGCGGAGATCAGAATTTTCGCGCTCGAGATTTTGTAGCTTATTCGGTGTAATGCTATTGCCCTGAGCTACCGACTGTGCTTGGTCTTTGCTTTCGCATCATTTTCCTAGCGATCCGCGTGCTGGAGATCTCGTGACCCTTGAGCATTTTTTAAAGGGGTCCTGGTTTATATTTGTATTATTTTGAATATTATTTGAACTCATTTTAGTTCCCACGAGTAGCGGATAACCCCTAACCCGAAGGGGTAATACGTAAATAATTTGAATAATGATTTACATTTGATTAGTCGCAGCAGCAGAAAGCAGATCTTCGGAGCTTTCAATAAGAAACCTTTTTTCATTCGCCGACTACTTTACGTACACATGTCTAAATTTGGTAAATAGAGCAAACAGTTGATTTTTCCGCCGCAGAACGAGAGCAATATTTAAGAGGAATCGCGTTTGCCTCGTTAAGCTCTCATTTAGATGGCAGCTTTTTTCTGATTCTATACCGAGGTCAGAGAGTCGAAGTTTGGTTGCATTTTGCTTGCGGTAGTTCGCTGCAGTCCTGAGAACCATGCTTCGCTCTGGAGAATTGCTAAACTTCAACACGATTGGATACGTTGAAGTGTTGTTGTTGTTAGAGTTGGTGTTCTGCTTGTTCGGGCGAAAAACTTTTACTACGAGAGGCAGCTTAGAGTTAATAGTGTGACAGAGACGGTTTTGAGGTTCTAGTTGGATAATTCAGGTACTCCAAAGAGCACTGCATCACATGCAACTTCCTTCTTTTATCTGGGATGCGTGCAATTGTAGAGCTGTTTTGGTGTTTAATTCGACTGCATCGATGCGCCCGATTATTCCGGAGATATTGGATTTGAGTTCGTCGAATTTCTGACTTCAAAATTCTCTGATTTTCTCACTTTTGCGAAGAAAATTATTTTCCATCTTCAAGATGTGTTCAGCAAAGCCAAGCCGCATTAGTTCAGCATGTTTGATGAGATCCTCTTTTAGGGTTTTGGCTATGAGAGCCTTTTCAGAACTCAGTTGTTTTGAAGAGGGTGAAGATGATGGTATTGGTTGGGTAGGCGTTGATGGTAGGGCTTTATTTGTGGTTCCTCTTGGATGATGGTTTGGAGTCGACATATTGTTAAGAGAACCGAGAAGTAGAAAAAGAGGCGCGAAACAAATATTATACCGGAGAACACTTATGAATTTAAGAAAAAAGGACTTTTGAATAGCTTACTGTATCACAGTTACCGGCAAAAAGTTTCAAACCACTTTATCCATATGTATATTACTTAGAGTTTTAATTAACGAATTTACACACTTTATATGCTAACTTCAGCTAGACGCCGAGGAAAACACGTCTATTTGCGACTGTAACACATTACTGTATGAACTTAAAAAAAATAAAAAAAACATTTAATTTATATAAATATGTAAATGGGAAAGAGTGGTCTAAGTCTTAAAATAATAAGCTTAATTTTAAAGGAAACCAGTATTGGAGTCGTACTAGGAAAAACCAAGGACGACGTCTATGGTATTTTACAGCATGCCAACATTAAACGAATCCAAAGCCATGCATTTTTGAATGATAAAAAATCTCATCAAGGGAATATTTCGTCAACGTATGCCATTCATCACATGGCACTATGCTATTTTCAAATTTCAAAATAGGCGGTCTTAATAATACATCCATTATTACAAATAAATTTCGCAAAGTCTTTTAGTTGTGAGTATCAAAATGAGGTACAAGGTTCACTGTGGTCAAGATCGAGCGTAACATTGTTCACAGCTGCAGCCTTGTTCCAAAATCAATTTCAATCTTACCTCATATGCTATGATATACAACAAAAAAATGGGACATAGTATTTGTGTTTGTTAATTATATGGCTCTCTTCCGAATTCAAAAATAAGTACATGACTAAACTCCTTCAGTATTTGAGCAAAAAATTAGTATCTTCATTCACTTAGAAGTATCTCGCTTACTTCTCATGGAAAGGGTGTCGTTGACAGACGACAACGTGGCAACGTTAAGCATCTAGTAAATCAAAGGTCTATGTGTGAAAGCAAATATTTATTCGTGCAATCTGTTAAAAGACTTTGCTTCTGCTACTTCATCTCTTGTACAAAACATCAAAATAATTTATATTTCAGAGGATGATATTAAAATTAAATTGATGACAACTCTCTATGTCACCAAGTCACGTGCAAACTATTAGAGGTATAACTAATTTTCATATTCTGCAGTGGGACGAAGTTCGCACTAAAAAATATTCAAAATTAGAAGTGTCCAAATTAAAAAGAACACGAATTATAAAATATAAATATGTCGCGTGCATCACGTATTGTGCCGCACGCACCATGCGATAACTGTTTTTCCACCCCGATTACGTATAACTTGATTTTTTAAATTTTTTAATTTTTTTCAATATTTTCTCTGGAATGTAAGCTTTTGAAGTTATTTTTTTTTTAATTTCTCTTTATCCTTGTAAGGCTGAAAACTCTTAATAAATCATTTTAATAGTATCATTGTCGCATGCGTCGCGCTATATTTTCGGAAGAACCTAAGAATTTTAAGTGAGTATGTTTTGAATATAGAAAAGAATGGACAAATGTTACTCGTTTCACGATTGAATCCCCCAAAGGCGAAGATACCAACCCGAAAAAACTTCTTCAAATACCTATTTATCTGTTTAAATATATCGTCCACTGATACAGCTAATGATGGTTTATCATTAGCATCCCATGCTAGCTTATCCACATATCCAAAACAAAATTGATGACGTCAGAAAAAACACTTAAACCCAGGCCCTCTAACTTTGTTATCGATAAACTCCACCACTACGCCACGTCACTATAACTTCTTTTCATTTCTTGTCCATTAATTATCAGAAAGTAATAGTAACTGTGTACTAAAGTTTCACCCTTATTCTCAAAACCGTCTATATGATATATTTGCTCTAGCTCGTACCGTTTATGTTTTTTTAACCGCGTAACTGCGGCATCTAGAATTGGAGACATGTTAATTAATGCATCTATTCCCGTGCAAAGAAATAGAGTAGGAATACAAAAAAATTGACACATAGGAACATACACACTCACACAGATATACAGACATTATCTTAAAAACCGTCTGAAAACATTACAAAGATATCAGCAAATTTTCATTTTCGATTTTTGGGTGAATGGAAGAAATTCCCTATAAGGAAGTTAAAACTGTTAAGACAAAAAATACCAATATTGTGTACTTACGAGTATTGCACATTTTTATTCTTTTCATCAAACCTTGTTCATATTTATTAATTCTTTTTTTATCAAGAACTTATCACTCAAATGGGTGTGACTAAACTTATAATGCCTGAGCACATTTTACGTTTTTAAGAAAATGGGACAGAGAGAGAAAGAATGATTACTTCGCTCCGTGGGTAGCATCCAACATTTAATGGGAGACTAAATTATTAGTTTAATTTTACTTATTTTCATAGCCTAGACAACCACTCATCTTACGTAATTTTATTTGCCTGAAAAAAAGAACGTGTTTCGAGCGCGGTTGGGATTGAACGCCGAACCTGCGAATGCCTTCTGCTAAAGCAGGATATGAGTCTCTTGACGATTTCCAAGTTGTTCCTGTCTCCCTCAACCTGTAAAATGTTCAAATAAGTGTACTGCCATTTGGGGCGTCCTATCAGCGTATGGTCTCAGATATTGCAGTTTCGCTCGTTGACCGTTATCGTTGCAGAAGCCATAGACGTAAACCATGTCTGCGCATTCTTGTCTTAAAAATTCCAGTATCCCGGTTAAAAGCTACAAACTGGTTATGCAAGTAATTTTGCTTTTTTGTTATAATATTATAATACAATATTTCATAAGAGACCTGTTTGATTTTGTAATGTAATTGTTTTTTTGCCTGAAAATATGGATATAACCTACTTTTTTTCCTTTTAGGGTTCATAGAATTAACCTTTTTTAAAAACAAATTTATTGAATTTAGATTGTGCAATAATGAACTTATTTTATGGGAAAAAATTCCAAAGCAGCGTTTAATTAGTTAATTTTATAAAGCTGTTGTAAAAGATTACTCCATTCTTCTCTTTTATAGTTTGAACAAGTTGGGTCGTATCTTCAAAGGTACTGACTTGAGATGAAATGACCTGACATTTTTTTGCTATGTGTAAATACTAGGTAGACGGTTCAAAGATACAAAAAGTATTAATAAGATATTTTTCCAAAAAATGGTAACAAAGTCAAAATTGTAATCTTTTTTTTTGAAAAAAAAAAATCAGTTTTGAACTTTTGACATATTAATTTTAGGGCAACATTTACTACGAAATAATTAAGGAACTCATAATTGCGAGTTCAACTGTTAAGTGAGAACCATAATCAACTTTTGTGCGCATATGCACACATATGCAAACGTGCGATTACACAGGAACTTATGAGACAACACATAATAAGCCCAGAGTCGATTCGTTCAATTTTGCAAACGTATGCAAATATAAGTGAGAGCGAACTCAGTCACTTATTGCATATACAAATTTAACAGATCAGATATTTTTGTAAAAAAATTGCTGGAAAAATGGCGGAATATCAAATTCCTCATCTCCTTATCGAAGTAAGGAGAAATAGGCGCATTTTCGACTAGGGAGATGCATTTTATTTTGACAGGATAAAAAAGGAAAACGCATGGGAGGTTGTTACAAAGAAAACGCGCAAATCATGTAAGTACATTTCCAAAATTGTATCTCGGATTTATTTAACAGGTAGCTATGCAGAGAAAAGCACATCGGTAGGAATTTCCAAAACATAAGGAAACATTTCGTTCAGTTAGGGCATTAGCTTATGTTTCCCAAAGTTGATTATGGCTGACCTTTTACTGTAGACATGTAGAGGGCAGAACAAGGTATATCAATGGTGATGCATATCCAATGACATAAAATACCTGATTAAGTTTATTTCAAAGCTAGTTCCCCGTACATTGTCTCAAATCATAATGAATTAATATGTAGACACGGAGTCTCACGTGAAATCACTTTCAACTACTCCTTCAGCTGCCTTAATAACGGAAACCGAAATCGCGCTGCCTTCACCACTTAGTATGCCGCCCCCCGCCGCTCCACGCAAACTGCTCAAATAATTCAGAACTGCATGGACCCCCTCCAAACGGAAAAGCAGACTTGAAAAGCTGAATAAGGAAAACCGTACGACATTATACGTTGAAGGTGCTTCTCAACACGCTGATGCTTTTTGGGTGCGTAACTTCTTTCACCGAAATTTTGCTATCACCATTAGTAAGCGCCACTATTATAAAATACCTCTCTGCAACTCCCTTCCTAAAATAACAAAAAAAACCTGTTAACAAAATTCCACATCGAACCACGTACCACCATCCTCCTCCAATGCCCCTATTCTTGACCTCCTTTTTCACCCCACAGTTAAACTAACACAAAAAACCAACGACACTACAGAAAGTCGTTATGCACTCTCTAGGCATAGAGAAAGAAAGATATATGAAAACATTCATCTCTTACTTGCCTATCTACAAGACTAATCGGATTTGGTCTGTTATGAAGGAAAGACCAAAACCAGCGTGATGGAACCTATCAGTCTCAGGAACCTCTTTGTCATGTACCCCATATTTGTAGCACGTCCCTTTAGAAAGTGCATTCGGCCACTACGTTCATTCTGAGCGAGTCTCACACCTACAGCGGAGCCGAGCCGACCACAATAAATTTTTTTCTCCATAACTTGCCTCCCTAGCCAGCACTTAAACCAACCCGCCTCACACCTCTATCACACAACATTCCTCTTACTTTTAACTATCATAATGTAAGAGCTCTTCGCTCTAAAATCAATGCTGTTCTACGCCAGTCGCATGCTCTTCTCTTTGATATTTATGCCCTGACTGAAACCAATCTGATTTCCAACATAAAGGACCCGGAATTATTTCCCCTACTTTTATGTGATTCATACTGTCAAGGCGTCCTACTGGGTATCCACAACTCTTCTCCTATTAACATTTCTTCTTCCTCTACAGTCGCAGTAAAAATAACACTCTCCTTCAAGTCACTTTACGTTATATGTTACTACATCCTAACGGCTCAACCTATCGAATCCTACTAACATAATATCGATGATCGATGCGATCGAACATTTAACTGACCTATCTGCCTCTATTAACGATATCCTTATTTTCGGCGACTTTAATCTTCTTCAGCTTCAGTGGACTCCAACAGATACCTATCGTTTTTCATAGCTGCAAATTACAGCTCGGCTAACGGCGACTTTATTCTTCTTCACCTACAGTGGACTCCATCAGAGACCAATGGTTTTTCATAGTTGCAAATGCCAGTTCGGCTAAGGAATGTCTCTTCTTAGATCGCTTAACCGACTTAAGTCTATGCCAAGTCAGCGGTATATTAAATTGCATGGGCAGGCAATTAGACTTATATTCACAACAGATTCAATTAACTCTTCAGTCTCACTTTGTCCCCTTCTTCTCTCGTTTTTTCATAACTCTTCCGTCCAGTCCACTCCCCCCACAACTCTCTCATCCAACGGCATTCATAAAGCCAACTTTCACAAAATCCGTGCCTATCTCAGCAGATTCCCTTTAACTTTCACAATTTAACTATAAATGATGCCCTATCCATTTTTTATAGAGAAATATTTAATTCTTTTTCCCCTTACGTTCCGTTTTTCCGCCTTAAAACATCATCTAGTACTCCTTCCAAACTTCGTTGCTTACGAAATAAGAGAAACAAGTTATAGGTTGTTTTCCTTCGTACCAGATCCTTTTCCATCTATTCCAACTATGTCGGTACTTATCTTCATTTCACCAAACTTTACGTTTCCCTTTACCAAAGCTGCCTTAATAATGAGCAAGCCAACTTATAAACGATCCTAAGTCGATTATCCAATTTGTTAACTACAAAAGATACTCCGATGGTTACCCTCCTTCCCTCTATTTCAACAACAAGTCATCAACCAATCCACTCACTATTGCCAACCTACGAGTATTTGCCACCTTTTTTAAACAATCCTACACTAACGAATCATTTGTACCAGATGCATCCTATTTTAATTACCTACTGAATTTCCCCAATGGCCCACTTCTCTCTAACACCTTGGACCCGTCTTTCATCGAATAGTTACACCAACTTAATGTCGAATTTACACTCGGCCCAGATGGTCGCTCTGTCATATTTCTTAAAAAATGTTCGTACTCTCTTTCCCTTGTCCTTTCTAACCTCTTTCGTCATTTCGCAAGGAGAATTTCCTCAGACTTAGAAAACCTCCTTCATAACCCCGCTTGACTCAAAAGGATCAGAGAATGTAATAACCAACTATCGTCCCATCGCTAAACTTTCTCATATACCCAAACTCTTCGAAAGTATTTTGTCTAAAGTTCTAAGCTTCCAATGCAAATCATTTTTTTCCAGTAGACAACATGGCTTAATGTAGGCTGAACAAATCTCGTTGAATTCGTGTCCTTTGCACTCAGAACCCATGCTGTTAAAATGGATATCATCTTACCTGAAAAACCATTTTTTACAGTGTTAGTTTTAGGTCAACCCACTCGGCTCCATTTGTGGCTACCTCTGGAGCAGCCATCTAAGGTTCGTTCTTTTTATATTTACCATAAATGATCTCGATAGGATCATCATCCCCATCAAGTGTTGGATGTCATCCATGGAGCGAAATAACCACTGAGCCCAAACATCTTTCTCTCTCTCACTCACTATCCAATTTGCCGAAAAACTTAACAAGTGCTCCAGAATTTTAATAATACATAGTCACACCCTCTTGGGTGTTAAGTTCTTTAAAAAAAATGACGGACCAATAACGTCCAGTGCTGCAAATTTTTGTTCATACAATTTAGTTAAACTACGTTTAACTGAACTTACACTGTGAAACTTAAATTTAAACTCAAGTTGAGGTTCAGCTGAACTCAAGATTAAACTTCCACTATGAAACTGGACATTAGGACTGAAAAAGAAGAAACATTTTCCGATTAAAAACGGAAAAGAAAAATCACTTTGTCATTTGTGTGGTTAAATTGGGCATTGGAAAAGATTTTGTCTGGAACAGAAAGGAAGATGCAGTAGATGCAGTAATATAAGCAGATCAGCTGCATATGCAATAAACGAAGACACTCTTTCTTCTGACTAAAAGATTTGTGGATAGCGGATTCTACTGCAACTCAAACTAGTGGGAGTCGAGAACCATTGAAAATGTAATGTATGTAGCAAAGGCTAAGGTAAATGTGTTCTTCACTATTCAATGGAGAATTAAACGAGACAAAGTTCACAAAAAGCGGTTGCATTGTCTTTAATGAAAAAGATCGAATTCTATCCGCAGCTGGATCTATAAGAACGGTTTGGTAAGGATAGCGTTGAAAGTTGTCAAGGAAAATCGAACATATTTTTCGTTAAACAAGAAAACCTCAAAAGCGTCTCTGCAACATTGACACAGACGATTGGGACATGTCAATGTTGCAACTATAAAGACAATGTGCTCCAAAGGCCTGGTAAGCGGAATAAAATTAGCAGATCAAAATGACTTCTTTTGTGATGAATGTCAATTGACAAAAATGCATCGAGCATCACACCCAATGAGCCAAAGACGCGTTATTATGAAGTGTTAATGGATTCACATGGACTTGTGTGGCCCAGTGGGGAACGGTTGGGATTGGCGGTATCAGATATTTTATGTTTCTGAAGTATGAAGTAACTGGATTCAAATTGGTTTATTTCTTGGAGTACAAGTCAGATATGCTGATAATTATGGAGGACTTTGTTGCGCGAGTTAAAAATCCTCAGAACTGTCAAAGATTACATTGTAATAACGGTAAAGAATTCATTAATAAAAAATTCTAAGATTGCTAGCAAGAAATGTCATAACTGTAGATTGAATTGCGCCTTATACACCTGAGCACATTTAATGAATATTGTGTTCGAAACGAATATACATACATATACGAGTAGTATAACACTTTCCTATGATATCGATGAGACTAGAGGTGAAGGAAATATATTTAATGAAGAATTTTTTCAGTAAGATGGTTTTCGTATGTCAAATTGGAGGAAGTTAATCCCACAGACAAGTAAATAAGATGTCTACGCAGCAGAACCAAGAACGTGATTTCATCAGTTGCTTAAATAGGTTTTATATCCAAGTTCCTAGAGCTAGAATCATACGAGGGGTTCATACAGTCGGAGCAATGCAATGACTGGAGGCAAGCGGTTGAAGAAAAACTGAAATCTTTATGTGACAAAAGGCATTATAAATAGGTCGAAAGATTGCAAGCATGTGGTTGGTGGCAAATGGGGTTCTAAGGTCAAAATATTGCCAAAAGGGGGACCAAAGTACAAGGATCGACTTGTAGGAAAAGGATATTCGCAAAGTCCTGGGATCGTTTATACTGAAATATTTTAACTGTTCGCAATGAACAGTAAGAGGTGTATTTGCGTTGGTACGAGGGGCGTTCAAGATATTCTCGGTATCGGGGTGAAGCTGTGGTTGCATATATAAATTGACTTATTTATCAAGTAACACTATTATTTTAGTGCATTCATGTAAAATTTCATATAAATGTGATTATTAATTCGCGTTTTATCTCTAGTTAAACAGAATCATAATGGCAACTGAGGCGATGATGGTGAAAATTGAGCATCGCGCTGTAATTAAATTTCTCACTAAGCAAGGAAAAAGTCAAAAAACTATTCATGAAGAGATGGTGGCTGTTTACCAGGGTTCCGCACCTTCATTATCAACTGTGCAAAAGTGGTCAAGTGAGTTCAAGAGAGGCAGAGAGAGCATTGAGGACGACCCCCGCTCCGGCGCCCCGGCTACGGCTTGTACGGGAGAAAGCATCAAAGAAGTCGAAAAACTTGTTCTTGAGGATGCCCGAATAAAGGTGAAAATGATGGCAGAGATCACCAAGCTTTCAATTGGTACCATTCACACCATTCTTCATGACCATCTTAACCTTTCAAAGGTCAGTGCAAGGTGGGTGCCACGAATGCTCACAGCGCCTCAGATAAAAAGTGAGAATCGCATGCTGTAGAGAGCTTTTGGAGATGTGTAGTGAGAACGCGGACGGTGTTATGGATCGAATTGTTACTGGGGACGAAACATGGGTCCACCACTATGACCCTGAAAGCAAACAAGAATCCATGCAGTGGCATAAAAAAGGAACAGACCCCCCGAAGAAGTTCAAAGTCACTCCGTCTGCCGGGAAGTTCATGGCCACAGTTTTTTGGGACTCAAAGGGAATCTTGCTCATTGAGTACAAAAAAAAAAGGTGAAACCATCAACGCCACATCCTACGCTTCCACTTTGCATAATTTGCGGGAGGAAATTAAAAAGAAAAGACGGGGTAAACTCGCAGCGGGTGTGTTGCTTCTTCATGACAACGCTCCTGTTCACACGGCGCGAGTTTCCAAGGCTGCTGCGCGAGATTGTGGTTTCGAAGAAATCCAACACCCACCCTATAGTCCAGACCTTGCCCCTAGTGATTATTTCCTGTTTCCGGATTTGAAAAAATGTCTTCGTGGAAAAAGATTTTCGGATGATGAAGAACTCAAGTCGGTATTTTGCAGAGAAAGAGGAAATTTATTATTTTGAGGGTTTAAAAAAGCTTATCTCAAGATGTAACAAATGCATTGATGTTAGGGGAGATCATATTGAAAAATAAAAAAATTTAAATTGAATTCGCATTTTCCTTCATATCGATACCGAGAATATATTGAACGCCCCTCGTAGCTACATATATAAGACATTGTGGTAGACCAGTTCAACGTCAAAACAGCATTTCTAAATGGAAAGTTAGGAATATTAATGGAATGGGATGGAAAGGTCAAGTCTGTTGATTGAAGAAAAGTCTGTATGGGTTAAAATGCGAGTAGTCATCTCGAGGTTGGAATTCGAAACTTGTTGATTTTATCAAGAGTTGTAATATACTCCAATGGCAGTCAGATCCTTGTATGTTATATGAAGACATCTATGGTGAAAAGATAATTATTTTATTGAATATTGATGACGGTTCATTTTTGTCTTCCAGTGATAAAGCAATTATTTTGAGTGGAGGTGATTTATAAATCAAACATAATCGTCAACAATCAGCATTGGGCAGACATCTCTCCAGTTTGTAGGTTCATGGAAAGTCCTAACCAGATGCACTTTAAAGCAGTAAAGCGTATACTGCAGTTTACAAGTATAAATATCACTTAAGATTTGCGCATTACCCGGGGTTCAAATGATGTTGGGCTGATCGGCTACACCGATGCAGATCACGCTGGAGATATCAAAATATGTCGTTCGGAGGCAGAACAGTAACCTAGAAAAGTCAACAACAATCACATGTCACCTTATCGACTAGAGGAATACGTAGCCTTATGTGATGGTACGAAGGAGACAATTTAGCTCCGGGAACTACTCACTAAACTTGGATTTGGACCCAGAGGTTCTACTACAATTTTATGCTACAATCAAAGCATTATTCGTCTTCTCAGGAACACAGAATATCATCATTGGACAAAGCACATAGACAGGACCATGCATTTTACTTGAGAGATGCATTCTAAAGGGGGAATCAAGGTTGAATATCTCAAAAGTGAAGAACAGCCGGCAGACGTTTTTACCGAACTGTTATCGGCGTTAAAGTTTACGTCAAATATTCTTAGACTTAGATAACAGTAACTATTTCAAAACTTGCTTTAAAGTCAGTTATATTTTATCATTTTTTTAATTGTACTTTAAATTAATATTTTGAGCTACTTGTATAAAGATAAATTGTCAATGAGTGGGACTGTTGAAGTTATATTAAAATTGTATGTTTCATACGATACTGTCATGTGTTTTTTATTATACGTTTTGAATTCTTAAATAAAATTTCATTCTTCCTCGAACTCTAAAATTTAGCAAGAAAGTAATTTTGGTTTATAGTCTGGAATAAAACTATTTTTTTATACAAGGAATAAAATTTAATGAAATATGTGTTTCCTATTCTATTCCTTCACCTCCTGCTGGCAATAGCAAGATTTCTTGTTCATAGAACTTATGGATCTACGGTGGATATAGCATCACTTTCAAACCAATTTTCAATAATTCTTCACGATTTACCAAGGATGTGTGGGCTCTAACGTTGTCATGGTGGAACACGATTACTTTAAGATTTGACAATTTTGGCCGTTTATTTTTTGAGTACTTCCTTGAATTAAAGTAGTTGTTGACAGTAAATATCTGTATTGATCGCTGGTTCCTTGGAAGCAGTAGAATACATGATATCTTATAACCCTACTAAATTCACAACATAGCCTTCTTTCGATGAAGTTCAGCTTTCGATGTGGTTTGTGCTGGTTCACCACTTTTAGAACATGATAATTTTTGATTGATGTTGTTGGTTCGAAGGGATTGTGTGCATTTTTCATCGCTAGTGATGAACTTTTTCAAAAAGGGATCAATTTCATTGCGTTTGAGTTGCATATATTAAATATTGATTAATTTCACGCGGATCCCAAATACGATTCGAAGAAGTGGTCTATGATGTTTAACCTCTCTACAATCTCCCGCACAGTCATATGATGATCTGATTTTGAATGATCATCATCAACTTCAGTTGATGAATACAAAATCTCCAGAATAGAATTTCTTAAACCAATTCAGATTCGTGCGTTCTGTTAAACATTCAACACAATAAACTTCATATATTGTAATTATACATTTTGTGAGTCTTAGCAGCTTTCTTGACTTTATGGAGATAAAAAACAAAATATATATGTCGAAAATGTTCGTTTTTCCAGGTGTGAATAAAATTCAGCTCGATTTTCTTCTAAAGTAAGCTTAAAGTGACAACTATCAAGTGTTCAAAAAAAATTCATAACATCGACAAAAGCGAGAATTAACTTGTAAATATCGAAATTACTTTCTTGCCAACTCAAAACATAATTGAAGGCATTAAAAATACAGAAAATTGAAACGCTGCAATTGAAGTCCATAATTATACCCCAACATATCAAACTCTTTTTTTCACAACACCAACTCAATTATACTTTGAACTTAAACATTTAGAAAGCCCAATTAAAGATGACAGGAAATCAAAGAAAATTCGGTTAAAACAGTTAAACGCTGACGAATTCTTTTTAAAACTTTCCAGAAACTATAATGTTATCCTCCACAAAGAAAAAAAAAGTCTGACATTTTCAAATACAACAAAATACTAAATTGAAACCTGTGATAAAATACATACTTGTGTTGAAACCTACAGATACCAGCAAATCCTAGCTACCTGGCTTCGAACTAGTGCCATTATTCTCCTCTCACCGCGGTCTCGCCATTTACGTGCGTAGTGATGTAGCTTACCAACCTCCACTACAATGTAGTCCCTGTTCCAATCGGGAATTCAATTTCATGTATTTAAAGTTCCATCTCCATAAGCAAATTAAACACCTCTGCTTTATTTACAGAAGCCCCAAACTGGACAGCAATTCGACTTTTAACAAGTTTGATGCGCTGTCTGTCTCCATTCAAAAAATTGTATCCCTGAATCCCCATATTGAAATCGGGCGATTCCAATATACTCAATTTTGGGTGGCTTTAACATTCTGGACAGACAACACCCGAAGGACGGTGTGTTGAGGTCTTTGCTGCAAGAAACAACTTAACGCAGGTTGTAAATGAGCCCACGCGAATACCAGATGTTGATAGTCATACCGCCAATACCCTGGACTTGTTTTTAACTTCCCACCCTAATAAGTACTCCGTTGATGTGCTCTCCCCTCTAGGCTCGTCGAACCATTGTGTCATATCAGCTAATTTCTCATACACTGACCACACAGTTAGAGAAAAGATTCCTAAAAGAACCGTATAGCAATACGAGAAAGCCAACTGGAGCGGTCTTAACACCTTCTTTAGAAATTTTGACTGATCGTTATGTTTCCTCGATAACGACGTGGATGCCGCTGCTGATATAATCGCAGACACCATTCACTTTGGAATGAGAAACTTTATCCCCCATTGGGTGATGAGAATCAAACCAAAAGAAAAGGCATGGTACGACTCGAGCTGTAAGGAGGCTGTCAGGGTTAGAGAAATGTTTTGTCGGTCCTTGAAGACCAACTCAACAGAGGAAAACCGAAAAAAGTTTTAACGAGTCAGGAATGGCTGCAACGTCTTTCTTAAGTGTGTAAAATTCCAGTACGACCGAAAACTGAAGCAGAAAATACAACAATGTCCCAAAGGTAGTAAACATTTTTGGTCGTTCGTCAAAAACATTAGAAGTTTTGCTTCATCCTCCACTCCAACGCTCATTTATAATGACATTCCAGCTGTCAGCTTTTTGGACAAGGCCAATTTGCTTGCTGCATACTTTGCGGCCAGCTCAACAATCCCAGATTGTGCTTTGTCCCCGCCTACACTTGGGTGCGTCGAATCTTCAATGAGACGAATTCACTTTCGCACTCGTGTAGTAATAAGAGTTCTTAAAGATCTTAACATACACAAATCCGCTGGTCCAGATGGTATATCTCCCCTCCTTCTGAAGAGGTGTTCTTCCTCGCTGGCAAAACCACTGCGTAAGATTTTTCATCAATCTTACTCTTTAGAACATTTTCCAAGCAGATGAAAATCAGCATTTGTCCAGCCCGTCCCTAAAAATGACGAATCTTCTTTCCTCTCCTCCTACAGACCCATTGCATTTATATCCCTTCTTTCCAAGGTCAGGGAAACGCTGATAAACCGTCAGCTTATGAAATATCTCGAAACACGAAAACATCATAATGACCGCCAGTACCGGTCATAATGGACCGGTTGCACTTGATATTTCTAAGGCATTTGCCAGAATTTGGCATCACGCTCTTTTGTCGAAAATATGTGCTTTTGGGATCGACGACTCTCTTCTTCAATGTATTAGAAATTATCTTTCAGAACGTTCAATTCAAGTTTTCTTGGATGGTTTCAAGTCAGATATTCGCAAAATAAATGCTGGTGTGCCCCAGGGCTCCGTTCTGTCTCCGACACTCTCTTTAATTTTCATCAACGATCTCTTGTCTGCTACTTCCCGGACTCACATCCCTGCTCTTCGGCTGTAGAACGGGAACGTCAGCGTATGTTAAGCTCATTAAATTCTAATATCAACAGCATAACTAATTGGGGAACCACTAAAAGAGTATAATTTAATGCTACCAAAACACAATGCTGTCTGCTGCGAAATTTAGACACCCAGCCATTATCCATGAGTGGCAGTTGCATCGTTGAAACAGATAAACTTTCCATTCTTGGTATGTGTGTCAATGACAACCTACGTTGATATGACCACATATCCGGTGTCGTCAAAAATGCTGCGAAATGTCTAGGTTTCCTCAAACGATGTAAGAAATACTTCACCCCTTCTGATCTGGCCTCAATATTATAAGGCGTTTATCCGCCCGAGATTTTAGGACAATGCCCACATCTGGTCAGGTGCTACTAGATATGTTTCAAAAGCTTTGTGATAAAACTCATAGGTGAAAGTAATATAACTCAAAAAATGGACACCCCCGAACACCAACGTAATGTCTCGTGCCTCACTCTGTATCATCGCTATTTCCAGCAAGAGTGCACCATAGAAATCGCCAGTAGCATTCCGGTCATTCAAACTTTTAACCGTAACACTCGTCTCACTATGAATGCTCATCAGTATACCCTCAAGCCCACTTTCAGGCGTATTCTAAAATATCGTGATGAGTTCATAAGCCGTACAACTCGCTTATGGAATGCCCTGCTTAGCTCTTTATTTCCTAGTCATTATAACCTTCAAACATTTAAAACCAACGCTCGGAGGACAGAGATTTTCGTTAAATGAGGAGGCAATCACCTTTGTGAACAATTATTTTGCAGAGAAAAACGTCAAGTACTATTTGGACGGGTTAGAGAGATGGGAGCATCGCTGGGAGAAGTGTGTAGGGTTACAAGGAGACTATGCAGAAAAATAAAAAAAAAATTTGGGGTATCTGACCCTCGTAACGTGCAATATTTAGATTTTAAGAATGCTAACTGGGTATACTTTTGGCAACACCTTAATTCAAGTTTAGAAAATTACATAGTTAATCCACTAGAGTGTGTAAGCCGAGAACAAATCGTCAATCACCTACAGTTACTTACTTCAAATATTGTATCTTGGAAAGTGTAATTGCATTAGTTCCAATAAAAAAATTTTAATAGCAGATCGACTTTACTCTCCCACTATATCCTGAACATTATAAAAGTTCGAAATGGCTTAAGAAGGCAATGACAACGTTATCGTATGCAAATCATTTATAAGCAAAGTAATTTTTTAAATAGATTGATCTCAGATCAAATAAAAAATTTTTGAAACCATGCATGGAACGAAAAGCCTGGTCTTCTCGATAAAAGGTCCAAGCCTTTCTGGATCATTACCAACATTCTAAAAAAAGGAATAAACAAAATCCATTTTTAGAATATGCTGGTCAAATCTACTTTACCCCTGAAAGTAAATCTGAACTCTTGGCCGATACTTTTTTAATTATTCACAGCGCATCAGCAGCACTCATTTCAGCATTAGATGAGTTTAAGATACAATAAATGAATTCAACAGAAGTGGTGAAGTGGTCCCATCGATAAACTAATTACATACTCGTATGAGGATCTTGAATCTTGTATAGCTGTTTTGCTGTTTAAAAAATCACCATTAATTGATAAGATAAATAATCAAATACTTAAGCAACTACCCAAAAATAGTTTTAAATATTTAACATACATCATTAATGCTTGCTTAAGTTTACAATATTTTCCTGACGATAGGGAAGTCGCTAAAATTATACCAATCTTAGAAGTAGGAAAAAGCCTAAATAATCCTAAAAGCTATAGACCAATAAGCCTACTTATTAGTTGCAGTAAACTACCTGAAAAAGTAATAAAAACAAAAATACAAGATTTTCTCTTCATGTATGATATTTTACTATTGGAAAAATTTGGTTTCAGGAAACATCGCAGCACCTCTCATCAAGTGCTTAGAATTTGTAACCATATTAAAAGCAATTTATCTTCTAAGCTATCCACAGGGCTAGTGCTTCTTAATAATCGAGAAAGCCTTCGATTCAGTGTGGCACGATGGGCTCATATATAAATTAATTAGATTAAGATGTTCTCCATACCTTATCAAACTAATCCAAATTTTCCTAACAAACAGGTATCTTACGGAATATACAAATAATGTTTTTTCTTTTTAAAATCCATACTGCTAACATAAATAATAAAATAAACATTGCCATCAAAATGCTATACCCTCTGATAAATCGGAAATCATTACTTAGAAAATTATCATATGTAAAGTGGTATTTCAAGCTATGATTTTATACGCGTCACCTGTGTGGGGTAATTGTGCCCAGATGCATATAAAGAAACTACAAATTGCACAAAATAAAGTTCTGAAAATGATGTTAAATCTTGCATGGTTTTATTCAACCCTCGAACTCCATGAAAAAGCCAGAGTGCTTCCAGTTGCAAGAAAAGTTGAAATTGTGAATAAAAAATTCTTTCAAAAATGTCTTTCTTCCGAAAACCGAAAAATTAAGTCACTTTCAATATGAAACTGTATTGTCAAATTGTTATTTTCGTTATCTTGTTTTTCAAATACATGTTTGTATAATTATTTATTTATTTATTTATTTATTTATTTATTTACTTATCTATTTATTTACGTATTTATTTATATAATTGTTCATTTATTTTTATACATACGCATATGTTCTAATTTGCAGATACCATATGTTGCTATTAATTTTAATTTATATTTCCTTTTCATTTTCCCTCTATTACATTATCCACTAAGTCCTAATCTTATATGAACTACTTAAGTTGTAATCTCTATTTATATGAAGGTTTTTGTTAATTGTTTTACTTCAAATCAACAAACTTTTGTTTTCAACAATCACATATTTATTATTAAATACCTATTATCCAGTAGTAAGAAGAAAATATCATATCACTGTTCAATCTGTGCTATATACACAAAATGTAAACCAAAAATGTTCTTTACCAATTCAGTAAATATCTATCTATCTACATAGGTCTGGAGACTCTCAGGCAATATTAGCTAAAAAATATAAAATTAATAAATCCATTATTTCACGTCTAATAAAAATATAACATGCATCGGGAGTCGTTGAAAATTTAAATTTCGGTGGTAGGTCGCGTAAGACAACAATTTGAATAGATATAAACATTTGTGGTGTAATTAGAAATTATAAGTTCAAATGAGTTTGTAAAATTACTAAATTTTAATTTACTAGGACGGTGCTTCGAAGTTATAGGCCGTGCAAGAAACCGATGCTCACAAAAAGGCATTTAGAGAACAGTTTGTGCAATTAAATCATTTAAACATAATTCAAACTTAACTCTTTTTTCATATTAGGCTAAATTTTGCAAGAAAATATGAACAACTGAAAACAGGTAAGTCTAAGTTAAGCATGGTGGTGGTAGTTTGACGGTATGGATGTGTTTTCCGACAGGAGGTGTAGGTCCATTCCATGAAATTGAAGGAATTATGCACCGATTCAAATACAAATCGATTCTAGAATCAGTAATGCTACCACATGCGCAGTGTGAAATGCCACTTCGTTAGGTGTTTCAAGTTTCAACAGGATAGCGATCCAGAACACACATCGAAGTTGGTAAAAGAGTGGATAAAGGATAGTGGGATTCAAGCCCGGGATTGGCCGGCCCAATCACCCGATTTGAATCCCATCGAAAACCAGTTTGGCATTCGTAGAAGCCGGGTCGCTGTACAACGTTTTTCCAACAAGGTAGAGATGTATAATGCTTTGAAAAGTGAGTGGGAAAATATATCCCATTATACAATTTCAAAGCTAATTGCTTCTATGCCTCGTCGTTGTGCTGAAGTTAATCAAAATAAGGGATATTAGACCTATTATTAAAAAAGTTGCTTAGGTTTTGCACAGCTGAATATGGCTATGTTTTTGATTTTCGTGTTTTTTTTTTTAATTTCCAAGTGTTACTATTACCCTAGAAATTTGTGAATTTCAAAATATACTCTTATTACATCATTCAATATTCATTTATTTTTATTTTGTGTGGTAGAAAGCTTAAAAATTTACTGTGAAATGTCGATTTCAGATTTTTCCTTAGGTTTTGCACAATACTGTATGTGGAGCCGCTCCTTCTAAACCCGAAGGCGGATGGCTCAAGAGCGTATTGGCCACCCAATTGGACCGTTCGGCCATAGATTTCTAACCGAGCTCGAAAGACATTCATATTTTCAGTCAAATGAAATCAAGTTAAATTTTTTTTGTTTTTAACGAACTTAACACTCAAAAGGATACTACTAGTCTTAAAATGCCGGAGCACGTGTTGGAAATTGGATATGGAGAGAGAGAAAGATGTTTGGGCTCAGTGGTTACTTCCCTCCATGGGTGACATTCAACATTTAATGGGGAGACTAAATTATTAGTGTAAACTGACTTGTTGTATTTTAGGCAACCATTCATCTCAAGAGATTTTAGTTTCTTGAAAAAAAGAATGTCTTTCAAGCACGGCTGGTATTGAAGCCCGAACCATTCGATTGGGAAGTCGATTTTAGTCTGGTATTTCACGCTTACTTTTGTCTTAGCACAGATGGTATTACACTCGTATCTTAATCCGGTGTCAATGATAGATGGATAAATCCTGTGCTGTTAATGAATTAAATATGTGTTCCCCTCTGAATTTCTTGTTTCAAAACCTTTTTCTTCATAACGGTTTTTTTATTCGTAATTTGATTTTCCGACAAAGCAAGAAAACCATTTCTTCCAGCGACGAAATATTTCTTTTTCATTGTCGCTTAACGCCAACTAACAATATTCCTAGTTACACTTTGAACTACCAGTTTTATCGTTGTTAATCTTTTAATCATTATAGATTTCCCCTCCACCAGCAGTAATGGGTAATAAACTTTCAGTAATAATATTTAATACTATTTTAATATGCACAGACTATAAGATTCCTATTTGCAAGGCGTTGTAAATAGCATGTAAATTTTTTCAAAATCAACAATTTCGAGATTAATGCAAACATTAATGAAAATCTATTGAGTGACAATCAGTTGTCTTGCGCTTCGCAAATGATAATTAATGATGGTATTGAAAATATGTTTACACGTAGGTATCTATGTATCTTCCCTGTGAGCACAGCAGAAACTGCATTTGTAAATTAAAGTTAAATGCAAAACTTACCTCACTGCGTCTTCTTTTGTGGATGGTCTAATTATTGATGCACCGGCATTTATTTTCCGCTCATTCTTTCTTCGCCCATAGCTCTGTTTCTGAAAGCTTTCATCGGAAATTTCATCAAAAGCAGGGGGAGGTGTCGAGCAACAAGAAGGTGTGGTGCCTAGCAATACATGAAATGAATGTTATCTATAGTGTAATAATTAAACTATTCATAAGTGATTTTACAAAGAATATTAAATAAAATGAGAATTATTGGCTAAAGCATTATGTTTTAATCTACAATAATAAAAATACATGTTATCACATGAAAAGCTGTAGGTGCCCTTTAAATATTACATTTATATAATTTTATCGCTGGAAGCTGTAGAGATATTTTCTATATTTTTATTATTCTGCTCAAATTTTTGCCGTGCCTGTACAAAATTTGAACTAAGTTTCTTGGACCTTTTAGGGCGGATTTGAGGCTTGGAAATGTTAGAATTAGAATCAAGTTTGTTTGATTTCGGAAAATGGCTTGTTTGTTTGGCTTCAATTTCCTCATCTGCTACAGACATATCTCTTAATTCATTTTTCGTATGCTGAGCATACGAAAGTCGTCGTTGGGAAAGTGTATTATTTTCCAACTCTCTTTTTACTTCAAGAAATGTGTTCATTGCCTGTAATATGTTCTCCTCTTGGGCATCATCGTCTCCAAATGCCATATCAGCATAACGAATATATTTGAGACGATCTCTTTCTTTTTTTGTAGAATGAACTTTTCGTTGTGGTTGAACTGACAAATTTTCCTTTTGAATCGGTGGAAAATTTCGAACAATGGATCCTGTCGTAGACATATAGCTATGAGATATCAAACTAGTTCGCCTGTTAAACACATCTAATTGATTTAAGTGCTCGTATTTGGTATTGGATCTGGAACATTCGCTTGGAGCATTTGACTTTGATACCATAAATGTACTCGTATTCTTCAGTTGATCACCATTGAGATCAAAAAGATCATGCAACTCCAACCAATCTCTTACATTACTAGGAGAACGTTGTTCACCAAACTTTGGAATTGGGGCTTGCAAGTGGTCTATTTTGTGAGAGATTTTGTTATTATTTTTCATATTTATTTTAATACCTGTCGATGAGACTCGGTGTTGAGGAAAGATTGATTGTTCCTCTAATACGGGGGTGGCTTTTGACTGCCGTGGTGGATCTCCTTTTTTATTGCGTGGAGAGCCTCTTGGTGGCACTGGCGGTGGTACTTTTGGCTTCATAGCATTTGATCTTTGCTTTGTTTGGGAGCCAGTTGAAATTGGAACCGTTGTATTTGTTTTATTTTGCAAAGGAGGTTTAGACTGGGCACCTGTTACCAAAGAATGACCAACTGTATTTGCAGCTACTTATTTGCAATCCATTCCCAAATATTTTGTGGATATGAAAACATGTAAAAAATAATTAAGAAAAATTAAGGTTAAATATACTAAATTAAGTAAACTCTAATTACATATATATTTAGTGGATAGCTTGTATAAGAAAAATTTAAGAGCTCTATATTATAAAAATATGTATATGTTCCAATAAAACATTTATTTAAAGAATACCCTAAATTATTTTACCCCAACTAGTGTAGCTATTATTAGAATTGATATACATATAAAAAACAATTCCAAGGACTCCATTTTAAATGGAATTCAGAAGCAAAATTTTGAGCCTGAATATAATTAATATTATTAATAATATAATTTATAATTTTATAATTAATATTTATTTTTATTTTGAGAGAACATTTATGTATTTTCAAAATCTTTTTCCACAGAATTGATGTGTTCGAGTTTTTCGTACATCAATCCAGCAAAAGATCGCTTTCAAATACACGTTTCCTTATCAAAAATACATACATATGTATGTATATACAATGTGTACAATGTACATACATGATCTGTTCACATATTTGCGAAAAATCTACAAAACCTGCATCCATATTCAATTGTGATATAAAGAAGCATATATTTTCATTGACTGTGTGACTAGTTAATAGACTTACCACCTTGATCAAAAAGTTCCCAGGGGACACCACCGTGTGGCTCTCCCATGATTCCGATTTGAGTTCTGTTTTTTTTGTTAAGTTGTTGAATCTGTTGTTGAAATTCCCTCTAAATCTTAGCATCATAGTTTGATATGTGCAAAAGTTACGTAGCCAAGAGTACATCTATCTCTCGGTGTGTTGGCGATTTATTACAATTTTAGATATGAATTTAAATTTTCAACAACGAACTTGTATTAAAGTTTAAGACAGATTTAATGGTGCGCGAACGTGGGAAATGTAGGAAAAGTGTTTCGACAATGATTCTCTAAAGAAAACTAAACGACCGACAGTGGCACGAGCGGTTCAAAAGTGGTCGTGAGTCAATCGAAGATGATGAACGCAGTGGCAGACCATCGACATTCGAAATCGACGAAAACATTGATGAAGTAACAGAAATGTTGGTCAATAACCGCAAATTTATCATCAGAGAGATAGCGGAGGACTTGAACATTGCCTATGGATCCGTCCAAGATATTTTGGTTAATGATTTGGGTTTCCGTCGTGTAGCAGCAAAGTTGGTGCCAAAAGACCTCAATTTCATGCATGGCGTTAACCAAATGAGCCGAGACCAACAAAACCACATCATTTTCATGGATTACAACGGTGTAGTGCATCATGAATTTTTGCCAGAAGGCCAGACAGTAAACAAAGAGTATTATTTGGGCGTTATGAAACGTTTACGTGAAGCAATTCGCCGAACGAGACCAGAATTGTAATTCGTAATTTTTTGACGAAAGATGCAACAAACACCATCCAACAGCCACCGAATTCACCTGATTTGGCTCCCTGTGACTTCTTTCTGTTCAATCGAGTTAAAAAAACCACTACGGTAAACGCGTTTCAGCAGCCGAGGGGAAGAAATGGAAAAAATCGCAGGAAGCACTGATGGACATACCGAATATAAAAAATGTTTCGAAGATTGGATCAAACGCTGGCATAAGTGTGTTGCAGTCGATGAGGATTACTTTAAAGGGGACAATATAGATTTAGGTGAATAAATTTGTATCTTTAATTTTCTAAATACATTCCGGGAACTTTTTGATCAAGGTAGTATTTCTGATTCTAAAGTTTGGTGAACAACGTTCACCTAGTAGTGTAATGTATTTCAATGACTGCTGTCTTGAGTTCTTCTTATACTAGAGTAACAGGTGTAAGGCTGACTTTATTGCATCTTCCCACAAGCCCCCAATGAGCTAATCTGGAATGAATGAAACTAAAGTCACATCCCTTCGCCGTGCTATAGTTGCTATTTGTTCAATTGCTTTGGAAGAATAAATGAAATGCCTTAGTTTTATCAATTAATTGTTAGGCTACGCTGCAAAACAGCAGAGCACTGCTTTATGTTTTTTGGAATTGATTTCCACCTAAGCTTGCAGCTCAAACTTTTGGTTTCGCTCTTATATATATATAGTTTAGTTAGTTTTAGTTTTAAATGCATTTTATTACAATATATTAATCATTAAACTCTGACATACTAACAAAAATGCTAGCTTAAAATTACTTAGATTGTTAAGTAATTAACAATCAATATTTAACAAGTAATATTAACTTACTGGCCCCACACAGGCACTCTAAGCTACTCTAAATTCTTATATCTATGTCTTTCGATTTTATTTACATTTTATTGAAAAATATATTTTGTATACGAGTACTTAAAGCTAAGGAAAGAAATTGTTAACAAAAAACTTAGCATATGATCTTGATTTTTTATTTTTTCTATAAAAACTTAATATCTAACTTAAAATAAACCTTAGTCTACCTAACCTACATACACAATACACACATACACACATATAGACATTATACACAATGACATACATATGCTAGTATACACCTGTATATATACTAATATATATATATATTCCTTAAATGCTAACCTAAACCTATGCAAGCTGGCCATCGCTATTTACAGAACAAATAGATTGGTCAGCTCTGCCTCATTAGTGAGGCTGGTCCGTAATTGACGGAAACGGCGACGAAGCCCCTTCTCCATCACTCAACCACCAGAACTGTTGGTGCTGCCGAACGACATCCCTCTTATCGCGATTCCCCACCGCCCTACTAAACCTGAGACGATCCACACTGCCGTGTGCTACGTCTCTGTCGTAGTTGAGTCGCCTGTACCCAGCTGTCCGAGCGACATGGAAGATTAACGGGACCGCTGATCTATCCTGGATCAACCCTATCTGATATAGGTAGAGGAATGCTTCCGGTGGAACGAAGCCGTCAGAGCGCGCACTCTCTTGGTAAAGGTAATTGGGGTAGTAAGCCCCAGATATCAGGTTATTCGTCGAGGTCATTGCTCTTTCAATGTGCCTTCGAGTCAACTTAATTACGAAGTTGTCCACTCGTATTAGGTTCGCCCTGTTGTAAAGGACCTCATTACGATAAAATTTTTTGTACCCGACTCTGGTGTTCTGTACAAGCGAAGGCAAGTCCTCTCAAACAAACGAATCTTTTCCATTAAGCTTGCTCGTACATTGAGCCACACGGGACACCCGAATACCAGCATGGGCCTGATAAGGGCCATGTAGCAGATTACCTTTACTCTCTCATCGAGTTGGCTGCTATAAAACAGTCCTTTGTAAGGGCAAAAGCGCCTTTGGCTCTGGCCAGAGCAGCATCTACATTTTTGTCAAAATGCAGAAACTGATCTAGCCAGATTCCAAGGTATCTGACTACATTTCGACAGGCAAGAGGCTGTCCGTGTTGTCCAATGATCGAGAACTTTCGCCAATTTTTTCTGGTATCCCTAGAGGCTCTAGACAACGGCGTCCTAAAGCGAATGGTTTCCGACTTCTGAAAGTTGATTTTCAACTTCCAGTCATCGCAAAATCGTCTTATCTTATCGAAGTCACGCTGCAAGAGGGTATTAATGACCTCGATTTTTGGACCTGTTCTGTACGCTATCAAATCGTCTGCGTACGCAATAGTATGGGGAAGTGAACCTATGAAGTCGCTTGTATAAATGTTGAATAGGATCGGCGAATTGACCGCGCCTTGCTGAAGACCATTTTTAATTTGAAATATTCCAGCAGAAGTCACATGGCCATTTTTCACGATGAACGACCGACAGTGTCATGGGCCCCCGCCCAATTATCAAGGCTTCGCCCATTAATGATGTTGTCTAATAAAAAGCGGGGGCAGATTATTCTATACTGGTTTTATCGTAAACATCTTCAGATTACAGCCTCTGAATGGTTGCTACGATTTGACCAGTTACAAGTTGTCGGTCATAGGTCTTGTTGGCGGCTTGACCACCGGTAGTCCATACCAGGACTTAAATCACGGTACCATGGGAGTCAGGAGCCCCCCGTATTTCGGTTCCGGCCTGACTTGTTAGAGGTAGGCCCCCTTGTGGGAGCGTCATGGTGGCTGTGGTTTAAACCCAAATCGCGGGTACGGGTTTTCTTTTCGGTTTACCCATTGTAGAGTTGCAAATAAAGTACTGGGTGCTGTGACCCTAAGAACAGCAAGAGGTTTTAGGTCGGCCTCGACTCATACCAAGGGTTAAACTTGTGCCTCCAACACAAGTTCTGCTTTGGTATAATATATAAGTGGGTATAAGTATATTATAAAGCGAGTATTATACACCCAATGGGCGTATGGGCATCTCGTAAACATAAGGTCTTATGACAGGTGGTTTACGTTAAAAATCCAGATACGTTCTGTTGGTTAGCATATTATAAAGAATGTACAAGAGCGGTTTACTGATCCCCAGCCTAGTCAGCTTATAGAAAAGACACCATACGGTGTCGAAGGCCTTCTCCAAGTCAACAAGGCAGGCACCAGTACATTGGTTATTTAACTTAACTTATTTAATTTATATAAACAAAAACATTCATTGCATGATTTCCTCCGGCTCATCCAACACCAATTCACTCGCTCAAAATTTGCGTTAAACAATTTTTTTTTTCAAATACAAATGTTTATTTAAAATTATTAAGTACAAATAAAGCAACGCTTTATACTAACAACATTGGAAAATTGACTAACCCTAAAAAATAAAGAAAATACAATATAAAATTAGGAAGTTAAAGTTAGAATTGTAATTTTAAACATGTGGATGATTTCAAGTTATAAAAAAAAAATATAAATAAAGGAACCAAGTACATATAAGTATATGGTCAACAAGAAGGAGAATGAAAGATAGTAATGAGAAAGAAAGAGAACAGATGAAGAAAAAAGCAGAAAATAGAAATATGCTATTGCTGTATATAGAAATATTTAAGAATGGCTGTTCTGAAATCTGGAGCTCTCCACGTTCTTTTTAAGTGTTCTGGTAGTGAGTTCCCTAGCCTAATGGGGGTGATGAAGAAGAGTCGCGATGAATTGATTAATTGAAGGGCTGAGTTGTAATATTAAAAATTCTATATGACCTGGCAAATTGCAACTTAGTGAACAAATATGGAGGGGGTTCCGTATAAAATATTTTGTGAAAGAAGATGTAGATCCGAGCATTTAAATATTGTTGCAGGGTAAAACCAAGGCTGTTATTTGCAAATGGTGAGACGTGGTCATATCTATGCAAGCAATGAACATAGCACACCATATTGTTAAAGGAACTTGGAGTTTGTTTCTAGATACTGAATCATGCTGACGGTACAGTTTCGTTTCGGCGTAAGAAATAACAGTTATCAGTAGTGTTTTCATGAAACAAATTTTTGACTTAATTGGAATGAGACGAGTATGCGTGGAGTATGTGTGGGACCCGAAATCTGCAAAAGACGCTATTGGTTAATTGTTCAATTATCACTTTTGCTATCTGGTAAAGAACTGCAATGCATTCGGCCATTTCGTGAAATAATCCATCACCACAATAACGTATCGATTCCCAGCTGCCGTTCTTGGAAGGGGATCCAGGATATCAACTGCTATTCTTTCAAAGGGGCATGCTGATTAACTTGGTCGTAGCTTACCTCTGGTTAGACGTGTAGGACCTCTCCTTGATTGACAAGTTTTGCAGTTTTGACACCATAACCTAACATCAATGGTTCGTCCCACCCAGAAGTATCGGGCCAATAGTTTTTCTGCTAGGACTATCGTATTTCTGGAACCAGCTTTTTGGTATTACCGGTAAAAGTTTTTCTTGTTTCTCTCCCGTTTCCCAGACTCGATTCAGGATTCCTTCTAGCATTTTAAGTTGTTGAAATATGAACCAAAAACTCTTTACTTTGGAGTTCTCCTGCAAAATTTCTTCTTCTTGTATCCATCCGATAACCTTGCTAAGTACTGCCTCATCACGCTGTTTTTTCTGCAAGTTGCTGTCATCGTTTTCCACTTGTAGGATTTGACCTTGATATTTTTATACCTCGGCGTTGGTGCAGTATTTGAAAGCCCCACAAGGTCTTCTAGACAGTGCGTCTGCGTTGCCGTATTGAGGCCCAGGTTGATCCAGTATCTCGAAATCGTATTGCTGCAGTCTTTCTAGCCATCTAGCCATTTGACCCTCTGGTTGTTTAAAGTTCCACAATCAGCGGATTGAAGCGCGATCGGATCGAAGCAAAAATAGTCGCTCGAAGGGATGGCGGTGGAAGTGGTGAGTTGACAGGACTACTGCTGGCAATTCTCTTCTCGTCATGCAATTCTCTTCTCGTCATGCAATTCTCTTCTCTCTGCTATGTTGAAAGTGCGGCTAAAATATTCGATTACTATCTACGCTTCTCCTTGTCTTTGACTTAGGACAGCTCCAATGCCCACATTTGATGCATCGGTATCTAGAATGAACTTCCCGTGGTTGCAAGGTAATCCCAAGATCGAGGCCGTAGTTAGCCTTTCTTTTAAACTGTTAAAAGCTCGTTCGCTGTTTTTGCGACGGTTGAAAACCCTTTGATAAACCGTCGATAGTAAGAGCACAATCCCAGAAAGCTTGCACTTGTCGCTTGGTTTTCGGAATTGGCCATTCCTTATCGGCCCTTATTTTTTCCACCTCTGTGCCAAGTCCGTTCGACGAAACGACATGCCCTAAGTAGCTTGCGCTCGTTTTAAGAAAATTGCATTTACCCGGGCTCAGCTGTAAGTTAGCAGCTTGAAGTCAACTTAGTACCGATTCTAGGTTGGTTAGGTGTTCCACGAATGTTTTAGAGTAAACAATGATATCGTCCAGGTATATCAGGGCCGTCGGCCATGATAGTCCTCGTATCATTTCGTGCCTTACCCTTTCGAACGTTGCCGGAGCGTTGCACAGAGGGCATAACATTAAATTGCCACAGCTCATTGCAATTAGTGAACGCCATCTTTTGCTTATCGTTGGGGTCCATTTTAACCTGACAATAACAGCTTTGAAAATCTAGGGTCGAAAACCATTTTGAGACTGCTGGTGTTCAAAAGAGGTCATCCATTCTGGGTAATGGGTAAGAATCTTTTTTAGTAATTTCGTTGAGCTGCCGGTAGTCGACGCAAAATTGGGAGGATTTTTGATTAAGACAATGGGTGCAGTCCATGGGCTCTTAGATGTTTCCATGACGCCTCTTTCGCTCATATCTCTGATGAGCTCTTCCATCTCATGTCGCTTGGCTAGCGGAACTCTCCGGGCTCGCAGTTTAACTGGCCCGTTCTGGCAGTTCTTTCAAAGTCAGATGGCCCTTTAGAGAATACATAATTGAATTTCCTTATGAGAGTTTTGAATGAAGTCCTCTGTTCCTCAGTAAGTTCATTATGGGCTTCATCGCAAAGGTCTTGTATGTTGGAACACTTATTAGACGGAAACGTTTCAGGCACCTCGCAGATTTCTACCGACTCTACTCGTCCTACGGTGGTGTTCGATGGCAAAATTATGTCTAATGCTCCTCCTCGTTGCAGCTCCAATCCTAAATGCGGGTTTAAGTATCACTGCACATCCTTGAACATTAGATGGGATTTTGAATTCTCTGTCATTACTGGTAGCTTTTGAGTCGGCGGTCGTCTCTAAGTCCAATTGACATCGTTGTCTCATCAAAAAATCGACTCCAAGTATGTTAGGAACGTCACACTCCACTACTGCAAAAGAATGAGAGTACTCTTTATTAAGAAATGAAACTCATCAGTGCCATTCCTTCAATCCATATGGCCTTGCCGGCTATACTCACTAATTTTGTTTTGGGACCCTTCACTTCACCAAGGTATTCCTGGGCAAGTATTTCGATGCGATGCTCAGATGGAAATATTTGCTCCGGAGTCCACGATTAGAGAGCATTTTTTTCTTTCCACAAAACCCTCTAAACAAAGGCTTCACTCGGCGGTGGTTCCTATGAAAGCAGCTCTTGAAATTTCTTGATTTTCATCGTTCGCTTTGCTGTTGTCCTTGTTGATACGACTTAAATCTGATGTCTTAGGAGCGCTCTGTAGAGAGCTACTTATGGGCAACCGTTCCTTGTTGCCTCCGCTTCTTAGGTTTTTTTTTACACTACTCGTTGTAGGCTTACTCTCTGCACAAAACACACGTCTTCGTCTCGCTCAAATCTTGAATTAACACATCCTAAGGGAGTGTTATTGCTACCTAAATGCGACTGCGCAGCTGTATGTAACTAGATGTAGTGTTTTCACAGAAACGCTGCCGTAGTAGATTTGTCAACGATCCATATTCTACTTCGCTGTTTTCTGGTAATGGTCCAACGGGCACATCGCGACGCAATTTCAAATTGTCGTCCAGCCCAGGAACCGGTACCATCGAACGGTTGCAAAGTCAACTTTGGTAACGGCGTTGGGACAAATGGAATTGAAGCACTTGTTGCACTTGAAGTCTCGCCTACCCAAATTTGTTGCCGTCTTCCTGCTCATCTCCATATCTACCTGCTGCAGATATGTGGCTCCCTGATGACGTTGATATGTGTTTTTTGCATGCGCTTCACTGCGTGTATGCCATTTGGAGACGACTGATGGCTACTATTTACCGCATTCACAATAGCAGAACTATGAACTGCATACTCCTGCTACCATTCCATCAGTTTTTTCTCCCAGGAGCTCTGGTCTACCATATATAGTACTCCCATAGCATAGTGCGCAACTGAGTACACTCACTCGACCGCGCGGATTCCCCTTCGTATCCTTCTGGCTCCATTTCGCTTAGCGTAGTTTGTTTCCGACTTGAATTGCGATCGAGACCCCACACCTGACACCAATTTGCCTTCCTCTATCACGGTAGGAGCCTTCTCCAACAGACTCGAAGGATCTCAACACAGAAGCAAAAGAAAAAAGCAATGTTCGAATCTCTGATTCCCGAGAGGTCTTTTTTTAAATTTTTTTTTTTGGTTTTTTATTAAATTCTTTTTTTCTTGTTTATTATTTTTTTATTTTTTATTCTTTTTTTGACTTGTGTCATTTGTCTCTCCGTTCGAGCTCTCCTTCCCAGGAAAATCTTCTGCACTTTAAACGTCGGTTTTTTTTTCATTGTTAAAAAATTCCCGCATCTCCGACAGTTTTTTTACTTGCGGCTGTTTATGGATGGACAAGTCCCAACGGCAGTAACGACTTCTCCACAAACTTCTTTTCTCATATCCGGTTCCACTTTCTTTTGATCATCCATCAGATGGGTCCCTCGCTGACTGGTATAAACCAATGGCGCCTCGTTGAGTTATTTTTATGCTGTTCGTTGAATAGAACATTACCTTGTGGTTGTCATTTTCTTTGTCAACATGGATCGTGGTGACCCGACTTCTGCTGGTATATAAGTTAGTTGCAAATTATTCTTCACATAACCATTTTCTGTTCCAGTTTCTGAACTCCGCAACAATATAAAAAAAAATTTGGAGAAAAATTTGCAAGGACATTTTCACGTTGTTTCTTCTGTCGCTGCAACATCATTCAAATCCGATAAACTCTTGATTATTTTTCTGTTCCGTATCTAGTAAATATTGCGCCCAGTTGTTTGTTGCGCTTTAAGCTGATGGCATATTGCAGAAGAGAGCGATTTATTTTAGTTAAGCTCTGATTTAAATTAACATATAGTAGCTCTCGCCCTCTAAACCAAAGTCATTTAGAAAAAGCTGTCTATTATTTATTTTGCGAAACACCATAGCAGCTTTCAGTATTAAGTTGCTCTCTTATCGGTTGTTAAATTTGACTATTACCTAGTTTATATGACAGCTTAATGCGCATTGGTCCAATACGCTCATATAAACACCACTTCAAAGGGCATCAAAATACTCAATACGCATTCGTTTATTCCTGTTTAAAAACCGCATTGAAAAGTTGAGACCGCATTAAGTATCATATAAACACTTTCAAATCCCATTGAAACCATTTAAGCTCTCGCGCTCTCGTCTCAATTTTCTCTCTCTCATTTTGGATTCGGTTTTGGATAATTTCATATAAATACCACCCTTTCCATATGTATTGAACCAATGCGCATTGACTAAATGCGAATTGAGCTGTCATATGAACTGAGTATATCACTGTAGAGTTGCCATTACCTGTTTTTGTGCGAAAAATTTGTTTCACATCAAGGGTTAAACAAAGTCTGTTTAGCATTTGTTTAAGATTTTCTTCTGGCAACACAGGGATAGCAAACAAAACAGCATCAGCAGCAATATTGTGCCGCTCCATTGAATCGGGTACACAAAGAAAAAACGAAACAATCCAAATTAAAAGAATTATCACTTATACTACGCCACACATGACACTTTCAAAAGCTAATTATAAACTTTAACTCTATTGCAAGCGAATAAAAAAAAGCGACTTATTCACACAGAGACATGACGCACACCTCACGAAATGACACTTAGTTTTGTAGACAATTCTCCGGCTCTCGACCATTGTATGGCAATATTGACGATTCTAAACGTCCACCAATTCGGATTACAGCATCGTTATCGGAAAATAGCGTGCCATTTGATAGCGCTCTTTTAGTATGTTCACTTGAAGGTGAAATATTATTTTTGTATCATTCGCAATACCCCATTCAATGTCATTTCCAAACTTATTGGGTTTAGCTTTGTTTTTTTTATTTTGTCTATTTCTATGAACACGCAAAACATTGTACTATTTTCAAGGCTTCCCCTAACTAGAAGATTTAAATCATACTGGGAAAGCAAAACATATTTTAAATAAATAAATGAGTTTCCATCGTTGAAAGTGTTTAGAATATCATAGTCTGATGATTGACGAGTTATGGTGAGAAATGCAGTGTTTTCTTGACAACACATATAATACGATTATCTGGATATCTTTGCAAATTAAAGTCTCTAGATTTTTGCTGCTCTATGCAAAAACGTAAGTTCATAAGCCAAATCGTATGCTTTGGTACTTTTCCTCTTAATAACATGTCAGCAGAACTTTCCTTAGTGAGAGGTTACATGTCGCCATGGCAATGAAATCGTATGTTCCTGTATTTTATATATTCGATTAACAAAAAACTTTGCATGTGTTGTGTACGGTAATGATGTTTAGTAGCATGAAGTACTACCTCTGAGTCGGTTCAAATATATCGATTTTATCTCGCTGAATCTCTTAATCTGTTCCCAGGTGATGAATTAGACCCACAGCTAACTAAGCTACACACATTTCTGGTCTTGGGATGAAGCGATACCTTGGGTTTCTTGGAAGGAGCCATCCCAGACTTGGGGCAAAATACTCGTACTGTAATTATATTGCTTTAGTCCTGTGATCGGACACAAGCTTTTATACTTCTCCATAGGTCGCCATATAAGTTGGTATTTTGTGTCTTTATCGTATTTGATTTGCCGATACATTTCACCAATGTGTGCGGTAAAAATTTGTGTGGAATCTTATAAGAACCGAGAAGATATTTTCTTGGTAAGTGGGACTTTTTGTTTTAACACTTTTCAATTAATCTTTAACAAACGTTTTGCCTGAAGATTCAGTTATTACTCAAGGTTTTCTTATGCTAGTCTATGCCTTTATATCACTTTTAATTTTGAATGCATTTTTATGAAATTCAATTCGATTATACTTACAAGCTATACAAAAAAAAACCTTCGAAACTCTCTTGACTAACTCTTATTTTAACTTACTGGCCCTATGCGAGAACTCTAAGCTAAGCCGGGGTGGCCGTGGTGTAGTGGTACTAGCAATCGCTTCTCACTCGGAAGGTCAAGGTTCGAATCCTAGCCACGGCAAGTTTTCATTTGTGCAATTGGAACTCAGTCAGAAAAATCTGCGTGTGAAGGCATAACACTGACATGTAGATTTGGCTGTTGTAGGGTTTTCAAGCACAATAACAACCGTTAAAATTCACAACCTCACCATTCCGAGTGAAGAAAATCTCTCCGTCCTATTCGGACTCCCACCCCTGGAGAGTCAATATCGAAACCAAACACACCTGAGTTTCAAACCACTAAATCACAAACTTTCCTTTCTCCTCCTTCTACCTTTCCGCCCGCGCCATGGCAACAGTGTAAGGGTATTCATAACCCCTTTGGCGCGCGTAAATTATATAAAAAAAAAAAAAAAAAAAGCTAAATTATTAGCCACACCCCTAATTTGTCCTAGATAAGACCTTGTAAATAGAAGAATGCATCTGGGGAATTAAAGTCGTTAAGGCCCATGCTCTTGTGATACGTAAAATTAGGACATAACCCCCATAGTTATTTAACGAGGTCTTCTCTCTTTCAATGTGCATTTGAGTCGACATAATAACAAAAGTGGACAATTTTATTAAGTTCGCCATGCTGTCCAAGACTTCCCTATGGTAAAATTTTACGCGCAAACGCGTAAAAGTCTTCCAACTGAATTCACATCGCCGTTCTTAACAATGAACTGTCTACCTGTGAGCATATCAAAAATAATGTGACACAGTAGTTTACTTATGCCCACCCTGTTCTGTTTAATAAAGAGGCCATCTTGGAGTCAAATGTTGTCTCTAAGTCAATCGGGCAAACAACCATTCATTGCTTCTTGCTTTTATTCGGCTGGATATTAGATACCAGCTTACACGCGACATGTGATATACTAGACGGAATGAAAAGTGACTTCCTTGCCCGCAAGAATGCGCTGCTACTTCAAAAAAGGTTATGGTGCCTTGAAGTCCGTTCATATTTAGGCAGACGTGCCAAATTTCAGTGCGATACTGTCTTTAGTTTTGTTTTGACAGCTGATTGTTGTTGACGTGTTTGGCATCATGCTGAGTATGGACAAAAACGATTTTCGTTCTCTCATAAAACATTATTTTTTGAGAGGCAAAACGGCGAAGGAAACAAAAGAAAAGTTGGGTAAATATTATGGGGCTAATGCTCCGTCAGATTACACCGTCAAATATTGGTTTCAAGAGTTTCGTGGTGGCCGCAGGCCCTCCGATGCGGCTACAGATTACAATGTCAAAAAAATACATGAAATGGTGTTGGCTGACCGGAAAGTGAAGGTGCGCAAGCTAGCGGATACCACAAAGATTAGTACTGAGCGTACACGCCATATTTTGGGCAATATTCTGCATATGTAAAAGTTATCCTGCCACTGGGTGCCGCGAATGCTCACTTTTGACCAAAAACACGAACGCAAGAGCACCTCGAAAGAATGTTTGGACTTGCTGATGCGGAATCGGGCGGACTTTTGTGGTCGATTGGTAACTGGATTTGGATCCCTCGGACTATTATCTCTTCCCAAACCTCAAAAGATGGCTCATCAATTAAAAATTCAGCTCACGCGAGGAAATCATCGACGCCACGGAGGAGTATTTTGCAGACCTTACGAAAAACTACTTTTCGGACGGGATCAAGAATTTGGAAAATCGCTGGAATAAGTGTATCGGACTAAAAGAGGACTATATTGAATAATATAAAAAAACATTTAAAAAAAAATTTTTTTTAATTCTCAAGGAGGTCACTTTTCACACCAACTTGCTTAGTGAGGGCACTATTGATCATCTTTTCGATATCTGAAAGGAGTCCTGTCGACCGAAGATTATCCGGATTGGACATTTCTTCATACCTTTTGGGGATTGTATGCATCACTGCTTTCTTCCAATACGATGGATAATTCGTATTATTACAATAAATAGGGTAATAATAATAATATCCATCGTTTCTTGTGCAATATGTCGAAGCACAATGTTTGGAATGGTGTTGGCTCCCACTGATTTCTTACTTCTCAATTATACTTGAGCTATGCCCGACTTTTTTCTTTAAAGTTAATGGGGGTAGTTCCCTTTCGTAGGCGATGACATTCTTTGGCTTAAAACTAAGTGAACCTTCAGATCTTGAAATTATGGTTCTCCACATCATTTCAAAAGTAGGAATTCTACAAAAGGACTTGATTTTTTTAGGTTGTGGTTTTAGCATTGTATACTTCCTGGAAAGTCGTTTCTATGGTAGAGGTAGAGACCTGCTGATTCTCGATCACTAAAAAGATGTCAGCATCTTCTGGATCTATGCCGTTAGCCGTATTTGTTCATTCTCTGCGGTTTCTACGATTTTAAGACATGATAGATCGTTGTGATCTTTCCTCGAAAATATTTTATAGTCCTAATTTCATTATTCCAAGTAGTATGTACTATGTTACGAGTATATGTAGAATTTGACGAATTTTATTCAGAATCACTGTGACGAGAAAACGACGAAGTTCAACACACAAAACGAACGAAGAACATGAAACAGCAGACAAGACAATAAAATAATTAAGAAAAAAGGGAAAAAGAAAACAAAGAGTCAGTCTCTCTCGAACCATCAAAAGAAAAGGAAGTCGGTAGAGCCATCCCCGCCAGTTAAGTTTGTTTTCTTATTTAATTTGTATGAAGTTTAAACGGTTCTTCAAATTACTATATATATACTTATATTCGAATAAAAGCAAACACAAATAAAACAAAAAGAATGCATAGTGATTTCCTTAAACTTTTTTTTCGAATAACGATCAGTGATCCGGCATAATTCCTACATATTTTTGGGGGCTCAAACTGGATTCCCCGTTACAAAATTTCCGCAGAAACACAAAAAAAAGGAATCAGACAGCAAGCTGTTAAGCTAGTGACCAAAAAGTGCCAGTGTGGCGAAGAAATAACCGGAACAGTAGCTGATGACTGAGATGCGACAGTACCAGTGGAACAAGGCCAGAATTATATTTTAATGTCTTTCGATAAACATTTGTTTTAAAATTATTTGATAATATTTACTCAATTAATTGATTAGATATTTGATATTTCATTTCATAAATTTATTTCTTTGTGTTCTGGAATACATTTTTTTTGAATTAATAATTTTGTAAGGTGTGACTCAGCTGAAAGAAAATGGATTTAGAGGTGATGATAAAATTATTGACATACGACGAACTGAAGACAAAACTTAGAGAGCTAGGTTTATCAACAACAGGAAGTAAGATACAGCTGCAAAATAGATTGTTGGGGCACTGCGGCCGAGGATGAGGATGACGATTCAGCTGATACAGTGGAGGAGATAGAAAACGGACTTTCAGGCAGCGGCAGTGGTGTGGGACGGCGAGAAGTCTCGGGTGCAGCCGTGGCAGACAGAAATGAAGTCCGACGAGAGCCATTAAGCGCGTTTAATTTCACGGACATCGAAAGCAGCATCCCACAGTTTTCAGGCGAATCTTCGGAAGATGTCAATGGTTAGATCGACGAATATGAAAGTATTGCAGTGGTACTGGGCTGGAATGGTTTGCAAAAATATATTTATGGTCAGAGGCTCATCGTGGGGGCAGCAAGACTATTCACCCAAAGTGAAAAGAACATTCTAAATTGAGGGTCACTGAAGGTAGCCTTAAAGAAGGAATTCGTCATCAAAATTAGTTCAGCTGAAGTCGGTTGAAAGGTCGACGAGAGCCACCAGGTGAAAAATTGCGCGAATATCTTTACAAAATGGTTGAAATTGCCAAACCAATCGAAATGGATGAAGCATCTTTATAGGAGGCCTCAAAGTCTACAGAGCTAATAAGATCATGCTGTACGAAGCAACAACTATAGAAGAACTAAAGCGCAAATTGAAAGTCTACGAGCAGGTGAAGACAGTGGCTGATTATCGCAAAAGGGGCAATCGTTGGCATCATCCGCGGGACCTGAAACATCTGCATTGGTAAAAACGGAAGATCAGAAGAAGTGTTTCAAGTGTGGCAAATTAGGCCATCGTTCATTCGAGTGCAAAAGTCAAGAAGCAACAGAGGTAAAACCGAGGTCATAATTTGGGTACAAAACGAAACCACTTATGAAAGATGTCTTGGTAGAGGGCATAAGCGTGAAGGCACAGATAGATATTTCCCCAGTTGCAGTTGATACCGAAGGTGACAGTTTTTGTAGGGTTTGGAAACAAAGACGTTAAGACGTTGGGATATGTGAGCGGAACTCTTAAAGTAGATGGTCTTTTATTTCCTACGAAGTTCCAGGTTGTACCTGAACGGAACATAGTATTCTCAGTAGTAATTGGTACGGACGTTATAAAGCAGGCAACGGTAATCATCCAAGATAACTATGTGAAGTTTAGACGAAAGATAGTAGAGGTACATGTAGAGGAGGTATTAGATAAGACGTTAACTCAACAACAGAGTAAGGGAAATGGGGTCAAAGATAAAAAAAAAGCTGAAAATAGATGAAAATAATTCTGGAGACGAAGGCTATGTGAGGCGAATTGAGGAGAAGACTTCTTCGTCAGTTAAAAGAAGACCTTGGGAATACGTTCCGAGACAAGGATTAAATCGACGATGGGTGACGAAGAGTAGTGGAGATCTATTAGAAGAGCTTCAAAAAGAGTTCGGAGCTACGTGTTGTTCGGACGTAGATGAAGACGCTTCTGTGGTTGCAGTCGATTTGCACCACCTGCCTAAAAAAAGTTAAGAAATAATCATGACACTGATAAAAACTATACCACAAAAGAAGATACACCAGTGACGATGAATATCATTTTGAAAGACGAAACCCCGCTCTACGAGAGGGCTAGAAGAACTTCACCCCGGATAAAGTCAGATTGGTTAGAAAATAGCATAATACAGGAAAGTAATCGGAATTTGCATCCCCTGTGGTCCTGATTACGAAGAAAAATGGAGGGAAAAGAATGTGCTGCCATTTCAGAAGGATAAACACAAAAATCATCAAGGATCATGACGTGGTGGAAAATTTGCAGAAGGCCTCATTGTTCACGACCCTCGATTTAGTAAACTGATTCTTTCATATACGAGGGCGGGTCAATAAGTCCGTGACTCCTGTCAAAATTTAAACTTGCTGCGTCAGTTAGTTTGTATTTGACAGCTATTTTTATCAGACTACTCACTAATTTGAGGAGAAAATGGAAAAAAGTGAATTTCGTGTGCTTATTAAGCATTATTTCTTGCGAAAAAAAACCATTACCGAGACCAAGGCTAAGCTTGATAAATACTATGGGGACTCTGCACCATCGATTTCAATGGTAAAAAAGTGGTTTACTGAATTTCGTTGTGGCCGTATAAGCATTGAAGATGCCGAACGTCCTGGACGCCCAGTTGAGGTCTCTACACCCGAAACAATCGAAAAAATTCACGATATGGTGTTGGCTGACCGAAGATTGAAAGTGCGAGAGATTGTCGAAGCCGTAGGGATCTCGCATGGCTCAGTGGTTTCAATTTTGAATGATCACTTGGGCATGAGAAAGCTTTCCGCAAGATGGGTGCCGCGTTTGCTCACAGTCGACCACAAACGCAATCGTGTAACAACTTCACAGGAAGGTTTGGCGTTGTTTAATCGCAATATGGAGGAGTTTTTGCGCCGTTTTGTAACCGTGGACGAAACATGGATCCATCATAACACACCAGAGAACAAACAACAGTCAAAACAGTGGGTTTCTAAGGGTGAATCGGCGCCAAAGAAGGCCAAGGTGGGTTTGTCAGCCAATAAAGTTGTGGCGACTGTTTTTTGGGACGCACGCGGGATAATCCACATTGACTACCTTCAAAAGGGAAGAACAATCAATGGGGAATATTATGCCAACTTATTGGACCGATTCAATGACGATTTGAAAAAAAAAACGACCTCATTTGGCCAAGAAAAAAGTTCTTTTCCACCAAGACAATGCAAGGGTGCACACATGCGCAGTTGCCATGGCAAAAACCCATGAATTGGGCTATGAATTGCTCCCTCATCCACCCTATTCTCCAGATTTGGCTCCGAGCGACTACTTCTTGTTCCCAAACCTGAAGAAATGACTTGGTGGAAAAAGATTTGACTCCAATGATGAAGTCATCTCGCAAACAAAGGCCTATTTTGAGGACCTCGACAAATCATTTTTTTTGGAAGGGATAAGAAAATTGGATAAGCATTGGACAAAGTGTATAAAGCTCAAGGGAGACTACGTTGAGAAATAAAATTATTTTTTTATCAAAAAATCTGTGTTTTAATCCAAAAGTCACGCCCTCGTACCTTTAAATCCGGACTCCAGAAAATATACTTCATTCATAGTGCATAACGGCCAGTATGAATTCCTGAAGATGCCGTTCGGTATATGAAACTCTCCAGCAGTGTTCACAAGGCTTGTAATGATAGTCTTGAAGCCATTGATCAACGAAAGCGAGGTGCAGATCTACATGGATGATGTTGTTATACCAGCGAGCACTCATGAAGGGTCGATAAAGCGACTCGAAAGGGTACTGGAGGTAGGAAGCACACACGGACTCAACATTAATTGGTCTAATTGTCAATTCCTACAGCGAAGGATAAATTTCCTGGGGTATGTGACATAAGATGGCAGAATTCGGCCGGCAAAGGAGAAGACGGAAGCAGTAAGGAACTTTTCTCAGCCAAGAGACAAAAAATCACTGCAACGTTTTTTGGGACTCACTTCATATTTTCGACGCTTTGTGGAGGGTTATGCACTCAAAGCCAAACCATTGAGTGACATGTTGCGGAAGGATTCAGAGTTTATAATGGGAATAAAGCAGGGAGGAGCTTTTGAGATCTTGAAGAACGCGTTACTTAGTTGAATCGCCGGTCCTCAAACTGTTCGATCCAAATAGAGCCACTGAAATCCATGCCAACGCCAGCAAATTCGGATATGGAGCCGTGCTACTTCAGAAAGACAACGAAGACCGACAGTTCCATCCGGTACAGTTCACGAGCCGTAAAACCAGTCCACATGAAAAGAAGTATGCGTCGTATGAGTTGGAAGTTTTGGGCATTGCAGAAGCGTTAAAAAAATGGAGAGTATACATTTTGGGAAGACACGCGGAGATCATTACGGACTGCAATGCTTTTGGGATGACCATGAATAAGAAATAAGTGCCATTAAGAGTGACAAGATGGGCGATGTTCCTCCAAGATTATGACTTCGAGATTGAACACCCTAAGTAGGGTAGGAATGATGGTAGTCAGCACGGTAGCTCATAAGATTAAGGAAGCACAAAAACAGGACGGTTTTTTGAGAGCGGTGACCGAAGTTCTTAAGAACTGTCAGTAGGAAGACTACTGTATGTATGTAAGGATCCCATATGTGAGTTGGTCGTTATACCAACTTCTATGGAAGACGATGCAATTCGCATGATGCACCGGGAAGGCCACTTCGCAGTACAGAAAACCATGGACTTATTGGAGAGGATGTACTATATTAAAGGCGATAGAGCAAAAGTTACCAGATGCACCAAGAACTGCACGGAATGCGTTATGTCTGAAAGGAAGCAAGGAAGACAAGAGGGGTTTTTATCTCCAATCAGACCGTCCCCTGCACACGTATCATATTGACCACATCGGCCCTATGGAGAACACAAAAAAATGTATAATCATATTCCAGTAGTAACGAATGCATTCACTAAATTTATGTGGTTGTACCCCACTAAGAGCACAACCACTCAACAGGTAATAGTGAAGTTGGAAACATAATCTGCAAATTTTGGAAACCCGAAAAGAGTGATTTCAGACCGAGGTACCGCGTTCACTTCCCATATATTCAAAGATTAATGCAAGGAGGGGGAAATTGTATACCTTTTAATTACTCGATGAAATGTGCAAGCAGAACGGTAAACCGGACCAATATCCCGTTACTGACGAAAATTGGAATAGAAGATCCAAAATCTGGTATAAGAATGTTAGCGGAGCGCAACAGTTATTGAATAGTACCCCAAATCGATCAACAAAGTCAACTCCACTTAAGCTTTTAACGCTTGTCGAAATGAACTTGAATTCTCTGCCCGATCTGATTCAAATCCCCAATCAAGATGTTGAATGATCTGGTATCACCGATTCTATTCTTTCCTAGAGGGCGTCAACATTCGACAAGTTTGAATTGGCCTAAATATTTTAGTAGCGTTAACTTTAATCTTTCTTTTCCATTTGACTCCTAAGACGTTCGAAGCGTTCATACTAATTTATTATTGTTAAATTTGCTTTTATATACTAAACGTAAGAATTTTCTTTTGATATTATTTTATATATTTCAATAATGAATTCATTGTTTCTTAGGAAATTTTATCATAAGGCTTAAGCAGAACATGCTAAAATGCAATTTGTAATCTAGCGATTAATAAAAGCTTCGATTAAAATTCGGAATAAACATTTTATGAAACATTTAACAAGACAAGAGATGATCGAAGAATTTGAGGAAAATCGTCATCATCTGAGAATCGAAGCAAAGAAGAACATACACCGTATCCAGCAAGAGAACAACGGACATTCAACGAAAAAAGACGAGAGACGGCAACGTATCGCACTAACGATCTTCTCGCCATCAGACACACGCAGTTTGGTCCCGGGCTAAAACTCAAACCCAAATAACGTGGTCCATACAAAGTGGTGAAAGCCTGCCACTACGACCGATACCAAATCGAGAAAGTCGGAGACCTTGAGAGCCACAAGAACCATCGCTGCCACCGACGTAATGAAGTCCTGGACAGGCAACCTTATTCGGGGCGAATAAGACCGTAGAATTTTGTTCAGAACCATTGTGACGAGAAAACGATGAAGACCAATACACAAAACGAACGAAAAACATGAAACAACAGGCAAGACAATAAAATAATTAAAAAAAAGGGAAAAAGAAAACGAAGAGACTGTATCTCTCGAACCAACAAAAGAAAAAGAAGTGGGTTGAGCTATCCCTGCCAGTTAAGTTGCTTTTTCTTACGAAGTTTAAACGGTTTTTCAAATTATAATTACAATCGAATAAAAGAAAACACAAATAAAACAAAAAGAATGCGTAGTTATTTCCTTTAACTTTTTTTCGAGTATCGATCAGTGATTCTGCCGGCATAACTCCTACATGTGTAATATGTTCGTGCCTGTTAATTACATATGAGTGTCGGAGATCCATATATGAGTAAGAACTATCCGTAGTTTTTCGACCGAACGGGTGCTAACCACACCAACTAAATAATAGCTTCCGTTAAGTGTTTGGTGTATTATTTCTCCAATCTCCCCCGATTCCTAACTTAAGGTCGAAAAGGGTTTTGAAAGCACTGAAAGATGGATTGGGAGGCTACCCAGGTGCTTAGATAGAGGGCATGCACAATACAATCTTTTTCCATGTATGCGATGCATGCCTCTAGCACTTGCAACTTTCGCACAATAAGGCTGTATACTCTTTTAAATCGCAAGCGTTTTCTTATAAACATTGCAACTTGTATGGAGTTAGTTTGGTTTCTTCCTACTATGTGTATTGGACGTGTCTTTTGTGTTTTTGGTAAGCAAAATTTCACCAACCAAAAGCACACCAGGAGCGTGGTCTTTAAGCGGCTCTTCGTTCGATTCTTATCAGTGAATTTACATTCAGCGCAAGGAATTTTAGGATTCGACTGAAGATGTTTTATGCCCAGCAGCAATGCCCCTTGATAGCTTATGCTGCACTCTAAGAAGCGATCTTTGCTTTTTGTACATTGTTTGCTCCACCTGCCACCATTTGGGCGTCATTAATTTAGTTTGTGGCATTAGGGTGGTGTTTTACTAAAACAGGTGCACGTTTAACCTCCACCTTTTGTTGTCGGGCCAGATTTACTCTCTTTATATATTAGAACTTAGAACAACCCCGTTAGTTTGAGGTTGTGGTCGAAAGGTCGAAAGCTGACTTTTGTCAGACGCCCCAACCCCATTCTAGAGCTCGTTCTTCAGACTTGTGATTTTTTCCGCGCTTAACACACCGAGTCTGCATTTCTCAACTCGAAGCGGCGTGCCGGAACCTTTGGCAACGATCATACTGTAAAATAATTTTGGTCTACTTTAATTTTTCAAAGTGTACAAACTGGTAATCTAGGGCTTTAATACTCCTTAGACCATGCAGTTTACTCTTGGGACTAAGCTGAACTACGAAAAAACAAGTTTTCGCTTCCCTCTTTTTGCTATAGCTGTGGTGAATGGCTTGAGCCCTACTAAAGTGAGCTTGTCGCAGCTCTACTGAATGGATAGACGTTTTACTCCCTAACAGGAGCATTTTTTTTGCAGTTCGTCTTCCTTTGGGGTGAAGGGGGAGAGCTCTGTCATTGTTTAAATTTCTAATTTTAAGAAGCGCTCCGCTATATTGCAGTGGATCGTATGCCTATCAATACTTAAACGCTTTACCAAAATGTTGTATCCTATGGCCGACTTATATATGAAGCTCAATAGAGTCTTGCAATGCAATATTTAAAGTGTTGATTGGTGGCGGTCTTTGCTTGACGGTTTGCATTTGAAGTTACTGTTGCTGCCATAGTTTTTAATGATAGTGGTTTTCTTGTAGTTGCTGTTCAAATTGCTTGTTTGCTATTTCCCATAGTTGTTGTTGTTGTTACAGATGGTTTTGAGTTTGATTTTGATGTTATTGGTGTTTTTGGTGTTGAGGGCTCTGTGGCCCTTGCTATTCCCTCGCTTTACTCTTTATTTGTTCAGCTTTAATGGCTGGGACTTGGTGCTGTAGCTGCCTCATGCTGCTGTTTAGGCTCTCTACCTCTTCCTCGTCATCCGATTCGGAGTCAGCCAGACAGGCAAAGCTATTGTGGGCACCCATGTTATGGTCTTCACCCCCCTCGGTGACGTATGGGTATTCAGCGTCATCGGAAGTTTCATTCTCTTAAGCTGCTGATGTTGATCTTTTCTCTATTCTTATCGGCTGATACTGATAGGAAACGGCAGCGTTTAACTATCCTTAGAGTTCACCTTAGCTTTCTCCTTCTTTTAGGCGGTCCAACTTTATTATCTCATCGGCATAAACTGGTCCCGCTATTGCGTGAGTTATCCATTACTTGATCGATGCAGTTTAGCATCGTTTGTTAGTAACGTTTGTTTTTTCCATTTTTACGATATGTCTGTTGGTTATCAAAAAAGTGAATTTCGCCGACTAGGAATCAAGCTCGTTTTACTCGGAAGTACTATTTGTAATAAAATCGGCTCTATATAGCCTATTTCCGATTAATTGGGTCAGGAGTCTGGTTATTGTTGCAAATGAATGTATCATAATACCACATACATAGTTTAAAAGAGGATTTTTACTTTTGTATTGGGAAACGATGCGAAAGAAAAAATTTGGTTTCAAAAGATGATTTAATAAAGGCTCCGTTAAACGGAGCGTTAAACCGCCGCGTTTCAACCCCGCTTTGTATTCTATTGAAATCATAGAAACTGTCACACAGGCCGCGGAGAAACCCGGTGATGTGTTGAAATAGAAGTCCTTCATTTCAACGCTGGGTTGATATTGGTTCTTATTGCAAGACAATGGAGGTATTCTTAAAATTTATCATGGGTATTCACATGTTTATATGCCCAAAGTTATAAAAAATATTGTGAAAATTTTCAATTAAATCACATTTTGACAGCTAATGCAAAGCTACTGAAACAAAATTTTGTACAGTGACGTCTTCAAACGCGGCGGTTATAATGCGACTTAAAATAAGCTCACCGTAGCGTTAAAAACGCGTTCTGTTTGACTGAGCCTTAAGCCAGCATTATCATTGAAGACCAATGATACTTAATTTGATATATTGTATTTACAATACTCGTATTAAGATAAATCATATAATTTTTATGAGGATGAAAATATTGAGATAAATTTATTTACCCTGGGTGCTGTTGGAAGGAGACAATACAGCCAACCGAAATAAGTCTCATATATGGAAATGGACTTATACATATGCTTTTAAATTACATATCCATATGCATACCTTATTTGCGTAATACCAATATACATACAATTTAGTAAATTAGGGGAAAAGATATATATATACATAGATAAATATATTTGTATATAGGTATGTAGATTTAATTAAATTTATATAATTATTTGAAAATGATTTTCTTACTTTAAATCTAAAAATCCATTTAATCAAATCTAAAACTTACATCGAGTTTCTGATTCACTTTCAATTGACTTTTGTATAACCCTTGACAAACTTTTTCTTTTGGATGGGGAATGTTTAAGTGCTGCAACGAAAAGAAATTGCATTAATACAACATAATTTATCAAAAGGTTTAATAATAGAATATAACTTTAACTTAGCTTACGTATGTACATAAGTAATTTTTATCTAAATTTAGACTTTTCAATAAAGTTATTAAAAAGCGGTGTCTTTTTATTATTCAGAGTGTCGAAAAACTTGAGGGGTAATTTTATCGCTTTCGCTTTCTTTTCGACTTATAACGTTTTTTAAGATTATTGGTCTCGTTTCTTTAACTGACGATAGCTTTGTCAAACTGCTACCGAATCTTGATTTTTTTTTTATTTCCACAAGAGTCGTGATCAGTTTTCACCAGCCTAACAACTTTTTTTCTTTTCGGATAACGGTTTTCCCGCAATTTATTACAAAACCCATTTTTTTGGCATTTTTAGGTTGTTTTTTTGAGTTTGCTATAATTTTTTTTCACAAAAACACGCTATTATGTATCATTTTTTCTTTTTCATTATGAAAGCCCAATTTATTTTCTTAAAAATACTTAACATTTTTTTAACAAAAAATACACTTAAGATTACTAACAAAATAAAAACAAAAAAAAAAGAAAATTCAAGAAATAATACAAGATTAAAATGAATTCTTTGCTTGTTGTGAGTAATCTACAAATGCTGTTCAAAAATCCCACCTTGCCAATCGATACACAACTGTGCTTGCCTCAAAATACTTGCGGTGGCACTTTTGATAATATCTGGTATCAATTCGATACACGAATTCAATACGGTGATTTAAGTCCTCCAATGTATTTATTTGGCTCTGACGCACAACGTTTTTCAAATGCCCCCACAAGAAATAGTCTAGTGAGTTAAGTTCTGGTGAACTCGGCGGCCAACTGATAGGACCTCGGCAGCCGATTTACTGTCCCGGGAAGTTGTCATTGAAAACGTTGCGCTCAACGACAGCGTAATGGGCTGGTGCACCATCGAGCATGAATCAAATAGTCGTGTGTTGTTCAAAGGACAAGTCTTCGGTTCAATCTGGTAGGTTATTTCTTAAAAAATTTGACTAATTTGCACCATTAAGTTATGAGGGCATTTTCCAAGGTCTGATCTTAACAAAAAACAAAAGTTTATAGTTTTCAAGCACAAGGTTCATCACGAAAGAATCGCAAAACTCTGCCTTCACTACCAATATTACCTTGAAGCACGTTGAAGTTGATTAACACATGTTTATCAGGATGGCGTCGATTTGGAAAACGCTGGGCCTATTCGCGAATTGCAATTCGAGTGCATTGTCCTATTTCACCGATTATTATTATCATTTCTAAATATTCTTCATTAGTGTAATCCATTTTTACAATCGATAACAATTAAAAATTGCACACTCAAACTTAAATGTCAAATGGAGTACAAAGAGAAAAAGCAGAGATGCTGCAGAATCCAGATTCTTCGAGATAAACATAGTCAATTTTCATTTCATTAGAATCAATTTCTTTGCAACGTTTTCTTAACGATTTTACTAATTTGTTTGCAACTGTTGGCCCTTTCCAGCACTCAATAACTTAGACGTAGTTTTCTATTCGTTTTTATTCAAATATTCAAATTTTCTTGAATTTCCTTTTTTTTTGTTTTTATTTTGTTAAAATTTTAAAGATATTCTTTTGTTAAAAAATTTGGGCTTTCATAAAAATGATACGCAATGACGGGTTTTTGTGAAAGAAATGATACCAAAGTCCAAAAGCAACCTAAAAATGCCAAAAAATGTGTTTTGTAATAAATTGCGATAAAACCGCCGTTTGCAGTTTGGCGAGGTTAGAGCCAGCTAAAAGAAACGAGACCAATAATCATTGTTCTGTTGTAAGTTGAAAAGGAAGCGAATACGAGAAAATTATCTCTTAAGTTTTTCAACTCAAAATGACCGCAGGAACCCATGGTTTTCGTCTGTGGCGGTGAATGTGGGACAACCTGTGTAATATGATTTAATCTTACCTTTGAATTAAAGCATGCAAAAGGTTAACTAAAGATGTGTGAAAAAAAAAATGATCTACGAACCTTTAAAAAAAATATTGTTTTGGCAAACTTTTAAGCTCTAAATTCTAAAAATTGATTTTACCTATATAGCTGGATACCAGGGTACGGAATTTTCTGTGGTTTCCCTTTACTTCTGGGAGATCCACTTTACGTAAGAAAAAAATGAAAAAAGGAATAATGTTAGCAGAGTATGTATGTGCATGAGAATGTTTTTAAATGAAAGTGATTTTAATTGCAAATGGGCATTTGTTTTGGTACTTACATGAGGGAATTTTTCTAAACACTTGTTTAGCCATAAAATTTTGAAAGCGTTGGGCATAAAAAGAAGGACGGCAAACAGATACGGTTTCCTTTAAATATAAACGCACAATAAATAATTTTTAAAAATATACACTTTTGTTTTTCAATTCATACTCCGTCATGTATTATAGCTTTGAATGTATGTTCTAATTTCTTTTTGAAACGGTAGGATTGCAAAATATCAATAATTCCAATAAATAGCAATAATCTCTCTCCTTTTTCACTCCTTGCAGGAATTCCACCAGGTCTGTAATAAAGACATTATATTCATAAGTTAGAATAAAAAATGGATAATTTTATCACATACGGAACGTCATCCTCATCGTCAATTGGTTCACTTTCAGCTTGAATGCTTTCCATAGCTGTTGAATGTGCTACCAGTCGTTGTCTGTTAACTGACCTGTAAAATAAACTTTGCAATCTTTTTAGTTTTTTGTTTGTTTTGATTGTAAAAAAACATGCGGAGTTTACCTGTTTCTGTTAAGGGCACAATTCTCCTTTTCACGTCCTTCCATGGCAATGCATTGGTCAGCTTCTGGGGCTTCTTCTAAATCTGAGTCTTCAGTTTTTTGAAGATTTGGCTTTTCTTGATTTGTTTTGCGGGCATTCTGTTTTTCTTTGGAGGATAGATCCAAATTGTGAACACCAACCAAAAGTGAGTAGTCCATTATTTTGAAAGATTCTAAAACTGTACAATCCCTTTGAATGGTCTTTATGAGTGCATTATATGTGTCTGCTTCAAGCAAAATTCCATTTGGATGGTGTTCCATGAAATCTAAGTCCTTAAATGTTGGTGATGATTTACTGCGCTCAGCTTTAGAAGCTTTTCTTTTGTATGTTGATCCTTTTAAGTCATATTTAAGATGCATTTTCACAAACGAAGGTAACAAATTATTCATTACAACCAGGCGAACATTTTTGCTATTACACTGAAAACAATATAGTCCAAAAAATTTTGGCAGCAAAGTTCTTGGATTTTGATTTAAGTTCATATAATATCTGCAAAATATAAAAATGTTATTAACATATAAGCTGTTTAAATATCAATAATCGTAAGTATACCCGGGAAGGAGTTTTTGCAGAAACTCTCCTTCTTTGTGTTGAACCGTTTTAATTATAAATTCATCATCATCCGTTAAATAAAATATTGATCCGGATGCACCTGGATTTGATAATTCTCTGAGAGGAGACGAACACATAGACATCTGTAAAATGTAAAGAAACGTGAGTAAAATATATTTATCCTTTAAAGGCTAAAAAGTGGAATTTAAATTGTACAATTCTGCGAATTGAAAAATATTTCCACTATACTATAAATAGGAAACCTTAATTTTCATAATGTACTACAGGTTGAATGACAACTCCAACTTTTTAAAATGCTATAATTTTTTTATTTTTTGATAAATTTTATTGTGCCAAAGGAAAAAATGTTGGAAAGTACATCAATTTTCAAATTGTATCAGTAGTTTTCAATATGTCCACCTTTGGCGCGAATAATGGCCTAGAGACGACCGAAGAAAACATCGCACGCTGCACACAAGTGGCTCTGCGGTATTTTGGCCCATTCCCGGCGAAGTGCTTGCTTGAGGAGGTCCAAACTTTGGTATTTTTTAGTGCCAACCTTCGCCTTCAAAATAGCCCATACAGACCGAAGACCGGAGAATTTGCAATCCATTGTGTCGAAGAAATGAAGTGTGGAACATTGTTTTTTAACCAATCTTGGTTGACGCGCGCTTTGTGAGACGGTGCCGAGTCTTGTTGAAATGTTCACGATCTCCGACCGAAATGATTGTTTGCCCAAGGTTTCAATACTGCCTCTAAGATAGTTTCACGGCAAACGATCGCATTAATTTTGACCCTTCGATCCAAAAATACGAGCGGAGAGCGACCATCGGCGGTTATGGTGGTCCAAACCATCACCATCGGTGCTGCCTGCTTTCTGGTGGCCGTCCGAAGGCGTAAATTTTCGAAGGACTTCTCTGGCAAGTAAACTCGGTCATTTTGTTTGTTGACATATTGCTCGATAACAAATGGCGACTGATCGTAAAAAAACAAATTCGGCCACTCATCACTTTCGTGCAATCGGTGCAACTCCTTCGCTCTTTCGACTCTAACTTTTTTCTGTTGCGGTGTAAGATTGTGTGCTTTTTGGAACTTCAATGGCTTGATCCCAAGCTCATTTTTCAGTATGTGTTGCATCCGTTCCAACGATATGTTGAGCTCACGAGCCATTTTTCTTCCACTTCGACGCGGATTTCGCTCAATTCGAGCCTTCACTTTCCGAACCATTTCTGCCGATGTTGTTGTTTTTTTATGACCACCTCCATGGCGTTTTGCAATGTTACCAGTATCACGGTAACGAGCTATGGTTCGAGACACAAATGATTTATTCACGTTGAGGTGCTGGAGGGCTCTAACGATAGCTACTTGTGGTTTTCCAGCCAAATATAAAGCAATCACACTATCACGTTTGAATTCCATCGCGGATAAAAATTTTCCAACACAACTGAGACGCAAATCGTTTAAAAGGCTCGTAAATAATAAAATTATCTGTCATATGTCAAAATTTGAGCTCACTGTCATGAACGGTTTTTAAATTATAGCAGCCTGAAATTGGTTGCAGTTCGAGTCATTCAGGGTGTATACATATTTTTCAATTCGCAGAACTGCATGTTCAACTATTTAAAATGGGTTAAATTGTATCGCTCTAGATGGAAAGGTTTGGTAGTTTAAGAACGGTGCAACAGACCTGTAGGACTCAATTGTTGATATGTTTACTTAGTCGAATTTTGTGCCTTCTCGCAAAGCTTTTTGCTTCCTTTTCAACTGTTTGAATTCCGAAGTCTCTGTGCAAATCGTAATTTCTTATCTACAATATTGCATGGACAAAGTCTTTAGCACTTTATTTTCCAAAGTTTCTAAGTACTTGCTTGTAAAATAGCAGCTTGTTCTCATGGCAAAGCTTGCAATATTTTCCAAGTAACCAGTATAGTTCTCTATATTTATTTTCGAGCTTTTTATGTTTCTTTTTCAGGTGCGACTTCCATTTTAGCTTTGGTGTCATTCTGAGGTATTTAGCCTCGTTTGCAAACGGAATACACCCCGAGTTTATGAAGATTGGCAACCTGCTCGTTTTTCTGTAAGTAAAGTCTACTTGAACAGATTTGATTTCATTGAACACAATTCGCTAGGCCTTTGTCCGTTCATTTACACTATTAAAAGCCCTTTGTAGTTTAGCTTCTGTTCCTTCAAACTTTTTACCTACAGATACTACATACAACAGTGTCATCAGCAAACGTAGCTAAAACGGTCCCCTTTTCTTGCGGTATATCACGGGAATGTAGGAGATATGGAAACGGATCACTTCCTTGCGGAACGCCGGCTAAAATTTCATGGTATTAGGAAAATTCATTTACATGTCTGACACAGAAAAGTCTATTCTCGATATATGTTGTCAGTGTACTATTTATATAAGCTTAAAGGCATCGCCTGTTATAATTTGAATTTCAAGCCTTTCAGATGGTTATTAGTTCTCTTCCTTCAAGAGCTTTATCAGTTATCTCTGTGGTTCTATGTACCCGATGAATTGTTGAATACTTGCTTCTGAGCCGAAACTGGTGATCAGGGATACGATTTATTCCATCAATAATTAGCAGTATATGATGAAATTGTATCCCCGCAACACTGTTTGATATAATTGGAAGATGTGAATTCGGTCTATAAGACCTCTTGTCCCTTAGTGGTTTCCCTAGTCTTGGTGCCATTATGGCTTATGCATCTTTCCACTGATTCGAAACGTACATTTTGTAATCCTAGTGTTGTGTTTATAATTTAGAGAAGCTTGATTAGTGCCTTTCTAGACAACATTCTCAGAACTTCTCTGTTTATAAAGTCGTAACCGCGAGCTTTTTTTGATTTTAATTTATTTATTTAACTTTTGACTTCCCTCAACATTGCATGTCTTATTTTTCTTATATATTTATTAAATGTTGTACACATAAAATTGCATGTCAGTAATACCATCGAAAGCAACATTATAATACTTCCTTAAAAAAAAAACTGTTGTATATCATATTAAATGTTTAGATATACCCACGAAAGGATCATTCCACCATTGTTCTTTTTTTTTATCCAACTCTTTTTGTAAATATTGTACTATGTACAAGTCTAAAAAAGAATGTTCAGTTGAAAATCCTGAAAGCAGACTACTGCTATTGAAGGATACGCCAGAATTATACTTTTAATGGCTTTTTCAAATGCTTTTGAAATCGAGGAGAGTTATGATATTTATCCGTAATTATTTTTGACTTTTTGCATTACCTACTCTTTTAAAAAATAGGTATCGCATTTCCACTATTTAGGGCAGACTTCCGATAACATAAACGAGTACATATGGTAAATCAGGAATAGATGCTAACATTTCCACTTTATTTAATGCAACCCCACATTATACCCACAAAAGCCTGCATTTTTGAAGCAGAGAATAGTTAAGAATTTCTAAAACCGGTTTAAAGTAGACATTGTTCCTAATGTTCGAACTACCTACCAACAATTACAGCAGATACATGCAAAGACTGATTGCACGGAAATGAATTTGTACCAACGATATTTTGATTTTGATTTCATCCGCATTTTTATATATCTTAATTCAGCAATACTAATAATGCCAGATAACAAAAAAACGCTTACAAATCAGCTTAATTAACTTTACTATCTTAATTTTACTTACTGGCCCTATTCAGTCACTCTAAGCTAAGCCTTTCATATGATATAATCATTTGCTGTAACCCAACTTTACGTTTTAAATTCATATTTTAAAATGTTTCTGACAGTTAGATAGAAAGATAGAACTTATTTCTTTCAACACAACCGCTTTACTCAAAATAACAATACAACAAGAATCTAAGTATGATTCAATCCAGTTTAAACCAGCTACAATATTTATCCCTATTAGCAAGCACCACTTTATCACTAGGCACTCTTACTCGTAATTCATTTTTCAAATTCAATTTTCGAAATGATTTAATCTCTGTTCGACGTCGGTATTTCTACTGCCTGCCATCTTTTGAGAACTTTCCGTACTAGATAATTATCCATACTTCTTTTCATGTTTTCGGAACTTTTGATATGAGTTGTCAAAGAGCTTTTTGGCCTCATTTCTCATTTACTCGTATTTGACTTAATACAAGCTAGATGGTATGACTTAAAAACTATGAAAAAGACTAGGAACCAGGACTAGGAGATTTAGAGACTAGGAATGCTCAGGTTGAGATCTAAAACGGAGATTGATTCATTGGAAGCATAAAAGGTGCGGTGGACCGGCAGATAGAAGAGACGAGGACAACGCAAATTATGTGAGTTGGTGTTGACGGAAATAGAGTTGTAAAGGGATGTGCAGTCGATAGATCCTGAGAGCAGTCGATGAAAAAAAGAACATCATCTATATTCCTACGTTCTTCTAAGCAATTCAAATTGATGAATTAGGAGATTAGATTAAAGAGTCGTCGCAGGGCAAACTACGGAGAGCAAATCGGAGGAATCGACGTTGAACACTCTCGATTTGGTGAACATGAACTCGGTGAAAGGGGAACTAAGGTTGACTGGCATAGTCAAGCCAGGGGCGAACAAAGGTAACAAAGATCTGGTTAAGTATGGGTTAGCAAATTCCTTGGACCACCGTTTAATAAAGCCAAGTGATGAGTTGGCTTTAAGGATCATCATATTAATCTTGGAAATTGGGATTTGGCGATATTAATCGAATTCTTCTTGAAGTAGGCTGGAGTCGTGGGGAGAAGAAATAGCTTTACAAAATTTTGTGTCATTAGCGTAAAGGGAGAGGAAAGAGAAATTAATGACCCTTTCAAAATCGTTAATAGTAAGAATGCAAAGAAGGGGACTAAGATGACTCCCTTGTGGAACCCCAAAAGCGGCCAAGAAAGGAACTGAAAAGGTGGATCCAAACCGAGCATTATAATATTAATTTACCAGGTAAGAAGATATCCATTTTATTAAAGGATTTTCAAAGGCGAGAATAAGCAATTTAAAGAGGATAACGTCGATTTTTGCCATTTTCTAAAGCAGCAAAAGCAAAAGACACAAATTCAACTAGGTCTGTGGTAGATGATCTGCCTTTGAGAAAACCATGTTGTATGGGTAAAATAAAAGACTTGCACTTAAAGCTTAAGTCTTCGTATAAAATGCGTGTGTACGAGGTTTTCCAAATCTATTGAAATTCTCCCTGTGTAAGGACTAGACGAAATAGGGAAGGGGGAGAGAAAGGTTAGAAGAGTATTTTTTAAGAAAAACGGCGGGGAGACAGTTTGTAACTTTTCTTCTGTAAAAGCAGGATCGAAATTTTGTGTGAGAAATGGACCAACATAGAAATTTGGTAGGTTATTGAATTGAAGAGGGTTCTGGTACGAAGAAGTTGTTGGCAAATGATTGTTTGAAAAATGTAGCAAGAAAGTTTGCGAGGAGGACCGTTTTCGAAAGAGAGGGAGGAAGGATAACCGCCGGGTCTTACTTTTGCAATTGACAAATTGAAAAAAGGACTTGGTCATTTATAGACTGATTTGCGCACTATTTAAGTAGCGTTGTAAGAATGAGTTGTAGAGTTCGATGAAATGAAGATATGTACCTAGATAGTTTGAAATTGTCAGAAGAAGACTAGGTGCGAAAGAAAACTACCCATAACTTATTTCTTTTGTTTCTTAGAAATTGTGTGGTAAAATCGAAGGAAGCCGTGCTTAGACGGGTATAGATTTTGCGAAAATTGGCATTGGGAAAATTGTAAGAGGAGAGAATAGTGGTGGGTAGACGCCTGGCGGGGAAACTTGCAGAAAAATGAAAGAAAAAGAGGACAATGAAAGTTACCAGTAGTTGAAAGTGATAGGGAATAACATGACACTGGGGAGTTAATGGGATTAGTTGTGGATATATGGTATAATTGACTTTCCATATATATAGTTGGAAACGGCACTAACTTGATATAGAATAGAGTATGCTAACCGATCTAAGAAGAAACATTCCTTAGTAGGAATGGGATTAGAAACTATTTAAAAAGATAGGTCTTCATATGGAGTCCATTTTAACTAAGGCAGATTAAAATTGCAGAAGATAACTGTCAATCAAGAGAGTCCGACAAATTAATCAAATTGTTAACTGCATCAATAGCAAATTGGTAGGATTCGATAGATTGGCCCAGAAGAATGTAGTAGTGCATGACGTACGTGTAAGTATTATTTTAACTGACACCAAGTCGAGCTTAGAAGTAGACGAAGTAGCAACGAGAGAGGAGTTAAAGTTGTTGTGAATGGCCAGTAGGAAAAGGAGAGTCAATCACAGAGTGTGTGCGATCATCATCGTGTTCGTGTGATTGAAAGAAAGAGGGAAGAACTGCTTGTTTTTTATATTGGGGATTAGTTTCAGTCAGAGCGTAGACATCAAATAGGAGAGCATGAGTCTTAGAACGCAGTCCTCTTGCGTTCTGGTATTATTATAGAAGGTGAGAGGAAAGCTTTTGCGTGATTTGTTAGGTTCGCGAAAAATTGTTCGTTGTCAAGTCGATTGCGTTGCAAGTGTGAGACTAGTAACATCGGCCGGTAGGCCTTACTGCTGGGTGGAAACCATATTGTCTGATTTTGTTTTACCCTCGTAGTGCACCGAGTCAGATTTATCGTGTAGATAAGCGAGATATAGACGTATATTATCGTGTGTCTTTTTATCTCTAGGCCTAGGGAGCGACATTCAGTGGTGTCGCTAGTTTGTCGCTAATTTAGTTTTCGGGTGGGCCTATAATGCAAAATTTTTAAATTAACTGAATTAAATATCTGGCGCTCTGGTAATCGAAAAAATTATTTCTTTTGGATGAATAGCTTTGCTTGTAGAGCCAGTCAAACTTGAGTAATTTTTAAGGTCACCTAAAAATGGAATTTCTTGAAGTTTTTTTTATAGGTTTGAATGTAAAAACTAGCCAAAGGGTTTCAAAAAATATTTATGTAATATATCTGTTCATTTGTGAAATCAGAATTTTTATTTAATGTTTTTTGAAACACTATTCCGGCGCATTTTTTATTTTTAAATTGTATACCAAAAACTAAATTTTTTTTTATATAATTTGCGCGCGCTCACGGGATTTAGGTACCCTTAAAATGTTTGCACACAGCGCGGGCGAAGGAAAATCAGGGAGGATGGAAAGAGAGGTACCGGTGAACGTTGCGTTTACTTGCATTTGTGCTAGAGAAATTTGATTTGGAGACGTCAATCAAATTTATTTTTTACTTGCACTGCGCAAAATTATAAATTCAAACCCAAATTCTAATTTTTCTTGTAATGTGTAATAAACATTTACTATTGGTTTTGTTTCCTAATATTGTCACGCGATACCAACTCAGGGATTACGATTCCCGTTAAAAAAATGAATTACTCCATTAAAGCAAAGGGTTGTATTAGAAAATATTAGCTAAAAAGTAAAAATGGACATTAGGATAAGCTGGCATCTATGACATTCTTCAAAAGTAATACAAGGTTATACATTCCGTTTTCGTAGAAGTGCTGACTTTTTGAGGCAATGAAATGTTCAAATGAATCCAAATCGCGGAGAAGATTGTAATCCGTTGGGGAAATATCAGGCGAAAACGGTGAATGCGGTAGAATTTCAAATCCCAACTCCAACAGTTTTTGCACCGTTACTTGTGAGATATGGGGTCTAGGATTGTCATGCAAAAGGATCGGACTGAAAATTGTATTGGTCCTTCCGATGTCCACCAAATTGTCACCATAACCTTTTTTGGGTGAAAATCGGGCTTGGGGGTGTGTTTTGGTTTTTCATCTGTATCCAACCACTGCCCAGATCTTTTACGATTACTATACAGTATCCACTTTTCACCACAGGTGACTATCCGGTGCGAAAACGGTTCAGTTTGATTTTTTAAAGTAAGCGATGAGCAGATTTCCAAGCGCCTTAGTTTTTGGGATTCGTTCAGTTCATGGGGTGCCCACTTGTCGAGTTTCTTTACCTTTCCTATGAGAGAAAAGTGTCGACTTATTGTCATTGGGGGTACTCCAATGGTTTGTGCAGTCTCCACCGATTGCTCTTAAAACATCGTCGTTAATTAACGTTTCCGGCTTCCCACTTGGTTCATTTTCCCGAACGGAACTTTCAGTCCAACGTCGTATAGTCTGTTCGTTTACCACTATATCCTCAAATGCGTCATTAATGTTTTTCATTGCCAATGACGCATTATGTCCTATTTTAAATTCGTAAAGGAAGAGGGTTCGAATTTGAACTGCTGACACCATGGTAAATACATAATTCCTAGGAAAAAATAACGGTACTTGTAACGGATGCTAAAATTCTCACACGTCAAGCACACGTACCACTTCATTTTATAAAAAAGAAAATGTAACGTTCTGCCACAGATGTTCACTCGAGAACTTCTTATTTCCAACTGAGCGAATCGGACATTTCCTGTGGTAGAACCCAATAATAAACAATATTTACAATTAATGAATATTGATATTGAAGAAATAAATGAGTGTATAAATAGCTTTTAATTCAAACAAACGATTTAAGGAAATTTTTGAAAACCACTATGTTAATTGCAAGCGTCCGATTTTCTGAAGGTGAAATGCGAAATGAAATTAGTATTGAGTATCGATAAACCGTTCCATAGCCCACCTCGTAGGTTGTCTTATTGTGAAAGGCAAGAGATACAAAAAATATTAGACGAATGGATTAGTCAGCAAGTTATTTGATCTAACAGGTCGGAATATACGTCGCCTATAGTTTTAGTTAAGAAGAGGATGTCCCTGTGTACACTATCAGACTTTGAATAAAATAACTTTAAAGGACACTTATCCGTTACCCCTTACAGATGATTTGCTTGATAGGTTAGCCAACAAAAGAATATTTGCACTGCTGGGTTTGAAAAGTGCGTTTCATTATGTGCATCTTAATGAAGAATCTATTTAATGTACATACATCGTTTGTGACACCCTTACGACAGTACGAGTTTCTTAGAATGCCGTTCGGGTTACAAAACACACTTTCAACGTTTCAACGTTTCAACGTTTCAACGTTTCAACGTTTCAACGTTTCGTAAGTGAAGTTTTTGATGATTTACTTAGAGCATGAAAGGTATCAATTTACATTGACGATATGATGATTGCAACTGATGATGAAGAAGAACACTTGCCGATTTTAGACAAAGTATTTGATAGACTGCTGGAGAGTAGATTAGAGCTGAGATTAGAAAAGTGTCGATTTATGGAATCATACACACGGTATCTTGAATATACAGTTTCCAAAGAGGGTATTCGGCCTGATAATAAAGTCATAGAGTCAGTTATTTATTTTCCTATTCCTCAGAACACTAAAGCTGTTCAGAGTTTTCTGGGATTGTGCTCATACTTCAGAAGGTCCATTAAGGATTTTCCACTTACTGCCCAACCACTTTACAACTTAAAAAAAAAAGTTAAGTTTGAGTTTGGTGAAAAGGAGTTGAATTGCTTTGAACAATTGAGACAGCAAATGATTGAAACACCTATTTTAGCTATATATGATCCAAGGGATGAAAAACAGCTTCATTGGGTTGCCAGTTCCCTATATTATTGCAAAAAAAAAATTCGTATTCTATTTTTGTAAAAGAACGACAGACCATGAGGGGAAGTATCACAAGCTTTGATCTAGAGACTTTGGCAATCATTTATGCGCTTCGAAAGTTTAGGATATATTTACACGGTATGAAATTTAAAATAGTGACTGCTACTCCCTAAAGAAGAAGGAGATAAATCTAGATGATGGGTAAAGTTGCAAAATTACGATTATACATTGGAACATCGCAGTGGAAAAAAAATGCAACACATGGATTCGTTAAGTCGGGCTTCTAATATCTTGGTTCTGGAAGAAAACACGTTAGAACAAACTTTATCGATTTGTCAGTCTAAAGACGAGGTCGTAAATGAAACAAGTAGAAATCTGGAAACAAAAGAGAGTAGATTGTATGAGATGCGAATTGAATTAGTTTATAGAAAGAGTGTGGGAAGGATATCATTTTATGCTCCTGAGAGTATGAGAGCTGATTTGTTGCGTATGTACCACGTTGAAATGGGGCATGTGGCCTGTAACAAAGTACAAAGGGCTTTAATAAAGACGTATTGGTTTCCTAAAATGAGGGCGGAAATCAAAAATCACATAGGAAATTGCATAAAGTGCTTTCTTTCCTAAATTCGGAAAACATGAAGGATTTTTTCATTGTATTCGATATGCTGCACATAGATCATTTTGATACAGTGACATTGTGACAGTGATAGTGCAAGAAAGAAATACGTGTTTTTGATTGTAGATGGATTTTCAAAGTTTGTGAAGTTATACGCAGTAATGTCGACCGGAGTGAAAGAAGTACTCAGATGTTGGCAGTCATATTTCAACTCTTATAGTCGACACAGGGTGGTGGTATCGGACCGAGGAAGTGCATTCGTTTGGCATATCAGAATCGTGACTGGTTCACTACAGGCGAATGGACAAGTCGATGGGATCAATCGGAGTCTGGCTCCAATGATTGCCAAAATGATAAATGGTGACTTGAATTCATCTTTGGACGGAGGCTTGCCACGTATTTTTTTTTTTTTTTTTTTTTAAAAAAAACTTAACACTCAAGTGGGTATGAATACACTTATAATGCCTCAGCATGTGTTAAGTTTTTTGGAAAATGGGATAGAGAGAGAAAGAAAGATGTTTGGGCTCAGTGGTTATTTCGCCCCATAGGTGGCATCCAACATTTAATGGCGAGACTAACTTCTTGGTGGAAGTTGGGTTGATGTTGATGGCCAAACTGTAGTGGCAGTATATGTATGTATAAGTAAAACGAACAACACGAATATGAAATCAGAACTGCACGATGAAGTCAGTCTTTCGCGGTGATCTTTTGAGAGCAGTCGATTGAGGAAAATCAGAGATTCTTGAAAGATTATTGATTATTTTAAGTAAATAAAAATTGACCCCTGTTTAATTTAGTTTGTGTTGTTTTATTTTGATTTCGTTTGGGTTTGGGTGTGTGCCAAAAAAAAGAGAGCTTACACAACTCTTGTTAGTTACGACACAATCAGCCCCAACGAGCAGATGCACATTCTCCAATGGATCGTGGCTATATTTGGCGATAGATATAATAGGACCCCTGCCGAATTATGACTACATTTTTGTTATCATCGATTATTATTATGGGGTCAAGTTCCCTAAAGGGATTATATCAAGTGTGATCAGTGTGAATTTGGAGAGGTTAGGGCGAGGAATTCAATATAGAACTGTCCGAACAATGACGTTAAATTAATGACGCCAGCGCCATATTGGCCACAAGTCAATGAGGGGGTAGAAAATATGAATCGCCTATCAAAGCGACTTCAGAAAGCGAACGCTAAAGGAAGCGACTATAAAAGAGAAATTCATAAATTCATTATGATGTACAACGTGACTCCACATGGGGCAACCGGAAAGTCTGCTCTGAGATAGTAGTGGGAGACAAAGTGCAACTTCGGAATGTCATCCTCCTAAACAAATTAACACCCGTTTTTGAAACGCGAGAGTTCGAAATAATTGAACGGAAAGGAAACGGTGTTAGTGTTCGTAGAAGGAAGATGGTAAAGTGTTTAGGAGGAATATTAGCCGCCTTAGAAGAAAACCAGCTTGTTATGAGTCCGGTCCGATTTCGCCTTCTAAATCTATTCCGCATTTGGCTAGTTTTTCAGGTGTAGGCACAGTTTCTTCGCCGGCCGTCGTTGTCATAAACACCGATTCCCTGGATTTTTAGGGGATACCAAAGTGTGAAGCAACTGGTCCTCATTTGAAGATGAAACCTAAAAATAAGGGAGGGATGTGAAGATCTGCCCCGATGATAATTAGCTGGCCACATACACACACCTCTCATACAAACACTGGACACATACACACACTTTTACAGGCCGCGGAGAAGTTCATTTGATCTTTGAATGCGGAAGTGAGAAGCCAGCTGTCATTTATTGAGAATAAATAAATAAAGAATATTTGTGTTCATCACATCACACTGCACGAATTACATTAAAGCACAAATCATTACATATCGTATATCTCCCCGATGATGATCTTACCCTCAATGAAGTCTCAAGTCTCAAGGAAGTATGACAGAAGCACTCATCTGCCCCAGCTTATTTTTGGGGAACTCCACCGACCTAGAATTCCTGCCACTGAAGGGACTTTTAGACTACTGTGTATCTTTAAATTATCATTGTGTGTGATGCGATGTAATAAGGTAGTAAGAGATATTGATAGCCTTAAACTTGCTTGTGAAAACCTAAGCACTGCCATTACAAGTGCCTATCACCAACCTTGGCCGGAAAAAACTAAAGCGGGCAATGGAATCACCATAAAACCCATAAAATTGACAACTGAGATCAGAAAAATTTTCAGCTGAGTGAAAACATATGGAGAATGAGGTTGATATAGCGCCAGCCTCATTAGATACAATCGTGAGATTAGAAGAGCTAAAAGAGACTCTTGGAAAATTTTTTGTCTAAATCTTTGCAAAACGCGCAGCATACTAATCAAATTTGGTTGTTGAAAAGCGATGATGGCAATTTTGCTAAAAATTGTTTTGAGACGTTCAAGCTCTTAGCCGAAACGCACTTTCCGTCCTCCTCCATAATTCCGCTTTCTCCTGAAAACCATCTCCAGGAAACGATCTGGAGGGTCTAGAGAGGATTGGTTAAAGGTAAGGGAACTATCTCATAAAGGTCTTTTCAACCCTTCGAAGCCCAGGGCGATAATGGAGTCTTACCGACTCTGTTTAAAAAGGGGACCTAAATCGTAACATTCTTTCTGACAAAAACATCTTTAGAATCTTAGGTAAGCTTGGAGATACATTCCAAACAAATGGAGATGGATTATCATGATATACATACCTAACATTAAGGGCAGACCTACGGAACTACCGCTACGCTCTTCAGAAACTAACATAAGGATTGAGAAATCACTCAAAAACAAGGAAATTATGGTTGATTGCTTTCTGGATATCGAAAGCCCCGTCGACAACACAAATCACGCCCAGTTATCAAGATGTATCCAGAACAAATGAGTTAATAATATTACATCTAGTACCACATAAAAAACAATTCAGACTCATTCCAGCAAAAGGCTGTCTATAAGGAGGGGTAGTCAATGAACTCTTATCAGAGATAAATTTGAAGAAATACCCGCAGGGAGCCCTTAAGTTCCCAGCAAACTAGTGCAAAAAGGTTGAACTCAATGTCAACCCTAAAACAAGTACGATAGTTCCCTTCACTAAGGGATGAAAATTGGATAAACTTAAAGATGCAACACTTTTTGGTGAAACCATAAAGTTTTCAAGTGAAGAGAAATTCCTCGTTACCCTGGATCAAAAACTCACTTGGAACACACAAATAAAAAAAAATCCGTAGAAAGCGCCAGGATCTCACTATGGACCAACAAGGGTCAACTGGGTAAAATCTGGGACCTTCACTCGAAAATGACAATATGGATTTAGACAGCAGTAGTTCGGCCTAAGTGACTCAGCTCCCCCGTTTTCATCTCCATATACCCAAAGAAGCTTTGTCAAACATATACATACATGCTTATCTCAGTGGATGAGAACAACTCTGGAGTTGTTCATCCCCTGATCAATAGGACTGGGTACAGAATAAACCCTTGTTTACAAAAGATTCAATGGTGTGGAACACCTGCAGATCTGAAACGGACAAGGGATTTGGGGCGAGCATATACGGAGAAACTACCAATTCTTCACTGTACGCAAGTGTGGATAGTAGTACCTAGTTATTTTAAACTGAAATACACACAGCACCAATAAAGTCATTTTAATCTGGGTGCCAGGTCATAGTGGTAACATGAAGCTAAAAGTCAGGTCAAAAACTTTTTATCAACCCCTTCCCTCAAAAGAATAAAACAACTCCTAGAGCTTTCAGGGGGTCACATACACGCAATAACAGGATTCCTAACACTTGACTGAAGAGTCAAAAAAACTATGGGAATGGCAAAAGACAACATGTGCAACGAGGACAAGAAACAGCATAGCATATAACATATGTACATATGTGTTCGATTACATGATTTGATATTGGTGCAGCTCCAATCGGTTGTTTGTTTGGGCTGCGTTCGTATTTGTTTGTTCGGCAGATTTCACACTCTTGTGTTTCTTTTTGCATAGTTGGCGTATATTTGCCCTAAAATATGTGGCCAGCATTCCCTGCGTGTTTGGATTACAATTCCTGTTTGTCTATCGATGTCTTCTATGCCTTCTGTAATTTTTTGAGCTAAAACAATTCATATGCTTTCATTCATACATTCGTATTTGGAAAAGAAGAAATGATATCGATTTTGACATGGAATAGAGTTTGTCCATCTACAATAATTTTATAACATTGGTTACCTTTGAATTTATTTACCGGTTCAGTTTATCTAATATTTCCTCTTTAGTCGAATAGAAAAGTGTACGAATATGTCGTGAATACGAAAAAATATTTTGCGAGGAGATTTCCACTAAGTTGACTGTACTAAAGTTTATAATTATTTGATTTCTAAATACATTGAATGGTTGTTATACGCCTTTCGATATCTCGGTTGGTGAACTTTAACCTGAGTGTTGTGAACAACTGGAAGTATTGTTAGACTGTTGGCGAGACAGTGCATCAGCGACTACGTTTTGGTGTTCTGGTTTGTATTGTATACTACTCGTATTTTAGCGCCATATTCTTCTATGAAGTTTTTCCATCGTTTTATTGTAACTTTGGGTTTGAATTTTTACCCGAAATCGAAAAAATAAGTCACTGATGATCTGTGTAAATTGTTAGTTCTGCTATAACATACAGGTAATTTCTTCATTTTTGAAGTGACCAAACGATCGCGAGAAGTTCTTTTTCATTCGTGCTGTAGTTTTGTTCAGTTTGACTAAGAGTTCTAGATAAAAATGAAATGGGTTTCTTATTCCGAGATAATACAGCTCCTATTGCAAAATTATTTGCATCCGTCGTTGGTTCAAAAGGTTTGTTAAGGTCTGGTCGAAATAATGCAGTTTGCGCTTGTTATGAGTCTTTTATTTTTGTTAAAGCCTCGATTGTTGTCTAGATTAATTGGTAATTTTACACTCTGATTTTTATTTACACTACCGTTTTCTCCGCGTAAAAATGTGGTGAGGGGTTTCGCTATCACACTGAAATTCCATATAAATTTCCTATAATAGCTTGCTAGTCCTAAAAATTAACGCAATTCTTTTAGATTCTTTGGAGTTGAATAATCTTTTATCTTTAGAATTTTATTAGAATCCACAGTTATTTTGTTATATGTCCGAAGTATTATACTGAATCCTGGAAAAAACGTGATTTTTCGTTTGAGATTTTCATATTAGCATTGTGAAGTGCAGTTCTGTTCAGTTTATATGCATTTTTATTTATATCACTGATTATCCTCTTAAATACAAAAAACCGCTTAAAAATTAGCTTAATTAACTTAAAATTATCTTATTCTAACTTACTGGCCCCATGCGGGCACTCTAAGTTAAACCTAATACTTAAATTATGTCTCTCGACGTATCTTACATTACGTGTTTGTACTATGTCTAATCACTGTAATTAAAACTAACATTAATTTTTTTTTTTTTTAATTTGTTGGCGTATATTTGTCCTAAAATATGTGGTCAGCATTCCCTGCGTGTTTGGATTACAATTCCTGTTTGTCTATCGATGTCTTCTATGCCTTCTGTAATTTTTTGAGCTAAAACAATTCATATGCTTTCATTCATACATTCGTATTTGGAAAAAAAGAAATGATATCGATTTCGACATGGAATAGAGTTTGTCCATCTACAATAATTTTATAGCATTGGTTACCTTTGGATTTATTTACTGGTTCAGTTTATCTAATATTTCCTCTTTAGTCGAATAGAAAAGTGTACGAATATGTCGTGAATACGAAAAAATATTTTGCGAGGAGATTTCCACTAAGTTGACTGTACTAAAGTTTATAATTATTTGATTTCGAAATACATTGAATGGTTGTTATACGCCTTTCGATATCTCGGTTGGTGAACTTTAACCTGAGTGTTGTGAACAACTGGAAGTATTGTTAGTCTGTTGGCGAGACAGTGCATCAGCGACTACGTTTTGGTGTTCTGGTTTGTATTGTATACTATTTTAACGCCATATTCTTCTATGAAGTTTTTCCATTGTTTTATTGTAACTTTGGGTTTGAATTTTTACCCGAAATCGAAAAAATAAGTCACTGATGATCTGTGTAAATTGTTAGTTCTGCTATAACATACAGGTAATTTGTTCATTTTTGAAGTGACCAAACGATCGCGAGAAGTTCTTTTTCATTCGTGCTGTAGTTTTGTTCAGTTTGACTAAGAGTTCTAGATAAAAATGAAATGGGTTTCTTATTCCGAGATAATACAGCTCCTATTGCAAAATTATTTGCATCCGTCGTTGGTTCAAAAGGTTTGTTAAGGTCTGGTCGAAATAATGCAGTTTGCGCTTGTTATGAGTCTTTTATTTTTGTTAAAGCCTCGATTGTTGTCCAGATTAATTGGTAATTTTACACTCTGATTTTTATTTACACTACCGTTTTCTCCGCGTAAAAATGTGGTGAGGGGTTTCGCTATCACACTGAAATTCCATATAAATTTCCTATAATAGCTTGCTAGTCCTAAAAATTAACGCAATTCTTTTAGATTCTTTGGAGTTGAATAATCTTTTATCTTTAGAATTTTATTAGAATCCACAGTTATTTTGTTATATGTCCGAAGTATTATACTGAATCCTGGAAAAAACGTGATTTTTCGTTTGAGATTTTCATATTAGCATTGTGAAGTGCAGTTCTGTTCAGTTTATATGCATTTTTATTTATATCACTGATTATCCTCTTAAATACAAAAAACCGCTTAAAAATTAGCTTAATTAACTTAAAATTATCTTATTCTAACTTACTGGCCCCATGCGGGCACTCTAAGTTAAACCTAATACTTAAATTATGTCTCTCGACGTATCTTACATTACGTGTTTGTACTATGTCTAATCACTGTAATTAAAACTAACATTAATTTTTTTTTTTTTTAATTTGTTATAAAACTTAAAACTAAAACTTACAAATTACCTAAGAATAAATTTTAATTCACTTAACCCACTTACATCTAATACATCATATATGTATACATATGTATATAATATATATACATAATATATATATACGTAATATAAAAATACATGTACATACATATATACATATATTTTTTGATTTTCTTAAATCTAACTTAATTCTACCTAAAACTATGTAAGCCGGCTATGGCTAAAAAAAAAAAAAAATTAGGCTGACCCACTTTGCTTCACATGAAACTACGAGTATCTATTGCTGGAGGAATTCGACGACGACGCATCCTCTTCTTCAACAAGCCACCAAAATTGTTGGTGCTGCCGGGCAACATCCCTCATGTCGCGACTCCCTTCCGCCCTACTGAACCGGAGACGCTCCGCACTGCCGTGTGCGACATCTCTGTCGTAGTTGAGTCGCCTGTCCGCAGCTGTTCGAGCAACGTGGAAGATTAGCGGCACAGCCCATCTGTCCTGGATTAGACCTTTGCTATCTAAGTAGAGGAACGCTTCTAGAGGCCGTCAAAGCGAACTGTGAATTCGTGAGACATAGAATTAGCGTAGTAAGCCCCGGAGATCAGATTGTTCGACGATGTCATTGCTCTTGTAATGTGCCTTCGAGTCAACTTAATAACAAAATTGTCCACTCTTATTTGGTTCGCTCTATTGTATTGGGTCCACAAGTAAGTTTCCAGCGTTTTTTTTCCAAAATTTGAAGTTTTATTATGAAAACATAGTTACAATGCTTTATTCAAAGTATAGTCTATCGGAAGCTACAACTTTCCCCCATCTTTCTGACAATTTATGAATTCCGGACCAAAAAAATTTCTCGTCTTTCGAGCCCAAGAACGTATCGAGCCAATTTTTGATTTCCTCTACTGAGCTGAAGCGTATTCCCGTAAGAGCGTTCTGCATCGAATGAAACAAGTGGTAGTCAGATGGTGCTAAGTCTGGACTGTAAGGCGGGTGAGGCAGAATTTTCCATCCACTATTTTCCAAATAGTTTTTCACCGAAACCGCAACATGTGGCAGAGCGTTGACGTGATGAAAAATAACGGACTCATGCCTGGTCTCATATTCTGGCCGTTTTTCTTTTAATGCCCGCTTCAAACGAATTAGTTGGGTTCGATATAATGGTCCTTTGATGGTTTCACCACTCGGAAGCAGTTCGCAGTATACGACACCCTTTTGATCCCAACATATGCAGAGCATGACCTTATTCACGTGAATATTTCGTTTCTGCGTCGATTGGACGGGCTCGCCGGGCTTTGTATACGATTTTCTGCATTCTGGATTATCATAATAAATCTATTTCTCATCACCAGTGACAATACGATGAAAAATGATTTGTTTTTATACCGCTGCAGTAACATTTCGGACATGCAAAATCGCCGTTCGACGTCTCTTGGCTTCAATTCGTACGGCACCCAGTTTCCAACCTTTTGAATGAATCCCAGTTCTTTTAGGCACAGGGAAACGGTTTCTTGAATCTGACATGGATCCTCATCCAGTAAAGCGTCCAATTCCTCGTCTTCAAAACTTTTCGGCTTTCCGGGGCGATCTTTGTCTTCAACTCCAAAATCACCACTTTTGAACCGTTTGAACCACTCGCGGCACGTCGATTCACCAACACATTCCGCCCCATAAGTTTCCGAAAGCAAACGATAGGCCTCAGCCGCACTTTTCTTCATATTAAAGAATAAAAGCAGCGCTTCCCGAAAATGACGTTTATTTGGCTGGAAACTTGCATGATTTTGCTCGATAAAATGTACGACACCGATAGAACTGCTCAAATATAACGCTGCAAAGTTGTTGACAGATACAAAACCTACAAATAAAACACATGGGGTCTGACATTTCTGCCCGGGATCCACTGGTGGCGCCATCTCTGACAAACGCTGGAAACTTACTTGTAGACCCAATACAATACCTCATTACGATAGAATTGTATGTACTCAGAATCTGGTGTTCTGTATAACCGAAGACAAGCCCTAAGACAAGCCCTTTCAAACACCCGAACCTTTTCCAATAAACTTGCTCTCACGTTGAACCACACGGGACATCTAAATACAAGCATAGGCCGGATAAGGGGCCATGTAGCAGATCACCTTCACCTTCGCATTGAGTTGGCTGTTAAAAACAGTCTCTTTGTAAGGGCAAAAGCACCCCTGGCTCTGGCTAGAACAACATCTATATGTTTGTTAAAATATAGATATTGATCTAGCCAGAACCCAAGTTATCTGACTACATTTCGACAAGCAAGTGGCTGTCCATGTTGTCCGACGATAGAGAACTTTCGCCAATTCTTTCTGGTATCCCTAGGTCCCAGACAAAGGCGTACTAAATAGAATGGTTTCCGATTTCTGAAAGTTGATTTTCAAATTCCAGTCATCTCAATATCGTTTAATTTTATCGAAGTCACGTTGCAAAAGTATGTTAATAACCTCAATCTTTGGACCCGATCTGTACGCGATTAAGTCGTCTGCGTACGCTATGGCATGGTAAAGTGAATCTATCAGATTACTTGTGTAAATGTTGAATAGGATCGGCGAATTTACCGCACCTTGTTGCAGACCGTTTTTAATGTTAAATGTTCCAGCGGAAGTCACATCGCCATTCTTCACTATGAACTGTGTACTGGAGAGCATATCAAAAAGAACCTGTTCAGCTTGAAGAAGAGCCATTCTAACCATAAGGTATCGAAGGCCTTTTCCAAGTCAATCAGGCAGGCACCAGTGCACTGTTTCTTGCCTTTGTTCCATTGGATATCAGAAACTAGTTTAGACGCAGCATGAATGATATCATTACCCACCTTGAAACCGAATTGATCATCCGGAACTATATATTTATCCTCAACCCACTTGTCAGAACTCTATTGACCACCGTCTCGAAAACCTTACTGATGTTTGGAAGAAGACTGATCGAGCGGAGATTCGCCAGATTGGAAGTATCTTTATTCCTTTTGGGAATGGGATGTACCACGGCAGTTTTCCAATGCGCTGGATAATGTGCATTATTCATTGCATTATTAAACAGGGTGGTATAAATGTCCACCGCTTCTAGTAGGAGATGTCGAAGAACAATGTTCGGTATTTCATCGGTTCCCACTGATTTCTTACTTCTAAGCGATTCGAAGATCGTTTGGAGCTCTTCCTTCGAAATGAACGGTGGTAATACCCTTTCGTTGGTGATGACATTATTTGCCATATTCTCTTCACTGAAGTGGGTGAAACCCGAGTTCTCGAATCGCCAATTCACAATTTCATTTCGAAGGCAGAAATTGTACACAAGGACTCGACTATCCAGGTCGTTGTTCGGGCCAATGATATCATTCGCCTTGTACACTTCCTGGAAAGTCGCTCCTATAGCCTCTACCTTCTCCTGCGGATCCTCGATCACAAAGAAGTTGTCATCATCAATTGCCTTACTTGGGTCTATACCTGCTGCTATAAGTATTTGTTCGTTGTTCGTCGTTCGGGGGATATTGAGACATGGAAGGTCGTTTTGATTATTTCTTCGAAATATTTTATTTTTTTGCGGGAACATATTCGTTTTGCTGGTGTTCACAGCCCGAATTTTGTTGTTCAAATACAAACTTACAGAATTTCTGTAATTTTCCTTTATTAATATCTGGAGGTTTTTAATCGACGACTTCAATGTCATGATCTCCGGGTTATGTCTGTTAGTAAACTGTCTGTACAAGGTTTTTAGTCTCGACAGCAGTCTACTTTTATGTCGGTGCAGTGCGTCAATAGTTGCGTTGCGGAATAAGTCTTCGTTGTCAGTGTGTTGATACCGAGGTATCGTTTTGTCCATAGTTCGTTTAATTGTCTCGTCCATTAGTTTTAGATACCCGTCAATCTCCTCGTTTGGCAGATTTCTATTGGACGATGGGTAGAGCGAATTCGAGGAGAGCATTGCGAAGTGCGTTTGCTATTGTGTGGATATGCTTTTATATTCCTCGGGTGAGGAGGAATATATGAGTACATCGTCAGTATAAACGCTTGCCAATATATGAACGTAGGATATCTTCCACGCATCGTTGAAATATAGAGGGTGCGTTTTTTAAGCCGAACGACATTTTAAGGAATTCATATTTTGCGCCATTCACACTGAATGCGGTTTTTCCTCCACCTAAGTCCTTGATCAAGATTTGGTGAAAGCCTGGCTCTAAATCTAATGTCGTAAAAGCTTTTGCTTTGCCTAGGTTTTAGGTGGTCGTTGTAACATCTGGGAAGCATTAAGCTTCTGAAAATCTACTACCATACGTCTTTTAGGTTTCCCTTCGTGATCGGAGTATGGACTTTTACTAGGTTGTATAATTTGATCATTTAATAATTTTTCTATTTATAATTTATAAATTCATTGTCTGCTACCGGACAATGGTAATGTTTCACCCAAATAGGATCTTCTGATTCTGTCCTAATTGTGGCTTGTATCGTTGTCGTAAACAGGAGAATTTCGTTAGTTTCGGCATTTGTTCTCTTGATATCTTCAATTTCAGTTTTACGAATATATTTATCGGTATTAATTCAATAATTTACTTGTTGTTCACTAATTTCTTTCTTTTTATATTTATATAGAGTTTATACTCAAAAAGATCAATTTGTGCTGTCATGACCCTAAGGCCTTGTCATCCAAAAGCATGTCGAACTCCTCTGTAGCTTCAGTTTCAAAAATACTAAATTATGATTAAATAATGTAATAACTTTCTTAGCTTTAGTCAAAGAGTATCCGTGAAGCGTTTTAACCTTTGCTGGTTTTATAGGTATAGATTCTCCTTTTTTGCACTTAGAACTAATATAATTACTTGTCGCACTTTTATCAATTAAAATGTTAACTGATTCACGTGTTTTTTGGCAGCGTCTTTGGAGACATGGTAATCCGTTTACTCTCCTAAAAAAGTACTTCCTGTTTCATAGGTGGTATCAGCATGTGAGACGGGTGATTGCAGATCTTCATCTCTGGTCCGGTTTGCTCGTTGTGTCGTATTTGTGTTGTAGTTTCTTGATGACGGGATTCTTTCACATTTTGCTGCTCGTTGGTCTCCTCTGAATGGGCTATAGTGGTGTTGAGACTGTTGGATGTTGTTCTTTGGTGAGGGTTGCGTGTTATGTTGTGTTGGTCTCATGTATTGACGAGGGTTATCCACTTCCGTCGGTTCTTGGCGTGGTTGATGATTACATTGCACTTGTATATTTGGATTGTTTCTCCTTCTCTCCTCATATCTCTGTGGTGGAGATTTGGTCATTGATTATATCGTTGTGGTGTAATTTATGTATCAAACTGCATGTTGGCGTTATCATGGCATATTGTGGTTGCAATTGCATATGCCGATTCTAAATCTTTTGGATGGTGACTGTATAATGTGCCACTTGTATATTTGCTGTTGAGTTCTGTGCTAAATGCACGATTGGTTCTTGATTTGCATATTGTGACATGGATGCAGATCCCTGTTCTCCTGACATCTCGATCTTTGAGATTACAAGGTTCAATGCTTTGTGACGTCGCCGTGGCATTCTGATAGTGTGTGCCTTCCTTGTGTGATTCTTTTCATTTCTTCAAGAAGCATAAGTGTAGTCAAGTCTATTGATGATTGAATAGAAGTTCAGCTTGGTGCTGTGGTTAATTATGTAGTATGTCTGCTGCTTCTCCAATAATTTTTGAATGAAGAGCTGCAAAAGCTGTATACTAATTCGAGTGTTTCGCGAATTGCTTAATATTTTCCATAATTATCGATGTCCTTTTCCACCAGGATCTGTATTGATTCTTATCTCCACTGAAGATTGGTATGGGCTTGAGGGTTTTTGAAATTTATTTGATTTGCATCTGTAATGTTTGGGGTAAATTCTTCATGTCGATCTGTCGTAGTGACTGTGTGGAAGGGTCGTTGTGCCTCCAATGTTTCTACTTTTAATTGTGTATTCTGCAGACACTGTGTGAATACTTCTATCTGTGCTCGTAAGTTTGCGATGCCTTGAGCCATTGTATCGCCGTGGTTTAGTATTGAACGTAGAGAATATAATAATTCCCTACGTTTATTTCATGAGTCCAGTGTGAGGGGTTCTCTTTGTAGCCAGGAAGCTTTTGTTTCAGATTTACCTTTAACGATTTTATTCGTTTTAGCTGCCTACTATTTCAAGGTTTGGTTTTTTTTGAGGAGACTGGATTTAAATTGTTATATCTCATTTTTCCAGAGATTGGTTTTATGCTTTTCTTCAAAGCCGTGGAATTTTTAGTTTGTTATCCTGTATTTCAAGAATATTCGGGTGCAGTCTAGAGTTAGACCGGATTGAGCCCCCAGTTTTAAGCTACGCCGAAATGCGTGATCTTTACTTATATTCTTAAATCTAACTACTATATCAGATCTTAATGGCTGTTGTTTTGTTGTTTACTATTATTTGGGTAGTTAATTGTTTGTGTTGATAATATAAATATTTCGCGATGGTTCATTTTAGGTGATGTGGGTGGTAATGTTATTGCATTCCTAAATGATAACTTGATAAAATTACGGAATGACTTGATAAAAATTATGGTACAGGCATAGCGCTTTCGACAGTATATTAATCATTGAACGCATGGTAACTTCAGCATTGCCCTCAGGCATATACATACGTATTATTGTGAGTCATCATTACTAACAAAAACGAATAAAAGTAGCACAATATTATTACTAAGTATGTATACAGATTCTACATTTAAAAAAGCAACTATTATATCTAGATAGAATCACATAAAAAGTTAAAATGAATTTAATAGGAAAGGAGCAAAACAGAAGGCAGCAATAATAGTACAAATAAGAGAACTTAGATTTAAAATTAATGCAAATATAAACAGAACATTTACAGCTTTTTGTTATGAAGAATATAGATATTTAAGTTCGCTATAGATAACTAGAATGTTGAAGATTCGTCGATGTTGATGAAATTTTTATTTCGTTATAATCTGCACTCTTTTGTACCTAAATGTAACCATTACGAGTTCTAATAGAGTACAATAAGCCGTCTGTGCGTAGGCGAAGAGCATGTTTTAATAGAGAGCTATTCACTGGTGTAAGACTTTAGTTCGTTTAAAGGGTGTTTTTTTTAGGGGTTTGGTTTTTAAAGTGGGAGCACTGTTTCTACAGACTGTCAATTTGACAGTTGAAAACTGATTTGTGGTTAGTACGTTTTGCCGTCTTACGGTGAATATATGAACGCCAGAACAACGCGTCCAAATTGTGCAAACTTATTTTGAAAACCATCTGGTCAAGTTAATCGGAATACGATGAATTGTTTTCGCACCACGTACACCCTAGTGAATAATACGCGTCCCCAAAGACGACAAACAGCGCGAACAGAAGAAGTTATTGCTGTTGTGGAGCGGTGTCTTGAGGAGAATCGGTATTAGTCGATTCTCCATCACTCACAGCAATAGGAGCTAAGCCCATCCACTTTGGGGAAGATTTTACGGAAAGTTGTTGGCTTAAAAGCTTATAAGATACAACTTGTGTAAGAGTTGAAACCGCGTGCCCATTATACGCGTCGTAGGTTTGGTGAATGGGCCGAAAACATGATTCAGCTTGATCCTCATTTTCAACTCAAAATTTTGTTCTCCGATGAGGGCCATTTTTGGTTAAATAGATATGTAAACAAGCAAAATTGCCAAATTAGGAGTGGAGAAAACCCAGAAGCCTTTGTCGAGACGCCCTTACAACCATTAAAACTCACTGTTTGGTGTGTTTTATGGGCTGGTGGACTCATCGGCCCATATTTCTTTAAGGACGATGCCGGCCAGAGTGTTACCATCAATGGAGAGCGCTATAGAAACATGATTCCCGACTTCTTCGTTCCTCAGTTGAATGACATTGACGTGACAGAGACACTACCAATTTCTTGCGGGAAACATTTGCTGAGCGCATAATTTCGCGTAATGGGCCTATGAACTGGCCCCCAACGACCCTGTGATCTCACACCTTTAGATTACTTTCTTTGGGGATATGTGAAGTCACTAGTCTATGCCGATAAAGCAGAGACGTTCGAAGATTTGGAAGTCAACATTCGCCTTGTTATTGCTGATATACAGTCCCAGTTGCTCGATAAAGTTGTCGAAAATTAGACTTCACGATTAGACTTCATTCGAGCTAGCCGTGGTACGTATACAGGGTGACTTACTCGAACTCCAACTTTTTAAAATGCTATAATTTTTTTATTTTTTGATAAATTTTATTGTGCCAAAGCAAAAAATGTTGGAAAATACATCAATTTCCAAATTGTATAAGTAGTTTTCAATATGTCCACCTTTGGCGCGAATAATGGCCTTGAGACGGCCGAAGAAAGCATCGCACGCTGCACGCAAGTGGCTCTGCGGTATTTTGGCCCATTCCCGGCGAAGTGCTTGTTTGAGGTGGTCCAAACTTTGGTATTTTTTAGTGCCAACCTTCACCTTCAAAACACTCCAGACAGAGAAATCCAACGGATTTGCATCCGGAGAATTTTCAATCCATTGTGTCGAAGAAATGAAGTGTGAAACATTGTTTTTTAACCAATCTTGGTTGACGCGCGCTTTGTGAGACGTTGCCGAGTCTTGTTGAAATGTCCACGGTCTCCGACCGAAATGATTGTTTGCCCAAGGTTTCAATACTGCCTCTAAGACAGTTTCACGGTATACGATCACATTTATTTTGACGCCACGGTCCAAAAATACAAGCGGAGAGCGACCATCGGCGGTTATGGCGGCCCAAACCACCACCATCGGTGCTGCCTGCTTTCTGGTGGCCGTCCGAAGGTGTAAATTTTCGAAGGACCTCTCTGGCAGTTTGTTTGTTGACATATTGCTCTATAACAAATGGCGACCCATCGGAAAAAACCAAATTCGGTAACTCATCACTTTCGTGCAAGCGTAGCAACTCCTCAGCTCTTTCGCCTTTAACTTTTTTTGTTGCGGTGTAAGATCGTGTGCTTGTTGGAACTTCAATGGCTTGATCCCAAGCTCATTTTTCAGTATGTGTTGCATCCGTTCCAACGATATGTTGAGCTCACGAGCCATTTTTCTTCCACTTCGACGCGGATTTTGCTCATTTCGAGCCTTCACTTTCCGAACCATTTCTGCCGATGTTGCTGTTTTTTATGACGACCTCCATGGCACAAATGATTTATTCACGTTGAGGTGCTGGAGGGCTCTAACGATAGTTACTTGTGGTTTTTCAGCCGAATATAAAGCAATTACACTATCACGTTTGAATTCCATCGCGGATAAAAATTTTTTAACACAACTGAGACGCAAATCGTTTAAAAGGCTCGTAAATAATAAAATTATCTGTCATGTGTGAAAATTTGAGCTCACTGTCATGAACGGTTTGGAAATTATAGCAGTCTGAAATTGGTTGCAATTCGAGTCATTCAGGGTGTATGTCCGATATCATACTTAAGCATTAATGGCATAAAATTATCTATTAAACAAAGCTAATATCACAGACATTAATATCAAATGTTCTTTTTCATCTTGAATTTGTATGCCTCTAAAAACAACACCCTTTAGATACGGAACGCGTTGCTGTTAGTTTGGTTTAGCACATTCTCTTTCTCCAGTTGAGAGCGCAAAGCAGAAAGTGACGTAACTTAGCGGCAATATTCTTCGCAAGATCAACAGCATTTTCTTTTGTTGTTTGTGGAATGCCATGTATAATTACATCTCATTGACGCGTTTGACGTTGTATGCCAGCTAACACCTCTCTTACTTTTCTGTTGTCTTCTTGGAGTACTGCAATTACGCTCTCGCAATCATGTACCAAATTGTTAAGAGCAGATATAACTCCAGCAGATATAATTCCACGCGTCTGTCGTCTGCTGTGGGGTACGTACACGCCGTGAACTAGTCATTTTTTATTTATCTTTTTTTTATTTTTTTTTTTTATAATGTCTTGTTATACCTGTGGAAGTAAAGTGGAGCGGTCTCAACTCTAGGTTGTCTATAGTGAGTGCGTCCGCCGACATCGATTTTATGAAAAAAGGCAATAAACTCTGGCAATGTGCAAGTTGTGTTTCTAATGAATCTTTGTCAGGTGAAGCACCTGCTTGTGTTTCAAGAGTTATCAAAAATCCACCTAAAAGTTAACATCAGCGAAACCATCAACCCTACCACCTCTAATGCAGAAATACCATCCAAGGGCACCATAACACTTGAGATGATTTACACCGAACTACTCGAGGTAACGAGCAATGATGAAACGGACATTGATATGGCTTTAAAGGTCGTCCGTGATGGGCTTCATTTTGATGTCCCAAAGGAGGACATTGACCTTTGTTATAGCAAAACAATAAGTAAGAGACAAATGCATTTATCCAACAACAACATCCAAACAAAGAACATTTTGTTTTTTAAATTTGTCTCTCATCAATTTAAGACGAAAATCTTGAACGCTAAAGAACGAAAAAGAAAAAAAAAAACCAAAATTAACAACACTCTTGAACGAACGAGGAAGACAGGAGAAAATGTATTTGAATGACAGCCTAACACAACAAACACGGCAACCCTTTAACTTGGCACGAACACAGAGGGAACTGAAAAACTGAATGGGTACTCCTATGTATGGGCTACAAATTGAACAGTTTACATGCAGAAGAAGGAGGGTGAAAATGGCGTAAGAATTACTTGTGATTTAGATAAAATATGCGTACATATCTAATTGTAATCTTGATCCGCGTTTAGTCCCTACTGTATGTGATATTGTCAAATCCCCTTCTTATGCAAATTCTGTTTGTTTACATCAAAACATTCAAAGTTTTAGAAAAAATTTTTCTCATTTTTGTAGCCCATCTTCAGGCTGTCGTAAATTTACAAGTTGTTATTGTTCTAAGCGAAACTTGGATATACGAAAATGAATTAGATGAGTATAATCAAAGACCATATAATATGGTATTATGTTATATGGTCTTTGGTATAATCAATACGTTTGGGGTTTGTATTATTTTTACAAACATACATACATATGTACATACATTTTTTATTATTGTATTAATTTTGCGTTTTATTCCTTTAACGTTCATTGTTTGGTGTTTTTCTTCTTAATATTAATTCTATTTTTATCATTATTTGCATTTTTACTATTACTGAGAGGTATTTTTTGTTTCCAAAATGAGTAGAAAAAATCGCAAATCGGGAGAACAGTGTTGCATTGCTGATTGCAAACGCTCAGAAAGAAATAATCCTGGTATAAGATTATTTCGATTTCCCCCTCTGCCAGAAGGACAGATTTGTCGGGAGGCATGCAATATTAAAGAACCAAAAGAAAATATTTTAATTTGTGATCGCCATTTTGATCCTAATGTCTTGGGTAAAAGAAGATTAAAATCTGGAGTTATTCCCACACTTTTTCTTGGCAATTTCTCTGATGAGGATTGCTTAGATGATGAATTATCTACTTTACAACTCCACCCAAAAAGAAGGTACTCAAAAGCAGTGGTAGCTTAGAAGCTAAATGTTCTAATTGTGAAAAGTATGTTAAATTAACGGACTATTATCGGAATTCAAATTCATACAAAAAACAAAAACCACGGTGAACCACTTGAAAGAAGAAATTAAGAGAAAAAGGGAATCAGGTGAGACTAGTGGAAAAAATTTTGATATAAAAAATATTGACTCTTGCAATATAAGCGATTAATCAAAAAATTTTTGTAGATTGCTGTTAAGCAGCCGTCCAAAAATATTTACCGAAAAAGAAAGGTGGTTCGTACAAAATATATTTTATGTATCTCAATCAGCATATTTATTTTTGAGAAATAAATTGAATTCGAAGTTGCCTCGTATAAGTACAATTAATCGTTGGGATCCAGTCAAATGACTTCAGCCAGGATCGATCAAAAAATTTTGCATTTGAAGATTCAAGGCAAAAATTTTCCCTTTTGGAAGAACGGGATAGGAGAAATGTTATATTAATTTTTGATGAAATCGCAATACGCAGGGAACTGCGGTACAATCCACAATTGGATTAAGTAGATGGTTTTGAAAATTTGGATTTTGTCAGAAATAAACAGATTGGAAAACAAATTTGTATTTTTATGATTGATCAATAATTTCAAATACGTACTAAATTATTTTATCTCCAAAATTGGGTTATCTGGAGAGACTTTAATGAGAATAGTTAAAGAAAATATAGGTAAGTATTCTTTCCGAAATTGGCATAAATGTCCGAGCTATTACTTGCGATCAAGGTTCGTCGAACAGGAAATGCTTCGTGTTACTAGAAGTTTTCGCGATTCGCCCATATTTGACTTTGGGAAAAAGTAAAATATATTCTTTGTATGACTTTCCACATTTGATCAAGTCTCTTAGAAATGGGTTATTAAAATCCAACCTAAGTACTTCTGACGGTGTTGTTAGTTTTAAAATTGTTGAGGCTCTATATGAACTTCAGAAAAATGGAAAAACCAAAATGTGCGTGAAATTAAAAAGTCAACACATTTCGCCAAATAGTTTCGAAAAAATGAGAGTAAAACTGACTACTTCATGTTTTTAGTAGAACTGTTGAAGCAACAATAAAAACAGTCATGGAAACTTGTGGTTTTAAGCAAAGCTCCGCGGATATTGCACTTGCAACAGCCAATTTTATCAATAAAGTGGACCAAATTTTCGACTGTATGAGCAGTGCACCACTAAAGCGAGATAATTTGCATATTTCGACTATTCAGATCAACAATCATTAAAAGTTTTGTAAAATACGTCGAAGGATGGTCTTTTATTAACAAGTCAAAACCAGTTTAATTCGTAGAGGGAATGAAGCAATCACTTAATGGTTTATTGCTTCTGGCTGGAGAAGACCTAAAGTCAGATTCCGATAATTTTTTTTTTAATAACTAAGCGGCTCAATCAAGATCCTTTAGAAAATTTGTTTTCCATTGTTGGACAAAACAACAATAATCCCTCTTGGGCAGAATTGAACACAATCATAGCCAAATTCATTGCAACAAATATTGTGCAAAGTACATCACTGGCTAACTGCGAAGAAGATAGTGATATAATGCCTAATATAACAATATCAAAGAAAAATTTAACAGATTTAAATGAGCTACCCGAACAACATTTGACGGAAGATGATACTGATATGGATTTATATGAGGTATATCCCGAATATTTTATTGAAGACAATTTTAATAATGCTTCACAAATCAATATTGACCTTTTGTCGATGAGATATTTTTTGGGATACGTGACATTCAAAGTACTACCAAAGATTGATTGCGATACTTGCAGTGTTACGAGGGCGGGTCAATAAGTCCGTGACTTTTGGATTAAAACAGATTTTTTGATAAAAAAATAATTTTATTTTTCAACGTAGTCTTAGTTGAGCTCTATACACTTTGTCCAACGCTTCTCCAATTTTTTTATCCCTTCCAAAAAAAATGATTTGTCGAGGTCCTCAAAATGACGAGATGACTTCATCATTGGAGTCAAATCTTTTTCCACCAAGCCATTTCTTCAGGTTTGGGAACAAGAAGTAGTCGCTCGGAGCCAAATCTGGAGAATAGGGTGGATGAGGGAGCAATTCATAGCCCAATTCATGGATTTTTGCAATGGCAACTGCACATGTGTGCACCCTTGCATTGTCTTGGTGGAAAAGAACTTTTTTCTTGGCCAAATGAGGTCGTTTTTTTTTCAAATCGTCATTGAATCGGTCCAATAAGTTGGCATAATATTCCCCATTGATTGTTCTTCCCTTTTGAAGGTAGTCAATGTGGATTATCCCGCGTGCATCCCAAAAAACAGTCGCCATAACTTTATTGGCTGACAAACCCACCTTGGCCTTCTTTGGCGCCGATTCACCCTTAGAAACCCACTGTTTTGACTGTTGTTTGTTCTCTGGTGTGTTGTGATGGATCCATGTTTCGTCCACAGTTACAAAACGGCGCAAAAACTCCTCCATATTGCGATTAAACAACGCCAAACCTTCCTGTGAAGTTGTTACACGATTGCGTTTGTGGTCGACTGTGAGCAAACGCGGCACCCATCTTGCGGAAAGCTTTCTCATGCCCAAGTGATCATTCAAAATTGAAACCACTGAGCCATGCGAGATCCCTACGGCTTCCACAATCTCTCGCACTTTCAATCTTCGGTCGGCCAACACCATATCGTGAATTTTTTCGATTGTTTCGGGTGTAGAGACCTCAACTGGGCGTCCAGCCAGGACGTTCGGCATCTTCAGTGCTTGTACGGCCACAACGAAATTCAGTAAACCACTTTTTTACCATTGAAATCGATGGTGCAGAGTCCCCATAGTATTTATCAAGCTTAGCCTTGGTCTCGGTAATGGTTTTTTTTCGCAAGAAATAATGCTTAATAAGCACACGAAATTCACTTTTTTCCATTTTCTCCTCAAATTAGTGAGTAGTCGATAAAAATAGCTGTCAAACACAAACTAACTGACGCAGCAAGTTTAAATTTTGACAGGAGTCAACTGACAAATGCCTGTTGACAGGAGCAGTATTGCTGTTTCAGTAAAGAGGTCAGAAATTCAAAAATGCACGGAATTATTGACCCGCCCTCGTAGTATCAGAAAAGTTGGTGAAGTTTTATCGTTCCCATCCGAGTTGTTCATCTTCCAAAAAAACTATAGAAATGATATTAATTTTGGAAATTTAAATGCTCCGTCAGATGTATTCTTTGACGTTGGTAAGGAACACATCTTAATATTTAATTCTGTGTTTACTAACAGTCCTGAAATAGTTGGCATACAGGCAAAAACTATTGCAAAATGCAAGGAAAGTACACCTGATTGGTTTTACTTTGATAGTTCATGCCTTGAGTATAAAATAAAAATTGCTGAATTTCTTATTTTAGTTCTACTGCGAAAGCATTGCTCTCGGGCGGTTGAAAAAATGAACGTATGTAAGTGCAGTAGGAGTGGGTATAAATAAAACGAACTAGTTAAAAAAACAGTTTTTCATCTCGTAACGACGTAACCGTTTTATTTTCATAAAAAAAACAGTTTATATAGTAACTATTTTTATCTATTTGCATACACAATATTCAAATCAGGTATGCGAACGGATCATTCTGTTCCGCAAATATGAAAAACGCATAACATGATTCCACCCTGATACATAGTGCCCCTGGCTGACAGTTTTTGTTCGTTTGCATTACAAGATATGAAAACGCTTTTTCGTTCGTTCCGTGAATGTATTGTAGTTACTGTCAGCCAGGAGTGGAATCAACAAGGAAAAGTTGGGTTTATTTTACATTGAAAACAATGGTTTCATTTGGGTGGATGAGACGAAAATGGTTTTTGGTTTTCTCCCAGTATATGATTATAATTTCCCGTTAGCGCTTCTTATTAGTTAGTTAACTAGTTTTTTAACTAGTTACATTTCTTTAAATAACTGTTTCGTTTCGTTAACACAAAAACCGAAAACGACCCACCTCTAAAGTGCAGTAAAAAGGTTCAAATTTTAACCGACTAGACTAAAAATAGATAAGTATGTACCGATACAATTTCAACCTATGTAAAGAAAAATAAAAGATACTGCAACATCACAGAAAATTAATTCCCAAAAGATATATTGATATGCATGTTCTATATACCTACTTATATATGTACATCCATACATGCATTCATTCATACATACCTAACCGCACATAAGAAAACACAAAAGAAACAACAAATACTTTAAAGCTCTGCGAACGAATGAACTTTTGAGAGCAAAAATATTACGAAAAGCTCGGGGGTCGTATTATAGTATAGCCCCCTGTACAAAAATATCCGCAAAATGTTTTTATATGTCGTGAACTATCTTGGTATTATATGGTCTTTGGTATAATATTCCAGGCTTTATTCCTTTGGCAAATTGCAACGAAAAATACTCTGCCGGTAGTGTAATGGTATTTGTAAAAAATGGTGACTTCACTGAATACTTGAAACTAAAACTATGCAGCGCTGATGGTCTGAAAGTTTGTTTTAATTTCAATAGCTAAAATTATACAATGTTGTGTTTCTATAGACTTCAAGTAAATGTGTCTTTATTGATAAATTAAGTAATGTTCTTGATTGTTGTAGCGTTAAAAAACTAATTTTGATTTATTGAAACATTTTGAAAAAGATACTGGAAATTATTTGTATCTATTAGCATCACATGGTCTGACTAGTTTTATTAAGGAACCAACACGTGAGTATCTTACAATATTCGTAAAAACTTGTATTGAGCATATTTTCTTCACAAAAATAATAAAAACATTTTTCAAGGACAAGCACACGATCTTAGATTAACTGATCATTGCCTCATTACTCTTTGTTCTATTCCAAATAACATATTAAAAAGTCCTATAAAATTCATTAAGCAGAAGGTAACCTCTGTTAAAGGAAAATAATAAAAGATTATTCTTATGCATTCAATCATAGTTTCAAAAAAAACATCTTTCCTGAAACTTTGGATGAATCACAGACTATTAAGGCTCATTAAAAGAAAAAAATACCTTAGCTCAAAAATATAAAAGAAATCCTCAAAGCGCTAATTAAAAAAAAAGTTATGGTGTGATGTGCAAAATGGTTTTAAAAAAACATTCATGATGCACGTAATAAATATTATACAGATTCGTTTGATAAAGCTAGAGGAAATGGGAAAAAGGGGTGTGGTAGTAAATAGCATTTTAGGTAAAATCAAACAGAATATATGTAGAGATAGATAGCCTTGATAAAGACGGCTATAAGCTGGTTGATAAAAAAGTGGCTGCGCAAAAATTTAATAAATTTTTTACGGAAATTTGTGAAAAACTTAAGCCGACATTGGCTTAATGAACTTCCTGCAATTGTTCCTCATCATCTGCATGATTTTACTAGCCGAATAGTGTTGTATTTCAGGAATTCTGTTCTTGGGAAATTTATAGGTCAGTTTGATCCTTGAAAAATACAAATTCCTGCACAAGCGATGAAATATCTAGTTTTCTACTTAAAAAAATTGCATTAAATATTGTTGACATACAATTTTAGTATTCTAAAAGGCTGCTTTCCTAGCCAGCTTAAATGCGCTGAAGTAATACCTCTCTTCAAAAAAGGTACAAAAGATAATATTTCGAATTATAGACCTATATCCCTTTTGTCTACGTTTTCTAAAATTTTTGAAAAGTTGATTAAGTCACGAGTCTTATCATTTTTAAATCGAAACAAATACCTTAGCGCGAATCAATTCGGATTTAGGAACGGAAAGTCAACTGAGGAAGCTATTTTAAGACTTTGTACTCAGCTTCATGAGGGCGTTAACTGTAGCAAATCTGCAATGGTTCTCTTTGTTGATATGACTAAGGCGTTTGACATGGTTGACCATGATTTGCTCCTATATATACTGAATACCATTGGTTTAAGAGGAATAATACATAAATGGTTCTGTTCTTTTTTAAAAGGAAGGGAACAAAAAGTTAAATTAAATCACATTCTTAGTGAATCTTGTTTCCTTAAAAATGATGTTCCCCAGGGTTGCAGACGATATCGCTTTTTTTTATCAATTTGATACAGAACTAGAAGATTTGAAAACATTAAGACTCTGGTATACGGAGCACAAACTTATCATTGGTGATAAAACTAAACTTATGTCCTCTAAATTATCTGGTAATATCTTGCATGATTACAATCTTTCTTTTCATGCACATGATTATAAAAGGTTCAGCTTACCAATGCATAGCTGCGGAAAAAGTAACTTCAGTGACACCCATCCATGTTCATTGAATTGCTTTAAAATTGAACCACTGAAAAACTATAAATATTTCGGTGTTTTGGTTGATTTCAATTTGAATTGGAAAGATCACATTCAAAACATAAAACATACGAGTATATGGTATTGGTCTTACGAACATTGTATTATCTGAAACATTTTTGTTCGAAAGAAGTTTTGAAAAAAATTTATTATGGCTTAGCGCAGTCTAGGTTACAGTACGGTATTGTAAGTTGGGGTGGTTCGTATTTTAGCTCCTACCGACAGTTGTTGGCAGCCCAAAAATACCTGATTCGAATTATTTGCAAGAAAGAAAATTCTACCACTAAGCCAACTTTACGTATTTAAAGTACTAAAAGAATTTTATAGGCAAAGCGGAAATATTTCAATCAGATATTCTCATTTATTTAATCTAAGGGTGAACAATTTGCATTTAGCGTACGTTCCAACTGCCTTTTTTACATTCCTATACCGCTACAGCTCCCAAATTGTTTAATATTTTACCATTTTCGGTTCGTTTAACAACTACTAAAAAATTTGCAATAATTTTTGCAAAAGAATTTGAAAATAAAGGGAACTGCAACTTTTATTTTACTTTTAATTTTTAACTTTATTTTTGGTTTTAAAAAGCGTCTTAGCCGTTTGTTGATTCGCAGAACATTGATTTCTTCTCGGTTGTTTTGGTAACCTTTTTTTTCTTCGTTCGGTTTTTATTAAAAAAGCTGCTTGGCTGCTTGGGCGCCAAATTCAAACTTTTATATCATTTGTTTATATTATTGAGTTCTGCCGAAACAACTACTTTTACGTTATTTCCAAAAAAGTCAAAGACTGGTTATTACCCGTTGATTTTAATAATATAGAATCCTTTTTATGATTATCAGCACAAGTCATTCATATATTTTATACTTAATATACTCGTACTTTTTTAAAACCTGACTATGTTAAAATTTTTAATTTTTTTGTTTTTTTTTTCTTTTTTTTTCCTCTTTCTCTTTTCATTTTTACTTACTTTAATTTTTCTTTTTTTTTCTCTCTTTCTCTTTTCATTTTTACTTACTTTGTATATGTATGTATATTTATTTTCTATTTTTTTTTAGTTTGTTTGGTCTAATGGATTCAGATTTAACTATTGTTACCCCACATCAATTGCATAATTGTATAACTGTATTCTATAAATTGGGGAGTCGTTCGGCAGTAACTTCTGTTACAGGACGAACACCATTTTATTAATTTTTTTTTTCTTTAATTTTAATATAGATTGTAAGAAATCGCAGTTGTATAAAATGGAAAAGAGAAATAAAAAAAATAAATAAATAAATAAAAAAAAAAATAAAAAACTTATCTTATTGTTAATTTCAGTTTTTGTTTCACTTATAAGCGATGAAATTTTTGCCATTTTGTTAACTTCCATGTCTCGTAGCTGCACATATACTCGTAGAGATGGTTTTTAATCAGGTTTTTTGTCAGATAGGAGAAGTAGATTTGTGTGATTGATTGATGGCGGGTGAAGTAGATAGGGATGACCTTGCATTTTTCCCTTTAAGGGATTGCTGGCGATTTGTTGAAATAATGATTATTTTTTTTTTTGCTTTACTTTTATCTAATTAGACTTTAAAATCACCACAACGTACTTATTTGAAAAAGAAATAAATGACTTAAAAGGTTAAGGATAAATTAAATATTTTTGCTTAGATAACCGGATTTAATGTCAAGAGCAAATAATAAGCACGGCAATAAAATAGACATCTCAACTCAACGAAATGCAGAAGATGACTCTTGGTGATTAAGACCGCGGCACCGATGTCTATTTTTGCCATCTATTTTTCCTTACCGGTGACTACTTCTACCAGGAGACTTTCATTAGATCGTATAAAAGCGTCCGTTGCCATTTTATCGATTCTTTTTTGGCTTGCGGTGGGGTATAACAAATATACCAGTCTACTGAAGTCTGCTTAGAGCTGTCGCAGTGTTCTTCTCGTTGCTGGGTTCGCCTTTGCAATTGCCCTTTATAAACCTCCTGCATATTTCTATCTCAAAACCTTTTTAATGTCGATTATTTGTAACAATTCTGCCGCAGGACGATGTTAGGCCATTGTTAGTGCAAGAAAATTGTCCTTATTGTCCCCGTTGTTCATACAAGCAGCAATTTCGAACCGGTTCTTATACGTAGACGATGAGGTCTGGTCGTCGAATTAGGGAGATTTCAACTCTTATCATGATTATAGATATCCTGATGATATCTATAATCATGCATCTTCATCACTCATTCATACGGATTTCACAAAAATGTTCATATTCAATCTGCAGAATCATAGTCAGTGCTATTTGGATAAAGATTATAGCTTTTAGTATTATAATAACTAACTAATCTCACCAAAATAAATTCAGATATGTCACACAAAAATTCTTTAAAGCTCGGTAAATCGAAATTGTGTCATAGATCTCTGATAAATGGTTTACAATTAAGAACTATAATGGAGTGAAATTATGTATAACTTTTTACTAGTTTACAAGGTATTATATCTAAATGTATATAAGTACTAAGTACAAAATAATTAATAAATACCTTTAGAAGATATTCGTCTTCAAAGCAGCGAATTTGGCTTATGTAAATAGCGAAATTTTGAGAATATTAAGGAATTAATATGAAAAGAGGTGCCCTCGCCTTTTCAGATTCAGTGCTTAATATTTTTATATTTATACGAAAATCATTAATTTTTTTATCTATATACACACTCGTATGTATGTTATTCCCATTTTGATTATGCTTTAATTAGATTTCGATAAAAAATTGTGTTGTACTCTCTATATACAATATAATTACATAAAAATATTGCATACAAATATGTATGTAACAGTATAGTTGAAGTTCGGAAGTCAGTTACCGAACACGAGCATTTCACATCCAATTATCATTTCTTATAATTTAAAATCAATTTTAAAGCAAATTTGTATTGTAGCAAAAAATAAACTCCTTATTTAATATTGAAAAGAAAAAGTTTATAGAATTTACCATAAAATCATCCGGTTGAATTCCAAATAAATCTCTAAAATAACGGAATGCAATAGGAGCGTAAATTTTGAATCTAAATTCACTATAATGATGAGCAGGTGTTAAACTAGAGCCTTCAGGAGGAAACGATATACTTTCTATTTCCCAAAAATCCATCATTAGTAAATCGCGTTTTGGCTTAGAGGCTAGGCTCCCAACCTAAAATTTGGAAGTTGTTTAAAAGAACTTAATAAAGCTTTATTATTCTTTACTGTATGCTGTATTCCTAGTTGAATGGAACCCATTATTTGTGAAGTTTGAATTTTTTTGTACGTTATCTCACCACCTTCTCCAACCCTTCGATGACCAATTTTCCTTTCCTTATCAATTTTCCCATATTTCGTATTTTGTGCTCTTTGAACCTTCAATTAAAGATAATTTTTCAAATGATTGGATTTTTCAATTTATTATGAAAAGAATTACTTACCTCAGAGGTACCCAATGGACCCAAACGATCTAATACAAAAAAAAAACAAATGCAAGTATAATCATTATAAATAAAGCTCACCTTATCACATTTTTAAGTCGATGATGAAGATAACATTATTTTAAAATTTTAGATATTTTTTTGGATATTCTTTCAATAGGGACGTTCGAAATTTGCTTGATTATAGTGGCAATGTTGTTAATTTTTTTTCAGGAATCACTGCTCCATTCGAGAAAAAATTATCTTTAGTGGCATGGCCCATTTTTGGATGAATGGATGTGCGAACAAGCAAAATTGCCAGATTTGGGATAATCCCAATCCGCACGAGATATACCAGAACAAATTGCATTCCGAGGAAGTCACTGTTTGCGCGGATTTTGCTCTGGCAGAATTATAGCTGCTCCTTACTTCTTCCAAAACGAAACTGGCATTGCCATAACCGTCAACGGTGAGCGCTACAGATCCATGATAAGCAACTTCTTGTGCCCTAAACTGGATGATATGACTACCGACCACATGTGGTTCCTACAGGACTTAGTTACGAGGCATAAAGCGCATGCTACGAGCGATTTGAGGGTATGGTTATTTTGCGCGGCGGCGACGTGAACTGGCCACTGAATTCGTGCGATTCGCAAGTCTATGCGAATAAACCGCAAATAATTGATGCACTGAAAGTCAACATATCGAACTCTATCTAGCAAATTCCATACTTAATGCTATAAAGTGTTCTTTCAAATAAGAAATAATATGAATATCTCAAACACAACTTGTTTTCTTTACATTTAAGAATCGAGCGTCCTTATTGAAAGACCCTATACAAATACCTGTACAAAAGTATTGAAACAAAATTACGTCTGAAAGCCTTTGACAGAGCATCCATATAAAATATTTCCGCTCATGTTAGCTTTAAAATCATATTTACATAAATAACGTTTTTTTAATATATGTTATACATATAAAATGTAACATGTAATATAAACATATTATGTATGTATTATATGTTACATATATATTCATCCATCATCTTTAGTGAAAGCTTATTAAATCTGGAAGTACATATCCAAACATACACATTTGGTTTGCAAAATATTTTGACCCAACAACGCGACAATGATTGATTCGTAATATCGATGAAAAGCTGCAGTGGGTCTGGTCATATAGTTACATTCGCAATCACAATTAAGGTTCATGCAAATTTCATAAGGAGCTTTTATGCGAAAAACTATACAAATTATTTCTAAACACTCTCTCAAAGTTTTTAAATTGTTTTATTTTTAGAGTTAGGAGAGAATAATTGAAAACCATTTTCCCACTTGAGTTGTAGTACATCGCCATCAGATATGGCATTTGAAGAAAAAAAAAAATAGAAATATGTTCATATGTATACAGGGTGTCCCCTAATGCGTTGACGATAATTTGAGAAATGATCCCTGGGCATATTCTATGAAAAAAATCGTTCTACAGAAGGGTAAAGAAATGAGAGTTTTAACAGGTAGTCAAATAAAAGGGCACGCTTTAAAACTCTTTAATAGCTACGCAATTTTAGAAAAGTATTAGCAAATTAGTATTGTAATTCATGGAAAACCACTCGTACGAGTATGTATTGTCTACTGTTGTTAGAAACTTTAGTAAAAAATCATAAATTCCTTTTTTTTACCTGTTGCAGGCTTTTCCAAGTGTCATAAGATCTGTGGGTTTTTATGGAAACTTGATGATTATTTTTTATTTATTGATTTATTGCTACTTTCATAAGAAAAAAATAGTAAAACCTTATATTAATCAGGTATTTTCTGGAGAAAAGTGACTTCAAAGTCGAAAATTAGCATGGGCAATGAAAACGGAACAGGCTTAGAAATTGGATATCTAAAGACTAAAACAAGATATCAACTGTATTTAAACAAGATATCAACTGTATTTATTTACAAAGGCGCTAATATTTCCTCTAAAAATAAAATGCTACGCAAAATTTTTACCATTAGTACTAACAGAGCAATTTCCGTTAACATGGGTGAGGGTACACCAAAGTAAGCCTTTTCTTAAATTTTTTGGGGGGGGGGGCTGAGGCCCACATTTATTGGCTTAATACAAGCTTAATCTAACTTAAAAACTAACGGAAAGGTTTAAGAGCTAGGGACCAAGGAAGTGATGGAGGAGATCTTGTTTGAGACGAGGAGTGTAAATCAAAAAGGGAGAGGTTTGAGTTGACCTTTCGGAGCATTCGTGAGATTGGTTCGTTGGAGCCATAAGAGGTGGGGTGGACCGGTAGATAGAAGAGTCGAGGACAACGTAGATTGCGGGGGTTTGTATTGAAGGAAATGGAGTTCAAAATGGATGCACAGTCGATGGAACCTGAGAGAAGTCGATGAATGAAAAGAATGTCAGTAATATTCCTACGTTCTTCTAACGATTTCATATTTAGAAGTTTGAGGCGGTCCTGATAGGGAGGTAAGATTAAAGGGTCGCTCAACGGCAGACCATGGAGAGCAAATCGGAGGAATCGACGTTGAATACACTCGATTCGGGAAACATGAACCCGGTGAAAGGGGGACCAAGCTTGACTGGCATACTCAAGCAGGCGGCGAACAAAGGTAATATAGAGAGATCTGATTACATACGTGTTGGAAAATTCCTTGGACCACCGTTTAATAAAGCCAAGTGATGAGTTGGCTTTGAGGGAGAGGGAGGAGTGTTTAATGACCCTCTCAACATCGTTGATAGTAAGAATGAAGAGAAGAGGACCAAGATGACAGCCTTGTGGAACTCCAGATGGGGCCAGGAATGGAACAGAAAGATCGGATCTAAACCAAACACTATAATATCGGTTTACCAGGAAAGAAGAAATCCATTTTAATAAGAGAGGCTCAAAACCGAGAACAGAAAATTTGAAAAGGATCGATTGATGAGATATCTTATCAAACGCTTTAGTGAAATCAGTTGCGATAACATCGATTTCTTTGCCATTTTCTAAGGCTGAGAGTGCAAAAGACACGAATTCAACTAGATTTGTGGTAGTTGACCTCCCTTTTAGAAAGCCATGTTGTCGGAGTGAAATAAAAGGCTTGCATTTGAAGCTTATGGATTCGTATAAAATGCTTTCAAAGAGTTTGGGTATATGAGAGAGTTTAGCAATGGGACAATAATTGATAACTTCATGTTTAGATCCCTTTTTGTGTATCGGGATTATAAAAGATTTCTTCCAAATCTGGGGAAATTCTGCCTGTGTAAGGGATAGACGAAAAAGGTAGGAAAGGGGTAGAGACAGGTTGGAAGAGCATTTTTTAAGAAACACGGCGGGGATTCCGGCTGGGCCAGGTACAAATTCATCTTTAAGATGAATTGAAACTTTTCTTCAATAACTGCAGGATCGAAATTTTGAGTGAGAAATGGACCAATAGAGATATTTGGTAGATCATTGAAGTAAGAGGGATCTGGTACGAAGGAGTTGTTGGCAAATGATTGGTTGAAAAATGTAGCAAAAAAGTTGGCGATGGTAGGAGGATCACTTGAAGATGGGATGTAGAAGAAGTTTTATGGCGAGAATAAGGCACATAAAGGGAGATGGATTTGTATATTTCTCTGTAAAAAATGGAGAGGGCATAAACCAGAGATAGATTGGTAAACTCAAAAGAAGCCCTGCTTAGATAGGTATGAGGGCGGGTCAATAATTCCGTGCATTTTTGAATTTCTGACCTCTTTACTGAAACAGCAACACTGCTCCTGTCAACAGGCATTTGTCAGTTGACTCCTGTCAAAATTTAAACTTGCTGCGTCAGTTAGTTTGTGTTTGACAGCTATTTTTATCAGACTACTCACTAATTTGAGGAGAAAATGGAAAAAAGTGAATTTCGTGTGCTTATTAAGCATTATTTCTTGCGAAAAAAAACCATTACCGAGACCAAGGCTAAGCTTGATAAATACTATGGGGACTCTGCACCATCGATTTCAATGGTAAAAAAGTGGTTTACTGAATTTCGTTGTGGCCGTACAAGCACTGAAGATGCCGAACCTCCTGGACGCCCAGTTGAGGTCTCTACACCCGAAACAATCGAAAAAATTCACGATATGGTGTTGGCCGACCGAAGATTGAAAGTGCGAGAGATCGTGGAAGCCGTAGGGATCTCGCATGGCTCAGTGGTTTCAATTTTGAATGATCACTTGGGCATGAGAAAGCTTTCCGCAAGATGGGTGCCGCGTTTGCTCACAGTCGACCACAAACGCAATCGTGTAACAACTTCACAGGAAGGTTTGGCGTTGTTTGATCGCAATATGGAGGAGTTTTTGCGCCGTTTCGTACCGTGGACGAAACATGGATCCATCACAACACACCAGAGAACAAACAACAGTCAAAACAGTGGGTTTCTAAGGGTGAATCGGCGCCAAAGAAGGCCAAGGTGGGTTTGTCAGCCAATAAAGTTATGGCGACTGTTTTTTGGGATGCACGCGGGATAATCCACATTGACTACCTTCAAAAGGGAAGAACAATCAATGGGGAATATTATGCCAACTTATTGGACCGATTCAATGACGATTTGAAAAAAAAACGACCTCATTTGGCCAAGAAAAAAGTTCTTTTCCACCAAGACAATGCAAGGGTGCACACATGTGCAGTTGCCATGGCAAAAATCCATGAATTGGGCTATGAATTGCTCCCTCATCCACCCTATTCTCCAGATTTGGCTCCGAGCGACTACTTCTTGTTCCCAAACCTGAAGAAATGGCTTGGTGGAAAAAGTCATCTCGTCATTTTGAGGACCTCGACAAATCATTTTTTTTGGAAGGGATAAAAAAATTGGAGAAGCGTTGGACAAAGTGTATAGAGCTCAAGGGAGACTACGTTGAAAAATAAAATTATTTTTTTATCAAAAAATCTGTGTTTTAATCCAAAAGTCACGGACTTATTGACCCGCCCTCGTATTACGGAAATTAGCTTTGTGAAAATTGTAAGAAAATATAACTGCGTGGGGAGGCGATTGAAGGGGAGAGTTGTAGTAAAAAGGGGAGAAGATGTGGAGGATGAAAGTTATCAATAGTTGAAAGACAACACGATACTGAGGAGTTGTTTGGATCAGTTGTGAAGATAAGGTCCAATTGCCTTTCCATATAGTTGGAAACGCCACTGACTTGGCAAAGACTAGAGTCTGTTAGCCGACCTAAGAAGAGGCATTCCTTGGTAGAAATGGGATTGGAAGTGATGAAAAAAGAAAGGTCTTCAAATGGAGTCCACTTCAGCTGAGGCAGATTAAAACCGCCGAAAATAATGATATCATCAAGCTACTCTGATAAGTCGATCAAATTGTCAATTGCTGCAATAGCAAGTTGGTAGGATTAAAAGAAAGAGGGAATAACTCCTGGTTTTTAATGTTGGGGATAAGATTAGTTTCGGTCAGAGTGTAGATATCAAATGGGAGAGAATGAGATTGGCGGAAAACGGCATTTGTTTTAGAACGCAGTACTCTTACGTTCTGGTAATAGAAGGTAAGAGGGAGGTTTTTGCAGGTTACATATCCCATAGAATGCCCACGAAGTTTTACGAGTATATTTTCTCTTTAAAAGAAACGTAACAATATCTTTTTATAGAAACGCGCGAAGGTAAATGCGCTGACGCTATTAATTTGTATTGAAACAGTTAAACGAATGCGACAGCTGAGCCTGCAAAAACCTTAGAAACTAAGAATAGATATAAGCAAATAAAACGATTTTGTTAGTAGTCCGTAAGTTATCATCAAGAAATAAAGTACTCGCTCTCGTTTGAACCAAATAAAGATTTTTTTTCTCCAATCAAATAAGAAAAATCTAAGTTGCATAATTTTTTAGGGTCGAAAAAATTTATCGTGGTCAAGTCCACTGCGTTGGAGGTGTGAGACTCTTTTAGAGCGTACATAGTGGTGAAGAGCGGCAAGATCGTCTGCAACTTTTTGGGGGGGCGTATTGAAAATCTCGTGATACTTTGTGTAAAGTTTCCTGAGACTGGTAACGTCGGTTGGGAGGCCTTCCTGCTGCATAGAAACCATGACGCTTGTTTTTGTTTTACCCGCGTAGCACACCGAGTCTGATTTATCGTACAGGTAAGCGAGATATAGACGTATATTGTCATATATCTTTTTATCTCTAAGCCTAGAGAGCGCATAGCGACATTCGGTGGTATCGCTAGTTTGCTGCATTAGTTTAACAGTGGGTGGCGAAATGGGGTCAATAGAAGAGGGAGTGGTTAATGAGTTTGGTGTAGGGTTTAAAATGTGAGAACTGATGAAATTAGGATACTTAGCTCCAGTTCTGAGGTCGAAGTTAGGGAAAGGCGTGTGTGTTAGGGTTTGAGTGGTGGGAGTTTGAGTGGTGGGAGTTTGAGCTGTAGGGGTTAAGTCGAAAGAAACACATTGACGTTGGGGCTTGATTTGGGTTGGAATAGGGGGAGTTGGAGTATGGGTGGGTGGCTTACAATTTTTGTTTTAAAACTCCAATTGGAGCTGGGTTTGTTGTGGGAAGAGGAGGTGAATCTTGGCAAATTACTTGCTATATCCTCCATAAATTATGTCATCATTGGAGATAGACCCTTACTGTAGAATGATTTTTTTTCTTAGAATATGCCCAGGAATCATTTCCCAAATTATCGTCAACGAATTAGGGGACACTATACGAGTATATAGCAACACCGGGTGAACGATTGACGTCTGCCAATAAAGGCAGAGAAGAGGAGAAAAAATCTGAGATTGTGGTTTGGTGACTTTGATGTCAATTTTCCTTATTGAAATACTTAATTTGCCTTTTATTCAATAGTTACTTATTTAATAAAAAAATAAAAGGTAGGCAAAAAATATTAATAAACAATGGCATCACTTAAAATGAAGTACTATACCGGTTTTGAAAACCAAGAACCTGTTGTTTAATCCTAAACTTAAATTAAATTATTTATGTCAATAGTTTTTGAAAAATTCGCATGCAAACTCAAAATTTTGATTTGCCAGATGCAATGAAGAAGAGAATACGGTGAATGGAGTTTGCGTCAAGGGGTTAGTGGACACTGGAAGAGACCAAACCTTGGTTAGAAGCGACGTCTACATTACATTGTGAAATTACATATCGAAACATTGTGCTGAAATACTTGGTTATTGTCATGCAGATCTCAAAATTGGCAACTGCAAATGCAAGGCGAATGTGCACATCATGACCGTTTCGATAATGCAGGCACTTTTAATCACCGGTAAGGATGTATCAATGAGAAACAGCATCCATCTTGCTGAAGGCGGCATTTTTAATAGCGAATGTCAAGGCATGCCGAACTACGTTTTTCAAGTTGGAATGTGAGATGCATCGAAAGCTCTTAATATAGGCAACGTACATTTTAAGAAGTACGAGTATATCAAAACTTTGGTGTCCAATTATGAACCGAGGGAGGAAAACACAACTAATGTGAAGATGAGTTTAGTGCTTCGATCCGACGTCCCTATATCACAGCCTTCTAGGCGTCTTGCTCTATTGGAAAAGCGCATCGTGGATGACCAAGTATCAAAGTGGTTGGACTAAGGCATGATTTGGCCCAGCGCATCAGATTACTCCAGTGCTGTTTAAGTGATGACAGAAATTCACTGTTAATTTTCCTTAAATTTATGAACTCCTCGTGAAGAAGCTGAAGAGTGATGGAACCGTGCTGTGGCTGTTGTGATGGGCTTGACGTAGGTTCAACCCTTTGATGAATTTCGAACTCAAATTTTCGGTACGAGATGGTACTGAGTACTTGCTCTGGTGTACCGGTTGTTTCAATGGTTTACGTTGCTTGCCTAGAGGTTGGAGTAGTTTCGCAGATGTTTGACGTTCTACGTGTGGTAGTTGTTGTACTGATGCTACAGTGCTAAGCGGCATTGAAGCTTGTTGTTGGAGAGATTTGCGTCGAGGAACACTGCACTTGTCACATCGATATTTAATGTTATTTGAGTTTATATATTCAATATCTAAAGTTTCAATATTTACACATGAACAGTGAAATATATAAGAACAAGCCGCACAACTGATTTACTACTCCGTCCATTCATGATAAATGTTTTAACATATTTGATTAAGTTGAGAGAAACGATAATTTAAATTAAGTGCACCCTACGACTTAAGGAAAAGCACGTCCGCTCTCGACAAAGGTCATAGACACCATGTGGCAGTATACTCACGTCTGCTTGGAAGTGTTGCAGTGTTTCCCCTCGTTGCTGCAATCGGCTTTGCAATTGGACCTTGTAAACCTCCTGCATGTGGCTATACTCAAACCGTTTCTCAGTAGCCTGTACTAAAGCCACATTATCTTTTTTCTTTGCGATGTCTATTGTTTGCAACAATTCAGAATCGTGCAAGGCCTTTGTTAGGGCAAAGCACTTGTCCTAATTGTCTCAGTTGTTCGCACAGGCAGCCATTTAAAACTGATTCTTATAAGCAGACCATGAGGTCTGGCTATCGAATGAGCGAGGCTTCAACTCTTTTCGTCCTGGGCCGTTTAAAGAACATTCACGGAGTATCTGTTTTCGCACTATGTTGAGGTCTTTTGCCAGTTGTTCAACTTTGCTATCCATTTGTTCGAATTTTTCATCAACGTTCTTCTCTATTTTATCAAATTTGTCATCGATTTTTTCGAAATTTTGCTAGAGAATGTGTTTTTGTTTTTCCCGATTATTCTTTCGTTCATCCATTTTCTGCTGAGGACCCTGCAGGCTATTCTTTTGTTTCTCTAGATTTTCATTTTGTTCGTTCAGCTTTTGTTAAAGGCTGTTCTTTTGTTCGTCGAATTTTAGTTCAATGCTGTTCTTCTGTTCTTCCAGATTTTTCTTTTGTTCGTCGAGGCAATTATCGTCAAAGTCAAAACAGAAAGTATATGGATCATGTCCCTTGTTGTTTAAAGCGTCTCGAAGTCGAAGCACGAAATTGCGTTTTCCTCCACTGACGTTGAGGGTAGGAGTCCATTCGCGAATTTGGTTTGGAAATTTATCGTTTCGCCATATTCTTTTCGCAATTCGTTGTCTTGCATTTTAATTATTTCGCATTCCATTTGTTCGGAATTTTTATTAAGCAAACACTTATTTGACTACAAGTCATCAAAGATAAGGATATCGTCGATGTAATCGCTTAGGTCAATACGTTGGCCAATCGCTTTCATAACAAGAATGTAGGATTCGATAGGTTGAGCTGGGAGAATGTTGTAACTCATAACGTACAGGGACCAATTGGGAAGTGATATTCAAAATGAAGCAAAGACAAGTAGAAGAAGAGGTAGCGATGAGAGAAGAGTTCAGTTATTATAAATGGCAAGTAGGACACCTCTGCATGGAGAATCAACCATATTAACCATAACCATTAGCCATAGGGACAGAGTGATCGTCATCTCGGGAGATGGGAATAGCTCCTAGCTCTTTATGTGGGGGTTCAGATTGGTTTTCTGTAAGAGCATAGACATCGAAAGTTAGATTTAGACAAAACAGCAGTTTTAGAGCGCAAGCCTTTTACGTTTTGGTAGTAAATAATATATTATAGCATAATAAGTCGTATAACAGTTTGATGGACAACTTTGCCTATCCACCTCCAACGAGCTGTTGCGAGTCCACTATACGTTTGACCATCTGAATAAAATAAAGTACCTACACACTCTCTCTCTTTATCATCTATTTTTTTTTTTTCTTATATGCACCACAAAACAAAATGTATGTGGTAGTTTGTTGCATGGAGGAGTAGGGGAGTGTAGATGAGATGCCGACAAAGGAGGCAAGTCAGGAACGAAAAAATTTATCATGGTCAGCTCGGCTACGCTGAAGTTGAGAAACTTTTTAGAGTGTATATAGGTGCGGAAAGCAGCGAAGTCATCCGCATCCTTTTGGGGAGGTGCGTTGAAGATTTCATGGTACCTGTTGTAAAGGTTCCTGAGACTAGTTACACCAGTAGGAATTCCTTCCTGTTGGATGGAGATCATGATACTTGTTTTGGTTTTTTCCTCAAAGCAAACAAAGTCGGATTTATCGCAAAGATATGCGAGAAATGGACGTATATTTTCGTATACCTTTTTATCCCTTAGCCTAGAGAGCGCGTAACCGGATTCCGTGGTGTCTATATTCTTTTGGGTCAATTTAACGTAAGGTGGCGAAAGGGGATCAAAAATAGGGGCAGGGGCCCGTGAAACCGAGGGACCGGGATTTAAGATATGCGGGCTGATCAAGTTTGGGTATTTGGCTCCTGTTGTAAGATGGAAATTAGGAAAGCCCTTGTTAGTATTCGTGGGAGGGGGTGTGGGCCGTTGAACAGTGACAGTTTCAGGGGCAGCAGTTAAATTAAAAGAAACGCGTTGGGGCTTGGATGGAAGAGTGGGGTTGCTTAGGGATAAAGACAGGAGAGGAAGAGTTGGGATATATTTTAATTTTAAGGCTCCGGGGGGGTCAGGTTTAAGATGTGGATGGGGAACGGATTTGGATGATTTGTAATTAGCTTCAATAGATGAGGCGTTGCTTCGTTTTGTTTCTATGTTTCTTCCGTTCAATTGAAGACCCGCATCTTTCCGAGGTTGAGGTTGGTGTTAAATAAATAACAATTAACCATTCATATCTAACCGGTAAGCTTGAAATTACGTTTGTTTTGTGGTGAGATGTTGGGAATATTTTGCATTGGCTGATGGTGATGTCATAGGTTTTTTTCAAAAATTCAGAAATCGAAGCAGCATCTGCGTAATTTGGGGCACCATTGACGAGTAGGGTGGTGAAGCCTGCTTTGTTACTCTGAAGGCGTCCACGTAGTGTTAAATTGTGTAATAAGTTTTCGTGTGGCGATGACAGGAGGAGTTGACGTTGGAGCAGTTATATCACCATAAGATTTTTGAATCGGTGGGCTGGAACAAGGAGTTGAATGTTGGGTTGTCCCGATTTTAGTTGGTCAGTCGTTCACTGAACTCCCTGGAGTTATGGTTATAAAAACAGACAAATCTTTACATTTCTCTCGAAAAACAATGGATTTTTCTCAGATTGCGATAAATTCAAAGGAGTGCAAGATTGTTTTACGAACGGAAGGCCACGTCTGCTTGCCACCGAAAACCACCAACATAGTACCAGTGAAAGCCAGTCAAAATAACGTAGATGTCTTTATCGACGCAGCAGTATGACCAGAGGGGTTAGAAAGCTGTTTAGCTCGGGGAATTGTTCGCATAGATAAGTGCGGAACGACTAATATAGTAATTTGTAATCTTTCGGACGAAGATATAAACGTAAAAAAAATGTCGTTCTCGCGAGGGGCCACCTCTGCGTAGAAGAAGAGAACTTGAGCGAAACTATTTTGAGAATAAGCCGACGAGAATGTTTACCGATAAATTCAGAGATGCTTACAGTTGGTCCGATTAACGAACATCAAAAAACGGAACTGATGGAAACTTTAAATGAATTCCGTGATTGCATTGCTTTGGATATCAGCGAACTAGGTTGCACCAAATCAGCAGAAATGCAAATAAGACTCAACGATGAAAAACCGTTTTCGTTTCAACCATATCGGATGGCAGTAAAGAAGCAAGAAATTGCTCAGGAAATCGTACGGGAACTTTTAGACAATGAAATAATCACCAATGTTATTGGTCACCAAAAAGAATGGAGAGCAAAGGCTATGCATTGACTTCAGAAAATTAAATTCGAAAAGTATAAAAGACTGCAACCCGTTGCCACGCATCGACGACCAGATTGACAAATTACTTGGAGGAATGTGGTTCACCAGTCTTGATCTTCGATCAGGATACTATCAAATTCCCATGGAGGAAAAATCTAAGCGTTTTACTGCTTTTGTTACAGCAAGTGGACAATACGAATTTCAACGTATGCCTTTTGGCTTATGCAACGCCCCTAGGGTTTTCCAACGATTTATTAACCGTATTCTTAATCCTCTTCAAGATATTGCTGCATTTTACCTTGACGACGTCTTTCTCCACGCCAAAACGGTACCTGAAGCTATAAAAGGATTAAGAAGAACATTAGAAATACTAAGAGGGATTAACACTTAACTTAAAAAAATGTGCGTTCCTTATGGACAAAACGGACTTTCTGGGATTCGAGTTTGCTCAGGGAAAAGTGAAACCCGGTACGGGAAAGTCCATTGCTATTCGTGAGTTCCCTCCACCAGAAACTGTTCATCAAGTAAGACAGTTCCCTGGACTTACGGGCTATTTTCGTCATTTTGTCGAAAAATATGCCATACTCAAAAAACCGCTCACTAATCTTCTAAAAAAAACGACGCCATGGAACTGGTCGGAAAAAGAAGAGGACTCATTTCGTCAACTCAAGTTAAAATTGAGTGAACGACCCATATTAGCCATCTACGAGCCTAATGCTAAAACTGAGGTACACACCGATGCGAGCTCAATTGGCTTGGCCGGTATACAATGTCAACCCAATGATCGGCTACACCCAATAGTATATTATAGCCGCCAAACACGGACACCTGAAGAAAAGTACCACTCCACTGGAGACATTAGCGGCTGTCGAATCTATAAAGAAGTTCCGATCATACCTACTAGGAAAAAAATTTACCTTAGTGACAGACTGCAACGCTCTAAAGGCAACCAAAGATAAGAAAGCGTTGATACCACGCATAGCTCGCTGGTGGTTACAGCTTATGGAGTACGACTTTGAGGTTAAATATAGATCCGGCGAGCGAATGAAACTGCCGACGCCCTCAGTCGAAACCCTCATAGGACAAACGAGAGTGAGGTGGTGATGCGGATTGAGCAAGCTGACTGGATCCTGGCAGGACAATTGACAGACCAAAAGATCCTAGGCATACGTGACATCTTGCAGAAGCCACCGAATACTGAAGAAGAAAAGAATGTGCATAGAAATTATGTACTCAGCGGTGGGAGGATATACAGCATAACTACTCATGGGAAACAGTGGTTGGTTCCTAGACGTATGAGACACCAAGTAGTTCACGCTGCTCATGACGAATTAGAACATTTCGCTGCTGAGAAAACTCTAAGCAGACTTTGCTCTCACTATTGGTTTTACGGGTTGCCGTGGTGTAGCGGTACTAGCAATCGCTTCTCACTCGGAGGGTCAAGGTTCGAATCCTAGCCACGACAAAAGTTTTTATTTGTGTATTGGAACTCAGTCAGAAAAATCTGCGTGTGAAGGCATAACACTGACATGTAGATTTGGCTGTTGTAGTGTTTTTAAGCACAAAATCAGCCGTTAAAATTCACATCCTCACATTCCGAGTGAAGAAAATCTCTCCGTCCTATTCGGACTCCCACCCCTGGAGAGTAAATATGGAAACCAAACACACCTGAGTTTCAAACCACTACATCACTACAATGCTTTCCTTTCTCCTCCTTCTATCTTTCCGCCCGCGCCCTGGCAACAGTAAAAGGGTATCATAACCCCTTAGGCGCGCGTAAATTATATAAAAAAAAATATGCGACAATATGTAGAGAAATACGAGTACATAGCCTGCTGTATCCAATGCCTCTTTAATAAAAGATCCGGAGGTAAACGCGAGGGCTATTTACATCCCATTCCAAAGGACACTACCCTGCAAATTGTTCATGTAGACCATCTAGGACCTTTCCCCAAAAGTAAACGTGGCAATCTTTATATAGTCGCCTCAATTGACGCGTTCACTAAATTTACAATTAAGTATTCGTGCTGTTAAGCGTACTACGACAAGACTTGTCGCGGAATTCCTTAAAGACATTTTTAGCGTTCACGGGATTCCATCAACTATAATTTCGGATCAAGGCACCGCTTTCACATCAACTTTCACATTCCAACGTTTCTGTGGAAATAATAATATAAAGCATATACTGAATGCGGTAGCTACACCCAAAGCGAATGGACAAATAGAACGTTTAAATCGGTCTATATTTAATGCTCTTCTGACTACAACCCTTAAGGAAAGTTTGTGGGACCTGAACACCCGTCAGGTTCAGTTTTCAATAAATAACGTCGCGAACAAAAGCACGGGAAAAACACCGAGTCAACTCCTCCTGGGAGTCGAACCAAGAGAAGGAACAGATGTTGTGTTGCGAGATGAAGTTCAGCAAGTTGCAGAAGTGATTACGGAATTAGAAGATGAGAGAAAGGAAGCTTCCCAAAGAAATAGAAAAGTGCAAGAACAACAAAAGCTCCATTACGATAAACGACGTAAACAACCACGGATATACCAGGAAGGTGATTTAGTTGCCATTAAAAAGCAGGAGGCGAACATCGGAACTAGTCGGAAACTTGTGCCACCATTTAAAGGTCCATTTGTGGTCAAGAAAGTCTACCCCAACGACAGGTATCTGGTGTCGGAAATCGATGACACAAAACGAAGAACACGGAGTACAGGATATGAAAATATAATTGCGGTGGATCAGATGAAGCCGTGGTGTAAGTACGAAGATCTCTCTATTGTATTCTGACAATGACGATCATGATTCTTTGGAGGCATGCAATCAATAAAGAACTCGGGACGAGTTCAGATCAGGATGGACGAATGTAAACTAAAAATAAAATTAAAAGAAAAAAAAAGCAAAATATTGTTGTTGTTCTTCACTGCAACCCCTTTCACTGTGGTACTTGACAACAAGTATCCTTTTTTTATGATTTTGTGTTTCATACATCCTCTTATCTTTTTGTCGGCTCTATGTAAACATACATAGGATTCGGTTGTTGTTTCTTTTTCTTTTCGGGTTCACCACTGAACCATTGTCTTCATTCTTTTGTTGTTTTTTTTATGGTACACTCTGCACCCTTTGTTTCCTGTTATCACTACGCATTTAATTGCATTTGATAAGTTTTAATTCTTTCTCCTTGGTTATTTGCGTAGGGATTGAATAGTAGATTTGTTGGCATCGTCCCTTTTCTTCAAAAGAAAAATGGAGTGGGGGACGGTATGCCAGCACCTTACGCGTTTTCTATTCTAATGAAGATTTTATTTAGTAGTGAGACTCCAGACAGTAAAGTGCTAGTGGAAATAAGAGAAAGAAATAATACAAAAAAATCTGAGAGGACAAAGAGGACAGTTGGTGAGTTAATTACTGGGTATTTCTCAGCTATTTTATTTGTAGTTTTGATCAACTTTTGTTTTTATGTATTAAGGTGTTAATTTATATTTGTTTTATATTTTATAATAACTTACTGATTACCTTTTGTAGGTATAATATATTAATATATTGCGAGATTTATATTGTTCATTATAGTATACAGTATTTAGTAATATTATTTTGTATGACGGAGCTGTCAGATGATGGAGAACGAAAGTGCGTGCATTTAAAATTCTTTTAATTATGCGTAATGGAGTGAGAAGATCCAGTCTTGTAGCGCGAATGGGGGCACGAGGGTTTACCTCTCCATTCGATGTTCGTGGATCCACTCTTGTAGCGCGGATAAGCGAACGGGGATATACCTCTCTATTCGTTGCTCATGAAGTGGGCGGTGCTTCGCATTCGCATATTTCGTTGGATGGACTTGTCGTTGTTTTGCGCTTGTCCGTCCGTTGGTTCAACACTCGGAGAGTGTACGCGATCGCTATTCGTACGACATCCGTGGTCACCTCATCTTATACGATCCCGAAGTAAGGTTGGATTTGGTTGTAGACATGTGCCATCTTGTATTGTAAAATACTGATTGTTAATATCACAATCACAAAATGGTTGTGATGGATCAAGAGTGCGTGAATTTATTTGTATTTGTGCCAAATGGAGTTAGTGGATCCACTCTTGATGCGCGGATAGGGGAACGGGGATATACCTCTCTATTCGTTGCTCAAGACGTGGCCGGTGCCCTTCAATGAACACTCTTATTTAGATGAACTTACATGCTAGCTGTTTGGTCATCCTTCTTTCTCAAATACTCGGAGTGTGTGGTTTTAACTGCTCAGAGTATCGCGATCGCCATTCGCACGACTCTTGAACCTATCTGGCCTAGTAGCATTTCGATATGAAAATTTGTAACGGAGCACAGCACATGTATATAACCATCAACCAACCCAATTATTTATTATCCATATGCGTACTATGCATATACGTTTTCTCTTAAGTATAAGTATTTGGTATTCTCATTTGGTACTTGGTAGAGGAGCTAAGAGTATTCATGGGTGTAATTTTATTTCATTCCAGAAACAAAACAAATGACGGAACCCTAACGACCAGAGCAGCCCTATTCCCCCTATCCTAATGCTATATCATTCAATAAATAAATAAATAAAAAAAAAAACAAAAAAAACCGTCCCATTATTTTAGGTCTTATACTCGTATGTTAAGTTTGGCAAAGCTTCTACCAATATGTAATTAAATTACAGTACATAAATTTCTTTTAGGCGAACTTGGCTAATTACACCATTTTCATAATTAGTCAATTGATAAAATCATTTAATTTCATTTAAGAAAAATTAAAAATTACTTACAATATATTTTTTGTTAATCCAATCTTTTTTTATAAATATTAAGAAGAAATAAAATTGGAGTAGTATTTTTTATTATTAAACAATTTACACAAAATACCTCCTCTGCAGTTAACGTATTTTATAACGGTGAATTAAACAAAAACTATTTTTTTGGCAACTGATGTTGCTTCATTCTGATTACAATTTTAAATTCAGTTCTATTTATAATGAACAAAAAACAAAAGTGTAATATTACTTAAGAATAATTTGTACCACATTTTGTACCAATTTCCCACGAACGTTTGCTGACTAAGGACTGAAACGCATAAAATCTGTAAATTTTATTACGGGCTATACTTCCAATGCGTAAAAATTGCAATCCCATTTTGTACCCAAATTAGCCTGTATATTCTCTGGTTTCAGTTTGTTATTGATTTTGGTTCGGTGCGGTTTAAAATATTTATAAAATATGAGTCAAGAGGAACGCCTGTAAAAAGATCATCGACAAATGGCTCGAAAATACTTCGCGTCCAAACCATTTCATCGCAAAAAATTTAAACATAGCACGCAGTACAGTGGATTCTGTTATTAAACGATATTTGGAGACGTTGACAGTTAAGCGAAAATAGAAAAGTGGAGCTAAAAGTGGAGCACATGATACAAATTTGGACAGGAAAATAGTGGGTACCATCGTAAAAAACCGGACCATGTCATCCAGAGATGTTGCTTGGAAATGTAATACCAACCAAACAATGGTACAAAGATCTAAAAAACGTAACGGTCTAAAAACACGAAAAAAACAAAAAATACCAAAAGTTACTGAAAAGCCATAAAAACACTAGCCCGAAAGCTATACGAGTTGATCGGCAACAAGAAAGCGTGCTTGGTTTTAGATGACGAAACTTATGTCAAAGCCGACTTTACTACTCTTCCAGGTGCGCAGTTTTACAACTCGTTTGAAGCTGAGATTCTTCTGCAATCAACAACATCGATTGTGATGGAAAAATTCGGGTCAAAATATTTCGTTTAGCAGGCCATTTGCCAATATGGACACAGAAGCTCATCGTTTATTACAACGGGAACAATTGACGGAGAAGTGTACATTAACGAGTGCCTAAAAAAACGGTTGATTCTTTTCTTAAACAAACACGAGGGTTCAACATTATTTTGTCCAGATTTAGCTTCAGCTTACTATGCTCATGCGACGTTGAGCTTTCTTGTTGCTAAAAATGCCGACTTTGTCCCAAAAGACATGAATCCACCCAATGTTCCACAGTGCCGTCCCATTGAAAGGTATTGGGCTTTGGTCAAAGCTAAATTGAGGAAAAGTGAGCAGTGTGCAAAGGACGTGAAAGATTTTAGTGCTAAATGGAAAAGAGCGTTCAAAAAGATCACAGATGTAACTGTCACCAACTTTATGAAGGACATTCGAAAGAAGTTGAGGAAAGAATGGGAACCCAAATATTTTTTTTTATTTTTTGTAATTTTGAATGAATTTAATAAAAACAGAGTTTTAAAGCAAATAAAAACAATTTACATGAATTATGAAAATATTTTTTTTTTACTTTGAAATTTACAAATTTTATTCGTTTCAGTCCTTATGCGGCGCGTGTTGAAATCGTATAGTTGATAAATGCTGTCAGGACGGTCTCTGTCAATGCAGTTCAGTTTATCAGGTGTCGTTAACTTTTCCCCTCTCAAAAAGTCTGCGTCCCGCAGAGTCATCCAAAATTGACGTTTATCGGACTTAAATCATATAATGACCCTTGGAATTTTGGGAAGTTTGCTGGAGTTTTCGATATTGGCATTGTCGTTACCCTGAATTTAATTCTACTTCTGACAAAGAACATTGTGCAAATTGAAACCACAAATATTAACAAAATGATGCCTAAATCTGTAATGATAGAAACTTTTCGATTAATATGAAATTTTAGAATCTCTAAGACATTATTTAAGTGCAACTTGTTATAGTATGGAAGTGTTTCTATATTTGAGATGATTAATTAATCTCGACATTATCCAGTAATCTGGGGTTGATTGTACCAGGTTTGCTATTACTATTTCATTTCTTTCTTCCCTTATAATGTTGAATTTATTGTATATCATTTGCTCATATTTTCCTATTTCTTCGTGATTTAAGTTCTTAGTGATTTTCTTGTAATCAATTATTAGTTTATTGATTGTGTCTGTTAGATTTCTATTAATTTTGTATTGTTGATTATTGTTTTCAATGATTTTATTTTCATTCTTAAGAATGGCATCTCAATCGCTGGCATCTGGATTTCCAGCCACCCATTTCCAAGCTGAACCTATCCAGTTTATAGGTCTCGATTTTCTTGGTTTTCTGACCCTGATGCTGCCAATAAGTGACTGTACCTGTTGTAATTGATAATTTAGTTGGGTCTTTAGAATACTTGCACTGCTGATTTCATCTCGAATATTCAGTGCAATTCTGTTGGTTAATTCCTCATACTGTTTAATGCTGAATACGTGGATGATTTTGAAGTGTCCGTTCAATATTCCTACGTGGCCTTGTTTTACGGTGACAATGGGGGTAGTATATTCAAAGATGTTTACTATTGCTCTTCCTGTACAAGCCAGAAATCTGAAAAGGGAAATTATTGTTCAGAAATATTCTTGATGTTTGACTTATGAATTCGACGTCCTGAAACTGTTGTGACAGTAACCCTACTATCTTTAGCAACTATTTCTTTTTAAAAAATTGTTTTCTGTTTGCCATGTCCTCTTTTTTGGTCTGAAACATAAATTATATCTCCAATATTATAAGTTTTAGGTTTATTCCTTTTAACATTTTGTCGAAGAATCTTCCTATTTTGATGACTTTTGACTTGATCTATGAAATCACAATTTACCTTATTCTTAAAGTTTATTAAATTCTGATAGTTGATTCTTTGACTTCTGCCAGAAAATATGTCCTCTGGCTTCTTTTTCGTCACCGAGTGGTAACTATTGTTATATCTATCTACGGAAATTTCCACTATCTCCTTAATCGTTAAATTAGTATACTCCCTTTGAAGAAAGCTAACCAATTCTAAGATGGTTGAATGGACTCGTTCAATAGTTCCGTTCACCTCACTCTTACCTGAAGGCATTCTGTAGATTTTTATTCCTAGAGACTTAATGTAGTTACTTATAATAGGACTGCTAAAGCTTCCTTCATTATCCATTACAATTATTTTGGGTTTGTTTTTCTCTGTAGAATTAATCTATCCTTTATACGGAAAAATTTTGAAAATTTGGTAAACTTGTCAATACACTTAATAAATTTGTCGTCTTTTATTTCCATTATATCGGTGTGTAGAATTTCCGCCGGGTAGGTAGGTGTAGGTGTAGGTTGAAGTTCCGGTTTACATGGGTGTCTGCCATATTTGCTGGTGTTGCAGACATCATATTCTTTAAACTTTTTAATTTTCTTAGTCTTCTATGGAAAATAGTATCTTTCGAGTATTTGGTCCTTGTTTGCTACAGCGTTTGGTTTTTCTTGGTTTTTTTTTGTTTGAGATATCTTCGGCCACCCGCTGAGTTGTTCTTATTCTAAACTTGGAGAAATGATTTTTATAAATTTTCTGCAACAAGTTGAGGTGTTCTTTTGGGAATTTGATTCCATTGATAGTATTACAACTTAGCCTTTCTTTTAAAATGTTAATAATTTCTTCTTGGTTCCAGTTATGTATACTAGTTGCTATGTATTATCTATTGTAGGATGAGTGCGGTTGTTCATGAGCGTTCACCTGACTTTTTCCAAGAATGGCTTGCATCCTAAATACGTTTATCGGTGCTTCACAATGAGGTATCAATTCAGTACTGTCTTCATCAGCACTATGTATGGCCTCGGTAGTATCTGTACTTTCTGTGAGGATATTACATTCCGTCTTCAATCTGGATGAAGCGTCTGCGACAAAGTTTGTTTTGCCAGGTCGGTGAATTACCTCATAATTATACTCTTCTATTCGCGATTTCCATCTTTTCAATTTCGCCTTCGTATTTTTTGCACTGAGAGCAAATGTGACACAATTGCCAACATCTTCTCTTCAGTCCTATTTAATGAGTGCGAAATGTAAGTTATAGACTTATCTTTGCCCAATTCACCTTGGCTCAGGACTTCCCCTATTTCGTGGTTTGAGTCGTAGGTATAAATGGTTGACCAAAATCGGGAAAGGTAAGGACTTCGGACGATGTGAGTAGTTTTCTCAGATTTGTAAACGCTCCAAGTTCTTCTGTATTGAGGTTGATTTTAAAATTCTTAGATTGACTTGCCTTGGCTAGTGCACCTCCTCTCCTTGTAAGATTGGTAAGAGGCTTAGCAATTTTAGCAAAATCTTTTATGAATCGGGAGATTTTATCTTTTGAATAGTTTCAACTTTTTTCGGGTCAGGTCTGATGCCTTCTCTTGTAATCAAGTAGCCTAGGAACTCTGTTTTTCCTTTAAAAAATTCAGTCAGGGCAATCTTAAGAATTCGAACTTTCCGTTCACAGTAGAGAAAGCGGTTTTTGGTATAACAGATTCTTTCATTCTTATCTGGTGGAATCCAAATGTTAAATTCAAGGTGGTAAAAAATTTTGCTTTCCCTAAGTTTACCAATGTATTTGATATGTCAGGAGTCCGGTACGTATCTGGCACGGTAACTTCACTAAGCCTCTTGAAGTCAATAATCAAGCGGTACTTCCTTTCGTCTGATGCGTCCAGTTTTTTAGGGACCACCCATACAGGTGAGTTTTATGGGCTTTTTGATGGTTGAATAATCCCGTCGTCAAGTAGGTTTTTAATTATCTGTTTACCTCTTCCCGCATGTTAACTGGATAAGGGTATGTTTTGGAATAAATGAGCTCGTCGATTATCATTTTGATTTCTGCTTTGATATGAGTGTCTGCTAATTCTTTACCTTTGATGGGGCCAAATATTTTACTATGATTTTCCACTAAACTTCGAATTTTTTGTCTTTTATTCTTTTTAAATGATAATCTTTAATTTCTAAACTACTCGTACAAGTATTTACTTGGGTAGATTCCTTTGATTTGGGTTGAATTTTGATTCCTTAGTCGATCGATAAGATATATTGCGATCTATTATAGCTCCTAACTCTTAGAGGGTATCATCGCCAATGATACCGTCGAATGGTTTCAGACCGGGAAGGATGAAAAAATTGATTACTGGGTCAATTCCTACGCCGGCAAAGAACCTTCCACGGTAGTTGAATTCTAAAAGGCTTTTCTTTTGGCATAGAGTTAGATCTTATTTTGTCTTTAATAAAATTGTTGTTTGTGCCTGTGTCGACGAGAAAATTAAAAATTTTTCTATCCTATAAGGGATGCTAGAGAGTCATCCGTCATAAAATTTGCTTCTAGGATTTCCTCTCCAGGATTCTCATTAACTTCGAGTTCTTCATTGAACTTTTGTTCAATGTCTACGTATGATTTGGTATATTCGCCATTAGCTTGGATCTCCAAATTATAAATTCTTTGTTGCTTATGTGGAGTATCTAGAGGTTCATTTTCTCTTTTTCCTGTATTGAACTGCTGGGGATTGTTCATATAATTTACTTGTTTCGTCTGAGTTGATCGACCTATTTCCATTGTCGGGTTTGGCTTATAGTAGTTAGGTCCAGGAGGTGGGTTATAATTTGGTCTTGGTGGAGGCGTTTCTCGTTATATATTGTTAATGTTATATATTATAAGCTGAATTTCTTTGTTGGACCGTTAATGTTGATGGCCTTGGCGGCGGGTCGCGTTTAGGTGTATAAATTTGATTTATAGGTGTAGTAATTGCATTAATATCTCCTTTTTCTGCACTGATAAAATGCGGTAGTTCATATTTTGAATTTCGAGACACATTGCGTAAGCTTTTGGAAGGGTCTGAGGTCTTTGTATCATGAAGATTTTACTTAATTCTCCATTAAGGCCTCGTATAAAGACGTCTATAGCCCTGTTACGGTAGGTTACCCCAACGACATTTATTGTTTCACTGCAATAATCTTCGGTCTTAAGTTTATTGATTATTTATGAGAACTGATGGTTCACATTGGCATAAAATTCATAAAGGGACATTCCTATTTGCCTGAGGTTGCTCAGCTGATATTCCAGTGTACGTATGTCTCTCTTATCAGCATAGCGTAAAGAGAGACATTTCTTTATGACCCTCCAGTCTTCTTCAAAAATGTTATAAGAAATAAGGGCAGAGTTTGCTGCACCTCTAACCTTTTGCCGGATACTTTGCAGGATGGCTCTATATATTCGCTTATTTTTAACAATATCATAGTCCCTGAGTATATTCTCAACACTGTGGACCCAGAATAAGTATTCCACTGGGTTGCCGTCAAAGGTCTGCAATTCCTTGATGCAGTCTGGAAGTTTACAGATGTCCTTCAGGTCTTGCTCTGTTGCTGGTGCTTTAGTTCCTCATCTACATCCGTTTCTTGCAGGTTTATTTTCTAGAGCCTCAACTCGCTGATCTAGCTGCTTGAGCAGTTCTAGTTATGCGTTTACAGCCCCAGTTAAATGGGTCAATTGAATTTTAATTTCATCCATTATGTAATTATTTTGTTAAAAATCAAACTATGGTAATGTATTTATATTTTGTATGATTCTTAATTTATAAAACTATTTAAATGTTTCCCCTTTTTTATGATTGTGAAAGGAATTTTAAGGTCTCTTTTTTTTTGTTTGATATATTTAAACTCTAGTAAAAAGAAAATTGTACTCACAGCAGTAAAACTATGGTATTACGGGTAGCTCCTGTTTTCATTGTTGTGTTCGCTTCGATAATCCGTAGAATTCCGTTTTGGCCACCAGCTTTGTTTTCGCAAGCGGCTTACTGCGGTACGGATGTTATCACTTCACAGTACTTAGTTTCTCTAATTGCAATAATTTTACTGTTTGTTGTACAGTTCACAGTCATAATTTGCGAGCATTATTCACGACACTATAGTTACGTCTCAGAGACCACTCCCTTTTAATCCCGTTAGTCTCCCCACCTCCTCTAGCCAATCTAACCAATGATAAAGGCATTGAATGGCAGTAACTACCACCTCCCGCTTTTCCCGTTACTTCGCCATCTTCCCAATTTAACCAATGATAAAGGCTTTGAATGGAAGGAACCGCCACCTCCCCCTTTATCCCGTTACTTCGCCATCATCCCAATCCCACCATGCAAATATGCATTACGTCTGTTCACTCAGGTAAATGATCACGCATACCCCACATGCACACTTTGCACTCAATAGTGCACGATCAGTGCATACGCTTGGAATCAAGTGACAAGCCAACAACAGACAAATTCCTTTCCCACAAAAAGTACATGCGCTTGGAATCAAGTGACAAGCCAAGAATACAAATTCCTTTCCCACAAAAATATGATGACGTTTGCAAAATTGTAGCTATAAGTATACGTAGAAACTGATTGTTAGTTTAGTTTTTAAGTGGAAGTTAAGAGTGAATAAAGTTTTTTTTTAAAGCAAACCCGTGTTTGCACCTATAACTGGCGCAGTCGGTCCTCCGTTCAAGGAGAAATAAATTAAACTCCGTTCAAGGAGAAAGAAATGAAACTCCGATAAAGGAGAAATAATTAAAAAAAGGTGAAAAGATCCGTTTAAGGACAAAAACGCCGCTAAAAGTGAAATAATTAGAAAAAAAGGTGAAAAGATCCGTTTAAGGACAAAAACGCCGCCAAAAGTGAAATAATTAAAAAAAGGTGAAAAGATCCGTTTAAGGACAAAAACGCCGCTAAAAGTGAAATAATTAAAAAAAAAAAAGGTGAAAAGATCCGTTTAAGGACAAAAACGCCGCCAAAAGTGAAAAAAGTAAAACAAGGTGGAAAGATCCGTTTAAGGACAAAAACGCCGCTAAAAGTGAAAAAAGAATATACAACAAAGTGAAAAGATTTGTTTAAAGAACATTATTAGTACAGAAAAGGTGAAAAATCCATGTAGAGAAAAAAAAAAAACGAGTTTATTTAGAAAAAAAAAAGTGAAAAAAAAAATTTTTTTTTTTCCCCCCTCTGCAAAAAAAATTGAAGAAACAATATATAATAAAATAAAGTAAGAAAATAAAAAGAAAATAAATTATTGAGCAAAAATAAAAGTGAACAAACAAAACAAAAAAAATAACAGAGTGAATGTGAATACAAAAATAAAAAAATAAAAAAGAGGACAATAATAACAATAAATCTAAAAAGTGAGAAGCCCTGGACAAATTAAGGAAAATACACCGACGGATGCTGCTTGAACAGAGAAGAAATTTGGAAATGGCGACACAGGAACCAGCATCAGTAAGCCCCCTAACTTTAAGCATTGATCCAATTAAGTATTTAAGCAATTTACCTCCTTATGATGGTAATAGGAATAATCTTCATAGTTTCATTGATCTAGTAGATAGGATTTTTCCAACTCTTAGTAAATATGACGAGACAAGCCAGCTTATTTTCTTTGATCTTATAAAAAGTAAATTAGTAGGCAAAGCTAGAGAGGCAATTGAAATAAACAACAGTGTCAAGAACTGGCATGAAACAAAGAAAATATTCTTCCAGTACTTCGGGGATAGGAAATCAGTAGAACAGCTTTACGATGATTTAAGGGGGATACAATTCAAGAAAAATTGTCAGGAATTCTATAATGATATAAAAGTAGTCCTTAGACGTCTTAATAACAAAACAAAAATAGATAGAAGTGCCAATAGTTCGGAACTGGAACAAAACTGCAAAGCCGCTTTGAACATTTATATTAGCAAATTACCAGAGCCCATGAAAGGACTACTATATTGTAGGAATCCTAGTAACTTAGAAGAGGCGATGCAAATTCTGCACGAGACAGGATATGCATATTACGGTCAGGACTATAAACAAACTAGTTATAAAAATAACAAGCGACAAACAGACAACCAAGAAGAGAGTCACCAATCTCGGGAGAATAGGTCAGGAAATTTTAGGAAAAATAACAAACCACAGAATAGCAATGATTTCGGTAATTATAATCAAAGGAATAGTATTAATAATAGTAATAATAATAATAATACCTCTGGCATGTCCAGAAATAATACAAATAGAAATTTCAGAACAAATCAGGGTAATTCTAGGAATAACGAAGATGCTGTCGAACCCATGGACACTCTTTCAGCTGTGAGTAGGCAAATACATAATCTAGAAGAAAAATCGGATTTTCAGGAAGGCAATCTTCCCGAAAATTACCCTATATAGTTGTCAAAACCCACAGCTATGATCTAAGAATACTAATTGACACCGGTTCGGAAATTAGCATTCTTAGAAAAGGGATATGCCACCCCAAATGGCAAATGAAGTTACAAAAACCAGTCAAAATTTTGACTACAAGTACACCATTACATATAAATTCAAAAGTTAGAATTCCTTTATTTAAGGAATTCGAAAAACCAAATAGAACCACGGAATTCCTGGAATTCAATTTTCACGATACTTTCGATGGTTTACTCGGAAATAACATTCTATTGCCATTAGAAGTAATGCTCGATCTCAAGAGTAGGCTTCTAATTGTTGATGAAACAAAAATCCCGATATATTTCAGTAAGGCTGAAGAAGAAGTAACAAATGAAGTTTACAAAAAACAAATTCCAGCTTTGGAAATATATCAGACCGAAACCAGGAAAGATCCGATCTCTGAACAAATTAGAATCGATCACCTGAATGAGGAAGAGAAAAGGGGAATCACTCGCCTCGTCTCTCAATACTCATCAATTTTCTATCAAGACGGTAGCGATTTGACGTTCACTAATGCGATTAAGCATCATATAAAAACGTTCAATGAAATACCAATATACACAAAAACATATAGATACCCGGAGGTACACAAAAATGAAGTGAAAAGACAAATAAATGAAATGCTCCGGCAGGGTATTATACGCCCAAGCAAGTCGCCCTACTCGGCACCAATCTGGATCGTTCCAAAAAAGAGGGACGCATCTGGGAAGGAAAAATGGAGGATGGTCATCGATTACAGGAAACTCAACGAAGTTTCTATCGACGACAAATTCCCCATCCCAAACATGGACGACATCTTTGATAAATTGGGAAAATCCAATTATTTTACGACACTGGACCTTGCCAAAGGTTTCCACCAGATAGAAATAAATGAAACTGACATAATGAAAACGGCGTTCTCAACGAGCGACGGCCATTACGAATTTATTCGAATGCCGTTTGGCTTAAAAAACGCACCATCCACCTTTCAGCGCTTAATGAATGACGTTCTAGCAGAATTCATTGGGAAAGTTTGCCTCGTATACATGGATGACATCATCGTGTTTTCTACCAGTCTTGAGGAACACCTTACATATCTCAAGAAAATTTTTCAAAGATTAAAAGAAGTCAATCTCAAAGTCCAACTCGACAAAAGTGAGTTTTTAAAAAAAGAAACTGAATTCTTAGGCCACATAGTAACAACCGAAGGCATTAAACCGAACCCTAACAAAATAATGGCCATAAAAAACTATACAATCCCAAAAACAACAAAGCAAATCAAATCCTTTTTAGGCATTACTGGGTACTACAGAAAGTTCATTAAAGATTATTCAAAGGTGGCAAAACCTATGACAGCTTTCCTCAAAAAAGACGCAAAAATTGATGTGAATAGTCCCGAATATATTGAGAGCTTTGAAAATTTGAAAGCGTTAATAACTTCAGATCCCATCCTGAAGTACCCAAATTTTAACAAAAAATTTACACTTACAACAGACGCATCCAACCATGCTTTGGGAGCCGTACTGACACAAGAAAACCATCCAGTAAGCTACGCTAGCCGTACATTAAATGATCATGAGACTAGGTACTCCACCATAGAAAAGGAGTTGTTGGCCATTGTATGGGCCACGAAATATTTTAGGCCTTATCTCTATGGCAGGAAGTTTACTATAAGAACAGACCACCGACCATTAGTCTGGCTCAGTTCATTGAAAGAACCAAACGCTAAGCTTCAAAGATGGAAAATCAAATTAGGAGAGTATAACTTCGACATAGAGTATGTAAAAGGTAAAGACAACCAAGTTGCAGATGGATTGTCAAGGATAGAAATTCATTACAGCGAAAATGTAACGAATTTGGAAAACCTCAGCAAAGACAACAAAACCACAAGTGCAGAAAACATAAATCTCGATGACCAATCTGTCATAGCCACAATCCATAGCGCTAACGAAGATAGTAGCGACTACATCGCGATTGTCGAGACACCAGTTAATATTTACAAATCTCAAATCATTTTGAATAACTCAGACTCGATAAATACACATAAAATATATACAGAATTTGGCAAAAGAAGACTTGTTATAGAATTAAAAGAGTTCAAAGAAAGTTACGTTTTAGATATTTTGAAAAAATTTATTCCATCTAAAGGAATAGTAGCTATATATTCAAATTACGACCATTTATTTGCAAAGTTTCAAGACACATATATTAAATATTTCAGTAAAAATCGATTAATTAAAACAATAAAATGCAGTAAATTTCTAGGAGACCTCAACGACGAAGAAAAAGTAGCAAAAGTAATTATAAACACGCATAAGCTTTTGAACCATAGAGGCATTAACGAAACATATGCGGAAATCAAAGACATATATTATGCTCCGAATCTTAAGGATAAAATCCAGAGATATATAAACAATTGCGAAATATGTAACAAGGCCAAATACGAACGACTTCCGAATAAAATACCTCTAAAATTAACTGCTACTCCAGAAAAACCTAACCAGATTTTACACATCGACATTTGGTATGCAAATATTAATCTCATGTTTGTTACTATGATAGATAAATTTTCCAAGCATGTGACAGTCCAAGAAATAAAACATAGAACTTGGATATCTCTTTTAAATACCCTAAAATATAGATTTGCTAACTTTGGCATTCCGAAAAGAATAATAACCGATGGCGAATCCGGTTTCTCATCTATTATTATTAAAGAATTCCTTAAAGAGAACAATGTAGAATTGCATATTACAACTCCTTACAATAAAACAGGAAACTCAGATGTAGAAAGGTTTCACTCGACGTTAAACGAACATATTAGAACTTTTGCAGCAGACAATAAACATACACTCCGAAATAGAATCTTAGAAGCAGTTAAAATTTATAACAATACTATTCACTCTACAACCAAACAGAGACCAAACAATTTCCTTAACGGAACTCTAACCCAGGAAGATTTTCCCAAAATTATAGAAATAGTTAAGAAGAATAAAGAAAAGTACACAAATAAACTCAATAAAGATAGGAAAGACATAGACTTAACAAAAGAAAAACATACATTTTTGAAGAATAGAGGTTACAATAAGCTTAAACCAATACATAAGAAAACAGACCTAGACATTTTAGACAAAGACCACGTTGTGGATGAAAAAGGTAGCAAGTTTTACAAGACGCAAATTAAACGCAAATACAAATATGAAAATTCAGATTAAAATAACAATATATTTAATATTTCAGAAAATATTTTTAATTTATATTACAATGACCATCATATATGGACAAAAAATTGACGTACAAGACTTAAGAAATGGACAAGGATACGTGACAATAAGAGACGAACAGCTTCAAGTAATAAAAGGCTACACGAAACTACTTCACTGTGTTAACCTAACATCATGGACAGAAAACTTAGACATTATTGAACACAACATTAACAAATTAAATAATAAAAATGAATACCCGACCTTAATGCATAGCTTTAAACTTTTGGCACAAGAGATAGAAAATATTTCATATAGGAATAGGCATAAAGTCAGAAGGGGATTAGTCAATATTGTCGGAAAAGGTTTAAAATACCTGGTAGGAACAATGGACTCTGAAGATGAACAAGAAATAAGAAAGAGTCTGGAAGCCAACGAAAGAAGTAGTCAGAATTTAATTAATGGACTAAATGAACAAATCAACATTAATTACCATTTCAATGAAGCTATAGAAAACATTACAAGACATATTAATAGACAGCAATTAGAAATCAAAGGACAGTTAAAAAATTTAGGAAATGCAATCAACAGAGAGTTCTCAGAAATCGCACACATGCAGCAGGTATTTCAAATACAATATGACATACAGCTCCTAAGGGAACAGGTAGGAAAAGTCAAAGAAAATTTGCTGGCAAGTCAATTAGGAATCTTAGGAAGTGATCTATTACTTCCAGAAGAGATTAGGAAATTTAACATAACAATTGTAAAATTAACAAATATAAAGAGTTCTGTTATAATATATGATAGTGAAATAATATTCGTTGTAATGATACCCCAATACTCAAATGTAAAATTTTACAGAATAATAATAGAACCAATACCAAACAAAAATAAACTAGAACTTATTTCGCCTTTCAACACATTTATAACAAATAATGAGAATAATTACCAAGATGTAAATGGAACAATCCATATTAAGAATTTAAAACCAATAAAAGACAGTTGTATTGCAAATCTGTTCAAACAAAATGCGTCATGTAGCTTTAAGGAAAGCAAAGATGTAGTAATTAAACAGTTAAGTAATAATATTATAATAACTAAAAATATTCCATATACACACTTAAAACATAATTGTCATAAATTTAGCATAAGTCTCATAGGCAATAATATAATACGATTTGAAAATTGTGAAATTGAAATAAATAGCATTAAATATGAGAATTTTATAACATATGATAATTTTGTTATACCAAATTTTAATAATGTAACAATTGAAAATATTGCAGTAAACGTTTCCACACAAGAATTACATATAAAAAATGTAGAAAACCGAAAATTAATAGAAGAATTAAAAAACAGAAAAAAAAATTTATGAATATGCAAACTCTGTAATAATATTTATAATCATAATTGCACTCGTAATCATTATTTTTAAAGGGAAAAATAAGGATCACACAAATGTTAAAATAAAAGTTCAGAACACTGATTCTTCGGAGCAGAATCGTATGCGGGGAGGAGTTACGTCTCAGAGACCACTCCCTTTTAATCCCGTTAGTCTCCCCACCTCCTCTAGCCAATCTAACCAATGATAAAGGCATTGAATGGCAGTAACTACCACCTCCCGCTTTTCCCGTTACTTCGCCATCTTCCCAATTTAACCAATGATAAAGGCTTTGAATGGAAGGAACCGCCACCTCCCCCTTTATCCCGTTACTTCGCCATCATCCCAATCCCACCATGCAAATATGCATTACGTCTGTTCACTCAGGTAAATGATCACGCATACCCCACATGCACACTTTGCACTCAATAGTGCACGATCAGTGCATACAAAAAGTACATGCGCTTGGAATCAAGTGACAAGCCAAGAGCATACAAATTCCTTTCCCACAAAAATATGATGACGTTTGCAAAATTGTAGCTATAAGTATACGTAGAAACTGATTGTTAGTTTAGTTTTTAAGTGGAAGTTAAGAGTGAATAAAGTTTTTTTTTAAAGCAAACCCGTGTTTGCACCTATAACTCTATAAATTTTGTATTGTTCATTGCGCACTTCACAGTCATAATTAGCGAATATTAATTCACACGGAAACAACCAAAACCGAGATGAACTCAAACAAATTTTATTTTAGGGTCTGCGCAACCGAATCCTAGTTTTTGTGGCTTAAGATTTTATTACACGAAATGCCTGTCCCTATGTTATTATGGGTTATAGGGTCAGGTCCCTGCTCGGGCGCCAGTTAGCGTATTTTATAACGTAGAATTAAAAAAAAACAATTTTTTTGTCAACTGATGTTGCTTTATTGACTACAGTTTTAATTCTGATTACAATTTTAAATTCAGTTATATTTATAATGAATAAAAAGCAAAAGTGTAATATTATTTAAGAATAATTTGTAACACATAGTTCGTTTCCGCGAACGTTTGCTGACTATGCGGCACATGTTGAAATTGTATAGTTGATAAATGCTGTCAGGGCGGTTTCCGTCAATGCAGTTCGGTTTATCAGGTGTCGTTAACTCTGCATCGTGAATATTTTAAAACACTGCTAAATAAAAACTATAAATATATTTTATAGCCTTTATTACTGATTACATCAGCACACCTGTTTCCCATGGAAGATACTATGTTAGACACTGTACTATCCGTCATGTTTTTCACCCTTTCTTCAAAACCGCTCTCCGTTCTGATTTGTTCCCTATAGAAATGATGCTTAATGCTTTAGGATACCAAAGAGATTTTCGATGCAATCCAAGTCCGATGATTGCGCTGGTCACTCGATAATATGCTCTTTGATCAACTTCGATTTCTGTTTTGGATCATTATTATGTTGAAACACCAGTCGATGTGGCATTTCTCATTTCTCGTAGTGAATCATGTGGTCTTTCGAAAGGTTTTTATATTTAAAACGGTGTATTATGCCACCGATCTCAATAAAAAAGACCGAGGAGAGAAACAGAGAAGCAATCCCAAAACATTACGCTGCCACCTCCATGTATTGCAGTCACTTTGCAGACCTTGGGATTCAGAGACAGACCTTTATTCCTTCTAATAGTGGCTATGCCATGTGAACTTATCATATAAAAAATGTTGACTCGTCCTGAAAATCACTGTTCTCCACATTTCAGTAGACCTACCAAGGTGTAGGTTAGCGCAATTTAATCTACAAATGACAAATTTAGCGAATGTAATGCAATTATTGATTTGATCACGAACGTAAACTTTTTTGGATATATTGTTTTTTGCAAGCACTAGTATGGATGTTTTAATGTAAGGACCTTAGAATGGCTGTTGAACTGATAAATGGGACTTTTTTGATTAGAGAACATGTGTTTCTATCCGTTCGGCAAGTTCTTTTACAGTGTCGTCCACACAAAATGTCGACTGTGTACAATACCTGTATCTTTATATTTTTTATTAGAAAAGAAATAATAGATTCATGTACATTATATTCCTTTGACAGCACAATTTGCGACTCCTCACTGTTGTAATCATCAATACTTTTAGATTTTTAGATAAGGTAATATTGAGCTCGTCTCGTTATAGTTAAACTATGTTGCATTTTGCTTATATCAATGCAAACTAAAGGAGAACTTCTACTATTTTTCTTACATTGTATTTAGCATCTGATCGTCTGGAAAAGTTCTGTTCTACTAGTTGTACAGTACTGACAAAAGTTACTTATATATTTTGCTCAGACAATTTCAATTTACATCCTTATCCTTATTTATTATTAAGACTTTAAGATTAATATTAATTACATTAAAAAGTATTCCCTCCAAGCTGGAAATCTACAATCGGTTTAATTTTCTTTTGGGAATTAATTATGGAAAAATTTCAGATGGAAATACGAAGACGATATGGGTGCTTATATTTTGCATAAAAGTGTCTGTCTATAAAAATATATTTCTATAGAAATTGGACCTACACCACTTTCATAATACACCGCTACGGAATTTATTTTACTGGCCAATATGGCATTTTTTAAGATACTAAATATTAACCAGTTATAAGGAAAAAGTTTACACTTAATTAATCACAAATTATGTGATACGTAATTTTAAAAAAAAAATGGACTTACACCACTTTCAAAATAAACGGCCCAAATATTGAATGTGTGTACATCGAGTAGATGGCATATATTTCATTTTACACAGAAATTTAATCACTTCATCATGCCTTGAAAAATACACTGTTTTTCCTACTGAACGACCATACCGAGTGGTGTATGTTGACCGAGACAAACCCTGATTTCCTTGTTCACCAAATATAATACTTTAGGAACACTATTGTTATATCGAAACCGTGCTGGTTGCGGAAGAGCTCAATGTCCGTCTTCGGACTCCTTCGTGTGTAATAAACCACCACAATGTTAAATTTTCTAATTTCTTTATTATAAAACAAAAAAAAATATTTTTGGGACGGAAGCAAAATAAAAGCAGAAAATGGCTTCGAAAAAAGGAAACCCAAACAATATCAAGAAAAAGGGAATAGTGTAACGCGCAGAGTGCGAATTGGTATCGCTAATAGGAAATCATTCATATTATCATGTATCACTTTAAACTCTTTATCGGGCGGGAAATAAGTAATACAAATAAATGAATTCCAATGAATAAAATAAATTTTATTGATTGCGTATGTTACAACAGTGATTTAAATTCGTTATTTGAATTATCAATTTGTTTTTCCGGTAAAAGAGATTCATTTCTATCTGTTTTTTGAGAAGGCAGTTTAATTTGAGGTGTACGTGCATCATACATTATTATTTTCATTTTCCCACCAATACTATCGAGGTGTGGTATGCAGGGCTAGAACAAAACCAAGCTCCTATTTATTATTAATAATATACACTACATTTTCTACCTGTGTTAAGAAAAGTTATTTTCTTTAACGCCTAACATTAACCATTCACTTCTGCTTTTCTGCTAATAGCATCGGTATATTATCGGGAGTTGCTTGTTTCAATTTATTCTCATGAATCGGAAGTTTAGTCCAGAGCTTTCTAGGCATCAGCATTTCTGCAGGGGATAAACCTATTCCTGGAATTGGTGTGGATCTTTAATCATACTATATATACATATATTTAGCAAGGCTAAATCGATGTCCTCGATTTTCTGAATTTTTCTAATAGATGTACAGCTTTTCGGCCAATCCATTTGACTGTGGGAAACGTGGCCTATATATTCTATGTATGTATTTCCTCACTATCTTCCTCTAACCGGATATAACGAGTTTCGGTTTCGGTAAGACAACACCCAAGTCCAGATTGCATCCGTTTGAATAACCGCTGAGAGATAGGGGTCAAATGTATTGACGGCCGCGTTCGATTTCAAAACCTTTTTCCAAAACACTTCATATTCAGTTTTCAAAATTTCATATTCAGTTTTCAAAATTTTGCTGGTGCTACTCTGACGCCGAAAAGAAGAAAATTGTACTGAAAGGCTCCAAAAAGAGAACTGAATGCCGTCATTTCTTTTGATTCCTGCCAAAGTCCTACTTGCCAGAAACCTTTTTTAAGATCAAATACAGAAAAGTATATTCACCAAAATCTAAACACAATCTAAATGACCAGTTTGCTTTCTCGACGGCAACAGGGTGATGGGACCATTCTGATGGTTGACCTTTTTTCAAATTATCTTATTCCCTTCCATTTTCCTAAATTTTACCCTAATCCTACTATAACGGCCTTTTGGAATACGATTAGATGGCTTGCTAACGCTCTATGGACTGAGTTTTACCCTAATCCTACTATAACGGCCTTTTGGAATACGATTAGATGGCTTGCTAACGCTCTATGGACTGAGTTTTAGAACTCTGGAAATGTACCTGTACCCTTAAATACCTCCCTGTTTTTGACCACGAACTCGTTCTTATCTCTCTCCTCTATGGGTCCTCAAATCAACAAAACTAAAACCTTTACAGGATTTTATTCCAAATACACCTACATGAGAAATGGCCAATTTAATACAAATATACAATAATTTAATCGCTTCTCTCAACTGCTTTTACTTTACTTTAATACTGCTCGTAATTCACCTTTCAAATTTCACATCAGAATTGAATTCATCTCTGTTGGGTGCAAGTATTTATATTCGCTGGCATTTTCCGATAACCTTCTGTACGCATTACTAAAATCGTGTTTCATTTTGAATCCAAGTTACGTGGCTTGTTCGCGTGGATTGTATTTTTTAGAAAACTCCTGTGAAAGGACTTTTACTGGCGCCTGAGCAGGGACAGCCCAAAACTCGTGTGTCCTTAATCGTTAACCATTAATCATTTATCCATTTTATTTATATTTCGTAATTAAATCTGATAAGTGAAGTGGACGAGAAACAAAAAGTAAAACTCGAAACACACAAAAAAAAGGAAAGTATAATCCTAGACCTAATAAGGGAATTTAACGAAAAACTGGAAAAGTGAAGTGAACGAGAAAAAACAAAATCTCAAAAATAAAAATTGTAAAAAAAAAAACAACCATCCTATTCCAAAGGAAGAGGATTTTAGTAAGATAACTTTAAGATAGTTAGAAAGCAGAATTAATTAATTTTAAACGCTAGTGGTGAAGATCCTCATACTCTAGTAGGTCGCAGCGATTTTTAACCCATTAACGACTAAAGAGGATCCATATGAGCCTTCCAAACTAAAGTAGCTACCCCGAAAGTTAGTGGAGAGCGCTTAGCAGGCATCTGGGGAACTGATATTCAAGTCATCCTTTTTACAAAAAAAATAAAAATATATATAAAAAAACTCAGTCATATTAAAAAAAGCATTGGTATTGATTGCAAGAAATATATAGTTAAGGAAAAATTAAAATCAACTTTTTCTTTACCTCTAATTTCTTACTGCATACCCTCGAATACTTCCTAGGTTATATTGTTTAGAATGGAAGCTCACGGGAGTTATAAATTCGGTAATAGAACAACTCAGGGTAATAGAAGGCCGCATTAGCAAAATAGAATAATTTAATCCACAAGAGTCTATTAAATCTGTTAATGAACGCTTGGCGATTATCGGAAATCGGCTCCAGGTTGTGGAGCAGGGAGGCAACTCCGTCCCACGAACGGACGATGCGGTAGTATTATGTAGGCCGACTTGCGAGCAAGGCGAAGGATATCTCTAAACTTCCTGATTCAGTGAAGGAATTACAAGTCTTTGACGGCAATCCTGTCCAATACGTCTCCTGGCTCTACAGTGTGGAGACGATTCTGAAGGATTATGAAATAGTCCGAAATGAACCCATCTACCGTGCGATTTTACAACACATACGTCAAAAAATTAGAGGCAGGGCGGATTCTGTTCTGGTCTCATACAGTATATCCGATAACGAGTGGAACGAAATTAAAAGAATTCTCTCGCTCCACGACAAGAGGGATACCCGTACTCTTGAACACCAACTTAATCAGCTCACACTGAGTGGTTCAAGAGTTGGTGATTTCTATGCCACAGTGAACCATCAATTCTCCTTCTGATTGTCACAATCCTGGAAACACCAACAAGTCATTTCCTCCAAGAGATAACCATGCTCATAATTCACAACATGCACGGAGGTCAAGTTTTCAGCAACAACATCCACCCCAAATGCCGACAGGACCAAAACCTCCGGTAAAAATGGAAGTGGACAATTCGACCCAATCTAGGAATGTAGACTACATGAATTCGCCAAAAACAGTTAAGGGAGAATCGATATCCGATAACGATAACCCTCGAAAGCAGCAACGTCTAAACCACGTGATATCCACTGGTCTAGAGAACATCACGGGTGCGGAAAACCCAGAAATAGAATTCATTGATCTTCCGAATGAAGAACCTAGGGGAGAAAATTTTATGGAAGGCGCCTCGTTTCCAGCGTACCATATATAGAATATGTAACGCGGGACGGGGACATACTAAATTTCCTTATAAACACTGGGGCGAATAAGAACTTCATCGAACAAAATTTAGTTCCATGTCCAGCACCCGTAAAAATCCCATTTCAAGTTAATAGTCCTGGCGGAAATATCCTAATTAAAAACAAAATCTGTGGGAAGTTCTTTGAGTACCTAGGCTGCGATCTCGAGATAACATTTTTCGTCCTCCAAAATCTGAAATCTTTCGATGGTATAATAGGGGACGATACTCTGAAGCAGCTGAAGGCTGTTATAGACAGAGAAAAAAATATGCTTACCATTGAATCGAATAAAATCATCCCCCTCAAAAACCATGCTTCTGCAGAATTAATTAGTCAAATGCTTACCTTGGGCAGAAATGTTTCTATGTTAGGGCATTAAGTTCGAAAGTCTTTTCGGTCCAGTAGGGAACGAGAAAGTAAAAACCAACGTACGAGCGGAAATTCGTACAAACACCGACGAACCAATCTACTCCAAAAGTTATCCTTACCCCGCTTGTATGAAGGAAGAGGTTGAGAGGCTGGTAAATGAACTTCTGTCATAGAACATTATCCGTCCATCTAACAGCCCATATAATTCACCTATATGAGTTGTTCCAAAAAAGCCAAAGCCAAACGGAAAAAAGCAGTACAGAATGGTCATCGATTACAAGCGTCTAAACGCCGTAACAATTCCTGATACATATCCTATCCTTGATATTAACAGCACACTCGCCAGTCTAGGTGATGCTCGATTCTTCACAATGCTTGGCCTGACCTCAGGGTTTCATCACATCCTCATGAAAGAAAAGGACATTCCGAAAACAGCCTTCTCAACAATGAATGGGAAGTACGAATATCTTAGACTTCCGTTCGGCCTCAAGAATGCTCCAGCAATCTTTCAGCGCATGATAGATGATGTACTTAAGGAGTTAATAGGTAAAATTTCCTGTCTATATAGATGACATAATTATTTTTAGTAAATCAGAAGAAGATCATCTAAGAGACATCGAGATCGTCTTCTCCAAAATTAGCGAATCAACCTGGAAAAAACAAACTTCTTGGCCACTGGCGTCGAATTTCTTGGCTACCTTTTACGCCTGATGGTATCCTCCCAGACCCAAAAAAGGTGAAAGCTATCGAAAAAATTCCTCCAACGACAAACTTAAAAGAAAAGCTTCCTCGGATTAAGTTCCTACTACAGGAAATTTATCCGTGATTATGCTAAATTAGCCAAACCATTGACGAATATAACTGGAGGAGAATTTGCACAAGTTCCAGCTAACCAATCCAAAAATGTCCCAATCTCTCTCAATGAAGATGCAATTAAGGCTTTCGAAATCTTGAAGGAGCTAGTCACTTCTGCAGAAGTGCTGGCATTTCCGGACTTCGAGAAAAGCTTCAATTTGACCACAGATGCTTAAAATTTTGCAATCGGCGCTGTGCTGTCTCAAGGTGAGCATGGTAAGGAGAGGCCAGTCGCATATATATCTCGTTCTCTGAATTTAACAGAGGAAAATTACGCAACCAAAGAGAGGGAGATGCTTGCGCTAGTCTGGGCTTTGGAAAATTTGAGAAACTATCTATATGGAGCAAAGAAGTTTAAGATTTACACAGACCACCAGCCCTTGACATTCGCACTGAATAATAGAAATCACAATGCGTAGCTCAAACGCTGGAAAGCTAGGATTGAAGAGTATAACTACGAATTGATTTACGCACCAGGTAAATCGAATTTCGTGGCTGATGCTCTTTCACGCCTGAACACGGAAGTTAACCATCTGCCTGGTCTACCTAATGCAGCCGGAACAACTGGCGAAAAAGACACAAGCACTGAAACTGCAAGCGATCTACAAGAAGCACTCTCGGAATCAGCAACGGATACTGCAGGTGAAGGACAAGCCTCATTGACTGGTACGGCAGAAGAGGGACTTTGTGAGCTCTCCAACAGCGATACAGATTCTTGCACCGCGCGCAGTGCTGATCAGGATAATTCCGACCTAATACCACATGTAGAAGCTCCAATTAATGTTTTTAGAAACCAGCTTATTTTCAGAATTGGCATCGATCTTTGTGCTCACGAAGAACCGCATCAGGGCTATCATCGCCATTATATTTCCGCAAGAACATTTTGTCAGACTAATCTCATAGAAATGCTTAGGGAAAACTTGAACCCAAATGTACAATAGTAAACGGAATTAAAATTCCGGAGTACTATCTAGGATTGCTTCAAAAAGTTTATCTGGAAAACTTCGAAAAATACAAGATTCGCGTGACGCAAAGAGCTGTCGAGGACGTTGCTAATAAAGACCGTCAACTCCTAATTATGGAGAGAGAACATAAAAGAGCCCATCGGTCGGCAAGAGAAAACAAAGGGCAAATCCTTGAACAATTTTATTTTCCACATATGATGTCTAGAGTAAAAAAATTAACTTCTTCATGCGAAATCTGTAATACCAGCAAGTAAGATCGACACCCCATAACTCAGACTTTACAGAATACACCCATTCCCAAGTATCCATGCGAAGTTCTTCATATGGATATCATGGAACTTCAAAACGAGAAGTTTTTAACCATAGTTGACAAGTTTTATAGGTTTTCTAAATTTTTCCACATTAAAGATAAATCTGCCATTTACATTAGATCAAAATTGATTAAAATTTTGCATTAATTTACAGCCCCACAAATTTTAGTCACCGACAATGAAAGAGGCTTCGTTAGCCCAATCGTCCTAAACTTTATTAACATTCTAGGAATCAAATTATACCTAACCCCAACCACTATATTGGAAATTTATCGGTACCTAAAAGCCGAGTATCCAGATTTAAAGGTCAAGGAACTTGTCTACGTAGCCGTAGATCGATATAATAACACTATACATTCGGTCATCAAACGGAAACCAACTGACATATTTTTTAATAGGCCCCAGAGAGTCAATTATCAAAATCTTTTAAACATCCGCTCATCAATAAAGATCTCAGGGGCATTATTAAGCGAAACATGTAGGCCAGAAATGTAAAGAGAGGTAAACGCAGGGAGTATCGCGAGAGGGACGTGATTTATACCGCTATTAAACGCATCAAAGGAAAAAATAATCCCTTGTCTAAAAAAGAAATCGTTACAAAGACTAATCGTGTTACCGTAACGACAGATAGTGGTAGGAAAATTCACAAAGCTCATCTAAAAAATATTAATATCCAAAAAAACAATTAAAAGAACTGAGACTCAAAAAAAAAAAGGTAAAAAAAGGGGAATGTGTTTCCATAAAAATTGTTGTAAGTTACAATGTAACATATGTAACACATATAAGTAACTAATGTTAAGCTTTTATTTTTGTAATAATAATTTTGTAATAATAATGATAATGATCTAATCCCTAAATGAAATAACAAATTTGAATTACAGTTTAGTTTTGTAGGTTCCCTCGGAAACCTTGCATATTTTTTCATATAAATCGCCAATTGTGACAGTTAGGGAAGGTGATGCCTGGATGACGAATGGGTACTTCAAATTCAAACTTATACACGTTATTGATTTAAAACTTTACGACGGACTTATACAACAAACTGAACAACTTGTTACGAAGCGGGTATGGGATGAAGAAACACGTCTGGTTTTAAACTATCACCTAAACCAGACGGAGGATCGCTTAAGAGAACTTCATGACCCACAGGCGAGAAGAGTTAGATCCATTAATTGGATTGGGACTGCCTGGAAATGGCTGGCGGGTTCCCCTGATGCAACTGACTGGGGCGAACTTTTACAAATACAGACCGACTTAGCAAAGAACAATGACCACCAGTACAAAATTAACGAGAAGTTGGCTGACGTAACGCATGAGGTTATGAACAAAGTTAACAAAATAAGCGACCGCTACAATAACGCCTTACAGAAGGGAGAATCTGAGAAACTAAGACATGACTTACTTGACAAGATACTTATACTAGAGGAGGGTGTAAATGAAGTTATCAGGGCCTGCCATATGGCTGAGACAGGGATAGTAAATAGCAACATATTAGATTCCGAAGGGGTCAATACCATCATAAACGAGCTAGAAACCCTACCTTACTAAAACGTAGTGGAAGCCGTAGAATACGGGCGACCATCCGTGTTCACAAACGGAATTTTGTTGCTATTGTCTTATCAATTCCGAAGACTGGGCCTACAATTTTTCATCTAGTGAATGCTCGCGCTGCAATTAATGACGGAAAACAACTTGACTTAAGTTTTACGAAACTACTTATCACCTACGACGAAACGTTCGAACTAGAGGGTAACTGCCTTCATATAAGGAATACTTCCGTATGTGAGGAAAGTGTAGTAAAGAAACTACCAGAAGATACTTGTCTAACAAGAATCCTCAAAGGTGGTACTGCAGCATGCGACTTCAGAAAGACTAATGCAGAGATCATTGAATTGATCAGAGAAAACACTATTTTTGTTATTAATTTTAATGGCTCCCTTCTAGATAAAAACTCCTCAATTCCTTTAGAAGGCACCTACTTGATCCAGCTGGACAACGAAACAATCAGCATCAAGGATCGGACATATTACAGTACAACTTCTAAGGGTCTACAAGTACTCCTCCTGTCCTGGTCAACGTAACTACCAAAGGGTGAAACTTGATATATGTAGATCATTTACATGACATTAGTATTAAAAACATAGAACACATTAAATCCCTAAAAGAAAGTCTTAGTTCTAATATAATTACAGAAATTTGAATCATTATAGTAATCTTCGTTTCAATCTGCTTGCAGTGTGGAAAGATCTACGGGAGAGCTAACATTCCAGAACTTCGTGCGTCCTTTCCCCACAAACAAGTCCCTTGCCCAGCGCACCGATGGAAACCTACGCTGCTCAACATGTTCATGTGTAGATCTGCGGGACGCAGATATTTGAAAGGGCGGCAGTTAACACGCGTAAGCAGCCACCTATCTGACTGAAATACGATAAGGCTCAAGTATTCAGCCAGACGCACCGTTTGCATTTTTCACCTGCATGCGCGAACCTGCATGAGCTTTCCCGTGGGAACCAAGACCATTGGGGTCAATTGTGCCGAGGTTAGATTTTGAGTATTAGACACATTGTTAGGCAGTCTGATCGAGTACCCGGCTGAATAAAGAACTTTTTATAACGCATTACTAAAATCGTGTTTCATTTTGAATCCAAGTTGCGCGGATTGTATTTTTTTTAGAAAACTCCTGTGAAAGGACTTTTACTGGTTGTGTCGTTGTTTTTTTTTTTTTATTTGCACTGAAGCCTAAAGATTCTGCCGCGCAATTTTGAAAAGAATCGGATTGGACAAGGTTCAGTCAACAAAACATCCTTTTTGCTAGTGTCCTTGCGATATATTTTGGTCCTTCGAGCCGGATTTGGGATCCTGGAAAGGATCAGTGCAAAAAACAATTAAAAACAGCAAACAGACATTGCAAAAGTGCGTTTAAATTCGAATTCGTGGGTCGCGGAAGAACAATACGTTCGTTATTCGGTTTAAATTTGGTGTGATCATCTAGATTGGACTGCAGCAGGAAGGAAACAACGATCTGCATCTGATTGCAGCAACGAAGGAGCAACTCTAAATTACAGGTGTGTGGCAATTTAATTAATTCAATTAATATACATATTGGTTTATCAAATTAATAAATAAAAAAAATTGTGTGTGGGTTGTTCTGCGGTTAAATTTAATTCGCCGGCCTTATCTACGCTTATAGCTGCGATCCAGTCAATTTCTTAAGAGCTGGTCGCGGATTATGAAGCGTATATATGTTTAGAGTTAGCAAAAAATCTGTGCATATGAATGAGGTTCGCTTAGGGAATTTAGAGAAGTCGTTTAAAGAAGCTAGAGCTCTTCATCAAAAGGTAGTTGCTGCTCCTAGTGAAGAAGCTAAGGTGAAATACATGGAGGCACTCACATTTCATCATTTGAAGGAGCTTTACTTCAAATATTCCTCTGAGTTAAAAGAAAAATTAATCAGGTTCGATTGCAATCAAAGTTTTCTTAACAACTCGGTTGCAGGATCAAAACCACCGTCGGAAGAATTAAAGCTCCCTCCTATTAAAATACCGACGTTCGATGGCACTCTTCAAATGTGGCCTGATTTCAAAGGATTGTTTGAAGGATTAGTTAACAAAAATTCAGGTATTGCTCACAAATTGCAATATTTAAAGAACAACTTAACTGGTGAAGCGGCACGAATGCTGCGAAACACCAACTCCAATTTTGAATCAGCATGGGCTGTTTTAATAAAACGATTTCAAAATCTTAGATTGTTGAATGACTATTTGACCAACCGAAACCGACTCAGGAATCATCTGCTGACCTCAAACTGCTGTTAGGCACAACAAACGAAGCAAGGCAGTCACTCAAAAATCTTGGAGTGTCTGTAGAGTCATGGGAAGATGTTCTCATTTTTCACACCGTGCAAAATTTCCTTGCATCACTCGAGGGCATTGGGAATCACATCTCTCTTCGTATGTCGATTATCCAACGTTCACAATAAGGACTGAAACGAATAAAATTTGGAAATTTCAAAGTAAAAAAAAAAATATTTCCATAATTCATTTAAATTTTTTTTATTTGCATTAAAACTTTGTTTTTATTAAATTCATTCACAATTACAAAAAATAAAAAAAAATATTTGGGATCCCATTCTTTCCTCAACTTCTTTCGAACGTCCTTCATAAGGTTGGGGACAGTTACATCCGTGATCTTTTTGGACGCTCTTTTCCATTTAGCACTAAAGTCTTTTACGTCCTTTGCACACTGCTCACTTTTCCTCAATTTAGCTTTGACCAAAGCCCAATACCTTTCAATGGGACGGCACTGTGGAACATTGGGTGGATTCGTGTCTTTTGGGACAAAGTCGACATTTTTAGCAACAAGAAAGCTCAACGTCGCATGAGCATAGTGAGTTGAAGCTAAATCTATCCAAAATAATGTTGAACCCTCGTGTTTGTTTAAGAAAGGAATCAACCGTTTTTTTAGGCACTCGTTAATGTACACTTCTCCGTTAATTGTTCCCGTTGTAATAAACGATGAGCTTCTGTGTCCACATTGGCAAATGGCCTGCCAAACGAGATATTTTGACCCGAATTTTTCCGGAAGAATCTCAGCTTCAAACGAGTTGTAAAACTGCGCACCTGGAAGAGTAGTAAAGTCGGCTTTGACATAAGTTTTGTCATTCAAAACCAAGCACGCTTTCTTGTTGTCGATCAACTCGTATAGCTTTCGAGCTCGTGTTTTTATGACTTTTTTTTGCTTTTCAGTAACTTTTGGTATTTTTTGGTTTTTTCGTGTTTTTAGACCGTTACGTTTTTTAGATCTTTGTACCATTGTTTAGTTGGTATTACATTTCCAAGCAACATCTCTGGATGACATGGTCCGGTTTTTTACGATGGTACCCACTATTTTCCTGTCCAAATTTGTATCATGTGCTCCACTTTTAGCTCCACTTTTAGCTCCACTTTTTTGTTTTCGCTTAACGGTCAACGTCTCCAAATATCGTTTAATAACAGAATCCACTGTACTGCGTGCTATGTTTAAATTTTTTGCGATGAAATGGTTTGGACGCGAATTATTTTCGAGCCATTTGTCGATGATCTTTTTACGGCGTTCCTCTTGACTAATATTTTATTAATATTTGAAACCGCACCGAACTAAAATCAATAACAAACTGAAACTAGAGAATATACAGGCCAATTTGGGTACAAAATGGGATTGCAATTTTTACGCATTGGAAGTATAGCCCGTATTAAAATTTGCAGATTTTGTTCGTTTCAGTCCTTATTAGAAGACTTTCTCCTTATGCGAGCAAGAACATTGGAAGTCATAGGACAATCATCTGATAACAATCAACATGAAGCCAAAAAATTAACATCAGGTACAGTTCGAGCACAAAATTCGAAAATTCCGAAATGTTCACCGTGTCACAATGCACATTCCATCCGGAATTGCTTCAAATTTAAGGCGCTTAATCCTCGAAAAATACAGGAAATAGTGAGGAAAGCAAAATTATGTTTTAACTGTCTTTCAAATGCGCACTTTATGCAAAATTGCACAAGCACTTTTACGTGTGCTTCGTGCCATCAACGACAACATTCGTTACCGCACTTAAATGAGTTTGGTAATGCAATGCATGCGAACGAGTCAACAAAATCACATGCTCACCCAGTCCCCTCTCTCAGCCAACCTCCACAATCGGCACAATTTGGAACCCCAGCATCCTCGAACCGAACTGCTTCATCACATAACGTATAGCCGAAAACAATTTCACACAAAATATTCTTCTGGCTACAGCCCTCATCAAGGTTTTACAGCCGATGGTCAACCGTTACTGATGCGGGCGCTATTAGATCCTGGATCAGAGGCGTCCTTTACTTCTGAAGCTGCCACTCAAATGTTAGATCTGAAGAGAGAAAGGTTTTTCGTCAACATACTTGGCGTGGGAAAAACCAATACATCCACCTCTGAACACAGGGTTTTTCTCAGGATTTTTTCAAAGCTGAACGAACGTTTACGTTCTACGCAAGCTGTTCTACCAACTCACAACATTCCATGTGCAACATGGAGTCACCTACAAAATATTGAACTTGCCGTTCCGACGTTCAACAAACCAAGCAAGATCGACATTCTTCTTGGTAGCGATGTTTATTCATCAATTCTACTTGATGGCTTTGTTAAAGGGGAATCAGGTACCCCTATAGCACAAAGGACGGAATTGGGATGGGTACTCTCTGGAGGCATTTGGCCTCGTAACCAGTCAACGATAACGTCGCATCACATCATTACAGAAGACCAACCCCTGGACAATTTGTTGCAGAAATTTTGAGAGCTTGAAGAAGTTCAAGTAATAAAAATGCAATCACCGGAAGAAGAGGCGTGTGAGACACATTACTGCAGAACGCATCAGCGGCAAGATGATGGTAAATATGTGGTTCAACTTCCATTTAAGGGCGGAACACGTCCAGATCTAGCCTTGTCTCACAAATCAGCGCTTGTTAGGTATTTGTATTTGGAAAGGAAATTCAAAACAAATTCGTCCTTTTATGAGGAATACAAAAGAGTTGTTGACGATTATAAGGAGTTAGGGCATATGACCAATAACAAGCGCTCACTACTTCATTCCGCACCACGCAGTGATGAAGGAATCAAGTTCCACCACGAAGATGCGAATTGTTTTTGACGCATCGTGCAAAACTTCGGATGGGGCGTCACTAAATGACCACCTTTATGTAGGCCCGAGATTGCAAGTCGATATCTTTGATCACATAGCTCGATTTAGGAAACACAAATTTGCATTTGTAGCAGACATCAGGAAGATGTATGGGCAAATTTGGGTCCCATCGGAAGACTCGGTCTACCAACTGATACTGTGGAGAGAGAATGATGAAGAAGAGATTAAGACATACCGTCTTAATACTGTTACGTTCGGAACGGCCGCCGCACCATACCTTGCTGTTCGCACTCTTCAACAACTTGTTTCTGATGAACGTGACGACTATCCTCTTGCATCTAAAATTGCCACCGAAAACTTTTACGTGGATGACGTTATTCACGGGGCAGAGTCGGAAGACGAAGTCATAGAAATGATGCGACAACTTAGAACATTGTTGAAACGCGGAGGCTTTCCACTACAGAAATGGGCAAGCAATAGTGAGAGGTTGTTGTCATCCGTTCCAGAGGAGCATAGAGAGGTACCGGTACCACTCTCATTCGATGAAGGAAACGCGATAAAAACTCTGGGCGTTCAGTGGCACCCTGCAAAGGATAACTTCTCTTTTAAAATTAATCTTTCAGATTCAATAAAGATTACAAAGCGAATGGTTCTGTTCGACATAGCTCGGCTATACGATCCTATGGGCTGGATCTCTCCCTGCATCGTCGTGGGTAAGATTCTAATGCAGGAGATCTGGAAGGAAGAGAAAACGCAATTGTTTCAGCTTGGCATAAGTTAAAAATGGACTTAACTGCACTAAACACAATAGAGATTCCTCGCTGGGTAAATCTGGAAACCGATTCGCAACTCGAAATCCACGGGTTCTGCGGTGCGTCCGAGAAGGCATATGCGGCAGTTGTGTTCATCAGGTCAACTACATGAGCGAAATCAGCAACAAATCTACTTGTCTCCAAAACTAGGGTTACACCATTAAAACCAAAATCCCAACTACTAGCACACTTACTGGTGCACACCGTGAAGACTATGGAGCTGCAATCTGCAAAAATATTTGCTTGGAGTGATTCGCAAATTGCACTCGCGTGGATTAAAACGGCACCATACATCAGAACCACCTTCGTGGCCAACAGGGTGTCAGAAATCCAGGAACTCATAGAGCCTCATTGCTGGAACTACGTGCCGTCTAAGGACAACCCGGCAGTCTAGAGGACTGCTTTCAACGGATCTCCTGGAAAATCAGCAATGGTGGCATGGGCCTGAGTTTTTGCACGGCCTTTGATGAGCGACTTCATTCTCCATACGAATTTAAAGCCACGGATCTTGAGACGAAGACATCAAAGGCTTCCACAGTCAAAAACGAGTTCATCGCATCTGGGCACCCCATCAAAAACATTTTTCAGCTCTGCGCTCACTTTACGGCTTTTGAAACCAACACACTTTTCACTCGGTTTTCATCATTACAGCGTTTACTTAGAGTTGCAGCAATCAACAATCTTTGTTACAAAATACAAAAAAAATCATGCCTTCTCTCTGGAATGCTTTCAGAGGAAGAGATTTCCTTAGCTCGAGTGCGAATGATTTCCATCATACAGCAAGAGGCGTTTACGGACGAAATAACAAAGGTAAGCAAGGGTGAAATAATTTCGAAGAAAAGTAAATTGTCACGACTCTCGCCAATCATGGATGAACAAGGAACCTTGCGGGTAGGGGCCCAATTGGATAATGCCGATTTACCGTATTCACAGCGGCATCCAATTATCCTTCCTTCACACAATTTTTATACATCATTGATAGTACATGATATTCACTTCAAATCTCTTCACGGCGGCCAACAATTAATGATGGCAACAATTCGATCGCAGTACTGGATTTCGCAGCTTAAAACGAATGTAATGTATGTAATGTATTCATAAGTGCTTAAAATGCTCTCGATTTAAGGCAACAGAAATGCATCAACAAATGGGTAATTTACCGGCACCACGGGTCAATCCGTCGCGGCCATTTCACACATCCGGTGTCGACTATGCAGGACCTGTGCAATTAAAGGCTTGGAAAGGCCGATGCAGCAAAATCACGAAGGCCTACATAGCGATTTTTGCATGCTTTTGTACAACGGCCGTGCACCTCGAGCTGGTAAGTGACATCCGCATTTCTTGCAGCGTTCAAGCATTTGATAGCGCGCCGTGGAATCTGCAAACATGTTTACAGCGACTGTGGAACCAATTTCAAGGGAGCTGCAAAAGTCCTGGAGTCAGAAAATGCACACATAACAAAGCAATGGACAGAGGATATCGCTAAAGAGATGCAGACCAACGGCACGATTTGGCGCTTTAATCCCCCTGCTGCTCCACATTTTGGCGGGCTCGCTCGATTACTTGTATGTTCGTGTCACAAGGGTTGTGTCGTTGTTTTTTTTTTATTTGCACTGAAGCCTAAAGATTCGGCCACGCTATTTTGAAAAGAGTCGGATTGGAAAAGGTTCAGTTAACAAAATATCCTTTTTGCTAGTGTCCTTGCGATACAGATGCCATACTTAGTCTTCATGCGGCTGGTCGGCTGGTTTCATCTTTTCTCGGGTGTTTTCGTGCAATTTACGAAATTCATCCAAGTGGCTCACCTCCTTAGGGTCCGTAGGTGGGGATCCGAATTTCGCTTCACTTGGAAATTGAACAGTTTAACCAAATAGGATTTCGTATGGTGTATGTCCTGCTGAACTATGGACCGCGTTTCGGTAGGCCATTAAGAAGAGAGGTATGTGAGGATCCCAGTCCCGCTGGTAGATGCCGACGATCTCTGATAGATGCTCATTCAAGGTTCAATCGAATCGCTCGACCATTCCATCAGATTGAGGGTGTAGCGGCGTGGTCGTTGTTTTCATTATTTCCAGATATTGGCACAATACCTGGGTGATTTTCCATACAAAGTTTTGCCCTTGATCATAGTGTAGCTCGATTGGGTCCTCAAATCTGCTCACCGGCTTGCTTACTATCTATTCTGCTACAGTCTTAGGCTCTTGATTTGGGATTTCGAAAACTTCCAGCCACTTACTGAAGTAATCCGTGACCGTGAGGGTGTAGCGGTTGCCATTAAAGGTTTCGACAACGTTGACCACGGCACGATTAGCTGCACACGCGATGTTGTTCCATCTGCATTTTCCCATTTTCTCTTCAGTAAACCATCTTACACACTGTCCCACTGTGCCCAATAAGCCTTCAGAGCTTGGCTTCGTTCCGATATTTCCTGCCAGCTTGGCCTTTCCTCGCCTACATTGGTTCGATGTCATTGTCTTTTTTTTTTTTTAAAAAGAACTTAAAACTCAAGTGGGTATGAATATACTTATAATGCCTCAGCATGTGTTAAGTTTTTTGGAAAATGGGATAGAGAGAGAAAGATGTTTGGGCTCAGTGGTTATTTCGCTCCATGGGTGGCATACAACATTTAATGGGGAGACTAAATTCTTAGTGGAAGTTCGCTTGATGTTGATTTCTAGTTAACTATTCGTCTTACTTGATTTTCGTTAACTGAAAAAATGGATGATATGTCTTTCGGGCAAGGCTAGGATTCGAACACCGAACCTTCCGATTTGGAAGCCAGTCGTTTGTACTCCAAATCTATACTGGCTCACTTCTGATAATTTCGATAGTGGCCTGTTCTTGTAGTGTTCATATTTGACTCCGTACGGTTGACGAGGGAGAGCGTCAGCATTTGGGTGGAGTTTTCATCTGCGGTGTCGCAATTAAAAGTCGTAGCCCTGCCGCTGCTCGATCCATCTCCCGATATGCCCTTTAGTAGCAGTTTCAGAGCTGCATGATCTTTGCGAAGAATGAACTTTTGTTCATAGAGATACTTATAGAAATGCTTCGTAGCCAGACTTAAAGCTAGAAGCACTTTTTCTTGACCATCATGAACTTGAGAGCTCTAACTCCTACATTGTTAGCGTCTGCACCCACGGGGAACATTTTTCCGGGTAACCCAAGTTGCGGGCATTGCACAGCTATCGCTTGACTTCTTAAAACGCTTTCTCACACTCTCTAGACCACCGGAGCTATCGGCCTTTTTCCGCAAGTTGATGCAGGCTCTTTGCGATACTAGAAAAATCTTTTACGTACCTTCTATAGTACGTGACAAGTTCCATGAACCTTCTTAATTGGTGTTTATCTTTGGGGATAGACCAACTTTGTATCGCTTCGATTTTGTCATGATCCATTCTTACTCCTTCCGTTTATATAATATGACCCAGATATTTTATTACCGGACGGAATAAAGAACATTTTTCTGGGTTCAGCTTCAAATGACCACTTCACAGCCTCTCAAACACTTCTCTTAGATTTTCACGATTCTGCTCGACGATAACGTCGAGTCGTCCAGAAACACTAGGCAGATTTTCCACATGAGCCTTTCCGATGTACATTCAATTAATTGCTCGATGTTGACCGGAGCGTTGCCCAGTCTAAACAGCATCTAGTGAAGGCCGTTTTCTCACGATCTTGTAGATTAACCTTTACTTGCAAGTAACCGCTCTTCAGATCAAGAGTTGAAAACCATTTCGCTCCAGAAAGCGTATCTAAAGTGTCATAAATTAATGGTAGTGGACAGCTGTCATTTCGGTGACACCGTTGAGATGTCGGTAGCCTACACAAAACCTCATGCTGCTCTCTTTCTTCTTCGCGGGGACTCTGCGATTCTTCAATCAACCACTCAACTTACATCTTCGATACCATTTTCGAAACTTCTGTTTGCTTTGCATTGAAAGACGCCTTGCAAGTTGACGCATTTGTCGGGCGTCTCCGTTTTCAATGTGGTGTTTGGCCACTTGCGTACGTGCATATTTTCCGTCTTCTGTAGCAAATATATCAGCGTCCTCACCGATTAGTTTTTCTACCAGGATTGGCTGATCCTGATCCAGATTACAGGGGCTGAGGATTTTGTTCTTGGTATTCATACTCTGGACTCTTGTGGCCGGTGTTGAATGACCCGATTCCATTGAGGTCGATATAGCTTCAATAGCTGCACATTTTTCCACCATTTCTCCCTTTTTTAGGTTTACACTGAATGTCTTTGGATATGGAATCCTTACAGGAACCATGTTGTTCTATGATTCCACTAATGTTTTATCTATGAAGTCTTTCCTATTTTGTGGCTCCATAAAATAGAATTGGTGGCTTCCAGGATCACCTTCCACTTTTGCCTAATCAATTACTTACGACGAAGGCTTTAGAATCTGATTTCGGCAGATGACGACTTTTAAGTGTTGGCGTTTCCATTTAGCGTTGGTATCTACATGTTTCCGTATTTCAGGGTTTGTGCCCCCAAGTCGACTACTAGTGTACGTTCTCTTTTGAAGTCTGTACCAATGATGCACAGAAACACGTGAGAGAAAGTTTTTCCGGCCATGGATTCTTATGCGGTCTTCACCATATACCTTAACCGTAGCTCCCGTAGCTGTTCGCAAGCTGTGTTATGCAACCAAGGTTTCTACAAAAGATCCCTCCCTATGATTGGCACCCCTGTCTATTGTTCCCATCCATTTCTCCTTACCGCTGACTGCTTCTACCAGAATACTTTTATTGCATTGTTTTGCCAGCGAGACACGGATAATGGTCTTCGGGCCGTCAACTTCTGCACCCACCTTCTTGTGGGACGCTGATATTTATACTTCCCTGACATATTTCGAGAACGTTCTGTACTATCCAGCGATCCATACAACTTTCCATTTTTCCAGAAAATTCGATTCCATTTTCCATTCTTCAATGGTTGAATATTCACCTATTCAAATATACCATAGACAATGCTGTTCAGATTTTAGGTGGCTATCACAATATTGTTATAATCTCTTATTGGAAAGAAATATGGAAGGCTGGCTGGTATAGAAACTTATCGAAGGATGGCAATGAATTTAAATACTGGCGTCGAACAGAGGTGCAATTAGTCCTAATATTGAATTTGAGGGTGATAAAGTGACTTAAGTAAAAGATAAAGTAAAGTAAGGTGGTTTATAAAAGTGAAGAATAGATGGTTTAAATTAATTTGAAATTGTTGTTGTATTGTGATTTGAGTAAAGCGATTATGTTAAAGAAATAAATTTGATTTCTTGAGCCGACAATAAACAGCGTACAGCTCCTCAAATTCTAATCAGTTATTAAATAATTGAAAAGTGGTTAACATCATTCTTATATATCAGCGAGAGGAACTTTACCATTAGAATAACATATACTACGTGGGTAATGAACTCATTTTCTACCGTTAAGTCTAAGATAAATTTCGCATTATTTTGCTAAAACGGTCAATCTTTGGTTAATATGAAAAGGCAGTTCTACTGCTACAAGCTTGCTGAGATTCGAATGACTTTTCTGCGTAATATTCAGTTAACTAACACATTGGTAAGTTTGACTGAAAAAAATGAATTTATTTCGAGCACCGTTGGAATTTCAACGCCGAACTAATAGCCGATACACTACCACTTTGAGGCGTGCGTTGAGACCACTTTCGGGTGCGAGATTAAGGAACATACTCTTCTTATGTAGCAAGACGGTCAGAACGTTCTGAGTTGGTACATGTTATTATGGGTTTACAACCAAAATTTTTTAACAAAAACGTGTCATATTTTTTTTTTATTAAAACTATTGCTAACTTAAAATTTTACAACAATTGGCATAGTAATTTATGAATGATCTGTTAATATACATTCAACAGCGTTCATTGATTTGCCAAATCAAACTATAACAACGTTAAAATATCTACTTAGTAGTTGTGCAAAATTCAATTACCAACTACCTTTATTTTAACATCACACACAAATCACAAACAATTGTTAATCAACGATATGAGATTAGTTCAAATATGTGATGATTAAAACAATATTTAAGCATTACTGATAGTAACAAGTAACGTTGACACTTTTGCCTATCACTTTCAGAAAAGCTTCGGGCTAAGCTTTGGGCTAACTGCGAAGAAATTATTTTTAGTACAATACATTTAATAATAGTATAATAGCAAGTAATAATTTTGCTATTATACTATTTATTTACTGTCCCCAGATCGCTGCGACTAAATGAAAAAGCAGATATGAATAAAATGTCAAAAATTTGCGGATATTCGCTAACTCTTATTCGCAGTTCGCTAAGCTGCGGATTGACCTTTAAAATCGATTTTATATTATTTAGATAGTATTTTCATAGCAGTTTAAGGAGAGAGTGGCCGATCGAGCTGTGTCCTGGTACAATCTGATAACGTGCGTTTTTTTTCCCCAAAAAAGGCAAATTTCCACCAACCTTAGGGCGAAGTAGTATTTGCTACATTTTTGGGTTCTCCAACAAAATCGGAGAATATTCCCTGCGACTTTAGGAACTTCGTTTCCAGTGGAACCTCTATTGGGCTACCAGTGCAATACTAATAGATCCCTTATGTTGACTGGATGCTTGGCGATCAAATATTGTCGCTAGTCATATGCTGTGTACATCGGTCTTATTGTGTTCTTTCGGTCTTACACCAGCTTTGTTCTAGCCCCGTTTATTATCAGACGCCATTGAAAGACGTAGCCTGCGTAATTGGGCGGCGACCCAATAGTTACTACAATAAAATAAATATCTGGCCAGGTAGAAGAAGTAGTCCAACTCAAAACAATATTGATGCACTTCACGCCATTGGATAACAGGGTGAAACATGTGTCGAATTATAGATTGAACAACGAAACTTACAAATCTTCAGATCGACCAGCCCATAACTTGGTAGATTTGCCTGTTCATTCAAATTTATTATCATAATGGATAAAAGATATTTTGTAGCATATATCGGAGATAAATGCAATAAAATATAATACATCGCAAATTGTAATATGTCTTTGAATAACTCTTTAGGTTAAGACTAGGAAAAATTGTAAATTAGAAGTAGAAGCACTCACTGCTTTTGTCATGTTTGTCATACGGCAAGGGCAATAACCGATCGATAACGGGTTGCGAATATCAATTTTTTTGGCGCACTTATCCACATTATTGTAAGGGCGTAACACCTACAACAACAAAAGAAGGCCACTTCTTTTGGCACTTAGTGAAACACATGTAGATCCCCGCCCACATGTCTCAGATCACTTTGATCTGAAGCTACCTGGCTATGAACTATAGTCATTATTCTTAGGTTACCGCGGTCTTGCCATATACGTGCATAGTGATGTAGCTAACTAATACCTGTTCCAATCCAGAATCCGGTCTGACTCAATGCAAAGAATGGTTGTCCTGTATTCTCATACTGAAATCATTACTACGGGCGATTTCAATATACACAACTTTGGGCGCTAGAGAGCTTCGCTGCGGAAAACTAATTGACCGTGCTTGAAAATGAGCCCACACGAATACCAGACGTTGAGAGTCATGCCGCCAATTCCTTGGACTAACACCCTAACTTCTCACCGTGATAAGTACACCGTTGACGTACTTCACGCCAAACGAAAAGGCGTGATACTACTCGAGCGATAAAGAGGCTGGTAGCGTTGGAGAAATATTTCTTCGGTCCTACTAAGTTAACCCGACGAAGGAAAAGCGAAAAATGTTCAAACAAGCCAAAAATGATTGAAATGTCTTTCTTAAGCGTGTGATATCTTAATACGAACAGACACTAAAGCAAAAAGTACTACAATGTTCCAAAGTTTGTATCAACTTTTTGTCGCTCGTCAAAAACATTGGAAAATCTGCTCATCTCCATCCCACGCTCATTTATAACGACATTCAGCTTTTTAGGCAAATCCACTATGCTTGCTGCACGCTCTGCGGTCAGATCAGCACTTCCAGATTGTGTTTTGACCCCGCCTAAGCTTGAGTGCGTCGAATCTTCAGTAGGACGAATTCACTTTCGCACTCGTGTATTAGCAGGAGTACTTGAAGATGTTAATATACACAAATCCGCCGGCCGAGATAGTATATCTCCCCTCTTTCGGAAGAGATGTTCTTCTACGCTGGCAAATCAGCTTTTGCAAGCTTTTTCTTCAATTCAACTCTTTAGGACTCCTTTCCAGCAGATGGAAAATAGCATTTGTTTCCGTCCCTAAAAAGGGCGAATCTTCTTCTCTCTCCTCCTACTACACAACACTTACTTGCCTTCTTTCCAAAGTCATGGAAATGCTGATAAACCGTCAGATCATCCATATGCCCGCAATACAGTTTCCGTAGCAATAGGTCCACTGGTAATTCGATGGCATGTCTCACCAAAAAGTGGAACCAAAGCGTAAACCAATCTGGCGAAAGCAAGATAGATGCACCTGATATTTGTGAACCATCCGACAGAGATTGGCATAACGGTCTTACTCCGACAATGGATTAGAAATTACTTTTCGCAACATACAACTCAAGTTGTCTAGTATTCACAAAATAACTGCAGGTGTGCCCCGGGCTGCGTTCTGTGCCCAAAATTCTTTTAAGTTTTCACCACTAATATCTTGTCTACTACTTCTAATCCAACATATTCCTTTGATGATGACAGTACACTCTGATTTTCATATTCGTTAACTAAATCACGTTCCTGCTCTTCGGCTGTAGAACAGGAACGGCAGTTTATGCTAAGCTCATTAAATTCCGATATAAACAGCATTGCTAAATGACTAACCACCAACAGTTTAGAATTTAATGCTTCCAAGACACAACGCTCTCTGCAATCGTTAAAGCAAAATTTAAAGCCGAAAAACTTTCTATACTCGATATATGTGTTAATGACAACCTACGTTGGAATGGCCACTTATTTGATATCGCCAAAAATACTGCGAAATAAATAGGCTTCCTCAAGCGACTTAAGGGAATATGTTGCCGTTATAAGGCATTCATACGTCCAAAATGGAGTACGATGCCCACATCGGGTCAACTGCTTCTACAGAATCTCTGCTAGATAGGATCGAAAACCGTGCGATTAAACTCATAGGTGACGCTACTATCACTCAGTCAATTGGCGCCATAGTCATTTCCCCGGTCTCACTTTGTTCTATTGCATTTCCAGTGCCTGTGCTCCATAGAAATCGTCAGTAGAACTCGCCCCTTCAAACCTTCAACCGTAACACCTGTCTCGCAATGAATGCTCATCAGTACACCCTCATGCCCACTTTCGGATGTACTCTGAAATATCGTGATTCATTGCCAAGCCGTGCTTATGGAATGCCCTGCCGAGCTCTCTATTTGCTAGTCGTCATAACTTGCAAGCATTTAAGACCAATGTACATCGGCACTTCTCCTTTCTTTCTCTCTAAGTTTCCTTCGCCCGTGCAGTGTGCAAACATTTAAGGAGCACCAAAAACCCTTTGAGCGCGAGTTACGTTCCCACACTTCACAAAACCGAAGCTTAAGCCTTTTCCGCAACATGAAGCCCTTTAACGGCAAGGACGATTTCAAATTAATGGAATTCATCAAATCAGTTGACAAGACAGTATCACTCTGCAACAGCGAACCACTCAAACAGTACGCCATCAGCATAGTATTGAATGAAAAAATCCAGGGTGAAGCCAAACGTTGCGTTCAACGACTTGGAGATGACCTAACGTGGGAAACAGCACAAAACGAATTTAAACTGCACTTCAAACCTCGGAAGGATTATGCCGAACTAATAAACGTGTGCAGCAACTTTAAGGTAATAAATCTTAGAGAATTATTTGATAAGGTTAGGTCAGTTAATTATAAGTTGAATGAGTTATATAGTTTTGAGAACGATAGTGATAAACCTATTATATGTACACCTAATAATAATGACAAGTATCTTATAGATATTGTTAGAGAAAAGTTAGACAATTTAGTTCGTGGAAATGTAAGCAAAAACGATTCACTGATACAAATGTACAATAGGTTTGCTGAGTTAAAATTGCTAAATGACGAAAGAGCAATCGATATTGCTCACCAAAAACGAAACACTTATAGAGATTTTAGCGGACACAATAAGTACAGGCAAAACGATAACAGTAACTTACAGACCCTAGAGTACTTGGCCAGGAATAAGGGTAATCAATTAAGTTTAAGAAATAATATTGAGAAAAATAATTTCAGTCGTAGAAATATAAAAACTGATCAAGGACAACCTAGAGAAAATAATCAGTTGAGAAGTAATAATTACTCAACTAATTCTGACAGATCCCGTAATAACGACAATAACTCTACCAGTTATCTATTTTTCTTAACTTTTGGTTTTCTTCGGAAACCCAAATAAACACAAATAATTTCTTTGGAAATTCCGATGTAGAAAGATTAAACAACACACTAACTGAGAAAATTAGGGTCTTAAATCTAGAAGAAAAACAACCTATCAAAACACAAATGCTAAACGCAGTAATCCTATACGACAATACATATCATTCCACTATAAAATGCATCCCATCTGAAGTCAATGAACGTAAAGTTGATTACATCCTAATCAAACAGGATAGAAAAAAACTAAAACACTTACAATAAGTAAATAAAAGAAACAAAGACCGCGAAGATTATGAAGAAACAAGAAATTTAGGATATATTAAAAACTATAAATCTCTTCCTCATAAAAAGAACCCAAATTTAGGAAACACAATCTTAATAATGTACATGAAAATAACATAAAACGTCCATTTAAATTCACAGGTCGGGACACTTTCTATGTGCATTCTGATACTGTTGACAACCTCAGTGGCTCAAACGGCCCTGACTATGTATATGCCAAATTACTACGTTAGTCCGGTATGCAGAAGTTAGAATAGATGAAGTAAATGGGTTCGATATACTTACATAATATTACACATAATTAACACAACGGAAACTATAAGTATTGTAGATAGATTGGAAACTACGAGTAGTATTGAGAATTCAAACGCAGGAAGAAAAGCCCATTTGAAGGAGGAAGCAACTTTACTAAGAAATAAGGTACGAGTACAAACTCTTCCGAAAGAAATAAAAGAGGACTTATAAATATTGTTGGGCAAGGGCTTTTTGGCACTCTAGACGAAGACGACAAGGCCGACATAGAAAACCAGCTCATAACCTACGACAACATAAAAGACGAAGTTACTAATACTATTAACCAGCAAGTAAAAATAAATGAACATTTTAAGAATTCGTTGATATTACTACAAAAAAAACATTTTGGAATCAGATAGAAACAGAATTTTGAGAAAAATTAATGAAAATGAAAATTTTAGTAAGAGAATAATACCACCTTGATCAAAAAGTTTCCGGGCGACAGCACCGTGTGCATTTAGTTTTTCTTTGTTAATCAAATCTGTTGTTGACATTTCCTCTAAATCTTAGCGTCATAGCTTGACATTTGGAAAAGTTACTTAGCCAAGATCTATTTCTGTGTGTGTTGGCGATTTTTTACAATTTTAGAAATGGATTTAAATTTGGAACAACGAACTTGTATTAAATGTTGCGTAAAAAACGGATTTAATGGTGCGCGAACGTTGGAAATATTGGAAAAGTGTTTCGGCAACGATTCTCTAAAGAAAACGGTCGTTTACCAGTGGCACGAGCGGTTCAAAAATGGTCGTGAGTCAATCGAAGATGATGAACGCAGTGGCAGACCATCGACATCGAAAACCGACGAAAACATTGATGCAGTAAGAGAAATGTTGGTCAATAACCGCAAATTAACCATCAGGGAGATAGCGGAGGACTTGAACATTGCCTATGGATCCGTCCAAGACATTTTGGTTAATGATTTGGGTTTCCGTCATGTAGCAGCACAGTTGGTGCCAAAAGACCTCAATTTCATGCAAAAAGAGACCGTGTTGACGTTGCAAAGAGATGATTTGCGAGGCTGAATCCGATCCCACATTCATCAAAAGGATCATTACTGGAGACGAGATGTGGGTTTATGAGTACGACACGCAATCCAGACATCAGGTAAGTGAATGGCGTTCACCAAATGAGCCGAGACCAAAAAAACCACTTCGTTTTCAGTCAAAAAAGAAGGCAATGCTCACGGTTTTCATGGATTACAACGGTGTAGTGCATCATGAATTTTTGCCAGAAGGCCAGACAGTAAACAAAGAGTATTATTTGGGCGTTATGAGACGTTTGCGGGAAAGAATTCGCCGAAAGAGACCAGAATTGTGGGTAGAAAACTCGTGAATTTTGCACCATGATAACTCAACGTCGCACAGTGCCATCATTATTCGTAATTTTTTATCGAAAGATGCAACAAACACCATCCAACAGCCACCGAATTCACTTGATTTGGCTCCCAGTGTTTCTTTCTGTTCAATCGAGTTAAAAAACCACTACGGGAAACGCGTCTCAGCAGCCGAGAGGAAGTAATGGAAAAATCGCAGGAAGCACTGATGGACATACCGAGAACCGAATATTATTATTATTATTATTATTATTATTATCAAGGGAACGATACAAATTAATTTGTAGGGTCCGGGATTTAACGCCGGGATACTATGTCCATGTGGCGCGTTTTGTCAACAGCACGCGGAGTACTGAGTTCCCATGTGGTCATCCACCTACGTACTTACCGCGCCCAACACTGCTTGATTTCGGTGATCTAGCGGGAACCCGCTGGTATAACTGTGTTGCAGTCGATGGGGATTACTTTAAAGGGGGCAATATAGATTTATATGAATAAACTTGTATTTTTAATTTTCTGAATAAATTCAAGATGGTATCTCAAGAGGAATTTTTTGAACAACAAATGCGAATAAATTTACTTAGAGAAAAAGTGAATTAAATTCAAGACAATATACTAGGCGAGGTGAAAAGTAACCGCCAGAATGCGCTGCTACTGCAAAAGAGGTTATGGTGCCTTGAAGTCCGTTGATATTTAGGCAGACATGCCAAATTTCAGTACGTTATTGTCTTTAGTTTTGTTTTGACAGCTGATTGTTGTTGACGTGTTTGGCATCATGTTGAGTATGGACAAAAACGATTTTCGTTCTCTCGTAAAACCTTATTTTTTGAGAGGCAAAACGGAGAAGGAAACAAAAAAAATATTATGGGGCTAATGCTCTGTCAGATTACACCGTCAAATATTGGTTTCGAGAGTTTCGTGGTGGCCGCAACTCCACTACCGATCAAGTCCGCAGCGGCAGGCCCTCCGATGAATGAAATGGTGTTGGCTGAACGGAAAGTGAGGGTGAGCAGATACCACAAGGATTAGCACTGAGCGCACACGCCATATTTTGGGCAATATTCTGCATATGAAAAAGTTATCCTGCCGCTGGGTGCCGCGCATCCTCACTCCTGACCAAAAACGCGAGAGCACTTCGAAAGAGTGTTTGGACTTGCTGACGCGGAATCGGGCGGACTTTTGGCGTCGATTGGTTACTGTTGATGAAACTTCCATTACACACCAGAGAACAGAATGAGTGCTCGGCAATGGACTGAAGCCGGCACGAGTTCTCCGAAGCGGCCGATGGAGGCTCGATGGGTGGGAAAGGTTATGGCGTTGGTTTTCTGGGATTGTCATGGCATACTCTTCGTGGACTACCTCGAAAAAGGAAAAACCATCAACAGGGAGTATTACTGTGCATTATTGGAGCGATTGAAGGCCGAAATCGCTGCAAAACGGCCTCACATGAAACGAAAAAAAAATTTGTTTTTGCTAGACAATGCCTCTGGCGCACAAAAGCATCGCAACCACGGCTAAAATCAATGACTTACGGCTCCAATTGCTGTCGCTTCCACCGTATTACCTCGATTTGGCTCCCTCGGACTATTATCTCTTCCCAAACCTCAAAAGATTTGCAGACCTTCCGGAAAATGACTTTTCGCAAGGGATCAAGAAGTTGGAATGTCGCTGGAATAAGTGTATCAAACTAAAAGGGGACTATATTGAATAAAATAAAAAAAACATTTAAAAATTTTTTTTTTTCATTCCCAAGGAGGTTACTTTTCACCCCACGTAGTACTTTTGACAAGGCTGGGAATGATACTCCCAATTATTTTGAGTACTCAAGAAATAAATGAATATCGAATTGACCTCAAAAAACTTGAAATAGCGAGGTTTGAGAGTGAAGTTATAGTTTTGACCATAAAAATACCTGCACCCACACTTGAACTGATCCGGATCTACTAAATAGCTTCTTTGTAAAGAAACCTTTTCCACCTAATCCTATATCTTCAACTGAAACAGATCTAAGCTGTGGGCCCTCAGCCTACTTTCCGACTTTCGCCCAATAAGCATTCTCCCGGGTTTGCCTAAGGTTCTAGAGATCGTCATAAAGAATCAATTTCAGACACACGTAGAGTCACTCAATTTAATAAGCCCACATCAATCTGCTTATCGTAAAAGTCACAGCTGTACCACTGCACTTGTAAAAATAATTGATGACATTTGTTTAAACTTTAACAAGTCCCATGTAACCTTATCAAATGAATTGAATTTAATAAAAATGCATATAAAACGAAAAAAACGTAAATACAGGGAGTCTCAGATCTGTTCGGTCATACTTTTATGGGTAATAGGTTTTTAAATTGAAATAGGATATGAAATATCAAAAACCTTTGGAGAATACTACAATTTCTCTATATCAGGAAGTTCATGGCTTGACTCGTCAGTCGCATCCATTTCAGCTACAATAGTTTTATTAAATTTTGATAATAAAATGTCAGCAGAAATGCACAGAATTTGGAAAAATAACAGGTCGTTCGAAAAGTCCTGACTGACATATACGAGTAGATGGTCAAATTTTGCTAAACAAAATTTGTGATTTTATACGAGGGTTGACTGAAAAGTTTCCGACATTTTTCCTCAAAATTTTTTTTTATTTTTCTACATAGTCTCCTTGTAACTCTACACACTTCTACACTTCTCTAATCCGTCCAAATAGTACTTGGCGTTTTTCTCTGCAAAATAATTGTTCACGAAGGTGATTGCCTCCTCATTTGACGAAAATCTCTGTCCTCCGAGTGCAGTTTTTAGATGAGGGAACAAAAAGAAGTCGCTTGAGGCTAGATCTGGTGAATAAGGCGGATAGTCAAGCAGTTCTAACCGTAATTTATGGATTTTTGCCATGGCAACTGCTGAGGTGTGAGACGGCGCGTTGTCTTGGTGAAACAGCATTTTCCTCTTCTGCAAATGTGGCAGTTTTTCCGCAATTTCTGCCTTCAGTTTGACAAGTAATGATGCATAGTATGCTCCTGTAATGGTTTTTCCTAATCGATAATCGATTAAGATAACTGCTTTACTATCCCAAAGAACAGTCGCCATCACTTTCCCAGCCGAAAAAAAACAGTTTTTGCTTTTTTTGAAGCCGGCTCGCCTTTTGCAGTGTTTTGACTGAATTTTTGTTTCGGGTGTATCCAAGTTTCATCTACAGTAATTAATCGGCGTCAAAACTCGGATTTATTGCGCCTAAACTGCGCCGACAGAGCCTTGGAAATGTTCATTCGAATACGTTTTTGGTCTAACGTAAGCAAACGCGGCACCCAACGCGCGGACAGCTTTCTCATGCCTAAATCTTCATTTAATACTGTATGTAACAAACACGTTCTTTGGACATTTTCATAACCTCTACTATCTCTCTCACTTTAATTCGGCGGTCGTCTAACACGTCAGTGGATGTCCCGAACGTTCATCATCTCCCAAGCTCTTACGGCTACGTTTAAATTCAGTTGCCGAAAATTTCACTGTGGTAAATTCAAAAACAAGAATTTAATAACAGCTCACACTCACGTCGACTCACTCAAACGACTGCCAACCAAAAACTGCGCGTCCAAAATGACTGAAACTTCGGCAAGCAACTGTCAAAAGATGCACAACATTCACTAGCTTTTATTGACGAGGGTCGTTACCTTTGTGTTGCGGTCGGAAACTTTTCAGACAACCCACGCATGTATGTTAGTCTCGTGGCTTTTCGAACCATCTGTTATATGGTTACATTTTCGCAAAGATAGTTTCTGAGAATGCCGTGTGCAGTAATCCAAATCTATATTTCTCAGTGACAAGTAGCACGACACAATGTGCAGTAATTTGCGCCTTTTATCGATGTATGGAAATTAAAACTTTTTTAAACTCTACTTATTTAATTATGAGTCATTATAATTGTTCAATTGTGGTTAGATGAATTTGTGGCAAGTGTAACTAAATGGGAATAATAATATAAAAGAAAGAGAAGACAAATTATTGCAAGGAGAAAAAAAAAACAAAAGGTATAAGCGCGATAATACCAAAGAATTTCAGAAAAGACAGACAGTCGCTTAGACGCAAGTGCACCATAAAAGATAATGGAGAAACGGAGAAAGCAAAGAGACCTTAACATCGAACGAAAAGACAATTACCAAAAACCAACAATAAAGCAAACCGAGAAACTTGGCAGCAACAAAGCAGAACAAGAAAGAATCAAGGAAAGAGCAAGAAAGAAGAATAACAACAAGCGCAACAAAATTAAAAAAATCAGAATAAAGAAATTCAATAAGTCTCCTATAGAAGATTCAAAAGTGACTTATGTATGTATGTTGAATCAAAAACTTTCGCCATGTACAGCAATCTATAATAGCGTATATATGGGTGTGAAAGTCATATCAATTGCCACTGACCTGAGTGAGTTCTTCTCTAGAACGTTTGGTGTGAAGATTGATACAATTTCAATTGACAAAACATGCGACAAAATTTCTAAGCAACTTATCAACTGCGATTGGAAAAATCATGACTTTTACTCCAATTCCAAATTTTTTACTAGATAAGATCATATTTAAATATTCAACATCAAAAATCAACAGTCATTTTTAGATTTTTAATAACAGATCCCCATAAAGCACCATTCGGGGTTCCTCAGTTCTACTCAGTTCTAATCAGATCATTTGGATCCTAACGACTAATGGTATACACTTTGTCTTTACCGATTCAAATATATGTATGTAGGTTCGCAGCTGGCAACGCTGTTACCGGCAAATGAAAACACCTCACCAGTCGCCGTGATCAACCCGAGCGGTACGGTCGTTTTTTTTTCTTTCATGACTCCTAGTTTCTCTTGATTCCCCATTTATTCTTTTTTTTTTTTTGAAAATAAAGGAACCAGTAAGAAAATACGTTGTGTTGTTTTTTGTTTCTTTTCCCCTTATCGGAAAATATAGGTGCGTAAGCGTTCTCTCCTACATGGTGTCAGAAGTTTGATACGAGAGCGCAGTGAAAGGAGGAGACTGGTTTAGTGAAATGAAAAGAAAATAAAAAACAAAAGAAAATAATAATACAATAAAAAAAAAAACGCAAACGAAACGAAAGTTGGGTCGTGTGACGTGTGCAACAGTGAGAAGAAAAGAACAAACGTAAAGTGCGAAGACAACGATAAGAAAGAGAAAAGGGGAAAACAAAAAACGGAACGAGCTCCGTTAAACAGTGAAAATAACAAACGGGTGGCGTGGTGCGTAGTCAAAAAAAAAAAAAAAATAGAGTAATGAACGGATTTTGTTTTGGTGTTCGGCGTGTAAGAAACAATAGAAAAAAAAAAAAGCGTACCCAGAAAAAAAAAGGTGGTGTGATTCGGTGTTGGAGAAACGGGACTCGCTTTTCTGTCCGGCTGAAAAAAAATAAAGCAGCGATGAGATTTGGTTTTGAAAAAACAGGATCGGCGTGTGTTTTTTTTTTTGTCGGGCGTGTGTTAGAAAAACTGATACCAAAAGAACGTGAGTAGAAAACTATCCGACGGAGTGCGATACTGATTCCTTTTCTTTCGAAAAGTTTATGGAACAGTTAAAAAAACTAACGAGTCGTGAGTTATATGGTATCCTGTCAAAGAGAAGCCTTGCCCAAAAGTGTCGCACAAAACAAGATCTTGTGGACAGGTTACGCGAGTATTTAATGTCGGAGGAAGATAAATTGCTCAGGGAGCAGGAAGACCTCGAGGAAGAAGCGGAAACAAAATTCTCTTTTAAGGATGAAGTTGAAAACTTATTCGGGTGAGTCTGGTAAAAACTTTTTATTGTGGCTGAAAGATTTCGAGGAAATCGCGGCCATATGTGGTTGGAACGATGTTCAAAAGTTCCTTTACGGACGTCGACTGGTAAGAGGTGTTGCCAAATTAGCCATCGAGTCAGAGGAGGGGATCACTTCGTGGCAGAAATTGAAAGCCAAATTGGAGGAGGAGTTGACCCAGAAACTGAAGAGCATATCGGTCCATCAAATGCTGCAGTCCCGGAAAAAACTATCCAACGAAACCTTTTTAGAATATGTCTTTTCTATGAAGCAGATAGCAAATAGGGGGAAAGTAGATGAGGAATCCGTGATTTCCTATATCATCCAGGGAATCCCAGATGACGCGAGAAATAAAACAATCTTGTTCGAGGCTGTTTCAATTAGTCAACTGAAGGATAAACTAAAAATTTATGAACACATTAAAGAGCAGGTAAAGTCGAACAGGTACAAAAGCGACGGAAAGGCAGAGGGTTCTAGGCGTAATCTTGTTTATAGAAAAACCAGAAAAGATGTGGAAACTGTGGTGCTTTCGCACACTCTTCGGAAAGCTGTTCCGATAAGCAGAAGGGGACAAGATGTTTCATATGTAGCGGATATGGGCATATTGCAAAGCGCTGTCCACAAAAGAGCCAACCTAGTGGGGAAGTGAGGTGTTCCGATTGTAACGGGTACGGCCATTTTGCCAACCAGTGCCCACACAGGAACCTGCCTGGGGGAGGGGTCAATAGGATTTTCGCAGATTACGGGTCTGTACAGGTTAGCATAGGAAGCTGATAGATACCGGAAGCTGTGCTACCCTCATAAAAAAATCTGTTCTCCGAGATTGTGGGATTCATAAGATAACTCATCCCGGCATGTCGCTACGTTTATTTGGATCCGATGTGCCCGTATCGTCATTGGGGTCATGTCTGGTACCTTTAGTGGTCCAAAACGAAGCCTTTGAAATTATGGTTCAGATCGTCCCAGATAGGTTGCTTCCAGATAACATCCTGCTGGGAAAAAGTTTTTTTTTATGAAACGATGAAGTCACCATTGATGGGGGTGTGACAGTTGTGCGGAAGAGGGAGCAAGTTTGTGTAGGAGCGGATGAACCGCTCAAGAAAATTGACGTTGTATACTTGGTTGGCGAGGAGCAAAGCGCTCTAAGTGATATCGGCGATCCTAAAGTTAGACGGGAGATTGAGGGGTTAGTGAGGAACTACAAGCCCGAGAGGCCAAAGGAGTCCTGCATTCAAATGACGATTACATTAGAAGACGAGGTTCCAGTTTATCAGAAGGCTCGTAGGCTAGCGCGGAAAGAGAGGGAAGACGTTCGTGAATAGGTAGAGGAATGGCTTCGCGATGGTATAATTCAGCAGAGTAACTTCAGCTATGCTAGTCCGGTCGTCCTGGCGAAGAAGAAGGATGGATCCTATCGACTATGCGTAGACTACAAGAAACTTAACCGCAAAGTAATTCGGGACAGGTTTCCTTTGTCTATTATAGAGGAAGTTTTGGAAGGCTTGCACAAAGCGTAGGTGTTTACTACTCTTGATCTGAAGAACGGGTTTTTTCACGTGGACATCGACAAGGATAGCCGAAAGTACACAGCTTTCATAACTCCCGATGGACAATGGGAATTTCTCAAGGCGCCTTTTGGGCTGTGCAACTCTCCTGCCGTGTTTATGCACTTCATTAACGTGGTTTTCTCGAATTTGGCTCGCAGGGGTTTGGTACAATTCTACATGGACGATTTGGTGATTGCAGCTATGGACGAGGAAGAGAATATGGAAAAGCTAAGGCAGGTGTTGGAGGTCGCTAAAGAAAACGGCTTGATGATCAATTGAAAAAAAGCCAGTTTGTTCGTAGGTCGATTGAAATTTTAGGACATATTCTCGAGGGGGGCTCCATTAGACCGTCACGAGAAAAAATCATCGCAACTCAGAATTTTCCAAAACCTGAATGTGAAGAGGATGTCCAGAGTTATCTTGGTTTGACCGGGTTTTTTCGTAAGTTCATTCCGTCTTATTCATCGATCGCAAAGCCCATATCGGATCTACTAAAGAAGGATAGCAAGTTTCAATTCGGTCCCGACGAGATCATAGCTTTCGAAACTCTCAAGCAATGCCTGTGTAGCGAGCCAGCACTAAAATTGTTGAATCCGGATTTAGAAACGGAGCTTCACACGGACGCCAGCAAGGTGGGTTATGGTGGCGTCCTGCTGCAAAAGCACGAAGACGGAAAATTTTACCCCACGTTTTACTTAGGTTTCAAGGCCACCCCAGCAGAGGGTAATTACACTAGTTACGAAGAGGAGATGTTAGCAGTTGTAAAATGTCTGAAAAAGTTACGGGTCTACATTTTGGGATTAAAAATCCGCGTGTTCACGGACTGTCAAGCATTTCAGGCGACCATGAATAAGCGAGACATATGCCCTCGGGTAGCTAGGTGGGCACTCCTCATACAAGAATTTGACTGCGGCGTCGTCCACCGATCGGCTTCAGCAATGCTACACGTCGACTGTTTAAGTCGGTATACTCCGATGATAAGGATTGAGTACGGCCTCTTACATAGGATACGAAGCGCGCAACAGAAGGATTAGTACTGGAAGCTGATACTTGGGCTCTTGGAGAAATAGGATGGGTATGAAGGGTTCACTATGCGAAGAGACCTTTTGTACAAAGTGGTCGACGGGCAGACGTTGCTGGTAGTTCCTCGATCTCCTCAGAGGGAGATTCTGAGAACTGTTCATGAAACAGGCCATGGTTGTGCAAAACGAGTTATGGCAGTGGCGCGCCGGGACTACTTCATTCCCGGGTTAGCGGCGAAGGCAGAAGCAGCGGTATGGAACTGCGTTGCCTGAATTCTGATAACTAGGGAGGGATCCGGGAAGGAGGGTTTCTTGAACCCCATCTGCAAGGGAGACGAGCTGCTGATTACCCTTCACCTGGATCATTTGGGCCGGTTACCGTCTACAGCGAAGTTTTATAGGTACCTATTAGTAATCGTCGATGCTTTTTCCAAGTTTTGTGGAATATACCCAGTGAAGAGCACTGCGTCGGACGAGGTGGTAAGGAAGATGGAGTTGCAGAGTCAAACTTTTGGGGATCCAGCACGCGTCATCACCGATAGAGGGACTGCTTTTACGGGGGGTGCGTTCACGGGATACTGCAAGCAGCGGAATATCGCGCACGTTGCAATTACTACGGGCGTACCAAGGGGAAATGGTCAGGTCGAGAGGATCAACCGGACCATAATCGACGTTCTTTCCAAATTATCTCTCGACGAACCGATGAAGTGGTTTAGGTTCGTTCCAAACCTTCAGAAGGCGCTAAACTCTTCAGCCTTCAGAAGTACAAAGAGAAACCCGTTCCACCTGATGTTCGGTAGTCCAATGAGGAGTCCAGAGGATACAAAACTAGCCGAAATGATAGAGGAAGCCATCATCGACGATTTTGAGGACTATCGAAATGACCTGAGGAAGGAAGCCAAGGAAAAGATATCGAGAGTGCAGGAAGAGAACCGGAGGGGGTTCAATCGGAAACGACAGGCAGCCCAACTATACCGAGTCCACGACCTAGTTGCGATTTCACGTACGCAGTTCGGTGCCGGGCTTAAACTGTACCCCAAGTTCTTAGGGCCGTATGAGGTGTCCAAAATCAAGCGGAATGATCGGTACGAGGTCCGAAAAGTTGGTAACCACGAAGGACCGAATGTTACCTCGTCATCGGCTGATCAAATGAAATCGTGGGTGAGCCATAGCAGCGATAGCGATGAAAATCAAGATGAAGAGGAGAACGAAGAACTGCCTGAGGCAGGCGTTCCGCAGGATGGCCGAGATGTAGGTTCGCAGCTGGCAAGGCTGTTACCGGCAAATGAAAACACCTCACCATAAAACAGCAGTCGTCCTGATCAACCCGAGCGGTATGGTCGTTTTTTTTCTTTCGTAACTCCTAGTTTCTCTGGATTCCCCATTTACTCTTTTTTTTTGAAAATAAAGGAACCAGTAAGAAAATACGTTGTGTTGTTTTTTTTTTCTTTTCCCCTTATCGGAAAATATAGGTGCAGTAAGCTTTCTCCCCTACATATATGTATTTACTTTTGCTAATGACATCAGACATCCAGAATCATATCTTCGCCACAAACCGCAACGTGCAGGCGACCATAAATGAACTAACATACAAAAGATGGAAAACCTCCCAGCTTTTGGCCGTTCCACAAACGGCTTTCCACTGGTTCTCTCTGTCCGTGTGAGACCATTTCTGTGAGTACATAGGAATTGTCAACAATGGAAATTTCCCTCACATTTTAAACAAAAACGTCATCCATATTACACATGTATATGAACTTTACTTGTAAATTGTTGTCATTCTAGCAGTTTACAAGCTCGTACAAGTGTTGGTAACTCACTCACAGTGTATTTTTGAGGATTTTAAGGGATTGCAAAACTATTAGCAGAGATTGCCATCTGTATTAGTTCATCTATATGGTCAACAAATATCAAATCATAATCTATTCAATTTATTCTAATCTATTGCATGTTGATGTATTGTGTAACAGAGAATTTGATTTTCACACACATATTGACATTATTACAAATAAAGTAAACTCTGGACTTGGTCGCACTATCAACACATCCCTATTCAAAGAATTGAAGTCATGAAACGTAGATTTATTGGTTTTGCACCTCATGGTCTACCACAGGTCGGTACGTATACATTACATCCATACGAAAATATATTTAAACTTATTAATACGCATTTCCTAAAAAAGTCGCGAAGTCACTGATATGTCTTTTCCTGTCCAGTTATTCACTGGAAGGACTAACTTAAGCTCATGCAATGTCAAGAATGAATCGTAAGATAAATAACTATACTGAGACTATTGACTTTAGTTGCTGCAATTCCCCAAAAAAGGGCCTGTTCAATATGCTATTCTTTATTCTCTATCCAACGGGTAGTTTAAGTATAATTAAGTTGGCTTTGTAAGCCAAAATTTTCCTCCTATAAACTTGCGTATAATTTTATTCAAAACAGTTGCCCAGTCTACTGCGCAGGTCTTTGACATTTGCTCTTATAAAAATTTAAATTAAAAAAAAACAAATATACGAAAATGATCGGTGAACGAGAAAAAAATGCATTTTCTCTCTGGGCATGTGGCCGTTGACAAGTGTTTAGAATAGTACTACTATATACTTGTATCGTTTTGTATTTTTCTATGTTTTTTCCTATGATATCATGTTAGGAAACTGGATCTTTTATATGTATTTTTTGGGTCTTATTTATTTATTGTAAACATATGTTTACGGATTTACAAAAAAAAGTGTTTTTTCATATTGTAAACGGAACGTAGTTTAGAAAAAATAAGTTAAAAAGTAACAATTTTATTTTTATTTTCTAATTGTAAATTAAACTAAGAAATTAGCGTTTTAATAAAACAGAAATGCTTACAATAAAAGACTAAGCAAGGCATACTTTGTGCCTGCAGGCGTTTCCTTACAGCTCCAATAAAGGCAGCAACTACAGAGTGTGGTTTTAAGTACAAAACCAATCATGCTATGTATAATACAATATTGAAGAAATAAATTTTGCTCAGACAATTTGAACGAATATTATTCAGGTAACGAAAAGCGATCTATAGTCTAAGCTATGATAGAATATGTATAGTACATAATACGAACGTCATATCCTGTCATTTAGTTCAAAGTTTTTCGAAATATTAAACGTGATAGAATTTGTAATATAATAAAAAAATATTGGTAAGTTATAAAATGTAACCAGATATTTTGAAAAGCAGTGTTACTCGTACGAGTAGAAGTAAACTTTTTGAAATCTTGGAAAACTTGGAATGCAGTTTTTTATGTATGTATTTACACAAATATTAATATGTAAAAGTTTTTGATACAATTTGCTACTAAATAAGTTTTTTTTTATTAAAAGGAAGTGGATTTACGAAAACGAAAAGTCCAATCAATTATTGATTGAAGCTTCTTATTTTAAATTTATTTTGAATTCAAAAATGACACTTTAGTAGATAGAATCATTAAAGAAAGAGAAATGGGCTTCATATACTCGTAATATAAGCTGACGAAAAGAATAAATTCGCATTGTAAGGATGCTTGTCTTTACTACAATGAAGAAAATAATTGTAAGTATAGATATATTGATTTTACATTTTTAGGTTAACAATCAGTTCATTTCTTTGTTTTCTGAAATTAATATGTTGTTTACACATATATATATACATATATATTGAAACACAATATGAAAACATTAATTTAATTACCATCTTTTTCACAACTAAAACTATCCGCGTTTTTGGCAGTGGACAAAGATGATGACTCCATATCAATTGAATTAATTTTATCAGCAGACTCCATTATTCCGTTTTTTAACATCCGGAAAAGTTTAAAAAAAATATTCAAGTCATAATTAAATGAAAATTTGCACTAACAATTTTTCACTCGAACAAAAATATCCCAGCAACTCGTTACTTAACTAACCCAAACTAAAATAAGATGACCATATCAAGTGCATTGTTATGGGAGATGGGTGTATATTGAAGTCCTGCTCCAGCTCATTCTACTATTTTCAAATGCATTACTACCTTCATTGAATTGTAGTCATGCTCAGTTGGTTTGCAATTACAGAGTCGAATCAAAAAGTGAAATCAACTCCTTAAACGAAATTGGTATGAAATCTGTCATATCGACCGAAAAAACTGTCGATAATACAGTGAAACTGTGTTCCTTCAAAAATTATAATTATGGAATTCGTAATGAACCTAAATATAATATCATATGTGTATTAAAAACTAATTGAATAGATAATTTCTACCTACTTACTTTATTTGATTTACCTAGCAAGTTGTAGAGCAACTTTGCGCTCGCAGTAGTTTTACTGTGTGCAATAAAAATATGCAGTACTGACACCCAGTGAGAAATTTTTTCAAACATGGTGCCTGCTGCTTAATTACCGGCTCTAAAAACTCAAAATTGACAATGACTTATCACTGGTGTACATTGAAATTGTTTTTGTAATGGCTTTTAAAAAGAAAAAATCCTTAACGCGAGCATTCTTGCACATAGTCGGAGGCACAATGTTTAATGGTATGTGCATTTACCGTTTTCATATATCCGCCAATTTATTCAAAGGGTTACTTCGCTGATTTGTGTAAAGGGTCTTTCATTAAGCGCTTCCTATCTTTAATTTTAAATAAAACAAAGTGTGCTTGAGATATCATTGAATTTTTTCATTCGTGTGAAAGGCCTAGTGGCATCTATGTATGGAATATAACATCGTTCAAATGTCCGCCGCGGCTTCTCAGGGTGGCGCGCATCCGAAATGTACAATTTTCGATGACTCTGGCGCATAAATCAGGCTGAATTTGACCGATGGCATGGGTTATGTTGGCTTTGAGGGCCGATGTGGTTTGTGACTTATTCACATAGGCCTGCGACTTCAGAAAACCCCCAAAAAAAAAGTCTAACAGGGTCAAGTCGCATGATCTCGGTGGCCAGTTCGCATCACTTCCACGTGAGATGGCCATGCCCTCAGATCCCTCGTGCAGAATTTCCAATGTGGCGTGAGCTGTGTGGCACGTAGCGCCATCCTGTTGAAACCACATGTCGTTGGTGTCCATGTCATTTAATCCAGGCTAAAAGAAGTGGGTAATCATCGACCTATAGCGCTCGCCGTTGACGGTAATTGCTAGGCCAACGTTATTCTTAAAAAAATATGGACCGATGACGGTGGCAGCCCAAAATCCACACCAAACAGTGACTTGTTCGGGATGCATTGGGCGCTCTTGGATCTCATGTGGATTGGTATCGTCCCAAATTAAAAAATTTTGTTTGTTGACGTATTCATTCATCCAGAAATGGGCCTCTTAGCTGAAGACGATTTTTCGATGAAAATTAGTGTCAGTTTTCAACTGTTACAGAACCCATTCAGCAAACACATGTCGTTGTCAGTGGTCGTTTACCTTCAGCTCCTTGGTCAGTTGAATTTTGTACGTGTCAGGCCTAAGTCACGATACAAAATTCGACAAGTTGTGGTTTGTGAAAGGCCGAGTTCTTGTGAGCGACGCGAAATCGACTGCCTTTGATTCTCCTGCATACTCTCACGGACAGAGCCGATGTTTTCGGCAGATCTTACATTTCGTCGACATACGGGTGTTATCGCTTACTGAACCAGTGGACTCAAATTTATCCACCACACTGCGAATAGTCCCTTCGGTAGGACGATTATGGCGACCGTAAAATGGGGGAAGTGCACGGAACATTGTCCGAACATTGTAGAACACCCATTTTGATAAAACAATTTTATCATTTGCACGTGTTGTTGAACGCTATGTCCGTCCATGGTGATTTTGCAAAACAGACTGAATAGATGACAGCCACTTTGACAAATGTAGCTTCAACAATATGGCCGCTATCAACTGTCAAAGTTGGGAAGTCCCTATTGGAAGACAGTGTAGTAGTGGTTTTGGAATTCGTGCTCTTAGAACGGTGCTAAGAGCGATGACCGAGATAGGAGCTGCCACGTTGTAAATCTGTCATATGTTTTTCCACCTCTGATATGGACGTTTATATGGACGTTTAAATAGTATTGAAATTATATGCTAGAACATTCAGTTGGGATTTATATATGGTATAATTATATATCTAAATTACTGTGATATACCATAAATGTGAACAGCGTTATCTACGTCAATAGCAGAAGATTTCCTTATTTGAATAGCAAAAGACCCAACCATTGTTGGATGGAGAATGGAATCGAATATTCTAGTAAAAAGGAAATTTGTTTGGAACGCCGGATGGCACAGATTGTTCTCGAAATATGTCATTGGAGTATAAATATCAGCATCCTCAATATATGCAAGTAAGTTCATCAGTTGAATTTGAAGTGTGAATCAAGAGGGTGACTAAGTGGTTTAAGCAAAATATTAAGAAAAGTAAAAGTGGTTGAGATGACCGATTGGATTGTGCATTATAATTGTATTGAATTTTATTGATTATATTGAAAGAACTAACTTCTGTTATTTGTACCGATACAAACATTTTACATTGCAATGTATTGAGTGTGGATTTTTCCTTGAACTATCATAAAAAAAGGCTTGCTATACCCTGAAAATTAATTGGTGCAACAAATCCTATTTAAAAGTGAGATTTTCACCTAATTCTGATTTTAAAGGCAATCAAATTAGAGGAGGTGTGTTTTTTTCGTATCGGCATCATAGTGAATGATTTCTGAACACTATCTTTTTTTATTGTCACCTTTGACATTTGTGAAGTAGATACATGTAGCCAACAGATCATAACGAACGCAGACTTTTCGCCAATTATTTGTTAGCACTTGATGCTATTTTTCACGGAAATTCATCTTTAGTGATGAAGCTCATTTCACATTAGGTGGATCCGTCAAAAAGCAAAATTGTCGTATCTGGGGAGAAGAAAACGTCGTGGAATAATTTCAGAAAATCATTACATCCACAAATGTGTAGTGTTTGGTGTAGTTTTTGGGTTGGTGGAATCATTGGTCCATCTTTCTTCGAAGATGCAAATGAAAGAGCTATTACTGTCAATGGAGAACGCTGGAGGACGAGTGATTGACGATTTTTTTGTGGCCTCAAATTGAAGAGTTATACCTAGACGATCTTTATTTTCAACCGGATGGAGCTACGAGTCACAGAACACGTGGAAACATTGAGCTATTGCGGTCTAAGTTTCCCGGTCGATTAATTTCACGTAATGGTGACATAAACTGACCACCCAGATCACGCGATTTAATACAATTAGATTACTATCTTTGGTGTTTTTTGAAAAGTAAAGTCAATATGGATATGCCAACAACAATTGCATAGGTGAAAAACAACAATGGGACCAAAATTGATGAACTTAATGCGGTAATGTGTGAGCAGGTCCTTGAAAATTTTGATGTACATATTAGAGCCTGTAGATGTGCTCGTGGTGGACATTTAAATGATGTTATTTTTCACACATAATTGTTAGGAGCCATATTATAAAAATAAAAACACAAGAAAAAATCTAAGCACTTACATGCTTTATTTAAAAAAAACATCGGCGCGACTTTTGAAACACCTTTAGCATACGTAAAACTTCGATAATTTTTAGTTGTATTTAAATCTATATAAATGTTTAATTTTCAGCATATAAGGTAAATTGCTTCCTTTCCTAAAGCCTTCACAATATTTAAAGCTGGAAGTCATAGATGAAATAACACAGATTGAAATCTTTCCAGATTTTATCCGTTCCAAAAAGCGCTTTCCACTGATTGCCTCAAACCGCGTGACCCTGTCTATGAGTTGTCAACAATGTCAATTCCCCTTAAACTTTACATAAAAACGTCATCCGCGCATAGTGAAAGGTAAAAACCCATTTGATATTATGTTTCAAATTTATAAGACCTTATGTCACATGGCCTTATACCGCGGTACTGCTTTGATGACCTTTCACGCCGACTGTCTTGTGGCTCTGGTACTATGGACATGCCGTCTGATGCAATGACACCAGAACTCCTGCTGTGGATTAAATACCAAATACCTGTGTCCAAGACTGGTTTCAGCCGGAATTTGAGCCAGGAAGGGAACGTAGTCGGGTCTTTACGGATGGCTCCAAAACCAATTAACGATGCTGCGCTGGTATCTTCTTCTTTCACTTCTCGTCAGGAAAACGTGCGTCTGCCTTCCAAGCGAAGATATATTCAGTCCTGATGGCGACGAACTATATTGTGAAGAATCGGCCTTCCTGCTATCCCTCCGCAGGAAAGCCTGCAGGCTGCTTACTGGCGTAGTGACGGGGCAATATACTTTTTCTAGGCACTTAAATGTCCTGGGCTTAAGTGACACAATATTCTGCGACGCTTGCTGTAAAAGTGGTGATGATACCGCGGAGCACTACCTCTGTGAATGTCCGGATTATGCTCACATCATGCTGCAGGTACTCGGTGTTGACATGGTGGGTGCTGGTACTGTATCCACTTTATCAGTAAAGCTCTAATTCGTCTTTTTTAGAAAGACTGATAAATTCCATTAAAATGAACTCACAAGAAATACAATGGACTACTTCTTTGTCGGAGGGTGATGTTCTGATAGAAAAAAAACCCACGGTGGTTTCCTCCAGAGATTTACCGCGGAAAACGTGGACACTATGGTAGCTCTATGAGAGTTTCGAAGGCGAATTGCTTATGTATTTTATGGTAAACTGTGTGAGAGGCAACATCTTGCATTATTTGTACTTTTGTTGGACACAGTATAGTTTCCATTTCAATTTTTTATTTTAGGGTTGCTAAAGAAAAAATAAGATATCAATATTATTTTACAAAAGAAAACAAAAGTTTATTCGAAATGAACATTTTTATATCAAGAAGCCATCCTGGCTTAAGTAGTCGAGAATTAAGTTGATTTTTGCAGACTGAGGTCAAAATTAAGACTATACTTTATTGTTGTTATATGAAGTCTTCAGTGTCATTGTTTATATCAGAGTATTGAGTTATTATTTAAAGAGCGCAAACGAATTTAGCGTTGTAAATCGCAGAAAGTCTACTTCTAAACGGAGGCTTGCACTTTTTTTTTTGATTAGAGTAGTTCATTCTTTACTTGAAAGTCGCAGGCGCGTTACTTAACGAAGGGTTTCCTCAAAGTGACATCCCACAGCCTGTCGTGAATGAGGGGCGGGCAGTTAAGGAAAGGGGTTTCTTGATACTGATCAGACCAACCATATCAACGATTCTAAGTCCTTTTATCAATTCGTCAATAACAAATGAAAATCTGACGGTTACCCCCGTCTCCCTCGTTCGATAATATATCATCTATCGACCCACATACTAACATTGTTATTGCCAACTACTTTGCAACCTTTTCTAAACAATTATTTACGGGACCCCATATATCTCCCCCTTGGCCCCTCTCTCTCTCTTAATGTTTTGATCCTAATCTTCTCGAAGAAAAGTTACAAGAACTCAGTGATGAATTTTTACCCGGGACAGACGCGGTGCCCGCAACATTTCTCAAAGTGTGTGCTTGCGATCATTCTCTCACACTTTCTATCTCTATTTCATCTATCCCTCACATAAGGGTAATTTCCCTAAGTTTGGAAGACCTTTCTCATAACCCGCTCCACAAAAAGGGATCAAATAATGAAATAACTACCTACCCCCCCCATTGACGAGCTTTCTCACATACCTAAAATGGTCTTTAGTTACTTAGTTAAATACGTAACCTTTTGCACGTTCAGCCCTAGAAAAAGTCAACGAAATCGATGTTATTGCTACAGATTAGGTCTTTGATAAAATATCTCATTAATTGATCAAATTTTCTTTTCTGTAAACCGGTATTATAGCGTTCGCTTAAGGTCAGTCAACTCAACCCCGTTTTTAGCCACTTCTGATGTTCCATAAGGCAGGAATATAGGTCCACTTTTTTTTATGTTAACTGTACACTATCCTGAGAGAATTACTAAGCACTGTCCCTATCCATTTACGCCCACGACACCAAGATCTCCTAAACTATTTCTTCCCCCAAAGTTCCATTCTTCTTCCAGAATACCCTGATTGCTTAGAGCTTAATGTCTCCAAATATCAATCTATGACTTTGTCACGTAGGTCCAATTAATATTCTCCACGACATATTTTCCGCATGACCAAACTATACCCCAGGTTCAATCCCCTCGCGACATTTGAATATTATACAATAGAGAGTTAAGCTTCCCCTCGCATATTGGTGAGATAATCGCTAAAGCCAACTAATCACTTCGTTTTATCAAACGATGGTCCAAAGAATTTCCCAACCCCTATGTGACCAGCTCACTTTACATTACCTTTGTCCGGCCCCTTCTCGAATATACCAGCCGAACGTGGTCCCCATTGCAGCTTCTCAACCATTCGCTTGGTCCCTTGCTCTTACTTTTTTTAGTCCTAGTAATTAAAGCCGAAAAGCTTATATTAAGCCAAATAAATGGGGCCTCAGCCCCCACCAAAATTAAATTAAAAGTTCACGGCAGTTCGGTGGTTTTGCATCCGACCGGAAAATTCTCACCAGTATAGGAGATGGTGTTCAAAAGGTCTCGGGTGTGTGGTGGAGTAAAAAAATTCGATTCATTTATGTACATATGTATGTATGTATGACTGCATTTTCTCTACCAGAAAGAAAAACGGTTTTCTAACTGCTGCTCAACATCTTACGAAGGCCGGTACATAAGACATATGCGCCTGGCTGGTTTATGTTGACATACTCTTAGCGGAGCGATGAAGTCGTGTGAGCGGCTAAACACTAAATTGTTTCACCAACTGCACGTCGATTTATAGTCAACAAGCATTGATTAAGGTAAATTTGCATTTGCTAATTCTCTCGCTTTTTCTCTGAAATTCGGCCTTGCTTCACAGAATAATATACTGATTTATTTTGAAACTCGGCCTTATTTCGTTCTGCTTTATTTCACGACACCTCCACTACCCGCTAAACCTGCTGGCAAACTTTTAATTGAAAAAGGTTTTGCAATATGAACATAATAGTTTTGTATTTTAATACAAATGCACTTTTAATCTTTTTTTATGATCTGTCAATGGCAAAACGTCAGTCAAGGCTTACATTTTTATCATGGTGATGTTCACCAACGAGCAACGTTTGCAAATTATTAAAAATTACTACAGAAATTCTGAGTCTGGAGTCATAACTTTAAGAGCGCATACTATAATTTTCGGTCATAATAATCGTCCCATCAAACAGGCTGTGCATGCTATAGTGAATAAATTCGAGTGAACATATTCACTATTGCATGTTCCTGTGTCAGTAAGACAACGCACCGGTGTTCAATAACTCAAACAAGAATTAAAAAAAATCCACTTGTAAAAAGAAAAAAACTATTTATTTTGTGGACTGTAGAAGCACACTTCTTCTTATAAAGTCTACTTCAAAGCGGCGAGATTGGTTTCGGGTCGCACAGTATTTGGGCGCATTGGAGCCGTACATTTCACGGATGTCGGTCGCAGGTACCGTTGCCATCGTCTCGTCCGATGTACCCTTGCGAGGGGGTGAAGAATAGGTTGCTCTGTGTGTGCTATCATGTCTGCTGGCTCTGCACACAATGCGACGCTCAGGGAAACCGTTGGCTTCATGCGTTGCGATCATGCTTGATAGCTAGACAGGGTGATGGCCTATCACTGCCATATGGTGTCACCTTCTTATGTTTTTGAACAACCGGTAACGAAAATTTCGTAGCCGTAAATGCTTCATTTCAGAATGATCCAAATCAGTCGATTCCACGCCATTCACAGGAATTGGGAATGTCTCAGTCCAAAAGACCAAGTTAACAGTAGAACTGAAGTCTTGATCATTTGAAGAAAATTCTCCGATTGGGTTCTGCAAAAGTTTGAAGGAAATCCTGAATTTCATCAAAAAATCATCTTCAGTGATAAAGCTCATTTTAGGCTTAATGGCATTGTCGATAAGCAAAATATACAACTAACCCACATGTGCTTCAAGACACTTCATTGCAACCGCAAAAAGTAACCGCGTGGTGCGGATTTCATATCAGAGGTGTGATTTGAGCGTATTTTTTCGTCGATGAAAATGAACGCAATGTTACGGTCTATGGAGTTCACTATATCATGCCATGTTTGAAGAATATTTTTGGCCATAATTGGATGGACTTGATTTCAGGGATATGTGGGTCCAACAACATTATGCCACATGCACACATCTGGTCAAACAAATGATCTATTGAAGGGGAAGTTCGGTAATCATGTAATCTCGAGAAATGGTCCGGTCGAATGGACCTCGCTCATGCGATTTAACGCCGCTGGATTTCTTTTTATGGGGTTAGCGTTAAGTTGTTGGTTTATGCCAACAAGCCAACAACGTTAGAGGAGCTCTGGAACAATATCGAATGCCAAATTTCCATCGTTCCAGCGGATATGTGTGGAAGAGCGGTGGAAAATTGGCTCTACATAATGGTGCGCTGCAGACGTTCTTTCGGTAGCCATAAGAACGAAATCGGAAATAACGCCGACTATTGCTTGTGATATAAAGCCATATTCAAAGAGAAGGCAAAAGAATTTGCAAAGCCGACTATACTTGACCCAATTCTTTGTCCAATTTGCGGGAAAAATTGTTCAAAGTACCACCAAAGTATATTGTTAAACTTCCACATTCTAAGCATTTATTTCTTAAACGTTATTCTGTTTTCAGTGATTAACATAGTTTACCAAATAGGTTACTCTAAATTAATTAAATAACTAATAATTTATTAAATAAAATAAAAAGAAAACAAATTGTTGAATGTTGAAATAGAAATATGTGTTCAATTTAAGTTTGAATTAGGTGGCTCCTTTCGCTTGCTAACATGGTTTCACCCTTTTCTCCGCAGGGTTTGGACGCTCACGCGACTTTGTCGCTCAACTAAGGGAATGTTAACAACTGTCAGGCAGGCGCCTATAACTTCTTAGCAATTGTATTTTAGTTGTCATTGTAATTGGTCGATTTGACATGGTACCATTTATTTTAATCATTTTTAGCATAATATGATGACAAGTGAAATAAAGCCGATAGCTAATAATCGGCCTTATTTCACTTTTACAAAGCGAAATAAAGCCGAATTTTGGAATTCGATGGCACCGATGGTTCTATGCCAACAATCGCTGCCAAGGTATGAGGTTTTCGGCCTTCCCGCACCTCAGCGGCTGTCACTTTGCTAGCTCCCCGATTACTCTCTCATTGATCACGCCATACCGCGGCAGTTATTTTAACCGTTTCATTAGCACTACCGAGCATAGTCGCTTCCTTTTTCGTTAAGGAATTAAGGTCACTATTTCTGAAATGCCTAAGCAGTCTTCTCGCGTTGGGATGTTGCTTGAGAGGATGAGAATCGGGTTCATTGTTACCTAACCAGTTACCGTCAACAGGATCTCTATTACAGGAGTTAGGGTTGGGAACAACCCTGCAGACACTTTTTAATACGAATTTACCTCCCTCTGACCATTTGTCGAGTTATCGTCCTCTACACCTTCCTCAGTGAAATTTGAGAGGTTTGATGAGACCTTGGAGGGTCCTGTCGACTTCTCTTCGTCCTTATTCTTTTTCAATGGCTCAGAATAGGTAAGCGTAATAGTACATTAGACTCATCTTTGTGGTTTGTGCTTTGGAGGGATCGGATGTAACCACTTCAGTTTGTTTTGGGTCTTGGATACTTTTTGCTGTCTTGATCGTTTTCTTTGTGGTATAAGCAACTCGGGGAGCTTAAAGTCCAGAACTGTGGTTAGTTCTTCCTTCTCTTTTGCTTTGTCAGAGTCTTCTTCATAGGGGTACGATCAATAGGCTCGCTCGCCCATCGGCTCCCTCTCACCCGCGACCTCGGGATGGGGTTGTTCTGAGATGTGAGCAATAGAGAACGAGCCCTCCTAAGTCCATTTCCTTGAGGAAGTCGTTGGTGTGCTGCAGACATTCACGCTCGAGTTTCTTGGGCTTGTCTTCCTTTCCAAACCTTCTAAACTCCAATTTGCTATCGGCTATTTTTCGAATGTATGCATTCGACAATGCGGAGCATTGAGTTGAACTGGCGATTGTACACGCTTCTTCATCTCCATGTCGATGTCCATTGTTTCAACACTTCTCTCATCCGAAACTACCGTTTTTAGTGGCGGATTCCCAGTAAGGTGCTATTCCCTACGGCCGCCCAGTCTTGAGCTCAGTCGCTTTAAATAGCGTTTGGAGTGAACGATTCATTTGCACCAGTCCACTTTGGTTTTTGTTACTATTTTATTTTATTATCAGGGGAACGATACAAATTAATTTGTAAGGTCCGGGACTTGGGCCGGGGTACTATGCCCATGTTGCGTTTTGTCGTGAGCACGCGGATTACCAAATTCCCATGTGGTCATCCATCTATGTACTTACTGCGCCCAACACTGCTTGATTTCGGTGATCTAGTGGGAACTGGTTGGTTTTTGTTGTTTTTGTTTTTAAATTGTTCATGTTTTGGTCGCACGAGTATGGGGGAACATATGTCGTTCTCTGCCCACCCTCTGTATATAGGAAAGGAGAACTTAATTAGAACTAGGGGTGCCCAGGTATCTAGAGTTTGCGTTAGCGCGAGTTACAAATGCAACAAAAACAACAACAGCTGCACCAGAACCATCAGCAATTACCAGAACTACATAAAACTGATATGTCAACACTTTTCACCACACGCCACAAATAAATTTCAAAGTATTCAATGCCAATGCGCAGGTGATATGAGTAAATTGATTAATCAGCGTCTTCTGTACATCCGCTCCCACGATCACATTTGCAAATCAGAGCTAATATTAAAATTTTTAAAACTAGATTAAGTCAGTTCGAAGCAGTTTGTCAATAAAATAGGTTGTTGAAATTTAACCTTTATGTTTTTTTTATATTCAAAGTCTCATAGTCTTATAACTCGCGCACCTTACTTAAAACAGTAGGCATTCATTCATATTCATTCGCAAAAATGCGCAATATATCACCTTGATCAAAACCCGGAATAACCACCGTGTGGCGCTATCATTATTCCGATTTGCGTTTCTGTCTTTTTTGTTAAGTTGGTAAATCTGTTGTTGATATTCCCTCTACATCTTAGCGTGATACCTTGACATTTGCAAAAGTTACGTAGCCAAGAGTACATCTATCTCTGTGTGTGTTGGCGATTTTTTACAATTTTAGAAATGGATTTAAATTTGCAACAACAGACATCAAAAGGATCATTATTGGAGACGAGACGTGAGTTTATGAGTACGACACGCAATCCAGACAACAGGCAAGTGAATGGCGTTAACCAAATGAACCGAGACCAAAAAAACCACATCGTTTTCAGTCAAAAAAGAAGGCAATGCTCCCGGTTTTCATGGATTGCAACGGTGTAGTGCATCATGAATTTTTGCCAGAAGGCCAGACAGTAAACAAAGAGTATTATTTGGGCATTATGAGACGTTTGCTTGAAGCAATTCACCGAAACAGACCAGAATTGTGGGCAGAAAACTGGTGAATTTTCCACCATGATAACACACCGACGAACAGTGCCATCAGTATTCATAATTTTTTGACGAAAAATACAACAAATACCATCCAACAGCCACCAATAGTCCCTTTTCTGCGTACGTCCACGTCTGTGAATATAGCTCAGCTGTTTTGGCACTTAGTGAAACACAGGTAGATCCCCGCCCACACCTCTCACATCACTCTGATCTGAAGCTACCTGGCTACAAACTAGTGCCACTATTCTTCCCCCATCGCGGTCTCGCCATTTATGTGCGTAGTGATGTAGCTTACCAAATTCCACCACAATGTAGTCCCTGTTCCAATCCGAATACCAGACGTTGATAGTCATACCGCCAACACCCTGGACTTGTTTTTAACTTCTCACCCTCACAAATACTGCGTTGATATCCTCTCCTCTCTAGGCTCGTCGGATCATTGTACCATATCAGGTAAATTCTCATACACCCACCACACAGTTAGAGAAAGAACCGTATTGTAATACGAGAAAGCCAATTGGAGCGGACTTAACAACTTCTTTAGGAATTTTAACTGGTCGTTATATTTCCTCGATAACGACGTGGATGCCGCAGCTGACATGATCACAGAAACTATGCTCTTTGGAATGAGATGCTTTATCTTTCATCAGATGAAGAGTATCAAACCAAAACAAAAGGAATGGTACGACTCGAGCTGTAAAGTGGCTGTCAGGGTTAGAGAATGGTTTTTTCGTTCCTACAAGACCAACCCGACAGAGGAAAACCTAAAAAGGTTTAAACGAGCCAGAAATGACTGCAACGTCTTTCTCAAGCATGTGAAATTCCAATACGACCAAAAACTGAGGCAAAAAATACTGTAATGTCCCAAAAACATTAGAAATTCTGCCTCATCCTCCATCCCAACGCTCATTTACAATGACATTCCAGCTGTCAGCTCTTTGGACAAGGCCAATCTGCTTGCTGCACACTTTGCGGCTAGCTCAGCACTCCCAGATTGTGCTTTGTCCCCGCCTCCACTTGAGTGCGTCGAATCTACAATGGGACGAACCCACTTTCGCACTCGTGTAGTAGCAAGAGTACTTAAAGATCTCAATATGCATAAATCCGCTGGTCCAGATGGTATATCTCCCCTCCTTCTGAAGAGGTGTTCTTCCACGCTGGAAAAACCACTGCGGAAGCTTTTCATCAATCCTACCCTTTAGGACTCTTTCCGAGCAGATGGAAAACAGCATTTGTCCAGCCCGTCCCTAAAAAAGGCGAATCTTCTTCTCTCTTCTCCTACAGACCCATTGCACTTACATCCCTTCTTTCCAAGGTCATGGAAACGCTGATAAACCGTCAGCTCGTGAAATATCTCGAAACACGAAAACTTATCAATGACCGGCAATATGGTTTTCGTAGCAACAGGTCCACTGGTGATTTGATGGCATATCTCACCGAAAAGTGGAACCAAAGCGTATATCAATCTGGCGAAGGCAAGATAGTTGCACTTGATATTTCTAAGGCATTTGACAGAGTTTGGCATCAGACTCTTTTGTCGAAAATGTGTGCTTTTGGGATCGACGACTCTCTTCTTCAATGGATTAGAAATTACCTTTCGGAACGTTCCATTCAAGTTGTCTTGGACGGTTTGAAGTCTGATATTCACAAAATAAATGCTGGTGTGCCCCAGGGTTCCGTTCTGTCTCCAACACTTTTTTTTAATTTTCATTAAGGGTCTCTTGTCTGCTACTTCTAATCCAATATATTCCTTTGCTGATGACAGCACTCTCTGCTTTTCATATTCGTTCCCGGACTCACGTCCCTGCTCTACGGCTGTAGAATGGGAACTGCAGCGTATATTAAGCTCATTAAATTCCGATATTAACAGCATAACCAATTGGGAAACTATCAACAGAGTGGAATTTAATGCTTCAAAAACACAATGCTGTTTGCTGTCATTAAAGCGAAATTCAAATACTCAGCCACTATCCATGAATGGCACTTACATCGTCGAAACCGATAAACTTTCCATTCTCGGTATGTGTGTCAGTGACAACTTGCGTTGGAATGACCACATATTCGATGTCGCCAAAAATGCTGCGAAATGTCTAGGTTTCGTCTAGCGATGTAAGAAATATTTCACCCCCTCTGATCTGGCCACAATATATAAGGCATTCATCCGCCAAAAATTGGAGTACAATGTCCACATCTGGTCCGGTGCACCTAAAACATCTCTGCACTTGCTAGATAGGATTCAAAACCGTGCAATAAAACTCATTGGTCAATCAATTGACACCCTCGAACACCGACGTAATGTCTCGTGTCTCACTTTGTTTTATCGCTATTGCCACCAGCAGCGCTCCATTGAAATCGCCAGTAGCGTCCCGTCTTGCTATGAATGCTCATCAGTATACCCTCAAGCCCATTTTCGGACGTACTCTAAAATATCGTGATTCTTTCCTAAGCCGTGCAACTCGCTAATGGAATGCCCTGCCGATCTCTGTGTTTCCTGGTCAGTATAATTTACAAACATTTAAAAACAATGTACATCGGTACCTGTCTTTTTTTCCTCCCTGAATTTCCTTCGCCCGCGCTGTGTACGAACATTTTAAGGGTACAAAAACCCCTTGAGCGCGCTGATTGTAAAAAAGAAAAAAAATCTAACACCCACTTGCCATGCACACACTTTCTGGAGTAAGCCGGGCAGTGATAGACTAGATCAAAACACGTGCAGTTGACTTTTATTGTGAAATGAAGAAAAATAAAGAATAAAAAAATTTAAATAGGTATTTGGTTTAGTATTTGGTAGTTTTATTTACAATAGATAAATCACCAGTCATTACATTGGCGATGAGTTAATTTGCGTATCTGCTGTGGATAAATCAGAGCAACAGATAAATAGTATTGTAAAGATAAGATAAATAGTGTTTGGATTCAATTCCGTTCTCTTATTTAGTTTTGACAGAATTGGGTGAATCACAAAGTGAGCAGGTGCCATTTAATTGGCGAATCCAATTAGTTTGCGTAGATTAAGATTTATTTTTACGTAGTCTGTAAGTTTATAGTTTCAAGTTTTTATAATACTATTAAAAAAAACAATCCGTTTACTAAGTTTTTACATAAAATTTATTTTCTTAGTTTTAGTTTCAATAAATGTAAAAATAAATATGGACTGTAAAATACGTCGAAGGACATAGTTTAAGTGTTAGGTTTAACTTAGAGTGCCCACATGGGGCCAGTAAGTTAGAATAAGATAATTTTAAGTTAACTAAGCTAATTTTTAAGCGTTTTTTTGTATAGCATTCAAGAGTAAATTAAGTAATATAAATAAAAATGCATAAAAACTGAGCTGAACTGAACTACAATTACTTGCATGTTTGCATTCAATTGCGGGTACAGGGACATTCAATTGTCATGCATTAAATTGAGAGGAAGAGGAAGAGAGAGACTTGTCACGCATTAAATTGCGAAAACAAAAATCGGAAAGGTGAGACATTACATTGTTAGGCATTAAATTGCGAATAAGAAGGTGTAGCTGTTGTGTTGCAGGACAAGCGTATTGAAATGAGTGACTCAGGGATAGCACAAGTTCTCTGCGAGGTTATAGAGAAAGCCTTGATTCGATCGGAGTAGGAAAAGTGGCTCCGAGCATTTTAGTGCATTTGGGTGGTACACAGCTTCACGGTGTAATCTATAATATTCCGGAAGCACTATGTCAACCATAGAATGTAGGAGATAAAACTGATGTCTTCAGATCTTCAGAGTTCTTGTTGATAAGCTGAATAGCTATTTCTCTCCGACAAGAAATTCCACGTTCGAGAGACACTTATTTCGTTCGCTGAAACCTGAACAAGGGGAGGGCTTGAATAAATTCGTACTAAAATTGCGAAATCAGGCAGCAAAGTGTCAATTTTGGAACACAAGGGAAGAGATCGTGTAGATAAATTTAAAGGATAAGCTGATAGATTCGTGGGCGCCTAAAGACCTAAAAAAACGACTTCTGGAAAAAGAGCATACATTAACCGAGATCATCGAAATGCCAAATTAGCCCTACCAGAAACGCTAAATGCAACAAGTGCAGTTTTTTTGGACATTTTGCGACAAAATGCAAATCAAAAGCCTGTGTTCTAATCGATTTTAATGATACAGATGTGAAACAGCGCAGAATCCAGACCTAGAAGGTTCATTTTGTGGGTAAAAAAGATAGTAGTAACACTTCCGATGATAACTTTGACAGATTTCAAGAACATAACTGCTTCAAAATATCTGAAGGGGGAGATCCAGCAGGTGAGATGGGGGAGATAATTGATTGCTATATTGGAGGTCGAGTAGTCTCATAATCTTCTTAGCGAGAAAGATTGGGAAGATCTTTGCAGGGAAAAGGCTGCCTTATGGAATCTTCGGACGAAATCGGAAAACCAGTTTCGAGACTATGCCGGTTATGACTTGCAAAAGGTAGAAGTGGCTTTCGAAGCGACGGTAGGAGTGAATAGAAACACTGATTTGATTTCCTCATTCTATGTATTTGAGAATGGGAGACAATCGCTTTTGGGTCGTGATACAGCCATTAAACTGAATGTCCTAAAACTAGAACTTGATATCAATCGAGTCGATAACCTTCGGCCATTTCCCAAAATAACCATTTCTCTATGAGTTAGTGAAGCCGCTTCAATAGCCATTGCGGAGGATTCCATCTGCATTGGAAGATAAGGTGGAAGCAAAATTGATAGAGGCAGTTGCTCGAGATATCATAAAATGGGCCTCGGGACCGAGTTCCTGGATATCTCCTATCGTGGTAGTTTTTAAAGAAACTGGAGACATCAGGTTGTGCATTCACATGAGGCGAGATAACCTCGCCATATTGAGAGAAAATCGCCCACTGCCAAAGTTCGACCCATTTATGACGAGGTTAAAAGGTGCAAAATGATTTTCGATGTTGTATTTAGAGAGCGCTTACCACCAGTTTGAGTTAGACGAACGAAGTCGAGAAATAACAACATTTATCACGTCGAAAGGGATATTCAAATATAAACGATTGCTATTTGGAGTTAACTCCCAACATTGTAGTTTTTGGGTTGACCGAGGAAGAGCATGATGCAAATCTGAAGGCTGTATTAGAAATCTTTAAACAGTATAACGTGGTATTAAACAAGGATAATGCGTCTGGAAGGTTAAGAGCATGAAATTCATCGGACATATCTTGTCCACAGACGGGATAAATGCAGACCCTCAGAAGAACTGTCTTGGAATTCAGAGCACCATCCAGCAAAGAAGAGACAGGGAGCTTTTTAGGCTTGGTGACATACCTTGGGAAATTTTTCCCTGATCTTGGCGATATAGCGAAACCGCTCCGGAAGCTTACAAAGAAAGACGTTAAACCCGTATGGTGGCAGAGCCAAAATGATTCTTTTCAGAAACTAAAAGAACGATTGGCAAGGATACCGACTCTAACATATTCCGATCCGAAAAAGCGATTTCGATTAATAGCTGATGCGAGCCCTGTAGCGTTAGGCGCTGTCCTCTTACAATTTGAGGGGCATAGCCCCCTTTTTATTTCATTTACGAATAAAAGCTTGTCCGAGGTCGAAAGAAGGTATTAGCAAACAGAAAAAGAAAGTCTTGCGTGAGTTTGGAATGTGGAACGGTTTTATTACTACTTGGCGGGTGTAGAATTCGAGTTGGTTACCGACCACAAACCGTTGGGGGAAATTTGTTAGCCAACGTCGAATCCTCCAGCCCGTACAGTTACAGTCCTTCAAGTTTAAGGTCATATACCAAAGTGAAAAATTCAATATTGAAGATTCGTTCTCTAAATTATGTAGAGGGGGCACCCTGAGATCTTTGACGAACAGAATATTTGTGCAGTGATCGAGAAAGCTATACCAAAAGGCCTTACCATAGCTGAAGTAGTAGAGAACGCCAATACAGAAGCGGAATTAATGGAACCAGTAGAGAATGTTAAGACTAATTCCTGGAATTGGATGGATGGACTGGATGACCAGTCGATTCTTCCCATTTCGTCTAGAGTTGTGTACATTGGGAAACATCTTGCTACGTAGAGCTAAGATAGTGATACCCAATTCCCTGAGATCGAAGGTCTTAGATCTGGCGCATGAAGGGCACCTAGGTGAGATAGTGATGAAACGCAGGGTTCGTTCGAAGGTATGGTGGCCATTAATGGAACATGGAAAAATTCGTAAAGAACTGTAGAGACTGTACAACCAGCCCTGATGAATAGACACACATTCCCGGATGGACCATGGTTGTGTTTGGCGATAGATTTGATGGGACTCCTACCGAATCATAACTATATTTTTTTTGTCATCGATCACTATTTAAGGTATGAGGTCAAGTTCCTTAAAAGGAGATTTGAAAGTTCATTATGATGTATAACGTAACTGGGACAACCGGAAAGACCCCTTCAGAGCTGTTGTTTAATCGCACAATCCGAAACAAAATACAGCGAGGATATTTTAGACTCTGAAGCACGAGATCTGGACCTTATGAATAAGAAAAAGCGGAAAGAGAGAGCAGATAGCGCTCGAAGGGCAAGGGTCTCTGAGATAGGTGTGGGAGACAAGGTGGTCGTTCTGACTGTCATCTTCCCAAACAAACTAACACCCGCTTTTGGTCCGCAAGAGTTCGAAGTGATTGAGAGAAAAGGAATCGATGTGGTGGTTCCGGGACTTGGAGATGGTAAAGTGGTTAGGAGGAACATTAGCCATCTTAAAAGAATACCGGTTTTTCGTGGATCAGATCAAATTTCATCGTCTAAATCTAATCTTAATTTCTCTAGCGTTATAGGTGAAGGTACAGTGCTCCCAGCGAGCGTCGATGACACAGATCCCCCACAATTTCAGGGAACATCGCAAGGCGAAACAAATGGTCCACACTCCGCAAGGAGTGTGGATATCTGTAACCACGGATGATGACTAGTCAGCAGCGGGTACACACACTCATCCCGGACACATTTAACACACTTGCTCACACATACCTAACACCCACTTGCCATGCACACACTTGATGGAGTAAGTCGTGCAGTGACAGACTAGATCAAAACACGTGCAGTTGACTTTTGTTGTGAAGTGAAGAAAAATAAAGAATAAAAAAATTTTAATATTTTGTTTAGTATTTGGTACATTTATTTGGATAAACCATGGGTCATTACATTAAATCGCTGATCATCACAATAATAATTACCTTAATTTGATTAATCGTATCTTGTTTGTTTGCTTTCCATAATACTCGTATATCATTATTATGTAAAGAGCTAAAAAGAAAAGCAGAGTGTATACGTAATCTCAAGTTAATATTGTTATCTAATTTGGTTGAATTTTCTGAGCAACTTGAAAAGCAGCACTGCCTCCGTAAACTATAATTATATCTGTCATTTGCGTTATTTACAATAGTTTGACAGCTTTTGAAAGCCAACCGTTCGAATTTTGGCGAAATTTTAATTAAAAGTTGATTTCGTGTCAAAACTTCGCATATTAAGTTATTTGACGCAATTCGGACTAGGTTTTTTTTGGCGTTTCATAATTGTTGACGAAATATGGATCCACTACAACATACCTGAGACCAAGTAACAGTCAAAACAGCGGGTTCCTCCGTGCGAAGTAGACTAAGGTTTCATTGGTGTTTTGACATCTGTGATTATTTTCTGTTTTTAAACCTGAAGAAATGGCTCAGTGGAAAAGAATCTAGGTCCAACGATTACATATATCACCGCTCATATCAACAACAATTTTGAGCAACTCGACAAATCAACAAATTGAAGAATTGTTGTGTTTGGCGAAGTGTATTGAACTTAAATGAGACTTCGTTGAGAAATAAATGTTTTTGTTTTTTTTTTTGTAACTAAGAAACTACGAGTACAACGGACTTATTGATACATATATCTTCGTGTGTATCAAAGTTCATTTAAAGTATAATTTTTTGCATTTTTTTTATACTCTTGTGCTTTGAATTAGTAAATTCCTACAATAACGGTGTAAGCGTAGGATTTAATATAATAGTACGAGGGCGGGCCAATAAGTCCGTGACTTTTTGAATTTCTGACCTCTTTACTGAAACAGCAATACTGCTCCTGTCAACAAGCATCTGTCAGTTGACTCCTGTCAAAATTTAAACTTGCTGTGTCAGTTAGTTTGCTACTTGCTTTGACGGTATTTATCCCGAACTAGACATTTGTAATCAAAGATTGCAGAAGAAGAAAATCGTTTTACTTGGTTTCATTCGTATTCATATATTTACATACATTTACAAAATAAGCACTTTTAAAAATACGGCAAAACTCTATAAATTTTTTAAATAATAGTCATTTATTATCCTTATTATATTAATTTAACTAACTGCTTAGAGCCAGTGACGCTATAGACATCACTACTGCAACGGTAGTCCATCTTCTTTGTATGTTACTCGCTTTATCTAAAAAAAAAAAAAAATGCTGTAATATTATACTTAAGTACAATATAAGAATTTATATAAAGAGCAATCAAAGCAATTAATAATTAACACGAAACTACTGCTTTAAACGAGTGTGGTTATTACAAAATGGTAAAAAATAACAAAAGGTTTTGTCTTTCCGAAAGAGTTTTTTCGTAATGATGTTTGGTCAGTTGTCAGTTTATAAACACACTGTATGACGTTAACATTAAAATAAGGGGTGAGAATGAATGAAAAATAAGGCCATATACAAATTAAATTTCGTAGCGAATGCATATACATAGAATAAAAAGGGGAAACAACATGAGGCACATATAGCATTACAGCAGCGATTCGGAGTGGAACAGTTGGTAACAGATAACACAATCAAAGCGACTTTAAGGAACATGCAATGCACATGAATTGCATGGGAACCTGTACCGACGAGGCGAGGAAACTTGCGCTGACGAAGCACATCCGCTGGGCATTAGATACATCCATACGCGGAAATTGAATAGGGCATACGCAAGGCAGTCTATCGACGGTGGCTGATGTTCACTTGTAATAACAATTTTAGTTCAAATAAATTAATACATAGGAAATACTTGAACGTATTTTAATTGCGGACAAGCCTGTAGTTCGATTTGCTTTATAATACTTAACTGAATACTAATCAACCAAGAAAAAATTTAAAAAAATAGAAAAATAATGGCACCAAGTAAAACAAAACAATCCTTTCATTACATTACCTCAAAAATTACAAACTGGTACTGTTCTGATGTTACAAAAAAAAAATCGATAAAAAAATTGTTGTTTATGTGAATAATACGTCTAGTAAACATATACCATATGTACTAGTCTGGAGTCAAATATTAATGTTCGTGCAAGACAACCCTCCAATATTTAATTTATTTTCGTATTGATCATATTTATTGCTAATTTCAAAATTTCTGACCATTCTATGGTATGGTTTGTTTATTTATTCAGTCTAATAAGGTCCAAAGTATAAACAAAGTAAAACCTTATCAATATTCGAAGGCCCCGAAGCTGACATATATGTAAAAATATTCGTTTACGATAGGAAGGCTGATCAAACATATGTATCTACAAAAAATTATCCTAATATTACTTTTGACTTGTTTTCAAGCATGCTTCTTAAATACGTTGAATTGCGTATGGTAACTATGCAAAAGAAATATAGAAAAATAAATAAGCTCAAGCCCTGGATACCAAATTATTGGGTTAAGAAAGTAAATGAAAAAAGTAAATTAAGAGTAAATTGTGAAAAGTACTCCTATAATATTCATTTTCGTAGCGCTTATGATAAATTTTTTAAAAAAGTTACTATTGAAACTCTTATATGCAAAAAGTGTTTTACATCAACAAGTTCAACAGTGCAAAAGGCAATGCAAAAATGGAATGGAAATTAATTTATAGCTTTTTAAACAAAAACGATCAGGTCTAAAGCATAATAATAGGGATATTTCTAACTCCACAGAAATAGCAAATACCTTTGATTCATATTTTACTAGTATTACGGACAAAAGAATAACTGATGTAGTTCTATGATTGAATGTTTTAACAGGGAACAATTAGGGAATCATGGTATTTTCTGTGCACCTATTTCATCATTTGAAGTTTATAAAATTATTACGTTGTTAAAAAACTCGAATTCTATTACTAACAATCCTTATTCGAATTTTTTCACCCAGAGCATCTTTTTATTGTAGATATATTGACTTACTATATATCTATAACAAAAGAGTCTACTGTGGTAAATTTCTAGATATGCTAAAAACTGCTGAAATCATACCCATCTTCTAAAACGATGACAGTAAAATACTAAATAATTATAGGCCTATATCTATTCATCCAGTAGTTTCTAAAGTTTTCGAAAAACTGACCAATAAGCTTCAATCGACGGTTGGCAAACTCAGTTGGTACGGAGTACGGACTATATTACACGTTGACTCTTTTCCATGCCTCTAATTTGACAGCTCTCTTTTATTTTCTCTTTCGGCTGTGAAGAGCTTAGGACTCCCTAAACCAATGTTGTAATTTATCCTTCGATCAATAAATTTCTTCCGTCATTTTTTGGCAACTGTATAAATTTATCATTCTTGGACAGTAAAATTAAATTTGCCTGACCTCTTCAAATCAAATTTCTCTAGCACAAGGGGACTCAAGTTGGTGCACCTATATTTACAAATATACAGGAATTCATTTTATGTAGAAGTTCGGACCTCTTTTTTAAACTCAACTTAAAGTCTAAAATGTAGACCGGAAATAGTGTTTCAAATCACATTAAATTAAATAATTTTTAAAAATTTATAAAGGAAAACTGCATCAAATATTGATTTCACAAATGAACAGGTATACCACACAAAATGAAAAAGAAATAACTTTTTGAAACTCTTTGCCTGGCTTTCACACACAAACTTAAAAAAAAAATTTTAATAAAATAAATTGATTTTTAGGTGACCTTAAAAATTACTCAAATTTATTGATCCAAAAGAAATAATTTTTTCGATTGCCAGAGCTCCAAACACTTGTTAATTGTTGTAATTCTGGCTTTTAATGCCTCTTTTTTTGTTACATTTTCTTTGTTTTTTGACAAAACTCACAAAAAAGTCAAGATTTTGAGCGAAAACAGATGTCTGTGTCAAAATAACATATGATTCAAAAAGAAACTTGTATTTGGATGACCCGGTATAAGATCACTTTTTTATTTTTTTGTACTTTGCCTCAAATTTGTATGAATGTAGTGGAATTACCCTTTGGATTATTTTCTGTGAGAATGCGTACAGTCGTTGGTCCCCGCCAATAAGCTAAAGACGCTCGACAACATGGAAACCAGCATTCGCCACGTTATTCACAACGTACGGCCACAGCTGTTTGAAAAAGTAGTCGAAAACTGAGCTTCTAGAGTGCATTTTATTTTGAGGCAGCTATGGCGCTACGTCCCCTAAATAATGTTTAGGTACTAATGACAAAAAAATATCTTTACAAAAGAGCCAATACCAGAAAATTACGGTAGTCGGAGAGAATCCCGAAAAACAAAATTCCGAAAACCTGAAGTCCCGAAAACCCTAAACCTCGCACCCACTCCAAATCCTACAGTGACCTCAAGCAGAGGGGTACCATCGGGCCCTCTTTGTATCCCACTGTTATGCCAGTGGACACAAACCATAACCGCTTAACTCGAGTTAAGACAATATTAAGTTAAGGGCACCATTGTGTTCAGCATATTTAAATCTACTTCCACTTATGGTAGATTTTATGACTGTATCTTTTTTTATACAGAAGTCATTCCAAAAAAACGTAGTAGCCTAAGTCATTTTTTTAAAATACTGTTTTGGTATAACTCGTAATAATTATAATGTTTTTAAACGTCAGTTTCCTAACTTGAGTTAAATCTCTTATAAATAATTTTTTTGTTTTATCTTAATAACCTATCTGCAGTTAGGCTAGCCTTTTCTTTTTTTAATAAAATTTTCATTTTGTAATAAGAGCCTAAGTCGAGTTAAGAAATTCAATGTCTGCTATCAATTTATAACGTTCATTTTCGACTATTACCTAAGTCAACTTAGGCTGTTATTCCTCAAATTACAAAAGCAATTCAATTTTCTTAACTTGAGTTAGGATGTTATTCAAAAACACAGTTTCGATTTTTAATTAGCTTAACTCGAATTAGGTTCTTTATCCAAAACAGAGAATAATATTTTGAAAATTTTATTTCAAAGTAGGCCGTTATTCCATATTTGAATGTAAAAAAAAATTAAACCTAAGTCGACTTAGTTTCTTATGTAAAAGCAAAAGTTACAATATGACCTTGAGTGTTTGGTCGTTGTGAACAGTCGCAAAGTTTTAGTGGTAAAAAGTACACATAAAATGTCTGGCAGAGCAGGAAAAATAGTAGAACTAGTAGGATGCTGACAGAACGCGCTAAAGCCAAAGGTAAATTTATTAACTAAATGAATAGAAAATAGAAATTCGGCGCAACGGGTCCCTAAAGCACCACAGTCCTAGCTTCTCACAACCATTCGTTTGTGTGAGTTTTTATTTTTGGGACAATTTTATACCGAATCCGAACGGTTGAATTAAGAAGGTCTGCCGAAGCGGAAAAAACCTTAAGATGTAATTTGTGTTTTTTTTGCGGGTTCGAACTTGAGACCCTTCGCTCAATAGTCCAGCACACTAATCATATAATTTAACTTCGTGTCCTTTACCGGAGGTCGGTTTTTGTGTTTTTCTGTCATAATTTCGATTTTGGTTATATTGTGCATAGATACAAGTGAGAATTCATTGCAAAAATTAATACTAACTGCTGATAAAATGTATTTTTATACAAAGTTTGAAAGTAAGTGTGCAATGAAGTTGTTTTACACAGTTTATACAGGCAGTGCTTATAATGTTTTGCTTAGCTTTTTGAGCTACTTCTCAAAAGACGTGTGCTCTATTTTTCTTTTATAAGTAGGTACATAATTCCTTCTGCGCGTGGCAAATACATTTACAGTCCACAGATAAAAGAAACCTCTAAAATCCAAAAAAAAAAACTCCTTCATATATACGAGTTTTTCTTTTATAAGAAACAAAGTTTCTTATATGAAAGCAACTGATATTCTGTAAGTGGCTGTCATTGTCATTTCTCTTATGTCGTTTTCCATTGGGCAAAAAAAAAGCGTCCGGGAGCATCCGGAATCAATGAATGCATCCCCGAGTGAAACCAATGGAAAACGACATTAAGGATGGTTTCACATCGTGTATTGTGAGTCGTTTACATGCATAGTTGAGCTAAATTTGTATGAAACCCAAATCCAGTTCAACAATGAAAAAAATGCATGTTTCTTATATACATTCGCTCATACTTCTCCATCAAAGTCAAACGTAAGTTGCACCCCTTCAGAAATTCATCTCTCGCAATCAAAAATTAACTCAAACTCCGCTACTAACACAAACCTATCTCACTACTTTAACTCAACCCCATCAATCAATTTTCAAAGTTTTCCGAGGCATCTTTGCAAATAGATACTCATTCCTTAATTCATAACAGCAATGAAATCACACCAACTCTAAATGATGACGATGTCACAAGGTAAAAATATTGATAAAACACAATACAATAACCTTCCTGGTTCGGAATTGCATCGTCTATGCTCCGCAGTGAGCATGAACAATGCAACATCGGACCAGAGTCAAAATCTCATCAACCCAACTACCCGACACCCAATAAACAATCAACAAAATACAAACATTATAAACGCTCAGCCACTTCCAAAAACACTCAATTATTGCTCTTCAAATAACTCTTTTATTGCTTCAAGCAATAAAAGTTCGTTGAGACAGTCAAACCCAAATATGAGCCTCTGCAATGGAATATAAAAGGTCTGCAACATAATTATGACGAGCTTAATATTTTGATTAAAGAGCACAATCCTGATATAATTTCCCTCCAAGAAACCCACTGTCCATTCAATTCCAATCCAATAGCTCCAGTAAATTACTTTGGATATTTTCAAAATCATGCTACAAATACAACATCTAAACAGGGCATAGGCCTTCTGGTAAAAAAAAATGTTCCACATAACCCATTACATATTGACACTAATTTACAAGCAATTGCTTGTAAATTATCAAAATTTACCTACATTTGCCTTTACATCCTTCCGAATGGAAACTTCCAAGCAAGGGATTTACACAACATCGTTAATCAAACCAATTCACCACTAATTATTGGTGGGGATGTCAACTCTTGGAGCATACTTTGGAGATCTCCCTTTACAAACTCAATGGGTACAATTTTTGAAGACTTTCTTCATAGCACTAGCCTTATTCTTTTAAACGATGGCTCGCCAACTCACCTCTCCACACACAATACTCTCACTCACATAGATATCACCTGTTGCTCACCCCAACTACTTCCGTCCACTTCCTGGAAAACCGTTAATGATCTTCACAATAGCGACCACTTCCCCATCATAACATCGGTTACCATGGGGCATTCAACTGTTAACAAAGTGTTTACAGCAAAATACAAAACTGATAATGCCAATTGGCCTTTGTTTAAGAATAAAATAAATGAAAATCTCTCTGATAAGATGCCCACCAAAAATACAAATAAAGAAGCAGCGTTGTTGCATTAAGCCGGCAGCAACGGCAGCCAAACTCATCCCTCTTCAGGACAAAAAAACAATAGAATTGTCCTTTGGTGGAGCCCCGAAATTTCCACACTACGCAAGGATAAGATGCTAGCTCTCAGAGAATTCCAATAGAGGCCGACTCAACACAATTTAATTCTTTATAAGAAAACAAACGCAAAATTTCGCAGAATGCTTAAAGACAACAAAGCAAAAAGCTTTGCAGAATTTACAGCCACCATAAACCCCAGCTCTTGCCCTGCCAAAATATGGCGTAATATTCGACAGTTGACAGGAAATCGTTCAACATTATTTATTAAAAGTATAAGGTCTCAGAACCAAATAATAACAGACCCAGACAAAATATGCAACCTTTTTGCAGAAACCTTGTCCAGATTCTCAGATGACACCAACTTTTCTTCTAACTTCAATAACTCCAAAATTTTGAGTCTTAGTTATCCCTTTCCCCTACATGCAAATAATCCTGCTGCCAGACGAATTGAAGAACCAATTTCCCTCATCGAATTCGAAGCGTGCCTCAACCAAGTCTAAGGTAAAACACGTGGAAGAGATCGGATTTCCTATCCAATGCTAAAATATTTGCCAAATGAAGCTAAACAGCAGTTAATTACATTATACAATAATGTGCTTGATTCAGCAAGTATTCCACAAATCTGGAAAACGATGTCATTAATCCCCATCGCTAAGCCAAAAAAAGATATCGATTTGGTGGAAAATTATCGACCAATCTCACTGATGCACATCTAAAATTTTAGAAAAAATCGTAGCTAAGCGCCTAGAAGATGCGTCGACGCTCACTTGCATATTGACTATTTTATCTCGAAAGCAATATCCGCAAAAAAACATGCATCTGTTCTTACTTTAGACTTTGAAAAAGCCTTCGACAAGATCGGATTACACGTTATTTTAGAAAAACTAAAAGAATGAGGTGTTGGAAAAAAAATTTACGGATATGTAAGATCTTTCCTTACAAACAGAAAATTTTATACAAATATAAATAATCGCTTTTCAATGCAATTCTCTTTACATAACGGAATCCCACAAGGTTCCCCTTTATCGGTAGTCCTTTTTATAATAGCCTTCGGCCATATATCCACAATAATATCGAAATATAAATTATTAGATCACTGCATTTACGCGGCCGATGTGTACATTCTATGTAAAGTCAATGATTTAAACAGTTGTAAGAATTTATTTATTTACGCTCTTAAAGATATTTTAGATTGGCAGTGATATCAGACGCAAAGCTTTCTATAAATAAATGTAAAATACTACATGTATGCCGCAGGTTTGCCTGTCCTCAATTAATTTGAAGTATTAATGGTATTAATATTGTAAACGTTGATAACCTTACTATTCTGGGACTTGTTTTTAATAAAAAATATAAGTGGAATTAATATTGTATAGATTTTAAGAAGAGCCTAACTGCGAGGACCAATACTATTAAGTATTTAAGTAGTAAAAAAAGTAGTGTACATATTAATTCCTTATTATCTATCACTAAAATGTTAGTTCTCAGTAAAATTGACTATGGTTTATCGGTTTACGGCAATTGCCCAAAATCAACTTTAAAAATCATCAAAATCATCTTGGCAGAAGCCGGACTTCCCACAATAGAAGAAAGAAAAGACGCTATTACCTTGAAATTAGTACCCAAGCTGGTCCTCTCGCAAAATTCTGTGATCAACAAGGGTATATTGGGTTCAAAAGGCTACAAAATTAAGAAAAAAGTTCCATCCGCAATTAATATCGTCCTTGACAAAGCTTCACAATTTGAAATCCCTACTAAGCGGCCACGCAACATTATCCCAACATTTCCGCCATGGTTCATAAGACCGGATTAAATAATAACGACACTTGCGGATTACAAAAAAATGCAATACCAGCAATGCAGTCTATCAGGCCTTGTTTGTCAGCATTTCCTCTGACCTTAAAACGTAGGGATGGAAATTGTTGTTTACCGACGGATCTAAGTCAACTGAAAGTACTTCATTCGCTGTCACACTGGAGAATGGTACCATCCTTAAGTATTGGAATCATGCCCGATTTTGCATCTATCTTCACAGCCGTTTGCAGCGTTTGCAATCTTGGAAGCCTCAAAGGAAGCTCTTAACTGCCGCGGTAAACACATAATATGTACTGACAGTTATTCTGTACTCAAAGCCATAAATAACCCTAACAACAACACCGAACTCATCGTCGATATCCGAAATAAACTCATCAAATCCCCTAACAAACTGGATTCCCGGTCACACTAATATACAAAGTAATGAAAACTCAGATCGTGCTGTTCAACGGGCCAAATATGCACCAGTGTTCAATTTCAACATTTTCACAAAATCTGATTTAAAAAACAAAATACCAAAATCCATAAAAGCTAACCTACTACTCGAATGGAACTCATATCAACATCATTACTCTAAAATCAACTTAAACAAATCCCATCCACAATATCCCACCAAAATTACCAAATCAAAAATAAACAACTTCGTTCGTCTTCGGCTAAGGACATACTACAACTACACACCAACATCAATTGACTAAAAACCCTCCACCAAATTACCCTACTTGCAATGTTACTCTGGATTTAACGCACATACTGGAAAATTGTGTACCGTCTTCAAACCAATTATACTAATATCTATGACATATTAAAAAACCCTAACACTTCCAACATAGAAAAAATCAATGAATTTATTTCATCTACTAACATTCTTATATAAGAATTTCTTTATTATAGAGCTAATAGTCCGCGCAGCTAAGTCCATTAATTTTGTGATTAACATGTAATTTAAATTATGTGCTAATAATAGATAACAATAATAATAATAATAATAAACAATAGCTTTAATAGATCAAAAACATAATGGTCTCACAATGATTTTTTCGCAAATTTTGAACCAGTAGTGCAGAACTAAACACAGTCATCGATGTATGGATGCAATTTTAATGTTGACTTGCTTCGAAGTAAGGACAATTTTTGTACTTTTCGTATTTATTTAATACTCTATGATAAACATGCCATGACTAGCTTTACTTAGGAGAAGTTTACCATTATTTACAATAGGTAAACGAACACTGAACGCTAAAGATGGTGATGACTTTAATTTATCCACTACGTCAAGTAGTATTGCTTCTCAGAAAGATAATGAAATGATGTTATTAGGAACTCAGATTGAAAACGCTTTACATACACCGAAAGAAAAAAGCATTAAAAAACTTCGCTCTAGACTTCGAAATAGTGGGCAATCTTATCAAACACTTTCCGGAAACAGTATAAAAGCTAGAGTTTGTAAACCGTTTGATATTTGTAGAAGCAAATGTCATGAGAAGATTGGGATGGACAAAATTTAAAAGCTTTTTAAGCATTACTGGTCTTTAGGAAGCTATAACCAAAGAATTCTATATATCGGTTCCATGTTCTCCATTGAAGACAAGAAGTGTGATACCCTTTTAAATGTATTCGACCGGAAGCGAAAACGGGAAAACACCATGATATACGCTCTGGAAGTAGATGGAAATATTTGCAAGGTATGCAAAAAATATTTTTCACAGTGTTTCGTTGAGACTGACAGCTTAATCAATTCGTAAAAAAATTGGTTGTCCTTCAATACCATTTAAAAACCTGCGATGAAAGCATACTCCTGCTACTAAGATTGATATGAAGATAGAAGATGAGATTAAAAGACACATTTCAAAATTTCCTGTACGAAAGGTACTACAGTCGACGTGATATAAGTAAAAAGTATCTGCCTGCGAGTCTAAATTTTTCATCCATGCACCGCCTTTATAAATTGGAAGCCGAAAATCTCAAAATACTCTCAGATATTTAAAACTATGGGTCATAGTCATACAAGTAGACACTTGTAGCACCTGTGATACGTTTGTTTCAAAAATCTAGATTGCGCTAAATGAGGAAGAGAAAAGCTCATTAATGGAACAGAAAACAAAAACATTTAAATAAGGCTGAAACGGCTTATGAAGCAAAACGATATGATAAAAGAGAACCGAAAAAATCAAAAAACATAAAAACGTTTGCCTTTGACTTACAAGAATGTCTACCAACACCTTTTCTAAGAAACTCGATAAGTTTTTATAAAAGACAGCTTTGGACTTTTAATTTAACAGTCCATGACCTGGAAAACAACAGTTTAAAATGCTTCATGTGGAATGAAGCTATGGCACGCGATGGTGGAAATGAAATTTTGCATTTGTAAATTTTTGAAAATGTTACCTGCAGAAACATAAAGTGTTACATTCTACAGTGATTCATGTTCAGGGCAGAACAAAAACTCTTTTGTTGCTGCCATGTTTATTGCGTTTATTTTCAATGTACAAAATATTGATTATATTGACCATAAGTTCCTTGAACCAGGTCATACGCACATGGAATATGACAGCGATCACGCACTCATCGAACAGATGAAAAAGAAAACAAATGTGCAAATCGAAACACCAAGAGATTGGTATCAATTTATAAATACTGTTGGCGCTAAGATTGGAACGCTAGAAATGAAGACTTCTATGACTTTTCTGAACTTGCCAAAACAAAGTTGTCATGGAAACGTGTAAATGAAGATGGTGAAAAATTTAGATGGAATGCGGTTCGATGGTTTCGCTATACGAAAAACTGCAATGAAATATCATACAAAACGTCTATAGACACATATGAACCTTCTGAGATTCTAAAGATGGGCAAAAGAGATGCTGCTGTTATTGGCATAAATAAAATACAAAGAATTAAGGACATACAGTGCATATCGCGTGAAAAAAAAAGATCTTATGGATTTAAAACAGTTTATAAGTCCAGAATTTCATGCGTTCTATGACAATCTTCCACCTAACATGGACAAACCAAATATTCATCCCGATTTAACAGAAGATGACAACGAAAATGATGTTTAAATAAAAAGCTTACTTATCTCAGTAACTTATAATATCCTCCTATATGTATGTTATAAATACGTTTTTTATTTAATACTTATAAGAATAGTTCTACATCTATAGATGAACTTGCTGTGTTTTTGTTTTTATTTTTTGATAAAATTGAATAGCATGATAGTATGTAGATCAAGAATGAATCTTATTACAATTACTAAGAAGCTTAAAGCGGAACATTAACCTAAGTCGATAAAGTAAGCGAGCTATTAGTATGGAATAACGATCTATCTTAATATAGGAAATGTAATCTGAAAATCTTATGCAAGGAAGAATAACCTAAGTTGGTTTAGGAATAGCTAAATTTTTTTTTTCTTGTGGAATAAGTCTAACTCAACTTAAGCTTTTTGAATTATTAATTTTACAAATGTCATAAAAGTGTCTATTTCTCTAATTTCACTTTTATTAACAAATGTAGTCTAATTTATTTTTAAAAGGTATGTACTCGTATCTGCTTTAATGCTTTATGCATCTGCTTTAATTCTGTGAAAAAAAAATGCTTAAAAACAAACATTCCTGTTTTGTAATGATGATTTGAAACTTTGATCTGCTTTCCTAGAAAGTATGAAAAACGGACTTAGGCGGTTATGACTTGTGACCACAGATGTATGTATATATTTTTTCGGGATTTTGGGTTTTCTGGATTTTGGATTTCGGGATTGTGACTCCAACCCGGCCATTACATCTACTCGTATCTCTATGTGACTTATACGAGTATCTGTACTAATTCTACACTTTATTACTGCTATGAAAATTTTTTCGATTTTTGAATATATTTCTAATTTAAACTCGTAATCTTTCCTTTGTTATCATTCACCTCTCATATTATAATATTAAAGTGCACTTTTGGGCCAAGAGCGTACATCACTGAGACTGGTATCAAAATAAAGCTGAGCGTAAGTACATTAAAACTGTGAAGTGTTATGAAAATCGTATGTGAGGATTTTGAGATTTTCTGGTGCGAAATTCGTATTGCGGGTGGGTCCTCTGATGATTTTTGTGCGTTTATATGCATGGTTCCAAGATCTTTTAATCAATCTAACTATGATGACTTTGAAAGTCAATACCGATACAAGAGCACCAAATACGGTTTAATTTGGTGTATAATAATGTTACACTCAGTCAACATTATCCAAGAAAAGCACTTTTAAAGTCCTAAGTGCTCGCCATGTGCTCAATATGTAGGTAGGTAATGGTAAGTACCTAAATGTTTTTTTTGAAAAGAAACTTGAAAAAAATGTTGCTGGTTTTTTTCAATAGACGTTAATATCACTATGTATCTGACCAAAGCTGGGCAAGAACATAAATACATATGATGTACGTAGGATTTAGAAAAAAAAAAATCAGAGACATCGTTTTTAAAATAAACGTATTTACAATGGCATGTTTGCTAACAGTCAGTCATTGTTACGGCTCATTAAAGTATTCCTCATCAAATTGGTCATATATGTATTAAAATCTTTTGCAGAAAAGTTGCGGGTAATATTTCGACATTTGTTTGATGACGAACATACCCAAGATACTACAAAACACTCATAATGTGAGCACAACATCCGACAGTTCTCATACCAAGTAGACTACTGCAATAATAAGCTTTGGTAGAATTGCTTCTATTAGCAATATTTTCCTCATTGCTAACAAGAATGTGTGTATAATATATTCTAGAAGTGTTAAAGGGTGTTTTTTTTTAGAGGTTTGGTTTTTAAACTAGCAGCACTGTTTGTTAATTTGACAGTTGAAAGTTGATTTGTGGTTATTACGTTTTGTCACTTTAGGGTGAATAGATTAACGCCAAATTGTGCAAACTTGTTTTAAATTCCATTGTTCGGTTCGCCAAATTTATCTTGCGCTGCGGCCATTTTACGGTCGACATAATCGCCCATCTGAGCAAGTTATTCGGAACAAGATGAATCGTTTTCGATAATACGCATACTCAAAGACGACAAACAGTGCGAACAGAAGAAGTTATTGTCGTTGTGGAGCGTAGTGTTGAGGAGAATCTGAATGAGCCGATTCGCCATCGTGCAATTGCTAGCTATGCCCATCCACTTTGTGGAAGATTTTACGGATAGATGTTGGCTTAAAAGCTTATAAGATACAGCTTGTGTAAGAGTTGAAACCTACGCGTCGTAGGTTCTGTGACTGTGCCGAAAACATGATTCAGTTTGATCCTCATTTTCAACGCAACATTTTGTTGTCCGATGAATAGATATATAAACAAGCAAAATTGCCAAATTTGGAGTGGAAAAAACCCAGAAGCCTTTGTCGAGCCGCCCTTACAATCATTAAAACTCACTGTTTGGTGTGTTTTATGGGCTGGTGGAATCATCGGCCAATATATCTTTGAGGACAATGCCTTCCAGAATGTTACCGTCAATGGAGAGCACTATAGAAACATGATTTCTGACTTCTTCGTTCCTCAGTTGAATGGCATTGACGTGACAGAGCTTTGGTTTCAACAAGACACCATCAATTTATTGCGAGAAATATTTGCTGAGCGCATAATTTCGCATAATTGACCTGTGAACTGGCCTCCAAGATCCTGTGGTGTCTCACCTTTCGATTACTTGCTTTAAGAGTATGTGAAGTCATTAGTCTATGCTGATAAACTAGAGACGTTGGAAGATATGGAAGTTAACATTCGGCGTGTTATTGCTGATATACGGCCCCAATTGCTCGATAAAGCCCTTTATGTCGAGATTTTACACGACTTTTTAACAAGTAATTGTTTCCTTGTAAACTCTGGTGTCCTGTTAATTTGTGGTATATTTGGACATACGTCTATTTTGTAGCTACCGTTTTGCTTCAGATGTTCTAAACAGTATGAACGAGCTTGCTTTATTTGATAATACTCCAGCGACATTTTACGTAGCTCTGTCAAACTTAGTAAGGGAAAGTTAATTAAGTTTGCAATATGCCCTTCAATACTTTGAAACACTGCCCTCCTTTGATTAAGGTTATTTTCTATCACAAAATCATCTAGGCGATTGAGAGTGTTTAATCTGCTCAAAGCGATTTGCAGCAGCTAATAAGCATCATCGGTGTCTTCGGTCAGTGGGTGAAACTTGCTCAAAATTGCTGAAACTGTTTTAAAATCATATATCAAGTGAGGAGAAGCAAGATTGAAGAACTCCGGACTGTACCCCTTAATATTTCTTTAAAACGTCCGTTTACAACTTCTACAACCCACCTACACATCGTTTGATTGATTTAATTTGCAGCCATATTGTTAACAGTCGCCATCATATCATCCACTTGCTCCCCAGTAAAATCACGAAATTCGGTAATATTGTCTAAGTGCCACCAATCATGCGCAGAAATATTAAAGTCACAAATGCAAGCATATTCTGATATATATAATTTGCGATCAGTTAATAACTATTTTTCAATAACTTTCGGGATACGTAATCTTTCACTACTTTGACAGTTACCGAATACGCACTGGGATTTTGTAGCAGAAACGCCTTTATAAACTGCTGAAAACACTTTTAGTTGCACGGGTAGTACTGCATCAACAATCTGTTCTTTACGTTCAGGAAGGATGATATCACGCCGATTTTGATCTCCTATTCGCTGCCTTCTTATCATTAGAGTAGCCCGCAGCCAACAAGGCATACAGACTTGACTTCTGTTGATATTTTGAAATATGTACTTTTATGTAGTAAAAGTAGTTTTATATGAGATTATATATTTGCTTGTTGAGCTGCAACCCATTGCAATAACATTTCTTTGAGGGTAGGTCTGTGTAACATTCTGAGATCTAATCGACCTCAGTCAAGAACCATAATACAAACATATCGATGTATGGCCAAATTCCCTCAACGGTTTACGATCATTTATCAGGTCAAGCCTGTATAAACTCATATCGAGCTTGATTCTGGTATCTAAAAATAATATAAGGCAAGGTATATACTTAAACTTCATATTTATACAAATGTAGAGCGTACACGTGTACCTCTATAGGCAATGCAAATCTTAGCTATATAATCTTGTCAACTAACCACAAAAGCATATTTTAGCTTACTTTTCGTTGAGAAATCCAATTGGTTAAGACATATCGTAGAGAACTTGGGAGCTCTCTTACGTTAGTAATACGCATGTAGTGTTGGAATCGTACTGAATACTTAAAACATTGATTACCTGAATTCACTTCCGTATTTAGACTTTTTCGACACAATTTACCAACACGAATATCAAAAAGAAACAAAGGAATACACACTGTAAGCGAACTGCACAGAAAGTGACAATCGACAGTTAAGTATCTATGTACCATATTCATATGTATGTTCTTGCCTAGCTTTGGTCAGGTGCATAGTAATGTTGACGTCTATATTTAAAAACAAAAAAAAACCAAAGCAACATATTTCTCAAGTTTGTGTAGAGAAAAAGGATGTATATAGGTATTTACCGTGTACCTATATATTGAGCACTTGGTGATTGAGTTGCACCACTTAGGACTTTGAAAGTGTTTTTCTTAGTTAATGTTGCCTGAATCTTACATTATTATACACCAAATTAAAGCTTGAATTATACTCTTTCACGTAACGGTAAAAAAGAGATACGTTCACACTGAAGATTTTCCTGACATTAGTGATTTTTTTAAAACAAAAACTTTACTTTCAAAGTCTTCAGAGTTAGATTCATTATTTCAAAATCTGAAATCCCTAGAACTATGAGTTTTAAGTCATAAAAGATAGTGAAATCAACTTTCATATGATACTAAAAAAATATATATGTACATCTCCGTCTGACTTTCAATCAGTTAACATCGTGACCAATTCTTCTTAGTTGTGAACGAGTGTACTATCTCTATAAAAAAAAAGTCCTATCTCGAAAATCCCTTTTATCTCTACATAATGCGTAGAGATACATAACGCTTTATGTAGAGATAATAGGGATTTTTACTGTGACGTAAAAATGGTCCCGCGGCCAAAAATATACTTAGGGAATCGGCTCTCCGATCTTTCGGAACATCTCTCACCCGAGCCCAAGGCAACAAGCCACACAAGTGAATATCCCTTCCTCCCACCATCAGTTGGGGAAAAAAATCCGCGTTTTATAGTCATCACTCCGAAGAGCACCGAAAACGCAACTAAGATACGGTAGCATACTGTTATTAGCAAAGGACCAACGAGCAGCAAACAGATTCTTATCAGTCAACTCCATCGCAAGCTTATGCCCGGTTACAATAGAATTGCATGAACGGCTCAATATCTCCAAAGGCATTGTCTATGCACCATGCTTAATCAATGCCGATGAGGCAAAAATTGTTTAAGAGATGAAACCCCAATGCTTAACGGAGATATACAAGTTCACCAAAAAACGTGAGGGCAAAGATTATCCACTGCATTCAGGTTAGTCACCTTTGATCGGTATCAACCACCTGATACTCTTGAAATAGACTAGTACAAAGCCAAAAAAACGAATGTGTTCCTAACCCAAGGGGATGTCGCAGCTGTCAGCTACTTAGGCAAACAAAAAAGAGATCCTCAGGCAATCACCCCCCTACTCACTGGCCACCTGAACACACATTATGTGTGCCAACTGTCTAGCGTCCCACCATTCCTCAGACAAAGCCTGCCCGAAATTCCTAGTAATTAAAGAAATTTTCACTATTCAAACGAAAAACAAATCCAGTATTTCCGAAACCAAACGCATACAGAGGGAAGAAACACCTGTTCCTATCAATTCAAGCTCACCGTCGTACGCCCGCATAGCGAACCAAATAACTAACACAACTGAAGCAGCCTCATCACCCACAACCGCAATCAAAACAAAAACCGTTGTAAACACGTCTTCAAATAAAGCTGTCGATAAACAAACACCAAATCATATGTCAAAACAAAACACGAATAATACAGAAACGCTTTCACTTCAACCAGTATAACCAAGTGCTCTCTCTACCATGAATGCAATTGGACTCCACAATACGACCAACTCACTCACTCAAATCACAAATAACTCAACTAATGCACAACACCAATTCTCCACTCTTCCCACTCAAACAACTCTAGAACAACACACTCAATTTCCAGAACCGCTTGTACTTCAACCAGTGTAACCTAGTGCTCTCTCTACCATGAACACAATAAAACTGCGCAATATGCCCAACACATTCACTCAAATCACAAAAAACTCATCTAATGCACAACACCAATTTTCCCCTCTTCGTACTAAAAGAACTCTAGGGCAACACACTCAATTGCCTCTGTTCGAAACCAACAACTCCATCACTTCCTCCCATCCGAAAATTAACAATACAATAAAAAAAAAACACACAAACAATCAAACCTACCAACACATCAAGAAATAAATTCAAACAGGGATAGAAGGAGATGAAACCATCTGAAAATGAAAACAACGACAAAGATCACGACCCCACCACCCAGAGACTGAATAATCTGGGCTCTTAACGGGGTCTCATTTGTCCCAGTCTTGGGGCGCGGGATCGCGGCCCTAACAACACAAATGCATTCACTCAATGACAATGCAACATTCCAACATTAAAAATTTTACAATTGAATATCAAAGGCTACACCAACAACTACAATGAACTACAACTCCTAATAAAACAACATTCTCCTAAAATAATCGCACTGTAAGAAACACATATTTGCCCCAAAACAACCGCCTCAATTCCCATCAACTACAAAATGTACCCCCAGGGCATTGTGGGGTGGCCGTGGTGTAGTGATACTAGCAATCGCTTCTCACTCGGAGGGTCAAGGTTCGAATCCTAGCCACGGCAAGTTTTCATTTGTGTAATTGGAACTCAGTCAGAAAAATTTGCGTGTGAAGGTATAACACTGACATTGTAGATTTGGCTGTTGTAGAGTTTTCAGGCACAAAACAACCGTTAAAATCCACAACCTGAATCATTCCGAGTGAAGAAAAATCTCTCCGTCCTATTCGGACTCCCACCCCTGGAGAGTTAATATCGAAACCAAACACACCTGAGTTTCAAACCACTACATCACAACAATTCTTTCCTTTCTCCTCCTTCTATCTTTCCGCCCGCGCCCTGCCAACAGTAAAAGGGTATCATAACCCCTTAGGCGCGCGTGAATTATAAAAAAAAAAAAAGAAATTTATACGGTGGAATAGCCCAACTTATCCATAACTCTATCCAAAGAGAACCAATCTATATCAATAATGATATAGAAGCAATTCATTCGTTTAAAAATAAAATTCACTTTTATAATTGCATACAGTCAATACATCCGAATAAAAATTTTAGTATCAGGAACCTCTGTAATGTTTTCGAACATCCAGGTCAACTATGCCTTATAAAAAGTATTTTTTTTTATTTTATTTAAAAAAAAAGGTAATACAATTACAATTTTTTTAATCTATACTATAGCACTAGCTACCAGGGCTTTCGGCTATTATAAAAGGTAACTTCAACAGCTGGAACAGAATGTGGGGCTCTGAAGATAATAACCGTTGTGGCAACATAATAGCCAGATTTATAAACCAACCAAATTAACAAATTCTTAACGATGGCACACCCACCCACTTCAGTACACATAATACCTTCACAAATGTTGACCTCATCTTCTCCTACCCAGACTTAGTAATCACCTCTAAATGGAAAACCTCGGACAACCTATGTGGAGACGACCCTTATCCAATCATTATCTCCATGTTTGACTCTAAATCTCATTCTACCAAACTTAGACCTAAATTTAAGATCGACAAGCGGACTAGAACTTATATCAGCGACTTGTCGAAAAACATAACTCGGAACCCCCGCGCAGCAACAATATTAACAAAAAAGGCCAACATTCACAGAATTATACTCTAATGCTCCAACAACTCCATTCCCCAATCCCAACAACGTACTGGTACTCGTAAGTACTACGCCCCTTGCTGGAACAACGAGCTGCAGACACTAAAATCAGAAAAATCAAAATTGTGGCAAATTCTGAAACGAAACATCTCGATTGAAAACATCATTAACTATAAAAGGGCAAATGCTGTTTATAAAAGAAAAATAAAATTATCCAAAAAGGAGTCCGTCGAAAATTTTACTTTCGAAATAAACCCTTCAACCAGTAAAACAAACAGTAAAAGTATGGTCAAGTATCAGAAGGCTATACACTGCTCCATTCACGCCATAAATTTCGACCACTTACCGACCGCTAAGATAACCGAACCAAAACAAATAGCACTCGAATCCACCAAATATTGGTCTAACAAATCTCCTGACTAAGGCTTCCCCTCTTCCTTCCACCAGCATAAACGAGCATTAACCACTAGCCTATCCTACACCCTTTCCGAATCAGCTCTGCAGGTGGAAAAAAAAATATATTCTTGGAACTCACATCAGCCCTAAGTAAACTACAGGGTAACCGCGACGGAAAACAGGATCTCATACCCTCTTATTAAGAATTTACCAATTACCTGCAAACAGCGGCTCGTACAGCTCTACAACAACGTCTTTAAGCATCATATTCCACAATTGTACAAAGTAACCACAGCTATCCCGATACTAAAAGTAAACTCAAACAAAACCGATATTAAATAATATATGTAGACCAATTTCCCTAAAACCTTGCTGTGCCAAGGTACTCGATAAAATCATCGTCAACAGACTCCGATGGTTTGTCTCCACCAACAAATTGCTAAGCATTCATCAACTCGAATTTAAAAAAGGCAAGTCAGTAACTGATCTCCTATTGTACCTAGACCATCAGATTACCAATTCTTTGTCATCAAAAAGCCACACATCGATCATCTCCCTTGATTTGACAAAAGCGTTTGAAAAAACCGCTGTTCATACAATAATAGAGAAGTTAAAAAAGTGGAAAGTATGACCGAATATAATAAATTACATCCATCAATTTATGACCAACCGGCAGATAAAAACCAGAATTAAGAATAACTCGGCCAATCCTCATCCCATTCACAACGGAATATCTAAGGGATCACCTCTCTAAGTTATCCTGTTTTTCTTAGCCTACCACAAACTAACTGAAATACTGACAATTTCTCTTTCTGTGCATACGTTGACGACTACAACGTAATAAAAAAACTCGAAAAGGAAAATTATGGTAATATCGACCTAATCCCTTTGTTCAATCAAATCGGAAATTGATGCATATACTTGCAAAAATAGCGATCGATAAATGCAAGCACTTACACGTATGCCGCAAACAGCCTCCTCGGCAACTCATCTATTTAAAGAGTGCAATCTCTAAAAATATTAGGAACTCACATCAACAATAAGTACAAATGGAACACTCACATTAAACATCTCATATCCACACTAGCAGGGCGGTTACACATCATTAAATGTCTATCCAGCAAGAAATTTAATAGCAGTCCACTCTCACTAATTTCAGTCACCAATGCAATCCTCACCAGCAAAATACAATCGAACTATTTCTCTACGGACTTGGGGCTTAAATCACAACTCAAAAAAATTAAAACCATTTATAACTCCGCATTAAGATCAGCGTTAGAAGCATACTGTACTACAAAAGTCAATAACTTACTATATGAATCAAATTTGCATACCATAGAAAATTTAAGAGATCTATCAACAACCACACTTTACCGCTTTGCGAGTGTAAATTATCAACCAATTGACGATTGACAAATTTATCAATCAAAACAATTTTCGGTATTGTGTAACTCATTTGATAAAATTTGTGGCTATTGTGAATAAATTGACTATTGTGAATGAGACATGACATTTGTTGACAAACTAACATCAAAAAATTCCATTTGTTTGTTGTTTCACTTTGGCCCTATTCAAAATGGAAATGTGTTACAAATTGACGATAGTCAATCACTCTTTGATATTTGACAATCGCAATACCAACTACTCAAATTTTTTGATATTTATCGTTTATCGTTTATCGTTTATTTTTTGACTCTCACAATAGGAGTGTTTATATCTCTTCTATTCAGCATGGATACTCCTCTCCAAAATTCAATTAAAAACACAATAAAAAGAAAACGACAAATTTAAATCCCCTCAACTATAGACCGAATTATTGCACTCTGTAAGTCCCAAAATGTACAATATAAACCGATGAATTTAACCTTCCCAAAAAAACACCCTGATCATTTAATAAAACACAAATTGATACATCACTTCACAAATACACCACGTCCACTACTTCCCCATAAGCATTCCGCGCCAAGTTCTCTGAACTAAAAAATAAACTCAAAGACCACACATTCTTCTCCACCGACGGCTCAAAAACAAACAACACCACCTTCAGTATCACATCTTCAAATGCAACAATCCAACACTCCATCCTGCCAAGTTATAGCTCGGTCTTCTCTGCAGAAATAATTGCAATATTTACCGCCGTAAGCTACATATATAAAAACGTTAAGAAGAAAACACGCGGTCTGTACTGTCTCAATGTCAGCATTAGTACCCATAGGCAATACCATCCAATAGCGATTATTACCCAAGCCTGGTAAGAAATATTATCTCTGAGCCTCATCCAAACATAAAACTTATATGGGTTCCCCACCACGTTCAAATACCAGGAAATGATTTTACAGATAAAGTTGCTAAATATGCCCCTAACCTACCCCTAACTTCAACTTCAAACTTCAACCCTCAAGCCATAAAAGAATGGTTAAATATCCAACACAAAAACAAGGTCCAACAACAATGGCTTGATTTTTCTGAGTGGTACAAAAATTCAAGCAAACAAATACACTTAACATTAAAAAGATAAACACTGAAACACAAATGAAGTTAGATAAATGTATCCGTCTTGGATTTGGACACACCAACGGTATGTTACATAGAAAAAAATAGTTCCTCAGAATGCCCTTACTGCAACCAAGCAACCATCTCCATCGCGCATATACTGGATAACTGCAGCCATTTTGAAAACACTCGGAAAAGTATCGTTCATAACACTAACCCAACTTAAAAAACATTAATACGAGTACTTTATACTATGTAACCAATATAACTTAATATGCAGGGTGTCCCCTAATTCGTCAACGATAATTTGGAAAATGATTCCTGGGCATATTTTAAAAAAAAATCGTTCTGCAGAAGTGGTCTATCCCCAATATTGATATCGTTTATCGAGGATTTAAGAAAAGGCTTACTTTGGTGTACCCTGACCTATGTTAACGGGAATTGCTCTGTTAGTACTAATGGTAGAAACTTTGTGTATGACTCAGTTTTTAGAAGAACTACCAGTCTTTGTAACGTCGTTTAAATAAAGTCGATATCTTGTTTGAGTCTTTAGATATCCAATTTCTAATCCTGTTCCATTTCATTGCCCACGCTAATTTTTGTCCTTGAGGTCACTTAACTCCAGAAAATGTTTAATTAATATAACGTTTTAGAATTTTTTTCTTATGAATTAAAAAAAATCATCCACAAAAACCCATCGATTTTATGATATTTGGGAAAAAGCTGCAGCAGATGAAATTTTTAAAAAAAATATTTTTTTTTGCTGTAAGCTCCAAAGGCTATCAATAAAAAACGATTTTTTGTGGTTTTGGATAATTTTTATTTTATGTGTGTTCTAAAACAGTTATAACAGGTGCTCAAAGTGTCCTCCTTGGATTTCCTGCTCCTAGCCCGTTTTTGGATTTCAATGCGAATGTTTATTGATGCTAACTGTTGCCCCACTTTTGATGATGTTTCGAGAATACGCTCTTCCAATTCAATTATTGTTGCTATTTCGGCTGCATAAACAAGTTCTTTCATTCTTCACCATACAAAAAAATCCAATACTGTAAGTTCAGGTGGGTGGCCGTGGCTCAAGTGGTAGTGGACTGGCTTATAATCAATAGGTTCACTGTTCGAATCCCAGCCTCGCCCGAAAGACATATCCATTTTTTCAGTTAACTAAAATCAAGTAAGACAAGTAGTAGAAAGACATATCATCCATTTTTTCAGTTAACGAAAATCAAGTAAAACGAGTGGTTGACTAGAAATCAACATCAAGCCAACTTCCACTAAGAATTTAGTCTCCCCATTAAATGTTGGATGCCACCCCCGGAGCGAAATAACCACTAAGCGCAAACATCTTTCTTACACATGCTGAGGCATTATAAGTGTATTCATACCCACTTCAGTGTTAAGTTCTTTAAAAAAAAAAAAAAAAAAAACCGATACCGTTTCTCGAAGCCTTCGATACGTATTTTCAAATACTCCTCTACTAGCAAGTCGTCGGTTAAGATAAACTTCATGATATCTATGTCACGCACTAGTTGAACTTCCATTGCACAACCCATAAACGTAAATATGTAATGTCGGCGTATTCTTGATTTCTAAATGCTGTAATCTTGACTTAAAAAATTAAACTGATGAGTTAGCTTTTTTTTTCTAATCTTTTACAGCATTTTTGTTCGGTAAGCTTTCGAAATAGGTCTTCAAACCCAAACCAAAATCTTTCTGAGAACTTTTATGGAACAAGATAAGGAAATGAGGGTTTTGACAGGTTGTGAAATAAACGAGCGCATTTTAAAACTCTTTAATACCTACGTAATTTTAAAAAAAATATTGAAATATTAGTAATTCTTGGAGAACCACTCTTACGAGTATTGCCAACTGTTGTAAGAAACATTGGTGAAAAATCATAAATTCCTCTTTTTACCTGCTGCATATTTCTCTAAGTATCATAAAATCGATGGGTTTTTGTGCAAACTTGATGGTGATTTTTTTTATTATTGTTACTTTGATAAGAAAAAATTGTAAAACGTTATGTTAATTAGGCATTTACTGGAGGAAAGTGACCTCAAAATCATTAGCATGGTAATGAATCCTCTTATTTTAAATCCTCGATAAATGCTGTAAACATTGGAGATAGACCCTTACTGCAGAACGATTTTTCTCACAAAATATGACCAGGAATCATTTCCAAAATTATCGTTGACGAATTAGGGGACACCATGTATATAAAAAAGAAACAATATCAATAATAATATATATGTACATAATTTGAATATCAATAAACAAAAATTATTTGTATAAACCAATTAAAACAGCAAGCTGAAGGCCTTAGTTGCTTCTGCTTTGTGTGATTTTAAATTATACTTCAACACTTTAAATAAATAAAAATAGGAAAAAAATGTATGTGCATCATGCGCTTCTTATCATATATGATCTTATATGCATATAAACGAAGAAAAATCATCAGAAGATCCACCCGCAATACGAACTTTACACCAGAAAATCCCCACATACAATTTTCATAAAACTTCACAGTGTTAATGTATTGCACGTGAGTACAATTTACTTTGATACCAGTCTCTTGATGTGCGCTCTTGGCCCATGTTCCATACAATCTTGCCACATCTCCTTTGTTTCTGTCAGCGCTAAAATATCCATTCCCGCTCTGCTTAGGCATTCAATACATTTATAGCATATTTTTCTTTATTTCCAATATATTTTACGCCACAACTGGTACTTATTCTTTCTTTATCGATATTCGCTTCTCCCTTCCAAATTAGCTTTCACACTTTCAACTTTCCTTTACATGAAATATTTTTTCTGTATATGCACGTGTACGAGTATGTTTAACTTATTCGTCTTCTACTATTTTTCGGCTTTTGTCCTCACCTACATTATTGAGAAACGGCAAACAGGCTTGGATATGAATAAACTTGTTTTCGATACCAGCAAACAGAAAGCAGTTAACGACGTCTGGAAATACAAGTGTAATGTTTTGAGCGTTAACAGACCACAAGGAGCCAAGCAATTAAGTAATGGGTGTCCTAGTTAGATACAATGCGGCTTAAACAGCCATCCAAAAAGTGCAATTTGACGATATGGATGGAAAGCTGTTGCACTTGCTATGGTGATTACTGTAGCAAGCATAAACAGGACTTGTTTCTATGTGAATTTGTTATCAGAAAAAGAAGTCTTAAGTTTCAGGCATGTCAGTGAGCGACTGACAATAATCATAGAGCAGAAGGACAATTTTGCCAAAATCGCTTCTGCGAGCTCTTCTTCTAAGCACGAAGTTAAGATTGTAAAGGGTGTATTTTTTAGAGGTATACATTCATAGATAATAGTATTCCCACTTTATTTGGATATTCTTCAATTGTCAATCCATTTTAATTTTAGTCTGCCTCTTTTCCCTTTTTCTTCGGGTACGTTTGCCATTATTCGTTTTGTTTTTCTTTCTTCTGGTAGGCATTGAACGTGTTCGATCCATCTCAGCCTTTGAGCTTTGTTATGTAGCACTATGTTTTCACCTTCTATTAGAGCGTCAATTTCGTTGTTTGTTCTTATAGCATATGAACCATCTCCATTTCTTTTTGCTCCATATATCTGTCTTATTATTCTTCTTTCGAAAATTTTTAGTTTGTTCTCGTCAGATGTGGCCATTGTCCACGTTTCGGCCCTATAAGTGATCACCGGTTTAATCGAGGTTTTACGAGTATATATGGGAAAAATATAAATCGCACATGGCTGAAGATATTTTCCGTCGAGTATGCGAGGAAAATTCAAATGTGAACATGGATCTCACAACAGAAATTTACAACGAAGAGTTGATAATGATTGAAGAATTATATTTAGAAATCGTGATCTAAGTCCTCAATCAATTGAGATTTTCATCGAAAAGTCATCCCTAGTGACAAGGGGCATTTTTGGTTAAAGTGCCGCATTTTGTCAAGCAACCACCCGTAGGTGTTCCAAAAGAAACCAACGTATACCTGTAGTATAAAAACTTGACTGTTTGGTGTGGTTAAAAGCCGGTGAAAGGCAATACAAACCGCTATGATTCCATGTTAACCGAATCTTTTTTGTCTTATGAAAACAAAGTTCGGTGATAATTTTATCGCCGGAAATGATCTGTTAATTGGCCGCACCTCTCTTACGATTTAACATCTTGAGACTGTTTTATATGGGGCTACATTAAGTTTATGGTCTGTGCCAACAAGCAATATATTTTCGACAACTAGAAGGCGAATATTCGACGTGAAATTGCTCCATTATCCATGGACAATTTAATTCAGTGTAACTACATATGTACGAATGCAAGCAGTTCTGTTAAGGATATTTTAATATCATTTATATTGTATATTATAAATTATTATATGTTATATATCATTATATTATGAATTTCAATTATATTTTAATCCAAATTAAAAATTTTTTTCGAGTAGATGGAAGACAGCATTTGTCCAGTCGATCTTTAAGAAAGGCGAATCTTCTTCTCTCTCACTCTAAAGTCCCCTTGCACTTGCGTCCTTTGTTTCCAATATCATGGAAACGTTGAAGAAATATCAGATCATATGATCTTAAGAGACGAAAATGTCTCAATGTTTGGTAGTACACGAAAACCGTTTACTGGTGAACCAAAAAGAGAAACTATAGTCTACACAAATCTGGCGATAGAAAAAAAGTTGAACTTTATGTTTAAAGGCATATTCAGACTTCGGCTATTTTTGACGAAACGAATCTTGTCGCGGGTCACTCCATCGGACTCTGTTTTATCAATAAGATAATGACAATGTCTTACCAATAAGATGATGACAACGCCGTTCTTATTTTGTTCCATTCCGTAATAATACATTTTGCCCGGTTTCGTTTATTCCCGAATTTTCGCCACTTGGTTTCTTGAGCGTAAATTTCGTTCATCATTGTACCTACGTTTCAGCTTGCGGAGCGAAATTTAGTTTTTGAAAGCATCATATCATATCATCACCGCCAGAAACCATCGGTGAAGTGTGGTCATTTATGTTCACCTTCGTATTATTCCCCTTTCAGCCATGTGACGCTAATATGAATGAATGCATGAAATTCCGATTCTCATTTGCTCCTTCGGTAGTCACCAGACGCATGAAATTGCGGATTTCATTTTCCCCTTCGGTAGTCTCCAGACATTACAGATTACGTCTTATATACTGACTATATTGCTTGGCCGTCAAACGCAGTAGGCTTCAACCTATATCTTCTTTGGCTATTAATAGAACCGTTTGAGTTTACACATAGTGTTGAGTTCTTTTGATAGTTGCTCATTTCTCGAATATTTTCCTTCAAATTTTTCATAGATGTTTTTCTCCAATTTGTTACTAATTTCTTCAAACTGTACTCTCTTATTCACTTGTTGTTTTTCAATCTTTTCTCTAGAATTTTCTTTTGTTCTTCTTTCTTTTTAAACTAATCTTTTGTTTTTTCGTTCGTTTAAAACTATTCTTTTGGTGAGTTAAAAAGGATAATTGCACAAAAAATAAAGAAAACATGCAAGCTCACATCATATAGCACTGTCGATGACAGTGAAACTTATAGATAAATCACTGATGTTGTAATGGTTCATATAAGTGCCAATAAGGTTACTAGATTGTTTAGATTAGTCGCCAGAGGTCTTGACTTCTCGTGTGATGAATACGGAACCAAAGGCAAGAAATAAAAAAAATTACCTCTTTTTATGCTCTCCTTTCGAAATCAAGCATATACCGAAAGGGTATGCGCTATCAAATCAATAATCGGTATTGCTGTTAAGATTGACTCAACATCGAAGAAGTTCCAACTCAATACCTTAATGCAAACAATGCGAAGCCTTTGGACATACGTAAAGCTATTGTAAAAGAGATTTTGCTTGCGCTAAATATGAAGGAAAATATCCAACAAATAGCAGTCAACTAAAAAAGGAGATAACGCCGAATGTATTAACTGTCATGGAAACTACCCAGCCAAGAGCAGAGGTTGTCAGATTGCAAAATAACATCAGGAAGGAAAAATAGAGTTACTACCAATCAAGAACAAAACATTGCTTGTTTGTTTGTATACTGCAGCTGTTTGGTTCACAAATATAAAATATGATTGACGTTCGGCGCCATTTGCAAAAATTATACCATCTTCCAATAGGGTGATTAATTGTGCGCCACCTTGTACATTACCATATGTTTTGAACGTATTGTGTAGATAAATCTTTAAGTAGCTGATTTTTAGCGTAAGCATATTTGTTTTTAAAATTGCACCTAAGTTTTTTAATTCTTACCGATAACAATTCAACATTCGCTCTTCTATGGAGCTTTGAAGTAGAATGGTGCCATGGAAGTTTAAGCATTATCTTATTTTGTGTCACTTGCAGTTTTTTAATGTGGCACTGCGCAAAATTTCCCCATAAACAAGTATCGATTGGAAAATTGCGTTGTGTATGATCACTTTGTTTTCTTTAGACAGAGCAGATTTTCTGTTTATATCCTTATTGCTACGAGGGCGGTTCAATAAGTCCGTGACTTTTGGATTAAAACAGATTTTTTGATAAAAAAATAATTTTATTTTTCAACGTAGTCTGCCTTGAGCTCTATACACTTTGTCCAACGCTTCTCCAATTTTTTTATCCCTTCCAAAAAAAATGATTTGTCGAGGTCCTCAAAATGACGAGATGACTTCATCATTGGAGTCAAATCTTTTTCCACCAAGCCATTTCTTCAGGTTTGGGAACAAGAAGTAGTCGCTCGGAGCCAAATCTGGAGAATAGGGTGGATGAGGGAGCAATTCATAGCCCAATTCATGGATTTTTGCCATGGCAACTGCACATGTGTGCACCCTTGCATTGTCTTGGTGGAAAAGAACTTTTTTCTTGGCCAAATGAGGTCGTTTTTTTTTCAAATCGTCATTGAATCGGTCCAATAAGTTGGCATAATATTGCCCATTGATTGTTCTTCCCTTTTGAAGGTAGTCAATGTGGATTATCCCGCGTGCATCCCAAAAAACAGTCGCCATAACTTTATTGGCTGACAAACCCACCTTGGCCTTCTTTGGCGCCGATTCACCCTTAGAAACCCACTGTTTTGACTGTTGTTTGTTCTCTGGTGTGTTATGATGGATCCATGTTTCGTGCACGGTTACAAAACGGCGCAAAAACTCCTCCATATTGCGATTAAACAACGCCAAACCTTTCTGTGAAGTTGTTACACGATTGCGTTTGTGGTCGACTGTGAGCAAACGCGGCACCCATCTTGCGGAAAGCTTTCTCATGCCCAAGTGATCATTCAAAATTGAAACCACTGAGCCATGCGAGATCTCTACGGCTTCCACAATCTCTCGCACTTTCAATCTTCGGTCGGCCAACACCATATCGTGAATTTTTTCGATTGTTTCGGGTGTAGAGACCTCAACTGGGCGTCCAGGACGTTCGGCATCTTCAGTGCTTGTACGGCCACAACGAAATTCAGTAAACCACTTTTTTACCATTGAAATCGATGGTGCAGAGTCCCCATAGTATTTATCAAGCTTAGCCTTGGTCTCGGTAATGGTTTTTTTTCGCAAGAAATAATGCTTAATAAGCACACGAAATTCACTTTTTTCCATTTTCTCCTCAAATTAGTGAGTAGTCTGATAAAAATAGCTGTCAAACACAAACTAACTGACGCAGCAAGTTTAAATTTTGACAGGAGTCAACTGACAAATGCCTGTTGACAGGAGCAGTGTTGCTGTTTCAGTAAAGAGGTCAGAAATTCAAAAATGCACGGAATTATTGACCCGCCCTCGTATATTGACCTTTTGTAGGGTTCTCGAAATATGCTCATGAAATGTAAGTTTGCTGTGAAGATACATACCTAAGTATTATAAATATTTTACACAAGTGGACCAGATTATTGTCGATCTAAGCAATTGCAGTTGGCAGTTCGAAAGACAGCCAGGTTTTCTTTTTCGGGTAAAAAAGATAGCTTGCATTTTGTCACCATTCAACTTAATTTTCACCTATTGTAATAGTGAGAGCAAATTCGTCCGATGAGAGTAATGCAGTATCATCTGCAAACATTACAACGTCAGAGTTGGTTAAATTTGGAAAATCAGACGTAAACAAATTGTACAAAACTGGCCTAAGAACAGAACCTTGCAGCGCACCTGACTCAAAACATATCAGACTTGAAACGCTACCATTGATTTGGACTTTAAAAGAACGACCTGACAGAAAACTTTAGACTATCTTACAGAGAAACGGAAGAAAATTGTACATTTTATATACTATAAAAGACCATTATGCCAAACGAAATCGAATACTTTTTCCATGTCCAAAAGCATCATCCCGGGTAATTTTCCTTGTTGGCGGTTTTTTTCTGACAGAATTACAAATTCGAAGAACCTGGTGGGAGGTAGTATGCTGAGGTCTAAAATTGAACTGGACGTTAGAATATATGCTACCTTCTGTAACCATGTATATTTGATATTTTTTGTTTGAGAATTTTTTCATATATTTTATTTACACTGATAAGCAAACTGTGTGAGAGAAAGAAAATTGTATTTTTAAATAATACAAAAAAATGGCTTTTCTCTTTCGAATATAATGTAATAGATTCAGTTTTTATTTCATTATCGTAATTATTTTTCTTTTCATTGAATTACAACTATCCCATAGTTCCACATCAATATTTTCTTTTTTTAATTTTTATTGTGCAAGCTGAAATACAAATTGTTATGTAATTTCACTACTGCCTTAGAGCAATATTCCTTAAACAAATAAGTTATTTACACTATTTGTATATTATTTATATCTAGACTTCATATTGTCAAGAAATAAAAAAAATAAAAAAGTCTTGGATTTTCAGACATGCATTTAGAATGTCTGTTAAAAATTTCACTCCAGCTTTGGGCAAATGCTTGAGATACAAATATTTTATAAGATCGAGCCCGCCGCACTTTCTCATATTTAAATTATCGACATGATATTTTACGTTGTCTTCTGTAAGAAGTATATTTAAAGGGATGCCAGGAATTAGGGTGTTGAAACCCTGCATTGTTTCACTAATCAGTGCATTTGTTGCTGGATCGCCTAGGCTTGCTGATACACAGTGATTTCTTAAAAAAGTAATCGCAAGTGCGTCTGCTTTTTCATCATCTGTGTAATAGAAATTAGATCCATTTTGAAGTACAGGTAGTTGTTTGGTTTTATTTTTAATTATTCTAACTACATTCCAAACTAGAGAATCAAGTTATTGATTCCATTCCTTATGGCGTTGTTGAGCTAAATCTTGCGAGATCAACTGGTTTAGGTTTAATTTTACTAAATGAGGGAAAAGCTTTTTGTAAAATTTATTTATTTTAACTTTTGGTATAGAGTCAGCTACGGCTTCAAGGATTAAATCATTGAAGTCAGTTACAACAGCATGTACTTCATCTTTAGTAGATATCTTTTCGACGTTCGCATAGTTTTCTTGAACGCTTCTTCTAATAATTGCACTGTATCATTTCCAGTTTGCATTTTTTAAGTCTTGGAAGTACTGTACATTTGCCCTACCAGACCGAAGAAGATTGCACAATACTGGATTTTGGTCAGAACATAGTTCGTTTAATGACAGTTGTTGTGTAATAAAACCAGGACTATTTGAAATAAAAATATCGAGGACAGAAAGACGGCCACGAGAATCAGCTGGAACACACTCGTATGTAGGACATAAAGAATACAAGATTGATATTGGAAGTGATTCAGAAAGGTCCGAGAGTAAATTCCCCCAAACGTTGGCTTTTTTTTTTTTTTTTTTTTGTTAAGGAGCTAATACTCAAGTGGGTATGAATACACTTATTGTATAATGCCTCAGCATGTGTTAAGTGTTTCGGAAAATGGGATAGAGTGAAAAAGAAACATTTAATGGGGAGACTAAATTCTTAGTGCAAGAGGCTTGATGTTGATTTCTAGTCCACTACTCATCTTATTTGATTTTCGTTAACGGAAAAAATGAATATGTCTTTCAGGCGAGGCTGGGATTCGAACACCGAACCTTACGATTTGGAAGCCAGTCCACTATCACTTGAGCCACTGCCACCCACTTGTACAGCCCCATTCCCTATGTTGAGATCACTGCCTACTCGAAAATTATCATTTACACAGAAAAGGTTCTTTAAAACGTTTTTAAACAAATGTTTATTTTCAACAGACTTACGAGCACCAGCGAAATAGACACAGTAGATTTTAATTGTTTGGTAATTTTCTAGTTCTACCTCTATGCCAACATTTTCTACTAAACGTGTTTGGATAATTGGTAAGAGCGAATGTTGAATTGTTTTTCGTATATGTATTGCAACACCTCCACCTCTTCTATCGATAGCACTTAAATTCAAAGGTGGACAGATTATCGTCATGCTTATGCTAAGTTTCACTTGCTAGAGCTATATCAATATTGTTATTATTTAAAAGGTCTAGGGATACAATCTTTTTGCTACGTATACTTCTAGCATTCCATGTCATTATTTTTGTATTACTATCTACCATATTATTTACAATTAAAAGACAAAAACTTAGTAGCTAAATGTGTGATAACTTCAAATTGTTCAACATACAAATAATTTTGTTATCATTTCCATACCTAATGAATTTAGCTCTTAAAAAGTGAAACTTGTAGAGTTGCTACCTGCTTGCATCTCGTTGGTGTTAGTTACGACCGAACTTGTTTGTTTCTGGCTAACTCAGGCGTTTGATGGCTACGTAGTTGTGCATGCAGTGTTACTCTGCATAGCCGTTACAGCATGATGACGTAGTAGCCTCATAGAAGCAAATGAAACTTCTTTTTCAGTAGTGGGGAAGGAATTAGATTTAAAGAAGCTGTGCGAATACTTGGAGCGGGTGATGAATGCAATATCGGTAGCTATGTGGCTCTCATTGCATTTGCCACATTTATATGCAGATGAATTTTTACAACTGGTAGGCACATGGGAACCAGCTCAGATCGCACAATATGTTTTTACGTTGCAATTACACTCACCATGGCCGAACATTTGACAGTTGCGGCATTGAGTTACTCTGCCTTTAAGTTTTCGGTGAAAACTTACTTGCGTATGAAAGATGGAACGATAGCTTTTTTTGCAGATCTCGTAGAGCAATTGAACCACCTTCAAGAGATATTAAAAAAATGTAGTCCGTGTACACAGCTTTATTTAATTCATATTTTTTTGTTACAGTCGATTGTCCTCAGAATTTGGTGATCGATCGCGTTTGGTATAGAGACCTTATACACAGATGAAAGCTCCGGGTTGACTGAGCATGTGATTTAAATGCAAAACACACCTATTGGGGGTCAAGATTAATAATGACGTCACGAAAGTCACGAAACTTTACAAGGCAGAACGAAAATTTAACTATCATTTTATTTTGACATATATTAATTGGTAATATGACACAGCGAAAATACCAGATCTTATTGAATTTTTTATAACTGATGGATTTAATACAAAAGAAAAAAAAGTTGAAAGCACTGATCATTGATCATATACCGGTAATTCTAACAGTCAAGGGCATGTTAATAGAACAGAAAAAAACGTACGACTTACCGACAAAAGAACGAACTGGTGTACATTTAAAGAATTGCTCGAAGTATTTATTAACCTCAGATCTTCACTGGTTATGACATGCCATATTGACATCGGAGTGGAACAATTTATTGCCAATATACAACATGCAGCAGAAGTTAGTACACCGACTTCTCAGCAAAAGAAAATAAGCATTGTTAAAGTATCCCACAGAAATTAGAGAACTTATATTAGAAAAGAGAATATCACATAGTAAATGGCAAACAACAAAGCATCCTGGCGATAAAACTGTATTTAATAGATTAAATAACAAACTTAAAAATATATACGTGAATTTTAAATCTAATCTAATCTCTAACTAAACTAACTAAACTAGGAGAGATTAGTGTATTCATAAACTAAACATAAACTATGTAAACATAAACTATCTAATAGACAATCACCGGGTTATTATCTAATAACTTCCCAAATCCTGAAAGAACTACCCTTCATGGCATTGTTAAAACGCAAGCCTATAACTAATGCATCAGTGGAAGATAGCAGAAATTATTGTTGTATTTAAACAAGGTAAGTATCTATCAGAAGTTACATCATTCAGGCCAATCTCACTTTATTAAAATTTTTCGAGAAACTGCTTCTTAAAAGACTAGATAGAATCATGGAGCAAAAAAGGCTTATTCCCATCAGTTTAGGTTTAGAAATAAACACTTACCAATCGATTAGAGAAAAATGTTCGTTCTACATATATTATTCTTAGACGTTGAACAGGATTTTGATAAAATTTGGCATATGGGTTTAGAGTATAAACTTCATAGGGGTACTAAGACAGTACTACGAGATACTTAAATCTTATATATCAAACAGATTCTTAAAGAAATGCAAGAGGGAGTTCCACAGGGAGGTGTTCTAGGACTCACCCTATATTATAGTGATATAGCACATGCGGATGATATGATGATAGCCACATTCGCTGAGGACATTGCGCTTCTACTAAATGATCGATGCTTTTCGAAAGCAACAAAAAATCTACAAAATTCAGTTAATGAAATACCACCTTGATCAAAACGTTGCCGGGGGACACCACAGTGTGGTGCTCCCATTGTTCCGATTTGAGTTCTGTTTTCTTTGTTAATCAAATCTGTTGTTGACATTTCCTCTAAATCTTAGCGTCATAGCTTGACATTTTGAAAAGTTACTTAGCCAAGAGTACCTACATCTATCTCTGTGTGTGTTGGCGATTTTTTACAATTTTAGAAATGGATTTAAATTTGCAACAACGAACTTGTATTAAATTTTGCGTAAAAAAACGGATTTAATGGTGAGCGAACGTTGGAAATATTGGAAAAGTGTTTCGGCAACGATTCTCTGAAGAAAACGGTCGTTTACCAGTGGCACGAGTGGTTCAAAAGTGGTCGTGAGTCAATCGAAGATGGTGAACGCAGTAGCAGACCATCGACATCGAAAACCGACGAAAATATTGATGAAGTAAAAGAAATGTTGGTCAATAACAGCAAATTAACCATCAGAGAGATAGCGGAGGACTTGAACATTGCCTATAGATCCATCCAAGACATTTTGGTTAATGATTTGGGTTTCTCGTGTAGCAGCAAAGTTGGTGCCAAAAGACCTCAATTTCATGGAAAAAAGATACCGAGTTGACGTCGCAAAAGAGATGATTTGCGAAGCTGAATCCGATCCCGCTTTCATCAAAAGGATCATTACTGGAGACGAGACGTGGGTTTATGAGTACGACACGTAATCCAGACATCAGGCAAGTGAATGGCGTTCACCAAATGAGCCGAGACCAAAAAACCCACGTCGTTTTCACTCAAAGAAGAAGGCAATGCTCCTGGTTTTCATGAATTACAACGGTCTAGTGCATCATGAATTTTTGCCAGAAGGCCAGACAGTAAACAAAGAGTATTATTTGGGCGTTATGAGACGTTTGCGGTAAGAAATTCGCCGAAAGAGACCAACGTCGCACAGTGCCATCGTTATTCGTAATTTTTTGTCGAAAGATGCAACAAACACCATTAAACAGCCATCGAATTCACCTGATTTGGCTCCTGTGACTTCTTTCTGTTCAATCGAGTTAAAAAACCACTACGGGAAACGCGTTTCAGCAGCCGAGAGGAAGAAAAGGAAAAGTCGCAGAAAGCACTGATTAACATATCAAAAACCGAATATAAAAAATGTTTCGAGAATTGGATCAAGCGCTGGCATAAGTGTGTTGCAGTCGATGCGGATAACCTTAAAGGGGACAATATAGATTTAGATAAATAAATTACTTCCAATTTTCTGAATACATTCCGGGAACTTTTTGATCAATGTAGTATGTCTTTGGACGCAACGATGGCGAAAAAGTCCATGCATATTAATTTTTCAAATAAAAAATAATGAATGTTCCTGCAGTTATTAATAATAAAGTAGTTCACTATTCAATTGGTTGTTAGGATGTAATTTAGAAATGTCCACTGAGAATAAAATCTTGTTACATATGTAGTATGTATAATCAGATCCTAAAACCTTTTTGGACATATGGTATCCAAAACAAAACAAAGTCCTATTGTGCATATATTTGAAATAATGACTCTCATCGTGATTTGCAGATTGATCTGAAATTTAAGTAAATAAAAAGTACTCAATTCGGCACAAAGCGTCTGCAGATGCGTACTCGTATTAATCCTGGCATAGAAGACGTCTTAAATGTACGATATAATATTCTTAGATTAAGAAGAACTAAACCTCAAGAACTTACGAGTATAATCTTACAATTATGAAATATAAATTATAATACCTTCTCATACCCAACTGAACGTTGAAACTAAATTTATTTTTCGATCTTTCTTTGATCGGTCATGATTAAGGAGGTTGTTTTAGTGCTACGGGTTTCTAACCCCTCAGTATCTTTTAAGATTTTCACGTTCTATAATATTAATAATAAAAAACGTATTTATTTATTCGAAGCATCTGTGTGCATGGTAACAGTCTTTATCATAGCACAACTAAAACCCGTTTGATAAACGTTAGAAATCTAAATAATTACTAAACTAAAGAAGTAAGGGATAGAAAGGGAAAATAGAATATACATATTAGAAAAAAGTTATGAATAATCCTATACATATGTACGAGTATGTATACATCCATGCATAAAAAACATAATTATTGTCATGTACAGGGTTTTTTATTAGATGCGCCCAATTTGTTTTTTCAATAAAAAAGTGTATCAATGAAATGTTTATTTTGGGTTAAAATATAATTGATATTGACTATTAGGTTTGACATATGACATCATTTAATTGCCTCCTACTGAAGCGCTTGCGTTTTTCGGCCACATAATGCAGTCGGAGAGTTAATGTAGCACCAAAGGAAAGGGTATTTTAACAGAGGCATTTCTGGCGGTAAGACGATCACCGAACTTCGCCTTCAATAAGTCGGTTGTAGAACGTGCTGTGCATCAAGTGGCTCCGTGCTTTTGAAACCAATTTATCAAAATAAAAATATAAAAAATTGGGTAACGTGGATCTAGAGCGGTGTACATCATATTTTTCATATACAGCTTTTTTCACATTAACAAAGCCTTTTAATTAAAATGCGCGACGTCACTGAGGACGATCTTTCAGTGAAAATCTGGATGTTCTTCCACCTTCAAAAGAGCCCAATCAGCATCTAACCCATTTTGCATCAAAACGATCTTATAAGTACTTATACCAAGTCTTTTCGTAAAATACAACACAGGGTCTTGACTCCACTACTAGCACAGTAAAATTTTGATGTGTATAAGTTGATTCGAATTGTTTCATTATGGCTCAATTGTTCGATTATTGGGGAATGTTTGGGTGTTTTATCAACCGTATACTTTTCGATGATGAAATGGATCATCTTTCAAAAGATGTTATGCGTGATTTCGGAGAATCTCTATTTAAATTGGGTGCATGTAATGGAAACCCTTATACCCGACATTTCTAGCAGACTCAATGGTAGACTTTTCAAATCAAAGTCTAAATAGCAAAATTTACATATAGTATGTGCGTATACATACGAATATAGACATGTCCTCAGCAACTTTTACTAACGAAGTAATGTTTGGACCTAACTACTGATTGCCGGTTATTTTTATAAATTATTTTTTTTAAACATTGATTTTATCTATTTACTGACTATTTTTTCAAATACTATATAGACTAAAGAAAGCATAACAATGGTTCTTTACTTGTGTTATAGACATGTTTTTCACTTTGCTTTTACTTTATCCCAATGGCATCATATTTCTCCCAAAAATACAATTTTTGACAATATTTTTTTATAAAAACTAGTACATTCTCCTTTAACACCACTAGCTTAAATCAAAAGAACAGCCTCTCGCAATCTTCTCTGCTCAACTCGAAAACCGTAAGTGTGGTTTCTATTCGTTGGACAAGTTTTTGTTAAACTCCCTAAGGTTAAAATTAAATACAATAGTATATCAAGTATAGTTATCGAAAGTACTACTTGCTATATTAATTTACAAAACGCTCAACTTTGTACGTGTATTAGAAATGAGCTTGTTATTATTGTGTTGCGTTTTTGCGAATTAGACGGGTTATAGTATATACAAGTATAGCATATTTGCCAGAATTAGCCATATATTTAAATATGGACATTTGTATATATGTCGTCTAATATAAATGTATAATAAGTTTCACAAGTAGTTCATGAGTGAAGTTAATAAACCAAAGAATGTTACCACAATACAGAGTACAATGGCTTGAATATGTGTCCGAGAGCTTCTGTTTCAAAATATTTGGGGAAATTTTAATTAAATTTAACTTTCTATGAGGATTTTTTAAACAAAACAAACAAAAATAATTAATAGCTGATCACTCTTAGATAAGGTAAATTATATTCCTTTCTTTCTTGTATGAACGTATCTTCGAAAAAGGCAAAAACATCAAAAGGTTTGAGTTTGTTTTCTTACCTCTACTTACCATAAAAAATAGTTTCTCTTCTTTTGGTATAATTCGTACCAAGTAAGAAAAATGCACATGTTATTGGAGTAGGTGATTCTAATTTATTCCTGGGAATTTTGGACTTAACCGTCATACTGTATAGACCACTTGGATCCTGCTCCATTTGCGTAAGCACAGATTCCAATTTTCTGGTATTAAAACTGGAAAAGTAATTTAAAAATGCTTTGAAGCATCTTATAATACTGTGATATATAAATACTTACAGCACAGACAAAACTGGTTGTGGAAATACATTCTGAACTGTGCAAATAACATCTACATTGCTTTCTTCTACATCTATCCTCGTCTCCAAGCCGAACTCGGATTCAGGAACTTTAAAATAATAAGTTTGGGAATTTATTTACTAAGATTTTTTTGCATACCAATTATTTGTAAACGAGCACTTCTTTTGTCTGTAGACTCAAATGTTTGGACTGAACAAGTGTATTCCCCAGTCATATTCCAATCAGGCTTATTGATCGATATAACTCCTGGGTTATCCTCCGGAGAAAAGATTTTCGTATCAATTTTAGATTTCATGAAACCCTTAATTCAAATAGGAAATTTTTAGGTTGATCGTACTCAGGTGTAACTCATTTCATTACCATTGCAAATCCTTTAACAGAAGGAATCCATTGGTAAATCGAATTATTATTAAAAAGCCATTTAAGCACGAAGCCTTTTTCTCTTGGCCCCAGTTCATATTCGCAATCCAAAATTAGTGGTTCGGATTCTATATTGCGATCCAATGTATACATTTGTGGCACTTTTAAGTTTGTGATTCTTACCGAATTCGACACTAATAAAGAATTACAATAAATTGATTCAAGCATGTTTCAAATACCAGGGAAAGAAAAGTAAGAAATCATGGCTCATATAAAAATGCAGATATTTTTAAATGGATTATAAACAAACGAAAATATATGGATTGTTTTTCGATATATTGCCAAGGAAACGAATTATGCATTTAAGGCAATTACATGTTTTCTCACACTTACCAGAAAAAAATGTAAACCAAGCTAGTATGAAAATAAATAATGCATTTCTATTTAAAACAATATTCATATTTATGATAAGCATTCAGAGTCTTTTTATATTGTCTACTTCTAAATCAGTTCAATTGTTAACCACTCTATGTTTTAATCAAATTTACAAAGTTTAAAAACAGTTGCAATCTTTTCCAAAAAGAAATAATATGCATACATAATTGACTGTGCCTTAAAGAAATCATAAGTAAATCTTAAGTTTCGTTTAAAATGTTGGACTGTATCACATTTTCTTATAATTTTCAATGCAATGTTAAATGTCTTCTCTACTATTTGTTATATTTTTCACTAAACATTGTCTTAATATTTTTCACAAAGTTATTTAGCTAGTTGCGAGGATATTCGTACACCAAAATCTTTCCTGTTTTTTTCCCTGAAATACAATTTTTCATAAAAGCATTTGGCTCGCATTGCGCATATACATTGTAAAAGAGCTTTTAAGATAAAAAGGATTCTTGTGTTGTGTTTGTTTGTTTTATTTTATCTAAAGTTGCTTCTATCAGCTGTACGTAGTAACGGTCAGAAAATAATAAACTTGAAAATAAATACAATGTGTTTTTCTGTATTCAGATATTTTTACAAAGCCTTTTAATTTACATTAATTGGCAAAAACAGAATAAAGACTAATATGATTTTAAAGAATAATATAAATTCTTATTCTAAATTGTAGCAGGATTTCCTTTGTTACAATAGCGAAGGGTTCAAATCCAGAGATGGCCTGAGGATAAAGTTCTGTAAGCGCAACTAAAGGAATCATAGGACATTGATTTTTTTAATATTTTTTGTCAGATTATATTTGTATATATGTATGTATATTTTATTTAAATACATAAGCCTAACTTATATAGATCATCAGCGTTTAAACCAAATTATACTTAGAGAACTGAATTTTTTTCTACTTAGCATATATAGAAATAGCAATAGAAATAGCTATTTATCAAAGATAGTTAAATATCAAATTCAAATGACCACGAATTTCAAGCTAGTCATACGACAAACGAATGCACAGCAGTGACTGTAGATATATATTTTTATAATGAATAATCAATAATATATTCACAAATCGGATTCCAAATAAAGGGTGGCTTTTTTAGAGTTACACAAATTCAATATGAAACAAAATACTTAAAGCTAATGTAAATGTATATGATATTAACTTTATTTAATAGACAACTTTATGCCATTAGTACTTAAATATGATATCGGGCAAATGCGAGCCACGTCTAGCTCGAAGAAAGCGTAATCGTGAAGTCTAATTTTTGACAACCTTACCGAGAAACTGGGGCCATATATCAGCAATAACACGCCGAATATTGACTTCCAAATGGTCCAACGTCTCTAGTTTATCGGCATAGACTAGTGATTTCACATATCCCCAAAGAAAGTAATTTAAAGGTGCGAGATCACAGTATCGTGGAGGCCAGTTCACAGGTCCATTACGCGAAATTATGCGCTCAGCATATGTTTCCCGCAATAATGGCATGTTGCACCATCTTGTTAAAACCAAAGCTCTGTCACATCAATGCCATTCAACTGAGGAACGAAGAAGTCAGAAATCATGTTTCTATAGTGCTCTCCATTGACGGTAATATTCTGGCAGGCATCGTCCTTAAAGATATATTGGCCAAATGTGTTAACCACAAATCAACTTTCAACTGCCAAATTAACAATCTGTAGAAACACTTTTGCCAGTTTAATAATTAAATCTCTAAAAAAACACCGCTTATAAGGTATTGCATGGACTAAAATTAGGTTTAAGAAAGACTCGAGTTAAATAAGTATACGAGTACCTATGTAGCTTCAACAGCCCGTTTAAACTCTACCCGATTGAAAGTAATTATTTTTATTTGGTTTTCATATTTCTCCGCCGAACGGCTCAGGAAGTTTTATGTAAAATAATACTATAAATAAAGAGGAGTGTTGCTTCTTGTTTTTTTTTTTTTTTTTTTCAGGGAGAGAGAATAGTACACAGAGGACTATATTGTTGTCGTCGAGAAATAGCGTGATTCTTTACTTAGTTTTTAGTTTAAGATTTTTATTTATCCGAAAAAATATTATTCATCATTAAAAGGAGTCTTATTTAAAAGAGTAACTCAACTTAATTTAAACGGCGGTAGTCATACCACGAGCAACTAAAAGATATTCCTCCAAAATAGAAAATATAATATCATTATGCTTACCAAAAAACTATTATTATTTGTTTATTGGATTTATGTATTTATTTTTCAAAATAACTACAATACAGTTTTTGTAAATATATATTTTTGAACAAAATTTTGAATGCTATTTCCTTAAAGAGTTTTGGGAAATAAAAAAAATGTTAAAATGCTTCTGTTAAGGAATGGTCATAAATTTATTTGTTGGTATTTATATATTTTGTAAATATAATGTATTCATTGATAACATTTGTTACTCACTGTACTTCGGTCATGCATGATAAGTATAATCTTAATTTCAATAAAATTTATAACGTTCTGAATCAAAAGTTTATTTTTCGATTCTGAACTTGTTTCTTTCTTTGTCCAAGTCCTCTTAGTAGAATCAAAAACAGCTTCAATGTTAAATTTTTTAGAATCGATCTTTCTCTGATTGCTTAGGAAACTTGACATCTAAAGGTTATTAAAACATCAAACATCATTAGCAGCTTTAAGTGTGTTTGGAGCCAATTTGAAATAATCATATTAAACACAAACAAAATTATTGGTGGAAGAGAACAGAAGAGCATAGATTTCCAAAAAGATAAGGTTGTACAAAAAACTAACGATTTTATATTACTAAAACTTTCGCTATGAACAAAAACAAGCGCGACCTGACAATACTATAACGGAAAGAAAGCGGAAAACTTTTTTTAGGTATAGGAATTGGATAGTTGTTGCCAGGACTAGAAGCACCAGTTAAGCCTTTCAAAAGTAAGTACACGTCACGCTATCAGCTACTTTCACATCGTGAGGAGGTATTATATTAAAATATGTCATTAAGAGTCCAATAACGGCCCATACCGGGACCTGTTTTAAGGATAATGAAGTAGTACGTGGATTATTATTTGCAAATGGAGTAAAATTATTATGACTCTAGTCTAGTCACTATGAAAAAAATCTAAAAGTCAGAAGCACCCACTAACGAAGAATTGGCTAAAAATAAAGACTGGTTAAATTTAAAATTTTAATTTTATTTTTTTGTTCTAATATACATATATCATATAGACGGTGTCATAAGATAAACCTTAAATTTTTACGCGAGTTTTTTTTTATTAATTCGTAGAAAATACAACAGAATAAAGAATTCAGAATAAATCTAACAATTGAATTAATAAAGTAGATGCAATCTATAGCTTAAAGGGAACTAGATGCGAAGGCAGAATGCAAAACAATGTAAAGCAAATTAATAAACACTAAGAATTTGTAATCAAGTGGGGTCTTAATATATTATATTTTGAGGTTTGATATTAGTGGTAGGTGTATAACAAAAAAAATTTTTATAAGAATTATGAAAGTAGAACAGAATACTTTAAATTATGATGGACTATTATCCATTAACTAGAATAACTAGAAATATCCTCATGGTTTTTGTCTAAGAACCATGATTTTACTTTCTTGAAAAAGATGGATTTATGTCTTATGATTTTCATAGGCAAGGTAAGATGTTAAAAAGCCTAGGAGCAGCTGTCGTAAAGAAGTTAAAGAAAATTTGCAGATTGTGATTTGGTACAACAGCAAGATTTAAATTATTGATTCTGAGGTTTTAATTAGCAGAGAATCTACTTAATTGATAGCCCGACCTTACAAAAAATATTTTTAGGTCTTTCTAAAAATACATATGTTTAACAGGAAGGACTTTAGGACTTCTGGAAAGAAACAGACTACAATCACGACTCTTTTTGTTACAAATGAGACGAATCCTATGTTTGTAAGGAACTAGAAGAGGGCTCAGCTTGTTGTTATGAGTGCCACTAAGATACTTCTTTAGTAAATTAGTATGATCAGACCAATTCATCCTCCAGTCAAGCATCACACCAAGATACTTTTTTTTTTTTTTAAAAAGAACTTAACCTTCAAGTGGGTATGAAAACACTTGTAATACCTCAGCATGTGTTAAGTTTTTGGGTTCAGTGGTTATTTCGCTTCATGGCTGGCATCCAACATTTAATGGGGAGACTAATTCTTAGTGGAAGTTGGCTTGATGTTGATTTCAAGTCAACTAGTTAGATGAGTTACTTGATTTTCGTTAACTAAAAATGTGAATATGTCTTTCGGGCGAGGCTGGGATTCGAACACCGAACCTTCCGATTTGGAAGCCAGTCTACTACCACTTTAGCCACTGCCACCCAGTTAAAAGATGAAACGCTCTCTATGTATACGAAAACATTTATCAGCGCAAAAAATGTTCGTATTCCTGTACTTCGAACAAATATCTTTTCTGTGTTTAAATTTGCTGCAGTTCGCACAATGAAAAACGAACGTTCCAAAGTTTAACTCCCTTCCATTTGCACTCAAAAACATAATTTTAGTTTTGTCACTAATAACTATCTTATGTTGTTGTAACCAGTGTCCCAAGATTTCCAGGTCATGGTTTATGTCAGAAATTAGATTTAACGCGGAATTACTTTGGAAAGCACATGCCATGTCGTCAGCAAATGTGTCGACTTTGCTTCAATAACTTTGTAGAAATAGTGAATTGATGGAATTTAGGAAAAGTATCGAACCGAGCACTAAACCCTGAGGAGCTCCTATAGAAATATTTTTTAGTAGAGCTTAATTAACCACTGATTTTAACCCTTTGTCCCATATTAGATAAATTAGAACCGAACCAATTTTGCATTGTACCCCTAAAACCACACTTATTTAGTTTTTCTAAAAGAATTTTGAGATCGACGGTATCAAAGGCTTTTGTTATGTCAACAAAAAGAGCCGCAGTCTAATTCCTGTTATTAAAATTATATATATTTGTACAGACATATAAGAGGGCTCCTTCAGTTGAATATCCCGAAAGGAAACCAAATTGGTTCTCACTAAAAAAATTGTTTTGTTCTAAAAACTTTACCATTCTATTTTTAAAAACCTTTTCGAAAATCTTCGAAAAAACATAAGGATATTGGCGTATAGTTATTTATTACAGTTTTATCACCTTTCTTAAATAATGGTATAACTTCGACTTGTTTTAAGTCATATGGAAAAACACCACTCGAAATAATTTTGTTATAGATATGGCATAAGATGTCACAAATGTGCAAAGCTATACTTTTTACAAAATTATTTGAAAAGCAGGTAGATGTTTTAGAATTGGAATTTTTTAGTGATAGAATGGTTTTATACAGTTCCGAGGATATTATTGGATCAGCATAAAACTCTGAGAGGGGAATACAACATTATCTGAGCAATCAGAGTCAGGAAGATCATTCCGAAACCACTTTTCTACCAATAGAAACAAAGTAATTATTAAATTTGGGGTTACGAATGGTAACATCTTCATCTTTAATACTATGGACTAAAGTGCTTATAGATGTTTTGTTCTGAATTTCTTTATCCAATTTCCATTCCTTTCTCGAGTGACTTTCAACTTCTTGAAACTTGTTGGTATAATAATTACTTTTACACAGCATAACACTTTTTGAAATATCTTTACATAATTTTTTGTAAGTATTGATAATTTTAGCGTTATAAGGGAATTTTGTTCCCTTTTTGTAAAGTTTGTTATTTTATTTAATATTAATAAGCAACTCAGCAGTTATCCAAGGTTTTAATTTTTAATTTTATTCTTACTTTTCTTTACTTTTTTCGAACAAAGCATGATATACTTATTCAAAGTATCCATAAATATGCTGTAAGCTATGGAAGGATTATCTTCATAAATTACGCTTGTCCAGCATTCATAACGCAAACAATTATTAAGCTTTCTAAAATCAGTGACAACAGAATATGGGCAGGAAGAAGAGATATTAGAATTTTTAGCAGGAATATAATTGAAACTTAAACACGTCATTCAATGATCAGATATTTGCAAACCGAAAACAGAGCTGCAGAGTAAAAGTTTTTCGGATTTAAAAATCTCACCATGATGTGATGCAAGTACTTGATGAATTGGTTGTACGATTAGGTCTGTTAATACACGATTCTAAGCCATAAGATGCTAATATAAATAAGTAGTTATCTACAAAAATAGAATCACGTAGGATATCTATATTAAAGCCATCCAATAATATTATGTCATTTGATGACACACTTGATAGCAGTTTTTCCAATTCTTCTAGAAACATATTACGAGTAGAAACAGAATTCTAATTAAATCTATAAATACAGAATATTGTCAACATTTTGTCACACAATTTCACTTTTAAAACATCACAACTCTGGAAGTTATCACGAACAACTTCAACATTTATATCATTTTACATAAAAGCGGCAATACCTCCAGAAGCATATTTATTATTGCAACATGGGGTAAATTCATATCAATCAATATCAAAAAATTGTTTTTCTGCATCATAAATCCAAGTTTCAGTTAAGAAAATAAAATCTGGCTTGTTCACAAACCAGTTCAGATGCACAAGAAAGTTATCAACATTTTTACGGATACTCCTAATATTTTGGTGAATAACGAAAAGGTTGTTTAATGCCCAGTTTCACAGTGGAAGTTTAAACTTGAGTTCAGCTAAACCTGAACTTGAGTTTAAATTTAAAGATCATCTCGAGTAGTTTAACTAAATTGTATGGAAAAAAATTGGCAGCCCTGTAAGTTATTGCCTCGTCATGTCAAGTACGAGGGCGGGTCAATAAGTCCGTGACTTTGATTAAAACACAGATTTTTTGATAAAAAAATAATTTTATTTTTCAACGTAGTCTCCCTTGAGCTCTATACACTTTGTCCAACGCTTCTCCAATTTTTTTATCCCTTCCAAAAAAAATGATTTGTCGAGGTCCTCAAAATGACGAGATGACTTCATCATTGGAGTCAAATCTTTTTCCACCAAGCCATTTCTTCAGGTTTGGGAACAAGAAGTAGTCGCTCGGAGCCAAATCTGGAGAATAGGGTGGATGAGGGAGCAATTCATAGCCCAATTCATGGATTTTTGCCATGGCAACTGCACATGTGTGCACCCTTGCATTGTCTTGGTGGAAAAGAACTTTTTTCTTGGCCAAATGAGGTCGTTTTTTTTTCAAATCGTCATTGAATCGGTCCAATAAGTTGGCATAATATTCCCCATTGATTGTTCTTCCCTTTTGAAGGTAGTCAATGTGGATTATCCCGCGTGCATCCCAAAAAACAGTCGCCATAACTTTATTGGCTGACAAACCCACCTTGGCCTTCTTTGGCGCCGATTCACCCTTAGAAACTGTTGTTTGTTCTCTGGTGTGTTGTGATGGATCCATGTTTCGTCCACGGTTACAAAACGGCGCAAAAACTCCTCCATATTGCGATTAAACAACGCCAAACCTTCCTGTGAAGTTGTTACACGATTGCGTTTGTGGTCGACTGTGAGCAAACGCGGCACCCATCTTGCGGAAAGCTTTCTCATGCCCAAGTGATCATTCAAAATTGAAACCACTGAGCCATGCGAGATCCCTACGGCTTCCACAATCTCTCGCACTTTCAATCTTCGGTCGGCCAACACCATATCGTGAATTTTTTCGATTGTTTCGGGTGTAGAGACCTCAACTGGGCCTCCAGGACGTTTGGCATCTTCAGTGCTTGTACGGCCACAACGAAATTCAGTAAACCACTTTTTTACCATTGAAATCGATGGTGCAGTATTTATCAAGCTTAGCCTTGGTCTCGGTAATGGTTTTTTTTCGCAAGAAATAATGCTTAATAAGCATACGAAATTCACTTTTTTCCATTTTCTCCTCAAATTAGTGAGTAGTCTGATAAAAATAGCTGTCAAACACAAACTAACTGACGCAGCAAGTTTAAATTTTGACAGGAGTCAACTGACAGATGCCTGTTGACAGGAGCAGTGTTGCTGTTTCAGTAAAGAGGTCAGAAATTCAAAAATGCACGGAATTAATGACCCGCCCTCGTAATTTCGTTGTAAATGTATATGTACACATTCGACTGTGTATAAACCGGCAGCAGTCAATATGAAATTGAACTGAGGTTTAAACGTTTGACAGAATTCTGTCGTTTAACGTAAACTACAAAACGAACTCAGTTCAAGGGTTAAACGAAATTGTGTAACTGAATGAAAGACGACTACATTGTAAAGTAGAGGAAAAAATAAAAGCTCAACGGACAAAGAATTGCCGTTTCTTAAAGTGGAGCACTTTTCCAATCACAAACAAAACATTTCAGCAACGAGGCATAAAAAAGAGGCAGGAAGGAAAAAACAGGTTACGAATTACCAGTCGAGTTTTCATACTTTAAAATTGTAATATTTCCAATAAAATGGAGCTACGAGTATAATGCAGTTACGAAAAAAAAAAAAAAAAAAAAAAAAATTAAATATATAAATAATAAAAAGTTTACCTCCCAGAAACCAGAGTTTTTGCATTTTCTTTTCTTTATTTTATTTTATTTAATTTTCAAAGGAACGATACAAATTAATTTGTAAAGTCCGGGATTTTACGCCGTGGTGCTATGCCCATGTGGGGTTTTTTGTCAACGCACTATTTTAATAATATATATCGAAAAAGCTTTTATTTTCCGTTAAAGTATATTTTATACCATAGTGAATTGAACTTGACTTCATTCATATGTCCACCACGAGGGCGCTGTGGCAACCGATTTTTTGGAGCTAATTTTCGACCACTCGAGGCGAGGCGGCCAATTAACTGGTCTATTTCTTTAGACAGAACGCTGACCAAACTTTGACTTCAATAACTCGATTGTCTTACCCGCTCTGTGCAAGGGCGCCGTCCTATTAAAACCACATCTCACCAATGTCTAGTGCGCGTAATTGTGGTCAGAAATAAAGTTCCAACATGTCCCGATAGCGATTTCCTCTACTGTAACGTGGCGGCCATCATCACAAACGAAAAACTACTGCCCAATGACTCCAGCATGAAAACTACACCAAACAGTTAATTTTTGCGGATGTAGTGGCGTATCATGAAGCACACGTAGTATTATAGTCGTCCAATAGCGCACATTTTGTTTTTTGACAAAGCTATTTTAGCCAGAAATTAGCTTCATCGCTGAAGGTGATTTCGCGATAGAATTCCGAATCGTTTGTAAGCATTTCCATAGACAAATTTGAGAAAGTTCGACGTTTCAAATGGTCATCTAGCTTTAGCGATCCATCAGAACGATCAAGTTGCTCCAGCATTCAAATTTGCGTACCTATGAAATTCACTCAAAGGGAAAGCTGCTCGGACAACTACTACGAAGTATGGGATCTACTCAACCAGCTCTATGATAAGAAATACCCCACCTCCCATGAGTTTCTACACCGCCCGCTTGCTTGCCCGTATTGCAGTCTGGGCCGAGGTCAATGAACTCTAGCGAATGTTAAACATGACTCATGAGACCATACGTCTGCTTCGGGTGCAGGGCCTTCCTGTCGAGCATTGGGATACGGCCATTGTACACATACTGCACTAGAGGTTCGATAGTGAAAAAGGAAGGCAATGGGAATTGCAACGACATGTACACAATATTGGTATTTTTGAATAAGTAGGCAGCCGTCTACAACAACTCGGCATATAATTGCAGTGCTAATAACAGTGGCGGACAGTTAAATCGAGAAGCTATTCTTAGATTTAATCGGTTCGAAAACGAGAGTACCAGTCAGCGGGAAAGCAACGCCAGCAAGTAGCCGAAGAGATCAGGAAGGAATTCGTCCCCTCGAACAGGCCTTGCGAGAACTACCTCTAAAAGGGGTATCAAGTTGACAGCTCCGACCAGCCAATCCACGGCCAATTTTAATTTCAATTTTGGTGGGAGCTGAAGTCCCCATTTATTTGGCTTAATACAAGTTTAATACAAGCTTAATACCAGGACCTTAAAAACTAAGACTTAAAAATTGACAAAAAGGCTTAATAACTAAGAATCAAAGGAATGTTGGACGAAAAAGCGCTCAGATTGAAATCAAAAACGGGAAGTTTCGAGCTAACCTTTCGGAGCATACAGGAGATATGATCGTCGGGTGGAGTCTTGGAGAAAAAGGAATAGTTTCACTATTTTTGGTGTCGTTAGCGTAAAGAGAGAGGGAGGAGTGGTTTAATGACCACCTGAAAATCGTTAATAGTAAGAATGAAAAGAAAGGGACCAAGATGGCTGCCCTGTGGAACACACTATAATATCGGTTTAACAGTAAGAAGATGTCTATTTTAATAAAAGTTTGTGAGAGTTGCTCTGATTTTCAGAAAACCACTTAAAGCTTAAATTTTCATATACTATAAAATGCTTTCAAAGAGTTTGTATGTATGAGAGTGTTTAGTAATGGGACGATAATTCGCTATTTCATTCTTTGATTCCTTTTTGTGTATTGGGATTGTACCGTGTACCGTATCGACCACCGACGAGTAAAAAAAAAACCCAAACCACCGCGCGCGTGTGAAAAAAAAATGCAGTGCAGTGCAATTAACAAAAACAAAAATATCACACAGTGCGGGTATCCCACCTCTCCCGCTCCTGGTCGTAGTACTGTTGCTTGCACTCAGTCACTGCCGTTATTGTATATATCATACGGTACGGGCAGTGACTGAGTGTATGTAACAACTGATGGATAGCGGCTTGTGTGTGAAAATTTTGTTGGTGCACTGTTTCATATTGTTGTAAGGGCACAACACCTACAGCGATTTGATTCAGTAAACCATCGTCAGAATTTCCACTTCGCAGCCTTGCTTGGTATCGTCGGTGTTTGTGTTTACTGTGTTTGTTTGTAATTATGACTAGGGAATTCAGGGTGGACGTAGCCAATATACGCGAGCTAAAAAGTAATCACTTTTCTGCGTACGTCTACGTCTGTAAGTACCGACCAGCCATAATTTAACCCAGCTTGTAAGTGAGCCCACGCGAATACCAGACGTTGACAGTCATACCGCCAACACCCTGGATTTGTTTTTAACTTCTCACCCTGACAAGTACTGCGTTGATGTACTCTCCCCTCAAGGCTCGTCGGATCATTGTATCATATCAGCTAAATTCCCGTACACCCACCACATAGTTAGAGAAGAGATTCCTAAAAGAACCGTATGGCAATACGAGAAAGAAATTTGGACCGGACTTAACAACTTCTTTAGGAATTTTAACTGGTCGTTATGTTTCCTTGATAACGACGTGGATGCCGCTGCTGACATGATCACAGAAACTATTCTCTTTGGAATGAGATGAGAAGAGTATCAAACCAAAAGAAAAGGCATGGTACGACTCGAGCTGTAAAGAGGCTGTCAGGATTAGAGAATGGTTTTTTCGGTCCTACAAGACCAACCCGATAGAGGAAAACTGAAAAAAGTTTAAACGAGCCAAAAATGACTGCAATGTCTTTCTCAAGCGTGTGAAATTCCAATACGACCAAAAACTGAGGCAAAAAATACTGGAATGTCCCAAAGGCAGTAAAAATGTTTGGTCATTCGTCAAAAACATTAGAAATTCTGCCACATCCTCCTTCCCAACGCTCATTTACAATGGCATTCCAGCTGTCAGCTCTTTAGACACGCTTTGCGGCTAGCTCAACACTCTCAGAGACTCTCTCTCCCCGCCTACACTTGAGTGCATCGAATCTACAATGGGACGAATCCACCTTCGCACGCGCTGTGATTATAAAAACAAGGGATCTACGAAATCTGGGCAAATTCCCCCTGTGTAAGGGATTGATGAAATAGGTAGGAAAGGAGGAGAGAAAGGTTGGAAGAGCATTTTTTTAAGAAAAACGGCAGGGAAACCATTGGGGCTGGGTAGAAATTCACCTTAAAGTTTCGTAACTTTTCTTCAATAACAACACGATCGAAATTTTGAGTGAGAAAGAGGCCAACGGAGAAGTTTGGTAGGTAATTGAAGAAGAGGTTTGGTACGAATTAGTTTTTTGAAAAATGTAGCAAAAAAGTTGGCGAGGAGGATCACTTGAAAATTTGTTTTGAAAGAGAGGGATGAATGATAACCACCGGGTCATACTTTTGCAGTTGACAAATTGAAAAAAGGCCTTGGTTCGAGCACTACGTAGAGCGTGGCGCTGATAGAGAGAGTTGTAGAGTTCGATGGAATGAACATGTGTACCTACATAGTTTAAATAGTCAGAAGAAGAGTAGGTGTAAAAGAATACCACCCATAGCATATATCTTTTGTTTCGTACAGAGCAGAAGCTAGGATTATACTAAGGAGGGGATGTGGGGGACATTTTGTTGCGGGAATATGGTACATAAGGGGATATAAAGTTGAGTATTTATTTATAGAAAATGGCGAGGGCATTGACAAGAGGTAAACTCGGAAGAAGCCCTATTTAGATAGGTATTGATTCAACAGAAATTAGCTTTATGAAAATTGTAAGAGTAAAGAGTTGCGGAGGGAGGCAACCAGAGCGGATGGTTGTGGAAAAATGAAAGAAGAAGCGGAGGATGAAAATTATCAATAGTTAAAAGTTATAGGGAAACACTGTTGAATTAATGGGATCAAGACATAACGCACAAGGTCCTACGTGTAAGTGTTATTTTAACTGACACAAATTCGAGCTTCGAAGAAGATGAAGTTACGACGAGAGAGGAGTCGAAACTGTTGTAAATGGCTAGTAGCACAGCTCGACAAGGAAGAGGTGTGTGATCATCATCCCGAAAAACATTGAAATAAATTAAATCATCATCTGGTGTCCCTCAGGGTAATCATCTTGGACCAATAATCTTTATCCTAACGATCAACGATATAAATGTCGTTCTAACGAATTGTAATCTTCCTAATTTCGCTGATGACATGAAAATTTCCAAAGTCATTTCGTTGCTTTCTGACTCCTATTGCTTGCAAAACGACTTAAATTAGTTTTCGGTATGGTGCAAGCAAAAGTTTGCGCAGCTTAAGGTCAGCAAATGCGAAGCGGTAACCTATTCCCGGAAACATCTACAGCCCTCTCCAAGAAATTATTGTACTTCATCTGCGATGAGCCAATTCCTTCCACTACAGAAGTTCGGGATCTAGGTATAATTTGTGATATAGAAAGCTTACTGTGCACTTGGATTTGTCAAATGCTGATCAAAAGAATTTTCGAACCCTCAATTTTCGTCCGTGTACATCACTTTTGCAAAACCTCTAATATTCCAGCCAAGTTTGGTCACCCTATAAACATCGAAGCTATACAACGTAGGCTTATTCGTTTCGCACTTTGTGGTTTACCTTGGTCCGGTCCACATTCATGAAAATAGACTAAAAGCTAATTACAATAGCATGCATACCCTTAAAAAACATTGGGATGTCTCTGATGAACTTATTGTACACCAATTATTGACTGGAAATATCGACCGCCGAGAATTATGCAAAATACTTCATTCACTTCCGTCCCCTTTCCCCTAATTCGGACTCACTCCATAAACTACGTTCACTTTGAACCAATATAAAGAGTGTTGCGTACAACAAACAAGTGCGCCGAAGCATTTGAATTAAGTAGCAACAAACACGTAATCATAAAAGCCCTGCTCATTAAAAGTACTCGTATGTCACTCCCTTAATACCTCCCTCGACCATGCATCCCTTTTTCCTCGCTCCATTAGCTTAAGAATATCTTTGTTAGTTTTCAAGCCTAGTTTTAAGTTTTTTTTTGTTTGTAAATAAATTAAATAAAGTTGTTCTGAGTATGCCCGGTCCAATAATAATAATAATTATCGTTTCGATCCCATTAAAACCTTACACCAAAGACATCGGCAGTTTCGGAGCTACCTACGTGAAAAAGATTTATGTATATACTCTACAGAGGGAGCTAGCATTAAGACAAAAGTATATTGACTTTATGTAGGAGTATGGCCATATGACTACAGTTATTGAACATCCGGGACCGGGGCATCTTTGGTGGTGATAGAGAACAAGAGGTATTTATGTCACGTAAAGAATTGCGTGAGGTTTTGAAGATAGCGGGCTTTGAGCTATGAAAGTGGAAATCGAACTGCGGATGGCTAGTGCACAAGTTCAATGCTTGAATTGGCCACAGCTGAATTGTTAAGCCAACTACCAGCAGAATTGCGTACGACGATGGAATTGTCTGAAGCTGAATATATTATAAGAACAGACTCAATGGTATAGCTACATTGGATACAGAAACTACCGCGCGACAGGAAGGTCGCATGTTGCCAGTCATGTATCAACTATACAAACAAATGCGAATGTGCAGAGGTGGTGATACGGAGACGATCGGTCGACTCTACTTGGAAGAACCGTTGGACAAAGGTACGAGCATACAGGATAAAGTCTCTGAATGCCATCCACTGAGCGGTGGCGAGAACGATCCTTGTTCCAGTGCAAGCCTAGCCGACACACAGCCTCCACGAGGAGTATCTGGATAGCTATTTCATCATCTAGCGCGAGAATTGGAGAGTGGCACTGGAAATAGACACGTGAAAAGTACAAGGCGGGATAGTTCGATGCTATTCACAAGTGCACTTCACTCCACTACACTATTGCAAGTAGAGGCAATGAGGGAGCAAACACAGGAATCCAACTTTTTGGGCAATAATCCTTATTTACTGTACTCCGGACTATTAATTTGATTTTATTGCTATGGGCTGACGCTTGCAGTATTCTGTTACCTTAGTAAGTAAGAGTGAAATCTAATGCCTTTCAGGCTAATGCTGCAACCGCTCCCGTTCCCTCAAAACCGTGGAAAGGCTTTAAAGTACGTTCTCCATCACGTCGCCATTAAGTTGGTGCCGTATGTTCAAATGTGACGTTCTTGATAAGCACCGATCTGGCTCTGGCACAAGCACGAATAAGCCCTGGGCCTTACATGGCCCCCTTGCTTGCATATATAACCATGAGATCATAGAGGTGAATATGCAAAAGGATGGAGATTGCGGCTTTGAGTGGGGACCCAAAAAACATTAATATTTCACAAATGAACAAAACATCACATAAACATTGATGATAAGTTTTCAGACCTATTAACTCCAAATCCTTTCTAGAAGAGCACTATGCTTTTTTTTAAAAAAAAAAATATAATACGTAAGTGGATATTACACTACTACACTTAAAGTACCTGAGCACGTGTTAGGTTTTTAGGAAAATGGGACAGAGAGAGAACGAACGATTTTTGGGTTCGGTGGTTGTTTCGCTTCGTGGGTGGGATCCAACATTTAATGGGGAGACTAAATTATTAGAATAATTGCACTTGTTGTTGTATTCTAGGCAACCATTATGTTGCCTCAAAAAAAGAATGCACTTCCGGTGCGGTTGGTATTGAACCCTGAACTGTCCGATTTGGAAGCGAATGCACTACCACTTGAGTCATAGCTACTGACATGTTACCTTATGCGTTCACCTTCAAAAGTAACCACAGAGAGGGTACATCCAAGTTCAAAAAACCATGAAGATGGATTTGAAATTCGGAGAAAGAGGAGACAGGAGAACAGCAGTCACCAATGATGGAGATGATCCTCTGACGATCATATGCAAAAGAATTGAAGACTTGATGAGTTCCTTCAGGGGCAAGAATTATGTTTATCATGATATCGGAAAACTGAGCAGTTTGATTCGATTAGCCTACAACAAAACGTAAAACCCATTAGGAAGGAAAGACATTGTACTCCCAAAACTGCCACAAAATCGACACAATAACGACACAAACGACAAAGGTCACAACTAATCCGCATCCTTGCATAAGTAGCACAGAGACTCCCAAGTGCTTTGTAGAACAGCAGGGAAATATATGCGATACCCCGAAAAGGAATATGGATACGACACCGAAGAGAAGTGACAACCGATACATACTTCAACACAACAAAATAGCACAAAAGTTAAAACTTACTTACAGAACACGGGGGTGGCCGTGGTGTAGTGGTACTAGCTATCGCTTCTCACTCGGAAGGTCAAGGTTCGAATCCTAGCCACAACAAGTTTTCATTTGTGTAATTGGAACTCAGTCAGAAAAATCTGCGTGTGAAGGCATAACACTGACATGTAGATTTGGCTGTTGTAGGGTTTTCAAACACAAAAACAACCGTTAAAATTCACAACCTCACCATTCCGAGTGAAGAAAATCTCTCCGTCCTATTCGGACTCCCACCCCTGGAGAGTCAATATCGAAACCAAAAACACCAAAAACACCTGAGTTTCAAAACCACTACATCACAAACTTTCCTTTCTCCTCCTTCTACCTTTCCGCTCGCGCCCTGGCAACAGTGTAAGGGTATTCATAACCCCTTAGGCGCGCGTAAATTATAAAAAAAAAAAAAAAACAACGAACATCCCCACACACGCCCACATACACCACCGCATATCTACCTAAATACATTACGCTCTCAGCCACATTCACTTTCAAACAAGCAAGTTCTCGCACACAACCTCTTATATTCAAACTTAAACGACTCTACATATTAGCCTATCCTTATAAACACAGATCATACTCACACCTCATACATAATAATGTCATAAATACACAGATATACGAGTATAATGTGGGTGGTAAAAAGATCATAATGACATAATGACGGGTTTAGTCTTGCCTTCCGGGAAAGAAAACTTCGATAAAAAGCTATCAAGAACTTGTTGTACTATAGAAAATAGTTTTGCGATACTTGGATATTATCGCGTTGAGGCATATTGCTTACGAAGCTGCGCATGTTTCCAGAAAGTGCAGACGAATTATTTGTGTAGCATTGCATAAATTTCTTATGCTCAACAAGGACAATGCCTCATCATATTGTCCTTACAACTTTGTAGATTGAGAGGACTCAGATGGCCAGCTTCACGATGAACTGTGGCGAAATGAAGTCCCAAACAGCATTCGCTCAATTGCGCCATCAGGAAACATACCATATATCCGTACGTTGGACGATCGTCACAGCTATACGAAATGTCCTCTGTAAATATCGTCAACACATCTAAAAAGAATTTATAGAATTTCATAATATTTATTTACAGAACAATTAAAAAAAATTAATTTACATTCCCTTCGTTTTTGGGCTGCTATCACAATCGGCTTTAACCTCAGGTGGGAAATCTTTCGGCATTGACAGTCCAATCATAGATCTGAACTACTCCTAAAGGCCATAAAGTGCAGTCTTCCGCTTTTTTGCTGGAGTAGATGTCGAGAGAAAAGGAAAACGTACACTTCGTAGCAAATGTTACTACTGCATTCGTCAGCAGTTGGAGAGCGTGAATCATTTTTTGCACCAACTCTGCTTTGTATTGTTGAAAATTTAAATTTAAGAATCACAACGGGCAATTATATAAACTGCCGTTATGGAGTGCTCCATAATATTAATAAACAAAGCTACCGTATTTGGTCCGATGAGCAACCTCAGGCTATACAAGAGCTGCCAATGCAGCCTGAAAAATGCACTGTTTTGGTGCGGGTTATGGTCCACCGGAATTATTGGCCCGTATTTTTTCGAGGATGACAGTGGGAACAACTTTACCGTCAATGGTGCCCGCTACCGTTCAATGATTTCGAACTTTTCTTGCCCAAAATGCAAGAGCTGAACCTGGTCGACATGTGGTTCCAGCAATATGGCGCTACATGCCACACAGAACTAGAATCGATGTACCAATTGAGAAATGAGTTCGGTGAGCAATTTACCACTCGTTTCTGACCGATGAATTGGCCGGCTAGATTGTATGATTTGACGGCTTTAGACTACTTTCTATGGGTCTATGCCGATAAACCAGCATCAATTGCAGCCTTGGAAGACAATATTAATAGCGAGATACTAATCAATATGCTCGAAAAAGTGATTAAAATTTTACTCTCCGTATGGACCTCTTAAAATGTAGTTTTGTTCAACACTTACATAAGATAATCTTTAAAAAAGTAAATGGGAAGCATTGATTTATCAACTCAAATAATAACTTAAAATCAACCATTATAATGAAACACCGTTGAAGTGCCAATCCGTTTTAAGAAAAGTATAATATTCCCAGTTTTTAAGTAAGGATGCACATCTGAACCATCTAACCAAACCATCGTTATAGTTATATATGATCACAGGCACTATTCCCTTTCGAATGAGATCTTTTATCACTCCTCGGATGAAGAGTATCAAATCAAAAGAAAAGGCCTAGTACGACTCGAGCTGTAAAGACGCTGTCAGGGTTAGAGAAATGTTTTTTGTCCTACAAGACTCAACTTACAGAGGAAAGCCGAAAAAAAGTTCAAACGAGCAAGGACGTCTGCAATATCTTTGTTAAGCGTGTAAAGTTACAATATGACCAAAATCTGAGGCAAAAATACTACATACAATGCCCCAATGTAGTACCAATTTTTGGTCATTCGTCAAAAGTATTAGAAATTCTGCCTCATCGTCAATGAAATTCCAGCGGTAAGCTCTTTGTAGAAGGCCTATCTGCTGGCTGCGCAATTTGCGGACAGCTTAACACTTCCAGATTATACTTTCAGACTGCCTACACTTCAGTGCTTTGAATCCACTTTCGAACTCGTGTATTAGCAAGAGTATTTAAAGATCTTAACATACACAAACCTGCTGATTCAGATGGTATATGTCCCCTTCTCCTTAAGAGTTGTTCTTCCACGCTGACAAAACCACTGCGTAAGCTTTTTCGTCGATCCTACTTTTCAGGACTCTTTCCGAGGAGATTGAAAACAGCATTTACCCAGCCCGTCCCTAACAAAAATGTTCTTCTCCCTCCTAACACAGACCTATTGCACTTACAACTGTTCTTTTGTTCTTTCCAAAGCCATGGAAAAGCTGGTAAACTGTCAGCTCCTGAAATATCTCGAAACTTGAAAACTACTCAACGGCCGGCAGTACGGTTTTCGTAGCAACATTTCCGCTGGTGACTTGGTGGGGTATCCCATCGAAAAGTAGAACCAAAGCGTACATCAATCCGGTGAGGGCAAGACAGTTGCACTTGATATTTGACAGGGTTTGGCAATAGACTCTTTTGTCGAAAATGCGTGAATTTGGGATCGACGTCTCTCTTCTTTAATGGTTTATAAATTATTTTTTGGACGGTTTAGTTCAAGTTGTCTTGGATGGTTTCAAGTCAGATATTCGCAATATAACTGATGGTATGCCCCAGGGCTCCGTTCAGTTTCCTACATTCTTTTTAATTTTCATCAATAATCTCTTGCTACTTCTAATCCTATATATTACTTTGCTGACGACTACATATATTCTCTGCTTTACACATTCGCTCACTGGCTCACGTCCCTTCTCCTCGGCTGTAGAATGGTAGCATTAAATTCTGATATTAGCAGAATATTTAATTGGGGTACTATCCACAGAGTGTAATTTAATGGTTCCCAAACACAATGCTGTGTGCTGTTGTTGAACCGAAATTTAAATACCCAGGCATTATATATGAATGGCGCTTGCGTCCTCGTAACTGCGTCGTCGAAGACAAAAAAACTTTCCATTCTCGGTAAGTGTATCATTGACTATATTGTATTGGAATGAGCATATCTTCGATATGATGCGAAGTGTCTAAGTTTTCTTAAACGATGTAAGAACTGTTTCACCTCTTCTGATCTGGCTTCTATATATACCATAAACTATTTGCCAGCCCAAAATTTAAGTACATTGCCCACATATGGTCTGGTACCGCCATGGCCACTTAGAATTTACTAGAATGAAATTCAAACCGCGCGATAAAACTCACAGGTGACGTCAATAGTACACAGCCAATTGGCACGCTTGAACACCGACGAAACGTCTAGCATTGTTCTATTGCTATTTTCACCACTAGTGCTCCGCCGAAATTGCGAGTATCATTCCGCCCGTTCAAATTGTTAACAGTAACATCCATCTCGCTATGACTGCTCATCAGTTTACCCTCAAGCCCAATTTCGGACTTTAAAATATCGTCATTCTTTGCTAAGAGTTGTATACTCGCACTGCCGATTTCTTGATTTCCTAGGCATTGTAGCTTGGTAATTCGGTACCTCTGTTTTCTCCCTTCCTGACTTCCTTTGTTCGTGCTGTGTGCAAATATTTTAAGGGTACTAATAATCTCTTGGGAGCGCGCTATATATATATACATACAGGGTGATTCAAGACTTAAAAGTAGGATATCAGGGCGTGATATGAGGAAACGTTTTTATGGGAAAGAGACCCCTCCCCCCGTTACAAAGTTATAGTGAGCTTAAGTGCTTTCTGCTATAAATCACTTAAAGTATTTTAGTGCTCTATCGAAGAAACGGAATCTAATCACTTAAATATTTTTGAAAAGATAGATAAATTTTCTGTTCAGCGATGTATAATAAGTGAAAATCTTTTTTATTCCGAAATCGAGGTCCTGAAAATCAATTTGTTGTGTATCTTTTACTTAAAAAAAACACATGCCATTCTTTTTTTCAAAAATTTGCACTAATAACTTAAAACAAGTTTTTGATATGTGATATATTAGAATATTTTTTATAATTTTCCCAAAAGGAGCTCACAATACTATAACCGTTGCATAGATAGAGACAAGATAAAAAGTCACAACGTAATTCAATTATGATAACTTGTCGAAATAAAAACCAAAAAAAAAATACGTTACATTGAGAAAAAGAACTTAGTCCAAAGAAACTGTTCAAATTGCAGTCCGTTCCTTTCAGTGCATATTTCACATCTTGTCCAGATCGACTTGATGGCCTGAAGTGGTCTTTCACTTGCTCGCAGATCTTCACATGCCTCTACAAGGTGGCGCAAAAGTCATCACGCTATCGGAAGATACTATAAGTTTTGCAAATGGCCAAAAATGTCAATTCTACTTTGACATTTGTGAAGTACACAGATGCAAAATACACGTCAACAAGACATGTGTATATGTCGCTATACCCCTAAATAAAGTGGAATAATTGCTACGATTTTTGTGCGGAAAAATTCATCGGTGGCGTTGGAATAGCGTGAATTTCGACGCAGATTTCCCGATCGTCCGACACTAACTGGGCAAACACTACGACGTTTTGCCGCTCAAGTAGAAGAGTATGCTGCCAGGTCTGGTCGGCCCCGGAGCAGCCGTTCTGCTCTTGCAAGAAATTTTACGTATTGAGAAGAACTGGTCGGTACAATTCCACAAATTTGAGCAAACTGTTAGCGACCTCCAAAAACGTATGGAAAAATTAGAAGCCCAACCTTCCGAAGCACCCAATTCTCACGACGAATTAGAAGTAAAAGATGCGACACCTTGGAGAGAAGAGAAATAGCTGCTGACGTTATAGTTTTCGGTATTCCACAGCTGGCTGACGAAAACCTGAACCCTATTTTCCATCATCCGTGAGACTTCGTGCAGCATAAGACTCCGACGTTAAACGCTATTTTCCGCACTCAGCGAAGAGAAAATACGAATGCCCCTCCTATCATACTTAAATTCAACTCATGAGAGAAATTTACTGCTGAGGGCAATTGCTGAGTTTCGGAAAAAGAAAGAAGGCAATTGTGCCTTAACGACGTAGGTCTGGAACCGCCGACACCGATCTATGTTAACGAAAGCCTAACTAAGAGAAACCGCTCGTTACTACAAAAAGCAACGCGACTTAAACACCGCAAGCAGCTTTTCTCCGTCTCCACGAGAAATGGCAATGTTTTACTGAGAAAGGATAAAAATGGAAGCGGGTTCCCGCTAGATCACCGAAATCAAGCAGTGTTGGGCGCGGTAAGTACGTAGGTGGATGACCACATGGGAACTCAGTACTCCGCGTGCTGTTGACAAAACGTGCCTCATGGGCATAGTACTCCGGCGTTAAATCCCGGACCCTACAAATTAATTTGTATCGTTGAAATAAAAAAAAAAATACAAAATATGGAAGCAACATAGCACAGAATATATACATAATTACCAAGAAGACGCATCTCATACAAATTTTTGCTCTGAAAATTTTTGTATGGCGGGTTCTAATATCACGACCGGCTCTCAGAGCTTGTGGATTTTCGAGAGAAGTTTTATTTATTCTCGCAGGCACGCAAAGGCAGGCACACACAGCCCGGCACTCATAGGCAGGCACAGACAGGCACACACAGGCAGGCACACATAGGCAGGCACAGACAGGCAGGCATAAGTTGATGCGTCCGTAGATATAAGTGAGTGTTTTAGTTATTTTCAAGGTGTTTAGCGTTTTTTAATGGTGCGCGAACGTTGGAAATGTTGAAAAAGGGTTTCAGAAACGATTCTCTAAAGAAAACGGTCATTTACCAGTGGCACGAGCGGTTCAAAAGTGGTTGTGAGTCAATCGAAGATGATGAACGCAGTGGCAGACCATCGACATCGAAAACCGACGAAAACATTGATGCAGTAAGAGAAATGTTGGTCAATAACCGCAAATTAACCATCAGAGAAATAGCAGAGGAGTTGAACATTGCCTATGGACCCGTGCAAGACATTTTGGTTAATGATTTGGGTTTCCGTCGTGTAGCAGCAAAGTTGGTGCCAAAAGACCTGAATTTCATGCAAAAAAGAGACCGTGTTGACGTCGCAAAAGAGATGATTTGCGAAGCTGAATCCGATCCCACATTCATCAAAAGGATCATTACTGGAGACGAGACGTGGGTTTATGAATACGACACGCAATCCAGAAAACCAGGCAAGTGAATGGCGTTCACAACATGAGCCGAGACCAAGAAAACCACGTCGTTTTCAGTCAAAAAAGAAGGCAATGCTCACGGTTTTCATGGATTACAACGGTGTAGTGCATCATGAATTTTTGCCAGAAGGCAAGGAAATAAACAAAGAGTTTGCCTGAAGCAATTCGCTGAAAGAGACCAGAATTGTGGGCAGAAAACTCGTGGATTTTGCACCATGATAACGCAACGTCGCACAGTGCCATCATTATTCGTAACTTTTTAACGAAAAATGCAACAAATACCATCCAACAGCCACCGAATTCACCTGATTTGGCTCCCTGTGACTTCTTTCTGTTCAATCGAGTTAAAAAAGCACTACGGGGAACGCGTTTCAGCAGCCGAGAGGTAGTAATGGAAAAATCGCAGGAAGAACTGATTAACAAACCGAAAACCGAATATAAAAAAATTTTCGAGGATTGGGTCAAGCGCTGGCATAAGTGTGTTGCAGTCGATGGGGATTACTTTGAAGGGGGCAATATAGATTTAGATGAATATGTTAAACTTGCATTTTTAATTTTCTGAATAAATTCCAGAAAATTTTTGATCAAGGTGGTATATTCATTAATAGCACTAAAATCGTCTGTTTATATGCTTTCCACATTTGATAAAATCGTTGCGTAACTGTCTGTTGAAATCGAATCTTAATACTCCTGATGGCTTGGTTAGTTTCGAAGTTGTCAAAGAGCTTTGGCAGCTAGAAAAAAACGGCATAACGAGAATGTGCCCGAAACTAATAAGTCAACACATATTTCCTACTGATTTCGATAAAATGCGAGTATACAACTTAAATTTTTAGTAGAACTGTAAGTACAGCGTTTGGCACAGCTATAGAGACTTGTGGTTTTAGGAACAGTTCAAAGGACGTTGCCGTTTCTACAAAAACTTTTCTTAGTAAAATTGATCAAGTTTTTGACTGCATGAATAGCGGATCAGCCATACAAAAAAATAATTGCGCTCATGAATTTTTAAAAACTTTTAAGAGTTACATTGCTCAAATTTCTTTGGTTCAACAATCAAACACTGTATATTTTTTGAAAGGGGTTGAACAGTCTACCATATAAACGGAGTACTGCAATTTGCCGATGATTTATTTAACGACTGTTCTGAAGACATTTTTTTTACTAACAAAGCGTTTGAACCAAGATGCATTGGAAAATTTATTCGCAGTTATAAGACAGAAAGGAGGAAACAATCAAAACCCATCTCTATATGAGTTCAATATAATAATTGCAAAAGTGATGGCTATTAACAAAATTCAATCTTTTCCATGCTTAACATTATTAGATGCGATGAAAATGTTTCTTTATCCAAATCAGCGGCTCAAAATGATCACCAATATGACAAGAAATTGCCTGATTTTGATATCCTCGAAAAATATCCTGATTTCTTCGTTGGCGATCATTTTGAAAATGAAGATATTGAAATGAAAATTGATTTCGTATCAATGAGTTACTTCATAGGCTACGACGCTTTTAAAGTTGGCCCGAACATAAACTGTGAAACATGTTGCGCTAGAATTAACAAAAGTAATGAAGTAATAACCGCTCCATCTGAACTTCTCTTATTTCAAAAAAATTACAACTGCAACTCAGATTTTGAAATGCGCCATCTGCTCAGTTTTTCGAAATAAGTAAGAAACATATTTTGGTTTTCGATTCTATATTTTCAGGTAGTCCTGACATAAAACATATCAGAGAAAAGATTGTTGAAAAATGGTAATTACATATTCTTTGCTTGTATCTACGGGCGCATCAACGAAGCGAATGAGACACAAAGTATGCCTGCCTGTGTGTGCCTGCGAGAATAAATAAAACTTCTCTCGAAAACCCAAAAGCTCTGAGAGCGCCATACAAAAATTTTCAGACCAAAAATTTGTATGAGATGCGTCTTATCTTTGATCATAGTCAACGACAAAGACGCTCTTACCACCATCGCCGCGCGACATCAAGCAAGCGCACAGCACAAGCAGGGAAGGAAGATGTCATCAATAATGAAGCTAATACAAAAACAATGTGATGCAATTTTTTCTCTTTTCGTTTTTTCTTTGTGCAAAACACTTTGTTCTTTCTTTTCCTCAGTATGCATTTTTCTTTCTTTCCTCTTTCCTTCTCTCTTCTCGGCATCTTTCTTCTGTCCTTCTTATTTCTTTCCACGTTTATTTCAGACCTCAAATCTATTAAGAATTAGTTTTTTGTTTACATTTCGTTATTTACATCGCTCATTTTTTGAAGGAGTTTGTGTTACTCGTTGCGGCCGTTGTTGTTTCAGCGTTAACTAAAATGCATACAACCTACTGAAATGGGGTAGTTCCATTGACGACGCGAAAGATAATTTATATTCTTTGCAAGCAAAAAAATATGTTGTTTAAATGCGCAAAGTTTGAATAACAAAATATATGAGTTCCGTTATTTGTTCAGTGATAGTATGGTTGATATGTTTGTGTTACTGAAACTTGGTTTGATCCCAAGATGAAGTCTAAATTAGTAAAAGTCGGTAATATGAATCTTATTCGTGGTAGAAGGTACCGTAAAGGTGGAGGGGGTGTTATAATTTATATAAAGTTGTACGTTGTTAAAAAATCATCACCATCCGAGTTTATAGAGTACGTTTTCATTGAAATTAGAAGTGTTAATGAAACTGTTTTACTTCGGTGTGTATACATGTCCCCTGATATTGCTAACTACATATATACTGATAAGGGATGCGCTTGAAGAACTTTTCTCTCTTCATATGTATATTCAAAAATTGTATTGTGCCTTGATTTTAAATTTAACATCTTAGATAATGAAAATAGGACACTCAAAGGAATGATTCAATCCCTCGATTTACACTTTCGCAATTGCACCCAACCTCCGCATTTTGCACCCAACAAAACACCGTCGTTAATCGATATTGCGTTAGTGTCTGAACCAAGTTTTTTATTACATTACGATCAGCTTCTGGCCCCAGGTTTCTCGCATCACGATATGCTTTTCCTTACTGTAGACGCACATCCAACATCTAAGAACGACAGTTTTTTGAATCATATGAATATTCTAAAATCAATTTGGAAGGGATTCTTAATGATTTCCAAAATATAAATTGGCCGCCAATATATGTTATGTATACAACAAATGATACGAGCCTTCAGATTGAGTTTTTCAATAAAAGCATTTCGTCTCTTTTCAAAAAACATGTGCCAGAGATGAAAAAGAGAATTAAGAGTTGTGGTTTACCTTGGTTGACGCACGAGGTCTTTCATTTATTGAAAGTCCGGAATGACTTATATTCCAGATGGCGACGTTACAAATGTCTACCAATTCACAAAGAATTTAAATTTGCTCGCAATGCAGTAACTTCTCTAATTAGAAGAAGCAAGAAGGAATTCTACTTCAACAAGTTCAGCTCAACTGGTACAAGTTCCGATTTTTGGAAAAAAGTTCGCTCACTCGGTTTGTCTGCAGCAAAGCCGACACTTCCATGATCTGAATGAACTTAATGCTAAATTTGTATCTGCCTGCGACTCATAAAACTCAGCCCGTTATAGTCTGCCTGCAATTCGATCCAGGAACGAGGATATATTTTCATTGATGTTGGTAGAACAATTTTAAGCATAAAATAAACTGCAGTAGGCTCAGACGACATTGAGCCAAAGTTCGTAAAAATTATGCTACCTGTCATCCTTTTCCAAACAACCTATATTTTTAACACAATTTTAACTACTTCCATCTTCTCCGACTGCTAAGATGTTGCCGATGTGAAAGCCTTCGTCGTCTCAAGATAAAACTGAATACCGCCCCATTGCCATACTCCCAATTCTGAGTAAAGCCTTCGAGACAATTGCAAGCAATCAAATAAAAAAATATTTAAGCGATAAAAACCTTATCACAAAATTTGAATCGGGATTCCGTGCAAAACATAATTGCACAACGGCTCTGCTTAAAGTTTGCGAATATTTACGTGGTAGCTTGGACCGTAAAATGCTGGCTCTTATAGTTTTTTTGGATTTTTCAAATTCGTTTGATTGTGTAGAAAATCTAAAAGCGTAGTTTCTATTTGTTCATCTTGTTTTCTTGTTCCATCTGGTGTGTCCCAAGGATCCGTCTTAGGACCTCTTCTTTTTACCTGCTATATAAATGACTTAGCTGACCGACTTGTAAACTACGAACGTCACATACGAGTATATGCAGATGATGTGCAGATTTGTTCCTGAAATCTCAGATAAAGCAGGCAGTACAGAACTTAAGGGAGCAACTAACTGAAATTTGTAAATGGGCAATTGATAATAAACTCAGCCTTAACCCTAGAAAGACTAAAGCCATGATTGTTAGTGTTGGCCCAGATAGACAAATTGTTCCACCACTCTACATAAACCAAATTCCAATCGAGTATGTAGATAACTTTATAAACCTTGGGGTTCATCTGAGGTACAACTTAAGCTGGAATACTCACATAAACAGAGTGGCATCAAAAATTTACGGAGCTCTGAGGGGGCTTAGCCCAACTTCCAACTACTTTCTAACTAAAGTAAAGTTAAAGCTTGTTAAGTCCTATATACTACCCATTTTGTTGTATGGATGCGAAATTTTCTCCGATATGTACTATGAGGCAAAAAGAAAGCAAAATATTGCTTTTAATAGCTGTGCGAGGTATATGTTTAGCGTTGGGCGATATGACCACATCTCCTCCTATACAAATAAGATTGTAGGGTGCTCAAAGAGCCGGAATATCTGTATGAAAACGTTCAATTTGCGCGCAATCAAAGAACTCATCAATTAATTGCTCCACGATGCAAATAGGTCAATACCTCTCGTCAGTTTTTTTTTAATGCGATTCGTCATTGGAATCTCTTACCCATTGAAATCCAGCGCACGATCAACAGAAACACCTTCAGTAAAAAATTGTTTCAGTATTATGGAAATAATTCCTAATAGATTTGCCTTTCCGTCTGCACGAAATTGGAAAATTTGCAAATGTTTAAATTCATTTTGTTTTTTTTTATCTTCTAATTTCATTTTATTTTGTTACTTAAATTTATATATATTTTTTTTAAATGAATGTAATAGATATAAGCTTCTTCTTTTGTAAAAGATGTGTATTGTCCACTAATCTTACATGAACAATGAATTCAAATAAAGGAAATTACAAATTAGAATTAAATTAAATATCGCAGCTGTGGTTGAAGATGTTGCAGAAGACCTCGGTGTGTCGACCGGACGACGTGCGATGCAATACGGCACTTTCTCCTTGCTCAATTGGATGAATTGGGACTGGAGAACATGTGGCTCCAACAGCATGGAGCAACTGCGCATATTGCCTGAGCCACAACCGAAATTCTGAGAAAACATTTCCGGGAGGCCTAATCTCTCGTTTTGGCGATTTGCACTGGTCAACAAGATCGACTGCTTTAACCGTTACAGACTTCTTTTTGTGGGTTTTTTTCAAATCACAACTCTCACACTCCTGAAGATTTCAAAGAGAATATCCGTCATGAAAGCGAGGACCTATCGCCGGAAGTTCTCGCAAGAGTGATAGAAAGTGCAACAAATCGGGCCCGAATGGTCGTCAATTCTGGCGGTGCCCCGTTAATGGAAGAAATTTAAGATATCCATAAGCAGAACTGACGTTTTTCATTCATAAAAATAATTACAGCCAAAGAACATCAAGTCCATATCTTGGATCTTGGGGGCCAGGACACTGGCCATATTGTTCCATGTCTAGATTTTCCGTGTAGTACTCCTTCAATAATAGAATCAAATTTTAATAACTATGAATCTAGTTATAATTTTTCATAAGCAAATTATATGTAATGCTATAAACAATTATATAGATTCGGTTAATTGGTTGGCTACACTTTCAGTTCAGTTTGACTGTCAACCTGTGCGGACGTGTTTTCTCTTGTATACCGAATTCAGTTACTTTTCCGCTTTCCTTCAAAGCCCCGTAAACTGGCGAATCAGTATATTTCAGTACATTTCCCGTTGTTGTTCGTCGACCTAGTTTCACTTGTGCCAGTTTTGTACCCCCAAAAAAAAAAAATAACCCTAACAAAAATTAATTGTGTCAATAAGTGTTCGTAACATAAATTATAAAAAAAAAACAATGGAAAAGTGCTGTGCTAGTGTTTTGTGCTCAATTGTTGACCCCAACGCCGAATGGGTAGCCTGCAATGGTCTCTGTGGAAAATCATTCCATGCCATATGCATCGGACTTACCCGGAGATCCATTACCTACCTCAAGGAGTATTGCAGTCTCTTCAATTTTTACTGTGACGAGTGCAAAGAGATCACCTTGGCTCACGTTATGCTGGCAATTAAATGCAATAACGAGTCTATCAATGCGATGCTAACCGAGAACAATCATATTAGCAGAACTATTCTCGACAGAATGGAGAAGATTGAAGACTCAGTAAACTGCATTGACAGTAATGTGGAAGCTTACAAGTCCACAGGAAGAATGATCGAAAAGCAACTGACAGCGATCCACAATCTGTCCAAAAATCAATCTCATCACGACAACGAGAGCGAAGTGATCAAATATCACTTCGATGGATTAAAAGCATTCCTCGAAACAAATTTTGCCAACCTCCTTAAATCCAACGTACTCACCCATAAACGACTCTATCAATCTTCTCCGTACTGATCTCGACTTGCTTTTTCAATCCTCCTCCAAAACAATACATCCCACCCCGCATCCATCAGACTCTACGCTCCATGACCTAACCCTAAAAATAATAGACGTCAGCGAGGAACTCATAGCAACTCGGTTGACCATTGCCGAAATCGGTAAAGAAGTGAGATTGGCTTCCCACTAAATCGATGGAATCCCCGATCAAATTCAATTCCAAGCTAGTTCCCCGTACAATGTCTCAATTCATAATGAATTAGTAGACACGGAGTCATTTCCAGATACTCCTCCCGCCGCCCTAACAACGGAAACCGAAACCGCGCTGCCTGTCCCGCCCGCCCCTGCCCCATGCAAACTGCTCAAACAATTCGGAACTTCATAGACCCCCTCCGAATGGAAAAGCCGACTCGAAAAGCTGAAAGAGGGAAACCATAAAGCATTCTACATTGAAGGGGCTCCTCAACACGCTGATGTTAGTTGGGTTCGGAATTTCTTTCACCGAAATTATGCCATCACCATCAGCGAGTGCGAGATGATTTCCCCTGCTGACTCCAATAGTTCCTGCAGCTTCAAAATCAGCATCCCAACCAAATATTCATGGTTGTTTCCTACTTCCCCTGGTAAGGCCACTAAACCTGGGAAGATAAGTATCACCAAATGCTCTGAGGAACGAGAAAACCCACGCGTCGACGACAACCAAATTTTTAAAAATAAACGTAACGATAAGCTTAAAAAAAGACCGCTCCCAAACCCCCTTCCAACCAAAAAGCACGCTAACAAAAAACGAAGCACTAATCCCGATCCCAACTGGAGCTTCAAAACGAACTTGTTTCCCAACTTTAGTCCTCCCTCCTCACTTATCCGACACAAAGTCCTTACACACCAATCCTCTAATCCGCTAATTTCCAATGTTCCACCCAAGCCCCCGCGCCAACGCGTCTCTTTCAACCCAACCACCCATATTATCCCTTCTCAATCTTCTACGCCACCGATCCCAGCTAACAACTCATTTCCTAACTTCGACCTACAAACTGGAGCCTAAACCCAACATCTCATCCGTCGCCCAACTCCATATCCAACCACGAATCTCCATCTCCCTCCTCCACTGCCCCTATTCTTGATTCTCTTTAGTTAAACTAACGCAGCAAACCAATGGAACTACAGAGTCGCCATGCACTCTCTAGGCTTAGAGAGAGAAAGATATATAAAAACATTCGTCTCTTTCTCGCCTATCTACAATACAAATCGGACCCGATCTGCTACGAAGGGAAGACCAAAACCAGCGTCATGCTATCCATCCAGCAGGAAGGCCTCCCTACCGACCCTATCAGTCTCAGGAACCTTTATGTCAGGTACCACGAGATTTTTAGCATTTCCTCTCAGAAAGTAGCAGACAACCTTGCTGCATTCGGCCACTACGTTCACTCTAAACGAATCTCACACCTACAGCGAAGCCGAGCTGACCGCGATAAATTTTTTCGTCCATAACGTGCCTTCCTTGTCAGCACTTAAACCATCCCGCCATACATCTCCACCCCACAACATCCCTCTTACATTTTACTACCAGAATGTAAGAGGTCTTGCTCTAAAACCAATGCTGTCCTACGTCAATCGCATTCTCTCCCCTTTGATATTTACGCCTTGACTGAAACCAGTTTGATTCCCGACATAAAGAACCAGGAATTGTACCCCCCTACTTTTAATGTTTTTCGCGACGAAGATCCTACCCGCCCACATGATGATTCCCCCTCTCGAGGCGTCCTACTGGCGATCCACAACAGCCTTAACTCTTCTCCCATTACCATCTCTTCATCCTCTAAAGTCAACTTTGTCGCTATAAAAATATCACTCCCCTTCAAGTCCCTTTACGTTTTATGTTGCTACATCCTGCCAGCTCAACCTAACGAATCTTACCAACTTGTCGTCGATGCGATCGACTATTTAATTGACCTGTCTGACTCTACTGACGATATCTTTATTTTCGGCGACTTTAATCTTCCTCAGCTACAGTGGACTCCATCAGACGATCAATCGTTCTTCATCGCTTCAAATGCCAACTCAGCTAAGGAATGTCTCTCTCTCCTACGACTTTCATAAAGCAAACTTTCACAAAATCAGTGACTATCTTAGCAGATCCCCCTTTAACTTTCACAACCTAAGTGTAAATGATGCGTTATCCATTTTTTATAAAGAAATATTTAATTCTTTTAGCCTTTACGTTCCGTTTTCCGGCCTTAAAACATCATCTACTAGTCCTCCCTGGAATAATCGCAAGCTTCGTTCCTTACGAAATAAGAGAAACAAGTTATGGGCTATTTTCCTGCGTACCAGATCCTTGTCCAACTATTCCAACTATCTTGGTGCTTATCTTCATTTCACCGAACTTTACGATTCCCTTTACCAGCGTTACCTTAATAATGCTCAAGTCAACCTTATAAATGACCCTAAGTCCTTTTACCAATTTGTTAACTACAAAAGAAAGTCCGATGGTTACCCCCCTTCCCTCTCTTTCAACAACAAGTCATCAACCGATCCACTTACCATTGCCAACCAATTTGCCAGCTTCTTTAAACAGTCCTTTACCAACGACTCCTTTGTACCAGATCCATCCTATTTTCGTTACCTACTGAACTTCTCCAATGGCCCACTTCTCTCTCACATCTTGGACCCCTCTTATATCGAATATAAATTACACCAACTCAATAACGAATTTACACCCGGTCCAGATGGCCTCCATGCCATATTTCTTAAAAAATGTTCTTCGTCTCTTTCCCTTGCCCTTTCTGATCTCTTTCGTCTATCCCTTTCACAAGGAGAATTTCCTCAGGTTTATAACCCCGATCCACAAAAAGGGATCAAAGAACGAAATAACAAACTATCGTCCAATCGCTAAACTGTCCCATATACCCAAACTCCTCGAAAGTATTTTGTATGAAGCTCTAAGCTTCCAATGCAAATCACTTATTTCCCCTAGACAACATGGCTTCCTAAAGGGCAGGTCAACCACCACAAATCTCGTTGAAATCGTATCCTTTGCCATCTCTGCCCTAGAGAACTGCAACGAAGTCAATGTGGTTGCAACCGATTTTAGCAAAGCCTTCGATAAAATCTCTCATCGATTAATACTCTTCAAATTGTCTGCCCTCGGCTTTGAACCCATACTGTTAAAATGGATATCCTCTTACCTCGAAAACCGTTTCTACAGTGTTCGTTTTAGGTCAGCCCACTCCGCTCCATTTTAGGATCATCAAACACTCGTCCGTCTCCCTTTACGCCGACGATACCAAATTTTTCAAAACCATTTCCTCTCCCCATGACTCCTTCCTTCTTCAACAAGACCTTGATAGTTTTTCGATCTGGTGCCTCAAAAATTGTTTGGAACTTAATATCACCAAATGTCAATCCATCACCTTTTCACAAAAGCGGCACAAATCTCCTCCCCGACTCTACCTTCTCCACAACCAACCTATCTCCTCCGTTGAATCTCTTCGCGACCTCGGCATTTTGTGTGATAGGGAGCTCAACTTCCGTTTGCATATGGATGGGATAATCCTTAAAGCCAACTCTGCACTAGGTTTTGTAAAACGATGGTCCAAAGAATTCACCAACCCATACGTGGCCAGGTCCCTCTATATTACCTTTGTTCGTCCCCTCCTAGTGTACGCCAGTCAAGTATGGTCCCATTTCATCGCGTTCATATCTCGAGAATCGAAAGCATCCAGCGCCGTTTTCTTCGATTTGCTCTTCGAGGTTTGCCCTGGGATGATCCTTTTACTCTGCCCCCTTTCAAAACCGTCTCAACCTTATTAACCTAAACACCCTTGAGGAACGCAGAGATGCAGCCGACTTTCTCTTCATTCATCGACTTGTTTCAGGTCAGGTTGAATGCGCGTCCCTTCACGACTCTATTTTCCTCAACACTAACCCTCGTAATCTACGTACCCCTCGTCTCTTCTATCTCCCAACCCACCACACCTCCTATGGGGCGAACTAACCAATCTCCCGTATGCTACGAAAAGTTAATTCAAACCCTAGCATCTTTGACTTCCACCGCACCACTTCCTACCTCAAATCCGTTCTCCTTCACTACTCTAACCAACCTTAGTTTTAAGTTTTAGTTTAAGTTAAACTTTAAGTTATAGCTTGTATTAAGCCGAATAAATGGGGGCTTTCGCCTCCACCAAAATTAAACTAAAACTTAAAGAAGTCTATGATACATTCTTGAGTATATTAGACTGTGGAATTATCTAGTTCGTGCCTCTTAGGAGGAAAAAACAATGTTTTAATTTAACACGGCATAACAAAAAATTAGTTAAACTAAAGAATGCTAAACACAAATCCTTTAAGTTATTTTGAAAGTCAAAATCAAATTTAGACAAAAGGCGTCCTTGGTAATTCGGGTGCGAGTATTAATTTTTGAATAAATTTTTACATAAACAGCATGCAATGAACTGTGTGTCTCCAATTTCGAGGAATCCTAAAGGTTTCTGGTCATTCTTAAACAGTAAACGTAAATTAAAATGCATTCTGCAAAATATGGAATTTGAAGGTACCTTATCTTGTAGCACTGATTCAACTTCTGAGCTCTTTGAAAAGTTTTTTGAGTAAGTTTGTGTTGATCACTCTAATCTTTTTCTTTTCTCTGATTAAGATATACGTGATTGTAACACATTTATTGCATCACTCTATCTTTCGATTGGCGATGTTTTTCAAGGCATAAAAAATTAGCTCCTGCCAAAGTGCGAGCCATTATCGCATTCCATTTGATATTCTCAAACAGTGCAATATATCCCAGTCCCTTCCTTTGAAACTAATTTTCAATTTATCCTTAACTTTTGTCATTTTTAGATGAATGGAAATATTCACTTATAACTTGCATATGTAAGGCTGGATCCCGACAAATTAGGAATTATCGTTGAATATCTGAACTTTCAATTCCCAAATTGTTTGAATCAATTTTAAAAAAACAAACTTTATTTCGCAATCAAAGAACAAATAGCATTTTAGCAACATGGATTTGTATCGGGTAGATCTACATACATTAACCAACTTGACGCTGTTTACAAGATAACTTTTTAAATCTGTTGAATCAGGATATCAAATTGATGTCATTTTTACTGATTTTAAAAAAACTTTTGACACAGTATATCATAGTATTTTTATAAAGATATTAAAATCATCGGCACTCATTCGGTATTTCTTCAGTGGATTTCGAGCTAGAATATATGCCTTCGAAATGAAAGTATGCGAAAATTAGTTGTTCTCAACCAAGGTTCATTGATGTTTTATCTGGTGTCCCACAAGGTATCCACCTAGGGCCTTTGCAATTTAATATTTTTATTAATGAGATAACTTCATTGCTTAATTGAGTTAAGTTCTTGATGTTTGCCGGTGTCCCTAAAATCTTTTTGCGTGCTAAAAATATTTATGATTGTAAAAGCTTCCAAAATGATTTCAGCAAAGTAGTTAATTTGTGTGAGGTCAATGGTCTTACCTGGCCATGGCTCAAGTGGTAGTGGACTGGCTTCCAGAACGGAAGGTTCGCTGTTCGAATCCCAGCCTCGCCCGAGGGATATTCATTTTTTCAGTTAACACAAATCAAATAAGATGAGTAGTTGACTAGAAATCAACAACAAGCCGACTTCTGCCGACATCTGTTTTTCTCTCCCTATCTTATTTTCCAAAAAAACTTATCACATGCTGAGACATTATAAGTGTATTCATACCCACTTAAGTAAGCATCATTCTTTTTCTGTGCACCATATATTATTGCCTTTTAATAATGAATATATGATTCCCCACTCTTTCTCGAAAAACCAAAATTACAAATCCAAGTGTAATTTCACATCGACTGTGTTGTTGCTAAAGTAAACTCAATGCTTGGTTTTCTTAGGCGAACGTGTTCCGATTTTTCGAGCCCATATGCTCTTAAATCTGTTCATGTGTCTCTAGTTAGACCTTCCCTTGAATGTTACTCTATAGTATGGTGTCCAATCCATGTACGTCAATTTGATAACACGACTAGAAAGAGTACCAAAGTCCTTTACAAAATTTGTTATAAGGCAAATGAAATGAAACCTCGTTGTAATCCCCTCCTAACCAACTAGGTGTGCCCTGATTGCACTAGATACTTCAAGAATTTAAGTTGTATGCATCGAAAAAAATTCTTCGTACAAGAAATTTTTTATCGAACTCTGGGTCTTTGCACAATTATGATTTGTGCGAAGCCAATGACTAAATATATAAACTCCATTTATACTGAAACAGATTTATGTGATGATAGATCAAAATTTAAATTGTTATTATTAAATATTGTATTTTACAATACCATCGAATATTAATGTATTTGGTAAATTTATGGTATTTTATTAGAAATCTTTTAGAGTTAAGTTTGGTAGATGAATAAAAAATAAAGAATGGGAACCATATTTTAGTTGAGGGGAGAGCTTTTAAGGCTTAATTACATTCCATATAGAAATGACCTTCCTCTCTTGTGTGGCTTATATAACTAAGAAAGGAAGATACTAAATGTTTTGTGGGAATCTGCCTAGCTTTAAAGGAGATACAGAGTATGTGCTTCAATGTGGATGTATTATCGTCGGAGGATGTTACATTCGCTCATAACGAATGTAACGTCAAAACGCTAGTTCAGTACTGCGCCAAGGCCGTAAGAAAAGTATAAAAAAATTAATCATTTTAAAACGGTGCTTTCCTTTTAATGAACGGCATTATTGTTATAGAAAGTGCATAGTTGCTCATCTGGCAGCAAAGTCATGTCAACAAATTTTTTTCTGTAAACAAAGTATTGCATCGAAAATTTATTTTTAAGAAAAATAAAAATCATCATATAAATGCGACCTTAAATATATCTTTAATATTGTAGAACAAGTTTGATAGCTAATAAGAGTATAAGAATCAGGTTCATAGAAATCAAATTAAGTTTTCTCAATATTTGTTCATGAAACTTTAAACTAGATCGAAGAAATAAGTCCTCAATTAAATGAGATTTTGCTTAAATGTGAAGTAAGAAAAACTAACTATTTTTTACGAGTATTCCATTAAAAATTAATGCAGAACAATGTTATGCAAGAGTTGATAGTAGTATCAACATATCCTGGTAATCAAGCCACACTTAGAATTTTTGTGTGGCATGGTTGTCGGTGTGGGTAGTTCTTAATTTGTCGGCAGCTTCCCAAGAGGGTTGATTCATTTCAAGACAGGCAAATATTTCCACCGTTACCGATGTTACCCTTTCAGCAAGCAATGGCAAACCTCCAAAAGCTAAAATTTCTGCCTATAAGCACGACTCTCTTTTATCGTTGCTAGTTGCTCCCTTTTTCTGTATACAAATTAATAAAACGAATAATATACAATAGACAAGGATCCGAAAACGGACACAAGATGTTAAATCTGTATGATTGAATTCTATCAATCAAAATCTGGTCTGTATGTACAATATATTAAGTTCTCATTCTTACATCTTTTCTTAGCTTCATAAGTTTCTAGAGGTTAACATAATTATATGCAGCCTCATGATGTCATAATATGATAGAATAAAAATGGTAAGACACTTTGTTTTTATTTATAATTTGTTTAATGCACGCCGATTATAAAAAAAATAGTAGAGAATGCTAAAAACTACTCCTACTCCTATTTTAAGTGTTATACATAGAAAAGATGGGGTAACAAATCAAATTTTTTTTTCAAATGGCTATACTTATTTTATTTTATAAGTATATGAATGTATTAGACTGATTATGTATAAATATTACATTTTTATATTCTGTGTTGAAGACAATAACTAAAATTGTTTTGTTTAAGCGCCCAAAATTGTATAATTTGATTTGAAAACAAATGCGTTCTTTTAAATTCTTTAAGTGTTCATTCAAATCAATAAATCCAATTAGTAAACGTACGTCGGTTACATAATAACAATTAATAAAACACCTACATAAAGATTGGATGAAACCGCAGTCTAAAAAAAAACAAAACATTAGTTACGATATTTTTAGCTATACTTATGTTTTTAATTTATTTATATATCACAATACACATCGAACAAGTAAAAAATGTACACTATCAACTTATTTTTAATAGTTCATATTTTTGTTTTTACCTAAGTACACATTTTGTAAATGACAATTTAGATATTATAAATTTTCTTTCGAAAATACATCAGGTAAAGAAGTTGTATTGTACATACATCTATGTATATGTATATTTCTTGTAAACAGTGTTTGTTTTATTATTTTTCATTGCAGGAAACTTAATAATAAAATGTTTAAATAGACATTTATTTCAAAGAAGTTAAATAATTTGTTATATAAATTGTTTTTAATTGAACAAAATAAGATGAAATTTATACGGTCCCTAATTTAATTTTCAATTTAATTCAAAAAGCCATATTTACTAACCTAGTAATTTACATGCAGTAGTGATCAGGTGCGTATTGCATAAGAAAAATGTGGTTTGTTTGAATATTCCTTTGCAATTCAAATATTGGCTTACTAATTTACACAGAAAAATAGAATTATCAGAAAACAAGTAATTCAGGAATTTAGTTTTCTTTTACTTGTAATTTTTCAAAAGTTTTCCAAGATTATTTAATTCCAGCTCTCAGAGCTGTTTGCCCTTTTAGAATAACTGAAATAATAACTTGGAGATTTATAAAAAAGAACAGCAAGTTAATAAAACAATACGTAGAGCGATCTCATATATGTAGGTGAAATCAGTCGCATGGCGATTTTTTTTCTTCACCTTAATATACATATTTTGTGATTAATTTATTTTAAAGGGACATTTATTGTTAATTTAATTTTGTTCATTAATTAAAATATATTGATGTTCTTTATAATGTATATCTACAGTTAATATTTTTTTATTAAAACAAAAATATCCTTAATTATATGCCACTACATTTGATTACATTTAAAATAAGATTTTTGATATATTTTCACGATTTGTAGAGCTTTTGGCCATGAACAACACAAATAATATATGGAAATATTCAATAATGCAACCATAATTGTAACTATTTATGTACAATTTTTTATATATGTTTATTCATAAACACTTACAAAATATTTATTGTTCATAATGTTTGATTATATTACGGACGGCTTTAAACATATTTATAATACATAACATACATGTTTATTTATAAAAAAAGGAGATCTTTATCTTATCTAATGGTAATTCGCATCTTACGATGCTGTTTAAAATTCGAAAACCCAGTACAATTCGTGTCAAAAATCAGCATATAGGCGCTGTGACTATCCATTATATGTTAACTAGGCATTTTCTGGAGAAAAGCGACCTCAAAATCAAAAATTAGCTTTGGCAATGAAAATGCAACATTCTTAGAAATTGGATATCTAAAAACTCAAACAAGATATCAACTTTATTTAAACGCCGTTACAAAGCCGCTAGTATTTCCTCTAAAAATAAAATTCTATACGAAATTTTTACCATTAGTACTAACAGAGCAATTTTCGTTAACATGGGTCAGGATACACCAAAGTAAGCCTTTTCTTAAATCCTCGATAAATGTTGTCAACATTGGAGATAGATTCTTACTGTAAAACAATTTTTTTCATAGAATATACCCAGGAATCGTTTCCCAAATTATCGTTGACGAATTAGGGGACACCCTGTATTTTTCCCACTCAACTCATCCAATAGTTTGGTGGCCTAAGATAGCCATAATTGCTAAATTATAATTATTGTTAGAGCTGGTCCCTTTTGTTTTTTTTTCTCTATTTGAACGTGCTACTTAAATTTTTTCAATACAGTATAGACGTTAGTTTTTTTCTGAGTCATTTAATAAAATCACTTTATTTCCTATTTCACTTTTCCTAACCACATACAGCAATCTATTAGTAAACTATTACTTCTCTCCAATCTATGGTGCAGTTAAGTGATGCCTTTGATAAATAACCAATATGCATATTAACTACTTGGGTTGCTTGTTTTGCTTACTTACATTTCGCCTTGAAATGTCAATTTTATAAACATTATGTAAGTTTCTAATTCTAGCTATACTATAATAAATAATAATAATATTTCGCTCCATATTTGTCCCGATAGGTTTTTCGTCGCCAATTTAAGAAGCGGTCCGTTTTTCAGCACTTGGGTTATTATTATATTCCCGTAATATGATTTCCCATTCAGTGCTTTCCTAGATATTAGAGCACAGTTAGAGAACATTTTTGAACAAATGAAAAAACTTAATAAAACACTGTAAAAATAAACATATTTACAATATGTACATTAGTTTGTCTAGTGCTTTGGAAGTACACTTATGGATTTCGAGAAAAATAAGTGCTCGTTAATTGTTTATAAAAAAATGTTTTGGTAAAAAACAACCCTTCGATTAAGCACCAGATAAAGTGTTATGATAATTTTTTTTTTTGTTTCATTGATTTCAGATAAACTATTAAGAAGTATTGATGGTCACCGTGAGTTACATATGTAACATACATATGTACACACTTCATATGAATACACCTGCAATGCTGCGCAACATTGCTGCTGAAACAAACAATGCAAGCAACCTAATGCCGTTTCTCTATATTGACGCTAACAGCTTTGGTGATTTTGAATAAAAGGTAGAGGTGTAGAATTGATTTAGACACCAAACGATTAAGTATAAAAATAAAGAACTGTTTTATTTTCCCGTTTCTGAATTGTGTGTTTCATTTCACTTGTGTGTTTCATTTCACTGGCGCAGTCGGTTAAAGAACCATAAAAAAAAAACATTAAATTCTATTAAACGCATATGTATATTGATTTAAATCACAAAAGATAAAACAAAGAACTTTGAATAAATAAAGTGAAAAACAAAAAGGCTGTGTATTAACCTAAAACAAAAAAAAAAAAAAAACTCAGCCACGTGTAGCACATAACCTAAAATAAACACAAAAAAAAAAAAACTCAGCCAGAAACAACAAGAGAAAGAAGAAAAAATAATCATAAGTGACAGGCAATACATTGAATCCTTTAATAAACTTAAAGCACTCATATGTACTTGTCCTGTCTTAGCATACCCTGACTTTCAAAAACAATTTACCCTAACAACAGACGCTAGCAGTGCCGCTCTGGGAGCTGTCCTCTCTCAACACCAGCACCCAATAGCATTCGCTTCTAGGACCTTAAATTGTCACGAAACCCACTACAGTACCGTAGAAAAAGAACTTCTTGCAATAGTTTGGGCAACAAAGTACTTTCGGCCGTATTTGTTTGGACGTAAGTTCAAGGTTCAAACAGACCACCGACCTTTAGTTTGGTTAAACTCCCTAAAAGAACCAAATTCTAAGCTACAACGATGGAAAATAAAATTAAATGAATTTGATTTTGACATCGAGTACATCAAAGGCAACGAAAATAAGGTTGCTGACTTTTTAAGTCGTATCGAAATCCACCACATAAATAATGATGACGTGAGGTCTGATGTAGCAACAATACATAGCTGCAATGAAAATCTTAATGACCATATATCTATAACAGAAACACCAGTAAACATCTACAAGAACCAACTGATATTAGAAACAAATAGTTTAAATGCATGCAAAACCATAATTTTTTACAAAAGAAAGAGACGATCAATAATTTATTTAAAAGAATATGACGAGGATTATGTCTTAGAATTTCTGAAAGGGCTCTTTCCACTTAAGGGAACTGTAGGTGTCTATTCCAAAAGTGATGATTTATTTATTGGATTCCAAAAAACTGTAGTACAATATTTTTCAAACGCACCAAACATGAAAATTCTTAGGAGTACCAAGCTTTTAGAAGATATTACCTGCAAAGAAAAATTAATAGGACTTATTGAAAAAACTCACATTGATAAAAATCACAGAGGAATTGATGCAACTTATCTGGAGCTAAAAAATGAATACTATTTCCCAAATCTGAGGCTTGAAATACACAAATTTATTAATAATTGCATATTTTGTAACATGTGCAAATATGACAGAAATCCAATTAAGCCAGCATTAATGTTTACAGAAACCCCCAATAAACCTAACGAAATTGTTCACATTGACATATGGTTTCTAAATAAGGATAGTATGTTCCTTACGTTTATAGACAAATTAACCAAACACGTTTCAATATATCCTATTTCAGACAGAAACTCTATTACGATAGTCGAAATCCTTAAACTCCGTTTTGCGACATTAGGTAAGCCAGTAAAAATAGTTGCCGATAATGAATTTAACACAGCATTCATTAAGAATTACTTAGGCCAGGAAAATATATTATCACACTTTACATCTCCCAATACGCATACAGGAAATTCGGTGATAGAGCGATTTCATTCAACTTTAAACGAACATATAAGGCTATTTAAACTAAACAAAGGGAACAAAGATACGGACGACAAAACACTAGTCTTAAAAGCTGTCGAGATATATAATGACACAACACACTCCACCACACTATATAAGCCTAATGAACTACTTTACTCATCTTTAAGTGAATCGGAATGGGAAGAGCTTAAGCGAAGAGTAATACATTTAAAAACTAAACAAATTAGTAAAATAAATGAAACAAGACAAAATCCTCATGAATATAGAGAAAGGGAATTAGTAGAAAATTTAGGCTTCCATAGGATTAAACATCTTCCACGGTATATAGTAAAAGAAGTTAAAGAACAGGGCCGAACATATTTCAAAGATAGGAGCGGAATAAAACGTGATAGACATATAATAAAAAGACCATTCAAATATCAAAGGTCCATAGAAAATTTAAAGTTTGATAGGACATTGACAGGTAGAGATTACTCAAAAAAGAAAAAAAAAAACTGAAAGAACCTAAAACAGAGAATTTAAGATTTGATGTCGTTTGCAGTGGACTCCTCTTTTTGCCTATTCCAAAAGTTTGCCATATTTTGCTACCTAATTAAACTATTAATGTACATAAATATGTAAATGAATAAAATTATAAATGAATTTATTCCTTATTTTATGCGTATTAAAAACAAAATGTAAACTAATTAATAATACAAAAAAAAAAAAAACATTTGTAAGCATAAGTTGAATTACCAAATACATATTTATGATAATTTTTGAACACATACATACCATAGTTTGGCCTACCTATATATGTATGTACATATCGTAATAATTCTGTTTTTTTTTAATTTCGATCTTGTTTTGTACACCTAGCCCTAAGAATAATTATGTTCAATATAGACGTAAGTTAATAATATACACACATATCTTATTTACCTGTTGAAAATAACTAAGAAATATATGTATATATCATCACTTTTGTAAACAAAACCAAAAGCCCATAATACCTACTTAAGTTATTTCAAATATTAGTTCATACACATATGTATTAATTTACTTCAATTCAAAGCATTGTCTATTGAAAAAAAAAACAACAAAAAAACGTGTATCAAATCACTATATAATGTATGGAAACATATCGTACACCTGACTAAACTGACAAACCTACCTACTCACAAGCTGGGAGAAACACCACAGTCATCGGTTGCATCGCCATCGTCAACAACAAAATGATCAATTTACATACATACATCCTCGTATATACATTATTGCCTGCGCATGCAAATTCAACTTCCAGTCTTCTCGTCACAATCACATCTTACTAGATTGTTCATACTGCGGCCGGAGGAGTTACATATGTAACATACATATGTACACACTTCATATGAATACACCTGCAATGCTGCGCAACATTGCTGCTGAAACAAACAATGCAAGCAACCTAATGCCGTTTCTCTATATTGACGCTAACAGCTTTGGTGATTTTGAATAAAAGGTAGAGGTGTAGAATTGATTTAGACACCAAACGATTAAGTATAAAAATAAAGAACTGTTTTATTTTCCCGTTTCTGAATTGTGTGTTTCATTTCACTTGTGTGTTTCATTTCACTCGTGGGGCAGTGTTTATAAGAGAGGGCACAAATAATTTGAAATATTGTGTAGAAATTATTATTATTTATTATTAATATTATTATTATTATTATTATTATTATTATTATTATCAAGGGAACGATACAAATTAATTTGTAGGGTCCGGGATTTAACGCCGGGATACTATGTCCATGTGGCGCGTTTTGTCAACAGCACGCGGAGTACTGAGTTGCCATGTGGTCACCCACCTACTTATTATTATTATTTATTATTTATTGAATGACAAAGATTATACAAGTTCAAAATAAATTCTTAAAATTTTATTTTTTACATCTCTGAGCACACGTACCTACCTTCTTTAAGTAAAATATTTAAAAAAAATGTATACGAAACAAAAACAAGAAAAGAGCTGGCAAAGGAAAAGGTAAGTCTTTTAAATTTAGGGTAATTGTAGAAGAAATGACAAAATCAAATCAGTTCGCACAGATTCAGCAGCGGAAGTTTTTACTCACAATTAATAAATGTTTGCTCGCTATATAAAAAACAAGTTTTAGAAATATATTTGCACAAAATTACTAATTTAAATGCGTCTTTGTATAAATGCATAAAATTACTAATTTAAATGCGTCTTTGTACAAGCGTATAATCTGTTTTTTATGTGCTAAAAAACTGGTATGGTATTCAATATACATATTAGTTAGTTACTTGATTTACATCATTTTATTAAGTATGATATCATTTAGCAGTTCATTTAAGTTTGTCATTATAGAGGTGAAGTCAACCTAGTGTATAAGTACTTTCGCAAATATTATTGGTCGTATTTCTTGATACTTACGTTTTTTTTTAAATGCACTTAAACTCATTGTTTTGACTTTTTTATATGAATTTCAGAGCAGAAGTGATTAAATGAAGAATTATCAGAGTGATTGCTACCCTTTTTAAAATAAATGTTTATGAATTGTTTTTATTTAATTATGTAACCATAACTTTTAAACAATTCACATCAGTTTTTTTTAAATTTCTATTCATCTATTGGGGCTAGATGTATACATATCATCTAAGTGTCCGGTTTGTTTTCCGTTCATTGTCCGCTTACTAGAATTATCTATGAATACCACCTTGATTAAACAGTTCCCGCACCACACAACCGTGTGGCGCTCCCATTGTTCAGATTTGAGTTTTGTTTTTTTTTGTTAAGTTGGTAAATCTGTTGTTGACATTCCCTCTAAATCTTAGCATCAGAGCTTGACATTTTGCAAAAGTTACTTAGCCAAGAGTACATCTATCTCTGTGTGTGTTGGCGACTTTTTACAATTTTAGAAATGGATTTAAATTTGCAACAACGAACTTGTTTTAAATTTTGCGTAAAAAGCGTTTCCGTAACGATTCTCTAAAGAAAACGGTCGTTTACCAGTGGCACGAGCGGTTCAAAAGTGGTCAATCGAAGATGATGAACGCAGTAGCAGACCATCGACATCGAAAACCGACGAAAATATTGATGAAGTAAAAGAAATGTTGGTCAATAACCGCAAATTAACCATCAGAGAGATAGCGGAGGACTTGAACATTGCCTATGGATCAGTCCAAGACATTTTGGTTAATGATTTGGGTTTCTCGTGTAGCAGCAAAGTTGGTGCCAAAAGACCTCAATTTCATGGAAAAAAGATACCGAATTGACGTCGCAAAAGAGATGATTTGCGAAGCTCAATCCGATCCCGCTTTCATCAAAAGGATCATTACTGGAGACGAGACGTGGGTTTATGAGTACGACACGTAATCCAGACATCAGGCAGGTGAATGGCGTTCACCAAATGAGCCGAGACCAAAAAACCCACGTCGTTTTCACTCAAAGAAGAAGGCAATCCTCACGGTTTTCATGAATTACAACGGTCTAGTGCATCATGAATTTTTGCCAGAAGGCCAGACAGTAAACAAAGAGTATTATTTGGGCGTTATGAGATGTTTGCGGGAAGAAATTCGCCGAAAGAGACCAGAATTATGGGTAGAAAACTCGTGGATTTTGCACCATGATAAAGCAACGTCGCACAGTGGCATCATTACTCGTAATTTTTTGTCGAAAGATGCAACAAACACCATCCAACAGCCATCGAATTCACCTGATTTGGCTCCCTGTGATTTCTTTCTGTTCAATTAAAAAAGCACTACGGGGAACGTGTTTCAGCAGCCGAGAGGAAGAAATGGAAAAATCGCAGGAAGCACTGATGGACATACCAAAAACCGAATATAAAAAAATGTTTCGAGAATTGGATCAAGCGCTGGCATAAGTGTGTTGCAGTCGATGGGGATAACCTTAAAGGGGACAATATAGATTTAGATGAATACACTTGTATTTCCAATTTTCTGAATACATTCCAACTTTTTGATCAAGGTAGTATTTCACAAAGTTCATTTTCTAACTCGGTTAACAATTTACAAATATTACTTTGATCCTCATTTTCTGTGGAGGTAATTTGTGCTCAATTGACGCCAGTAAATCTTGAAGGAAAGCTGATTTTGAGTTTTGTGCAATAGAGTATTTAGAGTGGTTGCGTCTATGAAGTTGTTGTCTCTGAATATCAAAGGTGACAAAACAACAACATCTCTGTATTTTTCTATTTTAAAAATTGTTTAATTTTACAATTTTCCCTTTGTAGGAGTTGAGGTGCTTTCATTTTTCAAGTATGTACATTACTGGAAATTAAAAAAAGATGTTATTTTATATAATATTTGCCCCGGTTAATATTTTGCACATTCATAAATGAAGGTCGCAACGGGGCATGCGTTGAATCGCAATTTAATCAGTTTCCCATATGCGCAGTTCCAATTGTTGTTAACGTTGTTCTTACGGTCATCTTTAAAAAAAATACCCGCCGATATGGTAGACAAAGTGGTTCAGGATTTGTATGGACCACTTAAAACGTGGTCGTGGTCAACATTTTATATGAGACGATCTTTAAAAATTAAATGGCAAGCATTAATTTATCAACTCAAATTAAAATTGTATACACTTTTCCAATTTTCCTGTGTTTTTTTGATAATTAAATATGAAACGCTTAAAAAATCGTCCATTATACCATATGTATGTAGAATATGCTTCAGCAAAAACAAAACAAATAAAAAAGTTGATAAAGTGGACCAATCCAAAATTTGTCCCAATTTGTACTGCTCAGTTTTTGCTGGGGATTTCCTAAAATTGTAGGCAAAAGGGGTGAGAAGTGAATTGGAATACCAAACATGGATGGTCCACGATTTCCTATCCTATTCCATAAATCGGGACTTATTCGCACCACTCACATGGATATTGTATTTTATATAACATAAGTATGAGTTCACCGTGATTGAGAACGTTCAATTGTCCAAGGAAAACGAATAGTTACGTTAGAGGTTAAAAAAGTGGTACCCATCTGTAACTAATGCCTTAGCCAACGAAATAATTTGCATTCCTATAACATTCAAGTTTACTGTAGACGATTTTCATATCACTTTACTAAATAGCATACGTAGAGAATGTCTCTTAAACGATTTTACATGTGAATTTCTTATGTTCAGATACTATTAATACCAACTTGTACTCGCTTTTAATTATTCTGTTTTGTTGTGTTTTTTAATGTTTCTTTAATCTGGTAATTATTTTTTTTGTCTGGTTTTTATTTTTTTAACCAAAAAAGGAGTACATACGGGGCAATGATTTAATGTTTTTATTGTATTCGTATATTTATATTTTAACACGTCAAATTTGAAACATGGTCATTACATTTCAAATCACTCAACTTGGAACGAATGGTAGTTTGCAAGAGAAAATAGTTAATTGGTATATTATCCTTGTTTACAAAAGAGACTTTTTTTTAAATAGAAAAATATCATTACATAAAATAAATTTGCTTATTAAATAAAAATAACCAAATCTTCTTTTCAACTTTTACCTCTGGTTAAAGTATGCATTCTTATCAATGTGTACGAAGACCATATAATTATTAACGTTTTCTAATTCACTGCCATTTCTTTAGTGTTTTCTAATTTACAAATGTGACTTAACTATTTTAGAGCAAGAACACTTTGCTCCGTATATTGTTTCTGCAATATTTTCCAATTATTTTTTACTCTTTATTTACAATTGTATTTTTTTTTTTATTGTTTCCAATTTCCTTTTCCTTTTTAGTCAAAAAAAAAAAAATTGTTGTGTATGATCACTTTCAGAAGCTTCGGTGGAAATGTCCTCTAGATAAAATTGTGTTAAATCAAGAGTTTGGTTTGAAAGGAGGATATAAAACAAAACCTGTCAAAGTGAAAGCGCTGAAGGTAATAAAGAATTGTGTGTATGATATCTTTTCCGTTTTCTTTTTCTTAAAATAATAGTATGCAACTGGAAGTCCACTTTGTTTAAACATGATGTTACCTGACAATTATGACTAGAAAATGTACTCGGCCTTCAGGAGCTATACTTAGCACAAATTTGTCCACTATGTATCGCAGAACATGCTTCCTGAACTGCTTAAAGATAAATAATCTTATTTAAAAATATGCAAACAATATTTTTTTTTACAGTTACTTTGAGTTTATTTACATCATCAATTTTAATTTATGAAAATATTTAGTTTCTTTTATTTCTATTACGATAATATTCTTGCGGTTGCTGAAATGGTCAAAATTATGTTTCAGTTAGTTCCGTCGAAGCTCCAATAAGCGTTTCTATGCTAAAATCCTTAGAATGGCTACTTTTTACTTTGTTTTGTTCTAAATCAAGAGGCATATTGAAATTTTTATTAGACGATTGCACAGAATTTAGAATTTTATTAGAATAATTATCCTCTGGAGTTGTTGAAATCGTTATTGATGTTTCAGATAAGTCAGAGTTATCAAAGAGCAATAAGTAAGGATTTATATCACTTGTTCCCTTGTTGTTTTTCCCATCTCCTCTAAACTGAAAAGATTTGTGAAAAGTCGTCTGACAAAGTTCCCCTCTATTCAAATTTGAACGCAGCCTTTCGATTTGAGAGCATCCAATGTCAGACGAATCTGATTTATGTGATTCTTCGTGTTCGCTTTCAACGTCAATTCTGTCGCAGGATAAGTCATCAGTTGATTTTAAATTTCCACCAAAATTGTCTTGCTCAATTTTGGAGTACCCTAAATGTTGATCGTGTTCTTGATACTCTCCACATATTGGAATTTTTCTATAATTTTTATTAAACTCAGCGCTATTAAATATGTCATTTTGTACCATTCCGTTGGAATTATCCACAGATGAAGCAGATCTGCGAAAACGAGCTACGTTTTGGCGTATTATTTCAATTTTTTCTATGTTATGATAAAAAGGGCTTTCCAAATTAGCAAAAAGGTCGAATTTGTTATTTGTTGGCGACGTTACTTCCATTGATTCGTTTTGTGGGCCTACTCCTTCAAAAACATCGTGAGAACCTCCAAAGCTTGCAACATTGAAATGAACTGGAAGTACAGGAACTGGTTTTCTTATCCAAAATGGTGAAAATGGCCCGAAAACTGATGGAAATGGAAATCTATGTGTGACGGGAGCTCTCTTGTATCGTTTTCTTCGCCTTAGAAAACTTCCATTGTCGAACATATCTTCAGCAAGGGGATCAAGTGTCCAAAAATTGCCTTTACCAGGGTTTCCTGGTTCACGTGGAACTTTAATAAAACAATCGTTTAGACTGAGATTATGGCGTATAGAATTCTGCCAAGCTGGAAATTTTTCTTTGTAGTATGCAAACCTGGAAGAAAGAGAAATACTTATATTAAGATTATTTAAAATAATAAATGTGTTAGTAGTTTTATTTTGTTTGAACAAAATTAATACTTAAATATAGTACCTTAAAATGGGCTAAATGGATAGTTGGTAAATGAAAAGGTATAGCAACGATCAAGCGAAACTTATTCCCAATGATTTACTTTCTACCCAAAGTTACTGGTTGGTAAATTTTAAGATGTATACAAAATCCATCACACAAACAATTTTTACGCATTTATTGTAACTTGAATTTTGTAACATGCTCGACTAATAAATATATAGATGAAGTAACGTACAAAATATGATCAATCCTCAAACAATTAATTTCCAATGCCGATGTACAGCTTGTCCAAGGATATCGTCATCCGCTTTTCCTTATGTCCATTTTCATGCAATTTAAGTGGGTTTGAATTAATTAGGGTATTATATTCCTCAGGGTTTCTTAATAGAGACTTATTATTCAGTTGTCTTCTTAGGTTAAGTAAATAGCGATTTGCATAGATAACTCTTCGTTTCATTTCTGATGAGGTGGCATTATCAGTGTTCCAAGCGGTACAGAGATAGGCAAATTCTGTATTTACTCGTACCTCACAGTTAAAGCTGAAATTTTCGACGTTTCGTCGGATTCGTCGATATTCTGAGTTCCCTTTCGTTCACAGCATGTGTTCATACTTTATTTTGATTTCATTGGGAGCTTACCCCATTTTTTCCACTTCTATTCTAATACTTGTGAACGCACCAATGACAGTGATAATGCCTTTCTGCGTTCAGCCAACTATTTTTTTTTATAATCAGCTAATTCATGCACTTTCACCGTCTTTTGGAGAATTGTAGGTACCACTTTGTTGGCTTCCGAGTTTCGCATAATTTTCTCAAGTATGATGTTACGGGAACCACATCCGCGCTTCTCTTTGTCTTAACCCTTTTTTTATACGAATGATCTCGGTGGGACTGTTTTTTACCTTTACGGAGCAGCCAGTGATACTAAAACTAGACGTAGCCATACAAAGGTCGTTTGAATAGATGCTGTCGTATGTGTCATTGAAATCGATTTAGCGGTAGAAGCTACCGATTGGGGTTTCTTAGGTTTTATCTAAGATCCGTCGTTATGTAAATATTTTTTTTTCTTATACAGTAATTGGCGCGAGCCCATGAGATTTTACGTACCTGTAAAATATTTGCACACAGCCCGGGCGAGAGAAAGTAAGGTAGGAAAGATAGAGAGATACCGATGTACTTTGGTTTTGAATGTTTCCAGGTTATAATGAATAGAAAATAAAGACCTCGATAAGGCATTCCATTAGCGGGTTGTACGACTTAGGAAAAAATCACGAATTTTCAGATTACGTCCAAAAGTGGGCTTGAGGGTAAAGTGATAGACATTCAAAGCCAGACGTTCTTACGGTTGAAGTTTTGGAGGAGCGAAATGTTTCTGGCAATTTCAATGGAGCCCTGAGTGACAATTGACAGGAGGTATTTCGTATGAGACCCCTCGCATTAATTACAACATTTATGCCACTGCTTCACAGCATTTATATCAGTTTGTAAAGGCGTTAACGAGAGTTTTAAGGGCGTACACGATCAGCGGAACGTCTGTCGGTAGGTTGCTATTGTAGTCGTTCAACATTAAAACTCTTCACGTCATATATTCGGTTCTACGACATCTGGTAATCTAGCTAGTGGCCCTAGTCCACAAAGGCCGATCGCATTGCTCGAACATCTACAATACTAGAGGAGCGCCTTGTGTTGATCTTCACATGATCAAATTGGCTAAATGTGTTATGAGCTGGTGTCACTTGTGGCAAAGTCAATTAGTTTAATTTCTAACCAAATGTGGCTTCGTCTAGACTATTATTATGTTTTCCTATTTTGGTGCTTAAATCTACTTCAAAGATTTAAATGTCATACACATATTGCTCGTAGATGTCAAGGAGTTCATATACATATACGAGTATGTATGTATAAATGGTGAGATTTTATCTTTGCTCTGTAGAGGCGTAACCAGTTATCAGGTTGAAGGCACCGAACTTAATATTGATGTGGATTATTACAATGAATGCGTTCACTACGAAAAGCTTTCTGATTTCTGTAGCGATTATCGTGACATACCATATATGTTACATATGTAGTATATCATAGTTTTTCATCGGTGTGAATATTTCAGCGACTGTACATTCAGAATTAGAGGTGGGTCGTTTTCAGTTTTTGTGTTAACGAAACGAAACAGTTATTTAAAGATATATAACTAGTTCAAAAACTAGTTAACTAACTAATAAGAAGCACTAACGGGAAATTATAATCATGTACTGCAAGAAAATCAAAAACCATTTTCGTCTCATTCACACAAATGAAGCCGTTGTTTTCAATGTAAAATAAACCCAACTTTTCCTTGTTGATTCCACTCCTGGCTGACAGTAACTACTCGTACATTCATGAAACGAACGAAAAAGCGTTTTCATATCTTTTAGTGCAAACGAACAAAAAACGGAAAAAAAATATATTTGAGACAAACTAAAGGTTTATGGTAAAATTCTTTTGTGAGAAAGGAATTTTGCTGATATTGTGTGAGAATAGAATGTTGCTGATCTTAAAGTTGTTGAAGAATATAACTTCTCCCTCTTAGTGGAGCGACTGCCAAATGATATTTGTCCTTAAAGGAGCTTTTGGTACTGAATCATCCAGGCATGGTTGTCGTTGATTTCTTGTTTTTGAAGTGGACAATGGCTGATCCATATATGTATAGTATATTTCGGGATTCGGCAGTAGTTCCAAGCGTAACGTTTTTGACGTGGGTGAGAATAATATGATTTGGCTCCGGTTAAAATATAGACGTTGCTTCGATGCCACTTAACATTTCACATTCAGCGTGTTCGTTTCTTATTATATTCGGTATTGGTTGCGTGAATATTTTTGACAATAAAACGTTCTTTCTAATTCGTCGCTCTCGGAATTGGGAATTGAGATCAAGTAGTAAAAGGAATACTTGTTTTTTTTCTTATGGGTATGCCAATGCTAAATATTATGTTGGTGTCATTGTACAATAGTCTGCCTATAAACTTAGGAGTTCATAGATTTGTTCACTAAAAACTACGTTATTTCTGTTAGCTATGGGTTGCTCAAAATTTGTTTTGGAATAATATAGGGTGAAAAGATTCTTGTCCTAATCGAATAAAACACTATTCTTCTACGTTATAATAATTAATTACGTTTAGGTACTTTATTTTAGGCGAATGCTCCGAAGCTTTGAAGTAACACAATCGAATAAGTCTGGATTGTAAATTCATTTAAAGGAAAGTTTGCTTTTGGGTGTGGTAAGTTTGGGGAAGGTTAACAAATGAGTCGGAAATCTTTATTGTTTGGGACATTCAAATCTTGGCGCCAACATTCCGGCTACGTTGATGCTTTGCAAACCGTCAATCAGCTTCATTAGACAATGGAGCTATCTTTGCGATGGGGCGTCGACCTAGATGGTCTTGGTCAACCTTGCTAGCGCCCATTTGTAGGGCGGAAAGTTGTCTTCATGGACGATTACCACACTTCCCTCCTTGAGGTTGGGTTGGGCCGTGTGCCACTTAGCTTGCACTGCTAAGATAAGAAAATTTATCAGTTATTAAATTTGATTCCTGGTATGAATTGATCGCCGATCCGATGAGGAAGTATACGGGAATCAGAGTGCTAACATCGCTGGAGTCTGACGACACTGAAGTTATAGGCCTCGACTTCAAGATTCCTTCTATTTCAGCTACCGCCGTCGCCAGTTCCTCAAACGTCAGTAATGCGCTGCCCAAAGTGTTCTGCAAAAGCTTCCCAAAGCCTCCCGAAGTGTGGTGCACGGGGAGGTATGAATTGGAACTCAATCAATTTTTCTGAAGCGAAATTAAAAATATTACTTTGATTAAGCGTTTTATAAAGCTTGTTGCGAAATTCCACTAGCTTGTTGCATTGTCACAATAGATTTTAGTTGGACAACCCCTTCGCCCTATCAAACGCTTTGGCGCTGCTATAAATGCGTCCGAAATGTGATCGGAAACGACCCCTAAGTGCACTGCCTTTGAAGCAAAACAGTCAAAAACAGAAATGTAGGTTCTGTAAGGCGAATTTTCCATGAAGTCAGGATTGGCCCACAGAAATCTACCCCGCAAATTGAAAAGGGTTGATTGGAAGTCAACCGATCCATAGGTAAGTTTCCCATGATTTGCTCCAGTAGCTTCGGCTTATATCTTCTACAATTATTTACGACGTGCCTTACTAGTTTTCTGCCCCCAATGATCCAGAACCGATCTCTCACGAAGTTGAGTAAAGCCTGTGGCCCGGCGTGAAAGTTGATGAGGTGCAAATGCCGAACATAATTCATCACGAAGGCATCTGTAGCGTCAGCCTTTTGGCACAGAAAAAAAAAATGTTTATTTGTGGTGTTCTACGAGTATTTGTGCTCCGTCACTGTACCAAATCTAGTTAATTTACCCCTTTGCAAAAACGGACCTTTTCCCCTCCTAATCTATTAATTTGACCTACTAATCTCTCTTTCCGAACTTACAAGAAAACATAACTCCATCAAACGTCCCTCTATTTTCGAATTCCCTCATTCCACTTTCTTCGTAGTCTCACTCTCTCCCTGTGTTCTTGTTACTATGGTGAATATGTCCCTTTTGTCGTAGAGAGCGTTGTGTTTTGTTAATTTAAATTCAGGAGGAAGAGGTGGAAAGCTTTGCTAAGGCTACAGATCGTGTGGTAGTAATCTATGTAGATATGAATGTTTATATGTATAGTAGGTTGTAGGTATAATTTAGACAGGAACCTATTTTTGTCGAGAGAGAATTTAGAGTAGGAATAGATTATGTGAGTAATAAGCGAAAGAGGTAGAAAGCGAACTAGGAAGCAAAGAAGTGGGATATTTTTTTTTTTTAGAGAGCGAGACCAATTATATTGGTCAATGGCCTTTACGGGTCTTGATCAGCTGATGGAATCACCAGACTAGATCGGTTTTTTTTTTGGTGTGTCTGGGGACAGCGGCAAGGTCATGTTGGGTGGGACTTTTTTTTGAGTTGAAGCTGAGTCAGTCGATGTCTGAAAATAGAGCGACAAGGTCGCATTGGATTCGGGTCCCTTTTCGTTTGTTCTTTTTGCTTTTGACGTTTAGTCGGCGCGAAAAGTGCGAAGAGTATATTCGCGGACATATTCCTCCTTTTAAACACTCCTCGAATTTCGGAGTTGTTTTTTGTAAAAAAGAACCAGTTCGCCAATAGTCGGTGGAAAACCGAAAAAAAAAAAAAAAAAAAAAACCACACACGCAAAGTGACCGCCGCGGTACATATAAAAAAAAAAAAAGGAAAAGTGAACTACCCCTATCCCACCCCACCATTACACCTACATATCAGGGTGTCAACCCCACAATAAGGTGTTAAGTCCTTCTGGTGAGTGCGGAGTTCGTAGTGCGAAATACGATCACAAAAAAAAAAAAAAAAGCTACATCGCCTGCAAGAGGTGCGCCGAGGGACATCCCCCAGCAAAGTAGCAACATTTATTACACCATCTAAGAAAAAGTGAAGTTTAAAAACAAAAAAAGAACAAAAAAAAAGTTAAGAACTAGTGCCCAGAATTCAATTTTTTTTTTATGTATACCATATATGTAACTTAGTGAATAAAATAGCATATAGTTATATATTTATATACTTAGGTTTAGGCATTAAAATATAAATTTCAATTGGTCTTGGTTTGAGTTTTTTTTGTACGAAACAAATTTTTGAATTTTACTTTTTAGTTTTTTTGTGCGAAATTAAGGGATTCTTCGAAGTGCTGGCGCCAGAACGACGAGGGATCTGTAGTACACACAGTCCTACATATATAACAGTTAAGTGGCTGGAATGAGAGTACCTAGCCTATTAAAAGTACTAAAGTAAAATTCAAAAAAAAAAAAAAAAAAAAAAAAAAAAAAAAAAAAAAAAAAAATAATTAATTATTACTCATAAGTAATAATTGCGTTTGTAAATTTTTCTTTTTTTAAATAAATTCGTAGTTAATAAGTTTACTTTTGTGAATTATTTTTTTTTATTCTTTTAAATATATATAAATATATAAATGATGGATTGCATGATGGTATGAAATTAAGTTTTTTATTTTTTTATGATGGTGGCTTAAGATCGTTGTCGCGAGTGGTATGTGGATGGGAGCACCGACCGTCCTTCGATGGGGCTGACTGTGACCGGACGTGACGTACAAACGATGACGACATAACGGAAATAACGTGACTGACATTCTCTAAGGTTTTCCTTACAGGTGGCGACTGGGAGGATTTCGTTTAGGGGCTACCATTCACAGTTTTGGCCAGGATGGTAGCAATTGGTCGCATCCAAGTGCGATAAGGGTGGGTTGGCCATCCTCAGCCAACAACAGCCGGCTAATTTCAGGTCGTGACGAGCTGTCATCGCTGTGGGACTCTGGGACATATTATTCGGTGTAGGGACGTAGGGTTAAGTTAGCTTTAGGTTTAGTTATAAGTCGTTATTTAAGTTCGGTAGTTAGGGTTTAGGTTAGTGTAGGATTAGTTAGCTATATCGCGATAGTCCCGGTCTTGCACAGTGGTGATGGCCGACAGAAGTGATCTTGCTGTTTCCTTTCATCTCTTTTTCTATCATCTTTCTCTCCTCCTCTCTTTGAAGTCCGTCCGTAAAATAAAGTAGCTTTCTCTTAACTATCCTTGATTTTCTTTTTTTTTAATATTTCGGCACGAAATAAAAAGGTAAGTTGAGTTGAGGTACACGGGGTAGTGGCAAGAACCAACCCAGTCCGACGAGCTAGAGCCGAGCAACCGCGAGCGTGCCACTGCCATCTACTCCTGCATCATGGATGCCTGTTAATAGCACTGGGTGCTATTCCTGAGTGTAAATGCACCTCAGATATATGTAGAAACACCCTATGCTTAAGACCCTTATTTCCCATCTTTATTTTCCCACCTGTCATTTCCCACTTGTCAATTTTCCACTTGCCCCTTACCATTGCAAATGTACATATATACTCGTATACCAGACCTAATAGTCTCATAAATTGACTAAGTATATATAAAGGCATAAAATTGTAAAAATTGTGAATTAAAAGAAGAAACAAAGAAGACTAAATTGTAAGTAACTATACTATATGGAATATAATGAATGTAATTAATGATACGATTTAAAATAAAGGTTTTGAAGCTGCTTTGAAAAGCTGCTACGAAAATTAGTCTGGTTGTCGCCAAATTGCGCCAACAATCTTCAAAACAATTTAAGGGGGAATTTGATCTTGCTGGGGGAAAATGCCGCCCAAAAGGATATCTGTTCCACAGGCCTTCACAAGTTTTGGGAAAGTAACCAGATCTCCAATAAGACGTTCTGATCCATCACCATCAGAGAGCTACAACTGCTGCTCTTGTGATGAACCAGACTCCGCGGGAAATATGGTTCAGTGTGATCAGTGCGACGCCTGGAGCCACTTCGCCTGTGCTGGAGTAGATAGCTTCATCCGAGAAGAAGAATGGATTTGCAGAAAGTGTTCGGCAGGTAAGAATATTCCCTATCCATGGTTTTCAGAAGTGACACCAGCACCACCTGCTAAATATGCTAGCGCCCATAATATTAGTGCAGAGATTGCAACCGTCAACGCCGCTCAAACTGCCACTGCCACTACACATACCACAACCACTGGCGAAATACGCTCCTTTCCATCTACCATTTGCAATGTGACATGCACGTCCAAAGTAACAACTGCATGTGTTGCATCATCTCCAGCTATATGTGCCGCCCGAACAACTTCCTTGTTTACTACAACTGCTGCTAACACCGCAACGTCTTCAGCTGGAGTATTCCCCTCCGATAAACCGGGCACAAACCAAGGCAGAAGTTCTAGGAGCTCAACAAATTCCCGATCTTCTAAGAAGTCTATTGCAAAACATCTACAAATAGAGCTACAAATGTTGGAGGAAGAAAGAACATTAAAAGAAAAACGTGAAAAAGAACAACAGGAACGCAAAGAAAGGGAAGATAGTGAGTACCTTGCTAAAAAATATCAACTCCTAGCTCAGTTGGCTGATCAATCCTCAGGGAGTGAGGATGGGGATTCTGTAGTGTCAAGGGCAAAAGTAAGTAATTGGTTGGATATGAGCCAAAATCAAAACTGCCCACAATCAACAAAAATGACATCAGAAACCTGCCTCCGATCCCACGAAGTCGAAAAATCCGGCCAGCAACATGAGGCTTCAGCGACAATTGTAATACAGCAACCAACGCTCAACACTCGCACGTCCCATCGTCTGATGACTGAATCTAGCCAACAACAACAACATATGAACCCTATTCCATCATACTCCCCACCCGGACAGCGTCATCCACCTGACACAACTCTTCGCTCCAGCCACGGCTTATCAAGAAGCAATGTAGCGGCGCGCCATTTAATGTCTCGCGATCTGCAGAGCTTTGCAGGTAATCCTGAAGAATGGCCGCTTTTTATTTCAAATTTTGAACGAAGTACCGAGCTGTGCGGATTTTCAGATGACGAAAATCTGATGCGCTTACAGAAAGCATTGAAGGGAAAAGCTTTAGATGCTGTAAGAAGTCTGCTTATGCATCCCGATTGTGTACGTCATGTGATTGCGACCCTCAAAATGTTGTACGGTAGGCCAGAAATGATTGTCCAAGCGGTGCTTCAAAAAATTCACTTAACGCCACCACCAAAAGCTGACAAATTCGACTCAATTGTTTACTTTGCCCTGGCAGTTCAAAATCTTTGTGCGACAATAGAAGCGTCTGGATTGGTTTATCATTTAAACAACCCAACGCTATTACAAGAACTTGAGAGTAAACTGCCCCATGATATTCGTCTCAACCGGGCAATTTACAGGCAAACGCTTCCAGAGTGCAGCCTCTCGCATTTCAGCGGATGGATGTATCGAATTGCTGAAGCTGCTAACGGGATCATTACTCCGCTTAATATCCCATCAACCAGCAAGAGCTACAGGAACAGCGGAAGGGATAGAGGATTTGTTAATGCACACGCTGCTAAACTTGATACGAACAAGAGAGACCTATCCTCCGTGAAGAGAAAATGCTGTATTTGCAGCGGCAGTTGTACATCCATTGCGGAATGCAAACAATTTCAGCAATCTAGCCGAACATCGAAATGGCTAGCAGTGAGAGAGCATCAGCTCTGCCGCCGGTGTTTGAGCAAACATATCAACAGCAAATGCGCGTCGACGTCTGTTTGCGGGGTAAACAACTGCACATTCAAACATCACAGATTACTTCACAACTACGGAATTGAGAATGAAAAGAAAGAAGAACAAAAACATCAGCAATACTACTGCAATAGCCACCGAAACGATTCCAAGTCCACCTTGTTCCGCGTAGTTCCTGTGGTTTTATATGGAAACAACACTCAACTCCACACGTTCGCGTTTTTAGATGACGGTTCCTCCTTGACGCTGCTGGATGAAGATATCGCACGACAACTTGATATTAAAGGGAACCCACAGCCAATCTGCTTAAAATGGACAGGAAGCACCCATAGGTATGAACATAAGTCCGAAGTTATGACACTGGAAATTTCGGGCGTGTCACCAAATGCTGACAAATATTCCCTGACAGATGTTCACACCGTTGACAACTTACAACTACCTCTGCAATCAATTAACTCAAAGGTACTGCAAAAACGATACGAGCACCTTAAAGGGCTGGCAATCGAATCCTATTCCAACGCGATGCCTCGTTTACTCATAGGTCTAAACAACACCAAACTAGGACTGCCTCTTAAATGTAAAGAGGGCAGTGTGGATGAACCTGTCGCCACAAAAACGCGGCTAGGATGGGTCGTCCATGGCAGCTGTCTCAAAGGACTTTCAAACAGTGGGCAAGCGAGTGAGCACCACAGCTTTCATATGTGTGAATGTAATGAAGGTGAACTTGTACAGTTGGTGAAAGAGTTCATAAACTGCGACAACTTCGGAGCATCCTCTCCGGATAAGGTTTTAATGCCAGTAAATGACAAGCGTGCCTTAGATCTCCTGGTTACTCACACTGTTCGTAAGAATGGCCGCTTTGAAACTTCGCTGCTTTGGAAGTTCGACGAGTTTGATCTTCCGGATAGTCTCCCGATGGCAAAAAAACGACTGGCGTGTCTGCACAGACGAATGCTGAGAGAGCCGAACTTACGTGAAAAACTTACAAAAAAAATAGAGGAATATGTCGTCAAGGGCTATGCACGTAAACTCTCATCCAAAGAAATTGGTGGAAGAAGTAATCGTTCTTGGTATTTGCCGATTTTTCCGGTATACAATAAAAATAAGCCCGAAAAGTTAAGAATCGTTTGGGATGCCGCAGCCAAAGTCCAAGGTGTTTCTCTAAATTCATTGTTACTGAAGGGACCGGATCAACTTACATCACTAACATCTGTAATTTATAAATTTAGGGAGGAACAAATAGCTATATGCGGCGACATCCAGGAAATGTTCCATCAGGTCTTAATTCGGAAAGAAGATCAACACTTTCAAAGATTCCTGTGGAATGATCAAGCTGATCGTGCCCCAGATGTTTATGCCATGACGGTCATGACCTTCGGAGCTACATGTTCCCCTTGCAGCGCTCAGTTTATTAAAAACAGAAACGCCGAGGACTTTGAAGACAAATTCCCACGAGCAGTCCGTTCCATTAGACACAACCACTACGTTGACGACCTTATGGACAGCGTAGCTACAGTGGCGGATGCCATTAAGTTGGCCAAAGATATTCGCTACATCCATCAACAAGGGGGTTTCCACATTAGAAACTGGATATCTAATTCGCAGGAAGTGCTAAAGGCACTGAACTCTGACCCTACTGATAACGTAGATTTAAATCTCGAAGTCAATCTTGGCACAGAAAAGGTATTAGGAATGTGGTGGTGTACCTCTTCCGACTGTTTTACCTATAATCTTACCACTAGCCCAAATCAAGGTGAAATTCTCTTTGGAACCCGTCGTCCCACAAAGCGAGAGGTTCTAAGAGTCCTAATGACCATTTTCGATCCTTTAGGACTTTTAGCACACTTTCTCATGTATATAAAAATACTCTTACAGGACATTTGGCGAACACACATTGAATGGGATACACCAATTCAGGATATGGAGAACGAAAAATGGCTAAAATGGATCCGTTGCCTTCCATTAATAAAAACTCTGCAAATTCCCAGATGCTACACCAGCAGTGCAATAAAGGATTTGTCTGAGAGACAGCTTCATGTGTTTGTAGACGCCAGTGAGAACGGTTTCGCGGCTGTGGCGTATGTAAGAACCTCAAACAAGAACCAGGTGGAGTGTGCACTGATTGGAGCCAAGACTAGAGTTGCACCACTCAAGAGTCTATCCATTCCTCGTCTCGAGTTACAAGCTGCTGTTCTTGGTGCTAGATTTGCTAGATGCATTACAGAGTCACACACCCTTAAATTTTCTCGACGAATCTTTTGGTCGGATTCCAAAAACGTTTTGAGTTGGCTTCGTTCGGACCACCGCAGATATAAACAATTCGTGGCCTTTCGAGTTAGCGAGATTTTGGAACTTACTGAAGTAGAAGACTGGCGATGGATCCCGACGAAGATGAACGTAGCTGACGAAGGAACTAAGTGGCAGAAACCACTAGAGTTTAACACGTCCAGCCGATGGTTCACAGGACCTGCATTTCTCAAACTACCTACGGATGACTGGCCACAAGAAGAACGCTCCGAGGACATCACTGCAGAGGAACTGAAAACGCACTTCGTTAACCTCCACATCCACAGTCGGGAAGACATTTTTCGCTGCAAAGATATTTCAAGCTGGAATCGTTTGCTGAGAAGTACTGCTTTCGTCCTTCGGTTTATTGCTAACGCAAGAAACCGCGAACATCAGAAAGGCCGAAAGAGTCTCAAGATCTTATCACAAACCGAACTTCAAATGGCCGAAATCGTATTAGTCCGAGAAGCACAAGCGAGTGCCTACCAGGAAGAAATCGCTGATTTATCAACCAAACAAGCTGTTGAAAAATGTAGTCCCCTGTTTAACTTATATCCATTTTTGGACAGCAACTGTTTGATCCGAGCCAACGGAAGAATCAATCACTGCAAAGGAGTAAGTGACTTCGTAAAGCGCCCAATAATCCTTCCGCGAACTCATCCAGTAACGCATCTAATCGTTATGCACTACCATTGTCGATACAAACACAAAAACCATGAAACAGTAATCAATGAGTTACGACAAAAATACCACATCCCTCGAATGAGAGCTGCACTAAGCGAAGTCAGGCGTACCTGCCAGTATTGTAAGAACACCAGCGTGCAGCCGCAAGCCCCAATCATGGCTCAGCTACCACCTGCAAGGCTAGCATCATTTTCTCGACCGTTTTCGTTTGTTGGAGTGGACTACTTTGGACCGATGAATGTAGCGGTCCTGCGTAGAACGGACAAAAGGTGGGGTGTTCTCTTGACCTGCCTTACTACAAGAGCAGTTCACATTGAGGTCGCTCACAGCTTAACATCAGACTCCTGCATCCTAGCTATTCGGAACTTTATCGCACGACGCGGTATGCCCATTGAATTTCATAGCGACAATGGAACAAATTTTCACGGAGCCGAACGTGAGTTAAGAGAAGCTTTACGACATGTCAATAAAAGTGAACTAATGGAAGCGTTCACTTCAACTACAACGAAATGGAATTTTATCCCACCCGGATCCCCGCATATGGGGGGCAGTTGGGAGAGGCTAGTACGCTCGATAAAAACCGTGCTCCGTGGAATAATGCCTAGTCGAAACCCTTCGGATGAGCTACTCAGAAGCATGTTGGCGGAAGCGGAGAATATTGTCAGCTCACGCCCGTTGACGTATATACCCATTGACCATGAGAATGATGAAGCTCTCACTCCCAATCATTTCCTCTTAGGTTCATCGAATGGAGAAAAACCACCTGCGGTGTTTAACGATGAAATAAAGGTAGTCAAAAGAAATTGGCTTTCTTCGCAGCAGTTTGCGGGTCACTTTTGGAAACGGTGGGTAAGTGAGTATCTTCCTACGATAACACGCCGTACAAAATGGTTTGCGCCTGTGAAGCCCATTGAGGTTGGGGATATAGTTGTCATCGTAGATCCAAACAGCCCTAGAAACTGTTGGCTAAAGGGTAAAGTCGTTCAGGCAAAAATATCCAAAGACGGTCAAGTTCGAAACGCAATTGTCCAAACGCGGAGCGGAGTATATGAAAGACCTGCAGTTAAATTGGCAGTCCTAGATGTCCAAGCTAAACAAATACATAAGCTCACGGGTGAAACTACCAGGGGGGAGTGTTAATAGCACTGGGTGCTATTCCTGAGTGTAAATGCACCTCAGATATATGTAGAAACACCCTATGCTTAAGACCCTTATTTCCCATCTTTATTTTCCCACCTGTCATTTCCCACTTGTCAATTTTCCACTTGCCCCTTACCATTGCAAATGTACATATATACTCGTATACCAGACCTAATAGTCTCATAAATTGACTAAGTATATATAAAGGCATAAAATTGTAAAAATTGTGAATTAAAAGAAGAAACAAAGAAGACTAAATTGTAAGTAACTATACTATATGGAATATAATGAATGTAATTAATGATACGATTTAAAATAAAGGTTTTGAAGCTGCTTTGAAAAGCTGCTACGAAAATTAGTCTGGTTGTCGCCAAATTGCGCCAACAGATGCCTCCGTGGCCAACTGACTCCTTACACATCATATTTGGGTAGCAACATTGGAAACTTTCTATCATATTCGATGTCTGCATCGACAATTCGACCACCAACTGCTAGTATGCTCCAACCTGAACTCTCCTCGATGAATGGACACAAATTGCGAAGTTTTGCATTTGAAGTATTGTAGTTCCTCGCGCCTTCAATTCTGAAATCTCCATTGAAAAGGATACCTGTTATATGCAACGTACACTCGCCATTAACGCTTGGTTGAGATTTTTGCTGAAAGGTCCATGTTTGGCTTCCGATTTTCGAAAATGAGCAGACACTTTAAGACATACACGTATAGTTTTTGTAAACGAGCTATGCCTGTAGAATATTTGTAAGAAATTCTCTTCTACCCTTTCGTATATGAATACACTTTTTCTCTTCTACGGTTCCAATAATGGATCTCCTGCGTCGATCTCTTCCAGTTGTTCGTTAGTTGTCCATTAGATGCACCTCTTCCAAGATGAGTGTTGTAAATCCTCGACGTTGCACCCTCTCGAAATAAGATCTGCAGGATTGTTCTCCAACAGACACCTGCACTTAACGACTGTATGTCGCTTACTCGGTTTGCGACGAAAGTTTCCCAGGCACCTGGAGATGCATTAAGCCAGCACAGAACTATCGTAGAATCTACCCAAAAGTAATTTTGATCGAACATAAATTCAAACGTCCCCTATATCTTGTTTCAAAGCTTAGCTAACATATGAGTTGCACATAGCTCTAACCTTGGTAGTGATTGGATTTTGGCAGGTGCGACTTTTGATTTTGCAGCAATTAGATTCACCGAGACAACGCCGAATTCTTCTTCGAACCTTGTGTACAGGCAGCATTCGTATGCCTTGGTCAACGCTTCAGAAAACCCATGGATTTGGACACTCCTACAATTAGCCTGAAATATATATCAGGGAACCGATATACAGTTGAGCCTGTGCAAGTCCATGGTATACTCCTTCCAACAGGATTCGAATTTGCTTGGTAAAGAATCGTCCCAATCTAGCTTTTCTATCCACAATGATTTCAAAAATATTTTTGCCCTGACAACAACTAGACAAATTAAACCGATTGGATCAAACAACCTACTCACAGAAGACAATATGGTGCGCTTGGTAAGCTTAGACGATGAAAACGAGTCCTTATTCTGTTTAGGATTCCACGAGATTCCAAGCGTCTTTGTGGATTCTATATCATCAATGTTTAAATCCACATTGGTTGATTCGATGGATAAATTAGAATGCCATTTATGGAGTTTGAAATTGCACTAACTTCTCGTTGAATCTGATTTAATTCCTCAACCGAACTAGCTCACGTCAACAGATCGTCGACATTAAAATCCTTCAGAACAACCTTTGCTTCCACCGGAAACGCCTTCTCGTATCTTAGGTCAATCACCTTGAGACACCGCGTTGCGAGAAATGGTGCTGACGAGGTACCGTATGTGACGGTATTCAGCCAAAATGTTTGGATCAATTCCTTCGGGTCGTCTCGCCAGAGAACCAACTGAAACCGTCTATCATCCGCATCGACTTCGATCTGGCGGTACACCATTTTAATATCCACAGTTAAGACGTATCTGTGACATCTGAATCGAAGAACAATCATGTTCATTTCTTCCCGAATGGTTGGTCCTACCTTCAAAATGTTGTTAAGTGACAGATTAGATGTAGTCTGATACGATGCGTCGAATACTACTGTAAGTTTGGTAGACGAACTTTCGGGTAGGAGAACCCACTGATGTGGCTTGAAATAGTGGGGCTTCCTGAAATCGAGGTTGGTTGACATGTGCCCCAAGTCCAAATACTCTCGAATGAATCTGGAGTATTCAACTTTTAGTTCCTCGTTCTTACTTAATCTTCTTTCTAGGGAGAGAAATCTTTTTCCGGCTATTTCCAGAGAGCTCCCAAGTTGAGCCGGGCTATCTTTGAATGGAAGTTTTACCCTAAACTTTCCGCTTTCAAGCAACCTTGTGTTTTCTATAAAATGCTGTTAGCAAATTGTTTGATCGGGAGTGCGAATGAATTTGTTTTCGATCTCTTCTATTTGCCAAAACTTTTCTATCAATCTCTCCAACCCCGCAGATGTGGATTTTGGCGTCCTCTACGTACACTAGTTGCGCAGTAAGCTCCCGATACTATCCATCCAAATACTGTGTTTTGAAGAATTGGCAGCTTGGTGTGGCCCTTTTACATGAGATTGAAGAATACATCTGCTCCCAGCAACATATCAACGCTTTGAGGCTTATGAAATAATGGATCTGCTAAATTAATATCGAGGCTAATTGTCCAATCCTTTATCGGTAGGCAATGTTGCGGTTGAAACCCCGTAATTGAACGCGCTATTCAAAACTCGATACTTTTGGTCAAGCCTTCAAACCTTGACTCTACTGTCGTTCTAGATTTGGTATGAAACTTTGCGTTGATGTCTCCTACCCCACTAATATCGATCGAACCGTTAATCGAATGGAGACAAAGGCTCCTCGACAGTGACTGAGTCATTAAATTTATTTGAGAACCTGAATCAAGTAAAGCTTTAGCCGAAACGAAGCCTCCTGCCTGATTCCTAACATTCAAAACTACTATCGTTAAGATGACTTGTAGATCAGAAAATAACTGACAGCGCTATGTAGAGCCGTTCTAGGATTCCTTGATTGCTGCGATGTAGATGGTTCATCTGGTTCCATGGGGATCCATGCAGACGTCACACCTCTTTGAAGAGCAGTTGCTCACTTCATGTCCCTTTTTCAAACAATTAATGCATAATGACAAACGTTTAGCATTCTTAAACCGATCATAAACATTTCAGTGCTTAAATTTGTTGCAATCTTCAATCGCGTGATGTGGTGATCTGCAGATATAACACGTAGAGTTCGTAATAGGCAAGGATTTTGCCTTAACTTCTGCTCAGATTTCTCATTGTCAGAAAATAACCATTTGGACTCCCTGCTCTCTAAGAATTGGCAACGCCTATTCAATACTACGGCACACTCCGACCACTTCGGTAATTTCAAATACTCGAACGATTCGTCCCATTTAATTTGGGTCTCACTATCGACTTCGACATCACTAAATATGTATATTATAATTGCATTAGGAATGTCTTCGTGATTGCCTAAGGACGTTAAGGAATCAAAAAGTGCTGATACATTGTCGACGAGTCCCCTAAGTTGAACCGGCGACGCACTCTTCATCTTCGGAAGGTCAAAAACTTGCGAAATATACTCTAAGAGTATTAGGCATTTATTATGCTCTTCGAGTCTCTTAAGCGCTTTCGGGTAATTTTCTTCTGAATTTGAAACGCCTTTACAGTCCCAAGCGCTTGCTCACTCAAGCACGAAACCAAATGATTAAATTTTTCAATGCCAGTGAGCGACGAATCATTATGAACTAGAGTTGTAAATGTTTCAATGAAATTTTTATAGTCGCTATATTTGACCGAAAATCTGGGCAACCTAAGTTGAGGAAGCCGCGAAATCGGCTGCTTCGGAAAAGCAAACGAAGTTTCTCCCATATTAACTTTCCTCTGCTTTCCTATCGACGATACTATTTTTGTTTTTGTTGCGCAATATAGCTGTTCTATCTTACCACGGCAATTATCCGCTGATGTTAACTCTTCTATTCGAGTTTGATAGCTTAGCGCTTCCTTAAAAAAGGATTCTACGATCCCTAGCCGACATTGCAAACCTGCATACTCCATAGTAGCGCTCTTCGAGTCATAATAGAGATATATTACCCTTTGAAGAAGCCCTACTGGAAAGGGCAATGAATATGAGTTCGACGACTTCCAGCGGACAACGGTTTGGTGATTTGTCCAAACGGAGTGCTTTTATTTTGTAAAGCGAAACAAAACGATTACTTACCGTGGGGAAATTATGCGAATTGCAACGAATTTATTTGCAAGTAGCTTAATTATTAAAATAATCTATGCATTTATGGGTGTTTTATATGGTTTAAATTTGAAATTAACGAAGCATATGTCTTTGGTATTCAATTTCCACGAATTTAGGAAATGATACGGACAATTGTATGAGAATGACGAATAACGGCAAAGCTGTGGTGGATTTTCCTTCAAACAATGTTTGGGGCAGATTTAATTTGTATGTTCGATCTTAACGAATGACGATCGATTCGAAACAACTTTACTATTATGATAGTGTGGTTTGATAAGCTTAAGGAACGATACAGACCCACCAATATGTTTTAGCTGGTCCTATTGCAATGTAGTATATACATAGATGCATGCTTGATCCCGTTTATAAACCGTGCGCGATCGCGGAACCGTACCCGAACACTTTAAGTTTGTTGATTTCAATTCTTATAACTTTGTCCGTTTGTTCATTTTCCCGAAATTGTCACTGTCCATGAAGAAATTAACTATCCACTTTGTCACTCAATGTTAAATGTTTATTGTTCAACGATTAGTCCTGTCACGGTCGCCATGAAAAGATTCTTCTCCTACTCAGATAAAACACTACTTTTCTACGTTATAATAATTAATTACGTTTATGTACTTTATTTGAGGCGAATGCCCCGTACGCTTTGAAGTAACACAGTCGAATAATTCTGGATTGTAAATTAATTTAAAGGAAAGTTTGCTTGTGGGTGTGGTGAGCTTGGGGAAGTATTCCGGCAGTAGCGTATCGAATGTTGGCCTCGAGCTTGTCCAAAATGCTTGGCTTGTTAGCGTAGACTAAGGACTTGACGTAGCCCCAGAGAAAATAATCGAGTGCTATCAAATCGCATGATCGCGGCGGCCAATTGATGAACGCTCACCGAGAGATGACCCAGTCGCCAAATTTCTCCTTCACAATTTCGAGCGTTGCGTCGCTTGTATTGTATGTAGCGCCATATTTTTGGAACCGTAGTGGGATATATCGATGTTGTCGAGCTCTGTCCACAGAAAGTCGGTTAACATCGCTCTATACATTAGATCATTCACGGAACGGTGTCTCCTTCCTCATTTCGAAAGAAATAAGGTCTGATGATGTCGCCATGCCATAAACAGCCCCAAACAGTCAATCTTTGTCGATGCATTGATACTTGGCCGAGCACTTGTGGATTGCGTTCGCTCCAATAATGACAATTTTTCTTGTTGACATAGCAGCTGAGCCCAAAATGGGCCTCGTCCAAGAAGAAGATTTTTTGAACAAAACTCAGATCTTCGGCCAACATTCCCCGCGCCCAATTAACGAACTCACGGCGTTGTCAATGGTCATCTGGCTTCAATACTTGCATCAGCACAATCTTATATGGATGTTGGCCCAAATCTTCTTCGATACTGGCCGTTACGGCGGCTATGTTTTCTTCATTTCGCACCAGTTGGTAGATTAAGATATAAAAGAGTGTACTCACGTTTAAACTTTTCCACGGTGCGACGAATTGCCTGCACACTGAAGCCATGGTGACGACCGACCACATGACGAAATTCATGTTAAGCATTTACAACTGAGCCGGAATTTCGATAATATTTTTTAATAATTTCCGCACGTTCGGCAAGCGTAAAACGATGTATGATGAAATGGCAAACCTTAATGAATATTTTGACTGCTAGATGTCATTGGTAACTTTGACAGCTGTTGAAACATAATAATTGGAAAAACTATCATTGCTATCTGGTCACTCTATATGTAATCGGGCTAGAGTAATTGCTTCTGCAATGTTAGCCAAGTGGTTCTGAAGAAAGTCTATATTAAAGTTACGAGGGGCGTTCAATATATTCTCGGTATCGATATGAAGGAAAATGCGAATTCAATTTAAATTGTTTTTATTTTTCAATATGATCTCCCCTTACATCAATGCATTTGTTACATCTTCAGATAAGCTTTTTTAAACCCTCAAAATAATAAATTTCCTCTTTCTCTGCTAAATACCGACTTGAGTTCTTCATCATCCGAAAATCTTTTTCCACGAAGACATTTTTTCAAATCCGGAAACAGGAAATAATCACTAGGGGCAAGGTCTGGACTATAGGGTGGGTGTTGGATTTCTTCGAAACCACAATCTCGCGCAGCAGCCTTGGAAACTCGCGCCGTGTGAACAGGAGCGTTGTCATGAAGAAGCAACACACCCGCTGCGAGTTTACCCCGTCTTTTCTTTTTAATTTCCTCCCGCAAATTATGCAAAGTGGAAGCGTAGGATGTGGCGTTGATGGTTTCACCTTTTTTTTTGTACTCAATGAGCAAGATTCCCTTTGAGTCCCAAAAAACTGTGGCCATGAGCTTTCGGGCAGACGGAGTGACTTTGAACTTCTTCGGGGGGTCTGTTCCTTTTTTATGCCACTGCATGGACTCTTGTTTGCTTTCAGGGTCATAGTGGTGGACCCATGTTTCGTCCCCAGTAACAATTCGATCCATAACACCGTCCGCGTTCTCACTACACATCTCCAAAAGCTCTCTACAGCATGCGATTCTCACTTTTTATCTGAGGCGCTGTGAGCATTCGTGGCACCCACCTTGCACTGACCTTTGAAAGGTTAAGATGGTCATGAAGAATGGTGTGAATGGTACCAATTGAAAGCTTGGTGATCTCTGCCATCATTTTCACCTTTATTCGGGCATCCTCAAGAACAAGTTTTTCGATTTCTTTGATGCTTTCTCCCGTACAAGCAGTTGCCGGGGCGCCGGAGCGGGGGTCGTCCTCAATGCTCTCTCTGCCTCTCTTGAACTCACTTGACCACTTTTGCACAGTTGATAATGAAGGTGCGGAACCCTGGTAAACAGCCACCATCTCTTCATGAATAGTTTTTTGACTTTTTCCTTGCTTAGTGAGAAATTTAATTACAGCGCGATGCTCAATTTTCACCATCATCGCCTCAGTTGCCATTATGATTCTGTTTAACTAGAGATCAAACGCGAATTAATAATCACATTTATATTAAATTTTACATGAATGCACTAAAATAATAGTGTTACTTGATAAATAAGTCAATTTATATATGCAACCTCAGCTTCACCCCGATACCGAGAATATCTTGAACGCCCCTCGTAATTCTATGTATACTATGTATTGTATATACTGAGGTTGTTTTAAAATGGCTTGATCTGTTTTAATAGCACTGCGTAAGTCTCCCTGATACAAGTTAAGGCATGTTTCTATCGTATTCATCTCTTTGATAATATGGTACGAGTAGGTAATGGTGTCGAATCTTTCTATCATTTTTTTATTGATCATTACTTGTTTACTTGATACTATTTTTAATACATTTTGATTCGCTTCTAAGTCTTCTATTTGTTTGTTGATTGCTATTGTATCGTTGTCGTCCATGTTCCCAGTTATTGTTTCTGCAACGGACCCTAATCCGTTGACAAAACTTTTTTTTCGATCGCTTGGACGCAAAATTACGAACTGTATTATTATTATCTCTATTGTTTCTATATTTAGGTCTTTATCGTTAAAGGTATCTACAGATTTAGGAATTTTATTGATATTTTCCTGATAATTTAATAGGTTAACTATGTGAATTTGTTGCCCTTAGTTATTCTACATATTTAGCATATCCTAATTTAAATGGGAGAAGTCCTTGATTGTCCGTCAAGTTGTGTGCTTCCATTTGATCCTAGTCTTATGTAATTTTTTACTATCGTTAGTAATTATAGTAACTCTACCATATTTCCTTACTAGTTGTTTTGAAAATCTGGGTGTCAATTTATTTCTTCTATATTCTTTTCTAAAGATACGGCTACCTTCTTGAATGGGTTCAGGTTGTGTTCTGTGTTTATTTATTTTTCCTAGATGCTTTTCTTTGTTTTCCTCTATTAAAGATTTTATTAACTAGAATAGTTCATTTTAGAATGCATTGAGCTTTTGCAGGTAATCGCGATTATAGTTATACATATGTAAGGTCTCATCAAATTTGTATGGTCAGCCATAAAACAATTCGTATGGATAAAGTTAGTCGATGTGTGTATGGCATTGTTATACCCTATGATGGTTTCATTAAGTATATCTTCGTGATCTTTTTTTTATATTTGTCGCAGATTATTCGGTAGATTTCGGTTAATGTGGAATGCATTCTCTCTACTGGAGCATTGCTAGAGGTTTGATAAAAAGATGTTGTATGTAGGTCAATATCAAATTGATTACAGAAATCTTTGAAAATATTTGCCGTGAACTCTGAGCCTTGACCACAAATTAATTTTTTTTGAATGCCGTGTAGGCTAATGTAAATTTGAATGGCTTTAACTATTGGGTCTACAAGTAAGTTTCCAGCGTTTGTCAGAGATGGCGCCACCAGTGGATCCCGGGCAGAAACGTCAGACCCCATGTGTTTTATTTGTAGGTTTTGTATCTGTCAACAACTTTGCAGCGTTATATTTGAGCAGTTCTATCGGTGTCGTACATTTTATCGAGCAAAATCATGGCAAGTTTCCAGCCAAATAAACGTCATTTGCGGGAAGCGCTGCTTTTATTCTTTAATATGAAGAAAAGTGCGGCTGAGGCCTATCGTTTGCTTTCGGAAACTTATGGGGCGGAATGTATTGGTGAATCGACGTGCCGCGAGTGGTTCAAACGGTTCAAAAGTGATGATTTTTGAGTTGAAGACAAAGATCGCCCCGGAAAGCCGAAAAGTTTTGAAGACGAGGAATTGGACGCTTTACTGGATGAGGATCCGTGTTAGATTCAAGAAGAACTTGCTGCATCATTGAGCGTCACGCAACTGCGCCTGAATGCACTGGGATTCATTCAAAAGTTTGGAAACTGGGTGCCGTACGAATTGAAGCCAAGAGACGTCGAACGGCGATTTTGCATGTCCGCAATGTTACTGCAACGGTATAAAAATAAATCATTTTTGCATCGTATTGTCACTGGTGATGAGAAATGGATTTATTATGATAATCCTAAACGCAGAAAATCGTATACAAAGCCCGGCGAGCCCGCCCAATCGACACCGAAACGAAATATTCACCATATATGCTCTGCGTATGGTGGGATCAAAAGGGTGTCGGTTACTACGAACTGCTTCCGAGTGGTGAAACCATCAAAGGACCATTATATCGAACCCAACTAATTCGTTTGAAGCGAGCATTAAAAGAAAAACGACCAGAATATGAGACCAGGCATGAGTCCGTTATTTTTCATCACGACAACGCTCGGCCACATGTTGCGGTTTCGGTGAAAAACTATTTGGAGAATAGTGGATGGGAAATTCTGCCTCACCCGCCTTACAGTCCAAACTTGGCACCATCTGACTACCACTTGTTTCGTTCGATGCAGAACGCTCTTACGGGAATACGCTTCAGCTCAGTAGAGGAAATCAAAAATTGGCTCGATACGTTCTTGGGCTCGAAAGACGAGAAATTTTTTTGGTCCGGAATTCATAAATTGCCAGAAAGATTGGGGAAAGTTGTAGCTTCCGATGGACGATACTTTGAATAAAGCATTGTAACTATGTTTTCATAATAAAACTTCAAATTCTGGAAAAAAAACGCTGGAAACTTACTTGTAGACCCAATATGTATATTGAGGCTGTTTCTGGTTGGCAATGTATAAGCAGAGCCGAATTTCGAAAATTTATCTATAATGGTTAATATGCTTTTCCCTTTGATAGTGTATAGTATGAAGTATATCTAAGGGCTTAAGAGGAGTTTATGTTTTTTGAAAAGTTATTTTAGGGGGACTATTATCATATTTAAGGGTTTCGCAAGTTAGGCAGTTATTAATAGTTTTTGTGATTTTGGAAAGTAATAGGTTCTTTTTAAGTGTGTAAGTGTTTCAGATACACCTCTGTTGTTTTCATTTATGGGTTTATCTTGCTCGTGGTTTTCCGTAACGACAATTAAAAGTTCCTTGTAACTAATAAGTTTAAATGCTTTAGTTCTATAAAAGTATTTTTAAAAAACGTATTGAATTAATTTATCTGTAAATCATCTGTCATTATGGCTACCAGGCATTTGGGTGGAAAATATTCTTTGCAAATTTTTGTTAAATAATCTGTCGTAAAGGAAGTAATGGTAGTTCTTCTTCTCTGTTTGTTTCTAAAATATTTTGAAGTGAAAAGTGATATTGAAATCATTTAATGGCCTTTCCGATATATATATACCATCATTCAAATCTTCTTCGGATGAGTGTAATATTGCAGCAGTAGTTTCGGTTATGTCCATTTCTTCTCAGAGAGAATTTGGCCGTCGTGATAAAATAGATCGTTATAATTCTTACATAGTTTGAGGATTGCTCTCCTCTCTTCGTAGTTAAGATGTTCAGTATGAATTTCTGTCTCATGGTTTGTACTGGAGTAACTTACCTCGCATTCTGATAGGTCTATTTATGATAAGGATAGTAAAGGTGTGGGTCGGTGGGATTATTATAATGTACAGGCACTGACTACTTCTTTTGTAGTATTTGTCCATAACTGTTAGTTGTGGTCTAGGTAGGGTCAACTGTCACCGTTTCGTTATTTTCCTGTGATTCTCCTTTAAGTTGATTATCGATGTTGTGTATTTCCTTAACAGAACATTGAGATTTAAATTAGTTGAATTGTACTGGATTGTTAACCTGGATTGATATAGGTCTTTTTATGGAATTCTGCCCAGAATATGTATCCATAGGTTCTGGTTTGGGTCATTGTAGGAGAGGATAACTATTAGTACTTTAAAACTGGGAATTTGGAGGCAAGTTCTTAATTGTGGGCTTACTAGGGGTTGGTAATGTGTGTTTGGAAACGCTGGTTGGTAAGACTGAGGGGTGTGACCTTGAGGTAATACTGGAACATTAAAATGAACTTGATATTTATAAGTTGTTTTGGTAGTATTTTAAAATCTTGTTTTCTGCGTGCTGTATAGTGTTCTACAATGCAGCAAATAAATGCTTCTACTGGAGAAGAAGATTTTCTGGCTCTGCTGTTAGAGCCAACAGGTTCGCTAAGACCTGCATGGTCTTCAAGCACATTTCTGAATATAATTCGGTTTTCGCTTTTACAATATTTATGTCTTTATTATGCATTTTAACGTGGTTATTCATAGCGGATAAGATTTAAATTATCTCACTATAAAACTGTTTTATTGTTTTGCTGGAGATTATGTAAATCTCTGACAATAGAGGTTTCATTGCATGGGCCTTAATTTGGGACCATTCCAAAGGAGTTCCATAAATGTTTAATGCTTCGTTGGCGGACCCTTTATTTTTCTGCGCATGGAGTGAAGTAATATATTTCCATACGCTGCCTTAGTATTCTCAGATGTTACAATTAATAAAATTTCTTCCATGTTTGAGACAAATTCAAAGAGAAGCCAAGGATTACCGTCAAACTTCGGTAATTCCTTAATGGCATTAGGAATTCTTACGCATTACTGTCATTTACTAAATTCAATGTGGTTGATTTTTTTTGACAGATTATAAAACTGTTGAAGTTATAGTTTTCCAATTTTCTTAAAATGCCAAATATTGTAAGCAACACCCTATTACCTTCTTATATACTTTAATACTCTCTATCTATTTACCAAAGCTGTATTATATTACTATCTTTTTTATCTACGCATGAAATATAGTTCCTCTTGAATTGTCAAAAGCAACGGTTGTCTACTAATTCCTGCTTATACAACTGGTTATCGGCCCAGCAACGGAAGAAACAGTTGGTAGAGTTTGCAAGATTAATAATTTTTTTTTTGCATGTTTCGCGCTGTTAGAGGAACGCTATTTTTTTTTGTTCCGAGAAACAAGTTTGCTTTCAACACTCGTGTCGAAACGGTTAAGCTAATACAGTACAGTAGAGTTTTTTTTAAATTATGTCGATGGAAAGCGATATTGTCAAAATTGAAAAGTTGGAAAAATAGAATACTTGGAAGTTTCAGGTAAAAATAATTTTGAGCTCCTATGATCTTTTGAAGTATGTTACGGGAATTGAAGAAAAACCAGCGCAGGGTCCTTCTGAAGCGAAAGGAGACTTGGCTAAGAGATTGCAGGCATGGACTTTGAGTGATAGCAAAGCACAAAGATTATTGTTACTAGCATCAGTTGACAACCTCTGCTTCACTTTTTAAATTGTGTATCACCAATGCAGACGTGGGATAGGTTAGAGAATGTTTACGAGTTAAAATCGAAATCTAGTGTTCATATGCTACAGCAACAATTTTATATGTAGTTCTCCTAAAGATCCACAAGATGGGTCGTAATGGCTCAAGTGGTAGTTGACTAGCTTCCAAATCGGAAGGTTCGGTGTTCGAATTCCAGCCTCCTTTCGGGCTATTTTTTTTAGTTAACGAAAATCAAGTACGATGAGTAGATGACTAGAAATCAACATGAGCCCAACTTCCACTAAGAATTAAATATTGAATGCCACCCATAGAGCGAAATAACCACTGAGCCCAAACATCTATCTTTCTCTCTCTATCCCATTTTCCAAAAAACTTAACACATGCTGGGGCATTATAAGTGTATTCATACCCTCTTGAGTGAATTCAGAGCAGATGAATTCAACCATTTCAGTTCATGGGAACTGAACAACCCGGAACAACAAACGCTGGATAATCTCATTTCTTGGCTAGCTATGGAAAAGGAGAGATTGAAATCGAAGTGTAGTTCGAGTGGGGCAGGTAGTTGTAGTGCTTTATTGGCAGCTAAGGGATCTTATTCAAATACGAGTAAGTTTTTAAATAATAAGTCCTTCAATAGTAAACCGAAAGAGCAGGGTACGTGTAAGTCAGGCAAATGTTTTTTTTTTGTAAAAATCCTGGACATTGGAAAAAGGATTGTCGAAGGCGAAGAGAAAAAGATTCATTACATCATCATTACATCAATGAGAACAGAGGTAATGCGTTTTTGTGTGAGGCGTTTCTGGCCGAGGGAGTCGATGGAGCAGACGTGTGGTTTTTACATTCAAGCGCAAATGACCACATGACCAGTCGTAAGGAATGGTTCAGTAGCTATGAGGAGTTTGTGCAGCCAGTAATTATTAGATTGGGTATAAAGGCGTATGGAAAAGGAGACATTAATGTCTCAACATACAACAATACTAATTGGATAAAAAATCATTTAACCAACGTACTTTATGTACCAAGAATTCGATTAAATCTCTTCTCGTTAAACTGTGCAATAGACAAAGGATTGAAATTGGTTTCAAATAATTCTAAGTGCGAATTATCTAAGGGAAATACTGTTCTAGCAGTGGGAGTAAGAGAAATGAAGTTAAACTACTAATTAAAGTAATTCCAAATTCGACAGCTAATACATGTGTGAATTTAGCTAAGGCAGATGAGACAGGTTTGAGGAAATGGCATGAAAAACTTTGTCATCAAAATACAGCGCATGTGAAAGATGTTTTAAGGAGCTGAAATATTTCGTTTATTGATTAAGATTTTTTCTTTTTCGCATTTCAAGAAATTCTTTTTCCTTAAAGAGAAAACGGAAATGAGATCATGCATTGAAAAATATTTAAAACGAGTTGAAGCAGAAACAGGCAAAAGGGTTAAAGTTGTAAGGACAGACAATGGCTTGGAGTACACTAATAAAATTGTACTAGACCTTTTGACTCAGCTATGTGTAATTCATCAGAAAACAGTTCCGTACACACCAGAACAAAATGGTAGTGCTAAACGTGAGATGCGTACTATCATTGAAGCTGCACGTTTCATGATCTGGATAAGAAGTTTTGGACGGAGGCTGTAAATACGGCAGTAGATGTACTAAATCACAATGGGACCAGTAAGGTTAAAGGAAAATCGCCGTGTGAGCTATGGTTTGGGAAGGACGCAGACATCAAAAATTTAGAAGTATATGGGTGTAGTGGGTTTGTGCATATACCAGAAAAAAAAAGGCGGAAGTGGGATAGTAAAGCTAAGAAGGAATTTTTGTCGGCTATGCATAGAATGTTAAAGTGTATCGAATGTACATTCCGAAAGACAATCAGATCGACATTTGTAGGGATGTAGTATTTACCGACACAGGAGATCATAAGCAAATTTCTGACATGTTTCGAAGATGCGGCTAAGTGCAACGAGCCGGAGTAGTGGAAAATATCTATGGATGCGAAAATTTCTTCACTTCAATAGAACAATACTAGGATTTTGGAAATCGTAAGTTAGTTGATCCTAAGTGGGTGTATCAAGTGAGACCCGCAACAGAAAATGAAGCTGTCCGTTTTAAAGCACGATTGGTGGCTCGGGGCTTTAGGCAGCAGTATGGCGTTGACTACTTTGAAACATTTAGCCCAGTTGCAAAATTTTCGTCCATAAGAACGATTCTATGTGTTGCAACTGATGAGAAATTGTATCTTAAACAGTTTGATGTTAAGACTGCATTTTCAAATGGAGATATTAAGGAAGAAATTTACGTTTGTCAGCCGAAAGGATACCATGATGGAACTGGTCGAGTATGTAAATTCGAGAGGAGCTTATATGGTCTGGAGCAAGCATCAAGGAGCTGGAACCAAACTTTTAAGAAGCTGTTAAGAGATTTTCAATTTTACGCTAGTGATGCAGATGCTTACATATTTGTGAGCAATAAAAATAAAGCAAAAACCATATTGGCTATTTATATCGACGATGAACTCGTGGCGTCAACTGAGGAGATAGAAATAGAAGAGCTATGTGAATACTTGAAACAGAATCTTCAAATTAAAATTTTCCCTGCAAGACTTTTTTTGGGACTGGAGCTGAGAAGGTTAAACGATGGTCTGATTCACGTCAGCCAATTGCAATATGTAAAACGAATGATTGACAAGTTTAACATGAATCATGCAGTCCGAGTTTCAATCCCTTCGGATACCTCGTTTACCTCATTTGGTGGATCTAATAGCTCAAAAGAAATAAACTGTTTTCTCTTCAGGCAAGCTGTCGGAAGCCTGATGTACTTTATGGTGGCTACCAGACCAGATATAGCATATGCGGTTCGATGTGTAAACCGCTGTCTAGAAAATCCAAATAAACTCCACGAGAATATGGTGAAGAGGATTCTACGCTACATCAAAGAAACTGCTGACCATGGTATGATTTTTAAATGTAATAAATTTACTTTATCTTGTTTCAGTGATGCAGACTATGCTGGGAACGTTATTACCAGAAGGTCCACCAGCAGATTTGTGTTGGTCATTGGATCAAGCTGCATCACTTGGTCTTCGCAAAGACAAAAGTGTGCTGCCCTGCCAACTACTGAAGCAGAGTTTGTTGCTGCATGTCACACTGTCAAAAAGTTAAACTGGATCCAACAACTTTTGGTCGCTTTGCTGAAAGATTCTACTCTTTTGTGGATAATCAAGGCACTTTTCGACTCATTGAAAACCCCGAATTTCACAAAAGAACAAAACATATTGATGTTCGATATAATTTTGTACGTGAAAAATATGAAGACGAGCTGTTCAACTTGTAATTCTTTAATACTCTCTATGTATTTACCATAGCGGTGTTACATTACTATGTATCTATTTTATCTATGCATGAAATATAGTTCCTCTTGAATTGAATTGCCAAAAGCAATGGTTGTCTACTTACTCCTGCTGATACAACACATACAATTTTTGGATATTTTTAGTCATGGAGTCATTTACCACGCGACAACGCATTTTTGTTATTTAATCTTGTTATGAAAATGGGTGTTCTGTAAAAGTAACATTTCTTAAAATTTATGTATTTTTCGTCAACATAATCGCCCTGCAGTGTCCGGAATTCATGCAATGATGAAGCGTTTTGAAGAAACTGGTTCGGTATCGGGTCAATCTCCATATCAGTATGCTCTGCCAGCACGTACACGCCAAAACATCACCACATCTTTGAAGATGAGGATGGAGAGACAGTTACAGTGATTGGAGGACGTTACCGTAACATGTTTAACAACTATTTATTTTTTTTCAAATTGAATGAATTGGGTCTGGATGATTCTGGTTTCAACAGGATGATGCTACCGCTCACACAAGCCATCAATCAGTTAATTTATTGCGTGCGCAATTTGAAGACCGCATTATTTTGGTTAGAGGAAAAGTTGATTGGCCACCAAATTCATGCGATTTGACACCTGTAGACTTCTTCTTGTGGGATTATTTGGAGAGTAATGTCTATGCCAATAACCCAGCGACAATCCAGAATCTCAAACATAACATCCAAACTGAAATTGCGGGAAATAACCCGCTTATTCTTCAAAGAGTCATCGATAATTTTGACTTACTGCAAAACTCGTGGTGGTCACATATACAATGTTGTCTCCCTTTCGTAATTGCCATAGATCGAACTTTATTAATCAATAAAATTTTCCAATAGACGTGTGTTTAATTTAATGAAAACTCAGTCACCGACTGTACTTCGAGCCGTCAACATCGTTTTCGATTGCATTTCTTCTGCTCTCCTCAAAGTTGGTAACTTCTTTCTCCCGCGCTTTCCCCCTCTCATTTCCCTTTTCGTCTTATCTTTCCACCAATAAAGTGAGTGAAAACTAACAAAACAAGTGATAAAAAAAAAGAAAGTGGAATATGGCCTCTGGACCATATCGTTTTGCTGAGTTATATCAGCATTTCGACCCGCCTAAGAAAAAAATGAAAAAACAAACATTCTCCCCTATAGTGACCAACAAAGACATTCCCTTCCTTTCTAACTCTAAAAATCCCAAATTTATTGTTATAACTCCTACTGATCCATTGATGAGCCATTGATGCAATTAGTACATCGTACGAGTACATAATTCAACTTCGAGATGGAAATTTGCTCATACTCGTTAAATCCCAACAAATCGCCAATCTATTTCTTTCGAAAAAAAACGCTTTCCAACCTCTGTCCTATCTCAGTGTCGCTACATAATCAGCTTAATGCTTCTAAAGGCACCGCATATGCACCATGCCTAATAAATGTCCCTGAAAAAGAAATAATCGAGGAGATGAAAGATCAAGGTGTCACCGATGTATTTAAATTTAAGAAGTCAGAAAATGGTGCTCAAAGGTTCACAGGGCTAATGCTCTTTACCTTTGATCTCTTTCGCCCCCCTACGTCCATAAAGGTGGTTTGGTATAACCTCAAGGTAGAGGAATATTTCCCTAACCCTATGCATTGCAAAAAATGCCAACGACTCGGTTACACTATGAAAAGATGCACTGGTTCTCAAATTTGCGAAACATGCAATCTCCCCTCACCTGAAATTTGTACTCGCACATATTGTGCTAATTGTGCAGAAAATCACCCAGCATCATCAAAGCTATGCAAGCGGTATATACAAGCAAAAGAGATTTGAAAAATAAAAACTATAAAAAAATGCAGCATTGCAGAAGCCAAACAAATTTACAGCCAACAAAATCCACTCCACCTTCTCTTCAGTTGTTAGGAACGGAACAGCACCTGTTTCTCGCAATTCCCCAGCCCCGTCACACGTCACAACCTCCTCCTCCTCAACCAAAAAAACAAATCTCACACCTACCACACCAATGGACACTGCTATTAAAAACAAACCGATAACTCAAACACTAAAACAAATAAGCGACTCTACTTCTCGCTCAATATCCCCCCCCCCCCCCCCCATTAATCTTAATCAAAACACAGCACCTAACTTTACGATCCTCCTCTACCCGCCAGAAAACCAACAGCATCCAACTCCCTGTCAAACAAAAACATTCTTTCAACAATCACACAAATTTCTTCTATAAGCGATTAATCTCAATTTTCACACTCTCCCACAAATTCTAATAGGTCCCTCAACACTACACATACATATACCACTTTAAATTTATACTCTAAAACTGACTTAACACACACAACCAAATCAACTTTACCCATGACCATCGATAACGAAAGAATTTCCGAGAATGGTTATGATATTGACATCTAGTCATTTAATCGGTACTTCGAATACCGACTCTGTCTTTCAAAGGTCGAATCATTCAAACTACTTTGGGGGTTTCGATGGTTCGGCCTCGGGGCGGCAGAACCACACAAATTATCCAACAAATTTACACCCTATTAACTTTTCAGAATATAACTCCTCTTATATTGCACAAAAGTCTTCTACGTCAGCTCATACAATCCTCAAGATTCTTCAGTGGAATCTTATCGGATATCTAAACAACTATCATGAACTTGAGCTGTTAATAAAAGAAAACAGACCCCACATAATTTATCTCCAGGAAACTCACATTTACGACAATACACAAGATAAAGCTCCAAAACAATATTTACCATATTTTCATAATCTTAGTACAAATACAACCGCAAAACAAGGAGTTGGCCTCCTAATCCATAAGTCAATCCCACACACAGTCCAACGAATTAGCTCAAATATCTCAACAATAGCAGTAGAAATTGATCTTAACATTAAAATAACTATCTTATCTCTTTACATTCACCCAACCCAGACCTTTTCTTCTACAAACCTAGAAGATATTATTAGATCAGTGAACTGAACAGTGAACACTAATCCTTACTGGCGATTTTAATCCTTGGAACCCCCTTTGGGGTTTCCATACTTCAAATGCAAGAGGCAAAATAGTTGAGAACTTCTTAATAAATTCAAACCTCTCTCTCTCCTTAACGATTTAAGTCCAACACACTTTTCTACCCATAGTACCTTTACACACGTAGACCTTACGTTGATATCTCCTCAACTTTTGCCTAACACCTCCTGGAACAGATTGGATTTTCTGCACGATAGTGACCACTTCCCTATAATAACCAAGTTTAATCTTAAAAATAATAACACTTACTCTAAGCCGATTCCTAAATTTTTAACAGACCGCGCCGACTGGAATCTTTTCTAAGCAAAAGCAATAGATTTTTTTACCAATAAACCACAATCCACAAACGTCAACAAAGAGGCAGCATTATAAGTAAAGGACTTCGGTTCTCAGCCAACTTTGCAATCCCTCAATCGAAAAACAAACCAGTAAAAAACACGGTCCCCTGGTGGAACCCCGAAATCCCCAACAAACAAACACAATCAATTATCGAAAAGCGAACGCTTTATTTCGTAGGAAAGCCAAGGCTTCCAAAATTGAAAGTTTCCAGAAATTCACCTCAAATCTAAATCCTAACACGACAAGTAAAAAAATCTTATATTCCTCACTACATAAAAATTATACACACTAACTCCGAACCGCTAACGGACTCAAACTTGATCGCTGAACATTTTGCTGAGCAGTGGTCCTCTTACTGTAGCGATTCAAATTTCTCTCCTCAATTCCGACTGAACAAACTTGCAGCATTGAACCATAACCTAATCCCTTGTAACCTATCTTTGTCTGCAAAACAATTGGAATTACCTTTCAATTTACTCGAATTTGAAAGCTGCCTAAACTCAGTCAAAGGAAAAACACCCGGGTACGATCGCATATCGTATCCGATGATCAAAAACATGCCTTTCGTAATTAAAAAACGTATGTTGTTATTATTTAACAATATTTTTAATCAAGGGATATTACCACATGCATGGAAAACTGCCACCACAGTTCCCATTCCAAAACGTAAAAAACACCCAACTGACACAAATAGTTACAGACCGATTTCACTTTTGTCCTGCACAAGCAAACTTTTAGAAAAAATGGTTTCAAAAAGACTTCTTTGGTATATTGAAAAGCATAAATTTATTAACACAAACCAGGTCGCCTTCAAGCATGGCCGTAGTACAGCCGATTCACTCCTCTATTTAGACGAATTTATATCTACTGCGCTCTCATGTAGAAACCATGTCTCAATCGTTTCGATTGACTTCGAGAAAGCATTTGAACGTATAGGAATCCACGTTATCTTAAACAAGTTAATCAAATGGAATATCGGTCCTAAAGCATTTTTAAAAAACAGATCTTTTAGATCGACAGTTAACAACTGCTTCTCAAAATTGCATAACACTAAAAATGGCATACCACAAGGATCTCCACTCTCGGTTATCCTCTTTATAATTGCATACAATGACATTAGTGATATAATCTTAAAATTTAAAAACATTGATCATTCACTCTATGCTGACGACTTGTACTTAATGTCCAGAACAAATGATATCAACCGTACAATTAATTTATTTAAAGAAGTTCTTAATGAAATTTCTAATTGGTGTATCCAGTCAGGAGCAATAATATCTTCAAATAAAAACAAACACCTACACATTTGTAGAAAACTAAATTGTTCTAGTTTTGATATTGCAGTGTGAAATATTCAAATAGAAACTGTTAGCTATTTAAGTATCTTAGGAATATTGTTTGATAAGAAATTTAGTTTTAAACCACATTGTATTGAATTAAAACAAAAATTAGCTTCTAGACTTAATATCCTAAAATATCTGGCATCATGCAATAGTTATATTCATACTAACACCCTTATCAACACAACAAAAACTATTTTTACATCTAAAATTGAATACGGGCTCACCATATATGGCAAGTGTGCTTCAACGAACCTAAAAGTGTTACATCTTTCTTACCATGCAGCAATAAGAACAAGCCTTAGATCGTTTCGAACTACTCCAATTAAAAACATGCTGATCGAAGGTGGTTTTTACACAATCGAAGACAGAAAGGACATATTAACATCTCGTCTCCTCTCGAAAATCTGCGAAGCACACAGTTCACCAATTCACACAGACGCAGCCAAAATCTTGAAACGTAAAAAAACACCCAGACAACCCTCAACGCTATACAAAGCTTTATCCTTTGCAAAAGTCATCGATATCGAACCCAATATACTCGTAATTTAGTGCGTAGTGCGTATTTTAAATGAATTATGAATTTAATTTAATATTGCGGTTTTTTTTAAGAAAAACATGTACAATAGTATTATTCAAAGTATTGCCCATCATTGCCCAAAGTATTCCCATCTTTCTGACAATTTGTGGATCCCTTCCCAAAAGAACTGCGCCGGCTTGTCAGCCAAGAATGAATCAAGCCAATTTTTGATATTCTGCTCTGATGTGAACCGTATTTCAGTGAGGGCGTTCTGCATCGACAGGAACAAATGGTAGTCAGAAGGGGCAAGGTCTGGGCTATAAGGCGGGTGGGGTAAGACTTCCCAACCACTGTTTTCCAAATGGATCTTAACCAGAATAGCAACGTGATGGAAAATTATTGCCCCGTGTGTCTGGTCGCATATTCCGGGCGTTTTTCGGCCACTGCACTCTTCAAACGGATTAATTGCGTTCGGTAGCGTTGTCCATTGATGGTTTCACCCGGTTTTAGCAGCCCATAATACAGCACACCCATCTGATCCCACCACATACAGAGCATTACTTTCGCGTCATGGATATTTGGTTTTGCCGTTGATTTGGCTGATTGGCCGGGTTTCACATATGATTTTTTGCGCTTGGGGTTGTCGTAATGGATACATTTTTTATCACCAGTAACAATCCGATGCAAAAATGACTTCCTTTTGTGGCGTTCCAGCAGCATTTCGGACATGCAAAACCGCCTTTCGACGTCTCTCGGCTTGAGTTCATGTGGAACCCAATTTCCTTGCTTTTGAATATATCCAGCTGCTTTTAAACGTTTTGAAATGACTGCTGAGGACGTTCATCGTCTTCCAAGCCAAAATCACCACTTTTAAATCGTGCAAACCACTTTTGGCACGTTCGCTTAGCTAGCGCATGTTCACCATAAACTTCCACCAAAATACGATGACTTTTGGCAGCAGTTTTCTACATATTAAAGTAATGAAGAAGAACTCCCCGCAAAAACACTTTTTCAGGAACAAAGTTCGACATATTTGAGTGAAAAAAAATTACTGTTACGCTTCCAATGAATGACATATACTGAAATGACGTACAATGACAGTAGCTTTCCAACGCATGTTCCAATAGAATAATAACAATGGAATAATACAAGTTACGCCATCTCTTAGCAAACCGCACGAATATATAGACCCAGTAGATGACTTTTCTTCCCCTAATTCTTGTGATTCTTTCTGTGATAATATTTTTACCAACAGTTCTCTTTGTAATGACTAATTGTTTATTGTACTATACACCAACACGTAAGAAGTTTAAGAGAAAATTTCTCGTCACTTGTTTCTCATTTGAGTTCGTTTTCTTGTTTACCTGATGTTTTCGTGTCTGAAATTTGGATTTACGAGTTGGAAAAAAAAAGATTACTCTACATATACCTGGTTATGAATTTTTTCACAAAACAAATGAAAATTACGCTGCAGGTGGTGTTGGATGCTTCCTAAAGAATGACTATAAGATTCTTGACTACATGGATTTTCTGAGTGCGGATGTCTTAAAAGTATCTACCTAGTTATTGAAATAAATTGCCATTAATTTGTGTTCCTTTCTGTTTACAGATTGCATGTGTTCAATGTGTTGTATTTTATAAGCGAGTTTTCTAGTCTTTTAAGCTATAAAAAATCATCAAATTTAATTATTACTGGAGATTTCAACATCAACAGCCTTGACTCAAACGATACAATCTCCAGCTATTTATCGTTACTCTCGTCACGCGGTCTATATGAATGAGCGAACTAGGGCTGCTTCTGGCAGGTGTCTTGACCACATTTGTGGACGATTTAGAAATGTTATGACCAAATGCGAAAAATGTGTGCTTGACTTAAACATCACTGACCATGATAATAATAATTTATGTTATGAGTTCTAGGATAATATATATAGTATTATCAGACCTATAATAATGAGATGTTTTTTTTTTCCTTTTTTTTTATTTATTTATTTATTATTGAGTTATATAGCATTATGATAGGGGGAATAGGGCTGCTCTGGTCGTTAAGGTTCCGTCATTTGTTTTGTTTCTGGAATGAAATAAAAATACACCCATGAGTACACTTAGCTCCTCTACCAAATACCAAATGAGAATACCAAATACTCATTCTTAAGAGAAAACGTATATGCGTAGTACGCATATTGATAATAAATAATTGGATTGGTTGATGGTTATACACATGTGCTCCGTTACAAATTTTCACATCGAAATGCTACGAGGCCAGATAGGTTCAAGAGTCGTGCGAACGGCGATCGCGATACTCTGAGCAGTTAAAACCACACACTTCGAGTATTTGAGAAAGAAGGATGACTAAACAGCTAGCAAGTAAGTCCATCTAAATAAGAGTGTGCATGGAAGGACACCGCCCACGTCTTGAGCAACGAATAGAGAGGTATATCCCCGTTCCCCTATCCGCGCATCAAGAGTGGATCCACTAACTCCATTTGGCACAAATACAAATAAATTCACGCGTTCTTGATCCATCATAACCATTTTGTGATTGTGATATTAAGAATCAATATTATACAATACAAAATGGCACATTTCCACAACCAAATCCAACCTTCGGGAGCGTATAAGACGAGGTGATCACGGATGTCGTACGACTGGCGATCGCGTACACTCGAATCAGGAGAATGCACCTCTCCGAGTGTTGAACCAACGGACGGACAAGCGCAAAACAACGACAAGTCCTTCCAACGAAATATACGAATGTGAAGCACCGCCCACTTCATGAGCTACGAATAGAGAGGTATATCCCCGTTCCCCTATCTGTGCTACAAAAGTGGATCCTCGAATATCGGTAAATCCCCGTTCCCCCATTAGCGTTACAAAAGGGGCTTTATATGTCACGAATGGAGGGGTAAGCCCCCGTTACCCCACTCGCGCTACAGGACTGGATCTTCTCACTCCATTACGCGTAATTAAAAGAATTTTAAATATACGCACTTCCGTTCTCCATCATCTGACAGCTTCGTCATACAAAATAATATTACCAAATACTTTATAATGAATAATATAAGGATCGCAATACATATATTAATATATTATATAGGGTCCACCAAACAATTTTTTTTTTTTGAAAATGCCATAAAAAAAAACTACTGAATATTTTCTCAAATTTCTTTTTTTATTTAAAAGTACAATCCTTCCGGTTAATAATGGAAAATAATTTCATTCAAATGGCTGCCTCGGCTGGCCATGCAGCCTACACGAGCGGTCCAATTTTTAAGCACATTATCGATTGTGTGCAGCAGTATTTCACCAATGGCTTCACGAATATTGTCCTTTAAAGCGTCAATTGTCTCTGGCTTGTCGGCGTAACACTTATCTTTTACGGCACCCCACAAATAATAGTCCAACGGTGTCAAATCGCGGCTCCGGGGTGGCCAAACGACATCAGCTCTGCGGCTGATAATGCGATCTTCAAAAACAGGGCGCAAAACATGGAGTGTAGCTTCGGCTGTGTGGCACGTAGCGCCGTCATGTTGAAACCAAATGTTGCCAATATCCTCCTCTTCAATTCTTGTGAACAAAAATTCGTTCAACATAGCCCGATAACGATCGCCATTGACTGTAACGGCCATTCCTTGCTCATTTTCGAAGAAAAATGGCCCAATTATGCCTCTGGACCGAAATCCGCACCAAACAGTGACTCGTTTTGGGTGTATCGGCTTTTTAATGTATGCGTGCGGATTTTCTGTGCCCCAAATGCGACAATTTTGCTTGTTTACATACCCGCCAAGATCAAAATGAGCTTCATCTGAAAAGATGATTTTTTTTGGCAAAATCGGCATCTTCTCTAAGTCGATCGCAGGCCCACTTAGCGAAGCGTTGTTCAAGCGTATACACAACCATATTCGTTCAGTAGAAGGATAAAACTAATTATCTGTCAAATCAGACATGAGCTAAGTGTTACCATTCACGAAATAAGCACTAGTTGAAAAAAAAAACGTTAGATAGCGGATCCTATACATACAAAAAGTAATCAGTTAATTATTATAAAATATAAGACAAGTATAAATTAACACCTTAATAAATAAAAACAAAAGTTAATAAAAACCACAAATAAAATGACAAATACTCAGTGATTAACTCACCAACTGTCCTTTATGTCCTCTCAGATTTTTATATTATTTCTTTTTTTTATTTTCACTAGCACCTATAGACTTTCCTGTTTGGAGTCTCACTACTAAATAAAATCTTCATTAGAATTGAAGACGCGTAAGGCGCTGGCATACCGTCCTCCACTCCATTTTTCTTTTGAAGAAAAGGGACAATGCTAACAAATCTACTATTCAATCCCTACGCAAAGTCGCAAAGAGAAAGAATTAAAACTTATCAAATGCAATTAAATGCGTGCTGACAACAGGAAACAAAGAGTGCAGTGTGTACCTTAAAAAAAACAACAAAAGAATGAAGACAATGGGTCAGTGGTGATATCATAAAATAATACCCTCTATTATGAGTTGTTATTATTATTTCGTTTTGTTTGCTTTCTGTTTGAATATCTTCTATATATCTTTGGGTGTATCTTACTTTATAGTTCAAAAGTATAATGGATATATCTCTTGAATTATACCCATTACTCGTTCTGGGGCTGCGAGACCATTTATAACGTTAGGGTCTAGGAAACGTTTGAATATCCCTATAAGATTTTCTTTTGTGTAATTTGGTTCTGTAATAATGGAAAAGGGTGTTCAAATTTTTGGTGACTGAATTCGCCTAATGTGAGGATAATTTGATTTTCATATACATTTATGGGTGCTTCTACTGAAGGAATTAAGGGAATTGATGTTGTTTGGTGACAATTTGGTGGGCCGACATCTACTTAATGCATCCGCTACAACGTTGGATTTACCTGGAGTATACTTGAGTTCATGATTATACTCCTCTAAAATTGCCTTCCACCTTTTCATTTTGGAGTTCGTATTTTTATTGCTCAGGGAGAATGTGAGAAGCTGATGATCCGTGTAGATGACAACCTTTTTAGATCCGTACAGGAAATTTCGCAAAGAACCCAATGTCCAGACATTCGCGAGCATCTCTTTTTCATTTGCCGCGTAAGATCCTTCTGTCTTGTTTAGGCTGCGTGAAAGGAAAATGATTGGTTTCTTGTCTTGAGCTAGCACTGCTCCGAGAGCAAAGTTGGAGGCATCCGTTGTAAGTTCGAATTCTTTTTCGAAATCAGGGTAAATCAGCATCACATCAATTGCTATAAGTGGATTTTTTAATTTGTCAAAAGCTTGTGGAGCGAATGTGTCGAGATGAATAGGTTGCAATTTTGACACTCGTCCTCCCTCCCCTCTTAAAAGGGATGTCAAGGGCTTGGCTAGCTTAGCATAGTCTCGTATGAATCTTCTGTAGTACCCTGAGAGCCCAAGGAACGATCTTAAGTCCCTTAGAGTTTTAGGAGTGGGAAAATCAGCGACAGCCTTTACTTTAGCCGGATTTGTTTTAATTCCTGAGGCGCCTACTACAAATTCCAAAAATTCGACCTCGGATTTCAAGAACTCGCACTTGTCCATTTGTACTCTAACATTGGCCTGATTTAGTGTTTCGAATATTATGTTTAGATCGGTGAAATGTTGATCTTCAGTTTTACTGAAAATAATGATGTCGTCTATGTAGACGTAACATCTAATGCCAATGTGCTCTCTGAGAATGTCATCCATCACGCGTTGAAATATTGATGGAGCGTTACGCAATCCGAATGGGAGACGAGTAAACTCGTATTTCCCATTGTTAATGGAGACCGCCGTCTTCTCTACATCCTTAAGAGGAATTTGGTGGAATCTACTCTTAAGGTCTATTATAGTGAAATATTTGCATTTTCCGAGATTGTATAATACGTCGTTAATCTCAGGAATAGGGTAGCGGTCAGGTATGGTGACTAAGTTAAGCTTCCTGTAGTCTACTACTAAACGATATTTTTTCTTTTCTGAAGCATCAAGTTTTTTTCCTACTATGATGATTGGGGAATTATAAGGAGATTTTGATGGACGAATAATGCCATTTTCTAATAGTTCGCTGATTTGTTTATCGACTTCGTTTTTAAGAGCTTTTGGATAGGGATATGGTCGGCAGTAAACGGGTGTGGCGGTAGTAGTTCTGATTTCATCTTTAACCGATATTATGAATGTTAATTTTTTATCCGGTTCACTAAATAACTATGGGTATTTTTGTATAGTTTTTTGATTTTATTTTCCTGAAGAGAATTTAGGTGGGAAGTTCTTATATCTAAATTGTTGACTGTTTCTGCTTTTAATTGTTTAAGGGGGAAGCTTATATTTTCTTTAGTGAGAAAATAATCTTTCTCCGTATGAATAACGGCTCCCAATTCCTTCAATGTATCATTTCCGATCATTCCATCGAAAGTCTTGAGTCCATCCAAGATGAAAATTTCTCATCCTAAAATTTCTAAGTTTGCATGATGGGTGATTCTTATTTTACCTTTTACTGAATTGGCAAAGAATGTATTTTGGTTTAGGATTGGGTTACGGACATAGCAGGGTTGAACGTAGTTTTTATTGGATCCCGTATCCAACAGGAATTTAAGTTGTTTTCCGCTCTTCGCTTTAAACTCGTAACAGGGAAGCGAAGAGCTTCCTAATCTAAAAAATTAAGATCTTGCAGCTCATCACAAATTTCAAGGTTCTCATCGCTATCCAGTTGAACGTAATCTATTAGGGTTTGGTCAGATTCGCAATTAGGTTCGGGTTCTATTTCTTATGTATTAGTGTGGAAAGTTCTTTGAGCCTTGTTAGGAACATGAAATTGTTGTGAAGGGTTTGAACGTTTTTGGGCTTGTTGTTGAAAATTCGTATTCGTTCGATTTTGAGAATTAATGTTTCTAGACTGTATAGTAGAGGCATCCATTGGTTCTACTCTATTCTGTGGATTTGGTTGATGTTGCCGTTGATTAGTCGTTTGCTGATGATTATGGGTTCTAAATCTAGGTTGATTGTGAAATGGAGTTTGTCTTTGATTAAGATTTACATTATCTGATGGAAAATGTACTAATTGTGGGTAGAAGGATTGATTATTTTTTTATTTATTTTTTTTTTTTTTACTTTTTTTTACAAATACGTTATAAACAGGAAGTACAAGGAACAGTATATACAAATAGAAGAAATGTATTAAGAAGAAAAAAAATATCTGCAATCTATAGTTCTTAAGGAACTAGAAGCGAGAGCAGATTCACAGGCAAAAACGATTAACAATTAAATTACAAATTGAATGAGTGGGGTCATTAAAGAATAACTTAAAAAGCAGTAACAAATATGAAAAGATGGTAATTAATAAAAAAATAAATACATTTAAAGACAAAATTATCTATGTCAATATACAAAGCAGTTCAATAACATCTCTGTAGTTTAAGTCTAGAAGCCATGATTTCATTTGTTTGAGGAAACTGGATTCATTTCGTATACGTCTTATATTATAAGGTAGCTTGTTAAAAAGTCTAGGAGCGGTTGTCGTAAAAAAATTAAAAACGATTTGCACATTGTGATGAGGTACTTGGACGAGATTTAATTCATTTATTCTAAGTCGCTAGTTGGATGAGCGTCTATTTAATAAATAGCCAGATCTTTTGAAGAATATTTTTAGGACTTTATAGCAATATAAATGTTTCAAAGGTAAAATGTTAAGGTTTTTAAAAAGCACTAAGCTATTATACCGTCGGTTTTTGTTACAAATAAGACGAATAACATGTTTTTGTGTTATGAGGAGAGGATGCATTTTATTAAGGTGAGTGCCACCCCAGGAAGATAAACCATATTCCAGTTTAGAATGCACTAAACCATAATAAATACGCTTTAGAAGATCCAGTGAGCAGTAAGACTGTACAAAATAGATTTGTCTAATAGCTGCCATCAGATACTTCTTAAGCGCAGTTGTGTGTGCCGACCAATTCATGTTCCAGTCAAGCAGAACTCCAAGATATTTGAACTGATTAACTTTAACTATACCAAAACATTTGTCAGAGCAAGATTTCTTATCAAAATACGTCTGTGAACTTACATCAGAATTACAAATAGTCATACTATGCTTATGTCTATTACAGTTGCTACTATGAAACACGAAAGGTCCATAGCCTACTTCTATTCCACTTTGATTAAACATCATAATTTTTGTTTTGTCACTAATAACCATTTTATGCATTTTGAAGCAATGATTTCGAGTTTCAATATAATGATTGATATCAGCACAAAGATTTAATGCTGAATTGTTTGTGAAAACACACGCCATGTCGTCCGCAAATGCAGTGACTTTGCTTTGATATTTTTGTAAGAATAGTGAGTTAATAAATATAAGAAATAGAACAGGACCAAGAACAGAACCTTGAGGAACTCCGACAGGGACAGAACGTAAGGAACTAAAGACGCCACTAATTTTTACTCTTTGCACTCTATTGGAAATGTAGGATCGAAACCAATCATGGATAATATCTCTAAAACCACATTTGTAGAGTTTACTCAGAAGTATATCATGATCTACAGTATCAAAGGCTTTAGTTATGTCTATGAAGAGTGCAGCGGTTAAGTTCCTATTATTAAAACCGTTATATATTTCAGCGCAGAATTTAAGGAGGGCATCCTCAGTTGAACAACCAGAACGAAAGCCAAACTGACACTCACTGAAAAAACGATTTCTTTCTAAGAAACTGACCATTCTTAATTTAACAGCTTTTTCAAAAATTTTCGAGAAAACCGACAGTAACGAGATAGGCCTATAGTTGTTTATTAAGGTTTTATCGCCTTTCTTATACAAAGGTATCACTTCAGCTATTTTTAAATAATTTGGAAACACACCACATAAAACGCTTCTGTTAAACATAAAACATAGAATATCACATATGTTTAAAGCTATTTTTTTAATGAAGTTGTTTGAAAATTCATGAGACGTTTGTGTGTTAGAATTTTTAAGAGACTTAATAATTTTATATACTTCATAAGAGGTTATAGGGTCAAAGAAAAAAATCTGAGGACATGAGCCTTCCTGAGCTAAGATAATTGCTTAGTTAGAGAATGAATCAATTATGATTTTGGGGCTGATTGAAGTTAGTATTTTTTCGGTTTGAAACTGGTGGTGGTGCGTTATTTAATCTTTTATTCATTCCTTGATTATTCATGGCATAATTTGCTCGGTAGTTTTGGTTTTCAAGCTTTAAACATAAATGCAAAGCTTGTGGCAAATCTGCCGGTTCGCGTATTCCTAATAGTCTCGGCAGATCAACTTTTAGGCCGCGAACAAAGGTGTAGAGCGCTTTGTCTCTATAAGACTGAATTAGTAGGAACATAGATTCAGGACTTATCTGCATGGCAGACACTTTGTTGAGTATCAAGGATAAATGGGAGTATACCGACTGATAGAACCCTTGTATGGTATCGTTGCCTTGTATTAGGCACGTCATCTGATATTCGAGTGTCCCTGAATCTCGCTTATCAGCATAATGCAGAGTTAAGCAGCGAGATATTGCTTCCCAATTCAGGGGTGTATTATAAGACACAAGTGCAATATCTGCATTGCCTATAATTTTGTTCCTGATTACGCTTAATATTCCAAAGTATTTTGGAGATCCCTTAATGGGCTCATAAATTCTTAGAATTCTTTCAACACTTTTCCTCCAGGAGCTGTATTCTCCTGGAACTCCCAAAAAGTCTCTAAGTGCTCGTACCACATCGGGTATTTTGTCTAATTCTGTTATTTGATTGATATGCTCTGGATTTATGCATTGGTCAGTAGCATTTATCCAGTCTGAATTTACGTCTACTATGGAATTTACTATTTGCCTGCCTTCGCCTTGTAGGAAACGAGATACAATAGCAGTTATTAAAGATTCTAATTCAGGAGAGGTGTTAGGTGTTGTGTTAGTATGATCTGGGTTAAGGATAGGGGGCCGAAAAACGTTTTCGTTTGGCATTTTGTTAACAATTTAATTCATTTAAAAAAATTATTATAAATTTTTTGTTTTTTAATAAGTAAGATTTAGTTTAACTTAATAGATTTAACACTTGTTTGATAAAAATTGTATATACTTATGTATACTAAAAATTTTGTATTATCTATGTTTTTGTTTTTGCACAGAAAAAAAATTGTTTTCTTTTTATTTAGAAAGTTCATATAAAGTATTTTAAGTCTCTTATAAAAGGTTTTATAGTGTCCTATAATAATTGCATTGAATATTTTAAATGAAATAGTTTCACTTACAAAACTAAAATAAGGGTGTTCTGGACCATTTCGTTAAAATTCCATCCGATGATTAGGTAATTCCCGTTTTATTCGCTGTTTCCCGCGATGCCTTGTGGATTCTTAGTTCACTCAAGCAAAAGTACGCACACTAGTATATTTGTTCGAACACACCGTGTTTTTAGGACGATTCGTGTTACCTTGTGGACATTAAATTCTTTAAATTACACACCGCTTTCGTGGGACGGTTCACTATGTGCACAATAATTTTTTTCTTTCTTTCACTTGATTTTATCGCGTTTTTAGGACAATGTACAAGTTATGTCACTAGTTACTCTTTTTACTATGTTTATCATACTTTTCTTTAAAAATGGTCCTAGCTCGGGCGCCAGTTAATAATTATTCACTGCAATTATTTTAAAAAAATAATTCTTTATTGTTTCCAGGTTCTTCACAAATTGAGTAAACTAATTTCTTACATCTACTTACACCCTCTTATCTTTTTGTCGGACCTATGTCTTCATTATTTTGTTGTTTTTTTTTTATGGTACACAATGCACTCTTTGTTTCCTGTTATCACTACGCATTTAATTGCATTTGATAAGTTTTAATTCTTTCCCTTTGGTTATTTGCGTCAGGATTGAATAGTAGATTTGTTAGCATTGCTGGTCGCTTGCGATTAACTTGTATGAAACACAAAATCATAAAAAAAAGGATACTTGTTGGCCTGCCCATCAAGTACCACAGTGAAAGGGGTTTGCAGTGAAGAACAACAACAATATTTTGCATTTTTCTTTTAATTTTATTTTTAGTTTATAGTATGTATACTTCGAATAATGCATCTAGTGCTTATTCATTGCCTATTGGCTCTCTAAAAAGGCACATTCTTTGTTGTTCTTAATCCCTGCCTCCCAAATAATTATTTAAAAAACTTAAGCCCTGGATATCGACCAACTTAATGTTTAAAGTGAAGAACAAAAATAAGCTGAGAATCTTGTGTAAAAAGTATTCCGATAATTCGGATTTGAAATGAAAATATAAGCAATTGTGCAACAAAGTGAAAAAAGAAATTCCGATGTGTCGTGATAAATATTACCGTGATTTATTTAGCTCAGGAAAGGAAATTTGAAATATGAATGGCCAGCTGTAAATAGCCTACTAAACAAATCAACTACGTCTTAAAAACCCAATTTTTTATTACTTGACGACTCTAAAGTGCATGACAAACTCGCTATGGATAATGCTTTTTATTGTTATTTTATCAATATTATTGGGGCTATAACTTCGTGCGGTTTGCTAAGAGATGGCGTAACTTGTATTATTCCATTGTTATTATTTCATTCGAACATCCGTTGGAAAGCTACTGTCATTGTACGTCATTTCAGTATATGTCATTCATTTGAAGCGTAAACAACAATAATTTTTTTTCACTCAAATATGCCGAACTTTGTGCCTGAAAATGCGCTTTTGCGGGGAGTTCTTCTTCATTACTTTAATATGAAGAAAACTGCTGCCGAAAGTCATCGTATTTTGGTGGAAGTTTATGGTGAACATGCGCTAGCTGAGCGAACGTGCCAAAAGTGGTTTGCACGATTTAAAAGTGGTGATTTTGGCTTGGAAGACGATGAACGTCCTGGGCAGCCAAAAATGTTTGAAGATGAAGAACTGGAAGCATTACTCTATGAAGATTATTGCCAAGCACAAGAAGAGCTCGCTGAATCTTTGGGTGTAACTCAAGCAGCCATTTCAAAACGTTTAAAAGCAGCTGGATATATTCAAAAGTAAGGAAATTGGGTTCCACATGAACTCAAGCCGAGAGACGTCGAAAGGCGGATTTGCATGTCCGAAATGCTGCTGGAACGCCACAAAAGGAAGTCATTTTTGCATCGGATTGTTACTGGTGATGAAAAATCATATGTGAAACTCGGCCAACCAGCCAAATCAACGGCAAAGCCGAATATCCATGGCGCGAAGGTAATGCTCTGTATTTGGTGGGATCAGATGGGTATGCTGTATTATGAACTGCTAAAACCGGGTGAAATCATCAATGGACAACGCTACCGAACACAATTAATCTGTTTGAAGAGAGCAGTGGCCGAAAAACAACCGGAATATGCGACCAGACACGAGGCAATAATTTTCCATCATGACAACGCTCGGCCCCACGTTGCTATTCCGGTTAAGAACTATTTGGAAAACAGTGGATGGGAAGTCTTACCCCACCCGCCTTATAGCCCAGATCTTGCCCCTTCTGACTACCATTTGTTCCGGTCGATGCAGAACGCCCTCACTGAAATACGGTTCACATCAGAGCAGAATATCAAAAATTGGCTTGATTCATTCTTGGCTGCCAAGCCGGCGCAGTTCTTTTGGGATGGGATCCACAAATTGCCAATAAGATGGAAAAAAGTCATAGCTTCAGATGGGCAATACTTTGAATAATACCATTGTACATGTTTTTCTTAAATAAACGTTCAAATTTTGAAAAAAAAACCGGTCGATGACAACCTTTTGTTGAAAAAGTTAGAGAATGCTGGTTTTCGTGGATTTATCCTGGATTGTTTTGGGTCTTAAAAATAGGTCACAAAGGGTCAAGATCGACGGTATTAGAAGTAGAAAGATGCTTTTTAATATCGGTGTTCCTCAAGGTTCTGTCTTTGGTCCCATTCTGCTCTTAGTCTTTATAAACTCATTATTTTCGCTTAATTTCAGAGGTTCGTCGACTGCATTTACAGATGACATTGGCTTTTCTTATGGCTCGCAAAGTGCTCTAGACATGGTCTCTGACATAAACTGGGATCTTAATTTATTGAGGCATTGGTTTTCTGTTCATAATTTAGTTTTGAGCTCCAAGACTAAATTAATGTATTTCAGTCTCTCCTCGAATAACAATTGCGAAACTAATATTTACTTTCACTCACAGGAGTGTAGAAGATACTGTCCGCAAACATGCTCGTGTTCGTCTGATTTCTCCTGTTGCTCATATAATAGTAATAATTGTAGTAGTAATAATTGTTTCCTTGTAGAGAATGTTGTTGAGTTCAAATATCTGAGACTTACGATTGATTCTACGATGAGCTTCGTTAACCATATAAATATACAATATTAAAAAATTACTTCCGATGAACCTTTTGTCATTTTTATTATATGCTTAACGTTTATTCTATCAGTGTTCTAAAGACTATGTACTATAGCATCTCCTAATCTAGACTAGTATGAGCTGGCCTGTTGGAGGGGTGTGTATCTAAGCAATATTTAGTCATTGTTGATATTACAAAAATAAGTTATAAGAATAATTTGTCGTAAACCTGCTAGACCTTCTAGTTTTCCGTTATTCTGTTAAATGAAAATCCTTCCTATTCGTCATTTGTTCAGTTTTAAGACGTTGAAAATGTTCTATATGAAGTCCAGTAACCGTAATTTTCGTTTAATTTCTGGTTATAATCTCCGTGGAAACTTGTCTTACACTCATTCCATTCTTTGCATTACGTTATTTGTATACTGTTTTATCTACGCGTTTGTTTAGTAAACTTCCTGCTACCACTAGGACAGTATCATTTAAAGCTGCCTTTCTAAAAAGAGTAAAATGCTGGCTCTTTACATTTGACCTTAATCAAATTGAATCTCATACTTTTGACGTTTTGGTTTAAAAATATTTTTTGTTCCACCAGTTTTTGTTTTTTGATTTTAAGCCTTTGAATTTTGAATTAATGTTGGTTTTATAAAAAAGGTTCATCCCACCCATAAATGATCTTTCACTTCTATTTTATTGATGTAATGGATGACATTCAATTCTATTTTAATTTAAAATACTGAATGTTAATCTACTATTATTAAAAAGTCATTTGAATTTGTAACTAATTATATGAAATATTAATTATAAGAAATAGAATTAAATAAATAAATTTTATATTAAAAATCGAGAAAAAGATCCTTGTCGCATAAAACATTATTCAAGATTACGTTTTTTATCATTTATCTATTATCATCAATAGGCCGTTAAAGTGAGGAACCTCTGATTTCTAAGTAAAACTTCTAAGAAGGCTGTAGCTTTCTAACAGATTCAGCTTAAGAAACCGTTGTATATATTTTTGAAAGAGAATTTTAGTGTGCATAAAATACTAAAATTTTGTCGAGTTCTATGAACGCCAGCCAAAATTATGGCATTTTAAAGCTAACATTTTGAAAAATCGTTGGACAAATTTCATCAGAAAAATGCGTTTATCTTGAAATTTTCAACCTTTAGGTTAATTTTTTTTATCAAAACTTTTGTCTTCTCTTCATTATCTACGATTTTTGTGTACAACTTTTCCACCTCAGAACAACGGAAGTTATTGCGAACCACTATTTTATTCAGGCAAATGGGTCACAAAATAAATCTAATACGCCTTTAAATAGTTTTTGTGGTCCTAAAAAGGACCGTTACGCTTTAAGATTTCAAAACGCTTTTATAGTAAATTTTCGAAGTGTTTCCCCCGCCTTTGGATGCACGTTCTAGCGCGTTTGATGATTTCAGACTGAAAATTAATCTTTGGTAAAATGCCTCTTAGCTCCTATGCCACTGTATTTATTCTCTCTTGGAGCTCTTCCCGACTTGAAATCTCAGTCAAATAAACCCTTTCTTTTATAGCTATCCAGAAAAAAAATTAATTGGCGTTAGGTCAGGGGATCTAGATGGCCAAGGAAAAAGACCAAATCGGACAATCCACCGTCCATTAAATTTTTGATTTAAAAACGAAGTTACATTATTGCTACAATGGCAAGGAACTCCATCGTGTTGGAAAACCATTCTTTGCCTCTGAGCAAGAGGAGCATTTTCCAGGAGTTCCAGAAACTGGTCTCTCAAAAATTCTAAATAGAATGTTGAATTTAGGATATGTGGAAGTATGAATGGCCCGATTAAAGTACTACCCAATATGCCGGCCCCAACCATTCAGGCTAAATCGTCTGTAAAATGGTATACAGTTAAGAAAAACATCTGCATTTCAACTGAATCTTTACCTTTGAGAAGATGTTGTTCGTGTTAAGTGAGGATTAAATACTACCCAATAGGGGCAATTTCGTTGGTTGGTAATGCCCATTCTCGTAAACTGGGCTTCGTCAGTTCATAAAATTTTTTGAATAAACTGCTCATTCTCATCTTGTTGATGCAGCAGCTATTGGCAAAATTCAATCTTTTTTGGAAGTTCCTGTACGGGCGTATAATGGAAGAGGTAAACGCGGTTGGCTTGAAGAACTCTATGGATTGTTGTTCTTGGAGTTTACAACTATGCTGCAAGCCTTGTGGTGCTAATAGATGGCTGAATTCTTACAGCGTTTAAAATTCTTTCTTCCTCTTCTGCTGCTGTTATGTTAAACAATCTTTTTTTCTTAATCCATATGCTGAGCTGACGGTTGAAAGGCGGTGAAAAGCATTGATAAAAGTTGGCCTAGAAGGGATCCTCCGTCTAGGATATCGCAGTTGGTACTCTAATCCAGCTAACCCTGCATCACCATTACAGAAGGCCTCCGCGCAATTGCCAAGGGTTCACCCATCAATGACGTTGTCTAATAAAAAGCGGGGCAGAACAAATTACCAGTTTTATGGTAAACACCTTCAGATGACCCCACCGAAGGTTGCTACGATTTGACCAGTTACAAGTTGCTGGTCATAGGTCTTGTTGGTTGCAAGAGCACCGGTAGTCCCTATCAGGACTTAAATCACGGTACCATGGGAGTCAGGAGCCCCAAGGATTTCGGTCCGGGTCTGACTTGTTGAGCTAGGCCCCCTTGTGGAAGCGTCGTGATGGCTGTGGTTTGAACCCAAATCGCGGGTAGGGTCTTGCTGTTGGTTTGACCCATTGCACAGTAACAAATAAGTACTGGGTGCTGTGACCCTAAGAGCAGCAAGAGGTTTTAGATCGGCCTCGACCCATACCAAGGGTGCCCCCAACATAAGTTCTGCTTTGGTATTATACTATTAATGTAGGTAAACGCTGGCAAGGCGTATCCTTGCTCCCATGGATCTATGGGCATCTCGTAAACATAAGTCTACACGACAGGTGGTTTACGTTAAAAAACCAGAGACTATCCCCATTACAGAAACCGTCGACGAAAATTATATCGGCGTTTTCGCGAATCGAAAACGTTTTTTTATTAAACATTTACTAAACACTTTACTCGTTCACTCTTAATCAGTAAATAAAGTAACATCGGCACATTTCAGAAGTTGTCACCGAATTAAACAAAAACATTCCACAAAATAGCGGAAAATTTACTAATTCTCCAACTTTGTTTTACTTGTTAATTGACAGCTTTTAGTCAATTTTTTTTTATTTGTAAACACTATTTATTTTGAGACCCATTTCGTTGTTCTTAGGTGGAAAAATCATACATAAAAATCATAAACAATGAAGAGAAGACAAAAATTTTGATAAAAAAAGTTAACCCAAAAGTTGAAAATTTCGAGATAAACGCATTTTTCTGGTAGAATTGGTCCAACGATTTTTCAAAATGTTAACTTTGAAATGCCATAATGCATATCTATAAAATAAAATTGTGCAATTTTTCAAGAATGAGTATACAAACAAAGAGAAAAACAAAAAAATAATCAAAGAGTTAGGTGTTGTTGTTCATGTAGAAGGACTTAAGTTCGTTCCTAAATCTGCTGGTGCCACAAGACCTTCAGACGTGCCGTGGTAAGGAGTTCAACAGGCGAATAGATGTTAAGAAAATTTGTAGCTCAGATGTTAGGCATGAGTAACGAGGGTGAATGGTTTGTCAAGATCTTTCAGACGTGGTAAATCTTATCTTATTGAAAAGATAACAAGGCTGTTAACTTCACAGTAACAGAATATTTCGCGTCCATAACAGAGACTGGTACAAGGAGTGTTTTAGCTAGTAAGAGACGAGTTTTGAAGGGGGTGAAGTAGTGTGACATCCAGAGCTGGCGTAACGTTCCATATACATTACCAACTGCAGTATTGATATGGTTCTTCCACTTAAGTTTTCTGTTAAAAACCAACTCCAAGATTTTTTGCGGTGTCAATATATTCGATTTCTGATTCGATCATTGAGCATAATATCTGGGAAGAAGGAGAGTTCAAGTAGTTTTTTTTATAAATGACGGTACATTTAGTTTTGAGTGGGTTTAGAAAAAGTCCATTTTTTTCTGACCAGCTAGATATGCGCTCCAGGTCAATGTTTAAAGCATTGCGCAGTTATCTATCATACCAAGAGGTCAACTTCGATAGAGTTGAACGTCATCAGCATACATTTGAATAGATGAGGTCACGAGAGTGGGAATCTCATTTGCGTACAGCGAGAATAGAATAGGTCCCAGGATGGAGCCTTGTGGAACTACTCTAGTATTGTACATAAAACCAGACGAATTTTAGTCCACTGAGATAGTTTGTTTTCTTAATTTTAGGTAAGATGATATGGTATTAATAGCTGAGCTCCAAAAACCAAACAATGTCAGCAGTTTGTTACAGATGTTAGTGTGGTTAACTGTGTCGAATGCTTTCGAGAAGTCCAAAAGTGCTAGAAAAGATACTTTGTTTTCATCCAACGCTTCCCTGATATCGTCTACAACTTTAATTATGGCCGTTGTACAGCTATGGCCTTTCCTATGCATTGAAGAGTTTCTGTATTCACAGCAGATCATTGGTTTTTCATTAAACGCAAATGATTTTCATTATTATTATTATTATTATTATCAAGGGAACGATACAAATTAATTTGTAGGGTCCGGGATTTAACGCCGGGGTACTATGCTCATGTGGCGCGTTTTGTCAACAGCACGCGGAGTACTGAGTTCCCATGTGGTCGGTCACCCACCTACGTACTTACCGCGCCCAACACTTCTTGATTTTCATTAATTTTGAATGTTGTACAATTTAAATCCTCGTCTTTCATATGTGATTTTACGACAGCAATTGCATTGAGAGTTTCATTGCCTAAGCAGTTCCGTTCCGAGTAATACTTAATTTTATAGTTCACTTACACGATGTGTTAAAACTTCCGTTATAATTTTAGTGCATTTAGAACGATGTAAGTATAAATTCGGAATCGCGCTGATATCTAAGATTTTTAGAAGGTCTAGCAGGTGATCAATGGATTGTAGCGCAATGTTGTGCTCGGCCATAAAAATTGATAGTTTTATTTCTGCTTTTTTGACAGCATCTGTTTTTTTTTCTTATTGCCATCTGTTGCTGAAGAAAAAAGTTTTTGTACACTTACTTGTTGCTTTTTGAATATGTTTTGGTCGTTTGGAGTGTCTTTCCAATGCCGATTTGCCTGTTGTATTAAAAACGACATCGCAAGGAACACATTTGCGTTTGTAGAATTCACCTTGAATTTCTTTCAGCCAAATCTTGTGGTTCATTCAGCCATTCTCTTTTAAATTTTTGATCGTATTTGACCTTTTGTGCTGATGATGAACTTGCACTTTTAAAACAAAAATTATTCCAATATCTATAAAAACATGAATGAACACCAAGGAAATTACAGTGAGATGAAATCACAAATTACTAAAAAAAAAGAAATATCAAATGCAAACTAGAAAACAGGGATGAACTTGAACAAGGATGTTACATGGTAGACGGTTGATCGTGCATAATGCGTTAAGGGAATACTTACAAGTAATATTAATAATAAGAAAATATGAAAAAAAAATGTAACAGGGGAATTTGGGAAAATATCTTGTGGTAACAGTAGATTGGACTTTTTTCAATCAAAATAACAGTAGTCTCCTGTCAGGACAATAGAAACGGCAGCACTGAGGCAGGCATACTTTTTATCTCATTCGCTTCGTTGATGCGCCCGTAGATACAAGTGAGTGTTGGAGTTATTTTCAAGGTGTTTAGCGTTGCTTGCATTTTTTGTAAGATTAATAGTTTGATATGAATTCTAAAAATAATTTAAGACCCGGAACAAAATGTTGCATTTCTAGCTGCAATGTCTCGAAAAGGTTAAAACCAGAAGCGAAGATGTTCCAATTTCCACTTCTGCATACGCCTATGGGCCGAATTTGGAGAGAAATAATGCAAATAATTCCAGAAAAAAATTATTAATTTGTAATCTTCACTTTTTCCCTCAAGATATTGGAAATAAGAAATTAAAAAAAGGAGCTGTTCCATCGTTGAATTTAAACGTTCATGTCGATAATTATGATCCTGATAATTTTTTTTGTTTAGAAGAATTACCTCAGAGAAGGAATTCTTCATGCCGCAATTTATCTATTGTTTGTTAAAAATGCGAAAAATTAATTAAAACTACTGCCATGTACAGAGAAAAAAATATTACTTTATAAAAGCAAAACAAAAATTCAAAAAAAACTTAAAGATACTTTAAAAAATATGAAATCGTACAAAAATAGAACGATTCAACATGTTACTAAATTAAGTACCATTAAAACTAATATAAGCTCTTTAAATATAAGCGAAGAGTCGAAAATATTTTGCAAGTTGCTCATAAGTAAGCGCATTAAATAACATAGCGATGAAGTTAAGTGGCTTGCACAAAATGTTTTCTATGTTTCGCAATCCACCTATACACAATATACCTATACCCCACGTTTCAACTTTACATCGATGGGCCCCCATAAAATTCCTTCAACCTGGGTTTATCAATAATACTATTGAGGAATTAAAATTTAATATTAAGTTAATGGATGGGAGGGACAAAGGCTATGTTGTGCTACTCTTTGATGAAATCGCGATAAAAAGAGAACAACCCAAAATTATGTAATATCAGTCAGTCAATTGGGGGTAGCCGTGGTGTAGTGGTACTAGCAATCGCTTCTCACTCGGAGGGTCAAGGTTCGAATCCTAGACGCGACAAAAGTTTTCATTTGTGTAATTGGAACTCAGTCAGAAAAATCTGCGTCTGAAGGCATACCATTGACATGTAGATTTGGCTGTTGTAGGGTTTTCAAACACAAAATCAGCCGTTAAAATTCACAACCTGAATCATTCCGAGTGAAGAAAATCTCTCCGTCCTATTCGGACTCCCACCCCTGGAAACCAAATACACCTGAGCTTCAGAAAACCACTACATCACAACAATGCTTTCCTTTCTCCTCCTTCTATCTTTCCGCCCGCGCCCTGGCGACAGTAAAAGGGTATCATAACCCCTTAGGCGCGCGTAAATTATAAAAAAAAAAAAAACCTTCGAACTCCAACGTAATGTCTCACTTTGTTTTATCGCTATTTCCACCACCACTGCTCTATAGAAATCGCCAGTAGCATTCCGCCCCTTCAAACCTTCAACAGTAACACCCGACTCGTTATGAATGCTCATCAGTATGTCCTCGAGCCCACTTTCGGACGTACTCTGAAATATCGTGAATCCTTCCTAAGCCGTACAACTCGCTTATGGAATACCCTGCTGAGCTCTCCATGTCCTGGTCATAAAATTGGTAAACATTTAAGAACAATGTACATTGGTACCTCTCTTTTCTTCCTCCCTAATTTTCCTTCGCCCACGCTATGTACAAACATTTTAAGGGTTCACAAATTCCTTGAGCGCGAGCTTATTATAAAAGAAATATACATATATGTACCAGTATATACCACCACCAAGGACTTATTAATGGCAGCTGCATCGTTCGACTTCGATTTGTGCTCGGCTATGAGACCTGCGGCCTATTTCACCAAACTACAGCTTGTGATTCTCAACTACAAATTTGTAATCTAGTTTTTTGTTTCACAAATTACAAATATATAATTCACAAATTTGTGATAATGTAAAGAAATTGTAGAAAAAAAGTTGTTGATCACAAATGTTCAAAATCTCCGTTGCACCGGCAATTGTAAATCTACAAGCGAGTTTTCACAAGTTTGTTAAATGCCGTGGTGAAAAGTTTGTAATAATGAATAAACAATGCAAGATCTGTTTTGCTTCACTCATTAGAGAAAAAAAAGGCATTTTGTTTCGGAAATTTTCAAATAATTTAAAAATTATAATTGAAAAAATGAATGAGTGGAAAAATATGTTAAACTCTGTAACGTCTTAAGGTATTTTAGGTAACAAAGACGTTGCGTGGCAAAATTTGAAGCGGGGAACCGCTGTAGGTACCCAACATATGTATGTATAAGCGTTTTTAAATTGTTACTATGACACATTTAAAGATAAAAATTGATAATTCGAGGAAAACTGGTTCCACATGTGGTACAAACTGCATATTAACTGATCTGTATAATATCATTATTGATATTATTGGTAAGGAATCGAAAATTTTGGGTGGCATTGTTGATGATTCCTCTTCAATACCACTAGAAGATGGCCTGTCACCTAAATCCACAAATAAAGAGTATAATGAAAGCGAATAGGGTAACAGCATTTATTCTTGACAAAATTATATTTGCACTAATACGTTTGTTGTTATCCTATCCATACCAAAAAAGAAGGCGGGCTCCAAACGCAATGCGGCAACAATATCCGACGAAGAAGATACTATTTCCCTGAAGAAATAGAGACTTCAGTTGGAAATGTATGTATAACTTGCAATTGAATGCACGAAAAAAAGAAATTGATTTAGCGCTTCCAGTAAACCGCGTAACTACGGAACCGGAGGACACATCGTCCATTCAGACTCAGAATCCTCAAAATTTAGGATCTGAACAAAGACCAGTAAACTTTTGTTTCTACTAAAAAATTAAAAAAAAAACAATACAAATAAAGAATAAAGATATTTTGTTTATTATAAAAAAATCTTGTTGTTTTATTAAATTTTCGTGAAAACTGACCTAGAAAATATTGTAATGAAAAGTTTTTTTCAATCGTGTGGGCTATCTGTGGTCCAATAATTGCAGTTATTTCCTCTTAGACCAAATTTTTCATTAAAATTTAATAACTCGGAAACGACGAAGTTTATTTGGGGTCGAAATTTGTTTCTTTTAATCAAAACATAATCGTCACTTTCACTATCGCTACTGCTATGCCTTCGTCGCAAAGTCATTTTTTTGATTACTTTCAATATAAAACAAAACTTGTAGGAGAAATTACACGTCAACTATCACTTGTAAAATATTGCCACATACTGAACAAAATTTGTAAATTCCTTTTTCTTGGTGAAAAGTAAACTCACAAATATGTGAAATTTGAACAAATTTACAATTGTAAATTGCAACTATAAATAACTTTTGGTGAAACGAAAAGCGAAGCATTTCAACAAATTTCCCTTTGTAAAACAAAAGTACAAATTTATAATACTCAGAGTTTGGTGAAACAACATAAATGAACAAAAAACACAAACTTTGTTAAAAGGTGCTTGTAAATTGGTGAAATAGGCCACAGATATCAAAATTTTAGATACGATTTAAAAATTTCCTAACTCCCCACGTGCGCCACCGTTGTCTTCTTATGGTGTTAATTTTTCTATTGATGACTGCTTAAAATAAGATCCCAATATACCCAACCTACACTTCCGTTTGTAATCGAGGGTCAAACCAGTTTACGAAATCCAGTAAATTATTTAATTTATACTTGCGGTTTAGGTGGTCACTAGAGGTACCCGGTCTCTTCACCGTTATCACAACAACAAATTCTAATAAAGTGATAGGCTGATTATCGAATATGTCCAGGTATACATGTGTGTGTATCAGATGTTGCACTAAGAGCAAGCCATAAATCCAAAATTCCGCTTAAAATGATCATCCGAACAATTCCGAAAATGTTCCATATACCAAACTTATTTTAATTCGCACATCCTGTCACGGTCGCCGAAGCTCTTAGCTACTTTAACTTCAAACGAGGCTTTGGCGGAAAATATTTAGAAACAGAAAAACTAATATAACATGTATTGTTGTAGGAAGATTGCGAATTCAAAATTTGGACTTCATCTGAAATTAAACTACATAACATACAATATTAATTCCATTCATTTAGCGATTATAGCGCATTATATTAGCGGCAGGAGAAACAAATTTTTTTTTCTAAACCGCAATAGTTTAGATAGTTAAACCAAATTGTTAAAATAATCTTTTTAAACATTGTACTTTTTGAAAACTAATTTTCACGTCTTCCGCATTCATTAACAGCTAAAATGTTTTCAAGTTTTGCTGTAGTAAATTTACAGCAATTTTCTAACATTTGTGAATTCATCCATACTCTATGATGAAAATTTATGAATATAATGGAGTTCAGTCGAATATTTAATAGAAAGTACTGTCCTTTAAAGATATTTACGAGTATATATAAGCCCCAAAGAAAATATCAATTATGAAAAAATCATCACATTGAGGATATTTAGGTACACGAAAAACAGAAACAAAATCCAATTAAACAAAGCATAAAAGACAAAACGTAGAAATTTATGAAAAAAAAGGTCATAAAATCGGGTGAAGTATTTATCAAAAATAAAAGAACATGGCCTATAAAATGAAAGATGGTTTAAAAAGGATGGTGAATGTCTTTTGGCCCGATCGTTTTATCCAACCGTAAAAGGGTATTTGCATGGCAGACCACGCTTTTGCCATACGCCTGAATAAATGTAGTATCGGGTCACCCCTAACGCATTTTGTTTTGTGAGAAGATCCATCCGACGCCTCCATTTCGAATAAAATTCCCTAACTATCAAACCATGTCAGTTCTAAGGTTTTTGCCTTAGAAGAAGCTCTCTAGCTAGATAATAGAAAATAGGATAGTAAAACCACAAAAACTAAAATGTTTTTTATTTCTTTTCGTCATATGCAGCATTCACTGGTGAGTTGTTTATTGCAATGATCTTTGCTTACGGGTATGATAAATATTGTAGAAGGTAAAATGAAACTTTTAATTTAATGAGACACACCTCAATATTTGTAATTTTAAGAATTTTACGACAAATCAGTTGGACCAACTTAAAGTACACGAAAAGGATGGATACCACACAAGTAATCAACCCCCATGTACTCGTAGAATATTGAAAAAAATAATTGCAGAAAATAACTGAGCCTCTTAGGTATAACATATATGTAACTGTAATGTTAATGTTCTTTGTAACGGGCACACAAACACGGCTATCGTTACCATTTTATTATACGTATGTACTAGTGCCATATTATACATATACATAGATTAAGCTGAGCAAGCTTATTAGTGAATTACAGATGATGCTGTATGTAAGTTGGTATATAAATTGTGGAAATTAGTGATTCCATCTCTGGATAATTGGGACTCATCCGACCATAGAATTCGGCCAATAAAGTGTCTTTCCACAATGTAATTCCAGAGTTCCAAGCGATTCTCTGAGTCCTCGGATTGTGGTTGCTATATTGGTATATGATGGGATGCGTACATAGCTGGTAGAATTCTCCTGATGTACGTCCCACTTAGATTAAAAGACTTGTATTGTATTTGGATGCTTTCTGATGTAATGCAAAACGTCTTCATAGCTGTGAACTCCTTTTGCTGAAGCCGGATGTGAGTTTTGCGACGATTTCCCTGTTACTCCCATCTCGCTTATCCTGAAAATTTTCTACGTATTCTTGCGTTGAAAAGTCCATGTTATAACTTAAAGGGAAAGATGTTGAAAGATGATGTTCAATTCAAATAGCTTTATTAATGTGACTTAAATGTAATGATTGGTTTACAATAATAGGAATATTAGAGTTATCAATGCCAATGGTAACTGTTTTAGTATTACCCATGTAATATTATAAATATCTTAATATTTCCTCGCACTTTATTTTGAATTCAACGATGATAGGGTCTTGCTTTTAATCATTCTTATCGTCTAAATTCTACATATGTTCCTGGAGGTTCAGGAAAATCAGCTTCAGCCGAAATGTTGTACAAACTCAGTTTTTGCATTTTCGTTATCGGAATGTCGACGTTTGATTCATCAAGAGCAATCTCGGGTATATTTTCTGGAGAAAAAAAGAGAAATGTTAGAGGGGAAATTAGATGAATTACCATGAGAAATGCCGATTTGTTTGTTCCTATTCCTTTATTCCTTCAAATAGTCGGGTCTGGTTTTGGTGCCTACTACATTTTCCTACAGAAGGGTAAATATCGTAAGTATTTCTTCAACTGACACGCATTATGACTCCATGAACCCGCTTTTCCTTTTTTTCATAATTTGTCGCAATAAAACTCGTTGTCGTGCATAAAATTAGCTTTTTATGGTTTCGAAACTTCTAAGCTCATCACCTGGTATCAGCCTTGAGAGCACGCTGGTTTGCTGAGGCCCATGTAATAAATCCGATGGGAATTTTTGAGTGAGAGGATTAGGTGTAATGCAGAAAGTGGCGAGTAATATTGTAAATGCTCGATCCAAGTCAGTTCCATCTGACACAATCCTCTTGAGTGCCACCCTGACGATACAGACAAACCTTTCTGCTTCACCATTCGAAACCGGTGAAAAAGAGCGATACGTACTCGTATGTGCTGAATAGCATTTTCACGGCAAAACTCTACTTGATATTGATATGTAAATTGTATTGCGTTATCACTCGCTATTGTTTTTGGATAGCCTTCGATAGAAAATATGTTCGTATCGAAACAAATCAGCCACATGCATTCACGAACTGGGCCCGCGAAATCTATATGTATTCGACTCCAGGGTTCTATCTCCTTAGGCCAACTGATAAATTCCTTTTGAGGATCACTTGCTTCCGATTCTGGAATCGACGCTGTGATCACAATACGCGGATGATTAGTGTGAAGTAGTATCAAGCCTCCATGCATATTTAGAGAGAGAGAGAGGAATAGGGCTGCTAATACAGCTCACACTTGCCTTTAAAAGTGTTGACCGTTCTACCTTCACAAATTGTATATCCTTAGAAAGCATTCGGTCTCTAACAGTGTGGCGCCGAAGCAAATTAATATCAAGGGGATAGGTATCCAATACCTTGTCGAATATTGCTTGTACTTCGCAACCGGTTTCTTCCTGTGCATCAAAATCATCGTCTGCTCCAATTGGACCTTGTGAGAGTGAATCCGCATTCGCATGTTTTGCGATTGCTAGATATTTAATAGTATACGTAGTCATAATTCATGGGTACAATTTTCGATATTTGCAATCTCTGAAGAGTCGTTTCTGGTAATTTTTTACTTGAATTAAAAATTGTCGCCATTGGCTTATGATCCGTTAAAAGTTCGAATTATCTGCCATAAATATACCTATACTGGTGAAATTTCTCAATGCCGTACACAATAGAAAGTGATCCGTTTCCTATTTTACTAGTAAGCCTTTTGATGGATGTTAAGTGTTTTTGAAGCGAACACTACAGACTTTTCAGAGCCATCTGGGAAACGATGATAAAACGATAGGGTGGCCGTGGTGTAGTGGTACTAGCTATCGCTTCTCACTCGGAAGGTCAAGGTTCGAATCCTAGCCACAAGTTTTCATTTGTGTAATTGGAACTCAGTCAGAAAAATCTGCGTGTGAAGGCATAACACTGACATGTAGATTTGGCTGTTGTAGGGTTTTCAAACACAAAAACAACCGTTAAAATTCACAACCTCACCATTCCGAGTGAAGAAAATCTCTCCGTCCTATTCGGACTCCCACCCCTGGAGAGTCAATATCGAAACCAAACACACCTGGGTTTCAAACCACTACATCACTACAATGCTTTCCTTTCTCCTCCTTCTATCTTTCCGCCCGCGCCATGGCAACAGTAAAAGGGTATTCATAACCCCTTAGGCGCGCGTAAATTATAAAAAAAAAAAAAAAAATGCGAGATGACCGCGCAAGTCTTGATGCAACTATTCCTTGCTTAAGATTGTCGAAAGCACATTGTTCTTTTGCCCACAATGGAAAAGACCACATTTACGACGTAAACGTGAGAGAAATTGGGAATAAATTGATTTTAGTAGTTCAATTTCCCAAAAACTGCTTCTAACTAATGTATTTGATATTTGAAGAGGTAGGTAAATTTGTAATTGCTAGCAATCGGTAAACCTTGATATTCGAACAGGCCAAGCGGAGTGTTTATAACAGCCATTTTCGTAGATTGTGAATCTAGTTCGATCTGTGGATACGCATCAGACAAATCGATTTTTGTAAAACCTTTGCTCCCGTGTAGTTTATGAAAAATATCACGGATTCGTGGGATGGGGTGTCTATTGAGCGCAATCTGCAAATTTATTGTAACCTTAAAGTCACCGCATATGCACACTGCACCTGACATTTTGACATAACGGCGGAGATAGGCGTACATTGAACTGGTTTAAGTATTCCTGTAGGAACTACACGATTTAATTCCTGCTTTGTGGCTTTTTGTAATCCGTGGTCTGAAAAATGTTGGCTTGGCATTGGCCAATAACTCTAAACAAGCCTGATAATTGACAATGCATCATAATGAGGGTTCAAAAAGCTTTGGGTATTTAGCGCAGTTATCGTAAATGCGACTACATAATACTATATTATTTTCGATAGCCTTAATCATGATCGATAAGCCCATTTTGTCTAACCAGTCGATACCAACTGCCAAAGTCTCTATTAACTACTTGTGGAGAAATAATTAAGAAAACACTTTCTACTTTAACAAATACAAATTTTCATTACTTATTTAGTAAGTTAATGTACAATAGAGAGTTCAAAGGGTAGTTACATAGAAATTAATTATTAATAGAGCACTTGTCGATGTCTCCTTCGCTACGCGTGGTGAATCTAATTGCTGAAAGTCAGAAGACATTGAGTGTTGGTATAAGTGATAATTGGTTGTGACTTTTGCTAGCATTGTTTCAAGATTCCACATATTAACATCTTTTCGTTAATTAGCTTACTAGCCCACTCGAATTCCCTGCCCGATTCTCCAACTAGTTCGAGTTTCTTTCCACCGTATGCCAATACACGCACGTCAGAAGCTGGGGTGCACTGAGGAGAACCCAAGTTACTGTATCCTGATTTTCCGATGAAAGTCCGTCTGGTACTTGTGTCAATTTATAATTTGATAATTAAGGTCCGGATTCTTATGCAAATGCATATTTTTTTTAGGCTAACAAAAGACAAAAGCAATTGAATAACTTTATGAATCAACGAATTTGCTCTAAAATGGCATCAATTTGTTAATGCATATTTTTGCATATTTTAACATAAATGGATTTTTTTGCATATTTTGTAATAAATGCAATAGGAGAACAGGCAATAATTTGCATCTGAAATCTCGAACACGCCCTCAAATGTCAGCTGTCTTTTTCAAGTTTTGACATCAACGGCCAAAAAGAAGAGAACTGCATTTGTTTTGTTAGTTTTGTTAGAGTAGATGTTGATGCAAAACAATAAACGACACTGTAAGTAAATTACAATCTTTCTTTAAAACTGCATACTCTTACTATATGTCTGATTATTCTTGTTTTTAGCAAAAATGCCAAAAGTTAAAACATCTGTGGCTGCTAGTCTAAGCAAATATGTGTGCGAGCATCCGAATGTTCTCAATACTGATGGTAAAATTCTCTTCTGCAAAATTTGCAGCAAGGCTTTAAATTGCGAAAGAAAATCTTAGGTGGATCAACACATGCAAAGTAAAAAGCACAAGGAGCTGCATGAGCGACATTCAGAAAAATCTAGTCAATCCTTGCTTCCTGGCTCATCTTCACTTTTGGTAGGTACAGGCAATACATTTAGTACAGAATTATGTGAAGCTCTTGTCGCCGCCGATATTCCGCTAAGCAAATTAAGCAATCCGTATTTAAGACAATTTTTAATAAAATATACGCAAGAAATCATACCAAGTGACTCAACCATTAGAAAAAACTATGTCCAAAAATTGTATAATTCTCAATTGACTGAAATTAAAAAGGTTTTAAGAAATAATTATTTGTGGGTGTCTATTGACGAGACAATAGATATTCAAGGTCGATATGTAGCAAATGTTATCTGTGTTATCTGCATTGAAGATGAAAACCACAGCAAAAAGAAATATTTAATAAACGTGGTTGAATTGGAACGAACAATTGCGCGCACGTTCAATGATTCTATCAGCCTATTAGGAGAAGATTTTGATAAAAAAAAAATTCTTTTATTTTTGACCGATGCAGCGCCTTATATGGTAAAGTCTACCCGGGCATTGCAAGTTTTTTACTTAAAGCTGACAAATGTAAACTGCTTAGCTCACGCAATGCACCGTGTTGCTGAAGAAATCAGAAGTTGTTTTAACGAAATTGATACATTAATATCAAATGGCAAGAAAATATTTTTGAAAGCACTTACAAGCGTAGAAATTTTTAGAGAAAAATTTCCTCTACTGCCACTTCCACCACAGCCTATTGTTACTCGGTGGGGAACTTGGATTGAAGCGGTTGGATATTCTGCGACAAACTACGAAGAATTCAAAGCAGTTATTAATGAGCTCATTGACTCCGATGCTTCTTCAATTAAAAGGACAAAAGAAGTACTTAATTTCTCATTACTTAAAAATCAATTAATATATATAAGTTCCAATTTTGGATTTCTAAGCGAGATTAGAACTAAACGAAGCGGTTCGTAAAATACATGCTGTTAAAGGAGCCATCGTCCAGCAAATTCAAAAGAAGATGGATAATGTTTTAAAGAAAAATCAGGGCTTTCAAGACATTAAACAAATGGCCAACATTTTCAATTTGAGCACCAACGATCAAAACAAAAGTAACTATACAGTAAAAGAACTGAGTTCGTTTAAAATTGCTCCCATTACTTCTGTGGATGTAGAGAGGTCTTTTTCGATGTACAAACATTTTCTAAGGCCAAACAGGCAAAATTTTACCTTTGAAAATTTCAAAATGAATTTTATAATATACGCCAACAAAGCCTTTTTCATAAAAAAAATGTGATAGGTACCTACTTATAATGTGTAGTATGCAACCTGAATGTGCAAATGTTTTTTTTTGTTTTGTTTTGGTTCCTATTATAAATAATTGTTAAAAAAAATAAATGACTGTTTTTTTCAAGCGTTTTTTGGGTGGTTTTAATGCATATTTTTCGATTTTGCATGCATATTTTATGTGCATATTTTTCATTTTTTACTGCATGAAAATCCGGACCCTATTGATAATACATCCATCCATTAATGAACTAAACATCAATTGATTTCCTTTTCGAAACACGTTTCCACTTTCTCCATTCTTTGAACAAATTACTCGTAAATTGTTTATCGCAATCGAGTTTACGTTTTGTTTTTTTAAATTTAGTTTTGGAAAAGGATTTTTGAAATATTTACATTCTCCCCGATTGAAATTTCGTTCGAGCATATTTTCTTTTTTGTTTCATAAACTATCTAGGTATTCCTCTAAAGTTTGGCTTGATTTCTGTAATGCACTTTTCCACATTGGCTCATGTGGTGTGTTGAACACAATCATTTCCCGAATTATAACGTATATAAAATATACAGGGTGTCTCCTAATTCGTCAACGATAATTTGGGAAATGATTCCCGGGTATATTGTACGAAAAAAAATCATTCTACAGTAAGAATCTATTTCAATGTTGAAAGGATTTAAGAAAATGCTTACTTTGGTGTACCCGGACCCATATTAACGGAAATTGCTCAGTTAGTACTAATGGTAGAAAGTTCGTGTAGGACTTTATTTAGTATTAGTTTCATCTGAAACTAGGTATATTCTCCTGCTCATCATTTTCTAAGGGAAATACCTATACTTTGAACTAATTTAATGTAGCTATGATCAAAAACAAATTAACAAACCTGTTGAATGGCTTTATATGTTGTATCATCATTTATAACTGTTTTACTCTCGTTGCAGGTATATATTTATAAAATTTTGAATAATGTTATTCAACACCATAGTGGTGTTTCGCATCTATTTTTAATTTTAAACGGAATTGTAAATTTTGCGAGTGAGGCATTCAGAGGTGTTGTCAGTTTTGCTAAATTAGTAATAAGTCTTCGGTAGTAACTAAGTTGTTCCACAAAGGAATTTCGGCTTAAAATACTACAAAGAAATGGTACAATGAATTTGGATGCATGCATTCCCCCGATTTACACGGAAGATCCGTTCCTGAAAATATCGTGTAAATTGAAATCTCAGGTTTTTGTATGAAAAACCGTGTAAATCAGAAAAAAAAAATAAAATGAACAGAATTTATTCAGTTTTTTTATTCAAATTCATTTATTTCAACGCAAATAAGAATAAAATAGAATTGAAAAATAAAATATATCAGTCCATTCATGTAATTACTAATAAATAAAGAAATTGTTTTAAAGAAACTAAGAATACAAACTTAATAAGAAACTAGCTCAAAAATTTAATTACATACTATCATCTCTACTATTGCCAATCAATCTTTTCTTCTTAGTTAATGCGATTTCGCTTTCATCACTCACTATTTTTGAGGATTCTGATTCGATGGATGATAAATTACTGACAATTTCAGATGGAAAAGAGGTAATTAGCTATTGAGCTAAACAATTTTTGATATCTCGCTAGAACCGAAGAGTCCGCTCAGCATTAGGGTCATGTTGTACAAAAAAATTACCTAATTGTCGCCCGATTGCAAGTCCTTCGTGGAAGACTTTTGCTGTGAATGCAATTGGTTCAGTCTCCTCATCAGGACCGTTGTCTTAATCAATTGTATCATCAATCATGTTAATTAAATCATCCTCATCTAATTCTTCGTCAACCACTAGCTCTTTAATATCTGTTTTAGCTAAATTCTCGAAACCTTCTCCTCCACTGCATGCGCCAACTCAACTATCTGAGAATATTCATGCTCTAATGGTTTACAAAATATCTCACCTTCAACTACTTTTGGCCATACTTCTTTCTAACAAGCATTTGCTTAATCTCGGAATTGATAATACAACTTGCTTAACACAATCCAAAATTGTAAATTTTTTCCAAGCATCAGTTACTGTCAAAGATGCATCATTATCAGTTCGTTCTAAAATATACCGCAAGGTTTGCTTGATATACAGTACCTTAAAAGTAGGAATTATTCCTCGATCTTGTGGCTGTAATAAAGAAGTTGTGTTCTTTGGTAGAAACACAACTTGAACATTTTCATGTTGTAGATTTTGAGGATGGCCGGAAGCATTGTCAATTAGCAGAAGCACTTATGAAACCATTCGTTAAAAACCGTGGCAGTAACCCATGCTTTCTTATTGGCCATCCAATAAACCGTCAGGTTGTTGATATTTATCCCATTAAATGCACGTGACGTTTTTGATTTGTTAATAACCGATGGTTTCATTATATTATTGCCTGAAGCATTACTACAGAAAAGAACTGTTATACGATCCTTCGCTGCTTTATGACGACTAGCTGATTTATGAGCTTGAGGTACAAATGTTCTTTTTGGCTTTTTTTTCCAGAATAACCCCGTCTCGTCAGCATTGAATACCTGATCAGGAGTGTATGAATTAGTTGCATTAATTTCAGCCAGCTGCATCTACGCCACCAGATGCTAGTTCACCTTTTAATCTTAGATTATGTAGAGAATGCCTTTGTTTGAATCTTTCAAAGCAACCGTGGCTAGCTGAAAAGGACGACTTCCTTCCAGCTGAAGAAGTAGATGGTAACTCATCCTTCATTTTTTGGTAAATCCGCAAAGCCTTATTTGTGATGGCGTTGGTATCAACTGGTATTCGCTTTTGACTTGATCTTCTCTGCAAATCATTAACGCCTTTTCCATGCTTTCAATAACAATATCCCTTACGTTGTGCTTTTACTGGTACCTGTTCCAGCTGCTAGACTTTTTCTGATGAAGATATTTCTTATTGTGGCTCCATTCATGGAATACGATTTAGCAACCGTTGTTACCCCTTCTCCATTACATAGCTGATCAAGAATTTTAATGTTGGTTTCTAAAGAGATGGCTTTCCTTTCCACGGGCTGTTTAATAACTTTCGACATGGTGAAGCTTTAACAATTTTAACTGAATTATAATAATGTTAAAAATATTATAAAATAATAAGAGTACTAATTTAATATAAAACGTAAATAATTATCACATACCGTTAAATATGAATTTGTAAAAATTTCAATTAAAAAAAAACACCACAATATGTATGCACCTTTCTGCTGCTAAAGGATCACTGACCAATCAATATGTTTAGCGCAAAAAAATTATACAATGGGAAGTTTCCTTAATTAATTTAATGCCAGCGTGACCTGCATACATTTTTTGTTTTCAACAGTTTTATTTTGGAAAATTCGTGAATTTAAAAACCGTGTAAAAGCGAAAAATAACGCGTACATCGAGAGATAGGGGCTTGGTAAAAAAACGTGTAATCGTGTAAAAAAAGTACCGTCCAAATCGGTCGACAGGTGTATTTTTTTATAGTTAGCGCGCTCAATTAGTGTCCTTAAAATGTTTGCACACAGCGCAGTCGTCATGTCAAATCATAGGTATTTTGTTACAAAATGGCCATTTTTTGTTATCGATATCCGCCGATAACTCTTTCAGTTCTTCAAAAAAAAAAAATTAAAAAAAATACTTTTTCTTTCTTAGATATAAGCGTCTTATTCCAAGTTTTGCCGTACTTCAAAGTAATTCGCGTTATTTAAGAAATGACGAGCGCTGTCGTGAAACAACAGCAAAAGTGATTGTAAAGCAAAGAAAGGCAAATGGTCATAGTACACTTCCAAGCTGCAAAATATAAAATATCGTTGCGCTTCTACTTCAGCTCCTTGAAATAATGGCTGGATAAATGATGGAAAATCTTTGGCGTTTGTCGTTCGTTGCATATGAAATTCTGCTTGTTGATAACGGAACAGATATATTCCGTTTATCATCTGAACTGTATTGTTGATCTCAATCTCTCCTTGCTACTTATTCAGCAAAAAGACTCCAGTTGTTAATTCTTCTATTGCTGGCATGTGACATAAAAAATTTCGTGTTTCTTAATATTGTTTTTATATATGGTTTTATTGGTTACTTTATTTCTACTTATTGGTTTTATTAGTAATTTCCCTAAAGTAGTTTCTTCAGTTTGAGACACTAGAGAGTTTACATTTAAAGCAATTTTTACCTTTGAGCTTGTTCTATTATATATTGGCATATGGAATGTGATTACTATTTATCGTATATTAACTAGTAAAAGAGTTAATTCCACATATTTTAGACAAAATACTTGAGCTATATTACATTTTGCTAGTTCTTTAGCGTAGATTGTATTAGTTATTTCTTCTTTTACTAATCTTATTTTTGTTCTCAAATCATTTACCTTTTTTTATCGTGAAGTCTAAAATTTCGTTTGTTACATTTCTGATTTCTTTGATTCTTTTGTTATCTGAATTATTGAATAGAACTTGGTTCATTATTGAATCCATTGAATTGTAGAACCAATAAAGTTCAGAGACCTTCTTCCTCTATTTGTTTTAATATTGTCGATTTGGTTTTTTATCTGTGACAACTCGAGTTGAAGGAGTGGCAGATGCGGACTGGGATATAGTGAGTTATCCTTTGAGGACTGAGTTACGGTGGCAGCATTTTCACAGGGACCTATGTAACATATATTATCTTAATCAGTCTGAAAGTTCCCATTGGAAATACTATACATTCAAATACACATCTTTCTATTAGTACTTAAGGAACGCATAATCTACTCGTATGATTAAGTCGAATGGAATCGATCGACCTGGGTATTTATTTCGCTTTTATAAGGAGTTTTGTATATCGATATATTGAGCTGGCCTTCCATAATAAAGGTAATGGAAGCTGAGTTAAGCTAAGATTTTTCGTTGTCTAACAGAAGTCATTTTGGGACACCGAAGACGAACAGAAGTTCTTTCAGCTCTTCTCTTTTATGGATTTAGACTTTAGCAATTTGACCTGTACGAGTGCCTCTCGGTTGAATAAATATCTGCGTGTAATGTGTACCCTTGATATGCTTTCTGGAATAGAAGTTGGTTTTAGGATGGGATGGTTTTAGGATTGGATGGTTTTAGGATTGGATGGTTTTAGGATGGGATGGTTTTAGGATGGAATGGTTTTAGGATGGGATGGTTTTAGGATGGGATGGTTTTAGGATTGGGTGCCTTTCGTGTTTATTTTCGAAAATAATACTTCTCAAAGATTTGAAGTCTGTTTTGTTCTGTTTCTATGGCCTTTCCTGTGATATAGATAGTATTATTATATTTTTGTGGTCGAATTCTTTTGGTATTTCGTCGACTTCGATATGGGTGAACCGTATCTTGTAGCTACTAAAATAAAGAGAGGAGATTAGCTGGTTTAGTCCCATAACGTATTTTTTAGTTTTATCCCGTTAATCACTTCGGAACTCAAAAATCTATTGAAAATGCCATTTATATTTTCCGTCGTATAGCATGGTTCTGCGAATTCATGTTTCCAGTCAGAAGGAAAGTTTTTCGAAGTCGGCATCCGATTTTTCCGCCAATAAATGCTAATAAACACAAATTGAATTAATGGCTGTTTTTTGCGATAGCTTGGAAAATGCACCAGCAACGATGTTTTCTTTTCCCGGTTTATAAATTAATACTGGATTATACGTTTCTAAAATATTTTCACATCTCTTCATTTTGGAGTTGTTTTTCTTATTGCTTATGGCATAGGTTAAGGGTTTGTGGTCGGTATACATTCTAGCTTTCCTAGAGCCATACTCGTATAAGAAATTTCACATCGAATGTAATGCTAACATTATCGCGAGCATTATCTATTTGGTAGTTAACGGTATAGGCTTCTTCGATACTGCTAAGTGTGCTAGAGAGACATGTTACGGTTTTATTTTTTTCTGAGAGAACTGAGAGAACGGTCGTAAGTTGAAAATCGTCTTCTAAGTTGGGATAAGCTAGTATGTCTAGCCATGGCCTGAGGTATTGTATTGGCTTCTAAATCGGACGGTTCGGGTTTCAATACCAGCCGCGCAAGAAAGACATTATTTTTTTTCAGGCAACTAAATTCAAGTAAGATGAGTAGTTGCCTAGAACATAACAACAAGTCCAATTACACTAATAATTTAGTCACCTCGTTAAATGTTGGATGCCACCACTGAGCCCAAAATCTTTCTTTCTCTCTCTGTCCCATTTTCCTAAAAACTTAACACATGCTTAGATATTTTAAGTGTAGTAATACCCACTTGAGTGTTAAGTTCTTTCAAAAAACAGTCTGCCCCGAATTCGGAGACAGAATGATCAACTACATGTGTATCCGCCGTTGATATCCTCTGAATTTTCTAACGGAACCAGAGTTGCCACTATTAATTTTAGCAAAGCGGTATAAACATTAAGATACATTCAAAATACTAGAGGATGCTTAAAACTAAACAAATAATAAGTGGCGCAAAAGTCATCACCCTATCGGAAGATGCTATAATTTTTGCAAATGGCGGCTAATGTCAATTCTACTTTGACATTTGTGAAGTAAACAGATACAAAGTAGACGTCAATAAAACAGAAATCGCTATACTCCTAAACAACGCGGAATAATTACGATTTTCTGGCGCAGATATCCCGGTCGTTCGACACCAAGTGGGCAAGCACTACGACCGCGACGTTTAGCCGCTCGCCTAGAAGAGTATGGGTCCACACGAGATGCTGGCGGGTTTGGTCGGCCCCGGAACAGCCGTTGTCCTAAGAATATCGCAGCTGTGGCTGAAGATGTCGCAGAGGACCGACCAGACGACGTGCCACGCAATTGGGGCTTAATCGGCGATGAATACAGTGCATCAGCTGTGAACTGTTGACCGCCAAGAGCGTGTAATAACTTTTCATCGGAAATTATGATAAGCAACGAGCCTCATTTCCATTTCAAAGTTACTGCATGGTGTGCTGTTTACGCTGGAGGCGTCATCGGTCCTTATTTTTTCGAAAACATAGCGGGCCAAAGGACGGATGGGGACAGAGCCATTCCCAACGAGTTTCTCTTTCCTCAATTGGATGAATGGGGACTGGAGAACATGTGGTTCCAACAGGATGGACAAACCGCACATACTGCACGAGCCACAACCGAAATTCTGAGGGCTGCATTTCCGGGTCGCCTAATCTCTCGTTTTAAACGTCCCCTTTTTTTTGTGGGAATTTTTGAATTCACGAGTCTATGTCAACAACCCTCAGACTCTCGAAGCCCTCAAAGAGAATTTCTGTCAGGAGTGCGAAGACCTTTCGCCAGAAGTTCTGGCAAGAGTAACGGAAAATGCCACAAATAGGGCCCGAATGGTCACTAATTCTGGCGGCGGCTTCTTAGCCGAAATCATTTTCTCGACTTAATGGAAAAAATGTCTTACATTAACATAGTCCAGAAACAGAAGCAACGTTTTTCATTCATAAAAAAAATTACAGCAAAGAACATCGGGTGATAACTTTTAACATAATGTGCTGGTAGTTTTAGAACAATAAAGTCCAATTAACGAGAACACTTTTAAGATGTTATACTAGATGGACTGAAAAGTGACCTCCTTGACCGCCAAAATGTACTGCTACTGCAAAAAAGGTTATGGTACCTTAAAGTCCGTTCATATTTAGGTAGACATGCCAAATTTCAACGCGATACTGTCTTTAGTTTTGTTTTGACAGCTGATTGTTTGGCATCATGTTGAGTATGGACAAAAACGATTTTCGTTCTCTCATAAAACATTATTTTTTGAGAGGCAAAACGGCGAAGGAAACAAAAGAAAAGTTGAATAAAGATTATGGGGCTAATGCTCCGTCAGATTACATCGTTAAATATTGGTTTCGAGAGTTTCGTGGTGGCCGCAACTCCACTACCCATCAAGTTCGCAGCGGAAGGCCCTCCGATGAGGTTACAGAGAACAGTGTCAAAAAAATACATGAAATGGTGTTGGCTGGCTGGAAAGTGAAGGTGCGCGAGCTAGCAGAGACCACAAAGATTAGTGCTGAGCGCACACTCCATATTTTGGGCAAGATTCTGCATATGAAAAAGTTATCCTGCCGCTGGGTGCCGCGAATGACCAAAAACACCAACGCGAGAGCATTTCGAAAGAGTGTTTGGACTTGCTGATGCGGAATCGGGCGGACTTTTGGCGTCGATTGGTAACTGGATTTGGATCCCTCGGACTATTATCTCTTCCCAAACCTCAAAAGATGGCTTATCAATAAAAAATTTAGCTCACGCGAGGAAATCATCAACGCCACGGAGGAGTATTTTGCAGACCTTCCGGAAAATTACTTTTCGGACGGGATCAAGAAGTTGAAAAATCGCTGGAATAAGTGTATCAAACAAGAAGGGTACTATATTGAATAATATAAAAAAACATTTAAAAAAAAAAATTTTAATTCCCAAGGAGGTCACTTTTCACTCCATCTAGTATGTAACGTTTTACACCGTTTGGTAAAGTAAATAAAAATATGGTAATCATATTTAGAAATTCCTGTCCATAAATACCCGCCTAGTTCTCTTCCGCAATATTATGGTATCAAAATCACGAAAGTTGATCTACATGACTAAAGTGGTAACATCACGAAGTATCGTAAATTTAAAAAGTATTTTGACCCGCTGATGTCAAATTTCAAATATCAATTGTGTTGCTTCGGTCAAATCCCGATCAGAAAGGCACTTGATGCAATAATTGATCTAGACCTGACTAGAGACAATTATGTTATAGTCTGTTTAATTTAAAATCGAACGTTTGATTAACCAAGAGGCCTAGCAAAAGTAAAATTGGAGATTTTGTTAGCTCATCGTTATCAGATAATACCGAGTTAATTATTATTTACTTGCACAACGGCATAAACCTGGTTTCCTAAGAAAAAATAAGTTAAGTATAGAGCAAATTGTGGCTTACCTCATCCTTCTTCACCCATGAAAGGCAAGATATTGTTAACTCCAAAACGAAGTTCCTACCCTGGCACAAAAAAGGATTCCATGTACAAAGAATACCAGCACCATCTATACCAATTCCTGCAACCATGTCAAAAGGTACTAAAGAAGGATTTTTGTACCCCGCTTATATGTTATCGTCGAATCATGACAAAGAAGAAAAAAATTTTTATTTGCACCGAGCAACATTGGTAATCAATTCTCAGTCTACATAACACTTCCGAGCCAGCTAACAAAGAGAGAATTTGGCCGATTATTGATGTAGAGAGAAGCCACTCATAGAGAAGCACCCTGAACCAAGGGTGGTACCCATTTCCTGAAAAGTCTATGTCTCTGAACTTGGTAATTCGTTGAAATGTAAGGCAATATTACACATTGGTTAAGAAAGACACTGGTTGAAATTTCTAGGTGCCAGCATATACTTAAGTAACGAAGTTTCCTTTAACCGGCTCATAAACCAAGGTCGAAACTGCAGTGAAATGTGTTATTATTAATCAAAATCGACAACACAAATGTTTCATGTTATAAGCAGGTATTCCATCAGTTCCTGATAAGTGAGCAAGATCGTGAGAAAATCGAAATTAAATTCTTGTGTTTGTTTGTTATCCACGAAGCTACTGCTTACTCGTATCTGCAGATAAGTGTTTGTTGTTAATTGTAGTTTATGAAATGGTTGTAAAGATAAATACAACAATTCATTATTATCTGAAATAATTATTTAGCATTACTAGTTCATAATTTCTGATATCAAAGAAGTAGATTCAGAGGATTCAAAAATTAGACTTCAAAGAAGATTTAGAGTTACGACAGTTTTAAAGAACAAAGTTAATGTTAAGAAAGTATCTTTTAAACACTTTTTTACGTTATTTGTAATTCATACAAATTAGTATCTGCTGCTATTGAATTCATGATGATAGGATATATATATACATACATCTCTTTTCCCATAAGTGTTAAAAGCTTCTGGAATTTCTAACATATTATATATGTGATTGGAAACGTGTATCATCGAAGTACTCCAATAATGTTGTTGATAATTTTCACCAATCGATGCTGGATGTTCACGGTTGTGTCCAGATGACTTAGTCAATAGAAAGTTTTTTTCCGACCATTCGATTATTACCTATATTCCAAGTTTTTTTCTGGGCCATTTTGTATATTTGACATTTTTTCCTTGTAAAAATTTGCCTTGACATTGTGAATGCTTTTAGATATTGTATTTACGAAATTTCAAAAATCGTTATATTCTTTATCGGACCTTATATTTCGTACGCTAAGTATTTTTAATCTACTGTAGATCTCGTCCCTTTGCTTGCACATTCTGATAATACCAAGCATTATTCAAGGCTTATGCTTTCGTTCTTTTTTTATGTTTTGTTGTTTTGTTGATACCGTGTGAAAATCTGACGGTTTGTAAAGTGTAGAGTATATTGTTGTGGAAGTTCGTGACAATAATACTAAGTGCTTAATTTCTTGGGCCTACTGCCCTAATAGAAGCTGTTCTCCTATTCATTTATTTCATACTCTGTCAGAATGGTATGAATATATCATTATATTGGGGGATTTTAATGCTGATCAACTGAAAAATGATTCGCGTGCTTTTCAAATTCAAGACCTTACTTTCTCCTTAGGACTACAAATAATAAACCGTCAATACCCTACTCACTTTTCTGCAGATTATGAACCTAGTTTACTTGACCTTGCAACTACATATGATCCTGCTCTTGTACTTTTCTTTGACCAGCTTTTTCTTGAATATATTTCCGATCATGATTTACTTTTTAGTATTGCTGATGTTCAGTTCGCTTGCCTACCTATTCCAACATCGTTCTCATTTAAAGACTTTGGTTCCATTGACATTGATGCATTACAAAATGCTGCTATACTCTGCCCTGGAAGCTTTGTAGACTAAGTCCTGACTCGGATGAAAAATTGAATCATTATCAAAATTTTGTCTCCTACTTATTCTACGAATAAGTGCCCACCAAAACAGTCAACATCTCTTATAAAAGCTGTCCCTGGTTTAGTGCCGAGGTCATACATTTGATAAAGCGACGAAATAAACTCTACAATAAGCGGAAACGTAACTCAACTCCTTCTAATTGAGAAGTTACTAATATAAAGTAATGCGAAACATTGTGAATCGTGAAGTTTGCACTGCCAAAAGAAACTTTTTTACTTCAAAATTCAATACAAGTTAACACCCTGAATCATCACCAGCATCAATGGCAAAAACTGCTTAATTGCAATAGACAATAAGAAGATAACTTCAACAAAGCAACGGAAGTTCCTCTACAGAAACTATTGAATTACAGTAAACAAGAAGCAGCCGCAGACCGATGTCAACAAGACACCACACCCACTCAAACTTATTCATCACAAACAATTAGTATAAATAGGTTCGCAAATTAGATTAGTTTGTAGGTCTTATTCCGTAACTTCAATTGATCACTACGGTGTATTTTTTTCGCTAATAAAGTTTTATTTTTTTAACCGAGTCGCGAAGGAATTTAATAATTTACATCGCTATCGCCCAAAAAACTTTGGAACAACTTGCGTAAGATAGGAGTTAGTGGAAATATATGCAGTACTAAGTGTGAATTTGATCCAGATGTGCTCAGTGACCACTTTTTGGATACTGATAAGATCACTAATTCATTTGATTTCTCCTCAAATCCTAATTTACCAATTCCTAGTTTAGCTGATTCTGAAACGGTAAGAGAAAGCGACGTAATTGAGTGCATTATTACTATCAGGTCGAATTCAAGCGGGGTAAATGGAATTCCTATTCGTTTTATTAAACTTATACTTCCTTATACAACCTTAACATTTCCATAATCCTGGAAAAATTCAACGGTTATCCCTATTCCTAAAAAGACTTACGCTTCAACTTTAAATGACTTTAGACCAATAAGCATATTACCATGCTTGCCGAAGGTTTTTGAGAGGCTTATTGCCAAGCAAATACAAAACCACTTATCAGTCAATTCCTTGCTCAGCTTTTTTCAATCAGGCTTTAGAGTTAATCATTTCTTTGATAAGGGTTTTCTAAAAAATGTTTGCTTGTTGGATTTCTCAAAAGCTTTCGACAAAGTAAACCATGACATTCTCTGCTGGATGTTGAAGTATCTTTTTGGTTTTATTGATAGCAGTGCACACTTGATAAAAAGCTTCTTGTCAAGTAGAATGCTAAAGATCCTTAATGGTGAAATCTCTTACCAGCTGAAGCCTTTAAAACAAGGCGTTCTTTCGGGATCTATCTTAGGACCTCTTTTGTTTTGCATGTTCATAAATGACTTGCCCACGAATTGTGAATATGCTTTAATCCATTTATACGCTGATGACGTCCAACTCTATTTATCGCGACCCTTACACGAAATTGACGAGTTCGCCCACACGATCAATAAAGAACTAGCCAATATTCATCATTGGTCATTAAAGAATGGCTTAGTCATCAACCCTGCAAAATGTCAAACGATCGCAATTAGTAAAAAAACTGTCCATACAATCAGAACTCCTGATCTTTGACTTTGTAGTAATAAACTAAGAGTCGTTGAATCTGTATCTAGCCTTGGTTTTACCATAAATCGCCACTTGACTGCGCGCAACCATGTGAATGGAATAGTTGGCCGAATTTACAGATGTCTTCGAAAACTTTGTCTCACAGCAAATTTCACTCCGATTGAAACTAGACGAAGGCTTATTAGAGGGCTTATGGTACCCCTCATAAGGTATTCTGGGAATGTTTATTGTAAACTGGACTCCCTATATGAGCACAAACTACAAGTTGCCTTCAATGACGCAGTAAGATACATTTATAATATTCGAAGATATGACCAAGCTCTATCTAGGAGCTTATTGAGATGCACGCTTCAAGAGTATATTAAGGCCAGAAATTGCATATTTCTATTGAATATAATTAATTTCTATTTAATATAATTTCTTATTCCCACGATTAAACTTTGGAACTCACTGCCATTGGTTTTAAAGGATATATCTAACATTTTTCCCATGTTCCGTTTTAAATCATTTTTGTATTTCCTCAGTTCAATTTCTACTACCGAAAGCAATTTAACAGATTATATCAATAAATTATTTCATGAAATGTTATTTTAAGCTTTAGGTTTAGTTTTTTGTTTTTTATTATTTTGTTACCTCAATGAACTGCAATATCTTAAGCTAACTTCTATGTACAATAAATGACTATGTCTTAATGTATTATATTTGGCAAAGTAAATAAAACACTGAAATTGAAATACGGTTTATTTTGGTAACAAAATTATTGTATAAGCATTCAACGCTGATTTCTTCACTGATATTATACCAGTTTACTTGTTCTATTAATTCGTTGAGTTTTTGCTGCTTAATTTGAACAGATATATGTATTTTCAGACGGTTAGTGTGATTGGAAATACATGGAGTTTCTTGGGCTATAAAAATTAGCATAGTGATTTAAAAGATTAGTTTCAGTTATTGCTGAGCCTATCTCCTGTTTTGTGACGCTTAGCTACTCACATATGGTTTCTTCTCAGATCACCTCTATGCATTTAAGTACAAGTTAGTTATCGTCATCGTCAATGTTTATATTCATATTACTTAATACCATTAACCACTTTTGTTTTCGAATATTTTTGTCTAATTCTTCTATAAACCTAAAAGTGCTCAGTTTTGGTCGCCTGTAATTGCGTGCATATATGTATATTTATGTCGTTTAGTACAATAATATCGATGTTGTGTAGAATGCTTTCGATTTCTATAATAGAGTTATCCAAGGCTTTTCATTCCTATTGATCTAATGTTAAAACAAATTCAACAAAGTTTCATGACTTTCAGTAAATTTCTATCGATGGCGATAATACTTACCATGTATTGTATTACCCTAAAGTCTATGTCAGTTTCGCTGTCTTCTTTTTCCATATGTTCTATTTTGTTTCGTGCTTCTCTTCCGCTAATCAGACCGATTAGATAGAGATTTTACTCACATCGGCTATAGAGCCTACATGCGTGGTTGCACAATTATGTATAATATATTGGTAGTAGGCATGAGTGTCGTAAGGGGCGATTTAAAACCACCCCCCATATACCGAACGCGTAGAGGGTAGAAAAAATGCAATGAATAAAAAGAAAGCTCAATGGATTCTGATAAGACCCAATTATTGTGTTCATGTGTTCATCTCCACTATATTAAACAACGAAGTGAAAAAGAAGTCAGACGAACTTCAGTGAAAACTAAAAGCCTTAATGCGGAAAATATCGAACTTCAGGTTAAGTTAACTAAAATAGATATACTCCGCGAACAACTTAAAAAAGAGATAGAAAAGCTTAAAATCAATGATAGTACCTTGACTCGGAAAGAGTCTGCTTTAAGTTGTAACTCTACGGGTAAAGTTAGCCATGAAACGGCTTGGCTTCTCACCCAAAATTGTTGCTCAACATTAAATGATGGGAAATAAACCAGAAAAAAATTGCAAAACAAATTTTCATTCGAAAGAAAACCAACACACCAAGCAACGGCCACCGCCGCCAATCTCCATGGCAATGAGTGAAACTCTAATTAAAGTAAGAACCAGCAAGGCTAACTATCAGGAATCCTAATTGGGAAGACTAGTAAAAATTCGAAATGAAATCGAACTGAGCGAACCACTTACTACATTCTATGAACGACCTGCCCAAATTGATTACTCTGTTGTTAAAAATCTTTCAATAAGCCGCGTGGAATGACATACTCTATCAAAGAAAAAGTCAACACAATGCGGTCTTAATTATCTACCGGAGTAAAAGAATTGATAAATGAAGAAATGACAAGACAATAAAGCCGAGCTCCACAGCATAGGACAAGCTGGAATCACCTGTGTAATGTGTTAAAACAGACTATTAACTATTAAGAACCGTGCAGCAGGTTCATTCAATTATTTGATTTGGAAGAAGTAAAAGCATTTAGAGACATAAAGCCCCAGCGCTGGCAATCAAAAAAGTAATATCGAATGTGTGAACGGTGGTAAAGAGAAAACAGACATCTTCGCTGCCTATCTGGAAAAGACCTTAAGGTCATTCCGTGGGCAAGCAATTATTAATAATATCAATACATGGGAAATAGCAGCTGACGATTACATACGAGTAGTAATAAGTGCAACGTTAACAGTACTTACTTACTTACTTGGATCTTGGTTCTTCAACAACAAACATATGCAGACAGGTCGATCTTTAAGCTGGTTTTGTTTTTTTTGTTTTTATTTAAAAACTTAACACTCTGGGACTACTACCACTACTCTTAAATTGCCGGAGCACGTGTTAAGTTTTTCCGAAAATTGGATAGAGATAGAGAGAAAGATGTTTGGGCTCTGTGATTATTTCGCTTCATGGGTGACATCCAACATTTAATGGGGAGACTCAATTATTAGTTGCGTAAGGTCCCCTTCCACGTTCGTGCGCCACCTGAGTCGCAGTCTTCCTCTATTGCGCTATCCTTTGGGGGCATATCGGGTACACTTCGTCGTTGTATCTTCTCCTCCACTCACCGTCTATGCAGACGGGGAATAATTTTGCTCTCAAAACAGCCAAGAGCACCTGCATCTATTTTTGATAAATAACAAGCCACTGCGCCTTAGTGCAGGACTGAGATTATTAAGGTCTTATAGAGGGCCACTTTTTTTGTTCGAGGGAAGGCTTTGCTTGTCAATTGCCTTCTTAGCCCAAAGTAGCAGCAATTAGCAAGAGTGACGTTCTGTCCGAGACGTCGGTGTTGGATGTCCTTTCTGGCTGAGAGCATATGCTCGGTCTTGCCGTAGTTAACTGATAAGCTCCTCTTCGCCGCTTCCGTCTTAATACTCGAAAAAGTGCCACTGGCATCACGCTGCTTTCTCCCGATTATGTCAATATCATCGGCATATGCGAGTAATTTGACGGACTTTTGAAAGATTGTGCCTTTTATGTTGACATGAGTTTTCAAGTTTCATGAGTTTTCTTTCAAGAATGATGTTAAAGAAGTCACATGACAGCGCATTGTCGCCTTGTCGCCTTGTCACCTTGTCGCCTTGTCGCCTTGTCGCCTTGTCGCCTTGTCACCTTGTCGCCTTGTCGCCTTGTCGCCTTGTCGCCTTGTCGCCTTGTCGCCTTGTCGCCTTGTCGCCTTGTCGCCTTGTCGCCTTGTCGCCTTGTCGCCTTGTCGCCTTGTCGCCTTGTCGCCTTGTCGCCTTGTCGCCTCGTCGCCTTGTCGCCTTGTCGCCTTGTTGACTTGTCGCCTTGTCGCCTTGTCGCCTTGTCGCCTTGTCGCCTTGTCGCCTTGTCGCCTTGTCGCCTTGTCGCCTTGTCGCCTTGTCTAATTCCTTTTTTGGCATCAAAGGTCTCGGTGGGTTCTTTAGGGATCTTGATGGAGCAGCGTGCATTCTCCATCGTCATCCTGTACAAACGGACGAATTTGTCAGCGATACAAAAACTAGACATTGCTCTATAAAGTTTGTCTCTATAGATGCTTCCATACGCGGTCTTAAAATGAGGTGGTGTGTATCGGGATCTGCATAGTGCGAATATTTGGTCGATGGTGGACTTTCCTGACCTGAAGCTTCAGTATTTGGATTGATCAAATTGTTAACTAACGGCTCCAGGTGTTCACACAATACGGCAGATAGGATCTTGAAGGCGATGTTAAGGTATTAAGAAGGCTGATGCCTCTGTAGTTAGCACAGTTCAGATGCTCTCCTTTCTTTAGTGCCTGAGAAACAATGCTGAGGTTCCATTCATCGGGCATACTTTCGTCCGACCATATTTTACAGATGAGTTGGTATATGCTCGTTACCTGCCGCTTTGAAGAGCTCACCAGTCAGGCCGTCCGCCCCAGAAGCTTTGTTGAAGTAATGCTTAGACATGTCTATATTCACTTCCCCCAGCTCGGGTGCACGGAATTATTGGTCTACATCGTCCAAGTTGAAAAGTTCACTCTGTCTGACAGAGGTATTTGGTTCGTCATCGCCGTTATAAATACAGTCTACAGAAAATCTCCTCGCAAATCCTCAGCATCAACTGCGACTCTACTATTTGTTCGTCTCAACAGGCATCGGTTCGGGGTTTGTGTGCATGGCAAGTTTTTTTGACTTTTGGTAAAACTTCCGAATCTCATTCTTGGAGTAGGATTTCTCAATTTCCTCGACCGCGCGCTTCTTCCCATGCTCCTTCTCTTTCCTCTTGACGTTCGTCCCTCTTCTTCTGCTCGTAGAACTCGTGAGCATCTCGAGTCCTTCTTTGCAGCGGCGCTTTGTATGCTTCTTGTTTAGGTGCATGCGCTTGCCGGCACTCGCCGTCAAACCGGGGGTTTTATTGTGGTGACCGAGTGAAACCCAGCACATCAGAAGCAGCATCTCTGATGGCTTTCTGACAATGTTGCCGCTGGTCTTCGATACTTGATGCAGATAGTATAGGACCTCTTAAGAGATTAAGGGAGACTCAAACGGAAAAGGATTTGGCGCCAGAATCGATATTGGTCCCTCGGAACGCTCGGAAGTCCATAACACTGCACGAGTGCCTTGCGTCGATAACAATATGGTCAATCTAGTTGACGGTTGATTGGTCAGGAGTTCTCCAAGTCCACCTATGCATTATGCATATCGAGATGCGGCAACCGCATGCCAGCTACGACAATGTTTCGCCCCGCCGCGAAGCCGGTTAGCCTGAATCTGTTATTGGAAATGGCGGCGTTGAGGTAATGGTTTCCGAGAGTACTACCAAAGATGCCCACCCTTCCTAACTTTGCATTAAAGTTGCCGAGGGCGATTGCAATGTCATAGCTAGGACAATACTAGGACAGTCTTGCCCAAGAAGCCATGTGGACGCATGTGCGCATATAAGGCTAATATTGACAAATTTAGCTTTAGTATGAATTGTTACGAGGCGTTCGTTAGCATGTAGAAAACTCAAGAATTTTTGCCTAAGTCTGCCTCCAACAACAAATCAAATCCAATTAGGTGCTGCTTTCGCTGTCGACAGCAATTGCCGTAGTACAATAGATGTCGAAGTTTTTCATCCTCTTTTTGTACGGCCCATCCCATCACATTTCTTAGATGGAAGTAACATCTGGCCTACTAAGGGACCTAACATTCCACCTGCAAATCCGAACTTCGGTTTACAGGGGTTGTCAACAGTTGTCAACAGATTAGTCCATATCCGAGGCTTATCGCTGCCTCATAACTGAATTTGTTTTCCATGGCCAACAGTTACCCTAGCGGCACAATCCAATCCAACCTGGAAGACCAGCCCCATTATAGATACCCTTAGGACGAGGGATCGGCAAGACCGAAGCCAGCGCTTACGCTCCTCATAGCGTCTATGAAAGATCTCCACCGTCCCTCTGAGGAAAAAAAAATTATTTCGCACAGTCGAATCTTAAGGTAAATACTTTTTAAACACCACGGCATACAGGGTTGACTATACTCTGTGCCAAGTCATACGGCCGGCCGCCAGATTGGTGAATAATAGAATAGAATATAATATTGCTGATTTTTATTTTCCAACTTCATTACTGATATATTTACTTTTTCTAAGAATTAATTGGCGTGGCTTTGCTGTCTGCCTGATTGACAACTGCAATAATAAAACAAGAATGTTTTTTTTATTGTGTAGCGAATACATTAAGTCTTTATAAATTAAATTTTCCAATATTTGTGTAGCTTTTCGACATCGCTTTTTGCCCATGATTGAAAATCGGACATCGTCAAATCAAGTGGAACACATCTTTCCTCTCCTACAAGCTGTATAGGTCACAAAGCACTTGCAAATCCTCTCGGTACGGCATGTAATTGAGTCATTATAGCTCACCCCTAATCTTGAATACATACTAAAATTATTTATATTTAACCAGCGAATAGTTCTTTTCACACAAGTTGTGATTTGTTTACTATAATATAAACTAGTGCCGTGAAATAACGGCGAGCGCAATATCGCCGAATTCCGAAAATGCACACCACACTGTGATTTTTGGACAATAGAAACGCTTTTGATGTCATTACCTAGGTGTTGCAAAACGCTGGTATCGAAACAATATCACTGGAGTCTGCCGTCCAGGGCGAACAATATTAAACAAAAAAAATGTTTCTGGCAACATGGCTTCCCTCATTTTCATTCTTTCTTTAAGCGAAGGAGATCGTTTTTTCTACTTTTTCGTTTTTTTCTCACATATAACATATATGTATATATTTATTCCTTAAACCTTTGAAAAAATAAATAAAAGAAAGAAAGTATTTATACCTCAAACGGCCCGAACATTCTTAAAAAATTGGTTTAAACACCAACCACCTCGTGCCCACATTTGAAATCACGTTCATCATAACCAAGGCAGCAAAGATAAACTGCCCAACACAACAATCGCCTCCACCAAACAACGCAAACACCAAACAAGCCCACAAGATAAACTGTTCAATAAGCTACAAACATCAAATCCAACCACAAGAATAATGTGGAAGAAGACGATTACCTCCCATCAGCCACCGCAGTAAAGGAAGCTATTCGAAGCTGTCTGTATTAAGATAACAGTAACCTGGAAAATATTCATCACATCGAGCAAAGGGAACGTGAGGCAAGTGTCTGCAATGTCTAATAAAAGTCCTAAAGATCTAGAGCCACGATCCACACATTCTCTTCCACCGTTGAACTATCACCCATCTTTGGAGTATAACTACAAACTATATGAACCAGACAGCACAGGTGACATGGTCCAATGTCCCCAGTGGTTTCATCAAAAATGTGTAGGCGTAACCAGCGGCATAAGGTTCAAGAATGTTATGTGGGTCAATAAGTCCGTGACTTTTTGAATTTCTGACCTCTTTACTGAAACAGCAACACTGCTCCTGTCAACAGGCATCTGTCAATTGACTCCTGTCAAAATTTAAACTTGCTGCGTCAGTTAGTTTGTGTTTGACAGCTATTTTTATCAGACTACTCACTAATTTGAGGAGAAAATGGAAAAAAGTGAATTTCGTGTGCTTATTAAGCATTATTTCTTGCGAAAAAAAACCGTTACCGAGACCAAGGCTAAGCTTGATAAATACTATGGGGACTCTGCACCATCGATTTCAATGGTAAAAAAGTGGTTTACTGAATTTCGTTGTGGCCGTACAAGCACTGAAGATGCCGAACGTCCTGGACGCCCAGTTAAGGTCTCTACACCCGAAACAATCGAAAAAATTCACGATATGGTGTTGGCCGACCGAAGATTGAAAGTGCGAGAGATTGTGGAAGCCGTAGGGATCTCGCATGGCTCAGTGGTTTCAATTTTGAATGATCACTTGGGCATGAGAAAGCTTTCCGCAAGATGGGTGCCGCGTTTGCTCACAGTCGACCACAAACGCAATCGTGTAACAACTTCACAGGAAGGTTTGGCGTTGTTTAATCGTAATATGGAGGAGTTTTTGCGCCATTTTGTGGACGAAACATGGATCCATCACAACACACCAGAGAACAAACAACAGTCAAAACAGTGGGTTTCTAAGGGTGAATCGGCGCCAAAGAAGGCCAAGGTGAGTTTGTCAGCCAATAAAGTTATGGCGACTGTTTTTTGGGATGCACGCGGGATAATCCACATTGACTACCTTCAAAAGGGAAGAACAATCAATGGGGAATATTATGCCAACTTATTGGACCCATTCAATGACGATTTGAAAAAAAAAACGACCTCATTTGGCCAAGAAAAAAGTTCTTTTAAACCAAGACAATGCAAGGGTGCACACATGTGCAGTTGCCATGGCAAAAATCCATGAATTGGGCTATGAATTGCTCCCTCATCCACCCTATTCTCCAGATTTGGCTCCGAGCGACTACTTCTTGTTCCCAAACCTGAAGAAATGGCTTGGTGGAAAAAGATTTGACTCCAATGATGAAGTCATCTCGCAAACAAAGGCCTATTTTGAGGACCTCGACAAATCATTTTTTTTGGAAGGGATAAAAAAATTGGAGAAGCGTTGGACAAAGTGTATAGAGCTCAAGGGAGACTACGTTGAAAAATAAAATTATTTTTTTATCAAAAATCTGTGTTTTAATCCAAAAGTCACGGACCTTTTGATCCGCCCTCGTATATGGTACCTACAAAAAAACCGGAAAAAAAGTTTTTTCGTAAAGCAGGCAGGTATTCCAAATCTTTAAAAAATCAGCCATTACAACTGCAAATACAGGATGTAGAAGAAGCTGTAGAACTATTGCCAACAACACCTGGTGTCGTATCCTTGAGAAAAAGCGAGCAGAAACAACAACAACGACCCACCTTTATTCCTGGCCGAGCAGAACCACCACCTGTACTTAACATCATCAAGAAAACCGGAAAAGAAAAAACCACATCCGAAGTTGGAAGAAGATATATCAAGATCAAGACAGTCTTCTAGTATGCACTCTGATTCTAAGGACAAAAAAAATGAGAATCCGAAAGAAAATGCAGAAAATGTCACATTCAACGACCCGTGGGCCGGAACTATTCAGACCGAAACCAAGCGAAAAATGGACAATAAATTCAACGTAAGAGAAGAGCAATCAAGGAATATAATTACACATGCCAAAGCGCCAAATGCGAGACATGTAGCAGCCCGTCATATCACGCCCAAAGAATTGCCTAATTTCAGTGACAAACCTGAGAAGTGGCCACTGTTCATTAATGTATTTGAGAAACCACACGCACTTGCGGGTATACAAATGATGAAAATCTAATAAGGCTGTAAAGGTGTCTTCAAGGTATAGCATTAGAATCAGTCCGTTTTCGTCTCATGTTACCGCAACAAGTGCCAAGCGTTATCGAAACCCTAAGAGTGCTTTTTGGAAAGCCGGAAAAAATAATCGCGTCATTAGTTGCAAAGATCAGAAAAAACCCGACACCAAAAGCTGACAATCTAGAAACTATTTTGGCCTTTGCCGTATCAGTGCAAAACATCTGTTCAATAATGGAAGCACACATCTAAGTAAATGCCTGTACCAGTTAGCCTTAGCCGCTTCAAATTTGTCACCAAGTTCCCAAATAGAAAACCGATCTGAGACAAAACAAAAGGTTTGTATATGTTCACAAACAGGAAAGTAAACACTCTCACCGATCAGGCCAATGCAAAGCGTGATCTGGCAAATATCGGTCTTGTAAGCGATTTGCCGAAATGAATTTAAATGAAAAGTGGCGTATAGTGAAAAATAACAGCCTTTGTCGCACCTGCTTATATGACCATAGAAGTAAACTATGTACCGTCGATAGAAAATGTGGTGAAAATAAATTTGAATATAGATACTATCGGTTACTCCACAAACAACAACGCAAGAGTTCGAAAAAAAATTGTCCATCTATATCATATGACACTCGAAAGCTTAATGCAAGCCCAGACCATCAAAGCGAAGACATTTAGGGAAGTCATGTTCACAGCGACAACATATTATTGTATAATATATACTATATATGCATTCCAATAAGTATATTTGGTAAAAATTTGTAATATGGCACATTTGCATTTTTAGACGCAGAATCAGCCACTCTAATGGATGCTGAGGTTGCCGAGTTTCCACTTTGCCTTCGATGGACGTCAAATACACATCGGTCCAAGTTTACATCCAAAAGGGTTAGCGAAAGGATTGCAGGTACTAAAATATATGAAGTAAATAATATCCGTACGTCGTTGTACTTACCCTTGCACTCCCTCAATGTTACAGCACTTTGCACGCACTATCCTCACTTGGAAGGAATTCCAGCTACATTGTACAGAAATGCTGTGCCCTGCATTCTGGTTTGGAATATTTAGACTTGTCGGTTTCACGGTGAGTTAGAAAAGGTTCTGAAAAAGAACCTATAGTATAGCCAGAAAGACTTCAATGGATTGGATGATAAGTTGGCCGTACTTTAGCCAGACGTTCCTAATGGGGAATTTCAAAATTTCTACAGTGAACACAACTGCAATTTGTGCGAGTGTCAAAAGGATTTAGACGGAAGGAATACTTTGCACTTTAGGACATTTAAAGGCAATCGAGAATGCTGTCGAAAGACGACGAGATTGCATTTAAGGACTAAACGAATAAAATTTATAAACTTCAAAGTAAAAAGAAAAAATGTTTTCATAATGTAAATTTTTTTTATTTGCTTTAAAACTCTGTTTTTATTAAATTCATTTACAATTACAAAAAATAAAAAATGTTTGGTTTCCCTTTCGAATGTCCTTCATAAGGTTGGTGACAGTTACATCCGTGATCTTTTTGGACGCTCTTTTCCATTTAGCACTAAAATCTTTTACGTCCTTTGCTAACTTTTCCTCAATTTAGCTTTGATCAAAGCCCAGTACCTTTCAATGGGACGGCACTGTGGAACATTGGGTGGATTCATGTCTTTTGGGACAAAGTCGACATTTTTAGCAACAAGAAAGCTCAGCGTCGCATGAGCATAGCAAGCTGAAGCTAAATCTGGCCAAAATAATGTTGAACCCTCGTGTTTGTTTAAGAAAGAAATTAGCCGTTTTTTTAAGCATTCGTTAATGTACACTTCTCCTTTAATTGTTCCCGTTGTATTGTAATAAACGATGAGCTTCTGTGTCCACTTTGGCAAATATCCTGTCAAACGAGATATTTCGAGCCGAATTTTTCCATCCCAATCGATGTTGTTGATTGCGGAAGAATCTCAGCTTCAAACGAGTTGTAAAACTGCGCACCTGGAAGTAGTAAAGTCGGCTTTGACATAAGTTTCGTCATCCAAAACCAAGCACGCTTTCTTGTTGCCGGTCAACTCGTATAGCTTTCGGGCTCGTGTTTTTTTACTTTTTTTTGCTTTTCAGTAACTATTGGTATTTTTTGTTTTTTTCCTGTTTTTAGACCGTTACGTTTTTTAGATCTTTGTACCATTGTTTGGTTGGTACTACATTTCCGAGCAACATCTCTGGATGATATTGTCCGGTTTTTTACGATGGTACCCACTATTGTCCTGCCCAAATTTGTATCATGTGCTCCACTTTTCTGTTTTGGTTTAACTGTCAACGCCTCCAAATATCGGTTAATAACAGAATCCACTGTACTGCGTGCTATGTTTAAATTTTTTGCGATGAAATGGTTTGGACCTGAAGTATTTTCGAGCCATTTGTCGATGATCTTTTTACGGCGTTCCTCTTGACTCATATTTTATAAATATTTTAAACCGCATCGAACTAAAATCAATAACAAACTGAAACTAGAGAATATACAGGCTAATTTGGGTACAAAATGGGATTGCAATTTGTACGCATTGGAAGTATAGCCCGTATTAAAATTTACAGATTTTATCCGTTTCAGTCCTTAGCATACTGGAAACCACTACCATATGTTAAAATAATCGATATACAGTTTCACTGTTATGGAAATATAAAGAAGAAAAAATGCCGAACAACAGAGCTGTGGCCGAACGACGACTTGAGCTATTGAAAAAAAATTATCCAGAGATCATAAATTAAAAATGATGTTAGACGAACAAGTAAAGGACTATGAAAGAAAAGGTTACTTACGCAAACTTTCATCAAAGGAAGAGTTAAAAGAAAGTAATTTGACTTGGGGGAGGTATCCCCATTTTCCCGCTGTGAACTCAATACGCCGGAAAAGGTAAGAATAGTGGGGGACGCAGCAGCGGAAACAAATGGAGTGTCCCTTAATTCGATGCTTATGCGTCGACCGGACACACTACCCGCACTCACATCGGTGTTATACAAATTCTATGAATGAAACGTGGCACTGCTTGGACGTATTAAAAGAGATATTTCACCAAATTCGCATAAAAAAAGCAGACCAATAAGCTCAACGTTTTATATGGAGAAATCCCGACACAAACGAAATTGAAATCTTTGCTAAGCTGGGGTTGATATTCCACGTAACATGCTCCCCCAGTTGTGCGCAGTACGTGAAAAATCGTAATGCAAGAAGACATAGCAAACGATATCCAAGAGCAGCTGATGCAATTATCAATAAACATTAAGTTGACGATTGACTTGACAGCGTTAATACAATAGACGAAGAAATTACATTAACAAAAGACGTCAAATTCGTGCATAACAACGCAGGATTTCAAATTTGTAAACTTCTTCGCAACAGCAGTGAAGTGATGACAACTTTACACGAAGAGCAAAGCCTGGGTAGTAAGGGTAAAACAAATGAACGGGATTGGAGTGTGTGCCGAGCAAGCAAAATGTAGCCGACGTCGCTACGAAATGGAAAGCTAATCCGGACTTTCAAAATTCTTCAAGATTTCTGCGGCCCACCCTTCCTTGGCCAACACGAATCTGACTGTCCAAAACTTTCAACAGAAAGTCTTTCTACTCAAATTGAGGCTAAGGAAGATCTAGTACATATATCGAGAGCAAAAACAGAAAAACACTAGTACTAACATTTCTCAAGGTGGAATAAGCTGTTTCATGTAACAGCAAATGTGATTCGAATTCGCAAAAAAGCTTTTTTAAGTTTTTTATTATTTTCTTTTTTTTTCTCACATGTAGATATACGAGGGAGGGTCAATAAGTCCGTGACTTTTGGATTAAAACACAGATTTTTTGATAAAAAAATAATTTTATTTTTCAACGTAGTCTCCCTTGAGCTCTATACACTTTGTCCAACGCTTCTCCAATTTTTTTATCCCTTCCAAAAAAAATGATTTGTCGAGGTCCTCAAAATAGGCCTTTGTTTGCGAGATGACTTCATCATTGGAGTCAAATCTTTTTCCACCAAGCCATTTCTTCAGGTTTGGGAACAAGAAGTAGTCGCTCGGAGCCAAATCTGGAGAATAGGGTGGATGAGGGAGCAATTCATAGCCCAATTCATGGATTTTTGCCATGGCAACTGCACATGTGTGCACCCTTGCATTGTCTTGGTGGAAAAGAACTTTTTTCTTGGCCAAATGAGGTCGTTTTTTTTTCAAATCGTCATTGAATCGGTCCAATAAGTTGGCATAATATTCCCCATTGATTGTTCTTCCCTTTTGAAGGTAGTCAATGTGGATTATCCCGCGTGCATCCCAAAAAACAGTCGCCATAACTTTATTGGCTGACAAACCCACCTTGGCCTTCTTTGGCGCCGATTCACCCTTAGAAACCCACTGTTTTGACTGTTGTTTGTTCTCTGGTGTGTTGTGATGGATCCATGTTTCGTCCACGGTTACAAAACGGCGAAAAAATTTCTCCATATTGCGATTAAACAACGCCAAACCTTCCTGTGAAGTTGTTACACGATTGCGTTTGTGGTCGACTGTGAGCAAACGCGGCACCCATCTTGCGGAAAGCTTTCTCATGCCCAAGTGATTATTCAAAATTGAAACCACTGAGCCATGCGAGATCCCTACGGCTTCCACAATCTCTCGCACTTTCAATCTTCGGTCGGCCAACACCATATCGTGAATTTTTTCGATTGTTTCGGGTGTAGAGACCTCAACTGGGCGTCCAGGACGTTCGGCATCTTCAGTGCTTGTACGGCCACAACGAAATTCAGTAAACCACTTTTTTACCATTGAAATCGATGGTGCAGAGTCCCCATAGTATTTATCAAGCTTAGCCTTGGTCTCGGTAACGGTTTTTTTTCGCAAGAAATAATGCTTAATAAGGACACGAAATTCACTTTTTTCCATTTTCTCCTCAAATTAGTGAGTAGTCTGATAAAAATAGCTGTCAAACACAAACTAACTGACGCAACAAGTTTAAATTTTGACAGGAGTCAACTGACAGATGCAGTGTTGCTGTTTCAGTAAAAAGGTCAGAAATTCAAAAAGTACTTATTGACCCGCCCTCGTATATATTTATTCCTTAAACCTTTGAAAAAATAAATAAAAAGAATTAAACTAAAAAAGACGAAAGTATTATCTCTGAAACGGCTCGAACACTAGGGTTGTCGGGGCACCAGGATTTCATCTTCTATTAACACAGCCATTGATTCGTGTTGTGATTCGTCCGTAAACAATATGTTTCCAAGCGTTCGTGGGTTCGAAAACGTTCCAGGATCGTTCTCGCTAAGCTTTCTCGTAAGGCATAGTAGTTTTCGTTGAGAGACAGCATGATCTGCATAGCGTATGCCTGAGACTTAAGTTTCTTTTTAAAAATAACGTGCACTGTTGATTTTTTTATTCCAGAACAGGCTGGTGGTGCAGGAAGATTTTGGTTGACCATTGTACTTCATGTCAAAAACTTTTAACCCACAGCCAGATAATTTGCCTGCTCGGCCCATCACTTACTCGTCGAATATTGAGTGAGCACACGAACCAATGATTCACGGTACTTTAAATATTGCTCAACCCCGAACGCATGGTGCGTTCCAATTACCTCACCCTATTAGTTTGCGAACAATTAGGATTTAAATTTGATAATTTTTTCGCTGAACACCCTTTATGTTGGAATTATTAAAAACGTCTTATTACACAGACGAACAATAATTCTGCGGCCTGGGGTTTCGGAGCCGGTCCTGGTATATTATTGTAACTACAAAAATAATAACAAATTTGCTGAATTCTACTTTTTATGATACAGAATCTGTGGGTAATTGAAATGAAATAAAAATTATGAATATATTCAAAAACTTTTATTTTCAAATAGAAACATGTTATCCCTTAGTACGGTCTCTTAGTATGGTCCAATAATTATCTACCATCATATGGCGATCTCAACCGGCCGTGATATCTTTATTTCATGATTTTTATATCCTGGTGGAACCGTTCCCCCTGTTCTTCACTATAATCTTTCTGTTGTCTGGAAATCTATCCAAATGACTATGCAAATAATATGATTTGATACTCATGTTGACTGACAAGTTTTAAAAACTCACGGTCAATTTGGCGACTATTTTGGAATAATTTGCAGCTTTGTGTTTCCCTAAAAAGTTTTGGCAACAGATACGAAGCTTCTCCATGCTTCCGATACAACCTGTGTTATGTGATTTTGTAAAATCATTGTTGGTTATAAGGCTATGGATTTGTGGTCCACCAAAGAAGAATGCATTTAATTTCTATATACTGAAGCCAAGAAACCATTAACAAATATATTTAAAGTAGTCACCATTCTTGTCTAAAGCTTTCACTAACTGTTTAATAAATCCAAGCTTACTATGGATGAGCGGAACAATGGTTTTTGCTCGAGATATCAATGTTTGAGGAACAATGTTAGTATTTACCATAGTCATATCTATTCCAATCTCTCTGCCATAGTGTTAATTTTTTTGTCCGACTGCCCACTAGGTAAAGAAAACAGGAGTATTTACTATAACTACCCTGCTGACCCAATAAAAAATTTACAATTCTTAAATCTACACAAACTGACCATTGATATTGAACAAACGAGGTTTGATATTTTAATATTCGTCCTTATATTTCGAAGTGGTTTTTTCTCGTTCCGTGTAATCGTCACTCCAAATGGAAGCTATTTCTAGTTAGTTCTAGTTTTAAATGCATTTTATTATCTTAATCATTAACCCTTACATACTAACAAAAAATGCTTAAATGCTAGCTTAAAATTACTTAACAATCTTATACTAACTTACTGGCCCCACACAGGCACTCTAAGCTACTCTAAATTCTTGTATTTATGTCTTTCGACTTTATTTACATTTATTTTTTTTACATATATATCTTGTATACTTAAGGCTAAGAAAAAAATTGTTAACAAAAACTTAGCATATGGACTTAATTTTCTATAAAACTTAATATCTAACTACCTAACCTACATACACAATATACACACATAGGAAGCTATTTCTATCTTCCTATTCTATGACTACATGCAATTTTACAAGCTCTGTGTGTCACCCTATATTTGTTCTGTTGTCCCAGTTTTTTTCCTCAAAATATGCTTGGTAGGCTTCTTTTATAAAATCATTTATATTTCTACGTTATTTTTCTTGACAAAATTTACCATACCATATACTCGTATGCAACAGTCATGGTAGGGGTTATTAATTTTTTTGCAACAACATCTCTCAATGAGACAAATTAATGAACGAATTGAAATTTTTACAAATTAAAAATGATAAACAAGATACTCGTACTATAAATGAAATACTCAAACAACAACAAACATTTGTCAAGATTTACGTAGAATAAAACATGTTAACGAGTTATAGTTCAGTTATAGTTCAGTTTGCCATGAGAACTAGAGTCATTTTAAATAAAATAAATATACTCAGAGTACTTAATAACCTTATTGATTCTGAATCCACTACCGCAACAACGGCCGCAGAAAAAAAATTGTTTGTACCCCTGTGGCGACCATGTATAGTAACTATCATTTTGTATTCTGTTAGAAAGTTGCTGAAATATTAAATAAAGAGGTTTTTTCCTGAAAAAAGGTTTGTAATGAAGCAACGAAGCAACTTGTATTGCTTATAATATATGTGATTGTAAGGACAACGTGTTGTAAATTATCGTTCTCCATTTCCCATGAAATAAATTTGTAAAAATGTTGACTTTTGTTCGGACACTAGGGGTAAAGAATAGATTTTATGATACACATGCACTTGAATTTTAAATATTGTCTCGAAATCGTGGGTGTCATTATTTTTTACTACTTGAGTAGCACCAAAACATGTCGTTTGAAAGCTTGAATTGAATTCGCGAATATTTTTCGAAAACAATTTCGATTCAGTACTTTCATTTGATACTAATGAATGCAATGGTTTAGGTGGAGTATTTAATTCAGACAAAATTTTCCAGAAGTGCTACACATAAAGTGTGTTTTTAGAGATATATAAATTCAATATGAAATAAAACACTTGAAGCTAATAATAATGTCTATGATAATACTCGTAGCTTTATACAATAGATAATTGTATGCCATTGGAGCTTAAATATGATATCGGGCGTATACGTGCCACGGCTAGCTCGAATGAGGCGCAATCGTGAAGTCCAATTTTCGACAACTTTATCGAGCAGCTGGGGATGTAAGTCAGCAATAACATAGCGAAGTTTGACTTCCAAATCGTCCAACATCATAGACTAGTGATTTCACATACCCATAAAGAAAGTAATCTAAAGGTGTGAGATCACAGGTTCGTGGAGGCCGGTCCATTACGCGAAATTATGCGCTCAGCATATGTTTCCCGCAATAAATTGATGGTGTTGCACGCCGTGTGGCATGTTACGCCATAATGTTGAAACCAAAGCTCTGTCAAGTCTATGCCATTCAACTGAGGAACGAAGAAGTCAGAAATCATGTTTGTATAACGCTCTTCATTGACGGTAACATTCTGGGCGGCATCGTCCTTAAAAAAATATGGCCCGATAACTCCACCAGCCCTTAAAGCACACCAAACAGTGAGTTTTAATGGTTGTAAGGGCGTCTCGACAAAGGCTTCTGGGTTTTCTCCACTCCAAATTCGGCAATTTTGCTTGTTAACGTATCCATTTACATATCAGTACCGTGTCGACCACCGACGAGTGCAGACGTTTTTCTGCACTCGTAATCTCTCATATGCTGCACATAGAAAAAATAAAAAATAAAAAAACAAAACCCCATAACAGTGCAGTGCAAAGCAAAAATATCACACAGTGCGGCTATTCCACGTCTCCCGCTCCTGGTCGTTGTACTGTTGCTTGCACTCGGCCACTGCCGTTACTGTATTTATCATACGGTACGGGCAGTGACTGAGTGTATGTAACAACTTATGGATAGCGGGTTGTGAGTGAAAATTTTGTTTCATATTGTTGTAAGGGCATAACACCTACAGCAATTTGATTCGGTAAACCAACATCAGAATTCTCACTTCGCAGCCTTGCTTAGTATCGTCGGTGTTTGTCTTTTTTGTGTTTGTCTTTCTTTGTAAGGACTGGGAAATTCAGAGTAGTCATTGCCAATATACGCGGGCTAAAAAGTAATCACTTTTCTGCGTAAGTCCACGTCTGCAAATACAGACCAGCTGTTTTGGCACTTAGTGAAACACAGGTAGATTCCCATCCACATCTCTCAGATCACTCTGATCTGAAGCTACCTGGCTACAAACTAGTGCCATTATTCTTCTTTCACCGCGGTCTCTCCATTTACGTGCGTAGTGATGTAGCTTACCAAACTCCTCCACAATGTAGTCCCTGTTCCAATCTGGAATTCAATTTCATGTGATTACAATTCCATCTCCGTAAGCAAATTATCCACTACTGCTTTATTTACAGAAGCCCCAAACTGGACAGCAATTTGACCTTTCACGAGTTTGATGCGCAGTCTGACTCCATTCAAAGAATTGTATCCTTGTATCCTCATACTGAAATCGTGATTACGGGCGATTTCAATATACACAATTCTGGTTGGCTTCGACATTCTGGACAGACAACACCCGAAGGATGGTGTGTTGAGATCTTCGCTGCGGAAAATAACTTAACCCAGCCTGTAAATGAGCCCTCACGAATACCAGACGTTGATAGTCATACCGCCAATACCCTGGACTTGTTTTTAACTTCTCACCCTGACAAGTACTGCGTTGACGTGCTCTCCCCTCTAGGCTCGTCGGACCATTGTGTCATATCAGCTAAATTCTCGTACACCCACCACACAGTTAGAGAAAAGATCCCTAAAAGAACTGTATGGCAATACGAGAAAGTCAACTGGAGCGGCCTTAACAGCTTCTTTAGGAATTTTAACTGGTCGTTATGTTTCCTCGATAACGACGTGGATGCCGCTGCTGACATGATCACAGAAACTATTCTCCTTGGGATGAGATGCTTTATCTCTCATCGGATGAAGAGTATCAAACCAAAAGAAAAGGCATGGTACGACTCGAACTGTAAAGAGGCTGTCAGGGTTAGAGAATTGTTTTTTCGGTCCTACAAGACCAACCCGACGAAAGAAAACCGAAAAAAGTTCAAACGAGCCAGAAATGACTGCAACGTCTTTTTCAAGCGTGTAAGATTTCTATACGACTAAAAACTGAGGCAAAAAATACTGCAATGTCCCAAAGGCAGTAAAAATTGTTGGTCATTCGTCAAAAACATTAGAAATTCTGCCTCATCCTCCATCCCAACGCTCATTTACAATGACATTCCAGCTGTCAGCTCTTTGGACAAGGAAAATCTGCTTGCTGCACACTTTACGGCTAGCTCAACACTCCCAGATTGTGCTTTGTCCCCGCCTACCCTTATAAACCCGCTGGTCCAGATGGTATATCTCCCCTTCTTCTGAAGAGGTGTTCTTCCACGCTGGCAAAACCACTGCGTAACTTTTTCATCAAACCTACACTTTAGGACTCTTTCCGAGCAGATGGAAAACAGCATTTGTCCAGCCCGTCCCTAAAAAAGGCGAATCTTCTTCTCTCTCCTCCTACAGACCCATTGCAGTTACGTCCCTTCTCCCCAAGGTCATGGAAATGCTGATAAACCGTCAGCTCGTGAAATATCTCGAAACACGAAAACTTCTCAATGACCGGCAATATGGTTTTCGTAGCAACAGGTCCACTGGTGATTTGATGGCATATCTCACCGAAAAGTGGAACCAAAGCGTATATCAATCTGGCGAAAGCAAGATAGTTGCACTTGATATTTCTAAGGCATTTGACAGAGTTTGGCATCAGGCTCTTTTGTCGAAAATGCGTGCTTTTGGGATCGATGGCTCTCTTCTTCAATGGATTAGAAATTACCTTTCGGAACGTTCAATTCAAGTTGTCTTGGACGGTTTCAAGTCTGATATTCACAAAATAAATGCTGGTGTGCCACAGGGTTCCCTTCTGTCTCCGACACCCTTTTTAATTTTCATTAATGATCTCTTGTCTGCCACTTCTAATCCAATATATTCCTTTGCTGATGACAGCACTCTCTGCTTTTCATATTCGTTCCCGGACTCACGTCCCTGCTCCTCGGCTGTAGAACGGGAACGGCAGCGTATGCTAAGCTCATTAAATTCCGATATTAACAGCATAACCAATTGGGGAACTATCAACCGAGTGGAATTTAATGCTTCCAAAACTCAATGCTGTCTGCTGTCATTAAAGCGAAATTCAAATACTCAGCCGTTATCCATGAATGGCACTAGCATCGTCAAAATCGATAAACTTTCCATTCTCGGTATGTGTGTCAGTGACAACCGTAAGACCCGGTTCGGTTCGCTATGAATGCTCATCAGTATACCCTCAAGCCCAATTTCGGACGTACTCTAAAATATCGTGATTCTTTCCTAAACCGTACAACTTGCTTATGGAATGTCCTGCCGATCTCTGTGTTTCCTGATCGTTATAACTTACAAACATTTAAAAACAATGTACATCGGTACCTGTCTTTTCTTCCGATTATAAAAAAAAAAACAAAAAAAAATCAAAAATTGGCCTCATCGGTGAACAAAATTTTGCGTTGAAAATGAGGATTAAGCTAAATCATATTTTCGGCCCATTCACCGAACCTACGACGCGTTTAATGGTCACGCGGTTTCAACTCTTGCACAAGCTGGATCTTATAAGCTTTTAAGCCAAGATCTTTCCGTAAAATCTCCCAAAAATTGGATGGACATAGCCCCAATTGCTGTGCACGGTAGATAATCGACTCATTCGAATTCTCCTCAACACTCCTCACATCTTCTGTTCGCACTGTTTGTCATCTTTGGGGATGGTTGTTTTTAAAAAAAAAGAATTTGCTCAAATTTGCACGCGTTATTCTGGCGTTAATCTATTCATCGTAAAATGAAAAAACATACTAACCACAAATTAATTTTCAGCTGTCAAATTGACAATCTGTAGAAACAGTGTTGCCAGTTTAAAAACGAAACCTCTAAAAAAAAACACCCTTTTTAGCATTTTCAAATGTCAGTGCAAGTCAAAACGGGCACACTTTATCTACTATACTACCAGAAAAATATACAAGTTTATTCACCTAAATCTATATTGTCCCCTTTTGAAATAATCCCCATCGACTGCAACACACTTTTACCAGCGCTTGATCCAATCCTCGAAACATTTTTTATATTCGGTTTTCGGTATGTCCATCAGTGCTTCCTGTGATTTTTCCATTACTTCCTCTCGGCTGCTAAAACGCGTTCCCCGGTTTTTTAACTCGATTGAACAGAAAGAAGTCAGATGAATTCGGTGGCTGTTGCATGGTATTTGTTGCATCTTTCGTCAAAAAATTACGAATAATGATGGCACTGTGCGACGGTGCGTTATCATGGTGCAAAATCCATGAGCTTTCTGCCCACAATTCTGGTCTCTGAGACGCAAACGTCTCATAAGACCCAAACAATACTCTTTGTTTACTGTCTGGCCTTCTGGCAAAAATTCATGATGCACTACACCGTTGTAATCCATGAAAACCGTGAACATTGCCTTCTTTTTTGACTGAAAACGACGTGTTTTTTTTGGTCTCGTCTCATTTGGTGAACGCTATTCACTTGCCTGATGTCTGGATTGCATGTCGTACTCATAAACCCACGTCCCATATCCATTAATGATCCGTTTGATGAATGTGGGATCGGATTGGGCCTCGCAAATCTTCTCTTTTGCGACGTCAACACGGTAAGTTTTTTGCATGAAATTGAGGTCTTTTGGCACCAACTTTGCTGCTACACGACGCAAACCGAAATCATTAACCAAAATGTCTTGGGCGGATCCATAGGCAATGTTCAAGTTCTCTGCTATCTCTCTGATGGTTAATTCGCGGTTATTGACCAACATTTCTTTTACTTCATCAATGCTTTCGTCGGTTTTCGATGTCGATGGTCTGCCACTGCGTTCATCATCTTCGATTGACTCACGACCACTTTTGAACCGCTCGTACGACTGGTAAACGACCGTTTTCCTTAGAGAATGAATCGTTGCCGAAACACTTTTCCAACATTTCCAACGTTCGCGCACCATTAAATCAATTTTTTACGCAAAATTTAATACAAGTTCGTTCTTGCAAATTTAAATCCATTTCTAAAACTGTAAAAAATCGCCAACACACACGGAGACAGATATACTCTTGGCTATGTAACCTTTGCAAATGTCAAGCTATGATGCCAAGATTTTGAGAGAATGTCAACAACAGATTTACCAATTTAACAAAAAACAGAACTAAAAAATACTCATAATTTGAAAATATAGTATAGTAGAATTATTTCTAACTCATTTATTATAACTTATATTGGTGTTAATTGTAATATCTACAGCTCTAACCCTAAATTAAATGTATGTAAAGTCCTCTCCTATAATATATATGGATTACGGCGTTACAGCTTAAAATTTTTTGATGTAACAGTTTGAGCTTAACTGGTATAACTTAAATTTGTGTTGCCGCCGTAAACATGTTCCACCGCATCGAAAAAAAAGTTTTCGGTTAAAAGTTTGAAAAAACCTTATTGAAGCGCTCACAACGAACACCGACTAAGTTGTGTTTGACAGTTCTATCAGTTGTGAAATTTTTGTGTAGGCTAGAATTTCTAATTCGATGTGTTTTTTTTTACATATTTTTTCCTTGTCCATATTCTGTTGAAAAAAAAACGTAGAAACTTGCAAGGAATTACAATAAATATTTTTTTTTTCAAATTTCTGCAATTTTGTTTTAACAACTACTCTGTCAGCTGTTTGGCTGAAATGCTGAGTGTTTCAAAAGGTGTGTCTGATTCTACAATCTCACAATTTCGAGTATGTTTCGAGGAGGTTTAATCAACAACTTGTTTTGCTAAGGGGTTTCAAAAATTAAAAAATGTATGTGAAAACCTCTGTTTTCGATTAAGTTTACGAGAGTTTTCGCGAAAACTCGGTTTACGATGCGATGTGATAAACCACTGTCTATAAACTTCCGCTTTTATTTTTTTGTTTTTCTGTGTTATATAATTTGTTAGTGTAATTAAGTTTCGTCTCTTGCTGCTGCAGTGTAATCTTTATGCCCCGAGACGCCTATTCCACATAGTTTGGATCTTCTTTTTAAAAGGCTTCCGTAATTGTCTTGGTTTTGGAATCCGATGTTTGGAGTAGATCCATGCACAATTCTGTTGCGCCTTCGACACTATCTTTCGCACTTTGTACTGGCATATGGATACCGACATTATTTTCGATGGATTTTTGTTACTGAGCTTCGATTTTATGCTCTAGCGAGTTGTAGTTGACCTCCATTAGTTCCACTTTTGGTTGCACTGTGTTGTTGTTACTTTAATTTCAATTGGAATTGCTTCCGTGTCATCTGAGCATATTCCTTATTCGCTTATCCAGGATTGTAACTATAGAGCCCATTATTAGATCTTTATGATCACTTTTTGTCATGTTGCCGACATTATTGCTTGTGTCCTTGTTCTGGTTGGGATATTCCCTTATCCTCATTTTGGATACCGTTGCAGGTACTGGTGAATTGGTGTTGCTTTTTGCCGGCGGTATTTTAGCGCCATTGTTTAAGGACATTTATATAGTTTTATACATATGTTGCAAGCTACGACGCTCACCGAATTTGTTGATGTACAGGGTTGTTAATGGTTCGCACAGAAAAATATTTCAAACAAAATGAACAATGTTATACTTAATTAAAACTAATAATTTTAACTTTAAAGTAGGGAACTGATTTCTAAGGCTAAGGGAACTGATATCCGAGGCGGATGTACCCTCGGAGAAATGAGCCCAATTGATGAAGATGATGTTCTAGATTTGTAGACCGTTGACTCCGTCCAGAAATCGACTCACATACATACTAGGAATTACATATATGTAATAAAGAACTAATCGCCTATGAATAAGTCTTCGTTCGCCTTTATAGTTAACTTTTAGTAAAGTGGTCTTCGCCTGAGTGGTCCATTTAACACATATTAAAACTATCACAATGAGATTCAAAGTGTATATTTTTTTAGTAACCAGAACTATTTATTTAGAAACTTGTTCGTATCTGGAGTCAAAAAATTTAGCAAGTTCTGTAAAGATTCAGTTAGAGGACGCTGACTAGTTTGATTCATATAGACGATGTCGGAATTTGGTGGAGTAAATGAGTTTTCGGCGTGATATAGGTATTGTCGGCGAAGAGGGCCTTTCGGATCTACACAGCTATGTCAAGGCCAATTATGTGTTATCATATGCCTTGGTTTTCTGGTGGAACAAGCATTCACGAAAATACGCCACTGCTGCTTTTATCAGACTTTACAGAACAGTTGCCGGCAGGCTAAACGAATGCTTCGCGACGGCTCAGCGGTCAGTAAACTTATTCTCACTGGCACTGGAGATGGCGGTACTTAGCACTTAAGAACGATGTGCATAACTGACATAATATTTTGCGACGTTTTCTGCCTACACATCGACATCCTAAAGGCAAGAGTGGTGTGGAGCGAAAGTTCCGCAAATCCTGCAAATTCGCACTACCTCGCTGCTAACTTCAATTATTATGGTGGCTTTGTCTGGTCTACCCATCAAGAGGTAACCATCTGATCTCTTACCCCAAGCATTCACTTTGTGAATTACACCGGTCAAGAGAAATTTTGAGTCTGGGTTTTGACTATATGATTCTTATTTCTAGAACCGTACCAATTAGAAAAAAATGCTTGCCTTATAAAGTTTCCTGTGTGGCTGTCAGAGTGAAAAAACGAATTTTAAGAAAAGTTCCTTCTTTTATTTGTTTATTGTAAAAGATGGGCTATAATGTAGGACCACAAATGTAATCTCCCATCATATTCTCATTATATTGGTCCTGATAAGGACGTACAAAATCTATCACTTCTTGTTCATCCGAATAGGCGCCCTTATTGTCTTTAAATTCGTCCCATTGGTGCGGTACATTCTGCAACTCAGGAATTTAAATCTTCAGGCATGTTTGAAATCAGCTCTTTGTAGTTCCCAGCTCTTATGTTTCTGAGAGAACCATGGATCACTACTTTAGGGCTGTTCCATGCTCGGCTTTCATGAGTATTGAGTAGCTGTAAAAATTCGTTGCTGACTATTTTTTCTATCTTTGTAGTCCGACGAAAATATAGCTCTTACTTTGGTTTCCCATGACATAGGACACAGATTTCAGCTTTGACGATTTGCTTCATAAGGCCTAATTTTATATGCAATGGAGGCATCGATATGTGTTTAAACTTGACAATTAGGTCTCATTTAACATTATGTTTACCTATCTAAAGCTCGGTTCGCTTAGGCCATGAGTGCTACTGGTAATGCGAATTATCTGCTTTACTACACTATAAGTAAAGGTAGCAAAGATATTTGGTATATCCGCCTTTCATTCGCAAAAGAAATCCGAGCACAGTAAAATCCGCTATCACTGGCCGGATGTACATATCATCTTAACACTTTCGTAATTTTCTTTTATCATCACTGAATTAGCCAAAGGCATAAATGAAAATGTATTTCCATTATCGAAAAGGACAGCTTTTCCAGGACAGTTTCAGATCTCTAACTAAGTAGTTTCTTTCGTTGGAATTAACAAGGTGTGGTTCGGAGCTTACTGATTTTATCAAGTTATTGCTCTCATAGCTGGTACTGATAGTTTGGGATGGAGATAATACGATACCCTTTAGCTCTTGCGACTACTTTGGAAACTATCGTGACACAAAATACGTTATATCGCTTCAAGGTGCATTGGCATACTAACTAATGAACTACGTGGGTAAAATGTCAAATCTTCTCCCACCGCTCCTTCCCGCTTTTATTTAATACAAGACGTTTCTCTTTATATACTCATATCATTGCAAGAAGTACAAAAGCAAAGCTCAATTCAATTTTTATTATACAATAGTAGATAACCCAATACAATTTCAGAATTTTATTTTCACACCTTTTCAATTACACCATACAGGGGCGCCGTACAGGAGGATAACTTAAAAAATTGTTTTAAAAATTACAATTTTATTTTCGAGACTAAGCTTTGACTTTCTACACATTAACGGAGAGAGAACTTTAACATGTGTTTTTGGATCTTACAAAAGTTTTTTACTTAGAATAATACTTAAATATCTACAGTCTTCCGACCAATCAACAGAACACATACTGAGTTCAGTGCCATTAGGTAGGTAGCAGAATTTGCAACATATTGAAAACCAGACAGCTTGCATTTTATTACAATCAATTTTTATTGTGTTTTCCATTTACTGAAATATACTGTTTAGTGTAACTCAAAGGTTACTGTGTATTACAATAGTATACTCCTTACCGCTGGTGGCAGGGTAGTATAGTCAATTAAATAATACACACGTTGTGAATTGTTGATTCCAATTGATTTATTTTTAAAGCCATCAATAGCTTAAATACTAATATATTGCTTACATTGCAATTTAGGCAGCAAGCTGGAGACCAAATAATATATGGAATAATATTACCACACTGTGTGCTTCTTGGTTTGCAAGCAATACGTTGACCTACTTCTTGGCGGGTTAGTTATTCCTTAATAGTACAGACGATCTGCATTACGTCGAATGTGAGTACATTCGCCTAACCTACATTATTTATGCCTACCTTAACACCACTTTGAGTAGTTGAGTTCATTTAATTTTATAGAACCGCGTTGAATGTAAACAATGTATATGTAGTGTGTGTGCAGGGCTGTAATTGTTGAGCTAATATTTTTTTTTTTTTTAAAGAACTTAACACTCAAGTGGGTATGACTACACTTATGATGTCAAAGCATGTATCAAGTTTTTCAGAAAATGGGACAGAAAGAGAAAGAAAAATGTTTGGGCTCAGTGGTTATTTCGCTCCATATATGGGTGGCATCCAACATTTAATGGGGAGACTAAATTTTTATTGTAAATTGACTTGATGGTGTATTTAGCCAACCATTCATCTCACGAGATTTTAGTTGCCTGGAAAACCGACTTTCAGCCACGGCTGGGAAGCCGTGCTGACTTAAACAGGGCTTTGCATGTCTCGAAAATGTGTGAGAATTTACAATTAAGTTATGAGTGTGTCTAGTTTAATTGCAACTTGAACTGGGTGTATTTCAAAATTATATCTCTATATACTCGTAATAAAACTATTTTTTCCTTCACATGAAATTTGTATTACGTAGGCGGAGCTCTATAGTAAAGTTATAAAATGAATTTGAATGAAACGTTTTTCAGAAAAGTATTATACTAGAAATTTTCATTTTACCGACTTAATTTTTCTCTTCCTTTGAGCAATGTACTCGTATAGCTATAAATGAAAAAAAAAATACTTCTAAACTCGATATTTGGAGAAATACAGGAACGCATTTTAAGCTGTGTTGAAGGGGAAATCACGATCTAATTGGAATCGAATAGTACCTAATTGTGAATATAGTGTAGAGGAAATATTATATTAGCTGTATTTGTTGTGAAAACAGTGTATGATACTCGATTCGTTTGGAAACGGATTCGATGTGTGCCTACGCACACATGAAAATATGAATATGTATTTGTGAACTTGGTTTCTAATATTTAAATGGTTAAAGAGATAATAATTAGTTCAAGCAGTTGAAACATGTGTACACCAAAACCATTCATGAAAGTCCAATGAAACAACAGAGGAGATAGTTAGCGCAGCAAATGCGGTGTATACGATGGAAGGATTACACGGCGACGTTCATTCTATGTATCAAGATCCTAATATCAGTAACAGGATGATATTTTATGATAATCTTAAATTTATATCTTCTAGTCCAATGGAAATGTAAACGTATAATTGAAATCGGGAGTCTTACCTTAACAGATACAATCGCACAACAACTGTGAAACATGGCGATGGAAGAGCTCTCTTCAGCCCACCTGCAAGGTTTCGTTTATAAAAAACTTCTTAGGTCGCCAGAGAGCCAATCCGGCTTATATTGCAGTTGGATTTGGGCCTAAATCCATGTAAGATTATGCTGGCGCAAGAATTGAGCTCAGACGACCATAGACAACGCCGTAAGTTCGCTTATTGGACGCTGGAAATGTTGGCCGGAGATCCGGATTAAGTTCAAAAATCATCTTCTTGGACGAGGTCAATTTTTGGCTCAGAGACTATGTCAACAAATTGCTGTTATCGGAGCGAACACAATTCACAAGTGTTTGGCCAAGCATCAATGCAATTTACTATTTGGTGCGGTTTATGGCATGGCGGCATCATCGGAACTTATTTCATTCGAAATGAGGAAGGAGACACCGTTACCGTCAATGGTCACAGGTATAGAGCGATGTTAACCAACTTGCTGAGGTCAGAGCTCAACAACATCGATATATTCCAGCTATGGTTCCAACAAGACGACGCTACATGTTATAAAAGCGACGCGTCGCTCGAAGTTGTGAAGAAGAAATTTGGCGACTTGGTATATATATATATGTATACGAGTATTGTGTATCGACATACTTAAAAACACCTATGTACAGGGCAATTTGGGACACAATTTGCAATTAAAACTTGCAAGCAGCAGGCAAATTACCTCGTGTGTAGGACAATTGGTCTTTGACCGAACCAAATTTAGAGATTGCCTCAGGCAATTTCACAATTTTTGTCCTCCGCTCAATAATATTGGGTACATAACTTGCGGTTTTTTTTTCAAAATTTGAACGTTTATTTAAGAAAAACATGTACAATAGTATTATTCAAAGTATTGCCCATCTGAAGCTATGACTTTTTCCCATCTTTCTGGCAATTTGTGGATCCCATCCCAAAAGAACTGCGCCGGCTTGGCAGCCAAGAATGAATCAAGCTAATTTTTGATATTCTGCTCTGATGTGAACCGTATTTCAGTGAGGGCGTTCTGCATCGACCGGAACAAATGGTAGTCAGAAGGGGCAAGGTCTGGGCTATAAGGCGGGTGGGGTAAGACTTCCCATCCACTGTTTTCCAAATAGTTCTTAACCGGAATAGCAACGTGGAGCCGAGCGTTGTCATGATGGAAAATTATTGCCTCGTGTCTGGTCGCATATTCCGGTTGTTTTTCGGCCACTGCTCACTTCAAACGGATTAATTGTGTTCAGTAGCGTTGTCCATTGATGGCTTCACCAGGTTTTAGTAGCTCATAATACAGCACACCCATCTGATCCCACCAAATACAGAGCATTACCTTCGCGCCACGGATATTCGGCTTTGCCGTTGATTTGGCTGGTTGGCCGGGTTTCACATATGATTTTTGGCACTTGGGGTTGTCGTCAATGGATCCATTTTTCATCACCAGTAACAATCCGATGCAAAAATGATTTCCTTTTGTGGCGTTCCAGCAGCATTTCGAACATGCAAAACCGCCTTCCGACGTCTCTCGGCTTGAGTTCATGTGGAACCCAATTTCCTTTCTTTTGAATATATCCAGCTGCTTTTAAACGTTTTGAAATGGCTGCTTGAGTGACACCCAAAGATTCTGCGAGCCCTTCTTATGTTTGGCAATAATCTTCATAGAGTAATGCTTCCAGTTCTACATCTTCAAACTTCAGTCGTTCACAGACCATCGTGGAGTAAAAACGTGTTTCGGCTTTTTTCGATAAAAAAAAAAGTACTCTAGATGAAAGTCATTATTTGACAATATTTAATACGAAGCCAATTAGTGCAGTGGAAGTGGTGTATGAACACAAATCCAAGTGGCGCGAGTTCGAGTCCCGTCCGGGGAACAAAACATTTTGTTTTTGTTTGTTTAATATTTTAAAATAAAACACGCGTGTAATTTAATTTAGTTTAAGCAAGGCAGATGGACAAAACTGAGCGGTCCGCTCCCCCAATAGCGGGATCAGCGGATGACGCCAACACATCAGCCGATGACGCAGTTCTTTCGGGAAACTTTTTACGTGAAACATGGTCGAAGAGGAGGAGAAAGATAAATCCGACTCCCAACCCCACAAAACGCATTGCCCTTTCTGCTTCTTCTGCGAAGCCGCAGGTTGGAGTGAGGGAAGACATCTCCGATTGTGGGGAAGTGGACTACTTGGGGTCAAACAATAGCTTCGCTTCTCTGATGGTTTCGGAATCAGAGGACGAAGAAGAAGAAGTAAAATCCCTTAACAGTAATATCAAACTGATGCAAGAACGAGTGCTGGTAATTAAAGCCAAGCAAATAGCGAGAAGAACGAGGGAACTGCAAGAGACTCAAATCTCTCAACATCAACAACGGCAGATAAATGAAAAACAAGGTCAACAACAACAAAAACAAATACTGAAACAACAGAATATGTCTCAGCCAGTAAAGCATACTACTGCAACCACAAAAAACCAACAAAAACAGCATCAACAACAACAACAACTGCAACCACAGCAGCAGCAAAAACAGCAACAACATCAAGCACAACAGCAACAAAAACCGCAAAATCAGCAGCAGAAATCAATGAAGCAAAGGGTGCCTCCAATAAATACATATAAAATGGGATTGAAAGATACAATAGAATTATGTAAGTCGGCCATAGGCAACAATTTCTTTATTAAAAGACTAAGTTTAGATAGACACGCGATCCACTGCAACACAGTGGAGCGCTATCACAAAATTAAAAGTTTATTGAGGGATTCGACGACGGAGTTCTTCTCCTATACCCCGAAGGGGGAGAAGCTGCAAACAATGCTGCTGAAGGGGTTAGAACCGTCGACTGATCCGGGGGAGCTCCTTGCACTGCTGAAAGAGAAGGAGTGCGAAGAGCTCAAATTCGTAGGGGTTAAGCCTTTCGTCACGGGTAGAGCCAAAAGGGAGAAGCGGAAACTACCGTTTTTCCTGGTCCAGCTAAGTCCCAACAGCAAACTGGATGGTCTAAGGAGTATAAAAGTCCTAGACTACCAGGTTGTACACTGGGAAAAATTAAAGAGGAGTGAAAACATTTTACAATGTGTTCGCTGCCAAAGGTTCGGGCACGCCGCGTCGAACTGCGAAATGCAGCCTCGATGCATGAAATGTGGAAAGAACCACAAGTCAGAGGAATGCGCTCTAGGTATGGATGGAGCGTCAGAAAAAAGCCAACTCTCTTGTGCCTTATGTAGGAACACGGGACACACCGCAAATTATCGGGGTTGTCCTAAATTCCAATACATAAAAAGAGTAAATCGGGCTCGGCAGCAGAAGGTGGAAATTAAACGTCCACCCGCGCAAACACAAACACCAGCCGTTACTCCCCAAGTTACCTACGCCCAAATGGCGGCAGGTAGGGGAACTACGGTACAACAAGTAAAGGTAGCTTCTCAGGCCCCAGCGCCTAGAGCACCAGAACCTGTACCTGACATGCTGGCTATCTTGCTCTCTATTCAGGGGCAGATGGCTCAGCTACAGCGTCAAATACAGGAACAGGCTACTCGAGTAGATCAAATATACACGCTGCTGCCGGGCCTAACGCATCTCCAGTCGTAATGGGTACGTACAGGGAGGAGCAAACCCTGAAGGTCCTTGCAGGTTCGAACGAAGAGCCACACTATTTAAGTTGCTTAAAGACAAAGCCCCTGATGTGCTTTTGATTAGCGAAACTAAGCTTACCAAAAAACACAAAATGAGGCACATATTACGAAGAAACCGACCCAACTCCACTCAAGGAGGAGGTGTTGCAATCTTTGTAAGAAAAGGACTGCATTCCAAAAGAGTATACAGTCGTATAGTACGTAGGTTTCAGGTGCTGGAAGCATGCGTCATGAACATCCCTCTCCGTAGTGGAAAGCGGCTGTACATGGTGTCTGTCTACGCACCTAAGTCTACTCAATCCACCTTATTCATCTCAGAGCTCGAGATACTTTTTCGATTCCTGAGGCTGGAATTGGAAGATAACTTTTTTATTATCGGCGGAGATTTCAACGCCAAGCATAGTGATTAGGGAAATAATACACCAAATACTAGAGGGAACCTACTATTCAATTGGTGGGGTCAGCACAGTGTAATGTATCGACTCGGGCTTAAGGCGACGGATAGTCCGTCGTTTCCCAGACACGGGTCCTATTTGGGTCTCCTGCTGTTCGACTCACGAATACAACTGACATGCACTAACCAACAAACTACAAACTGTCTACGCACTTTCGTGTATGACAGTGACCATTGCGGTCTCAGCACCGAAATAACTGTTCCCAACGAAATTGCGGAATTGGAAGCGTTTGTTCAAAGGTATTCCTACAATTATAGTAGAGTGCGTTGGACACACTTCTCAAGAATACTGACAAGAGCACTCTCCTCGAATTCGCTCTACCCACCGTCCAACAGAAATCTGTCAAACGTGGAGATTGACAGATATCTAAGACTAATGGATGAGACAATCAAACGAACAATGGACAAAACGATACCTCGGTATCAACACACTGATGACGAAGATTTATTCCGCAACGCAACTATTGACGCACTGCACCGACATAAAAGTAGACTGCTGTCAAGACTAAAAACCTTGTACAGACAGTTTACTAACAGACATAACACGCAGATCATGACATTGAAGTCGTCGATTAAGAACATACAGATATTAATAAAGGAAAATTACAGAAATTCTGTAAGTTTGTATTAGAACAATAAAATTCGGGCTGTAAACACCAGCAACCCGAATATGTTCCCGCAAATAAATAAAATATTTCGGAGAAATAATCAGAACGACCTTCCATGTCTTAGAATCGCCCGAACGACGAACAACGAACAAATACTTGTAGCAGCAGGCATTGATCCAAATGAGGCCGTTGATGATGAAAACTTCTTTGTGGTCGAGGATCCGCAGGAGAAGGTAGAGGCTATAGGAGCGACTTTCCAGGAAGTGTACAAGGCGAATGACATCATTGGCCCGAACCACGACCTGGAGAGTCGAGTCCTTGTGCACGATTCCTGCCTTCGAAATGAAATTGTGAATTGGCGATTAGAGAACTCGGGTTTCATCCAGTGCAGTGACGAGAATATGGCAAATAATGTCATCACCAACGAAAGGGTATTACCACCGTTCATTTCGAAGGAAGAGCTCCAAACGATCTTCGAATCACTTAGAAGTAAGAAATCAGTGGGAACCGATGAAATACCGAACATTGTGCTTCGACATCTCCCACTAGAAGCGGTGGACATTTATACCACCCTGTTTAATAATGCAATGAATAATGCACATTATCCAGCGTATTGGAAAACTGCGGTGGTACATCCCATCCCCAAAAGGGATAAAGATACTTCCAATCCGGCGAATCTCCGCTCGATCACTCTTCTTCCAAACATCAGTAAGGTTTTCGAGAAGGTGATCAATAGAATCCTGACTAAGTGGGTTGAAGACAAACATATCGTTCCGGATAATCAATTCGGTTTCAAGGCGGGGCATGATATCATTCATGCTGCGTCTAAACTGTGTTTCTGAGATCCAATGGAACAAAGGCAAGAAACAGTGCACTGGTGCCTGCCTGATTGACTTGGAAAAGGCCTTCAACACAATATGGTTAGAGAGACTCTTCTTCAAGCTGGACAGGTTGGGCATTAGTAAACCACTGCTGTATATTCTTTTTGATATGCTCTCCAGTAGACAGTTCATCGTGAAGAATGGCGATGTGACTTCCGCTGGAATATTTAACATTAAAAACGGTCTGCAACAAGGTGCGGTAAATTCGCCGATCCTATTCAACATTTACACAAGTGATCTGATAGGTTCACTTCACCATGCCATAGCGTACGCAGACGACTTAATTGCGTACAGATCAGGTCCAAAGATTGAGGTCATTAATACACTTTTGCAACGTGACTTCGACAAAATTAAACAATATTGCGATGACTGGAAGTTGAAAATCAACTTTCAGAAGTCGGAAACCATTCTGTTTAGGACGCCTTTGTCTGGGGCCTCTGGGGATACCAGAAAGAATTGGCGAAAGTTCTCTATCGTCGGACAACATGGACAGCCACTTGCTTGTCGAAATATACTCAGATACCTTGGGATTTGGCTAGATCAATATCTGTATTTTAACAAACATATAGATGTTGCTCTGGCCAGGGCCAGAGGTGCTTTTGCCCTTACAAAGAAACTGTTTTACAACAGCCAACTCGATGCGAGGGTGAAGGTGATCTGCTATATGGCCCTTATCCGGCCTATGCTAGTATTTGGATGTCCCGTGTGGTTCAACGTGAGAGCAAGTTTATTAGAAAAGATTCGGGTGTTTGAGAGGGCTTGCCTTAGGGCTTGTCTTCGGTTATACAGAACACCAGAGTCTGAGTACATAAAATTCTATCGCAATGAGGTCTTGTACAATAGGGCGAACCTAATAAGAGTGGACAATTTTGTTATTAAGTTGACTCGAAGGCACATTGCAAGAGCAATGACATCGTCGAACAACCTGATCTCCGGGGCTTACTGCGCTAATTCTATGTATCACGAATTCACAGTTCGCTTTGACGGCCTCTAGAAGCGTTCCTCTACCTAGATAGCAAAGGTCTAATCCAGGACAGATGGGCTGTGCCGCTAATCTTCCACGCTGCTCGAACAGCTGCAGACAGGCGACTCAACTACGACAGAGATGTCGCACACGGCAGTGCGGAGCGTCTCCGGTTCAGTAGGGCGACAGGAGAGATGTTGCTCAGCAGCACCAAGAATTTTGGTGGCTTTTTGAGGGAGAGGATGCTTCGTCGTCGAATTGCTCCAATACTTGGTAGCTTCATGTGAAGCAAAGTGGGTCACCTAATTTTTTTTTAGCCATGGCCGGCTTACATAGTTTTAAGTAGGAGTAAGTTAGATTTAAGAAAAAAAATATATATAAAAACAAAAAAAAATTAATAAAAATAAAAAATGAAAAAAAAACATATATATATGTACATATATTTATATATTAGGTATATATATATTATGCATATATATATATATATATATATATATATGTATGTATGTATTCGATGTAAGTAGGTTAAGTATATTAAGATTTATTTTTAGGTAGTTTGTAGGATATTAGTTTAAAGTTTTATAATAAAATAAAAAAAACAGTCCTGTTACTAAGTTTTTTTGTAAAAAATGTTTTTTTAGTTTTAATTATAATGAATATAAATATTGTAGTATAGTATAATTGTAAGATACGTCGAAAGACATAATTTAAGTGATAGGTTTAACTTAGAGTGCCCGCATGGGGCCAGTAAGTTAGAATAAGATAATTTTAAGTTAATTAAGCTAATTTTTAAGCATTTTTTTTGTCTAGCAAGTAAGAGTACTTTAAGTGATACATAAAAATGCATATAAACTAACTAACACGTCTTCAAACTTTTTTGGCTGCCCAGGACGTTCATCGTCTTCCAAGCCAAAATCACCACTTTTAAATCGTGCAAACCACTTTTGGCACGTTCGCTCAGCTAGCGTATGTTCACCACAAACTTCCACCAAAATACGATGACTTTCGGCAGCAGTTTTCTTCATATTAAAGTAATGAAGAAGAACTCCCCGCAAAAACACTTTTTGAGGCACAAAGTTCGACATATTTGAGTGAAAAAAAATTACTGTTGTTTACGCTTCAAATGAATGACATATACTGAAATGACGAACAATGACAGTAGCTTTCCAATGCATGTTCCAATGGAATAATACAAGTTACGCCATCTCTTAGCAAACCGCACGAGCCAATATTTTTTTGAAAACCCTAGAGTGGCCTAATCCCTTAAGTAATTCAGAAATATATGTACATATATTATATATTATTTTTCAAGGAGTGTGCCTCTAACCTTTCATTCCCACTTCCCTCTCTACTTCATCTATCCGTCACACAAGATTTCCACAAGTTCGTAAGACTTCTTTCATAACCACGGTCCGCATAAAACTATCAAAGAATGAAGTAACTGACTACCGTAAACTTTCCCACATACCTAACGTTTCCGAAAGTATTTTATACAAGGTGGTAAGCTTTCAGTGCATGTTTCTTATATCCCCCAGACAGCATGGATTTCTGAAAGGTAGAGCAACTACTACAAACTTAGATAAATTCGTATTCTTTGCGCTTTCGCCCTATTAAATGCAACGAATGCTTCAGATTATGCTTTTTTTTATTATTAAAAAGATATTTTCTTATCTGCAAAACCGTTGTTATAGCGTTCGTTTTATGTCAGTCCTGTCAACCCCGTTTTTTAGCCGCTTCTGGTGTCCGACAAGGGAGCTATCTAGATCCACTTCTTTTCAATTTAACTGTAAACCTTAATAGGTTTTCCACTTGGTGTCTAAACAATTACTTAGAGCTTAATGTCTTCAAGTATTGGGCGTAAGCCCAACAAATCTTCTCCTCCACTTTATTTTCTGCTTGGCCAGCATATACCTCAGCTTCAATTCATTCGCTGCCTTGAGAGTTAAACTTTTTCTCGCATATTGGTAAGATAAACCTTAAACCCACCTCATCAGACGGGTTCGTCAATCGATGATCCAAAGAATTTTCTAACCCCATGTGCTACTTACATTACCTTTGTCCGGCGCCTTCTCGAATATGTAGGCCAAGTGCGGTCACGCTTGCAGCGAGTTCATATATCTCAAATCGAGAACATTCAAATGCATTTTCCTCGATTTGCTCTTCGAAGACTATCCTGAGATGACTCTTTTATTTTACCTCCCTATCTATACGGCCTCAAACTTGAATACCCCCGGAAAACGCAGAGTCGTAGCGCCGGCATTCTCTTCATTAATCAGCTGCTCTCTGGTTCGATGGATTGCACATATCTTTACAACTATGTTTACTTCAACACTAACTCTCATAACTTACGATGTCCTCACCTCTTGTTATTCGAACCCATCGCACATCTTATGGTTCCAGCGAAACAATCTTTCGAGCTCAAACCTCTCCGCTCTTGATTCCAACCTGAGCTCTTTTCGTCTCGAATTAGATCTTATTTTTTGTTAGTTTTTAAGTCTTACTTCTTAAGTTAGATTAAGCTTGTATTAATTCAAATAAATGGGGAGTTCTGCCCCCGCCAAAATTAAAATTAAATTATCTCATTTGCTGTTGGGACTAAGCTGGACTAGCAAAAAACGGTGATTTCCTGCTCCTAACTTTTTGGTTGGGCCGTGGTGAATAGCTTAATCCGTACGAATGTAATCTTATCGCACTCTTCTCTTTAAGAAATGAAAGAAGCTCAGTTCAATCCACCTCAGCATCATTGTTGTCAGTTTTCCCACCTTTGGAGAGACGGAGAACTCCGTCGCCGAATCCTTCAATAAACTTTTGATTTATTTAATATCGAATCGCACATCTGTCAATACTTAATCGCTAAATAAAGAAGTTGTTGCCTATGGCCGGCTTACGTAACTCAGTGGTCGCTTTCAGTTATTTTATAGATGTTAATTGGTGGCACCCTTTGTCTGACGCTTTTCGGTTGTTGCTGCTGTTGATGTTTCTGCTTCCTTTGTTGTGGGTGTTGCTGTTGTTGTTTCTCCTGTTTCTGCAGTGTTGTTTTCTGTGACTGTTGCTTTTGCTTGTGCTGTTGTGGCAGCTGTTGTTACTGCTGTTTTTGATTAGATTGTTTTTGTTGTTGTCGTTGCTGCTGTAGCTGCTTTTGTTGCTTCTTGCCATTTGTTTGGGGTTTATCGATTGGACCCTTCGTTGCAGTTGTTTAATATTGAAGTTGAGGGAATCTACTTCTTCGTCTTCCTCATCGGTTTCAGACGTGCCCAGGGAGGCGAAGCTATAGCTGCCTCCAATATAATGTCCTTCCCCAACATCGGAAATGTATAAGTACTCAGCGCATTCGAACTCATGAAGCACCGCTTTTTCTCTCTGCAGATGTTGATAAGTTCACTTCCCGTACTCCACCAGGCAGCTCTCTGCGTTAAGACGAAAAAAAGTTATTCTTGAATAGGATGTAAATAATTGTGTCACACAAAAGTGAAGGAAGAGTTAAAGCCAATGGATTTCAAGACCTTCTTGAAAATGAATACCAATTACTTGAAACATCGGAAATGTATAAGTACTCAGCGCATTCGAACTCATGAAGCACCGCTTTTTCTCTCTGCAGATGTTGATAAGTTCACTTCCCGCACTCCACCAGGCAGCTCTCTGCGTTAAGACGAAAAAAAGTTATTCTTGAAAAGGATGTAAATAATTGTGTCACACAAAAGTGAAGGAAGAGTTAAAGCCAATGGATTTCAAGACCTTCTTGAAAATGAATACCAATTACTTGAGAGATCTTTTCAATTTGATTACCAATAATAAACAAGCAAAATATTGTACTTTAGTGAGAGAAAGTATAACTACTGAAAAACGTTTAATCGTCACACTACGATTTTTAGCAACCAAATTCAGTTACTGAGAATTGAAACAGTGCCGAGCTGACCTTTGACGAATGCACACGTATATGTATGTGCACTCGTAAAATTTGCCCCTCGTGACGAAGCGAACAAAAAAAACCTGTCCCAAAAATTTTTTAATTTCTGCGCACGCGATCAGATGTAGGACTCTCTGTATTAACGAAATCGTAGTTAGTACTACATTGACGGTTGTAAAATTTTTGCTCTTCCTTGAATAAATCAGATAATTTAGGCCATGCTTTTTTAAAATTCTCGTTAAATGTGTACTATGTGTATGGCAAGAACTACCACAATGCGGGCATCCACACTCTCCTGCCCTTGGTCTTACTGTTGGTTGCACTCGGTCACTGCCGTTGCTGTATTGTAAAAACTGATGAATAGTGGGATGTGGGTATGAATTCTACTGGTGCACTGTTTGCTATTGTTGTAAGGGCACGATCCCTATAATAATTTAATTTGGGGAACCAAGTTCTGAGTTTGTACTCCTCCATAGCTGTGCTTAGCATCGTTGGTGTTTTTTTTTTTTTTTGAGAATTATACAGACTCGGGAATTTAAAGTGGATGCCGGAAATATACGCGGACTAAGAAGTAATTACTTTGCTGCGTGTGTCCACGTCTGGAAATACTGGCCAGCTATGTTGGCACTTAGTGCAACACATGTAGATCCTCGCACATACCTAACAGGTCACTCAGATCTGAAGCTACTTGGCTACGAACTAGTGCCACTATTCTTTTCTCACCGTGATCTCGCCGTTTACGTGCGTTGTGATAGTAGCTTACCAAATTCCACCACAATGTGATCTATTTTCCAATCCGGAATTCAACTTCATGTGGTTAAAATTCCATCTCCGTAAGCGAATTAACCACTACGGCTTTATTTATAGAAGTCCCAAACTGGACAGCTATTCGATCTTTAAGGAGCTCAATGCGCTGTCTGGCTCTATACAAAGAATTGTATCCCTGTATCCTCGTACTGAAATAGTTATTGCGAACGATTTCAATATACACAACTCTGGTTGGCTTCGACATTCTGAATAGACAATACCTGGAAGACGGTGTGTTGAGATCTCCGCTACTGGAAGTAACTTGACCCAGCTTGTAAATGAGCCCACATGAATACCAGACGTTGATAATCATACCGCCAACACCCTGGATTTGTTTTTATCTTCTCACACTGATAAGTACACTGCTGATGTGCTTTCCCCTCTGCCTCGATAAACTCTTGTTTCATATCAGCAAATTTCTCGTACACCGCCCACACAGTTAGAGAGAAGATTTCTGAAAGAACCCTATTGCAATTCGAGAAAGCCAATTGAAGCGGACTTAAAACCTTGTTTAGGAATTGTAACTGATCATTATGTTTCCTCGACAACGACGTGAATGCCGTTGCTGTTCTGTTTGGAATGAGATCCTTTATTCCTCATAGAATGAAGAGTATCAAACCAAAAGATACGACTCGACCTGTAAAGTGGCTGTCATGGTTAAAGAAACATTTTTCTGCCCATCTAGGCCAAACCGACAGAGGAAAATCGAAAAAAGTGCAAACGAGCCAGGAATGACTGCAACGTTCTTTCCTCCCAAATTTTTCTTCGCTCGCGTTGTATGCAAGCATTGTATGGTTTTATGAAAAATTATTAATTTTCTCTGTTTAGGTAGTTTTTTTGGTTTTCTTGTTCTTAGATAAGACATAACCATTTATATTTCCACTACCTGTATCAACATTTCCTTGTCGTTTTCAAACAAGTATATTGTTATCAGCGCGCAGCCGATTATTATATGATGAATTCCAGATGAACACTGTGGATCAAATTGTGGCAATTTGACTGCACACATCACAAAATTTGTAATATTGGGTCTATAACGTACGGTTTGCTAAGATATGGCGTAACTTGTATTATTCCATTGGAACATGCGTTGGAAAGCTACTGTCATTGTACGTCATTTCAGTATATGTCATTCATTTGAAGCGTAAACAACAATAATTTTTTTTTCACTCAAATATGTCGAACTTTGTGCCTGAATAAGTGTTTTTGCGGGGAGTTGTTCTTCATTACTTTAATATGAAGAAAACTGCTGCCGAAAGTCATCGTATTTTGGTGGAAGTTTATGGTAAACATGCGCTAGCTGAGCGAACGTGCCAAAAGTGGTTTGCACGATTTAAAAGTGGTGATTTTGGCTTTTAAGACGATGATCGTCCTGGGCAGCCAAAAAACTTTGAAGATGAAGAACTGGAAGCATTACTTGAATCAGAATATTGGGGTGTCACTCAAGCAGCCATTTCAAAACGTTTAAAAGCAGCTGGATACAACTCAAGCCGAGAGACGTCGAAAGGCGGTTGTGCATGTTCGAAATGCTGCTGGAACGCCACAAAAGGAAATCATTTTTGCATCGGATTGTTACTGCTGATGAAAAATGGATCCATTGACGACAACCCCAAGTGCCAAAAATCATATGTGAAACCCGGCCAACCAGCCAAATCAACGGCAAAGCCGAATATCCATGGCGCTAAGGTAATGCTCTGTATTTGGTGGGATCAGATGGGTGTGCTGTATTATGAGCTGCTAAAACCTGGTGAAGCCATCAATGGACAACGCTACTGAACACAATTAATCCGTTTGAAGTGAGCAGTGGCCGAAAAACAACCGCAATATGCGACCAGACACGAGGCAATAATTTTCCATCATGACAACGCTCGGCTCCACGTTGCTATTCCGATTAAGAACTATTTGGAAAACAGTGGATGGGAAGTCTTATCCCACCCGCCTTATAGCCCAGACCTTGCCCCTTCTGACTACCATTTGTTCCGGTCGATGCAGAACGCCCTCACTGAAATACGGTTCACATCAGAGCAGAATATCAAAAATTGGCTTGATTCATTCTTGGCTGCCAAGCCGGCGCAGTTCTTTTGGAATGGGATCCACAAATTGCCAGAAAGAGGGGAAAAAGTCATAGCTTCAGATGGGCAATACTTTGAATAATACTATTATACATGTTTTTTTTTCTAGTGCTTTCAGTGGTCACTTATGACCTCAAAAATGATATCCCAAAAGATTATAGCCAGGAAGAATCTCGAAGTGCTTGTTTTTCAAAGTATAGTACAAGGCCGGCAGGAAAGCAGCTAGCTCTTATAACCGAAACGGGGGACGACATTTCAGGGTACTAGTATAGGTATACGGCAGATGTTTTTGAAGCTATTTCCCCGTGTTCAGACTACTGCTTGTTTCGTCTTTAGAAACGTCGGTTTCAGTCAGTTTCGTACTATAAAACATTCGAGAAGTACGCTATTTTAGGAACGATCGATAATTGTGCTAACTTTTTTTTGTTTTGTGAGTGTTATTGGTTCGTTTTTACAATATACTGAGTGACAAAGTGTATTGTGATCAAAAAGGTGCAAAAGAGGCACGTACATACAACCAGAGATCGAAAATATCTGGAAGAAGACCGCTGAATCGACACGAGTTAGAGGCACCAAGTGAAATGAATGCTAGTATATCCGCGAAAAAATTGAAGCAATCGAAAAATATATGATATTGAAGTAAATCCATATTTTGGTTATCGTATGATGAACTTTATTGCAGTTTTTTTCAGCTATTTCAAATGTTGAGTTTGTAAAGTGTGCAAATCCCAAGTGAAATTTACGGGAAATGGAAGAATGTGAAAAATATGTTCAGACTGAGATACCTATAGTATGTAGAAGTTCATTTATTGGAAAAGGCTATGAAATAAGCCATAGATTTGTAATTTCCATGCGATTACTTGGAATGGGTTTGCACGGAATGAAAAAGTTATGTGCATTCATGGAATTACATCGGTCTATGTTTCACTTTTTCTAAAATAAAGTTGTCAAAACAGTATGATGAAAGCAGGGAAAGACGAAACAACTACTAGGTGGGTGAAAAGTAACCTCCTTGGGAATTAAAATAATTTTTTTTTAAATGTTTTTTTTTATATTATTCAATATAAAAAAATAATTCTGATACACTTATTCCAGCGATTTTCCAACTTCTTGATCCCGTTCGAAAAGTAATTTTCCGGAAGGTCTGCAAAATACTCCTCCGTGGCGTCGATGATTCCCTCGCGTAAGCTGAATTTTTTACTGACGAGCCATCTTTTGAGGTTTGGGAAGCGATAATAGTCCGAGGGACCCAAATCCAGTTACCAATCGACGCCAAAAGTCCGCTCGATTCCGCATCAGCAAGTCCGAACACTCTTTCGAAGTGCTATCGCCTTCGTGTTTTTTGTTAGGAGTGAGCATTCGCGGCATCCAGCCGCAGGATAACTTTTTCATATGCAGAATACTTCCCGGTCAGCCAACACCATTCCATGTATTTTTTTGACATTGTCCTCTGTAACCGCATCGGAGGGCCTGCCGCTGCGGACTTGATCGGTAGTGGAGTTGCGGCAGCCACGAAACTCTCGAAACCAATATTTGACGGTGTAATCTGACGGAGCATTAGCCCCATAATAATTATTCAACTTTTCTTTTGTTTCCTTCGCCGTTTTAACACTCAAAAAATAATGTTTTATGAGAGAACGAAATTCAACATGATGCCAGACACGTCAACAACAATCAGCTGTCAAAACAAAACTAAGGACAGTATCGCACTGAAATTTGGAATGTCTGCCTAAATATGAACGTACTTCAAGGCACCATAACCTTTTTTGCAGTAGCAGCGCATTCTCGCGGTCAAGGAGGTTAGTTTTTTCTATTGAAGGAGAAAATGGAATTATGGTATCAGGCGATGGTTCGTGGGGAAAACGTGGATTTACGTCCTTGTTTGGCTTACTGACTCTTATTGGCACTTACAGTGCAAAAATTATAGACTGCGCAGTGAAATAAAAATGCTGTAAGGCGTGCGAGTACTAGAAGAATAAAGAAGATACGGAAGAATATACGGAATGGGCACAAAATCATAAAGATAAGTTCGATGTGAATCACGATGGATCAGCAGGAAAAATGGAGGTCGATGCAGTTTTTGAGATGTTTCAGCGATGTGTAGCTTTGCACCAGTTAAAATAGACCCATTATATTGGTTACGGTGATTCTAAGACTTTAGTTAGTTAAAACGACTCTTATTTATTTTAAAGAAAAAAATTTACAAAATTACTTAGCCTGTATGGTTTGGCCTTTTATAAGCAGTCTAATAGATTTACATTAAAAATAACAAAAGAATTTGGTGCTACTTATGCTTAATACTCGTACCTAAATACATAAATTAAAAAAACATAGCGTTTGTAAATACTTAAAAACTTCCTTCGATTTCGCAGTAGTAGGTCCCAACATCTTCCACCATTCAAGATATGGATTGCTTCCTCTATCCCAAGTGTTTGAGCACTAAAGAAGTTTCTGCGGATTTCTTTAACTATGGGGCATTTCGGAATAAAGTGCAACACATACCGCTCGGTGCGGTATAAAATTAAGATTTAAAAGTTCGCCTCTTAGTTTCAAGGTTGTACTTATTTTATCCATCGGGTAGCTGTTCAAAAAATACGTCGTTTTTTGCAGATAATGATTCATCTTGCTGTAGTAAGCTCTGTATTGAGATTACTAAGCTTCATTTACTAGTTTGTCGTAAATACTGTGACTAGCTTTCTGAAATAGCATGTTTACATTTTGTTTTAGTGATTCCTGCTGCTCGCTTGATGTGAAAATAAAGTTATAACCGCTTTCCACTCCTAGTATTTCCCAGTACCAATCTCGAAATTCTTTCCTAGCTCACTGCATTAACTTTAAGAACATAATCCAAGTGCATTTTAAGAGTATTCAGAAACAGAGGTGCCACTTCAGTATCCAGTACAGCATATAATGGGGCGAACTACTCGGGAGTTTAAAAATCCAAAAATCCGTCTTAGAAAATAGCGGAGAATCTTTTCCACGACTTCGAAAGCGCGGTAACCCCAGACTTGCATTGCGTACAGTAGGATGGAAGAGGCTGTAGCGCGGAATATTTTCACTTTCGAGGTGTGAAAAATGTGTGTGTTCTTGAACCTGTTTCCCCAAACAGCACAGATCGCCCTATTGCAAGCTTAACTTTAAAATGCTTGTTCATTTTTAGGTTCGACGTAATTAACACTCCAAGATACTTATACTGCTTACCTATGTCAATCTGGTTGTCTTAAAACCTCCATTTCCCACTTCGAGCATACCTTCCTCTACCATCTTTAAAGACCATCATCTTTGATTTATCTAGATAAACGGTTAAATTCCACGTTTTGCAGTATTTATCTAGCATGTTGATCATTAACTGCATAGTATCTATTATATCGGCGAGAAACTGGTATCATCTGCAAACATCAGCCCCGGAATATTGGTTCCACGCAACCTTGTTTGACACCGATTGAGACTTCAAATTCCTCCAATATATGGGCACCATCCCAGACACATGACTTATTATTGCAGTACATAGCAATATTCCGTACCCATATAGCTTATTGAAAAGCATTCCCGCTGGATAGAGTTAAAAGCCGCACGAAAATCCACGAAGAAAGCGTACAGTTTTTTGCGTTTTATTTTGTATATCTCCGCAATGTTAACCAATATGTCAATAGTAGAATAGTTTTTTTTGAAAACCAACTTGAAATTCTTTTAAATCTTTGTTATTTTCCACCCACTTCGTGATTCTATTAAAGAGCAAACTAGCAAACAAATTAGCAAATATGTTTAAGAAAGATATTCCTATGTAGTTTGCTGGGTCATCGTAGTCACCTTCCTCGTGCAATGGAAAAATGATCGCTTTCTGTAAGCATTCGGTCACACCAGCAGTTGAAAATATTCTACTGAATTCTTCGGTAAGAGCCATTAAGAAGTCCGATGAGCAATTTTTGTAGAATTCAAATGGAATACGATCGTTTCCTGGCGCTTTATTTTTCTTTGAGTTCTCGATTGCAACATCTAGTTCGGAGATGGAAAATGGTGGACCCAGGGATTCATCTACGATCATAGGCGCTGGATACTCAGGGAACGGAGATATTTGCGGTGCATTGAGTAGAGTTTTAAAATGGTCTCTTAACTGCCCCGCTTGTAGCACTAATGAAATTGAGTTGGTTTTTCCATTAATAAGCTTAACCGCTTTCCAAAATTCTCCGGATGATCTTGATCCATTTATCAAGGTTATATTTTGTTCATCGAAAGATAGTTTTTTCTGCATATCACATCTGTTTGAATTTTTTATTTGCAGCCGCATATAAAACTTTAAATGTGTTACAATTTTTCTTCCGTAACAATTTAAGAAAGGAGAATGAAATTTGTCTAGCCCGCATGCACTCGGTATCAAACCACTTCTCTTTGCTGATTGTATGGATTGAGCTCTTCAGCGGCTTTAGTGAAGCAGTTTTTTTGATTAACTCTATCAGTTCCTCAATTCTAGGTACAGTATTTGTCTCTTGCAGTTTTCCGAGTTCTATGTTAACCATACGATTATAGGATTCCCGATAATTACCTTTCCATATCAAATTAGGGAGAAGTCATATCTGTGTTATATTTTCGACGGTTTGGGTGCCGAAAACATTAAATGAAACTTCTAAAGGCATATGGTCGAAGTGGGTTTTCATTGCAATATGCAGTTTCCTGATAAAAAGCAATAATCAATTACTGAATTAGCTGTTCCTAGTATAAAATATATTCCCCTTGTATATCTTCGCCGTAACAGCAATTTAAGTCTTTGCAGTCCTAACCGTCTGCTAATTCAAGAATTTTGACATCTTTTAAGTCACTGAATTCGTCCTTGGAATTTCGATTCATATTGATTAGTGCTGACACTGGATTTGTTCCACTTACAAAAATTGTTTTGCGCTATACCGATCCTTTCCTTAAAATCTCCAATTAATAACAGTCCAGTTAAGTTAAGATTTGTTAATAAATCTCTTAACTTATTGAAATCGCATACCTAATTGTTACAATTTAAATATATTGGCACTAAGTTCATCATGGTACTATTCATTTTTATCTCCAAAACATAACCTTGATCCATGCTCTTAATTGTGGCCGCTGCTCCGTTCAGCTGTTTGCGATAACCGAAATGTACACCTCCGCTAGACCTTCCAAAGCAGTTTGGTTTTACAGCAGGAATAAATTTCAGTTCATGATTCTTTAAAATACGTTTATATATAGTTTCATCATAATCTATTACATGAGTTTCAAATAGTACAAATATATTGTATCAAATTCATTTAAATAATTAAAGAAATTTACAAATAATTTTTTGTTTTCTAGGCCTAATATGTTATATTTTAAAATCTTTAAGTCTGGGTTGGAGGGTTTATCTGGTAGACTGGTACTTTTCAATAAGAGCCCTCCTTTTGACCTCAACTTGTAGATGCACATAGTTTTTTTCTTTACAGCGGCTTCTCTCCTTGTGTTTCCACCATGGGTTTGAATTTGACAGGTGGCAGGTAACACTGACATTTCGATCGGGAGATTGTTTTTGTTTCTGATTTCCAAACCGATCGACGAATGAAACAAAAAAGATGGTATTTCTCCAATTAATTCTTTTGGAACCTTTGCTCCTTCCTGAATTCCACATTTCAATCCATCCATGTGAATACATGTAGTTTATCGTCCTTTAGTGTAATATTTTTAATTTCCGGGTGTTTGTCGCGCAAGAACTTCAGTAGTGGTATCAACTTGGCTCTTCTTTGGCGAATATTGTGAGGAAGGTCTTTACTAAGGACTGAAACGAATAAAATCTGTAAATTTTAATTCGGGCTATACTTCCAATGCGTAAAAATTGCAATCCCATTTTGTACCCAAATTAGCCTGTATATTCTCTAGTTTCAGTTTGTTATTGATTTTAGTTCGGTGCGGTTTAAAATCTATATATAAATACGTGCTGCCCATTTTTATCGTAAGCTTATACACCGTTCTACTCAACCGAATGGCATGATACTTACACCATTGGAAAGGTTATTTCGCGCAGATGTGCAGAATGTATTTTTTTTGCCAAACGGTTGAGTAGAACCTTGGTAAACACATTTAAAAAATTAGGCTATTTTACAACACAACAGAAAAAAAATATATATTTTCAAATCTACTCGCCTTTGAAAGCCTATGGTCAAGAAAAGGAAAGATGCTAGGGATAAGCGTATAGTCGAATCGTTTTTGTGCATGTGGTTCATAAGGAATTTGCTTGACAGCTTTGACTCATAAAATGTATTGCTTTGTCTTTTATGTAAGTTTGTAACTAGGAACGTCACTACAGGATTGCAAAAAAATTTATTAGCTAAGTGGGATAGAGACTAAACAAAATGAAAAAAAGTGAAACATTGTGACAAGTGACGACACTTCTGTTATGTACACGAAAACTGTTGCTTTTGGGTTGTGTATTTGCAACGCGCATGCACGTTCGGTTCGACAACTTTATACATATGTACTCGTATATATTAGTAGAAAAGCTGTGTAAAGAAGAAAGAGCGTTCACATAGCAGTACCTGTTAGTATTTGTTAGTACCTGTTCACTTTGGCGTGGAGAGGACGATTGTCCGAAAGAGAGGGAACGCTTTTTATTGAAATGGGAAGAAGGGTTATTTCCACCGAAAATCCACTTCTAAATTGCTAAATTGGATAATCGTTGGATTTCAACGACGGGCGAGTCTAGTATTCATAAAATATGAGTCAAGAGGAACGCCGTAAAAAGATCATCGACAAATGGCTCGAAAATACTTAGCGTCCAAACCATTTCATCGCAAAAAATTTAAACATAGCACTCAGTAGAGTGGATTCTGTTATTAAACTATATTTGGAGACGTTGACAGTTAAGCGAAAACAGAAAAGTGGAGCTAAAAGTGGAGCACATGATACAAATGTGGACAGGAAAATAGTGGGTACCATCGTAAAAAACCGGACCATGTCATGCAGAGATGTTGCTCGGAAATGTAATACCAACCAAACAATGGTACAAAGATCTAAAAAACGTAACGGTCTAAAAACACGAAAAAAACAAAAAATACCAAAAGTTACTGAAAAGCAAAAAAAGTCATAAAAACACGAGCCCGAAAGCTATACGAGTTGATCGGCAACAAGAAAGCGTGCTTGGTTTTAGATGACGAAATTTATGTCAAAGCCGACTTTATTACTCTTCCATCGATTGGGATGGAAAAACTCGGGTCAAAATATCTCGTTTGGCAGACCATTTGCCAATGTGGACACAGAAGCTCATCGTGTATTACAACGGGAACAATTAACGGAAAAGTGTACATTAACGAGTGCCTAAAAAACGGTTGATTCCTTTTTTAAACAAGCACGAGGGGTCAACATTATTTTGGCCAGATTTAGCTTCAGCTCACTATGCTCATGCGACGTTGAGCTGTCTTGTTGCTAAAAATGTCGACTTTGTCCCAAAAGACATGAATCCACCCAATGTTCCACAGTGCCGTCCCATTGAAAGGTATTGGGCTTTGGTCAAAGCTAAATTGAGGAAAAGTGAGCAGTGTGCAAAGGACGTACAAGATTTTAGTTCTAAATGGAAAAGAGCGTCCAAACAGATCACGGATATAACTGTCACCAACCTTATGAAGGACATTCGAAAGAAGTTGAGGATAGAATGGGAACCCAAATAATTTTTTTTATTTTTAGTAATTGTGAATGAATTTAATAAAAACAGAGTTTTAAAGCAAATAAAAAACATGAATTATTAAAATATTTTTTTTTTTACTTTGAAGCTTCCAAATTTTATTCGTTTCAGTCCTTAATACTGATTTTTGTGCCTTTCAGTTTTTTTGCGTTCTTTATAACGTTGATAGCAGTATCTTGCGATTTTGTTTTGACGATTATAGTTGCAGTGCTTTGGTTGCGAGTGAAAATTCTGTATGCAGACATAATGTCGCTGTTTACTTCGCCATTGTCGAGCAATTCGGTACACAAGGACTTAGCTTTTTCAGCCAGATTGGCGTTGGCCTCCGCGGGAAATGAACGATTATTTTGGCCTCCGTGCTTCTTTGCATTAGCTTGTCGACTTGTGCTTCCAGGGTTTTATTGCGATTTTCCAGATGCACAATTTTTTCAACAACTTCATTGTGTTTCGCTTTTAAATCTGACAATTCGGCACATATCAATTGGAGATCCGCCTTAGTCGCTGGATCCTTTTTAACTCTGCATTTTTTTCATCAGGCATTTCCTTAAGCTGGTTAATACTTATACCGGTTATTGTCTCCTTCGGCATAATGATAAATGATTCTTTGGTTCAACGTCTCACTAATAAATTGGTCTGAGGGCTTCTCTTGCAGTGCTCTTTTGTTCATCAGTGAGGCTACTCTTGGTGGATTTTTAAACTTAGTATTAAAAAGTCTGAACCACTTACACAGATTTAATTTTTGAGTGATGAAGTACGATCTTGGATTGCACTTTAGACCAAAATTAAGTATTTTGATTGCGACTATCTTCTTTTAATTTAATTATTGTTTAGGAGCTTTTCGAACAAAAGAACACTTTGACAGGTGAAAAATCTCAAACTTTTAAGACTTTTAAAGGCATTACTGATGCTAAGCCCTATGAGAATGTCAGAGTACTCTAGGAAGAGTATATAGATCACGTTGAAAAGCGAATGGGTACCCCCTACGTAATTTGAAAAAGAATACAAAAGGTGTCGGTAGAAGGGGTAAATTGACGGGAAAACTAATAGACGAACTCTCCATTTATTATGGATTAGCCATTCGTGGAAACTGCGATTCAGTTGAAAACATGAGAAACGGTGTATGGACTACACTCGATCATAAATTATCTACGTAGCACGATAAATGTCCGATCGGAGAGGATTCATGGTGCTCACGGCTAAAGGCTAAAGCTACAAATAGTTTGGCCGAGAACAAACGTAAGCCAGCTCAGTCTTCGTTTAATTGACCAGAGACTTTACTCGATGCGTCGGTGGTTATACTCAAAACTGTAATGAAAGTTTTAATTCGACTGTGTGGGCATTGGTCCCAAAATCCATTTCTAGTGGTAAAAGTGTGTTGGATAAAGCTATGGATATAGCAGTTTGCGTTTAGATGACGGCTTTCCTTCAATTTTGCACATAATGAAAGCGATAGATTTAGAAATCGGCCCGAACAGCAACGAAATGTGCCGGAGATTGACAAAGAGCGCATAAAACTTGCTGAAAGATCGGTCTCTGAAGCTACAAAGGAGTGGAGGGTCGCATTAAAATGAAATAGAAAAGAAATTATATAGTGAAGGCATCGCGGATTGAAGGTATTGCAAAATTTTTCATGAATTTCTATAACTTACAATTTTACACGCGTTTATATCAAACAAGTTGGCCGCACCCATAACTTGAACAATTTTCAACCCATTCACTTAAAATATTAACTTGATTTTTAAAAATATATTGTCTAAATAAGTAGGTAGGATTTTTTTATATGGCATAGTTCATTTGTTATTGACAATTTTCTGGCGATTTTTCTGCGAATTTTGCAAAATTGAATTTGGAAGCGCGCCATTCGGCCAAAAATCAATATATAAAAAAAATCCTACCTACTTCTCTAGCTTTTGTTATGTACAATAAAAAAAACGTTGTGACTCATCATAATCCAAAATTTACAGGAGCTCTTGGTACAGCTGTAGACCCTTCCAAAAAAGAGAGGTCACCTGAGAAACCCTGCACAACCGCGATTTTTAAATAAATTAATCTATAAAAATTATGTTTTACAGTCAATCATATGTACAATAAACTCCTACCTTTGTAAACTCGATTCATTTTATATTTTTCCTGGAAAAAGTCGCAAAAAAGTCTATTTTTACGGGCTCTAGAGTGGCGTAACCCCTCAATGCTACAATATCTAAATTTCTGAAAATTAAATTGCTTCATCTATATTGAGATATGTCACATCATTTTTGTCAAAAATTATTTTTATTACATTAATTTCTTTATTAGATAAAATGAACGAATTGATAATTCCGGCCTTAACCCAATGCAAGGCGTATTCAATATTAATGATTTCCTCTTTCATTATTCCAAGCTTATATTTAATACTAGTAACTAATCCGCTTTCGATATCTTCATTGGTTTTATACATTTTTGACATACCATACTCGTATTATTAGTAGTATTTGTAATTTGATTTATTCTTTCAATAATTGATTTATTTATAATTACTTGTTCATTATTATTTTCTAATATACCATTTATTTTTGGTTTTAAAATTATCAAGTCGCCATGATCTGGACTACCATTTAGCCACATCCATGCGCTTCCCCACTGTTATGTAAGGATTCGATAACGGTGATCTCGTGGGATAGGAAATGGTACATGCGATGAAAGGTGTCGACATTTTGTTGAATCATATGTTTTATTTCTTGGTGGGTGTCCTTGTAAACTTTCAAGTTGATTGTATGAATAAGTTTGAAAGGGAAATGCTAACTTTTAATATTGGCTTTATGTACGGTTTCGCCCGTTTGTGTAAGGACGGTCTTGGAGTAATTTTCTTTGACTTTTTTTTTTTTTAAATCCGGGAGAGAGTTTACAGTTTTAAACCCTTTTGTCTTGTTCAGTTTAACATGGATGGTATCGCCTGGTGCATAATCTTCAATAAGTTGTGTTTTCTTATTTAAATAGGTTAAATCGTTTTTCAACTTTTTTCTAATCTTGCTATCTTGTCTTGTCTAGCTTTTTCGTAATCTTCGGTATTAACACTTACGTTTCTACCAAAGAATACTTCAAGTAGCCTTTTGCCAGTTGTCGAATGGATAGAGAAATTGGATTCGTAGACTGTCATATCGGGAAAAGTTCTTTGGGGTCTTTGGAAGATCTTGATTTTAAGTTGGTTTTTTATCAGAAAATTTATAGATGAGGAATCTAAGAATTTTTCGTTGTCAATCACAATAATTTTGAGAACACCAAATGAAAAGAGTAATTCACGAAGAGGTTCTTTAATATCTTCAATTGACTTTGACTTCAGAATTTTTGTTTGTGCGTATTTAGGAAATTTGTCTATGACTGTTAACACAAGTGTTTTCTCTGTGGAATAAATATCTATATGCAAAATTTCAGAAGGGAAATTGGAATTGTTCTTTCTTTTAGATTTAGTTTATTCGGATGTCTATCGTACTTTTGTTCTTTACAGGTTACACATTCTTTAACAATATTTGTTATTTTTGCTTTCATTTTCGGAAAAAAGAATTTTGTTAACATCTGAATTTTGTTTTCACGAGCGTTTCGGTGTGCTCTTCTGTGTTCTTCAATAACTTCTTCTTCCTGCCTTTGTCAGCTTGTAAGATGGTCTACTTTGGGGTGTGTAAAACCAGTTTTATAATTTCTAATGTGATGCAGTTAAATGTTTTGTATTCTTGCCATTATTGTTTCGGACGTGTCCATTTATAACACTTGGATTTAGGATGTTTTTAAAATATTAATTAAGTATTCGGTAGAGTAATCGGGTTGGGTAACGACATGCCTATGGAAGGTACGAAAGGGTATTTTAAATTCGTAGTTGGTTTGGTCTCCGGTTAGTAGTATTAACTGATTTTAGAAAACGTTGACTGGGGATTAGGTTTGTGGTAACAAGCCATGTGACGAGCTTTCGTTGCTATATTTTCCTTTCAATTCAAACCGCCACTGTGCTCAGTCGCCCTCTGACTTTACTCCATAAGTGTTTATTTCCTATTTCGCTTATTGCACTTCAATCAATCCAGTAACCCAATTTCTCCCCAAAAAATGTTGACTGCTAACTCCATTGGTTTGCAACTACGTAGATCTTATTTTCACTAGCGGACCCATTAACTCCACAGTAACGTTTTGTCCCTTTACCCTATCAACTGTCGGCAACTTTCACCCACCTCTTCTTCTCTCATTTTTCCGTAACTCTCCACCCCAGCCCACTTCTTCCCCTACTATCTCTTCTTACAACTTACTCGTAGATAAAGCTAATTTTAGCAAAATCAATATCTATCGTAGCAAATCTTTTTCTTTTACCAACCTATTATGATGCTGTCTTCATTTTTTACAGTGAAACATTTAATTCCATTTATCTTTACGTCCCCTTTGCTCGGCATTTGATATCATCTACTTCCCCTCCCTGGTATAACAGAAGGCTTTGCTCTTTACCAATTATGGGCAGCTTTCTTCGCACTAGTTCTTTATTATGACTACTCAAACTATCTTGAAACCTATCTCCAATTCAACCAGCTCTATAACTATCTCTGTCAGCGCTTTCTCGACACAGAGCAAACCAACCCTAACAACGATCCTAAGACATTTTATCAATTCGTCAACTACAATACAAAAGAAAATCAGACGGTTATCCTCCCTTCCTCTCGTTCGATAATATATCATCGACCGACCAACATGCTATTGCCAAACTCCATATATTTAAAGTACCTTCTTAATTTCCCAATGGCCCCTCTCTCTCTCTCTCTCTCTCTCTCACTCAGTCTTTTGATCCCACCCTTATCGAAGAAAAGAAGGACGGGCTCTCAGCAATATAGCTCAAAAAGTGGGCCTCCAATCTTTCGCACCCACTCTCCTCCCTATTTCATCTGTCCTTCACACAAGGGGAATTCCCCTAAGTTTGAAAAACCTCAGTTTCAGTTTATATGCATTTTTATTGTATTACCTAATTTACTCTTACTTGCTAGACAAAAAAATGCTTAAAAATTAGCTTAATTAACTTAAAATTATCTTATTCTAGCTTACTGACCCCATGCGGGCACTTTAAGTTAAACCTAACACTTACTCGTAAATTATGTCTTTCGACGTACCTTACTACTATACTATACTATTTCTATTCATAATAATTAAAACTAAGAAAACATTTTTTACAAAAAAAAAAACTTAGTAACAGGACTGGTTTTTTTATTTTATTATAAAACTTAAAACTAAAATCCTACAAACTACCTAAAAATAAATCTTAATCTACTTACATCTAATACATACATATATACATATATATACATATATATACATATATATATATATATAATATGTATATACCTAGTATATAAATATATGTATATATATATATGTTTTTTTTTTTTTCATTTTTTATTTTTATTAATTTTTTTTTGTTTTATATATTTTTTTTTTTAAATCTAACTTACTCCTACTTAAAACTATGTAAGCCGGCCATGGCTAAAAAAAAATTAGGTGACCCACTTTGCTTCACATGAAGCTACCAAATATTGGAGCAATTCGACGACGAAGCATCCTCTCCCTCAAAAAGCCACCAAAATTCTTGGTGCTGCTGAGCAACATCTCTCCTGTCGCGACTCCCTACCGCCCTACTGAACCGGAGACGTTCCGCACTGCCGTGTGCGACGTCTCTGTCGTAGTTGAGTCGGCTGTCCGCAGCCTTTCGAGCAACGTGGAAGATTAGCGGCACAGCCAATCTGTCCTGAATCAGACCTTTGCTATCTAGGTAGAGGAACGCTTCTGGAGGAACATAGCCGTCAAAGCGAACTCTCTCATGATACATATAATTAGGGTAGTAAGCCCCAGAGATCAGGTTGTTCGATGAGGTCATTGCTCTTGCAATGTGCCTTCGAGTCAACTTAATAACAAAATTGTCCACTCTTATTTGGTTCGCCCTATTGTACAAGACCTCATTGCGATAGAATTTTATGTACTCAGACTCTGGTGTTCTGTATAACCGAAGACAAGCCCTAAGGCAAGCCCTCTCAAACACCCGAATCTTTTCTAATAAACTTGCTCTCACGTTGAACCACACGGGACATCCAAATACTAGCATAGGCCGGATAAGGGCCATATAGCAGATCACCTTCACCCTCGCATCGAGTTGGCTGTTGTAAAACAGTCTCTTTGTAAGGGCAAAAGCACCTCTGGCCCTGGCCAGAGCAACATCTATATGTTTGTTAAAATACAGATATTGATCTAGCCAAATCCCAAGGTATCTGAGTATATTTCGACAAGCAAGTGGCTGTCCATGTTGTCCGACGACAGAGAACTTTCGCCAATTCTTTCTGGTATCCCCAGAGGCCCCAGACAAAGGCGTCCTAAACAGAATGGTTTCCGACTTCTGAAAGTTGATTTTCAACTTCCAGTCATCGCAATATCGCTTAATTTTGTCGAAGTCACGTTGCAAAAGTGTATTAATGACCTCAATCTTTGGACCTGATCTGTACGCGATTAAGTCGTCTGCATACGCTATGGCATGGTGAAGTGAACCTATCAGATCACTTGTGTAAATGTTGAATAGGATCGGCGAATTTACCGCACCCTGTTGCAGACCGTTTTTAATGTTAAATGTTCCAACAGAAGTCACATCGCCATTCTTCACGATGAACTGTCTACTGGAGAACATATCAAAAAGAATATACAGCAGTGGTTTACTAATGCCCAACCTGTTCAGCTTGAAGAAGAGCCATTCTAACCATACGGTATCGAAGGCCTTTTCCAAGTCAATCAGGCAGGCACCAGTGCACTGTTTCTTGCCTTTGTTCCATTGGATATCCGAAACTAGTTTAGACGCAGCATGAATGATATCATTACCCACCTTGAAACCGAATTGATTATCCGGAACTATATGTTTGTCCTCAACCCACTTAGTCAGGATTCTATTGATTACCTTCTCGAAAACCTTACTGATGTTTGGAAGAAGACTGATCGAGAGGAGATTCGCCGGATTGGAAGTATCTTTATTCCTTTTGGGAATGGGATGTACCACCGCCGTTTTCCAATGCGCTGGATAATGTGCATTATTCATTGCATTATTAAACAGGGTGGTATAAATGTCCACCGATTCTAGTGGGAGATGTCGAAGCACAATGTTCGGTATTTCATCGGTTCCCACTGATTTCTTACTTCTAAGCGATTCGAAGATCGTTTGGAGCTCTTCCTTCGAAATTAAAGGGGGTAGTACCCTGTCGTTGGTGATGACGTTATTTGCCATATTCTCGTCACTAAACTGGGTGAAGCCCGAGCTCTCGAATCGCCAATTCTCTATTTCATTTCGAAGGTAGAAATTGTGCACAAGGACTCGATTCTCCAGGTCGTGGTTTGGGCCAATGATAACACTCGCCTTGTATACTTCCTGGAAAGTCGCTCCTATAGCCTCTACCTGCTCCTGCGGATCCTCGATCCCAAAGAAGTTGTCATCATCAACTGCCTCATTTGGATCAATGCCTGCTGCTACAAGTATTTGTTCGTTGTTCGTCGTTCGGGCGATTCTAAGACATGGAAGGTCGTTCTGATTATTTCTCCGAAATATCTTATTTATTTGCGGGAACATATTCGGGTTTCTGGTGTTTACAGCCCAAATTTTATTGTTCCAATACAAACTTACAGAATTTCTGTAATTTTCCTTTATTAATATCTGGAGGTTTTTAATCGACGACTTCAATGTCATGATCTCCGTGTTATGTCTGTCAGTAAACTGTCTGTACAAGGTTTTTAGTCTTGACAGCAGTCTGCTTTAATGTCGGTGCAGTGCGTCAATAGTTGCGTTGCGGAATAAATCTTCGTCATCAGTGTGTTGATACGGAGGTGTCGTTTTGTCCATTGTTCGTTTGATTGTCTCGTCCATTAGTCTTAGATATCTGTCAATCTCCTCGTTTGACAGATTTCTGTTGGACGGTAGGTAGAGCGAATTCGAGGAGAGTGCTCTTGTCAGTATTCTTGTGAAGTGCGTCCAACGCACCTTACTATAATTGTAGGAATGCCTTTGAACAAACTCTTTCAATTCCGCAGTTTCGTTGGGAACAGTTATTTCGGTACTGAGACCGCAATGGTCACTGTCATACACGAAAGTGCGTAGACAGTTTGTAGTTTGTTGGTTAGTGCATGTCAGGGAAACGACGGACTGTCCGTCGCCTTAAGCCCGAGTCGATACGTTATACTGTGCTGACCCCACTAATTGAATAGTAGGTTCCCTCTAGTATTTGGTGTATTATTTCCCTAATCACTATGCTTGGCGTTGAAATCTCCGCCGATAATAAAATAGTTATCTCCCAATTCCAGCCTCAGGAATCGAAAAAGTGTCTCGAGCTCTGAGATGAATAACGTGGATTGAGTAGATTTAGGTGCATAGACAGACACCATGTATAACCGCTTTCCACTACGGAGAGGGATGTACATGACGCATGCTTCCAGCACCAGAAACCTACGTACTACACGACAGTATACCCTTTTGAAACGCAGTCCCTTTTTTACAAAGATCGCAACACCTCCTCCTTAAATGGAATTGGGTCGGTTTCTTCGTTATATTTCATATCTTCTGTGCCTCATTTTGCGTCTTTTGGTAAGCTTAGTTTCGCTAACCAAAAGCACATCAGGGGCTTGGTCTTTAAGCAACTTAAACAGTGTTGCTCGTCGTTCGAACCTAATCAATGAATTCACATTCACTGCAAGGACCTTCAGGGTTTGCTCCGCCATGTACGTACCCATTACGACTGAAGGTGCGTTAGGCCCGGCAGCAGCGTGTATATTTGATCCACCCGTGTAGCCTGTTCCTGTATTTGACGCTGAAGCTGAGCCATCTGCCGCTGAATAGAGAGCAAGATATATAAAGTCGAAAGACATAGATATAAGGATTTAGAGTAGCTTAGAGTGCCTGTGTGGGGCCAGTAAGTTAATATAAGATTGTTAAGTAATTTTAAGCTAGCATTTAAGCATTTTTTGTTAGTATGTAAGAGTTAATGATTAATATAAACTAAACTAAAACTAAGAGAGCAAGATAGCCAGCATGTCAGGTACAGGTTCAGGTGCTCTAGGCGCTGGGGCCTGAGAAGCTACCTTTGCTTGTTGTACCGTAGTTCCCCAACCTGCCGCCATTTGGGCGTAGGTAACTTGGGGAGTAACGGCTGGTATTTGTGTTTGCACAGGTAGACGTTTAACTTCCACCTTCTGCTGCCGAGCCAGATTTACTCATTTTATGTATTGGAATTTAGGACAACCCCGATAATGTGCGGTATGCCCCGTTTTCCTACATAAGGCACAAGAGAGTTGGCTTTTTTCCGACTCTCCGTCCTTACCTAGAGCGCATTCCTCTGACTTGTGGTCCTTTCTACACTTCACGCATCGAGGCTGCATTTCGCAATTCGACGCGGCGTACCCGAACCTTTGGCAGCGAACACATTGTAAAATGTTTTCGCTCACATTGTAAAATGTTTTCGCTCCTCTTTAATTTTTCCCAGTGTACAACCTGGTAGTCTAGGACTTTGATGCTCCTTAGACCATCCAGTTTGCTGTTGAGACTTAGCTGAACCAGGAAGAACGGTAGCTTCTGCTTCTCCCTTTTAGCTCTAGCCGTGACAAACGGTTTAACCCCCACGAATTTGAGTTCTTCGCACTCCTTCTCTTTCAGCAGTGCAAGGAGCTCCTCCGGATCAGTCGATGGCTCTACTCCCCTCAGCAGTATTGTTTGCAGCTTTTCACCCTTACGGGTGTATGAGAATAAACTTTTGATATTGTGGTAGCGCTCCACTGTCCCTGAGGTCTCTGGAGTAGTTGCTGCTTCTCCATCTCCCTCCTTGCCACTTGCTTTGCTTTTATGGCTAGCACTTTTTGTTGTAGCTGCTTAATGCTACTGTACAGAACCCACGTACCCATTCATCCAGAAATGGGCCTCATCGTTGTCTATGGTCGTTTACCTTCAGCTCCTGGGTCAGTTGAATCTTGTATGGGTGCAGGCCCAAGTCACGACAATTTGTCTCTTACGGACAGCAGTGATGTTTTCATCATATCTTCCGTTTCGTCGACGTACTGGTGTTGGTTTATCGTTTGTTGAATCAGTGGATACAAATTTATCCACCACACTGCGAATAGTCCTCTCGGTAGGACGATTATTGCAACCGTGAAATGGGCGAAGCGCGCGGAAGGTTGCCCGAACAGAATACCCATTTCGATAAAATAATTTTATCATTTGCCCGTGTTGTTGAACGCTATGTCCGTGCCTGTTGATTTGGCAAAACAGACTGAATAAAAGTTGGAAAGTCCCTATTGGATGACCCTGTATAACAGCTGAAAGGTATTCATGAGAGTCGTTGCCTAAAATAGCGTCAAAGATTCTAGGAGATGGGAGAAGAGAAAATGTCAATTGTGAGTTTGGTAAGCCAAATAAATTTATCATCTTATCATGACTGATTTCTATTTTACCACTTATAGTGTTTGCGAAAAAAGGGCCTTTGTTTTGAATGGGATTTGAAATAAGATCTGATCTAATGTAATTTTTATTAGATCCTGTATCTATTAATATTCTTAATATTTTTACGCTCTTCGTTTTGCTTTCGAAATATGGCACAGAAGAGGAATTTAGTCTAAAAAATTAACTTCAGCTACGTCTACTACATTAGCTGAGGGAATATTCACACATCGTTCTGAAGGTAAATTTTTTTTCTGTAGCTGGTTGTTGATAGTCCATGTTCTGAACTTCGTATATTTAATTGGGAATTGATTGTTCATACTCTATGCGTTGAAGATACCGCTGGTATTCCGCATCCTGAGATGCTGTCACATTTGGCATGTTCGGTATATTCGTGTTGATTGTTAATTCCTTTGGTATTTTTGCTGATGGTTTTTGCCCTGTGGTTCTTGTGGTGGTCTTTTTCCAGCAAACTGATTAGGTTTACCTGATCCGTTTCTATAATCAATGGCTCGCGTTTGGATACTAATATCCATTAGCTCAGCTCTGGGCTGCGGTCTTGGTTGATATGGATGAGGTAGAGCATTATTATGATATTTGGGGTTAAATTGTTGAAATTGGTAGTTTGGGTTACGAATGTTGTTATGAGGTGGTTGGGAAATATGACCTAATTGCGGGAAAAATAGACTTTGAGGATTGCGATTCCCTATATTGTTTTTAGGGGGAATTTTCTCTGGGTTGATTATTTTGATATGTATTAGTATATTGGGTTCTGAAATTCTAGTTTTCCAGTTTCAAACATAGGTGGAGGGCTTGCGGGCTTTCAATCTCCTTATGAACGTATACAATGCTTTGTCTCTATGCATTTGTGGAAGGATTGAAAGGGAATAGTTTGATATCTCAATACAACCAATTTTTTTGAGAATCAGCAAAAGGTGAGAATAGACTATGTTATAAAAATCGTGAATAGACGGATTTCCTAGAACGAGAGAGGTCATTTGATATTCAAGAGTGGACAGATCACGTTTGGCTGCGTAGTGCATTGTTGTGCAACATGCAATGAATTTCCAGTTTACTGGAGTATTGTATTGTATGATTCCAATACAACATCAGCATGATCTACAACTTTATTGCGTACTACATTCAGTATACCATAATACTGTAGTAAAATCCATCACGCGAAATGTGTTAACATATTGCCGGTTGATTTCGAATTCTTAAAGAAGAGCAACAAAACTTGGAGATGTGGAAACTGCGTAACCACAAAACGTCGCGATTCGCTATCTGGTGAAGGGAACAAATTCATCTCCAAAAGAATTCAATTCATCTCTCAAAGAATCGGGCATCACACTGATGATGATTTACAAGGAACTGCAAGACATAAAAGAAGCTCAAACAATACAAATAATGGAGCTTCAAAACAAATATAAAGAGTGCGAGCAAAAAGTTAAAGTGCTGGAACATAAGGTGAATTACCTCGAGAACCAGCTGATTGCAAACGACATTGAAGTATATAATATTCCTGAAATCACCAACGTCTCTACCACCGATTTGGCGCTAAAAATCTTTCCTGATGGAATTGATGTGGATATAACAGAAAACGATATAGGTCATTGCTATATAAAAAAAATTAAAAAACGTCATCAAACTTCAGAGAGCAATGACTCACACACCCCTATCAATATTGTTCATGTAAGATTATCAAATCGACGTTGGAAGGAGAAGATAATGAGAGCAAACCGTCAGAAGAAAGAACCGTTAACAACGTCTCTACTCAACGCAGAGGTGAACTCTCAGAAGATGTATATTAATGAGTGTTTATCTCACCACACACGTCAGCTGTTCAAAACCGCAAAGACAATGAGGATCACCAAGAAATATAAATATGTTTGGATCAAGAATGGGATAGTGCACATGCGCAGGAGTGAGGGTGATGTAAAATTTCGTATAAACTGTGTTGCCGATTTCAATAAATTATGAGTTCTGTAAATAGTAGTACTGTCCCTTGCTTAACTCCTATTGTATGTGATAATTCAAATGTTCCATCTTATTTATATGAAAATTTTTGTATTCATCTGAATATTCGTAGTATGCGTAGTAATTTTTCAACACTATTAGCTTATATTAATACTCTTGAAAATTTGCCTGTAGTAATAGTTTTAAGTCAAGTATGGGTTTATGAGAATGAATTATGTTTGTATAATATTCCTGGATACGCGCCGCCCTTTGGTAAATGTAATGAATCTTACCGAGCTAGCGGTATAATAGTACGAGTATATGTAAAAATGGGTTGTACGTGCAATTTCGCTAATATAAATATTCTGAGCGCTGATATCGTGAAATTGTCTTTTGAATATAACAATGTTTTGTATACTCTGTTGTGCATTTATAGGCTTCAGGAGGTGTTTTTGAAGGATCTAGAAAAGATTTTAAAAAAGATTAAGGCAAGAATTTTGATTGTCTTAGGTGACATCAATATCAATATTCTCGATTGCTCTAATAAAGACACTGAGGACTATTTGTTTTTAATGGCATCAAACGGTTTAAAAAGTATTGTTAATGATCCGACTAGAGTTAGTAACTCATCTGTAAGTTGTATTGACCATATTTTTATAAGAGTGTGCAAACATTTTGATAAAATTGTTAAAGGAGCAGTTCATGACTACGGAATTACTGACCACCATATGACTTCTTTCAGCATTAGTGTAAATTCGATCCAAAATCCCAAAATTACTACTTTTAAATCGACAAAAAAAATAGACTATCACTTGCTTAAAGAATACCTCTCGTACGAATTTTTTAATTCGGTTTACAATGAAAATGATCCTTCCATTGCATTTGAGATATTCTTATCGATTTTAAAGAAGTATATAAAACTTTGCACCACAAAAGATTCGACCATAACAAATCGAAATAAACACTTAAAACCTTGGATAACAAAAGATCTTCTAAATCTTATAAGAAAGAAAAATATATATGCAAAAAGATATCCTTATAATGAAAGACTAAATAAATACTATAAAAAGCTTTGTAAAATGGTTACTATTAAAGTTAAAGAAGCACGTAATAATTATTACTTAAACTTATTTGAAAGGGCAAATGGAAATAGCAGGAAAGAATGGAGAGTTGTAGACAGTATTCTGGGCAAATACATACAATCTGGACAAATAAATGTTTTGGAAGAAAATGGAATACTAATAACAGGTTCAGAAGCAATCACCAATAAACTTAATGAACATTTTATTGAAATTTCAGAGCTACTAAAACCTTCAATCGAACCCTGCCTTCCTTGTGACTGTTCTTTAAATAGTAATCTTATTACCGACAGAGTTCAAAATAATAGTTTTGTATGTGAGTCCACTGATTCTGTCGAAATCTATAGTCATTATGAACTTAAAGAACAAAAGTTCTTGCACAAGTGAGGGTATCACAAGTATTCTAATAAAAAATATTACTTGGCAAATAATAGATGTGTTGAGCTATTTATTTAATTTAAGTATCAATAATGGTTGTTTTCCAAGTCCACTTAAATGTGTGTCCAACTACAGACCCATATCGTTATTACCTACATTTTCTAAAGTATTTGAAAAAATTCTCAAAAATAGAATGCTACAATTCTTGGAGAAAAATAAGTTTTTTTCAAGTAATCAATTTGGTTTTAGACCTGGATTATCAACAGAGGATGCTATCCTTAGGGTCTGCAGCCAGCTACATGAAGGGCTAAACAAAAATATGTCTACTATGGCTTTATTCATAGACATGACAAAGGCCTTTGATATGGTTGACCATCAGTTATTATTAGAAAAACTATACAATGCTAGGGGAACAATACATAACTGATTCAAAACATATCTTAAAGACAGAGTTCAAAAAGTGAAGGTAAATGGCCTTTTTAGTAAGCCACTGGGCTCAAAAAATGGTGTCCCTCAGGGTTTTGTACTAGGGCCACTCTTATTCCCAATATATATTGACTCGATTTTCAGACAGCAATTCAATGGAATAGCGACTGCATTCGCCGATGATATAACCTTTACAAACACGTTCCAAAACCAAATTGATTGCATTACGAAAATTGGAGAAGATCTAGAGAAATTTAGGGTGTGGTTTACTCATCACAAGCTACTCATTAGCGAAAAAACCAAATTATTAACATTGAAAATATCCGGCAATACTATACCTGAATACAACCTTCGATTTCACTCGCATGAATATACTAGATTTAGCCTACCGCTGCATACTTGCGGCATACAAAACTTTTATGAACAAAATACGTGTTCTGAGAAGTGTTTTATAATTGAATCAGTCAAAAATTTTAAATATCTAGGAATCTTAATAGATCAAAATCTGAACTGGAAGGAGCATTTACAAACAATAAAGTCCCACATGTACCTGGTGGCTCGTAAACTGTATCTTATCAAACCATACTGCTCAGACAAAGTTTTATCTATGGACTGGCACACTCTAAATTGCAATATGGCATTGTATGTTGGGGAGGATTATATTTTAATGCGATTAGACCAGTCTTGGTTGCTCAAAAATATCTTGTTCGCATTCTTACTAACTGCAATCGTCGTACTCATAGTTGGCCCCTGTTTATAAAATGCAATATTTTACCAATAAGACACTTATATGTTTTTAAGGTGCTTTGAGAATTTTTTAAGCGAAGCGGAAACATTCCTAGCAGGACTAACTCAACTTATAATTTAAGGACAAATAACACAGGCTTAACAAATGTACCAATTGTACGTTCAACACATTTTTCAAAATTCTATACATTTATTACCCCATGCTATTTCAATAAACTTCCACTTTCCGTACGATTAACTAATAACTATAACATCTACATTAAGAAAATAAGAGCTTGGATTTTTGCTATTGATCTTGCTAATATTGAACTATTACTACGAATTCCAACTTAATATCGATGTAAAAAACGGACTAAATGGAACTGTATTCTTCTTTGTATCTCATTACTGTTCATTTCATTAACGGATTTCTTTAATAAATCTTAATTGTATAGCTATATATTATCTATATCTGTATTTTCAATGCCACCCCACTCCAGAAATATTAATTAATTCATAAAAAAATAATGAAGTGTCGTCTAACACAAATTTTTGAATTTGTTATCAAATTAAATGACGACTACTATTTTATTCATTCTATGAAATTTATATTATTATATTACTGCTTTGTATTTTATCTATTATGAAATGAATAAAAATATAATTACTTTCGTGTATCTTTTATATGATCATACAGTTGTAATATTATGTCTATGCTCTTTTTACGTGAATTGAAATCACATGGTTGTCTAGTGAAATCTGTTAAAGATCGAACTACGTGCAGTATTCATCGAGGTTTTTTTGAAACTGTGGGTAACTTATTTGGTCTGTATCGGGGAATAAATCTGAATTTGTTTTAACTACGGATTCAGCAATTTCTCGTCCTTCGTTTTTCAGGACACGACTCACGATTCCCGTCATAAGTCATTCGAATGCCTCGTTTGTTCCTCATTTACGTTGGAAACCGAAGGTTGGGATGGATTTTCTGCGAAAGGATTTTGTACAGATAGATTAAGGACAGAGGGTCTCACTAAATTTGGATTAAGTATAGTATATTATTTGAGCAGAGAGTCACACACAGTTATTATAAATAGAATTAAAAATAATTAACCGTAAATCTAAATTAATCAATCAATGAAGTGAATTTCCAATGAGTGTGTAAAAATATTTAAAACAAATTTTAGACTAACCTTTTTTTATAAAAGTAAGTTTTTACGATATTTGGATTACGATGGTTTTCTTAAATGATTACTGCAATTATTACTTAAATTTTTATTTTGATAATATTCGTTCTTTTTACTTCTTAAAATATGCTAACACTAGAACGTTTTCGAGTAATTCATCCAACTATTATTTAAATTTTTAGTTTGGAATTATTATAATTTTTTTTTTTCAGTTGTTAAAATATCTTAACATTAGAGTTATAATACTAAATGAGTCTTGATGGGCATCACGCAAAGAGTGGCTGCTAGTTAACTGAATCCTTTTTATCCTGTTACAGATGACTTAGGGGGCTTGTTTCCTTCCTCTACTGCGTTGGGTTCTGGAATCAAATGCGGTGCTACTTGAGGACGTGGTACGCGGTGCTTTGTGAGGACCGTTAGTAGTTTTTGAAAGTTCTTGAGGACCTTTTTACTGCTCGGGCGCCATCCAGTTGGAAAATTATTTATTTTTTTTTTATTAAACACTTTACTGAATCCAATCAAACTTAAGACTAATTTACAAACATCATTTTACTTAACATGTAACCTATGCTGCAACCTAGTGCATTTTTAAGTAGATGGCCGTTGTTATGCATTCCACATAACCCAACCTAAAAATAAAGCCAGAAAATCGCCAAAGTTAGTAATTAGGACAAGGAACCAGGTATATCAACAGCGGTTGAGGAGAACTCGAGATACCTCTAAAGCCGTTTTGAGAAAAACAGTTTCATAAAAAACGCATTTGAAGTTTTTTTTCTCTTGCCGAAATTTTTTTTTGTGAGTACCTATGGACTTCTTTGGTCGCTGCGGCATATTTCTTTTCAGCAATCTTGATGGGTTGACCTTTTCTGCACTGTAAATTTCATCTAAAATAAAACAATAATTTATCAAATTTCATGGAGTTTGGACATATTTCTGACTTTCCAATGAAACCAAATTGCACATACAATTCAAATTGAATTCTTCCAAATCTAATATTAGTGTTTATAAAACCCATTATTTCAAAACGCATTTATTGTTTTTTTTCTGTAATCTAGTTTTAAGCGTTTATATGTTTTCTTAGTAAGCACTTTAACTGTTTAATGTATCACCATTTTCTCCGTCACACCATTTGTTCTCGTCTTCATCTTTTAATTATAAAACTATTTCCTTATTTTGTTTAAGCATTTTATAGTTTATATCAAGCGCGCGAAGGTCTCCTATTTTCCGATATTTGGTCTTTTGATTTACTTAATTAGTTTTCGTGGAAAACTTCGCACATTTACACTATTGCCCAACAATTAAATATACTTTTTTCCATGTTTTACTACAGTTATAATTTAAATAGTTTATATATTTTTTCCAGCTCAAATAACACTAAAAATATTCAAAAACTACCATGCACGTTCACTGACTGCACTGAGAAAATTTAACAAATGAACACTAGCAATTTTACAGAGACACGAACGATCCTAAGGTCAATAATGACGATAATCACAGAAGGCCCTAACATGAAAATTCATAGATCAATCAATAATGTTTATACGATACATATACATACGTAGGTACATACTCGGATAAATTAACACAATACCAACGAATTCGGTAAAAATAAAACAAGTAATATAAGTGCGACGCGTGACTGCTAAGCTAAGCACTTTCCCGCACATTTTCACACAGTATGGGACTAAACCTGCCAATCTACCCTCTATTTAGTAGCTACAAGATACCGTTCACCCAAATCGAAGTCAAGGAAATACCAAAAGAATCCGACCAAAAAAATATAATAATACTATCTATATCACAGGAAAGCCCATAGAAACGCAGAACAAAACAAACTTCAAATCTTTGAGAGGTATTATTTCGAATAATTAACTCTAAATTAAAAAAAAATAGCTAAGCAATGGAAAATAAATACGAAAGGCACCCAATCCTAAAGCCATCCTATCCTAAAACAATCCCATCCTAAAACCATCCCATCCTAAAACAATCCCATCCTAAAACCATCCCATCCTAAAACCATCCCATCCTAAAACCATCCCATCCTAAAACCATCCCATTCTAAAACTTACTGCTATTCCAGAAAGAATATCACGGGCACACATTACACACAGATATTTATTCAACCGAGAGACACTTGGTACACAAAGCCATATGCAAACTCACTAAATTCATATAGGTCAAATTGTAAAAATCTAAATCCATAGAAGAGAAGAGTCTTCGGTGTCCCAAAATGCGTTGTGTTAGACAACGAAAAATCCCTTAACTCAGCTTCCATTAGCTATGTGATGGAAGACCAGCTCAATATAACTATGTTATATACAAAACTCCTTATTTATAAAAGCGAAATAAATGGCCAAGTCGATCATCAGAGATTTCATAGATCCCTATGAAAATGCTGCCACCACAACTCATTCCTCTCAGGATAACTCATCATATCCCAATCCGCATATACCACTCCTTCAAAACGAGCTGTCACAGATAAAAAAACCAAGTCGACAATATTAAAACACGTAGATGAAGAAGGTCTCTGAATTTCATGGGCTCTGCAATTAAATGGATGCAATGATGAACCAAGTTCTATACAATAATTCATATAATGAAAGAATCAACGAAGTCACAAATGTATCAAACGAAATTTTAGACTTACATAGTAAAAAAAGGTAAATGATTTGCGAATAAATTAGCATTAACTATCCAAAATAAAAAAGGATTAGTAAAAGAAGAAATAGCTAATATAATCTACGCTACAGAACCAGTAAAATCTAATATTGTAAGCTCAAATATTTTGTCCAAAGTAGGATAAACTCTTTTACTAGCTAATAGTAATAGGAATAGATAGCTAATAGGAATAGATAGTAATCACATTCCATATGTCAATAGAGAGCAAGCTCTTAATTTTTTAAAGATAAAAATTGCTTTAAATGTAACCTCTCTAGTTTATATTATAAGTGCCTCAAACTAAAGAAACTACTTAAGAGAAATTATTAGTAAAAGCAGTAAGAAGAAGTAAAGTAATCATATATGAAAACATTATTAAAAAACACGAAATTTTTTATGTCATACCAGCAATAGAAGAATTAACAACTGGAGTCATTTTATTGAATAACTACCATGGGGAGATTGAGATTAAAAATACAGTTCAGAAGATAAGCGGAACATATGTATATGGTATAATTCCACAGCGCCTCAATAGTTATCATCAAGCAGAAATTCATATGCGAAGAAGTGACAAACACCAAAGATTTTCCACCATCCAGCCATCATTTCAAGGAGCTGAAGTAGAAGAAATTCTACTTTCTAATGAAATAACTCCACACCAATAGCACCAGACAGATTCAGCTAAACAAAACAGAAAGGACGTACACTAATGGTTTAACTACACATTTTTCATCATTCTCTTAGTCATACTAATCGGAGTTACAATCCTCAGATAATGGGCGAATACGGTCACCAAAAGTATAACAGTAACATCGTAATAAGCATCAAAACCAATAACCACCCGGAAATCAAAACAGCCTTATCAAAACAATTTTTACACCATACCATATTTTTAAAAATAATGTGAAGTCACAGAGAGCAAGAGTTAACAAAACATCCCCCGAATTCGGTACAAAGTAAAACAAATAACATCAAATAACATACTCGTATGTTAAGTGCGGCGCATGTCTGCCAAGCTAAGTACTTTCCCACACAATTTCACGGAAATGACCAGGGCATAGCTGCTAAGGTCAACAGACCACTCACATGTCGGTTCAACGACAAATTCGCAGTATTTGCCAAACGCTGACACTCCAATCTATTTTTCCAGCAATGCGTGTCCGCCGGGGTATGGAAATGAAATTGGAGATAATTTAGAACAAATCCGTTCCATATTTTAACTTACATTCATATGTAAACATGAACCGTGACCACCTCAATGATGCCTTCGGCACCAGGAAACCCATTTAGCAGATGTAGTGTGCTTTCATTTAAAATTTTCCAATGAATTTCGTGAAAGAATTATGCGAAACTTACAAAACAACATTTGCAATTCTTAAAAACAGAATACTGAAATGATATCGATGTGATCATCTCATCCATACCACCATGCACAGATGATTAAAATATGTCCATCTAGAATACTAAGCATTTTCTGTTTATTTTTATATTTTCTTCTAAAGTTTATGTACAATATCTACGAGTATAAGTCTATTAATTAGATTTACATACGACTACACTATAGCGCCCGCATGGGTGCAGTTAGAAAGAATAATACAGTTAAAGTTAAATAAGCTAATTTGTAATATTTTATTTTTTGTCTCGATTTTAAGAATTATGAGTATAAATAAATGTAAATAAAAATGATTTCAAAAAGTAAAGTAAAGTACGAGTATCATGTATGTGTAATTCGTTAGACATTTTTCAGATACTGTACAAAATTTAAATCTTTGGTCAACTGTAGAAAGAAAAACTAAGGTGAATAAGAGTCTGGGCTCGTAAGGATCTCCGACCCAACAAACGGTGAATGCGGGACAAATTGTTGCCAATGTTAAAAAGCCATTTAATCTCATTGAAATCTAATGCATTTATAATATCGCATCGAAAACTCTCGTAACCTTAATCGAAACCAGAAGTTTTCCCATAAATTTTTTAGTTTTTGGAAATCTTAGTGAATATATTGTTGAGTACCGTCAGTACCCAGAGTGCGTCGGCTTCCGATTGCTAGCCGCCCGACATTGAATTGGACACCTAAAACTTGTGCTCACCTCACCTGTGTTCTTTTTTTTGTTATGTGCAAATAATGTGTGTTTGCAGAATAAGTAATTTGCATAAAATTCATTGATTTTAATTCGTGCATGTAATTTCTTGGAAAGTAAGCTAATTGTGTTAAGAATTTTATTTATATAAGCAACTTTTTCATATAAATATCGCCAAATAAAAATTGAATGGCTGAGACATATTTTGAGAGCTATCGAAGACTTTGATTTTTATTTCAACTGAATCTGCTTGGAGAGTTGAAACTTATTGCCTCAAGTTTGGGTGTTCTACTATTGTACTAGAAATACAACTATTAGTCCCGGTACAGAACGGTGGTCTAACCATCTTTTACAGTAAAACCACTGTATTCATTTTTGGTGACCCCGACGTGATTTTTCAACCGCTAACCTGCTTCCCCCATCCGAAGTAAGGGGTATTTAGCAATTCCAAAATAATAAAGCATTTACCAGAGCTTACACTGGTAACATAAGTTAAAAACTCTCAACTAAAATGTCATTGAATCTTCATTGGACGATCTAGCATCCCGGTAAGAGGAAACAGGCTCTGAAATACAACGTGTCATTTCCAACCTGGGAAAAGAACCCCTGCACCGAAAAACAAAAGAACTGTACGTTGCGTGGCTAAAAGAGCTTAATCAAGTTTGGAAAGATTTCGAGGTTACTGACAACACTATTCGTTCAGAACATGGATGCGAATTGTCACATGGCTACTTCACAAACGCATATTACGATGCAATGCTATTGTACAAGTATATGAATCCATAAAAGACAACATATTGAAAAGGTTAGAGCTAATACAAAGAGATGGATTGCCCACAGGCTTGTAAAAGAATGTAATCTTTTGCGTATACTTCACTTTGAGACTTATAAAAAATTATGCAATCATCATTCATTATGACAATAAATAGTTTGCAATCATTTTCCTTTTAATCTCACGGCAGTCCATTGAATGCAATATTTTGGCATCTCATGCATCCTTCGCATTCTTTGCACTCCTGCATTCTTTTGCATTCTTTGTATTCTTTTGCATTCTTTTGCATTCTTTTGCATTATTTGCATTCTTTTGCATTCTTTTGCATTCTTTTGCATTCTTTTGCATTCTTTTGCATTCTTTTGCATTCTTTTGCATTCTTTAAGATTACATCAAATTCTGTTCCACAAGCGTTATTTGTGATTTAATTGAAATTAAGGAAAAGAGGAAATTTGTAAATATTTGATTAGAAAGGTGTTGTAAGTAAGTTTATATCATTTCCTTGTCTGATAAATGAGTAAGGAAAAAACTTAAATGAAATAAAATGCTGCCGACATACAATTTTAATAAATAAAAAAACATCTCGCTTAGCACACCTGAATTGGCCGCAAATACAGTCCAAATCAATGTTTATTTATTCAAAGAGAGAAAGAAGCATCCTCTATTGATCAACTAGGTTGACTTTCTAGAAACTAAGCCAAATTCTGCAAAACATGGAGAGATGTACCTTCTGTAAAAAGCTTGCAGACGTATTGAGAAGTTAAAAAAAATAAGTTAAGCAACTAAGTTATCAAGTGTCACTTTAAAGTGATTTTTGTTCAGTCCAAGTAAACGGTTGAATTCATGTCCTATAATTTTCTCAATGATAAATGAATGATGTAGTACTTAGTGCTCTTATTGTATGTATTCATAAATTTTTTTTTGATTTGTTGTTCCAGCGATTTAAGTTGTAGAACATTTAAGTCGCAGCTTTTTATCAATTTGGTATGTATAAAATATGAACAATAAATTTCTTTCAATATTCGTATAACATACTGTTATTCAATATAGGTCATATTCTCTGCACACAAAAGTTCTCCACGATAAATCAAGTTTATATTCTCGTAAATCCAATGATTATTTAAAAACGGCTTTGCATACAGGGTGTCCCAGCTTAGCAGTATAATCCTTTAAGGGCGTATTCCCGAAGTTCCGCCGAATAAGAAATTGTATGGCAGGGGGGTCTTTTCTCACTCCATTTCAAGTTACAGCCCATCAAAGTGGGTGACCTCTAATTTGGAGGTGTAACTACTTTAAACGCTATAATTTCTAATCCAGTACAGGTACAAAAACAGTTTTGGACATTTTGGAAAGATAATTTAGTAGTGCATACAAGTCTTGAATTCTTTGGGCACATCTGTTCTGCCACAAAAAAGTTATGGCTCATTAAACTCAAAATTATGAAAATTTGCTGTTCCATTTTTTTATTTAAAATGCATTTTTCTTAAAGTTTTTACTTAATAAATTTTCGAAAATTTTATGAAATTTTTATCCTTGAAAAATTTCCTAAAAATTATGTTTTGAAACTTTTTTACGTACGATCAAAAGATTTTGTAGTAAAAGCCATTTTTCGTCAAAGAAAAATGGCCAAAAAGAAGTGTACCTATTGAATTACCCATAAAATCGCTTATATGTTTGTATTTCTACTATTCCAATCAAATAAATAAATTGAAATTGAAGTTGAACTTACTTATAACACCTCTCTAATCTAATATTCACAAATTTCTTTTTTGCATTAATTTCAATTAAATCTCAAATAACGCTTGTGGAGTAGAATTTGTTGTAATGTTAAAGAATGGAAATGAATGCATTTTTTTTAAGTCTCAAAGTGAAGTTAATCAACGCAATCTTTGAATTGAATTCTTTGGACGTCTTTCAAAGAGTGCATTCCCTAAAGATTGCATTCTTTTACAACCCTGTCCAGTAACGCAGAAACTTCAGTTGATCAGGGAGAGGGTGCACTTCCCATCAGAAATCAACGTTTATCCCTCCGCCCACTACTGAAGCAAAGGCCAATGCAGAAGAAGGCGCACAATCTAATTGGCACACTATGATACAGACGAGACTAGAAGTGACACATATGCAAGGCGGCAGAGTAAAGCTAGCAAACCACTTACATTTGCTCACCAATCACTCCAAGGCAACAACAATGTACCAGGCCTGATTAGAAGGCAAGAAGCAGCAATAGAAATGTTACAAAAAACTTTTCTTGAAATATCAGATAAAACAGTTAATAGATCAATAGAATTTTTCCAGATCAAGGTAAAAACAGTAGAGCGTTTTTGGGAAGAAATACTTCAGTCGCATAATGAAATTTATGAGCATTCAATGGATACAATGACCAGCAGTTTTTCGATTTAGAAGATTAGACTCAGCTGAAACTTATTCAGCTGTATGAGTTGTCTAGTCGAGTTCTGCAGCAATCATCAGGTCAGCGGAATTCATCAAATTCATCAAGTGATCTAAAGATAGTCTTACCAAAGACAAAGTGAATTTCATTTCAACCTGACACTTTCAAGAAGTGATGAAGGACGATTCGTGATAAAATTTCCATTCAAGGAAGAACCTAGCCTTTTGGGAGAATCAAAAGATGTCGACTTCCAACGATTTATATCACTTGAACGCTGGCTTGCTAAATCAATAGAACTTTAAATAAAATACATTCATTTTATGCAAGACTACCAGCAGCTTAGGCACATGGAAGAAGTAAATTATCACCATTTAGGCAAGCCATACTACTTCTTGCCACATCATTGTATAACAAAGGCTGATAGCAGCGCAACAAAACTCAGGGTAGTCTTTGACGAATCAGCAAAAATGTCGTCTAACATCTCATTAAACGTCTTATCAACAGGTCCTACTATCCAAGATGATGTGTTCTCAGTCCTTGTAAGATTCCACATGCCGAGGTAGGTGTTCACTGCAGACATTGAAAAGATGTATCGATAAATACTGATACACGATGAAGTCACAAAGTATCAGCTCATATTGTAGAGGAGCAGTCCCAATGACACATAAGTGTTTTAAACTCAATACAGTCACATACGGAATTACTTCTGCGCCATATCTCGCTATAAGATATCTTCACCGATTAGCAGAAGATTATCAGAACCGATTCCCTTTAGCGTCAAGAGCCATGAAAACGAATTTGGTTGACGACGTAATGATATGATCTGATAGTTTAAGTGAATACCTCGCAATTCAAGAAGAACTGCAAGGCTTATTATACATATACCGCTGGATGTAGGCTTCGAAAGTGGTGTGCCAACCATCAATCACTCATCCAGAACATACTAATCAACGATAGCGAAACCTAATTAGATTTCAATACCAGCATAGAAGAATATGTCAAAACAGTTGGAATGACTTGGCTTCCTAAATATGACGACCACTGCATCAAATCATCATGGGTCGGAAAAGATTAAGTAACAAACCGAACTGCTAACTCAGATATTGCACATCTTTTTGATCCTCTCGGACTTATTACCCCAATCGTTGTTACAGCTAAAATATTTTTACAACAGCTATAGGAATTAAATTACGATTGGGATGTAGCACTTCCACAAAGAATGCATACTACGTGGCTAAAAAATCGAGAAAGTTTAAAGACTCTACACAACATTAAAATACCCGCACATTTTTTCTCACAAAATTCCCAAGAATGTGCAATTTCACGTATTCGCGGATGCATCTGAGAACGCCTATGGAGCAGTAACTTACGTTCAATTACGGGACAAAAGCAATACAATTGCAATACACTTTCTTTGGGCCAAATCCAGGATAGCACCTTCCAAGACAACCAAGATTTCACATCAAAGCACCATTCCGCGCGTAGAGCTGTGCGCAGCTAAGCTGGCTGTGGAACTTACTCATCTCCTGGAAACCGACTTGGAGTTTCATCGAGATAAAATCTATTTATAGACCGACTCTGAGATAGTCCTCAATTGGATTAATACATCATCATCAGTCACACTACCAGCGTTCATTGCTAATCGAGTATCGACAATACAAGAACACACAATTCCACAACAATGGCGACATGTAAGCTCGAAGGAGAACCCAGCTGACATTTTGTCGCGTGGAATAGCACCGGAGTTACTACCAAATCATACTTGTTGGTTTTATGGACCGAGGTTTTTACATGGATCCGAATCTATCTGGCCGCTCACATTTATGAAGAAATCAGATATCCATCAAGACAACATTGCTAACCACAGCTCGTCAGTCATCAGACTATGATGTCTTGGGCACTCTCAGTCATAGAAACTCATTTCAAAGAGCAGTACGCTCCTATGAGATGATGCTCCGATTAAAGTCATCCAGGAACGGACAATGCAAAACTGACAAAGGCGATAAACAGAATGCATTTCTCAACAGTAGCGAACTTGATCAAGCTCGAAAAATGGTGATTACTTATAAGATTGATGCAGAAGGTGGAATTCCAAGATGACATAAGTCATCTTCGAAAACACCATGAAGTCCACTAACAATTCTTACACCGTTTCTCGACCAAGAAGGAATCATTTGCGTTGGTGGACGATTGGAATCATCTGCATTGCAATATGATGACAAGCATCCAGTATTGATGCCCTACTCCCATCCATTCACTAAGCTATTGCTGATGGGAATTCATCAGGAGAACAAGCATGCTGGACCCCAAACTATATTGGCACTCGCTGAACAAAGATACTGGCCGATAAAAGACAAAACACTCACTCGATCTATCGTTCACAATTGTGTTTCTGCTCAAGATCAAGACCTTTTATCAAAGGATGGGAAGTCTTCCCATCCAATCCAACAGAATCCAACCAGCACAACCTTTCTGAACACAGGCATCGACTTTTTTGGGCCTATCCACACACATTACAAGCAAAGGAAAAAACGTCCTCAAAAATCATATACTAGAATGCGCTGCTACTGCAAAAAGGGTTATGGTGCCTTGAAGTTCGTTCATATTTAGCAGACATGCCAAATTTCAGTGCGATACTGTCTTCAGTTTTGTTTTGACTGCTGATTGTTGTTGACGTGTTTGGCATCATGTTTAGTATGGATAAAAACTATTTTCGTTCTCTCATAAAACATTATTTTTTGAGGGGCAAAACGGCGAAGGAAACAAAAGAAGAGTTGGATAAAAAAGTTCTTTTCCACCAAGACAATGCAAGGGTGCACACATGTGCCGTATTAAAAAAAGACAATTGCACTTGTTTTAAACGCACATGCATTACTATCAGCTCACAAATTCAAGGTATTATAAATCATTCTTGTAAAACATTCAACCATAATCTTGTGACACACTGCACAAGCGCCAGCCGATATTTAATTATAATAGTAGTTCTTTGCTTTTGCACTATCATATACATATATGGTATTTAGATACATGAATACTAATGTAATACATACAAACATATTGATTTGTTTTCCCACGATCGGCGGATGCTTTTGCCGTGCTTTACAAAAACAATTCACTCAGCAGCAGACATCGAACTATATAGTATACACTAAAAGCATTTGTAGTTTTGTATTTATTCTTCGCCTTTCGTACATACAATTAGAGATAAGGCACACGAGCATAGGTGGCTGGCTGCTGCCGGGTGAAATGCAATTTCACTTTGCTGTACACTGTTGGGCACATAGGACACTCAGATAAATAAAATAAATTATAAAGTATTGATTTAAAATGTTTCCTTATTTTTTTTTTATCTCAATATATTTGGTCATATTTCTCTTATCGTGGAATGTTTAAATCCTAAACAACACTTATACAACCATCATCTACATACTTAGCGGTCAACCGTCATCATGACCAGTATTACCCGCTAACGAATCCTGAACTATCAAAATGCATCATTATAGAAAAAACAAGGCATCTCTGCTCGTGAATGTGTCCGAGGAGCTACAATAAGTAAATGCAAAATACACATTCTCAATCATCATTATATCAAACGAAGCTAATACATAACAACTCAATATGGATACAATTTTTAAACACCACTCAATGGATATACGCCGTAACTTCAAGAACACCATTAAACATAGCATGCAAGGGCACGGCGACATTAGTTGATTGGGGGATCTGGCACTTTGAAATTGCAAATCAATTGCATTGCAAAAGGCGACTTCATAACCCTATAAGCTCATGGCAATCATTCCCACACTATCCGTTCATCCATCACGAGACTCAGTGACATTCCAAATGATGCTCTTTCCGAGCATATAATCAACCATATGGATACAACACACCAATATCCAATTCGTTTTGACGAACAAGAGATGAAGTTGAAAAGGTTTGCAGCACAGGTAGACTTCAGTCATCTGGAGGTGCCAAGTATTGTTCAACGACCATCACAGCTCATCAGGACTACTTATACTTATTGCTATAATAATCTTACTAGTTTGGAAATTTCGATTACGCAGTTGGAACAGCAAATTCACAGAATACCCAATACTCATGCTGCTCCAAGAACAACCCCAAACCTTAACCAAACAATTGAACGCAGTTCAATGGGGGCCAGGATGTTGAGTACGGTACCCATAGTGCGTCGGCATCCGATTGCTAGCCGCCCGACATTGAATTCGACACCTGAAACTCGTGCTTGTCATTGAACTGAGTTCACCGCAATGCAGGCGCAAGATCACACCTCACCTCTGTTTTTTTTTTTTGTTATGTGCAAATACTATAATGTGTGTTTGCAGAATAAGTAATTTGCACAATATTCATGGTTTTTAGTTCTTGCATATAATTTTTTGTAAAATAAGCTAATTGTGTTAAAAACTCCTTGTGTTAGAATAAACAACTTTTTTGTATAAATATCGCCAAAAAAAATTGAACGGCTGAGACATATTTTGACAGCTATCGAAGGCTTTGATTTTTATCCCAAGCGGGTATTCTAGTATTGTACTAGAGGACGGTTGCTACTTATTGTCTCAAGTTTGGGTGTTCTAGTATTGTACTAGAAGTACCACTGTTAGTCACGGTACAGAACCGTGGGCTAACTATCTTTTACAGTCAAAGCACTGTATTAATATATTGACTGGATTTTATCCACTATAGCACGCACAGCCTGTCTGGTGGGACGATTATACGACCGAAAAATGAAGTAAGCGCTCTTAAAGTTGAGGCCACCGACTCAGAATTTCGGTTGTGATTTTTAATAATTTCCAAACGTTGCTCGTTAGTGAACTTCACTATAATAATAAATGTAAACGTTCTGACATTGGCAGATCAGATCGCGGGTGGCCGTGGTTCAAATGGTAGTGGACTGGCTTCAAAATCGGAAGGTTCGGTGTTCGAATCTCATTCGCGTCCGAAAGACATTAATTTTTTCAGTTAACAAAAATCAAGTAAGATGAGTTGCTGACTAGAAATTAACAACAAACCAACTTCCGCTAAGAATTTAATCTCCCCATTAAATGTTGGATACACCACCCATAGAGCGAAGTACCCACTGAGCCCAAACATCTTTCTTTTCTCTCTCTATCCCATTTTCGAAAAAACTTAACACATGCTGAGGCATTATAAGTGTATTCATACCCACTTGCGTGTTAAGTTCTTTTTTTACAAAAAAAGGGTGCGCTTGTATTAAAATACAAAACCTTTTATGCAATATTTATGAGTATAATATAAATTGTGAGGGTTGCGTTTATGAGGAAGTGAATTCGCGTCACCCGACTTCATATGGAAGTGTTTATGACGCAGCGATTTAGCGAAAACCGAATTTAGCGACTGCGACCGATTCGAAACAACTGCTCGCGACGAAAAACTGCACTCAATATATTTTGGATTAACTTTGCGAATCGCTCGTGCAATACCGACAATTTTACGAAACTTGCGCGAGAAAATCAATGTTTGTGGAATCTTTGTCATTCTAAATAAAAGAATAAAACACTAAACAGGCACTATGAGAGGAAGTGGAATGAAAATGGATTTTATATAGAAGGTAAATAAATTATTTTTATTTTATAATGGTATAGCTAGTGTTCTTTGGTATCTTCGAAAATATCGTTTCCAACCTAATTTAAAATGTTTCTCCGTTCATACGATAACATGAATAGATTTTATAATTTCTTCATTGATTGGATGCACTTGAAATCTTTTCCTTATTTTGCGGTTTTTAAATACATTTTACGCAGTTCATAATGCTTTCCAATAACAACAAGAACCTCACTTAGCGCGCATGTTGTTCCCTTTATAAGTAGCGAAACACTAATGAAATTAAGCGAAATCGCTTGCATTCCACTGTGAGCGATATTGCTTGAAATGAATTCGCTTCGCCATACGCGCGAAATTTTACAAATTTCGTTTTATATCAAGGCGATTACAATCGTAATCTTATAAGCTATTCTAATGTACTCTTTGATACGTTCTAATAAGGGCTATAGATCTAAGCATTTTTTTCCGAGTCTCAATATGAAATGAATATGTAACATCTGGAAAGAACTTTTGAAGAGGAAATGTTGGAGAACTATTTTAATCTTACAATGATCCAAGTATAGTACGTACCTTCGTGCAAAATTTGAAAATGGCCATAATCTGGAATAATTAAAACTTTTTTTTAAAAAAAAAAAAAAGAACTTAAAACTCAAGAGGGTATTACTACTCTTAAAATGCCGGAGCACGTGTTAAGTTTTTCGGAAAATTGGATAGAGAGAGAGAGAGAGAAAGATTTTTGGGCTCAGTGGGTATTTCGCTCCATGGGTGGCATCCAACATTTAATGGGGAGACTAAATTATTAGTGTAAATTGGACTTGATGTTGTATTTAGGCAACCATTCATCTCCCAAGATTTTAGTTGCCTGAAAAAAATTCTTTCGGTCACGGCTGGTATTGAACCCCGAACCGTCCGATTGGGAAGCCAACACACTACCATTTGAGCCACGGCCACTGAAGATAGATTGTTACATTTTAAATAAATGTTTTAGGGCGATACAAAATAAAGGAATACTTATACGACTATTCAGACAAAGAACTAGTCCATGTTACTCCTTGTATGTTCCGTTCATTGAAATATGGTATATGGCAAACATTTTAAGGGTACAAATAACCGATTGAGCGCGCGCTAATTATAAAAAAAATATATATACGAGTATACATATGTATATCCAAATTCATTTCACTTTGACTCCCGGGGGAATACAATAACTTCCTTTTGCAAGACGTTCGAAATGGTTTGACACCGGTTGTTTATAAAAAAAAAGAAAGTTCTTTTGCCATTTGGGATTGAGGATTAAGACAACTTTCGAACTATGATTTTATTGTCATGATACTTTCATCAAACAGACACTTTGATATTTTGCTAAAACCAATAGATTTTGTTTTTTGTTCTTTAAGTATGCAGATACAGCTACCTTATTTATGGATGTTTGTGGCATTTACAACAGGTTACGGATGAAGCTAGATTTACGAAAGCTTCTTAAGGTAATCGTATTCAAATTAAATCTAAGGTTCTCCAAGTGATCTACATCTGTGACCATGAAATTTAACAGAAGCAGAAGAAATAGGTTATCAATTCAAATGAAAAAGATATAGTTTTTCTCAACGACAAAATCAATGGAATGCAGCTAATTATAATTACGTATTGTGTAATAAGGAACTTGCACTTTAACCTGTAAAACTCAAAGATGGTGGTATTTACAATCAATCGTTTAAAGCAAAGCACATTGGAATTTTAAGAGAATACAAATATCTATGAGATTCGATCTCCATCAACATTAGTGTAAATAAACATCTTAAGGAACAATTTTGAAACCGAGCTGCCTGGGTTCGGGGACGCCGAATTGCATTTTTCTCAATAAAAGTTAATATATTTTCCTAATTGTTATCCATAGATGGTACTATATAATTTCTATTTTACTTTTTCCTGTAACGAGCATCATTTGTCAATGAAAAAAGCGATGCTTTTACATTTTTAAGTTATCAATTATCATCGTAATTTACCTACCTATTTTACTTAATTAATTCAAAGGTAACAAACAATTGGCTCACACACAAAAATAAACAGTGTGGTTGGTGAGTTTTATATCTCTTTGGTTTGTTTGGTTTGCTGTTACATAAATAAAACACAATTATCTACGACGATTCCTCTATTGCAGTGTGATATATGTACCTACCTATACATATATTCGTATTATATACGTTGATTTCGAAAGTAATCTTAAACATGAAGATTTCTATTGCTATGTGCGAATATTCACAGACACTTGTTTTTATTCATCCAATACCTAGTCCAAATAGAAATAGATTCCATTAAAAAATGTAATTTATAAACTCAGCCATGATATGACATATAAGAAAATGCAAGTACAAAAAAAAACACTTGAATTATTGATTGGTAAAAGGCAATGTTTGGCAGTAGAGTTACGTTTATTAAACGAATAATGGTCGCCTTAATACATTTAGATATAAAAGAGTTATTATTTTATTGGTAAACACGTTCTCTGCGTACAATTCCGAAATATGGTATAACAAATATTGGCGCACTCACCTTGTCATTATAAAATCACATATCCCACTAAGGGTTAATTTTTTATGCGGCGACTGTAAAATTGCCATGGTAATGAGAGCAATATAAGAATAGGGCGGTTTAACTAAGGGCGCGTGAGACTTATCCTCGCTTGCGTTTGTATTGGTTGATGATTGAGCGATGAGGGCGGGCCGTAAGTCCAAAGGAGGCGGAGATAAAGACGCTGTGGAGTGCATTTCAATGTACTCCCAGGCGGAACAACTTTTCTGCTCGCAGATTTACAAGAACGCTTTTTTGTATCCAAATTATAATATAAGTTTAACTGGTTTAAAATATTATATTACATAGGAACTGGAGTGCTTTCACTTTTACTGTACTATGTTTTAAAAGTTATTATAAATATTGCATATCACATAAAGCGGATTTCGATTGTTTGTGGTTTTTTTTTGTTTTTTATATTATTGGATTTTTGTTGAGGGGTATATAATACCGGTACCATTAATTTAATCAACATCACATTCTGTTTTTTTTTTTGTTATTTTTCGTTTTAAACTTTTACACCTACGTTTTTAAGTAATTTACACTGGAAAATGTCTTGCGTCTGATTTAAACAAAATCTTTTTACGAAATGTTCACTGAAATGAAACGAAAATCTCTCGCCCAAAATTTTATTTCTACACAACTCAAACATTTATTTATCGAAACCGCTGTCTGTAGATAAGGAAAGTAGTATTCAGCTAGTAACTGGTGTGAATGAAAACAGAGTTGGGTTATTTGAAGGGATGACGTAAACAAAATATTTTAGAGGATGCCATAAAATGGTGTTCTATGAATATAAGATTTGTTTTTCTATTGTACATCAAAAGGGGATGAAATTTCGCTAATGGGTAGGACATGCTGTACTTGTTATATACTTTCTCATTCCTATATAGATTTTGTCCTGGCATCTGTATGTATAGGTGTACAGTTAGGTAGTTGGCTACACATACCACCTATGCTTTACTCTTCCTACATACTTTGCAGCATCAACAACAATACAATATTCTCTGGTGACAGAAGGAAGATTTCCGTTTTTATTTGTTATTCCGTGACAAGTCCATGTTTCCATTGATGAGCTTATGTGTTCTTTATGTTCTAATAGATGAAGCTATGGGTATACAAATGTATGTATATACCTATATGTATATGATGAGGATAGGAGATAGCTATTTACTACCTTAACGCCATGCTATTTTGTTATTTTTTTTAAATATTTTTATTTTCCTGGATCTACCTACACATGTATCAGAATGTGTTATGATTTGATTATGTATGAAGATATTTTTACAGGGTGTGAATTGTTAGATAATTATTAACTAAATAAAGAAACGTGAATACCTATTTTGTTATTGAAACTTTTTATAGCTGTAGTATGGCAATAACCACTTTTACCGTTTATGTAGGTATGAAGGCACATGCATCTCGTATGTACATACATATGTGAGTAGGCACATTGGTATACCTACGTGCATAGCTATGTAATTTAAATTTTGGTAATAGCTTTTTCTAAGAATTAAGTCATAAATGTCTTCTTAAATAAGCAACTCAGGCTTTAACTACATATATAGTTATGTGTATGTTAATACTAGTGCAGGATATTTGTTTTTAGGGAAAAACTCTGAAATTCAAATAAAACATACAACATCCAATGTTAGCATTTAATTTTTGAATAGAATTTTGAAAGTATGACCAATACACCTACATTTCACGAAGGTCAACCTGACCACGGCAATGGTCCAGCCCAGATTGTAGCGCTATCTAAGTAAGTAAGTAACCCGACCGCGGCCTGATCATTTTCGTAATAACAGTCACAATATTGCTGTCGCCAATGGTTGCTGATTTATCCCAATAAAACAGTGCTTTCAGGTCGCCTTAAGGGCTTATTATAAGTTCATCTCGCGATTTCTGCTTGTCGCCAAATTGAATAGCCGTAAGGCCCGTAGCGAACTACGTTTCGCCCTGTTCAAAGTCATCTATATTTTAAAATAAATTTTCTTTTAGCATGGTCTATTAACGATCCTCATTCATCGAGATTTAGCCTAATTTTTAAAATGCCACTGATGCCACTATATCCGGTGCGCACACTACAGGGTCGCACTGAATGTGTTCTGCCCAGCAGAGTATACGTGGATGTTAAATTATCGATGGTTCGATGAAAGGCTTGCTCAAATTAACGGTTATGCGCAGAATAAGTTCAGAATATTTATGCTTTATATTCGTGTTCTCAAACTTAATTAAAAATACTTACAGCTGCTCAAATCAAATGGAACTGAAGTGAAAACTAAGAAATTGAAATTTTCTTATGTGTTTGGTGAGGATTAATAATTTATATGTTATATTTAATTTTATATTTAATTTTACGATGAATAATAAACAAATATTTTTAATAGTAGGTACACTATAGACAGGAGACAGGAGAAACTGTCTGAGAATTAGCGGAAGTTCTCGATTTTTGGGCAAAGTAAACGATTTTTTATGGAGATTTACAAAAAACTTATTTTTTCTGAAGACGAATGTCGCTTTATTGCATTCAACTTAATTCTGGTTACAATTTTAACTAATGGTTCTATTTATTAACGAAAATTACATGTTCAGCAAAAGCATAGAAATATGAAACATTAAACTCTACGCAGCAGAATACTGGGCATCGGAAAACCCAAAGATGAAACATTAAAACATCGTCCGACGTGTTTACCCAAATGCAAGTGCATATTTTGCAACCCAGCACATTCGATGAATGTGGAAATCCGCGCGTGTGCTGAGTTAACTCAAATAGCGTGATAACTGCAACATGGGCAACCACTTGGTTATTGAAAGTAGTCAAATACCTTGGGGTCTGGCTTTATAATTATCTACAATACATTTTAGCGAACATATAGAAATTAATATTTTGTTTACCCTTTGTTCATAAAAAAAAAACTTTATTTGTTTAAACTCTTAAATCTAATACAATTTTTACTTATGGTTCAAATACATATTGTATAACGTTGATTTGTACGCCTTGGTGTTATGTGGGTGTTGTTAAGTCTTAAACGGAATGTTGTCTAGGTTGGTTACGACTTCATCGATATTCTAGATATTTCATGTGATTACGACTTCATCAATATTTTAGATATTCCATGTGGTAATTTCTATTATTTGTACAGGTATGGCTTCCTTTATCTTAGCTAGTATAAATCAGATGCAGCTGGTTTTAACTCCATTCTTTCGTTAAGAAGAACGTCCGGCTTCTTCGGTTAACTCTTCTACTCGCTTGAGCAGTTTTTGGAGTCTCATTTCTCCTAGCTACTGTTTTGGAATCCTTCTAAATGTTTTTTCTTGTGGATATAGATTGTCGAAATTATTAATAACATGATTATTATAGACTTATATGTAGCTTCAGAGCTTATTTTTCTCAATAGATCTATATTATCTAGTTTCAAATCTGCGTTTATGGTTTGTTTATATTGTTCTATTTCATATTGGTCCAATGTATATATTTTCAGGAAATTTTGAGTACTTGCTAATGGGTTGCTATATATTTTACTATATATCGCAGTGTCGTTTGTAAAGTTGATTAGATAAATCCCTTCTATCGTATAATTGTTCATTGTGTATTTTCCGGATAGGAGTATAGGTCCGTCTCTGATTATTTCTAAGTCTAAATTTATTTCTTTAATATTATTACATTGTGCTGTCTCATTGTTTACTTTATCATGTACTTTTCGAAAGGTATGTCTTAACTCTAGTTTACAATTTTCAATAATAACATAGGTATTTATTTTTGTATTTCGCGATTTTTTTTATTTATTAGAAGTCTCCCATCGATTGGCTTATGGTCATATAATTTAAATTTTTTTGTTAATAATTGGACATTTTGCTAAAATAACAATTTCATCTTTATTTTTTACAATTTTGAATTTTGATGCATCCATTAAAATAGTCAAAGATATTTGTTCATGTTCATGTTGTGTTATGTCTTTAATGTTTCAAATTCTAGATTTAGGTAAATCAATTGTTTGTAATACATTTTGCGATTTACTTCTTTCTTTAGCTATTGTCAGCTTTGTTTTAGATAGTATTTTATGAAGTGATAAGGACAAGATGCATTGGACTTGGTAGTAATTTATTAACAATAAATCATAATGGTCAGGTCTTCCAGAAATCCGTTTCCAATCTGTGCCTATTTCATTAATTTTTCTCTTACTTCTTGTCTGTTCCAGTTGTTTTAATAATCTTTGAATTACTGCCAGATCATAATCTTTCTGTTGCAGAGCGTACGCTTCAATAACAAACGAAACACGTCGTGTGCTAATACTCACAGTATTGCTTTCTGACATTCGTTTAGCCTTATTTCCTTTTCGCGACTATTCGCAAAGAATTTATTTCACTTCATTTCTTCTCTTTTCATTCGCCATTTTACCCTCGCAAGGAAGGGAGTAAACTGCAGTGAGTTAAATATAAAATACTTATCATTTCTACAAATGTTCCTTTAACAGAAATAAACGCTGAATTTGTACTCATAGGTTTTCTTTAATTAAGACGATAAAGTTTCGAATCCCTTCCAACCGGCGGCATTTTTATTTCTTATTTTGCAATTCGCAAGCCCGCTATCAACAAATGCAAATAACGCCAACAAGAAGAAGTTCTTCAGAAAATTGGCAGCAGCAAGTCTGTCCAAGTTACATAGACCCAGAAACTACCTCCAAACCGAGTGCCGCTTATAATACCGAAACAGCCGCTAGCTCAGCCACACAGATGACGCCAACTTTTATTGCCATAACGATTGTTTCCACCACCACTGCCTCAGCCACTGTATTACAAAATGCTGCTTTCACAAACACCATCGAAGTCATCGCACCAGGTAATGAAAGCACTCTTTATTCATTGCAGAAACAAGTCGCCACATTGGAAAACCTCTTCAAAATTACGCAAGTTAGATTAAGCCAAAGTGATTCACAATGTCAAGCACTTAAAATCGCGTTACAAAGTAAAACTTCAGCAGCTGTCTCCCTCGGACCCGTGTCAACCACGTATGAAACCGCTTCATTATTCCCGTCACTCGCTACATCAGCCGCCATTCCTCCTTTAGAAAAACCGCCTTCCAGCTCGTCATTGGAAATTATAGCACATTCGTTGTTTTCATCTGGGCAAAATACCTATAGTTACTCAAATATGCAGTCATCAATTTACGCCAATATACCAACCTGAAATAGCATGCGCACAAATATGAATTTGAGAGATATATACGGCTACAGCGAACAATATGTTTTCACAATCATCGTCCTCAAATTCAATTAACACAGCACACATAAAAAAACTCCATCTCTGCTGCCAATGCAAACTCGGCCTATTGCTTGCCACGAGGCCTCGAAAAGTCCAGGATCTCACAATGTTTTCAGGACTGCCAGAGGACTGGCTAATGTTTTACGCCGGATATATGTATGCAATCAACCATCGCCTACAATTATACTAACTTTGATAACAATCAGCGATTGCAAATATGAGGTCCTTATTAATTCACCGAGACAACTTCGGTGCCATAATGGATCAACTAAACGTTCGCTTCAGTTGTCCAGTACAGCTCATCCGTAGTCAGCTAACCCAAATTCGAGAAATAGCGCCAATTCCTGAAAACGTTGTGGTACGCCATATTCCGTTTGCAACGAAAACAAAGAACCTATCAGTATTTCTGCCGTCAGTGAATGGTCAGCAACTCCTAGCGAATTCAACGTTATTAGAAGAGCTGGTTTCCAAGCTCCCAATGAGCAAGAGAGTGGAATGGGCTCGATGTGCAGTGAGAGTACAACCATATCCAACAGTTATTCACTTCAGTGACTGGTTAAGTGAGACTTCAAATCATATATGCATTGCGCAAGATAGTGAGAGTAAAGAGTCAAAGCGTCGTATAGTGGTGCGTGCCGCAGAAAAGCAACGTTCGCATGCACTTAAGTATCGTTTATTCCGGAGCCAACATAAACCCAGCGAGTGTAAACACATTGTTTATGACACAGTACCTGAAAAGTGGTCGCAAGCTGCCGATTGTGTTGCTCATGCTCATGCATGACTCATCACCAACAAATGGAAATGGAAATCACAGTCAGAACTCCTAGCATCCAGATTAAAAGAATGGAATCTCCTCGAAGGTGACGTACATATAAGTGACTTCCGAAAACGTGTTTCGCTCAAGAAGGAACCTTGGTATACTACATGAATGTTGACAACTTATCTGATGCGTTAGGACAGAAACATGAACCAAGCAATTGGCGCCCGTTTATTTATTCCAGTAGGTAAACTTAGCTTAAAAGCAGTTTTACTTCACAACGGCAATAAATACCCATCTGTACCTATAGCTCACGCTGTTCATAGGAAGGAATCATACGAGAATATTCGGTATAAAGACTATATTTGGTCAATCTGTGGAGATTTAAAAGTTATAGCGCTTCTTGTTGGACTACGGCTGTGTGAATGGGGCAGTCATGCACGAAGTCGTCATTATATACAGAAAGAATGGCCACTACGTCGAGCACTAAGTCCGGGTGTGTAAAATATTACTAATGAACACCTGTTTGATCCTAAACGCGAATTTCTACCACTGCTCCATATCAAATTGGGCTTAATGAAAAATTTCGTTAAAGCTCTAGATCGGACCGGTAGAGGGTTCTTGTATATGAAGAAAAGTTTCAGAAAATTAGTGGCGCAAAAATTAAAGACGGCATATTTATTGGACCAAAAATACGGAAACTTATGAAAAATAGTGAATTTGACAGCATGCTAATTGATGTTGAACTAAAAGCATGGAGAGCTTTTAAAACTCTTGTGACGGATTTTCTTGGAAATGTGAAAGCGGAAAATTACAGAAATCTTGTACTTGAATTGCTTAGTGCTTACAAGGAAATGGGACGTAACTTGTCACTAAAACTTCATTTTCTGGATGCTCATCTCGATTTCTTTCCGAAGAATTTGGGTGCAGTAAGCAACGAACATGGAGAAAGGTTCCATAAGGACGTCGCAACAATGGAAAGGCGATACCAAGGCAAATGGAGTCCTACTACGCTTGCTGATTACTGCTGGACATTACTCCGAGATGCCAAAGTGAAAAAATATCTCTGTAAAACATCCGCAAAACTATTTTGAAGTAAGTGTAATATGACAAACATATTGATATGGATTTACATAGGTTCAATATAAAACACAATACTTTATGGTAAAAAATCTATGGGTGATAGGAAAATTTGAGGTCATTTTCTGTTTTCTAGTGTGATATTACTTAAGAAACACTATAATTTATGCATGTCACACAAAAAAAGTTGATTTTTGTTGAACACTGTTTTCTGGTATACATTTTCGTAGAATTTTTTATTGACGGATATTCGCGTATCTTACCCTTTTTAATATCATCCAAGGTTCTTGATTTTAATATTTTGGTTAGAACGTATTTTAAAAATTTATCTACGGCAGTTTAAAAAATTTATTTGTCAATAAAGTCAGGGGTATTCAGAAATAGGAGTTGCCTCTAGTTTGTAGTATGAGCGGGTTATATATACGTATTCTTTTGTTAGCCCGTAGACTTCCGTCAGTGAGGCCAGTGCCTCTTTTTCTAGCAAAACGCGTTCGGTATTTACTAAAGTGCATTTGGAATAAGTTTTGTACTAGGTCTAAAATTCGTTCTTTAGATTTGATAGCATTAGTAAACGATGGACTTAGATACTGCTTAAGAATGCTTATTAATTTTTGCTGACAGTAGTTTCTATTGCAGTGTGTCTGTAATACGTGGGAAAAACTTTTTGAAAAACGCATCCTGGAGTATCTCATAAACAGAAAATAATTCGATTTTTAAACAGATTTCATAGTTCATCTACAATTTGGGGCCATGTGGCACAATATTGCCGAAGTTTATTCCCCTTGTCGTAAAAGACGACTAAATGGGAAAAATCATATTCATACACCTTAGCACCTCAAGTGAACCTGAGATGCATTAACACGTTATGAGACTTCCTAAAGTCTGTGTGCGTGATCGGCTTTTCTTTACAATCGCAATATGTGTGTCAGTGATGTCACCAAAAATGCTACGAAGTGTCAATTTTTTCCGAAGTGATGTAAGAAATACTTTACGGACCTGGCCACAATATACCATATGTATACCGCATTTATCCGCCCAAACTTGGACTACAATATTCACATCTGTTCCAGAGCTGCCTAGACCTCTTATGTTATATTACACAGTCGAATATCGAAATAATTTTTCCTGTTTTATCTTGTTATGTGGCTATTTTTATTATTGCTGTACCGAAATTGCCATTGAGCAAGTGGAATGCTTCAACTTTAACAGCAGTCTTTCTATGAATTCTCATCAGTTTGCACTGTGGCATTGTGATACTTCCGCATCAATATAACTCGCTTATGGAATGCCATATTTCGGCCCATTCTTCAAGACTTCAAGCTTTCAATCCGACCTATCGGTTTTCGTAATCGTGTATTAGCATGAGTACTAGATAATATTAAGTCCACATGTCCATCATATCTCATGGTTTAAAGTGGGGTTTCTTCTTGCTGACAAAATCACTGTATACATATAAATTTTTTTTCTTTTTTACTCTTTCTACCCATTGCACTAATATCCCTTTATTAAATGTTATGAAAGCGCTGAAAAACTATTAGATCAATAAATGGCTAATGACTCGCTCGCCCTATGTCCTAAGTTTTTAAGCAACTTTAATTGCGCTATTTCTAAAAATGTTAAGCAATAGATGTCATCGTTGAAAATAAACTTTTTGAATTGAACATGTTGCTTGATGAGAATACATATAAATGAACTTTCGGTAAGCTCTTATTCATTAATTTATGCACTTATTAATTAATTCATTTACTTCTTCACCTGCATATATTTAAGTTAATTAATATAAATGCTATATCTTGCATTTGTACGTATGTTAATATATTCCGTGTGGACTATCACACTACCGGACCGATTTACTTGGTTTTTTTTTGGAAAAGGGTCCGCGTAGTCCGGAAAAGGTTTAAATTTAAAGGTTCAATCCTCGATTCGACCAGTAGAAATAAACTTAGGGCATACCGTAAGAGTAAATGGTGTCAGAAGCGGTGTCCATAGCAACCTAATGTAGACACAGAAATATTGGATGATATCAAGCTGTTTTTAAAAAGGCAACAGGTGCCACCTGCGATTCACTCCAAAAGTGTGTGCATCCCGAGTTTGGCGAAAGCATGTAGGGAGGGTTAAAAGAACTTGACAAAACCAGCAAACTGAATAAAGGCTGATTAATTGAACTGTAAATAAATGGCAGAATTTCACCGTCAATCAAAATCAAACTTAAAATGAAATTGTAATGATTCAATATATTGTCAGGTTTTAGTATGCCACAAAAAAAATAGCAATTGGAAGAAAATCATCTAGAGCTAACAAAATGGGGAAAAATAGAGCTGCTGAAACGGAGGAACAAAGTGAATCTCGCCTTCAATGAAATCCCGACAAAACTTCCAACTTCTAGAGCTACTGAAGTGGACAAACATCCTAACTCTCGCCTTCAACAAGAAGGTAAAAGACCATCTATGATACTCGTACTTCCAGAGCAGTAGAAACGCCCCAACAATATATCGAATGTCTTGATGCCAATTGCTTACGATTCGTTGTAATGTTTTTTTTTGCTTAAAAGAAAGATTTTTCATCTTTGTTAACATTTTTTTAAACGATTAGTTTTGTTTAATAACAGTCCAATTTTCTTTTATAAGAATACACCAGCTTTCCAAATCCAAATTTAGGGTTGGAATGGCTTCTGATTTTGAAAACCTCATTGCCAATATACTATGTATGTTATATGTGCCGAAAAAATGATTTTCGCAAATGAATAATTTTTTTCATAGTCTTTTAAATCAATTTTGCATTTTTCCCGCCAAATTTGACCTATAATTTTATCGGCACCAGGAAAGCCAAACAACCTTAAATGTTGATAGTGTCGTTTTGATTTTTTTACAGACACAGCGTTTATCGCCAGACCGCAAAGTGTTTTTCCTTCCTTTTTCGCGTTTGCTCATCGTTCATAAATTTGGCTTGTGATGGCAAAGATAGTAGAACATAGATAAACTAACCTAGATGTCAAACTCTACTATTACTTTTGCAAACAAGTAAAATTGCTAGAAAGAGAGAGATTTGCACGAGTGTGTGTAATGTGGATGACGTTTTTTTGATTAAATTGGGCGTGGTTTGTATAAAATGAGAGGGAAGTTGCCGTTGATGTCAATTCACACGTATTCACAGACACGGTCACACGAATAGGGGGCGATCAGTTGAAAACCGGTTTTGATTTTCCAATATCCATTTTAATCAAAAAACTTCGTCTCCATTACACACATTCGTGCAAATCGCTCTCATTCTAGCAATTTTACTTGTAAATTCCTTTCCTTCTAGCAAATTTTGATAAAGTTATAGAGATGCAGAAGTGTTGGAATTCACTTACAGTGTGTCTGTGCAAAAGTTAAGCGTTTGCAAAAGTATTAGTAGAGTTTGACATCTAGTTAATTTATCTATGATTCACGTTCACCTCATACAGCAGTCAGCACACGAAACGAACTCTTTTCATCGAAACTAGTTTCTTTCGCTAACTTTGCAATTTGTTTGGATCTCGTTTCCCATGGGTGCACACCACCCGCCCGTGCAATGAAGCTCGTGAGCTAAAGTTTCTGTTTTTTGTGCTCAATGAGTTATCTGTATGACTTTATAATCTTTGATGTAATCCAACATAGAGAGAAATCACTATTCAGTTGAATAGTAAAAAAGGCCTCTCGCACTTTCGTATTTTAATTTGGTTGAAGCAAAAAATCGTACCAACAAAAGCTGACAACGTGATTTCAGCTGTGCCTCCGAATCTAGAAAAATATGGTGAGCTGATTAACGAAACTGGAGGTAATGATATCCCCGTATAGGCGAACAAAGCCCGATGATAGTGGATACGGATCCACTATCAAAATGCGACATATAGAGGTTGACATCGGTAACAGATGGATTGTGCCGTACTGACTGCTTGTTTCAAAAATGTTTGATGCTCACATTAATGTCGAGTACTGCAATTCTGTGATGTCGAAGAAATACATGTGCAAATATGTCAACAGGGCAGTGACTTGGCAGTATTCGGGCCAACAAGATAAAGCGGATATTCATATTAAATATTCATAACCGCTATCCAACTGTTAAACATCTCGCTGTTCACTTGGAAAATGTTCAGCGAGTTTACTTTATTGATGAAAATGCATAAAATAGAGCAGAGCAACTACAGAACTCAACATCCACCGCCTTTTCCCAATTGTGTGCATCTAATGATTTTGCTGTATCACGAAATTCCCAAATACAATACTTGGAACATATCGACAAAGAAGTTTATGAGAAGAAAGGGGGTGCAATTGTTCTGGAGTATGCTGGTGTACATTCGTCGGATGCCTTGAGACGTGTGTTGTATATACACATCCGAATAACCATGAATCTTATTTTTAGCAATTGATATTGATTGCATTATTCGTTTCTTTGAAAACCGTCATTGGGGTAGTATGCCAAATGTATAGAGATGCATGCTTTAAACAGGGCTTATTTGAAAATAATCAGCATTGAAACACAACACTAACAGACGTATCGCGCACAAGGCATCCAAAGTAAATACGTACCTTGTTTGCGATCACTTTAACAACATTCGCACCATCGAATCCCCGATAATTATGGAAAACGCAACGCGAAAGCCTCAGTGAAGACGTTCTCAATACCTTTCTAAATTAACTTATAAAAACGAGGTCTCTGAATTATTTTTCTTTTCCTAAATCCTACCATATACATGTGTATGTTCTTGCCCAGTCTTAAAAAAAACAGTAACATTTTTTTCAAGTTTTTATAAAAAAGATGCATATAGATACTTACTCGTACCGTGTATCTACATATTGAGCACATGGTGATTAATTTCCACCACTTAGGACTGGTGGAAAGCGCTTTCCTTGGTTGACGTTAGCTAAATCTTAGACTATTATATTTTATACATCAATATGAAGGTTGGCAATTCACATAAACGTTAAAAAAGTGATACGCTCTCACTGCAGATTTTTTAGTAATTTGTGATTTAAAAAAAAAGACTTTACTCTCAAAGTCTTCAGAGTTAGATTGATTATTTTAAAAACTGAAAATTTCAGAACTATGATTTTTACGTCATTCAAAAGATTCAACTGTCATTCGATACCAAAAAGATACATATAAGTGCATCTTACCGTTCTTACGACATATGCTTTTTTATGCATAGATCCTCCTGTAATACGAGCTACAAGAAAATCTCAAAATCCCCACATACGATTTTCATAAAACTTCACAGTTTTCATGTAATAACCCTACCTTTATTTTGATACCAGTCACAATATATGGTACATAAGCTCTCGGCCCAAATTCCATATAATTTTGCCCCATCTCCTTTGCACATTTATACACCAAATAATACTACCAAGTATATTGTTTATCCACTAGCATTACAATAAAAATTTACATAATTTTACAGTTATCATAATAAAATCTTTTGGAATATGATTTCGTATTAAAGTGGCAGGGATGGGGAATCCCGTATTTTTGAGTTAGTCAAATAGTTTCAAAGTAGTAAAATAATGATAGAAAAACAAATGATGACGTGGGACTAGAAATGATTTTAACCAAAGAACTGGTGCTTCTTCTATTCCGAATTGTTGATTTATTAGATCGGGAAATGTTTTCGAACCCTGATAAATAATAAAATCATATCGACGACAAATTATCTACTTCAAAATCGGGATCATCTGAATCATCACAGAAGAGATCAGCATCAGATCATTTAAAATGTTCGAGATATTATCATCAGCTAAAGCTGTAATATATAAGTAATATAGTAGCTAAGAGCTTACTGCATATAGAATATACAACTGCAATATAATAATGGGTTAAGAACCAATATTCTAAGCCAGAACATAACAAAAAAAAAACATTGTGTGCTTGATATAACTTTGTTTATATCTTTTAAAGCTTAGATCATATTTAGTCAAAATTATGCTTGTATAGCTATATAAAACAAAAACAATAACAAAAACATGAATGATTACTTAACTACAGCTGTACACATGGGTACAATCGTCTAACATCAGCGTTGACTAACACGTCAGCGCATGTCCGGTTTATGATCCTAATAAATATTTTAATTGAGGAGCGTGCAGGATTTTTTAAATTTCTATGCTGGTTTCTCAGGAGTATTCCTGATCCTAGTATTCACAATTCATTTTGAAACTTCTTTTAAATGCACATCATCGAACCAGATCTCCCACTCCATTTGGAGAGATATATCTCCAGGCTATAACATAACAGGCCATACTTGTTTGACGCTAAGAACGACCCCGTCTGGGAGCATCTTTTGTTTAGCGCTGCGTCGAACGAAAACTCTCCATTTTGTACTAAACACCTTAAACTTGGATCCATAACTCCATAAAGCTATGCTGAAAACTTCCTTATACTTTTTGGCCCATTCTAACCTTTTCTGCTTGTTTCGTGGTCATAGCAGGGCTTCTCGAACAGCAACTACCCCAAATAGTCCAACATAACTTAATCTTCGGATGCTGTTCTTCATCTACTTAGTTTGCTTGTTGTGACTATGTGTAGTTGTTGTACCTGTAGGCCGTCCTGACCGTGATTTATTTTCAAGACTTCCGGTTTGGTATGTTAAATGCAGGACATTATACCCTCAACTGGGAAGCGACTTCCAGCTGCAATTTGCTGTCTATAAAAAGGGTGATTATTGCAGATCGTTTCTCGATTATGGTTTCCGCGACTTTTCCCATTTTTAATGAGTTGTTTGCTCAAGACTTGAAGAATATCAAATAAATTCAGATGACTTCAAAGTGTGGCTTTTATGCAAAATCCTTACAATTCAGGTAGACAAATTTTGGGATTTGACAACAATTTAGATATAAAGAGCCGTACACAAGTTCTGAATCGGCAATCAATGGTCACAAAATTTAATATTTATGAAACACCGAGACACTTCACAATAAACCACAAAAGTTTTCACACATTTGCAAACAAAATGCCCTGCGTTTTAAATTCGACTTTTATTATGTGAATGCGTTGCGTATTGTTCAGGTAGAATATTTAGGTAAAATAACCCAATGTATCTATTGTAATTCATAAAATGAATCACCATGCATGAATTAAGTCAGTTGTCTAGGGCGGCCTCAAATTGTTGGCCTGCACTGCGCACTTAATCACCATGCCTCAGTTACATACATATATGTATATATAAGTATGTATATATAAGTATAATTTTTAAATAGGTAATATAAGTTTGAAAGTAAAAACTTATACTTTATGGTCTCCTACCTAAATTAATCTACTGTAGGATTATAAAATAAGTAGCATATCTACGTTTTTAAAATCTTTTACAGTGTAAATACCTATGTATGTAACACTTAACATAGTTGTAATGAACTTTTTGTTATAAAATGGAGATTGTAGCACTTAACCCAATTGTACTTTGTAAAAAAAAAAAATGGGGAAAATGTATTTATTATTGTAATGGCAACCCTTGAATTAGAAACAACCATAGTGCTTTTGCTCGAAAAAACAGGAAAAAAGCTTTTCTGGAAAAAGTGCTCCTCTTTATTCACTTTACAGAAGTGAATAAAAGCCGAATACGATTAGAGGCAAGGTCAGTCAGGTTTATCTATGAACTAACCTAGAACTAACCTACAATAGATGGCAAACTTTCCAGATATTGGAAAACCAAAATCTACTGATCGCCTCTATCCGTGTGACCTGGTCTGTGAATACGTGTGAATTGTCATCAATGGCAATTTCCCTCCCTTTTTATACAAAACTCTCCCATTTTACTCAAAAAACATCATCCACATTGCACACACGCATTCTAATCGCTCTCATTCTATCACAAATTCTAACAGGTTATAGAGATGTAAAAGTGTTGGTATTTCACTTACAGTGGGTCCGTACGAAAGTTAAGGGTTTGCAAACGGACTAGTAAAATTTGCCATCTAGCTTAGTTAATCTATTGTATGCAATCAGGTTTGGCATTTCTCCGCAGTCTCGTCGGGCTTCCTTCCACTACACTAGAAAAGTGCAACACCTACCTTTAACTAGTAAATTTTAAACGCTAAACTGAGTTTGGGTGAATCATACGACGGTCGGATAAACCACTGTCTATGAAGCATACACGCTCGATCGACTCGGTATGTTCTTTTGGTTGGCTTACATTTAGAATTTAATTTAGAATTTTCCTTTCTTTTAATTCTGTTTTCTTTGAATTTTTGTAATAAAACGGTTTATGCCAGTTGCTCCCCGGAACTCTTTCTGTTTGTTTTTCTTGCTGGTTTTCTTTTTTTTTCTTTCTTCGCTGGAAGGAACCATTTGTTCTGTTATCTGTTTAGCGTTTGATGCGATCCTTGAACAGTACAATACGCGGCAGAGAATTTACCCCCCCCCCCACACACACACACACACCATATAGTTATTGGTAGTGGGTGTTGCGTTGCAGACCTCCGACCCCACGTCCCGGTCAGAGCAGTGGTCTCACGCTTCACCAATAAATTCTTAAAATATTCACAGAAGCTTAGTGGCTCGAAAATCAATCTTAGTACACCACGGTTAACGATTTGCTTAACAAATGGTTCACATACTTATATGCACGTATGTTATATATTTGTTACGTATATTTCTTTCTTTTTAACCATATTAAAGGAAGCAAAAACCTTATAAATAAATGCATACCAAATATTGTAAATATAATAGAGCTGATTTAATTATTAAAAACCACTTGATATTCATTCTTGTAAGAGTTCTCCTATAAAATACCATAGAATTTATTTACGATTCTGTGCAATTATATTCATCTCAAGATATGCGCAGAACGTCAAGGGCATTTGAAATCCACTTATTGATCCAGCCCTCATATCCGTATGTACATGTATTATGCTTTTATTTTTGAAGTGGCAGTATAACCAAGTGTGCACATTTCAAGGAACGATTTACAGATATGTATTTTTTGTAAACTTTATTATACGGGCCTCAAGTATACTTACCCATCAGGTATTGTTGCACAAGCCTTATCAGTGGTACCCATTTATTTGTAAGTGTTTGAAACACTTTAAATACATTTAGCGATTTTGCTTAGGGGAAACATTTCCACCATTATTCATTATACCAAAATTAAAAGTTTTATTACAGTCTCAAGTCATTACTTAACGTACTTAATCATTCATATATAAATGCGCAACATTGGAAATGCCGATCAAATTAATTGTTTAAATTGATTAAAAAAGGTAGAAACATTTTTCAACTAACAAAAAAATATTTTCTCTGGATGAAATGAAGCCGCATAAGAATAACTTGAACATAAAGCCTATTGAGCTGCAATCTTTAAATATTGGTGATTTGTAATTCAACAAGTTACAGTACCGATTAAAAACAATTATGGGCCTATTTCACAAAGTAATCATCATCCCTTACCACGAATTCAAAAATATTGCTCAAGCGCAGCTCAAACGAATGTTCCTTAAACGTGTATTTAAAATGTAAATCTATTACATGCAATATCGAATAGTGTTGTAATGTTCGTTTAACAACTTACTCTCTGTAATTCTTCTTTTATACAATATTTTTAAACCATATCAAACTTTTCGCGCTAATTTTCAGTCAACGTTAGTACTTTTATTGTTTATGATTTTTATGAAAACATTGTAAAGACATTTGCACTATTATTTTGAAACAGTATTCAGCGATGCGCATGTGAAATCGGGATGCACACTCCACATGGATTATGTATATTGATTATTTTTTATCATTACTTTATCTCGAACAGTTCAATTCAATTCTCTCGAAAATGAAAAGAGGATTTTATAGTTAGAGGTACCCGATTTCCGAGATGTCGTGTTGACCGAATAGTGATATAAAGCTAAAAACAATAATACATGGTGTTCCAAAAGAAATTTACTAAATATGTGAGAGCCGTTAATTTACACACACTTTAGAAAATTATTTTTCAAATTACCTTTTATTTTTATATTGAAGATATTATTTTTATATAGAGATACCAGATATATTTGTATGTTACATACGAGTAATTGACGGTGTTCATTTCGGTAGCGTTTTGATTTTCGAAATGTAGTCATACAACTTGGTATTTGGTTAGGTCAGTATCTACTTTTTATCAAACATATTGTATAAAGGGTATCCAGCGGAAAATTTTCAGATTTTAATTACAATTGTTCGTAAACTAACAGGTAAATCCGAGGGTATTACTGGTCGGGAACACACTGCTCGTTCGCGTTCCCGGTTGAGCAATATTTACAGTGCGGTGGTTCGTGTGCATCGCGCGTTTTGTACTTTCTTGAATATTCGACGACAAGGAAGTGATGGGCCGAACACGCAATGTATCCGGTCGTGGGTTTAAAAGTCTAGACCAAAAGGAACAATAGTTAACCAAAATCTTCCGGGACCGTCAACGTCAGCAGGGACTCCAGAAAATGTGGCTCAAGTTTGACGCGAAATTATGCAAAATTCGCTTAAATCGATAGGGAAGATTGCAACCTGTACTGGAATAAAAACATCAACACTGCACATTACTTTGAAAAGAAACTAAAGTTTCACCCATACATAACCCAAATCATGCAGTTTCTCGAGAAACCACACACAGCTAGAGTTTCAATGGAGAAGCCGAGAATAATTTGTCCCAATAAATTAATTAGCAAGTACAGAGACATACCCTGGGCACTTCGGTCACCGGACCTTACACCGTGCGACTTTTTTAATGGGGATACATTAAGTCGAGGACTTACAGCAAATATCTCCGAACAATTTAGGACCTACAAGAAAATATCCGGCATAAAGTCGCAGCCGGTTAAGAATCCGATTGCAAGAGTATGTTGGGAGCAATGAGCGACATTTAGACGATATTGTTTTTAAAACATTTTGTATAAATAAAATATGAGAATAATACTGCAGCTTTATTTTACTTAATATTAAACTAGAAAATTTTCCGCTGGATACCCTTTAGATGTTGTTTTGGACAGAGCCAAATACAGCACTCATACAGGAAGACTGCTTTGCAATAGCCAACTCGATGCGAGGCTGCGAGGATAAAAGCCTACATGTAACATGTGTGGTTCAACGTTTGTTTGTTTGAGACGGCTTGTCTTGGCTAATATTCGCTTGGACAGTACCTTAGAACCAGAGTACATTCAGTTCTATTCTAATCAATTCCTTTTTGATATAATATTTTACCTAATCAGAGTGGACAAATTTGTTTTTTAGCTGACTTCAAAGTACATTGTAAGAGCGGAAACCTGGACGAGCGACTTGGTCTCCAGAGTTTTTCCTGATCCAGGACAAATTACAGCTACTGATTTTCACCTCCTTTCACCTCCTTCGAACGGCTGTGGACAAGTGAATACCAACTACAAATTTGTAATCTAGGTCTTTGTTGCGTTTCTAATTACAGATAAAAATGACAATCTGTTTGGAAAGTTTTCAGATTGTTTAATCCATGGGATAAAAATTGATGTAGCGAAAAAGCGTTTCAAAATCCCTAAATTCTCAAGGCATTTTAATTTTTAAGTAACAAAGACTGCAGGTATCTTCGAGACGATACGTAGCAAAATTTGAAGCGGATAACAGATAATTATATATTACATACTGAAAAAGAACTTCAGCCTTTAACTATAGTTGTATCTAGCAATTTATTATTTGCAATTGGATTCGTTGAAAAAGGAGAAGGATTTAGGGTTTCCAACAAGTCGCCTTACAGCGGAACTGCAGGTGACATCTTTTATTTACTTTCAGAATGCTTAAAATTTAGAGTCCGAGGAGAGAACGGTTAACTTGAGTTGACAACAAAATGGATAAAACTGAATAATAATAATAAAATGTTGGCCATTTAAATTATCAGCATTTTCATTTGGGTATTCCATGTCTTCTTCATATTCAAAATAGTTGTCTGTTGATTGTAGTGAAATGATAGCCAAGATAATGCAATATTTTATGAAATTGATTGCTTTTTCAATCGTAGCTGCATAGAAATCTCTGCTTCAAAATTCCTCCAGTCACGTTTTCTATTATTCTTGGAGTTGAATTTTATAATTAAACAATTGGTTTACGGATATCCCGTATCCTGAAATAAAACAGCATGATTATAAGGCCCCTCTAAAAATAAAGGGGACCTTTTTGCAAGAATCTTTAATAGTATACAATTCACGTATGTATTGGAGAAGTTATAGTCTGACCTGCATCCCAGCATATAACTAATAGAGTGCTTGCCATGCCATTCGACATATGCAGATTCAAACTCGATCGGAGCATCTATGAATGTTTACTTAAGTCCAGCCTATACATCCGTAAACATATGGCATGCCTAATACGAGAGACACATGTAAATTATGTACGATACATTCTGAACATTCTACAAAAAACACATCAAAATATTTTTATTGGCAATTAAGTAAAACCTTCCACATATGCGTTGTTGCTTATTAGGCCAAAATACAAACTTTCCAACCAGTAAATTAATAATTGCTTTACAAATTCTGTAAGTACATCGACGTACTCAAGATTTAGAAATTCCATTTATGTCAGCAACTCCAAGGAACTGCTCTCGATTTTCAAGTCAGAGTAAGGCTGTGAGAAACTATTGCCTTGGTGTTAATGCTAAGTTTTTTTTTAGGTCGTGTGAGCAATCTGCGGTACAATTATTGCTGTTGTTTTCTTTACCTTACAAATATTTCATTAAATTTAAGTAAATCCAAAATGTGATAGTTTATACACAGTCGATAGCTCTTGGCTTTCGATCAAGTTAAGCCATAAAGCTCTCCTGTTTCATTCTTATCATTGACCCATTATGGACCTATTACGACTATAGGTGCATTAAATAGCACTGCTCTGATCAAGTAGCCTGCTTTTGTGGTGAGCTAGCATTTAGTTTATCGACCTGTTCTGGGTATAAAACAGGATAACCAGTATATCAGGTACATCATTTAATTACGGTACAATACTTTTCCTACCTGGCGTTATCTGGCGGTAGGGCCTTTGACAATTGAATGCTGATGTTTGCGTAATGAAAGATGGACATTCACCTTTACTTACGAGGGTTGTCTGAAAAGTTTCCGGCACTCGTCAATAGAAGCTAGTAAATGCTAGTTGTGCATCTTTGGACAGTTACTTACCGAAGTTTCAGTCATTTTGGACACGCAGTTTTTAGTTGACAGTCGTTTGAGGGAGTCGATGTGAGTGTTTTTTGTGAAAATGGAAAAAATTGAGTATCGAGCTTTTATTAAATTCTTGTTTTTGAAAGGCAATACGCCTACGCAAATCAAAAATGAGTTGGGCTCTGTGTATGCCGACTCTGCACCATCATTTACCACAGTGAAATTTTGGGCAGCTGAATTTAAACGTGGCCGTAAAAACTTGGGAGATGATGAACGTTCGGGACGTCCAAAAACTGCAACCACTGACGATAACATTGCTAAAGTTCACCAAATGGTATTAGACGACCGCCGAATTAAAGTGAGAAAGATAGCAGATGTTATGAAAATGTCCAAAGAACGTGTTTGTTACATATTAAATCAAGATTTAGGCATGAGAAAGCTGTCCGCGCGCTTGCTTACATTAGACCAGAAACGTGTTCGAATGAACATTTCCAACGCCCTGTTGGCGCAGTTTAGGCGCAATAAATCCGAGTTTTGGCGCCGATTAATTACTGTAGATGAAACTTGGATACACCATTATACGCCTGAAACAAAAATTCAGTCAAAACAGTGGACTGCAAAGGGCGAGCCGGCTCCAAAAAAAGCAAAAACTGTTTTTTCGGCTGGGAAAGTGATGGCGACTGTTTTTTGAGATAGTAAAGGAGTTATCTTAATCCATTATCTTCAAAAAGGAAAAACCATTACAGGAGCATACTACACATCATTACTTGCCAAGATGAAGGCAGAAAGAAAATCCTGTTTCACAAAGACAACGTGCCGTCTCACACCTCAGCTGTTGCCATGGCGAAAATCCATGAATTACGGTTTGAACTGCTTGACCACCCGCCTTATTCACCAGATCTAGCCCCAAGCGACTTGTTTTTGTTCCCTCATCTAAAAACTGCACTCGGAGGACAGAGGAGGCAATCACCTTCGTGAACAATTATTTTGCAGAGAGAAACGCCAAGTACTATTTGGACGGGTTAGAGACTTGGGAGCATCGCTGGGAGAAGTATGTAGGGTTACAAAGAGACTATGTAGAAAAATAAAAAAAATTTTGAGAAAAAATGTGTTATCATTGTGCGGTCGGAAACTTTTCAGGCAACCCTCGTATTTCTGCCCAGCCAGATTTCCTCTCTTCTGGTAACGTGAACGTAGGACAGCCCCGGTAGTTGGCGGTACGTCCCGTACTTTTGTCAGACACTCTATTCTTATTCAGAGCACATTCCTCGAATATTGTACTTATTGCATCGAACACTTTATTAAATGTTGTTACTTTCCTTTACTTTTACTCACTGAACGGACTGATACTCTTGGAATTTAGTGCTATTTAAACCAATCAGTTTGCCGTTAAGAATGAAAACTGAGCAAGACTGGTAATACTTATTTCTTCTATTTATTTGACTCTAGCAAGGGGAAGGTGTAGCCCAGTGTCATTGCACTTTTTCTCTTCAAGATATGCAAGGAGCTCGTCCAGATCAGTTGATGGTGACGATGTTCTCCTTAGCAAATTGGCTAGCAACTTGTCGGTATGAACAACTCCGTCGTTGTACTCTTCAGTAAATTCCTAATCCTGTTAAAGCCACATTCCAGGGGGATCAGGTAGTAGCATCGACTAAGAGCACTGCACAGTTGGCCATACAGTGACAGTGACCCAGACAAGAAAACAAAGCAATAAATATGATACGGAGCAGAAATGGCAAAGATTAAGAAGCTGATAATATTTGTTGCTGCGGCGTGTGGCATCGGTTTGGCATTCACATGCATTGCTAGGGCGTGGGCTTGGTATAAATTGATGAGCAGGCTAAACGTGTGACCACACGTTTGTAACACACGCTGTTGTAAAGCGTAATAAAGGACGTGTGAATAGATGACCAGTGGCGATGAGGAGTTCGTGATTATTAGTCGCCGGAATCGGCCGGTCGGCAGTCTGGAAGGTCTCAGTTTAGTTGTTTTTTTAGTTTTTTTTGTTTTGTAATTCAGTTTATAATTAATATTTAAACGGGATACCTTTGTAAGTTAAAACTCGTAATAATAAAAATTAGAATCATAACCTCCTACATGTATAACCAAAATAGTTTTTTTTTATTTAATATCGAAACTATTACCAATGGCCGATTTATAATTCTATAGTCCCACCTAACTCATTACTAAATGAATTAATTTGAGGGGCTTCCAGTTTCATTGACTTTTTCTGATATTGTAGTTTTTGATGTTGCTATTTTTGATGTTGTTGTATGTTTGTTGTTGCAGTTCCTGATGCTGTTGCATTATCTGGTGGTGTTTATGCTGTTATAAATTTCGCTAAAGTTGAAAAGGTTTCGCTAGGTGACGGTGGAGTTGTAGTATTATAATTAACAAAAGCGGCCAAAAGTTTTGGGCGTCTATGCCGAACTGTAAAATACGAGCTATTACATACAATCTGGTCCTTTGTGGTTAGTTTCCTCTAGCTGCTGCTATAATTGGTTTTTATACTCGTAAAAATCCAAACCACCTTTCTGAGAATTTTTAAGAAATCTCCTTATCATCTAGTTTCTGAGCATGTCATCAATTAGAGGTGAGAAATGATCAGTCTGCCACAAACTTTCAGTCCGATCACATCAAGTGGGTGGCCGTGGATCTAGTGGTAGTATATTGGCTTCCCAATCGGACGGTTTGGGGTTCAATACCAGCCGTACCCGAAAGACAACAAGCCAATTTACACTAATAATTTAGTCTAGCCATGGAGTGAAATACGAGTAGCTACTGACCCCGAACATCTTTATTTCTCTTTCTATTCCATTTTTCAAAAAACTTAGCACATGCTTTGCCATTATAAGCCTAGTCTTCTAGCATATCCCGATCTTCCGATATTTGGAAGCATTCCAGAAAATCCTGTCCCGAGCTTTGACGCCCTTTTGCCCGGATAGTCGATGTTAGGGATAAAGCTTAGTCTATTGTCAAGTATAGCTAGGTATTTTATAAGTATAGTCTTTTGATCTAATGGTTTGACTTCCTTTGCTTGCGCGAAAATTGTTTGGAGTGCTTACATTCAAGGATGCGGATTTTTCTAGTAGGATACGTCTTCTGGCATTGGTGAGCTTCCTACCCCACTCTGTAGCCTCGACCCTAAAGTCTCCGCCTACAATCACTGGAGATCTTTCACGTGCATCTGCACTGCTTTATAGCATTGCCTGGAACTCACTTATCGTCGAACTTTGCCGCGTGTAGCAGCTGTAGAAGTTAATCCCGTTTATTTTTGCATCCGCCTAATAACTGGCGTCTTGGAAGGCATTTTACACATGTCCGAATTGTGGCACGCCTTAGTTTATCGCAGATCAGGCTGATGAAAATATATCATATATACCCTCCTTCGTCTTTAGCCATCCCTGCTAGGATGTTATGGGCTGCGTTACAGTGGTTAGGGTTAATTTGTATTATCTTCATGGTTGCTTGCTGGTAATGGCTCTCCTGAAGACAGAGAATTTGCTGCTACCGGCTATATGCCTACCGTTCTACGGGTTGTCCTTTTTCCAGAAGAAACAAAGCGGTTCTTTGTTGCAGTTTTTGGACATATAGCTTTCTTCCCCATATTTTTGACATTACTTGGATCCTTCCATCTCACTTTTACATTGTTGTGGGGTGTGGGCGAATTCAAGACATGTGAAACATGTAGTTAGGGGTTTTCGTTCCCGGACGCGGCAGTTTACTCATCCAATTTTGATTCTGTCTGATTTTCGCATTTTGTGTGCACTGCTCGCATTCAAGCTAATCGTGGCAATTTGCGTGTGTCTGTATGCGTTTTTCAGGCTAATTATGTCCACATTGTCTGTGTCATTGAGCTGGTATTGCTGTCTGGCTAATTTACAGATCTCCTCCTTCGTCGTGGCCTCGTCGATATCCGAGTTCGAATTTCCACATTGTTTTCAAGGGTTTCACCAATTATCTTTCTAAATTGCTCTGTTTTTTCTCCTGTCTCCCTCCGTAGCATTAACTTTCCGGAGTACTTCTGCATATGAAAGTTCCGCCTTCGCTGTCATCACAATTGCGTCGGGTAGAGTTTTCTCCTTGGTGAGCCTTTGCTTCTTGGCTTGCTTCTTTTTATTGATCACCTTTGTCCAAGTGTTGTTTTCGTCACTTGTGGTCGATTTTTTGCCCCTTGTGGCCGGTGACCGGGTCGTTGCGAGGTTTTTCATTGCTTTCAACTGGAGGCAGTTTCTGCCTCCGTTTTGAATCTGTGCGCTCATCGTTAGGCTCCGGTCGTACTCATTTCGGCTAGTTTTGTAATGATCTAGTGTCCTTTAGTATCTGTGATATCGATATACATATATAACATATATATATGTAGATATCACTTTCGCAGATATATTCTAAAGTTACGCTGTTCAAACGTTGATATTCTTTAATGTTTTTAGGAAATTGTTCGAGACGGGGCCGGGGGTGCAATTAATGAAATTCTCAATAACGTCAGCGTTCTTCAATGATTGGATGCACTTGTAATCACTTATTTATCTTTAAGTTTTTCAAATATTTTTTTTGTAGCGCGTAACTGCTTTTAAATAACTATAAGTGCCTTATTTCAGGTCAATTGCTTGTAATATAGCTTGTAGCGTGTCCTACATACAGCGGTTTAATTTGGCGTATGAGAACATTATTCATACATGTTTAATCAAAGGCGATTACCCTAAATACCAAGAGTAGCCCGTGGACTTTTTGACACACCTCAATACAAGGTTGGGTACGCAACAACAAAAACTGTAGTAAAACTGCAGTACCAATCTAATTCTAGAAAGGGCTCATGTACTCTAGAGGATTTTGACGGAATAAAGACTTACGTAGAACCATGAAGATTCAATATTGCAGAACTGGTAAAAGTAAAAACGGTTATTCATTTCTTTTAAAGGTTATACACTACTCACTAAACCAAACGATGTGGCTGATGAATATACTTATCTTTCACGTCTAAGAAAACGAAAATCAAGAGTTTCAACACATTCGGGATAACCAAGCGAAATGAGCAGCATCTATTGGGTAACATCATTGTTACATCACTGAGTTCACATCATGTTGAGTAGAGACCAAGAACTCACCCAGTTCAGCAACAACAGTTTTTTATCCTTAAAACCCAAACCGGCAGAGAAGAAATAGCTGTTTAGGACAAGAAAGACCAGAAAGAATTTGTGGCAAAGTCCTCCATAGTTATTACTTTTGCCACGAGGGGCGTTCAACATATTCTCGATATCGGGGTGAAGCTGTAGTTGTATATATAAATTGACTTATTTATCAAGTAATACTATTATTTTAGTGCATTCATGTAAAATTTCATACAAATGTGATTACTAATTCGCGTTTTATCTCTAGTTAAACAGAATCATAATGGCAACTGAGACGATGATGGTGAAAATTGAGCATCGCGCTGTAATTAAATTTCTCACTAAGCAAGGAAAAAGTCAAAAAACTATTCATGAAGAGATGGTGGCTGTTTACCAGGGTTGCGCACCTTCATTATCAACTGTGCAAAAGTGGTCAAGTGAGTTCAATAGAGGCAGAGAGAGCATTGAAGACGACCCCCGCTCCGGCGCCCCGGCTACTGCTTGTACGGGAGAAAGCATCAAAGAAGTCGAAAAACTTGTTCTTGAGGATGTCCGAATAAAGGTGGAAATGATGGCAGAGATCACCAAGCTTTCAATTGGTACCATTCACACCATTCTTCATGACCATCTTAACCTTTCAAAGGTCAGTGCAAGGTGGGTGCCACGAATGCTCACAGCGCCTCAGAAAAAAGTGATAATCGCATGCTGTAGAGAGCTTTTGGAGATGTGTAGTGAGAACGCGGACGGTGTTATGGATCGAATTGTTACTGGGGACAAAACATGGGTCCATCACTATGACCCTGAAAGCAAACAAGAGTCCATGCAGTGGCATAAAAAAGGAACAGACCCCCCGAAGTAGTTCAAAGTCACTCCGTCTGCCGGGAAGCTCATCGCCACAGTTTTTTGGGACTCAAAGGGAATCTTGCTCATTGAGTACAAAAAAAAAGGTGAAACCATCAACGCCACATCCTACGCTTCCACTTTGCATAATTTGCGGGAGGAAATTAAAAAGAAAAGACGGGGTAAACTCGCAGCGGGTGTGTTGCTTCTTCATGACAACGCTCCTGTTCACACGGCGCGAGTTTCCAAGGCTGCTGCGCGAGATTGTGGTTTCGAAGAAATCCAACACCCACCCTATAGTCCAGACCTTGCCCCTAGTGATTATTTCCTGTTTCCGGATTTGAAAAAATGTCTTCGTGGAAAAAGATTTTCGGATGATGAAGAACTCAAGTCGGCAATAAATGGAGGAGGAGGAAATTAATTTTTTTGAGGGTTTAAAAAAGCTTATCTCAAGATGTAACAAATGCATTGATGTTAGGGGAGATTATATTGAAAAATAAAAACAATTTAAATTGAATTCTCGTTTTCCTTCATATCGATACCGAGAATATATTGAACGCCCCTCGTACCAATTAGTTTCTCAGCAACGAACAACATATAGTATGTATCGTGTGACCTCTAGTAAAGCTAAAGCAGCAAGAGAAAAAATGAAGTATGTGCATCGTCTGTTCCAAAAGAGTTGTCCTGTTTTCACAGGTGTAGAAAAAATGATTGTTATATCTACGCTAAATTACAAAACGCAAGCGCAAAGAAATACATCCTAAGCAAAGGAGCGACGTATTAGTCACTAAAAAGATTTTCCTTCGAGGTCTTCCCCTACTTCTTTTGCAATTTAAAACTCGTTGCATGCTACATTAACGGTGCCTTCCCCTTTACAGCCATCGTTTGACTGATTTCAACTAGGGTTTGAGAATATTCCAACTTGATAATAGTAAATGTTACCTCTACCATTCCTTCCCTTCAAGTCTCGCGAAAAGTTTTCCCAAGATCCAAATTTATTAACAGCATCCGCAAAAAATAATTTCATCCCTAGGCCCCTCAATAAACGTCTCCGTTAATCTGTATTTGTTTTTCTCCATCCACTCCTCTTCCTTTTTTCGTTGCTTAGTTTTTATATCTTAGCTAACTTTGATACTAAGAATTATTTTTAATTAAAATTATTTACACTACAAACTACACTATTTACACTAAAATTTTATGGAAAAATTTGAGCATGTTATATTTATATTTTGTGGTCAAATATGATAATTAAAGAGTGTTCTGAGGAAACCAAAAGCGGACAAGCCTATCACCTGAAAATTCAAGATAACATATATAGAGTCCTATATAATAAAATATATTGAGAGATTGATCATCATAAAAGTCACATAGGGAAGGAAAAAAAGGATATAAAAAAAGTAGATAGAAAATTGATGTGTAACCAAATTACGCAAATTAAATGGCAGTTTGTTGAAGATATACACTGAAATCAATATTGGAAATTGTCCACTGTGTTGGTTTGCTCATGAATGAAACTGCCATATCATTGTGTTTATATTTGAATCTGTTCATTATGTTATTGTTCTTATCAAAAAGCCTTTAAAACATTATATTGTAAATGCATTAGTATCTTAGTGCTATTATTGTTGGACACATGAAGAGGTTTAAAATTAGTTGAATATGGTAAACACCACACACGTATGTAAAAAACAAAATACTATTTAAGCTGAAGTCAGCTTCACTAATATTGTGAACCTATTAGTTAAGATTAATATATATTAAGATTACAATATTAGGACCCAATTAATCTAAAATCAATAACCAAACATACTTTAAATTAATTTTAATTTCAGAAAATGATAGCATTTGCAATTGGTATCATGAAAACCAATATCCTCGATTGGAATATATGTTGACAGCGCACGACACATAGCATTAGATTTCTTGCTAAGTAGCAATGTATGTACATATATACGTCAATCTAAGAATTGAGTGAATTCATACCTGGCTCCATTAGGAATCTTATTTCAATAAGCGAATTTGTTGCATTGAACAATGCTAAATCATTGGCATATCCAATTATGTGCATCTATGAAGATTCACGTTGAAAATGGAATTATTATAAATAATGAAGAGAATAGGTCAAAAGAAAGTGTCTTGAAATATATCCACATTATGGCAAACTTGTAATTTACTTGTGCGGTGGCTTCTATTAAGCAATAAGGATGCAAACAAGTGTTTGTACATACTTGAAGTAGTATTGAGCGGTATTTGATACAAATGCTAAATGAAAAAGTCTAAAATATGAACGAAGTTACTTACGAGTACTTTTTTCACGATTTTAAACATGTTATGTACAAGACTAAAACAAAAAAAGTAGGTTGAGCATTCTATCTACCATAATTTTCTTTAATTTATTTTAAGAAACAACAATAGTGGTATATTCCTGTAATTATTTATATGCTGAGATATCCAGCATAAAATGAGTACTGACACCATTTTATACCAAAAAGTCATCGAAAATTTCGTCAAAAGTACCAACGTGTGCCATCAGCAACGAGGCGGACATTTATCCGATATTGGGTTCCGTACGTAACCTGGCACTCTTTACTAAAATGAAAACATAAGGACTTTTCAAATAAACACTGCGTTTTCTTTCAAATAGGCGGTCTTAGTGGGACTTTCTTTATTAAAGGTTGTTTTTTAAAAAAAAAAAATTTTACTTATTCTTTTCTTATTGATACAGCTTCGCAAATATTTTGTCTTCTGTACAACGATGAATCATTTTGTCACCAAAACGTTGTCTTTTACATACATACTGATACTCGCATTTTACCATGTAAAAAAGATCAATGACTTTGATTATTTTTGACCGGCTGACGTTGTGAGTGCTGCTGATGGCCATCACGCTGTCCGTGTTGCTGGCGCTGTTGTTGCAGGTAATAGCAGCGATATTCTATCTGCAATAACGCATATGCTTTGTATGCACAACGTGGAACTGCAAACTTATTTATTTTTCACCAGAAATTCGTCATCTGCTGGTTTTACCTTTTCGAAGTCCAATAAAATACAAGCTCTTCTTTTTTTTTTTTTTTTTATAATTTACGCGCGCCAAAGGGGTTATGAATACCCTTACACTGTTGCCAGGGCGCGGGCGGAAAGGTAGAAGGAGGAGAAAGGAAAGTTTGTGATGTAGTGGCTTGAAACTCAGGTGTGTTTGGTTTCGATATTCTTTCTTTTTGTTGCTACAATGTTCATATAATTTTCCTTCCACACTTAACAATTAACTAATAAGAGATTGTATGAATTGTTAAAGTGAAACTCTCATGCTTACACTAAACTCACAAATTGAAATTGTCCTGTGTTAATAAATTTGTGTACGCATAAATATGTTACAGTTTGTAAGAAATTGCATATGGTTGTACCTTCATATATGTATGTATATACGTACACAAATGTTAGAATTATTTAAACTGTTTCCCATAACATCTATTAGGAAAATATTTGATTTACTAACAAAATTAAGTTGCTAATCTTTCATAAGTACATATTTAATCAATTTTGTTTTTAACGTACAAATTTTCCTTTAAGCAAACAAATGTTACAAGTTTGAGACATCGAAATGCAATTTAAATGACACTGTAAATAAACAATTGTCCTTTTTACTATAGCACTTATTTGTCGTCAAATATTTGATCTGTTCTAATTCTTTCAACCCTCTTTAAGCCTGTGTCGAAAATCTAGTATATTAAGAAGATTTTTGCCTTTATTAGAATAAAGTGTGTGTGAATGTCCCTCTTTCTGAATACGATTAACAAAAGTACAATTCGTTTGTTTACTTACCCTGAAGGGTACTTGCGTAGATTTAATCGCTGTAATCGAAATTTCAACAGAGAGTTGTTAATGCGCTGATGTGATACAGTGGTTCCCGTTTGGCAATTCTAACATAGGGATATGTATGTATACATAAATGATACTATACATATATCCCTCATGGTTTTCAATGCGGACTATGAAACCTCAGAGTTGAGCAATTTGCATCTGCGAATGCCTAAATTTTGCCGTTCTCATTTGCCAAACAATTACTTTGTCATAGCCAAAATATTTTGTTAATTTTGCTCACGTTTTTGGCAAATTTTTACTGGACTTTTTGCATTTACATTTTTACTCCTTTATCAAGTGGGTGCTGTTAACTTATCTTACTAAACGATGTATTAACAATTGTGATTAACTTTATTACCTACCTTGAGTATGTATCGTTTTTACAAAACAACTAATTTTTACTTAAACAGTTAGACAAATTTTTATTAAAAATATTTCGTTGTAATTTTTTTCATGGATTTAGAAAATGATACGTATATGCACATAAATAGTGTCCCAGTTAAGGAAATATAAATACTCCAGCTACCATAGTCTCAGATTTATTGTAAATAAAAAATAATAGTGGATATTTTGCAGAGCTAACTCCATAATTGGGGGACATGCTGCCCGTCCCCCCCTGAAACCCCTCTATAATCCACCCTGCTTGGGGTCACTGTAGGATTTGAAGTGGGTGCGAGGTTTTTTGTATGCAAAGTTCGGAGCTGCACCCTTTTTTCACAAATTTACAATACAAAAAAAATAATAAATTTTAAAAGTAATTCTCCCCATACATTTATACAATTACATTCTGGACCTTTTTGCATAAGACTTTATTTCATGGCACCCAAGTTATGTGTGAGATATCCAATCCTTTTTTTTTTATTTGAAAGAATATTTAAGGCATTAAGTACGGAGTATAACGTCATTTAAATGTCTGCCGCTGGCATTTGTTATGTTGACTTTGAATGCATCAATACTATAATTTTCTGTTTATTCAAAAAGACTTGCAACTTAAGATAACCCCAAAGGAGGAAGTCTGAAGACGTTAAATCGCACGATCTTGGGCGCACGTCGCGCTGTGTGGCGCGTAGCGCCATACTGTTGGAACCACACGTTTTCAGTATCCATATCATCCAGTATAGGCTACTAGAGGTTACTTATCATTGATTAGTGGCCCTCGCCGTCGACGGTAATGGCAACTACAGTTTTGTTTTGGAAGAAGTACGGACCGGTGATTCCGCCAAACTAAAAACCGAACCAAACAATGACTTTCTCGGAATGCATTTTGTGCTGGTCTATCTCATGTGGATTGGCATCGTCCCAAATCCGACCATTTTGCTTGTTCACACATCCATTCATCGCTGATTTTGAAAAATTTACGATTTGCAGACGTTATTCAACACTAAAACCGTCCATGGTGATTTGCAAAAAACAAAAGATTTCGATTTGCAGACGTTAAAATCTTCCATGGGGATTTGCCATACACTACTGAACAATTCATAACAAATTTGACAGACGTTGCTTCAACAACGTTGCCGCTATAACCTAAGAAATTTCCAGCGTCCCTATTGACAGACCATGATGGGGAACTCAATTTTCGTTCCCGTATAGTAAATATCTTCAATTTCGACCTCAGTAAGCATTCCCTAAAAAATGTCGTTTACGCCTCTTGTTCTACCCTTCCCACTCACTGGTTTTAGTTATAGTTTAGATTTTGTGTTAATTTTGTTAGTTTTAAGTCTATAATTTACGCGTGGTTGTATTAAGCTTTAATAAACCTGTCCGGGGTTGACACGGGCCTCAAATTAAAAATCCCCTCTTCGTACCATTGCTTAGGCTCTATTGGCTTTAAATTTTTTATAGCCTGATATTTTTAAAGTACTCGCTTTAATATAAATTTTGTAATTTGTAAACACCGAAAAAAATAATTCATATCGGATGGGAGTCAAACCCCTAACCAATCATTTGCATTTCAATTTAAATGCTATAGAGTCATGTTCAATAAAAATTTTTAAATTTAAAAGTTCGAAAAAAGATACAAAAGTATGGCAGTAATTTAATTGAATTTTACACAAGGAGATACATATGTAAATATTAAATATACTTAGCTGTGGTCACTGCTGCTGTCGAAATCCAAGTGGACAAGAAGTTTGACGAGCATGCACCAGCCAACATTTTATGCGTTTGTTGTTGCACAAATCGTAAGTCCCTACTGCATTATCATGCTATTTACAGTGTGCATATTGTTGCTAGGATACAACTACATACTGGTCGTCCCGTCCGATAACTTTGCGTGCAGTGACTCACAGAAACTTTTATCAAAATTATTTATTTTTTTAAATTAATTAAACAACAAAACAAAAATAATATTTTAACAAGTATTAGTATTATCAAACAAATGCATTTTTGTTTATCTTAATACTAAATAGCTAGCCAAAAAACGGTTAGAATAGCTTAATTCACTTAATTTACTTACTCTAAACTATTGACCCAATCAGGTACTCCAATCTTATTTTAACCCTAAACTATATCTTTCTATAGGGCCAATGGGTATTTTGCATGAGAGTGAGGAATAATATAGAAATATCAAAAAAGAAATCTTTCATATCAACATCTGTCATCTAAATATATACATCCATTAACAACGACATTCGTGGATAGATAGTTACTGGTAATACGTTTTAAAGTTATCGAAGACTATCATGGAAATGGTCTTTTCATCATCGTAAGCAGGAATTAAGCCTCTCAAGAACGTACGTCGAATTTTTACAAAAGATTTGAATATACCATATATACACTCTTTCAAAATTTAATGTTAATGCAGGAATTGAAGCCTTCATACCAATTCCAGCATTATATGATCGCCGATATGTATTGGCACGAGTTATATAACTTGATAAACATTTTTCTAAGAAAATAATCTTCAGTGATGAGTCCCATATTCATTTCAATAAGAAAAATTTTCGCATTTAAGCCGATAAAAACTAAACTTTTTACTTGAATGGTGTTGGTAAAGCTGTTAATGTGAATGGTGGACGCTATTGTATCATGATAACTAACTTTTTATAGCCCAAATTGGCTGGTATGTGGTTATCTCAATAGTAAAGGACATATTGGTGTGGTGCAATAGAGGAACAATTATGTCAGGATATCATCCTACATTTGGAAAACTAATTGAAATAAACTACCGAAGTCGTGGTGAACACTTAGCCGATACTATCTTTCACGCATAATTGCTATCAATAAGCATTACTCAGTAAAAAAAAAAACAAAATACAAAATTTTTGAATTACTATTTTCTTTGTAAAACTCTTATTGGTCCACCCCTTTTTTTTCCTTAAATACATTTGATGAGTGAACTTTTCTTCAACACGTTTTGTAAATAACATTCTGCAGAACAGATTAATGAATTGCCAAGTTCAAGTAAAGAGTTGGCATTAGACAAAAACGCGAGCACTTGCATGTTCTCTATTTCATTTCGAAGGAAGAAATTATGCACAAGGACTAGGTCGTCCAGTTTATGCCTCTGGCCACTTTTTTATTCGTCGCTCGGGCGATCTTAAGATACAGAACGCCATTTTGATTTAACCTTCGAAACAGTTGTTTATTTGTGGTAACAAATTTTGTTGTTCCAGTACAATTTTATTCAAGCTCTGTAATTTTCTTTTACTAATATTTAAAGGTTTTAATCGACGACGTCAGTTCCGAACCGTAATATATTACCTCCCAATACCCTCGTTCAACAGATTTTTGTTGAACGGTGCGCCCAACACTGTGCTGACCCCACAATCTAAAAATAGGTTCCCTCTAGTATTTGGTGTTCTATTTCAATCTTCGCGGATGAAAAAATAATTCTCCATCCAATTCAGCACCGTTATTTTGCTGTGTGCCCTGTGTTTCTGCGAAGCTCACAATACACCTGGCTCTTTTCACACGCTCCGCCCTTACCAAGAGCGCATCTTGCATCAGCAGTCATGAATAAGACCTAAATAACCTTACGGCAATGACTTACATCACGCCTCACAAACACTGACACAATATCCCTAACGGGTATAGTAACCGTAAAACATCCGTTGTATGAGTCATCACTCTTCCATTCCCATCATCCCCGATTTAAACTGGAACAGTGAGTCATACCCCATTGTTTATCCATTCGATGCAATCGCATCCGCACAATGGATCGATATCCGTAAGATGCACCAAATCTATTGTTAACACAAGTGCATCCACTTACAAGATCAGCAAATCATAATTTCATTTCATTAAAAGATCATATTCCACGCCAATTAAGGGCAGTGCAATGCAAGCTCAGCAAAAACCTGACAATTGATCAGTTAGTATCTCGCTCCCGTACTCGACACATCACTGATTTCTGACTTCTCCCCACCAGCGGTAAGGGGTCAGCAACATAAAAGTTTAGGAGTTAAATTAATATAATCCAGAAAAATACAATTATAAATAAAAATAAGTAAAAAGTAAAAGAGAGTATTACACACCCATTCCGAACGGGTAACTACAATATAAATTTAACGTCAATTACTTAGATCCTAACTTCAATTCGAATTTGTCATAAGTTTAAATTAATTATTATTTAAAGACTAACACTAAGAAGAATTATGTCGTTGTATTTGTAATTTAATGTCAGTCTGAATTGGAAGATATATAAAAAGGAGAGTGATTAACGTAAAGGAAAAGGAAGTCTTTTTACTAACATTTTAATAGAGAGTGTTTGCTAACAAAACATTGGGCCTATCGAGCCATATATTATAAATTAAAAAAAAAAAATTTAAGTGAAAGACATTAAAACTGCGAGATAAAGTGCCAAACTGTTTCCCTCGGTGCGAAAACAAATATAGATTGAGGCAAATAAAACATACATATATGTATATACGGGTGAGTGAGTAGTAAGTTGACCGTTAATCCGAAAACATACAAATTAAATAAATAAAATAAACCTTAAGGCTTTCAAAAATCTATGGGCGTAAATAAGCAAGGATGACACAAACTTCAAGAAGCCGAACAAAGAATCCAAAACGTCCAAAAAGTACCTTCTCGTCTTAGTATTCTCGAAGGTAATTTTCAAGCCAGCATGGATGATAATCGGGATACAGTTACAAATGCCAAAACTGACACTGAAAATTCAAAGTTTGATGAGATATTCGATGCGATCAAGGAATTACATGTGTCTTACCGTGCGTCTCTACTAGATCACCTTGAGAAAGTCAGCCCCAGGTCCATTCCAAGCAAATCTACTTCAACAGTTGCGTCGAACAAAAGGCATGAACTTCTGCTATAAAAAATTAATCAACCTATATGGTATTCTCCGGTAGCTAATGGTATCTGTCATTTCATGATATTTTTCATTCCTACTCAACGTTGACGGAGATTTAAAAGATTCACCACTTGAAATCAAGCGTCACGAGAGAGGTGGAAAATTTACTACAACATCTCAGCTTGGATATTGATAATTACCAGAAGGCTTGGGGCATCCTTACAAACCGATATGACCACAAACGGGTGTTGGTTAACACGCAGCCTAAACTGTTTTTCGGGCGATCCGTTATCACTGCCAAGGACTCCAACAACATAAAACACCTGTTGGATGTGTCCACTGAATGCCTGCATGCGCTGAAAAACCTGGGGGTTCGGACAAACAACTGAGATATAATGGTTATTTTTATTCTGCTTTATAAACTTACAGCCTTAACTCAGCAGATATGGGAAGAGAGACTAGGGATTAAAGAAAGACCTTCCTACCCTTGCTGAGTTCACGGATGGAAGCCAGGTTTCGCACTTTGAAAATTGTGGATCAGCAAAAGTTAATACCAAAATCCAAGCAAGAAGCGTAGAGCAGGCAGCCAGGAAAGAATTCCTTTACCACAAAACCAAATCAAAACAAACAATACAGTTGTAGTATTTGTAACAATGGTCAGCATTCCCTTCGAAAGTGGAAAGGCTGGGCATATGCAATAACTGTTTGGCGTACATCCATCATACACATCTGTGCCCAATTCGCTACTACACAATAGCTATAATTCATCTCCAAACTCCCATCATATACATACATATGTCTTCATACACAACACCTCATAACCCAATACAGTCCAATCATACACCATACACAAAAACTTCACACTACCCGTACACACAGCTACCGCACACATAAACACAACACCATCAGACTTCCCCACACACCCATCAGACTTCCACACGACCCAACACACAATCACAGACTTTTCAGACTACAGTAGTAAATTCTAACGCTCTATCATTTCATCCAACCAACGGTCATCAACCCTCCACAACTTCAACACTAAACAACTTTCATGCACAACACAATACCAACACACAGCGGTCGTGAAGTTAAAAGCTCTTTCATCACAGGGTCTGCAGTTGTTAAATGCAGGATCTGCAGCTGTTAAATTTCCTGAACAAACACACATTTATTGAAGTATCTGGAATAGGAAAGGTCAACAGCGGAGCATGCTATAATTACGTGGCCTTATCGTTCGGCACACTGCATCCATCATACGAAGGACACACTCGAGCCTTAGTCTTTAAATCCCTGACTGGGCTGCTTCCGGCCCAAAAGATAGACTCCAATAAATGGACGCATGTAAATGGATTGATGTTGGCCGATTCCAGTTATCACATTCCTGCTACTGTAGATCTACTCTTGAGAAGCGATTTACGTATATCCCGAAATTGTCCTACCACACATCATAAGAGCAGAAAGGTTCACGGCTCCGGTAGGTCAAAAAACTCAACTTGGGCGGATCTTGTTGGGAAAAGCTCCAGTCGTATCCCAAACAATTTGAAGCTTCGTCCAGTTATTCGACCTTGACAGTCAGCTTCGAAAATTCTGGGAAATCGAAGAACAGGCATTCGAAAGTTACGAATCGTAAGAAGACGCGGTTTGCGACAGACAATCCAGCGAATACACCAAGCTCTTACCCGATGGCAGATACCAGGTCCCGCTTCCCTTCAAAGTATATTCATATCCAATATTAGGATCATCATACCACTGACTGAACGCTTAGACGATTTGATCAGATGGAATGAAGGTTTAGCAATAATGCTATTATACATATTTTATACGAAGGATACAAGAAATGTATGAAAGAACACAAATAGCTCGGACGCATGACCGAAGTATCTAAAGATATAATAACCACGCCTTACCACTGCGTTATTCCCCATCATGCGGTCCTCAATTCAAGAATTCAGGACCGCCGCAAAGTTGAGGGTCGTGTATGATGCGGCCTTCAAAACTACTTTTGGCTCTTCTTTGAACGATCACTTGATAGCTGGACCTAAAAAACAAAATAATGTAAAGAAATTCGTCCAACCTAACATAGGAAAGCTTAACGAAAACAACAGAAATTTAATAAGAGATTAAAATAAAACTACGCAAATTCTGGTTCTCGGCAAACTTTTTTTTATTGTTTTTTTTTTTTCGTTCAATTTTAGTTTATCTTCACTGTCCCTGTTTCTTCGGCTGCCAACTCGTAAATTTGTTTCTCTTCCCAGTCTTCTGACCTTTTTATATGCCTCGATTCTCTTCTCTTTGTCCCGCTGTTTTTCTTTTGTTAGAAGGCCTCCCGTTTCCGGGCATGCGTTATAACGTCCTTAAATCCATCGCTCGTTCACAGACCACTTATGGTTGGAGAAGTTCTACGTCACAGGAAACGGCAAATATTTTCTTCGTTGACTTTCTTAATTTTTCTTCTTCCTTTTTATTCTTTTTATCTCTAGGGCTGCCAACTTGATCCTTTGTCATCTTGAATGCAAAACGTTTTGATTCTTTTCTTTGTGTTTTCGGATTCCAAAACCGATTTCGCAACAATAATATTACTCGTATATGTAGACCTTATACTGCGTTGGAGAAAACATCGATTGACCTTCACCGGGGATATGAAGATGTACCGCCAAATTTGGATGGATCCAACAGATGCTAACTACCAACTTGTCCTTTGGAGAGACAACCTTCAGCAGCAAGTGACAGTGACGTTTGGAATTGCATCAGCTCCATACCTCGCAATTCGAGTCCCACTCAAGTTGGCAGAAGATGAAGTATCGAGTTTCCCTTCGGCAGCATCGATCATACGAAACGACCCTTATCTGGACGACATAATAACTGGAGCAGACACACTCGAACACGTCCTAAAAGAGATGAGATCAGAAAAGTGCTTGCGTCGGCCGGGATTAACTTACGTAAGTGGACCGGAATATTTGAATATTTGGTGGGGGTGGCAACCGAAGATCGAGAAGTAGACTTTTCGTTGCCGATTGATGAGTCGATCCACCTGAATACTTTGGGAATGAAATGGTTACCAGCGTGCGATTCCATTACTTATAAAGTTGTCCATCACAAAGACGTTGATATGACGAAACGTAACGTGTTGTCATCAATTGCCAAATTGTTCGATCCATTAGGTTGGATTTCCCCATGTATCGTCAAAGCCAAGATCCTGATGCAAGACCTTTGGGCGAGTGGACTTGAATGGGACACACCTATCAACCAGGATGTCAAGCATGAGTGGACCCTATCCCATAGAGAGCTTCCGACAATAGAAAAGCTTCATATTCCGAGGCGGATCCAGACATGAACGGATGATAGTTACCTAGAAATACACAAATTCATTGGTACGTCAGAAAAAGCTTATGCAGGTGACTTACCTGCGTGTGCTTGATGAGGACAACAAAATTCACATGCCCATTTTAATGTCGAAAACAAAAGTAGCTCCTCTGGAAGCAGTAACACTTCCCCGGCTAGAGTTATGCGGTGCTGTTTTATTAGCAAAATTGCTACAACTCTAAGGTTGGAAAATTGTAAGCTATTAATGTCGAAAACAAAAGTAGCTCTTCTGAAAGCAGTAACACTTCCCTGGCTAGAGTTGTGCGGTGATGTTTTATTAGCAAAATTGCTACACGAGAGAGTTCGAGCTCTAAGGTTGGAAAATTATAAGGTATGCGCGTGGGCAGATTCGGAAATTGCTTTCGATTCGGAAGTTTAAAAACATCGACAGCCGGAGGCACATTCCGTCCGAACAAAACCCAGCTGATATAGTGTCCCACGGAGTTTTTCCATCCCAACTATAGTGCATCGATATTTGGTGGTATGGACCAACATTTTTAAATACCATTGCGATTAAAGAACATTGCGCTTCCTATTCAACCCAACCCAACCAACTGAAGAAGAAAGACAGGCAGCGAAGACAAATTGCATGATGAGCCACAAAAATTCCATCAGCGAAGAGATATTCAAGCCTTACTAAGCTTACAAGGGTAATCTCTTATTGCAAACGATACACATATCAGATGCCCAAAAGAAAACACTACACGGAGGTTTTCAAAAGATGGTTTCTTAACTGCCTCAAATGTTTTGGGTCTGTGGCATCAAAAATGATGTAAAAAAGCCCATACCCAAGTGCAACCTATGCTTCAGATATTAACCAAAGCCGTTGATGGGAAACCTACTGGCTCCTCGTGTAAAGATGTTGAGACTCTTTACACACACAGTAGCCGGACCGGTTTATATTAAAACATGGAGAGGAAGAAACGCGAAAATACTGAAAGGTTACTTTGCGATCTTCGTGTGCATGGCCACCAAAGCAGTTCACATAGAAGCTGTAAATGACCTCACAACACAACCTTCCTTGCTGCCTTTCGAAGATTTGCAGTAAGAAGAGGTCTATATTCAACTATGTACAATGACTGTGGCACAAATTTTGTAGGAGGAAACATCGAGCTCCAAAAACTTATTAAGAAACCAAATTCGACTACGAGTCGTGTGCAGAGATACTTGGTAACGAAGGGGCGAAGGATACTGTAATCCACCTGCTTCCCCAATTTCGGAGGATAGAAGCATGTCTTAGCTCGAGGCCTCTTTGTTCGGTATCAGAGGACATCAAGCAAGTATCTACACCAAGCAACTTTCTTGTTGGAGCACCACTTGTAACACCGCCACAACTTGAGTACCTCGAAAAACTTACGTACATTGACAGATGGAAAAGAGTTCAGGCAAAGTTACAAACATTCCGGAGGAGGTAGAGTACAGACTCTCTAATAAGTCTTAAAAATCGACCGAAATGGACAAAAACGGAGAAGCAAACACCAAGGGAAGGAGGCTTAGTGCTTCTAAGCGACCATAGACTTCGCTTTGCCAAATGGAGTTTAGCCCGGATCACGGAACTACACCACGGAATCGACTATTTAATACAAGTGGTCACCGTAAAAACATCGAACTCATCCAAAACAAGGGAGTTTAAAACACCGATCGCAAAAATCTGCAGTCTACCCAGCAACGAAATCGTTTCAGAAGATTCCCTTTAATACTTGGTATGTATAAAAACAATACTATAAAACCCCCAACACTCATGCACATTCATTCACTCAAGTACGCGAAAAAGGTCCCACGGCACCGTGCCGTGTCCATTCATACAACCGAATACACACATACAAGCAAAAAAAAAATAATTAAAACAGGAAAAATATATAAAATAACGAAAACACTAAACTGACAGATCACAATACACACCACCAAAAAACATTTACCCGAATGTAGACTATCTACTTCAAAACTAAAACTTAAAATTTTACAATATGCGGCGCCGATCAACGATTTCATTTCCCGGCACTACACAAAACAAAACAAGCCAAATAAATCGATTTCTGGTCCTCTCGCAACAGTCACTAATCATGCTCACGCTTAACATATTTGTGTCTTTTTTATTTTTCATAGTTTTTAAAATCTGTTGAAGTTCATTAACGGTTATACATTTAATTTTAAAACTTTTGTTTATTGGTTGAACAAAATTTACATAGGGTATGCAGGGAATAGTGCTATTTAACTCACACACACTTTCAACAAAGAACACATTAAATTTACTTGCCATAGTTCTACAGGCATTTATTGGAACATTATCAAAAACAACAACATTTTATTGCACTCTTCTGTTTTTTTAGCACAATGATTTTATGGCTCACCACATTGCTGTTTGTATTCTTTGAGTAATAAAATCGTCCTTTGCCCTTTCAAGCGCTGATTTAAAATTATTTCTAGCTAGTCTGTAGTCTTCCCAGTCACTTGATGAATTTGACTATACAGCCAACCTATGTTTATACATTTTTTTACTACGCATTATTTTAAGTTCGTTGTAAAACCACTGATTTATGCGCGAGGTATCAACAAATCGCTTACATTTTAACGAATCTATTGACACTTTTAAATACTTTGTAGCATTTCTCTCCAGGATGTTAACATCACTCTCGTAAATATCGTCTGCCACCTCTATTACAAGTTGTAGGCACTCGCAAAATATTTCTTTATCATATTTTAAGGTTTCCGTTAGTTTTTTTTGCACTTTTTGAAGTTTTGTTCATTTGTAAGCTTTCATCGATGCATTCTTCAATATGAGACACGATTCTGCGTAAATTCTTTCCGCGAACTCCTCGTTGTCAACGCTAGTGATAAGATCATTCACACAAAAGGAACTTTCTTCGATTATCTTTTCGTAATGTTGCAGCAAGAAGGAAAGGACTACTGGTAACCCCAAATGTGACACGAGTCATTCGAAAGATCTATACAGCTGGTAAATTTCTTTCGTTGCCGATTTTTTTTCCATACCATAAGAAGCTGTGACTATCCCTATCAGATTCAATAAGTAGTATTTGCAGAAATGCCTTCTTAATGTCCGCTACTATTCCAATTTTACCCGTCCGAAAACAGAACTACCAATAAATTTGGCAAAAGGTTAGCTAGGACTTCCAAGCAATCGTTTAATGACAATCAGTTAGAAGCATGCGACGAGATATCTAATACAATTTCAACTACACCAGAAAATACCAAGTCAGCCATAACGTTGTAATAGCCTTCGGACATTGTTATTATTTCAGTGCATATGGTATGTGTAGCCTTTCATGGAAGTGACACTTCATATCGCTCACACTTTTACGAATAAAGGATAAATCGTTACTTACTACATTTTTATCCCACTCCAACGAATATTGGACGTCTCTACTTCCTCGCACTAAGTGATGTTGCACACATTGCATTGGAGTCTGACGCGATCGTACATGCATGGAGCCTGAATCGTCCACCCCAATACCGTATTGATTGCAGTCATTCTTTCCATTAGACCTGTTGTGAATTGAAAATATGAGTCTGCTCCTATAAGAATGCTTATGCCTTCCTCCAAGCGTTGACCGGCAATGTTTGCATCCGCTAACACTAATTTGCGTATCCTTTATGAGCATTGAGAGTACATCATAACAGATTTCCGGAATCCCGATTTCATCCAAAACCACCGCCTCATCATAATGCTGATTACGAACCAATAATCGTACCTTGTTGCACATTTTACCTAGCTTAGGCTTGTCAATTCCGAAAGGAATCACATTAAGATTGTGCGACTTAATAATAGGCAAATTGTTTCAGCAATGATGACTTCAACAAAGGCTACCATCATCCATAACAACTAGAACATACTCATACCTATAAAGAAATTGTAGAAATTTCACCAGAAACAAAGGCACAAGCTGTTTGAAAATATACATTACTAAGTTCCATTGATTCCGTCGTATATAAATTTACTGACGATTGTATTCAGGGTGAATGTCTGGAGTTTTTGGTTTCCCCCGTCCACTGCCAGTTCTGCATACAATTCCTTTAACTCTGCACATCCTGGAATTGTGCTCCTACTTGCAACAACGAAAGCAGGGCCTTCCGTTTTTAGTTGCTGTTTTTTCTCCAATAAGCTTTTAACACCACAGTAATCGTTCATTTTATGATCTTCGGCTTTACAAAACAAACATATTTCTTTGTTTTCGGTATGCTGTTTTGACAGATCGTGGTGAATTCGATGGCTTTGACTTTAAATGCGATGTATTGGATTTCGCCTCGTTCGCCATTTTAAGTGACTCCACCTCCCTCTTAAGGAATTTAAATTCCTCACAAACAATTTAACTCTCCATTACCAACGGAATTCGCCTGAGAACAGTTTGATGCTGTATAAAGACTATTTGTTTCAGTTACCTGCTCTGAGGATGAATCGCTATTATCTCCTGAATTTTCATAATTTCGATGAAAATCCACACGCATATCGATTGGAAGACATCTTAATAAAACTCTTTCAATATGACGAAATAAATTGATGTTGGGGTTCCTGGTGATGAAAGAGAACGAGTAGATGCAAGTATTATTGTTATCAAGGGAACGATACAAATTAATTTGTAGGGTCCGGGATTTAACACCGGGGTACTATGCCCATGTGGCGCGTTTTGTCAACAGCACGCGAAGTACTGAGTTCCCATGTGGTCATCCACCTACGTACTTACCGCGCCCAACACTGCTCGATTTCGGTGATCTAGTGCGAACCCTTTAGATGCAAGTATATAGTCGGCTCAATGCTAACACGTCTATCGTGGAGCTCACTGGTGGTATTGGAAGTAATCCTTGCATAATGAGGTCGACTATTTTTTCGCTATTGCCATACTCTTCTTATAGCAAAGCTATTGCAACGTTATAGTTTGCTTCGGTGGGAGTGAGACCAGCCAATGTCTCTGTTGCATTTCCCGATAGAACGGAAGCTGAGTAATTAAATTTGTCAACTGTGTTCAACGACGCGTTTTCATGTATGAGAACACGATATTATGGTTTGTGTAAATGAACCGCGTCATGCGATATTGCGGATGAAGGTATTGCTGTTGCATTCATTGCCGTACTTGTGCGGTAAAGTATCAGCTAATTGTGACTGACCTTGATGAATTTTAGCCAAATGGCTTTATCGTCGTACTCGGCAACTAATTCAGCCTCCTTGTATGCCGATATAAGGCTATTTACCTCGATATTAGCTTTTCTCAAGCACTCGTACGCAGCGGTTAGTCGATCTAATGTAACGTACAACTCTTCCTCTATAGAGTCTACGTTATCTAAATTTGCGTGAACTTTTCCCTCATCAGATCTCAGATAATCTATAGAAAATTTTTGCAAATTTGGTCACTTGACCATGATAAGAAGCACGACTAGCTAATCCCATACCGATCCACGTTTGAGAGTTAATTATTGTAGAAGATTTCGATACGTATTATAATAATGTGCTCGTTTACCAATTTCATCCAGTTCAAGGGGAGCCATTAAACTTTTTATAATTCGTTATGAAAGTACAACCGAATCTGATGAGGTTATAGAAAACACTGACTTGTGGCAAGAATACGAGGAAATTAAAGAATGTTAAGACTGAAAGGTAAGACTATTTACAACTCCAGTCTATTGAGTCTTAATGTTTAAAGGTAAATTATGTACATAACATAATACTAATAAAGGTTATGTTTTTAGATAGCTAATTAAAATAAACATTCAATATGCATTAGGAATATTTTTTTTTGTAAAAATTAAACATTTTCAGCAGCACCTAAAGCAGCATTTTCCCGTATTCGACAATAAACCTAGCCAACCTGGGCTTCCGATTTCATCGAAAAGCTTATGGTACTCGTAGCTGTTTGCTTTCCTCCAAGAGCTTTCCCACTTCGTAATCATCGCAGTTCTGAAATCAAAGCACACTTGGTCCTTTAAGATGACGCAGATTTCGTCCGTAGTTATCACTCCGTCGATATCTGCATGTGCTTCTTCTTCTGTGTGGATGTCCAAATACATATGTATTTAAATGACCGCACTTTCTGAATTTCAGAAGGAAACCGAAATATACATATGTGTATCCTCGCATGTGCCCTTTGCGATTCAGGGAACGACCGAGTCAACTGACTAGTTGCAAAAACGAATGTCCACGATATGTTTTCCCATTTAGTCAAAATAAATTGTACTGCTGACTTAGATAAAATATAAGTTCTGTTGGTATAAATAGTCCAATCCTATCGTCTCCCCAAAACATTCAAATAGCTTCTAGTGTCAATGTAATTGTAACCCTTTGTTTACATCAGAACATCCGTAGTTTAAGAAAACATTTTAATTGTTTGTTAACATATATCGAAACTCTCGCGAATTTGCTTATAGTAATTGTATTGATTGAAATTTGGATCTATCTAAATGAGTTAGATTTTTCTAATATTCCAGGATATTTGTCTTTTGGCAACTGCAACGACTCGTACTCTGCCGGTGGTGTAGCAGTTAATGTCAAAGTTGGTTATGTGTTTGATTGTTCATTGATAAATATTTCTAATGCCGATGTAGTGAAGTTGTCCCTTTCGTATGCAAATGAATCTTATTTAATACTATGTTTTTACAGATTGCATGAATTAAGTAAGAATGTCTTTATTGATGAGCTGAATTCTATTTTGAGTGAAATACATAATAAAAATTACATAACAATAATAAAAGTTGTTTGTATAGTAATGCTTACGATTTCAGAGTAACGGATCATCATACGATAACTCTTTGCATTGGTAACTATAATACTTCATTTCATGTTAAAAATTCGTTGCGGAACAAATTTCGTATAAACTACGCCATGTTGAAAGAAGTTTTAAAATATGAGTTTTGGAATCAGTTTACTCACAAAGTAGTCCTTCGGTTGCCTATGATTTATTTTTATCAATTTTAAGAAATGAAATAGAAAACAGCGCCTACAGGTCTATGCACAATTTTAATAGTACAAAATACATTAAACTTTGGATGCCTTCCAATATTTTAAAGAAAGTGCAAAGTAAAAGAAAATTCGCCAAAAACTGTAAGAAACATCCACAAAATCTAAGAATAAAGAAACACTATGACAAATTGTGCAAGGACGTAAATAAAAAATACTAAAGAAGAGTGGAGAATTGTAGATGATATTCTAGGAAAAGGCAGAAATTGTAAGGTAGTTGATGTCTTGGAAATAAATAGCGTTATCTTATTTGATGCGGCCAACATTGCAAATAAATGTAATGAGTACTTCATTGAAATTTCTGAGAAACTGAAGCCTTCTGCTCAACCTAATTCTACATGCAATTGTATTGCTTCATCCATTCAGTTGGCTGTACAATACCAAGTTAATAGTTGCTTGCTTTTACCACAATTACTTCTGCAGAAATATTTAAGCTTATATTATCTTTAAAAAATAAAGGTTCGTGCACAAATGATGGTATCACAAATGTCCTTTTAAAAAAAGATTGTTTTTAATATAAGTGATATACTCAGTCACTTATTTAACGTAAATGAAAGTAATGGATGCTTTCCACAGTCCTTAAAATGTGCAGAAATTATATCACTGTTCAAAAAGGAAAATCGCAAAGATGTGAGTAATTATAGACCTATATCGCTGCTTCCCACATTTTCTAAACTGTTTGAAAAGCTACTAAAATCACGCGTGATGTCTTTTCTGGATAACCAGAATTTCTTTTCTGAAAATCAGTTCGGTTTCAGATCGGGCAAATCCACAGAAGATACCATTCTTAAGTTCTTTACCCAATTGTATGAAGGGTTCAATAATTCCAAATCTACAATGGCTCTTTTCATTGATATGACAAAAGCATTTGACATGGTGGACCATAATTTGCTTCTGGATAAGTTGTACAACGCTGGTTTTAGAAGAGTCTTACATGATTAGTTCCACTCTTATTTCACAGACAAGGAACAAGTGGTCAATATCAATGGATGTTTTAGTAGATCTCTTAAAATAAAGAATGGTGTTCCGAAGGGCTCTGTCCTCGGTCCACTTTTGTTCTTAATTTAAATTAACTCCCTCTTCAATCAGAACTTCGACGGTTTACCAAGAGCGTTCGCCGATGACATAGCATTCTTTTATCAAGGACTCACGTCGTTCAAATGTGTTATCAAAATTGAAGAAGATCTATAAATATTAAGGCAGTGGTTTGCATTTCATAAGCTGATTATCAGCGAAAAAACAAAATTGAGGGGTTACAGATTTCAACACGCTTTATTATTCTCACGACTGTGTAAAGTTTTGTCTACTTCTGCATACTTGTGGATGTATAAATTTTAATGAAAACACTCAATGTTCAAGCCGGTGCTTTAAAATTGAGTCTGTTAGGAATTTTATTTGATCTCAATTTAAGCTGGAAAAATCTTACGTAAACGGTTAAATCATATATGATGCGTGTGGCTCGAATAATGTATCTTGTGAAACCCTACTATTCCAAACAAGTATTAACTATTATATACTACGGCCTCGCTAACTCTAAGTTGCAGTATGGTATAGCGAGTTGGGGTGGATCCTGTGATAACGCTTATTCCTTATCCGTATTCATAGCTCAAAAATATTTAATAAGAATAATTTACGGTGTTAATCGTTTAGCTCATAGTTGACCGTTGTTTAGAGAGTTGAGAATTCTTCCTTTAAGATACCTATATATTTTTAAAGTTATCAGGGAATTCTTTAAGCGAAGTGGTAACACTCCAAATCGAAACTCAAATTTTAATAGTTTGCGCGTTAATAATCAAGCATTGGTTAAAGTTTCGATCGCACATAGAACCAAATTTTCTCATTTTTTTACTGTTACTCTGTCTAAATGTTTGAGCAAACTACCTATTTTCACTCATTTGTAAATAAGGTTAAAGATTGGCTATTTACTATAGATTTTGCCATTATTCAATTATTCTTTCGATATGTGTCCTAGGATTCATTATTTGCTTTATGTTTGTACTCAGATTCTTTTCTATCTTTATTATTTGTAACACTGATAACTACCCTACATCAGTTTCCTGAATTTGAAAATATTACTTAAGCTTCATTCAACACTAATTTTAAATCGTTATAGAATGATTATTATTATTCGTTCCATAATTATTACTAAGAATTATTTAATTGTTAAAATTATTTAAATGGAATGAATAAACTTAAAACAAAAAAAAAAATCAAAATTAATCATTTCACTGTTCGGTGTTTATGTCGATTTGCGTTCCTCTGTAATTTTTTCTAGATCAACTTTGGTAGTACTATATGTGAGTATTGTTGATCCATTTGGATTATTTTTTCGGTTCTGAATATGTCGGTAATATCAGATTTGTTTATTTCACAATTTAATTTTTGTCTTCGGTTTTTGCCACTTTTATTACATTTAGATTTTTGGTCTCAATATACGAGTAAGTTTTGATTAGTTGTTGATCGAGTGTGATTATTTTTGTCTCCGTTTTAGCGATTTCTTGGTTTTAATTCAGATAAAAAATAATCTCATCCTTCATTATTCCAATAAACGAACAGAAACCTCATTCAGAAATGTGTTTAAATTCTTTCCCGAGCGGGCTAAGAGCACTACACAATTCAAGAGTAAGAACTATGCAACCCGGTTAACTATAAACTGCCCTTACTTACTGCATCAAGGAACAAAGTATTTCTCACCAAAGAAGAACGGCAAATCCAAAGTATAGAAACAATAACCATTGTAGGCCATAGAATTCCAAAAGCTATTATAATACACTGGACATCCCTACCTTAAGTAAATATCTTTCCACCCGTCGGTAGACCGAAGACTACACAAATTCTTTATCAACCCGGAATACATACCCCAAAACAAACAACTAAACTACTCGTACGTACCTGCTACTCTCACAACTGTTTTTAAATAAATATGATACCAAATTCATAAACGGTGTCAATAAGATAGGACTCAAAGCTAACCGCCCTTCTGATAAACTAACAATTCCTCCATATTCAAAAATAACATTACTAGTAATATTAGAAACTTCCAAATGACAACGAAAATGGCAGTATCTGCCGATCACTAGGGTGAGGCCTATTACGCTTTTCAAGAAGTTCATTGTTTGATCCTGGGAAATTCCAATGGTCGTTTCTTATTTACCCTTTAATTTTATGACTTCCTGTTAAGAAAATATGTATCTGTTGCAGGTAGTAAAAGTTTACGAGTACAAAATGTCAAACAGGTACAAAGAGTGAAAATCGTTTGCAAAATGTATGGTCTCATCCTAGTGATCGCCAGTGTACATATATTCACTCCATAAACTCTATATAACCGAAAGCTTATACGATGTACAATGGTGGCTCAGTACCACAAAACTGGCAAATTGCTCCAAAAAGACACAAACCTTTAGAACAACCTTTAAACGTAGAAAAATTCTCTGATAAAATGATTACTGTTGCTCATAGTACTTAACGTGTAGATAACGGAAAAAATAATCTTTTGGTCAGATAACAACGATACGTGCTTTTACATTTTTATCGAATGAGGACAAAAAACACCTTCCATTGAAAAGTGCTACAATACTTTTCTTGTTTTACATTCGAAATAAACCACCAGGCTGAACTCTGGGCACCATATATTTGCTGTGTTACTTCTCACAGACAGCTAATTGCTTGGTTTAACAGGTAATTTTCTGCGATGCCTTTTGGAGTGCCTGTGATATGGAGAGAGCCCCAGAGTTATACGGATTGTTACTTTTGTTGCACCAATTCGAAGGGATTTTCTCGAAAATCCAAGCATTGCATAAAATATGCAGATGTCTCTTCTGTAACAAAACCAATACCACATACAGAAATTGTACCAGTGCCAAAGTCACCCTCCGGACACCTTTCGGACACTGTTTGTCATATATTTCAGAAGAGATCATGGATGTTCCCGAATTAGAACTTCCCACTTTTTCTGAAGCACCCTATTTTATCAGTCAAACTGAGCTTAATGACCCCGTCAGGCACTTGCATTTATCAAAACAAACAGCGGAGATATTGAGGTGAAAATTACAGAAAATTATCGTACGCGAAAAAGTGAATTGGTTCCTTATTTTCCGAAAGTAGATAACTTAGTGTATTGTAATAATATACGAGTACATTCATATGTAAATAGTTTAATGCTGTCACCAGGTTATGAGCACAAAATCGAAGAATGGCGGCTGTCCACCGAGGCATCAAGGGCTAGTTTAAAAACTGTATTGCTTCATAATGAAAACAAGTTTTCTTAATACCTCTAGCGCACGGTGTAAATTTAAAAGAAACCTACGATATTATGAAATTTACGAGTATATTGAACATTATATGTGACTTAAAAGTACATAGTTGCTCTGCTTCTTGGACTAAAACTAGGATATAATAACTTTTGTTGTTTTTTGTCTGAGTGGGATAGAAGAGTGCGATCGGAGCACTTTGTAAGAACAGATTGGCCTAGAAGAACAAACTATATTTGCGGGAAAAAAATGTAAAGAATGCAGATCTACATGCCAAATTGGGACTTGTTAAAAATGTTGTAAAGGCGATGAAAAAAGACCAACCTGGTTTCAATTTGTTAATGCAAAAGTTCCCGTCACCAAGCGAGGTAAAAATTAAAGAGGGTATGTTATGGGCAAGAGTATGATAACTTAGGCGCCAAGAAATAATAACGGTTTTTTGTAGAACAGTTCAATACAAGCTGGTCAACACCCACAACCACACACACTGTGACCACAGATATCAGCAATGCCTACACATAGTGTCAGCAAAAGTCAACAATATTCAGGTTACACATACCTGCTTTTTAATTTTGCTTTTGTATTCTAATTTTCATGAAATATATTGTCTCATTATTGCATATATGGTATTCTAATTTTAATGAAATGCAAACTGCTGAATTGTATTTTTCCTTCCATACAATAACTGTAAAATCATAATTCAATCAGTTAATAGAATTGTGTTGTAAAGTTGAAAGTTCTGTTTTTGTAAACCCTCCACGAGGCACTCGCGCGAATGAAAAAAGAAAAACCAACCAGCAGACCAAAAAAAACAGAAGGATACGGCATCCCCACTCTCCTGTCCCTGGTCAAAGTACTGTTGCTTGCACTGCCATTGCTGTATTACATTGTCATACAGCAAGGTTTGTGGGTATGGAATTTCGTTGGTGAACTGTTTCCTATTGTTGTAATGGCATAACACCAATAGGAACAACAATTTGATTGGGTAAATCTACTTTAGAATTTTTACTTCACAGCTTCGCTTAGTATCTTCGGTGTTTATGTTTTTTTATGTTTGTGAATTATAATGGCTCAGAAATTCAGAGTGGACTTACCAAATACACGTGGACCTAGCGAGTATTATTACGGACTATTTCAACATATACAATTCTGGGTGGACTCGACACTGTGGACAACAACACCCGAAGGACTGTATTATGAGATTTTCGCTGCGGATAACAACTGAACCCAGCTTGGTAATGAGCCCACGCGAATGCTTAACGTTGATAGTTTTACATCCAATACCCTGGAGTTGTTTTGAATCCTCAGTCTGATAACTACATTGTCGATCGGCTCTCCCCTCTAGGCACGTCGGACTACTGTGTCATATCAGCTAATTTCTCGTAAGTATACCGACCACACAATTGAACAAAAGATTCCTAATTGAACTGTATGGCAATACAAGAATGCCAACTGGATCGAACTTTTCAGCTTCTCTAGGTACTTTAACTGATCGTTATGTATGACACTATTTTCTTTGGAGTGAGATACTTTATTCCTCATTGGATGAAGAGCATCAAGCTATCAAGCGTTGTAAGAGAACTATTTTTTTCGGCTATACAAGATAATAATAAAATACATTTTGATTTTATTTAAAGAAACGCAGTGAAACAATAATGCAAATGGTTTGTTTGCCATACTATTTATATTATTGTAACACTCCTTCTCAACTCAAATGTTCGTAAAAAAAACATTAAAAATGGAAAATTACGTTAATATAATCTCATAGCTTGGGTAAATTTACAATGTTTGACTTTAGGCCAATTTTTAGTTCAACCCTATCATGAATAAATGTTCCCCTGCAATTTTTACCTTTTTCGAAAACTAGGTATCATGAACGAATTTCGAACGGGGAACAAAAAATTCCGCCAGGAAAATAGCTATTGTGAATGTCATTTCGGGGTAAAAATTTTTTTGATTTCCCCTGAATTATTCCGCTGCCATTTTATTCGGTAACACCGTGAAAGAATAAAGATGTACATAAGTAATGTTTACCAATAAACGTTTCATCACAGGTCAAATGCTACAAATCAGAAACAGCTGGAAATACTGATACTCGTAGGTCTGATGGAAAAGTATTCAGATATAGCTGCTAGATACACAAAAACACCGAAAGAAAATGTACAGAAAGTTGGGCACGTATAGTAAACGAGCTTAATGCTGCTGGGCCACCGAAGAAGTCCTCATTTGAATGGAAGAAGGTAAATAATGTTAATACATTTTTTGCGGTGTTGTACCTAATAAAATACATATTTTAGGTTTGGAGTGATACAAAAAAGAACAATATATATATTAGAAAAAAATATCTGAAAACTTAGCTCAAAAAAATGGAACTTGAGGAGGGAAAACTAAAGAATATATGGTAAATTTACGTTATCAGAAGAAGCTGTAATTAAACTATGTGCCACCACTCAATCGGTTGAAGGTTGTAAAAATTCAATGAGGTTTGGACTAACTTCTTATAGTAACAGGCGAGCGCTACAAACCAATGATGAAGCAGAGAAGAAAAATTGAATACAGAAAAATAATAGAGTTTCACAAGACAACACAAGATCGACAATGAACAGTTTGTTACAATTAAATAATGTAGACTGGACTGAACAGGATAACCCAGATCTAACAGAACTGCTCTCAGATGACTGCATCCAATAGGAAGTTCAATAGCACCACTAGCAAGTCAACCGAAAATATATTGCCGAAATGTCATCAAAAAAATAAAACCACAACAGAGATTTTAGAAAGGGAGCCTGTTCTTTAAAGGGGGTTCCGTAATAAAATTGGCGAAGCCTTTTTGTCATAAAAAAACACCAAGAAGAAACGAGAGAAAACCTTAAGAAGATATACCGTTCAATCGATCGTCTACAAGATCAGTAAAAGCTCAATCTGTAGGAAAACAAACGTCATCATCTTGAAATGGAGCTCCTTAGGAAGAATGAAATTGAAGCAAAAATCAGTTTTAAGAAGCGCATTTTACAAATAGAAGAAACGAAGTTGGACAAGATTCAGCAAAATTAAGTAAATACTTAATTTATTTAATGAATTCTACTTTTCTCGCCTTATACATATATATGAAGTTATATTTTTTACGTTTTTTTAATTTTATTAAGTTATTCTTATATAGTCATATTTTCTTCGTTTTTTATTTTTAATGAATGAATTTCATAAAGCATATCCTATTCTTTCTCTAATACGTTATGCTTCGGTCAGGTACTGCGAATTAGGACTGGTGGCAACACTTTCATCTCCTTCGACTTCTTCTATTGGAATCTGTGCTACCGCGATATCATTAGTTTTCAAATGCAAACACATGTTATGCAAAGCACAACAAACATTTATGATTTTTATTGCTTTGCATCGCATGTAGTGCAACTCTCTCGCTCCAATTAAACACCTCCATCTATTTTTGAACAGACCGTTTGTCCTTTCAATTATATTCCGAAAGCGTGCGTGAACTTCGTTAAATTTTCTCTATGATGAACTGTCGGTGTGTCTTCTGTGGGGAGTCAAAAGCTATGGCTCTAAGGGGTATCCAGATTAAACAATAAAAAATTAAATAAACTAATAAAATAGAAAACCTTACCCAACAACCAAGAATTCCTATCACCTTTCAAATACGCCTGTTCCATCCACGATCTTCCTTTCCATATACGTGGGTCGTGACACGCTCCAGGATGAGAAGTATCAACGTATCGAATCCGCATTTTATCATAACTTACCAGCAAAACATTTAAACTATAGAAACCTTTCCTATTATAGTACAAATGTTTGCTTGATGGAGGAGCGATGATTCTGATGTATGTTTCGTCTATGCATCCTATAACTCCTGGTATGTTATGCTTTTTATAGAAACCCAAAATTGCGTTTCTTTTATCATCATCCGTCATTTGCCTTTTTATCCACATTTTAGAAAGCTTGGACTCAAAACAATTAACAACTTCCTCTAGCACTTGGGAAAAGCATGAGTGGGATAGACCAATTTTGCAGTCATTTGCCACTCCTTTTTGAAACCCACCTTCGGCGAAGAAACGCAAACATGCAGTTAGCTTCACCATTGGAGAAACTGCGAAGGATTTTTTTGTTTGTGGCAATGAATTTGAAAGCAGCTCCAACAAGTATTTAAACATTGGCTTGTTTATACGGTAATATTGATTAAACCTTTGTAATTAAAAATATTTATACATATTTCAAAATTGTTTCGGTTCATTTTATCTTACAGAACTTGTGGTAGTTCCAAAGGATTTGATCTATCTCTTAAACCCCTTCTGATGGATCACTGTGCAGTTATCCGCATTTCCTCGCCTTCTTCGATCGCCAATATTAATGCAAAACTTCTTAACATTTTAATCAATTTAAAAATCACACTAGACTGTGTTTTTTGTAAAAAAATTCAAGAAAAAGAACTTCCACTTAAATTTGTTTATCTTCAATGAATTGGTCAGTCAAAATATAACTTCGAATACACTTTTTTAACGTGTCAAAAGATAGCCTAAGGCAATTAGCAACAAATTCAAATTATATTTTTATTAGTAGAACACAAAGTAAGTTTTATAATCGAATACAAAGTAAATTTTATAATGGAATACAAAAAATAAGGTTTAAGGAAACTGGCACCAGTGCGCAAAAACCTCTGCCTCGGACGATCGCTTAACACAAACTGTCCTGCTCTCACACTGAAGTTGACAGCTCGGCCTCTCCTGACACTTCGTCCTCCTCGGACGAATCGGGTTCATAAACGTTGTCCTCCTGACCAATACAGTCTATGTCAGGACTCAGATGGCACCACGGCTTCATGTGGTCGCTTGAGAGGACGTTGCTATAGCGCCGACGGTTTTCCGGTTTATCCGGAAGATCCTCTACCAAGTATCTGTCATGCGACAAAACTCTCTTGACTATGTATGGCCCTTTAAAGGCTGGGTCGAGTTCATGTGACTCACCTGTAGGTTGTGACACGTAATCCATCACGATTAAATCACCTTCGCAGTATTGGTACGGAGCCTGATGTTTTCTGTCGTATCGAATCTTCCATTTATGTCTTTCTTCTGCGATGTTCTCTGCAGCTTGACACCTTCTCGTCTTGACATCTTCTCGTCTTGACATCGCTAACTCGTCCAGTGCTTGTATCATTCGATTTTGGCTGACATCTTTCACACTGAAATTGAAGACTAGTTCATTTGAATGTTTGGTAAAGTGAGGTCCCATTCCTTGTCGCTCCGGGTTGAGCATTTAATTGCACTTAGTAAGACCTTGTTGACCCGTTCTGCTTGGCCGTTTGCCCTTGGTGTCCTTACAGCCGTTTTCACATGCTGAATTCCATACCCGGCAGTAAAGCTCTCGAACTCCTTTGAGGTGAAGGCGGTGCCTCTGTCGGTAGTGATTCGCAACGGCTGCCCAAATATTGTCATCACTTCTTGCAGCATTGCAACGACAGGTGTAGACTTAGTCGTCCGAACAGCTCTGAGTATGGTGTATTTGCTGAAAGCACAGACTAAAACGATTATGTACAGATTACCTCTCTTACTTTTAGGGAAGGGTCCCAGGTGATCCATGTTTATACGCCGGAAAGGAATCGGTAGAACTTCCATCACGTAGAGTTGACTTTCTGCCTTACCACCTTTAATTTTGTTCAGACATCATTCAGGACACGCGGCGATGTACGACTTCACATATCGCCTCATTCGTGGAAACCAAAAATCTCTTTTGATGCGACCCAATGTTTTTTCTACCCTAAAATGGCCCACATCATCGCGACACGCTTTCGTTATTCGCCACCTTACTAGCTGTGGTACCACTAACTTCCTTTGACATCCGACTTTTCGATACAGCCGCCCTGATACTATCTCGTAGTCGATTTCCGTTTGCTTCAACAGTGCCGGACTATCCGCATCCTTTTGTTGAAGAGTGCTCACGATGTTTTTAAGTTTAGCATCTTGCATCTGCATAGTGAAAATCCAATCTCCCTCTACAGAGCACACTTTCAGAACGTTCTCAGCAACAGTCGCCGGTTCCTCCGGTGGTATCGTTGGGGTACGACTCATCCCATCGACGTGATTCATTTTAACTCCTGGTCCATGAACACACTCGAAGTCAAACTCTTGTAATTTGAACCACCATCGTGCTATTCGTGGTATTAAAAATGACGTCGCCTTCGTTGTTGCAATGGCATTGCAATCCGTGATAACCCGAAATCGTGTACCCAACAAATAAATTCGAAATCTGCTCAGTGTTTCAACAACCGCCAAAACCTCTAACTCATGACTGGAGTACTTCCTTTCTGCCTCGGAACATTGCATACTGTAATAGAAAACTGGTTTGAAATCCTCACCTTCACGTTGCAAAAGAATTCCACCCACGCCAACAGAACTGGCGTCAGTGTGCACTTCGTGTTCCTTCGTGGCATCGAACAATACTAGAATCGGTTGTTTACTGATGATTGACTTTAATTCATTTAATGCAATCTCCTGCTCATCGGTCCGACCGAAGATGACATCCTTCTTTAACAACTTCGTTAATGGCAATGCAGTACCGCTGTATCCCTTCACAAATTTGCGGAAGAATCCAGTGATTTCTAAAAATCTTCGAACTTCCGTTGCACTGGTCGTTTTAGGGAATTCGCTAATACACTTTGTTTTGTCATTGCCTACCACTCCAACTAATCACATGTCCAAGAAACCCCACCTTCGTTGTCATGAAGACGTATTTCGATGGTCTTAAAGTCAAGCCTGCATTCCTCACTGCACCTAAGAATTCTTCTAACACTTCCAATCCTTGCTCAGGTGTGTCCGTGGAGATAATAACTTCATCGACGTAGTTATTGATGCTGCTTCGATGTTCTAGACCTCGGATGAGTCGCGTTATCATTTCCTGGAAGTACATGGGTGCGTTTACTAAGCCAAACGGCATAACGTTATGTTCGAATAATCCATCTGGTGTTATTTAAAAAGGCTGTGAATGCTTTACTCCTTTCGGATAGTGGGATCTGATAATAACCTTGCTGTCATATCAAGTGTGGTGAAGTATTTCCTGCCCTTCAGCTGCGAAAGTTGTTCTTCTACCACTGGCATTACAAATTGTTTTTTTATGGTGACGACGTTTAAGGTGCGGTAGTCCACACACATTCGACTCTCTCCGTTAGACTTAGTAACCAACACCACGGAGGCTGCGTGAGGGGAATTGCTCGGACGGATGATATTGTGCTTCACTAAGTTTTCGACGATTGCAGAAATCGGTTTTCTTTCAGCGAATGGTACTTGGTAACGTTTTCCCAATATTGGCTTATCTGTTGTCACCTCTTTCTCCATTGACATTGTGTTGCACCGCCCCAAATCGGAAATGTCTTCTCCAAAACAATCGTTGTATTTTACCAAAAGTTCATGCACTGCTTTGCGGTGGCCTTCGTTGAGTTCCTTGCCAATCTCAAATGGTTTCGATTGACTCTGTTGAACCTGCATCACTCCGGATTCAATCACTATCCGCTGATTTTGTCGACATAAAACATCACGTCCCAAAAGTATACCTTGTGGCAACATTTCGTCTGGAACAATTTGGAACAATACCTCAATCTCGTTCTGGTCCATCTGCATATGTACTCTGACCATTTCGGTAGACTCCACAATCTATCCCCCGAATCCCTTCAGTTGTTTCACAGATGTTTGTCGTAGAGCTTCACTGGGGGTCATTGACTCTATTATCAAGGAGTAATCGCCCCCTGTGTCAATGAACGCTGAGTATGTATGGCCTGCAATGATGACTTCTTTCGTAACTGGTGGTTGACAGTTTTTGCCAAATCCAACACGATGCTACGCAATTCGGCGATTTGAGTTGTCCACGGTTCCATCGCTTCGATTTCCTCCGTATTTATTTCATCGGTGCCCAAGATCTCAATCAGTTTTGCGATTTTGTGAGTTTTGTCCTCTTTTATTGATACGTCGTGTATCTGTAGCAATTTATTTAATTGCTCTACCTTTAGCGATGCTAATTTCACCATTTTTCCTGTGTTCTCCTTTTGCGTATTTTTTCCCCTCCTTCCAATCCAAACGTGTGGTTGACTGTTTTGTTTCGTAGTCCTCGAGCCGTCTTTATCGTTGACACATATCTGTTTCCTTTCGTGGAATTTCGTAGATATGTTCTTTTTTGTTGACGCGACGTTATCGTTTTATCCTTTCTGTTGAAATTATCGTGTGCTCCTTCGTTTGAATTTCACTTATTCGATTTTCTGAATTTTGATTATGCTTGTATCCCACTTCTGACTTGTCAAAAGATAGCCTAAGGCAATTAGCAACGAATTCAAATTATATTTTTATTAGTAGAACGCAAAGTAAGTTTTATAATCGAATACAAAGTAAGTTTTATAATGGAATACATAAAAAAGGGTTTAATGAAACTGGCACCAGTGCGCAAAAACCTCTGCCTCGGACGATCCCTTAACACAAACTGTCCTGCTCTCACACTGAAGTTGACAAACGTCCTTTGCTTTAAACCATAAAGCGCCTTGTTCAGTTTCAGAACTTTATTTGGAAACTCTTTGTCAACGAAAGATTCGGGTTGTTTCATGTAAACGGTGTCAAGAAGTTCGCTATTTAAGTACGCTGATGATACATCCATTTGATGCAAGTGCAAATTGTTCTCACACGCCAATGCAAGAAGTATACATATCGTTGCGTACCGGTGAAAAAGTATCATGGAAATTAACACCATACTGCTGACCATAACTTTTATGACCAAAGCCGACTTAAACCTTTGCATGTTGTCATCTGCTTTTCTTTTAATGTTGACTTAATGTTGAATACCCATTTGTTCCCTATGAGTTTTTCTTAAGGTGGAAGATCGACTAACGACCATATGCCATTTATCATCAAACATTCATACTCCTTCTGCATCGAGGCCTGCCATTGTTTAGAATGTCTGCCACTTAGAGCCTCTTCAATAGTCTGTGGGATCATCATCTTCCTCCAACAAATTTAGTGCATGATGAAATTCCATTCGGGAGCGTCCAGGTTTTCCGGTGCGAACTAGTCTAGGTCTTCCCCTGCATCATCGGATTTTCTCTTGACACACTCGTGCTTTCATGTTTTATCAATTGCTACAGCTAAGCTACCGAAAACATGAAAGTATGATGCCCGTTGACTTCTTACTAGTCCGAACTTCGTATGTCTTATTAACCGCTCAGTTGCGTTGATATGCCGCAGTTGCAACCGCTTCCTCCCAAAAAACTGAATCTAGACCACAATGCACAAACATACTGCGGTCCAACCTCGCACCCACCCCAAATCCTACAGTGACCCCAAGCAGGGGGGTTGCATAGGTTCAGCATGCCACTGCCCATGCATATCCCACTGTTATAAAATATATATTTTCGGGATTTTCTCTTCGGGATTTTGGGGTTTTCGGGATTTTGGATTTTCCGGATTAGGGGTTTTCTGGATTTTGGATTTCGGATTTCGGGATTGTGACCCCAACCCCATTGACACGACCATTTGGAAATTGCTTAACACATATTTTGTTCTTTGCAGACGTCAGATAACTATTCTTTTAGGGAAGATCATTAATTTCTAGACTGCACTAAGCACTAATTGCTTGTCTGACATTTCTTTTAAACCTATGAAATTTAAATGTCCATAATGATTGTGCCATTCGAAAGCATCATTAATCTGATTCTTAGCTAGCATGCATTTATTTAAATCAGCTTCAAATGTAAACAAGCCCCGCACATATGTATCTGCCTAATGATTGCTTAAACCATGAGCAGAGCATAGTCTACTGCTCTGCTTACAGAGATAAAATTTCCTTGTATTGATGGGACGTAAAGAATATTTCTCAATTTCACCGCCGGTTTACCATTGCACTTTAAACATACGCCTCCTCTACACTCTGCTTCTATAAAATTATCTCCAGTTAGTACAATTTTTTCTTTTGCTCTGAATATGAGAAGAATAAACTTCAATCACAGTATAAGTGTGAGGTAGTTCCACTGTCAATGCATCAGGAATTCTTCCCTAAGCTGAAATTCGAAGCAGAAGCGATAACTGAAAACGACTGTTCATTATTTGTGTCTTTACAATTAGAAGCAAAGTGACCCTGACGACCACAGCCACAGTAACTTCGATTTCAGCTAGTTTTCTAGCGTCTCGCAGAATTCATTTACGTGCTCCAACATATTGTACAATACTTAATCCCTCAGACAATCTAAGGTTAATGAGCTTTTTGAACAACGTGACCTTACGTGCAGGACCAGAAGGCTGGCAGATTCTTTAGTGCATCCCACACCGTTTTAGAAGCTAGACAATGGCGCACATGGCTTAACTGCGTATGTTTAATGCAATGAATTATACTGGCTAGCGCCTTCTCATCTTCTGCATCGAATAACGCAGACTGAATGAACTAGAACGCTCTTCATATAGACTGATCCCGAGGCGTAGTTAGAGTCGTCGAGAGCACTCATCTTATGCAGTTGAATATTGAATTAATTTAGCAAAAACAACATTTATTTTCACAATTAACTTAGTTAATAAATGACTAATTAATTGAATTACGAAAAAGGTTCGGCCTGGGCCCATAACCTGTTAGAGATTTTAATAAAGAGATCACTCGATTGTTCAAGACAAGATTTATTTGAAGAGTAAACGTAATAAGAATAGACTACATACTTAGTTTGCTTTTATTTAAAGAAACGCATTGAGGAGGTGAAAGCAAATATAGAAATGAAACAATAATACAAATGATTTGGGTTGCCGTACTAAATTTATTATTATTATTATTATCCAGGGAACGATACAAATTAATTTGTAGGGTCCGGGATTTAAGGGCGGGGAACTATGCCCATGTGGCGCGTTTTGTCAACAGCACGCGGAGTACTGAGTTCCCATGTGGTCACCCCCCACCTACGTACTTACCGCGCCCAACACTGCTTGATTTCGGTGATCTAGTGGGAACCAATGCAATCAATTTCAATTTAATTGCATTTTTATTTATATACTTAATTTACTCTTACATGCTACTAGACAAAAAAACGCTTAAAAATTAGCTCAAATAACTTACAAATATTCTTATTCTAACCCACTGGCCCCATGTGGGCACTCTAAATTAATCCTAACACCTAAACTATGTCTTTCGAAGTTTTGACAGGTTTTGTTCTTATTCTTATATTTAGGACAATATAGCTTAAACTAAGAAAACATTTTTAAAAAGCAAAAACTTAGTATATGGACTCTTTTAATTTTATTATAAAACTTAAAACTAAAAACTTACAGACTACCTAAAAAATAAATCTTAATCTACTTAACCTACTTACATATAATACATTCATACACATATATACAATACATAATACATATACACTTCATATATACATATATGCATATACATATTTGTATATATTTATATTTTTTTTTTTGTCATTTTTTATTTTTTTTTTTTGTTCTCGTACTCTCGTCCCAGCTCTCTGCCTGTAGAAAAGAAATGGCAGCGTATGTTAAGCTCATCAAATTTCGATATTAACACCATAACCAATTGGGGAACTATCAATAACATAGAGTGGAATTTAATGGTTCCAAAACATAATGCTGCCTGCTATCCTTACAACGAAATTTAAATACTCAGACATTGTCCATGAAAAACCTTTTATTCTCCGTATGTATGTCAGGGACAACTTACGTTGGAATGGCCACATTTTCGATGTCGCCAAAAATGTTTAGAAATGTCCACGTTGCTTCAATCGTAATGTCTCGATATGAATGCTCGTCAGTATACCCTCAACCTCACCTCACTTTTGAATGTATTCTGAAATATCGCGATTAATTCCTAAACCATACAACCCGCTTGTGGGATGCCCTGCCGATATTATAACCTCCAAACATTCAAAACCAACGTTCACTGGGATTACTCTCTCTTTCCTGCTTAGTTATCCTTCGCTCACACTGTGTGCAAATATTTTAAGGGTGCACTAAATTCCTTAAGAACGCACAAATTGTAAAAAAAAATAAAAAACTTAAGCCGCCACCCTTTGAAAAATCGCTGTCTAGAGTCGCTTAAAAATCGTTTGTAGCTCTTCCTGTGGGCAAAATGGCAAGGGCTAAGAGTGCCGGGGAGATTAGGTTATGCCCTACATAGGATAATTGCACCATCAGACATATTTATAAAGTTAACTGAAAAATTAATGACATCAAATTCGTTCCCATTTTCATTCCAGTTATTGATCTACATCAAAATCTCGATTTGTTATATAGGGTCCGCCATCTAACGTTTTTTTTTTCAACTATTGCTTATTTCGTGAATGGTAACACTTAGCTCATGTCTGATTTGACAGATAATTAGTTTTATCCTTCCGCTGAACGAATATGGTTGTGTATACGCTTCGCTAAGTGGGCCTGCGATCGACTTAGAGAAGATGCCGATTTTGCCAAAAAAATCATCTTTTCAGATGAAGCTCATTTTGATCTTGCCGGGTATGTAAACAAGCAAAATTGTCGCATTTGGGGCACAGAAAACCCGCAAGCATACATTGAAAAGCCGATACACCCAAAACGAGTCACTGTTTGGTGCGGATTTTGGTCCAGAGGCATAATTGGGCCATTTTTCTTCGAAAATGATCAAGGAATGGCCGTTACAGTCAATGGCGATCGTTATCGGGCCATGTTGAACGAATTTTTGTCCACAAAAATTGAAGAGGAGGATATTGGCAACATTTGGTTTCAACAGGACGGCGCTACGTGCCACACAGCCGAAGCTACACTCATGTTTTGCGCCCTGTTTTTGAAGATCGCATTATCAGCCGCAGAGCTGATGTCGTTTGGCCACCCTGGAGCTGCGATTTGACACCGTTGGACTATTATTTGTGGGGTGCCGTAAAAGATAAGTGTTACGCCGACAAGCCAGAGACAATTGACGCTTTAAAGGACAATATTCATGAAGCCATTGGTGAAATACAGCTGCACACAATACTGGCTACTGCATGGCCAGCCGAGGCAGCCATTTGAATGAAATTATTTTCCATTATTAACCGGAAGGATTGTACTTTCAAATAAAAAAAGAAATTTGAGAAAATATTCAGTAGTTTTTTTTTATAGCATTTTCAAAAAAAAACATTTTTGGCGGACCCTATATTTGTCGTCTATATTTGTGTAAGGATACCATACTTTTAGTGTGTTTTTTTTAATGTTATATGGCATATATATGAGATATTTAAGTATCTATATATATATTTGAATTTCTATTTTCTTTGTTTGTGTTTTTTCTCGAAGTTAAATCAAATAAATAAGTTAACAAAATAAGTTCAAAAATGTAGTATCAGTTTGCAACTGTTTATTTAATAAAAATCTAACAAAAAACAGATCACTTTTATTTGACAAAATAAGCATCGCGAATTTGTTCAAGTTTATCATATTGACGCTTTAATAAAGTGTTTTAAAAACGATGAATAATGGCGTGTAAACACATACAGGGTGGTCAAAAAATAAATTTATTATTAAAATCCACTATTTTCGGCTTCATTGGGAATAGCGAACATTCCCATTAGTTATAGCATACGATTTCATTCATGTGGCTGTATCGGCTGGCTTCCCAGTAACGCACCCTGGCAACCCAATTTTCCAAGGCCTTGTTTTTCTTCTTTTTTTTTTAAAAAAGAACTTAACACTTAAATGGGGATGAGGCATTAGCGCAGCATTTGTTAAGTTTTTGGAAAATGGGATAGAGAGAGAAAGAAAGATTTTGGGCTCAGCGGTTATTTGGCTCCATGGGTGGCATCCAACATTTAATGGGGAGACTAAATTCTTAGTGGAAATTGGATTGATGTTGATTTCTAGTCAATTACTCGTCTACTTGATTTTCGTTAACTGAATAAATGGATGATACCATATGTCTTTCGGGCTTGGCTGGGATTCGAACACCGAACTTTCTGATTTGGAAGCCAGTCCACTACCACTTGAGCTCTATCTCACGAATGGCTCAGACGAAGTGTTTGAAGCGCGATGCACAGTCACAATATTATTCTATCGTTGCCCGTAATAAAACTGTGATATAGGAAATAATTTTTGTCTCTTTTATCAGACTTTCTTTAGGAATTTTCTTAGATATAAAACCTTCATATTCTACTTAATTATCGCATGCAATTAATTATTATGCAGTCATGAGAGGCCAATGGGAGCCTCCCGACTGAATTCCCAACACCCGATCCTACGTCTGCATTCGAAATATTTTCCCAACAGTAAAAACTTGCTTTTGATAATAACATTACATATATTATTATCTATAGAACTAATATTCGAAAAAATAAAAAAAGGTAACGGATGTCGGACATCTTAAGCATAACGAACAAATTCTCAAAATTCTAATTTTGCAACTAGTTAAGTTTTAACATTTCAGAATTGTTTCGATATGATCCTGTTTTATTGTTTCTATCTTATCGTCTTAACAATTTAAGTTCATGGTACACTTGTGAAACTATATCCATATACATGATATGTGCATAGGTACATACATATGAATGTATACACATTGCGTAGAGCATATTTATAAGACCTCTAATTATTGCCACAACATAAATCAAAATACTCGTATCATACAACATTTGAAATTAATAAAAATGTATTTAAAAGTTATTGCGAAAGTGGCTGTTCACATTGCGGTGGGCAGGAAGATTGTCCGAAAGAGAGGGAACGCTTTTTATTTAAGTGCGAAGAAGAAGGATTACTTCCACCGAAAGTCCACTTCTGAACTGGATTTTCGGGTGAAGCATGACGTTTTTTCAAATATCGTTCCATTTTTGATCGCTGTTGAGCATTGAAGTGCAAAGAAGAGGAAAAAAGGCAATGAATAATGCACATTATCCAGCGCATTGGAAAACGGCGGTGGTGCAACCTATCCCCAAAAAGGGAAAGGATATATCCAATCCGGCGAATCTCCGGTCGATAAGTCTCCTTCCGAATATCAGTAAGGTGTTTGAAAAAGTAATCAATAGAGCTCTGTCTAGGTGGGTTGAGGACAAACATATAGTTCCGGATAATCAATTCGGTTTTAAGGCGGGACATGATATCTCACATGCCGCGTCTAAACTGGTGTCCGATATCCAATGGAATAAAGGCAAAAACCAATGCACTGGTGCCTGCCTTGTTGACTTGGAGAAGGCCTTCGACACTGTATGGTTAGAGGGTCTTTTCTATAAGCTGACTAGGCTGGGGATCAGTAAACCACTCTTGTACATTCTTTTTAATATGCTAACCAACAGACAGTTCATCGTGAAAAATGGCGATGTGACTTCTGTTGGAATATTTCAAATTAAAAATGGTCTTCAGCAAGGCGCGGTCAATTCGCCGATCCTATTCAATATTTATACAAGCGACTTGATAGGTTCACTTCCCCATACTATTGCGTACGCAGACGATTTGATAGCGTACAGAACAGGTACAAAAATCGAGGTCATTAATACTCTCTTGCAGCGTGATTTCGATAAGATAAGACGATTTTGCGATGACTGGAAGTTGAAAATCAACTTTCGGAAGTCGGAAACCATTCTCTTTAGGACGCCGTTGTCTAGAGCCTCTAGGGATACCAGAAAAAATTGGCGAAAGTTCTCGATCATTGGACAACACGGACAGCCTCTTGCCTGTCGAAATGTAGTCAGATACCTTGGAATCTGGCTAGATCAGTTTCTGTATTTTGACAAAAATGTAGATGCTGCTCTGGCCAGAGCCAAAGGCGCTTTTGCCCTTACAAAGAGACTGTTTTATAGCAGCCAACTCGATGCGAGGGTAAAGGTAATCTGCTACATGGCCCTTATCAGGCCCATGCTGGTATTCGGGTGCCCCGTGTGGTTCAATATACGAGCAAGCTTAATGGAAAAGATTCGGGTGTTTGAGAGGTCTTGCCTTAGGGCTTGCCTTCGCTTGTACAGAACACCAGAGTCGGAGTACAAAAAATTTTATCATAATGAGGTCCTTTACAACAGGGCGAACCTAATGCGAGTGGACAACTTCGTAATTAAGCTGACTCGAAGGCACATTGCAAGAGCAATGAACTCGACGAATAACCTGATATCTGGGGCTTACTACCCCAATTACCTTTACCACGAGAGTGTGCGCTCTGATGGCTTCGTTCCACCGGAAGCATTCCTCTACCTAGATCAGATAGGGTTGATCCAGGATAGATCAGCGGTCCCGTTAATCTTCCATGTCGCTCGGAAAGCTGGGGACAGACGACTCAACTACGACAGAGACGTCGCACACGGCAGTGTGGATCGTCTCAGGTTCAGTAGGGCGGTGGGGAATCGCGATAAGAGGGATGTCGTTCGGCAGCACCAGCATTTCTGGTGGTTGAATGATGGAGAAGATGTTATGTCGTCGTTTCCGTCAATTGCGGACCAGCCTCACTAATGGGGCAGAGCTGACAGATCTATTTGCTCTGTGAATAGCGATGGCCAGCTTACATAGGTTTAGGTTAGCATTTAAGAAATATATACATATATTAGTATATACAAAGGTATATACAAAGGTATATACTAATATATGTATATAGTTGTGAATGTATAATATCTATGTGTGTGTATTGTGTATGTAGGTTAGGTAGACTAAGGTATATTTTAAGTTAGATATTAAGTTTTATAGAAAATTAAGTCCATATGCTAAGTTTTTGTTAAAAATTTTTTTTCTTAGCCTTAATTATACAAGATATATATGTAAAAAAATAAATGTAAATAAAGTCGAAAGACATAAATACAAGAATTTAGAGTAGCTTAGAGTGCCTGTGTGGGGCCAGTAAGTTAGTATAAGATTGTTAAGTAATTTTAAGCTAGCATTTAAGCATTTTTTGTTAGTATGTAAGGGTTAATGATTAAGATAATAAAATGCATTTAAAACAACACAACAAAACAAGAGGAAAAAAGGAGTGTGTCAGCCAACTGCTCAAATTTAAAAAATAAAAATGGTCCGATTCAGGTGTTCCACTTGTCATTTTCATTCCCATGAAAATGTGAACACGACGTTCATGGGCAGGACTTTCATGTTCACGCCAATATGAACAGGCACAAAGAAGCAGTAGCAAGAGCACGTGTGATAGCAGTAGAGGCATTATATCGGGAATTGGAAGGTGTATTGTAACTCACAACCTTAAGCAGGAGAAGAAGCGCAACGTCGATGCAAGGCTAAACGAGTTAATATTACGCTAACATAACGGCGCAACGAAGAACAAATTCGCAAGAGATTCAATTATTCAATTCAAATATTTTTTTACTGTACATTAATACATGGAAATATGTATAGTGATATTCAAAACACAATATTACATACTTATCTTAACTTTAATATTTTTTTTAATAAACGACTGACATATTTCCCATCTTTATGTATCAAAATTTTGACGCTTCTCTGACAGAAACCCATCCATGTATAGGTATGTACATCCATATGCATGCATTTGTATTGAGCGAGACCACAATGTGAATATGTATAAGTTTAATAAAATCCTTCTTTTGTCTAATGTTGAATAATGCTTCTTATTGCAAATTTACACAGATCAAATATAAAAGAGAGCTGACACTTGAATTACTCCAATACTGCTATTAAGCATACGGTGTAAAGGGACAAGATAAATCCTCCATTCAAAATTAAAAACAAAAGTCGTTAGCTCAACTTATAGGGGGTGACTTCATTCAACTGTCTTTTAGGGTATTGGCACAATGCTTTCCAAATACTTATAATCAATAAAGGACGTAAAAATACACATACATTCATGCATGCACCACGATTCCTTTGTGAATCTTGATTTATTATTGTTCCCTCTTGATGAGTATTGGTGAAGTACATTGTCAACATTCAATACACAACATACTTAGTGTTCCCCCAGTATTCATTTAATCCTACTACTGAAGTATACCTATTTGTGAAAAGAACTTGAATCACACTGAGCCCATCGGAATAAGTACGTACCAAGCAATAATATTTCATGCTCGGTTAATCCCTTTCAGAAAACACCAGCACGAAATCTTATACATAGCTTGTCAGCAATAATAATTGAGAAAGGACATTTTGCTTCAGTGCTTTCTTTAATCCAGGCACAGCCCCTTGAATTTGTTAGACCAAGTGTATAAATTAAATAGTTGATACCCGATTTGAGGTACAGAAATGATCAATAAAACGGTTTCACGCAAGCGAAGCTATTAAGCTACCGCTGATAGAATAAACCCGTAGATGGCTGCAATTGGCATAGGGTGTAGCCGGATTAGATGGGGTGTCTTTATATTTATTTACACTTGATGGTTTAGTATTATAGGAAATAAAATGAATATAAGAAAGGATAATTTTAACTTATTAGTCTGAGCAATAAAGCGATGCATCTGTTTATGTATGTATATATATTAAAGTTAATACCTATAAAAAACATTAATTTTACTTAAATGAAATTTATCTCTAAATCATTTTTGACAGGAAATTGAAACTTGAAAAATGTAAAAGGGTCAACGCAAGGCACAAAGTTTATCTTCTCACATAAATATAGACGTATGTATGCACATACGAATATGAATACCATAAGACACATTTGCGAGTAGTGGAATGTAATCAGCTCCACATTCGTATCATAGTTAAAATGAATGTTATCTTTAACTTATATAGTTTCTTATAGCGTTTAACAAAGAATTTTTTTAGGGATAAAGTTGTTATTATATTTGAAAATAATATTCGTTAATTGCAATACAATACAAGTCACAAGCATCAGTATGATAAAAAATGGAAGACTATGACAAGGTGTTTCGAAGGATGACTTCTTATAAGTAAAGAAATGGGGTATTGAAAGGAAGAGATAAGAATGGCTGTAAGGGAAATAAGACCTTCAAGGGTGCATTAGATATGGATAAAAGGGGCGAAGTGGCCTTGTATCAGAACTTACAATATATACTCTCATAAGAGATAAGCAAGTGGCAACAAATGCAACAGAAGAAGCGCATCGTCGACACACATAAAATACCAAATGTTTTAAAATTGAGGGACAACGAAGAAAAACTAATAAACTTACTCATTTTATTAACCATTGGTATATTAAACGCGTACAATTACATCCACATCAGACGTATCTGCATTGCTACTGCGCCACTTGTGGAGTTGGCTAAATTTGCGCACCTGGTTCCAAAGGCTAGGCCACTCTATTTTGGAGCACCTCCATTAGTGAATCCAAGAGTTTGCTGATGTTTTCCCATTTGCATAATCCAATTTTTTTTTTCCGACTTCTGTTCCGTTTTGGATCGAATTTTCCGCCGACCTCGGTTAAACATGGCAAAACCAACTGATTTGCTAAGCCTGGAGTTTCTCTACTATCAGTTTCTTAATGTAAAAACTTCCTGTTCATGTCGAAAAGTGTATGTAAACCCAAGCAGTTAATGACATTAGGCTTTAAACATTGTACTAAATCGAAACCAATTGTTAATTTTTGTACCTTTTCCGGTTTTTCGGTTTCTTTCTCTTCCGAGTTGAACCTCAACGTGGTAAGAAGCATAAGTAAGAAACAATAAAGAATTTTTATCAAAAAGTATCGTATATTTCGTCAAGTGGGTTGCCGTGGCTCAAATGGTAGTGTATTGGCTTCCCAATCGAACAGCTCGGGGTTCAATGCCAGCGTGGCCGAAAGTCGTTTTTTCAGGCAACTAAAATCACGTGAGATGAATGGTTGCCTAAATACACCATCAAGTGAATTTACAATAAAAATTTAGACTCCCCATTAAATGTTGGATGCCACCCATGGAGCGGTATAACCACTGAGCCCAAACATCTTTCTTTCTCTTTCTCCTATTTTCCGAAAAACTTCGGCATCATAAGTGTAGTCATATCCACTTAAGTGTTAAGTGTTAAGCAACTATCGAGGATATTCTTATCCCATCATTTGGTACATCAAGCCGATTTTTTTATAAAAAAAAACCTTTACCTATCTATTTTGTCTGCAAATAATTACATTCCGCAAAATCAAAAGTTTATACAAGCATAAATATTCTCAACTAAGGACTGAAACGAATAAAATTTGGAAACTTCAAAGTAAAACAAAAAATTATTTTCACAATTCATGTAAATTTTTTTTATTTGCTTTAAAACTCTGTTTTTATTAAATTCGTTCACAGTTACAAAAAATAAAAAAAATTATTTGGGTTCCCATTCTTTCCTCAACTTCTTTCGAATGTCCTTCATAAGGTTAGTGACAGTTACATCCGTGATCTCTTTGGACGCTCTTTTCCATTTAGCACTAAAATCTTTTACGTCCTTTGCATAGTGCTCACTTTTCCTCAATTTAGCTTTGACCAAGGCCCAATGCCTTTCAATGGGACGACACTGTGGAACATTGGGTGGATTCATGTCTTTTGGGACAAAGTCGACATTTTTAGCAATACGAAAGCTCAACGTCGCATGAGCATAGTGAGCTGAAGCTAAATCTGGCCAAAGTAATGTTGAACCCTCGTGTTTGTTTAAGAAAGGAATCAACCGTTTTTTTAGGCATTCGCTAATGTACACTTCTCCGTTAATTGTTCCAGTTGTAATAAACGATGAGCTTCTGTGTCCACATTGGCAAATGGTCTACCAAACGAGATATTTTGACCCGAATTTTTCCATCCCAATCGATGTTGTTGATTGCGGAAGAATCTCAGCTTCAAACGAGTTGTAAAACTGCGCACCTGGAAGAGTAGTAAAGTCGGCTTTACATAAGTTTCATCATCCAAAACCAAGCACGCTTTCTTGTTGCCGATCAACTCGTATAGCTTTCGGGCTCGTGTTTTTATGACTTTTTTTTGTTTTCCAGTAATTTTTGGTATTTTTTGTTTTTTTTTCGTGTTTCTAGACTGTTACGTTTTTTAGATCTTTGTACCATTGTTTGGTTGGTATTACATATCCGAGCAACATCTCTGGATGACATAGTCCGGTTTTTTATGATGGTACCCACTATTTTCCTGTCCAAATTTTTTACCATGTGCTCCACTTTTCTGTTTTCGTTTAACTGTCAACGTCTCCAAATATCGTTTAATAACAAAATCCACTGTACTGCGTGCAATGTTTAAATTTTTTGCGGTGAAATGGTTTGGACTCGAAGCATTTTTGAGCCATTTGTCGATGATCTTTTTACGGCGTTCCTCTTGACTCATATTTTATAAATATTTTAAACCGCATCGAACTAAAATCAATAACAAACTGAAACTAGAGAATATACAGGCTAATTTGGGTACAAAATGGGATTGCAATTTTTACGCATTAGAAGTATAGCCCGTATTAAAATTTACAGATTTTATTCGTTTCAGTCCTTACGAGCGCAATTTATTACCTATCATCGTGAATCACTCTACAAAGCAAAATATCTAGAACCGCACGCGGATCCTGCACCTCGTCATATCACCGCCTCATCACAGTGTCTCTGCTCTTTTCTTCGCCGCAAAATTCCTAAATCTTGTACAGCACGAGGTCCCCGCTTCTCGTCATACAACGGTAAGAATCCGAGACAGTCATTATCACCATCACCGTCACCATAACCATGATCGTCATCATCGTCATCATCACCACCATCGTCATTATCACCATCGTCGTCGTCGTCACCATCATCGTCATCATTACAGGCAAATTAAGATCTTCATCTCTTGCCTCATCGACACATCTATACGCTGACCCGAGCATCAAAAGATCTTTAATCATTAATCGGGTGCATTCGTATTCCTAAGTTCGGTGCAATCTTATACATACATATAGATTTATTATTTTCCTCTATGAGGAAACTGAACTCACGCTCGGTAATTTAAGAACTAACTTATAAATGAACACTTAAGCTATGCATAGGAACATGCATGAAAGATTCAATTGGCGTTGTTTACCATGATAAGTTCACGATGACGAAGCTGCAAACTTTAACTTTGCAGACGCAGTAACGGTATCAGAGCGTTGTTTACTTCGTTGCATATGCTATTGATATGCCAGCAACGTAGCCGTTGGTGTTGTTCTGCATTCTGTTGTTGCTATGTGCATAGTAATTGCGGGCAAGATGTTTTTGCTGTTTCTGATGCTGATGGACCATGATAGACTATGATCATTAATTATTCTGCCAGTATGACCAGCTTATATAAGCATTTGAGTTAGTCATAGTAATGTTCCATAACTACTCCCCCTCTTAGGCAAAGACGTAACGGTTTTGTGCAGATAGTTGCGTTTCAGTTTTATTGTGTTGTATAGGTAATATTAATAGACCTAATTACATTCTGACTTAAAGTTTTCAACATAAAATTCAATTCAGAAATGTATTTCAGTAACCTTAATTATGAAAAAAGTACAATTGTTTTTTAAACCTCTTAATTACAATATATTATATAAAAAGAAAATGTGAAAAAAAACTGAGATTCCCAAGGTAATAAATACAAATAAAATTTTATTTTTTAATTCCTTTAATAATGTCAGCTGCAATGTTTATAGAATAAGTCACCTGACGTTACATTTATGAACGTTTTTGTTGTTGATCAGAACCGTGGTACCCAAATCTTTTTGAATAACCTGCTCAGTAAAAAGTTTCCTAAACTTATTCCCAACACGCTTGTTTGTTTGTACAAAGAATTTTTCCCCTGGCTTGAATATCCGTGTTTGTCTTTTCCTATTGTGGTAGTCTAAATTAAGATCTTGGGTTTCGCTTATCTTTTTCTGAATTTCATTCTTCAATGAATCTTATATTTATTGCAAAATGTCAATAGGCTTATAATTAATTAATGAATGAATCGTCCTGTTGTACTTGAATGTAGCATGTAAAAGGAGCTCAGCAGTGCCATTAATGTAATTTTCTAGTCTCGTACATATAGCTATTTCCGTTATAGTGCTATGGAACATTTCTACCTGCCCATTTGAAACACTATGGAAAGGTGGTGTATTAAACATGCTTACATCAAAGTGATCTCTAAATAAAGATGCTATACCCTGCGAAACAAATGATGGCTCATTATCGCAAAAAATTGTTTTCGTATTTTTAAAAAGGTTTAGTACATCTAATAGAGGTTTCTTTATATCAATTATTGACCTAGATTTAATTTGGAAAATTTATCTAAACAAGTAAGGAAATATTCTCCATCTATCGAATAAATATCCATGTGAAGGATTTCACCGGAATAACATGGAATGGGAGTTTCACCAATTTTTTCTTTCGGTGGAGCCTCTGATATTTTGCTTCACGACAAATTTTTCAGTTGGAAACTATTTCCTTAAGTTTTTTTTTTTGAATTTTCGAAAAATAATAATCCCTGAGAATTTCTTGCTTATTTTGGGAAACAGATCAATGTGTTCTATTATGTTCTGTTGCAAGGATTTCCGCTTGGTCAGTTGGATTTAAAATACTCGTATCAGTTACCATATTTATTGTATTCAGAAATTTTACTGAAGGAAACATGTTGACTAAGCGGTTTTGAATCTGAGCCAAAATTGGTAGATCACGCATTTGTAACGTTCGGATTGCCGTGGCTCAAGTGGTAGTGGACTGGCTTCCAAATCGGAAGGTTCGGTGTTCGAATCCCAGCCTTGCCCAAAAGACATATCCATTTTTCAGTTTACGAAAATCAAGTAAGATGATTAATTGACTAGAAATCAACATCAAGCCAACTTCCACAAAGAATTTAATCTCCCCATTAAATGTTGGATGCCACCCATGGAGCGAAATAACCACGGAGCCAACAAAAAGAAAAAAAACACAATACGAATTGTCTCAGGTTTGGAGTTCAGCAGGCTTCTCTTTAAGAAAATGGACCTCGAACTCTTCCGAACTTCTACAATTTGTTCTGTCTCTGCATCGTCACGATCAGGATTTTCTTCAGTAAGATAATAAAAGTATCTCCAAAACTCTTGGAATCCAGTGCAACTCGAAGAGTGATTCGTTACACTTCTTCTTTAAAATTCCCAAAGAAGATAATCTTCTAACGAAAAGAACAGTTCTTTCAGTCATTTCAAGGCTGTTTGACTCTGCTGCTAGAATTATTTCTGCAAAAATTATCATGCAACATATCTGGCGTGATGGGACGTCTTGGGACACAGGTCTTGTGCCTCTTATGTGTCACCGCTGAAAAGTCTTCTTTGCAGCTCTTCCTTATATAAGTTATATGTATTTAGGTTCCTTGTTGGATTAAATACAGTCCAAGTGATTCAATTCAGATTCACGGATTTTCTGATGAGTCTGAGAAAGCTTATGCGGCGTTTTACTTGCGCCACTTGTCACTTGTTTTATTCCAAAAGAAAAGTTGCTCCAGTAAAACGGCTTGCCTCGCCACGATTTGAACTCTGTGGTGTTGTTTTGCTTTCTTCTTTGTACCAAACAATTATTACTCAGCTTAAGTACCCTGACTGTGAACTTTTTCAATGAACAGATAGTTCCATCGTCCTGACATAGCTGAGTAAACCACCCTGTACATGGAAAAGTTTCATTGGTAATCGTGTGTCTCAAATCCAATCCAATGTATCAAACGCAAAATGGAGCCATGTTCGGTCCGCCGGCAATCCCGCCGACCCCATGGACTCCCACCTCTCGAATTGAAAACGAGGAGTTTATGGTGGCACGGTCCACTTCCACACCAATCATTATGGGCACAGTTCATATTTCGACAATAGCGTTCTCAAACTAAGGCCAATCAAGTCAAATTTTGCACCACTAAAACCAAACGTGGGATTCCTCGTGAACCAAAGCATTGCATGTCATTACATTTATGGTTCGCTTCCTTCGACGAACGAATCCTCGTTTCAAACACACTTTTTCTTATACGTCGAAAGAACTTACTCTTGACGAAGTTTCGAATGCTAAAATTCAGATCATTCGTGAAGTTGAATATAATGGTTTGCTGAGAAATGTCGCTATCCTAAAGAAAAGTGTTATTGCAAACCTTAATCCAATAATGGATGAAAATCAAATTTTGCGATCTAATGGTAGGCTTACATCTTCAACTCTTTCCTTTAACTACGAGTATTATTCTCCCTTATGAACTACTTGTACGGTTCATCCACGACGTTTCGCTTCATTTTGGCAATCAAGTGGTAGTGTCAGTTAATAAGGACAGAATCTTGGATACCAAAGGTTAAGAATTTGGTGAAAAAATGTATCAATTCATGTAAGCTTTGTGTTATAAACAAAATCAAACTACAAACTGAGATCATGGCTGCTCTTCCGCTAGAGAGAACTCAAATCTTATTACCATTTACCACAACTGGCTTAGATTTTACCGGCCTATTTATCATTAAAAGCTTTTCAGTTCAAAATTGTCGTTTAACAAAAGGTTATGTCTGCGTCTTCGAATGCTTTGCTAATAAGGCAATAATTTATTTAGAAGGAACAAGTGACCTGACCTCTCAGACTTTCTCATCTGCCTTAAGTCGACTTATTTCAAGACACGGATTTTCTAAAACCATATTTTCTGATAACGGCACTAATTTGGTCTAGCACCTACCAAATAAGATTATATTGAACGAATTTCAAAAATTCTTAAGATCGCTATCCACAGAAGCTTCCCAAAGATACCGGGATCACAACCTTGAGTGGAAATTCCCACTTGAAGCCCCACATATGGGTGGATTATGGGAGGCTGGAGTTAAAAGCTTTAAGACGAATTTTCGAAAAATAGTGGTTCAAATAAACTGACTTCGAAGCTTGTCTTAAAGCCATGCCTATATCTCCCATCTCCCATTAATCGAGAAGGACCTTAAGGTAACGGAAGTGCCTTTAGCACTAGCACAATTTTCCCAATTAAACATAGGGAAAAAGTAAAAATTTTACATTACCAATTTTGTCATCGATGGAAGGACGAATATTTACTGGAATTAAACAAGAGATATTAAGGGAAATTTCCAAATCGAATAATAGCTCTAAATGATCTCGTTATTATTAAGGATGATAACCTCTCCCCAAATGAATGGCGTTTGGGTCGCGTTATAAGAACGTTTCCGGGATCCGACAATCGAGTTCGCGCTGTGGATATGAAAAGTCACATATATTTATGTAAAGAAAATAAATTTATATTATTCATGAATTATTGTATGTATATACTTTAATATATGACTTCTCCCTTTCTTGGTAAAGTTGACATGAGTTAAGATTTGGTACGCCAAAATCTCTACACGAGTACATATGAATGTTAGTTGTAACTTTTACAGCCAATGTTCATGTCGAATAGTATATTTCAATCGAATTGTTAATGCTAGCAGTTAATGAAATATAAGTGTCTCTGTAGCTTTAAAACATTGTATTAAATCGAAACCAATTGATAATTTTTGTACCTTTTCCGGTTTTTCGGTTTCGTTCTCTTCGGAATTGAACCTCAATGTCGTAAGAAGCATAAGTAAGTAACAATAAAGAATTTCTATCGAAAAGTATCGTCGTTTATCTTATATTTCGTCAAGCAGCCAGCGGGGATATTCTTATCCCATCACTTCCTATGAAGCGCGTACTTCTTCTAAAATCACGTTTTGACATTCCGTCACCCAGTTTTTTTTAATAAGCTAAGCTAAACTTAAGCCAGAATTATTCTTTCACAAAACACGAAGGAATTTTCGCTCCATTTAAGCCACCCATCTCTGACTCTATGTGCGACACCGTTATCGCAATTTCCCAGGTGCTTAATAATTGATTCGTAATCCGTTTTCTGCTAGAGCCTTTCTCGAATTATAAAGAGTTGCTTGAAGGACTGTTATGCCCTTACCTATTGCTTGTTGATGAATGAACGATTGATGCACTCGATGTGTCCAAATTCCGAAAAGTCAAGCGGTCAAAGAAATTTAACTAATTAAGTTGCACCGATAAATAGAAGAACACCAAATGTGCAATAAGTTCGTACATGACTAGAGGACAAGATCCAAGTTCGTACTAGCTAGGAAGTCGCAAGAGGGTTCAGCAATGCTCTACGCGTAGCTTGGTTGTCGCTACAGGTGCAAATGCTTCGCCCCCTCTACCGGCTCTTCACAATATAGTTCGTTGCCAACAGGATTGCGTATATCTCCGCTTGGAAGACAGACGCAAATTTTCCTGAGGAACTTATACGAGTATATCAAGTTCCATGAGATTTTCAATATAGATCTCCAAAAAGTCTCAGACAACCTTGCTGCTTTCAGTAACTATGTGCACTCAAAAAGGATTTCACACCTTCAACGGAGCAGAGCTGACAACGACAATTTTTCATCCCTAATGTGCTACCGTTTCCAGTGTTTCAACCATCCACTCCTACGCTCGTTCTTACAGTGTTCATTCCAGGTCTGTCCTATCGGCCGCTTTATTGGCCACTTCAGGTAGGTACCTAGATCCACTTCTCTTCATCTATAGCCATCCTAACTATTAACGATCTTGAAAGGGTCAGTCAACACTCAGCATTTTTTTTAAAGCAAACTCATCTCCTGGCTTCGTTAAAAGATCGTCCAAAGAATTCTGCAACCCGTACGTGACCAGATCACCATACATCCCTCACGATCATCACCTTCTCGAGTGCGCTAGTCAAGCGTGGTGTCCCTTTCAACGAGTTCATGTATCCCGTATTGAGAGCATCCAGCGTCGTTTTCTTCGATTTGCTCTTCGAGGTCTACCTTGGATCTATCCTCTAATCTTACCTCCCTATCGATACCGTCTTAAACTCATTAACCTGATTACCTTTGAGAAACGTAGGGACGCAGCTGACATTCTTTTCATTCACCGACTCCTCTCAGGCTCCGTCGATTTTACGTCTCTTGCAACGGGGCAATCTCCCGTATGCTGCGTAAGGTAAACTCCAACCTTTCCATTTTCGATTTTAATCGCAGCACTCTCTTCCTGAAATTCGATCTCCTTCACCATCCCTACCTTTAAGCTCTGATGATAAGTCCTAGATATTGCTAAACCTTAATTTTTACTAGTTTTTAAGTCCTAGTTTTTAAGCTTGTATTAAGCCAAATAAATGGAGGCGTTAACCCCCACTAAAATTAAAAAAATTAAACAAGCGCCCAGAATCACTGAACAAAGAAAATCAAACCGGAGGCAATTCTTTTAATCGAAACATTATAAACACACCGTGTCCTTGTAATCAAAAAGTTGAAATATCTGGCGATAAATAGGCAGAGACGAAAATCTCTCCGCTCTTCACCACTCAGTTTAGTGGTAGAGTCAAGTATTACCAACAGGTATACACAACAACTACAACTACAACTGTGATAGATTTTCCATCTTCTCCCACAACAAGTTTGAATCTTGCAATTCAAATTCAAATTTCTGAAAAAGCATCGGTCAATTGGGGCTCGAATCAGAAATGGCATCGCTTCCAAGTAATATGAATCTTTCTGAACTCAATGCGAATTTCGTTTCTGCTTGCGGGGCATCTCCTCCACCAAGTTCATTGGTTCAATTAACAGTCCCTTAAGCTCCGAATCAACTTTTTCTCTTTCGTGTGTTGACGAAATTCTTGTTGGTAACACAATACTAAGTGTCAAATCAAATGCATCGGGCTCAGATAATGTCGATCCTAAGTTTATTAGAGTTTTACCTCCAGTTATTCCACATCAACTACGAGTAAATAAGAAACATCTCAGCGCCATGATAGGTGTCATCACTGGACACTGCCTCACAGTCAAGCATGCAAAAAGGCTTGGCGCCTTTACCATCGATTTCTGCAGAAGCTACATGGGCGAGGAAGAGGAGGAGACAATCCTCCACCTGCTCTGTACATGTTCAGCTCTATCCCAGAGAAGGAAACTTCACTTAGGAGCTTTCTTCCAAAACGACCTAAACGATCTAAAATAATACAGACGTAAACAGTCTCCTACGCTTCATCATAAACTAAAACTGGTTCCATTAATAAGAGGACCATAGATCCACGTCGCATAACAATGGGCCAATAACCGGAAATCATGACACCTCCAAATATTAATAAAAGAAAATTACAGAAATTCTGTAAGTTTGGAACACCAAACACCAGCAACCCGAATATGTTCCCGCAAGTAAATAAACTTTGGAGAAAAGATCAAAACGACCTTTCGTGCCTTAAAATCGCCCGAACGAAGGACAACGAGCACATACTTACAGCAGCAGACATCGAATCAAATGAGGCCGCTGATGATGACAACTTGTTTGTGATCGAGGATCCGCACGAGAAGGTAGAGGTTATAGGAGCGACTTTCCAGGAAGTGTACAAGGCGAACGACATCATTGGCCCAAACCCCGACCTGGAAAATCGAGTCTTCGTGCACAATTTCTACCTTCGAAATGAAATTGTGAATTGGCGACTCCAAAGCTTGGGTTTCACCCAGTTCAGTGACGAGAATATGGCAAATAATGTCATCACCAACGAAAGGGTATCACCACCTTTCATTGCGAAGGAAGAGCTCCAAACGATCTTCGAATCACTTAGAAGTAAGAAATCAGTGGGAACCGATGAAATACCGAACATTGTGCTTCGACATCTCCCACTAGTAGCGGTGGACATTTATACCACCCTGTTTAATAATGCAATGAATAATGCACATTATCCAGCGCATTGGAAAACTGCGGTGGTACATCCCATCCCCAAAAGGGATAAAGGTACGTCCAATCCGACGAATCTCCGCTAGATCAGTCTTCTTCAAAATATCAGTAAGGATTTCGAAAGGGTGATCAATAGAGTCCTGACTAAGTGGGTTGAGGACAAACATATAGTTCCAGATATTCAATTCGGTATCAAGGCGGGGCATGATATCATTCATGCTGTGTCGAAACTAGTTTCTAATATCCAATGCAACAAAGGTAAGAACCAGTGCACTGGTGCCTACCTGATTGACTTGAAAAAGGCCTTCAACACCGTATGGTTAGAGGGACTCTTCTTCAAGTTGGATAGGTTGGGCATTAGTAAACCACTGCTGTATATTCTTTTTGATGTGATATGACTTCTGCTGGAACAGAAGTCGGTCTGCAACGAGGTGCGGTAAATTCGCCTATCCTATTCAAAATTTACACACGTGATCTGTTCACTTCAATATGGCATAGCGTATGCAGACGACTTAAACAAGTACAGAACAGGTCCAAAGAGTGAGGTCATTAATATACTTTTGCAACGTGACTTCGACAAAATTAAGCGATATTGCGATGACTGGAAGTTGAAAATCAACTTTCAGAAATCGGAAACCATTTTGTTTAGGACGCTTTGTCTGGGGCCTAAGTATAGGGATACCTGAAAGAATTGGCGAAAGTTCTCCATTGTCGGACGACATGGACAGCCACTTGCTTGTCCCAAGATACCTTGGGTTAGAATAAGATTATTTTTAAGATATTTAAGCTAATTTTTAAGCGGTTTTTTGTCTAGCATGTAAGAGTTAATTAATGAAGTCAAATAAAAATGCATTTAAATTGAAAAAAAAACTGATGGCCCTAACTAGGTTGGTATTTCCAACAGCCACTCTTACCTATCTATTCTACTTCAAATTACTCACCTTTTTAATACAATTATTGTATAACAACTTCAACTTTTCCAGCACAGTGGAAAATTGCGAAAGTGATACCTCTTCCAAAAACATCAAACCAAGTTGCTACAGAATACCGCCCTATTGCCATTTTGGAGTAAACTTATTGAAACAACAGTCAGTTGAGTTATATTAACGACTGTAGAATCTTTTACTGATAAATTGAACTTAGAACTTATTGTAAGAAATAAAACGACTGTAATGTTCTGTGTTGTAATACGTTATAAAATTCAGTTTTGTTTTCAGTCTTAATTTCAGTTTTGGAATAACAGTTTGTATATCTCTTTTAATGTTGCTAGATTTTTATTGATGTTGCTAAACATTTGCAAACGTATATTTGACATTTGTTTAAGTATTGTTCGACTATACAGTAATGTTAACAATGCTATTTTTTCTTTCAGTTTTCACTACAATTCTTTTAACAATGAATAGATTCACAAACATTCTCCCCCCACGGTGAACCCTGTTCTCCATAATTACTCTGCTCCTCTTCCTTCTGGTTATTGTGGCTTTGCCTTAACTTCTGGTTGGATATCTCGTAGACAACCCTGATCTTGACTTTGATGTAATGTCATCTTAGACATGAAAAGACAAACGATATTAGTAATAGTTATACGAAAAAACATGTAAGACAGTGACAGCAATACAAAATTCAACAAGCTATAACATTCACAAATGTTTAGTTATCTTCTGTACTTGTGACCCTCATAGCAGTAATAACATGCAAGATAGTTGTCTCCCTTTATTGCGTTGGGCACGGAGATCGTAATGCAAAGGCGAAAGATGAAATTCTCTTGAAGACAATGAACGCGTATCGGCTTCGGGTTTCCGCATTGGTTTTGCTGTGTTTTTTGTGTTTTTGTGTCGAAAAATATATTTGTTAATTGTTTAATCGGTTTCTTTCATTGTTACCTTTTCAGGTGAGTCATTAATGTAATAATGTAATAATGTAAAGTAATGATTATTTACTTTCTAATTTCGCGTAACTAGTTGGTTGGATTCATTTGTTTTGCGATCGCTCTGGGAGAAGTGTGTGTGAGAGTGATAGAGCTGAGTGTTTTATATTATTCTTTAGAAAATCTTAGGATTAAATGTACATAGATAATTCGGTTAGGCTTTAATATTCTTTTGGTGGTGTATTGTGTGTTGAGTGGGTAAATTTATAATTTTATTTTCATTTGCCTCACTTATTTCTTGCGTTTTTAGTTATAAGTTCTATTTGTTTGGGGATATTGTTTTGAATTATGGACTGTACATATGTTTGTTTCATGAGAGATGTTGCTAGAGTTTGTCCACAGAAACATTTTGGGTGAATGATGATAATATTCAAATTTGATTATCAAAACGTATTATATTTTATTGTGTTGAATTAAGTTTATTTCATATTTATATGTAGTGCTGATTGACTTATGTTGTGTTGAGTGTTAAATTTTTATATTTAATTTGTGTTGAAACATATTCCCGTATTGTGTTGACAAATGTTCTTATTCCGATTTCAATTTGTGGCTTGACTTTGTGTTGTTTATTCTGTTTGGACTCGTTGAGTCAGCGATTGCCTCCTCGAGCCCCCGCAATGCCTGTGGCATGTGCACTGTTGAGGAGGGGCCATTCTGCATCTCAATCGTTATTCCGCGAGTTTTGTTGTTCCGCGTTGATTTTGTCGCAAGTGTTGTTGGGCAGTTGACAAATCTTCGACATTGGGCGTTTCAATTCGGTAGTTTGAGTTTTAAGCGTTACTACTCTTACTAAATTGTCCGGTCCGGGATGTGTTTTTTTATGCTTCCTAAATTCCATTTGAGCGGAGGCAGTCTGTCGTCCTTAATTAAGATTAAATCTCCTTCCTTTGCTGTATCGTTCGCGATTCGATTCCATTTTGGGCGTTGTTGTAATCGGGCGAGGTATTCATTGCTCCGCGTTAGTGTTTGTACTCGTTTCCAACGCTCTAAATGCAAGATTTTGTCCAGCTGATATTCGGGTTGCGGAGGACTGATAAGTGGTTCGCCAATGAGAAAGTGGCCTGGCGTCAAAACGTTCAGGTCGTCGGTGTCTTCTGACAGTGGAGACAAAGTTAGTGAGTTCAGAGAGGCTTGAACTTGTGTGAGAAGCGTGTTGAGCTCTTCGAATGTCAGAGTCTGGTTTCCAGCCACATGGTTGAGGGGAAATTTGACGGACTTCACTCCCGCTTCACATAAACCTCCAAAGTATGGGGAAGCAGGGTTAATGAATTTCAACCTGGTTCCTTCGTTGGCTAGTACCTCTGCCACATTTCTTCAGTCCAACTTAGCCTCCTTAAGTTGCCTCTGCAGTTCGCCGTTGCTTCCGACGAAATTACTGCCTCAGTCGCTGTAGAGTTCCTTGCAAAGACTCCTTCGAAAAACAAATCTCCTGAAGGCTCCTAAAAATGCATGGGTGGTCATGTCGCTGACAAGCTCGATGTGCACGGCTTTCGTTGCCATGCATACAAATATCGCGGAATATCCGTTCAAGGTTTCCGCATTTCTCACTTTCTACGTTTTTACCTCGATGGGTTCCGCATAATCCACTCCAGTGCATGTGAAAGGTCTTGCTATTGATGTTCGTGATGCTGGATGATTGCCCATTAATTGTACCAATGATTTGGCCCTAAACTTAAAGCAAATGTGCAAATGTAGATTTCCCTTTTGACTGCATTCTTCAAATTGAAAATCCAAAAACGCTGGCATATGCATGCATCATCTTTTGATTACCGCCGTGTAGAGTTTTGTCGTGGGCATCGCTGATGATGAGTTTCGCAAGTGAGTGTTGATTCTTCAGAAGGATTGGAAGTTTTTTATTAAAGGGTAGGGTAGAAATAGAGAGTCTCCCACCAACTTGTAGGATTCTTTCCCTGTTTCTAAATGGATTGAGTGATTTGTATCCTCTGGTGTTGTCCTTTTCTTCTTGTGCAGCAAACATACCCTTTTGGGTTAATAGAGTGACTCTTGTTAGCGCTTCTTCTAACTCCTGCGGTGATAATACATCTGCATAGAGAGAGGTTGTTTTACGTGCCGGACCCGCAAACAGTAGTCAACTACTCCTAATGCCTTTTGAAGTGACGAAAACTTGGACAGTATTTCGTTAACCAAGCTATGTACCTCCTTTTCTTTCTAGACAATGGTGCACAATTGTACAGCGTGATTCCTCACAGGTTTCCAGACTAGGTGGCTGTTCTTGGTGACTTCCATTCCATTGTTGCAGCAGAAATTTTGGTCCTTCCCACCACAACTTGTTTTTTATAATCATTGATGGAAAAATTCCACGAGACGCTATATCCGCTGGATTCAGTTCAGATGGAACATGTTTCCACATGACATTCCTTGTGAGCTTTTAGATCTGGGATACACGATTGCAAATAAAGATTTTCCACTTTGACGAAGAGGCCTTGATCCAGCACAATGTGATTACCGAATCGGTCCACTCATAAACGTCAGCTGATTCCAACTTAAGAATTTGGATTGTTTGGTGAAGAAATTTGGCTACTAGCAATGCTCCGCACAGTTCCAGTCCGGGCGATGTAATTGACTCCAACGGTGCAACCTTTGTTTTGGCCATCAGGAGGTGTATGTGTAATTGGTCATTTGCATCTAGAACGCGTAAATATATAGCCGCTGCGTACGCTTTCTCCGAAGGGTCACTGAAGAAGAGGTGTAATTTCACCTTGAAACTGCTCTGCGACTTGAAACGTGAATACATCCAGAACTGGCAGCCATTTAATACCAAGGGTCCTGACATCAGTGCTTTCTATGGATGGTAGCGAGAAATCCATCGCTCTTTGATTTAACCGAATGTTCTTCAATACCTTTTCGGAGTTACTGACATGTTTGCGTAAGTGAAATCCTGCGGTTGCCAACATTTCCCTTACAGCTTTTAGTTTGTGTTGCGCTTCTTCAATGGTATCAGCTCCACTGACTTCGACATAGGTTTCCTCCTTGATGACGGTGGTAGCCAAGGGAAATCGGTATGCTTCGTCTTCTGCTAGCCGAAGAAGAACCTTAATTGCCAGATATGGGGCTGATGCCGTACCGAAGGTGACCGTGTTTAACCAATAAATTTTCAAATCCTGGTAGAATTGTCCCTCCACACAATCAGCTGGTAATTCGCATCATCTGGACTTACTCGGATCTGGCGGTACATCTTCTCCACATCTCCAGTAAAGGTAAACCTATGTTTTCGCCACCTCATAATTAAGTCATTACCATTTGTTTGTTGTGTTTGTGATGGCACACCATCAACTTGTTATTTAAGAAAGAGCCAAAATGGGGTTTGAAGGTTGCGCGAAGACGACCCGCATCCTTGTGGTGGTACTCCATGAAAAAATGGAAAGTTGATTTGACAATTTCATCGGACTCCTCGACTGGAGTCATATGACCGAGTTCAATGTACTCGGTCAAGCATTTGCTGTTTGGCCAGTAAGTTAGAATTAGATAATTTTAAGTTAACTAAAGTTGTGTTGAGATCAACATGATTGAAGAAGGCACGGATAACCTTTTTGTTTTCATCGATGGCACCTTGCCCAACAAGATCCATTCTAAATGAGTCCTTTGTGCAATTGGACCTATGCACTCGCTAATTTTCTCGACTTCTCCAAGGATGATTTCAGCGTTGGTGTTACTGCGAGGCAACTTTGCTGGAACATTAAATGTTGGATCTGCTAACTGCAATCTATTCAGGTATGCCCATTTGTCCATACAAATATGCTCGGCCGGATGGAGCTCTTTCCACTGTTTTGTAGAATCGGGTGCAACAATGATTTGTGGCGTTTGGCGATTGTGGAACACTTGAGTTGGTGTTCTGTTTTTGTTTGAGGGTTTTGTGATCGTTTGTTGCGGGGATCGTTGCTCAACTGCTCCCAATGTTCTGAATCCGCACTGCAAAAATTCGAAGAATTTTTTAATGTTGGGTAAATCTTTATTACCCCCTAATATCTCTCCCATATCTGTTGGATGATGTTGGCTAATTTTTATAGGATCACAAAAATTAAAATGGTATCAAATTGTCCCAGCGGTTTTCGGTTTTATTATCAGTTTTTGAATAACAGTTTGTATACCTGTTCTAATGTTCCTAGATTTTTATTGATGTTGCTAAACATTTTGCAAACTTATATTTGACATTTGTTGCTTTAATAATTCTTTCTTTCATTTTTCATTACAATTCTTTAACAATGAATAGATTCACAAACAATCTTGATGCTAGTAAAATGGTAAATAAATGCCAGTCCGGTTTTCGTGCAAAGTTGAGTGCTACACCACTCTTGAAGATTTGTGAAGACCTACGTTCCGATTTGGATAGTGACATGTTGGGATTAATTGTATTTCTGGATTTTTCAAAAGCATTCGATTGCGTCAATCATGAGATTCTGTTGAGAAAACTAAAATACCAATTCCAGTTCGATTATTCGCTGTGTAAACGTTTGTCCTCTTATCTAGGTAATAGATCGGAATTAGGAATTAGGACCTCTTTTATTTACGTGTTTTATTAGTGATATTTCTCAACGCTTTACGAATTGCAATCACCATGTATATGTTGACGATGTCCAGATATATATACTATTTCCAAAAACCCGTAAAAATCAAGCAGTTGATAACCTAAATCAAGAATCAAAAAATATTTATGAGTGGTTTTAGACGTAATCCCACAAAAACAAAAGCAATGATCTTAAATGCAAGAAGAAAAAATGAATTGTTTCCTCCATTGAGTCTAAATTATTCTCCTATAGAATACCATATGTTGAAAATATAAAGAACCTTAGAGTTTATCTCAGTGGATAATTGGAAGGTTCATATAAACAAAACAGTATCCAAAATTTATGGAGCCCTCCGCGGGCTAAGTTTCACCGCAAAATACCTTCCAACTAATATAAAACTAAAGCTTGTCAAGTCATTTATTCTTCCTACTACCGCTGTGAAATTTTCGCAAATATGGACCATGACTCAAGTAGAAAGTTAACAGTTGCCTTTAATTCCTGCGCGAGATATATTTTCAATATAAGAAGACATTTCCGCCTACGCTAAGCAAATAACCAGTCTTATGAATTATCGTACCATTTTGTTATTGCTAATAAACAAAGAACCAGAATATCTCTATGAAAACATCAGATTTGGAAAAAATCAGAGAACCCTAAAACTAATTGCACCTAGGTTCAAATATTTAAATACGTCTCGACAATTTTATGTTCATGCAATTCAACTCTAGAATAACTTGCCCTTAGATATCAAGCGCACGAGCAACACAGGTAGTTTCAATAAAAATGTTTTTAACTATTTCGCCGAAAACTCCTAATGAAGCTCTCCCTCCTAGCTTATAAATCTATTTATCTATCTCTCTTTTCTCCTTTCTTTCTCTTTCTCTATTTTATTCTCACAATTTAGATTTATATACCTACGTTATTTAAATTATTTGAAAAAAGTAAATTCATATTATATGTACGAATAAATAAATAAATAAAAAAGAGAAAAAACGACTCTACTGTGGTCATCTCCATAGAAATACTACTTAAGGAAATGATCTTACTAAAGGAAATGAACGCAAAAGCAATAGCTGAAATTAACTCGCTGTGAAATGATCATAAACTCCTGAATAATGATGTCAGTCATTTGCATCAAGTTGTCAAACGCTCCAACAAAAAACCTTAAATAAGTTTGTTAATATTGTCGGCACTCCTAATGTAAACAAAGATAATGTTTTGTCTTCTGCAATGAAAATTTTCACCGGAGAATTTAAATGTTGATGACGTCGCACAGTGGGGCAGAATAGGCTCAAAGTTGGCATCACATCGAAAATTGAAAAAATTGAGTACTTAAATATCACACTCATCATAAACTAACTGTCCTATGCCGTTATCTTAGTCACATACCATGAAAAATGCATCAGTACCAGCGATACATGCTCACTGATAGCAAGTGCCTAGTTAAAGTTTGTAGTATTTTTTGTTTGTAAAAATTTTGTGAAAACTTGAAGATTGTTAAAATTTTTAGTTTGGAGCCATCAAACTCAGCTATGTGTTAAGCTGAAATTTTTTTTTGTGTGAAAGTGCATTTAGTTGTAAATTACGGTAACATTCATCTTACCAGGTTTCAGTGCATCTAATTTAGCGTTTGTTTTGTAAATATTGGTGAAATTAATTATATTCCAAAGCCGCCCAAGCTTTAGTTTTTTATGTTTTTGATTGTTTATATAGTGTACTTTGATAAACATTTAAAATTGGGTGCTACTTTTTGCAACTCTTGTTGTACGATTTTTGGAAAAAATGTACTTTCTGAAAAAAATAGTTTGGCAGTTTTATTGTAGTTTTTAATGAAATGATTTCAACTTTAGGGATTAGTTCCAACACTCTATTTATTACTTGAATGGAGATCCGCTGAACATACTGAAATGCAACAGCAATTTACATTTTTAACGGAAGAACTAAAAAATCGAACACGAAATTTTAATAATGAAAGCTTAATTAAATTATTATCTCCTTTTAAGTCACAATATAAATCCCGTTGAGTTAAAGCACATAGACGACTCGATTTGTTTTTAAAAACAAATAGTACTTGGCTTGAGACTTCTATTTCTTTTCGAAAGAACTAAAAGAAGGAAAACTCAGAAATTGCGAGAATCCACACCAGTTGCCGTATTAAATTATGCTACTCAAATGAGTTTGAGAGTGGAAAGACAGGTAAATGCTTCCAAAGCTCTAAAAGAAATTACAAGTACCATCCCTGATAGGACAAAGAAATATAGAAGCACTTATAAGAAGTCGTTGGAAACAAATTCTTTGAAGATGTCACGTGAAGATGCGCTTGCAGTTGCGGTTGAAGCCCAATTATCTCGGCATCAATATAATATAATTAGAATGAGTGCACCAGAAAAATTTCATTCTTATAAGATTATTCAAGCCGCAAAACAAGAATGCTATCCCCCTTCCGAACACATTGCAATTACCACAACTTCGGTAGATGTTACTCTGCAAGCCTTACTTGACCACACTGTTCAGCGTTTGTTGCAATCACAAAAAGATGTCATTCTCTTACTAAAAAATTAAGAATTAGATAAACTGTGCTTGTTTGCAAAGTGGGGGTTTGACGAAAGTTCGGGACATAGTTCCTACAAACAGGCTTTTCATGGTTTTGAAGCATCTGATTCGTCTGTCTTCATAACCTGTGTTGTTCCACTTCGACTAACTTGTGATGCAAAAATTGAATGGCAAAATCCGCGATCGGCTTCTACAAGATACTGCAGGCCTTTAAAAATCGAGTTCGTAAAAGAGTCAACAGAAAAATCCATTGCTGAAAAGAACAGAGTAGATCAGCAAATAAAAAACTTGCAAAAGACAGCAGCGCTGATTGAGGGAAGATCGCCGCTTGTTAGTCATAACTTAGTTTTTACTATTATTAACGCTCTTACGGAGACATCATCAACACAAAAATGCTATCTGTGTGGCGTAACTTTTAAACAGTTCAATTATATAGAGGATATGATTGCACGAAAAGTTGAAACCGAGAACTTGGAGTTTGGCCGTTCCGTTCCTCAAGGCTGGATATGGTTTTGGGAAAATTTGCTACATTTGTCTTATAAATTACCTCTCAGAAAGTGGCAAGCTCAAAGCCATTGTTGCGGAAAATAAAGCGCGGATCCAAAAAAAATTCAGAGATAGATGTGGCCTGATAGTAGACAAACCAAAGCCCGGATTTGGTAATTTTAATGACGGAAATATAGCCAGACGTTTTTTTCAAAATCCAGAAACTTTTGCAGACATAACCAAAGATGATGTACAGCTGATTAAAAAGATGCACATTATTATGGTAGCTGTATCTAGTGGCTTTGAAATTGAGGTCAAGAAGTTCAGGAAATTTTCGCATGATACAACCAGATATTATGTTGAGAAGTATCCCTGGTATAACATGTCACTCACGGTCCACAAATATTTCATTCATGGACCAGAAATAATATCACATGCTTTATTATTCATTGGCCAACTGACAGAGGAAGCCCAAGAAGCACGAAACAAGGACTTCAAAAAATATCGAGAGCATCATTCGCGAAAATCTAGTCGTGAAAAAACTAATATAGATGTTTTTAACTCTTTTTTAATAAGTTCCAATCCAATAATCACCAGCAAGAGGAAACTACCCAACAAAAAACATCAACACCTGCCCGAGGACGCATTATATTTACTTAAAGCTTCGCCAGTCCAAGAAAGCAGTGATGATGACGAAGATGACAATAGTGAAGATGAACATGAAGATTCCGTTACAAATTATAATTAATAATAATAATAATATATATGCATATACATAGATAATATTTGTATACAAGGTGTAATAACTAATATGCTGCTGGTGGTGTTGCTGTCTTTTACAGTGCGAATTTATATTCTGAGTGGTGTGCATTTAATCTTGTAAGTTCTGATATATCATTATATGCTTCTATAAATTACACAATGACAGTAAAGATGTTTTTGTGGACGAATTATCTTCTCTCTTAAGTAATGAGCGCTCAAAAAACCTCATTATTGTGGGTGATATGAACATTCACATGTTATGTGATTCGGTAATTGTAGAGAATTATCAAGCTTTACTCTATAGTTATGGTTCTAAGCCTTGCATAAATGAGGCAACTAGAATTGCTGACTAATCTCAGACTTGTATTGATCACATTTATGCAAGATTGAATCATAATGCTGAGTTCTATTTTCGATTTTAGAATATCCGATCAAAGCATGACCGTGCGATTGCTACAGTCAGTCTAGTCAGACCAAATCTAAAAGCAGAATTAATTTTCAGAACCTAGATAATCGTCTGAGGCAGGAAAGTTGTCAGATATCTAGGCTGAAACAAATTCTTCTATAGGTTTTGATTTATTCCTCTCTGTTTTGAATGCCCATATTGAAGTATGCTCATTTCCCTTGAGAGATAGAGGAATAAATCAGAAAAGAGTAAAGCCATGGACGTCTTACTATTTGCTACAACAAATTAGAACAAAGCATAAGCTCCGTTTAAAATGTAGAAAGCGTCCTAATGACGTACACGTTAGATCTCATTGGAAGTGAAAATTGAAACTGCAGCATGCAAAAAGAATTTATGTATATCAATAAGTTTCATAAGGCTAGTGGGAATCCAAAAAAGGAATGGTCTTTAATAAATGAGCTCTTTACTAAAAGTATATCCACAGGTGTACCATCTTATATAAAGTTAAATGATGTAAATATCAAAAACTCTGTAGAAATGGGAAACATTTTTAATGAATTTCTTACTAGTGCCGCCAGTAAGACATTAGCAGATGCCGGTCTGGTTGACTCTCCCATCTTTTGTGCCCAAAGATTTTCTGATATGGAAAGAATCCAGGATAACACTTTTTTTCTTTCAACCTATTTCATCCTACGAAGTATACCAAATCATAATGTTGCTGAATAAATCGAATTCATATACCCATAAAAGTTATCCAAATGATGTTATTAGGAAAATTGCGTTTAATATTGTTGATGGCTTAGTACACATCTATAACAAAAGTATATACTATGGTATCTCTCTCGATAACTTTAAAACTGCTAAGGTTTTCCAATTTTCAAAAAAGGATACAGGTTAAACATTACAAACTACAGGCCAATCTCTCTTCTCTCTGTATTCTCCAATATCTTCGAGAAAGTGATCAAAAAGAGAACTACATATTGCCTTTTTTGAGAAAACTTAATTCCTAAGTGTTCATCAGTACGGTTTTAGAGCTGGTAAATCGACGGACGACGTGCTGTTAAACTTCTGTACACATGTCTATGATAGCTTAGGTAGGAAAAAGGTAACGGCTTCACTCTTCATAGATATTACTAAAGCTTTTGATACTGTGTTTCATATACTTTTATTATATAAATTAGAAAAAACGGGCTTTAGAGGGTCTATGCCAAATTGGTTTTCATCATTCTTAAAGATAGGAAGCAGTTGGTAAAGACAGGTGAAACTTTTAGTGAATGACTTGACATACATATTGGTGTCCCACAGGGATCAGTGCTTGGACCGATCTTATTCCTAATCTTTCTCAATTATATTTTAAATCGAGATCTGTTTTGCCGACGATATAGCTTGCACATACTCCAAGAGTTCTATCCTAGATTAGGTTGCTAACATTAACCATGACTTGGAAATCTTACGGCATTGGTTTGGTATGCATAAGCTAGTAATAAGCGATAAAACGAAGATAATGTTTTTTAACTTACCCGCACTACATCTACACTCTCCGTATCTAATCTTTCACAATACAGATTGTAAGAAGTTCAGTGCGAATAAAGATACGTGTTTCATGACAAACAGCTCTAAAACATATAATAATGATACAAATTGTTCGTCCAAATACTTTGTCATTGATTCGGTCTCCGATTTTAAGTATCTGGCTTGCTCTTTGACAATAAACTAAACCGGAACTTACATACTTCCTTGCTGAAAAAGTATCTGTTAAGAACTTCGCACATCCTTTATCATCAAAGGCCTCTTTGCTCACGTAATCTTTTAGAGACGGTGTACTATGGACTAGTCCATTCAAAATAACAATATGGTCTAACTTGTTTCGCAAAAACATATAGTGAGAATTATATGGAAAAAAAAACACCGCGAGCATAGTTTTCCACTCTTCCACAATTCTAAAATTCTTCCGCTGAAACATCACTACTTTTACAAGGTACTAAACATATTTTTCATAAGAAGTGGGTATCTAAATAATAATAATTCAACTACATACGCACTTCACACTAATGACGTAATTTTTTCAATTTTTACACCTCAGTCGCATAATCTTTTACCCTTTGTTAGAGGGTAACAACCATATTTACCAAAGTCATAAAACATAATATTATTGTAATTCACATTTAAACTTATCGATTGTACTCTATTGTAAAAGTAACGAACGAAGCAAATTAAATTCCAATAGTAAATTTAAAACTAGCGCCAAAAAACCAATGTTCACCAGTTTTTTAAATTACTCTTTGTACTTAAATGGAAACGCAACACACAATATTTTTGAAAGCGACGTTAAGTTTTCTCTTATTCATAGCTTTACAGTAACAAGCTTAACAGTAAATTTTGCATCTGTAGCAAAGAACTGGTACAAGGAGGTTTTAGCTAGTAAGAGGCGGGTTTTGAAAGAGGCACAGTAGTATGACATCCAGATCTGGCGTAATGTTCCATATACTTTACCAACTGTAGTGTTGACATAGTTATCCCATTTTAGCCTTCTGTTAAAAACAACTCCAAGATTTCTTGCGGTGTCAACATACTCGATTTTTGAGCCATTAGCACATTGTCTTGGAAATAGGGAAGATCGGGCTGTTTTTAATATATGAGGTTACATTTTGTTTTGAGAGGGCTTAGAAAAAGTTCGTTTTTTCCTGACCAGCTTGATATACGATCGAGGTCAGTGTTTAAAGCGTTTGAACAGTCCTCTATCATACCAAGAGGGCAAATTCGGTTGGACTCCGCTTTTCAGAGCGGTCGGTTTACTAAAAGGATATTAGCCGGAGATCTTCGTTCGGTTTTAAATGTGTTTTATTTAATTTTAGTATTATTAGGTATAATAAATTGCTATACAAAAGCTAGAAAAAGAAACAACCATTTATTTGATTAATGTTGGATCACATCACATAACTTATTATAAATAAAACTATTCTATTTATTATTGTAAATAAATCAAATTTCTCACTCACAACTCACTATTTTTTAAATTAAATTTATACTGTTTATTTCATTAATCCATCCATAATTACACTTCATAATTATGTACATCAGTATTGCAATAAGTCATCCATCACTATAGGATTTTGTTTTTTAAATACATTGATAGGAGATGAAAATTTGATGATTATCAGCATGTTATCGGATTGTTTTTGCATTTACTTATATTTTTCATTTAAGATAAATTCTGTAAGAGTCAACTTAGAGCCGCATCGAGTTAGTCTATACCATTTTTTTTTAAATCAATTTTTAGGACATAATTTCACGAACTTGGATTAGAGACATGTTATAAAGGAATGTTTCTTCATCAGCAGGAACCTGATTTTCTTTGACGAGCGAAACTTTGCAGACGAGCAGAATTTTGTAGTTCGGGTACCCAGAAATTGAAAGAGCAATTTTCTTTTGAAACAACTATGTAAGTAGTTTCATATACAGGGTGAGTTTTTTAACTTTAGACATCCAAATTACTCGAAAAATACGCGATATCGCGAAAAATGTTTCAGACAAAAGTCACAAGGTTCTGAAGGGGACATAAGATGGTGACCACGAGTTTGAACTTGAGACCCATTTTCAAGGTCAAACGAAGGTCACTTTTGATTTTTCAAATGATAATTCCTGATTTTCATTGCTCAGTCGTATTCCTCAATGGGGCACACGACTTTGTCTCAAAGGTCTTATTCATTCAGTGCCAGATACCACTGCACTGGCACGCCTAAATCATTAATCGGTTTCCAACGTTGTTAGGGTGTTAGAAGGTCGAGATTTGTTTTGAGGAAGTCATTATTGCCTCGAGTGAAGTTAAAACTCAAAGAAATTTCAGATAGAGACAAATTGTCCTAAACTTATCTGAGAGTGTATGATCTGCACTCTGCCCTTTTTTTCTACTTGAACGGAACAGTACTTCATTTAGAAGTTCGATATTTGTTTTGAGGAACTGATTATTATTAGTAACGTTTTCCAGATTAATAATGCAGGCTATTTCAATTCAAGAGAAAATTGAAATGATATTGATTTATGGAGAAAGTGGAAGGAACATCGATGGTGCTGTTGATCTTTATCCCAGACCTGATACGATCGCGCGCTTGCTTTTATCGGGTCATCCAATCATTCACTGTTGAAGGAAGTGTGCAACCAAAGAAAAGGAATCGGTCAGATAGGGTGGCTGTTGAGGACAATGAAATAGCAGTGTTAGCTGCCGTTGCACACGATCCTCACATTCGCACTTGCCAAATAAGTCGTGAATCAGGAATTTCTCAAACGACTGTCTGTATGATATTACATCGGCATAAATACCATCCTTATCATGTTTCAATGCATCAAGAACTTTCTAGTGAGGATTTTCGCAACCGGGTTTCCTTTTGTCAATGGGCACTTCAGCAAATTGAACGAGACCCCCTTTTCTTCGCCAAGGTGTTATTCTCCGATGAGTCGACTTTCACCAATCACGATACGGTCAATCGACATAATATGCATTACTGGGCTACCGAAAACCCTTTTTAGTTGCGACAAGTTGAACGCCAGCACCTTTGGAATGTTAATGTTTGGGTGGGAATTATCGGGGATAAATTAATAGGTTCATATTTTATTGAAGGCAACTTGAATGGCGAAAAGTATGCAAACTTCTTGAAAGACCATCTTCCAGTATTACTAGAAGAACTGCCATTGGAGTTGCGACAAACAATGTGGTTTCAACATGATGGTTGTCCAGCCCATTATTCCCAAGTAGCCCGGGGCGTATTAAACAATGTTTACCATCAACGATGGATCGGACGAGGGGGTCCGAGGCAATGGCCTGCTAGATCACCTAATCTTACGTCACTTGATTTCTTTTTATGGGGCTACTTAAAAAGTGAGGTTTACAGAAAAAAGCCAACAACACGTGAGGTCATGAAAAGACCAATAACTGAAGTTTGCCGGAAGATTACGCCAGAAATACTTCTCAGTCCTTTTGGTTCATTTAGAGCGCGGATAGACAAGTGTATTGAAGTGAATGGTCACATTTTCGAGCATTTGTTGAAATAGTCTCGGGAAATAAACGTCGAAATGGGAAGAATTCAATGATTCAACAGTGGGAGACAAGGGGACCCACTTTAATTAATCACTCCGAACGAAACAAAATACTGCTACGTCCACGTCGTTGTTTCTGGGTTATGCTAAACGCAGCAATGAAAATCAGGAATTATCATTTGAAAAATCAAAAGTGACCTTCGTTTGACCTTGAAAATGGGGCTCAAACTCAAACTCGTGGTCACCATCTTATGTCCCCTTCAGAACCTTGTGACTTTTGTCTGACCATTTTTCGCGATATCGCGTATTTTTCGGGTAATTTGGATGTCTCAAGTTAAAAAACTCACCTTGCATATTAATAACTAGCAGTTACCCGTGATTTCGTCTACGTTGTTTACAGTCATATGAGAAAATTTGAAATTTATATGTTGGTTGTTGTCTTAATATTGTTATGTAGAAAAGCAGGACAAATAATTTATGGCAAGTTATGACACGAGTTATTTGACGGCTGGAGATTCGGCCAATGGGATCGCTCGTTCTATCGCCCAATGGGATCGATTCGGGACTTTTTAGGAGTTGTAGAAAAGAGGATCAGAGCACGGTCGATCAGTGAAAAGAGGAGGTTGTGAAAGAAGAAACAAGCGTTTATTAAAAAAAAATCAAACAAAAAGGGAGTAAAGGCTTTCATTAAAATATATAGAAATAGTTGCACAATCTCAGGGTTCTAGGCACGATGTCCGTATATGGAACAACTGTAGCCAACAACAACTCCTGTAAGAAATCCGAAAGTCCACAAGAGCGAGCATTTAACATTTGTTACATTGCTGCCATTCGCCCAAATTTCGTTCAATTTTTAAAAGACTTTTAGCCGCAAACATATCTAGACGAAATTTCACCAACCAGTACTTCAGATAGATAATGCATTTCTTTATTTTAACTTGAGTGTTTCAATCCCATAATACTTATAACTTACCCACTAAATACGAAACATAGGAATAAAAAAAAATATATATATATATTATTAATGGACGAAAATTGGAAGAACACAGATAGCGCTGAGATGTATGTATACATTTCTTGGTGTGCTGCTGACTGTAGGTCATCCCAAATAAAGTACAACCAGTTACGATTTTCAGAGCCACGATGGGTTTAAAGAGCTTCAAGTTTTTGGTGAGGTTCATTAGGTTTGATGGCAAAATAAGTAGAGCCCTTCGACGTCAAAAAGATAAACTAGAATTTGAATTTTGTTGTCCTCGTATGAATTCCATTCGTGGATAAAGAAGGAAATACTGCCGCCAAAGGCCTTGCTGCGCAAGTACATAGTAGCATTGATAACGGGACGTTTTTACGAATCTCATAGAAACATAACATTTGACAATTACCTATTATACTGACTTGGATTTAGCTTATAAAATGGTTTGACTATAATCGCCACAATAAGCAAGAATAAAAAATTTGCGTCGAAAGAATTTCTGCCATATCGAAACAGAGAAGTAAATTCAGGACAAACTTTATGATTGAGTGCTTGAAATTACTTGAGGTTTTCAAATTGAATTCAATTCAGAAGATATATTTGAAGAAGCTATACCATACTTCGAAATCGGAGTTTTTGTATTTTAAGGAGCTACAATATTATTGGAAAAACGATTTTTTATTCGCCAGAACTTGCGGAGCTTCTACCTACCCGATTATATTGCGTAATATCTAAAAACATATATTTATGTACATACTCGTACACATATGTATGACATCTTCTATAAATATTCACGTAGGTATTCCACAAGTTTTCTCAAACGATTTTCACGGAGTAAAACATTCGAACGACAGACACACCGAAAAAAAACTAAAAAAATACACTGCCCAACTAACAATCCTTCATATTATTTTGATAAAGTGCGGTGGGTTCTTGGAGCTCGAGATATTTTCGATTTTTGGACGATCTGAGGGGCTCAATGTAGTTTGCATTGCCATGGAGTTTCCACATTAAATTTAAAATATATGTATATATTTGACTATTTGCAGCCATTGCTTTTTTATGCTAAAGCTATTGTATATGGGGAGGATCGGATAGCATTTCACGTATTATAAGGCTATCGCCAATTTTAACGGTGGTTATTTTACCCTAGGCAATGATGCGATTTATTATGTTACCAGGCGAATGAAAGTCATTTTCCAGAGTTAACCATTTTTCGATTTATTTCTACTTTAATTAAGCCTTTATTTGTTGTAATTTGATTAACTTTCATACTTGTGTCACTATTTGAATATGTACATACGTGTATATGCCTTGCAGGATAAAATTGCGCACACGAATATATGTAGATATATAAATATGCAATATTATATATGAAGAAAAAACGATGGAGGGATTTATCTATTAATTATTTGCAATCACATCGCCCGAGTGACGAATATTGCGCATTAAAGATTAAAACTTCAGATATTATGCCAATCCAGACAAATATTTTCTTACGTTTATAGATTTATTGTTTATTTCTGGAAATCATTACATAATTAGATTTCCGAATTTAAAAATGCGATTAAAAAGTGATTCTTAAGGACATTCAGACATCTAAATATTAGTTGATAAAGAAAAAACAAGAGATAACTTTTTGTAGCTAATTCGTACTCTACCATAATATGTTTTTGTGAATTGGTATATCATGTGTATATAATATACTTTATGTGTTGTACAATTTTATAATAAAGGGCGCGTGCAACATCAAATAAATAATCTTCTTCACACCATCAGCAATATTTATTAAACATTCCAAACTTAATCTCGACATCAAAGTAGTTATCCCGTTTGTTCACACAAGCATGCGACAAGTAAACAACTATTTGTAGACAACCAATTCAATCAACATAGAATATTTACTTAAGTGTTCTGATCGCACCAATTCTAATAAAAAAAAATATTTGTATACATGGTGTTAAATTAATCTCTTGGCACGTGCGAACATCCACTTAAGTGCTGGCCGGCTATCAAGCGTTTCAATGGTTTCCGGAACACGTGATTACAGTTAAGAATGTTGTATCTACACATCCATGCATATACATACGAGTGCATTATTGAAGTATTACGCTTTTTTATTTTACAATTATACTCGTATTATACCTACATATTTTCGAAAACTTCATAACAAATTGTGGTTAATTGCTTAAGATACTGCATTCGTTTTCTCGTTACATATGCATTGTAAATACGCAGATAAGCGTCTTTTTTTCTGGTTTTAAAGTGTTTGTTTTTGCGAATATGGCAGCTAATATCTTAGGGCACGCAGTAATTGATGTGACCCTTCAGGTTATTCCAAAGAAATTTTTCAATCGCTATTCTGAAATTATAACTACAATACTTCTTGAAAAACTCAAATGATTCTGTGAATCGTGAAGCGTGTCTTGAGTCATGCAATTTCGAGTAGCACTGCAACAATTTTGAATGAGTCGTTGATTTTCAAGAACTAGAAAATACTTTAAATGTTTATAAATTTTTGTGGTATGGACATAAATAAACACACATTCACGCACTATGCAGACATTTATTGCACATAACATAAAAGCGTTGTTAACTTCTTGTAAAAAGGAGACATGATGAACATTGATTTTCGGGGATGATACATTAAAAATGCGTTTGTGTTGATTATAATATGTTTTATTAAATCATTCCAAGGTACTTTCATTGTTGCATTGTATGATATTTAATCACTTAAGGGTAGTTAGCTGTACAAACAGTTGAACTACGCTCTATACCTTCAGTATAGTGTAATAGGCACATTTCCAAATTGTGAGTTCTATAAGCCCTCCGTAAGACTTTGTTCTGTACATGGTCGGCTAAAGCAACGCAAAGATTTTCCTTAACCTACATATTTAGTGCATTTCCTTTTTTCGCCTGCCCATCTACTGCCGGAGTGTGTGTGTCGTCATACTGGGGTTGTTAGAGTATCACTGGTTCCCTTCAGGTTCTGGCGCTGCGAAAAGTATAATGTTCTTTGTCTGCTACCATTTTTGGTCACGTAATCTGAGTTCTGTCTAGCAGTGCCGCCTTCTTTTCCATGAGAAAATTAAAGTTGCGGTCCCTAAACCTTCAGCCAGTAAACAATCTTGCGTTGACTTTATGGCCCTCGTCGTATCTGTTTCTTTGTTTTCCACTTGGTTCAGTACGATGATAACGGAGGTGTCCGTCATATTCGAACATGTACAATATTATGTTTTTATCTTGCTTATCAAGAACTCTGGACATACTGTGTTCTATCTAGTCTGGCTCTCTGCGTTACTGATACCACCACAAGCAGTTACTCTGTTACTCTGTCCAACTATCTCCTTCTTAAGCCGGGTCAAATATAACCGACCACTTTAGGAACCTATAGGCTTTGGTATATTAGAGGCATTGGTTGTGGCATAAGATCACCCTCCCTCTTTAGCTAGTAATAGAATCCTATCGTCGTTGAAGTGATGCCGCAGAGATCGTCACATTTCAAGGAATGACTTTTAGCAAAGTTAAGAGCATTTTGGTCTTTGCATGTAGCCAGTTTTTCTTCCTGAATTTTCTGATGGTATTCTTGCAATTTAAAATCATGCTCCTGTGATAGGTAGATGACGATCATGTTAATTTAGATGAGCTAGTAACGGTCCAATTGTCTTCATCTCCAAGAAGTAATTTCACATGGTTAATCTTTCACTTGATTATCCCAACCAAAACTGCCCAGCTTTTCCACTTTTCCTTGAGCAAGAAGTTTTCTTCCTTCTCCATCATGGTTGTTTTTGAATCAGTTTTTGAAATTTTATTTGCTTTACGTTATCAAATTTGGTCCAATAATTTAGGGGAAAGGAGACGTCATTATCGATTCTCCTCCTTTATACGAAAAGGCCGGATTAAAATTCGGCAAGGGGGAGTGGAACACTATCGTATGAAGTTACCGTATGATATAAGGTTGAAGCCATCTATGTAGCATCTTATGGGTACATTTCGTAAAAGGGAACTTGAAAGCAATTGAAGTTCTACACTTTCACATAAGTATATGTTATGAATGCATTTATTATAAGTACAATACTTACGTATATACATATACATATAACCCAATTAGGCAAGAGAATGAGACAGCGGAATAACTCATTCAACTTTAATGCCTTGTATTCTGCAACAAAATGGTAAGGCCGACCGAATGAAGGTTAGAAAGTTTACATAGACTAGAATAGAGCATCAACATAGCTACAAAATATTTAAGGAGATATGGATCGGTGTTCAATAAAATTGTTCATATCTACAAGACTTTGGATATGACGATAAATCCAAAATGAAGCTATTCCTGAAACAAAAAAGCATATAGGTTATATAGCCAAAACAGCAACATCAGCTGTGTTTAAAACAGAATGTTTCTCTGCCATACTGGGGAGTATACGTACATCAAAGAATCAGAATTTATGCAGATAAAAATTCCGACAACTTGGTAATGAATCAAAGAAGATTTTAAATCAGTGTAGGAGATGATATATTCGATGGTGCAGATGAAAATGATGGATGATTCACCTAAAGATACAGATTCATGAAAGATTTCCAGGTTGTGCGTCGCACACCGACCCATTTAGGCAAAAGTGCTATTTGCGTAATTCAAATGCAAGCATGTTTATGGCCTCGGTTGTTTCACTAAGGCTTAGCAGTTCAAATGGTTAACATTGGAGGAACCCTCGCCCATCATCACTTCAGTTTTACCGACCCATATTGTTTCATTATGCAAAGCAATCTGGAGAACTCGTAAAAAGTACAATCAACGGTATTACAAGTCAAATTGCTAATCTTCAGCCCATTGAATATAAAAGGACACTCAAACGGAGTGTCCAAACCTCCTGATATGAGCAACTACTTTATGTTATTGTATTTCTTTATATTATTTGTTTGTAGAACCATACGAAATTATAAGGAAATTGTAAGTGTATAAAACTTGATAAAAACAAGTTGCAATGAACACAGAAATATGGGTGCAGTGCGATTCAAAACAGTTGGCCAACGGCCACATGCGCAAAGAGAGTAAGAAAATGAAATGATGTGCAAGTCCTCTCGCATTTTTTTTCTGCTTCAGAGATCCTTTTCGTATATTTGTTGTTGTAAAATTCCTTTTTTTTTTAAATTTGAATTTTTGTGAGAGCAAATTTAGTAGTCCAGCGCAGGAGACTGTGTTGAATCGCACTATATAGTCTGTACCAACTGAGTTTGCTATTCTACTGCGCAGACCTCTTTAAATTTCTTTTATCATCTCTTAAATTGGCAAATATGACTTAAGAAACAGGAAAATGGGTGGAGCCATAAACAAAAATGATCTACTTCCCAACGTTGCTTCAAGATCGCAGATGCGATCTGACTAAGGGTGGTTTAAACTGAAGTTGAGAGCGCACTGGTAGGACGACCATTTTCTACCTGAGGTATAATCATTGTGTGTATCCAGTTGTCCAAAAAATTATTACACCCCTGGTGGTAGAGGATTCTTATATGCCAAATTTACTTCGAGAAAATTATATTCTGATAAAATATAAAGAAAAAGTTCTGTATACCTATCTGTTGGTACTGTATGGGATTTGCGTATGATGACGATTGGATAAATGAAGCAAAAAGTCTCGCATGAATTGATTGTTTGATTGTCTTTCTATGTAGCTATACCGTTTTTGATTATTTGCTCATTATGCTTTCGTAGATCATTATTGCTGGAAAAGTTAGAGAACTACAGTGTCAAAGCAAACGTTTTTTGTTTATCTGATTTGAATTTTTTGTCAACCCCACCCTAGATAACAGGTAGCATTACATATGAAGTGCGTTGAAATTTATCGACCCCATAACAAAAAAAAATAGAGTAATTTACGCAACAGCATTTTAGTTCAAAGCCATGTAAAGTTGGGTTAGGCATTGTAAACTTCAGGCAAAAACATTTACTCTTTCGCACCATTTTTGTTCTCTTAAATCCTCTCTCTGAGCAATCGACCGTTGGCAAACTCAGTTGGTACGGACTATGCCAGATGCAACCAATGCAAAAGTTAAAGAGAGAATAAAAACCTTTTTAACGCCTCTCAATGTGCTTGTTCACATTGCGAGGGATGAAAGTCCTCACCATGAACGTCGTGTTTACATTTTCATGGTGTTGAAAGACTTTTTGGCAAGCGGAACACTTAATTCGGAGCATTTTTAATTTTCAAATTTGAGCAGTTGGCCTGAAACATACATTTTTTCCCCTTTTCTACACTTCTTTCCACATCAACGATCAAAACTAAAATGAAAAAATATGTCAGAATTGGAACGATATGGAAAAAATCTATGTGCTTCATCCGAAAATTCACTTTAGAAATGGATTTTCGGTGCAAGTAACCCTTCGTCTTCTCACTTCAATAAAAAGCGTTTCCTCTTTTTCGGACAATCTTCTTGCCGGCGCCAATGTGAACAGGCACTTCGAATATTATATGCATACCATTTGGTCTCTCTTATGTAAAAGAGCTGCATTCTGTAATTAGGAGAGCAAAAAACATTTTTAAGCTATCATATCATATCCTATCACAAGTATGACAACAATGGTGATGACAGGAGCAGCAACATCAATAGTAGCAACAAGCAAATCTAGGTCCACGGTTGGCTCACTGCCTATTCAAGATGTCTACTAAATAAGGCCAATAAACTTAAATTTGACAAAATTTTTTGATGAAATCTTTTTCATCATCAAAACAGTATTTGAAGCACAAAATTCGCAATCTTAAAGAACTTCTTAAGTTTGGATAAAATTTAACTTTTTATTTTCTTTGATATAGATAATACTCATGTCAAAAGGAAATCGACAAACTGAAATCGTATAGTTATCGAAGTTCTTAGAAGACTATCAGTTGATGCGCCACAAAAATGGTATAGATTCACATCTGGAGTACAAATTGCGATAAATAGTACACTGCAGCGGCCAATTCAATGTGAAGCTGGAAATGCTCAAGCAACACCATGACGAAAGAGAAGATATACATACGTTTTAAAGTTCGACAGAAAATTGAGAAAATAAGGACCGAAACGAATAAAATTTGGAAACTTCAAAGTAAAAAAAACAAATATTTTCATAATTCATGTAAATTTGTTTTATTTGCTTTAAAACTTTGTTTTTATTAAATTCATTTCCAATTACAAAAAATAAAAAAAATTATTGGGTTCCTATTCTTTCCTTAACTTCTTTCGAATGTCCTTCATAAGGTTGGTGACAGTTGTATCCCTGATCTTTTTGGACGCTCTTTTCCATTTAGCACTACTATCTTTTACGTCCTTTGCACACTGCTCACTTTTTCTCAATTTAGCTTTGACCAAAGTCCAATACCTTTCAATGGGACGGCACTGTGGAACATTGAGTGGATTCATGTCTTTTGGGACAAAGTCGACATTTTTAGCAACAAGAAAGCTCAACATCGCATGAGCATAGTGAGCTGAAGCTAAATCTGGCCAAAATAACGTTGAACCCTCGTGTTTGTTTAAGAAAGGAATCAACCGTTTTTTTAGGCACTCGTTAATGTACACTTCTCCGTTAATTGTTCCCGTTGTAATAAACTATGAGCTTCTGTGTCCACATTGGCAAATGGCCTGCCAAACGAGATATTTTGATCCGAATTTTTCCATCCCAATCGATGTTGTTGATTGTCGAAGAATCTCAGCTTCAAACGAGTTGTAAAACTGCGCACCTGGAAGAGTAGTAAAGTCGGCTTTGACATACGTTTCGTCATCCAAAAACAAGCACGCTTTCTAGTTACCGATCAACTCGTATAGCTTTCGGGCTCGCGTTTTTATGACTTTTTTTTGCTATTCAGTAACTTTTAGATGTTTGTACCATTGTTCTGTTAGTATTAAATTTCCGAGCAACATCTCTGGATGACATAGTCCGGTTTTTTATGATGGTGCCCACTATTTTCATGTCCAAATTTGTATCATGTGCTCCACTTTTCTGTTTTCGCTTAACTGTCAACGTCTCCAAATATCGTTTAATAACAGAATCCACTCTATGGAGTGCTATGTTTAAATTTTTTGCTATGAAATGGTTTAGAGGCGAAGTATTTTCCAGCCATTTGTCGATGATCTTTTTACAGGCGTTCCTCTTGACTCATATTTTATAAATATTTTAAACCGCACCGAACCAAAATCAATAACAAACTGAAACCAGAGAATATACAGGCTAATTTGGGTACAAAATGGGATTGCAATTTTTACGCATTGGAAGTATAGCCCGTGTTAAAATTTACAGATTTTATTCGTTTCAGCCCTTACAAGCAGAAAACAAGAAAATATACAACCGTAGTAGAAAGGCGTTGTTTTTTTTAAAAAAAAAAAAGAACTTAACACTCAAGTGGGTATGAATACACTCATAATGCCTCAGCATGTATTAAGTTTTTTGGAAAACGGGATGAGAGAGAAGGAAAGATGTTTGGACTCTGTGGTTATTTCGCTCCATGGGTGGCATCCAACATTTAATGGGGAGACCAAATTCTTTGTGGAAGTTGGGTTGATATTGATTTCTAGTCAACTACTCGTCTTACATGATTTTCGTTAACTGAAAAAGTGAATATGTCTTTCGGGCGAGGCTGGGATCCGAACACAGAACCTTCTGATTTGGAAGCCAGTCCACTACCACTTGAGCCACTGTCACCCTATTTTGGCTAGCTCCCACAGTTAATCGAGGCAGTGTTCGCACTCAGCGTCTTTCAGACTGTTGTCATTGCCAGCCTTTCCAATTCAAAGCGCCAGAGAGGAAATACCGGCATACTTATAGGGGCGTCAGTCTCGTCCCCGTTCGCGCTTCGGGGCTTTTTGGCGTCCACCAGAACTGCAACTTGTATCGGTTACAGCACCGATTTCAGCCCGATTTTGTGCGCTGAGAAAGTCGCCACCGGGGTTGTCTCTCAGCGGGGATTTCATCGCATTAGCCGACTTCCGTCGACCAGACCGGATATCGTGTGACTGTGAAACCACCACTAGTTTTGTTTCTGTCGATGGGTTTGACAGCTTCATGCGTTTTCCGTCCACCGGAAGTACAGCCTTTGTTGGTTGCAGCACTGGGCTCATCCGGGCATCGTGCGCGGAGAGATCAATTGACAGATGGAGTACTTTATTCCTCTTGGCCCTATTCGGGACAGAAGAAGAGGGCACAGTTTCAGATCCAATAGGTTGGTCGGTTTCAGTGGGTGTCGCTTCTACCGACTTGTTTCTCTTGTCCGTCGTCGCGAGGGGACTGAGACTTTTGGCATTCATGCCTTCGACAGCATTTACCGTCTCTTTGGGCCGCGTGTTTGCTCCACGTCTCCGTTTCCTCTTCAACTACTCGTTAGACTGTAAACCTTTAGAATGTGCCTCTTCTGGAGCCCATTCCACCTCTTTGGTTTGCCGAGACAAGCCGTCAGAAACAGCACCTAGACCAACCACTGGTCTCTTTTGATGGAGTTTAACCGTAACAGATAAGGGATCTCCGGTACTCTCTCCATCGTTCTAGCTCAATCTACCGAACGTGTCGTAGAAAGAGCCACAGGGGGCAGCTCGTGGGTCAGCGCTGGTTTTGGAAGTATGTTGGTTGGAGCCTCCAGAATCCGTGCCCCGGCGGCGGTCGAAAAGACCACGGGTGGATTGCCGTTATTACGAGTACCACCTGGACCATACTCCTTTGGGGTCACCTCCATACTTTTAACCATTTTAAATCTAGCTTAGACGTCTTTGAAGTTTAGTTCAACGTCTCAACTGGGTTCTTTCCGGAACCAAGGAATTGAAAGGAATTCGTCTCTTGACTATATAAAATAAAACCATTGTTGCAGGAACAAAACATCGAAATATTGGCATGTACAGACTCCACTATTGTGGTTCACTAGCTTTCAGCTTCGCCCAAAATATGGTCTGGTGTTATTGGAAATAGCAAGTCAGAGATTTTTCGCTCAATGCTTATTAACAACTGGAATCATGTCAAATCGTGCGAATGCAGCTATGCGTGAAATGCTGCCATTTACACTAGCGGAGACGATTATTTTGTGGAAGAGGCCGCAATGGCTTTGGGAAGAAATCAACCAGTGGAAAACTTTGATATACTATACAATGAGGAATTCTAGTATGTCCAATTAGAATAAAGAGGGGCATCAAATTCGAATGCTTTTATTTCGAATACACCTTCATTTAATACTTTTGAAACTCTTTTATTCAAACATATGTTAAGCTGGTTAAAATCTGTCCAAAATTCAAAATTTAAGTAACCTATTTAATAAAGATTCCTCAATAGGTAGTAAGTATTTTACAATAAAATCATGGCTTTAAGAAATAAAAAAGAACTGTTCCCCAAAATTTGACTTTTAAACTTAACCCAAATAAATGGATTCGTACGGTGATCTCCGGATCGGCGGTCGTTTAAGTAACTTGGATTTACCCTTCGCAGAAAAACTTTCCATTTTATTGTGTAAAACTTACCATATTGCAAAACTTATATTAGAATATACCCACGAGAAAAAACTTTATACTAGTGTGTCACACTTATTTGCGTTAATTAGACAAAATTATTTTATCCTTGGTTGCAGAAACCTCACGCGGGTGGTAGCCCATTGTTGCATTTATGTTTTCGCCAATGTCGAGTTACATCAAGGCAACTAATGGGAAGTCTACCAGTAGAACGGGTTCGATACTCTCGACTATTTAGTTGAGTTTGGTGCAATTATTCAGGCCCTAATATTGTATGAAACGCATTAACAGAGGAAGGAACCTAAGATTTAGAAGGCGTACATAGCACAAAGGCTATACACTTGGGGCTCGTCGAAGATCTGTTATCTAATGCTTACAAAGGGCTAGATTGATTCATTTCATGTCGCGGTAAGCCTCAAGAAATTTAAAGCGTCAACGATACCAATTTTCATGGAGTTAAACGACTTCTCCAAGAACTTTACAATATCGTTTGCAACCAACAGCATAATAGTATGATCATCGACCATTCGTCCAGGAATAACATCCCGTGAAATTTTATACCCAAACCCTCTCCATTGGGAGTCTCAAGAGGGTAAAAGGAGACACCAAACTTTCATATGAGTACATGTATACCCTTGTTACGAAAATCGAGGCTGTCTTTAACTCGCGTTCTATGTACGCAACATCTGATGATCTCTCACCTTCACATTTTCTAACCGGCGACTCTTATACAGCCTGTTTAAGACAGCACACTCTGTTCGAACCAACGAAATGCTCTACATAAAGCTTTGAAATCACAACCCAAAATTCACCACAGCAGCAGAGCAACTTCATCTTCAGCAGGCAAATCGAGATCAGAATCTACAGAACCACCCACGAAGGAAGACATAGTTTATAAAAACATTCATACGAGTTCCAATTTGCATTACATTTTAAATAAAAGTAAAAATTATCACACTGGGTTTTTCTGTTAGTTTTGCATGCTAACTCGTATAGAAGGGTAGACAGCCTTACCCCAACTCGATGTTTCTATAAATAATGTATCTATTCGAACTAATTGGTCTCTTTTACTATGCTATACTAGGCTTTACTTCAAAGGTTTTGGAAACGTTGGAGTAACGGATTTCTGGTTTCACTAGAACAACGTCCGAAATAACAAAGGACACAACCGTACATAAAAATCAATGATGTTGAGCTATTGGCAAAGCCAAATCTACATCCAGGTTATTAGATATTAGGACGCATTATTATGGTTCATCCAGGTGCAGACAATCTATACAGAGCCATGAGCCTTCACACTTGTTTTAAAGATTATACCCGACCAATAACCAAGATCCCCGGTTTACTTAATTCTGAAATCCAAGGGCTTTCAGGGGGAGCTGGATGCTCAGAAACACTCAATAGCATTCTCTTCCCTCAAGTTCATCACTATTTCACTCAAACTCAGTTCCTACTCAAATGCTAATTTTTGTCATTCTCATGTTTATTACTCATACTGTTATTATTATATTAGCTTTTATTACTGAATTAATTTATTCGCTCTTAAACCGCTAACGAGATCGGTTGGCCAAACATAAAATATTGTACAATTCCTTGACCCATTTGTTTTAGTTAATACTTGTATAAGAATAATTTAACAAAATAAATTAAAATGTCCAACCCCCTTTTTTTTTCATTAGTATTTAAATTCTTAATAATGCTTCGTATTTTAGGAAGTGGCAACTCTCCTTCTGTCAGTAACTCTCCTGAAAAGATTCAAATAAGAGCCCATGAAAATAATCATCAACACAGGCAACGATCTATTTCGATCTCCAAAGTACTACAACTCAAACTACCACTACAACAGGCGGCCGTCACAAACGGTCTTACGCCATTTATACGTATCTATACCTTCGCCAGGCGACCACCTCACCCACCGTTGAACATCTCGCTCGCAGGGGAACTGGTGGATTTTAAACCAATGCTAGATATAGATACGAAAGCCAGGCGACCACCTCACACACCATTGAGTATCGCTCTCGCAGGGGAACTGGTGGATGTTATGCCAATGCACATATACATTAAGAACCAGGAGACCAACACACACACGACCGAGTTTCTTACTCGAACGTTATATGTTGGGTATTACAATGTTCATTAAAAAAAAAAAAGAAACCATGCACTGCACCAAAGAAAACTACTATTATTCTTAAAATTCAACTGTTATTTTTTTGTTAATTATTTAAATGATTATCCAGCGAGACAAACTCACCATCCACTAGACTCCTGCCTTCCTTCTTACTATGTTTTTATTTTCGTTTATACAAAACACCACGGCTGAAGCCGTCAAAAAAACACAACTAAATGAGAAAGGCAACTTGGAGTGAGATGGTTGCGCAGGTCACAAAGCATAATCAGGTGTAGACAAATTAACTCTGCGGTCTTGCTAGATTAGTAAAAGCAAATCTTGAAATAATATTAGTACTACCATACAAACAATTTTATGTTAGTTCTACTTTCAATTTACCTAACTTTCTTATACTTGTAGCCTTACAAAGTAAAATTTATAACGTTTAGGAAATTGTGAAAGTCCTTGCTATCAATCTGATCACACATTTCATAGCACCTGAAGACTTTGTATAAGTATTGTATAAAATCATTCATTCTAATATATGTAATACATACGCTTGCTGTCATAAAAACCGCACCACCTAATGAGTTCTCAAAAAATGCCTAATTACATCAGATCGTAAGGGTTTTTCCCTCGTATTCAGTGCAAAAAAAATCAGTTTGAATCTAGTTGTGACGGTGACAAGTAAAAAAAAGTGAAATGTCTGGTAAATATCATCAACTGACTCGGGACGAAAAAGTTCAAATGTTGACTTTAGTCGAAGAAGGGCTTGGCTATCGCGAGATTGCGGTTAAAATAGGATGCTGTCATTCAACTATCGTACGACTGATGAAGAAAAAAGAAAATTTGGATCCACTGGAAAGGAAAAAAGGCTCAGGACGAAAACGTAAAACAACCCAGAAGACGGACAATGTATTACAACGAATTAGCACGAAAGATCGCTTTAAAAGTGCTGTCCGTATAAGAGCAGAGCTGAGTGAATTCCATCAAGTTGATCTAAGCGCCGAAACCATACGCCGACGGCTACGGGAGATGGGTTTATGTGGAAGACGACCAGCGAAAAAACCTCTTCTAACCACAAAAATGAAAAAAGCTTGCTTGACGTGGGCAAAAAAGTACGAAGATTGGACGCAGGATGATTGGCGATGTGTGATATGGTCCGATGAAAGTAAATTTAATTTGTTGTGTGCCGACAATTTGCCATACGTACGACGGTCAGCAGGTGAAAGGTTCAAGGACGAGTGCATAGTCAAAACAATGAAGTTTCCTCAAAGTCACGTGGTTTGGGGATGTGTTTCTTTTTACGTTTTGGACCCTTTGCACTTTGTTAATGGAACTATGAACGCTCAAAAGTATGGAGAAGTAGTAAGGTAGTTTTTGGTACCAGCAATTGAACAGCATCATTCGTATACTGACAAGTGCATTTTTCAAGATGATTCTGCACCTTTCCACCGCTCCAAATCCGTAAGTAAAGTGTTATAAATCAACTTCTAGATGTCTACTTTATAAATAATAAACAGACAAGTAACTAGAGTCTTTCAATAATTTTCAGCTCAAGACAACGTTTGGTGACCTCCGAATTACCAGACTAGACTGGCCAGCTAATTCACCCGATTTAAACCCAATCGAACACTTGTGGCATGTAATGAAACGTAAGGTGGCTGAACATAAACCAGAAAGTAAAAAAAAGCTAAATGAAGCTCTGGAACATGTATGGAATACTGAAATTTCAAGGGATATTACTGAACTTCTAGTAAACTCGATGCCTTCTAGAATAAAAGCGGTTATAACCGCCAAAGGTGGAGCAACTCGGCATTGATAATTTTTTGGTTAAAGTGGCATATCTAAACATCTACATAAAAAATGTATCGTTTGATTTTGTTAACCAATGACTGTATTAAAATATTTTAAAAAAATAAGAAAATTAACTGGTTTTTCTTTCTTTATTAATATCTTTATTCAATAAATAGATGGAAATTAGATAAAAATACTTATCAACTACTGCGGAGTACTCAACAATACTCGTAATTTCATTTCATTATAAAAATTATTATCGTAGTTATTAACAATTTTTCAATCATTTTGATATGGTGCGGTTTTTATGACCGCAAGTGTACATATTCATTTTAACATCGGACTATTGTTTTAAATAGCACAATATATTGTAATATTGTATTATCCATGTTACAGACAATTTTGCATTTGATGTAATATAGGATTTGTTCGAAGGAGTTTGTGTGTATTCTTCGATTCATGAAAATGTTATTAGTCTTATATTTACAACTAAAAAGCAAAAAATCGGACTTCCTTGCCGATAGACTGAATTTGGTTATACGTAGATACCATATGTCTGCAGTTAACAAACATAAAATTAAATCTAAGAATTTATAATTAGCACAGCCCCAAAGTTTGACTTTTTTTTAACGATGTTTCCGAAGAAAATATGGCTTGGAATCTGTTATACTCGATTTTTTAAATGGTTGATTTTATTTTGGGACCTATCTTTACCCAATCCTCAGATAAATTACAAAAACTTATGGAATAACATCACTTGTTAAGCATATAGTTATTAAAACGATCTGAATTTTAAGCTCAAAATTCTTTAATGATTAAGATATGTGACCTTTGAAGATATAAATTTAAATTTTATACTTAAATTTTTATAAAAAAAAAATATTTTCCTTAATCTGACAGCGATTCTGCCTACTTGATTACAACTGACCAACTATTCTTAAAACTATATCTTAAATACTATTTTATTGCTAACTCAGCAACATTTTGTTTCCATTAGTGTGCTTAATGCAAAGTTCAAGGTAGCTGTTCAGTTTGTAAAACGCGGCATCACACATTGGTGGATTTGTATTCATCGAAAACAACCCCTTCTGAAGTAAATGTTGAACTAGGAAATCGTTCTCCTAGTAGCTCGCTTCCAGTTCTGAGTAACCACGTTAGGGATTATGGTCGTTCTTTTGGTATCCTACCTACAATCTTGGTTACAATTTTTAATGTCACAGGAAAACCTCACAGTGGTATCTCTTCACAGTCAGCTGGTATTACTAATGGTGCAGTATCTTTTAATTTACATTCTCGGTTCGATTCGTCTCGGCTTGAAGTTGATGCCTATATTTTAAAGGAAATTACGTCTCAAACGCCACCACTATCGTTTGAATTTAATGGGGGTTCGCTGCTGGAAAATCTCAATGTAGCTGATCCTGGATTTAATAAATTTGGTCCTATCGATGTTTTGTTGGGGTCAGACAAAGCTTGGGGTGTTTTACGTAACAGGCGTCGTACCAATAAAAATGCGAATGTTGTTGTCCATGTTTGGGGGTGGCCGTGGTGTAGTGGTACTAGCAATCGCTTCTCACTCGGAAGGTCAAGGTTCGAATCCTAGCCACAGCAAATTTTCATTTGTGCAATTGGAACTCAGTCAGAAAAATCTGCGTGTGAAGGCATAACACTGACATGTAGATTTGGCTGTTGTATCATAACCCCCTTAGGGGCGCATAAATTATAAAAAAAAAGAATAATAATATTTTTGGTTGGGTTGTTTCTGGAAGTGGGTCAAAGGACGAAATCGTTGCATTGCATGTAAGCACTGGTGAGGCTTTAGACATGCTACTAAAATCGTTCTGGGAAATAGGGGAAGTTGCCTTCAATCCTTCTGTGGTACAAAATCAGGACATTGCTGACAAACATTTTTCGGAAACATTTTCCACAGCCATTGATAATAAATACGTTGTTAAATTACCAGTTAAACAGAGTGATGTGGAATTTGGCAATACTCTCTCGGATGCACTTGGTCGCTTGTCAGCGATCGAAAGGCGTTTCCCTCGGAATGAAATTCTTTCTGCTAACTATTGCGAGTTTATGAAAACTTATCTAAAACCGGGTCATATGGAACGTATACCTGATGATAAGGTTGAACCTACTTCGGGGAAAGTTTGTTATCTCCCTCATCATGCCATTGTTACAAATAAGATTCTCGTTGTGTTTGATGGCTCTTACAAAGATTCGAATGGTGTAAGTTTAAATGAGATGTTGCATACAGGGCCACAGGAGATTGCAAAAAAATTGACCTTTTATCGACAAAAGTTGCCTTACTTCGAAAAAATTGAAATTTCTCGAAGATGCATTGTTGATTCACAACGTTTTGACCTTATTGGGTTTTCGGACGTTTCGGAAAAGGCTTATTCTACTGTTTATATTCAAATTCAAAAAATTCAAATTCAAATTTCTTTATTCATATGTACAATATATACAAAAGTTACAAATTTAAAATACGATTTTACATGTATTTGATACATATGGAATAGTTAGTGACACCACATTATAAAAAAATAAAAAATTCACTTTGTGTGGGGTGTACAAAGGTAGAAAAACAGAAGTTCAATTCAAGAAAAAGAGGAAAGAAGAAAAAAATAATCTTTAACAAATTAATAGCGGATACATACAAAATCTAATGTAAATGGCAGAAATAGGTAAATACATAGTTGAGCAAATGAGCAAATCATTTCTATTTGATTTTTATTTTTTTTTTTATTTATTTATTTATTTATTTGTTTATTTATTTATTTTTTTTTTTATTTATTTACTTTACTATATTTTAAATTGAATAACTTAGAAGAGTTCCGATTTCATGATGATTAAAACTAAGAAGCCATGATTTAACTAATTTAGAAAATGTGGACAAATTTCTTATGGATCGAATTTCTAAGGCAAACTGTTAAAAAGTTTGCATGAAATATTGAGTAGAAGTTTCTATAACTTGTAGTGCGAAACGCAGGGACATTTACAACAAAGTTTGGATGGCTGCGTAAGCTGCGAAAGTCAGAATTGGACTCTCCAGGTACACGCCTCTCATGAAAAAGACCTTAAGGACTTTAAAATAGAATAAATGGCGCAAAGGGAGAATATTCAAGGCTCTGAAAAGGTCCATTGTGTGCGCATAGCGGTGAAAACCACAAACACTACGAATTGCAGATTTTTGAGGGACAGTTAATTGCTGCAGTTTACTAATATAAGCGCCACCACAACTACAAATCCCATATTGCAATCTGGATTGGAATACACCATAATAAACCCTTTTCAACGTGTTAAGAGAGCAATACTTTCTAAGGCGGAAAAGGCAACGAGTAGTAGAAAGAAGATATTTTTTTAAGGCAGAAATGTGCTTGGACCAGTTCAAGTTTTGATCGATTGTAACACCAAGGTACTTGAAATTATATACACTTTCAATTTTGAAACAATCAATACTGCAGTTAGTATTCCTGTTGAAGGTTTTACCATCTTGGATTCTGCATTGGCTGTATAGCAAGTCTTGACATCGGGCAAACATTAGAATGAAATACTATGTCTAAGTCGGCGTACTCTTGCTCAGTAACACTGATAAACATCAACTTAGTTTTACTACTAACAATAAGTTTGTGATTAGCAAACCAGCATCTAAGTAGGAAAACATCATGGTTTATACCAGCGATTAGATCTAGCGGACTGGCTGAACAATATGCAACTCCAAGGTCGTGGGGAAAGGCTGTAACTTTACCTATGAATGCGAGAGAAAATAAGGCATTTATGTAAATTAGGAATAAAATTGGGCCAAGTACAGCACCTTGGGGTACCCCCAGGTTATTGGTTTTTGCTTATATTGCTTCCAATTTTTACATATTGCATTCTATTTTTAAGATAAGACTCAAACCAATTGTATATGAATCCTCTGAATCCGGCCTTATAGTTTATCTAATAGTATGACGTAGTCAACCATGTCAAACGCCTTAGTTATATCCACAAAAAGGCCTGCACAAAACTGTTTTTTATCTAGTCCCTTATATAAGAAGGAGCAAAAGTCGAATAGAGCATCCTCAGTGGAGAGGCCAGTTCTGAAACCAAACTGCATAGGAGAGAAAAAATTATAATGATTGAGATAAGTTAATATTCTCGTTTTAATTATTTTCTCAAAAACTTTTGAAATTGAATGAACTTAAACATGAAGCTGTTTCTAGAATAGTTGTTTTGAGAGTGAGCCTTAGGGCAACAGTTACACGAAATTTGCGAGTTACTTGGAAAAGAAATTTGTCCAATGGAAGCAAAGTAATTGCTGAACTCATTAGCTATTTCCAAAGGATTTGAAATGTTAATACTTCCATTTTTAAGTACAATGGGATCTGCGTTAGTACACACTTTCCGACTAACAATACTATTAACTACTTGCCACTCTTTCTTAAGATTTCCACTTGCCGCTTGTATTTTCGAACGAAAATAGTCATCCCGAGCTTTTTTAACTTCCTTTGTCACTTTTGTGCAGAATTTATCAAAACGATTTTTTAAATTGGTGTTCAAAGGATGTTTCCAATATTTTTTTCTTAGTTTGTTTTTGATATTTATTTTTTTAATAAGGGTACGAGTTATCCAAGTCTTAAGGCGACACTCTGATGTTATAGTGCAAGTAGATGCGTTTATGTAATTTTTCAGAATACTAAGAAATACACTATAAGCTGAAGAAGCATTTCTTTCAACATAAACACTTTCCCAATATTCATAACGTAGCCTATTGTTTAATTCAGGAAAGTTAATTTTATCAAAGCTGGTTTCAGATGCTACGTTAGATTTCCTGCATATTATATTTTCAAAAAGGATTCCCGTCATACTATGATCACTTATATGTAGATCCAAGTTAATGCCAGCAAGGGAATCCACAGCAATATTCTCAAAACGAGCAAAAACATGGTCGGGGCAGATGCCTGCAATTGGTCTAGTAGGCTCTGCAACAAAAGATAAAAAAACATGTTCAGCCATAAGCGCTTGGTAGGAACCAGAAACGGAGTTCGAACATAAGATATCTAGATTAAAATCACCTAGGATAACAAGATTTCCAGATCGTTCATTGGCTAACAAATTTGAAAATTCATCCAAAAACAAATTCGGAGAAGAAGAACGCAGTCTGTATACACAGATAAAATTAAAGAGTTCATTGTGAATATTGCAACAAACTTTAATGACGTCCACGCTTTTTAAATTACAAGTTTTTACATCACACTCATACAAGTTTGATATAAAAACTCCCACTCCACCGGCAGAGTACTTATCATTCGTATTAGGAAAAAAATAATAGTTCGGAATATGGTAATCTTCACTCTCGCAAGAGTAGATCCAAATTTCAGAAACAAATATTATGTCAGGCAGGTTAACGAGAGCTTCTAGATTCACCATCAGTAAGTAGAAGTTTTGGCGTAAACTACGTATATTTTGATGTAAAACGAAAAATGATTTGCCATCTGATTTACATTTAAAATAGCTTTCTAAATTATTACGTATGGTTCTAATAGTGGGGCTGTCGCACATTAGATCACAGCTGTCGTTCATATTATTGTGCTTGAAGAGCATTAAGATCATCAAATGATCTTATGACAACAGCCTCACTATTATCAAATTTCCTCATCAAAATACGAGAATTACGGAACCACAAGTATTTGTGCAATATTTAAACTCTGTTTTAAATTTTTTAGCTGCCATAATTAAAGCTTTAAAATAGTTTGTTAAGCTGTCATTAATAAAAATATTACTATTGCTACCTTCAATAAATAGCGATGAGTTCAGCTTCCTCTTTGCAATTTTCTTGCTCTTCATCACTTCCTCTTTGACCTTCTTTGTAGAGAAATGTACACAGAGAATGTCACCGCGATTATTGGTGGTGGTGGTTATGCTCTTCTTTTGTGGTTTATCCATGCGCTTTACATAACATTTCTATATGTCCTCAGTCGATATGAAGATATTTAAAGCTCCCTTACTCTCTCGCTGGCGTTTGAGCTATTTAAACCAGGTACACCAACAACTTCAATAGCATTCTTCAGCTGCTTCTGCTCCCTCTAATTCACTCGGCTCTCCAAATTGGCCACCTTCATGCGCAACGTATCGTTCTCCTCTTTCAGCTGCTGGACTATGCTGAAAAAATCGCTTTGGATTTTTTTCAAACTGATGATTTCTTCGTATAGCACTTGCAGGGTTATTGAACTTTCAGTCGAAGGCGAAAGAACCGTCGATAAAATGCGTCGCATTGCGACGAAAGTGAAGCTTGAATGGCTCGGGCAACCGATGATTTAGTAGTAATGTCCACCTTGGCAGGTACTATTTCCCGTTGAGATGGAAGTGAAGCAGATTTGATGGCTGCTGTAGACTTAGATGTTGCGGATTTTTGCTGTTTATTTATTAGGCGTAAGTTGGATGAAACAGGTAGTGGTTGTTGAACAGAACAATTGTCGCATCGATGCGTGAGATTGTTGGTTGTGAGATATTTAATGTCTCCCGGTTGAATATTAGCACACGAGCCGTGGAACAAACTTTTACAATCACCGCACTGTATTTTCGCTGTATCATTGCGATCTATTTTGCCTTGGCAAACCGGGCAGTTCATTTTAAAAGAAAAACAGGAAGATTGGAAGATTAAGCAGGAACTAAAGTACGCACCCCACGACACTTTAAGAAACACGTCTGTTCTTGACCACAGTCGAACTCCTTCGCAGCATATCTGAAGATGGCACGATCTAAGTAAGACTCGTCGCCGATAAAACTCGCGTAGCACCAGTAAAGCAATTATCTATCCCTCGACTCGAATTGTGTGGCGCTCTTCTTTTAAGTCGACTAATTTATCTTATATGTTCTTCTTTGGATATAAAACCAATCGACATCTTTTACTTTTGTGACTCGCAAGTCATTTTGGCTTGGCTTTCCTCTCTTCCTAGGAAATGGAATACATTTGTAGCTAATCGGACTTCGAAAATTCTTGACGTTCTTTCTCGCTCCGTTTGGAATTATTATCGCTCAGAAGAGAACCTCGCTGATTGTGCCTCGAAGGGTGTTAGTCCCAGCGAACTTTTGCAGATGGATATCTGGTGGAGAAGTCCCGTTTGGCTTTCGGAAGATTTCAGTAACTGGCCTAGCTCAATCACGGATAACCTTAAAGAAGTTCCGGAGGAAAAGGGAATCGTAACCATGTAAATACATATATAGCAACCCGTAGAATACTTCTTGCAAGACCTGAGTAGTAAAGTGTCTTCGTTGACTCGAATAATTCGAATTGTTGCCTATGTGTGTCGTTTTGTTAAAAACATTCAAAGCTCTTCCAAAGATCGCAGAAAAATTTTCTTATCATCAGAAGAATTTTATACTTCCAAACAGACATGTCTACTTTTTATCCAACTAGAGTTTATAGATGATATTCGTCATCTAAAATCAAAAGGAGCTATTTCGAAGCGATCCAAGTTGTCGTCGTTATCTCCTTTTATTGATGAGGTAGTCTTGCTACGAGTAGGAGGGCGAATTTCTAATGCTGAAAATGTCCCATTCAATATCAAGCACCCCATCATTTTACCAAAACGTAGCAACCTTTGTCGGTTAATACTTTTAGCTACCCACCTAAAGTTTCTGCACACAGGTGTATCGCAATTATTCGCATTAGTTTTTCAAGAGTTTTGTGTTTTGAGTAGCCGAAATTTAATAAGGAAAATCGTTTTTGAGTGTAAGGCATGTTTTCGTTTACGTCAGGGAACTTCGAAGCAGCTTATGGGAGATTTGCCAACATCTCGATTCACCCCATCGTTTGCCTATGACCATACGGGCTGTGACTACGCTGGACCGATAACAATTCGTTCGTCAAGAGGCAGGAAAGCTAAGTTGGAGAAAGGATACATCGCGTTATTCGTGTGTGACTACGAAGGCGATTCACTTAGAAGTCGTAAGTGACCTTTCAACGGATGCATTTTTGGCGGCCTTACGAAGGTTCATCGCCAGACGAGGTAAATGTCACAGACTTCATTCAGATAACGGCACCAATTTCCAAGGAGCTGCCCGGGCACGTTTGGATTGGATACAGCTACTGCAATCAAAGGAACATAACGAAAGAATTTCAGAGGAATTAGCAAGAGATAACATCCGATGGGAGTTTATACCACCTCATAGCCCACATTTCGGAGGGCTTTAGGAAGCTGGAGTCAAATGTGTTAAGCAGCATCTTCGTCGTATAGTTGGGAGCAGCATTCTTACCTTTGAAGAAATGTCGAAGTTGCTCACCCAAATAGAAGCTTTATTGAAATCAAGGCCTCTTTGCGCTTTGTTAGACACAGATTTAAATCCTTTAACGCCCACTCTTTTTCTTATAGGCAGACCTTATTCGGCTATCCCGGAACCAAGCTATTTGGAGGTTCAATTGAATCGACTCGGAAGATGGGAGATGGTGCAAAATATGTTGCAAGGTTTCTGGAAACGGTGGCACACCGACTACCTTACTACCTTACTACTACGGCGTAAATCGAAGCAGAAAACTCGGGACTTTCAAGTTGGTGATCTAGTGGTGGTCAAGGTGCCAAATCTGCCGCCGGCAAAGTGGTCACTTGGGCACATAGAAGCAGTTCATCCTGGTTCAGATGGTCATGAACGAGCAGTCACAGTTCGGACCAACAACAATGTGTACAAAAGGCCAATTACAACACTTGTTCTCTTACCCTGTTCCTGAAATTCCTACTGGGGAGTGTTGGAGGATGCATTACATTATGTTTCTGTTATTTTTTTTTTAATTTTTTCAAATATTTAACTAATCACTTTAAGAATATCTTTTAATTAATTAGAATACTTAAATTGAAATTGTCAAACTTGAATTTGTTAAACACTTTAATTGTAAAGCACAGAATACCCTATGGAGTTTTGCTGATATATGTTTTGTTTGTTAGCTCTTGCACATTCGATAAAACGTGACACTCATTTTTATCAATTGTAGGCATAAAGATCCGTATGACCTTGTATGATCAGCATATGTTATCATGCGAGAGAAAATCGGTTTAATCCAATAAATTAGCTTCATGGTTAAAATCAAACCGATCATCTGTCACTTTGATCAGCAACCACCATTGGGTAAACGTCAACTCGTTCTTGACTTAAATTGAATAAAAACTGATATTATACAGTTTCTCGTTGAGTTTGTATTCTTTTTCAATTGCCTTCCATCTTTTTAATTCGGTATTGTTATTTTTATTACTTAAAGAGTACGTCAGAGGTTGGTGGTCTGTAGGAATGATGACTTTCGCTGAACCGTAAAGGTAATTTCTGAAACTGTTAAGAGCCCATATTATAGCGAGCTTCTCCTTTTCATTAGCTGCTCTCTTCAGTCTTACTTAATGTACTCGAAATAAGCGTAATACGAGTAGGCTTATTGTTTTGGGATAATACAGCGCCTATAGCATAGTTTGAGGGGTTTGTCACTAGCTCAAAATCTTTTTGAAATCCGGATACAGTAGTATAATCTCTTCTGAGGTCAAAGAATTTTTGATTTTCTGGAATGCTTCCTTAGCTGAATCGCCCAGGTGAATAGTTTTTTTATTCGAAAGATTTTTGGACAAACGTCCATCCTTCCCTCTTAGAAGGGCTGTTAGTTGTTTTGCCATTTTGGCGTAGTCTCTTATATAGCGGCGATAATACCCTGACAGACCAAGGAAAGAGCGAAGCTCCTTCAGGGTTTGAGGGTATGGAAAAGTTTGGATTGCCTTAACTTTTTCCGGATTGGTTTTTATTCCTTCGGATGAAATAACAAAGCCTATTAATTCTACATCTTGCCTGTAGAATTCACACTTATCTAACTGCACTTTCATATTTGCAGCCTGTAATGTGTGGAAAATCATTCGGACATTGTGCTCGTGGGTGGCCTCATCTCGACTAAAGATGATGATATCATCTATGCAAACGTAGCATATTTTCCATATATGCTCACGAAGAATATCGCCAAGTGCTCTCTGGAAGATTGAGGGAGCATTTTTGAGTCCAAATGGCAATCTCGTGAACTCGTACTTGCCATTGTTGGCCGAGAAGGCCGTTTTTTCGATATCATATGCTTTTAGGCGGATCTGATGAAACCCGCTTTTCAGGTCAACTACAGTAACCATTTTTTGTGAGAGGACCTCATTTATCTATGGGATCGGATATCGGTTAGCTACAGTTATGCTATTTAATTTCCTATAATCAACCACGAGTCTATATTTTTTTTCGCCAGAAGCATCGTTCTTTAGGAACAATCCATACAGGGGAGTTGTATGGGGACCGTGAGAGTCTTATGATGCCGTCTTTGAGAAGCTTTTCTACTTGATTTCGACATCGTACTTAAGGGACATAGGGCAGGGATAGAATTTTGAATATACGGGTGAATCAGATGTTGTATTTATTTCACCTTTAACAATTTGAGTATGTCAGTTTTTCGTCCGGCTCGTCAAAGAGTTTTGGGAAATCGCGTACAATTTTTTGAATATGTTAGATGATCTTTGTTGCGGAGACATATGACAAGATCGGATATTTATGGTATTAACCGATTGAGAAATTAACTGTTTAATACGTATTTTTACACGATTCTTGATGACCATGTAATTATCTTTGGTGTGAATTACAGCTTAAAGACTTTTGAGGCTGTCATTTCCAAGTATGGCATGGAAGGATTTGAGTTCGGGCATGAGAAAGAATTTTATTTTTAAATCTTCTAAATTGAAAAGGTTGACAAATGTATGGTGGGTTATCAGTATATTACCTCCAATAGAGTTCGCATAAAAAGAGGTTTCATTAGGTACTTGATTTTTAATAAGGGAAGACTGTATGTAGTTTTTATTTGATCCAGTGTCAATAAGGATCCGTAGAATTTGTGCCCCCTTCATTACACATTGAAAATATGGCAGCGAAGAGTCTCTTAATCTAAAAAATGAACGTCTGTCAGCTTAACTACATAGTTCTTCAGCTTCGCCATATTCTTGTTGTTGTATGGCTTGAACGTATTCTTCTATTCTTGTAGCGTTTTTCCTTTTTCCTTATGCTCATCCGCCATACCTTGCTCATACTGTTTGACTTTCTCGGGCTGAGCTGAACTGAGCTCCTCTGCATCTTTGATGCATGAACCTGTTGTGATGGTGGCATCGGCTGCCTTTTTGGTGCTGGTGGCCAATTGCTTTGCTGGGGTTGGTTCATATTTGTGTGAATGGTTGACGCGTCCATTGGCTCTGGTGGTGGTTGTCGTTTAGGTTGATTTGGCCTATTGTTTCCTTGGTGTTGTTAAAGGGGCTAGCTCTGCTGGTCTCTGAGATTGAATCTGCTGGGCTTGTCTAGGAATTTGTACAAGCTCTGAGAAAAAGAGAGCTCTACCAGACTGGTTATTAGAGTTAGGGTTTTTATGTTGTGGAGGAAGATTAGGAGGTGGCAGTGAATGGTTTAATTTTCTACCAATGCCATGGTTAGCCATTGCATATTGTGACCTGTGATTTTGCTTTTCTAATTTCAGGCATAAATGGAGAGCCTGTGACAAGTCTACTGGTTCACGTATTCCGAGGAGCCTGAGCAAATGGCCATTCAAACCCCTTATGAACGTGTCCAGGGCCTCGTCTCGGTAGGTTTGCATTAGCAGATTACGAGGGGCGTTCAATATATTCTCGGTATCGATATGAAGGAAAATGCGAATTCAATTTAAATTGTTTTTATTTAATCTCCCCTAACATCAATGCATTTGTTACATCTTGAGATAAGCTTTTTTAAACCCTCAAAATAATAAATTTCCTCTTTCTCTGCAAAATACCGACTTGAGTTCTTCATCATCCGAAAATCTTTTTCCACGAAGACATTTTTTCAAATCCGGAAACAGGAAATAATCACTAGGGGCAAGGTCTGGACTATAGGGTGGGTGTTGGATTTCTTCGAAACCACAATCTCGCGCAGCAGCCTTGGAAACTCGCGCCGTGTGAACAGGAGCGTTGTCATGAAGAAGCAACACACCCGCTGCGAGTTTACCCCGTCTTTTCTTTTTAATTTCCTCCCGCAAATTATGCAAAGTGGAAGCGTAGGATGTGGCGTTGATGGTTTCACCTTTTTTTTTGTACTCAATGAGCAAGATTCCCTTTGAGTCCCAAAAAACTCTGGCCATGAGCTTCACGGCAGACGGAGTGACTTTGAACTTCTTCGGGGGGTCTGTTCCTTTTTTATGCCACTGCATGAACTCTTGTTTGCTTTCATGGTCATAGTGGTGGACCCATGTTTCGTCCCCAGTAACAATTCGATCCATAACACCGTCCGCGTTCTCACTACACATCTCCAAAAGCTCTCTACAGCATGCGATTCTCACTTTTTTCTGAGGCGCTGTGAGCATTCGTGGCACCCACCTTGCACTGACCTTTGAAAGGTTAAGATGGTCATGAAGAATGGTGTGAATGGTACCAATTGAAAGCTTGGTGATCTCTGGCATCATTTTCACCTTTATTCGGGCATCCTCAAGAACAAGTTTTTCGACTTCTTTGATGCTTTCTCCCGTACAAGCAGTAGCCGGAGCGCCGGAGCGGGGGTCGTCTTCAATGCTCTCTCTGCCTCTCTTGAACTCACTTGACTACTTTTGCACAGTTGATAATGAAAGTGCGGAACCCTGGTAAACAGCCACCATCTCTTCATGAATAGTTTTTTGACTTTTTCCTTGCTTAGTGAGAAATTTAATTACAGCGCGATGCTCAATTTTCACCATCATCGTCTCAGTTGCCATTATGATTTTGTTTAACTAGAGATAAAACGCGAATTAATAATCACATTTATATGAAATTTTACATGAATGCACTAAAATAATAGTATTACTTGATAAATAAGTCAATTTATATATACAATTACAGCTTCACCCCGATATCGAGAATATGTTGATCGCCCCCGTAAGTGATTCATTGCCAATTTCCAGGATATTTTATTTAGAATAAGGGAAAGGTGAGAGTAAACAGACTGATAAAATTATGGGACTGATACATTTCCTTCTATAAGAGATGTCATTTGGTACTCCAACGTATCCAAACCTCTCTTATCGGCATAATGGAGGGTAAGACATCCGGCAATGCATTCCCAGTTGAGCGGAGTATTATATGATTCTAATACAAGATCTGCGTTTCCGATAATCTTGTTCCGAATCACGCTTAAAATGCCGTAATACTTAGGTGTTCCTGTCAAAGGCCTATAGATTTATAGACTACGATATACGCTTTTATTCCATCAGGAAAATTCTTCTGGCTGCCCTCGGAAATCGCGAAGACTGCTTACTATGTCTGGTATTTTCTCTAAGTCGGACAGATTATTTCCATATTTGGCACCGATGGTTTGATCCGTTCCACTCAATCTATCAGCATTTGGATTTATGATGGAATTAATCAGTTGCCTACCTTGGTTTTGTAATACTTCCGCAACGGTAGAAGTGAAGTTAGTTTAGGAGTAGATTGGTCTATATTTTAATTGGAAGGACCGGGTTGAGGTTGAGTGAGGATACCACTATTTGGCATTTTATTGCCTTTTTTTAAAAAAAAAGATTAAGTTATCAAAATAATTTTATACCTTAGTTATATTTTTATATTTTTGAGGTTTTGTTCTAAGTTTATGGGTTATTTTATTCTTAAACCTAACACTTTTATTATTTTTCTTCTTAGTTAAATGTTTTCAAGTTTCCTTAATTCTTCCTTTTAAATAACTCCTTAAGTTTAGCACTATAGTAATATGCGTTTTTTTATTATTTTAATAAACTTACAAAACTAAAATGAATTGCATTCCCACGTTGGTGGAGCGGATTGCTCCCTTTTGTCCAAAGCTGGTAACCCAGGATCCTGCCTCTCGCACTTTATTCGTGGACCACTAGAGGTGTTCTTAGGGTCTGCTAGCAGTACCATGCTTCTCACTTATTGACACTTATTTTATTTCTAGTTCCGCTCTCACTTATTTTATTTATTATTTTCGAACTTAATCTATCTTTTGAGTTCCGGAACGGACACTACTTAAGGACACTGACTCACTATTCTATGTACTCGCACTATATAAGGACACCGAAACTAAAATGCGTTATAAGATATCTATCCTTGCTCGTGTGCGAATTAAAAAATTATATTTAAATTTTTATAAAAAAAATATTTTATTTAATCTGGCAGCGATTCTGTCTACTTGATTACAGCTGACCAATTGTTCTTGAAACTAGATCTTAAATACTATTTTAATGTTAACTCAGCAACATATTGTTTCCCGCGCTCTTCGCTTTGCAGGTATCTGGTGTTTGTTGGGTTTGTCCAGGTTATAGGTGTTGGATTACAGCATGGGAATAGTGTGGGAAAGTTGAATGCGCGTGCAAAGTAATTGGATGCGCGCTTCTCTGGATTATGTGGCATAATTTGTTAACTTATATTTGGTGTCCGATTTGATGACAAGTAATTTGCATTAAAAACATTTAAGAAGCGTAACAATGAATGCCTACTTAGAATCAGTCTAAGTATGGAATTCTGTCTAAAACAAAAGGGACTGTTGTAAAAGGAACCAAACAGAAGAGTTTCAAATATACTAACGGTATGTATGTTAAATAACCTACAAATGAACAAGTGAAAATGAGTGCAAGAGACAAACTTCCAAAATCATGATTACTTATCCACATTCAAAATCCTTCTGTATACTTATTTTATATAATTTGAAAAATTATGCCTTGATACAATATATTGTAGTACGACTAACAGAACAAAGAAATAGATATACATAATACATATTATTATTTTGCAAGGTGGCTTAACTAAGATGATCGGATCGTCAGATTATACCCAATTCATGAGGCTTAAATTAAACTCGATTGTTTATATATTTTTATAATTAGTTTTAGTATTCCTAAAACTATCCTAACCGACAACGGTACTGATTTCAAATCTAATCTAATCAAAGCTACTAAACACAACCACAATCCAATGGTGCATTAGAACGCTTACATTCAACGTAATCTTTTGAAACATTATGTTAATGTACAACGAAAGAATTGGGACGAATTAATTCCGTCTTCAATGTTTGCCTATAATACTCTGATCCTTTCTACAACCAAATTCAGCTCATATGAATAGGTTTTTGGAAAACCAGTTTTTTGAGTAGTAATCCCGAATTTAAATACGTCTACGAATCATATTCTAATCAACCGAAACTTAAAATCAATAAGCAATGTAATTAGAAAGGCAAAAATATAATAAATTCAAAGGAAAAAAGTAAAGATTATTACGGTAATAAAATATATATCCCCAAAGTTAAGGTAGCAGATTTTGTCTATTTACAAAATAAATCAGTAAGAATAAGTCGATAACGTAAATTTGGTCCACATTTTAATGGACCATACTAAAATTATAAAAGTGTGCAAACATAACAACATTATACTGCAAACCAATAACTCGACTTTAAAAGTTCATTCCAATGTTCTCAAAGCAGTATAACTCATTATATATACTCGTATATATATATTCTACTACAAACAACCAGATTTAGACATACAATCCAAAACAATTTAACCGAGACTTTCAAAATACGACAACCGATCTTGATCGAATATGCTGGGAGAACATTTACTGCAATACATGGCCTGTAGACGACCAAGTAATGTTTGTACAGCAGCTGGTTTTACTTACATTTGCATGCATATACTCGTAAGTTAACGTTGCAAACATTGAAACACTTCAAATTCTGCATTATCATCATTTTCCGACATTAGTAAGTGCACGCAATCATACTGTCGTCACCCAACACCTTACACGTGCCGGTACCAGATCCATGGGAAACATTTCAATACGAAACTGCTGACAATGCCTCTGCACCTGAGCAATGACTTAAATAGAATATTATAAATAGATGTAGAAAACTAGAATTCTTTTAAGTTTGGTTTTGACAACAAAGAATTGCGGTCAGTCTTCCATTTATCGTAATAAAATAATTTTTTTAAATATTTTAATTTAAAAATATTTAACTTATATAAGAACAACATAATTTTAAAAGCAATAGTATGTACGCACCTCAAAGTCCCCTCAACGGTTTACCTGTAATATAAAGAAACTTATAGTCAGACGGGACAATGCCTATCGGAAGTGGAGGAGGTTTCGTATCGATGGATTTGTAAATGAATTTCATCTGCCAGAATATCTTTTTAGAATTGATATACGAGTAGTCCCGATGATATTAATAAAAAAAATTTCAAATTCACTTAACAAATGAGTTAAAATATTTATGAGTGTAAAATTTTATTTTCAATAGATTCTAGTTTCTAGGCTTACAGCAGAATGATGAACATCCTAGGCGGCTGACATGGTCCGTGTCACCGGTTTGCTCGGTCTTGAGGGGTACTACGGAGCCTCGTTTCCTGAATGCACTTTGTTTTAATTGTTTATTGTTCTGCTGACCTCTTTGTCGGAGGGTTTTTTTTTTGTTATATATTTTTTTTCGCTTCTGAATTCGCACTGTAGCTTCTTGAGGTAACGGGGGATTCGCTTTTTAGGGTAGGACCGAATATCGAACGTGAGAGAGACACAGGAACTGCTTGAGGTCGCAGGTACACTCTTTAAATTTAAAATTTACGGCACTGGAACTACTTAAGTTCGCGGGCACTGGCACTGAGACGAATAATGACTGCGGGCACTTTACAATTTCTTGATTCCACGAATGATACCTGCTCGGGCGCCAGTTAAAAATTTATTACATTAAATTTTAATAAAAAAAAAAATTGGAGGAAACGTCCTCTTTATTTGACTTCAGAAATACAATAGAATTTTTATCTAACATTTAAAAATCTGATTACCTAACTTATTCTATGTGGAGCATCGCGTACTTGTAGGAATGTGGCGAGTCAACAGGTTTAATATAGGATTAGTGCAATTCGTGTCAGATTTTGCTGGGAAAATGTCGTGTGTAGACTGTTTGTATTGGATGGGAGTATTTGGGAAGGCGTCATGTGCCGACTGAATGGATGTCACGATCGTTGGGAACGGATCATGAGTGTGGATGATGACCGGAGACTCGTGGAAGGTGTCGGATGTTTGTTACTTGGAAGAACTCATTGATGTTGTGTTAACTTGTACAAACTAACATGAATATGATGTTGAACTTATGTATTTCTTCCTTTTTTCTATTTAATTTCTGCTTCCGAAATTATATCATTTTCTCTGGAAATTCAATCTGTACTTTGCTTTCTCTCTCTGTAATTTTTCAACTTCAAAAATGTTAATACAACGGCTTAGAATTAATGTTATAAGATTATTTAATCTTCTTTTGTAAGTAATATATACATATTATGTTAAATAAGTGGAATGAAACGAAAAAAAATAATCACAAACAGAATCGGATTATTTTTCGAAAATATCAGCACAGCTAAAATATATTCTGAAGAATGGAAATTGATAACATACATACACGAGTGCAGACATATAGATTACGATTAAATTATGCAACAAAAATGCTAGAAGAAACAAGTAATCTCTTCACCTTACCAAAGTTTCAAATAATTGACACTAGCATGAATTACATTGTTCACAAAGTCCACAGTTCTTTAAGTTACAACAGGAAGAAAGAAACAATTAGTGATACGCTAGTTCACTCCATCTTGTCATTAAACGAAAAAATAAATAGATTTAATAAACAACGACATCCAATAAAAAATATTGCTATACTATTAATAATGTATATTATTAAAAGCTATTTGATTATGTTAACAACTGCTTACGATATAGATGGAAAATTAATCAAAGAAATTGCTGTTGCGAGACTTTCGTCCTTAATCAGTATATGTTAATTGTCATGCGCAAGCCGAAGGTTCGGAAGAATTGAAAATAAATGAAACCTCTTCACAACAAACAATAGAGAGGCATATTCTACCTAGCATTCATAAAATTTGAACCATTAGATCTCTTAAGTCCGATAAATAAATAATATTATAATATTATATTATTATATTATTATACGAGTATTATATTATTTATTTCTTTTATGGGGGAGGTGTTATGTAATTAAACACCACATAACCTTATCCACATAATTTGGGTATATGAGAGAGTTTAGCAATTCGGTGATAATTGGTAACTTTATTCTTAGATCCCTTTTTGTGTATCGGGAATATAAAAGAGATCTTCCAAATCTTGGGAAATTCTTGTAAGGGATTGACGAAATAGGTAGGAAGGGGGAGAGAGAAATTGGAAGAGCATTTTTTAAGAAAAACAGCGGGGACACCATCTGCGACGGGTAGAAATTCATCTTCAAGTTTTAGTAACTTTTCTTCAATAACACCAGGATCGAAATTTTGAGTTCACCATCTGAGGGATAGAGTGCCATTAAGCGAACTATAATTTGCCGTATATACCTACGCCAACATGAACGAAAGGGAGACCGACGAGGATAAGTGCAACTACAAGCACAATAAACTACTCCACAAAATGCGAGAGGTACCTCCCTTTTCAAGCGGTGCTTCAAATGCCTTAGTGAGCAACCATCAAACGGACAAGCTACATAGCTTCATATCATACTGCTGCTGGTCCGGACAGTATAATACCTGCAGAGCTATAAAGGTCCTCAAATATTATCCTACCAACGCTAGGGAATATCGTGAGGAACTGTCAAGGAGAGAAGTTAATGTAATTTTCATTCTATCATCTTTTGTTCAGAAAACCCTAGAATGGCTGATTGATACCCATATACGATATAAAATTGATCTACGATTTTTGTCTTCGGCTCAATGGTCGCATTTCTGACAAAGAAGGTCCCTTTAACTCTACACATCCGCAATCACGACTGCGCTGTCAACTCTAAAGACTGATGTCTCACTTGGGGAGTAGGATAATCAACTCCAAACTGCCAAAAGATGTATCAGCAGATGTACGCCCCAAGGCGGTGTCTTTCACCCTTTCTCAGGAACTGCTGATATACCTGGAAGTGGATGCGGATGAGGTTTCTGAAGCCGTTTCAGGTAAGCATCTTAATACCATCAAAAAACTCCTACAGCTAAATCTTAACAGATTATCCCGTTGGTTGGATCTCTGTGGATGGGGAGTAAATTCCCATAAAAGCCATCTTGTCCTATTTTCCACGAAATACAAATTCCAATACTCTCCGATACAGCGTAATAACTGGGTCTTATTTTTGACAAGAAACTGAACTGGAGATTGGGCTTTCATCCTCGCATTACCCACTGACTATACATCTCAGTTATAAGTCCGATACTCACCTAGGGGGTGGACGTCTGGTGAACGGTCTTGGACACTGCAGTCAGCTGCAGCAAACTAAGCAAAGTCCAATAGACAGCATGTCTGTGCATAGGGGGAGCTTAAGTACTGGCCCTCCGCTGCACTGAGTATTCTATTTCACTTGACACCCCTCGACATTTCAGCAGGCAAGCGATTGCTGATGCAGCTATTCACCTTAAGGCGACTACACAGCGGACAAATAGATTATTTAGCCAATATTCTAATATTCTAAATACACTAAGAATTGTCCCAGAGAACATCGATTACACTATGGTTTAACAAAGACTTTCATGCAAGCATCCCCTCTAGACCGTTCTGGGAGGAAGATGCTTTCATTGATGGCAAGTCAATGAACTTCTATATTCTCAGATGAGCTCAATCTAACCCCTTCCTTTCATCTTCCTAATCACTGTAGCGCATTCCAGGTGGAAATTTTGGCGATTAAAGGAGTCCTGTTCTGGCTGAAGAAAAACGTGATATCTCCAAGGGATATCCCCATTTTTACAGATAGTCAGTCCACAATCAAATCCCTGAACTCAGTCTCACAAAATTTGATTGATTGATTGCCGATCATCTTTTAGGGAGATGGTAGAGCAGTTCAACTTTCACCTATGTTGGGTGCCGGAGCACTGAGACATTGTTGGATATTGTAGGGCCGACGAACTCGCCAAAATTGGAAGCATTCCACCTATCCTACCACAAAAAAAGATAACATCGGTATACCAATCGCTACGTGAAAAACTAATACTAAAGCTGAATGCTAATAGAAGAAAAAAACTTACGTGGACCGTTGAATTAACATTTAGATCTAAAAGGAATTCTTCTCGCGTCATATCCAAATGCAAAGCCGCAAATTTTAATGGATCCCGACCAATGGAAAATAACTATTCCACTTCGTTCGCGGAAGGTCTTCATGATCAACCAGTTGCTGGTGGTGTACGGACCGTGCATGCACCTATTGAAGCCAAATAACCGAAAGCAAAATGATTTTACATTTCACTTCTGCGACTGTCACCGAAACGAAGGTGAAAATTTGACAAAGAATTTGTTTCAATCGATTCAACTGGTACTAATAATAAAACGGTTTTGCGCTCATCAGATGATGGAAAGGCCATTGCAATATTATAACACAATATGACAAGGGAAGCAAAGGACTTTTTTGTTCCCTTATTATAGAGGAGTGAGCAAAGCAAAATGCCCCATAGCCGTCCGACGGCTGCTCGACGTCTTATGTGGAAAGAAGAATGGAACAGAACAAGCAACTGTACTCAAAACTCAATAAACAAATAGAAGAATACTTACAAAAACAATACGAGAGAAAAACGTTTGACGTCAGCAACAGTTTTCTCATGTATGATATCTTGATCTTCCCATCTTTCCAATTCTAAATCCCAACAAACGGAAAATTAGAATTGTTTGGTATGCGACTGCAGCGGTATATGGCATTTCACTGAATTCAGTCTCGGGCCCTGACATTGTTCCGTCTTTTAGAATTGTTTGGTATGCGACTGCAGCGGTATCTGGCATTTCACTGAATTCAGTCTCGGGCCCTGACATTGTTCCGTCTCTCATCTCGATTCTGTTTCGTTTTAGAGAGCGCAGGGTTCCATGTTTCACCAGATTAAAATAAGAAAATCAGGTCAACCACCTCAACGTTTCTTGCAGCGAAACAAGCAAAATAAACAAGTCGAAGAATTTATCATGCAAGTTATGGTTCTTGGGCCAACTTGCTCTCCGTTTTGCGCACAGTTCATTAAAAACGAAAAGATTAAATTTCGACGAGTGTAAGAGCGATCATGGAAAACCATTATGTAGATGACTATTTTGGAGGAGTCAATCCAGTTCGCCAAGGAGGTAATACTTATACATGCGGAATTTTTTATCTAGCCTAAATGCCATATTCAATAAACTGAAAGGAAAGGCCGCAAACTACGAGAAAAGTATAAACAATTGGAATATTGTATCTGGACCAGAGAAAATTATCGGCATGTTGTGTTTACCCTTACTGGATCCATTTTCGTTTCCTGGTTTCCTGGTCGAAGAAGCGTTCCCGACAAAACGACAAATATTAAAGGTACTAATGATGGAATTGAGTGCGACGAACAAATTCAGACACAATATCTCAATAAATCACGTAGATGGAACGTATCTATACAAATGGATGTCTTTGTGGATGCTAATGTATAACCCAAATTGCAGGATAAGAAATTCGTTTTCTTAGACAAGATTCTATAGTTTTGTTTATTATTATTTTCATTCCGAAAAGAAACGAAATATATAAATGTAACAAAATATAAAACACTATGAAGTGGTTCTAAATTGATTCGATTTCATTTTCTTTTCATAAAATTTGTTCAGCAACCGTGGGGTGTAAATATACATTAAAATTGTTTTGATTTCACTCTGACACTCGTGTTTTGGGTAATATTTATATACCTATATCTCAAACTCCCAAAAGCATAATGTATTTATCGTACGAAAAATTTTATAGAAATTGTAATAAAATTTAATACTTTTGTAGAGGTAATTCCAGCGCATAAACAATTCCAACTACCATACATCCAAGTATTAAAAGGGATTGCCAAACTTTGATATTTTAGTTTATCTTTGACCTCGAAAATAGAATTATAACCACAAATTCAGAATCTCTTTCACTAAAAATTTTTGGTGGCTCTAAAAAATATAAATAAATAATAAAAGATATAATCACATGAATTATATTTTAATGTCCTTCCTTACAAATATGTACAGTAATCGCTTAAATAATGAAGACCTCAACAGCACAAGTGGTTGGCGAGTTTATTTTAACTCATCTTAAACTATAATAGTTTGAAGTTCTCACAATGGTTCACATAGTTGGTTTATACCCCTAAAGTCTAAATAAATACGACGATTGTTACCATCATTTAAAAAGAAAGATGTAACTTCACCTACTGAACGAACTGAACTAGAAATCTGAACAAATCGAGAGACTTTCCATTTATACACCACTAACGACCATTTTTTTTTTATCTAGACTTTCGATCTGAAAAGGAAATGTGTTCTGATTTATCAAAATGAATAGTGCATTTTTTTTCACATCTAACTTAGTAGGTAGGTACCTATTTAGAATTAAACTTGAGATATGTACTAGAGTGTTGTTTAATGTGTAATTGATTAAAAGATTTATTAACAAGGTTTGTACGGAAAATAATTTAAAGTGAAGAGTTAATCTTTCAACTCTTACACATAAATGCATTAATCCATTGTATATAATATGTACATATATTATATTATCTCGAGTTCCTTATCATATTATTTTAAAGGTGTATATACACATATACAATACCTTTGTATATACATATATACCTATGTATAGACGAGTTTATTTCACCGATATTGTTGAAACTAATATGTTAAAACCAAGTAAAATGCTAATGGTTAGTTTCATGCAATTTTTATCCCCTTTTTGGAGAAAATCCGCATATGTACATATTATGTACACCTTTCTATAGTAAAGAAATTAGTGATAGAACCACTTCCAACTTATATTTCAAAACAATTTGTAACATATTTATACTTAAACATACCCATATCTACATATGTATTCATGCAGAAAAATTGATTTGTTAAATAAACCAAAGACTAAACAATTTTCTCCAAAACTATGCACTGCAAATTGAATTTGTTGAGATAAGGCAGCCCTTAAGGCATATAGTGAGTTTTACACAGGATTCTATTTGTTTTGTATTAACTTCAAGTAAAATGAATGCATTTAATAAGACTAAAAAGCGTTTCTGATTGGCTGAGCCAGAATTAGGGGGTTGTTCCCGGTCAAAAAGGGCGTTGCTAAATAAATCGATGGCCTCCAGCATTTTCCGTGGCAAGAATAATTTAGGGCTACTACAGCATGTACATGTTTTTATTATCTATTAAATTCAGTCCAGTACACAAGATCATAAAAAGGTGTACTTTTCTGTCTGATAGTCGTTGTTTATTTCTTTGACAGTAAATCAATTAATTCCTTGAAAAAGTGATGTTTTAAGTGTTTTGAACCAGTTTGGATTTTAACTATTGTTTGCTTTTTAGGTAGAGGTACTTTTACCTTGAACTACCTGCTAGACCTTTAGGATATTTATTTATGCATATATACATATATTTTAAATATACGTATATAGCATATAAATGTTTAAGCCCACATAAGAAAATATATTATAATACGAGCATTAATGAAGTTTAATTGTTTAAATTGAAATATTGAAATACTGAAAAGAATGTGAGTTATTTTCTTAAGAGCAGTTTAACCTATAAGTTATAAAGTACCTACTATCTACATACGTAGTTGTCCATACCCAAAAATTTATTTTATAGTATCTACAATTAAACTGAATAAAATGAGTGCATTTAGCCTTTTATTCCAAGTTAAAAAAAAAAATAAACAAGTTTTGCTTGCTGAAAGAGTGCTGTTTTTCTTGTTTTTCAGTGTACTACGCGGAATTGAAACTTAAGCTCTTGAGTGGTATTCGGCAAACTAATCGTTGTGTCACGCCGATCATATTTTCAATGAATGTGGAATCAAATCAAAATGTGAATGGATATCATTTGTATAAGTAAAATTCATCCTAGACTCAAAAAAATCAATTTTATAACTTGTGTGCCTATAACACATACCTATACATACGTTTTCTTTAAAGTTATCCGTATTAATAGATATAATGATATCTATGCGGGTAACTACTTTTCTGTGTTTATAATAGATTTTATAATAGATATAATCGATTTTTCTTCCTTAAAGTACTCGACTTACATCGAGTATTAAAGAGTTATTTACTAGTCAATGCTTTTATTTGGCCATCAATGAGAAATAACACTATGGTGCTCGATGTTATTTTAAAAAAAATTATTACAAATGTACAGGTTTGAAGTCAAAATGCGGTTAGGAATATTGTACTAACAACAGGTACCTATTACAACCAGAAATTATAGTCCATAAATGTCTTTACTTCATTCGTGCACATCACACGCGTTCTACCTATTTTAAATTCACTATCTAGCAAATTTGACGATTAATTAAAAATTAATACGTAATTGGTAGAATCAAAAATCCCGATGCCACTAGCTTTTAAAAAAATTCTCTAGTCGATTATCCCCAAGCCCAAAATTCCCAAACGCAGGAAGTGTAAGACAGGCTGAGTCAGTACGAACTTGTACTTTAAAATGTACTGGGCAGTATTGCAGTACCCAATAAATATACTTTAAACAGAGTACCTATCAGAATACTGGTACTTTATTGACAGTAGCAATACAACTTTTCCTCAAACGCAGAATTCTGTCGGGGCCTGGCATCGCCGCCTCCAAAGTGTCGCTGGCAAACAAATGCAGGGTTATATGCAGTAGTTAAAGATTTGGTGAAAACTACGTTACAAAAAATTAGTAGTGGGCAATCCGAATCGGCCTAATTTCACTTTTCATTGTTTTTAATATTACTTTAATATAAATCAATTGTCATCATATCACGCTAAAAATGATTAAAATAAACGGTACCATGTCAAATCGACCAATTACAATTATAACTAAAATACAATTGCTAAGAAGTTATAGGCCCCTGTCTGACAGTTGTTGACGTTCCCTTAGCGGAGCGACGTAGTCGCATGAGCGCCTAAACCCTGCTGATAAAAGAGTGAAATTCTGTTAGCGAGCGAAGCGAGCCACCTTTTTCAAACTTGAATTGAACACATATTTCAACATTCAACAATTCGGCTTTATTTCACAAGCAATGGTCGAGTTTTCGAATTCGGCGTTATTGCGCTCGACGTTATTTTACGACACGGGTTATGCTGAACAAGAATATACCATATATCTAATTTATAACATATGTATAATGTTTATTTCTTGTGTCATTTTATGTTAAGTAGATTAAGCGTTTATTAAACTTTGAAAACAAATTTATGCTATACTAATATCGTAATATGGTTATTTACTTCAATGGCAGTAAATAAGTACCCAAAAATGCATTCAATTTTAATGCATTTAAAAAGTCCTTAAACACAGTTTTCCCATATTTCGAACTTATCTTTGGCCGCCAAACTGTGTGTAAGGATTTTGTATTTGGGTATTTTGGGCTTGGAGATTTTGGGCTTGGAGATTTTGGGCTTGGGGATTTTGGCTTGGGGATTTTAGTTTGGGGATTTTGGTTTTGGGGATAGGGTAGCTAACCCTCTCAAGACAAATAAAATGACTGAATTTCCATACATATATTTTAGAAGGAATAATTAACCCTTATCCTGTACTTTAAAAAAAAACTCACATGGTATTTGTGGCTCAAATTTGCCCAATGTATTTTTCATTTAGCGATCACGATTTTTGCATGTAATTTTTTGTTCAGAATGATTTTTACAAATAAATTTTGAACATTTTGAGCATTTTGTTGAATATTTCGTGCTGTTGAAGCGACTTGGGCACAAGTAGCAGCGAGATCTCTTTAATGTTGACACTGTAGCTTGTTCTGGATTTTTTCGTGTTTGGGCAATTTTGACGCATGTGTACAGGATAAGGGTTAACTAACTAAACTTTTTTTTAAAATATGTGAATTTCAAAGGCTTGTAAAAAAAACAATTTTAATTTTTCTATCTTTTAGCCCTTAAAAATTAAAAACTCATTTTTATGTATCCAAAATACATTTCTTTTTATTAGATAATGAGCACAAATTTCTTTTCGGAAAGTGCGTAGATGAATTTTGAATGACTTTTCCTATTTTTTCACGATGGTAGTGCAATCGTAAACAGCGATATTCCGACTACAACGGAAAACTTAGATTAGGGCCTTAGGTTATAACGGTATAGGGATCGGTCCTATGCATATCTCAATTGCTCTTTTTCCTAACATAACTTTAACCACCTATTCAGAAGGTACTATCGTATCAAAGTGTGAAAAATGTAAGGACAGTAATGTCTCGCTAATTCGAATCAGTTATTGCAACGGAGTTTTCAGATGAAAATTCGGATTAACATATATGTACAGAATGGAAAAACGACAGTTGTTTATATGACGAAATTATTGCTGCTTTAGTTTCGAAAATGCAACACATGGTTTTTATTGAAATTGAAAAAATATATTGAAAACTAGTCATAAAATTCATACAAATGTACGAGTACATATAATTTTGGTAGAGAAATCAGTAATAAGTTATTATGTTTTCTTTCGCTTGTGCAGTGCATCATTACTTTTTCTTTAAGATATCAGAAACATTTCATAAAAACAGCCAACATATTAACTGCTTCTCATGTTTAGTTTTCTGTTGATGTTCAACAGATGTTCCTGTTGAATTTGTACAGACCAGGAAAGTTATGCGTTCTCTGCTTATCTTCGGAAGAGCTCATAAGGCACTTTTCTAGCATAAGCTCCCAGTATAGGCTACTTTCATCAGCGTTATAAATTTGGCTTAGTGAAAGGTCTAACTTTATAATTTTATGAGAAAAGTTGTCTCGGAATTCAGTTGTGGATTTCGCAATCCACCCTCGGCTTACATTGAAAGAACGTTCGGCACCGTATAGGTCTTGGACATCATTTTTGGCTAGTTTTCGGAGACTGTACCCTTTTTACATATCTCTTTGCTTGAATAAACGTTTGAGCGCGTTGCTTAGTTGGCAAGAATAAGAGCAAAATGCAAGCCAAAGGCTAGAAGTAAGAATAAATAATGAGAATTTGTAATTGTACGTTTATGACTACGGCCGTTCTTATATTTTTATAGAAATAAAAACACCAGAACAGATCTAAGTGTTTATATGTTTTATTAAAAAAAATAAAAAATCTCAACACTCAAAAATTTTGTTTTTTTCGGGTTTTTTTTCCTTAAACCTACAATTTTAAAGATACCACCAAGGCGGACAAAACTATTTAAAGAATTTTTGTAACTTTTAAGGAGGAAAATATTTATGAAGTAATTTTACGAAAGTGGTAATGTTCTACTAAGCACGATTTGTAGACAGAATAAAACTACCGATATATATAATTGGGGTAGTAAGCCCCATAGACCAGGTTATTCGATGATTGCAATGTGCCCTCGAGTCAATTGAATGACGAAATTGCCCACTCTTATTAGATTCGCCCTATTGTACAAGACCTCATTAGGATAAAATTTTATGTACTCAGATTCTGGTGTTCTGTATAAGCGAAGACAAGTCCAAAGACAAGCCCTCCCAAACACCCGAACCTTTTCCTATAAACTTGCTTTCACGTTGACCGACACGGGACAACCAAATACAAGCATAGACCGGATAAGGGCCATGTAGCAGGTCACCTTCAACCTCGAATCGAGTTGGCTGTTATAAAACAATCTCTTTGTAAGCACCTTTGGCTCTGGCCAGAGCAACATCTATATGTTTGTTAAAATACAGATATTGGCCTAGCCAGATCCCAAGGCATCTGACTACATTTCGACAAGCAAGTGGCTGTCCATGTTGTCCGACGATAGAGAACTTTCGCCAATTCTTTCTGGTATCCCTAGAGGCCGCAGACAGAATGGTTTCCGATTTCTGAAAGTTGGTTTTCAACTTCCAGTCCTCGCAATATCGTTTAATTTTATCGAAGTCACGTTACAAGAGTATCTTGATGACCTCAATCTTTGGACCTGTTCTGTAAGCGATTAAGTCGTCCGTTACGCTATGGCATGATGGAGTGAACTTATCAGACCACTTATGTAAATGTTGAATGTTCCAGCAGAAGTCACATCGCCATTCTTCACGATGAACTGTCTGCTGGAGAGCATATCAAAAAGAATATACAGTAGTGGTTTGCTAATGCCCAACCTGTCCAACTTGAAGAAGAGTCCCTCTAACCATTCGGTATCAGAGGCAGGCAACAGTTCACTGGCTCTTACCTTTGTTCCATTGGTTATGAGAAACCAGTTTAGATGCAGCATGAATGATATCATGCCCCGCCTATATGTTTGTCCTCAACCCACTTAGTCAGGACTCTATTGATTACCTTCTCGAAAACCTTACTGATGTTTGGAAGAAGACTGATCGAGCGCAGATTTGCCGGATTGGAAGTATCTTTATCCCTTTTAGTAATGAGATGTACCACCTCAGTTTTCCAATGCGATGGATAATGTGCATTATGTGATAAGTCGCTCCTATAGCCTCTACCTTCACCTGCGGATCCTCGATTACAAAGAAGTTGGCATCATCAACGGCCTCATTTTGCTCGTTGTCTGTCGTTCGGATGATTTTAAGACACGAAAGGTCATTTCGATCTTTTCTCCGAAATATTTTATTTATTTGGGGGAACATATTAGGGTTGCTGGTGTTTACAGACCTAATTTTGTTGTTCCAATACAAACTTACAGACGCTCTGTAATTTTCTTTTATTAGTACTTGGACGTTTTTGATCGACGATTTCAGAGTCATGATCTCCGGGTTATGTCTGTCAGTAAACTGTCTGTACAAGGCCTTTAGCCTTGACAGCAGCCTTCTTTTATGTCAGTGCAGTGCGTCAATGGTTGCGTTGCGGAATAAGTCTTCGCCGTCAGTGTGTTGAAACTTAGGTATCTTTTTGTCCATTGTTCGTTTAATTGTCTCGTCCATTAATTTTAGATATCTGTCAATCTCCTCGTTTGACGGATTTCTATTGGTCGGTGGGTAGAGCGAATTCGAGAAGAGTGCTCTCGTCAGTGTTCTGGAGAAGTGTGTCGAACGCACCCTTCTATAGTAATAGGAATGCCTTTTAATAAACTCATCCAATTCCGCATATTTCGGTGCTGAGACCGAAATGGTCACTGTCATACGCAAAAGTGCGTAGACAGTTTATGGTATGTTGGTTAGTGCATGTCAGGTATATTCGTGTGTCGAACAGCAGGAGATCCAAGTAGAACCCGTGTCTGGGAAACGACGGACTGTACGTCGCCTTGAAGCCAATACACTACCACCTGAGCCACGGTCACCCCTATTGTAATGTATTTACCGCATAATATGTTGATACATTTTTAAAATGATTGCATTGCTTACCAAAGATAAATTGCAAAGTTATCAGTGCAAGTTAAATGAATTAGGTGGAAAAAGAAAGGGGAAAGGGAGGAAGAATAGAAAAAATAATGAGTTATACGAGGGCGGGTCAATAAGTCCGTTTTTGAATTTCTGACCTCTTTACTGAAACAGCAACACTGCTCCTGTCAACAGGCATCTGTCAGTTGACTCCTGTCAAAATTTAAACTTGCTGCGTCAGTTAGTTTGTGTTTGACAGCTATTTTTATCAGACTACTCACTAATTTGAGGAGAAAATGGAAAAAAGTGAATTTCGTGTGCTTATTAAGCATTATTTCTTGCGAAAAAAAACCATTACCGAGACCAAGGCTAAGCTTGATAAATACTATGGGGACTCTGCACCATCGATTTCAATGGTAAAAAAGTGGTTTACTGAATTTCCTTGTGGCCGTACAAGCACTGAAGATGCCGAACGTCCTGGACGCCCAGTTGAGATCTCTACACCCGAAACAATCGAAAAAATTCACGATATGGTGTTGGCCGACCGAAGATTGAAAGTGCGAGAGATTGTGGAAGCCGTAGGGATCTCGCATGGCTAAATGGTTTCAATTTTGAATGATCACTTGGGCATGAGAAAGCTTTCCGCAAGATGGGTGCCGCGTTTGCTCACAGTCGACCACAAACGCAATCGTGTAACAACTTCACAGGAAGGTTTGGCGTTGTTTAATCGCAATATGGAGGAGTTTTTGCGCCGTTTTGTAACCGTGGACGAAACATGGATCCATCACAACACACCAGAGAACAAACAACAGTCAAAACAGTGGGTTTCTAAGGGTGAATCGGCGCCAAAGAAGGCCAAGGTGGGTTTGTCAGCCAATAAAGTTATGGCGACTGTTTTTTGGGATGCACGCGGGATAATCCACATTGACTACCTTCAAAAGGGAAGAACAATCAATGGGGAATATTATGCCAACTTATTGGACCGATTCAATGACGATTTGAAAAAAAAAACGACCTCATTTGGCCAAGAAAAAAGTTCTTTTCCACCAAGACAATGCAAGGGTGCACACATGTGCAGTTGCCATGGCAAAAATCCATGAATTGGGCTATGAATTGCTCCCTCATCCACCCTATTCTCCAGATTTGGCTCCGAGCGACTACTTCTTGTTCCCAAACCTGAAGAAATGGCTTGGTGGAAAAAGATTTGACTCCAATGATGAAGTCATCTCGCAAACAAAGGCCTATTTTGAGGACCTCGACAAATCATTTTTTTTGGAAGGGATAAAAAAATTGGAGAAGCGTTGGACAAAGTGTATAGAGCTCAAGGGAGACAACGTTGAAAAATAAAATTATTTTTTTATCAAAAAATCTATGTTTTAATCCAAAAGTCACGGACTTATTGACCCGCCCTCGTATATAGTCCGTTCCTCTAACCGAAGTAGAACAATCACACAACAAAAAAACGTCTACTACTGGATTGGAACTAGTGGTTACATTTATCATGTTTCAAGATTCCTACAAAATGCCAGTCCATGATTTCATATGGGTCATCTACTTCTGATGTGTATACTCGTATCTGGATACTGATGTGCCATGAATTCATTAAGGAAATTACCGATGATAATGTGCATAGTCATATCAACTTTAAACTATGCGCCCCATAATACGTATATGATTAGCATATTTCTTAACATTGATATGTGGCTGAATAGTACGAGTATTAGCGTACGTCTATTTAAATTTCATCAAAAAAGAACTTATCTCGCCCCGAAAACGTAAATACTCAAACTTAATGCATTTTCCTTTTCCTTCGTCTATTGTTCCCGCTGCTGTTGCTGTTGTTCCCACTAATGCTATTGCCATTGCAATTCCAACTGCTAGCGAACCGTTCTCGAGCGAGTTTGGACCTTTCTGTCTTTATTATCATAACGTTGGGGAATGAGAATAAAAACAATAGAATTCTTTCTCGCTGCTCCGGATTATCAACACAATGCCACTACCTTGGCCAAGACGTGGTTGTATGACCATATCATCTCTGCCGAATTATTTACTAATGACTTTGATGTTGACTGGAAAGATTGATGCTCTATCCAAACTAACTTGGAACAAGGATGTATTGTTAGTTGTTCGTTCCGGTTTTGACAGTAGATAAATCGAATTATTCGATACATCAGGTGTGATTGAACAAATTTGTGTTTCTTTTGATTTTTATATTTCTGCAAGTAAAAGCCTAATACTTTTATATCATACATTCCACCTAACACAAAGCTTAAATGAATAATATTGTTACTGTTGTGAATGATTTTGATAGTTCATCATATGTCGTGGTATGTATTAGGTCATTTTAACTCACCTCATATTTTATGGATTTTCTCCTAGTATGATAACAGAATTCTACCTTTTAGCGTTTATTAAAAAAGAAAGCCGAGTTACAGACGCATCTGCTAAAAACTTACGTCAGCTGGAAGACATCCGCAATGTATCTGGAAATATTCTCCATTTAGTCGTTTTAGATGATGAAATACGTTAATTGCCCCTTACTAAATGAAAACATTTTCCATGATGCGTTGAAGATATCATTTAATTTTTCTATTTTAAGCCCATTGGTCGCAGAAAGAAATAATGAACATTTTGAATTTGATTTTATTAATGGAGATTGTAACGCTATGTATAACTTTTCCAATCTTAATATTGTTTTTAATGAGTTAAGAAATATACTGCAATATGCAATATTCATGTTTGTTCCGATAAAATGCGTACTAATACATGTTTGAATTAATAAAAGTCTATCTCCAACAGATTGAAAACTGCCATGACTAAGATGGATAAAATTAATAAAAACAATTTATCATTGCATAGTAATATGAATATTTAAAAAGTTTCATTTATAAGCAATATATATCATCTATTAAAACCAATATTAACCGAGAATTCAAAGCACTTTGGTTGTTTATTCATAATAAGTGAAAATCGTCGGGCTTACCATCTGTTATGGCCTATGATAGAATTTCAAGTAGTGATGCTAATCTTATAACATATGTGATATGTTTGTAATTTTTTTCTAATCAAATTTCCTTAATGAAGATCTACCCTACTACTCAATACTTCAAAGTCAAAAAACCATTGACTTAGGTTCTCTTTTCGTAACGGTGGAGAAATTTTATACCAATTATCATCTCTAAATTCAAGTGCCAGCGTTGCACCCCACAATTTGCTGCCATCATTTTTTAAAGTTTTGGAATTTTGTTTAGTCCTGCCACTGAAAATAATTTTTAACATGTCATTAGGTATTGGTGAATTTCTGGACTGTGCAAATATTCATTTATTACATCAACAGACAAGTCATGGTCTAAGAGAATCGTTGAAAATTATAGACCTGACATTTGAAGCTGTAGTAAAGAGGAAATTGTATTCTGCCATTTGCAATCATCTTTCGGTGTTCCAGCATGGTTTTGTGTTCGGTAGATTGACTTCCACAAATCTTGTTAATTTTACAAACAGTTGTTTGTTAAACTCAAAAAAACGTCTGCAAATTGACTGCATTTACACGGATTATTCAAAGGTCTTTGATGGGATCCAGCACAACATTCTTATTAAAAAACATGAAATTATTGCAATTCACTCAAATATTTTAAGATGGATTAGTAGTTATTTGACTAATCGGATTCAATATGTTAAAATAGGTTCAGTGCTATCAAATATTTGTAATTACTCGGATGCACTACAGGGAAGTCACGCAGGACCGCTCATATTTCTTCTATTCATAAATTACCTGCCTTCTTATATATTCTGGTCCGTAAGTCTCTTATATGCAGACGATCTTAAAATATATAAGTCAGTTAACATGATGTAAAGCGAATTTAATGGCTGGTGCATTCTTACTGAATCATATTTTAATATATGTAAACAAATGCTCAGTTACAAGTTTCAGTAACTATTCCCTGTTATCTTTGACTACAGTATTCAAAACTTAGTGATTAAAGGTGGTGATGATCAAGAAGACAAAACAATAACAGCAGCAGAAAAAGTAACACAAACTGCAGTAACAGCAGGACATAAGGACTGAAACGAATAAAATCTGTAAATTTTAATACGAGCTATACTTCCAATTAGCCTGTATATTCTCTAGTTTCAGTTTGTTATTGATTTTAGTTCAGTGAGGCTTAAAATATTTATAAAATATGAGTCAAGAGGAACGCTGTAAAAAGATCATCGACAAATGGCTCGAAAATACTTCGCGTCCAAACCATTTCATTGCAAAAAATTTAAACATAGCACGCAGTTCAGTGGATTCTATTATTAAACGATATTTGGAGACGTTGACAGTTAAGCGAAAACAGAAAAGTGGAGCTAAAAGTGGAGCACATGACACAAATTTGGACAGGAAAATAGTGGGTACCATCGTAAAAAACCGAACTATGTCATCCAGAGATGTGGCTCGGAAATGTAATACCAACCAAACAATGGTACAAAGATCTACAAAACGTAACGGTCTAAAACACGAAAAAAACAAAGAATACCAAAAGTTACTGAAAAGCAAAAAAAAAGTCATAAAAACACGAGCCCGAAAGCTATATGAGTTAATCGGCAACAAGAAAGCGTGCTAGGTTTTGGATGACGAAACTTATGTCAAAGCCGACTTTACTACTCTTCCAGGTGCGCAGTTTTACAACTCGTTTGAAGCTGAGATTCTTCCGCAATCAACAACATCGATTGGGATGGAAAAATTCGGCTCGAAATATCTCGTTTGACAGGATATTTGCCAAAGTGGGCACAGAAGCTCATCGTTTATTACAACAGGAACAATTAACGGAGAAGTGTACATTAACGAGTGCTTAAAAAAACGGCTAATTTCTTTCTTAAACAAACACGAGGGTTCAACATTATTTTGGCCAGATTTAACTTCAGCTTGCTATGCTCATGCGACGCTGAGCTTTCTTGTTGCTAAAAATGTCGACTTTGTCCCAAAAGACATGAATCCACCCAATGTTCCACAGTGCCGTCCCATTGAAAGGTACTGGGCTTTGATCAAAGCTAAATTGAGGAAAAGTTAGCAAAGGACGTAAAAGATTTTAGTGCTAAATGGAAAAGGGCGTCCAAAAAGATCACGGATGTAACTGTCAGCAACCTTATGAAGGACATTCGAAAGAAGTTGAGGAAAGAATGGTAACCAAATAATTTTTTTTATTTTTTGTAATTGTGAATGAATTTGTTAAAAACAGAGAATTATGAAAATATTTTTTTTTTTTACTTTGAAGTTTCCAAATTTTATTCGTTTCAGTCCTTACTGCAGCAGAAGGCAGTTTACATCAGAACACTGAAATCGTCGATTAGACGATTTATTAAATGGTCAAAATGACCTTCCGAGTCTAAAGATCTCACAAAAAACGGAAAATTTATAAAGCTGTTAACAGCATATAAAGACAGAGGAGGAGAGAAAAGGCCAATAGGTGAAGGGAGAGGCCAACACCAAGGTATTCGAAACAGTGATTAATGGAGCCCTGACTAAGTGAGTTGAGGACACATACATATATACCTAGTTCCGGAATATCAATTCGGTCTAAATATGGGGCATATTATCTCACTTGCCGCTTCAAAACTGCTACTAACTAGCTAACTACTCGTAAGTAACTCAAATTTCTCATATTATCGCAAACAAATCCCGATCTAAATAATGTGAATCCATCATTCAGGACCAAAGGAGAATTTAGAACACATGTCCAGCAAAAACTGAGTAAGTAGTATGAGCAAAAACGAAAAAAATATATTGTGGAAATTGTTGGAGTGCCTGATATCAACAAATCGATGGACTTGAAGTTTATACATATAACTGGAACCAAAGTTGACATAATTTTTTGACATACAAAAAATCAAAACTGAGAAAACGAAAGCATTCAGCTGAATTTAACACAGCGGATTTTGATAGTCTATGCGTTTAATTCTGCTCTTATAATAAAAAATTAAAGCTGATGAAGAAGAAAGTAGTAAACAAAAAACGTTTAACATCTAAAGAATTTGGGAACGAGTACGGCAACAAAAAGATTATTTACATACGAGTATGTCACACACAGTTTATATTTCCATACAAGTGTACCCAAGAAAGCTTTCAAGGTTGCGAAAAAAAAAGAACAGCAACAAGTATTGGATCATTGCAAAAGTTCGTGCCCGATTTGAAAATGAAAAAACAAGCGATTACACTTTAATGAAAACAATTTTTTTCAATCAGTTATATAGTCCCGGTTATTTTCTACAACTGTTTTCTTAACATTTTACAAGTTTGCGGGCTTATTTTTCATAGAAATTGCGTAGTTTTCATTCAGAAAACGTTGTTATGTAGTTTTCGACAGATTCGGCGGAACCAAATTGCTTTCCATTCAAACTGTTCTGAAGTGTCCGAAACAGACGAAAATCTGAAGGGGCAGGGTTTGCTGAATATCGTGGGTGCTGAAGGATTTCCCATTTTAACTCTTTCAGTTTTTGCAGCGTTTGTCGGACGACATGTGGCCTGCCGTTATCATGATGGAGCAATCCAAAACGGGACGACTTTCTTGAACTTCCTCATTAAGCTTAGAGAGTTGCTCACAGCTCTTATTCGGCATGATTATTTTGCCAGGTGAAAGAAGCTCAAAAAAAATTATACCATTGGAATACCAACAAACAAATAACAGTACCTTCATTGGATGGAAGCCAGCTTTTGCAACGGGTTCTGCACCTTCATCTGCTTGTTTCCAGCTCCTTTTTCGTTGCACGTTATTGTATAGAATTCAATTCTTGTCACTTGTTACGGCTCAATCCAAAAATGATTCGCTTTCGCGGTGTCTAAGCAGAGATATGGCCACGGAGTCGCGGTCCCGCTTATTTTTTTCAGGGGCACGATCCGAATAAACTGTCTGAATGTTTTCTATTGCAGTTCCAATACTCACTCCTTTTCGAAACTCATACAGCATTACATGGTGAAGGTGTAACCTCTCGTTTTTAATTTTAGAATTTTTTTTTTTCACACACAATTTGACTTAACTCAACGGGGTCTAGCGATAAAATGACTTCTGATAACATGACTTATCCACTGATATAAATTAAAGATTTATTTTATAAATCTTATAAAAAAGACTTTATTAATTCGAACAGCTAGCGTATCTGTCCATCAAAATTACAACTGAATTTACTTAACAAAATTTCATATCTTAAATATTAACAAACTGTTGGCTCCGCAAGATGTTGATTCCCACGGCAGAACGGTGTATCAGGTTCAGCTTGTTGTCTGCACTTGTTGTAGGTGTATCTGATGTAATCACGAGGAGATGCGAATTCTGAGAAATTGTATGCGCGTGTTGCTGACTTTGGAGAATGGAAATTGCGTGCTGGAAATTGTGTGCGCGTGTTGATGATTTGTATAATATTTTGTTAACTCCTCCATCCTTAAATGAGAACGTATTGACTGAGGAACAAAATATGAGCTGATATTTCTTCAAATGGTTGTACGTGTTGGCTGTTTATGGTGTTACAGCTGGTTTAAAGACTTCTTACTAAGTTTGGGATACATCATGTTGCGTTGCTTATGTTTACAATGTTAGAATAAGAGCAAATACACAGTTTGTTAATTGATTTACATGGTGTACTTGTGCCAAAAATTTCGTTTTAACATTTAGCTATTTCGTTATAATCTATTTTTATTATAGTTTCATTTTGCTTTATAGCCTTAATCATGTTTCTTTCATAAATTTCTTCATTTACAATTGGTAGACTAACAGTATAGATTAATATATTATACAATAATTATTGAACGCAATTTTAATTTCTGAAAATTCGTATAGTCCAGTATCTGTACATTAGCTAGATAGGCAGGTTTAAGGTATCTAGAAGAGAGAAGAGAAGTATGGAATGAATGTTAGTCTTTTATGTGTGATTTGTGAACTTCTCTACCCGATTCAGTAATCACTGTTGTCTTTTTATTATCTTTTACCGTTTCTTGGGTGTTTAATTTAGAGTCTAATCTTTTGTTTCAACTAAAATTCGGGAAAATCTAACGCGATATTTGGTGAAATATTTTTTGTAGATTTCCGTTTTAATGCAGTTAATTACCGCTGGGTTTAATCGTGCTTTCAAAATTTCAATCAAATTATTGTTAGTATAAAAGGGTTCTGTGATGACGATGATAAGAAGGGAATACTATCTGGAATTGTTGTCTAGGGGTATTTCCAGTGTTAAGGATGATTTGGTTCTTGGAAACATTTATGGAACAATCCACACCGAATATCAAGCTCTCCGATGAACTTTCATCACTGTGTACTGTTGGTGTAAGACTATTTATTTCTGAACGTATTGGTGGTCTGGAAAGTGCATTGGCAACAACATTCATTTTACCCGATTTATACCTAAGCTCATGATTGCACTCTTCTAAAAGCGCTTTCCATCTTTTTAATTTTGTATTGTTGTTTTTATTGCTTAAGGAGGAGGTAAGGGTTTGGTGATCTGAGTATATGATAACTTTCGCCGAACCGTAAAGGTAATTTCTGAGCGTGTTAAGAGCCCAAACTATCGCGAGAATTTCTTTCTCGTTCGTCCCGTAACTCTCTTCGGTTTTACTTAATGTTCTCGAGATGGACAACATTAATATGGTTTCTTTTGAGGTTAGAGAGTTCTTGATTTTTTGGAGTATTTAATTGGCTGAATCGTTAAGATAGATGGTTGAGGACAAACCTCCATCCTCTGCTCTTAAGAAGGTTGTTAAGGGTTTCGCCAGTTTGGCATAATCCATAATAAAACAATGATAATACCCTGATAGTCCAAGGGAGGAACGAAGTTCTTTCACGGTTTGTGGATATATTGTAGTATACCTTGTATCGCCTTTACTTTTTCTGCAATTGTTTTTATTCACTGAGATGAGATGACAAATCCTAAAAATTCTACGTCTTGTCTTCATATTTACACCTTGCAGGGTGTGGAAAATTGTTCGGATATTTTGCTTGTGTGTTGCTTCATGTCGACTGAAGATGGTATTATCATCTATATACATACACATAGTATAACTTTCCGATATGCTCACGAAGATTGTCGTCGAGTGCTCTCTGAAATATTGATGGAGCATTCTTGAGTCCGAATGGCAATCTAGTGAACTCGTATATTATTGACCGAGAACGCCATTTTTTCAATATCAGATTCTTTCAAGCGGATCTGATGACAACCACTCTTTAGGTCGATGACAGTGAACCATTTGTGAAAGGAGCTCGTTTATCTGTTGCATCGGATACCGGTCGGCCACAGTTGTACTATTTAACTTCCTGTAGTCAATTACAAGCCTATAAATGTTTTTTCTCGCCGGAAGCATCGGCTCACACTCACAGGTGAATTGTATGGAGACCGCGAAGGTCTAATGATGCCGTTGTTCAGGAGCGTTTTTACCTGATTTTCGTTTTTTAGGGATAAAATTTTGAATATACAGGTGAATCGCCCCTTGTCCTTATTTCTCCTTTAACAGTGGTTGAATAAGTTAACTTTTCATCCGGATCGTCAAAAAGATTGGGAAATTAGTTATTAAGCATTTGGACTTTATTTCTGATAACCATATAATTTTTTTATAGCGTAAAACGACTTGAGTTGAGGTATGAGGAAAATGTTGATTTTTACATCTTCTAATCTGAATAGGTTAACGAAAGTGTGGTGGCTTATTAGATGATTACCTCCAAAGGAATTCGCGTAGAAAGGAATTTTTATTGGGTAAGGGATTCTTACCAAGCGAAGTATGCATGTAATTTTTATTGGACCAGAATTCAGAATTTTTAGAATTTTCCCCATATTCGAAGTATGGCAGCGAGGAATCGGTTAATTTAGAAAATGTATATCGCTCATCTCAGCTAACTGCTCCGTCTTGTCAAAGCTTTTTTGAGACTGCTCAGAATATTCTTGAAGCATCTCACTGTTTCCTGAGGGGTCATTTGCTATAGGTTGGTCATATTGTTGCATTTGGTATATTACGTTTCCTTCTGGTGGTTCTAGGGCATCAACGTGGTAGTTCCTTGGTAACTTTGAAGGATGCAGCTGCTGTGATGGCGGCATCGGTGGCCTTTTTGGAGCTGATGGCCAGTTGTTACGCTAGGGTTGCATCAGTTTTTGTCCTCCATTGAGAGTTACTTGGGTTACCTTGGGAAGGGCTGGATTTGATAGGGGGATCAAGTACGGACGCCGTAAGGTATTGTTATTAGCCATTCTTAGTTTTATATACGAAAGATCAAAGACTAAGGTGCAATAAAGCTACAATAGTTATTTGTTTTACAATATATGAAATAGATGTTGGGTTGGTGTTTATTTTTACTTTAATATTTGTATTATTATTCATTCAAATAGAATTAAAAATTTTAGAAGTTTTGGCTTTGTTAATATTTTTTTCGGTCAAATGTTATTATTATTTTCACATAAGTATGATAGTCTTTATTTTTTTGGTGCAGGGCGGCTGACTGCTGCGTCTCCATTTTGCATGCGTAACATCTACTAAGGGGCCTCTTTTTCCTGGCACTATGTTAATAGGGGATTAAGTTCTTGGTTAGTGTGGAACTATTTGAGGGCACTGTGTCAATAGGCCACTAAGTTCTTGGTTAGTGTGGCACTACTTGAGGGCACTATTGGGGTTCCGAGATCACAGTTTTTTTTCACATTCGAACAAAAGACTGCGCTATATTAGGGCTTTTTACTTTTCCATGAACACGCACTACTTAAGGGCTTCATATCGTGAACACGTACTACTTGTCTCAAACCCGCACGCACTACTTAAGAATTTATGTTTTTTTTTTCTTTTTTAGTTACTATTCCCATGGTCCCTGCTCTAGCGCCCATTATAGATTTACTTTATAAATCTTTTAAAAAAAACCTTTCGGTACTTCTTTTTCATTTTTGGAGACAAAAATAAGGTTTTTGGTTTTTATTGATAGCAAGGGTCCTTGTAACATAAAAAAAAAAACTAGGATCAAAAGTGTTTTTTTAGAACGATGGCATCAATTATTTTATATGGTACCTAAAAATAAAAAAATTATTGGTTTTATTAGAAAATCTTTTTTTTTTTGATACCAAAGCTTGCATTCATTTTAAAAAGAAAAAAACAAAAAATATTACATATAAATTAAAAAAAAAAACAAAAATTAAAAATTTAACAAAAAACTCGAGCAAAAATTAAAAATTTAACGCCAAAAAACAAAACAAAATAACCTTAAAATAATGCAAAAATTAAACATAAAATAATTAAAATTTAGTTGGAAAAAATATACAAAATTTAAAACTTAAACATAAAAATATGCAAAGAATGAAAATTTCCAAAATTAGAAAATATCTTATGTATGTATAATTAAATTATGTATTCTGATGGTATTGTTTAAAGCAATTCCCATTTTCACTGGGAATACACAAATGTATATTACGTTTTACGCACATATATCTCGTGTATCCTGAACATTCTCTTAGCTTGCACCTTCGTTTATCAACCGTATGTTCTGGCCAGTGCTCGAGTCCATCGTACCTCAAAGATACTGCTGGGGTTGCCCATGTCGTTGAACCTGACGTACTGCTGCTCTCGTCTAAACAATCAGCTAGCGTGGCCGACCATGTTTCCGGGATGATACTTGATGCGTTGATAAAGCCAATAATCCATCAGCAATGTGCTTCCGGAGCGCTAACAAATCCATTCGTTCCTTAGTTTTATTAGTATCAAAATCCGCGCGGTATTCCAACCAAGAACTGCAAAAATGTCAATAAAATGATCAAATATCTTAAGCGGCCACATCTTTGTTCTGAACCCAATCTTGTACAGTAAAGCAAGAATTCCATTTTATCAACTCCTCCCATGATTTTGTTGTACACTGCAACAAAGTTCGGCTGCGGAATTTCAATCCTTTTTTTTTTGTTCAGCACATTATCGAAGAGTTGTACCCATATATTTGTCACCATATATTGATGAAGCTAGCTGAACAATGCCGCCATCAAACCATCTCAAAATCATTGTATTATGATTTCTCTCAATCCTATAGTCAAAGTTACCTCGTCCTGTTTTTTTTAAATCCTTTTCACTAATAAGAGGCGCTTTTCCTATTCTGTTTCCTCTAATAGTGCCTGTACCACATATTCCTTTCTGTTTTAAATTTATGAGCGAATGAAGTAGGAATGAAGGTGAAGTAATTATGAAAAACCAGATTAAAATTTTTCTGTTTTGGTCTGGTTTTTGCAAGGTGCATCACGATGTCGGAGCAAAATCCCAGTTTGAAGTCACCCACAGTTGTGTTTTCCCCTTGATAAACTTCAAAATCATAAATAAAGCCTTGAGAACTACACAAACAAAATATTTTCATGACCCAATTTATTGGCTTTTTAGGCATGTACTGCCTTAATCCGGTCTTTCCTTTAAATGGGACATCAACACAAAGATTTTCAGTTATAGGTAATTCATGCATTTTTTTAAAAATGTGTTAATCAGGGGCCGAATTTTATGAAGCTTATCACTAGCATTTTGACCAGCGGAAAATTTATGATGCATGAAGCCTAGATCTCGTGAGATATTGCCGAAATAATGGAATTTCCGTGGCTTTACTCCAATACATCACCCTATTATTCTAATTATAATTTCTAAAGCAATTAATTTTAAAATTTCATCGCGCGTAATATTTATAGAAAGCCCAGTTCGTATCAGAGAAACTTGATTTGTTGATTGGAGGATTGTATCAATTAAATCTTCAGTAAAATCAGTAAAATATGTGAGAAAATTTTAAACTGGGGTTAATAATATTTTTTTTTTCATAAATTTCCGTAAATTCAGTTTGAGGTGCCTCCTAAGAACTTTTTCTCCACCGAAAAGTTTCAATTTGTCTAAAAACCGACGTAGAAGGGACACTGGCTGTCATCTCATCCTGTACCAAAATATCAGCGTCCAAATCATCACCTCAATATCAGCTACTTCTTTTCAGCTCTGATTCAAATACATTATTGTTTCTTCCAATTCATTATTGTCTTCCAAAACATTAAAATTAGTATTTTCAAAATATTCTAATAGAGTATCTACAATACCAGGTTCATCAATTTCATCAGATTCATCAAAATTTTCTAAAATATTTTGATTATCGTCGCCTTTAATTTTCGCGACATATTGACAATAAATTCAACCGCAATCCTAATAAGAGTGTTCAATAGCAATGCCAAAACGAATATGGAAAGAACGAAAGGGAAAGAAATATTAGTATTTTCTGCATCTTAAAACAAGTTTTCAGTTTTTTTTAGTTTATATGCATTTTTATTGTAAGCGTACAAGCTAGACAAAAAAATGCTTAAAAATTAGCTTAAATAACTTACAAATAATCTTAACTTAACTTACTGGCTCCATGCGGGAACTCTAAGTTAAACATAAAACTTAATATATGTCTTTAGATTTTTCTTACAGTTTTTTTTATATTTGTTTTTACATTTATTAAAACTAAAACTAAGAAAATATATTTTAAGAAGACAAAATTAGTGTCAGGACTTTTGTTATATTATAAAACTTACAACTAAATCTGTAAACTACCTAAAAATAAATCTTAACCTACATAATCTTACTTCAACTATCTAATTCCATCCCTTATTTTAGAGAGTGTTACCCACCTCTATTCTAATATTTTTTCTGCTTTTTTTTTAAATATTTTTTTCCTTAAATCTAACTTAATCCTACCTGGACCTATGTACGCCGGCCACGGCTAATAAAATAGACAGAAGACCGACTTTGCTTCACATGAAGCTACCTACGAATTCTACGACGAACCCTCCCTCCTTCAACTAGCCGCCAAAATTATTGAATTGTTGAACCGGTGACGCTCCGCACTGCCATGTGCGACAGCTCTATCGTAGTTGAGTCGCCTGACCGCAGCTGTTCGACCGACGTGGAAGATTAGCGGTACAGCTAATCTGTTCTGGATCAAACCGTTCATATCGTGGTAGAAGAACGCTTATGGAGGAATAACCCCGTCAAAGCGAAATCTCTCGTGATATATATAATTGGGGTAGTAAGCCCCATAGACCAGGTTATCCGATGATTGCAATGTGCCCTCGAGTCAATTGAATGACGAAATTGCCCACTCTTATTAGATTCGCCCTATTGTACATTAGGATAGAATTTTATGTACTCAGATTCTGGTGTTCTGTATAAGCGAAGACAAGTCCGAAGACAAGCCCTCTCAAACACCCGAACCTTTTCCTATAAACTTGCTTTCACGTTGACCTACACGGGACAACCAAATACAAGCATAGACCGGATAAGGGCAGGTCACCTTCAACCTCGAATCGAGTTGGCTGTTATAAAACAGTCTCTTTGTAAGCACCTTTGGCTCTGGCCAGAGTAACATCTATATGTTTGTTAAAATACAGATATTGGCCTAGCCAGATCCCAAGGCATCTGACTACATTTTGACAAGCGAGTGGCTGCACGTGCTGCCCCACGATCGAAAACTTCTGCCAATTCTTTCGGGTATCCCTAGAGGCCCCGGACAAAGACGTCCTAAACAAAATGGTTTCTGATTTATGAAAGTTGATTTTCAACTGACAGTCATGGCAATATCATGTCACGGTGCAAAAGTATATTGATAACCTTGATCTTTGGACCTGACGCGATTATGTCGTCTGCGTATGCTATGGCGTGGTGAAGCGAACATATTAGATCACTTGTGTAAATGCTGAATAGGATCGGCGAATTTACCGCACCTTGTTGCATACCGTTTTTAATGTTAAATGTTCCAACAGAAGTCACATCGCCATTCTTCACAATGAACTGTCTACTGGAGAGCATATCAAAAATGCCCAACCTGTCCAACTTCAAAAAAAGTCCCTCTAACCATACGGTATCGAAGGACTTTTCCAAGTCAATTAGGCAGTCATCACTGCACTGGTTCTTGCCTTTGTTCCATTGAATATCAGAAACCAGTTTAGACGCAGCATGAATGATATCATGCCCCGCCTTGAAACCGAATTGATTATCCGGAACTATATGTTTTTCCTCAACCCACTTGGTCAGGACTCTATTGATCACCTTCTCGAAAACCTTACTAATGTTTGGAAGAAGACTGATCAACCGGAGATCCGCCGGATTGGATGTGTCTTTATCCCTTTTAGGGATGGGATGTATGACCGCAGTTTTCCAATGCGCTGGATAATGGGCATTATTCATTGCATTATTAAACAGGGTGGTATAAATGTCCACCGCTTCTAGGGGGAGATGTCGAAGGACAATGTTCGGTATTTCATCGGCTCCCACTGATTTCTTATTTCTAAACGATTCGAAGATCGTTTGGAGCTCTTCCTTCGAAATGAGCGGGGGTAGTAGCCTATCGTCGGCGATGACATTATTCGCCATATTCTGGTCACTGAACTGAGTGAAACCCGAGCTCTCGAATCGCCAATTCACTATTTCATTTCGAAGGTAGAAATTGTGCACAAGGACTCGATTTTCCAGGTCGTGGTTTGAGCCAGTAATGGTGTCATTCGCCTAAAACAAATTTGATGCCAAATGGCACCATACAAAACAAAAACCACAAATACACATCTATTAATGTAAAAATTTCTGTGAATTACGTATAAATACTTATCTACAAAATGCTGTTTTCGCTTACTCTATACCAGCAAAGAATTTTTTTTTTAAATAAAATACATTGTCCGCCTGATACGCAACTTTTAACAGGGAATTTCGTGGTTTGGTATTCTAGCGAGCACTAGCGCTCTCTTCGTGTATTCTTACATTTCTCGCTCAAATTACCTCTTAAAACGTTTGCAAAACAATATGTAAATATGTAAAAAAAAAACCATTTTTGTGGTTGATGTAGCCTCCGCAATACATACGAAGACATATGGCATCAAAATACCGACAGGGTTAATTCGAACAGCGTTTCTGTCCATCAAAATTACAACTGAATTTACTTAACACAATTTCGTATCTTAAATACTAACAAACTGTTGGCTCCGCAACATGTTGATTCCCACGGAAGAACGGTGTATCAGGTTCAGGTTGTTGTCTACACTGGTTTCAGCTATCTGGTGGATGAGGTGATACAATGCGCATTCTCTGAAATTGTGTGCGCGTCTTGATGTATAATACTTCGTTAACTTATACAAAAAATCCATAAATCAACTGCAATACAGTGGAGCGCTACCAAAAAATTAAAAGTTTACTGAAGGATACGACGACGGAGCTCTTCTCCTACACCCCTAAGGGGGAGAAGCTGCAAACAATGCTGTTAGTTAGAACCGTCGACTGATCCGGAGGAGCCCCTTGCACTGCTGAAACAGAAAGAGTGTGAAGGGCTCAAATTGTCACGGCTAGAGCTAAAAGAGACAAGCGGAAACTACCGTTCTTCCTGGTTCAGCTGAGTCCTAACAGCAAACTGGATGGTCTAGGAAGCATCAAAGTCTAGGAAGCATCACAGTCGTGTAGTACGTAGATTCCAGGTGCTGGAAACATGCGTCATGTACATCCCTCTCCATAGTGGAAAGCGCTTATACATAGTGTCTGTTTATGCACCTAAAGCTATTCAATCCACCTTATTCATCTCAGAGCTCGAGACACTTTTTCGATTCCTAAGACTGGAATTGGAGGAGAATTATTTTATTATCGGCGGAGATTTCAACGCCAAACATAGAGATTGGGGAAATAATACACCAAATACTAGAGGGAACCTACTATTCGATTGGTGGGGTCAGTACAGTATAATGTATCGACTCGGTCTTAAGGCGACGGATAGTCCGCCGTTTCCCAGACACGGGTCTGTTGGGGTGTGTAGGGTTATTCTTTACTTTATTAATTTGTGTGGGGTAAGTGTACGGGGGTAGGAAAAATGCGGTTTTAATAAAACGCGTCTTTTCTTCTTCAAGTGTTACAGCAAAGAGACTCTTTATTCGTCATCCGGAAATTACTTCCATATTTACATTTTTAAACTGTCATACAAATTTTTGGATAACAATCGTAGGCTTACGTTACGTTAATCAGTTTACATTTAGGTTAAAATGGTACATTTGTTTATTTAGTTTAGCTAACGTTCGGATAAAAATAAAATTTATAAATTCTTTAAAAGAACATGCTCCCGCCCGGTGGACGACTTCCGTCCGCTAGTGTACTCAATTGCAGTTGGAGTATGATGTACTTCTTTTGAATAGAGTTGTGTGTTGTGTGAATGCGAGTGTATTGACTATCAACATGCGAATGAAACAAGATTGTGTAAGTTAATAATTTGAAACATTACATGTAGGTGACAAGGATGACGATATAACAAACGTGCAACAAAGGGAGATGAAACATGCGTAAGTTGCTTTGTGCAATAGTTTGTTTTGATCATTGGCCAAAACTAGGTCAATTTTTGTCGCGAGTGTTGTTCATTTTTTTTTTTTTGTTTAGTCGTTAGTTTTCTTTAGTTTTTTTTGTTTTTATTATGAATAAGGTAAGTGTTTTTTATTTAATTATTTATTTTTTTTGTCTGCTCCCCTTCCTTCGCGAAATTCCAGTTCGATTGGAATTATGTACACCGGCGCGAGTACCATATGTGCGTTCGTGTGTATATCGATATACACGTTTTCGCGAAAGTGATAACCGTGTGCAAGTGTAAACAAAAGAAATAAAAAAAAAAGAAATGGGAAAATGACAAAAAGTTCATTCAATATATCTTCCCAACAAATTCGAAACAATTTGTGGTGATGTTTGTAACTGTTCTCCGCGTACGCATTTTTTTAGTTGTGCTATGCGTCGATATGCGACGAAATTTTCGCGAACGTTTTGTTAGTGTAATGATGGCCGAATTAGCTGTCAAAGTGTGTGTGGTTTTTGCAAATTTAAAGAAACACGAAGAATCCGCCTTCCTATTGAATTGTTGTTGCAATTCAATCTGCAGTAAGTTTGTTTTTGTTATATTTAATGATTTTTTTTATGTAATTTATGTTAAAAATATATTGTGTATTAGCTTAAGGTTTTTATTATATTATTATGTGTTATTATGTTGTATGTTTTTAAATTATTTTAGAAATGAATACCTGTTGATAGGTTAAAGTGTTGTGTTGTGTTATGTTGTGTTGTGTTGTGTTGTGTTGTGTTGTGTTGTGTTGTGTTTGGAATTCGGCATTTTGGAATTTCGAAACTTTGCGACGTTGTCCTGTATGCATGATTTTGTGTGATTGAGTTGATAACCTGGGAGGATACCAAACCTTCAAATGCCGTCGGGGTTTCGATTCTTCGGTATTTTGGAATCTCAGAACTCCGCAGCGTTGTCCAATATGAATGATATTGTGTGGTTGAGTGAGTGGACTGTATGTGTTGTGCTGTGTAGGAAAATCTAGGGTAAATAAATTTTCTATTATTTGTATTTAATTTAAAGTAATAAATTATTCTTAGAAGAAAATAAATGCGTTTAACATTATGCGTTTTTATTTAAAGTGTATGTCGTATAAATTTTGTGTTGTGTCGTTCAATGTTGTGTTGTGTCGTTTAAATGCCTTGCCGTTTGACCGTTTGAGTTCTACGGTTGGGTTCGCACCGTGAGTTCTCGGAAAAGTCCTTCTTTCCCGGTATGTATGTCGAAATCCGTTCGATTAGCCATTGCAACGGTGTTAGTCTCTCATTTTTAATGAAAACTGAGTCTCAGCGTCTTGGTTCCGGCTTCCGTCTTGCCCACTTCGGGCGCTGTTTAATCCTGGATACATTCTGCTGCACTTTCGACAAAAGTCGTTGGTGTTTGAGTTTATCCGCTTCAATCGCTCAAGGTAACTTACCTTTTCCAAGGCAGTGTCTCCTTGAGGAATTGCGACGAGTCTTTCGCCGATTGCATCTACCTTTAGTGGACCTCTGTCTCTTTTTCTAGCTTGTGCTCGGCAGTTTGGTACAAACCGTTTGTAGTAAATAGGACTGCGACGAAGCTTCGTAGTTCTGGTTGACTCATTGAATACCGCATGGTGAGTAATATAGAAATCGTGTCGTGTATCCAGTATGGTATTCTTTGCGTCAACTACTACCATCTGACGAATCTCCTTGCATTCCTTTAAACACTTGGAATGCTCCTTGTGTTGTGTGGTGTTTTCCTGGAATCTTCCTTCCAGTTGATGAAAAATACGTAAGGCACCTAACTTCGAGGCACCAAACCCAGGCTTGCATCCGTTTTTAAATGGTTGCGATTCCTGATGTTGACCATCTGCTAATCTTCTTTTTGTGTTATTATGCTTTTACATGTTTTGTCTTCCGCAGTTTCCTTAGTATTTTCCAGTTCACAGAACCTTCGCAGCTGAGTGTCGTTATCGAGAACCTGTAAGAAGCTATGGACAAGTTCTTTACTTTGCGAAATAGCCTTCCCAAGGAGAAGCCAACCTAACTCTGATTCCTGTGTAATTGGCGATCTTTCATCTATGCCACGGATAATTGATCCTAAAATAAAGTCAGAGTAAACGTCGGCTCCGAGGAGGATATCAACAGTCGCAGGTTTGTCGAATTGTGGATCAGCTAACTTTAAACCCTGGATATAATCCCAATTTTGCAGAGCTAAAGGTTTGGATGGCAGAAGACCAGTCAGGGACTTGAACACATAGGCTGGGGTATTTGTCTCGAAAGGTGTTACCAGCGACCCAAAGGTAAGACTTACATACCGCTGACATGAACCACTGCTAAGTTTCCCAATCCAGATACCTTAATGAGTGTTCGCCGTTGATGAAGCCCTAGCAATTGAACAGCTGATTCTGAGATAAAAGTTGCTTCAGATCCAGGATCGACTAATGCCCTCAGATGAAAATAGTTACCATTTGAAGACCTGACTCTAACAACTGCTGTTGCCAAAAGAACACTTGGCTGATGAACTCCAGAAGAAACAATTTTGGGTTGGTTGGTATTTATTTTTGTCTTTATGTAGGTACACAAACTTTGTACCTATAGTCGTATTTTCATGATTCCTTTTTTTTTTTTTATAATTTACGCGCGCCAAATTGGTTATGAATGCCCTTATACAGTAGCCTGGGCGCGGGCGGAGAGATAGAAGGAGGAGAAAGGAAAATTTGTGATGTAGTGGTTTGAAACTCAGATGTGTTTCGTTTCGATATTGACTCTCCAGGGGTGGGAGTCCGAATAGGACGGAGAGATTTTTCTTCTCTCGGAATGTGAGGTTGTGAATTTTAACGGTTGTTTTGTGCTTGAAAAGCCCTGCAATAGCCAAATCTACATGTCAGTGTTATGCCTTCACACGCAGATTTTTCTGACTGAGTTCCAATTACACAAATGAAAACTTGCTGTGGCTTGGATTCGAACCTTGACCTTCCGAGTGAGAAGCGATAGCTAGTACCACTACACCACGGCCACCACATTGTAGATTTGGAGCTGGGATTCTTAAAATGCAGCAGAGAATGGTGTTTCTGCATACAGTAATAGCAGCACACACTGCTTTGACATTGGTTTGTCTTGTGGCTGTATGCCAAATAGTTCCGACAAACCCTGATTCTGTCCACTGATTTAGATCGTTCGCAGATCTCCAAGTCAATGAACTTTTTACAAGTCCTTAGAGAATGTTGACCTCTACCACAAACCTGACATGCAAACTGCACCGTTTTCTTCTCAACTGCAATACCTTTATGTGGAAAAGAACCGCTGCCCTTTAGACCACTCTTTCCAGCTACTGCTTCCAAGGTCCGAAAACGCGTTTCTAGGAACGCTGTAAATTGTGTAAGTGTGGGCAACTCCTTCGAACTACCTAATTTTTCCTCCCAAAAACACTGAGTAAATCCAAGTAATTTTTGTACCGTTATATATATTAAAATGTCATCCCAAGAACTTACTAAATTTTCCAGGACATGAAAACATCCCTGGGACGTGTCCAATAGAGACTTTATGCTACTTGCAGTGTCTTTCGTCAACTGCTGATGTTCAAAAAAGAGTTGGAAGTGAGCGTTTACCAGCACTCGCTTGTGGTCGTATCTGGCGACAAGCTTTGTCATAGTTGCCAGAATACAACCCTAAATGCTGCAGCAAACGAGCAGCTTCACCTGTCAGAGAGGATTTAAGGTAGTGAAGTTTTTGAATTTCACCCAGCTTTTTATTTGTGTGGACTAAAGACAGAAACACGTCATGGAAAGCCCGCCATTTTGTGTACGAGCCTTCGAATTCCGGAATTTGAATTTTGGGTAACGAAAGCTCATTACAGGAGGCACCTGCTGATTCACTTTCCACAATCTTTTCCTTAGTAGCTAACTTGGCATTATCGATAGCATCGACCAATTCACCACGGTAAGTGAAATATGTTCCTTGTAGCAGATCGAAAATTTCATCAAAGTCTTCCTCTTCCAGACCTTCTTCAACATATCCTTGTCGAATTTTTGCTTGATGCTCAAGTGCGTTCTTGGAGTTCACTTCGAGAACAAGAAGACGACCTGCTAGATAGTTTGCTGTACGCCGCGTTGCTCCAGTCTTCCTGAAGTTGGAGACCACTCCAGAACACCTTTCTGATCTGCACCCGATGACGATTTAGACATTGCGGTCGCAGTACCGAAATAACCGTTCCGAACGAATTTGCGGAATTGGATGCGTTTGTTCAAAGGCATTCGTACAACTATACATAGTAGGGTGCGTTGGACACACTTCTCCAGAAAACTGACGAGAGCATTCTCCTCGAATTCGCTCTACCCACCGTCCAATAGAAATCTGTCAAACGAGGAGACTGACAGATATCTAAAACTAATGGACGAGACAATCAAACGTACAATGGACAAAACGATACCTCGATATCAATACACTGACAACGAAGACTTATTCCGCAACGCAACTATCGACACACTGCACCGACATAAAAGTAGGCTCCTGTAAAGGCTAAAAACCTTGTACAGACAGTTGACGGACAGACATAACCCGGAGATCATGACTCTGAAGTCGTCGATCAAAAACCTCCAAGTATTAATAAAAGAAAATTACAGAGCACCTGTAAGTTTGTATTGGAACAACAAAATTCGGGCAGTAAACACTAGCAACCCGAACATGTTCCCCCAAATAAATAAAATATTTCGGAGAAAAGATCGAAACGACCTTTCGTGTCTTAAAATCGCCCGAACGACAGACAACGAGCACATACTTACAGCAGCAGGCATCGATCCAACTGAGGCCGTTGATGATGACAACTTCTTTGTGATCTAGGACCCTCTGGAGAAGGTAGAATCTATGAGAGCGACTTTCTAGGAAGTGTACAAGGCGAATGACATCATTGGCCCGAACCACGACCTGGGAAATCCAGTCCTTGTGCACAATTTCTACTTTCGAAATGAAATTGTGAATTGGCAATTCGAGAGTTCGGGTTTCACTCAGTTCAGTGACCAGAATATGGCGAATAATGTCATCGCCGACGATAGAGCACTACTTCCGTTCATTTCGAAGGAAGAGCTCCAAACGATCTTCGAATCACTTAGAAGAAAGAAATCAGTGGGAACCGATGAAATACAGAACATGGTGCTTCGACATCTCCCACTAGAAGCGGTGGACATTTATACCACCCTGTTTAATAATGGAATGGAATAATCGCATTGGAAAACTGTGGTGGTACATCCCATCCCTAAAAGGGATAAAGATACCTCCAATCCGGCGAATCTGCGCTCGATCAGTCTTCTCCCAAACATCAGTAAGGTTTTCGAGAAGGTAATCAGTAGAGTCCTGACTAAGTGGGTTGAGAACAAACATATAGTTCCGGATAATCAATTCAGTTTCAAGGCGGGGCATGATATCATTCGTGCTGCATCTAAACTTGTTTCTGATATCCAATGGAACAAAGGCAAGAACCAGTGCAGTGATGCCTGCCTAATTGGCTTGGAAAAGGCCTTCGATACCGTATGGTTAGAGGGCCTCTTTTTCAAGTTGGACAGGTTGGGCATTTTTGATATGCTCTCCAGTAGACAGTTCATCGTGAAGAATGGCGATATGACTTCTGCTGGAACATTTAGCATTAAAAACGGTCTGCAACAAGGTGCGGTAAATTAGCCGATCCTATTCAGCACACAAGTGATCTAATAGGTTCGCTTCACCATGCCATAGCATACGCAGACGACATAATCGCGTACAGGTCAGGTCTAAAGATCGAGGTTATCAATATGCTTTTGCAACGTGACTTCGATAAAATTAAGCGATATTGCCATGACTGTAAGTTGAAAATTAACTTTCAGAAATCGGAAATTGCTTAGGACGCCTTTGTCTGGGACCATTAGGGATACCCGAAAGAATTGGCGGAAATTTTCGATCGTGGGGCAGTACGGGCACTCGCTTGTCGAAATGTAGTCAGATACATTGGGATCTAGCTAGACGAATATATGTGTTTTAACAAACATATACAATAGACGTTGCTCTCGCCAGAGCCAAAGGTGCTTTTGCCCTTACAAAGAGACTGTTTTATAACAGCTAACTCGATGCGAGGGTGAAGGTGATCTGCTACATGACCCTTATCCAGCCTATGCCTGTATTTGGTTGTCCCGTGTGGTTCAACGTGAGAGCAAGCTTATTGGAAAAGCTTCGGGTGTTTGAGAGGGCTTGTCCTCGGACTTGTCTTTGCTTATGAAGAACACCAGAGTACATAAAATTCTAATGAGGTCTTATACAGTAGGGCGAACCTAATAAGAGTGGACAATTTTGTTAGTAAGTTAACTCGAAGGCACATTGCAAGAGCAATGTCTACGTCGAACAACCTGTTTTCCGGGGCTTACTACCCTAACTATATGTATCAAGAGAGAGTTCGCTTTAACGGCTTTATTCCTCCAGAAGCGTTCCTCCACCTAGATATGAAAGGTACCGCTACCGCTAATCTTATACGTCGCTCGGACAGTTGAGGACAGACGACCCAACTACGACAGAGACGTCGCACATGGCAGTACGGAGCGGTTCCGGTTCAGTAGGGCAGAAGGGATTCGCGACATGAGGGCTGCTGCTCAGCAGCACCAACAATTTTGGTGGCTATTTGAAGGTAGGAGAGGGTTTTCGTCAAATTCCTCTGGTACATGATAGTTTCATTAGGAAGCAAAGTCGGTCGTCAAGCTAGTTTATTTGCCGTGGCCGATGTACATAGTTTTAGGTAGGATTAGGGTTTAAAAAAAAAAAAAAGATAAAAAAGAGGTGGATAACCTTCTTTAAAAAAAAAGGGATAATCCTACAAAAAAAAGTGTATGCATATAGATATACTATAAGTACAATTAGATAGTTTAAGTTTAAAAAGTCCAGGCACTAAGTTTTTTTTAATTAAAATTCATTTTCTTAGTTTTAAGTGTTAATACGAGTATATGTAAAAACAAAAATAAAAATAGACTATAAGAATCGTCGGGAGACATAAGTATTATGTTTAACTTAGAGTGCCCGCGTGGCGCCATTAAGTTAGAATAAGATTATTTGTAAATCATTTAAGCTAATTTTTAAGCTTGTAAGTTTAAATGAATTCTATAAACAAAGATGCATGTAAACTGAAAAAAACAAACTGAACTGAATGGACTGGCTTCCAAATCGGAAGGTTCGGTGTTCGAATCCCAACCGCGCCCGAAAGACATTAATTTTTTCAGTTAACAAAAATCAAGTAATATGAGTAGTTAACTAGAAATTAACAACAAGCCACCTTCCACAAAGAATTTAGTCTCCCCATTAAATGTTGGATGCAACCCATGGACCGAAATAGCCACTGAACCCAAAACGTCTTTCTATCTCTCTCTGTCCTATTTTCCAAACAACTTAACGCATGCTGAGACATTATAAGTGTTAAATTCTTTTTTTTTAAAAAAAAGGGTTTTAAAATATCTAATTAAATTGCTATTTGATGATTTCTATAATTTGGTAATAATGTTTTGGAAAGGGTTTTTTGAACTAACCATAAGTTTTCAAGTTTATTACAATATTATACTTGATGTGTGATCATACGTAACCCTCGTGCTAATTTCGATTTATTGCTTATTGTTTAAGTTCTTAAACAAAATTTTAACTCTGTTGATATTATAGAAATTACTTTTTATTTAAAGACTGAGAAAATAGATATACATATTCATGTCCTCTCAAATTTTAACTCAGTGGATGTTATTTGATGGTTTTGCTAGTTAATTTAGATTGTTGTATAAACGAGCCACACAAATAACTGATAACTCTCCAACATGCACCGATCATATTTTTTTATGGAAATAGAAAATCTCACAATTTTGAGTTATTGAATTCAGTTTCTGATCTTCGATTCACAGATCAGTGTACAAAAAATTATCGAAACCCCCTTACCTGTAAAAAAGTTTTATTCGTTTTAAATTTTGGGATGATATATGTTTTGTAAGGAATCCATCCAAAATGTTTGTTCCTTGTTTTTCTAAATAAATAGGAAATTGAAATGGTTGAAAAAATGGATCTATTGTGTAGAGTAAATACAAAAAAAAACTTCTGAATAAATGCAAGAAATACTTTAAAGATAACTATTATGCAAGAAGTGTTATAAAGAGATTTCAAAAGAAGTTATGCAATATACTTAAAGAAAGTTACTATATATATGAGTAAACTAATAAAAACGAATGGAAATATTGCAGTTAAGGAGAATGAAGTGTAGTCAACAAAATTCTGAATCGCAACGCTGGAGTTAACAGACCGTTAATTTTAGAAGAGAACAATATCACAATTTCATATCCTATCGAGGTTGCTAGTCGTTTTAATGAGTTTTTTGTTTTTATTGTGGTAAGTGAAAGTTTATGTTATGATCCGATAACTGCAGGGGAATTGCTTAGCATTATAATATCATTAAAGGATTCTAACTCCGCAACAGTTCATGGCACCACTGGCATAATGCTCAAAAAGATTGCTGTGTGGTTGATGCACTTGCGCACGTTTTTAATAGAAGTGCTTCTAGAAGAATTTTTTCCTTTAAAATTCCCGAAGTGATTCCCCTCTATAAAAAGTCTAACACTAACAATCTTATAACTATAGATGGATTTTTCCTTCACCTGTCTGCTCCAAAATTTTTGGAAAGCGATGAAAGGGTGAATTTTAGTTTTTTCTGAGTAAAAACTATTGCTTCAGTGACTATCAATACGGATCTCTTACTGGTTGATCAACAGAAGACGCGGTTCTAAGTTTCTGCAGTGGTTTACATTAATGCGTTATAGTGCATGTGATAGTGGTTATATTAATAATAATACTATTAGTAATAAATAAAATCATTATATTATAATAATAATAATATTATAATAATAATATTATAATAATAATATTATAATAATTAAATTAATAATAATAGACCGGTCTTTTTATTGACTTAACTAAAGCTTTTGATTTAGTTAGTCACGAATTCTTTCTAAATAAGATATATTGCGCAGGAATGCGTGGTTTTGTTTATAACTAGGTAGCTGCTTACTTAACAAATAACAAAAAAAGTTAAAATAAATGCCAACTATAGAAATCCGGGCAATATGTTTATTGGTATACCACAAGGTTCGGTCTTGAACGCCTTACTTTTTCGTATCTAAATCAATTCCACCTTTAAGCAGAATTTCAAAAGCAAGCCTACGGCTTTTGGTGGTGATATACCATTGCTCTGTCCTATGGAAGCACATCACTGCTGACAACAATGCAGACATCGATATCTTAGACGTGGTCATGAGTAATAGGCCAAAACTGATGTAATTTCAGCTTACCGGGGTCTTCTATCATGCCTAATTGCAACATCTGTTATTATTCCTCAAACTATTGTAAATTCGACTTAAGTTTCAGCGATGGAGTTTCCGAGATCTGTGGTGTTACTTTCGCTTCATGTGAGCCTTGCTCAAGATAATATTCTCAAATTGAGCAATACTTTAAATATCTCGAAGTTATCCAATAATAAACTAAACTGGTCTGAACATAAAAATTTACTGCAAGAATATTGGCTCTGTTTTTCCAGGCAGGTTTATAACTTAGTTCATACTGTCCAGAAAAATTATTAATTATGATCTTGTTCAATCTAAAATTAAGTATGGTCTAACTTGTTGGGGAGGAATATATTTGAATAAAATTGATCCTCTAATTATATCATAAAAGAACCTCCTCTACTTATATTATAACGTTCTGAAATTATTTTTTATTAGTGGACATCTCTCTTCAGAAAAAATGCTCTAAATAATTTGCGATTGCACTCGAATATCCCTCCTTTAAAAGATCTGTTACATTAGTACCCTCTTTCCACAAACTACCTGTTTTTATCCGGCGTTTAAGAGAATTTTCACCACTTCTCAATAGAATGAAATCACGGCTTTTTAACTTCTGCATTTCTCAAATCGAAAAAATATAATCACACATGTTATTAGTTTAGTAATAACAGTAAATAATAATATTAGTACATTATAATAATAATTATATACATATATGAATATACACATAAATAAATGAATTCATTTCTTACGTAACTGTTTTCTTTTCCGATGTATTATCTTATTTGATGGCACATTCGCTACTAGCTGCAGATATAGACTGCACCCTATTTCATTTATTTCTCTGCGTAATATTAAATTATGTTTTTTTTTTATAGGACACATCCTAGCTCTATGTATGTAAATTATTAATGATTAATCAGTTCCTATGAATGGCTACTATTTTTGTATACGTACATACGAGTATTATGTGAAGCAATTAAAAACAAAAAGATTGATTTATACGTTATATGGTCCTTATCCGGCCCATGCTTTTGTTTAGATATCCCGTGTGACTAAACATAAGATCAATTTTATTGGAAAAGATTCTAGAGTTTGAGATACCTCGCTTTATGACTTATCTTTGCTTGTATATTATACAAGTATCCCAATACATAAAATTCATTCGAATGATGTTTTGTACAATATAGCATTCATTATTGGTTGACTCGAAAGCCCATTGCAAGAAAATTAACTCCAACTCGGGGGTTTATTTCAGTAATTTCTAAACAGTACGCAGAAGTGATTTAGCTACGTCAGAGATGTCGCAGAGTGCTATGTGTAACGTCTCCAGTTCAGTGGGGTTGTTACTTGGCAGCGCCAGTAATTATTTGTCGCTTACTGAAGAAGAAAAACATCTTCGTCTCTTTCTTCAAATTTCGAGTAGCCCATTTAGAATGCAGAGTTGTTAAACATAATTTTAAAATGCAGGGCTTTTATAGCCTAAAGTGAAAGTAGTGTTAAGATTATAAAAAGAAAATATAAATGTTCAAAAAAGGGGTCACTTTCTAGCTTAATAGAAATACACATACGCACAAATTCTAAATTTTCCAAAAAGCATAGCACGTGCTTAAGAATTTCAAATATATTCATGTGCACTTGTAATTTCTGAATTTTAGGAACATTGATGTTTATTTTTATTATTTTATTATGTAAGTTATGATATGCATTATTTGAGTGTAATTGAATGAAGTTCATTTTCCTGCTCTTTTAAACAAAGTTTCAAGTAATCATAGAACAATGGCGCCATTTCATACCAAACCTATATTGCTCATGCACAGTATTTGCCCTTAAACTTATGAATAAAACATTTTATCTGTTTTCTGATTTATTTTTTTATTATATTTAACATATATTTTTGAGTTCGGGAAACAACAACGAGGTTACGTACTGGGATGCGGCTTTCGGATATTGTGAAATTTCCTCAACTTGCACTATAGAAAAAATTGTTCAAATCAAAGTGAGATAAATAGAAGCCTAGATGCTCGATAGAGTTACCGAGCTTCAAATCCGGTGTATCGGACTTCAGTCACTGAAGAGCTGGTTGTGGGAAATAGTGTTCAAGCAGTGAATTAAATGGACAAAGCAATAGCACTTCGTAATGTGCGAAAATATGACAAATAAAGTCGATATATTGAATGGATACATATACTCGTATGGATATTATTTTTATTCCAGAGACCGAATATAAAGCTGAATCTATTCAAATTAAATTAGTCAATCCAATTAACCGTGTAAATTGTCGAGGGTAAAGCATAAGTACACATTGTCGTATATGTGGAAAAGCTAATCGTATTTAAATTCAGAGTTATTAATGGGAAATATAATAATTATGTGTATGGTACTTGATGTGGCAAGTAATTGATGTATTTCAAGAGGTGTGTACAGTACTATACTTAAGGCTAAGTTATCGCAATATTTCGTTTGTTATGTTACTTATTTTATAAATTTTTTCAATAAAAATTTACTTGTTATGGTTTTCTAAATTTCTCTTGATGTTGCTCTGACTCCATTTCCATGCGCTGCCTATAAAATGTATCTGTTTTTTTTATGAGTAAGACTGTAGAGGACGTTTTGGAGCTGGGGTACTTCATGAGATAGGTTAAGTAGGCATCACTCTTGTTGAAGAGCACTATTCGTCGGATTAACCTTTGATAAACTTTGAAATCAATGTCGCGGATGAACTTTGTTTTCTTTGTGTTTTATAGAACCCCATTGGGAACTTATACAATCCAAAATTTACACCTCAGTATATTACTACGGCATAAAACTTGCGAGGAAGAGGAAGGTTTTGGATATTCGTCTACGTTATTTTGTTTTAGTTTCGAGCGTAGCTTTCGTGAACTATTTTGGTTAATTTTGTTTTTATGCCACTCTTCTAGTTTTTTTCCTGAAATATTTCCTTATAATGTTAATGAATAAGTTTCGTTTTTTTTTTACTGTCTAGTTTTGTTATGGAATTCGAGCCCTTTTTCTGTTTTTAGTCAGTTTTTTGATACTGTTTAGTCGTCAGATACCAGTTCTGCCAACAAATACATATATCGGCTGGTCTTTACTCGCAGGTTCTGCTGAATGTGTCATTGTAATCATTAACGGCTCTAATAATTCTTCAGAATTTTGTTTTGATAGTCGCGTGATATCTACTAAGAGGAAGTGGAAACTTTTCTATGAACTATGAAGAGAATTGTTTCCAAAATGAAGAATTTTTTGTTTCAAATATTATGTAGTAAGGAACTATTTCGACCAGCCCCTATGATGTCTTCCATTGCTTTGATGTATTCAGCTATGGTCAATTTGGTGGATTTGTCAATTGCCGTGTTTTTTTCTTTTATACTTCGCGCGCGCTCAAGGGATTTAAGTACCCTTAAAATGCTTGCACACAGCGCCGGCGAAGTAAAATCAGGAAGATAGAAAGCGAGATGCCGGTGAACGTTGGTTTTAAATGACTAGGAAATAAAGAGCTAGACAGGGCATTCCATAAGCGAGTTGTACGGCTTTGGAACGAATCACGATATCTTAGAGTACGTCAGAAAGTGGGCTTGAGGATATACTGATGAGCATTCATAGCGAGGTGGGTGTTACGGTTAAAAAATTGAATGGGCGGAATGCTACTGGCAATTTCTATGGAGCACAGTCTAAAATGTGATAAAACAGAGCGAGGCACGAGACATTACGTCGGTGTTCGAGAGTGTCCATTGTTTGAGTGATATTGGTATCAACTATGAGTTTTATCTCACGGTTTTGAATCCTATCTAGCAGGTGCACAGATGTTTTGGACGCACCCGACCAGATGTGGGCATTGTACTCCAATTTTGGGCGGATGAATGCCTTATATATTGTGGCCAGATCAAAGGGCGTAAAATATTTCTTACATCGCTTGAGGAAACCTAGACATTTCGTAGCATTTTTGTCGACACCGGATATGTGGTCATTCCAACGTAAGCTATTATTGACACACATACCGCGAATGGAAAGTTTATCGGCTTCAGCGAAACAAGTGCCATTCATGAATAATGGCTGGGTGTTTAAATTTCCCTTTAACGACAGCAGACAGCATTGTGTTTTGGAAACATTAAATTCTACTCTGTTAGTGGTTCCCCAATTAGGTATGCTGTTAATGTTTGAATTTAATGTGTTTAAGGTACGCTGGCGTTCCCATTCTAGAGCCGAAGAGCAGGGACATGAGACCGGGAACGAATATGAAAAGCAGAGAGTACTGTTATCAGCAAATGAATATATTGGATTAGAAGTAGCAGACAAAAGATCATTGATGAAAATTAAATAGAGTGTCAGAGACAGAACGGAGCCATGGGGCACACCAGCATTTATTTTGTGAGTATCAGACTAAAAACCATACAGTGCAACTTGAATTGAAAGTTCCGAAAGCTAATTTCTAATCCATTGAAGAAGAGACTCGTCGATCCCAAACGTACGCATTTTCGACAAAAGTGCCTGATACCAAACTCTGTCAAATGCCTTAGAAATATCAAGTGCAACTAATTTGCTCTCGCCAGATCGATATCCACTTTTCGGTGGGACATGCCATCAGATCACCAGTGGACCTGTTGCGATGAAAACCGTACTGCCGGTCATTAAGAAGTTTTCGTGTTTCGAGATATTTTATGAGCTGACGGTTTATCAGTATATTCCATGACCTTGGAAAGAAGCGACGTAAGTGCTGTTTTGCATCTGCTCGGGAAGAGTTGTACTGTATTGTAGACTGTTGTGTTGAGTTGCTGTATTTAAAAAAATACACTCTTTGTTATTTTACGTTATAAATTGGACTGTGTTTTATTGCCTATTTAATGTTGTATTTATATGTGTTTGTTACAATATGTGTTTACAATATGTGTTATATTGTACAAAATTCATTCTACTTGTTATTTAGATGGGTGTTGTGGATTGTCTTCTCTGACGTTATGTGGTGTCGCTGTCTTCTATGACGTAACGTACTTCTGTTGTCTTCTCCAACAAGAGTCCTTAAGAGTAGGTTTGAAGAAAAAGCTTACGCAGTGGTTTTGTCAGCGAGGAGGAACAGCTCCTCAGAAGGAGGGGGGATATGCCATCTGGACCAGTGGATTTGCGAATGTTAAGATCTTTAAGAACTCTTGCTACTACACGAGTACGAAAGATTTGTCCCATTGAAGATTCGATGCCCTCAAATGTAGGCGGAGACAAAGTACAATCTGGGAGTGTTGAACTGGCCGCAAAGTTCCTACGCAGCGAGCAGATTAGGATTGTCCAAAGACCTGACAGCTGGAATGTCATTGTAAATGGGCGTTGGCATGGACCAACAATTTTTACTGTCTTTGGGACATTGTAGTATTTTTTCCCTCAGTTTTTCCTCGTATTGGAATTTTACACGCAGTCATTCCTGACTCGTTTAAACTTTTTTCGGTTTTCCTAACATTTCTCTAATCTTGACAGTACAGATAATAAAGTTATATAGATATCGCATGCAGAGCAAAAAAAACTTACCACTTTTTTAACGACAATAAAACTCTCAAACCTAAGGATTGTTGCATCAATTCGGCATGAAACCTATTTAGGTTGTGGATATCAACCACCCTCCACAATTTTTTCATATTTCGTTTTGCTGCAACCCTTTAATTTGTTTTACGTCTCAATCGATCTTGCAAACGAACATATACGAATGACTGACTTTATCGCTGGTGTTTATCTGGATCGCTATACTGTGGTGTGTTTGTGCGTTTATATTTATTGAGGAGGCACAGGCACATCGTACATATGCATATACATATATTTTGAGAAGGATGCAAATGTCGCTTTTGTTCGATTTGGTATTTGGCTGTTCTTAGTTTATGATTGACCAATTTTTTTCAGCGGTAAACTTTTTAAATATTTAGCAATGTGTGATACACGTAAAACGAAGTCTGGCGTTTCTTGTTCGATTTGTAAAAAGTCGAAAAGAAATTTCTCCGATCTGAACATTTTTGCATGTCTTTCAAATGAAAAAAAAAAAGAAATTTTGAGTAATTTGTGGAGGCAGACATGAGATCTTAAGAGAGAAGGAAAATATTTTGTTTGTCAAAATTATTTTTGCTTCGGAATTTATTGGCAGAAAAATGCTTAAAAGGGACGCTGTTCCCTCCTTAAAAATAAAATGTAATTTAAATTTAAACTTAAGTTTAGAAAATCTTTCATCTTTGCTACAAGAACGGAGAAGGACCTCTAGCAGTTCAAATATTTCTTGTGCTAGATACAATAAATTATGAGAAAAATGCGCACAAGAGTATAAAACAAATTCTGAATTGAAAAAAAATATATTAAGTTGCAGACTTAAAATTCTAAGCTTGAGAAGAAAACTTCGCTCTAGAACTAAAACGCATAACGCTCTACAAACTAGGAAAATGTCAACTAGTTTATCATCGCAAATTCAAGTATGTACTTGGTTTTTCAGAGCATTCAAAAATTGTTTGTGGTGTGGATGGGGTTGTCCAAGTCCAAAAAATATAATGTTGCCGAAAAAGAACTTTCCCAAAACATTTTTTACCGATCTCGGAACGCTTATAAATTTCTTCGAGATAGACTGGAATTTAGACTTCCCCACGTGTCCACATTTTATCGTTGAGCTCCTGTTAAGGGCTTACAACCTGGATTCCAAAACAATACTCACTGTTTTCTGAAAGCAAAGTGTGCATCATTAAGCCAACGGGAACGGAAGGAGTGGATCGAAAAAGATTGTACGGCAACGAAATTTGCATTTTCATTTTAAACGGCCTCTTAGATAGCTGGAAAAGTATTTTATTATTATTATTATTATTATTATTATTATCAATTGAACGATACAAATTAATTTGTAGGGTCCGGGATTTAACGCCGGGGTACTATGCCCATGTGGCGCGTTTTTTGTCAGCAAACTATGTCAAAGGGGTTAATCTGAAGTCTATTTTAGAAAACAATTTGACAATTTGCCAAGAATTTGGTCTGAAAGTGTGCGCTATATTTTGCGATCAAGGACCTAACAACAGGAAAGCTTACCAATTATTATTCAAAATATTCAATTTAGAAAGAGATAGTGTGGCAAAAACATGCTTGAAATTGACAAGTTCACATATAGCCCCAAATGCATTTGAAAAAATGAGGGTTTGCTTGGCAACGGAAACCTGTAGTAGGACAACGGCAGAATCAATACAAACTGCTAATCAACTTAATTACCTAAAAAATAGTTCAAATCAAGCTCTAGGAGCACAAGCGTTTACATTAAAAATGAATAATGCTTTCGACTGTATGGATAGTGGGTAGTAAGGATATTTTAAAGCGTGGAGTTCAGGTCGGAAATCCAGCTTATAATGAGCTTAAACAATTCTTGTCTTACTTAAGATCAATGCAAGAGTCTACTAATCTTTCAAGGAACTTTTGTGTAAAAGGAATGGTACAGACAATAAACGGGGTTTTATTACTTAGTAAGGATAGAAGTGATGGTTTATTCGGGAAAGTTTACTTACAAAGAGAACACATCAAGATATTTTGGAAAATTTATTTTCTAATATTCGCAGTAAAGGCGGTAATAACAAAAATCCCTCTGTGTACGAATTTAACCCTTCTCTCAATGAGTTGGTCTGGACAAACCTTTTCCATTTTCGAAACCATTTTTTCCTAATTGATTGTGTAGTTATCTTTACCAAATTTCCTAACTTTGTCAGCGCACATATTTTTAATGCTTTGGTGTGGACAATAAATTGTAAATCTCAGTGGGTGAGACAGAAAAACAAGGTTTTTTACAACAACCCCTACAATCAATGAAATAAGTCTAGCAAGACCTTCCTACATATTGTATGGAAAAACGTGTTTATTTAACATTTAATCCGAAAAAAAACTCTTCTTACCTAACTCCGTCAATTAATTATTAGCTTTGTTTAGTGCATTATATGTATATAAACAAAATAATTTATTACGGTATTACCAGTAAAAATTAAAAAATTCAAATTTTGGCATGAAAACAAATGCAACACAATCACGAAATTGGACCAAATTCGCTAGAGTGAGATGCTCGGGGACCTCACTATAAACCAGCACCCCAAGAGTGAGAGGCACCGGTACCTCAGTATAAACCAACACCCCAAAAGTGTGAGGCACGGGGACCTCACTGTAATCCCAAGTTGCTATTGCAAGACATACTTTTCTGCTAATCCCCCCTTACTGTTCTTAAAAAAAAGGAAATACCCTTGAACAACCTTGAACCTTCCTTCCATTGAATCACAATCAGAATCTGAAATACAAAAGCAAGCAAAGAGAGAAGTTAAAAACAAGTCCAGGGTGCTGGCGGCATGACTATCAACGTCAGGTATTCGCGTGCGCTCATTTACAAGCTATTTTCGGATCTCAGCGCACCGTCCTTCTGGTCTTGTCTGCTCAGAATGTCGAAGCCATCCAGAATTGTGTATATTGAAATCGCCCTTAATTACGATTCCAGTATAATAATAAGGGGGATACAATTCTTTGAATGGAGTCAGACAGCGCATCAAACTCGTTAAAAGTCGAATTGCTGTCCGGTTTGAAGCTTCTGTAAATAAAGCAATAATTTGCTTACGGAGATGGAATTTTAACCACATGAAATTGTATTCCTTTTATGGGTTCAGCGCTTCGCAGTCTCTCAAAAACTTTTAGATTTTGGCGATGCTAAAGGAACGTCTTGCCAATGACGATAACTACAATAACGCCTTCATGGTAAACTGCCAAAGACTTCTTCCCATAGCGAAAGCCATTTTCTTACGATATTTTCGATCAATCTCCACCTGCTAGCAACCGCTCTTCAGTTCCAGTATTGAGACCCATTTCGCTCCACAAAGCGTATCCAAAGTATCATCAATTCTTGGTAGTGGGTAGCTGTCCTTTTTAGTAACATCGTTGAGATGTCGGTAATCTATACAAAACCTCGTGCTGCCGTCTTTCTACTTCACGAGGACCACCGGAGATGCCTACAGACCCTGTGACTCTTCAATCAGCCCCTCAACTTTCATCTTCGACACCATTTCGGCAACTTCTGTTTGCTTTGCCAATGTAAGATGCCTTGCAGGTTGACGGATTGGTCGGGCGTCTCCGGTGTCAATATGGTGTTGAAGAAGTTGCATACTCCAAATTCTCCGTCTTGTGTAGCACATACATCAGCGTACTCACCGATTAGCTTGCCTGCCAGGATACGTTGCTATTGATCCAAATTCATAGGCTGAGGATTTTGTTTCTGATTTTTATACTCCGGACACTCGCGACCGGTGCTGCACAATTTTTTTCCGTTGTGGTGGATATAGCCTCAATAAGTGCACTTTTTCCCACTGTGTCTCCCCTTTTCACCCTTACACTGAATGTCTTTGGATTTAGAATCCTTACATAAACCATGTTGTTCTTTGGTTCCATTAAGGTCTTACCCACAATGATGTCCCTCCTATTTTGTGGCTCCATCAAATAGAATCGGTGGCTACCATAAGCACCTTACACTTTTGCCAAAACAATTTTTTTTTTTTTTTATAATTTACGCGCGCCTAATGGGTTAAGATACCATTTTTACTGTTGCCATGGCGCGGGCAGAAAGATAGAAGGAGGAGAAAGGAAAGCATTGTTGTGATGTAGTGGTTTGAAACTCAGGTGTGTTTGGTTTCGATATTGACTCTTCAGGGGTGGGAGTCCGAATAGGACGGAGAGATTTTTCTTCACTCAGAATGATTCAGCTTGTGGATTTTAACGGTTTTTTTTGTGCTTGAAAACTCTACAACAGCCAAATCTACATGTCAGTGTTATGCCTTCACACGCAGATTTTTCTGACTGAGTTCCAATTGCACAAATGAAAACTTGCCGTGGCTAGGATTCGAACCTTGACCCTCTGAGTGAGAAGCGATTGCTAGTATCACTACAAGACGGCCACCCCCAACGAAGTGGTTTCTGCAGATGACGATTTTTAAGATGGAAGTGCGGACGTTTCCGTATATCATTGGTATCTCCATGTTTTCGTTCAGAGTTTGTGCCCCAAAGTCCACTACTAGTCCATGGTCTTTCATGAAATCTGTACTAATGACAAACTATATGTCAGCCACTTGAAAAACGTAAGAGAGAGCTATGCGGGCCAGGTAGATTTTTATGCCGACTTCAGCATATCGTATACCTCAGTCGTTTCTCCCGTAGCTGTTCTCAAGCTGTAACTGCTGGTGTTATACAACCAAGATCTCTGCACCAGATCCCTTCTGATAATTGAGGGCGTGGCACCGGTGTCTATTGTTGCCATACATTTTTCATTTCCACTGATTACTTTTACTAGAAAGCTTTCATTGCATCGTTTTGCTAGCGAGACTTGGATAATTGTCCTGGGGCCGCCGATTTCTGCTACCATCTTTGGCTCCGCGAAGTTAGTGCTTAAGCATTTCTCGATGGTGGCTTCGGGAAGTATGACCGGCTTCTTGGTAGCCGTTTCTGCTGGCTTCTTCCTCTATTTGCTTGTTACCACAGTGAGGGCAGCCTTTTCGTTCTTTAAACTGCCTTTGGAGATAGCCTATTTTATTGCAGTCCCAACAATGCATTCTTGGTCTATCCCGTGGAGTATCTCGTTGCTCGGAACTAAGTCTTGCGCAGGAGCATTCAACAATTAGCAGGTGGGGTATGACAAATATCATACCGCTCAGGTCTGCTTGGAGCGCCTGCAGTGTTTCTCATCGTTGCTTCATTCGGCTTTGCAATTGGACCTTGTAAACCTCCTGCATGTGGCTATCCCCCAAACCGTTTCTCGATAGCCTGTACTAAAGTCACATAATCTTTAAGCTTTTAGATAGTTTTATTAATTTTAATATAACATTAGGATATGAAATCGACTTTGAAGGAAAACACGAAAAAAAACCTTCAATTCAAAACAGAAAACAATACAAAAAAATAAATAAATAAATAAATAAATAGATAAATAAATAAATATATACATAAAAAAATAAATAAATAAATAAATAGATAAATAAATAAATATATAAATATATAAATAAATAAATGAATAAATAAATATATAAGTAAATAAATAAATCAATAAATACATAAGTGAATAAATAAATAATCAAAAATAAAAGTGAAAATAAATAAATAAATGAACAATTCACATTTAAATAAGTTATAACAAGGTATGATAAATAACAAATCGGATTCTTATAAGGCAAGAACATATAAAAACAGAATGTTATGCAATTGGCCAACGAGAGGATTGTCAGCATAGGAATGTGTATTTTTATTTTTTTAATTTTTTTTATTTTCAAGGGAACGATATAAATTAATTTGTAGGGTCCTGGATTTAACGCCGGATTACTATGCCTATGTGACGTTTTGTCAACAGCACGCCGAGTACCGAGTTCCCATGTGGTCACCCATCAACGTACTTACCGAACATAGTTTTTGAATCCTATGAGAAATCAATTCAACATTCGCCCTTTCATGCAAGTCTGAAGTTAAATGCCCCCATGGTAAGTTAAGCATCATTTTTAATATTTTATTTTGTGAAACTTGCAACTTTTTGATATATTGTAGTAGGCAGCAGAGTCTCCCCATACTTGACAACCGTACAATAGAATTGCCTGAAAAATCATTTTGTGGAGAATAATCTTTCAATTGTAAGTAACGAATTGCGGTTTATAAAAGGATACGAGTACAACATCTTAATAGCTGAAGTTGGTAGCTGGGAAAAAAAACTTTTCTTTTTCGGGTGGAAAAGATCGCTTGAGTTTTTTCTTCATTAAGCTTAATTTTCCATCTAGTATATGTTGTATTTTGCCAGTATATCCATTCCATCTTTTAAATTCATCTCAATATTGAGAGCGAATTGATTTGATGAATATATGGCAGTGTCATCTGCGAAAATAACTATATAGTTTGGTATATCGGGAAAATCGAACGCATATATATTATAAAGGACAGGTCCGAGAACTGAGCCTTGTGGTACCCCTGCATTAAAATTTACTAGGCTGGAAATGCTACTATTTATATGCTACGATTAGACAAGAAAGGCTGCACAATTTTACATAGAGATGGAGGGATCTAAAATTGATGATTTTGTAAATAAGGCCTTCATGCCAAACGGAATCAAAGACTTTTTCGATGTCTAGTAGTATCATCCCAGTAGATTTATCTTTCGAACGATTACGTTTAACAGAATTACAGATTCTTAATAACTGATGGGAAGTGTTATGAAAATGTCTAAACCCAAATTTTTCGTTGGGATAAATGTCATGTTCCTAGATGAATTTTAAAAAAATTTTTTTTATAACCTTCTCATATACCTATGACCGACATCCAAATAATCCCTTGTTAGGTAAAACACCGATACACACAGTTCACCTCCAAATTTCTTCGACCGAAAAACAATTAGTTCTCACTGCAATAGAAAAATTCACCAAATTCGCAATATCCAAAATGATGAATTCTAAAGCAATAGAAGACGTTAGGTGACCACTTCGTGAAATCATTTTTCAATTTGGCGTTCCCCAATATTTAATGATTGATAACGAAAAGTCTCTAAATTCTGAAACAATACATTTCATGCTTAAGGATGAATTGAAAATTAATGTCTTTACCACACCACCTTACAAAAGTGAAGTGAACGGACAGGTAGAGCGTTTTCATTCTACCTTAGCCGAAATTATAAGATGTTTAAAAAAAGAAGTCATAAATAGAAACTTTGAAGAATCGCTTCAAAGAGCAGTTAATGAATATAATCATACTTTCCACACTTCTACGAAAAAAAGACCAGTTGATTTATTTTTTGGCAGAACAGCACATTTTTCACCAGAAGATTAAAAGACAACAAGAAGAAGCAATATTGAAAGACTAATGCAGATACAAAATAGAGACATACAATACCATAATAAGAAGAGGGGTAAGATAAAAGATTACACCCCAGGTGAAATAGCTTACGTTAAGCAAAACAAAAGAGTAGGTTCCAAACTGACTAACCGCTATTCCAAAGAAATAGTTCTCGAAAACTTGAAAACAACCATTAAAACAAATTCGGGAAGAATTATTCATAAAAGCCACATTCGAAATTAAAATTATATCATTCCTTTTCTTTTTCTTCACTCTTTAGGTTTTTTTATGGTTGGCTACAAAGCCGAAGACCAAATTTTACATTACTCTTTAAGGGAATTAGTCGCAATAGAGACGGAAACAGCGAAAATCCAAAACGGAATCATTAAGATGGTTCATATTATTGATCTGGAAGCTTGTGAGCATTTAGTAAGCAACATTAAAAACACATTAGAAGATAACATAACCAAAAACCACCTTTCCTATCTTGTCCTTTCCCACGAATTAACACAAATTAACAATTTATTAGACAGATTAAAACCGAAAAATAAATATAAAAGATCAATTAACTTTATAGGGTCCGCATGGAAATATATTGCAGGCAATCCTGACCATGACGATTTCCCTATTTCAAAAAACAAAATTAATAATATGTTTAATACAAGTGCTAATAAACAGAAATATAATTAATAACATAAATCAAATAAATAATGTGACTAATGAAATAATTAAAAACATGAAAAACCACGATATGTTTAAAAATAATATCGTTTTAATTACACAACATAAGATTAAGTTACTCAAAGAAGAACTAATTAATATAGAATATGCCATACATTGGGCAAAACAAGGAATTATAAATTCATATACATATATGATCAATTGAAGAAATTGCAGAAGAAATACTTAGAAATGAGAATATGCTCTAGGTATAACAATATGTATAGATGAAGCGCTTAACCTAGCAGAAATAAAAAAAGCTAGTAATCCAACCTCGAGAATTTATATTATAAGCATATCAAGCGTAACATCAGATTCTTGTAATAAAATTTTAATAAAACCTGTTAAGAAAACTTTCGTACTCAAGTTAATTAATAAACTTGAAAATATTCTTAAATGTCAAAAATCAGTATATGTTATGTCCTAATCATAATATTGTAGACTTAAGCTGCACATCATGCATCCCCAACCTACTCCAAAGCACAAAAGTAAATTGTCCCAAAATCAATAATCAACATGTCTCGAAAATGGACGAGATCTCCCCAGGAGTTATCCTACTAAATCTGTTTAACGGAACTTTGGTACAAAACAACAACGAAACATTGGAACTAACTGGCACGTTCATCATTAAATTTCAAAATTCATCAATAAAAATCGACAATAAAACTTACAAACCCATCATAATAGCACAGATAATAAATCTATACAGATGTCTCATCCCTGTAGGAAAAAGTGGTTCAATTTTGTTCGCCTAGCCGACACGAGTTTCGGAGTAATATAAAGCTTTTTTATTTTCTCTCTTTCACGCTTTGTTTACTGAAAGAGTTTTTTTTTTCTCTCACCATAAGTTTTGGGCAGTGACACAAGGAATATGAAAAGCATATGCATGGGGCATGCGAGAATGGGTATGAAGACTTACTTCGCTGTTGTTTTCATTCAACTGCAACAGCAAATTATATAATTTTTCATGAATTGGTATTTTGTTTGAGCGGCTGTGTATGTATGTAAGAAAGAACAATCAAAAGGCGGGAAAAGTGGAATACATATTTCGTTACATTTTGTAATTGAAGTTTGACAAGCAAAATATTATTCGTGTTATTAATCTGCAGTGCACATAAATAATAATAAGTAAGTGAATAGTAATTGAATTGAATTGAAGTGATAATTAAAGTGCACAGGTTAAACTATAAATTTGCGTTTCTTTCATATTTACATACCTATTTTTATTCTAATATATTTTATCCATATACATACATACAGTACTGTGCAAAACCTAAGCAACCATCTGGAGTCAGCACTTCATGGTAAATCTTTTCAACTTTCTACTGCACCAATAAAAATGACGTGTAGTGTATTTTGATATTCACAACTTTTTATAAAAGTAATAATACTTCAGATTTAAAAAAAAACGCAAAAACCAACAAGGTAGCCAAATGGAGCTGTGCAAAACCTAAGCAACCCACTTTAAAAAAAAAATAGCTAACAGTACTTTTTCAGTCCGGTTACACATGAAATATTGTAAGATCTTTGTCTTTGATCTTGAGTGATTGTCTTTGATCGGTTTTCGTTTAAGTTAGTCGCATAATTGATATTTTTTAATAATGTCGCGACAAAGTTACTCTTCTCTTAAACTAAAGATTATTGATGAATTTAAGTCTGGAGATACTCTAGCAACATTAGCTAAACGTTATAATAATAAATCGATTATTTCACGTTTAATAAAAAAACATAATGCAACAGGAGTCGTTAAAAGTCAAAATGTCGGTGGTAGGCCGCGTAAGACAGCATGTCGAACAGAGAGAAACATTTGTGGTGTAATTAAAAAACAACCGTTCATAAGTTCGAATGAAGTTGTAAAATTACTTGATTTAAACATTGATGCTCATAAAAAGACATTTAAGGAATAGGTATTGCAATTAAATTCTTTAAACATAATTCAAACTAAAATCTTTTTTCATGTTAGGCTAAATTTTACAAGAAAACACCAACACTGGTCTCCTGAAAAATGAAAAACAGTTCTTTTCAGCGACGAGTCAAAATTTAATTTAATTAATTCTGATGGGATATGTTATGTGAGACGTCATAAAGGACTCAATCCTAGATTCTGCACACCCACTGTAAAGCATGGTGAGGGTAATGTGATGGTGTGGACCTGTTTTTCGGCAGGAGGTGTAGGTCCATTCTACGAAATAGACGGAATTATGGACCGATTCAAATATATGTAAATCCATTCTAGAATCGGTAATGCTACAACATGCGGGGTGGGAAATGCCACTTCGTTTTGTGTTTCAACAGGATAACGATCCGAAACACACATCGAAGTTGGTAAAGGAGTGATACTGTTATCCAAGTCCTTGAATGGCCGGCCCAATCAGCCGACTTGAATCCAATCGAAAACCTGTTTAGTATCCTTAAAAGCCGTGTCGCTGGACAACACTTTTCCAACAGGTCTGACCTATTCAATGCTTTGAAAGTTGAGTGGGAAAATATATCCCAGGATACACTTTCAAAGTTATTTACTTCTATGCCTTGTCGTTGCGCCTCTGTTATTCAAAATAAAGGATATTACACAAAATATTAAAAAAGGTGCTTAGGTTTTGCACAGCTTAATTTGGCTACTTTGTTGGTTTTTGCGTTTTTTTTAATCTGAAGCATTATTACTTTTATAAAAATTTGTGAATATCAAAATACACTCTATTACACATCATTACATATCCATTTCTTTTTATTTGGTTGAGTAGAAAGTTGAAAAGATTTGCTATGAAATGCTGACTCCAGATGGTTGCTTAGGTTTTGCACAGTACTGTATGTATTACATGATATAAGACCACACAAAATCACTTTTTATTCATAGCCTTTGTAGCTTAAAGCAAGAAAACCCTTTTTTTAATTTTACCTACTGCAGGTTTTCCCAAGTTTCGTAAAATCTATGGCTTTTTGTGCAAACTTGATGATGAATTTTTGTTTTATTATTGTTACTTTCATAAGAAAAAAATAGTAAAACATTTAATTAGGCATTTTCTGGTGAAAAAAGACATCAAAGTCGAAAATTAGCATGGGCAATGGAAATGGAACAGGCTTAGAAATTGGATATCTAAGAACTCAAACAAGGTATCAACTTTATTTGACGCCGTTATGAAGACTAGTATTTCTTCTACAAATAAAGTCCTACACGAAGTTTTTATCATTAGCTCTAACAGAGATATTCTGTTAACATGGGTCAGGGTACACCAAAGTAAGCCTTTTCTTAAATTCTCGATAAATGATGTCAACATTGGAGATAGATCCTTACTGTAGAACGATTTTTTTCTTAGAATATGCCCAGGAATTATTTCCCAAATTATCGTCAACTAATTAGGGGACACCTTGTATATGTACATATATCTACTAATTTTTTATAAAAATAACTATCGTTTAGGTGCAGGTATTACATTACGTATATTTATATATGCACATATGTATATGTGTATTGATATTCTTAATACAATTTGAGCTGTTTTGCTCATATTTTAAGTAATAAGATTTTTAGGTTAATCACAAACTATCTACATATCTACATATTTCTATAAGCTGAAAAGTAGGTAAATACATCGATATTTGAACAACAATCTTCAAAGTAAAATGTCCTGGAGGAAGACAAAGTGCGCATTGCTTTGCAACCGAAAATGAGTTTTCGGATAGGAAATTATTTCATTTCCCTAAAAGAGGCGCTGTTAAATATGATGAATGGCTTACGAAGGAGTCTCATGAACATATAAAATGCCTTAAAAAACCTTACATTTGCAGCAAACATTTTGAAAATGCCTTGTTGGAAAAAAAATATTTAAAAACAAACGCTTATCCCCCTCTCTTTTTAAAACGAAGCGAGAGTGTTTCGAACTCTGAAGACGGTTCTGTTTGCTTTGATGCTGTCAAAGCTAAGATTACGTATGAAAATTATAAGCATTTAAAACTGAGTTCGAATGAAGCTACAATAAGAGAGCTAAACTTGGCTTCTAAAAATGTATCAAGGACAAAATTCAACGGTCACATTAAATTTGCTTGCGCCAATTGTGAGGAGGAGAATTAAAAAGCTCAAGAAATTGAACAATGTCTTGAGAATAACTATTAAAATCAAAAATCGAAACGAAATATATTAAAGAAAATTCGTCGTTTAAAAGAGGACAAGAAAAGGCTACAAGGGCGTGAAAAGCAAAACTTTCAAGAGAAAATCGATTCATTGTTTGGTATTCATCAAAATATTATGATATTTTCGAAGCTCATCTTATCACAGGGTAAAAATGAATACACCGAAGAGGAGAAATGGATTTCGCAGTGCATCTTTTTTCGTTCAGCTGCCGGATACAACTTTTTGCGGGATCAGCTTGAGGTACATTTTCCTCAAAAGTCTGTCACCTGACTTAAATAGAAATGTTGTGCAGGAAATTAAGGAAATATCCTCGAAACGAGGATATTGACGAGATGAGCCTACAGACGGATCTAACCTACAATAAATTTAAAGATGAAATTGAAGGTTTTGTTGATTACGGAAGAAATCAAGGATATAATACATATGCTAAGTCTGCATGCGTCTTTATGATTCGGAGTGTATGTGGAAATTTTAAGCAAGTTTTATATCACGTCGTTTGTCCGAGCAATATACCCACCAAAGAATTTGAAGTTGAGGTATATAATCGCCTTGATAAATGCGCAGAACTGAAATTAAATGTAAAAACCTTAAGCTTTATTTACAAAAACAAATCCGTATATAGAATGTAAGATATCCCGCATCTTTTGAAAAGTATTCGATACAACTGAATAAAACACAATTCGACCACTTTTGATCGAATTGTTAGTTGGAAGGTAATTGAATACCTTTATAATACAAAAAAAATAATACTACCAAAACATGCCCAAAACTGACAGCGGCAAATATTGACCCTACTGAATTTCAAAAGATGAACGTGAAGCAGGCTGCACAGGTTCTAAGCAGTTCTGTATCCTGTGGAAATGAAGCTTTAATAAAACTGAACAAACTCCCAGGCCATATAGCCCAATAGATCGCTTTTTCCATTTTTTAAATAGAAAACCAGCTCTTGTGTGGAATCATAAAAGTATCCATTTTATAATAGAAATTAAATCAAGATCCATTAGAAAACTTATTTGGGAAAATAAGAGCGCGGAACATAAATAAAAATAACCCCAGTGTTGTTGAATTTAGCTCATTGATAGCCAAATTCGATTAAATTTCTATTTAAATCGAAATGTTCCAATTGCGAGGAAGACGATTCGGAATACTTGCAGGTGGATTGGAATGCCGTTTTGCAGAATGATACAGTGGAGCAAACAGTGCTTAATGAGAATATTCTTCAGAATGAAAACTATTTTGAAAATAACATGAGTACTAATAATGTAATTAACCCATTAGATGAAAACACAGTATCAGTTACTATAAGGTATCTTGCTATTAGATATTTTGCAGGATACTGCTATTTCAAAAGCATAAAAAAGATGAATAAAATCTGTGAAAATTGTGCGGGAGAAATGTTAAAATACAAACACGATTTCAATCTAACAGAAGTACTGATAAAATTAAAAGAATACGAGAATTCGAAAGAAAATACAGTTCTTTTGTTGCCGTCCGAAAAATGTTTTCAAGTATGCCGTCTTCACATACTAATATTTTGCGCATATTCCTTGAAATACTGCCTTATGAATCTAATTTAAGAGAAAACATAATGAAAGAATGTATAAAGGCAACAGATATGAATTTTCCGAAATGGTCATTCGTGTCCCCTGGAAACTACTTAAGTAAGGGTGATTTAACCATAATTTGTCAAAACATGTGGTTCCTTAGAATTAGTTTTTCAATTTTGTACTTAGGCCGCCTTTACTCAAATAGGCCAAGAGCAGTAATCAATTATTATAAGGTATATATATAGGTAATACTATGTACAAATATTGGAATACATACGTGGTATGTCCCAAAAGTAATGAGAATTTTTTTTTCTAAAAAATGTATCAAACATACAATTACAAGTCGTCACCTTCAAAGTAGATCCCTTGAGAGCGTACACAGCGATTCCAACGATGCTGTCACTCTCCGTAGCAATGCTGGAAGCCAATTTCTAACATCGCCTTCAATGCCCTGGTCGTAGCTTTTTTACATTTTCAACCGTGCCGAACCCTTATTCTTAAGGTAAGTTTTGAGTTTGGGAAATAAAAAAAAGTCGCACGGGGCCAATTCCGGACTCATTTGATAAAACCACTGATAAAAACATGTTTCATCTGGGATTGATTTGATTTAACCCCTCGTAAACAACCTGATTGGACCCTATCAGTGCGGTTTCACGCCAGAAGAGTCCACAATCGAACAGATTTCCACACTCCGGCAGATCCAGGAGAAAACTCAAAAAGTCCAGATCGATACCCACCACCTGCTTATCGATTTTACGGCTGCCTATGACAGCATTTATAGAGGCGAGCTATATAGAGCGATGCCCATGGCATCCCTACCAAGGTCGTCCGTCTGTGCAGGATGACGATGGATGACGCCCGTTGCTGAGGGATATGTTTGCCTAATGTCGGCTATATGATTCCATTCAGTGTACTGTGTGAAGATGTAAAACCTCTTCGGTCCATAAAAATTTACCGAAAGCAGTGTGACTTCCGCCTAGAAAACCTTGGAAAGAGCTAGCCAGTTCCAAGTCAATACCTACCACCTGTGCTTACGAGTATGACAGCATCCATTGTACTAGGCTTTATAGCGATGGCCTAATTCGGGGTCGCAAGAAAACTTATCCGGTTGTGTCGCATCACACTACAAATTTGCGATGCGCTTTACAGCTTGGAAACAAAACCTTAGAATTTTTCCAAACCTCCACCGGTTTCCGGCAAATAGATACGCTCTCATAAAATGATTTTTTCAATCTCATATTAAAATACTCGTATTATGTAACCGCAGACTGGTTTAAGCACAATAAGGGTCTACCCAGCTGTTGGAACACATCATTGATATAAACACTTCAGGGTAGTCAAAATCTGCCGCCATTGTAAAGCACATTTTGTCGAGCAAAGATAATCCCGTCGTCTACCAAATCGTACAATTTGTCACTGTCAACACTCATTACTTCAGAAGAGTTCCTCTTTCTCTGGGTTAATGCAAACCCCACAAATGACACCTTGTCGAAGATTACCATCAGAATAAGTCTAGGCAACCGGTGCTACCTCAGTCTGGTTTAACAAATTGGATCCAAAGTACCTACTCCAAGGAACAAAATCATACTCTATATTATATAGAATAGGTTTTGCTAGTTAAAATATGGTTCATTCATGGCTGTCTATTTCCAATAGACTTACTTACTTAGGTGGCACTACAGTGCGGGGTGGATCAGGACCTCAACCAACAAGCCTTTCCGTCTGGCGCGATTTCTTGCCAGCTGTTTCCAGCGGTGCTGCACTCCAACTTGAGATCCCATTCCATTTGTTGGCACTACTATATATTCGGCCGTCCCTTACCGGGTTGTCCCCGAAACGCGGAATTGAAGATTTTCGAACTCTATATTTGTACTCGTAAGTATACATTTTCCGAATAAGTTCGATGTTGCTCAATGCTTTAAAATTTATCAAATTTTGTAGCATTGTAGGTACTTAATATCCTGAACTTATACATGCATATGGTATGTACGAGGGCTACATGTGTTATAATTCATTACATACGTGCACTTCGGTGACATATTTCTGCGCATGTACATTATTCTCTAACCAGTACATTATTCTCTAATAATATGCCAAGTTTCGACCGTTTTCGCTCAGTATTTTTCCAATAGTTGCCGTTTTAACATGGAGAATACAAATTTATCTCCCGCCGCCTGTGAGGTACGAAGTGTAATTCGTTTTTTGCAAGCGTTGAGGAATTGATTCACTCAGTTAAGAGTTCTCGTTAATTATTTTCTCAAAAACTTTTGAAATTGATGGCAGTAAAGATATTGTAGTCTGTAGTTTGATTTATCGGTCCTGCTGCCTTTCTTAAATAACGGAATCACTACAGCGCATTTAAGTTCAGATGGAAAGGTACCGGACATAATACTAAAATTGAAAAGGTAAGTTAAAATATCTACTAAGTTGGGTCCAATGTACTTGAGTACCAAATTCGATATTTTATCATTACCATGTGAATTGGAATTAGGAAGGGAATTAATAGTTTTTAGTAATTCAAATCCCGTAATGAACTTAAACATGAAGCTGTTTCTAGAACAGTTGTTTTGAGAGCCAGCCTTAGGGCAACAGTTACACGAAATTTGCGAGTTACTTGGAAAAGAAGTTTGTCCAATTGAAACAAAGTAATTACTGAACTCATTAGCTATTTCCAAAGGATTTGAAATGTTAATACTTCCATTTTTAAGTACAATGGGATCTGCGTTAGTACACACTTTCCGGATAACAATACTATTAACTATTTGCCACTCTTTCTTAAGATTTCCACTTGCCGCTTGTACAATATTTTCGAACGAAAATAGTCATCCCGAGCTTTTTTAACTTCCTTTGTCACTTTTGTACAGAATTTATCAAAACGATTTTTTAAATTGGTGTACAAAGGATGTTTCCAATTTTTTTCTTAGTTTGTTTTTGATATTTATTTTTTTGATAAGGGTACGAGTTATCCAAGGTTTAAGGCGACACTCCGATTTTTTGTGTGTTATAGTGCAAGTAGATGCGCTTATATATATAATTTTTCAGAATATTAAGAAATACACTATAAGCTGAAGAAGCATTTCTTTCAACATAAACACTTTCCCAATATTCATAATGTATCCTATTGCTCAATTCAGGAAAGTTAATTTTATCAAAGCTGGTTTCAGATAATACGTTAGATTTCCTGCATATTATATTTTCAAAAAGGATTCCCGTCATACAATGATCACTTATATGTAGATCCAAGTTAATGCCAGCAAGGGAATCCACAGCAATATTCTCAAAACGAGCAAAAACATGGTCTAGGCAGATGCCTGCAATTGGTCTAGTAGGCTCAGCAATAAAAGATAAAAAACCATGTTCAGCCATAAGCGCTTGGTAGGAACCAGAAACGGAGTTCGAACATAAGATATCTAGATTAAAATCACCTAGGATAACAAGATTTCCAGATCGTTCATTGGCTAACAAATATGAAAATTCATATAAAAACAAATTCGTAGAAGAAGAATGCAGTCTGTATACACAGATAAAATTAAAGAGTTCATTGTGAATATTGCAACAAACTTTAATGACGTCCACGCTTTTTAAATTACAAGTTTTTACATCACACTCATACAAGTTTGATATAAAAACTCCCACTCCACCGGCAGAGTACCTATCATTCGTATTAGGAAAAAAATTATAGTTCGGAATATGGTAATCTTCACTCTCGCAAGAGTAGATCCAAATTTTGGAAACAATCACCATCAGTAAGTAGAAGTTTTGGCGTAAACTACATATGTTTTGATGTAAAACGAAAAATGATTTGCCATCTGATTTACATTTAAAATAGCTTTCTAAATTATTACGTATGGTTCTAATAGTGGGGCTGTCGCACATAAGATTACAGCTGTCGTTCATATTATTATGCTTGAAGAGCATTAAGATCATCAAATGATCTTATGACAACAGCCTCACTATTATCAAGTTTTCTCATCAAAATACGAGAATTACGGAACCACAAGTATTTGTACAATATTTAAACTCTTTTTAAATTTTTTAGCTGCCATAATTAAAGCTTTAAAATAGTTTGTTAAGCTGTCATTAATAAAAATATTACTGTTGCTACCTTCAATAAATAGCGATGAGTTCAGCTTCCTCTTTGCAATTTTCTTGCTCTTCATCACTTCCTCTTTGACCTTCTTTGTACAGAAATGTACACAGAGAATGTCACCGCGATTATTGATGATGGTGGTTATGCTCTTCTTTTTTGGTTTATCCATGCGCTTTACATAACATTTTTGTATATCCTCAGTCGATATGGAAATATTTAAAGCTTTGTCTAAGATCTCCCTTACTTTCTCGCTGGCGTTTGAGCTATTTAAACCAGGTACACCAACAACTTCAATAGCATTCTCCAGCTGCTTCTGCTCCCTCCAATTCACTCGGCGCTCCATATAGGGATAAGGCGTTGGATACGTTTATAAGAGGCCTGCGGTTAGATGTACCCAGACTCCTGGGTATCCGCGAGCCTGTCGACGAAGCTGCAAAATCAGGGCTATAGAACTAACCACGCTCACCGAAACCAGTCGCTAAATAAAAAACCAGAGCGTTCTTACCCGAAAAATACTCCGCAGAGGCAAAATTCGCCACCAGTAAACTGTAACGTTCAACGACAAACAAACTCCCACCAGTACACAGAACACCCTAGCTTTCAAAGACCATAAGGTTCCCAGCAACCTTCCCACACACCTCAGTCACAACGATACCAGCAGAACAACAACTACAATCAAAATCCTCAACAAGGAAGACATCCTCAACCAGGCCCACCTATCAGACGAGAGCCTGTAACTCAGCATTCGACTGCTCAGGCTAGGGGCATCCATCAACAAAATCGTCAACGATTTGATGCAAATACAGGAGGATTAAGGCCACCTGCAAATCATCAGCCAACAAGGCAGCAACAGATTTTTCACATCAACACAGGAGAGGATGAGCTGAACGCATACTTTCGAGATTTAAATTTAAATTGCTAACAAGCAACCAACGATTACAATAGAGACATTGAGTACCAAAACTCAAACCTGAATAGCGAGTAAGCGTTCTTTTCTCGGCCTGTCGGGCTATTACCGCTGCTTTGTTCAAGACTACACAAAGCTTGCAAAGCCCCTGACAGCCCTTTTAAGAGGGGAAAACAAAACAAATTTCACTGGACCCAATCGCAATAGACTCCTTTAATAAAATAAAAACTTCTCTGATTTCGAAAAACCTAATCCTCACCTATCCAAACTTCAATAAACCTTTCGAGCTTACCACTGATGCGTCCAACTATGCCCTTGGAGCTGTTCTGTCACAAGAAAGTCGACCGATAAAATTTATATCGCGAACGCTTAGTTCCACTGAAGAGAACTACGCAGCGAACGAGAAGGAAATGTTGGCGATCATATGGGTTCTAAGCTCATTGCGCAGTTACTTGTATGGCTCTACTTTCATCAAAATCTACACCGATCACCAGCCGAAGCGCTCTCCCGACCCGCTCAATCATCACAGATTAATTCATTAACACCCACGGAGCACAGTGATGAAAGTTCATCGCAAAATTTAATAACAAGTGTCGAAGTTCCTCTGAATGCTTTCAAAAACCAACTTCTCCTTCAGATTAGTACTCCCGCAGATCATAAATTCGTAATAGTCTTTCCAACCTATCATAGACACGCTGTGATTCAACCTGAATATAACTCAACAAAACTTAGGAAAATCCTGAAGAACTTTTTTAATCCCTCAGTTATTAACGTGATAAAAACCGAAGAACGAGTTATGGGAATGATTCAGGAACTATATCCGTCCCATTTCAATAACTTTAAAGTGAGATTCAGATTCAGATTCAGATGCAAAAATGAACAGGAACAGGATAACATCATTATCGAAACCCACAAACGTGCACATAGAAACGAAAAAGAAAATAAAGATCAAATCCTCGAGAAATACTACTTTCCAGGTACAAAATAAATACGATAGACACCCCAACAAACCTGAAATTCAATCCACTCCCATTCCGAAATACCCAGGAGAAATAGTCCACATAGGCATTTTCTCAACAGAAGGAGAACTGGTACTCACTGCACTAGACAAATTCTCGAAGTATGTTCAAGTAAAAATCATAAATTCAATACCCGCCGAGGACATAAAACAGCCTCTTCGGGAAGTACTTTTTGCTTTCGGTATCCCCAAGACTGTGGTGGTTGACAACGAAATATCGTTTAGTTCGGCCTCAATCAGCTTTATGATTGAAGATGAGTTCGGAATTCAAATGTTTCGAACACCCCCTTATACGAGCTCAGCTAATGGCCAGATCGAACGTTTTCATTCCACATTTGGAGAAATCATAAGATGTCTTAAAGCTGAAGATATTCAACTTTCCTTCACGGATTTTCTTGAAAAAGCGGTTTATGCCTATAACCTTTCTATACACTCGGTCACGGGAAAAAAACTGGTTGAGGTATTCTTTGGTAGAAGAGTAAGCACAGATCCTGTACTACTCGAGAGATCCAGAGCAGAAAACATACGAAAGATTGCAGAGAAACAAGGTAAGGATCTGTTATATCATAATAAAAAAGACAATCTACGAAATCCTATAAACCGGGAGATATCGTTTACGACAAAATAAATAGACGATTAGGGTCCAAGCTTACAGCGAGATATAGAAAAGAAATCATCGCAGAAGATAGGGGTGCTACTATATTAACTAAGTCAGGAAAAACCGTACATAAATCGCACATTAAAAATTAAACCATTCGTTTTAGGCTAGCAACGATGATAGGGAATGCCCTAACTGACTACCAGATATCCGACTACTCTAACGCACAGTTACTGACTCTCGACAACGGGACTGCAATGTTGGAGGATGGACATTTCAAAATTATTCATATTATTAACTTAGACATTTACGAAGACATACTGAGAAACCTCAACGAGACAGTGACTACAAAATTTAGTGACAAGGACCCAATGTACTCTTTCATGACTCATGACATTGAACAAACGCAACGACACATAAATAGACTTAAACCTACCAATAAAATAAAACGGTCATTGGATTTCTTGGGTGCGGCTTGGAAATGGGTTGCGGGGTCTCCTGATCACGAGGATCTGAAACTCCTCACGTCCAAACTTAATCAATTAGCAGAAAATAGTAATAGGCAAATTTTAATTAACAACATTATTGAGAAAAATTGTAATTAGTTAGCTAAAACAGAAAACGAAATTTTAAATGAACTAAAAACGGCAAACAACTTAAAAAAAGAATATGCTCTTGTAATTAAAAGTAAAATCGGAATTTGGAAGAAAAAATAATTGCAAATATTATTATTAGAAATAAGCTACCCTACTTAAGTATTGGTCAAATGTTAGAATTTAGTAACATAAGAATAGCAGTAAGCAACTCTAAAATCTTATATATAATTAACATTCCAATAACTGGTAATGAAAAATGTAGAAAACTGATTGTAAGACCCATAAAAAAAGAGAACAGTATACAAAAAATAAACTTTAGATCTATATTATATAAAATGTAATCAATCCATGTTCGGAATAATAAAACACTGTAACTCTTTTGAAACCTTAACCATATGTAATAGAAATGATGTTATAGATATAAGTAATACTCCGTGCTTGCCCAAACTACTCAGCAACTCACCCTCATCGTGCACCACCATAAGCAACCAGCATCTACTATCTGTAGAGGAAGTGGAACGCTATTCCTAAACCAATTTAATGATACCATTCAAATTAATGACGACAAAATGAAGCTGACCGGATTGTTCATTATTCAATTTCAAAATGCCACCGTAAAAATCGACAACACCAAATTTTCTTCAACCGATGTTACTGTAATACAATCGATTCCTGCGCTGCTGCAGCCTCCATCGCTAATGGCAAATGTTGAAGAAAGTCTGTTCTTAGAAATGGTAAAGGAATTTCACCTCACCAATAGAAAATTCATAGGACTTATCAACAACGAAAATTCAAGGAAGCGGCTATTTAACTTTGAACTATCATCAGCCGGCATCATAAATATGCTTATTACATTGGTTTTTATGTGCCTTAAACGTACGAATACAAACCTAGTTATCCAACCACAAGCTGTCAATACATCAGAAGCCCATTCATCAGAGGTCAAACCAGACAAAGCCACCAAAGCACAAGATATAAATCCGAAAATATCCAAACTGAGTCAAATCCCATTTTTCTAATTGGTTTCGAACGAGGACGCTCGAAGATTTAGTATGGGGAGTTAAGACACAAAACATTTTCTTCTTCTCTTCTTACATCATTCGGGACAACATCGCCAACATTTTGCATTCCATATCTGCATGAGCAGCGAAGTGCTAACCCAGCGTCTGCGACACCTGAAACGCTTAGTTCGCCCCCTGCATTCCATCACGTACGGCGCACACGGTAATCCGAGTCCACCTGTGGGAATAAAACATCTTCCCAAGCGAAAGTTTGGGTATTTAAGGTAGTCATAAGATGAATTTTAAGTTAGTTGTTTAGTTAACGTGTAAGGCCAAGTTATGCCCAAATAAAAATAATTTTTTTTTTTAAATAATTTTCATTTAAAATTATTTAATTTATATCTTCAACCCCATAACATGTATTAGCCCTTAACACATCGTGCTTCAAATACCAATCACTTTTATAGTGTGGTGCAACGTCATACGCACCCCCTCCAGCACTTCCACCCTCATGAACCATCGATCGTGATCTATAAAATTATATTCCTACCCCCATTTAATTTACATTGCATAACAAGTTACAAACAAAATAACAAGCATACGTACATAAACCCAAGCAAACCGGTTATACTGGGCGACGTCAACGTATGATGCCGTTGCAAATCGCATTCGATTCAAGTTGAGATTTGTGAATTGTTTTTTTTTATTTATTTCTTTCGTTCACGTTTTGCATAGGAGGTAAACGGCTTTGCATGTGTGAATATCAAGGGGCAAGAGCAAAAAGCGAAAAGAAATAGAATGATTTTTCTGCTCTTTGTAAGAACTTGCAGCTATTTGAAAAGCTCTTTTTTTAGCTTGATTCCATTTTCATTGGACACAACTTCCCGTATGAATGAGATATCTGTATAGATTTATTATCTGTGGTCATAGTGAAAGTCATCTGGAAAAAACGCCCAAGTCACCAATGTACTCGAAACAGAAAGCAAAGAGATGAAAGAAGTGCAAACTTCGTCAACACATATTTCTAGCCAAGAAAAAAACAGGGACCAAGAAGACATATCACCACCGAAACCAGCCCGAATCCACCAAATTCCGTTCTTTTGAAAACAAATCGTCAAACGAGGACGTTTGAAATTTAGCGGGGAAGAGTTAACCACAATGCAACAAATTCTTTAATTGCACCTGACACCAAACTTCCGCCACGCGATGCACTTCATCATTTCCACCTTGCACATGCACACCTACATACATTCCACACCTCAGTATCTTCCCACAGATCACTTACACATTCCAACCATGCTTCAGGTTCATGTTGCCGACGTTGTATCTGAACACAACTGGACACCACCTGCATTCCATCACGTCCCACAATTCCATTCACCGCCGCATTAGTTAAGTTAGGTGTTAAGTATGAGTTTTGTTAGATGTTAAGACAGTTGTAATCATAGATGAACTAACCTAGATGGTAAACTTTCCAGATATTGGAAAATCAAAACCGTAAGACCCTGTCTGTGAATACGTGTGAATTGTCATCAATGGCAATTTTCCTCTCATTTTAAACAAACCACGCCCATTTTAATCAAAAAACGTAATCCACATTACACAAACTCGTGCAAATTGCTCTCATTCTAGCAATATTACTTGGAAATTGCTCTCATTCTATCGAATTTTGAGAAAGTTATAGAGAATGTAAAAGTGTTGGAGTTCACTTACAGTGTGTCTGTGCGAAAGTTAAGGGTTTGCAAAAGTATTAGTATAGTTTGACATCTAGGTTAGTTTATCTATGGTTGTAATTTTGAATTAATAGAATACAGAGGCTTCTCCTCCTCCTAAGAAAAAATATTATTTTTTTATTTAAAATAACCTACTAAATAGTTTAATTTATGTATATGCATATGTACGATGTGCATGTGCCTGTGCCTCCTCAATAAATATATACACACAAACGCACCACAGTGTAGCGATCCAGATAAACACCAGCGACACAGTCAGTCATTCGTATATTGTCATACCTATGCAAGATCGAAAACAAAATAAAGGGTTGCAGCAAAACGAAATATGGTATACAGAATACAAAACGCAAATCACAATTTACAATTTGGATTGCAATGGGAACTCGCGAGTTGACTTCAGGCTATTGACTGCCGGTTGGCATAACGAGCGCACCTGCTCAAATAACATGCGCCACCAGCAGCAGTGCACAAAACGATGGCTTCCCTTGCACCGATCTCAAGTGACACTTGCATTCCTTTGGTCAGCGTTAGATGATCACCCAGACGCAGCGTTGGCACATTCCACCACGTACATTTGCATTGCTTCTTGTTGGTTGTGGGAATATGTTCTTCCACTTGCTGATGCAATGTGATTAGCTTTAACTCCTCCCCTCTTAAATGCGGACGTCGTCGTTCGCCTTAATCTAAGGATAGTGGTATTTGATTTACTCTTGATATCCTGGGTAGGTCTTCTTGCTACTTGCAAGGATTGGGCATGGGATGTGCTGTTTTTTCTGATACAACTCTTTTTCTGGTAGCTTTAGGTGTCAACTTTGGCTCCTTAGATTTTCGAAGTTTAAGTATGATGGCCGCAATTAGGAAAATTACGATGATTGTTAGGCACAGGTTGACTGTAGCACACCACTTGTTTCTAGTTTCTAAAAGTTGAATCGTCTTGGTGTTATTTATATTCAATTCCTTCACCATTTCAAGCGATAGCATCTCTTCTAGGCGTGGATTTTTGGATTCAGGTTGCAGGATTGGTGGTAATAGTTGAGACTTGAGGACTTCGTACGACTCGTAACTTTTGTCGTCAATGGTTACTGTTTCGTTTCGATATTGGATGAGAAAAGTGTCAGATAGGTTAAACGATTCTGCGCCTATTCGTACAGATCTATCATAGTTGTTTAGGAAAAGGTATTATGGGTTGTAGTGAGCAGGTTTTCCTTCCAGCCATCCTTAGCACTATCCCTACCTGCTCGTATCTTGGCACCATCAATGGCAGCAATAACTTGGATCAGCGGGTAGCCAACCCGGCAAGCAATTTTCGGTGCCCAAGTTCAAATCTCCGTGTAGGAACATGTTTTTTTCTCTCCTTTCAATTGTTCTAATGTGGAAACATTGCGCCATCTGACGTCATGGTTATCGTATGATATTCTTATTTTAGGGATTAGCGGTTGTGGAAAATAAGAAGGTGTGGTCTGATCTGATCACCAGTTAAACAGGAAAAAAAAACCTATCATGGTAGGTGGCACGAGTTTGGCGAAAACAGGCGACTGGTGGGAGAGTCAGTTAGAAGGAGTCAAGCAAGTAGTTCGGTAGTCCAGGAAAAATAATTGGTAGTGTAAAAGAAAAGAAATACAAAAAAAAAACAAAAAAGTGAAAGATGAACTAGGAGAAGCGCGTGATAATCAATAACGAGTGTTAACCAATAGCTTTTGGAAAAAAAACTAGAAGTTCTCGGGGGAAAAAAAATAGAATATCTGGAATTGAGTTTGAAAAAAATACAATGAAGTAACAAGAGAGAAATAAAAAAAGAATTGAATTGAAACTACGAGTATCATATAGTTTACCGATTGTGCAACAATAGATACATTTATGGTGGTTGGAGATTTGGAAATTTTTGAGTGCAATTGAATAAAGCAGTGCTAGTGCTACCTTTTTGGAAAAAGTGAAGCCAGGATTGAAGAAGTGGCTAAAGATCGTTATCTCAAGGAAAAGAATATAAGCTGAAAGCAGGCCCGGTTCGGTAAATTTTGGCGACCGGCGCAGAATATTAATAGCGCCATTAAAAATTCAGATTTAAACAATGTGAGTGAATTTTAAAACGATCGCAAAATCGAAAATATTTAATTATGTATACATTTCCACATAACCCAAGGAGGTAGAACACCAATGCGTTTTTTTTTTTTTGGGTTTTCCCAGTAGGCCTATTCCTCTATACATATAGATACAAATTAAAAAATTTCAGATAAGGTTTGCTTGTTAAACATTTCATGCTTAAAAATAACAAAAAAAATCAACAACGAAAAAATGTTTAGGAACTAATAAATATAAATTAAATACGTTCACGCAACTATTGAATAAATAATAAACCACACACATATTATTGCACTTGCGTGTTTTTTTGGTAGAAAGTTATTGACCAGCAAAAGAAAAAAGATGAAAAAGTCTAAAGGTAAATTTAAATTACGTACACATTTTACAAGAATAAGGTTTCTTTAAAGAAGTCACAAAAAATATAAACTAAAGAACAAAAGTTAGGTATTTCCATAGGCAAGAAGATTTTAAATTAAAAAGAGTATTGCCTTACCCTTGTTGCACCCTTGATAATTATCTTACGGGCCTTTATTTTGGCAAAACCTGCCACTAGAAAATTACTATCAAGCTCCGACATAATTTCTTTTTCAATTGCCAAAGATACCAATCGTTCCTGGGACATTGAAGAACGTAAGTCATTTTTTATAATCTTAAGTTTGGAAAATGAGCGTTTTCCTGATGCTACAGTAACTGGCAAAGTTAAAAGTATTCTCAGGGCTATAACAGTATTTGGAAAAAGAGTCTTCATATTTCTGTTATAAATAAAATTAAAAATGTCTATGGCAAAATAATTTTCATTAATCAAAGTTGACAACATGGTGATTTCTCGATAAAATTCTGAGCCACTTAAATCGGAACTGCCCTATAAGTTAAAATTTTATCTAATTTGGAACAATCTTTCTGCTGAAACTAAACTTGGATTTGATTTGAGCTTTCCAATATTATATCCACATTGATATAATTCATTGTGCACTTTTATCTGCTCAAATCTTTCAGAAATTGATGAAATGGCTTGATCTAAAACTTTCAATAAAATTCTACCTTAAATCTTTCTAGCAATACTAATCCTATCTAAAATTATGTGCCAAAATACAATGTAGCAAATAAATCTAAAATCAGTCAACTTGCTGCCAAGGGGCTGGGCCATATTTTTAAGGTCGTCAGTTTGTGATAGTTCAGCAAGCGCTTCAGGTATAATGTCCTGATCGCATCTATTCTGCTCTCCCATCTGGTCGTACTTAGGGGTTTTAGTTTCAAACTTATAAGATGTTTTTTTCAGAATCGACCATCTGTTTACAGTGCTAGAGAAGAAAACATATAAACTCTCAACCGTATCAAAAAATACCACTGCGTCAAAAGAACATTGAACAGCAACAAGGATGACTTGATTCAGCGAATGCTAGGAACATGGGACGAACAAAGCTCTTGGTTCCAGAGCTTTAATTCTAGCTTACATACCACAACTTTGCCTTTCATGTTTGCACCATTGTCATATCCTTGGCCCCGGCAATTTGATAAAGCAAGGTTTAACTTTGAAAGCTCACCTAATAAAAGCTCAGTTAATCCATATCCGGTTGTTTCTTCTGCAACTAAAAATCCTAAGAAGTATTCTTTAACTTTATAGTTTTTTTTGTTATGGTCAACTATTATAATAACCAAAGTTAGCTGTTCCTTCCTAGTAATATCAGGCGCACAATCTACAATTATCGAAAAATATTTAGCTCGCTTTATTTTGTCTAAAATAGCTTTCCTAACTTCGCCTACCAAAAGTTCTATGAGTTCATTTTTAATGCCCTTAGTTATGGATTCTGAGTAGGTGTTCTGTTAGAACCATGTCGAATTGACTTACAGCTTGCACGAGTTGCAGAAAATTGTCGTTGTCTTGCTTGAAGTGTTTCCTCTAAATGCTAAAGACTGTTTAGCAAGGAATTGCACGAAAATTATAAGCTGTTTCAGGACATTTCTCCAATGCTCAGTTTCCTTGGCCATCTGGTTTTGCATTCCAAAATCTATGGTTTTGCAAACCAATATGGCCGTGGTGTAGTGGTACTAGCAATCGCTTCTCACTCGGAAGGTTAAGGTTCGAATCCTAGCCACGGCAAGTTTTCATTTGTGCAATTGGAACTCAGTCAGAAAAATCTGCGTGTGAAGGCATAACACTGACATGTAGATTTGGCTGTTGTAGGGTTTTCAAGCACAAAACAACCGTTAAAATTCACAACCTCACCATTCCGAGTGAAGAAAATCTCTCCGTCCTATTCGGACTCCCACCCCTGGAGAGTCAATATCGAAACCAAACACACCTGAGTTTCAAACCACTACATCACAAACTTTCCTTTCTCCTCCTTCTACCTTTCCGCCCGCGCCCTGGCAACAGTGTAAGGGTATTCAATAACCCCTTAGGCGCGCGTAAATTATAAAAAAAAAAAAAAAAAAAAATCTCTCCAACCCGAAAAGCTGTCATATGTACTTGTCTCATGATTTTGTCAAGGACTCTTGACAAGTGACTCCAGTCACTATAGCCTGTGCTGGACAAAGTGACACTTCTTTTCAATCGCGAAAATAAGAGACAGCAGAAGCAAACGACAGAGTCCAAAGATTTCGAGTAAACTAACCATGGCCTTAGTCTTTTCCCACCATTTTGTAAATCCCTGGTAAAAACGGGTACTAAACTTACAGAAAAATCAAAATTTTCTACTTGAACAGGACCCTGCTCCACTAATAATTGAATAACTTGATCACTTAAATTTGGCCATAATTTAGGATCCTCAAATGCTGGTAAAACATTAATTGCACTACATTCTTCAACATCATCTAACACATTTAAGGCTGATTCTGGCTGAACTAGCTCTGTAGGCAATAAATTATTGCAACTTAGACTTACCGATGTTGAAGGACACACAGCAAGGTATTTCCTGAACTGCAGTGCCTGTTTTGTATTGTCTGTCTCAATCGCTTTCCGTTTGCTCCAGCACTCACTACCTGATAGTTTTTTCTTTCCGGAATACATTTCTGAGTCCCGACCACAAGGCAACACTTTTTTTGAAAATATTTTTTAACCGACTTGACTCAGTTTTTTTTTTTTTTTTAAAAAAAAGAACTTAACACTCAAGTGGGTATGAATACACTTATAATGCCTTAGCATGTGTTAAGTTTTTTGGAAAATGGGATAGAAAGAGAAAGAAAGATGTTTGGCATCCAACATTTAATGGGATACTAAATTCTTAGTGGAAGTTGGCTTGATGTTGATTTCTAGTCAACTACTCATCTTACTTGATTTTCGTTAACTGGAAAAATTAGTGTCTTTCGGGCGAGGCTGGCATTCGATTACCGCACCTTCCGATTTGGAAGCGAGTCCAATACCACTTGAACCACGGCCACCCACACCCACCCAGTTTTATACAGGAACTTTAGAAATAAACAATCAAAAAAAGAGAGAATCTATTTACATATTATTTTAACACTGACTGTCTTTTCTAAATTCTCAAAATTAAAGCACAATCTTAAAATTATCCAAAAATCTGTCGTCGTCGTGTAAAAACAGATAGTTATAAACTTATAAATAATCGCATGCGCATGTATATGTAGTATACGGTATACCTTAGTATATGTAAACAAATATGCAATAGGATACTACGTCTGCTTATGTTTACTTTACGTAAATAAGCACTTTAATACACTTGCACCGCTATCACGTAGGTACACGTTAAAAGTAAAAAACAACAAAACATGCAGAGTTAAAAAAACCAATTGTAATTTGCCAAGAAAAACCAGCTACCACTGATCAGACTCCCGCTATAAGGCATAGGTACCTCATGCAAAAAAAAAAACATGCTCTGGCATAACATACACAATACAATCTTAACATAACAAGCGCGTACCTACTGTGAAATATATAGTACATATTTAAGTTTGCATTCCATTATCAGCCAGAGGCACAACTCAATGCGATTGAAGCTAACACGTCCTCGTCTACTTTCTACATCGAACACGTTTGCCGTAGTTTGTTGGAACCAATTTTATTTGTTGTAAATAACTTACATTTGGCGTAGATAAGCAACTCTGCTCCATAGAAATGTTTTCTGTGATTTCAGCTGGAAAAACTCTGGCGTTATGGTGCAGAATGATACAACTGCTTCAGAAGCACATACAACAAAAAAGCCGAGGATATTAAGTAAGTTATAGGTTCAATGAAAGAGGGTAGTTTTTTTTGTATGAACTGCAACTGCGTTACTATGCTATTGAAGTTGCGTACAGAGTACAGACACAGACACAGGCACTGGAATCTATATAATCTTGCGGGCGGTGCGGCTGCTTCAGTTGCTCCAATGCTAGGTCCGGCCCTCTCTGCAAGTATTCAAGTTTTTTTAATAAGTACGATTTAGGTACAATAAAATACTATCTTTCGGGTTAAATGGTTTTTGTTCCCATGCGAGTACATTAATCGGATTTTGAGTAGAGATAATGTATGTATATTTACATAATAATAATAATACATATGTGATTTCGTTGTCTTTTGACCTTGGTTGAATTGGATTGTAAGGTTTAGATTACTGAATTAAGGCTAATTAACTGAGACTTAAACTAGTTTAAAGAGAGATTGTAAATTAATATATAAGAAGCCTTTAAAGATTGTAACGTGTCTAGAAACCGATTTGTTATTATTTTTCTTCCTCACTTTTGTTTTTTTTTAGTATTTCGTTATTTTGTTTTGTCCTCTCGGAGCGTGCATCCCCCAATTAGTCGCGATTCTGGATGTGGGTAGTAAGACGGAAGTGCAATCACGTGGCACCCATTTTAACACCTTAACACACGACCATTCTTCGTGGTTGTTGGTCACCCCTTCCGTATTACGTCGCCTGGTTCGGAGAAACGGCGGTAACATTTGTGGCGCCCAACGCGGGCCGACCGTTTTGTTCTTTTATCTTGGTTTTGATTTTGTATTGTTTGCTTGTTTAATTTTCAAGTTCAAAGAATCTCTAACCACGTACGTAAATATTATAAATTATAGAATGGAAGTAGATAGACTAAACTCGGAAGAGTTGAAGTACGAACTAGATGTAAGAGGACTTCGAGGTGGGGATGTAGACGAAATGAGGGAGATGCTCCGAACTGCTTTGAAGAGAGACTCAAGCTTTATATTACCAGATATAGGGGTAGCAAACCACGCCTTTGCATAGTAAGGGGCACATGAATGAGTATGAAATACACTCGTATGCAGGGAGTACGATACAGTACCGACGAAAACACCTGTTTTCCATAGTCCAGGCTCCTCATCGACCTGCTGGCAGCTCCTGGTCCTCTGGTTCGCTCCTGTCAGCGGGAAATATACAAATCTTCTGTACCGGTCTAGCTTACCATCTCTGTCCGTAACATCACCGAGATTGTGTTGCTGTCTTGCAACTCCCATTGCCTTCCTGGTTCACTGTGGAGCCTCTCGTGCAGCATATAGACAACAAACATATCCCAATGCTCGACAGGCAGGCCTTGGGCCCGAAACTGATGTATGGTCTCATGCGCCACGTTTAACATTTGTTGGCGGTCATCAGCTCTCGGTCGAGACTACAATACAATACGGCCAAGCGAGTAACCTGGCGTAGAAGCTCACGCCAGGTGTTGCATTTCTTATCTTAAAGTTGATTGAGCCGATCCCGTGCTTCGTAGTACGAGATCGGTGAGCTTGCATACACCCATTATCACCCTTTCCCGTGAGTGACTTGCATAGGTACGTAAATTTAAATGTAGGAGCAACTTGATAGTTCTGATGGATCGCTACCAGAAAGCGATCAAGAAACCCTTGACATTTAGTTAAAGAGCCATCAAACTGCCCCCAGGTGTTCCTGATATCTTGCCGTTTTAATGACATTTGTACTTGCACTGCTATCTGCTACTTTATCTGGCTAGCTATGGCAGCTTGCGCTGTTGGCTCTGCTTACTTCTCGCTTAGCTTCTGGCTTAAGTTTTTCAGATGACGCCGAATTGCCACTATTGTGGCAAGATACAGCCCCCTCTGCCTGATTCCTTTTGACCTCGGCAGCTGTAGTGTCACTCTCTATCGCAGATACGAGCTCGCAAAAGTCATCGTAAAAGCGCGTTCATATCTGTTCCAATCACTCGATTGCAGCTTTGACCTCCTCCAGATCTGCTGAGGGAAACTGACCCTCCTCCGTATAAGCGGCTATATGGCGGATCGCGCACATGTCAAAGGAAGGCTACTTTCTACTTGCCATTTGCTAGTGAAATAAGGAAAAATAAACAATAATTTGATAAATCATTCTATCTCTGTTTAATCCTGTCACCCTTGATAGCCTTATCAAAGCTGCTAAGCTATACCACTATCCATGCTGAATACATGTATTTCATTTTACACATCCAACATAAAAATAAAACTTTTAAACAAAACTGTAACTATTCTATAAACAAAAATTGGCATCTCTCTAATCCATGCTATCTATTGTACTATTCCCACTTTCCATTTAAAATTATAAATCAACAGGAGAGCTCGAAATTAATTATTTGTAGCTCTATGCAGGTACGCTGGCTGATTGCAATCATGCTTTCCTTTTATCCTACTATCAATCATTGAATACGATTCGCAATAAGTATTCGGCACTTTTCACTGTAATCAATATCAGCTATACTTATAAACTCAACAAATAATAAATAACTGACTATGTCCATGCAATACATCTCCTTGCTATCTTGCACTAGCTGTATGTTACATTTCCAAAAAAAAAATCAATAAATGCATCAATTATGTACTTACATACTCGTATATACATATGTACTAGCGACGCTAGCTTGCTGTACATAAACATTTGCCGCTTAAACAATAAAAAACCGAAGCAGTCATGCCACGAAAACATGTTCGAATATGTCCATGGCACTGCGTCGGGAAAAAAAACATAATTCTGCTTTTAACAAAACCACCCTTAAGTAGGTATGGGCAATTCTTTTGCGACACACAAACAACAAAAGAATCCTAAAAAACTCAACTTCACTATTTCATAGACCACTTGCGCTCTAACACATGCATATGTACAATGCATACGAGTATATACAATACATATGTTATATATCTTTTAGCTTTCCTTAAATACTTCCACTATCCATTCAAAACTTAAGCAGCCCATACAAAATTCAATTCATTGCAATTCCGTAGGTGGCCGTCGCTCAAGTGCTAGTGGACTGGCTTCCGAGGTTCTTCGGTGTTCGAATTCCCAACCTCGTCCGAAGGACATTGATTTTTTTCAGTTAACGAAAATCAAGGAAGATGACTTGTGGACTAGAAATCAACAACAAGTCAACTTCCACTAAATTTAGTCTCTCTATCCCATTTTCAAAAAAAACTTAACACATGCTGCGGCATTATAAGTGTATTCATTACTTGAGTGTTAAGTTCTTTTAAAAAAGGAAAAAAAACTGACAGTTACTACATCAACTGAATTGAAGGACTCGGGTGGACTCTGGTGATGTCACCGAAGACAGAGTCGAAACCACCCAACGTCAAATGAATTTCCCGAAGGGATTTTTCCGCCCAACAATTGTGTTTTGACAGCTCTGAAATTGTATAAAATGAAACAATAAAGCCACAAGTAGGTGACTCTTTTTAATAACGTTTTAAAAAACAGGTCTTTTATTTAACCGGGACAATAAATTACAGGATTCGCGGTTATCTTAGTATATCGGCAATTTTTCTTTAAACTCATATCCCGAACCTTGGTCCTTTCGATCCGCTGTGTGTACGTCATCCACAACAGGACGTGCAACGTTTTAATAAACCGGTGCATACGGCAGATAGAATTTAAATTATCTGTAAAAGATTAAGATTAAAATTAAAATCAGGTGCTTTTTTTTTACTGATTCATCGTTAAAGATACGAGTAATTTAAATCAACGAATTTACACATAATCAAGCCCATCACCGACTTCAACATCCCAACTCATCGGACACCAATCCAACTCTTTTTCAAACACAACAGGAAAAGATTACAGAGTATCTCATTCAAACAACACATCTCTTCACGGAAGATTCACCAAAGATTATTTAACCACGATCATCAAGACCGGATTGCAATTTCTCTTGGAAACAGAGCATTTGTGTGTGTTTATTGAATTTCAACCAAATATATACTCGTAATTGAAATGGAATAACATATAAAGAGTTCATTTTGGCGAACGGTTAATTACCTAGATGGATGTTTGGTTCTGTTAAAAAGGACGATGCAGTCGGCAACTGATGCTTACGAGAAGCTCTTAGTAGACAAAGATGTAGATTCTGAGAATATTGAAAAGATTGAGATAGTGTTTGAGCAGGTTAAAGAAACTTACCTAGATTATCGGATGTTTTGTTAGATGCGTCGGAAAAGGCCAAAGCCGCAGTTAAAAATTCCAGCGGTCAGTGTGAAGGAGTGCAGGGGGAACAACGAAAATTCTTCGAGCGCGTCAAATAAGGTTGATATAGGATTGCCCAAAATCAATCTTCCCATTTTTAGTGACAGCTACGAGACTTGGCGTCAATTCCACGATCATTTCGTGTCCCTAATCCACAGTAATGAGCAAAAATGAACAAAAAGTTCATTACTTAAAATCAAGTATATCGGGGGAAGCTGATAAATTATTAGCCCACTTGGCAATTGATGTAGGAAATTACGTGAAGGCCTGGTAGATTTTAATATCCAGATATGATAACAAACGTTTCCTTGTGAGCAGCCATTTGAAGTGTTTTTTCAACCAGCTATCATTCTCGCAAGAGAGAGCAGAATCCATTAATGACATTTTAGACACATCAAAAGAGGTTGTACATAGCTTAGGTAACTTAAAAGTACCTGTTGAGCATTTGAGGGTCCTTTTAATGTGTGTGCTGCTGCAAAAATTACCGTCGAAAACGCAGCATCTATGGGAAGAGAGGTTAGGGGTCAAAACTGATAGTAAAGAATTGCCAACATTTGTTGAATTTACCGGTTTTTTGGAAACTAGGTTCCGCACACTCGAAGCCGTCGACCATCAACAGACCCGGAACTCTTCAAAAATCACTCGAACTACTTTTCACACAATTGCGAGTAGTTCCAAGTGTTCTTATCAGATTTGCAACAAGGGGCAATTGGTAAATTGTAAGGAGTCAGTTGGCCACGGAGGCATCCATGATGCAGGAGTAGATGGCAGTGACACGCTCGCGGTTGCTCGGCTCTGGCTCGTCGGACTGGGTTGGTTCTTTCCACTACCCCGTGCATCTCAACTCAACTTACCTTTTTATTTCGTGCCGAAATATCAAAAAAAGGAAGAAGAAAATCAAGGATAGTTAACAGAAAGCTACTTTATTTTACGGACGGACTTCAAAGAGAGGAGGAGAGAAAGATGATAGAAAAAAAGATGAAAGGAAACAGCAAGATCACTTCTGTCGGCCATCACCACTGTGCAAGACCGGGACTTTGGCGATGTAGCTAACTAAACCCATACTAAACTCTAACTACCGAACTTAAATAACGAATACTTAATAACTAAACCTAAAGCTAACTTAACCCTATGTACGCTACACCGAATAACATGTCCCAGGATCACACAGCGATGACAGCTCGTCACGACCTGACGGGTGTTCTTAGCTGAGGATCTCCAGCCCACCCTTATCGCACTTGGATGCGACCAATTGCTACCATTCTGGCCAAAACTGTGAATGGTAGCCCCTAAACGAAATTCCTCCCAGTCGCCACCTGTAAGGAAAACCTTAGAGAAAAGTCAGTCACGTCATTTTTGTTATGTCGTCATCGTTTGTACGTCATGTCTAGTCACAGTCGCCCCATCGAAGGACGGTCGGTCGACCATCCACACACCTCTTGCGTCGGTTTCACTCCATCATTTTTAATAAAAAATAAAATCTATTTCAACTCATCATACATGGTTTTATTAAAAAAAGATGTAAATTCACAAACGAAAAAAGAACTTAACTACTAAAAAAAGTTTTTGTTTTTGAATTCTATTTTTTTTTTTTAAATCTACTACAAGGCTACTCTTATTCTAGCCACAATGGAAACTTAAATATATATGAAACTCACCGGTTATACTTGAATCCCTCGTAGTTCTGGCGCCAGCACTTCGAAGAAACTTCACTATTTTAAAACTATAAGAAATAATTTTTTTTTGTTCGCGCACAAAAAAAATACAACAAAATAAAATTCAAAAAAAAACTCTTAACCCTAACCTTACTCTATACAATTTTATAAAAAAAAAACAATTCTAATCTTAACCTACTAGTTAGTACTGGGAAATAAAACTAATCTTACTTATTCACTAAATTCAATAATTTTATTTTTGTATTTTTTTGTATTTAATGGGTGTACACTTATTTTTTTATTATTATTATATATGTATATATTCCTTTTTTTCAATAACAATTTTTTTTTTTTTCTGTCACTGTTTTTTTTTTTGTGTGAATTTTTGTTGTTGTTGGTATTGTCCCGCGAAGCACCTCTTGCAGGCGATGTAGCTTTATCCGGACAAAAAAGAACACAACACTGCTCACCCGTTGGGCTATTTGAGCCTCCCGGGGAGGATCGCTTTAATTCGTGGGTGCACAAGGGGGATGGGGGAGGTTTTGGTCTAATGACCCACCTTTTTTTTTTTTTTTTTTTTTTATCGCCTTATCTGGCGGCTGCATTTTGCAGCTTTAAAAAAAAACAAACACAAACTGCCGACCGTTTTTTTTTTTCTTGTTCTTTCGTCGGCTAGCTTCTTTTTTTTTTTTTTGAAAACATAGACACACAGAATCTGTCCCGTAGGCAAACTGTCTGCGCCGCAGTCCGAATTTGGTTTTTGGTTTTTTTTTTTTTTATTATACTTTTCGCGCTGACGCAAAAAAAAAGAACAAACGAAAAGACACCCGAACCCAATGCGACCTTGTCGCTCTATTTTCAGACATCGAGTGTCCAAATTCAACCGAAAAAGGAGGAGAAAAAAAAATATCCCAACCAACACGACCTTGCTGCTATGTCCCCAGACAGTCCAACAAAAAAAAATCCCGATCTAGTCTGCTGATTGCATCAGCTGATCAAAACCCGTAAAGGCCATTGACCTATATAATTGGTCTCGTTCTCTAATAAAAAAAATATCCCACTTCTTTGCTTCCTAGTTCGCTTTCTACCTCTTTCGCTTATATCTCTCTCGCAAAAATAGGTTCTGTCTAAATTATACCTACAACCTACTATACATATAAACATTCATATCTACATAGATTACTATCACACGATCTGTAACCTTAGCAAAGCTTTCCACCTCTTCCTCCTGAATTTGAATTAACAAAACACAACACTCTCTACGACAAAAGGGACATATTCACCATAGTAACAAGAACACAGGGAGAGAGTGAGACTACGAAGAAAGTGGAATGAAAGAATTCGAAAGTAGAGCGACGTTTGATAGAGTTAGGTTTTCTTGTAAGTTCGGAAAGAGAGATTAGTAGGTCAAATTAATAGATTCGGAGGGGAAAAGGTCCGTTTTTGAAAAGGGGTAAATTGACTGGATTTGGTACAGTGAGGGAACACAAACAGAACACCACAACTAAACAAATATTTTTTTTTTGTGCCAAAAGGCTGACGCTACAAAATGCAAGCATCGCCGATTGTTGTAAGCACGTAAAGAGATTAAGTATTTGTAGCAATTGTTTAGCGTGTAGCCATACTATTGATCAGTGCCCTAGCCAAAGACGATGTTATCACTGCCAACAAAACCACCATTTGCTTCTGAATGTTTCTTTTAAATCAGGTACGAAATAGGGAAACTCCTCCAATATGCGAGGTTTTACTTAAGCACAATCTTCTTCTTCGATGAATGCTGAGGCATCAACATTCCAGCCATCTGAAAGAGGAACAACCCATTTAAACCGTTATCAATACATTTTATTCAACTCACTCAAACACTCAAATTTTACTGGTTACTGCTGTGGTGAAAGCATATTCGTCATCCGGAGAAACATTTTCCTTACGGGCGTTGTTGGACTCAGGTCCGAAGGCCAGTTTCATCACTACAGAAGCAGCTCAGCTTTTACGTCTTCCCCCAAAATCAACCTCCATCGAAGTTTCTGGGTTGGGTTTGGTCAACAGCGATACGTGCACCAAGGATATCTGCATCGATACTCACCATTCATCCTTCAAAATCTCCATACAAGCTCTAGTTTTTAAATCGCTTTCTGGGCATCTTTCGACTCGGACATGAGGTTAAGACCACCAGAGGTGGTTGTTATTAGTGGATCCGAAATTTCACTTTCCTGGTAAGGGAGATCTAATTTTAGGTAGTGTTGTTTTAACCGATGTTTCGCTACCAGAGATAGTAAGATCACATAATGATTAGGTTGGATACTATTCGGAGGAGCCCCACTGGAATCATACCACGTTAAAGTTTTTTATAATACCTATAGTATAGAGACACAGCTTCGCGAATTCTGGGAGGTAGAAGAGGTTGTTTTCCAGCCGTACGCGAAACCTGAAGACTTCGAATGCGGGAAACATTTCGTCAACACAATCCAGGGTTTATCCAACGGTCACTTTGAACTGGGGCTTTCGTTCAAAGGGAATGTACACCCTAATTTAGGCAGATCCAAAGAAGAAGCGCTTAGATTTATGAGCCTGGAGAGAAAATGAATTTCTGATCACAATTTCTGCGATAAATACATCGAACGCATTGAAGATTACCTGAAGCTTGGTTACATGGAAGAAGCTGAAGAAAATGTGGCTGATAGACCACATCATTATTTTTTTCCCCATCTTGCTGTCATCAAAGAAGGAAGCTCGACGACGAAACTTTGAGTTGTATTCGATGCCTCATTTAAAACATCGCTCGGAGCCTCATTAAACGATCAGCTAATGGTGGGCCCCTCCCTACAGCAAAACATTGTTAGCATTTTGCTCAGATGGAGACTCTATCGGTACACATTCACTGTGGATTTAGAATAAATGTACCGCCAAATTTGGATTAAGGAGGCTCCGTATTTGGCGATTCGAACTATGATAGTATTGTTCGAAGATCTTTGTGAGCAACACCCACGAGCAGCAGAGATGATACAACATGAAATGTATGTGGATGATCTGATTTTCGGCGCAGATACACTACTTATAACAGGCAAAAGAGATGAAATCAATAAGTGTTTTACAGCATCGGGGTTTCACTTAGTGAAAGTGGGTAGCAAACGATGACGAGCTCCTCGACATCGTACACTTTCACGAAAGAGAGACATCATTCCTTCTACCCACAGATGGTAGGGATCGAATGAAAACGTTGGGTATTCAATGGCTTCCTGAGATCGATAAATTCTCTTTTCATTACACCATTCCAGCACCCAACAAAACGATTAATTCTATCAACTATAGCACGCTTGCTGATGCAACAACTTTGGATTCACAAACAGCCATGGGACGATTCAATCGACGACGATCTCCTACATAGTTGGATAATGTTCCAGGATGATCTCGAAGCGATCAATAAAATACAACTCTCTCTTTGAATACGAACCCTTGGTAAGAAGAATCGTTTTCAACTGCAGGGGTTTTGCAATGCCTCTAAAAAAGCATATGGTGCAGTAGCTTACATAAGGGTGGAAGACGAAGACGGCGAAGTTCAAATATGTATTCTCATATCAAAGTCGAAAATTGCACCAATAAACCCAACCACTCTTCCCCGCCTGGAGTTATGCGGAGCTGACACACTGGCCAAGCTTTTAAACCACATAAAGCAGACTCTTGAGTGGACTAGTATTCCCACTTTCGCTTGGACAGATTCCACTATTTCTCTGTGCGGGATTCGCGCTGATCCTTCGAAGTGAGGGGCTTTTGTACAAAATATAGTGGGGGAGATCCGACGTCTGGCAGATGTCACTATATGGAAGCAGATTCCTACCCAAAATAATTCCGCCGATTTAGTTTCCCGTAGAACATCACTATCGACGCTGGCAAAATGAACACACTGGTGGAATTGACCTATAATTCTGATCAAATCGTGGGATTTCGAACTACCAGAACAACTAGCTGACCTCATCATCGACAGCAAAGTTTGTCATACACAAATCTCCGATAATATTTTCAATAGCTTGATTCATTCTCTTTCAAATATAGGATGGGTGCGCAGAATAATAGCGTACTGCATCCGTTTAGTGACCAATATCAGAAAAATGAAGTCAGAAAGAACTTGGATGCCGCGACTAACTTTCTCGCTCGATGTGCCCAACGCGAAATGTTTCTTAGAGGAGTGAATAAAACAAGAGGCATGGCACCTTTAACGCCCTGTCAAGGCAACGACGGCATACTTAGAGTAGGCGGCTGGACAACGGCATCCTATCATACTGGAACCAGGTCATCATTCTACGAGGCTGATCATTCGAAAAACCCACACTGCAGCCCATTGCGGTATCTAAATAATGATGGGGTGCCTGCAAAATAAATTCTAGATATTCAGCCTTAAGAGAGCGGTTAAGAAACAAATCCACGAATGTATCACCTGCTTCAGATTTCGCGGCAAAACTGTTCATCAACTGATGGGGGATCTAACCTCGCAAAGAGTGCGTGTGTCAAAGCCGTTCACGTACACAGGAGTAGATTGTGTGGGACCAATACAAATGCGGACATGGATAGGTCGGCGAGCTAAGTGCTTAAAGGGCTTAAAACGGTCTTTACATGTCTATCCACAAAAGCTGTGCACTTGGAAGCAACCACCGAGCTTACGACTCAGGCGTTCTTGGCTGAATTCCGTAGATTCGCAACACGACGAGGAGTATGCTGCCAACTGTATAGCGGCTGTGGGACGAAATTTGTCGGGGCTGACGCGGAGTTATCTCGCTTTATGAAAAACGCCATGCATGACTGGACGGAAAGCGCAGAGTTATTAGCAAACCAAGGAACACGGTGGAACTTTATTCCACCAGCTTCCCCCCACTTTAGAGGATTATGGGAAGCTGGTGTAAAGCGTATAAAACATCACCTAAAACGAGTTGTTGGGATGGGAACCCTAAGAGCTCCCCACCTCGAGACCTTTATGCCCTTTGTCCGAAGATCCAGATGACTTCAAAGTTCTAGGTCCAGCTCATTTCCTCATCAGCCAAGACCTATTCACAGTTCCTGAACCAGACCATCTGCCCAAACAAACAAATTTCAATAATCGATGGAAAGCAATCCAAATGCGTATGCATACATTTTGGAAACAGTGGCAGGAAGAATATCGCACCCGGCCCCAACAAAAGCCAAAATGGGTGAAATCACAGCCGCAGCTTAACATCGGGGAACTGGTTTTGATTAAGGATGAAAGATTACCACCTACTAAATGGAGTCTTGGAAGGATCGTGGAAGCATACCCAGGGGCAGACGGAATCATCAGAGTTGTAAGACTCAAAACGCAAAATGTCGAGCTTGGCCGCCCCATCACGAAGCTGTGCCCGCTTCCAATACGTAATGCTACACAGCATTGAAAAACCTCATGTAGCAACATCCATATACTTTCTATTACCTTAGAGCTCGCCATATAACACTTCACCCGTCATACTATAGTAAATGAGCCCAAGTAAACTCAAAATTAAAAAACAAAATTTTACTCTTTACAATCTTTTGCTTAAAACTGTAATAGAATTGAACACTTATTTTCGAAAATAACGGAAAATGGCAACTCTCAACACAATTTAAACCAGCGATTAATAAGTTTCACTCAAGCCCTACCGCCATATCATATTACTCAACCCAAGCACTTACTCATTCACATATGTACATACATATATTGTACATGGATCATCCCGCTTATCTCTAAACCTAAGTAGAGTCTCAAACTAAACAATACATCGATATACTCATGCATAAACCAAAGAAGAGACCCAAACCAAATTCCCATCTAGAGTCCACTCAACCAATTCAATATAATGCACGATAAGTTCCACGCACAACTCTCACACACGTACACAAATGCATGGCTTCCAATGGCTGGAAATGAACGGAAAAAAAAAGCCCCAACAAATGAACCTAGCAATAAAATTAATTATATAGTATATACTCATGAATTTAATACTCACCTGAATCATTTAATCACACACAAATCCAACTGAATTTACTAAAAACTCCGAGTATAAATTAAAATTAAATATTTGCCAAAACCAACGCACTGTCTTGGGAAAGTCAACATACAAACCAACCATAGGTAAACTAACCTAGATATCAAACTCTACTAATACTTTTGCAAACCCTTAACTTTTGGACAGACCCACTGTAAGTGAATTACAAACTTGTTCTTCATCTCTATAACCTGTCAAAATGGCTAAAATGACTGCAAATTTCACGTAATTTTCACTAGGTATGTACGTACATATAATAAACGCAAAAGGAAAAATATTTTGGTGAATATTTATTTCAAAGTAGTGACAAAGTATGAATGTATGAAAAAAACCCCTTTTCTTTGTTTAAAGTGCACAAAAAGGGGATAGTTTCGGAATAGAATTAAAAAAGGACCTAAGAATCATATTTTGAACGTTCATTTGAAGATATAAATGAATTGCAACTATTACAATACTGAAATCAAGCTTAACACGTTGACTGCCATGTGACCCACCGGTGGGTCACGCAAAAGTTTCCCAGGAGGCTATGTGACCCACCGGTGGTCACGCAAAAGTTTCCCAGGAAGCCATGTGACCCACCGGTGGTCACAGTCAGTATATTTATGTGGCTTCCTAGTAAGATTAATTTTTTTCTCCTTTGGCACCTAGTAGAAAGTCCGTTCTTGATAGTACAAAAGGCGAAAGTTACGTTTTTAGAAAAAACTCATGTTTTTATTGGTCTATTTCTGGCAATGTTTTTTTTTGTAACTTTTAGAAAAAAGTAAGAAAAGATAATTTGAAAAAAAAAAAATCATCTTTTTTGTTGAAACAATCAAGGTACTCGTAGAATGATGGATTTCCCTCACATGAACTGCAATAAGTTAACACTTTCTTAGCTTTTTTGCAACGGTTGCTCTTCCTTCGTTTTTGCTGAGCTCATTGTAGCAGTTGAAACATCGTTTTCTCCAAATTCCTTCAATTGGTGTTTTCTGATATGTGCTGATTGAGTTCCTTCAACCCCTACCCCGCAAAGACTTTTACAAATGGATTGTCTAAACTGACGAATTTGTATGCTTTTGTGCTTTTTGTAAACAATCAAAGCATTTATAACTGCTGTCGACAATAAGAACTCAAAAGCAATGCTATGGTACCAGCGGATTGTTTTTCGGAAATGGCTAGCTACATTTGGTCGAACACATCTATTCCTTGTTTAGCTTGGTTGTACTCTAAGATCACTTCCAGCTTTTTATATCCTGGCCATCACGAGTTCTTTTTGCAGTTGAACATTCTTCCAGACCGTGTTTTGTGGTCAACATCGAAATATCGCGTTTATCTCTCCATTTGGAAATAGTCACAGCAGCACACTCCCGGCCAATAGTTTCGTGTTTGCGAAGCTTAGCTACAACAACGTCTTTCGGATTGCCAGCTCTATTTTTGCGAAGAGTTCAAATAAGATGCGTTTTACGGCTGAGCAACAATTTTTCAAAGGATACAGATGTATAAAAATTGTCTGTAGCAATTGTTCTGCCCTTGTCCAAATACCTTTCTGCCAGATCTTTGACAATTTGAGTGCTGTGTGAAGTTGAAGGTGTTGGTTTTCCTCTTTGATTGTAGGACTAATTTTTCCCGGCGTAAATACAGCTAGTGTATGTATAACCATTCGGGTCACAGATTTTATATACATTGACTCCGTATTTGTGGGACTTACCCGGATTGTATTGGCGAAAGTTAATTCTTCTAAGCCACGCAATCATTGACTCGTCTACAGCCAGTACTTCTCCTGGGTCTTAGCTCTGACAAAATTTTGCTCCAACATTTCCAATAAGCGACTTATTTTTCCCAAACGGTTGCTTTCGCTTGCTGAATTGTTCGGAAAATGGATGAATCTTAAAAGCAATTGGAATCTGTTCCGTGACATTATTTCCGGGATAAATGTATTTTTATAGAAGTTGTCTTTACTCCAATATAGTGATATAGATGGGTATTTCACAATACCCAGAAACATTTTTTATTTCCGATACTTCAGTGTTTTTCCAATCTTTAGTTCTAGAATTTCGAGGTATTGTTTTCCATGTACTTTTTGGCGTCCAAATTATTTCGGTAACAATTAATTGATATACATCTTCAATAGGCTTCATTTGGTAAAAATTTATATTTTGCATTGTGTCGAATTCAGCTGGTTCAAAATTAAATTCCTTCAGTAATACTTTTATAACCGGTGTCCATTCATTTGAGGATAATGTTCCGGATATAGAAAGAGGAACATCTTCATCTTCAGTTCTGATTCAAAGTCCTACATCTGAACATTTTCATTGGAATCACTTGAATCAAGATCTGATGGAAAATATTCGTCTAATTCAGAAACCTGGAAATCATCATCCTCATTATCAGAATCCTAGTTTCGACCTGCGTTTCCATTAAATAAATTGGGTATTGCGATCAAAATCTAAATAAAAGTGAAAAACAAAATAAGCTGAAAGAAAAACAAGCGAACAAGATGTGACCACCGGTGGGTCACGTGGCACTTAACACAAACAATTAATATAAATGGTCATGTGACCCACCAAGAGTGGTAACACTCTTAAAACACATAAAAAAACACTCACAACTTGAAACAAAAGACAAATCCAATACAAAACACACCGAGATATATTTAACATAAAAAAACACTGTTTTCACTTTGGTGATATTTTGTTTTTTGTATGGTGACAGTCAACGTGTTAAGCTAGTATTGTAAGTATTTTGGTCAAACATTTTATTACCCTTTTCATAGTTCGAGCTACGAGGTTTTTTGCACTAGGTAGCAAAATGTCGTTGAAGTAGTGCATAAAAGTCGATGTTATTATGAATAAGAGGTGCATTTAGCTCGTGATAGCAATCCGAAACGAACCGAAGTAATTTAGTGAAAAAAAAAATGGGAAAAATCAGTTCGGAGTGCAAAGCCAATATTTTGTGTCTGTCACGTCTCAATTTGACAACAAGTGAAGTTTCTGGAAGATTATATGTTGCTTAACAAACTGTGGTATGGAATTTAAAAAAATATCGTGAGACCGGGACTACCAGCAGAAAGAAAAGATCAGGTAGGCCAAAAAAGACATGGAAGATCGTTTTTTGGTGCTGTACATCGGTTCAAGACTTCGGTGGATCTTCAAAACGATCTGTGTCGAGCTACAGGAAAAATAATTTCGTCAAGCTCAGTGAGGAAAAGTCTCGTGAAAGCTGGACTTAGAGCACTCAAGCCAGTACTGAAGCCGGATTTTCCAAAAAGAATCAGAGAAAAACGATTGCTCTGGGCTCAAGTGCATCTTAATTGGACTCAAGACATGTGGAACAATGTTATCTTTTCCGACGTATCAAAGCTTGAGCTGCATGTTGAAGATGGGAAGATTCTTGCACGAAGAGAACCAAAGGAAAAACTGAACTCTGAATGCATCTTACGGATGCCACCTCAAAACTGAAAGTGTGATTGTCTAGGGAAGCTTCTCTGGAGATGAAAAAGGTAGAAAGGTCTGTATTACAGCCCTCTGCGCTGGAGCTTTTTGGTTACACTTGCGGATTCATTTTTCAACAGGACAATGCTCCATGCCATACAGCCAAAATTATAAGTATGAAGTTGTTTTTTTTTTAATACGAAAGACTAACATCAAGCTTTTAAATAAACTAGAATTTCTATGAATAGAAATAATATTTGAATTTTTTTTTATTTCTTAGATTAAAAAGTACTTCGAAGAAAATAATATCGATGCATTAAGTTGGCTTCCCTCAATTCAATTGAGAATATCTGGTCAATAATGAAACTTAAGGTTGCGAAGCTTCCTCCAGAGTCATTTGAAAACCTAAAAAATTTACTTATCCGGACCTGCTTCCACATGGAAAAACCTATCTGAGTCATTATCTCGCCGATGTGCAGCTGTAATAAAAGCAAGAGGAGGTCAAACAAAGTACCAATTAGATAGAGAATGTTTTTGAGAAGCAATAAAAAAACAAAAACACTGCACCAATAAAGCAGTTTTCTTTAATGCCTAAACATGAGGCAGGTACCTAAAAAACCCATTTTTCGGTCTAACAACTTTTTGCTCCCGTGACCGCGTGTGAAAACTTTTAACGCTCTAAATGTATCATGAAACGATTGAAACCGCATAAGAAAACAAATCCTCATTATAAAATATGCAGTTATTGGGACAAATTTGACAAAATTCGAACAAAAAAGTTTGACCAAAATTTTTCGGACGGCATTGCATAAGCACTCTGCATGTTTAGGCACAAACTCTGGACTCAATGAAAAGGATTACTTTTTACTTGTTTTTCTTTTAGTTTGACACGTGTTAAGTAAATTAATTAATTAAATAATACTAATAAGTAAAATTTACATGTTTGATAATTTTTTAGTTTTTTTTAGGAAAATAGTATTTGTGAATTTAAAGATTTCTTAAAATATTTCGAGAAAGTTTTTTTTTACACATCATAAATACTCGTACAAAAGGAATAGTATTTTAATTATTTATTTGTTTAAAAAATTCCCAGAATAGCCAACATGCAATGTGCAGCAAAACTCTTGTTATCCCAACATAATTTGGTTTTGTCGAAGAGAATTATGTTTATAATTGTTTTCAACAGATCCGTTTCTTTGCAAGTAATAAATATATGTTTGTACTTTCTTAGAGGCAAAAACAAAACAATAATACTTCGTTCAGAAAAAAAAATATAGAAATAATATTGAAATGAGCACAGCTAAAGTGTTTATGCCCTCAATGAAAAGCGTTATTTTATACTTTAATTTTGTGGAAAAAAGACTTACCTACTACTTTGTTGAGTACCCTTTAAGTCTTTTAACTTCTTTAAGCAGGTTTGGAATGAAATCCGTCAAATTTTCCAGATATTCACTTTTTATTTCTTACCATTCCGCTAACAATAAAGTTTTTAACTCCGGCTTTGATGTAATGACACGTTTTCGTAAGCTCTTCTTTAAATGATTCCAAAGAGGTTCTGTTGGGTTGAGTTCGCGGCTTTGTGATAGTGTTACTAGAAAGTGAGGGAGTTTATGTATCAATCACATCTTCACCATTTGTGCGACATGCTTGGAATCGTTTTCGTATTGGAAGTAGGGATCTTTTGAGATAACCATATTTTGTGCACTTTGAAGCAAATTTTCCTTCTAAATGTTTTAGTATACTTCTTTTGCCATGATCTCAATGACTGTGACTAAATTACCGATCCCAAAACTGGACATTTAGCCCCACATAATACAACCACCATCTCCGTGCTTTGATTTTTTCCCTGTCTTTTTTTAATCAAAGCTTCACTTGGTTGCCCTCATGCGTTCGAAGCCCTATTTGATCCATAAATGTTAAATTTTGACTCTTCCCAAAAAATCCTAGAAGTCAAATCCCTTGTAACATATTTGTATACATCAGCAAAGTCTGTTTTTTTTAATTTCTTCGCCGACGAAAGGCTTCTTTCTAGCGGTATAGGATTTATACTCAGTTCGTTGTGTCCATCTACGTACTGTCCACGCTTCTTTCATTGGGCTTATTCGACTTCGTTGACATTCATGACAATCCCACCAAATTTTAGTATTAAAACGTGATATTTGTGAAAGGTATAGCGTTGTGCTTACAACGATTTTTTTTCTTCTCGGAAATTTTTTGATGCAAAAACTGAGCAACGAATTTGGAAATGTTGCGTTAGTAATAAAATTAGTAGCACAAAAACAATGAATATAAGCTAAATGTGTCCAGTCACGCCCATATTTTTTTTTAAAAAGAATTAGTCAAGTCTCTGTTGTACCAAATGGACTTATAAAGTACACATTTAGTTTACTTTGTTCATTGCTTTGTTTGTTGCCATTACCAATATTTTAAATTCAATTTTGCAAGAAGTTTATGTGAAGTTATATTTTTACAAATAAAAACAGCCAAAATAGTCATTAATCCTTTTCTATTATTTCTTATGAAAAGTTAATACAATAATTGAACTACATGTATGTATTTTCCATCTAATCTGATAACCCAATTTATTTATGAACTGTAATTTACATTTCCTCGGAACATTCTCTCCTGATAAAAGCATTCATGGTGAAGCGAGGAATTTGACCATACCGTGGTGAAAGCAACAAATGTCTATTTTATTGAAGAAGGAGCAAAAATGTAAGTGAAAAAAATTTAATTTGTTTTAATTCAATAATACTAGTTCGTTTTTATTCTATAGAGCGATAAAAATGAAACAAAAACAAGAAATGCAGTTTAGGATGTAAAACCCACATCCATTCGTACCGCCCGAGATGCAAGGAAACCAGGTTATTTTGTATTATGCATAGTAAGAATATTTTTTAGAAAATTAAATTCTACTTTTTCCGTGAAAATCACCGCCCATCGTTTTACTGTGACAACCCCATAAGGCTGTTTGCTACAGGTAAGGTTTGTTCTTATTATTTATATTTCCCACTAATATGTATGCATTTATCGACCTAACGGTTCTTCCTTTTTGATAAAAATTCTTCGATTACGAAGCTGATTCGAATTATGAGTGGAAGGAAGAGAAACCAGGCGCATCACTTGACTGAAGCGAAAGTGAATATGACAAATCAGAGGATGGTGACTTCGAAGTTGATAACAAATGGTTTGTAATACATGGACTCCAAATCGAAGACGAACTTTGCTTCGATACGCCTCGTGAAGGAAAGAAAACCGAAAAAATCAAACCACGATTAAACAGTGCAATTTGGGAGCATGAAAACGGCAATCAACAATATCACTATCTTATATTGATCTCTGATTATGTGATTCAACACCACTCGATTATTTTCTCTGAATGATGTGCTATTCCACGCATAATGCCATGAAAGTAAAGCCAAAATCAATTTTATATCTTACGCCGTTGTTGTTTTATTTAAGCTTTTTTTTACTATCGTTCTTAATAAGGTTATCCTTTAGAATTTGGATGAAGGAATGGATGAAAAATAAGGAAAAGTTTCCGAAAGAAAAATTAATAAAAACTAAAAACTAAAAATAAATGAGCCGAATGTTTTCCTGAATTTTACAAAATTAATGCAGAAGCTTTTCATGAATTTTTAAGTAAACTTACTCCACTTATTAAAAAAAAAAAGTAGATACTTTTATGAGACATGCAATATCCCCGGAAACGCGACTCTCGATTACTTTTAGATACCTCGCCAAAGATAATGATTTTGAGGATCTAAAACTTTTCTTATGCTATTGGGAAAATATTGATGGAGAACTGTGAAGCCAGAATATCGGTATTGAACGAATGCATAAAGGTAATGTTTTTGGAGTATTGTTCCTTTAATTTATAAATAATTCTGTGTGCTCTTGTTTAGATGCCAAAAAATATTGATGAATGGAAATTTGAGTTCGACAAATTGTTTAATGTAAGTGGGATCCCATATTGTCTTGGCGCTATTGATGTCGAACTCATTGTAGGCGGTGAAAAGCTGCTATATGTATGTTTTCGTGGCGGATGATGCTTTCCCACTAAAGGAGTACATAATGAAGCCATATTCAGTCACCTAAATATCTCCACAGGAGTTACTCTTTAATAAATCCTTTAGTTCTGCAAGGGTTCGCGTTGAAAATGCCTTTTAGTTGCTTTTTCAGGACACAAGTTTAGTTGCTTTTTCAGGACACAAGTTTAGTTGCTTTTTCAGGACACAAGCAATAAACTTGTATTAGCGCTTCAAAGCCAAAGGCATTTTCAGCGCGAACCCAACGCTAATACAATTTTAGTTGTGTCCTGAAAAAGCAACTAAAATTGTATTAGCCTGTATTATTTAAAGAAGAAGAATTTTCCCATATATGTAGCTATACCGTCGATTGGACTTCAACCTAGCTCATCGAGAAACTTTATAAATATGTATGTCAAAAAATCTCCGCAAAAAATTATCCGCATATATAAACACAAAATCCAAATAAATTCATTTCGATGTTATTGTTTTCAATAGGTTTGTAATAAATAGGAAGAAAAACAAAAATAAAAAAAATTAAGGAAAACCGAAAATAATAAAAAAAAAGAATTCTTTTTATGAGAATTATCTTCGAATAATTCCGCTGCCCAAAAATTAGAATTTCTTCAATAGCTGTATTGGCACGTCGCTACTACTCGGCATCCATTTTCCGAGAAAAACAGGCCCAAGATTTTGCGTAGACATCAGCTTCACCTTCCTGCGCTTATTCTTTTCAGTATGTTGCAAAAACAACAGAGTCCGAAATTGTTTTCAACTTGCGCAGCAGCATATTTTTATGTTGGCTATCCGATTCTTCAGTGTGTCTACATATATTCGCATCAAGCTCGATATCTCCAGCAATAATTGCGATACGTGTTTTTTTCTCATTTTGTTTGTGTACTTTGGGCTCTTAATTCGACAGAGCACTGGATTTTCTTTAAGGAGATTGAACATCTCTCTCCACAAGTTCTTGTTTCCACTTTGTGTGATTTAGAAAAAAATTTCACTTCAATACTGAACAAAAACACAACGAACGCATATGCAGACGATTCAACAATGATTATCTACTGCAAATTGTTTTATTTGACCGTTTATCAACCGATTTGTCTACATAAAATTCAATTGAGTTGAGAGACTTGTCAATCAACTTCGAAAACTCAAAATGTCTTGATTTTTCATCAACTAAATCGTTAACCGTCAAATCGATCAAATTACAAGGCCACACACGGTTTGATTTGGTATATAACCGACCGAGTTGGTGGCTGAATTGAATCGTGTATGGAGTGCCACGTGTTCTGAATTATAACAGTATATTAATTGCTGAAACAATTTTTTTATTTTTGCAAGGAATACCTTGTCCGACGCAAACCAAACTGCAGTACTTTCTTTTGTTTGCTGTGTTGTGTGGTGACGGCAGCTGGAATTTACTTTGCGTTAATTTTGTAATGCTCTCTGGAACTGTAAACGGACCACAGTACTGGGTGCTGTGACCCTAAGAGCAGTAAGAGGTTTTAGGTCGGCCTCCACTCATACCAAGGGTGGAACTTGTGCTTCCAACACAGTTCCGAATTGGTATCAAAGTAATTGGCGGAGAACGATGGCAAGGCGTGTCCTGGCTCCCATGGATGCACGGGCATCCTGTAAGCTTATGTTTATACAGCAGGTGTTTACATTAAAAACCAGAGATTATCTGTACTTGGATATGCGACGATGCTTGCGGGAATTTATTCTATAGTATATGGGTGCCCACATATATATACATATGTATATGTATTGTGTGGTATTTTCTGATCGTTTGTTTGGTTTGTAAACTGCTTTCCTAGATGAAATTGATATATGTAGTTAATGCTACTTAGCCTACAACAGTGCCTATACTGTTGTCTCTATTCATAGCCCGCTGACACTTATCTATAGGTCACTATCCATAGGTCGCTGAAGCTTATCCGGCTCGACGAGAACCAAATGTTCAATCCTCTACGGGAAGATCCCAGCAGCCGCTAGGGTCATAGTAGACTTGTACACACACGCAAGTTAAGATAATGGTTTCCTAGAATAAGATATCGCTAAACTGCTTATTCAGCGTCAGCACGATTGATACTCATCTTCAACAGCATCAACTGTAAGCAAAGCATCCAGACACCAAGTCCAATGAAGATCAAATATGCCGTTGTCACATACCATATTGCTTCCAGTCAACTGTAAACAAAAGCATCCGGACACCAAGTCAAATCATGATGAAATATGCCATTACCGATCAATCTAGAACAATCGATTGATGATGCCATCACAAATCACTACTCGAATGATGTCATCCCAAGAGTATATAAACTCCACCCAAAATATTCAATAGTCAACTCAACTTCCAGCAGACGGATCAGATAGTCCTCTTAATTTAGTTTAAGTTAATTTTAAGTATGCTTGTAGTTTATTAGTATTTAAATAAAGATTACATCTTTTTTAAAAAACATATACGCAGGAAAGCGCCCAACGTAGAAGGCACCTCGAATCAGCTACCGAAGTGAAAAAGTGCAAAGGAATAAAAAATGGTGCTAGGTCAAGAACATTGACCAACATAAAAACAGTTTTACTAATCTAAGGTGATAAGTTCCACGGCATAAAAATATACCCGATAAAAAAAGGTATAGCCAAAAAAAATAAATCAAGTACCCTAAATAAGGAGAAAAGAAAAAACAAAAAAACAAAACCAAAAATTTAGTGCTACGTTAAAAAAAATATACCAGCTAAAGAAAAAAAGATTACAAACTAGTATCTCACGAAGGGAGAAAGGAAGAAAATAATTAATAATACAAAAAGAATTTAAATAAGAAGTGACAAAGGTGTTAGTGACAAAGGTGTTAGTGACAAAGGTGTCAATAAAAATATATACATACGGCGAAGTCTTATAATAATAAAAAACCGAAAATAAATAAAAAAAAAACAAACAACAAGTAAGAAAAAAAGGATAACATTTTATAATATTATATAAAAACGTGCTTGGAAAAACAGGAACAACCCAACAATCAAGAAATACAACAACCCTCAACAAGTAGATATTATAGTAAGAAATATTTTTAGTGTAATTATCTATATTAATTAAATTAAAATAAAAATATATATATTGTAATATAAAACAGTTTTCCTCATTTTTAAAATCTGGACTATTTCACAAATAAATTTAATAAAATGACGACCTTACAGAATAACTCACTAATAAATAATGACTTGATTACGAGACTCATAGTAACTAACACAGCTTCCCTGAAAGCTTAAATAGATAGTCTTTGGAATCAGCTAAAAACTATGACAGGTCTTAGCAATGTGACTGAATATGAGCCATAAATGATAGATGAAACTATTGCGTGCAACGAGTCATTGGTCGTAATAAAATCGCTGCCAGATTTCAGCAGAAACGCTGCAATGATGTCTTAACGAATCATGGCACAGTCTTAAACTTAGATGCAATTATAAGCAGGCTCGATTTCGCTTATTCTGATAAGCGCCGTGCTCATATAATCGAACAGGAATTGAGTATCCTTCGACAATTCATCCCTGATAGAAATTGACATTACTTATAAATAAAACAATAATGACTAATGCTACAAATAGTGCACTAACTAGAGAATTAAGCAATATGAATCACAGAAATGCATTAAGAATATTTATTACACTATAGATTTAGAATCTGGTTTTCACCAAATACAAATCAGTGAATCAGATATAGAAAAAACATAATTTGCCAATAATGTCAATAATGGAAAATATGAATTCTTAAGAACGCAATTTGGATTGAAAAATGCACCAAGCATCTTTCAACGGGCAATTGATGATATTTTGTGAGAGTATATAAGAAAGTTTTGTCATGTTTATATGGATGACATTATTGTATTTTCAGAAAATTTGGAAAAACATACAGAAAATCTAAATAAGACAATTGAAACCTTAAAAACCACAAACATGAAAATATCATTAGAAAAATCGAAATTCTATCAAGCAGAAGTTGAATTTTTAGGCTACATTATTGGACATAATATCATTAAAATTGCTCCCAGAAAAGTAGAAACAATATCCGAATATCCAATACCAACAACAATGAGACAACTCAGAAGCTTGTAAGGCATGACAGGCTATTACAGAAAATTTATCCAAAATTATGCATCAATAGCTAAACCTCTAACAAAACACTTAGATGGGGAAAACGGAAAAATTTCGCAATATTTATCCAAAAAAACAGAAGTAAAATTGGTATAAGAATTTATTTTATCTTGCCATTAAATACCAAATTAAAAAAATTAAAAAAATTATTAATTAATCAAGTAGAATTGGTACAACTAAAGTTTAATAAAAAAATTTGTTTTAACCACAGATGCTTCTAACAACGCTATTGGCGGTATTTTAACCCAAGAGACTATATCTATTATTTTCATATCGAAAACATTAAATCCCCCAGAACAAAATTATGCAACCTACGAAAAACAGGTTTACGCTGTCGTTTGGCCATTGAAAACATTCCGAAATTATCTTTATGAAGTTTCAGATTTAGAAATCCATACAGATCACCAACCTTTAACTTTTGCAGTCTCAAGTCGTAACCCTAATGCAAAAATGAAGAGATGGCACGCATTTATATGTAGAAGAATTTTCCCCAAAAATAATTTATAAACCAGGCACCAACGTAGTTGCATACGCTTTATCAAGGTAGTATTTAAATAATTTAACAGATGATTCTTCAATCTCTGGAACACAACATTCAGCTGAAAGTAGCGATAATATCGATATTCCAGAAACTAAGAAACCTTTAAACCAATTTAAACAACAGATTCTTTTAGCTAAAGCTAATTTTACAATCCATGAACAAATAGGGAATTTTGGAAAAACTAGACATATAGAATACGATACGCCAGAAAAATTAGTACATATTCTTAAAGGATATTTACAACCAGGAATAATTACAATTCATTGCACACCTGAAGACTTGTATGAAGTGAAGCAAAAAATAAAAAAAACCTTTAGTAACCAATTTCAGTCTACAAAAATTTCCGCAATAGATATAACTAATAAAGAGGATCAAAGTGCAATAATTGAGCAAACACATACGTCAGCGCATAGAAACTATAAAGAGAATGTAAAACAAATAGAGGCCTCGTATTATTGGCCTGAAATGAATAAACAACTTCAGGAATACCATATCCGAACTGTGAGATCTGTAATGGAAATAAATACGACCGTCATCCTCAAAAGATACAGTTTGTCAAGAAAGTGTTTTTACAAGCAAAAACATTGCTCTAATTTATTTTCTTTTTCTAATAAAGACTCGTCAACACATTTTTTTTTTAATTTCTGGCTTACACTTCTTAAAACTAGCATTTAAATGACCAGACAACACAAACAGTTACTCGATTTTATTTTAAAAACATAAGAAAAAACGACAAAAACGAGTTTATTCCAAGAAATTCTGTGTCAAGAAAGTCTTTTTACACATTGTGGTTTTACGTTTATGAAAGAAACTTACAGTAATAACAGTTCTTTCTGTTTTTTGTTTTTGCTGTTTAATCAAAGTGGAGTAAAATTGTCTCAGTCCTTGTTTATCCGCCGAAGAAATATTAAGTGTGAAAAGTACATATAATTAAAAATGCCTGGTAAAAGAGTTTCAAGTGACGTAATTCAATTGGTTTATTATTACCACTATAAAAATAAAAGTGCAGCAGAGTTATCTCAGATGTTTGGCTTGACCCGGCAAACAATATATAATATAATTAATCGTGCAGAAAATGAAGGACGATTGCATTTAATAAAGGCAAAGGGCTGGCCTAATAAATTGTCAGAAAGAAATGAACGGAAAATAATTAGGAAGATATATGAAAATCCCCGAATATCGACTAGGGCGCTGGCAAATGAATTGAAGTTGGAATGTGGAGCCGATGTATCTCACAAGACTATTCGGCAGGTGCTTTTAAAGCACAAATATTCATCAAGAGTAGCGCGAAAGAAACCGTTGCTCTCACAAGACAACATAAGGAAAAGGATGTCGTTCGCTACAGAGCATATTCGGTAGCCTGATGAACATTGGGATGACGTTATTTTCTGTGACGAAACTAAAATAATGCTGTATTATAACGAGGGAGCCAATAGAGTGTGGCGGCAACCTTTAAATGCCTTGGATAACAGAAATATAATACCAAAAGTGAAATTTGGTAAATTGTCCGTTATGGTGTGGGCTTGTATATCAAGCAAAGGAGTTGGAGACCTAGTTTTTATTGATGGTCACATGGATGCGAAGCAGTACAGTACAAAATTCCAATTTTACCAGGACAATGATCCTGGCTGTTAAGATGTGGCTGCTTCACAACTGTGCCAAAGTGCTTGATACACCTGCCCAGAGCCCAGACCTAAACCCTATAGAGAATTTGTGGGCACATTTGAAAAAAAAGGTGAGTAAAAGAAGTCCTAAGACCCGAAATCAGTTGACGCAATTTATTCAAGAAGAATGGTCAAAAATACCTCACGAATACGACTTAAAAAAATTAATTAGATCCATGAAAAGCAGATTACAAGCTGTTATCGAAGCTGAAGGCCGCCACACAAAATATTAAATGGAAATAACTGTTAAACATGCTAAAGAAAAATATGTAAAAACACTTTCTTGACATTATAATTTTGAGAATTCTTTCGTTTTTGTTGTTTTTTGTTTTGTTTTTTGCCATAAAATTTAAATATTTCTTTGTTATCTATTTACTTAAATATTAGTTTTAAGAAATGAAAATAAAAAATTAAAAAAAATATATAGTTTAGTCTTTATAAGGATAATTACATACATTCAAACAATATTTTTGGTTGTAAAAACACTTTCTTGACAAACTGTACCAATTGGAGAAGCTTCAATCCCAAAAAAGGGGGGAGCAATTACACATCGACATATTTTTCGCCCAAAAATTAAAATTTTTAACATGTATCGATTCCTATTCAAAGTTTCTAATAATAAAATTAATCGAGGATAAAACCAAGTTAGATGAAAAAGTTTTAGAATTATTACAAAGCTTTTCAGATGTAAAGCAAATAATTGTTGATTATGAACCAAGCTTCACAAAAGTACAATTTAAAACATTAATGCAAAGATTAGAAATAAAAATATATTATTGCGATCCTAAACACAGTACCACGAATGGTCAAGTAGAAAGAGTTCATTCTACAATTATTGAAATTGCAAGATGCTTAAAACAAGAATTTCATTTAATAAGTGATCTAGAATCAATCTTTAGAGCTGCGCAACAATACAATAAGAGTATTCATTCGGTCACGAATCTTAAACCTTGTGACGTCTTTTATTATAAATTACCCCACAATGGAGTGCAACCAAAACTTACTGTAGCCCAAGATAAAATGTTAACTCGAAATAATAAAAACATAAATATTAAAAATTATAAACAAAACGATATAATTTATGAAAAACTCATAGGAGGTAGAAATAAACTTATGTCTAAATATAAAAAACAAAAAGTTAAAGAAGATTTCGGAAATAAAGTCCAAATATTTCAAAACGGTAGAATAGTTCATAAAGATAATATTAAAGCTTAACTTTTCATAAAAACTTTGGTATTAAAGACGATATTATACATATTATTATGGATGATGATATAGAAGTAGGTTTAATGGAAACACTATTAAAATAATTAAAAATAAGTAACCATAGACAAAGAAGAGGAATAAATTAATTAGGAACATTATGGAAATAGATAGCAGCAACCCCAGACCATAACATTAGCTAAAATAGGTATTCTAAACCCAGCAATTCTAAACTTACGGGACATATAAGTATAAGACCTAAAATAATGAGATTTTTTTTTTTTTTTTTTTTTTGATTTATTTGTTATTGACTTATATAGAAATATAGTATTAGGGTAAGGGGAATAGGGCTGCTCTGGTCGTTTGGATTCCGTCATTTCTTTTGTTTCTGGAATGAGATAAAAATACACCCATGAGTACTCGTAGCTCCTCTACTAAATACCAAATGAGAATACCTAATACTTATACTTAAGAGAAAACGTATATGCGTAGGTAGTACGCATATTGATAATAAATAATTGGATTGGTTATACACATGTGCTCCGTTACAAATTTTCACATCGAAATGCCACGAGGCCAGATAGGTTCAACAGTCGTACGAATGGCGATCGCGATACTCTGAGCAGTTAAAACCACACACTCCGAGTATTTGAGAAAGAAGGATGACCAAACAGCTAGCATGTAAGTTCATCTCAATAAGAGTGTGCATGGAAGGGTACCGGCCACGTCTTGAGCAACGAATAGAGAAGTATATCCCTGTTCCCCTATCCGCGCATCAAGAGTGGATCCACTAACTCCATTTGGCACAAATACAAATAAATTCACGCACTCTTGATCCATCATAACCATTTTGTGTTTGTGATATTTACAATCAGTATTTTGCAATACAAAATGGCAGATGTCTACAACCAAATCCAACCTTACTTCGTGAGCGTATAAGGTGAGGTGACCACGGATGTCGTACGACTGGCGATCGCGTATACTCTCCGAGTGTTGAACCAACGGACGGACAAGCGCAAAACAACGACAAGTCCTTCCAACGAAATATGCGAATGTGAAGCACCGCCAACTTCATGAGCAATGAATAGAGAGGTACCCCCGTACCCCCATTCCCGCTATAAGAGTGGATCCACGAACATCGAATGAAGAGGTAAACCCCCGTGCCCCCATTCGCGCTACAAGACTGGATCTTCTCACTACATTACGCATAATTAAAAGAATTTTAAATATACGCACTTCCGTTCTCCATCACCTGACAGCTCCGTCATACAAAATATTATTACTAAATACTGTATACTACACTATAATGAACAATATAAATCTCGCAATATATTAATATATTATACCTACAAAAGGTAATCAGTAAGTTATTATAAATATAAAACAAATATAAATTAACACCTTAATACATAAAAACAAAAGTTAATGAAAACTACAAATAAAACAGCTGAGAAATACCCAGTGATTAACTCACCATCTGTCCTCTTTGTCCTCTCAGATTTTTTTTGTATTATTACTTTCTTTTATTTCCACTAGCACTTTATTGTCTGGAGCCTCACTACTAAATAAAATCTTCATTAGAATAGAAGACGCGTAAGGCGCTGGCTTACCGTCCCCCACTCCATTTTTCTTTTGCAGAAAAGGGACAATGCCAACAAATCTACTATTTAATCCCTACGCAAATAACCAAAGAGAAAGAATTAAAACTTATCAAATGCAATTAAATGCGTAGTGATAGTAGGAAACAAAGAGTGCAGTGTGTACCATTAAAAAAACAACAAAAGGATGAAGACAATATATCATAAAATAATACCCCGAAAAGAAAAAGAAACAACAACCGAATCCTATGTACGAGTATGTTTACATAGGTCCGACAAAAAGATAAGAGGATGTATGAAGATCATACAAAAAAGGATACTTGTTGCCTGCCCATCAAGTACCACAGTGAAAGGGGTTGCAGAGAAAAGCAACAACAATATTTTGCATTTTTTTCTTTTAATTTTATTTTTAGTTTACACAAGAAATTACTAAACATGAACATGAAACACTAACATAACGAGGGATGTCTGAAAAGATTCCGACCGAACAATGATACAAGATATTTTTTCTCAATTTTTTTTTTTTCATTTTTCTACATAGTCTCCTTGTAACTCTACACACTTCTCCCAGCGATGCTCCCATCTCTCTAACCCGTCCAAATAGTACTTGGGGTTTTTCTCTGCAAATTAATTGTTCACGACGGTGATTGCCTCCTCATTTGACGAAAATCTCTGTCCTCCGAGCGCAGTTTTTAGATGAGGGAACAAAAAGAAGTCCCTTGGGGCTAGATCTGGTGAATAAGGCGGATGGTCAAGCAGTTCAAACCGTAATTCATGGATTTTCGCCATGGCAACAGCTGAGGTGTGAGACGGCGCGTTGTCTTTGTGAAACAGGATTTTCTTTTTCTGCAAATGTGGCCGTTTTTCCGCAATTTCTGCCTTCAGCTTGGCAAGTAATGATGTGTAGTATGCTCCTGTAATGGTTTTTCCTTTTTGAAGATAATCGATTAAGATAACTGTCCCAAAAAATAGTCGTCATCACTTTCCCAGCCGAAAAAAACAGTTTTCGCTTTTTTTGGAGCCGACTCGCCCTTTGCAGTTCACTGTTTTGTCTGAATTTTTGTTTCGGGCGTATTATGGTGTATCCAAGTTTCATCTACAGTAATTAATCGGCGCCAAAACTCGGATTTATTGCGCCTAAACTGCGCCAACAGAGCATTGGAAATGTTCATTCGAACACGTTTTTGGTCTAACGTAAGCAAATACGCCACCCAACGCGCGGACAGCTTCCTTATGCCGAAATCTTGATTTAATATGTAACAAGCACGTTCTTTTCATAACCTCTACTATCTCTCTCACTTTAATTCGGCGGTTGTCTAACACCATTTGGTGAACTTTAGTCAGTGGTTGCAGTTTTTGGACGTCCCGAACGTTCATCATCTCCCAAGTTTTTACGGCCGCGTTTAAATTCAGCTGCCCAAAATTTCACTGTGGTAAATGATGGTGCAGAGTCCTCATACACAAAGCCCAACTCATTTTTGATTTGCGTAGGCGTATTGCCTTTCAAAAACAAGAATTTAATAAAAGCTCGATACTAAATTTTTTCCATTTTCACAAAAAACACTCACATCGACTCACTCAAACGACTATCAACTAAAAACTGCACGTCCAAAATGACTGAAACTTCGGTAAGTAACTGTCAAAAGATGCACAACTAGCATTCACTAGCTTTTATTGCCGAGTGCCGCTATCTTTACGTTGCGGTCGGAAACTTTCAATAGACGTTTCAAAAGTTAAAATTGTCCAAGACGATAACGTAATTATAATTTATATAAAATATCCCATTATCCAAAAAAGTTATTCCTTATATGAAACAAGAGCCACAAGCCAAAAGGATGGAAAACTGTTGATAGACAATTAAATTATAAAAGGTAATAATGAATATTTTAATGCAGAAATTTGTAAATTAGAATTAAGAACTACATTTTGTAAACATATAAGAGTATATAAAAGACCATGTCTGTCAGATCTATTAAATATTAAAAAACGACAATATATTAAAATAAAGGAAAATAACGAAAATTTAGGAATCATTAAAGATGGTACGATATTAATTTCCGGTAACCACACAATAGATGGCCATAAACTGGAAGGAACATATTTAGTAATTTCTAAAAATAAAACTACAATTGATAACATAACTTTTGACAACCCAACAGAAATTATTACTAACTATTTAAGAACAAGTAAAATAAATAAATGTGATGTAATCAGATATATTAAATCTGAAAATAAAGAACTTAAATTTGAAAATATTAATATGATTAATTCTATAAGGAAAACAGTTGAAAAACAACCTATATAGTGGATAATAATAATTTTTGTAAATTAATTGACTTCCTAGAGATGTCGGAAAACATTCGTTTGGTATTAATTCAATACAATAAGCATAACAGTGCAATTTTATCAAAGGAATACCAGTCGAGCTATTTAAGGGAACAGGAGATTATGAAAGCCTTATCAGGTAAGGCCACAATTGACAGAAGTATGGCAAATCGTTGAGAAAAGAGGTCCAGACCGATGGAGCACTTTACTCTGTAAAGGTTTTAAAAACATCTCACAGAGTACCTTGTTATAAAAACACGTGCATACAATGTGGTTTATTTTACATCAAGGAACATAACAATTTTGAATTTTAATACAAAAGCACCCTTAAACTTTTTTTTATGATACGTCAATATCTAAACATCAGTGATTGTTTAGATTTCCATCATGGCGAAGCTCACGAAATCGGAAATTTCTAAAAATTACTACGGAAATTCTGCATCGGCGGTCGCAACTTTCACAGCGCTTACACCAAGTTTCAGTTGTAATAATTGTCCCACCAGACAAGCTGTGCGTGCTATAGTGGATAAATTTGAGTCAACATATTCACTATTTAATGTCCCTGTGCAGGTGAGACAACGCACCGGTCAACGTACCGAAAATATTACAACTGCAAGTGCTTCAGTTCAAAATGAGCCAAATTAGTCGATTCCACGCCGTTTACAGGAATTGGGAAACTTTCAGTCCACATTGTTGCGATTTTGCGTAGATATTTTAGCATACAACCTTTCACGATCAAATTAACTCAAGAACTGAAGCCCCTTGATCATTTGAAACGCCGAAACTTCTCCTGCAAAAGTTTGAAAGAAATCCCGAATTTCATCTTCAGCGATGAAGCTCATTTTTGGCTTAATGGCTTTGTCAGTAAGCAAAATATGCGTTACTGGGCAGCAACAAACCCACATTTGCTTCAAGAGTCTCTATTGCATTCATACAACGTGACCGCATTGTGTGGATTTCATGCCGACGGTGTAATTGGACTGTATTTTTTTGTGAATGTTACGGTCAATGGAGTTCGCTATCGTGTAATTTTGTAAGACTATTTTTGGCCAGAATTGGATGAAGTTGACATCAGTGATATGTGGTTCTAACAATATGGTGCCACACGCCAATTAGCTGGTCAAACAATTGATCTATTGAAGGGGAAGTTCAGTAATCTTGTAATCTCGAGAAATGGTTCGGGCGAATGGACACATCGCTCATGCGATTTAACGTCGTTGAATTTCTTTTATGAGGTTACGTTAAGTCGTTGATTTATGCCAACAAGCCAACAACGTTAGAGGAGCTCAGGAACAATATCGAACGCGAAATTGCCAACGTTCCGGCCGATATGTAGGGAAGAGTGGTGGAAAATAGGCTCCAAAGAATCGATCGCTGCAAAACTGCTCGCGGTGATCATATGAACGTGATTAAATTCCATACTCAAACTTAGCATGTGGACTACACCCGGAATAAATTAAAGCCCGATATCTCAATTATTCTGTGCTTTATTTAAATAAATAATTGTTCTATCCTTAATGAAAATCTCGATACTTAAGAAAAGTGTGTGAAACTCGCAAGACGATACAAAAGGCACAACTTTTCAAAAGTCTATGCAACTACGAGTATGATATGAGATATTGATCTTGTTTTCTTACGTAAATTTTCGAAAGATATAGAAACACTTACCTACTTACAATCATCATCTTGACAAATAGTAATAAGAACTTTTGCTTGGTTCGGAAAACAGTAACAAAAGGCTGCAGTCACTGAATGTAGGAATACAAAAAGTGTGCGACCCGTCAATAAATCGGAATTATGAAATTTGAGTTATATTTAGATTCCAGCACTTAACTTGACTTACATACAGTGAGACTTACATATACCTGCGAACACTGAAGCAAGCATACTACCCCGTTTAGAGGCTTACTAAACTAATAAGCAAAAATAAATGCAATAAATAAAAAAAAATAAAAGAAGACGAATTTGACAAGTGATTGCACATAGAGGTTGCTTTCTTAAGTAGTGTAAGATTTTTTTGAAACAATAGAAATAGAAAATGAGCTTTCATCAAAATCTTTATTCACCCATGAAGATTGGTACTGTGTTGGCTTCCTAATCGGATGTTTCGGCGTTAATCCCAACTGCACCCGAAAAACATTCTGTTTTCAGGCAACTAAAATCACGTAAGATGAGTGGTTGCCTAGAATGTAACAACTAATTCAATTACACTAATACAATAATTTAGTCTCCCCATTAAATGTTAAATGCCACCCATGGAGCAAAATACCAAAATCAAAAATCTGTCTTTCTCTTTCTGTCACATTTTCGAAAAAAAATTTAACACGTGCTCAGGCATATTAAGAGTTGTCATATTCTGTTGTGTGCTATGCACATTCTTTTCTGCATTAAAAAAAAAAAAAAACGAAACAGTTCATGACATTTTGTTTTTAAGACAACTTCATGCTTATGGCCTCCTCGCCTATATTCGACGAAGTCCATCCTATCGATCGAATTTCAGACCACTCTTCGGAGCACTTGGAGCTCTATCTCACCAATAATGTGCTGAATATTGGCATGAATAACTTTTGATCCATCAGCATATCTACTTCAACGACTTTATGCAATCCCACCATGAGTAGCGTCAAAACGCACAATTTCGGTGGCTAATTCACTAGATTCTTGGACGATATAATGTTGTCGTTGAATCGGGTTTCATGCGCAGTATAGCACGAAGGGACGAAGAGCAATCATACTGGAACCACATATCGACCTGTTCAATGTCGTTCATGTGTATATATTGTTGAACGATTATGCTACCAGCGTGAGAATTACAACAAATGAGGGCCAGTTATAGATTGCTCAAGAACCCAATTCACAAATTCTCGTCGCAAGGCATTGTCTCGTCATTTTAGTTCCTATTCCAGCTGGTATACCTACCGGTGTAGGTTTTATCTCGCAAAATGTTGTTCGGGTGCTATCGACGCCGAATTGACAATTGCGGATCTTTTAGCACACCTTCATTCACAGCTACAGTTTCTTCCGTACACAAATTACGTTAGTGCATTATGGACTCTGCGTCATAAAGGGTGCTGGTGTTAAGAAATGCATACAAGTATATAATTAATTTACATTTCGCGAATTGGCAATTCATTTTCACAATAGGGTTAAATGATTGTGTACGTCTGGTGTAAGTCTATCCACGATGATTGTCAAACAATTCTGAATATAAATGTCAAAAAACTGTCAAAAATGAAAGCGCTGTATTAAAGTTGTCGCTTTTAGGAGATCTATCAGTAAAAAAAAGCCCCAATACATGCAATACAAATCTCTCTCTGAAAAGAGAAAATATTTCTGGAACCAACTGAGAAAAATTATCACTGTCTGTTTTGTTTAAATACCTGTTTACCTTATATTGATACTTGTTGTAAAGGGTGTCCCTACAAGAACTGTTGTACCGTAAAATTACTATGATAGTTCGATGATACAAAATCAGCCATTATTAAAATGGAGGGATATCCCGCGCAACGACGGTTTTTTTTTTTCATTTAGTATTATTTCAACAAAAGTGAAAGCTTGGCTGCCATAACTTTCAAATTGTGTTCGATTTTTGTATTCAAAATATTCCAAATGTATCAACTGTGAAAACAATAATCAAAAAATTCAATGAGGCCCAGAGTATCTATCCGACATAGTGGTCAAAACATTTTAAGAAGCCTACAAAATTCAACTGACTCAAAAAATCAAGCCTACCGACCGCACCCAGAAAATTAGTACAAATATTAGGATCAGAGAGAGCGCCAATCGGATGACTTTAATTTTCCACATACAATTTATTCTGAGAATTTTCTCTCGAAGAATTTAAAAATTTGAGCGCGCGCACTTGCTCGTACATACGTAGTGAGGATCTTTAGACACGTGATCTTTGCTGATATTCAGTCAGTCTTTATTCTGCAGTTCTTCGGTTTGGTTTGCTAAAAAATAAAGATTTTTAAAAAACTTTGAAACCTGTGTTTTCCAATACCTTACACTATCACTACATTCGTCATTCGAAAAATATTTCCCAACATTATGGCTTTCATTCCAAATCTCAACCCAAGTGCGGTTAAACAATATGGTGCACACCGAATGAAATTTCAACTCAAAAGCGATTATTAGCCTCATAGCATGCAGAAGCAATATTTTACAGGTAATCACTAATTTTGCTCTTATCCAGCCTAATGCTGTCGTACCTTAGCTAACTCAACCACACAAATCTACGTACTAAAATAAAAAGGATATCAGTTGAAAACCATATATGTTACATACCTGCGTAGCCACATGAAACCTAAAATCAATAAGAAGCATAGTCTCCGGACAAATTAGCAACACAGTTCCAAAAATGCACTTAAATAATTGATAACAAACACATTAAGTGACAGCTTCCCTCTTCAATAGATAACCAAAAAAATTCACCTTCAAAGAATAAAGGAATTTCTCCCTTACTCAAATCTACTCCTCTCTATTAATAAATCTTATAGCCAATTGCGCTTAAAATTAAAATATGCATACGAGTACAAATTGGGTTGCCAAGAAGAGCCAGAAGTTCTACGAGCATGGAATCATGAAGATTGCCAGAACGATGGCAGAAGGTCAGAGATAAATTGGAGAATATTTATTATTTTATATTCATTTGTAAAGAAAAATGGTATTATTCCACACGAAAAAACCGAAAATATTTTCTTGCCAATCTAAACTAAATGAGATTCTTCCGTAAGTTTAAACTAACAAACAATTACGTTATCTTATATGCATAAGCACATCTGCGAGTATACAATTAATAAGATTCCTGAAATTTGATCTCGTTTTCTGAGTCACTGGTTATTAATTTTTCAATTATATAGGCAGGACTCTATAAATCTCCTACATTTAAATACTCTAAACAAACTAAAAGAAAACGTATCGTCGTAAGTCTGTCCAAATAAATATATTTTATCGATTTTTAAGTATTTGTATGGCTTCGAGTGTCTACTACAATTCATTGATTTAAACTCCCAACGCACATCGCTTGTCAATTAAGAGCTTGATCAAAACTTACTTATTGACTCACTCCTACCATTTTACTAACGCACAGCTGCCTAGATCTTATCCTTGCTACAGTTAAGGAAATTAATATCTCAAATAAACTTAACAAAAATATACATACATGTATATATATGTATATATGTATATGTATAAATATATTTTTTCTGCAAGTACGTAGAGTGAAAATCAATATTGTTTACCTATGTTGTACGTATGTATTCTTATTGACGGTAAAAATTGAAAACTTTCTGTTCGATTAGTTATTAAACGAGCCTCTCCGCGTTCGTTCGTTACTCTGGTGCTAGTATTGTGAAATATTTTAACTATAAGAAATATATAATTTATAGAGTTATATAATAATATATAACATATATATACACATAACTTTATAAAATAAAGAATAAAAATAAACATGGTTCAACAACCTTTTAATAGAAATGGTATGTAATATACGGTTATAATGGTTTAAAATATTATAATACTTAAAAATTAAAATATTGTAAAACAAAAACAGCATTCGTATGCTCCTGAATTTCTATGTTGTTATAAAACTTTATATTCGTGCTTAGATTAACTTTTGAAATAATTTAAACGAATTAAAGATCGATATATGTACCTATATGCATGTACACACATACTATGTCCATTGGAACCAGAAATATAAAGCTTAAGGCAATTGAAAGTTTATTCAGTGACTATCATTTTTTGTGTACGATTTTATTAAAAAAAAACAATACAACCTTTACTAATTTTGATGTTTTTTTTTTATGTAGCCAAAAGATATGAATGTTTATATTTAATTTGTTTAAACTACTAATATACAGGGACTTCCCTAATTCGTTGACGATAATTTGGGAAATGATTCCTGGTCATATTCTAAGAAAAAAATCGCTCTACAGTAAGGGTCTATCTCCAATGTTGACATCATTTATCGAGGATTTAAGAAAAGGCTTACTTTGGTGTACCCTGACCCATGTTAACGGAAATTGCTCTGTTAGTAGTAATGGTAAAAACTTCGTGTAGAACCTTGTTTTTAGAAGAAATACCAGCCTCTATAACGGCGTTTAAATAAAGTTGACATCTTTTTTTAGTTTTTAGATATCTAATTTCAAAGCCTGTTTCATTGTCCATGCTAAGTTTTGAATTTGAGGTCACTTTTCCCCAGAAAATGCCTAGTCAACATAACGTTTTACTATTTTTTTCTTATAAAAGTAACAATAATAAAAAAAAATCATTATCAAGTTTGCAGAAAAACCCACAGATTTTATGATACTTGGAAAACCTGCAACAGGTAAAAAAAGGAATTTATGACTTTTTACCAACGTTTCTAACAGCAGTTGACAATAAATACTCGTAAGAGTTGTTTTCCACGAATTACTAATTTTCCAATATTTTTTTTAAAATTAAAAAAGTTCTCAGAAGAGGTAAGTTTAGGGAATGAAGGCTTATTTGGAAAATATACCTTACAGAAATGGTATAAAAGATTAGGAAAAAAGATTAATTCATCAGTTTAATTTTTTACGCTAAGGTTACAGTACAGCATTTGCAAACCAAGAATACGCAGACATTATTTACGTTTATGGGCTGTGCAATGGCAGTTTAACTAGTGCGCGACAAAGATACCATGAACTTTATCCTAACCGACGACTTTCTAATAAAAGAGTTTTTATAAATACGTATCGAAGGCTTCCAGAAACGGGATCAGTTTGATGAAAGAATACTTGATGCTGTTGCAACTGATCCATCAATCAGCATCAGACGCTTAGCTTTGCAATTCAATATTTCCAGACAAAAAATTTCTAATGTACTGCATGGAGAAAATCTTTATTCATACCACCATACTTCTGTACAAGAACTGCTTCCTAATGATTTGGAAAAGAGACTCGAGTTTTCTAACTGGTTGCTGGAGCGGAGCTTAGATGACAACCAGTTTATTAGCAGAATTCTTTGGACGGGCGAATCTCAATTTACAAGAGATGGGATCACAAATTTTCAAAATCTTCATACGTGGGCTGCGGACAATCCGCATACAGTGAGACATAAATCATTTCAATACAAATTCAGCGTCAATATGTGGGCAGGTGTACTTGGAATCAAGTTAATTGGTTCCTTCAAACTACCACCTAGGCTGAGTTCTACAAACTATCTGGAGTTTTTGCGAAATGATTTACCAGAACTATTAGAGGACATTCCACTGATTCAACTAGCTTCATCATATCTTCAATAGGATGGTGCTCCAGTGCACTATGATCGTGAGGCTAAGAAGAAGAGTACGGCAGCCGTTGGATAGTAAGGAAAGGGCCAGTTCACTGGCCTGCAAGATCTCCTGACCTTACAGTATTGGATTTTTTTGTATGGAGAAAAATGAAAGAAAATTCTTTATTCAACCGAAATAGCAACTTTAATTGAATTGGAAGATCGAATTCTCGAAACGTCATCAAAAGTGAGCCAGCAGTTAGCATCAATAAACATTCGCAGTACAATCCAAAAACGGGCTCTGGCGTGCATACAAAACAAAGGAGGACACTTTCAGCACCTGTTATAACTACCTATGACCACACAAAATCATTTCTCATTCATAGCCTTTGGAGCTTAAAGCAAGAAAACCCCTTTTGTATAAATTTTAACTGCAGACGGTTTTTTTAAGTATCATAAAATCTGTGGGTTTTTGTGCAAACTTGATGATAATTTTTTTGTTTTATTACTGTTACTTTCATAAGAAAAAAATAGTAAAACGTTATATTAATTAGGCATTTTATGGAGAAAAGTGAACTCGAAATCAAAAATTAGCATGGGCAATGAAAACGGAACAGGTTTAGAAATTTGATGTCTAAAGACACAAAGAAGATATCAACTTTATTTAAACGCCCTTACAAAGGCTAGTGATTCTTCTAAAAACAAGGTCCTACACGACGTTTCTCCCATTAGTACTAACAGAGCACTTTAAAAATAGAACGATGTTTTTCTTAGAATATGCCCAGGAATCATTTCCCAATTTAATGTCAACGAATTAGGGGACACCCTGTATAATAATTGTAAATATTAAATAAATGTATGAACTTATGTGAAGCTCCTTTTTTATCAGTAACCTCATTTATGGGGCTAAATTCATTTGTGCCACTAATAATATATTCGAATACTGCCCACGGGAGAAAAGGAGGAAACACCAGGTTAAGTTTATATAGTTCATGCAGGACTTACAAACCTGAATGATCGATGCCGGGAATATGCTTACCATGTGTATGTCTGTGAAGTCTCCTTTTTTATTGTTGTCCAATGAAATTGGCTTAATAGTCTTCATAGATGCCATTTTGGACCAACGTCGTGGTTCTTGTTGGTTTCTCTATGCTTGTTCTCAAGAAATAGATATCCGACTTGTCCGATAAGGGAGAGGCGTATTTTTCAAATCTATGAACATATTTCCATTACCCACTGAATTCGACCCTAATTCTAATGGTACGAATCAATCTGTTGTATAGATCTTACCCTTTCTTTAGATGTATTCCCATTGTAATGTTGGCCGAAGGCCAACCAGCGGTTGGCCTAAGATGAGTCCTTTGCGTCTCGTTGGCAAAAATGTCGATTGGGGCTATTCCATATCAGAAGCCATTTAGTCAGAAGTTGTTTGAAGCTGCTTATTATTTTGATTGCACAGAATCTGTATGCTGACAAGATCTTCTTTTTAGTATGGAAGGATTTTGCTGATGATATGAAAAGCACAACAATCTTGGAATATCTATTGTATATAGGTCTATCGAAGAATGACAGTCGAAAAAGGTGCCGGCTGAATTTGTGATGATTTTTTATTAAAGCAATTGGGTGCTTTTTATAGTCATGGTCATAGAACTTCGTCATACATTATATTTTACCGAATAGGTTCGACTACCTCAGATTTGTGTTGGCGACTTCTACGGATATTTGCAGCAGGTGGTACGTATATCTACTCAGGCTAGGGATCTGAGGTTAAAAGCATTTCCAATGGCTAGTGTTAATACTGCGCAGTATAAGCGATGAGGTAGCTTTATTCTTCCCAATAGCTTTGGGAAGAATACTAGCACCTTCGCGTGTCAACATTTTTTCTTCTGAAATTATACTTATCGCCTGACAAAATACCTTCATACTCTCCCACCACGAACAACGTGGCCATATATGTTTATACCGGAAACTTGTGAGGGAAGGTAAATTCGGCCAGGTGGATTTTTATTCAGACTTGACCATAGACTTTAGCCGTTTCTCCCGTAGCTGTTCGCAAGCTGTAACTGCTGATGTTGTGCCACAAGGACTTGTGCACGCGATCACTTCTGATGATTGAGGTCGTGGAACCGGTGTCCATTGTTGCCATATTTAGCCGTTAGTGTTATCGCGAATAAAACAAACACAATCCTTTAAAAAAATAATCTACGCTCTTTATTTGGTTGCTTATAGGCGTCTGTATTCTACAGTGTTTGACTTACGACTGACTCCTACCTACCGGCAGACTCTTTTCCTAGAGTGGCCACTTTACAATCTAACTGTGTTGCCACTTTATATTTCTTACATTCTTATCAGTTTCTCTCCTATTGCTTGCTACACATATACCATATATTTCCTTACAGCTAACTACTTCTACCAGGAGACGTTCATTGCATCGTTTTCCTAACGAGACTAGTATGATGGTCCTGGGGCCGTTGACTCCTGCTACCAACTTCTGCCCCGCGAAGTAAACATGTCCCGACTGATGGCTTTGGGAAGATTGACCGGCTTCTTAGTAGTAGTTTTTACCTCTATTTGCTTCTTACAGGAGAGGGCGTAGCCTTTTTTCGCATTGCTGGTTCTTTACACTGCCTTTGAAGATATCCTATTTTATCGCAATTCCAGCAGCGCATTCTACGTCTTTCCCACAGAGTATTTTGTTCCTCGGCACTAAGTCATTCGCAGGTGCATTCAACAGATGGTACTTCCCTGATGATCGCCAGGGCGAAGGCAAGTCCTTCAGCAAGGGTTCTCTTCTCATCCATCCTTACTGCTCACTATAGCTTCGAATCTGCGATTGGCTAGATGAATGCATCCTCTGCCATTTCATCGATTATGTCCTGGGCTGCAGTGGAGTATAAGAAATGTGCCAGTCTACTGACATTTGCGGGAGATATTGCAGTGTTTTTTCGCGTTGCTGCATTCGGCTTTGCAATTGGACCTTGTATACCTCCTGCATGTGGTATCCCCAAACCGTTTCTCAATACCACTAAAGACATATAATCTTTATGCTTTTCTGTGCAGATTGTTTGTATCAACTCTGCTGCAAGAGTGTACAAGGCCATTGTTAGCACAAGGCATGAATCCATATTGTATCAGTCGTTTGCACAAGCAGACATATTGGATTGTCTCTTATACGTCTATACTATGATGTCTAGCCATGGAATGAGGGAGCCTTGAAATCTTTTCTCCTTGGACCGCTTAAAGAATATTCTCACACTTTCTATTTTCGTACTGTATCGGGCTCAGTTGCTCAATTTTGTTGTCAAATTAATAAAATGTTTCCTCTCTTTGTTTCACATTATTAGCGATTTTTACAAAATGTTCTTTTATTCTTCGAGATTAGTTTTTTGTTCTTTTGTTTGATGTTCTTTATTCGTCTAGATTTTCTGTTAGTGTAATTTTTGTTCCAGATTATTTTTCTGTTCGTGGAATTTTTGTACGTGGCTGTTCTTCTGCTTCCGTTTTCAACAAGGGCAGTTGCATCATTGCGGCCATGCCGCCATCAGCGAAGTCACCACCCAAGCAATGATCGCAGCATTTGAATATTGTGAGCGTGTAAACCAATATCCTTCTGCAAAATTTTTCACAAAGGCGATGTACACAGGCAAAGTTCTTGCCCGCTTCGATGAATCGATGAATTAGGATCTTTCTCAATACCGGCCTCAACGGCACCGATATTTTCATCTATGCGCATCCTACACAATCTCGTCAGTGGATTGGAGTCCAAAAGGGTAAATTTTGTACGAGATTTTTCAATTGTGTTGCGAATAGCCGCGCTTGGTCACACATGTTAACGGGAAAATTGGCGTAACGCTCTATAAACATTTTTTTAATGAACACTGATTTTGGAAATAAATGTCCACAATTTATAAACCTTGCTCTTGCGCAAGTCTTTACATGATGATTTGCCAAACAATACCGAATAAGAGATGGTGTCATATTAAAAAAAAAAACTCTTAAAAAAAATACCGTTTACGTGGTATTAGTGATATCTAGTTCTGGCTTGTGAGTTTCGACGGCTCATTTTATTTAAAAAAAATTATTAGGAAGTTGCTGGCATCTAAGTCCACTAGCTAGCCCGGTACTGGAAATTGGTGGGGTGCTGAAAAATGGCATTGCTGTTGATTGGTCGTGTATACATTAAATGGTATGGGTACCACCTTTGTAATTACTGTGTTAATTTTTTGTGTCGAATTTGTCTCTGCAAAAAGCTATGTTGCTCTTTTATGCAAAATGCAATAGCATCTAACAATAAAAATAGCTTCATTATATGGATAGTTAATACGAGTACTTAAGTTTCACGTAATCCAATTGAAAATTCTTTTACGTACGTTTCCCAAAGATTTCATTGCGAATTGCTCTTACCAAAATATTATTGTGCGTTCTACCACAGATTCTGTGACAATTTTTTTTGGCGTGAGACTTAGTGGCTTGTGGTTACTGATACATGTGCAGTGTTATGCTACGGTGGAGTTTGAAATTGGGGTATCCTAATTTGAGAACATTTTTTCTATTTTAGTATTAGTATACAAAGAATTATTAATGTCACTTAACTGAATGTTTTTGTGTTCTTTATTACCTCCTTTGACGATATCATATCAAAGGAGGTACGTTTCTTAATCTCAAATTAGTGTTAACATACAAATAATGCGGAACTCTTTTTGTTCTAGATTTCGTGTTAGTTTTGTTAGAGATGGGATGTTGATCGGAATTTATTTTTAATTTTACTTACTCGTGCATGCATATAAGGTGAGCATATTATGCACTGTCTGGAAGTTTTTCATAGCTGATTGATTTTAAACTAAAACACGTCAATATATTCCCCAAAGCTTTTCGTTTTGCTAATTTATTCGATAAGTCGTCGAAATATCGTAGTTAATTTTTCGATAAGCCGGAGAAATGGCTATTTTTTTTCGAAAAACCTTCGAGATAGCTTAACCTGCGTTTTACTTCTTTCATATATACAAACACTATGCTTTTACTTGTCAGTAATTCGTTGATAAGATCACTTTCACTGAACTTAAAACCAATAATTCGGCAACTGACTACACTATTCGTATATTATTGTAATACACTTATAATAAACGATTTTACACGCGGCTGCGCTTATTATAGGTCTTGACTAAGAGGAGATTGAAAAAAAAAACACAATTTCCACTGACAACATAAAGTTGTCCACGTTTTTATTCTGATGATTCGATAATTTTCGTGGGAAAGGAAACTGAGTGAAATATAGGCAAATAAGTAAAGTAACTTAAATAATATTGAAAAATGCAAAATAGATTCTGGGGCTGAATTTGGTACATAAGATGTTTGAATTATTTTACAATATAATATGGTACATAATATGGTACATAAGGTGATTAAATGTGTATAGCCACGCGATAGGGGAAATGAAGGTATGCTACTCTAGGAACGATGTGTATCAAGGAAAATAGACTGACAAAAAAGGTTTAAAAGGTGTGGTAAGACTTACTTAAAATCCTAAGTTTATAATACAAGCCAGCAAAAGAGGCATTGTCTTGCAAAGGTTTGCGCATTGACATCTTTGGCAGAATGCCACCAGATACAATTGGTGCGTATGAGTGCATTGAAACAAAAGCAGTAAGAATGGGTTAAGTTGTGAATGAATGTGAAACCATGTATATATTGTAAATGGTATGCTGTCAACGACTCATACCATCGACGTATCCCACTGAACATCGCAACAAAAAAAAAATTAATTAAAGAATAAAAGTAGACTGTTCTTCAGGGAGGGCCATCGTCAGTTTCTCCCACTCATTGTGCATAGTTCGAAGATTTTACGATTTTTCACCAATTCCCAACAGCACAGTGCAACATATAAAGAGCAAATGCATTTTAAAGCCTGAAAATGGGAAAGAAGCTCAACCATCTTTAAGTGCGTAACCGGAAGCAGTTGCATAGAGGCCGCGATATTGCTGCAGATGTTTTTCAAAGTTCGTGCAGACCACGAGTAAATTGACATCAAATACATATATCTTAAACAATATCGGCATCCATCCCACCCAGCCTTAATAGCTGTAACATTATTGCTGTCCTGTCAGTTAGCATGTGAGCTAGAAAGAGTTTCGAAAATATCATATTACAATAAATTAACTTCTATTCTACAGCCGGATTTTGACAGAACTCATATTAAAAATTAAGTTATTGTATATGCATATATGTACATATTTTCATAAAGACATAGTACCTTTCAATGTGACAATTAACAAATCTTATATAGATTCTAGTGTTAACCGTTTCGGGTTTCGAAATATCAAATCATGCTTTTCTCTGATACACAATTGCCAAAAATAAGATGTGATGTTCATCTAATCTCATTAAGATAAAAATTTTCATACATGTATCTCTTAATACATTAATAAATTATATACAATTAAAAAAAATTCATACTTATACAATTTGGTTTCAAGTTTAAGTGTGGGGATAATAATTATTATAATTTTAGGTGGATATATTTGTTTTTAATTGTTTAAATAATTTGTTCAATTACAGCTCAAACGCATCCGGTTATTCTCGATAAAACAGGAAAAAAGTCTTTTGGAATATGTATAGTAAGAGGAGAGGTAAAGGGCTTGATGAATCATTTCTTATTATAAAGACGTCATTCTTTTTGACTCAGCACTTTTCTATTTTGAATATTCTTTCTTATTATTTGAAAGGTCAAAGACTCACCAAACTCAAAAACATCCGGAATATTTATCAAAGGAATCGTTCCTCAAAGCCCTGCCCATTTATGTGGCAAATTAAAGGTAATTTTTAAGACCAATAAAGACGAGTTGAATAAATACATAAAAATGGAAATATATGTATTATATATCATTAAAAAAATAACATAACAAACTATGTACCATATCCACATATAAACATATAATATAAAAATTAATTTATATTGGATTTGATTGAATTTTCATAAAGTTGATGATCGAGCAAAAATTTTATTGTAATAATTCGCCCTCTTACTCGGATTGCATTTGAATATCTATGTATGATATTTAGTTTACATATGTGCATATGTATGTACCAGTATTTACATCATTTAACAATTTCATTTCGCCTAACATGTGATATTTGCAATATTGGTGACTTGCGCTAATTTTTTGCATTTTCATTAATGTATGTTTAATCACAATCTAATGCCCCTCATTGGCAAACCCGCAAATCCAACTGAAAGATCAATAAAAGAGAAATATGGAACTGAGTCTTCTGTCTCTGTGAAGGAATAATTAATAATAGTGAAACCTCGAGGGTACAGCAATTCATATACACAATACCACGAATTTCGAGCGTACTTAAGCAGATGGTATCTGAGTTGACTTCGAGGAAGAATACTTAGATTCGCTATGAAGACTCATTTCCCCGAATGCGGTCCAGTAATCCACCTCATTTCAGTAATCCATGAATCTGCAGATCAACCCAGGCACAATCCGCTCGAGAAAGCTAAAATAGACAGTTTGCAAATTCAAATCATATAAGGCACTAGTACCCTATCATACGTGATCTAAATTAGATGACAAACTCTACTAATCTATTTAATTTAGACGCATTGTGTTAAGATTCGCTCTTTTATTCACAATCTCACAAAAAACTAATTATACTGATGGAAATGCTCCCCAGCATTTGAGTGTTTCTTACAACAATGCGAGTGGGTGCAGAATCTCGACTTCAGATTTGTTTATTGCGTCTAGTCACAAAGATCACGACGTTATTATAATTACGGAAACCTAGATCTCCAAAGATGTTTTGTCATCTGGAATATTTAGTAATTCAATTCATGATGCTTTCCGAAATGATCAGTGTAAATCCGCTGAAGATCGTGGTGGTGGAGTACTTGCAACTATTGAGTTAACTTTTTTTGGCAAAGGAATACCAGTACCAAATTTAGATGCGGATGAAATCCGCAGACTGCAACAACCTTAACTTTAAACTCAAACTTCCTTCACTTTTTCTGGAAACAAATTGAAAATAAAACTCCGTTCTTGTCGAGTTTTCAGACGAATGCTTTATTGATCGTTCTTTTGCGATGCCAGATCGTATGCGGGAACATGTATGGTCAGCATATATAGTACTATAAATGCGCTATGTATGGTGTGCTATTCCCACTGCGTAACTACAATATGTCAACCGAATGTGGGAATCGAATTTAGTTGACTGACACCTGCTTGGCATATGAGACAAAATAACTAAATAATTTATATTGATGAGAATGAGGATTGTACTTGAATCACACAAAGCACATTTAAGACATACCATACATATGTGCATCACATTTACACCACACATGTAAGATATACATACACAACTATATTAAAATTCTTTGATTAATTTATTTCACAATAATAAACGAAAACCGCCGAGCTCATAAAAACACGTCTAACCTTATCGGCTACCCCAGACAGAGTAAACAATGAATACTGCTGAAAATTTTATCATACCTCATGGGCATGTATGCCAACATAATAAAAAAAAATTTAACAATCGCACTCTCCAAATTTGAAAATTTCCGTTATTTTGTGAACACACCTCGTATGCATGTACTTCACATTTACACTACACCTTCCTTTTCAGAAAGACTGGTCATATGATCGATCTTAATTACTATATATATATGAGCATTATATTTGGCTGGAAAACCACAAGTAGCTATCGTTAGAGCCCTCCAGCACCTCAACGTGAATAAATCATTTGTGTCTTGAACCATAGCTCGTTACCGTGATACTGGCAGCGTTGCAAGACGCCATGGAGGTGGTCATAAAAAAACAGCAACATCGGCAGAAATGGTTCGGAAAGTGAAGGCTTGAATTGAGCGAAATCCGCGTCGACGTGGAAGAAAATGTCTCGTGAGCTCAACATATTGTTGGAACGGATGCAGCACATACCGAAAAATGTGCTTGGGCTCAAGCCATTGAAGTTCCAAAAAGCACACGATCTTACACCGCAACAGAAAAAAGTAAGAGTCGAAAGAGCGAAGGGGTTGCTACGCTTGCACGTAAGTGGTGAGTTGCAATTTTGTTTTTTTCGATGAGCCGCCATTTGTTATCGAGCAATATGTCAACAAACCAAATGACCGAGTTTACTTGCCAGAGAGGTCCTTCGAAAGTTGACACCTTCGGACGGCCACCAGAAAGCAGGCAGCACCGATGGTGATGGTTTGGGCCGCCATAACTGTCGGTGGTCGCTCTCCGCTCGTATTTTTGGACCGTGGCGTCACAATTAATGCGATCGTATAGCGTGAAACTGTCTTAGAGGCAGTACTGAAGTCTTGGGCAAACAATCATTTCGGTCAGAGACCGTGGACATTTAAAAAAGACTCGGTAACGTCTCACAAAGCGCGCGTCAACCAAGATTGGTTAAACAACAATGTTCCACACATAATTTCTTCGACACAATGGATTCTCCGGATGCAAATCCGTTGGATTTCTCTGTCTGGGGTATTTTGAAGGCGAAGGTTGGCACTAAAAAATACCAAAGTTTGGACCACCTCAAACGAGCACTTCGCCGGGAATGGTCCAAAATACCTGCCAAGTGCTTCATACCAAACGGAGTCTTGTTTAATTTTAGGTGCCTATTGGATGTTACGAATGCGATGTATTTACGTGAACCTTCATTAACATCAACATGAAAGAAACCGTTTGCTAAGTCAATTGTCGTAAAAAACTCAGTACCTAACAATTGATCTATTTGGTCCTCTATTACAGGCAAAGGAAATGGATCACGTATGATCTTTTTATTAATTTGCCTGTAATCCACGCACAGACGAAACGAGGAATCCATTTTTCTATTTCCTCCCAACAGAAAATCTCGGCTTGTTCTTCAGAATTATTAATCCACTTCTTAATTTGGCATTTATCGTCACCGCTGAATCGCCTTTTTGTATTTTCTATTAGAGACGCACTCAAGGCAATTTCCGAATCAGTTCCCGACGTGTTTGAATTATATTGTTGCCCGAACCGCGCAAAACTGCCCCTCTTTTAATCACCGAACATTTAGTCTAACTCTCTAGCCAATTTTTTTCTTTTTACATATATGTGACCACTCTTCGATTAATCTGGGTTTTTTTTTTTTACCCAACACCCCTTTTGGCGCAATTTCGTCAAACCTGCGGATCAAAACAGTTAATCTTATATTTGTTTTTCAAGATAGCGCACTTCTTTTATGCTGACCACTACTTCGTACAGTCATTGCAAAAGCAATGCACTAACAGTCACCTGCTACTTGGTTAAATTAGACTTCGAATTTCATTTTTTTTCACGAATCCCGGTTGAGCCCCAATGTAAAAAACGAAACAATGATCTTTATTAAATACGATTCGCTTTATTTAATTACTAATTAATTTGGGAAAAAAATAAAAAATTTAAAAGTACAAAGTTACACATATAGTCTGCCGCTCTTACTTTTGATGACCTCATGCATTGCCCGTGGGAACAGATTCCGGGGAGCGCGAATCAGCATCCCATATACATATATGGCCTCAAATGCGTAATTGCCCAATGGATTTCAGTAACTTCTTGGTCAATAGTTGACTTATTACTTTCTCCTTGAGTAAGTCTTTGTAGCGTAGGCAACTGAGAGCTGCTTCTTGATTGAGTACCGCACCGTAAGTGCGTTTGCTGGTATCTGTTGTAATACAGTAGGGTTTATTAAAGGCTGGGTATTATAGAATTGTAGGGTTCACTAAGGTTTTTTTGAGGTAGTCGAATGCTTGTTGGCATTCTTCTGTCCATTGGATTGGGGCCGTTTTTTGGTTAGTTTTGTGATATGCCTAGAATGAGCCGAAAAGTTTTTAATGAATTTTCTGTAGTAGTTGCAGAAAGCAACGAATCTTCTAACTCCATCAGGTCATATCATGCTTTGGAAAGAATTTGGAGCAATTTTTAGTCCGTAAGCGAGTTGGTTAAAAGGAAAAGAGCCATTTTCCATAGAAAAAGATGTAATACATCTTGAGACTTTATGCAATTCTATTTCGCAGGGGTTGCCGGGGTGGCCGGGGTGGCCGGGGTTGCCGTGGTGTAGTGGTACTAGCAATCGCTTCTCACTCGGAGGGTCAAGGTCACGACAAAGTTTTCATTTGTGTAATTGGAACTCAGTCAGAAAAATCTGCGTGTGAAGGCATAACACTGACATGTAGATTTGGCTGTTGTAGGGTTTTCAAGCACAAAAACAACCGTTAAAATTCGCAACCTGAATCATTCCGAGTGAAGAAAATCTCTCCGTCCTATTTGGACTCCCACCCCTGGAGAGTCAATATCGAAACCAAACACACCTGAGTTTCAAACCACTACATCACAACAATGCTTTCCTTTCTCCTCCTTCTATCTTTCCGCCCGCGACTTGGCAACAGTAAAGGGGTATCATAACCCCTTAGGCGCGCGTAAATTATAAAAAAAAAAAAATTAATCAAGAATCTTGAAAGGAACAGTTTATCCGCAATTATTTTTATTTCGTGATAGTGCTACTAACCGCCACCATTTTTCATTCGATTTTGTAATGACTCCTTGGGTACTAATGGCAAAGCTTCTTTGCCTGCTTTTTGCGAATGCAGTATCCTATAACTCTTTATATAGCTCGTGTTCCATCATTTAATCGTAAACATTGTTTGTAAAAATTATTTGCGGATATTTTTTCGTTTTTCAATGCAAAGACGTCGCATTTTTTTGTACAGAGTACCATTTATTTGTTAGTAAATGTTTCCGGAAAAGTTTTTGACAACCTGTCGGTAATCTCTTTAGTTCCGGTATCGTAAAACAGAGGTAACATACTTTGCTCCAGTTTTCAAACTGTTTTTAGAAAATCTCTTAAAATAGGTAAAAATATGATTTAAATCAAATTTTGTTCTATCCCTAATATGAAGAATATATGAGATTATAAATATATGAGTTTAAAAATTATGCAAATGACAGCTTATGGTAAATATTTTTTTTCTCTTTTCGAAAAGTGTTGGTTGTAGTGCCTTCATTTGAAGAGCCTAGCTGGGGCAATGATATTAATGTATTTATCATCAAAAATTATGGTTTATTCTATCCTACAACGAGATGTAGTGGGATGGTTGTGCTTATTCTGCTGCCTATATTGAGAAATTCTGAGATTATTTTCGTCCTTTTCAGTCACTATAATCTCTTTAGAGGCCGCGGCATAATCACCATCGGCGCAAACACTTTTCCCAGCTGGAATATTCAATGACCGAAAAAATGCAACATCGAGTGCCTGTGTCAAATGGGTACTGTTAGGTGGAAGATAAATTAAGTGCACTTGGTTTTCTGGACACATTCGAAGGGCATCCACTATTATATGTAATGACAGATATTAAGTAGCATAATTTTCCTTCAAGTTTTTTGAGCCGGGCTATCATATGAAACTGTAGCCAATCTGTAAAAATGTGTGCATCGAACCATTCAGATGTACTAAATTTATAATGGCAGCTTTTGGGGTCAATTCCCGTCATGTTGTCCACATTTTATAGTAGCTCTATAAACTACGTATGGTGGCAGTAGTTCTTCAGCAGCATTTCCACAAAACATTACGGACACGGACGTTTTTTAAGCGTTTCTTATTATCACTGGATACTTGCATCCTTTTTCAACAATCACATTTTTCTTTCCAGGGTCATCCGTATGATTTGTTTCGGTGAAATTCTAGATATTTGTGGGGGCAACGTCGCTTATTTCATTTATCAAGTTCTCGAAAAAACTTCGTAGCATAGGCTCATCCACTGTGTTTTCGTACGTTTGATGTGTTCCTCAAATCGCACGGAAATTTCTGAGTACCTAGATATAAAATATTTTATCCAGTCTAACTCAGAGAAATTATTAGAAAATATTTTAACCGCACTCCCACAACGATTGAGATAGTTTTTAATTATGTGTCAGAATTCTCCCGAATTTAATGTTTTAAACACATACTCTGACAAAGAAACCAAGCAATCAACAAATTTTGTCTGTTCATCCGAGGTTGTTTTCAGGTTTTCGTAAATGCTTGCCCTTGAGTACCATATATTTAAAATGGTTTTCGTTGAAATTTTGCATTTTTCTTCGACTTTTCCATGTGAAATTTCGCCTCTATTAATTCCTTCAAAGCAATTTTTTGGAGTCTCGTCCGTGTAATCGGGGTATCATATACTCGTAGTTCCAAATTTTCTTTTATAGTTTCTTGGCATGCCTAACTCGTATCAAATAAATTCTAACACTTGATTTATTTCACACAAAACTGTTTGCAGTTCAAATGAAATTCTTCCAGTTTATACCATTTAATTTAATTCTATATCTTTCAAATTACATTATTTTGCATTAATCCTATTTTGTGTGTATAACAAACTAAATCTGTCAATTAAGCGATATAAGGAAATTATGTAAAATGATTATTCGCATTTTTACCGCCAAGTACAGAACACCGTTTATAGCAAACTTTATTCCGAGTTCGTTTCATTTAAATATATACATATACAGGGTGTCCCAAAAATCAACGTCAATCCAGAAACGGGTGATAGGTCCAGTGGCGTCGGTTATCACAAAATTATAAAAAAAAAATCAAAATCATGTACTTTTAAAATTATTGACATTCAAAAAAAATCGAGAAATCTGACATCCTGTGACGATCTTTGAAGTACTGTGATCGCAAATCTTTGCTTTTCTTCGTTTTTTTTTGCCACGTAACCCTGAGTAACTGTTCTGTAAATTATGGTTCGAAATTGAAACATAACTATATCGGATTTAACTAAAATATTGCTTTTTTGTCCATCCATGTATCTGAAAATCATTAATAACCTAAATTGAACTGACTGTACTGACACAAAAATGTACTATGCCATTTTGGCAAGTAACTTTAGAAGATGGCGTATTTAGTCTGGATTCCAAAATGGTATGACACTTACTAGGCTAACACTTAATTAAGGCGAAAAAAAATATTTTGTTAAAGAAACCCGATTCATAGATTTCTTTCTAATAAGTTAAAATGAAAACCCAAGTCTATAAGTGCGAACCCCATATCTTATTTTAAACCCCTTAAACTGAACTAAAACTAAATCACTTGTGGTGCTAATATTTGGTTCTTCTGTGCCAGTGTGTGATTTCTAAAAGAATAAAATGAACTTCAAAAAATGAAATGAAATTGCAAATCCTTTATATAAGTACATACATATACATACCCTTGACATTGTGTAGAGTGAAGGTCAATGTTCTTTGCCTTACCAAGCAATAGACATTACTTATATGCAATGGCGCTAATCGCGATTTCCTTACCGTGCAATACGAGTAAATGATTTTTACTCATCTGCTGAAGGCATAAAACGTAAGTCCTCATTTTTTCGTTTCTTTTATTGTCCTTTTTATTTTTCAAAAAAAATTACAAGTACTCGTATGTCCTTTGGCGAACTCCAAAATTTGCTTCTGGCACAAATAGAGCGTGATCATGCCAATTTCGAAAAGACGGTAAAAGAATCGCGCCGTATTTCAAATTACCTTTCGAACCATCTTTCCATGTTAGAAGGTAATTTTGCTACAGCGAAGCTGAACTTCGGCTTTCAAAGATCAATATTCCTGAATTTTCTGGATCATATTCAAAATGGCGATCTTTCCATGACTTCTTTGTTTCGTTAAACCGCGATAATAAATCAATCAGTGAAATTCAAAAACTGCATTATTTGAAGACTAGTCTCACCAGTGAGGAAGCAAGATTTCTTCAACATATGGCTGTAGATACAGAAAATTACTACAAGGCTTGGAGTAGTATTGGTAAATGCTCAACTGAAGCTATTTTTTGGTCAACCTGAGTTAGTAAAAGGTATTAAATCTTTGTTGGACGTTTCCTCTGAGTGTTTGCATGCGTTGGAGAACTTAGAGTTACCAGTAAAGAGTTAGGATAGTATCGTCATTTTTATTTTGTTTCAAAAATTACCCTTTATAACCCAACAGCTATGGGAAAAAAAGCTTGGCAGTAACAAGGACTTACCAAACAAGAAAAAATTTACAGAGTTTTTAGAGTCACATTCTGGGACGTAGCGGAGCAAGAAACGTCTCGGTCCAACGCCATGGTTTCATGCGAAGACACAGTCGAAGCATTTTTCATGCAAGTTTTGTCATCAATGGCAACATTCGCTTCGGAAATGCAATCGATTTTTGGCCATGGACGTGATGTATAGGAGTCAGACTGTTCGCCAAATTAAAGTCTATGAAAACTGTCTCGCATACAGCCATTTCTCGCGTGAATATCGTAGCAGCAAAAGCAACATCACAAACTTTTACATTTTGTAACACACACATCCACACATCCACACACCACACTTATTTAGTGTCACAGACACAACACAACACAGAGAATACGCTGCAGCAGATGGCCGTGAACCCGAACGCACATGTTTTTCATTAAGCTAGTGGTGAACACAAATCACAAACACACGTAATGCCTTTCATGTTTCTCAACGAGTTGACACGAACATTTTATCAGCTACCGCAGTTGTTAAACTGCAGTCAGTTGATGGCAGATTTTTCGAGTTGAGGGCCTTAAACGACTCTGGATCGGAGGCGAGCTTTATCTCCGAATCAGCTGCGCAACTGCTCAAAGTAAAAAAAGGCGCACTTATATTGAAATATCGGGGCTGGGGAAGGTCAGCAACGGCACTTATGTCGACATAGCATACATGTCGGGGGATTCGGCTTTCAAAAGCTCTTCCAGAACGTACGTTTTTAAGTCTTCCGCTCCGGCCCGGCCCGTTTTATTAGATAGTTGCAACCATATCTCCGGTTTACAACTAGCAGACCCATCGTTTCATGTTCATGCAACAATAGACCGTCTTTTCGATATCGACGTCTATTCAGTTATTCTTCCGGAGATTATCAGGAATTTTGAAGTTGAAGCACCCATCACACAGAAAACTCAACTTGGATGGGTGTTACTTGAAAAAGTTCCTGAAATTCCTGGAAGACTTCAAATTTTTGTACAGCTGGTGGATCTTGACGTTCAGATGCGTAACTTTTGGGAGATGGAAGAGGCTCCGTTTCCAATTCAACCATCAGAGGAAGAAATCGAATGCGAACGACGCAGCATCAAAAATCACCAACGGTATCTCCTTAAATGACCATCTCATGGTGGGCCCTAGGCTTCAGACAGACATCATCAAAGTCATCTTGAGGTGGAGGAAATACGAGTACACCTTCACCGAAGACATTGAGAAGATGTACCGATAATTATAGGTAAACCAGGCGGATAGAAATTATCAAATAATTTTCTGGAGAATAGAAGTAGGTGAACCGATCAAATTGCTTAAACTCAAAACCTTCACGTTCGGCACAGCGTCTGCTCCCTTTCTGGCCATTCGCACTAGTCAGCAAGTCGTCGATGATGAAGCAGGAAAGTTTCTAATAGGGGCAGCGGTTATCAAGGTGGAGATGTACATATGTCGACGACTTACTAAGTGGGGCCGAATCGGTTGAAGAAGCTTGACAGAAACGGAATGAAGTCCGTGAAATCCTCCATTCAGCTGAGTTGAAACTCCGAAAATGAACATCAGATCACAAGGAGTTGATCAGCGACATTCCTGAACAGGATTGGGAAAGTAACTTCAAGCTCCCTCTAGGTTCTTCGGAACATGTCAAGACCTTAGGCATCAGATGGTTTCTAGCAACATTATTATTATCAAAGGAACGATACAAATTAATTTGTAGGGTCCGGGATTTAACGCCGGGGTACTATGCCCATGTGGCGCGTTTTGTCAACAGCACGCGGAGTACTGAGTTCCCATGTGGTCACCCACCTACGTACTTTCCAGGAACAAATTCATTCTTTTTTCAGAATTTTTTGACAGATGGTGAAGATATGACAAAAAGATCGGTCGATAGCGAAACTTTTTGATCCTCCTGGATGGATAGCACCATGTTACCGTCAATGCAAAAACCTTTATGCAACAGTTATGAAAGCGAGGTCGAGATTGGAATCATCCGATTCCAGAGGATTTGGAAGCGCGAGTGGGAGAATTTTAGATCTAAACTTCCGCTCATACAAAACATAATGATTCCACGATAGATTAGAACACGGTGATGTTATTCTGTTGACCTGCACGGTTTTTGCATGCTGCTATGAAGTCTTATGGAGCAGCGGTATACCTACGAGTGGTTGATAGCGACGGCTGCAGCGCTCTCCCGTTGTTGCCTGTCTACGCCGGCGAAGGTCGTTGCGTTGTCGCTTCACAGTACTGACCATGCACTTCGGGGCCCAGTGAACTGATGGAAAGCGGTAGCCCTTTTCGATTATTTTCGATCGGCCGGCTCTGGCGTTGATCTGTACTGGCCCTGCATAGTCTACTCCATTATGATTGAATGCTCTCGCTGGATGCACACGGTCCCTTGGAAGACTACCCATTAGCTGTTCCGCTACCTCCTGCTTCTGCTGAAAGAATGCTATGCAACGCCCTATGTGAATTCTCATCACGCGCCTCAACGTGGGAATCCAATAGCTTTCCCTGATGTACTGCATACATAGCGGTACTCCACCATATTGTGTTCTAAAATGTTCTTCTCTGCACAACAGCTCACTTAACTTGCTCTTTGCTGTCAGGGTATTTGGATGGGTGTTGTCATATGGTAGTGCTGATTGCTGTAGACGCCCTCCTACTCTCAAAACGTCACAGGAATCGATGAATAGGTTCAACGTTAAAATGCCCGATTTGTGAACTTATTCCTTCTTCCCGATTTGCTCCCGCTTCCTTTTGCGAAATTCAAATCCAGCGCTTCCCCTCTCTCGGACAGAGTTACAGGTCCAGTATGAGTCGCCTAAACGTTTTTCTTGCAACTTTTCATGACCCTCACTACCAAAGCTTTTACCCTTAACATGGTCTGTAGCGTCGATTTGCGTTCTAGAAGGCTCTACCCCACAATGCTCAACCCAATTGGTCTTCGTCCGACATCTCTGGCTTATTGCTCATTTCCTCGATTTTCCAAAATTTCTTTAGTACATACCACCTTGATCAAAAAGTTCACCACCGTGTGGGGCTCCCATTGTTCCGATTTGAGTTCTGTTTTTTTCTTAAGTTGGTAAATCTGTTGCTGATATTCTCTCTAAATCTTAGCGTCATAGCTTGACATTTGCAAAAGTTACGTAGACAAGAGTACATCTATCTCTGTGTGTGTTGGCGATTTTTTACAATTTTAGAAATAGATTTAAATTTGCAACAACGAACTTGTATTAAATTTTGCGTAAAAAACGGATTTAATTGTGCGCGAACTTTGGAAATGTTGGAAAAGTGTTTCGGCAACGATTCTCTAAAGAAAACGGTCGTTTACCAGTGGCACGAGCGGCTCAAAAGTGGTCGTGAGTCAATCGAAGATGATGAACACAGTGGCAGACCATCGACATCGAAAACCGACGAAAACATTGATGAAGTAAAAGAAATGTTGGTCAATAACCGCAAATTAATCATCAGAGAGATAGTGGAGGACTTGAACATTGCCTATGGATCCGTGCAAGACATTTTGGTTAATGATTTGGGTTTCCGTCGTGTAGTAGCAAAGTTGGTGCCAAAAGACCTCAATTTCATGCAAAAAAGAGACTGCGTTGACGTCGCAAAAGAAATGATTTTCGAGGCTGAATCCGATCAAACATTCATCAAAATGATCCTTTGGAGACGAGACGTGGGTTTATGAGTACGACACGCAATACAGACATGAATGGCGTTCACCAAATGAGCCGGGACCAAAAAAACCACGTCGTTTTTAGTCAAAAAAGAAGGCAATGCTCACGGTTTTCATGGATTACAACGGTGTAGTGCATCATGAATTTTTGCCAGAAGGCCAGTAAGTAAACAAAGAGTACTCGTATTATTTGGGCGTTATGAGACGTTTACGTGAAGCAATTCGCCGAAATATACCAGAATTGTGGTCAGAAAACTCATGGATTTTGCACCAGGATGACGCACCGTCGCACAATGCCATCATTATTCGTAATTTTTTGACGAAAAATGCAACAACTACTATCCAACAGCCACCGAATTCATCTGATTTGGCTCCCTGTGACTTCTTTCTTTCAATTACCAATTATAAATTTTTTTTGTTTTTTGGGATTACTTTGCTCCAGGGCAAGTTTCCCTAAAAATAGGAAAACCTGCTTGGTCGCGCAAAAAACAATGTAATATTATATTTATAAATTAAACAAATAAATTTCATGCGTAAAATAATAGAAAAATATTATTTTAACTAGAATAGTTTTACTTACTTGATCAAAGATCGCTGAATTATTTTTACACACCACTTGAAAAAAAACACAACCTCACACCTCAACTGATTCTTGCCAACTGGTAGTAAACTCTCCTTTGCACCTCATGGCACATATTCACATGTGTATGTTTAAGTAACGGTACTTTAGATTTTGCGAACGTAGCATGCTTGAATGTGAATCAAGAAATAAACTCTTTTCGTCAATGGGGCAAAGTAACCCCAACTGGATGAAAGTCGCCTCATTTTACGGTATCAGAACTCTTTTTCGCCTCATACGAGTAGGTATCGTAGTTTGAGAGTTCCTCTGTTTTTATATTATCAGCTTTAAATAGCCGTAACACAGCTATTTGTATATATATAGTATCCTTATGCATGCACTACTGCCTTGAACTATTGTAATTATTTGCAATAAATATACCAGGGTGAAGTTTTTGGTTTGGTACCAATAATTCTTGGTGTTTGCTAAAGTTTACTTTTTTGATTACCTCTGCGGTAGTTACCATTTTGTCTTCGGTTTCTACAATAAAATAGAGAACCGCATTTTGATGTTCGTATATTTCGGTTTGGCAAACGCTTTTAATGCAGCTTTGGTAGAATATCATTCAACCAAGGACGAGGTTAAACCATCTGAAATATAGATTGGAGTGGCTTAGTCAAATCATCCACCTCCTTTACGTACGAGGGGCGTTCAATATATTCTCGGTATCGATATGAAGGAAAATACGAATTCAATTTAAATTGTTTTTATTTTTCAATATGATCTCCCCTAACATCAATGCATTTGTTACATCTTGAGATAAGCTTTTTTAAACCCTCAAAATAATAAATTTCCTCTTTCTCTGCAAAATACCCATTTATTGCCGACTTGAGTTCTTCATCATCCGAAAATCTTTTTCCACGAAGACATTTTTTCAAATCCGGAAACAGGAAATAATCACTAGGGGCAAGGTCTGGACTATAGGGTGGGTGTTGGATTTCTTCGAAACCACAATCTCGCGCAGCAGCCTTGGAAACTCGCGCCGTGTGAACAGGAGCGTTGTCATGAAGAAGCAACACACCCGCTGCGAGTTTACCCCGTCTTTTCTTTTTAATTTCCTCCCGCAAATTATGCAAAGTGGAAGCGTAGGATGTGGCGTTGATGGTTTCACCTTTTTTTTTGTACTCAATGAGCAAGATTCCCTTTGAGTCCCAAAAAACTGTGGCCATGAGCTTTCGGGCAGACGGAGTGACTTTGAACTTCTTCGGGGGGTCTGTTCCTTTTTTATGCCACTGCATGGACTCTTGTTTGCTTTCAGGGTCATAGTGGTGGACCCATGTTTCGTCCCCAGTAACAATTCGATCCATAACACCGTCCGCGTTCTCACTACACATCTCCAAAAGCTCTCTACAGCATGCGATTCTCACTTTTTATCTGAGGCGCTGTGAGCATTCGTGGCACCCACCTTGCACTGACCTTTGAAAGGTTAAGATGGTCATGAAGAATGGTGTGAATGGTACCAATTGAAAGCTTGGTGATCTCTGCCATCATTTTCACCTTTATTCGGGCATCCTCAAGAACAAGTTTTTCGACTTCTTTGATGCTTTCTCCCGTACAAGCAGTAGCCGGGGCGCCGGAGCGGGGGTCGTCCTCAATGCTCTCTCTGCCTCTCTTGAACTCACTTGACCACTTTTGCGCAGTTGATAATGAAGGTGCGGAACCCTGGTAAACAGCCACCATCTCTTCATGAATAGTTTTTTGACTTTTTCCTTGCTTAATGAGAAATTTAATTACAGCGCGATGCTCAATTTTCACCATCATCGCCTCAGTTGCCATTATGATTCTGTTTAACTAGAGATAAAACGCGAATTAATAATCACATTTATATGAAATTTTATATGAATGCACTAAAATAATAGTATTACTTGATAAATAAGTCAATTTATATATGCAACCACAGCTTCACCCCGATACCGAGAATATCTTGAACGCCCCTCGTAAGTACTAGCATACTTACTAGCCTGCTTTACGTCAGTTTTGCTGTGATCGTCTACTGAATTTACATTTTTCTTTAATAATCTCTAAAAATGCTTGTTGTAAGTTTGTTTCGGATCCTTGCAACAAATTTACGGCAGTGCCTTAAAGCTCAGGTTTAATCAAATTTACAGCGATGCCATCATTTTCCTCCCAAACGCTATCAACTAATGTTAGAGCTGCTTTGATGACTTTCTCACCGAATGTCAAACTCAAGGATGAGCTTTGAAGCAATATTGATTCTAAGTGTGATTCTTCGTACTCTGATGAATCTTCACCTGACTCTGGAATTTTCATCTTTATTTTCAGACAAAAACAACCTACCTGTATCTACTCGTAATATTATTGGGTCTTTTAATTTATTGGAAATTGTTTTTCCTATACTTATTGTATGTGTTCCCTTGTAAGTAAGGGTGTGTACGATGTCACTAATTCCCTTGTTTTATTCAGGGTATCCACCAGAACTCGCAGGTGTTTTCGTACAGTTTCGGACTTGATGCTTGTTTGTCTATACATTTATATGGCTATTGAAGTCATTTGTCTTGGATCTTAGTTTATTTAGTACAACTTTGCATTTATCCATACATTTGATGTTTACTAATGACGTTGGGGGCATACATTGTTATATATTTATTTACTAATCTTCAGATTTTCAGCAAATTATAGAGGGATATAAAAATAACTATTGTAAAGACAGTTAAAGTAAAAAAAGAAAGAAAAGAAGAATTAAATTCAACAGCAAATCTTCATTTAATTATATTTTCATTTTTAAATTCAGGTATTGAATATGTAAATTAATGTTCACAAAAAAAATTTAAAGAAATATGGTTCCAAACAAGATACAAAAATATATTTGAATTTATTTGAAATGTTACAAAATTTTACAAAGTTACTTAGCCGTGGTCACTGCGGTTGTCGAAATTCAAGTGGACGAGAAATTCGACTTCGAGCAGGCACCAGCCAACATCTTGCACACGACCGTATACACACAACTTATGCGTTTTGTTGTTGCACACAAGTCGTAAGTTCCTACTACATGATCATGTGATTTATCGTATGCAAATTGTTGCTAGGATGCAACTGCATACTTGTCGTCTGTGACTCACAGAAACATTTGACAAGATTATGTTATCTTTTTTTTTTAATTAATTAATCAACAAAACAAAAATAGTATTTCAATAAGTATTAGCATTATTAAACATCCCGGCCCCCCCTGGACCTAGTTTCAGGATAAGGGAAGAGTGGCAAGTTTGGTGATGGGGCGCACAAATCGTCCACGGCTGGTTTGTACTGTGGCAACCCGTGTTAATTTGTTAGGTCCTGGATGAACGAGCTCAACTCTGCTTAGGAGCCATTTTGTCGGAGGTAGATTAGCTCCTTTATTACAACCAGATCACCAACCTTAATATTGACTTACGATGTTTGCCATTTAGGGCACTTTTGAAGATCTGTTATACATTCAGTTTGCCACCGCTTCCAAAAACCTTGAACCATGCTTTGAATATGCTTACAGTGTATCAAACGGTTTGTTGATACGTCTAAGTAACTCGGTTCCAGTACAGCAGTATATGGTTCTCCTATAAAAGAGTGTGAAGGAGTGAGTAGATTAAAATCGTCATCGGGCAACACACAAAGAGGACGAGAATTTAGTATTGAACCAATTTGTGTAAAAACACAAGTTCTTCAAAGCTGAGGATGGAACTTCCAATAACCCAACGTAAATGAAGTTTAGCTGACTTCACAAAGTCCACCGAAATGTGAAGCAGAAGGGGGTATGAAGTGCCATGCGATTCCATCTAAAGCAAGCGCACTGGCAATGTCATCATTATGGGTTGTTGCAGCCTTTGCATTTCGTTAAGACAGCGACGAGCTCCTTGAAAGTTGGTTCTATTATGCGTATAAATGTTAGAACATTTACCTCGTCGGGCCACGAATCGTCAGAAGGCAGCAAAAAATGCATTTGCTGTCAAATCACTTACCAATTCAAGGTGGATTGCTTTGGTAATCATACACACAAACAGTGCCAGATAAGCCTTAGCAAATTTCGGGTTTGGACCACGAGATAGCTGTGTGGAAAAGGGACTGCATAGTCACACCCAGCCAGTGTTTGAAAATGGTCGGCTGGGTTGAACACGTTCACCAGGCAAATCTCCCATAAGTTGCGTGCTGGTTCATCTCCTCTGCAAAAAACATGGCTTGCATTGATGAACTACCTTCTGGATGAGATTACAGCTTTGCAGAATCCAGTAGCATTGGCGCACAATGGCGAATGTCTCCGATACACCAGGGTGAAGAATTACAGCGTATTTTATGCGCAGACATTTTTAATTTAACCTCCCACACAAACTAATCCGTCCTTGTCTATAAAGGGGAATCTCAATAGTTCCGGTTTAGAGGCAAAGTCGCGGTTTTTTACAATATGACTAATATCACTATCGAATGAGTTTTGTTGCACTCTTTTAAGGATATAAAGCTCTGCATAATGAATTTCAGTGTAGGTTAAACCGCGCGTGATTTTACTAAATTGATGAGGGTGACAATTTTTGGTGCAACGAGCACAATACGCGACGATGCGAAGCAACCGCTTCCATGACGATATTTTACCGATAAGATTTTGAAGAATATCTGTATTTGCTGTGGCTTGAGTACCTCTACCGCATGTAATTTAACTTAGTCTCAGGCCCTAAACGCTTCTACCAGTTTATTAATACCAAAAGAAAGTCAGACGGCTACCCATCTACTCTCAAATTTCTCAGTGAATCTTCTGCCGACCCGAAAATTGCAAATTTTTTTGCCTGTCATTTTAATAAATCCTTTTCTAAGAAAACAGCTGAACCCGATCCTAGTTACTTTAGCTATATGAGAAACTATCCTGAGACATCATCCGTTTCGCTAAATATAACAACATCTTTGGTGTCTGATAACATTACCAAACTTACAGATGATTTTTCGTCCGGCCCTGATGGCCTTCCGGCTGTTGTAATAAAAGAGTGTATTAACCATCTCGGTCCTCCCCTTGCTGCCCTATTTAACTTGTCTGTCTCAACAGGTACTTTCCCTTTCCTATGGAAGGAATCTTACATCATCCCTATTCATAAAAAAGGAAGTAAGGCCGAAGTCGATAATTATAGGCCCATAGCAAAACTCTCTTGCATACCCAAACTTTTTGAAAGCATAGTCTATCAACAACTGCTTCCGTACTGTAGGCCAACTATCTGTACAAATCAGCACGGTTTCATGAAAGGTAAATCAACGACCACTAACCTAACAGAGTTCGTCTCTAGGACGCTTCATGCTTTAGAAGACGGTGATGAAGTCGATTCAATTTCCACTGATTTCAGCAAGGCATTCGATAAAATTTCTCACCAACTTATCATTTTTAAACTAAAAAAACTTGGCTTTTCCCCTCATTTTGTGGCATGGACCAAATCATATTTAGAAGACCGAGAATACAGGGTCATCTTCAGATCTTCAATATCCGACCCAATTAAAGCAACATCTGGTGTCCCTCAGGGTAGTCACCTTGTGCCAATCATCTTTATCCTGACGATTAACGACATAAATCTCATTTTAAAGAATTGTAATCTTTCTATTTTCGCTGATGACATGAGAATTTCCAAAGTCATTTCATTGCCTTCTGACTCCCACTGCCTGCAAGATGACTTAAATAAGTTTTCGGTATGGTGCAAGCAAAACTTTTTGGAGCTTAATGTCAGCAAATGCCAAGCGATAACCTATTCCCGCAAACGTTTACCTCCCCCTCCAAGAAACTACTTCATCTGCGATGAGCCTATTCCTTCCACTACCCAAGTATGGGATCTAGGAATAATTTGTGACAGAGAATTGAATTTCGACTCACATATTGACAGCATTATAAATAAAGCTAACTCTGCACTTGGTTTTATCAAACGCTGGTCGAAAGAATTTTCCAACCCTTACGTTACAAAGTCCCTGTACATTACTTTTGTAAGGCCTCTTCTCGAATATTGCAGCCAAGTTTGGTCACCCTATAAACTAACCCACATTCAAAGAATAGAAGCAGTCCAACGCAGGTTTATCCGTTTCGCAGTTCGTGGTCTACCCTGGGCCGACCCATATGGATTACCCCCCTATGAAAATAGGCTGGAACTAATTAGCATGCGTACCCTAAAAAAACGTCGTGAAGTCGCTGATGTACTTTTTATCCACCAGTTACTAACTGGAAACATCGAGTGCTCGAGAATAACGCAAAATATTCCATTCACTCCCAATCCCCGTAATCTAAGATCTGTCCCCCTCTTCCTGATCCGAACTCACCGTACCAACTACGGTCACTTTGAACCAATATCTAGAATGTTGCGTATAACGAACAACTACGCCGAAGTCTTTGACCTAAATAGCAGCAAACACGAAATGAAAAAAGCACTGTTCAATATGCCACTCCCTTAACATCTACCTCGTCCACCATTTCTCCTCGCCCCATATTAGGTTAAGAATATCTTTGTTAGTTTTAAGTCTAGGTTTAAGTTTTTGCTTGTTAATAAACTAAATAAAGTTGTCCGGGGTAGACCCGGGCTAATAATAATAATAATATAAAAGTCTGTTTTGGAATTTGTCTTTCTTCTAGTGTTGTTTGTCTTTCATCCAGCCTTGTCACATGGAGTGTTGATTCTGGGCAACGTTCCTGTGTTAGTCCACCATAGGGGATGATTGTTTAGAACGAGTAATATTCCTCGTGAGGCACAGTCTACACTGTTGAACTCTAATGCAATGTGCTGCCAAGCATATCGTGGAATCTTTTTAATTATAGCAACTATACGATTGGCGACAAATGTAGTCCATCGACGAGGTGGGGAAGACAAATTTAGCACGATTTGTGAATCGCATCACGCAAACACCTTGGGTTTTCTGTCTATCGCTGTTCTTATTAGAGTCAGCAGATGGCAAAGCAGTAGGGCTCCACAAAGCTCCAAGCGGGGAATAGAGATTGATTTGAGTGGCGCTACCTTGGTTTTAGCTGCAAAGAAGACTACCTTGAATTGGTTAGGCGCGATTTGGCAGCATATAGGCCAAAGATGAAGCATCCGAAAATCCATGGAGTTCTATGTCACTGGGAAATGCGAAAATATATCGAGGTACTTTAATTTTCTCAAAGTAATGAAGTTCCTGTTGATAGCGCTGCCACCGATCAGCTAAATGCAAGGGAAGTGGGTCGTCCCAGTTGAGTTCAAGCTCTAATAAACACAATTTCTGAAATAAGATTTTGAACAATAAAACTGATGAGCCCAGAAATCCTAAAGGGTCAAAAATTCGAGAGATTTCTGATAACAAGGACCGCCTTGTTGGGGAATCACATTAAGGAAAATTGGACACACGAAACGAATACTGGTCAGATGTTGGGCTCCAGTGCGTACCGAGTACCTTGATCATTGATTCCAAGCGATCAGTATCGAACCAAGAGAATTCGCAATCATCCTTTGGCAATAGAGCGGGTAAAGATCAGCAGTTAGAGTTCCATTTACTAAGTTTCAGCTTAGCTTCAGAGAGCAGAGATATGAGTTCTGAAGACAGATGTATTAGTTCTTCTGATGAATTTGCACCTGTCATTACATCATCTACGTACACATCGTTGAGTAAGATTCGCTCTGCATTAGGATAGTGGGACTGATAGTCCGTCACAATTTGCTTCAGAACTCAAACAAACAAAAAGGGTGCTGATGAAGTCCCATACGTGACGGTTCGTAAACGGAAACGCCCAATGTCATCCGAATAATTTTCGCGCCAAACTATTCGCTAGAAGTCCATGTGCAAGTCATGAACCCATATCTGTCGAAATATTTTTACTGCATCGGCAGTAAAAACGTATCTGTGTTTCCGGAAATGCAAGCAAACTCCAAATAAGTCGCGTTGAATAGGTGGGCCTACCAGGAGCTCATCGATAAGCGATTTACCAATAGAATCCCTAGCCGAGTCATTGGATACCACACGTAGTTTTGTTGTTGAGCTATCCACCTTCCAAACCACATGATGAAACTTTCCCAGGTGCAGTTTCAATCTGTTCTGAGGATAAACGAACCATATGCCTAAGGTTGATATATCCTTTCATGAAGCTGATATACATGTTACGCAAATTGGAATCCCTTTGAAATCTACGTTCCATCGAATGAAGGCGGATGATGGCATGTTTCAGAGACTTACCGATGACCGGAGATGGTGTTTTAAATGGCAACTGGACAACATATCTTCCATCAGACGAGCACGAAAAAGTTTTGCAAAAATGTTGTTCAGCTTCATCTACAACATATGAATTATCTAAGGGCTTCACTTCATCTAATTCCTAAAAGCGTTGCAATAAGATATCGACGTCTACGGTAGAATGCAGCGTTGAAAACGAAGTTTGTTGTAATTTTGTGAAGTCCAACAGCTTACCGGTTACTACTCATCCAAACGATGTTTTCCGCTGCAAATCAGCAGTACCTTGAATTTGATCTCCCTTGAGAATACATCAAAGTTTATCAGCCCCAAGCAGGACGTCAATAGGACAATGTATATTAAATTGTGGATCTGCAAGATCCAGATTTTGAATATGACGCCAGTCAGAGTTATCAAAGTAGTGCGAAGGAACATGGGAAGTAAGTTTATTTAACACAAAGGCAATAACGAAAATATGAGATTGATTATAACGGGAACAAAGATCGAGAAAGATGCAACCCCTTGTTTGTCGTGCATTTGTGGACAAGACGTTGGGCAAATGATTCAGCAACAAATGATATCTGCGAGCCTAAATCTATCAACATTCGACACATTAACGAATTGCCTAGATTATCTACCAACGTTTGCCAATATGGTTGGCAGAATTGTTTGCACAAATCGACTAACAGTGAGCGGCGAATAGTTATTTACCGGGGAAAAAGCAGGCGAGAGCAAAGAGGATATGGGAGATGGTTGATGATCTTGAGCTCGGGGATAAATCACAGGATTTGAGCTTACAATTTGATTTCCATCCACATGTACCAACGAATAGTGACGCGATTTACATACCCAACAACAAAACGATGACCGACATTTGCTAGCAGCATGACCCGCAAGAAGGCAATTGAAGCACAAATTATTAATTTTTATGAAAGTTCGATTCCATATTTAAGGCTACGATTTGTTCACATTGCGGCAAGGTATGACTTCCTTTACAATGAGGACGACACGATTGGGAAGGCAATGATAATTCAACGAAATGTGCACGACTTGTCCTTGGGTTAACACCCCGTGAAACACTAAGCCGCGAAAGCAATTGGCACGATTCCAATGCATCGCATCTGGATTCCAGAAATCTTAGCAAATAATCAAATTTACACTCGTCCGGAAAACCGACGGATTCAGCCCAGGCTTGCTTAGACTCTGTATCGAGTTTATTAACAATGAGATAGATTAACCCCGGATCACGTTCATTCGAACCGAGGGCTTTAAGTCCACGCACGACCTCATCAGCACCATCTGTGATTTTTCCGATCATACCTTTTCTCTAGCCGTTCCCAGGCTCCTACGTAATTGGCATCAGAGACTGGCAGATGTTTTATCAAATTCGCGGTGTCATCTCGAAGGAACGATATTAAATAGTGAAATTTTTGAGTAGCCGTTAAATTCGATATATTGTCTACCGTACCTACAAAAGTATCGCGAAACGAAGGCCAATCCCTATAATTTCCCGAAAAGGGTGGCACAGTTAGCTTGGGCGATTAAACCGATGTCGAATTCAATTTTTCTAAAACTTTATTCTGTTGCTCCGCGAGCTTTTCCGAAACCGAATTGTCTTTAGCAACTGATTGTCTTTCTCAAATAATTTTTTTTAATAAGGAATTGGTGACAAAAAAACGTTTTTCGTAGTCAACGAACTCGAGCTCAAGTTCAGGAACTTCGTCTTCAGCAGCTTTTTGTAGTTTTTCTCATGTAGAGCAGCGAATTCTGACCAGTTTTCTTCTAACTTAGCCAGACGAATCTCTAGCATCTCGAGAGTAACAGTTGAGTCAATTGCATTCACGAAAGTTGCGGCTCTTATCAAACGACTTTTCACATTTCCGCGCTTAAGATGAAAGGAATTCATTTTCACAAAGCTTAACCGATCAAAGATATAAGATATTAGAGCTAAAGTTAACTTTAGCTTTAACTTTAATTTGAATTGAATGTAGATTATTATTCAAAACTCACAAAAACTGTTCTTTTATTAGAGATTCTTAACTTTAATCTAACTACAACTTTTATTGGTTTTATTATTTGGTTTATGGGATCTTCTGCCACGCCCGGTTTTGTATTTGTTTATGTGATTGTTCCGCTCTTTGTTGTCATCGTTTATGATTGTTGATTGTTGCATTTAATGTTGTTAATTGTATGTTTTATTGTTGTTCCTTCGGGCGAGGCTGTCTTATTACTTGGCCGTCCGCCCACATGCCTCTGCTGCTTCTTCACCTATCGAACCTAATTTTTACAGTTGATGCGTCGTTGAGGTGCGCTTGATTATGCTGGCCGTCCGCCTGCACACTACTGTTGCTCCCTCGTTGGGGTGTTGTTATAAAAGAGATCGTCATCTCTTCACCCATCGATCAATTGGTTAGGTGCCAGCTCTGTGGCTAGCTGCATCCATATTAGTTGTGTTATGTGATGCCGGTGGTCGTACACACATCAGTTGTAGGATGGGGTGTTCCTTAAAATTCTGTTTGTCTTGGCTTTCATTGGGATGTTCGCTCCAGGGATCGTCTTCCCCCACTCATCATCACCGTGTTGGCGTGTCTTTCGGCGACTTTCAGACATCCAGTCTGATGCAGCCCGTTGTGAGACTCCTGTCTATCCTACGGGCTCCGACAACGGTGTTCCTAGTGGACCTCCTTGGATCCTGATTAGTCATGAGTCTCCCTACCCTCCTTACCGCTTCACCGGCCGAACCCCCTCGTTCTCCTCTGCGGAGAAATCCACCCATACGACAAATGTGGGCTACTATCTGAGGTCTGGAGTTGGAGGACCACCGGCTGATGGGATCACGGCTGCTCTCCACCTCCGCCAGAGCTCAGTTTTCCCACTCAAAGAAAAGAAGGTCCAAAATGACTTCATATGGGAAAGAGAGTCAAACTTATTGGGGGAAAATTTACCGCAATATCAAGTGCGACTATCATGCTTTCGCCAGATTGATGTACACTTTCGTTCCACTTTTCGGTGAAACATGCCATCAAATCACCAGTCGACCTGTTGCTATGAAAACCATACTGCCGGTCATTAAGAAGTTTTCGTCTTTCGAGATATTTCATTAGCTGACGGTTTATCAACGTTTCCATGACCTGCAGGAGGAGAGGGAAGAAGATTCGCCTTTTTTTAGGGACGGGCTGGAGAAATGCTGTTTTCCATGTGCTCGAATAGAATCTTAAAGAGTAAGATTGATGGAAAAGCTTACACAGCGGTTTTGCCGGCGTAGAAGAATACCTCTTCAGAAGAAGGTTAGATATACCATCAGGGCCAGCGGATTTGTGTATATTAAGATCTTTAAATACTCTTGCTACTACACGAGTCCGAAAGTGGATTCGTCCCATTGAAGATTCGACGCACTCAAGTATAGGCGGAGAGAAAGCACAATCTGGGAGTGTTGAGCTAGCCGCAAAGTTTGCTGCAAGCAGATTGGCCTTGTCCAAAGAGCTGACAGCTGGAATGTCATTGTAAATGAACATTGGAATGGAGGATGAGACAAAATTTCTAATGTTTTTGATAAACGACCAAAAGCTTTTACTACGAGTACCTTTGCGACTTTGTAATATTTTGTCGTATTGAAATTTCACACGCTACACGGTTATCTTGTGTAGGTTTGGTCTTGTACGACCAAAAAAATGTTTCTCCTGATAGCCTCTTTACAGCTCGAGTCGTACCACGCCTTTCCTTTTGGTTTGATACTTTTCATGAGGGATAAAGCATCTCATTCCAAAGAGAACAGTGTCTGTGATTATATCAGCGGCATCCACGCCGTGTATGCACACAGTGGTCCGACGAGCCTGGAGGGGAAAGCACATCAACAGTGAACTTATCAGGGTGAGAAGTCCAGGGTATTGGCAGTATGACTATCATCGTCTGGTATCCGTGTGGGTTCATTTACAAGCTGGTTCAAGTCATTTTCTGCAGCAAAGATCTCAACACACCGTTCTTCGGATTTTGTCTGTCTAGAAGGTCAAAGCCACTCAGAATTGTGTATATTGCAATCGCCCGTAATAACGATTTTAGTATAACGATACAGGGATACAATTCTTTGTATGGAGTCAGACAGCGAATCAAACTCATTAAAGTTCAAATTGCTTGGGGCTTTTATAAATAAAGCAATAGTGGATAATTTGCTTTCGGAGATGGAGTCTTAACCATATAAAGGGATTACATTGTTGTGGAGTTTGGTAAGCTACATCATTACACACGTAAATGGCGAGACCGAGGTGAGAAAAGAATAATAGCACCAGTTCGAAGGGAGGCAACCTCAGATCTGAGTGATCTGAGAGGTGTGAGAGGGGATGTATCTGTGTTTCACTAAGTGCCAAAACAGCTGGCCTGTATTTACAGACATGGAAGTACGCAGAAAAGTGATTACTTTTTAGCCCGTGTATGTTTGCTACATCCACCCTCAATTCCCGAGTTATTATAAAAAAAAAACAAACACAAACACCGTCGACGTTAATGAGAATGTGTCGTATTTTATAAGGACTTACAACACATAAACAAGATTTTTATTCCACGTTGTGTAAATGTTGAATCAGCCTTCGGTAGGTGGATCTAGTTACACGGGTTTTGTGATACTTCGCAAAAGACATACGGAGCACCAATATATTTACGAGCAGTAAGCATTCCTCGCTTGGAATTATGTGGTGCTGTTACTCTGGCCAGACTTATTAAAAATGTATTTACAATAAGGTTTTGGCTGGAAAAATGTGAAAACCTGTGCTTAGACCGACTCGACGATCACCTTGTGCTGGATTCGTGCGGTCCCGTCGAAGTAGGAAAGGTTTGTGTGTTACTAGGTTGAAGAAATTCAGCGACTAACAGATGCCAACGCAAAGCAAATTTCGTGTCTCGTGGTATGTGAGGCAAACGGAATTGAATACGTCAAACGATGGAAGGCGATTCAAGTGCACTTACAAACCTTAAAGTGGCAGTAAGATTACTTATCTTCACTACAGCTAAAGCCGAAATGGCTTAAACGAGCAAAATGGAGTCTAAGTAGCATAAAGGAAATTTATCCAGTGTAAGACAATACATCGCGTGTTGTTAAGATAAAAACGCAAAAGCAAGAATTCAAGAGACCAATCCAAAAAGTATGTCAACTTTCCATCAACGAAAAGGAATCGGGGAGAGTACGATAACTTAGGCGCCAAAAAATAATAACGGTTTTTTGAAGAAAAGTTCAATACAAGCATTTTTTTACTATATGAGGGCGGTCTATCTCGCCTCCTTTAGGAGGTAGCGGCAATTTTTAAAAAAAATGATTTATAATGAAGAAAAATTATTAAAAAACAACGGGAACACTTAAAATGAACTACTATACCGGTTTTGAAAGCCAATAACCTGTTCTTTAATCCTAAATTCAAAATAAATTGTTTATGACAATAGTTTTTGAAAAATTCGAATGCAAAAATTTTGATAAAAAAATGAGAAAAAAAAGTTTAGACCAATTTTTTTCAAAATTGTGAAATGAAGTGCTAAATTGGCTTTTTGTAGTTAATGCTTATATCAGTTCTAAATCGAACACAAAAACCCGAATGGTTTTATGTCTTCTAGTTTTTGTACAGATTTTTGTTTTGCTTTTTTGACATTTACGTGGTCTTCCTTTGATGTAAGTGAATGAATAGTAGATTAAACGTCTGGCAGGCGTCTATATCAACAGTTTTCTTAATTAACAGTACCAGGGTGGCCCGCTTCGCGGGATTAAGGGATTTAAACTCTCTGCTCGCATGCGGTAGGTCCCGCTCACGCAACTTCGTTGCTCTGCTCAGGTAAGTGTTTTTCTTCAGGCAGGCGCCTATGTCTTCAATACGTGTAGTAGCTCTACATGTCTAGAAAAAATACGTAAGTTTTGAAATAAGTGCTTGTGAACTGTTTAGACTTTAAAAGTCTTAGTTTGAATAGAATCCTGCTTTACAAAATGTACACGAAACACTTTTGGAACACAAAGGAATTATTGTATTGTTATTTTTCTATTCAAAATTTAGCGAATTGTGAGTAATATTAAGTGCTTTTTTAATACACTTTACATCTTGTTCTACAGAGGACCACCACTGTGAAGTAAGGCAAGCCCTACACTACGAACTTGATTGGTTCTTGCGGTGTGGGCACAATCCAAGTTACAGGACATCAATCACCGCGCAGGTTCTTCGAGCCATACCTTTTGAACAATTGAGTTAAATCTTGTGTCATGAGTTGTAAAACTTACCAATGCGATAGACTTTAAATTGACCGAACAAATTACTTCCCATCTCACCAATGAACTCTAAACCGCAAATAAAAACCTTCAATTTTTTCGAATTGCCCCAAATTGAACAATACTTTTTTTCCTTCAAAGAAATCGCTGCCAATACAATTATCAGTAGCTTTTAACAATGCAATTGGCCTTAATGTTCATACAATTTACTAGTATTGCTTCCATAGTTAACGTGCATAATAATAAAGTTTCAACATGTCATAAGAAGTATTAAAAAAAGTATTTTCTTGGTTGGTGAAAAAAATCACCAAATGACTATTGCAAAGTTACCGTCTAATCGTCAAGTTCTCTCAGTTCTTTTCTTTAATATTCGCGAAGTAAAATTGACTGTAAATGAAAGTGCCAATCTTGTGCTTCGGGAGTGCTTTATGTTTTGGGAAAAGACAAGAATACCCGCCAGAGCTGTACCTAACTGTGTGAAAAAACTTGTAGATCTTTACCAAGTTTGGAGAGAGCTGCAAAAAAACTGTAAAAAACCACAGGACGTTTATAAGCACCGCGAGGAGAAATTTCAAAAAGATTTAGAAAATTAGTTCAATATAGCACACGCTGATTCTCTAGAAAAGATCAAAATAGAGGAAGAAAAAATTGTTCTACAAAAACAAAGAAAGCCACGGCGTCCGGGTTGTTTAGCGGGTGTTGACAAAAAGTTAGGTGAGAAAGAAGAACGAGTAAGTAAGTAAGAAGAGGAAAAAAGACTAAAGTCTTTGACTGCCAAGAACTTCTCGACTTCATACAATGGCCCACCTCAAGATATTCACGAACAGTCTATCAGTTCTGACGAAAATTTGGATGAAAATTTCGCAAACGCAACCCGTGAGTTCGCTGCCTACAACAAAAAGAGGAAGGAAGGTGTTTTATAACCCCTAAATTAGTTGCTACTTTAAATAGGTGTCAACTAAGTGTAAGGGATTCTGTTTGCATAGTTCAGGCTGTAGTAGAAGCACTTGATCTCATTTGTGAGGATTTTACAATCAGCAAGTCTTCTATTCAACGAATTTGAACCCAAATGAGAGAAGAAAGGGCAAAATCGATCAAATTTGATTTTCAGAATAACGTGAATGAAATTGTGACCGTTCTTTGGGATGGAAAACTGTTACCAAGTTTAAATGTAACGGGTTCAAAAGAAGAACGCCTGCCAATTCTGATTTCATTCGGAGAAAAAGAACATATTTTAGCAGTGCCCGAACTCGAACGTTCGGGCTACCAAGCTCAAGCTATTTTGAATGCGGCTTTTGATTGGTCCCTCAAAGATAAAGTACAGATTGTGTGCTGCGATACAACGGCCTCTAATACAGGTCGCCTAAATGGGGCTTGTGTGCTCTTGGAGCAAAAAATAGAAAGAGAATTGTTATTTTGTGCGCGCTGTCATCATATATATGAACTGGTTTTGAGATGTGTATTTGAATCAAAGATCCCCCGAGTTACCAGCAGCCCGAATATCCCGTTATTTAAAAAAATCAGAGACAATTGAAGGAACGTTGGTTCAACTGCTATCGAAACATGGTCTGATTTCACAAAGAAATATTTCTGTAAGATACTCATTAACGAATTAATTAACTATTATAAAAAAGAATTACTGAAATCAATTATACGTGAATTGATTGAACTTTCTATTGTTTTTTTTTGGGAGGAGGCAATGAAAACAAATTTAAAATCAGACCTCCTGGCTCAATTTATCAGGCAATGGATGCCAAGAACTATTTACGCTTTAAAGATATGTTTGCTGCAATCCCAGTTTAAAATGTGTGCTAAAGACAAGCTACCACTGCAAGATGTTTGTTTATTTATTGCAACAGATTATTTAAAGCCCTGGCTTGGTTGCAATTTGGCAGTAAAAGTCCCGGATCAAGATTTATGCTTCTTAGAAATATTGAAGAACTATGAAACAAGGTGATTTCTAAAGCAGCCCCGACCAAGTTCGGTCAACATTTATGGTATTTATCAGAAAAAATATTGTAGCTTTATTTTCACTATTTGATGTGTATCAAACACAATCCAAAGCTAATATTGCATAGAATTTACAAAGAGAAAGTTTATATGATTTTGGGAAGAGACATGTTCCGTCAAAAGAAGAAATATCTGCCTCATTGTACGGTGAGTTGAATAAGTGTTTTTCTTTCTATCCCTAGAAAAACTGTTAATTTTGTTAATAAATAATTTTTCTTATTGTTGCAGGAAAATGTTTGAGTGATTTCGTGACCTCCAAGAAGACGTCTCTTCCTTCGGTTCAAATTCCTTCCTTTCAGGAAGCTAAACTAAAAGTTATGCATTTGAAGGCAGTCAGTGAGATAGCATAGAGATAGCTTATACGCCACTAGATGTTTTAGAACCGTTTATATTGAGGCTTTGTCGGCACAGGTTATCGTAGTTATATAACCATGAAATTTTGCACGTGGTTAGTGTTTAGTGTTATTGAAAGAAGTAGGGGGTATGCGTTACGAAATTTGAAAGAAAAAAAAAATCGACCATATATGGGACACCCTAATGTATATACATATTATTATATGGAGAAAGTACCAAGCGTGAATTTTATGTAGTTAATTCAGGGAAACTTCAGGATCTTCATTGACCCTTCGGTAGTTCTTTGCATGTAGAACAATTGGATCGAACGAACTTTGACACTTTATATTCATAAAAGTTGATCTTGCGATGTGAAATTATGGGCATAGAAAATTTATGTTCAGTGTTATATCTTTCAGTCATCAACACTGCGAATTTCTGTTGCTAACATGCTTGCAAAAATTGCAGCATTTTCTGCCTTGGTTATCATTTTCTAACTCTATGTGTATTCTTTTAAGTTAATGAAAGTTCAATTGCTCCTGCTTTATTTAGCAATTATTCTACTCTATCGCGTACTTAGATGTGAAGCAGGCCATCATGGCTGGTCAATTGGTATTGGGTTGGAAAGCTTTGTCAGGAGTGCTATTTTTACGAAGATGAAATAATCAGTAGGTCCTTTAAATTTTTGTATACACATACGCCGGCTTGACAGGTTTCGACACCTTTTTGATGCCTTCCAACCAGCTTACTGCGCTTTCTTCCAGGAGTAATGGGAAACTTCTAACAACATCTTTTTCGCTGACACGAAAAGTCTTGAATACTTTAATTGTGGTAATGAAACATTCAACTATTAGGGATCTCGACCACTTTCAAGGCGGCAGTACAGTTATTGAACTGTCTGATTGTCCCCTTTAAAAGATCTTCAGAAAAGACAGCCATCGCTTCCCCAGATGTGTGCTGTGTGTTTCTTGGGACAATGCGCAATCTTTCACGGATGACATTCTGTTCCGTTGTGAGCAGTTTGCTTTCAGAAGGCTCCAATTTCGGTGTCACCTGTAGAAAGTGTTGGTTTATTATGCTCGGCCATGTGATTTTAAATAAGAAAATCGACTTTTCCAGTTAAATTAAAGTTACATATCGATAATAATGCTAACATGGATTACTAAAATGATTGAATTGAAATGTATTTACTAACGGATTGTACCAAGAATGGCGCATTTTATAAGTAAAAATAATAAAAAAAGAACAAAATCAAAAAACACTCCCTATTGCGCCTGTCAAAGACCAATTTGTACCAATTCTGCTATGCGGAATACATATACCGTTATCTTGTCACTGCTTAGCTATAATTTTGGTTTCAGTTGGTGCTGTACATATGTACATAGTTACACTCTGCTCATTAATTAAGGCAGTTGTATACAAATTAATTAAGATATCTGGAAAGGAGCACCATTTAATACGACTCAGTTGGTTTTTTTTATACGAGTAATCACCAGGTTGGAAAAAAGTGTTCACGAGTTGTTTTCCTAAACAAGACAGTTCATAATATTCTAATTCGCGCCAAAAACGAGGTTAGACTGGAGTCAAAACCTACGAGTTGCCGTTGACAAAAAAATGCAAATTTCCATTTGGACCCTTACTAGTAGACTCAAAGAAGAGTATGATATTGTTTCTAATTTAATTTAATCTAATTTAGATATTTTGAAGTGACATTCCATAAGCAGTACAAATAAATTTAGGTTTAATATAGATAACCCATCGCGATTTAGGTTTTATCAAGATAATAACCCTAAGCACAAGGCGCATATGGTGAGGATGTGGCTTCTTTTCAAGTGTAAAGTACTCGCATATATATGCCAGCCCAAAGCTCTGACTTGAGCCCGAAAGAACATTTGTAGGTATGTATATTTAAAAAAAAAGTGGCGAAAAGGCCAAAAACTCGAATAGAGCTTAAATCTGCAATACTGAAGGAATTGCATGAAAAAAAGACTCCCTGCTGTGATAGACGCTAAAGGTTGCCATTATAAGTATTAAGTGGTACTTCATACTTTAGTTTTCTTACACTCCTATAAATAATAAGTCCTATGTAAAACATTTTCTTGACACCTTAATATGTATTATAGTATATTTTATTTGGCTTGTTTTTTTTACACCATTACCCGTTACCAAATTTAAAGAATACTCGTATTTTAGTAAATACGCTAATTAACCAGAATAAATGAAAAAAAAGACAAAATCGGAAGCAAAAAAGTACTGTTTTCTTACCTATTCAAAACGTTTGAAATACTATTTTGCTTATTATTAATATGCTTTCTTGACAAACTGTAGGCTACCGAAGCGAAAAAACTTTAAAGTTTTAGAACACGATCATTTATTTTCAGAATAGAGTTATTAACTGGTGCGTTGGTATAATAAAAATAAATAAAAAAATCTAATTACAATAAATACAAAATATTGAAAATAATGAAAATAATGAAGTTATAGAAGTCAAGTTTAACAATAAAGCGAGGTCTCCAGAGGCATTGCAGCACAGCGTCGAAATATAGAATATCTCTGCATTCATTCTTTTCTTTAATATTCGCGAAGTAAAATTGACTGTAAATGAAAGTGCCAATCTTGTGCTTCGGGAGTGCTTTATGTTTTGGGAAAAGACAAGAATACCCGCCAGAGCTGTACCTAACTGTGTGAAAAAACTTGTGGATCTTTACCAAGTTTGGAGAGAGCTGCAAAAAAACTGTAAAAAACCACAGGACGTTTATAAGCACCGCGAGGAGAAATTTCAAAAAGATTTAGAAAATTAGTTCAATATAGCACACGCTGATTCTCTAGAAAAGATCAAAATAGAGGAAGAAAAAATTGTTCTACAAAAACAAAGAAAGCCACGGCGTCCGGGTTGTTTAGCGGGTGTTGACAAAAAGTTAGGTGAGAAAGAAGAACGAGTAAGTAAGTAAGAAGAGGAAAAAAGACTAAAGTCTTTGACTGCCAAGAACTTCTCGACTTCATACAATGGCCCACCTCAAGATATTCACGAACAGTCTATCAGTTCTGACGAAAATTTGGATGAAAATTTCGCAAACGCAACCCGTGAGTTCGCTGCCTACAACAAAAAGAGGAAGGAAGGTGTTTTATAACCCCTAAATTAGTTGCTACTTTAAATAGGTGTCAACTAAGTGTAAGGGATTCTGTTTGCATAGTTCAGGCTGTAGTAGAAGCACTTGATCTCATTTGTGAGGATTTTACAATCAGCAAGTCTTCTATTCAACGAATTTGAACCCAAATGAGAGAAGAAAGGGCAAAATCGATCAAATTTGATTTTCAGAATAACGTGAATGAAATTGTGACCGTTCTTTGGGATGGAAAACTGTTACCAAGTTTAAATGTAACGGGTTCAAAAGAAGAACGCCTGCCAATTCTGATTTCATTCGGAGAAAAAGAACATATTTTAGCAGTGCCCGAACTCGAACGTTCGGGCTACCAAGCTCAAGCTATTTTGAATGCGGCTTTTGATTGGTCCCTCAAAGATAAAGTACAGATTGTGTGCTGCGATACAACGGCCTCTAATACAGGTCGCCTAAATGGGGCTTGTGTGCTCTTGGAGCAAAAAATAGAAAGAGAATTGTTATTTTGTGCGCGCTGTCATCATATATATGAACTGGTTTTGAGATGTGTATTTGAATCAAAGATCCCCCGAGTTACCAGCAGCCCGAATATCCCGTTATTTAAAAAAATCAGAGACAATTGAAGGAACGTTGGTTCAACTGCTATCGAAACATGGTCTGATTTCACAAAGAAATATTTCTGTAAGATACTCATTAACGAATTAATTAACTATTATAAAAAAGAATTACTGAAATCAGTTATACGTGAATTGATTGAACTTTCTATTGTTTTTTTTTGGGAGGAGGCAATGAAAACAAATTTAAAATCAGACCTCCTGGCTCAATTTATCAGGCAATGGATGCCAAGAACTATTTACGCTTTAAAGATATGTTTGCTGCAATCCCAGTTTAAAATGTGTGCTAAAGACAAGCTACCACTGCAAGATGTTTGTTTATTTATTGCAACAGATTATTTAAAGCCCTGGCTTGGTTGCAATTTGGCAGTAAAAGTCCCGGATCAAGATTTATGCTTCTTAGAAATATTGAAGAACTATGAAACAAGGTGATTTCTAAAGCAGCCCCGACCAAGTTCGGTCAACATTTATGGTATTTATCAGAAAAAATATTGTAGCTTTATTTTCACTATTTGATGTGTATCAAACACAATCCAAAGCTAATATTGCATAGAATTTACAAAGAGAAAGTTTATATGATTTTGGGAAGAGACATGTTCCGTCAAAAGAAGAAATATCTGCCTCATTGTACGGTGAGTTGAATAAGTGTTTTTCTTTCTATCCCTAGAAAAACTGTTAATTTTGTTAATAAATAATTTTTCTTATTGTTGCAGGAAAATGTTTGAGTGATTTCGTGACCTCCAAGAAGACGTCTCTTCCTTCGGTTCAAATTCCTTCCTTTCAGGAAGCTAAACTAAAAGTTATGCATTTGAAGGCAGTCAGTGAGATAGCATAGAGATAGCTTATACGCCACTAGATGTTTTAGAACCGTTTATATTGAGGCTTTGTCGGCACAGGTTATCGTAGTTATATAACCATGAAATTTTGCACGTGGTTAGTGTTTAGTGTTATTGAAAGAAGTAGGGGGTATGCGTTACGAAATTTGAAAGAAAAAAAAAATCGACCATATATGGGACACCCTAATGTATATACATATTATTATATGGAGAAAGTACCAAGCGTGAATTTTATGTAGTTAATTCAGGGAAACTTCAGGATCTTCATTGACCCTTCGGTAGTTCTTTGCATGTAGAACAATTGGATCGAACGAACTTTGACACTTTATATTCATAAAAGTTGATCTTGCGATGTGAAATTATGGGCATAGAAAATTTATGTTCAGTGTTATATCTTTCAGTCATCAACACTGCGAATTTCTGTTGCTAACATGCTTGCAAAAATTGCAGCATTTTCTGCCTTGGTTATCATTTTCTAACTCTATGTGTATTCTTTTAAGTTAATGAAAGTTCAATTGCTCCTGCTTTATTTAGCAATTATTCTACTCTATCGCGTACTTAGATGTGAAGCAGGCCATCATGGCTGGTCAATTGGTATTGGGTTGGAAAGCTTTGTCAGGAGTGCTATTTTTACGAAGATGAAATAATCAGTAGGTCCTTTAAATTTTTGTATACACATACGCCGGCTTGACAGGTTTCGACACCTTTTTGATGCCTTCCAACCAGCTTACTGCGCTTTCTTCCAGGAGTAATGGGAAACTTCTAACAACATCTTTTTCGCTGACACGAAAAGTCTTGAATACTTTAATTGTGGTAATGAAACATTCAACTATTAGGGATCTCGACCACTTTCAAGGCGGCAGTACAGTTATTGAACTGTCTGATTGTCCCCTTTAAAAGATCTTCAGAAAAGACAGCCATCGCTTCCCCAGATGTGTGCTGTGTGTTTCTTGGGACAATGCGCAATCTTTCACGGATGACATTCTGTTCCGTTGTGAGCAGTTTGCTTTCAGAAGGCTCCAATTTCGGTGTCACCTGTAGAAAGTGTTGGTTTATTATGCTCGGCCATGTGATTTTAAATAAGAAAATCGACTTTTCCAGTTAAATTAAAGTTACATATCGATAATAATGCTAACATGGATTACTAAAATGATTGAATTGAAATGTATTTACTAACGGATTGTACCAAGAATGGCGCATTTTATAAGTAAAAATAATAAAAAAAGAACAAAATCAAAAAACACTCCCTATTGCGCCTGTCAAAGACCAATTTGTACCAATTCTGCTATGCGGAATACATATACCGTTATCTTGTCACTGCTTAGCTATAATTTTGGTTTCAGTTGGTGCTGTACATATGTACATAGTTACACTCTGCTCATTAATTAAGGCAGTTGTATACAAATTAATTAAGATATCTGGAAAGGAGCACCATTTAATACGACTCAGTTGGTTTTTTTTATACGAGTAATCACCAGGTTGGAAAAAAGTGTTCACGAGTTGTTTTCCTAAACAAGACAGTTCATAATATTCTAATTCGCGCCAAAAACGAGGTTAGACTGGAGTCAAAACCTACGAGTTGCCGTTGACAAAAAAATGCAAATTTCCATTTGGACCCTTACTAGTAGACTCAAAGAAGAGTATGATATTGTTTCTAATTTAATTTAATCTAATTTAGATATTTTGAAGTGACATTCCATAAGCAGTACAAATAAATTTAGGTTTAATATAGATAACCCATCGCGATTTAGGTTTTATCAAGATAATAACCCTAAGCACAAGGCGCATATGGTGAGGATGTGGCTTCTTTTCAAGTGTAAAGTACTCGCATATATATGCCAGCCCAAAGCTCTGACTTGAGCCCGAAAGAACATTTGTAGGTATGTATATTTAAAAAAAAAGTGGCGAAAAGGCCAAAAACTCGAATAGAGCTTAAATCTGCAATACTGAAGGAATTGCATGAAAAAAAGACTCCCTGCTGTGATAGACGCTAAAGGTTGCCATTATAAGTATTAAGTGGTACTTCATACTTTAGTTTTCTTACACTCCTATAAATAATAAGTCCTATGTAAAACATTTTCTTGACACCTTAATATGTATTATAGTATATTTTATTTGGCTTGTTTTTTTTACACCATTACCCGTTACCAAATTTAAAGAATACTCGTATTTTAGTAAATACGCTAATTAACCAGAATAAATGAAAAAAAAGACAAAATCGGAAGCAAAAAAGTACTGTTTTCTTACCTATTCAAAACGTTTGAAATACTATTTTGCTTATTATTAATATGCTTTCTTGACAAACTGTAGGCTACCGAAGCGAAAAAACTTTAAAGTTTTAGAACACGATCATTTATTTTCAGAATAGAGTTATTAACTGGTGCGTTGGTATAATAAAAATAAATAAAAAAATCTAATTACAATAAATACAAAATATTGAAAATAATGAAAATAATGAAGTTATAGAAGTCAAGTTTAACAATAAAGCGAGGTCTCCAGAGGCATTGCAGCACAGCGTCGAAATATAGAATATCTCTGCATTCAATTAAAAGCTTGTCCAATTTGTCTGCATTTATTCCTATGGTTTGAAAACGTTTAATTTCAAATCTAAAAGTTCGATAACAAATTCAAAAAGCTACTCCTTTTGAATCAATCCGCAGCCTGCACTCAATCTTGCTCGTATGGCTGAAGCTTGAAGCATGACAGATAAAACCGAATTTTTCAGAGTAAATTATTAATTCCATCACTTACGTCAAAGGTTTTTCTCCGAATAAAAAAAGATTAACGTGTACAGCTCAGATTATGATTGCCAACAAAAGCACAATATTTCTTCAAGTGCAGTTTTAGTGGTGATTTTCTAATTTGGGATGCTTTATATATGCTAAAGGTTAGAATGTTGAAATTGGTTGACTGATTCGAAAACTATAACTTAAATTTGGCCAGCAACGCAATAATCAAATTTTGAAGTGAAACTTTTTATCGCTCGTTGAACCGTAATTCCGAACTTCCATGAAACAAAAAAGCGAATTAAAGTACTTCCGAACTCCGATGAAACGAATCCTTAGTCCATTTTGCATCAACTGAATAGATTTAAAACCGTGCGATAATATATGTAAATATTGTAACACTAACATTATCCAACAAGGATGAAATGTCCGTTCCTTCACGAAGTTGTATCACTATTTCCACCGGTATAGTGGTGGAAATTTACTGCTCCTACGTAGCCAATAAAGTTATTCCACTTCAAACTCTCCTTAACACCCATCTGGTTGTGAATGTTAAAAATTCTATAAAACGCAAAAGCAACAGGAAACGGGAGAGTATACCGCCCATGGTGAGGCAGCTCGGACAGAATGAGACATGGGAGAGGAACGTGCATAGCAACAACATCAGCATCGTCATCATAGTTACCATCGTCAAAGTACCTACCTAAACATTATTTGGTAACAACACCAAAAGCATCTTCAACACGTAACGGAAAAATTCTGCTTCATAACAAAATTTGACTTGGCTTTAGTTTGTCAACGCCAAGAAGATAAGCAGCACAACCGAGCAATATCGTTTGACCTAGCTTGGGGATAGTGGTAGTAGCAATGCAAGCAAAACTAGATCATTGTTTCTCTTTATTGTATAGGGTTTTGTATTATTCCACGTATTATACTCGTACTATGTTAGTTCAAGGTAACAAGTCAATCGTATGAAAGACAGGATTCGCTGTTGACGACCCTAGCAACTGATTAAAGGTCAGCGATTTTCCGATCTGCACGTGGAATGTTCCGTCCCTGGGCAGACCAAGTGCAGCCGCACAACTAGCGGAGATCCTCGACTGCTACAAAGCAGACCTACCCGCCATTCAAAACGTGCGATGGAATGGACCGGAGAAAAAGAGGATGGAAGCCTGTAATATCTGCTATAGATATAGCACGACAAAACGCGACAAGGACGCCCGCCAGCGTTTATTCGGGAATTCGTCGTAAAAGGAAGATTTAAAGAACACGTATTGAGCTTCAGGCATCAGTTCAGTTCAGTTTATATGCATTTTTATTGTTTCACTTAATTTACTCTTACTTGCTAGACAAAAAAAATGCTTAAAAGTTAGCTTAATTAACTTAAAATTATCTTATTCTAACTTACTGGCCCCATGCGGGCACTGTAAGTTAAACCTAACACTTAAACTATGTCTTTCGACGTACCTTACTACTATACTATACTATTTCTATTAATTATAATTAAAACTAAGAAAACATTTTTTACAAAAAAAATTAGTAACAGGACTGTTCTTTTTATTTTATTATAAAACTTAAAACTAAAATCCTACAAACTACCTACAAATAAATTTTAATCTACTTAACCTACTTACATACATCTAATACATACATATATACATATATATATACACATAATATATATATACTTAATATATATACATATGTATATACATATATATATACATATATGTTGTTGTTTTTTTTTTTTTGATTTTTTATTTTTATTCATTTTTTTTTTTTTTATATATATTTTTTTTTCTTAAATCTAACTTACTCCTACTTAAAACTATGTAAGCCGGCCAACGCTAAAACAAAAATTAGGCGACCCACTTTGCTTCACATGAAGCTTTCAAATATTGGAGGAATTCGACGACGAAGCATCCTCTCCTTCAAAAAGCCACCAAAATTGTTGGTGCTGCTGAGCAACATCCCTCATGTCGCGACTCCCTACCGCTCTACTGAACCGGAGACGCTCCGCACTGCCGTGTGCGACGTCTCTGTCGTAGTTGAGTCGCCTGTCCGCAGCTGTTCGAGCGACGTGGAAGATTAGCGGCACCGCCAATCTATCCTGGATCAGACCTTTACTATCTAAGTAGAGGAACGCTTCTGGAGGAATAAAGCCGTCAAAGCGAACTCTCTCGTGATACATATAATTAGGGTAGTAAGCCCCAGAGATCAGGTTGTTCGACGATGTCATTGCTCTTGCAATGTGCCTTCGAGTCAACTTAATAACAAAATTGTCCACTTTTATTAGGTTCGCCCTATTGTACAAGACCTCATTACGATAAAATTTTTTGTACTCCGACTCTGGTGTTCTGTATAAGCGAAGACAAGCCCTCTCAAACACCCGAATCTTTTCCAACAAACTTGCTCTCACGTTGAACCACACAGGACATCCAAATACTAGCATGGGCCTGATAAGGGCCATGTAGCAGATCACCTTCACCCTCGCATCGAGTTGGCTGTTATAATACAGTCTCCTTGTAAGGGCAAAAGCACCTCTGGCTCTGGCCAGAGCAACATCTATATGTTTGTTAAAATATAGATATTGATCTAGCCAGATCCCAAGGTATCTGACTACATTTCGACAAGCAAGTGGCTGTCCATATTGTCCGACGATAGAGAACTTTCGCCAATTCTTTCTGGTATCCCTAGAGGCCCCAGACAAAGGCGTCCTAAACAAAATGGTTTCCGACTTCTGAAAGTTGATTTTCAGCTTCCAGTCGTCACAATATCACTTAATTTTTTCGAAGTCACGTTGCAAAAGCATATTAATGACCTCAATCTTTGGACCTGATCTGTACGCGATTAAGTCGTCTGCGTACGCTATGGCATGGTGAAGTGAACCTATCAGATCACTTGTGTAAATGTTGAATAGGATCGGCGAATTTACCGCACCTTGTTGCAGACCGTTTTTAATGTTAAATGTTCCAGCAGAAGTCACATCGCCATTTTTCACGATGAACTGTCTACTGGAGAGCATATTAAAAAGAATATACAGCAGTGGTTTACTAATGCCCATCCTGTCCAGCTTGAAGAAGAGTCCCTCTAACCATACGGTATCGAAGGCCTTTTCCAACTCAATTCGGCAGGCACCAGTGCACTGTTTTTTGCTTTTGTTCCATTGGATATCAGAAACCAGTTTAGACGCGGCATGAATGATATCATGCCCCGCCTTGAAACCGAATTGATTATCCGGAACTATATGTTTGTCCTCAACCCACTTAGTCAGGACTCTATTGATTACCTTCTCGAAAACCTTACTGATGTTTGGAAGAAGACTAATCGAGCGGAGATTCGCCGGATTGGATGTGTCTTTATTCCTTTTGGGAATGGGATGTACCACCGCGCTGGATAATGTGCATTATTCATTACATTATTAAACAGGGTGGTATAAATGTTCACCGCTTCTAGTGGGAGATGTCGAAGCACAATGTTCGGTATTTCATCGGTTCCCACTGATTTCTTACTTCTAAGCGATTCCAAGATCGATTGGAACTCTTCCTTCGAAATGAACGGTGGTAATACCCTTTTGTTGTTGATGACATTATTTGTCATATTCTTGTCACTGAACTGGATGAAACCCGAGTTCTCGAATCGCCAATTCACAATTTCATTTCGAAGGCAGAAGTTGTGCACAAGGACTTGACTCTCCAGGTCGTGGTTCGGGCCAATGATGTCATTCGCCTTGTACACTTCCTGGAAAGTCGCTCCTATAGCCTCTACCTTCTCCTGCGGATCCTCGATCACAAAGAAGGTGTCATCATCAACTGCCTCATTTGGATCTATACCTGCTGCTACAAGTATTTGTTCGTTGTTCGTCGTTCGGGCGATTTTGAGACATGGAAGGTCGTTTTGATTATTTCTCCGAAATATTTTATTTATTTGCGGGAACATATTCGGGTTGCTGGTGTTTACAGCCCGAATTTTATTGTTCCAATACAAACTTACAGAGTTTCTGTAATTTTCCTTTATTAATGTTTGGAGGTTTTTAATCGACGACTTCAATGTCATGATCTCCGGGTTATGTCTGTCAGTAAACTGTCTGTACAAGGTTTTTAGTCTTGACAGCAGCCTACTTTTTTGTCGGTGCAGTGCGTCAATAGTTGCATTGCGGAATAAGTCTTCGTCGTCAGTGTGTTGATACCGAGGTATCGTTCTGTCCATTGTTCGTTTGATTGTATCGTCCATTAGTCTAAGATACCTGTCAATCTCCTCGTTTGACAGATTTCTGTTGGACGGTGGGTAGAGCGAATTCGAGGAGAGTGCTCTTGTCAGTATTCTTGTGAAGTGCGTCCAACGCACCTTACTATAATTGTAGGAATGCCTTTGAACAAACTCTTTCAATTCCGCAGTTTCGTTGGGAACAGTTATTTCGGTACTGAGACCGCAATGGTCACTGTCGTACACGAAAGTGCGTAGACAGTTTGTAGTTTGTTGGTTAGTGTATGTCAGTTGTATTCGTGAGTCGAACAGCAGAAGATCCAAATAGGACCCGTGTCTGGGAAACGACGGACTATCCGTCGCCTTAAGCCCAAGTCGATACATTATACTGTGCTGACCCCACCAATTGAATTGAATCATTTCCCCAATCTCTATGTTTGGCGTTGAAATCTCCGCCGATAATAAAATAGTTGTCTTCCAATCCCAGCCTTAGGAATCGAAAAAGTGTCTCGAGCTCTGAGATGAATAAGGTGGATTGAGTAGCCTTAGGTACATAGACAGACACCATGTATAACCGCTTTCCACTACGGAGAGGAATGTACATGACGCATGCTTCCAGCACCTGAAACCTACGTACTACACGACTGTATACTCTTTTGAAACGCAGTCCCTTTCTTATAAAGATCGCAACACCACCTCCTTGAATAGAATTGGGTCGGTTTCTTCGTAATATTTCATATCTTCTGTGCCTCATTTTGTGTCTTTTGGTAAGCTTAGTTTCGCTAACATGATCTTTAAGCAACTTAAACAGTGTGGCTCTTCGTTCGAACCTAATCAATGAATTAACATTCACTGCAAAGACCTTCAGGGTTTGCTCCGCCATGTACGTATCCATTACGACTGGTGGGGCGTTAGGCCCGGCAGCAGCGCGTATATTTGATCTACCCGCGTAGCCTATTCCTGTATTTGACGTTGAAGCTGAGCCATCTGCCCCTGAATAGAGAGCAAGATAGCCAGCATGTCAGGTACAGGTTCAGGTGCTCTAGGCGCTGGGGCCTGAGAAACTACCTTTGCTTGTTGTACCGTAGTTCCCCTACCTGCCGCCATTTGGGCGTAGGTAACTTGGGGAGTAACGGCTGGTGTTTGTGCCTACACGAGTGGACGTTTAACTTCCACTTTCTGCTGCCGAGCCAGATTTACTCTTTTGATGTATTGGAATTTGGGACAACCCCGATAATTTGCGGTGTGTCCCGTGTTCCTACATAAAGCACAAGAGAGTTGGCTTTTTTCCGACGCTCCGTCCTTGCCTAGAGCGCATTCCTCTGACTTGTGGTTCTTTCCACACTTCACGCATCGAGGCTGCATTTCGCAGTTCGACGCGGCGTGCCCGAACCTTTGGCAGCGAACACATTGTAAAATGTTTTCGCTCCTCTTTAATTTTTCCCAGTGTACAACCTGGTAGTCTAGGACTTTTATACTCCTTAGACCATCCAGTTTGCTGTTGGGACTTAGCTGGACCAGGAAGAACGGCAGTTTCCGCTTCTCCCTTTTGGCTCTAGCCGTGACAAATGGCTTGACCCCCACGAATTTGAGCCCTTCGCACTCCTTCTCTTTCAGCAGTGCAAGGAGCTCCTCCGGATCAGTCGACGGTTCTAACCCCCTCAGCAGCATTGTCTGCAGCTTCTCCCCCTTCGGGGTATAGGAGAAGAACTCCGTCGTCGAATCCTTCAATAAACTTTTAATTTTATGATAGCGCTCCACTGTGTTACAGTGGATCGCATGCCTATCTAATGATAATCTTTTTATAAAAAAGTTATTGCCTATGGCCGACTTACATAGTTCTATTGTCTCTTTGAGTTCCATTTTGTATGTATTTATAGGTGGAACCCTTTGTTTTGCAATTTGCTGTTTCTGCTGTTGTTGTTGCTGTTGCTGTTGTTTTTGCTGCTGCTGTTGTTGTTTCTGCTGCTGCTGTTTTTGCTGTTGCCGTTGTTGTGGTTGCACTTGTTGTTTTTTGCTGGTGGTTTTTAAGTTTTTGTTGGTGTTTGTGTAGCACCTGCGCTATTGTGTTTGTTTGTTGTTGTTGGCTCTGATTTTGAGTTAGCTGCGTTTGTTGTTGCTGCTGGGATTGCTGTTGCTCTGCCCTCTTCCTTCTTAGCATTTGCTTTCCTTTAATGGCTAGTACTCTTTGTTGTAGCATTTTGATGCTACTACTAATTGACTCCATTTCTTCCTCTTCGTCTTCCGATTCGGTTGACGCCAAGGAAGCGAAGCTGTTCCCTTTCTGATGTTGGTGAACATCTGAAGCGAATGGGTTGCTGTTGGTAAATTGTCCGGGCGTTGATTGCGCCCCTTCCCTCACTCCACCAAGCAGCTTTAGAGTGGAAGTTGGTAGGGAGGGACGTTGTGCTACGGTGGAAGTTGGCCTTAGCGCCCTCCTCCTCTTTGTCTTCGGTTCTGTTTGGCTTGAACCGCTTGACGCCTCGCCTGATTTATCTGCGGATCCCGTTACTGGCATAACGCACCGCTCTTCACCATCCATCGCGTGATGATTTTTAACACTATCACTCTATCACTTTATTTTGTTTTTTTTTTCAATTGAACAAAAAAAAAAAAAAAAAAAAATACCTCTGGGCTAATTGGAGCCCTATATCAGTTTTGTCAAATTCTTTTATATTGGTATCACTACCCAACCCCGAAACACGTCAATACTCTACGGAGCTCAATGAACAACTGAGAGCTTCAGGCATGGAAGCAAACGGCTGACGATGATTTGCATAAAGGTTAACTTCGCCAATATAAGCCCGATATACGCCCACGTCCCGACAGAAAAGATGGACGATCTTACCAAAGAGTTTCCTCGACAAAACATACCAGCAACGGCTTAAATATGACACAAAAATCATTCTTGGCGTCCTCCACACTATCATCTACGGGTGGCATCCGTAAAGAAATCTGGCTAACTCCTGGTCAAACAACTGCCAACCAATTTGATCATATTGGATTAATGCAAGGCACTTACTCCTCTAGTATTTTGAATGTCCGAGCATTCCGAACATTTTACTCGGAAAATTATCTTTTTGTACAATAGTAAGAGCCCAAGGCCTGTGAGAAAGTTGAATATCGAAGCGCAAAAGACCACCAAAGCCCTTTCCCTTCGAGTTTCCGTTAACTTCAGGATAAGCAACATCGACACCTAGGACAAAACGATACGACAGGTAGCTTGTAGTTTGAGGTAGTAACGGACTTGGTCTCATTAATTCCGACAGCGACATCACTGTTGCTTTGAATTGAGAAGACATTTGAGTAGTAAAGCACTCACTCGGGCAACCAAAAATATATTATACTAACACTGATTATGCCAGTCCTGCTTTACGACACATAAGCTTGGATGCTGTCGAAAGTGGATGAGAAGTTCTTTAGGTAATCTTCGGTCTCGTTTACATCAATGGAAAATGGACGAGACGTTTCAACACCGAACTGTACTGTCACTGTAAAATCGATTATTTAACATAATTTCCAATAAACGACCATATGCGGTTATATTAATATAATTATTGTTTATGATCGCCGCAGTTTACAATTTTATATTATTTTTTCTTAATGTCTCATCTTCCATGAATATGAATGTAAAAGTTGATTAGTTCATATTACTATGTATACATGGTATAACACTAGTTGCCGGTTTGAATATATTACTCATTCTATTTTTAACAAAATACTCAGGTACGTTTATAGCTTTGAAATGGAATGTACGAGTATGTAATATAATTTTATGATTGTATTGTAGCAATGATTCAAGTTGCAGTAATAGTCTAGTAGACATTTGGAGGCTAACAGGGAATTTCTTTCAGATTGACCTAAACGGTTATTATAAAAAGCAGCCAGAAAATTTTCAAATAATATGCATTAAGGTGCGAAATTTATTTCGTCGGATACCAAAAAATATCTGATCGGGGAAATTCTACAAATGAACAAACAAATAATCGAATTGCTCCTAATAAGAAAGCCAACGCCTAGTAAATTTAAGCTTGCAAAATTTGCCAAGAAATCTTCGGCTTCGTGGATGAAGGAGATTTATAAAGACTCAAAGAGCAGATTTCCAGTCTCAAAAAGTTTAAGAAATAGGTAAGACTCTTTCTAGAAACACAAACAACGGTATGCATCACATAATATTCGTTTAGGTTTTCGTTGGAGTAGGTTATCGTGTCGTTGTCAATATCGACGAAATAAAAAATTGGAATTGCAACATGTAACGGCTAAGACAAAAAGTTGTAGTCCAGTCATCAACGCCTAGCTATAACTCGTCGGATTAGAATCTCTCACTCCACATGACCACTTAGAGAAATAAATAAACGTGGCTTTCTATTTTACCGCACTATTCAAATAATATTATGGTACGAGTAGATTGAAATATTAACACTGCCTTGGATAGTCACTCTAGCATCCTATAAAAGAGCTCATCCCATGGATATTCTCTTATCCAGGTTTCTTGGGAATAACGCCCCATTTCAATCTATTGTAGTACTAGCAAATATTTTGCCATACGGTTTTTAGCTAATAAAATAAAAACGAATGAATATTTTCCTAATTTTTTTTCATATTTATTGAGTCACTTAAATGGCTAAAAATTTTAGAACAACTTATTCGAAATGGCCGCCATTCGCTTTCCAGCAATGACGATGTCGGTCTGGCCATTCATCGATTGCAGTACTCACCTCATGCATTGGAAAATTGTCCACTACTCGGACAAAAGCGTGCTTCAAAGACGTAATACTTGGATACCGAGTAGTGCAAACCATATTCTTTAGAACGGATTATAGTCTTCTAGTCTAATGGATTGAGGTCTGTGGTATCAGATGACCAATCATCCGTAGATATAAAGTTCGGATCGTTGTTTTTGAGTGATTTTTAAGACGTTTTTGCATTATGAGCTGGAGCAGAGTCTTGCTGAAAGGTCCACGGTTTATTAACGAATAGTGATTGTTTATTGAGGAGCTACACATTGTTCTCTAAAATGTCCATTTGATACCATTTCACCTAGGTTTTGATAACTTTCACGGAGAATTGGAGCTCGGTGACCCCATCGTAGACGACTACCCACCAAACCATGACTGAAGCTGGATGGTGGCTATGTTGAATTCTCGGAACGAGTTCAGACACATGTCGTGATGACAGTACATACACTCTATCGTTTTATTTGTTGAAAGATTCTTCAGCGGTGAAAATTTTCTCGTCAGTAAAAAGAATTCTTCGGTGACCGTTCTTCGCTGCTGGCGAAACAAGGCTTTCGATTTTGACTTACGTTTCTGTTTCAATGCTTCTGTGAGTAAGTAGCGGCTGTGTCTGTTTTATGCACTGAATCCCAAATCCCGTTTTAAGATGTGCGACATGCTGTCTTTGCTAATTTCCATCTCCTGAGACATGATTTTCTGCTTACATAGAGGATTTCGACGAATTCGATTCTCCACGGTTTCGATGACTTGTGTCGTTCGCACAGTTCGCGGACCGTTGGATTTTGCACGGTTGCTATTCCACTAGTATCATTAAATTACTTCACACTACAATACACAAAGTTTCGTGTGATTTTCAATTCGGAATGAATGCGTTCGTTGTTTGTTGAGAATGAATATGTTCACTTCGTGTACCAAAACATTTGCTAGTACCTAGTATATATACCATACCTTTTTTTCTTCTCTACTTCAACCTATGTTAAGCCAATATATCCACATACCATATGTTCTCATCACATCTCTCTAGTTCTTAATTATCGTATTTCAACAAATTTATTAATTCTGAAAAAGCAAAGTTGAAACTTTCATACGAGTATTTAGGACTTCATTAAACTTGACCCCAAGTATTCAAAAAATGCCTAATCATACAAATGTAAATTCAAACTAATGACACATACGTATAACGTTCTTAAAAACGTGTAATAATAATTGAAAATTTAAAATACCTTAATATTCTTCTGATCGGCAGTTGTTGTGCGCACAAAACCCGCAACTTTTATAGAGCGTTTATCAAATTAACTAAGTTACATTCATATTTAAGCCAAGAAAAGGATCGAGTATGGGTGTGTATTTACATACATATATGTATGTATATTCGATCTGTGCTAATGAATTTACTGTACCGATATTTAGTAGTGACTGTGTTTTTTTTTTTTTTTTTTTGTTTAAAGAACTTAACACTCAAGTGGGTATGAATACACTTATAATGCCGCAGCATGTGTTAAGTTTTTTTGGAAAATGGGATAGAGAGAAAAAGAAAGATGTTTGGCATCAGTGGTTATTTCGCTCCATGGGTGGCATCCAACATTTAATGCGGAGACTAAATTCTTAGTGGAAGTTGGCTTGATGTTGATTTCTAATCAACTCGTTTTACTTGATTTTCGTTAACTGAAAAAATGGTTGTAAAAATGGTTGAAAAATTGGTATTTCCACAAATAATTTTAAGATAGATAGTAAGTTTTAATTAATACAAATAACTTATCAACAGATAAGTTATATAATTTATCAACGGATACCTAATATACTCGTAAAGTAAAGAAAAAGTACACAAACTGTAAGCTGCGCTTATGATGCTCTGTTGGTGCGATTTTCAAGTCTCAGTTTATAGTGAATTCCACGTATTTCATCATTTATGTAAGGGCTAAGTGATCGTCAGCTGAGTGGTAGTTAATTTTATACCAGACTTGGTATTAAGCTTTCTCTAATGCTGCTTTGGCTGAATTTTGACAATCTTCAGCGATCTTCGGTGATCGTGATATTCGGTATGGGACGACTATTAACTTGTTATACTTTAGCTTTATGAAGCCGAGTGTTTTGTAAGCCGTGGTTTAGAAAACCATATTAAATAATACATTGGGCTGATTAAAGTATTTTAACTACACTTTACTGTCATCCACCTTTCTTCAACGCGGCCAAAATCCAAAGAGAGCAGTCGATCGCAGAAATCGACCTAACGCCAAATTTCAGTGTCATTTGAATTGGTAAAACCAAATACGGACTGTTCATGTTTTGAATCTTTGGGGGAAACCCCAGAAAATTGAATTTCATTACTTTTTCATTTCATTTCATTACAAAAATGTAACGATTGTTTTATCGTCTGTTGGCCAGATCACAGTTCTTTTACCGTGACTTACAGGAGTATTGCTAGTGGAACACTAGAACACTCACACATGAAGAAGACTATGATTGGCTCAGCCCTTCACGCAGACTCACGTGAAGAAAAATAAGTCTTTAGTAGCTGAGTAACAAGCATAATAATTTTTATTTGAAACTGAACTCGGTATTTATACAAAACATATTGCTTATTCTACGTAAATGACAAAACGCACAATGGAAATATGATATCTTATTGATTACAAATGTGAAAAAATTTATGTTCAAGGTTACTAATTGCTGACAAAAGAATTTATTTCAAATATTGAACTAAGTTACAGTCTGGCTATCAAGTTATTATTGATTAACTTAAAACTACAGTGAGAGTCACAAGTTAAATATCGTTTTATTACTAAAAACATTTGCTTAAAAGTAAACATCCTGCCCCGCGCTGATGATCCATGGGTTCATCAGAGTTATGTGTTAAACGTTGGTCATGACCTTGACGGGTTGCCTTATTCTGGGTACTGGTATTGGTATTGACATGGTAGCCGTCTTTCTGCAACTACTCAGACGATGTTTCCAGAATATACTCGTATACATGGCAACTGTGGCTGCTAGGAATAGTCCACAAGAACTCGTGATGGTATGTCGGATGTTATGGTGTTGAAGCTGGTTAGCAAACTCTATTTGTTGGGCTTTAATTTGTTCATGAAGCTCCTTAAGTTCCATGATTTGAGTGCTGATATTGATCGCATTATGACGAAGTGCTGGCAGGTGTGTCGCATTGGGTAGGGTTATAGCTTGAAAAAATCTGGTTTCTGATAGCCGGATACTGCTTGTGTATATATGATAAGCTTGCAATTTTAGATAATCTTGCTTTACAACATAAGTTGGCTGAAGTTTCAATAAGCCAGTTCCGCTAATTGTGAGATGCGATGGTTGATTGTCACATACTTACTATGTTCAAAAGTGTTTCGTTGATTACGGCGTAGATCCATTGGTTTGTGTTTGGATTTTTTGACCAGACTGAACTCGTTTCAACTACCGCTAATTGGCATGTGGATAGCGACGGTCTATTATTAAGAAGATTAACTTCACACGAACTGATGGTTGATCCCCGGCGATAGTTTAGATGGGTTTGACTGCATAGATACCTTTAATTTTTTATAATGGTGCATGATGCAATGTCGTCTTCGGATAACGGATAATACTCGTCTTGATGAGCGCTTACTGCCAGATATGTAGATGATGGTTGTATTGTGATAAGTGTATTGTTTGCAATTGCTGGAATCGGGATGATCTTATACATTGCGAATTCTTCACGTTCGATCAGTGGTAAACTGATTTTAAATATGACATGGTTGGTCGTGATTCGCCCTTCTGCTGACATACAGTTGTTTAGTCCCAGCATGTAGTTTAGCTCAACAGGAAAATGAAGTTCTGGTGGAAGGTGGTTTTTAATTTTGAAAGCTTCTTCCCTCAAGTGGTGTGGTGAAATCAGTAGATAATTGGTTCTTCCATGATGAGTGTCTGCTAGCACGGTGAAAATAGATGTTTGCGTCCGCTGAATGTTGGTAATAAGCAATGTGGTGTAAATAGACCATGATGAAAATAGCTGCTGAACCTTTATCTGATTGATTATTAGATCTAATTGTTTTACAAGTTGGTTATGCTGTTGGTTCATGGCTGCTTGGTTTTTTGTCATTATATTTACAGTGGAATCCAATATTGACGTGTGATTTTTTAATAATGCGAGCAGGTGGTTTTCATTGACGTACACCTTGTCAATATCAGCGGACATTTGCTCAGCGTATCGAGAATCAAGCACTCCAAAGAGTATATTCGCAATGTTGCCCACAGCGTCCACAGCTCCTCTTTTAACCCGTCGTGATTTAGTTTGAAGTTGAGTCCCAAGCAATTCCTTTTGATCTGTTAGCTGTTGATTGATGTACTGAACTTCTTGAACAACTTGAGCGCATATGCTTTTTGACGTGATTTGGTTGCGAATATGCCGCATTATCGTGGTACTGTTTCTTAAGGCTTGAACCTCTCTTCGGTATGGGTCAAGATTGTAATAGCTGACTAAATTCCATTGGTTAGTGACTAAGTTTACTGTTCCTGGATTAAGGAAGTGTACTCCTGGAGTTGTCCCAAATTTCGTGATTTCCACAGTATTACTTCCCCTCACGATTGGGACTAGTAAGTGTACCAGAAGCATAGTTAGCAATGGTGAACTCAACTTACGGACCTTCTTATGCGATGATTCAATTATTTTATCTGAAGGTGCGTCGGAACTTTTCGATTGATTCTCTCGTTTGCGATGTTGAGCGGTTACCGATGGCTGGTTCTGAATCAGATCGTTTGCTGCTGTTGATTCTTTCTCTATAGCAACTTCATCCTTGACAAGTGGAGCCAGTTTGTGTATTGGTCGCTTTATAACTCCCGATTTTGTACGAACCTCTGCTACTCTGATGTGACCGTCAGCCCCGGCATATACCTTAACAATTCTGCCAAGTGGCCACTTCATGATCGGAACATTGTCTTCTTTGATGATGACCACCGTGCCGATTTCAACGTTTGTCGATGAAGCCTTCAATTTATTCCTGTGCTGTAGATCGTTTAGGCACTCCTGCGACCAGCGTTTCCAGAATTCTTCTTTGATGTGGGATACTAACTTCCATCTGTTACTAAGACATCCTCGGAGTGGTTCCGCATGAGGATCAGCCAAAGCCCGTAGCGGTTCCCCTATAAGAAAATGACCTGGAGTTAACGCAGTCAGGTCATTCGGATCGGTGGACATAGCGGTTAATGGCCTTGAGTTTGGAATGGCTTCTGCATCTACACTTAAAGTACATAATTCCTCATATGTTAACGAAGCTGATGCGATCTTTTGCTGGAGCAGATGCTTTGCCGATTTAACTTCCGCTTCCCACAGGCCTTCGAAATGAGGAGCTCTTGGGGGAATAAAATGGAACTCTATTCCCTTCGAGCTACAAGTGGTTGATATCTGGTCATGAACCTGGGCTGAATATATGGTTGATTGTAGTTCAGTCAATTGATTCCTTGCGCCTACGAAGTTGGTGGCATTATCACAATAAAGATTTTTACATTTCCCTCGGCGACCAATAAACCTCTTTAGCGCACCAATAAACGCGTCTGTGGATAAGTCGCTTACAACTTCAATGTGTACGGCCTTCGTACTGAAACAGCAGAATATTGAAAGATAACACTTTTGTGGACGACTTCCTCTCGAGCGGTAATGAATCCAGATTGGGCCACAGAAATCTACTCCGCAATTGATGAACGGACGTGCTGGTTGCACTCTGTGTGGTGGTAAGTTACCCATCATCTGAGAGTACATCTTAGGCTTAAGATGCAGTGTGTGCATTGCTGGACGATTGAACGTGCTATATTCTTTCCCTTGATTGGCCAGAAACGTTGTCTAGTCCAACGTGCAAATTTTCGGTGTGTATGTCCGTCATCAACATTTTTGCATAGGGGTGGGCATAAGGTAACAATATTGGATGCTTTGCGTCATATGATAAATTGGCTGCTTGTAATCTACCTCCCACACGTAACAGAATACGGCAAGTCCAGTTCCTGATATTTCTTAAGGCGATTGTCCAGTTCCTGATATTTCTTAAGGCGATTGATATCCGTTTTGAATTCACATTCTTGAACATATTTAAGTATAGTTGGATGATTGGAGCACCATTTTCTCAGCTTGAATCCTCCCTCTTGAAGGATTGCTGTTAGTTGAGTTTGAATTTCCTTTGCCATTGTCAAATTATCCGCCCCTGTCTACGTAGAAGTCCCTGCATAACACCAAGGACCCGATGGGATATTTTATGTCATGATCCTGAGCCAATTTTTGCAGACATCTTATTACTAAATACGTAGCTGGCTTTGTTCCATAAGTAACCGTGTTGAGCTGGTAACATTTGATGGGTAGGTTTGAATCAGCTCTCCACCGAATTAAATGGTATCGCCTTCAGGTTTATCTGGCGATACATTTTTTGAATGTCGGCCTTGATAACATATTTCGGCAACCTGAATCGTAGAAGATGGGTAAATAATTCGGCTTGTATTGTTGGCCCCGCGTACATGTTGTCATTCAAGGAGATGTTGGATGATGATTTTGTTGATGCATCAAAAACTACGCGTGGCTTTGTGCTGCTACTGTCTGGCTTTATCACACAATGATGTGGTAAAAAGTAATGCGGTGTTGGAACGGAGTTACAATCAACTTCCTTCATATGTCCCAGCTCAATATACTCACTCATGAATTTGACGTATTGATTACATAAATCGTGATTTTTCATCAATTTCCGTTCTAATGCGTAGAACCTAGTTAACGCAATGTCCATAGTCGCACCTAACCTTTCTGGATCTTCTGCAGGCGGTAATTTTACAACGAATCTTCTGGTCATATCTCGTTCAACGGTAGAATTGAATAGTTCTTCGCATCGTTGTTCTGCCAATGTGTGGTTCGATTGAACTTCCGGTAGCTTTTCTGCCTCCCAAAACCTTTCCATGGATTGCTCAAGAGACTCATCTTCCGTGTAGATGCACAACGTTGCGGCTGAAAGAGATGTTCCACTAATCCTTCCAGTGACAATCCATCCAAGAACGGTGTTTTGCAGTAATGGCAGGCTCTCTGCTAACCTTATTTGCCCGATACTGGTGGTAGTATTCTGCTCCAATAAGTAAGTCAATTTGACTTGGCTTGTAGAATTGTGGATATGTTAATTTGATGTTTTCTGGTATTCCCCATGTGGATACGTCAAACGTTTGTGATGGTTGGGGGCACACCACTTGTGACATAATAATTGTCTCCATTCTTGTTGAGAAATGTGTTGTTTCAGAGGCTACCTTGATGTGAGCTCTACGATGGTATTGATTGTCCAATACCATTTACCATCGTTGGGTTGTGTGCAGATGGAATTTCCGACTTGCGCATCATTCTTTCTGTTATTACATTCACCTGTGAGCCGGAGTCAAGTATGGCCTTGCACTTAAGGTTCACGATGGCAGTTGATAGAAAAACATACCCTTGACTTACACAGTTCCCTTGAGTTGAGAAGGAAGTTGACTGATCCTTTATCAGAACGTCGGATGCTGATGAAAAATTACTGGCTGTAAGTACATCATTTGATATAGGTCTTGTACTCTGCTCTAGGTGCAAAAGCGTGTTGTGCTTCTTGTTGCATTTTCTGCAACCTCCAGCTGAGCATTTGGATGCGGAGTGCCCCTCCTTGAAACAGTTTATGCAGTTGTTTGCAGATCTTACTACATTTAGTTGATCCCTTGGACTTAGATTAAGAAACTGCTGGCAATTGCATAGCTGATGGGCGCCCTTGCAAGATATGCACGTTACTTTTCCTGGTGTAGTTACTGTCAATGCCTTTGACAAGGGGTGTCGTTCACGTGGCTCTTTTGAGTGGATCTTGCCATTCTTCCCTCCTAATGCCTCTAATGACTGAAAGCGGGTTTCCAGAAATAACATGAAGTTGTTTAATGTGCGCAATGATCTCGGCTCTTTCAAAGACTGTTCCCACAGGGTATATGTGTTGCGGTCCAACCTATGTAATAGTATGTGTAACAAAAGTGGATCCCAGTTTGTTGTGTCCACGTCAAGAGCTTGTAAACTTAGTAGACATTCCTGTGTTGTGTCGTGAAGTCCCTTAATCTGAAACGGACCTTCGGTTTGAATTATTGGCTGTGACATCAATTTATTAAGGAGAGCCGTTACAAGTAGTCGCTTATTTTCATAACGATCTATTATGATCTTCCATGCAGCACTGTAATTGCTGTCAGATGTTGTGAAATGACGTATGAGCTGCTCGGCCTCTCCTGTAAGGGTTGTCTTCAAATAAAACATTTTCTGGCACTGTGAAATTTGTTGCTTATGAATCAATTCCGTAAAGAGATCCCGAAATTGACGCCATTCGAGATAATTGCAGTTGAATCTCGGCAAAGTAAATCTTGGCAAATTAAGATTTGAACTCGCGGCGGTTGTCAATGTAGCCGGCTGAGCCCTTAATTCGTCTTTTTTGCTGGACAGTTTGATGAAACATTCTTGATTCCGTTTCTCCAAATCTATGTATTCTGACATATTGTACCCCAATGCTATGGGATCATCCTCCGATTCTCCTATCTGATAGTGAAGATCTTCTAACCAATAATGGTGTATGCTCTCTATCTTCAGTTCATAGAATGCCTTTGAGCGATCTGCGGTTGTAGCATCTAAGTTAGTAATCAGACGTTGAAGAGTGCAGGCAATCATTTTTTGTCTTCTGATTAACTTATGAATCTCTGATATAGACTCGGTCGTTGGTTGGGAGGTGTTTCGGGTCTATGGTGTGGGCTTCGCATTTGCAGTGTTGTCAGTGGTCGTCAATGAACCTCCTGCCTTGGTATCAGTGTCCTCTGTTTCTTCAAATTCCACATCTTCTATATTTTCAAGAATCTGCTTGATTTCCTTGTACATTAGTTCTACCATCTTGAAAGTCTCCCCTGCTATATAGGGAGTGTCATGTTTAACCACGTCTTTTATGGATTCATAGTTATCCTTGAATTGCTTCCACATGACGCTATTTCGTTCTAGTCTCTCTTGTTGATAACGCCTCGTTTTTCTTGAAGCGCTATCCTTTGAGATATTTACCTTGAGCTTAGCTAGATCATCTGCCAAGGCCCTTTGCCTAGCAACGAAGACGGCAACTTCTATTTGGTCCATTTCGGCCCCTTGATGCCTCTTATTGTGTCTGAATGTTGTTCGGTGGCTATTATACGATTATTGATGATATTGCCAGTGTAAGCCCTGGCAAACGCTATGTTTTTTATCAAATTTGTGCTTGTATCACGTCGGATGACAAATTTATTTGTGAAAAGATGCAATTGTGTCACACAAAGAGCTTCTAGAGAATGGATACGAATTGTTTCACTGATTTCCTCAATTTGGTTAAACCAATAATAAGCAACAAAATACTTTATTCAGAGAAAATATAAGTACTGAAAAAAGTTTAAAAGTCAGCCTGCGAGTTCTAGCAACCAGAACCAGTTATGAAAATTGTAAGTTAGTGCAATCATATCACCACAACTATTAGATAGAGTGAAAAGTGACCTTGGGAATTAAAATTTTTTTGTTTTTAAATGTTTTTTTATATTATTCAATATAGTCCCTTTTAGTTTGATACACTTATTCCAGCGATTTTCCAACTTCTTGATCCCATCCAAAAAGTAATTTTCCGGAATGTCTGCAAAATACTTCTCCGATCCGTAGATGATTTCCTCGCGTGAGCTGAATTTTTTATTAATGAGCTATCTTTTGAGGTTTGGGAAGAGATAATAGTCCTAGGGTTCCAAATCCAGTTACCAATCGACGCCAAAAGTCCGAACGATTCCGCATCAGCAAGTTCAAACACTCTTTCGAAATGCTCTCGCTTTCGTGTTTTTGGTCCGGAGTGAGCACGCGCGACACCCAGCGGTATAACTTTTTCATATGCAGAATATTGCCCAAAATATGGCGTATGCGCTCAGTACTAATCTTTGTGGTATCTGCTAGCTCGCGCACCTTCACTTTCCGGTCAGCCAACCCCATTTCATGTATTTTTTTGACATTGTCCTCTGTAACCGCATCGGAGGGCCTGCCGCTGCGGACTTGATCGGTAGTGAAGTTGCGGCCACCACGAAACTCTCGACACCAATATTTGACAGTGTAATCTGACGGAGCATTAGCCCCATAATATTTATCCAACTTTTCTTTTGTTTGGTTCGCTGTTTTGCCTCTCAAAAAATAATGTTTTATGAGAGAACGAAAATCGTTTTTGTGCATACTCAACATGATGCCAAACACGTCAACAACAATCAGCTGTTAAAACAAAACTAAAGACAGTATCGCACTGAAATTTGGCATGTCTGCCTAAATATGAATGGACTTCAAGGCACCAATGCAGTAGCAGCGCATTCTGGCGGTCAAGGAGGTCACTTTTCATTCCATCTAGTATTGTCATCATTTACAAATTTTTTCTATTTAGGGTTGTTTTTGTTTTGTTACAGTTTCAGTTTCAGTTACAGTTTCACTAGCTGTATTCAAATTTCCTTTTATTGTAGTTTTCAAACATTTTGCTTATCCATATTCTGCCGATCTTCTTTCAATGAATACCAGATGAATACCATAGATCAACTAAACTAGATGCGGCAAACTCTACTAATAATTTTGCGATCCCTTCAACTTCTCTCAAATCCATTGTGAGCGAATTATCAATTTTGAGCAACCCTATAAACTGCTAGATTTTTCTAGAATGAAAACTATTTTTAAGTACAATTCACTATGTATATATATACAAGGTGGCGCAAAAGTCATCCGAAGATGCTATAATTTTTGCAAATGGCGGAAAATGTCAATTCTATTTTGACATTTGTGAAGTAAACAGATACGAAATACACGTCAATAAGACATAAATCGCTATTCACCTAATAAACGCGGAATAATTGTTACGATTTTTTTGCGGAATAATTCGTTGGTGGTGTTGGCGCAGCGTGAATTTAGGCGCAGATTTCCCGGTCCTCCGACACCAACTGGACAAGCACTACGACGTTTTTCCCCTCGCCTAGAAGAATATGGGAAAACACGAGATACTGCCAGGACTGGCCGGCCCGGAGCAGCCGGTCTGCTGAGAATCTCACAGCTGTGGTTAAAGATGAAAACGCAGCGGGCCAAAAGACTATTGTGGACGGCTAGCGTTACATAGCCATTCTCAAGAACTCAATAAGATGAATTGGGACTGGAGAACATGTGGTTCCAACAGGATAGAGCAACGGCGCATACTGCATGAGCCACAACCGAAATTCTGAGGGCTGCATTTCCGAGTCGCCTAATCTCTCGTTTTGGCGATTTGCACTGGCAGCAAGATTGCCTGATTTAACCGTTCCAGATTTTTTTTTTGTGGGTTTTTTTTGAAGTCACGAGTCTATGTCAACAAGCCTCAGACTCTTAAAAGAGAACATCCGTCAAGAATACGAGGACTTATCGCCGGAAGTTCTGACAAGAGTGATGGAAAATGCCACAAATCCGCCCCGAATAGTCACCAGTTCTGGCGGCGGCCACTTAGCCGATATTATTTTCTCGACTTAATGGAAAAAAATTCAAGACATTAAATAAACATAATCCAAAAGGGGAACCTAAGTTTTTCATTCATAAAAAAAAATTACAGCTAAAGAATACCGGATGACAACTTTTGCGCCACCTAGTATATGTAATATCGATGTTATTTATGTGTAAAATGTGAAGGAAATTGACATTGTTGACAATTCACACGTATCCACTGACAGGTTCACACGGATAGGGGAAATCAGTGTAAAGCGTTTTTTGAAAGGACCAGAATCTGGAATGTTTTTTCTTTCAGCAATCGATTCTGTTTTTGTAATTTACTCGTAAATATGAGATGATACCACTACCAAATCTTCTATGTAAAATCCATCGCGTCGGGCAGTGTGGCATTTGGCACAACAGTTGCTTCAAATTCTTGATCACACCAAATATGGTTTCTCTTTTTTTCCATACACTGCAATTCTGCTCATTAACCTACCCAGAAATGTATGGCTTAAACTTCTTGAAAGGTCATATAAACAGACAATATAAGTATGTTTTTCGCTGCCGATTGTCTTTACATTAAAGTTCTTATTTTTACCATACCATACCATGCATAGATGCAAATGCATATACATATTTTGCCATAAAGGGTCACATGAAATGCTTTATTGGTACCAACGTTGGCAATGCTGGCCCTCGAGCCAAACTTTCGCTAGCAGCTGCAAATTTAGTGATTTCGTGGAAATTGTTCGCTATATTGGTTGGTTATTAAAATTAAAATAATTTTAACGCATTGACAGCGTTGTGAAATCCGAACATTCAAAACCAATATACTGTTATAATAAAAATACACACGAATAATAATTTAAGAATGTTGCCGCTTACATATACATATAATTATTTAACATTATTAAAAATACGATTACACTCTGCAGGTCGGTGATAGAATTTTGTTTTTAAACGACAAAGATGTTAGAAATGCAACTGAACAAAACGTGATTGATTTGATTAAAGATGCTGGAATGAAAATACATTTGGAAATACAAACGTTTGATCGTGTATGAATTTTTTTACTTAATCTAAAAATTTCCAAATTAATTGTTATGTCTTAGAAGCAAGATGACAGTTCTCAGAAAATGCGTGAGCCAACAAATCAAAAACCTTCTGAAAATCGAACTCAAGTGAAAAATGATGATGTTGCTGAACCAGGTACAGGTATAAATAATTTTTATTTTGCTCTAATTTTTGTATTTATCTTATTCCTTTAACTATATTAGAACGTCAAACAGACAGACCCTTTATGCAGCAAGAATCAACAAAATTAACGCCTCAATTGAATTCAATAGCCGTCGAAGAGGACGAAGAGGATACAAGAGATATGATGGGTCGTATGTACACAGAAGCTGGATACGAAGTTAGTATGTTCTTAATCTTGTTGAAATATAAATATAAAGATATGTGTTATTTCATACATAGATTGATAGGGCATCTGCTGGGAACTGTAAACTGAATAAATTAGAACAAGAAAAAAATAAAGAAATTGATGACGAATTTGGGTATACCATGGGTGAGCTTATTGATTCACTTAAATTATTTGTTGCACAATACGAGTAAATACTGTATAAAGAACCAATGTTAGTATTGGAGATCATTATAAGTTGTGTTGCGTTATTTGTACAACATAATCAACGTAGATTTTTTATTTCATATTATTACATATTTGCAAATGACATTTTTTATTTATAGTGTGATTCGATGAACAACTAATGACTATTTGGTACGATTAAATTACATGTGTAGTTGGTTCTTTTACTCAAATGCCAGTTGCCCCGTGCAAGTTTTGAATTCATTCAGTCCCGGAAAAATGGGGAACCTACCCAGAGATACGAGCAGTAGTTTCAGTTTTTAAAAAAAACTATTTTTTATGGAGTCATCGTTATCCGTTTTATTCAATAGTCAAATTAAAAATAACTTATCTTTTAACAATGTTTTAAATGGAAACCTCGCCCATCAACTACGTATGTTCAGAAATGTGCAGATTTCAGGTGCATCTTGTTCCCAGTGCCAACTGTTTTGCGCATTGGGCGTTTTTGGTGTTGTGTTCGATTGAGGAGTGTATTCTGAGGCATCTGATGAAGCCGTTACCATTTCTGCAGGTTTTTCTTCTACGGATATTTTTCGTGACTTTGTAAGATTGTTCTTGACTTTACTCGCATAGTTTTCCGAACGGTGTTAATTCAATTTCATCATTGAATTGGTTGAGTAATATTATTCCGGGAGCTAAATCTTCAATTGTAGGCACGTGTTGGTTGTTAATTTGAATGCATGATGGGGTTCAGCTTGATAACATATTACTTATACAATTGTTATGCGGCTTATATCTGCTACATTATTAAGGTTACAGATAAAAAGAGTATTGAATTCTTATTTCCAAATCCATGTCTAGACTGATTCGGGATGATCTGCATATGAAAGCATATCGTCGGTCCACGTGTAGTCTTCTAACTCCTCAACTAAAAAAATCAGGCTGGAAAGACGCAAGCGATTTTTGCAGTGACTTGTGGATAATGGCCATGAAAACATTCTGTTTACGGATGAGAAAATTTTTACCGTGGAAGAAGGAAGCGAAAAAAGTTGTTTCAAAGGTTCAACGTGGACATCATTCCGCATCCGTAATGGATGCGGTGAGCGGTCTCTTACCATGGTGTCACGTCCCTCTATTTCGGTGGAAAAGGCTTAAAAACTGGTATAAAGGTTTACCAAGAAGATGTGCCAGAAGGTGTTGTGAAGGGTTTGACCAATACCTTTTTCAATGGATACAGATGGATCTTCCAACAGGACTCTGCTCCAGCGCACAAAGCCAAAACCACGCACGAGTGGCTCAGAGTCTATATTCCTGGCTTTATAGCAGCAGGAGATTGGCCGTCGGGGAGTTCAGATCCGAATCCACTGGATTATGATTTGTGGTCAGAATTGGAGAACATAGCCTGCAAGACGCCCCACAGAAATTTGGAAAACCTTAAAACACCACTGACCAGAGCAGCGTCCACGATCTCGATGGAAACCGTACGTGCCACACCGTTTGGAAGCTTGTGTTAAAGCAAAAGGCAGTCATTTCGAGTGAATCCAAATTTTTTTAATAATCAATATTATGGTCTAATAAATGAAACAATTTTGAATACAATATGTTTACTGGTTTTTTTTTATAGCGTTTTATATTTGTAACAGAACTTATTGCAGGACTAGGTATTTACTTCAGAATTAGAAAGTATATAAGTGTTAGTTATGCCGGATTTTGCCCATTGTATTGCGTAATCTATATTTCCTCTTTTAATATTACTAATTTGAATTTTATTTGTAATAGATAATAACTTTTATTTGCTTCTTTCATCTTTAACTCTTTAATTAAATTGTTACATTATTTATTTCACTAATTTTACCTAAAATTAATTTGTTGATAATTACTTGCTCATTATTGTTGCCAACTAGGTTATTTATTTTTGCCAGCGATCCATTTCCAGGCAATGCCTAAGAACTGTTTGTGATCGTTTGTTTTGGGGTTTGGGGAAAAGCCTGTTGAGGTGAATCCTTGCTTGCTGGATCCCATGGGATAGAAAGGGATACATAGGATGGGTTGTACTGATGGCTTCTTTTATTTTTCCTTCTAGATAATTAAGTGTTTGTTCATATCCTTTCTTGTCTATTACATGAACTAATTTGTTTGCACTTTAGCTGTTCCTGAATTTCTAGCGATAAGTTGCGAATTTTAATAAACAAGCATTCTTACCTCGGCACTTGCGGAGGCGATTAGGAGCCTAAAACAAATGTTAATTTTTGGATTAGGGACTTATTTACTACTTTATTAGATTGGATTAAAACAGTTGTTGTTTTCTATTCTGAAATTATTTCTTTCTTATAGCGAGGAGTTAACTTAGATCCCATTCGTTTACTTTGTTTTAAATACACAATCTTTCCGGGAGTGAAGTCTTTTATTGGTTCTCTTTTTTTTGTTGTCGTCAGCTTGTTTGTGTCGAATTTTTCTCATATTTTCTTGACATGTTTGCTCTAATATAAGTTTTTTCGCTGCAGTGGAGTGGATAGAAAAATTATATCCATAAACGGCTTGTTCTAGTACGAATAGTTGCGTGAAGGAAAGTGAGTACCTTCCGTTTTTAGACATCTCATTATTTTAGTGAGGGTCGGATAGAACTATTCGACGTGACCGTTGATGGAGCTAGAATCTGGGTTTTTTTTTTTAAATTTGTATATTGAGTTCGTCTTCGATCATAAAACTAATCGAAGCGGAGCTGAACGATTTTTCGTTGTCTATTACAACTGCTTCGGGGAGACCAAGGGAAAAGAGTATTTCTGTTGGGAGTTTATGGACATCTTCTATTTCTTTTGATTTAAGAATCTTCACTCGAGTATATTTGCAAAATTCATTTATGGATTTGAGTACGAGTTTACCTTCTGTAGAGAACATATCTAAATGAACTATTTGGCCTGAATATTATGGTATTAGGGTTGCATGAATTTTAGGTTTGCTAGGGTGCTTGTTATATTTATTTTCCTTATATACTGTACATTGTTTAATTACTCATTTAACCTTTGTCGACATATCTGCCACGAAAGTACAAGTTGTCTAAAAAATTTTGTTTTATTTTCCCGGTGTGAGCGGTTGTCGGTTACTGTAATAATCTAGTCGTGTTGTTAGTTGCTAGTTACATATATGGTATCTTTGACCTGCAATTGGGAGAATCAAATTTTGCAATTACTAGATTCGGATGGATAGAAGCGCTGTATCATATAATTTTTTTCGGTTTTTATACCATTTATTACGGTTGGATTTAAGATTTTCTTAAGAATTTGATTTAGCTCGAATTCGGTAAAGTCTGGTTCTTTTATTATGCTCATATATGTATAATAAGTAGGAAAAATAATTCTTTGGTCAGGAATCCGGTCTACTTGTAAAAATATATTTGGTTCTTGAAGGTATTAATAGGGGGTTATACGCTTTGCTTCAACGCTGCGTAGCTATTTGGGCGTTGATTTAAGATATAATTGGGTCTCTTAACAAACCATCTGCTACAAAATTAGTTCTGCCAGGTTTTATATTTTAGCTCATGATATACTACGAGTATTGCATTCCATCTTTTGATACCGCTATTATTGTTTTTGTTGCTTATAGCGAAGTTGAGCGGCTGGTGGTCAGTGGAAATTTGTACTCTGACAGATCCATAAAAATAATTTCTATGGCTTCCTAAAGCTCACACTCTGGCTAACATATCTGTTTTGTTATCTGCATAATGCTCTTCGGCCTTATTCAGCGTTCTGAATATGATTGGTCTGTTTTCTTATTCTAATGCTGCACCCATTGCAAAATTTGAGGCACCTGTATTAAGGTCAAATGGTTGTAATACTTAATCAGGATAAGACAAAATTATTTCTGGAGAAATTAGAGCATTTTTAATTTTATTGAAATTCTAGAGAGCTTCTGGGTAAGTTCTATTGGAATTTTTTGTAAACATGATATACTTCCTTCTTCTCTCTTTAACAGAGCTGTCAATTGGAAGTTTTGCATAATCTTTAGCCAAGAGCCGATAATATCCAGATAGACCACAAACTATTTTAGTGTTTTTGGGGTTACAAAATTTTGGATGGAATCGACTATGGCGGCAATAGTTTTCACACCTTCAGGTGATATAGGGAAGCCAAGAAATTCAACTTGTGAAATAAAGATGTTACATTTATCTACAATAATTGAAACTTCATAATAGCGCTGCTTGATGTGTGGAAAATCTGGCGCGCTCTACAGCCCAAATGACATTCTCATGAATTCATATTTAAATGATTAATGGAAATAGCGGTTTTTTCGATGTCGGTTTCTTTTTGTGGAATTTGATGGAAACCACTTTTTATGTCCAGACTTTGTTTCTTGCTAACTGTGCTATAACTTCACTAATATCAGGTATTGGCTAACGATCAGTTATAGTAACCGAATTTAGTTTTCTATAATGTACAGGATCTTCCAATATGGACCTCCGAACTTTAGCAGTTGATACGGATGGTAATAGTGTTTAAATGTGAATAACCCATTAATCAATTGGCTTTCAAACGAGCCCAGCTTGGTTGCTATAGGTTTAAAACACTAGAAGTGATAACTAAATAATTTTCGGTATCTGCTTCTCCGGAAGAATTTATTTAAACACCCTGTAACCCCTGTAACCAGTTTTTCCATAACATGAACTAATGTATTAGATCCTAAAATATCTGTGTCCCAAACTAGACCATGGACTGTATGTAACATATTACTACATATATTAAATTTCAAGTAATGCTCTTACGGTCTTATTTTGCGCAAACTAATGTAAAATAACTAACGCTAAATCTTTTATAATTACATAAATTGTCTACTTTTATTATTTTCAGTATTTTCCAGTGTATATACATAACAAAGTACCCTTTATTGTCGATTTAAAAAAATAATCAGTAACATGGATCTGACTACCTTAAGGAGAGCATTACTCAAGCGAAAAAATAGTTGCTTGGCGAGTATGTCTTGGACACGTCTATGTGAAAAAGTGAGATAATGGAGATAACTTTCCCGTTAAAACTCTGATGATTCTGCTAATTGCTGTAGCGACCGAGAATAAAATGAGGATCATATTCACTACATTTCAGTAAATTTACGATTATTGTGTCATTATTATTATTTTCAATTTTTTCTTCTTATTCTTACGAGGTCGGGTCAATAAGTCCGTGACTTTTGGATTAAAACACAGATTTTTTGATAAAAAAATAATTTTATTTTTCAACGTAGTCTCCTTTGAGCTCTATACACTTTGTCCAACGCTTCTCCAATTTTTTTATCCCTTCCAAAAAAAATGATTTGTCGAGGTCCTCAAAATAGGCCTTTGTTTGCGACATGACTTCATCATTGGAGTCAAATCTTTTTCCACCAAGCCATTTCTTCAGGTTTGGGAACAAGAAGTAGTCGCTCGGAGCCAAATCTGGAGAATAGGGTGGATGAGGGAGCAATTCATAGCCCAATTCATGGATTTTTGCCATGGCAACTGCACATGTGTGCACCCTTGCATTGTCTTGGTGGAAAAGAACTTTTTTCTTGGCCAAATGAGGTCGTTTTTTTTTCAAATCGTCATTGAATCGGTCCAATAAGTTGGCATAATATTCCCCATTGATTGTTCTTCCCTTTTGAAGGTAGTCAATGTGGATTATCCCGCGTGCATCCCAAAAAACAGTCGCCATAACTTTATTGGCTGACAAACCCACCTTGGCCTTCTTTGGCGCCGATTCACCCTTAGAAACCCACTGTTTTGACTGTTGTTTGTTCTCTGGTGTGTTGTGATGGATCCATGTTTCGTCCACGGTTACAAAACGGCGCAAAAACTCCTCCATATTGCGATTAAACAACGCCAAACCTTCCTGTGAAGTTGTTACACGATTGCGTTTATGGTCGACTGTGAGCAAACGCGGCACCCATCTTGCGGAAAGCTTTCTCATGCCTAAGTGATCATTCAAAATTGAAACCACTGAGCCATGCGAGATCCCTACGGCTTCCACAATCTCTCGCACTTTCAATCTTCGGTCGGCCAACACCATATCGTGAATTTTTTCGATTGTTTCGGGTGTAGAGACCTCAACTGGGCGTCCAGGACGTTCGGCATCTTCAGTGCTTGTACGGCCACAACGAAATTCAGTAAACCACTTTTTTACCATTGAAATCGATGGTGCAGAGTCCCCATAGTATTTATCAAGCTTAGCCTTGGTCTCGGTAATGGTTTTTTTTCGCAAGAAATAATGCTTAATAAGCACACGAAATTCACTTTTTTCCATTTTCTCCTCAAATTAGTGAGTAGTCTGATAAAAATAGCTGTCAAACACAAACTAACTGACGCAGCAAGTTTAAATTTTGACAGGAGTCAACTGACAAATGCCTGTTGACAGGAGCAGTGTTGCTGTTTCAGTAAAGAGGTCAGAAATTCAAAAAGTCACGGACTTATTGACCCTCGTATTTCATTGATCTCTTAATTAGTGATGCTCTTTTAAATTATCTCTTCTTTAATTTCCTTACTTGATTTATTTTCGTTTTTCATACGTCAATATTTTCTTTCTATAGTTACTTTTTACTTGACAAACTGTGCTCCACAGCAGGGAAGAAAAAGTCAGTACAATTGTACTGTTTTCGATACAATCGCCTATGCTTTTATACACAAGTACACTTCCATCAAATTCAGTACATTTTACAACGACATTATTGAGTTTCACTCAAATGTCACGTATCAAGTAGTTATTAAAGTATTTTTATCCGAATTCAGTCGTCACAGGTGAAACAAGTTCTATAACTACATTTGTTATGAAATATTTTCCTAAAGAACAAAAACATGTACAAATAATAAAAGATGAATTTAGAGCACTAGCTGATTTGGATGAAGTAAGAAAAAAACAATTTTAGAATATATCAGATTTCTATAGAGAAGTAAGTTTACTAAACAATTAATGTAAGTAATACGTTTATATTCAGCAATATATACAGAATTGTACAAGGTGTTTTTTCCATCTCACATTCTTCAGCAAGCGTTGATAGAATTTTTTCTCATCAAAATATCGTTAAAACCAAGTGCAGAAATAGGCTACAGATTGATACATGTTCAGCAAGAATAGAAACAAAAAATTGAATAAAGAATGATTCTTGTCATAGTTTTAAGATCGACAATAATATTTTAAAAAGAAATGTTCAAAATGATCCCCTTCAGCCAGAAGAGTTTTTGGAATAAAATTAACTACTCGTATATCATAATTTAAATTTTTTTCTGAAATATTTTTCCTTTTAATATGTTGACTTTGACTAAGTTCAACTATATTAATGGTGAAGAAATTTGTTCTATTGTACTTCGGCTGTTTTGATCATTAAGCACTGAAACGAATAAAATTTGGAAACTTCAAAGTAAAAAAAAAAAATATTTTCATAATTCATGTACTCGTAAATTTTTTTTATTTGCTTTAAAACTCTGTTTTTATTAAATTCATTCACAATTAGAAAAAATAAAAAAATAAATATTTGGGTTCCCATTCTTTCCTCAACTTCTTTCGAATGTCCTTCATAAGGTTGGTGACAGTTACATCCGTGATCTTTTTGGATGCTCTTTTCCATTTAGCACTAAAATCTTTAAGTCGTTTGCACACTGCTCACTTTTCCTCAATTTAGCTTTGACCAAAACCCAATGGGACGGCACTGTAGAACATTGGGTGGATTCATGTCTTTTGGGACAAAGTCGACATTTTTAGTAATACGAAAGCTCAACGTCGCATGAGCATAGTGAGCTCAAGCTAAATTGGCCAAAATAATGTTGAACCCTCGTATTTGTTTAAGAAAGGAATCAACCGGTTTTTTTTGGCGCTCGTTAATGTACACTTCTCCGTTAATTGTTCCCGTTGTAATAAACAATGAGGTTCTGTGTCCACATTGGCAAATGGCCTGCCAAACGAGATATTTTGACCCGAATTTTTCCATCCCAAACGATGTTGTTGATTGCGGAAGAATCTCAGCTTCAAAAGAGTTGTAAAACTGCGCACCTGGAAGAGTAGTAAAGTCGGCTTTGACATAAGTTTCGTCATCCAAAACCAAGTCTCCAAATATCGTTTAATAACAGAATCCTCTTTACTGTGTGTTATGTTTAAATTTTTTGCGATGAAATGGTTTGGACGCGAAGTATTTTCGAGCCATTTGTCGATGGCCTTTTTACGGCGATCCTCTTGACTCATATTTTATAATTATTTTAAACCGTACCGAACTAAAATCAATAACAAACTGAAACTAGAGAATATACAGGCTAATTTGGGTACAAAATGGGATTGCAATTTTTACGCATTGAAAGCATAGCCCGTATTAAAATTTACAGATTTCATTCGTTTCAGTCCTTATGAGCTTATCCCGTATGGCTTGTATTTTTATTTATGATTGTATTTTTATTGTTAATATTTTGAATTGCATCAATTGTGGAATGGCTGATAAGACTTTGTTTTTTGGGAGTATGTTCTGTAGCTCGTAGAATTGCTGTAGCTTCGGCTGTATATATAGATGCGAATTCAGGTAATAAACCTGTAGCTAAGATTTCTCCTCTATAATTTACAATAGCAAATGAAGTGCCTGCTTCACTTTTAGATCCATCAGTGTAGACAATGTTCCATTGAGAATGAGTTTCTAGGATTTCTCTAAATATTTGTGCGTATATAGATGGATTTGATGAGTTTTTAGGAAGCGCTGAAAGTCCAGTGTTGATTGAATCTTTCCGTAACGACCATGGTGGGAAATGCGCAGTGGCTGTTTGATGGGATGTCCATTGTTTTTGAGAAACTTACAACAATCGACATTGTAGAAGAATGTTTGGTTGATCTTTTACAGGTTAATATTTTGTTGACATCTGATGTAATGGATGAGTCCTGTGATGTTGCGATCTTTGCGATGAGGAGTGAAGTAAGATATTCCAAACGGTGGGGGATTGATGGAAGTCCACTTTCGACGAGGATATTCTTGATGGGAGTTGTTCTAAATGAATTTAGACAAAGTCTTGCAGAGGCCGAGGTGATGAGACGCTTGTATATTTAATTTGGAGCATTTGCCGTATATGACCAACCCATAGTCAGTTTTTGAAAGGATAATTGATCTTGTTACGTGTATAAGTGGATTACAATGAGAGGGGCTATTTTTAGATGCTAGTATTTTAACAATGTTTAACATGGTGGCTAAGCTTTTCCTAAGTTCTACACAATGTTTCTTAAAACTATGACTTGGGTCGAAATATAAGCCTAAGATTTTAAGATAAGTATTATTAATAATATTAGTATTCTTAAAGTTAAGAGGAATATGTTTATTGCAACTGATCTTTTTGCAAATGTGTAAAATTGAACTTTTTTCTGCGGAGATCTTGGCCGCTGCATTAACCATTTGAAGCTCCTTAGATTTAGTTAACGCGATTAGATCATCGGCATATAGGCAATACTTAACGGCCTTCGTATTTACCAAAATGTCGGAAATATCGTTGAATGCGATGATAAACAAAATAACCGATAAAGGAGATCCCTGTGTAACTCCATTTTTAATTTTTTTGATTTCGGATAATACTCCGTTTATTTTCGTTCGAAATTATCTATTGCTTAAGAACGACTTTATGATTTTGAACAGACCAATTTTATACTTAGTCAATTTATTTAAAATGATATGGATACCAACCCGGTCAAATGCCTTTTCAAAATCAATTGGAAGAATTGAGACATGGTTTTTGCTTGATAAAGTTTTTGTAACATAGTCGTCAATATGCAGCGACGCATCAATTGTGCCTTTCCCATGCTTAAAAGCAACTTGATTAATATCAAGTAAGTTTTTCTTTTCTAAAAACCAAGATAATCTTTTAATCTTTTCCAAAATGTTTCCTATGCATGGAAGAGGGGATATTGGACGGTATCTTGGGTCATGGTGGGATCGTTTTTTGGCTTAGGAATGGGAATTACTGTATCAGTTTTCCAAATTTGAGGGATGATTCCCATAGTACATATTACGTTGAAAAGGTTTAAAAGCCTTTTTTTGAAGATCAACGGACTATTTTTAAGCATACGTCCATACGGTCAAATCCCGGTGTATTGCTTTTGGTTGAATTTATATTGGAGCTTAGTTTAATTATGTTGATGGGGAGTTTGATACTATCGGTGATGATATCTGGATTTTACTCTGAATAATTTGTTTCAGTAGCAGCGTTGGCCTTACCGGAGCAAAAGGAAGAATGGAATTTAGAGACATCGGAATAGGTTGCCCATGTTTGGGCAAAATGTTCTGCAATTTGGTATGGACAGGATAGTATTTGGGAACCATCTGTTATAGTTTTTATGGAGTGTGGTGTATACTTTCCTGTCAATGTTTTTATATCACTCTAGAGTTTTGTTGGGGAAAAGCTTGGGTTTATGTTGGTCGTAAAAAGTTCGAAGCGTTTTTTCTTTTCAAATTTGGCATTCCTACAAAAAAGAGCGTTAAGTTTTCGATAAGAGATAAGATTCGAATTTGTTGGGTATCTTTTGAAGTTAAGAGAAGCTGTTTGTTTTTTTTGTACGAAGTTCCTCAAGCTCTGGTCCACCACGGGACAACTGCTTTGTGGTGGGTGTTTTTGGTTTGAGGTTTAGTAATGTGGGCCGCATATCTGATCGATTTAGTAATAATGGCAGATTCTTTATTAATGTTTTCGATTATTGGGCTTGAGAGTAAAAAATCTTAGGTTTTTTCTTGAAATAACGTCCAGTTTGCTTTGGAGGTTTTAAATTTAGTTAGCAGTTTATTTGGTTTATGATTCTTATCTATTGGGATGTTGATGATAATCGGGAAGCGATTACTGCCGTGTATGTTACCAAGCGTTTCCCAGCTGGTGATTATTGAGTTTTGGGCTCTAATAAAAGAAAGATCAATATGCGTAAATGTTGGGTGTGTGGAAAAATGTGTCGGCGAGCCATTGTTTAAAATTGATAAATTTGAGGGAGTTAAAAAATCCTTTTACAATTCATCCTCTAGTATTTCGTGAGTTAAAATCACTAAGTAATAATATAGGTGAGTTTATATTTTGTGCAATGGCATCAAGTTCCGAGCTTGTAAAATGTTGGTTGAGAGGAATGTAAAGACATATATTTGTAATTTTAATTCTGAGGCGAACCTATTTTATTGAAATAGGTGTAGGTGGTGTCGAGCGGTGGACCAAAAATCCAATGCCTTGTTTGGCATAGTTGTTAGAATTGGGATGAAAATAGTAGGTGTAATCTTTTGGTGGAGCTACAGTTAAGGGATTTTTTATATGTGTTTCTTGTAAAGAAATGATTGAGGAGCTATATTCACGGATTAGTAATTGAAGTTCGTGTAGGCTATTGAAGTACCCATTTAAGTTCCATTGCAGAACTTTCAAGTTGGGTGGATGTAAGTGTCTAAGTTTTTGTAAGTTATGTACTTGATCTTGTAATAAATTTATGTTGGCAATATTTCGTTGTGCATTGCTTTGACTCTGACGATCCGGTCTCGAGGCGTCTCTGCTCTCGGGACAGCGAGAGTGACTCGAGGCGCGAGTACTAGAGCCTGAATGTGGTGTGTTAATATTGGTGTTATATGTCGTCATATTCTGGTCCAGAGGAATTTAAGAGTGAGGAGATGATTGGGTTTGCGATTTGTTTTGAGAGAGAAGTTTTTTGGGAAATAATGAATTGATTGTTTTTAAGGGAAGAAAGAGAGGAGATTGTATTGTAAGAAGAGTTTGGTTCATCGATTCCTATTCATTTGCTATTGCTTGATTTTTTGTTGTTAATAAGAGAGATAGTTTGGTTATTGGAAGAAGTGGACATTATACATAGTTTTTGTGTTTTGAGGATTTATTATTGCTTTTTCTTTGTTAGGTTCTATATGAGATGAATGCGGAATATGAGGAGATGGAATTGGAGGGGTAATCCTGGCACTTGGTGTTTGTTTTAGTTTTGTAGAGTAAAGATTTGAAGCAGGACTGTTAGAATAGGGTTTCTTTCTGTATAAATTCGTATAGCTTCGGCTATAGAGGATTTAGTTTTTGTTTTTATGTTAAGGATTTCTTTATTTTGGACATATCTAGGGCAATCGGTGGAAGAGGATGGGTGGGCACCATGACAATTTGCACACATGGTCTGTGTACACTCAGAACTTACATGTGGAGGAAGGTTGCAATTAACGCAAGAAGGTGAGTTTTTGCACCACTTGATTATATGTCCGAAGAGTTTGTATTGCCGGCATCTCATTGGGTTTGGTATATATTCGGTAACCTTTGTTTTGTACCATCCAATTTCGATAGTGTCAATCAGTTGGAAGGGGTCGAAAGAAAATAACATGAGACCAGTTGGTTTTCTTGTGGGTGACCGTGACTCAAGTGGTAGTGGGCTGACTTCCAAATCGGAAGGTTCGGTGTTCGAATCCCAGCCTCGCCCGGGAGACATATCATCCATTTTTTCAGTTAACGGAAATCGAATAAGACGAGTACTATAGTTGACTAGAAATCAACATCAAGCCAACTTCCACTAAGAATTTAGTCTCTCCATTAAATGTTGGATGCCACCCATGGAGCGAAATAGCCACTGAGCCCAAACATCTTTATTTCTCTCTCCATCCCATTTTCCAAAAAACTTAACACATGCTGAGGCATTATAAGTGTATTCATACCCACTTGAGTGTTAAGTTCTTTAAAAAAAAAAAAAAAAAAAAAAATCGTGTATTTCTGTAAATTTATAGACATCGGTAATGTGTTGGCACTTCATCTCGGAGACAATTTCTGCCTCGGGGATATCAATTAGAAAGGGGGAATACGCCACACCTTTCGTAAGATTGAGGTTGGGGTGAAGTTGAATTGTCACTGGACCTAAATTATTCAGGGAGTTGGATTTGATAAATTTGCCGGCTACTTGTTGGTTCTTGACTAGTATAAAGATGGACCCATTTCTTAGTTGTGAGATTTTTATATATTCGGTGCTGATCGAATTGGTCACTTTTTTGAGTAGGAATACACTAATAGAAGTCAACGGCTTTTCTTTGTCACTTGATGAGACAAGCATAAAACGTGGATTTTTTTATTGTGTTTTCTTTAGGAGGTCAGGGTAATCAGGGAATAAATCAGAAGATGTTTTATGTCTTTTGTTTAGTCTCTCAGGAAGATCAGGGGAATCTTCAAGAACCCCAAACCTACTGCTAGGTTGGGGACGTGGACTTGGAGCCATCAATTATTAAATTTGCTATCACTCACCATAGCGCTGAGATGGTAGAAATTTAACGAGTCAGAGAAAAAAATTGAGCGGGAAAAAATGGGAGAGTATTTAATGAGAAAAAAAGAAACACAACTGTCAACGAAAATCTATGACTCACCACGATGTGCACAGTTCGGATATAAGCCGGTGACCGAACATATTCAGAACCTAATCCAGACTAGATAAAATTAAATTCTTGTACAACAGAGCGAACGGGGTGGCCGTGGTGTAGTGGTACTAGCAATCGCTTCTCACTCGGAAGGTCAAGGTTCAAATCCTAGCCACGGCAAGTTTTCATTTGTGCAATTGGAACTCAGTCAGAAAAATCTGCGTGTGAAGGCATAACACTGACATGTAGATTTGGCTGTTGTAGGGTTTTCAAGCACAAAACAACCGTTAAAATTCACAACCTCAGCATTCCGAGTGAAGAAAATCTCTCCGTCCTATTCGGACTCCCACCCCTGGAGAGTCAATATCGAAACCAAACCACTACATCACAAACTTTCCTTTCTCCTCCTTCTACCTTTCCGCCCGCGCCCTGGCAACAGTGTAAGGGTATTCATAACCCCTTTGGCGCGCGTAAATTATAAAAAAAAAAAAAAAAAAATTAGATCATCAAGCTGATTGATAACATGATAGCGTGCGCTTTAACAGCTGCATTCCTCCAGAAGCGTTAATCTATTTAAATATGACCCGAGACAGTTAAGCGGTGTCGCTAATTTCAGATCTAATATATGAACATTTAACACGCATTATTTATCATTTTATCGCCAGCCTAACTTTCCTTCAAATGTGGAAAATTGCAAAAGTTTTGACTATTGCAAACAAGGTTAATTCAATTTCTCCAAGTTATTTTAGACCTACTGGCATCCTTTCATTCATTTCATTCGAAGGTTATACCAAAACTTACTTTAACAAAACAAATAACAAACCATCTAACTTCACATCAAATGCAGTCCATTTACAGGTGGATGTAGCTATTCAACAACTACAGTAAACATGCCCGAAAAAAACAAAACTTTTGATTAAGGAAACGCATCGTTTCTCCATTTGCTGAAATTTTTTGTTGGGCAATTGATAAAATAAGTCATAATGCTTAATGTTAGATTAGATGCCTAGAAACTTTCTTTGGATTAAGCGCAAGTCAGTCAAACTAATGCGTATTTTCGCAAGTGCAAAGAGGTATTCTAGCTGTTTACAACCACACAACGAAGTGGTTTCTCGTATATGTAACAGGTGGTTCGAAAAGTCCCAAGACGTTCTCGGTAAAATCTTGGACAAATCGTTCTATTGTAACATATGATCTACGAATTTAGTACAATATAAAAAGCAGTGGTTGGAGAGGTCAAAATCAGAGATAGAGAAATACTCCAAGCAATAGTGGTCGCAGCCCTTGGTTACACAGCGGGCCTTTATTGTACCATAAATTATTTAAATAATTCAATATAAAAAACCTAAATAGTAAAAGTCGCAGCCTTGGGTAACACAGCGGGCTTTAACTATAAAAAAAAAATTGAATTAAATAAAAAATATTATAACGGTTACATCAAAAGTCTTTTCTCTTTCTCTCCGGTTCAAGCTCTCTTCTCCGTACTACTACACGGAAAGCACGGGGCAAGCAATCGTAATATAACAGACTTTCATCCCCTCGCAATGTGAACAAGCACTTTGAGAGACGTTAAAAAGGTTTTTATTCTCTCTTTAACATTTGCATTGGTTGCATCTGGTATAGTCCGTACCAACTGAGTTTGCCAACGGTCGATTGCCCAGAGAGAGGATTTAAGAGAACAAAAATGGTGCGAAAGAGTAAATGTTTTTGGCTGAAGTTTACAATGCCTAACCCAACTTTACATGGCTTTGAACTAAAATGCTGTTGCGTAAATTACTCTAATTTATTTTACTATGGGGTCGATAAATTTCAATGCACTGTTATCTAGGGTGGGGTTGGCAAAAAATTCACATCAGATAAACGATTTGGGTTTAAACCACAGCCACCATGACGCTCCCACAAGGTGGCCTACCTCAAACAAGTCAGGCCCGGACCGAAGTCCGGGGGCTCCTGACTCCCATGGTACCGTGATTTAAGTCCTGGTATGGGCTACCGGTGGTCCAGCCGCCAACAAGACCTATGACCGGCAACTTGTTACTGGTCAAATCGTAGCAACCATTCAGAGGCGTTATCTGAAGATGTTTACGATAAGACCAGTAATATGCTCTGCCCCCGCTTTTTATTAGACAACGTCATTGATGGGCGAAGCCTGAATAATTGGGCGGGGGCCCGGGACAAAAGGAACGCAAGTACTGTCGAAGGTGCGAGTGCTAAAAGTCTCACTCTTCCAGCGGCGACGGAGAAGAGAAACAGGTCGGCGGGAGTGACATCCACTGAAATCGATTAACCCCTCAGATCTGAAACTGCACCCTCTTCTTTTGTCCCGAACAGAACCAAGAGGAAACAAATTTCCCGCATTCCCGCGCACGATGTTCGGAAGAAACCGTTTCTGCAACCAACAAAGGCTGCAGTTCTAGTGGACAAAAATCGCTTGAAGCGGGTATGTTTTTTAAAAAGGGGACTTTACAACAACAAGTATATAAAAATGAAAATGAAAAAGGACGAGCACGCTCATATATTTTCATTCTCTTATTCTCTCTTTGCCAGTTCTGAAAAGGTGGAGTTATATAATATATTCCCATCCTATTTGTTAAGTACAATATTTCGTTATGTTTGCGACCCGAAGGCGCCAAATTTAAGGAAATCGTTTTTACGAGAATTAATTCTATAATTTGGTTGGACTAATGAAAGTTTAGTAGGTGACCACTATATCAGTTAGTTGTAATTACACGAATACGAAAACTAATCTGTGTTATAGTCGTCAGCATTTGAAATATGAATTCCTGTTCAATATGCATTTCTATATTTTTTTCTTGTATTCTCCTTGTACTCTTCCCTAGTCTTATTCAATATTCCATTTCTCTTTTGTTTATTTGACTACTTTTTCTACTAAACATATAACAGTATAATTACTTTAATTCCATGATAAAATTCTAAACTAATCTGCAGTGGAAAAGTTAAAATGCCCTATGTCTGTATTGCATGTGTGGCTATTAGGTTTTGTTATTTCTATTTGTAAGAATTATTTTAATCTTATAGCTTTTAATTTATTTCCTGCTACTATTTTGCTTTTTCTCCTTGCTTTTGTAAGGTGTTTCTCTAACTGTTCTATGATTGTTAGGTGATTTCTATCTGTTAGAGGATAAGCTGATCTTGTTTTTTATTTTTTATATATCGTAGTTACTCTTAAGACTCTAACTGTTTTAATACGAATGAATCACTTGACTAATATTAGAAGGGGCTTATGTATGACTGAACTTAGTTGTAATGAGTTTTCTATGATACTTCACTTGTTGAGAAACTTCACATTGATTCATCATTATTTGTTTATGGTTCCATTCACCTTGGATGGTAAATTCTAATCTTAATTTAATTATGTATCTCCATTATTCCTGAACGTTGGTTTTCTCTTATGTGATATAGGGATAACGCATAACTACCTCGACTTCTGTTTTTAATTTTTTTTTGTTTGTCGGTCATTGAGAAGTTCTCCCGATTCCAGATATTTCATGAGCTGACAGTGTATCAGCGTTCCCATGACCTTGGAAAGAAGGGACGAAAGTAGTTGCACAATCTTTTGGAAAATTAGGCTTGCAGGTATCAAACCCTAATAGGTTTCTCTTCGGGCCTTATTGCCTGGACACGTTCTTTTTACCATTCGGCAATACTTCCGAAAGTATTCTCTGGAATATTTTCTCCATTCTGACTTTTCCTAATCTCATATTCTGCACTTTTCATCTCGATCTATTCAACGATTTTGCAATCACCATCAGTACCAAACCCTGCTGCATTTGCTTAAAATAATGATAACTTCCCCCCCTCGATAAGAATTGAACCATTCTCAGGCAATTATAAAGATTGTCCTGTCAACGGCCTCGCCACACTGAAAGCAGCAGTTTCCGCAGTGTATTGTATATATATGTATGAATGTAGTATATGCAAGTAGGTTAAGTAGATTAAGATTTATTTTGTAGGTGTCTGTAAGTTCTTAGTTTTAAGTATTAAACTCAAAAGAGTCCATATAATAAGTTTTTGCTTTTTAAAAATGTTTTCTTAGTTTAAGCTGTATTGTCCTAAATATAAGAATAAGAACAAAACCTGTCAAAACGTCGAAAGACATAGTTTAAGTGTTAGGATTGTTTTAGAGTGCCCGCATGGGGCCAGTAAGTTAGTATAAGAATGTTTGTAAGTTATTTAAGCTAATTTTTAAGCGTTTTTTTGTCTAGCATGTAAGAGTAAATTAAGTATATAAATAAAAATGCATTTAAATTGAAAAAAAAATTGCATCGGTTCCCGCTGGATCACCGAAATCAAGCAGTGGTTGACAAAACGCGCCACATGGGCATATTACCCCAGCGTTAAATCCCGGACCCTACAAATTAATTTGTATCGTTCCCTTGATAATAATACAATAATAATAATGTAAAGTTGAATTTTGCAAAAATTTTGTGTCTTACTATAAAACGGCATGGACTTTTCAGCCGATGTGTTATATATATATATGGATGATTCCGTAAGCTGTGATCACCAGAATATATATGTTTCCCTATAATAAACTCAACATAAGATCGATTAAGCTGACTTAGGCACTAGTTTTATCTCCTTTAAATTTTTCAAAAGTAGTTTATACCTTCTTGACTTCCTTTCATTATGCTTTATTATTGCAGGTTGCTATTGTATATATGTAGTATATGGCCTTCATAGAAACGATCACATCATCATCTTCGCTTGACTTGGCGGCACTCTTAAAATTTGTATTACTTGTAGAGCTACGCAGAATTATTTTTTAATAATTTTCCCATTATACTATATTTGTTCGAAAATCTTATTTTCACGCTGCCTAGATAGATATCTCCATAGCTTATGTTTTTTTTTATAGCACTATCCCACTGCCTTGGCAAATGCAGGATGTTTCCAATACCATACACTTCAAAAACGCAATCTTATTACAGTTCTCTACTCCTAACCCTCACATTAATTGGTATATGTTACTCCCTTTTTTCTTTTTTATCTTCTACCTTTTTTTTCTTCGACTTCTATCTTCATGGATATATTCTAGTATTATTTATATACTAGTAACAAAAGCAACATAGCTGTTGCCATGTGATGATCTAGTGTCTGGTTATATTTTTATGTACATATATTATTGTCAAATCAATTACACCCCCAATTTTATACTCTCTTTATACTGGTAACTTATTTGATCCCTAAGTTGCGTCGCGTCGCGTAGCGATCCAACTTATGCTGTTCCTATAACTTTAGTTATGGTAAATAGGCTTCAGGCCATTAAGTTATGATTGGTATCTGCAATGGTTGAACCTTTCTGTTAGTTCTTCGTAGACCTCTGCCCAATTAAATTGTAAATTAAATTACTAGGTGGGGTGAAAAGTAACCTCCTTGGGAATGAAAAAAAATTTTTTTAAATGTTTTTTATTTTATTCAATATATGTAGTCCAATATATGTTGATCCCGTCCGAAAAGTAATTTTCCGGAAGGTCTGCAAAATACTCCTCCGTGGCGTCGATGATTTCCTCGCGTGAGCTGAATTTTTTATTGATGAGCCATCTTTAGAGGTTTGGGAAAAGATAATAGTCCGAGGGATCCAAATCCAGTTCCGCCAAAAGTCCGCCCGATTCCCCATCAGCAAGTCCAAACACTTTTTCGAAGTGCATGCGCGGCACCCAGCGGTAGGATAACTTGTTCATATGCAGAATATTGCCCAAAATATGGCGTGTGTGCTCAGTACTAATCTTCGTGGTATCTGCTAGCTCACGCACCTTCACTTTCCGGTCAGCCAACCCCATTTCATGTATTTTTTGATATTGTGCTGCGGACTTGATCGGTAGTGGAGTTGCGGCCACCACGAAACTCTCGACACCAATATTTGACGGTGTAATCTGACGGAGCATTAGCCTCATAATATTTATCCAACTTTTCTTTTGTTTCCTTCGCCGTTTTGCCTCTCAAAAAATAATGTTTTATGAGAGAACGAAAATCGTTTTGTGCATACTCAACATGATGCCAAATACGTCAACAACAATCAGCTGTTAAAACAAAACTAAAGACAGTATCGCACTGAAATTTGGCATGTCTGCCTAAATATGAACGAACTTCAAGGCACCATAACCTTTTTTGCAGTAGCAGCGCATCCTAACCAGTGATTTTATCTTTTAATAGAAAGCGTTAAAATTAAAGTGTAATACTCATAACTTACTTAAATACAAAGAATAAGTGCATTGGAAAACTGAAATTCTTCTAGAATCGATGGTGTATCAAACGTAATACTTCAGAAAATTGATTATTTTGTAGTTGGTGTTCTTCCAACAAAAGCATTTGTTCGAGTATATTTCCTGAAGCTCTTGAAATGTGCTGATATTTTACTTCTTTTTAAAAAAGCTGCACCTACTAACTTAATCAATTATAGGCCAATCTCACTTTTATCATTATTTAGCAACATTTTTGAAAAAGCCGTATAAATTAAGACAGTAATTTTTTTAAATGAAACATGCGCTTTGAGTGCTTTCGAGTTTGGTTTTCAAAGAGGTAGCTCAACAGAGACTACACTATTGTTCAAAAATACTAAGCAATCTTGATGATAAAAAATGCTTACTTGATATGTTTAATCACCCTTTGTTGGTTGACAAAATTGAAAGAGATGGATTTTATGGCTTTATTTTAGAATGGTTTGAATCTTACCTGAAAAATAGATCCAAGAAAGTGAAAATTGATAGTGTAAGAAGTAAAATTTAATTTCTTTACCTATGGATGCCACAAGGTTATGTCATAGGACCAATACTCTTTTTGATATATTGTATATCAACTCATTTTTCAGCTTATAACTCAGAAAATGCTTTGAATCTTGTGTCAGATATTTATTGGGATCTTAATTTATTAAGAATGTGGTTTGTGAAACATAATTTTGTTATGAGTACCAAAATAAGAATAATATATTGGGGTTGCCAACAACCCCGCAACCGCCGTAATGATATTTGATTTGAAAGAACGTCTTGCAAAACTAACCGATGAAATCATTAATCGCATCTCCATGGAAATGAATCATTTGCGAATTTCCTAGATCGAAGAAAGACTTTCTTCGCACATTAAAGAGGTTGACACATCTCTTACTAACTTAAAAGAACGGCAGGAGAAAGTTGAGATTCGTGTCAACGCATTTGAAAGGTCCATTCAAACTCTGCAAACACATGAAGAAGAGATGAAAATGAGGATAGCTGAATCGCAGACCCTCGAAGAGGAAGTGACTGAACTTCAAAACGATGTGAAGCCTTTGAGAGACGTGAAATTGCACCCGATGCCACTATTTTTGGTGTCCCAGAATTACCAAATGAAAATTTAAAATTTTTCACCACATCTCGTTCTCAGCAAAAGCGACGGAGATATTGTAACATAACGAGTAGGGACTCTCCCATTGTTGTGAAATTCAACAGTCCTCACGAAAGAAACACCGTCTTGCATGCAGTTGCTCTGTTTTGCAAAAATCATCGACAGCTATGCCTCCAAGATGATAGAATCAGAAAATAACAACATCTACATGTATGGAAGCCTTACTAGAAAGAACAGCTACCTTTACCAGCAAACTATGCATCTCAAACGCAGTAGACAGCTGTTTTCTGTTTACACGCATTTCGGGTCCGTTTATGTGAAAGAGAATTCGGAAGCAGAAACGATACTGGTAGAGAATGCAAGAGACGAAGAAGACTTAAGAAGTAGATCAAACAACAACAAAGCTCGAAATCGTCATCTACCAAGTATGAGTTGAACTTTTTTCTGTTTTTGCCAATTTTCTTTTTTCAATATTATTTTTCCAATCATTTTCTTTATATTGTCTTTGCTTGAAATTATCCCCTATGTCCATTTTAATAAAATGTTGTTTATGTAGGTAAAAAGAGATATTTGCTTGTTACCTCAATGTGTTGTTTGGTTCTCGTAATTTTCTCTTTTTAAAAAATAGATTTGAATGAGAGTGAGGTGAGTTCCGGTGATAGAGGTAGTGATGGAATATTGCAACCTATTATAAGAGTATTTTGTAATTATAGAGAAGGTTTTAAAGTTTGCCATTTAAATGCACAAAGCTTAAACCCAAAACTAGATGAGTTTAGAAATATTTTTGTTAACTCGAAGGTTGACGCAATCTGCGTGTCGGAAACTTGGTCTATTGATGGCGTGAAAGATGATGTGTATGCTTTGAATGGTTATAGGTGGTTATTGTCTTTCTGAAGGACTCAGTTCCTTCAGAAAAAGGTAATGGAGCTAGTTTTACAATGGTACGAACATAAACGCCCGTTTATGTTGTTATTGTTGCAACTCGAGTGCGATTGTCTCTTCCAGGATGTATCTCCTTAATTCGACTCAGAATCCATTTTGTGGTTCTTTCAGTACTACTACGTCCCCTTCTTTAAGGTCCTCTTTCACTGTTTGCCATTGCGGGCGCTGCTGGAGTGAGGTCAGGTATTCTAAGTGCCAGCGTTTCCAGAAGCCTTGATTTAAATTCTGTAAAAGAGACCAGTTAGAGTAAGGGCAAACATTTTGAACACATATATCAGGACGAGGAACAGATACAAGCAGTTCAGCAATCAAAAAGTGACCCGGACTTAGAGCGATGGGATCCATATCCGATGTAGGCCACATAGGTCGAGAGTTAAGCAGGGCTTCCACTTCATAAGTGAGCTTATGATCACCTATGACACGCTTGAGATGAAACTTTACGGTCTTGACACCCGCCTCCCACAAACCGCCAAAGTGTGGTGGGGAAGGGGGAATGAACTTCCATGAGATTTGATCCTTGGAAAGATGGTCGCTGATGATGTTGTTGTGCTGCTGACTGATGAGATGCTGGAATAATTCATCCAAGTGTCGTTTACTGCCGCGAAAATTTGTTGCATTATCGCTCCATATTTCTGAGGGTTTGCCTCTGCGTGACGCGAATCGATCGAGAGTTCCGTTGAAAGCGGCCGAAGAAAGTTCACCTACTAACTCAAGATAAATGGCCTTTGTAGTAAAACACACAAAAACTGCGATATATGCTTTAATAAATTTTGGGTTATGTCCTCTGGATAAACGTAAGGTTATGGGTCCCGCATAATCAACTCCGACGATATTGAAGGGTCGCGAATAACGAACACGTTCAGGGGGTAAATTACCCATAAGTTGAGTGGATGTTGTTTTACGATATCGAAAGCACTTAACACATTGATGGACAACCTTGCGCAGGAGATTACGACAACCGGCGATAAAGTATTCTTGTTTTAGGACGGCAAAGATTTGAGATACACCTAAATGTAAATAACGTTTATGAATATGTTCCACGATAAGTTTCGCGAACCGAGTGTTTTTATCGAGTGTGATGGGGTGTTTGGCAGCGAATATTGCGTCAGGCTCTTGGATACGACCACCGACGCGAAGGATTCGGTCTGTATCCAGAAAGGGATTTAGGGATGACAGCTTGTTTTCTTTTTTTAACACTTCACCTTTCGAAATTATGTTGATTTCAGTCGAAAAAGAAAGAGATTGGTGCCACTTCATTAAAACAGTTTTTGAAGCGGTTAGGAATTGTTTTTCACGAGAGTTTGGACTTACACGAGAGTTATCAATAAATCTCCGAATATAGGCAAGTACACGTATACAGTTGAGGAGGGTAGAAGACTTGTTCACTAATGTCTCAAAAATGGTAGCGTTGTATCTAAATGAAAAATATACGTTGACAGGAGGATTTTTGCGTTCTTCGAGCTGTTCGCTTGGAAAATCTGATGCTAGATTCACATTATAAGGCTACTGATTTTGATCGTGCCTGATCCACGATGGTCCAGACCACCATAACTCATTTTGTAATAAATGAGAGGGTGGAATAACACGGGATGCGCAGTCAGCTGGATTGTCTTGAGATCGTACGTGATACCAAGAATCTCTTGGTATGGTTGAAAGTATTTCTGACGTATGATTTGATACAAAAACTGACCATCTTTTTGGCGCGTCTGAAAGTCAATGAAGGACAATTGAAGAATCAGTCCAGGCGAAAACTTTAATTTCTTGGCATTGCAAAGAAGTTTTAAGTTTTTGAATTAAACGCGTGAGAAGAACGGCTCCACAAAGTTCGAGTGGCGGAAGTGAAACTACCTACTTTAATCGGTGCTAACTTAGTTTTTGCGTCTACAAGTTTGCTAGTAATGTTACCAACTGGGTCTGTACTAGTGCAGTATACAACAGCTGCGTAAGCTTCTAAGGAGCATCGCAAAATCCATTTAAGTTTCGTTTTTCGTTTAAGGCTCACATGATACGCGAGATATTTAAAGTTTCAAGTTTTGGAAGCTCGTCCCGTATTGAATACCAGTTGTTAGCTAGATCAAGTAAAATAGGATCGTCCCACGAATACTTTTTCCGCCAGAGCTCTTGAAACAAAATTTTTATAGCTATGACAACGGGCGCTAGGAATCCTATTGGGTCGAATATCTTTGAAGCTTCCGAGAGAATACGACGCTTAGTTAATATAAACTTATCATTTAGATTTACCTTGAATGAGAAGGAATCCTTGGCTGGTGACCATTGCAGACCGAATAATTTTACCGAGTTATGTTCTTCGAAGTCCTTGGGTGACAATTCTCGCTGATCTTCTTGTAGACTGAGTAGCAGAGGCCAGCAATTAGTGGTCCACTTGCGAGGATTAAACCGGTCATGACATCATCAACGTAGAAATCATTGAGTAATACTTCTGCCGCACGTGGATATCTATCTTTCGTTGCAAGTGCCAATTGATATAAAGTACGGATGGCTAAAAATGGTGCACACGCTGTGCCGTAGGTAACAGTCGTAAGACGAATATGTTTTAGTGGTTTGGTGGCAGATTCTCTCCAAAGAATTCGCTGAAAGTCTCTGTGGCAATTAGACACTCGTATCTTGGGAAACATTTTCTCTATATCATCAGATAATGTATAGAGATTGCTGCGAAATCGAAGGCAAATAGAGAACAGATCGCGTTGGTAAGTCTGTCCCACTAACAGGGATTCATTTAAAGATTTTTTATTACCACATCTAGCCGATCCGTCAAAAACCACCCTGACTTTGGCTGTGCTGCTATCGTCCTTCAGGACATAATGGTGTGGCAGATAACAACACTTACCCGTTGGCATTTGAATTTCGCTTTCAGGAAGTTCCAAGTCGAAATATTCTTTCAAAAAGTTAATGTATTTGTCCTTCAAATACTGACTGGAAGCTAATTTACGTTCGGTATGTTGAATCCGAGATCAGTTTTGTTGTCGGTCTTAAAAGGCAAATGCACCTGGTATCGACCATTAGGCAATCGGCAATGAAAATTTTCAAAAATGTTTTCAGCGCGCTGATCGTCGACAGAAAGAGTGGGTTCATGATGAACTTCCTCAAGGCGCCAAAGGCGTTCAAGATCAAATGACTCTGAGGTATTAATTTGATTGCAATATGTATCAATTCTTTGATTGTTAGATAATGTTGAGGATGGCATGCTTCCGCACAGCACCCAACCGAAAACTGTTGGAATAACATCTGGTTGACCATGCTGACCACGAATAGCAGATCCATCAAAACGCTGAACACCTCATTTGCTCCAACGAGAATGGCGATATTACTCAGGACATTGAATTTGGGATCCGCTAATATATAGGACGAGAGGATTCTCTTAATCGAGATTGAATTGTGTTTAGCAGGTATTAGCGAGGAAAGTTTCGAGATTATATAGCACTGCATCTCAATCGAATGTTGGCTATGGCACGAAAAGAGATTAAAAGTTACAACTCCGTTTGTGAAACCAGCTGCTGTAGATCCAACACCTACCACCGGAATTCGAGCGGCTTTACGAATGAGACCTAATCTCTGAACCGTTTGTTCGGTAACAAATGATACCTGTGAACCCGAATCCAGCAGCAATCGAACGTTTTGGAAGTGATCTTATTGGTCTTTCACGCGAGCAATGGCAGTAGGCAGCAATGTATGAGTAAATCGAGTAGCTTTTGGCGATGAGTTATCTACTGCGTTGAACGATGAGCAAATATGAGTAGATATCGAAGAGTTTGCTGCTGATGGCGAATTTAACTGTGAAGACAAGACCGAGGAAGTTGTAGGAGCGAGAACATTCGAAGAAAGTGACGAGGAGGTGTTTGTGCGCGAGATGTTTGACGATGAGGTATTTGATTGCGAGTTTGGAAGATGGACGAGGGTATGGTGACGCGTATTACACATTTTACAACGATTGCTCGACCGGCACTTGTTAGATGAATGTTCCTTTAAAGCTCCGCCTATTATCGACCGAAAACGCGAGAAAATGTTTGCAATGGAAAACACTATGCTCTGAATTACATTTGGGACAACCATAATTCGTTTCCACTAGATGTGAACGAATGGATCCTTGGGCCTTGTTTCGAGGTTGCACTGACCGGGTGGTATTAAAACAGGATTCGAGACAATCGCAGCGATTTTGAGAAATAAGCTCAGCCCAGGCATGCTTTGTTTCAGTATCGGGTTTCTGAACTAAAATGAAAATGAGCCACGGGTCGCTATCATTTGACTGCAGTGCATTTAAACCACGAATTACCTCGTTAGCGCCGTCAGTGATTTTACGTAATAAAACTACATTTGAACTATTTCCTGTAGGAAGTAACAAAAAATATTCCACAAATGATTGAACAATTAAATGAGTACAGTCATAACGGCTCTCTAGGCGTTCCCATGATTCCAGGAAGTTGCTATCAATATTTTTAACATGTTTTAATCTTTAGTCAATCTTTATAATCGCCCGAAAATGTTGGTATCGAAAGATTTGGCAATTTAACCCACGCGGATATATTAGACGCACTTTTTAGATTTTGCAGGAGTGATACCTTTTGACTAGCTAACTTCTCTACGACCGATTCATTTGAATGTTGGGGCGGACTGGACAATTTTTTAAGTTGAATAAAATTTGCTAGAATTGAGTGAGCTAAAAAGAACTTTGCTTCATACTCCTCGGATTCAGGGTCAGGATCTACGAAATCCGCTTCTGCAGAAAATTCGTAAAGAGCATTTTGAAGCTCTACAAATTCATCCCACGTTTCATTTAATTTAACTAACCTAATCTCAAGCAACGATAACGTGGTATTAATGTCCACCGATTCTGCAAACGTAGCAGTACGCGAAATAATGCCTTTTGCACGGCCACGCGTTACCTTGATAAAATTCATTTTATATACCAGAGAAAGAAATTGCAAAAATGAATTTACGCGCAGTTATTTATGTAAATGATAATAGTTTGTAACCGATCGTACACCAGATTTGCACAAAATAAAAATGAATTTATGGAAACATGATGTACTGTTCAAATTTAAGGACACGTGTTTAGCAAGAAAAATCGAGTCTTTAAGTCTTTATTCACAAAAAAATCTGCATGAAATTAAATTCGGCTTCTGAAGGACCAGAAAATGATTTGAACAAAAGCATTATAACGTGAGTGAATGAAAATCGAAATTACAAATTAAAAAAACATTAACATTATTTTATTTTGCCTACTATTGTACAACAAATTATTTATATTCCTTTTAATTATACCTTTGATTGTAGATGCTTACGTTCCGATGGTTGAACTATGAAAGAGGCTGAGTTTAATACAAAATTGATTAATTACCATAACGAATGATCGCACAAAGCATAATAACAATTAGAGTAATACGAATATTAGAGAGTACTGTAAGAGCGCAATGTAAAAGAGGAGTATAAGAATAAAAAAATTATATGCGCTTGTCGATATGTGAAAAAATCAATAAATGATACATCAGTTAATACAAACTTTTTTTTTTTTTATAATTTATGCGCACCTAAGGGGTTATGAATAACCCTTATACTGTTGCCAGGGCGCGGGCGGAAAGATAGAAGGAGGAGAAAGGAAAGTTTGTGATGTAGTGGTTTGAAACTCAGGTGTGTTTGGTTTCGATATTGGTTCTCAAGGGGTGGGAGTCCGAATAGGACGGAGAGATTTTTCTTCCCTCGGAATGTGAGGTTGTGAATTTTAACGATTGTTTTGTGTTTGAAAAACCCTACAACAACCAAATCTACATGTCAGTGTTATGCCTTCACACGCAGATTTTTCTGACTGAGTTCCAATTACACAAAATGAAAACTTGCTCTTTCTAGGATTCGAACCTTGACCTACCGAGTGAGAAACGATAGCTAGTTTCAGTTTCAGTTTAAATGAATTTTTTTATTATACTTCATTAATTAATTCTTACAGGCTATACAAAAAAACGCTTAAAAATTAGCTTAAATAACTTAAAAATAATCTAATTATAACTTACTGGCCCCATGCGGGCACTCTAGGTTAAACATAATACTTAATCTATGTCTTTAGACGTTAGTTATAGTCTATTTTGTTTTTTACATTTATTAAAACTAAAACTAAGAAAATTTATTTTAAGTAGAAAAACTTAGTTTCTGGATTTTTTTTTTTTAATTAACAGACTACCTAAAAAATAAATCTTAATCTACTTAACCTACTTACATAATACATTCATACACATATATACAATACACAACACATATACACTTATATATACATATATGCATATACGTATACATATATGTATATAAATATATTTTTTATTTTTATTTATTTTTGTTGTTTTTTTATATTTTTTTTTTTTCTTAAAATCTAACTTAATACTACCTACAACTATATAAGCCGGCCATGGCTAAAAAACAAAAATAATTAGGCTGGCCCACTCTGCTTCACATGAAGCTACCTATCACTGGAGGAGTTCGACGACGAAGCATTCTCGCCTTCATCAAGCCACCAAAATTGCTGGTGCTGCTGAACAACATCCCTCCTGTCACGACTCCCTACCGCCCTACTGAACCGGAGACGCTCCGCACTGCCATGTGCGACGTCTCTGTCGTAGTTGAGTCGCCTGTCCGCAGCTATTCGAGCGACGTGGAAGATTAGCGGCACCGCCAATCTGTCCTGGATCAGACCTTTACTATCTAGATAGAGGAACGCTTCTGGAGGAATAAAGCCGTCAAGGTGAGCGTGATACATATAATTGGGGTAGTAAGCCCCTGAGATCAGGTTGTTCGATGAGGTCATTGCTCTCGCAATGTGCCTCCGAGAAGCGATAGCTAGTACCACTACACCACGGCCACCCCTTCGCTCTTATCTCACTCTTATACGACATATGGAATGAGTACAATTTTAAGTTAACATATGTTAATATACAGCAAATAGGGATTAAAATAGTATACAGGTTACAAAAATCAAAATAGGATAAGTTATGTATGTTTGTCATACGTAAACGCTTAGTAAATCCCGGACAACGCCTATTTCTGAAGTAGTTGAAGTAATGTCTACATGCTCATCTAATGTAACTATTTATGCCGACTTTAATACTCGTAGTAACTTGTGGGGTGAAGATCTCTTAACCCAAAATATGCAAACCTACAACCAGTCAATAATCAAGTTCCTACCCACATCACCAGTTCCTCCAGTACCCTATTAGATGTGTTTTTTGTAAATAATACTGACAAGGTATTACTCTATGACCAAATTTCTGCACCAGCCTTTTTGATGCATGATTTAATGTTTCTAACGGATGACTTTGATATTGGGGATATCGTAGGCACATCAAGCTATACGTACACGGATTTCAAAAATATTGGCCGACTTTCTCTTGGACAGCATATTAATTGTATTCCTTGGGACCTTGTTTATTTTAAGTCCTCACCAGATGATCAAGTCGATTTCATAAATAGAAACGTAAATCTCCTTTTTGATACATACGATCCGATCAAAACAGGAACTGTTAGAGAAAGAACTAAAGTATGGTTTACAAATGAGATTCGAGTGCTGATGAAGGAATGTGATCTGACGTATCGGCGGTGGAAACGTTATCGGGTGGAAGAGCTAAATCAAGTCTATAAGAACTTCCGAAATAGTCTCGTCCGTGAATAAAAATTGCTAAGACGCAATTTTATTCTAACCGCTTCAGCTCCTCTTTAGACAGTCGGAAAATATGGAATAGTACTCGTGAATTAGGAATTGGTAAACAAAAGTTAACTTGATCTAACAATATTGATCGCAATGACCTAAACCGCAAGTTCTTGTCAAATTCACTTTTAAGTACCTCAGTTGCTAATTGTTTATTTAATAGGGCTGTTTCTCCAACTCCAACGTCTTTTATTTTTAATATTGTCGATGGTACGGATATAGTAGAAAGTTTTTTGTCTGTAAAGTCACATGCTATAGGAGTTGATAAAATTCATCCAATTGTTGTTAAGGCAATTTTGCCAACATTGCTACCATTTATAACGCACGTCATCAATACCTTTTTAATGACTGGTTTTATTTAATGACTGATTAAATGATGTTGCATTGATGCCAATACGTTGTTTTATTTTCAATATCCTTCGCGGGTCGAAATTTCCAGTGGGTACAGGAGCTGGATGGGACGTCGAAGAGTACCTCCATCAGGCCGACGTAGCTCGCAAGCCCTTACTCTGCCGTCTCTTCCAGGAAAAACAGTTTTGACTATAGCCAGCTTCCACAATAAACGCGGGAGAAGGTGATCGTAAACGAGAACTATGTCACCTTCTGCCACATTATAGGATGAGCCTTGTTTGGAATAATGCGCCGACCTTAACTGGTTCAAATATTCTGTCCTCCACCTTTTCCAGAACTGTTTTGTCGCTCGCAGTCTATTATTCCATCTTAATCGAAGATCGTTTGCTGAAACCGAGTTTATTTTCTCCAAGTCTATTATAATAAATTCTCCCTTCAAAAAATGTGCCGGGGTGAGTGGCGATAAATCATTTGAGTCTTCGCTTTAATTTACGACGTCTTGCACTTCAGTAAAAAATGTGTTAGCTTGCTCTTCGTTTAGCGTAGCTTGTCCTACTGCTGCCTTCAGCGCATCCTCTACCGAACGAACTAATCGTTCCCAGAACCCTCCCCATCAGGGAGCTCGTTCTACTATGAACCGCCATGAAACTCTGCGTTCTGCCAAAAAATTCTTCAGTTCATTCGATACGAGAATATCCCCAAGACCTGAGAGTTCCGATGAACAACGCTTAAAGGATTTTGCATTGTCAGACATAAAACTAGCTGGAGCTCCTCAGCGTGACTAGATGTAAGCTCAAGATGGATGGCACTAACTGTGGAACAAGTGAAAAGTAATATGTAAAACTTTTTATTACCTTCTTGTTGCTTAACAATCAAAGGACCAGCAAAATCAAAGCCGGTGTTTCCAAATGCTTTTGACCCATAGATCCGCTCAATTGGTAATCCTCCTGTAGGTTCATTTGCTGCTTTACCTCTAAGCCGTTTGCAAATTGTGCATGTTCTTAGTACACGTTTTACAAGTTGCCTCGCTCCTGGAATCCAATATCGCTTACGCAGTAGAGCTAGAAGTGTGTTTACTCCTGCATGAAATCACTGATGGTGCAATTATACACGGTGAGATTTATAAAAGAGCATCCTTTCGGCAATATAATGGGGAACATTTCGTCATAAGAAACCTCTGAATGAGTTTTCAAAGCGTTGAGACGGGAACCAACACGTAAAATTCCACTTTCATCCACCAAAGGGTTTAGGTATAATATAGGTGAAGATGTGCTTATCGGAACCCCTTTTTTCAGATTTTGCAGTTCGTTGAAATAACACGTTTCTTGACTAAATTTTATCCAATAATTTTCAGCAACTTTTATCTCAATTACGTTCGGTACTAGGCAGTCAAATCTTAAAACAATTCGCTGAAGTGATTTCGATTTGAGAGCGTTAACAAATCGAATGCAGTATCCAGTCACTCTCAAGATCCTTTTACTCGTAAGATTGCTATGTTTCTCCAGTGGAAATAATGGTTCTCGTTTCGATTTCAAAATCGTGAGATTCTCTTTCCCAGAAGAAATAAGAAAACTTTTAGTTATATATACATCAAAATCATTTACCTTTTTCGGAAATAAGTGGTCGTTTTCACAAAAATCTCGCAGCAATCAGGACCGTGAAGCCAAATTTTCGATTCAGATAAAGTTTTTAGTGAGATACCTCTTGTCTTGTCAACAGATCTGCAGGATTCAATTTTCCCGAACAAAACCTCCATACAACTTCCCCAGAGCACTGTTTGATTTCACGCACCCGATTAGCAACATAAGGTTTCCATCTGTGACAATCTCCACTTATCCACTGAAGCGTTATTTGTGAATCCGACCATAAATTGACCGACTCAAAAGTCATCTTAAAATTTCTCTTTATGTAAACATAAAGTCGTATACCAATTAAAGCAGCAGTTAGTTCTAGCTTAGGTAACGTTCTTGTCATCCTTTAATGGGGTGATTCTATTTTTAGAGTAGAAATAACTTATCCTCGCCCATCCATCAGAGTGAAAATATCGAATATAAGCTACAACTCCGTATGCTTTCGTGCTTGCGTCAACAAAAATATGCAGGTCCTGTTTTAAAGGGTGGCCTTGAAAGATCCATCTGGGTATGGTGATGTCCTCCAGATAGTGTACCTCTGCAATTGTTTCCAACTAAATTGTCTGCAAAGTCGAAGTTACAGTGTCATCCCACCTCAAATTTTGTTTCCAAGTTTCCTGAAATGCAATTTTGAGTTTGACGACAAAGGGTCCGCATATACCTAACGGGTCGTAGATCTTTGAGACAAGTCCCAGTAATTTTCTCTTTGTACCCATTTGTGGCAACTCATTCAGGCTTAGTGACTCAACTCCAACCGTTAACTCATCCGAATTCAAAAACCATTTTAGACCCAACACCTTTTGCATATTTATTGATGGATTTAATTCAGAAAATTTGTTCCGCACAGCTGGTACTCGTACATTAGAGTTCCATTTATGCAAATGCATGTTAGCTCGCTGCATTATGTCTACGGACTCTTCATAAACCTTGATAGCAGTTGATTCGTCGGAGACACTACAAATCAAGTCATCCACGTAGAACGATTGTTCCAGCATGCTACAAGTATTAGGAAATCGGCAACGCTCTTCGCTCAAATGCTTTCGAATCGTCATGTTTAAAAGAAAGAGACTACATGTGCGGTTAATAAATAATTTATTCGAGCCATTTAAAACGGGATTTTCATGCACAGCTGTTCGAAACTGTTCCCAGAATGGGATCCAATCCTTGTAATCCCCATTGAATTTTCTTAGTTCGAGTTTGTGCAATTTGAGGTTATGAGTCGATGGTTCAGCATGCGGTTTTGGTGTTTCTGTTAGACTTTCTCTACGACTTTCTCGGAGCTTCGCCAAGCGATGATTTAGCCGAGCGAGAGTGCTTAAAGCCTTGTCTTCGTGTTCCGACTCTGTGTATTACTACCTCTAAATTCGCTTTGGTCAAGTTTTCGCGCGCTGCCGAGATCCGCTGCAAGAAAACTGCAATCTCCTCATCTATCACAGGATAGTTCTCCTGATTCTCCTCATTAATCTGTGATTCCTTACTCGCAAGGTATTCAGTCGCTGATTTGGTCAATCGCGTTACTTGACCCCGAAATACGCCACGGCATTGCAACTCCATTGTTCGCTTTTAAAAAGGTCCCGGGTTTCGGCACCAATGTCAAAATAACCGAAGGACAACCAAACTTTAATCTGATTAACAATTTATTAAGACTAATTTTAAGATACAATGAAGTATTAAGGAAAGAGTTATAGTAAATGATCGCTAGAAAAACCATGTGAAGAAGAATTTTACTAATTTGACGTTTTATTTAATGACTGATTAAATGATGTTGCAGTGATGCCAATTCGTTGTTTTATTTTCAACAACTGGTATTTTTCCGAAACAATGGAAATTGGCAAAAATAATTCCGATCCCTAAAAACTCAATGGGTGATGAATTTAGACCAGTATCAATCCTGCCGTTTCTTTCCAAAATATGTGACAGGATCGTGCATAAACAATTAAATGAGTTTCTCATTCGTAATAATTTGCTGCTTCCAGTTCAGTCAGGATTCCGTGCTAAACATAGTTGTACAACAGCCCTGTTAAATGTAGTTGAAGATATTAGGGATGGATTGGATAATGACTATATTACATTTTTAGTATTATTAGAACTTTCTTTGATATGGTAGAGCACTCTATTCTTATCAAGAAATTAAGACACTACTTTTCGATTTTCCTTGTGCAATGAAACTAATCTCATCTTATCTAAGTGAAAGAAAGCAGGCTGTGTCATTAGAGGGCGTTCTATCTGATTTTCTTCCCTTAACTAAAGGTGTACCCCAAGGGTCGATTTTAGGGCCTCTCTTATTTTCAGTTTACATAAATGACATAGCTATAGTTCAATATAAACTCATCGAAATACATTTATGCTGATGACATTCACATTTATCGAAGTTGTCCGTTAGGCCTCATTGAGGATTGTGCTAATGACTTAAATGAAGAGCTTCAACGAATCTCAGATTGGTCGTTAAAATGTGGCTTAGTAATCAATGCAGCGAAATGTAAATATTTGATTATTTCTAAAATTAAATTAGATTTGTCATATTTTCCAGATATATTGCTGAATGATTCAAATATTGAATTCGATGATTCTTAAAAAAATCTAGGCGTAGTCTTCAATAGAACACTAACATGGAACAACCATATAAATTCTATAGTGGGTAAGACTTATGGTGTTCTTCGAACTCTATGGATTGTCCAAAAGGATACACCATTCAAAATCAGACTGCTTCTTGCTAAGGCTTTAGTTTTTCCTATACTTATTTATGGATGCGAAATTTTTTATAATTGCGACGCTGAGAGCTAAGAGAAGCTGCACGTGGCGTTCAAAACTACAATTAGATATGTCTATTGTCTCAGAAGATACGACCACGTTTCACATCTTGCTAAAAACTTAGTGAACATGTCAATCGAAAACTATATTAAATTTCGCACGCTCATTCTTCTTTTCAGCATTCTTAAAAGTAGGTAACCAACATATCTATACGAAAAAATTCAGTTTCTGGCATCCAATAGATCTGCTTGTTTACTGCTTCCCCGATTTGCATGTTTCACATCTGAGAGACAGTTCTTTATTGTTGCTATCCGTCTTTGGAGTTCACTCCCACGCAACTTACGAGATCTAGATAGCGCACTATGGCTTAGAAGCGAACTTCAACACTTCTTTAAACAGAACAAGTAACTTTCATCTCTTTACCCCCCCCCCCCCCCCCCCCTCATCGAACTGTATAACAAATTAACTTCTAATTGCATTTCACTCAATTTCAGCAACTCTAAAGCAATATCGTCGCTTGCGTTGAAACGAAATTGAAGAAACACACTTTTTTTCTTTTAATTATACCACCACCCGGGCTCCATATTTAGTGGAGCACCTCATAGCACTTAAAATGTTATACTTCTTGTTATGTTTTAATGTTTTTAAACCTTGAAGAGGTTTTACCTGGCCAAGTACACACATTTCCAGTGAAAAAAAAAAGTTTTTCTGCAATATTTCTTTTGCTGTCAATTATTTCAAATGACACACGCGCAGCGTACGATACAATTTTTTTATATTTTGTATGTTAGGATTGTTAAAAAAGTACAATGAATTCATCCAACACGAATATCTACCTTTCTCTTTTTCTCTCTTTAACCATGTCAAAATGTTTTACTTTACTGTCAACTTACTTTAAATGTTAGTTCTTAATAAACTATCGTACAGAAAAGTGTGTTCTTTCTATTGCATCTGCAACAGGCCCAGGTCCCAAGGCGAAAAATTGCGATTTTTCTCTCCCTTTTTTTTTAATATTCAGTTTATTGAAATACTCGTAGGTTCGATATATCAAATAGATAAACTAGACGATAAAAACTATGACTATTGGTGCGTCCAAATGAAAAGTGTGCTCGTGCATTCAGAGCTATCACGCGTTGTGTGTGGGAAATATGTAAAGACAGAAGAAATGAAGGCAGCAGAAGTAGCAAAATGGGAAGCACAGGATGAAAATGAAAAAGCAACGGCAATGATCGTGCTCAATGTAAAATCGACAGAATTAAATCACATAAAACGCTGTAAAACATCTAGTGAAACGTGGAATAAATTGAAAGTGATCTATCAACCAACGGGTCCTGCTAGAAAAGTGTCTCTTTACAAAAAGTTGTTGAACCTTAGTATATCGTGGAAAAGTTCTCAGAAGTAGGCATCGACATTAACGAAGAACTATTGGTAATAATATTGCTGTCAAGTTTGCCAGCAACATACGAAAACTTTGTAATGCCATGAAAATTCGCGATTCATTACCTTCTCTCAGTGTACTTAAAATTAAGCTTGTGGAAGAGGGGAAGCGAAGAAGTCAACGGGCCGAGAACTTAGACGATTCGTTTACCAGTCAAAAAGCGTTTGTAGCACACACAAAATCCAAAGAAAAGGATAACCATTACAGCAAAAATAAACGCAGTAAGATGAACGGCAAATGCTATAATTGAGGTATTCGAGGCCACTTCGCTGCGAATTGCAATACACCGAAAGCAACAACAAACTTCATATTCATTCTTCCTACACAATGTCACAGTGTCCCGCTCGTATAATCGTCTGACCTGGTGCGTAGACAGTGGCGCGACGTCACACCTGTGCGGCGATCGCAGTTTATTAGAACCGTTCGCAGAAGAAAAAGAAAAAATTGGTCTAGCCGGCGACAACTTTATCGAAGCAACTGGAAAAGGAGATATACAAATCAAAACACATGCATGTACAATAACACTAAGAGACGTTCTATATGTTCCCGGTTTGCTGGGAAATTTTATGTCAGTGAGCAGAGCAGTAGACAGTGGTTTCAAAGTCGCATTTGGTTATCACCAACTGCGAGATTAAAGAAAAAAGCGGTAAATTAGTGTTTAAAGCGCGTAAAGTAAATAATTTGTTTTTGTTTGAACAAACTTTAAACTCGTGCTATTATTCGTCTTTAGAAAAAGCAAAACAATGTAACAATCGATTTGGGCACCTAAATTATTCGAGCCTGCATAAAATGGCGAAGAATCAAATAGTGCGCGGAATGAAAGTTCTTAATGTGCCAAAACATATGAATTGTGTAACGTGTACGAAAAGTAAAATATGTGCTCAACCATTCCCACACACTGCATAAAGCCGCGCAAATAACTTATTGGAATTAATACACACAGATGTATGTGGTCTATTTAATACACAATCACTTGGTGCTTCGTACTCGTATTACTTTCTAACATTTATTGACGACATGTCAAGAAAAATATTTGTGTACTATATAAAATCCAAGGCAGAAGTTTTTGAAAAATTTAAACTATTCAAAAATATGGTTAAGTGCCAAACCGAAAAAAGGATTAAAACCATCAGAAGTGACAATGGCGGTGAGTTTGTTAATAAAAATTTTAATAAGTTTCTCAACGAAAAAGGCATTGAAAGGCAACTTACGGCGTACACTCCACAACAAAATAGTGTGGCTGAGTGTGCGAATCGCACGCTGGTAGAGATGGCTAGAAGTATGTTAGTTCATGCCGGCCTAAAAAAACATTTGTGGGCAGAGGCAATCGCTACTGCAGTATATTTGCGTAACAGATCTCCAACAAAAGCACTGGTTGATACGACACCTAATGAAATATGGACTGGGAGGAGACCATCGGTGCAGCATCTCCGAATTTTTGGCTCAGTGGCTGCGGCACTAGGCAAGAAGCATAGACATAAATTTCGGGCAAAAGGCGAAGAATATATCATGGTCAGCTACTCATTTACATCTAAAGCATACCGCTTGTACGACCCAGCGAACCGCAGGGTAATTGAAAGAAGAGATGTCATGTTCGATTAAAGTAATCTTATGAACTTGCACCACAAAGAAACGAGTGATATTTTAGCCATGGTGCCAGAAGATTACGAGTGCACTACTATTCCAGCAGCTGAAAACAATGGTGAGTACGTCGGAAAGGCTAATAGAGGACATGCTGAACATGAATGCAGATTAGACTTTGGACGTGAAATCAAGGTCGGACCCTGTAGACCAAGATTGATTCATAGCTGCAAGACTGGTCGTCCGCGGAAGCGTTTTAATGTTTTAAACGTAATGGATCGCAACGCAGAGGTTAAGATTCCGCAGACTGTAGAGGCAGCTATATCTGGTGCATATTCTGGTCAATGGAGAGATGCGATTCAGAAGGAGTACGGAGCACTTATCGCGAACAATGGTCGATCTGCCGTTAGGACAATAAGCTATCCGTTGCAAGTGGGTCTTCAACCTTAAGAGGAATAAGGATGGCAACGTCGAGCGTTTTAAATTCCGACTTGTTGCAAAGGGATGCAGTCAGCAGTTCGGTGTCAACTATTTAGAAACATTTTCACCAGTCGTCCGATATGCAACAATACGGATGGTAATAGCGCTAGCAGCTGAGCGGCGAATGCATCTCCATCAAATGGATGTATCCACGGCGTATTTAAATAGTGAGTTGAACGACGAAGTTTACATGAGGCAGCCGGAGGGCTTTGAAGACGAAGTTTTTCCTGAGAAGGTGTTAAAGCTCAACAAAGCAATCTATGGGCTTAAACAATCCGATCGAGAATGGAATTCAAAATTAGATGCGGTATTGAGAAGGATCGGTTATATTCCATGCCAAAATGAACCCTGTTTTTATAGGATGAATCATAAAGGTAATTTAAACTTTATCGCTGTGCATGTTGATGATTTAATTCTAGCAAGCTCAAGTAAAGACAATTTAAACGAGACGAAAATTCAACTTGCTAATGAGTTTGATATGGTAGACAAAGGACCGTTGCAACATTTTCTTGGCATTGAGGTCGAACGCGAAGGGGAGGCAGGTGCGATTTCTGGGTTTATATTAATAATTAAATTTCGGTAACAGATATTCGGGTTGAGAAGGAGTGTTAAAAAAAAAACAATGAATTCATCCAACACGAATATCTACCTTTCTCTTTTTCTCTCTTTAACCATGTCAAAATGTTTTACTTTACTTTTATTCTTCTTGCCAACTTACTTTAAACGTTAGTTCTTAATAAACTATAGTACAGAAAAGTGTGTTCTTTCTATTGTATCTGCAACAAGGGTTTCCAGAATAATTTTGGGAAAATACGCATAATTTTAGTATATAAGTTAGAGTAAGAAAATAAAGTTTTTTGAGTTATTCATCACCTACAGAAATATAGAGTTGTTATTTCCCCCTACCAGGGGTAAAGAGTAGCAAATCTACATAGCAACTTCAAGACAACCGCTACCCCCCCCCCTTCCCCATGCCCCCCTCACCATCCATCCATTCTACATCAATCATACAAAAAATTAACGTATCAGCTATTACCTATTTACATACTGATAACAATCCCTATGCCTATTCAGCCATACCTGACTCTGTGCCAGCTGACCACCTGTTTTTTTTTAATATATTACAAATAATCCATTCGATGCCACACATCACCGAATCTGACTTGACTGAGTATACCAGCACACACTATACCCACACAACACTAACCATAATAATAATAACCCGCAAATAACTTAATTCGTGCGGTTTGCAAAGAAATGGCGTAACTTGGATTATTCCGTTGTTATTATTCCATTGGAACATGCTTTGGAAAGCTACTGTCATTGTACGTCATTTCAGTGTATGTCATTCATTTGAAGCGTAAACAACAATCATTTTTTTTCACTCAAATATGTCGAACTTTGTGCCTGAAAAAGTGTTTTTGCGGGGAGTTCTTCTTCATGAAGAAAACTGCTGCCGAAAGTCATCGTATTTTGGTGGAAGTTTATGGTGAACATGCGCTAGCTGAGCGAACGTGCCAAAAATCGTTTGCACGATTTAAAAGTGGTGATTTTGGCTTGGAAGGCGATGAACGTCCTGGGCAGCCAAAAAAGTTTGAAGATGAAGAACTGGAAGCATTACTCTATGAAGATTGTTGCCAAACACAAGAAGAGCTCGCAGAATCTTTGGGTGTCACTCAAGCAGCCATTTCAAAACGTTTAAAAGCAGCTGGATATATTCAAAAGCAAGGAAATTGGGTTCCACATGAACTCAAGCCGAGAGACGTCGAAAGGCGGTTTCGCATGTCCGAAATGCTGTTGGAACGCCGCAAAAGGAAGTCATTTTTGCATCGCATTGTTACTGGTGATGAAAAATGGATCCATTACGACAACCCCAAGTGCAAAAAATCATATGTGAAACCCGGCCAACCAGCCAAATCAACGGCAAAGCCGAATATCCATGGCGCGAAGGTAATGCTCTGTATTTGGTGGGATCAGATGGGTGTGCTGTATCATGAGCTGCTAAAACTGGGTGAAACCATCAATGGACAACGCTACCGCACACAATTAATCCGTTTGAAGAGAGCAGTGGCCGAAAAACGCCCGGAATATGCGACCAGACACGAGGCAATAATTTTCCATCATGACAACGCTCGGCCCTATGTTGCTATTCCGGTTATGAACTATTTGGAAAACAGTGGATGGGAAGTCTTACCCCACCCGCCTTATAGCGCAGACCTTGCCCCTTCAGACTACCATTTGTTCCGGTCGATGCAGAACGCCCTCACTGAAATACTGTTCACATCAGAGCAGAATATCAAAAATTGGCTTGATTCATTCTTGGCTGCCAAGCCGGCGCAGTTCTTTTGGGATGGGGTCCACAAATTTCCAGAAAGATGGGAAAAAGTCATAGCTTCAAATGGGCAATACTTTGAATAATACTATTTTACATGTTTTTCTTAAATAAACGTTAAAATTTTGAAAAAAAAACCGCACGAAATAAATTATATACCCGATACATACACAGGATGTCCCCTAATTCGTCAAGAATAATTTGAGAAATGATTTTTGGGTGCATGCTAAGAAAAAATGTTGACATCATTTATCGAGAATTTAAGAAAAGGCTTACTTTAGTGTGCCCTGACCCATGTTAACAGGAATTACTCTGTTAATGCTGATGGTAGGAGCTTCGTTTAGGACTTTGTTTTTAGAAGAGATTCTAGTCTTTTTAACTGCGTTTAAACAAAGTTGATATCTTATTTGAGTCTTCAGATATCCAATTTTTGCCCATGCTAATTTTGGCTTTGAGGTGACTTTTATCCAGAAAATGCGTAATAAACATAACGTTTTACTATTGTATTTTTTTCTTATAAATGTAGCAATAATAAAAAAAAATTTTACGTTTCTAACAACAGTTGGCGGTAATAGTGCTTTTCCAAGAATTAATAATTTTCAAATAATTTGTTAAAATTGCATAGCTATTAAAAGGTTTTAAAGCATGCTCGTTCATTTGACTACCTTATTTCTTTACCCTCTTTATTAAAAGTTCTCAGAAAGAGTTAGGTTTGGGGTGTTAAGGCCTATTTGGAAATTATACCAAACAAAAATTGTATAAAAGATTAGAAAAAAAAAATTATTTCTCAGTTTAATTTTTCACGCCAAGATTACAGTTGTTTAGAAACGCTATTTGAAATGTCTGCATTTACAAAGCAACAATACACAAACATTAATTACGTTTAGGGTTATGTAATATGCAGTGAAAGTTCATCTAGAGCGCGACAAAGATACCAAGAACTTTATCCTTACCGACGACTTCCCAGTGAAGGAGTATTTGGAAATACGTATCGATGGCTTGAAGTAACGGGATCAGTTTCAAATACACGACCTATTGCTGGAGTTCCACAAGTAAGAAGAATTTCCGAAGAGGAAAGAATTCTGGAAGCTCTTACAACTAATCCATCAATCTGCATCGAAGCTTAGCTTTTCAATTCAATGTTTCCAGACATAAAACTTCTAATATACTGCATGGAAAAAATCTTTATCTATACAACCGTACACCTGTGCAAGAACTGCTTCCCGATGATTTGAGTTTTCTGGCTGGTTACTAGAGCGGAGACTGGATGACAACGAGTGTACGAGTATTAGCAGAATTCTTTGGACGGAAGAATCTCATTTTACAAGATATGGGATAACAAATTTTCATAATCTTCATACGTAGGCTGCGGACATTCCACATACAAGGAGACATAAATCATTTCAACACAAATTCAGCGTCAATATGTGGGCAGGTGTACTTGGAAACAAGTTAATCGGCCTCTTCAAACTATCACCTAGGCGGAATTCTACAAACTACCTGGAGTTTTTGCGAAATGATTTATGGAAGACATTCCACTGATTCAATCAACTAGCTTCATCCTATTTGTTCTATTGGCTTTGGCAGGAACTTTACGGGTCTCTCTTCCGACACTAAGGATCCAATACCGTTGCCTAAGTATGGCTGTTAGTGTTCTTTGGAACCCGTGCACATATGACCGACGCAAATGATTCAAATGTAATATTGTAATAGTACTATTTTTCGGCAGTAGAATCTGATTCTTAGCATTTCGTCAGATTACATCAATTCAATCTCCTCTTTTGTGAGGCTATGCAAGACCTCGGGTTTAGGACCTGGCCCTTTAGTAACATCGTGTATGCCTCACGAAATTCCTCAGAATGTGCCCTTTTGAACTTCTTCCACTGCCAAAAAACTATTACCCTCATGCATTTGAACGCATTTAGCCCTGGCGAAGAATCGGTAGCAAAAGGCAAGTATCTTTTGTAAAGTATGTAACGAGTTTTAAAGATACGAGATAGGAGATCTGCGTGGTTCAATTGCGGGAGTGTACATCCACTTCCACGTACCCCCTGAATGTTGGCTACATGATTAGCTATAAATGTTTCCCAGGTACAATATAAGAAGGTGACTTGATCCAAGGTAAGATAGTTGCCGAGTCAGTATAGTAATAAATTTTGTTAATTGGTGTGGGAATAACATGGATCAACATCTGTAGCAGTTCCACCATTAAAACAGCTCCCTTCAACTCTAGACGTGCAATATGTATTGCTTTTAATGATCCTACCATTGACTTCAAGCAAAGTAGGTGAACAAAGACTTTACCGTCATCATTCACAGCTCTTAAATAGACGCATTAGCCAAATACGCTCATTCTACTGTCAGAAAATGCGTGTAGCTCTATTTTTCTTGCGACATACATTAAGATAAAACATGGTAAACTGAAATTTTGAAGACTTGACATCTGAGATAAATATTTTAACCATTTATCAGTTGGAAGCCGTTCGTCTCTTGACACCTTCAACTTCCATAGTTTTTGTAGAAATATTTTTTCAAGTAAAATAACCGGCCCAATCAAGCCTAAATGACCAAAGGACTTAGCCAAACGGGTAAGAACATTTCTTTTTGAAACATGCATTTGGGCATTGTCAAATGTAGTTGAATCGTAATTAAATTTCAATTTATTGAGAATGGGATCCTAAATTAATCCAAGTGCTTTTATTAGTTCCGACAGATAAGGTTTAAACATTTTCTCATATTTCTGGTTAAAAATATCGTTAAGGATGCTGGGATCATTAGCACAAAATTTTGTGAGTTTAGATTGTCCTCTTTGCAGTAACAAAACAGTTTCGTTCAATAATTACTTCCTTTCGCCAATGGTTTCTGTGGAGTGGATCTTAGCTGCCGATGGATCTTTTGACGCGCTGAAGTCAAAGGATCCATCTGTTCTAATAATAATTTCTTTAAACGTTTATTTTTGACATAGATACGAGTACGTCATAGCCCTGGGGATAAACTATTTTTTGCAATACCGTCTTTTTTCATTACATATCGTTCTTGGGCTTATATTGTAATAGTGCACAGTACCATAACGTAAGGATGCTCGATTTTTAAATGTAAATAAAATAAGTTGTATGTGAGATATCCACTCATTTTTTTTCTCTTTCGTTCACTCATTAATTATTTCCACCATTTTGCGCATGTCAATGGATGACACAAATCATTGGATTATTTTCATTGCATATCATTCAGATGTTTATTTGATATTGTTTCTCAGTTTCATGTGGGAGCTAGTTCGGAACCGAGCGTTTCGTTACTCGTGCTCTTTGTGACGGCACAAAACCTCCGAAATCTAAGGCTGAATAAATGCGGGAACATCGTAAGCGCAACCCAGACCAACCACGCAACGGCGAAAAATCTACGATATAAAACGCTGCTTCACGTAAACGTGAATAACGTAAGCGACAGGCAGGTGCGAAATGGGAAGCCAACAAATAGCGAATGCGAGACGCTAGACCTAAAATAAAGCTCGAAATGGAGGAGCAGAAATGTAAATCCGAAGATTTACAGGTTCAGAATATCGTGTGCGGTTTGCTATCGATTGTGATTTGAACGCGACATGAAACACGTGCCGACGAAAGCGGTCGATTGGATTGACGAAACATATTCCGACTAAAATCCATGCAGTATGATACTTGCTTTAAAGCGCTACTCGATATGAAACTTCCCCGTTTAGTAATGGTTGATATATCCATATTGCAATGTTCTTTCTGTGCAGTGGACGTAATCGACATAAGTTTACCGATAGCGCAAGTGTTTTCATTGTATATTGTAAGGATTTTTTTATTTTCTAAAGCTGTGTCTTCCCACTTTTGACCAGTAACTCTGAGATGGTCTCGACATTCCTCTTTTTGTATTTCGATTATTACAGAATGGTGATCACTGTAAGGCATTTGGTGTGACGTGGTAAGAAATTGCTGACAAAGGCTACGCCGGCGATGCGAGTATTTTAAATATATTTACCTAAAATAAATACATAAATACATGTATAAATAAGTATGGCTTTTCATATGCATATATAAATAATCACGTAATTACGCGTATGTGTTTATGTGTGCTCTTGGAAAATTTTAATTCCATTCGATTAATAGTCTATTTTAATTTGTTTACTCTCTTTTGTATGTATGTACAAGTATACTCTATTAAATGTGCTTAGAATAATTTAATCCATAAGCCCACAAATTTAAAGTTACTCAGAATGAACAGTAACAATATGCACCTTTAGCCTCACAAATATTTTTGCAAAATTATTTAGTATTTGTATCGACTGTACATATGTGTATACATAGATGGTACTAAAACTGACTTCTTTCTTTTAGCAAAAATCAGAAAGAGATATTCACATCTTAAGGATCTAAAAAAGTGTGAAGTGATTAGAACACCAAACAAAGATCTTGGGCTAGCTTTGGCTGGTCACAGAGATCGGCAAAAAATGGCCTGCTTTGTGGCTGGAATTCACCCGCAAGGTATACTTGCAAAACTTGATATGAAACCGGGTGATGAAATTTTGGAAGTAAATGGTAATGTTCTTCAAAATCGATGTCATTTAAACGCATCAGTTATATTCAAAAATCTTCCCGGAGATAAAATCGTATTTGTGCTACATAGGTATTGTTACAGTATATTTGTATACCTGCGAAAGCACAGATTAAATAAATATGTATTTTAGAAGAAAAGCTAACGACGAAGGCATTTCAGTTAAGCATTTTACGAAGTTTCCTGCAATTGTGGATGAGGTATTAAATTTGACATGCCATATGTAGAGCATATTGCCCGAAACAAATTGCTTTTCTTAGACTCAGCATTTATTTAAAACTTATAAAAACGTGAGGACGGTGCACATTCAAAAAAGCGGATTTCTTGGTTTAATGATCATAGAAGGAAAACATGCCGAGCTTGGAAAAGGTATATTTGTTTCTGATCTTCGTGTGGACTCAAACGCTGAGGAGGTATTAGATTACGTTTCCTTGTTTTTGACATTTACTTTCACAAAAAATACCTTTAGGCTGGCGTGGAAGTGGGAGACTTAATTTTGGCTATTAACAAAGATGTTATTCTTCAATCAAGCTATGATGAGGTAAACTTTTCTTCAAATATTCAGATATCATGTTATTCAAATTTTACAGGCTGTTGCAATTCTTAAAAGAGTCGAGGGTATTGTTACTTTAGTTTTGTGTAGCTTGAAGAGCGAAGAGCAAAGATTAGCAGACAAGAAAAAACAAGGTACTTATTTAAATAAACTAAGATACAACTTACATTATACATATATACCAATAATTATAATATATGAATAAATAGGAGCAGGTAGTGGGCCAAACCAAATTGATGGCATTAAGGATATTAAAGCAGTTGGTACTGAAACCAAGGAAGGTGATGCAACTAAAATCGACCAAACTGAAAAGGCATCTAAGACAATAAAAGAGGAAAAACCAGAGCAGGCGCCAAAACAAACTAAAGAAACAAAGGAAGTTAAGCCAACCGAAGCAGTTATAGATCCCACAAAAATACAAATCGCGCCAAATACAAAGATTAACATTGAAATAAACGCGCAGAAAAAACCATTAGGATGTATTGTTTCGGGTGGCAAAAATAACTTCGTTAAGGTAAGTTGAATAATAATAAAAACACTTTTATAGATAGAAAATAATTATGTTGGGATACGTGTATATAAAAATATGTATACATATACCACCTTGATCAAATTTATTCAGAAAATTTAAAATACAAGTTTATTCATCTAAATCTATATTGTCCCCATCAAAGTAATCCCCATCGACTGCAACACACTTATGCTAGCGCTTGATCCAATCCCCGAAAGATTTTTTATATTCGGTCTTCGGTATGTCCATCAGCGCTTCCTGCGATTTTTCCATTACCCGTACTTCCTCTCGGCTGCTGAAACGCTTTCCCCGTAGTGGTTTTTTAACTCGATTGAACAAAAAGAAGTCACAGGGAGCCAAATCAGGAGAATTCGGTGGATGTTGGATGGTATTTGTTGCATTTTTCGTCAAAAAATTACGAATAATGATGGCACTGTGCGACGGTGAGTTATCATGGTGCAAAATCCACGAGCTTTCTGCCCAGAATTCTGGTCTCTTGCTTCACGCAAACGTCTCATAACGCCCAAATACTCATAATACTCTTTGTTTACTGTCTTGCCTTCTGGAAAAAATGCATGATGCACTACATCGTTGTAGTGTTTCTGACTGAAAATGACGTGGTTTTTTTGGTCTCGGCTCATTTGGTGAACGTCATTCACTTGCCTGATGTTTGGATTGCGTGTCGTATTCATAAACCCACCCAGTAATGATCCTCTTGATAAATGTGGGATCGGATTCAGCCCCGCAAATCATCTCTTTTGCGACGTCAACACGGTCTCTTTTTTGCATGAAATCGAGGTCTTTTGCCACCAACTTTGCTGCTACACGACGGAAGCCCAAATCATTAACCAAAATGTCTTGGACGTATCCATAGGCAATGTTCAAGTCCTCCACTATCTCTCTGATGATTAATTTGCGGTTATTGACCAACATTTCTTTTACTTCATCAATGTTTTCGTCGGTTTTCGATGTCGATGGTCTGCCACTGCGTTCATCATCTTCGATTGACTCACGACCACTTTTGAACCGCTCGTGCCACTGGTAAACGACCGTTTTCTTTAGAGAATCATTGCCGAAACACTTTTCCAACATTTCCAAAGTTCGCACACCATTAAATCCATTTTTTACGCAAAATTTAATACAAGTTCGTTGTTGCAAATTTAAATCCATTTCTAAAATTGTAAAAAATCGCCAACACACACATAGATAGATGTACTCTTGGCTACGTAACTTTTGCAAATATCAAGCTATGATGCTAAGATTTTGAGGGAATATCAACAACAGATTTACCAACTTAACAAAAAAAACAAAACTCAAATCGAAATAATGGGAGAGCCACACGGTGGTTATTCCGAGAACACGATGGTATGATTAAAGACTCGAAATGTAATAATTTTCTTAGCTTTAGTCAAAGAGTATCCATAAAGCGGTTTAACCTTTGCTGGTTTTATACGTATAGATTCTCCTATTTTGCACTTAGAACTAATATAATTATTTGTCGCGCCTGTATCAATTAAAACGTTAACTTAATTACCTGTTTTTTGCAGCGTTCTTTGAGACATGGTAATCCGTTTACTCTCCTTAAAAGGTACTTCCTGTTTCATAAGTGATATCAGCATGTGGGACGAGTGATTGTTGATCTTCATCTCTTGTCTGGTTTACTCGTTGTACTACATATATCTTGTTTGTTTTGTAGCTTCTTGATGACAGAATTCTTTCACGTTTTGCTGCTCGTTGGTCTCCTCTGGATGGGTTATAGTGATGTTGATGATTACATTGTACTTGTATATTTGGATTGTATCTCCTTCTATCCTCATAGCTCTGTGGTGGAGGATTTGGTCGTTGATTGTATCGATGTGGTGTAATTTGTGTGTCAAACTGCATGTTCGCGTTATCATGGTACATTGTGCTTGCAATTTCATATTTCGTTTCTACATCCTTTGGGTGGTGACCATATAATATGCCACTTGTATATTTGCTGTTGAGTCCTGTGATAAATGTACGGGCTGCTTCTTGTTTGCATATTCGGACATGGATGCAGACCCTTGCTCTCCTGACATCTCCATCTTTGAAAAAGCAAGGTTCAAATCTTTGCTGACTTCGCTGTGGAATTCTGATAGTGTGCGTCTTCCTTGTGTATTTTTTTTTTCATTTCTTCAAGAAGCACATACTCGTATAGTGGTCGTTGGTCGGCATAAGTGTAGTCAAGTCTGTTGATGATTGAATAGAAATTCAGCTTGGTGTTGTGGTTAATTAGTATATCTGCTGCTTCTCCAATAATTTTTGAATGAAGAATTGTAAAAGCTGTATATTAGTTCGGGTGTTTAGAGAATTGCTTAATATTTTCCATAAATATCCATGTCCTTCTCCTCCAAGATCTGTATCGATTCTTATGGTATGGCTTCGAAGGTTTTTAAATTTATTTGATTTGCATCTGTATTGTTTGGGGTAAATTCTTCATGTAGATCTATAGTAGTGACTATCTGGAAGGGTCGTTGTGCCTCCAGTGTTTCTACTTTTAATTAGCAGTGTTAGACCGGCTTGAGCCTCCAGGTAATGTTGGTGGTTGAGTAAAAAGATAATTTATTTTATGCTACGCCGAAATGCGTGCTCTTTATTGATATTCTTCCGACTAACCACTATATAAGATCTTAATGCTATTTAACTATTGATGCGACGGCTGTTATCACCATGGAATATTCCGTTGTTTGTTGTTTACTATTATTTGGATAGTTAATTGTTTGTGTTGATAATACATTTTAGGTGATGTCGGTGATAATGTTGTTCGCATTCCTAAATGATGATGTAACCTGGTGTACGTGACTTGATAAGAATGACGGAATAAGCAGAGTGTGAGATTACGTTATTAACTCGCGCGGGTTTTTTTTCACTACACATGAGCACAGAGTGTAAACTTGCGAGTGCGCTATGTTGACGTGTGTGCACTCGTCGGGGGTCAGCGCGATACTCATCATATTGATTGATCATATTTTCATCATCATCACACAGCAAAGAGCAGTCCACCACTCATTTGTCGATTGCATCGTGTATTCGTCAGTAAGGTAGAAGGTTACTTGTAAACTACTATGTCAAGATTCGGTATCCTTGAAAAGCTCACTGACTGACACCAGTGGGATACAGTAAGGATTTTCTGAGCCATATAAAGTGATTCACTTTGTTGTGAATTCCTTAACCTGATGATAGAAAATAATATATGTGCTGTAGACATTGGGATCCTGCACTATCTTCTATAGAATGTCATGTCAAGTCGAGTCGTCAAGTCAGGAAATCAAGTGGCAACTCGGCAGTCAGTATATTTCATAAATAAAATAAAATGAAATGAACAAAGAGTTTCAGCATCTTAGAGGACAAGTTACTGTTTCGACAACCACAACTACACTTTCGATGTGGTTAAGAATTTTGTCTATCAAGAATTCAGCATTGGAGATCGTACCAAAAATCAAAAACAAAAGGATATAAAGTTCCACAAATCACTCATTCTTCTTGTCTACATACGAGTACAATCTTGTACGATAACGCGAAACAATGGGAGAATATTGGAAGCCTTCGAGAGAGCCATAAAATATGAGTATATGGTTAAAACCACTCACAACATATACCGTATAAGATGGAACTATGTTTTACATACGGACACAGTAAAATTAATAAAAATCTAGAAGACATTATAACGTTTTCTTTTCAAATAAAGCAATTACAATACTTTCCCTAAATATATATATTTAGGGAAAGCTTATATACAGGGTGTCCCAAAAATCAACGTCAAGCCGGAAACGGTTGATAGGTCAAGTGGTGGCGGTTATCACAAAATTATAAAAAAAAATCTAAGTCATGTACTTTTAAAATTATTGGCACTCAAAAAAAAATCTAAAAATCTGACACCCTGTGACGATCTTTCAAGTACTGTGACCACAAATCTTTACTTTTCTTCGATTTTTTTTGGTCATGCAACCCTGAGTAACTCTTCTGTAAATTACGGTCCAAAATTGAAATATAACTATATCAGTTTTAACTAAAATTTTGCTTTTTTGTCCATCCATATATCTGAAAATCATTAATCACCCAACTTGAATTGACTGTACTGACAAAAACATGTACTATGCCATTTTGGCAAGTAACTTTAAAAGATGGCGTATTTAGTCTGGATTCTAAAATGGTATAACACTTACTAGACTAACGCTTAATTGAGGACAAACAAAATATTTTTTTAAAGAAACCCAATTCATAGTTAATTCTTTTTAATAAGTTAAAATGAGTACCAAGTATGAGCGTGACAGACAGTGATGCCGTGATTGAAACGGATAAGCACACCATTTCGACTAGTGTGGTTGAAACAGATAGAAATGCCACCCACTGCCGTAAAAAAATTTGGACGAGGTGGTGTTTAAATTCAAATTAAAAATCAAATGTATGGCGGTTGACCGAGCTGAAAAGTATGCATATTTAAAGCGATGTTTGTCTGCGGCGGCTTTAAGAGTGTGAAAAAATTCGAGTTTAGAGGTACAAATTATAGTGAGGCATTAGAAAGATTAGATAATAAGTGCTTAATCTTCCAAGAACATATTAACCTGTTGCTTAAGGTCCTAAAAGCTTCCAAGGCCACTGCTTTCTCTCTAAGAAACCTGGAGGATAGTTTTAATACTCATTCACGAATTCACGAAGGTTGGAAGCGAAGGAAGCTAAAACACTGTATTCAGAGAATACACTACCGCCCTCAACTGCTCGAGAGCATCGTTGTGTACCTGGGCGCGGTAGTAAAGAAGGTTATAGTTAACAAACTAGATTTCCTGCTTTAGCCGTGCATAAGGTTCAATGCCCATATGGTCAGTCCAATATCCACAAGGTTGATAGTTGTAGCAAGTTTCAAAGCCTACCAGTTACTAGGCGATTTCAAGAAACCAAATGATTGGTGCTCTGTATAAATTGCTTAGAAATAAGGTATTCGGTCAGACGTTGCTATGATATGAGATGGAGAATTTTTTCTTTACCGCACTCTAAGACAAATGGTGAACAAGATACATCGCCCTCATCCATATTATTGGGAAGTACAGGAAATCAAGTGGTATTACCTACGGCAGTAATTGACGTTAGAGATCATTTGGGAAGTTATCATCCGGTACGTGCCATTTTGAATTCTGCTCCGCAGTTAAAATTTCCTACTGAACAGATGGCTCAAAGGTTAAGGGTTGTAAAAAGCAAAACGGAATTGCAAATAAGTGGAATAGGGAATGATATATCGAAAAGTAGGTATATTACCCATGCGACTTGCAAGCCGAGGATTTCTGATTTCAAAACCGATCTGGAATTAGTTGTCATCAAGAACATTACCGATCTAGAGCCTAGTCGATCGTTTGCTGTCGATTAGTTCTGGCCGATCCTAATTTCAACTAGGCTTCTAGAATAGATATGCTGACCGGTGCTGAATGCTTTTTCGAATTGTTGCCTATTGGGCAGATTAAGCTAGATGGCCAGTCCGCTCTGCAGAAAAAGTTGTTTGGTTGGGTAGTATCTGTGAGATACGATCTTTCGTTGGTACCGAACGCAAGTCAAGTGTGTGTTTGGTTAGCTGGCACGGGCAATCTGGGAATGTCAATTTAAATAAGCTAGTAGAAACGGGTGGAGTCAACGAAAATTTTCCTTACCCGTGACGGAGAAGGCTGTGAAAATCATTTTATAAAAGCAGTAGAGCGACGAGAGAGCGAGAGATTTGTTGTCAAATTGCCATCTAAAAACGATCAGCATTACCAAAACTTCCTTTCATTAGAAAAAAGTTGGATAAAAATCCAGAAATTAAGTCAAAATATTGCGAATTCAAGAAAGAGTATGAAAAGTTAAACCACATGGATAAAATTTCTCGAAACGAATTGTACCAGATGAAGTATTTTTACCCACATCAATGTGGGTTTGATTGTTGTGGTCCCAGATCATCAAAATATTGAATGAGGTATTGCTTAGTGGTCCAGTCATTCAAGATTCTATGTTCTCAATAATCTTGCGCTTTCGATTGTCCAAGTACGCTGTAACCTTAGATATTACTAAGATGTATCAGCAAATACAAGTTGATGAAAGCGATAGGATGTACCAGTGCATGCTTTGGAGGAACAAAGCCACCTATAGGAATATCAATTGAAGATGATTATGTATGAACCAACGTCTGCGCCCTTCCTAGCGATACTCTACTTAAAAATGCCCGCAGATAGCGACAAATCGAAATTTCCTTTGGGGGCAAAGGTATTGAGGGATGATTTTTATATGAGGAGGAGGAGGTTCTGCAGAAGAAATCATCAACATATACACAGAAGTCAGGGCCATTCTTCGAGAAATGGGATTTGAGTTGCGGAAGGGGTGGACAAACAGATGGAAATTCCCTTACGAATCAATGACTCTGACATCGTCAAGACGTTAAGAACCAAGTGAAATCCTTTGGGTGATCAATTCCAGTGTTTGGTCACAGCAATACAATTTGCCAAGAACATTACTAAGCGTGTAATTCTGGCTGACCTGTCCATCATTCTCGATCCATTAGGTTTAATTAATCCCGTAATCGTAAAGGGTAAGATTAGCGTACAAAATCCTTGGGTAAAAAGGGTTAACTGGGATGAATCGTCCCAAGCTAGAACCTTTAGCGAGTGGGAATTGTTTCGAATTAAAGGGCCTTAAGATTTCACGACATGTAAGAACTCCACAACCCAGGTCAGTACGAATCCATGGATTCGCGGATTCATCATTCCGGGCCTACCTGTTTTATCTACATATGATACAAGATGACTAAGTGCACTATCAATTATTAAGTCCCGAGTTGCTCAAATTAAAATTGAAAGTATTCCCGAGGTTAGAGTTGTGTGCTGCGGAGCTGTTTGTGGCGCTTCTTGTTAGCATTATGCCAAACTTGGTCCGCATAGTTGACGACATTTTCTTATGGACAGACTCAGAAATAGTGCTTTGTTGGTTGTCTGCACATCCCTCTACATGGGAACCTTTTGTAGCCAATAGAGCCGCCGGCAGCAGTGTGGCAGCATGTTTGTTCTGAAGAGATATCATTTACAAAGGAGTCTTTGCGAGTAAGTTGTTGGAAAATCGGTGGTTTAGCGGATCAGAATATCTACCGAAAACAAAGCGGCCGGGGAAGCATTATTCCAAAATCGTCACAAGTATTCCTGGAAGTAAGGGAGGAGTTATCCTATTAGCTGCTAGAGCATCTTCCGAATTTAGCGAAGTCCACCTGAAATTTTCAAGTTTTCAAAAGGTATTGCTAGTCTTTGTATACGTGAACCGATAGATAGCTAGATGTCATCACATCATTTGTCTTTCGGTTATCGTATTTGACGTTCGAAGAGTTGTCCATGGTCCTGGCGGACATCGGGGCAATTCTAAACTCTCGACCCCTCTGCGATATGTCGAACGATCCAAGTGATGAAAAAGTGCTGTTGGTTTCCCAACACAAAAATTTAAGTATTTCCACGGAATGCGACGCCGTAAACAATCGACCGAGGATACAGAGAACAAAACCTTAAGCGAAATGTCAAATGCGCCCGATGACAAATTGGCGATGCACCATCGGGCTCTTTTCCATCACATGAGGATGATCTCTTCACAATCAAGGGCACTGTCCTAACCAATCGCACTAATTACGATGGAAATCGGGCGAATTGTATCGGAAGAGACCAAGCCAATTCGCAACATATGCGTACTCACTCTCGCATAGTGTGAGCTACCTAAAAGGTATAAATAAATATGTAGTAGTTGTAAGAAAATCATGTTTATATAACCCCAACACCAAAGTAAACATTTTCACGGTCAAGGTCAATGACCATATGATTTACAGCTGAGGTGGTAAATACATAATACCACCGAGGTTTCTTGCAAGGTGTAAAATAATTTGAACTTATTCGAATTAAGACCTTTGAATTTAAATAAAGCCAATTTTAAACGGCACCGTATTTTATTTCCATTTTTAAGATAATTAACCGTGAAGTGAAACATCTATTCACTATTGCTGAGACGCCATCTCCAGCATAATTTCTCGACGTTCCCCGCGAAGAGAACTCCATTTTAGCAATTTTACTTGTAAATTGCTCTCCTTCTAGCAAATTTTGAAAAATCCTTAGAGATGCAGAAGTGTTGGAATTCACTTACAGTGTGTCTGTGCAAAAGTTAAGCGTTTGCAAAAGTATTAGTAGAGTTTGACATCTAGTTAGTTTATCTACGGTACTACCATTAGCGGGAGAGGTGGGATACCCGCACAGTGTGATTTTTTTTGTTGATTTCACTGCGCTGTACTATTTTATTTTTTGCACACACGCGCAGTAGTTTTGTTTTGTTTTTGTTTTTATATGTTGCGCGGTTTTTTTTTTTCTTTTTCTTTGTTCAGCAGCAGCACACGAGAAAATTATGAGTGCATTGGTTGACGTGTGCACTCGTCGGTGGTCGACTCGATACTCAAATTGTAGTTTATAGTCAAATCTTTGTTAGTTTTTGCTTTCTTATTTTTTTTATCAGATATAATTTTTATTGTTATCTTATATCCAAATATTTTTTTGCAACAAAATTGTTGGAATCATAAATTACATTCGAAGGTGATGATCCAATTTGGTTCGGACCTCCCCAAATATGAATATTAAAAACTTTTAGAGATCACTGTTAACATTTAACTTTTTTCTATAGACTGGGTGCAATATCACGCATATTTACCCTGACGGTGTTCTTGCTCAAGATAAGAGAGTCGTTATATTCGATCAAATAATTGAAGTCAACGGAGTCCCAGTTAATTGTAGTGAGCTGACTACACTTAAAGTTCATCAATTTTTCCATTTGCCATATGAAAAAGTAATTAGAAGTTCAGTTCACCGATAAATAAAGAAAAAATAAACAAACAAAAATCCTTCTTTAGATAACGCTTTTAGTATGGAGAAATGATCCACCGGAAATTGAAACCTTTAAAATTGAAGTTGTGAAAAAATCCGGAAAAGAATTGGGAATATCTCTGGCGCCAAACGAAAAGGGGGCTACAATTTCTGACATGGTAAGCTGATACCTATGATATATGCATACGTATATTTGTATCTTGAATTTTTATTTTTATGTATACAATAGATTCCCTCTGGGTACGCTGAAATTGACAACAAACTTCAGCGAGGTGACATCATTACCAAATTTAATGGTGATTCTTTGGAAAACAGTTCATTTGCAGAATGCTACGCCTTGTTTAAGGGTGCTAATGGAAAAATATGTCTGGATGTTGTAAGGCCTAAGCCGACTGTAAGGCAAAAGTAGTTCCTTGTCTGTATCTGTTATATGTATATGGTATACTAATTAGAATGAAGGAACAAATAAAAATTGTTTAAACGAATATCTCTTTGAATAAAAATAAATTTATCATTATATTCTCTTACCAAACAATTTTTGTTTATGTATTGTACATACATGTACATACCTGTAGGAGTAAACTAAAGATTTTTTTAAATAATTTATATCCCATTTACTTTAGTCTTAAAGGTAAGAGAAAAGAAGACAGCTTACGGTCGGTATAATTTTTCACTTATTTATTTGAAATACCTCCTCAAATGTCTCATTATTTTTCTCGCGTTTTTTTTTACAAAAGTAGAACAAAATAAAATGTGTTCCATATATGATACTAAATAAAGATGCTAAAAAAAACAAAAGAATGGATAAAAACATAACAGTGTCGCACAAAATCGAAAGTTAGTAAGACCAACTCCACACAAATAATACATACAGTTGCTTAATTTGTACAAGATGCGATTATCTACAGCAATCAAAATTTAGGCAATGTCAGAAACAATAAGTTATAAAAAGCTACTAACAGGTAAGCAATTTACCTGATATGATAATATTCTCATTTGAACCAGCTTTTTTATTTATAAATCGATTCGGAGCAGATCTCGTTGTTAATTAAAATAATCATTGGTATTTTTAATATCATTAATATTAAAAAAAAATAATGGAAAAATATACATAATATACTCGTAATAATATAATTTCATAATGTGGGCAGTTTTTAAAGTGAAATACTAAATCACTCCTCCAAGGTTAAGTAACTGACTCTTTATTTTGACATAACAACATGTTTATATTGTCTGGCATCTGGCCTGAACAAAATATTAAAACGCTTTTAGAGAGATTTCAGTACAATCAACCCATCATGTGGCGGGACGTACTAACAGTGTCATCCACTACACATGCACAAAAGTCTATGAAACTGACATGTATGTACAGTGGAGTACAATAATTACTGTACGATAAAATCTAATAAGCCTACAATAAGTTGGCTGAGATGAAAGTAAGATTAGGATATTTGTGTGAAGACGAAACTTGTTCTCTCGAATCCGGGGTAGCCCCATTAGTTAAATTAGTTCCACTTATTTTCTGAGCTCTAGCCGGACCTACGTAGTCTGTTAGCTATTTAGTTAAGCACCTAATGTTACAATATATCCATTCACCCATCAACAAAAAAAAAAGAAAAAGAAAACACGCACACACACCCACCTACGACACTGAGTAGCGCGACGATACAGCATTTGCATCGTACGATTGATGCGAACGTGGAGAAATGATCACGCGCCATACCTATGACCATTCGACGCACAATCCGATACCACGAAGAGGACTATAAAAGAACGCGACATCCAGCGCGACGCGACAAAAGAACACGACATCAAGCGAACTTGAAGAATTTATAAAAGAACTTTGCGTAACGTCTGTTTTTTTTTTAATTCGTTTATTCCTTTCCACTAATAACTATACAGCGAGTAGTGTTTGCAAAAATAAGCAGACTGCATATATTTAATGTTTGAAAGTTTTTAAAAGAATTTACGGAATTCTCAGAAAAGTGAAAACCAGAAACATCGAATTATTGTATATGATTTTAATATTGATTTTTAGATAATAGTGAAACTGCTTCCAGTTGCTTAGTGTTACTAGCATGCTTCAGTACACATAAGGAGTGTATCGATTAGATGTTCTGCCCAGAAAGTGAGAGAAATATGTCTTCGATGATGATAACTTATCATTCTAAATACAAGGGGACTCTTAGCAAAGACCTATCCTTAGGAACACGGCTACTATTTTTCAAAGAACAAATTATTTTAACGTAAGTGAGTCCAAATGAGTCTAGACCTGATGTATGTGCTTGTGATTATACTTTTATTGCCTATAATATACAATCTAACTCCCATAAGAATCAATTGTGATCCCAGAATGATTGCAAAGTTCGTGCCCGATTTTTACAAAAACTTGGGTACAATATTTCTTAATGAAAACAGTAAGTTTGACCGCATACATGTTGCAGTTTATCTTCTAGCATGAAAGTGAGTCTTTTTGAAACGAGATGAGAAGTGGACGCTATAAAGTATAAAGTAACGTACAGCGAAAGAGGACATGCAAAAAACCAAGGTAAAGTGCAGGACACATAGCGAACACTTGTTTTTTGAAGGTGTTGGTGTATGTTTGCTGGGATTGCAGAGGAACTATTGACTTTCAGCTTCTCCCACGTGCCGATGGCATTACGGCGGGCGGGCTCTATTTTAGTAACGCATTTTTGGACGCTATGATGTTAGTGTAATACCGATACAAGAAAGAATTTCAAGAAATCATAAAGATACGTCATTGCATTTTATTCGAGGACTAGCAGTTAAGAGACATATCATTAAATGTATAAGTATAAATGATTTCGAAATTTATATGTTGGCTATTGTCTGATATCTGAATTATAAAAGTTTTATTAAGGCCAGCAAAAAATAAAAAAACAACATACCAGTATTTTTTTTACAAAGTTTCTTTGTAAACAATATTTGTTGGTTTTGATTCTAGAGCTAAAATATATGTATACAGGGTGTCCCAGTTTAGGTTTTTGTCCTGATAGCTGAAGATTCCTGAAGCTATGGTAAACAAAAAATTATATTGCAGAGGGGGGGGGTCTATTTTTACCGCCCTCCAAGTTATAGGCCGTTAAAGTGAAGAACCTCTGATTTCGAGGTAAAACTTCTTAAAACGCTGTAGCTTTCTAACGGATTCACCTTAAGAAACCGTTGTGCACATTTTTGAAAGAGAATTTCAGTGTGCATAAAATATTAAAATTCCGTCGAGTTCAATGAGCGCCAGATAAATTATGGCATTTTAAAGCTAACATTTTGAAAAATCGTTGCACAAATTTCATCAGAAAAATGCGTTTATCTTGAAATTTTCAACTTTTAGGCTAATTTTTTTTTATCAAAACTTTTGTCTTCTCTTCATTATCTACAATTTTTATGTATTACTTTTCCGTCTACGAACAACGAGGGTTATTGCAAACCACTATTTTATTCACGCAAATGGGTCACAAAATAAATAGTGTGTTCAAATAAAAGAAAAAAGCTGTCAGTTAACAAGTAAAACAAAATTGGAGAATTAAGCCAACGGTAAATTGTCCGCTATTTTGTGGAATGTTTTTGTTTAATTCGGTGACAACTTTTGAAATGTGCCGATGTTACTTTATTTGCTGATTAAGAGTGAACGAGTAAACTGTTTAACAAATGTTTAAAAAAAAATTGTTTCGATTCCCGAACAGGCCGATATAATTTTCGTTTAAGGTTTCTGTAATGGAGATGCAGGGTTAGCTAGATTAAAGTACCAACGGCGATATTCTAGACGGAGGATCCCTTCTAGGCCAACTTTTATCATCGCTTTTCTCCGCCTTTCAACCGTCGGCTCAGCATATGCGCTAAGAAGAGAAAGATTGTCTAACATAACAGTAGCAGAAGAGGAAGAACTGTAAGAGGAAGAATTGTAAATGCTGTAAGAATGCAGCCATCAATTAGCACCAGAAGGCTGTACGCCCGTACAGGTTCAATCCGAAAGGATTGAATTTTGCCAATGGCTGCTGCATCAACAAGATAAGAATGAGCAGTTTATTCCAACAATTTTATGGACTGATGAAGCCCAGTTTACGAGAATGGGTATTACCAACCAACGAAATTCCAATAGTGCCTAATCCTCACTTAACATGAACAACATCTTCTCAAAGGTAAAGATTCAGTTAAAATGCAGATGTTTTTCTTAACTGTATACCATTTTACAGAAGGTTTATCGTGAATGTCTGGGCCGGGATATGGGTAGTACTTTAATCGGGCCATTCATACTTCCAGATATTCTAAATTCAACATTCTGTTCAGAATTTTTGAGAGACCACTTGCCGGAACTCCTGGAAAATGTTCCTCTTGCTCATAATGTACCTTCGTTTTTAAATCAAAAATTTAATGGACGGTGGTTTGTCCGATTTGGTCCTTTTCCTTGGCCACCTAGATCTCCTGACCTAACGCCTACGGATTTTTTTTTCTCGGAAGCCATAAAAGAAAGGGTTTATTTGACTGAGATTTCAAGTCGGGAAGAGGTCCAAGAGAGAATAAATGCATTGGCAGAGGAGCTAAGAGGCATTTTACCAAAGATTAATTTGCAGTCTGAAATCATTAAACTCGCTAGAACGTGCATCCAAAGACAGGGGAAACATTTCGAAAATTTTCTATAAAAGCGTTTTGAAATCTCAAAGCATAACGGTCCTTTTTAGGACCACAAAAACTATTTAAAGGGGTATTAAATTTATTTTGTGACCCATTTGCCTGAACAAAATAGTGGTTTGCAATAACTTCCGTTGTTCGTAGGTGGAAAAGTTATACACAAAAATCGTAGATAATGAAGAGAAGACAAAAGTTTTGATAAAAAAAATTAACTTACAATAAAAGTTGAAAATTTCAAGATAAACGCATTTTTCTGATGAAATTTGTGCAACGATTTTTCAAAATATTAGCTTTAAAATGTCGTAATTTTGGCTGGCATTCATCGAACTCGACGAAATTTTAGTATTTTATGCACACTGAAATTCTCTTTCAGAAATGCTCACAACGGTTTCTTAAGCTGAATTCGTTAGAAAGATACGGCCTTTTAAGTAGTTTTACCTCGAAATTAGAGGTTCCTCATTTTAACGGCCTATAACTTGGAGGGGGGTGAAAATAGATCCCCCCCTGCAATACAATTTTTTGTTTGCCATAACTTCAGGAATCTTCAGCTGTCAAGACGAAAGCCTAAACTGGGACACCCTGTCTAGCTGTCTGATAGTGTGTATTGCTGACTCGAGAGCAAGCAACGTACAGTTTGCGAGAAACAGCCAGTTCTCAAGTCAACACCAGAAGATTGGACCCCTCACCATGACAAAGCAAAGGCTCACAGGAAACTGTAATCGTTTAAACTGAAATGGCAAATTATTGGGAATGAGTAGAAGACGTGGTGTAAACACCATTGCACCTACACCACACCCATATGAATTTCGGGTTCTGTTGTACAATTTGGGAGGATTCAAGCATTATTAGAATATCGACTTGAAGTGTAATCCGCTGTGCAGGAATCTCGTTGGCGTTGAAGAAGTTCAGAAATTCTAATTAGTCGCATCATTTTGATCGACTACGGCGTTTATCGATGTGTATACCAATTCATTTTCTCCAATTCTGGAAAAACAAAATGAGCAGCAGATTGAACGACTCCACAGTTTTTATCACGATTATGCTTCTGTCCCTTAAGAGTGTTAGAGTGCAAGTTAACTCCAATTCTGAAAGATCTTCAATCTAGTCCTCTTACAGCTTTCCAAAAGCTTTTGCGCTGCCGGCGTTTGATGGTTCCTGCGCTAACTGGACGAGATAATTTTTCTTCGAACTCTAACCAATAAGCGTGAATTTCTTGTTAGCATCCAGATAAATTTTCTTAAAAATATCAGCATTGAATTTACGAAATAAAATAAGAAGCTTGAACGCCTTAATTCCTGTTTTTTCACATTCATGATTGAACCATTTGTTTCTGGGTGCAACACTTCTTCTTTGCTTATTTTTTAGGGGCAGTCTTAGCAATAATTTCATCAACGGAATCCAATTTTATGCGTATTTCAAAACCAAACTGCACACGAACTTCCATGGATAAGTTATGGTGAAAAACTTCAATTTGCTGCATATTTAGGGTTAATTTTGGTAAAAGTTGAAGCTGAGTTTCATTTCACAAAGGCGATGCGACATTCAATAGGCATGTGATCAGCAAAATTTTGGGCACCAACATTCAAATTTTCTATTATATTCAAAAGATTTGTCGCTCAACAGCAAGAATTATTCGTTGAAGAACCTTAAAAGTTAAAAAAGCTTTTTCCCATGCATTTTAAGAGTAAAAATTTCATCGACACTTAGAAATTCGAACCTACATACAGCAATCCTTTTAAAACCAAATAAGCAGCCGTCCTTTGCTCTTCGTTTTCTATTAACTACAGCAGCTACACTTTTCAGTACACAATTACTAAGCAACTTTTTAGAACATTCAAAATTATCTTCCTCAACCCGTGTTTCAAAAAGAAGAAATACATCAAATTTCTCTATATATTTAAAAAATTCTTAAAATAACAATTTATTATATGTAGAATCGATAAATATTGAAACTCAAAACATTTTAAAAAAAAACGTCGTTTGGCAAGACGCAAACCCGAGGTGCAGTCTCTACGTTTCATTGGCTGCAGTGCGTTTGTTGCTTTCACTTGACGGAGAAACGATTGATGACAGTTCAGCAGCTGTCATGTATAGGCCGTTAAAAAGATTGTTTATTTTTGTAAGACGATCGGAGTTCGATTGTGTATTTGATAGTGTGCTCGTCAGAAAACGGTTTAACGATTTTTTAACGATCTCTATAAAAAAAAAATTTGTTAGATTAAATTAATCGGATAATTATTGCTAAAAGTGTGCTGCGCACACCGTCGTAGGGGACGCATTCTCAGCATGCTTCTGAATGAAGGCCAAGGACTATTTTAAACCAAAAAATAAACCTTCTCCATCCTCACCACGCAGTAACCAGAAACAGCACAACAACTTTTGAAGCTGCATCAGCTTATTATCAGTGAAAACCGTAATACCTCAAATTGAAACTGATAATGTGGACGTATCACAACCTAATGAATGGCGCACTCCAAAAGGCATAAGGCTACACCTGTATTAACAAATATGACATAGGAACATATTACACTACTTCATGGTAACCAATTTGCCTTACTACATAACATCAGCATTCGGAGTGTAGAGATATTACCTCGTGCAACTAATTCTGGACACTCGTCAACAAACAGTAATCACACTAATCCAATCCCTACTCAAGAGGAATCCCTACAGCGTAATGCAGATACTAGCAACAAGTCTTCAACCAACATACCTTCAAAAGAACCAACTCTAAACCAAATCCAAAAACTGGCTAAAGGTAAGTTTTGTTGTCCAATTATCATGTCAAATATTGATATCCGTAAACCTATGTGTGACCATCTTTCTAAAAATATTGAGCTTGAAATGGTAAACCGCAGCAGTAAGTCAGGGACCGGGACATACATCGTGAGCTGATGGAGCTGCTCAGAAAAAAACAAAGAAGTAAGTGCTTACTCCTTCACTCTGAAGGAGGATAAGGATAAGACGTGAAAATATCTCCTACAACCTCTTCCTCGTCAAGCTCCTTCCGAGCTCCTCCCCTGATGATGTTCTAAAGATCAAATGTTTATTTAACACACAAGTAATTTCAGATAAACTCAAAAGTAAGAATGGAGCTCTACAATGTAAACGCTGCCAACAATTTGAACATCTGGGAAAAAACTGTGCCAGTAATTACAAGTGTGTTAAATGTAATAACTCACTTGAACCCGGATGCTGTTCCAACAACAAGAGAGAAGGTTCAAAGTTAACCTGTGTCAATTGCGGGGGAGATCACCCTCATCAGTGCATATTGTGTTTAACGTTATCTGTTAATTTCAATTCTTCTTGCTAATTTAATAGTTTAATAGTGTTTTCTTAAACCTACAATTATAAAAACAAGTTTTAAGACATCTGCAGAATTTGGAGTCTTCATCAAATCCCATTTCCCCTTAATTTGTTTTTACTGCTTTTGTCTCTCTGTTCTTATTCTCTTCAAATTATGCGGGTATTGCGGTGAAAATCTTCCAATCGATGGGGATTTCGCGATATGTCTCGGATGTAACCGAAAACTGCACTTCAATATCACTATAGTAACAGAAAAGACATGGAGAACCATGGGAAGCAGAAGAGAATCATGGAGATGCCAGATTTGTAGAACTGGTACGAGTGGAGAAAATCAAAATACTGTTGCACTTGTCCCAGACAATATATCGACTGATAAGTCATTAACACCTACACCAGCGCCAGACCTCCAAAACAAAAGGAGACCCCGACACCAACACATTAAATGACGGCAACACAGCTGTTCTTCAAGAGCTCAAACAGCTGAGAGCCGAAATAAAAGAAATCGCAAGAAGCTGCGATTTTGATGGGAAGAAGTACGACGATATTAATACAAACATAATAAAAAGCAACAAACTCATGGAAAGTATGATAAAAGAAATTTCTAAACTTAAAGAAAACAACAAGAAAAAGGATGAAATTACTGTAACCATGTAAGCACAAATTAACACAATGGAACAACAAATGCTTAAAAATAATGTAGAGATAAAAAATATCCCACCCATAGCTTGGGGAAATAGTTGAAGCAATAGGCAAAACAATAAATGATAACGAAATCACCTACGTATATAGAACCAACACGAAAAACGCTAATAGATCATCAATAATAGCATCATTTTCTTTGCATATTGGTAAGACCATCTTCGTCAAAAATGCACGATCAACTCGTTCTATTGCATTAAGAAAGGTCACGGAAAACTGCAGTAATTCGAATGGAACCGTAATCGATGCCTCCGTCTACATATATCAACAATCAGCTGACCAGACAAAACAAACATCTTCTGTGGATGGCGAAAGAGAAGGCTAAGAAAGAAAATTGGTGATATGTATGGGAGAGTGCAGGAAGGGTATTAGTACGGTGAAACGAAAGCACTCCGGCGATTGTAATTGGTACTGTTAACGACGTGAGTAGAATTACCCATTCATAAATGCAATTACACATGTAAATTGTATGTGTAATATAGAAAAATGAAAATGTTTATGAATATGAAAAACACAAACAGAAACGATAGATTATTAGTTAACTTAGATTTTAAGGTGATTCACGGTTTTAGCGGAATCAATTTAGATGAACTAAAGAAAATTAATTTTTGTTGCCTGTGCTTTAACATACTCGTAAGATCGCTGCGAAAGAACTGGAATACCTCTTGCGCGAATATAACTGATCTTTTAAGTATATTGAAAATTACTGTTTTACTGGAAATTAATATAAAGAAGGAGGAAAATAAGTTATATACGATAAATGGATTCACTCTATCATTTTTAAATAGGTGCGAACGCAGAGATGGTGGCATTGCAATGCATCAAGGAGTTTATTAACGAAATGGGAACTAACCTAGCACAACAAACACGAAATAAAAAATTGATTATTTTGGTTATGGGTGACATGAACATCAATATCAATGATACTAACAAACCTCATGTGAAGGACTACTTGGAAATGTTGGCAGCAAATGGGTTGATAAACGTTATCAACGAGAACACAAGGATAGATCCCTGCCGCGGGACAGCGACATTAATTGACCACATTGCAGTAAGCATTCCAGACAATCCAATTTTATCAGCACTAATCGAAAGTGATATTTCGGATCACTACCCAATTTTATATGGCACTCTATCACCAAGTATGACTAACGTAAAAGAAGTCAATATGTCGTATATTCGAAACAGTTTGGTAGATATGTATATACGCTCTACGAACTGGGAAGAGCTCCTAGGTGAAGATGACGTCAACGAAATATACCGAAAATTAATGATCAAGATGCAAGACATTTACGAAAGATCTACAGTGAACAGTAGTCTATCAACTAAACGTAGACAAAATTCATGGATCTCCGCCGACATTCATCTGAAATATAAGCGCAGAGATGAACAGTACAGAAGGTGGAAAAATAACAGGCTCAACCAATCCTACGAAAACGACTATAAGGGCTTTAGAAATAAATTAAATAAAGAAATTTTAATACAAAATTCGAATTTTTATAAAAATAAATTTTCTATATCGAGAAAGGATCCTCGAAAAACAAGGGCCTTAGTCAATGATATTATGGGAAGAAAAAAACTCAGCGTTAATGATGTTATTGTAAGGAATTTTCCTTAAACATCAAGCCAAGCAATTCTTTCTACCCAATGCGGCATGTTCGGAAGTACAACATACTTATATAATGGCAATTTTTATCTTTGGCTTGTTAAAACCATAAATTAATTACTTTGCTTGAAATTACAATCTTTATTTAAAATTAAGATAAACTATGTATGCAAACTTGAACTAAAATGTAAACAAGTAAACGTAACGTAAAGTTTAGATTTTGCCTTGTATGACAGTTAATGTAATAATCAAATATGGAAGTAATTTCCGGAAGAAGAATAAAAGATCCTCTTTGCCGTGACCTTCAACAAGAAACGACGTGTTTTCTTTTAACCCGAAATTTTCCTACCCGCTTTTTACCCACACTTATCAAATAAAAAAATAAGTTATAACCCTACACACCCCAACACGGCAGGTACTTCGCAGATCAAACACTCCGAATAGTCCATGATCGCAACACAACCACATAAAATCACGTAAACGAATTACGAGCAAACAGTATTTTTGTTGAAGAAGCTGCTAATGATGAGGTGCATAAAATTCTGATGTGTTTAAACATGAATAAATCACCAGGAGTCGACGAAATTAGAGCGAGAGATATGAAGGTTCATGCTGAAGTATTTGCCCCAATAGTCTCGAAAATAATTCATCTAAGTTTAAACCAAGCCAAAATTCCAGATATACTCAAGATTGCGGTGGTACGACGGATTTACAAAGGCGGGGTCAAAGATATCATTGCAAATTACAGGCCTATATCAATTCTGCCAGTAATTAAAAAGTGTCTGGAGGAAGTTGTGACGAGGCGATTACTTAAATTTGTGTACAAATTCTCATTAATTCACCCAAAACAGTACGGCTTCCAAAAAAATAAAAGCACAAATAAACTATTGCGAGAACTTTCAAATACGATAAATGAAAGCCTGAACAGGAGTCATCATGTCTTGGTACTCTTTTTGGATTTCATCAAAGCGTTCGATACTTTAAATCACACAAAGTTAATACAAGCATTGAGTCGACTTGAAATCCGGGGGAAATTGGCGAACTGGTTGCATAAATACTTGTCTGGTAGAACCTTCCGAGTAAAAATTAAAGATTTCTCTAGCGACGACATATCGACTTCTTATGGAGTACCGCAGGGATCGAAACTTGGACCACTTCTATTTATTTTATTTGCCAATGAATTGCTTCGGGTTTTCACCAACAGCATTCCATTTACATTTGCAGATGATACGGCAATAGTTGTTAGGCATAGGTGTCTCAAAACTGCAATGGAAATACTGTAACCCGAATTTGACAATGCAGTTGAATGGTGCCATGATAACGGGCTTATACTAAATTCGTCGAAAACAAAAATGCACATTCGATGCCCTCATCATAAAAAAAACGGATCAAACAATCAGGTTCAACAGCAATATATCGAGAAGCTTCGCTCTGACCTCAAAAAAGCTCTTTTTGGTCTTATCTATCTGGGCTACTATTCGACGCATCCGATCCAGAAGCAGGTGTATTATGCCGTAGTGGAATCTAAACTAAGGTATGGTATATTAGCGTGGGGCAACGCGTCAAAAACACATACCGATAAGCTACACAAACTGTAAACCACGATCATAAAGAACATCAATTCCAGCGTACCACACAATGCCCGCGAAGAGAGCAGCATGAAAGTACTAGGAGTTGAGGAGATATTTAAGATGTCGGTGGCGCTGGAATACTACGACGACAACCGCTTTCAGATACCTACCTGAATACAAGAAGACGCGCTAAGGGGATGCTTCAAATGCTAAAACATAGCGTTCCGACCATATTAAACGAGATTCCTCAACCATACTTAAGCATCGTAAATTTAAATGTTAGGAAAAAACTTTTAAAACAATTCTTTTTTTCTCAATCATAAAAAAAAATCACTGAGCTATATTTTTTGCTACCAAGGTTAAGCATAATATATATTTTATAATTAGCAAAACAACCTGCTGCAGATAAGCCTGGAGGCTTCGCGGAAAATCATATTATTGTCAACAATTTTACTGAGATATATAAAACTTTAACTTAAAACTTAAACTATTTATAGGGGCTGCATAGCCTTCAAAGGGTATGAACTCCAGAGGAGGAAGACTTTCCAAAGAGCCAGAGAGAATAGGGAAAAGACTAAGGACTTGGGAAATTTTATCCCTTTGCGGGATGGAAATAAATGCCCTCCTGGATAAAATTGACAACTTCATGCAAAATCTAAACAATTTTGCCTCTGTCTACCTACCTCGACCTTGTCAATCAAATCATGTTAAGTCAGAATTAATTATGATTATAAAATTCCTGTCTTTCAATACTTCGTCATTGATAGAGGACAGCAGAAGAATAGAATTACACAAAATTCTGCTAGCCGATAATATTGCGATTGCATTCATCCAGAAGACACACCTGAGTTCCAGAATGAACGTAAATTTGGACACATATAACTTTATCCCTAACAACACCCAGCAAGGTGTCGCTATCGCCATAAAAAAAAACATTCACTACGACCCCGTTGATTGGAGCTCCAACCTCTTTCCTTCCATCCTTCTCAGCATCAAAGTCCATAATAACAATGTCCAAAAAAACCTCCTCATTGGTATATGGTATATCGTTCAAGTATTCCTTTAATAGAGGAACTTAAGAAATTAAATGAATTAGTCAACTCTTTTGATGGTGCTATCCTAGGGGGCGACCTAAATGAGAGAAGGCCCAATTGAAAACACAAAGGAACTAAACTCCTGCTATACAAAACACTCGTCCGACCCGTAATGACCTATGCGTTCCCGATATGGTTCAATATATCGCTCTCCTTAGCTAGGGGTTTTGAGGTTCTTGAAAGAAAGATTCCCCGACTCGGTTCTGGTAAAAACTTCACATCATGAAATAAAAGGCACACCAACTTATTCATTTACAATGAAACTGATGTCATCCGGTTTATTAATTACGTTGTTCAGCTCATGATAAAGTTCTCCACCAATCTTAACAACGTTAATACGCGAAATCCACCTCTCCCAAGTCCACACCAGCTGGTCAAACGAAATCCATCCTTCACCAATAAGCGTCACATCCTTGGAACTACAATAGAAAAGTCCTCCGGTGTTACACCTCCATCCTTTTATTTAAAGGCCATACCTGGCCAAATCGGGTTTCAGTTTCAGTTTATATACATTTTTATTATATTACTTAATTTACTCTTACTTGCTAGACAAAAAATGCTTAAAAATTAGCTTAATTAACTTAAAATTATCTTATTCTAGCTTACTGACCCCATGCGGGCACTCTAAGTTAAACATAACACTTAAATTATGTCTTTCGACGTACCTTACTACTATACTATACTATTTCTATTCCTTATAATTAAAACTAAGAAAACATTTTTTCCAAAAAAAAAACTTAGTAACATGACTTTTTTTATATTTTATTATAAAACTTAAAACTAAAATCCTAAAAAATAAGTCTTAATCTACTTAAACTACTTACATCTAGTACATACATAAATATATATATACTTAATATATAAATATATGTATATATATATAGATGTATGTTTTTTTTTTAATTTTTTATTTTTATTAATTTTTTTTTTTGGTTTTTATATATTTTTTTTTTCTTAAATCTAACTTACTCCTACTTAAAACTACTTAAAACTATGTAAGCCGGCCGTGGCTAATAAAAACTTAGGCGACCCACTTTGCTTCACATAAAGCTACCAAAAATTGGAGGAATTCGACGACGAACTCTCCCTTCCTTCAACTAGCCACCAAAATTGTTGGTGCTGCCGAGCAACATCCCTTATGTCGCGACTCCCTACCGCCCTACTGAACCGGAGACGCTCCGCACTGCCGTGTGCGACGTCTCTGTCGTAGTTGAGTCGCCTGTCCGCAGCTGTTCGAGCAACGTGGAAGATTAGCGGCACAGCCAATCTGTCCTGGATCAGACCTTTGCTATCAAGGTAGAGGAACGCTTCTGGAGGAACATAGCCGTCAAAGCGAACTCTCTCATGATACATATAATTAGGGTAGTAAGCCCCAGAGATCAGGTTGTTCGACGATGTCATTGCTCTTGCAATGTGCCTTCGAGTCAACTTAATAACAAAATTGTCCACTCTTATTAGGTTCGCCCTATTGTACAAGACCTCATTGCGATAGAATTTTATGTACTCAGACTCTGGTGTTCTGTATAAGCGAAGACAAGCCCTAAGGCAAGCCCTCTCAAACACCCGAATCTTTTCCAATAAACTAGCTCTCACGTTGAACCACACGGGACATCCAAATACTAGCATAGGCCGGATAAGGGCCATGTAGCAGATCACCTTCACCCTCGCATCGAGTTGGCTGTTGTAAAACAGTCTCCTTGTAAGGGCAAAAGCACCTCTGGCTCTGGCCAGAGCAACATCTATATGTTTGTTAAAATACAGATATTGATCTAGCCAGATCCCAAGGTATCTGACTACATTTCGACAAGCAAGTGGCTGTCCATGTTGTCCGACGATAGAGAACTTTCGCCAATTCTTTCTGGTATCCCTAGAGGCCCCAGACAAAGGCGTCCTAAACAGAATAGTTTCCGACTTCTGAAAGTTGATTTTCAACTTCCAGTCATCGCAATATTGTTTAATTTTGTCGAAGTCACATTGCAAAAGTGTATTAATGACCTCAATCTTTGGACCTGATCTGTACGCAATTAAGTCGTCTGCGTACGCTATGGCATGGTGAAGCGAACCTATCAAATCACTTGTGTAAATGTTGAATAGGATCGGCGAATTTACTGCACCTTGTTGCAGACCGTTTTTAATGTTAAATATTCCAGCGGAAGTCACATCGCCATTCTTCACGATGAACTGTCTACTGGAGAGCATATCAAAAAGAATATACAGAAGTGGTTTACTAATGCCCAACCTGTCCAGCTTGAAAAAGAGTCCCTCTAACCACACGGTATCGAAGGCTTTTTCCAAGTCAATCAGGCAGGCACCAGTGCACTGTTTCTTGCCTTTGTTCCATTGGATATCAGAAACCAGTTTAGACGCAGCATGAATGATATCATGCCCCGCCTTGAAACCGAATTGATTATCCGGAACGATATGTTTGTCCTCAACCCACTTAGTCAGGACTCTATTGATCACCTTCTCGAAAACCTTACTGATGTTTGGAAGAAGACTGATCGAGCGGAGATTTGCCGGATTGGAAGTATCTTTATTCCTTTTGGGAATGGGATGTACCACCGCAGTTTTCCAATGCGCTGGATAATGTGCATTATTCATTTCATTATTAAACAGGGTGGTATAAATGTTCACCGCTTCTAGTGGGAGATGTCGAAGCACAATGTTCGGTATTTCATCGGTTCCCACTGATTTCTTACTTCTAAGTGATTCGAAGATCGTTTGGAGCTCTTCCTTCGAAATGAACGGTGGTAATACTCTTTCGTTGGTGATGACATTATTTGCCATATTTTCGTCACTGAACTGGGTGAAACCCGAGCTCTCGAATCGCCAATTCGCAATTTCATTTCGAAGGCAGGAATTGTGCACAAGGACTCGACTTTCCAGGTCGTGGTTCGGGCCAATGATGTCATTCGCCTTGTACACTTCCTGGAAAGTCGCTCCTATAGCCTCTACCTTCTCCTGCGGATCCTCGACCACAAAGAAGTTGTCATCATCAACGGCCTCATTTGGATCAATGCCTGCTGCTACAAGTATTTGTTCGTTGTTCGTCGTTCGGGCGATTCTAAGACATGGAAGATCGTTCTGATTATTTCTCCGAAATATCTTATTTATTTGCGGGAACATATTCGGGTTGCTGGTGTTTACAGCCCGAATTTTGTTGTTCCAATACAAACTTACAGAATTCCTGTAATTTTCCTTTATTAATGTTTGGAGGTTTTTAATCGACGACTTCAATGTCATGATCTCCGGGTTATGTCTGTCAGTAAACTGTCTGTATAAGGTTTTTAGCCTTGACAGCAGTCTACTTTTATGTCGGTGCAGTGCGTCAATAGTTGCGTTGCGGAATAAGTCTTCGTCATTAGTGTGTTGATACCGAGGTATCGTTAGATACCTGTCATTCTGTCAATCTCCTCGTTTGACAGATTTCTGTTGGACGGCGGGTAGAGCGAATTCGAGGAGAGTGCTCTAGTCAGTGTTCTGGTGAAGTGTGTCCAACGCACCCTACTATAATTGTAGAAATGCCTTTGGACAAACTCATCCAATTCCGCAGTTTCGTTGGGAACAGTTATTTCGGTGCTGAGACCGCAATGGTAACTGTCATACACAAAAGTTCGTAGACAGTTTGTAGTTTGTTGGTTAGTGCACGTCAGTTGTATTCGTGAGTCAAACAGCAGGAGATCCAAATAGGACCCGTGTCTGGGAAACGACGGACTATCCGTCGCCTTAAGCCCAAGTCGATACATTATACGAGTACTGTGCTGACCCCACCAATTGAATAGTAGGTTCCCTCTAGTATTTGGTATATTATTTCCCCAATCACTATGTTTGGCGTTGAAATCTCCGCCGATAATAAAATAGTTGTCTTCCAATTCCAGCCTCAGAAATCGAAAAAGTGTCTCGAGCTCTGAGATGAATAAGGTGGATTGAGTAGCCTTAGGTGCATAGACAGACACCATGTACAACCGCTTTCCACTACGGAGAGGGATGTACATGACGCATGCTTCCAGCACCTGAAACCTACGTACCACATGACTGTATATTCTTTTGAAACGCAGTCCCTTTCTTACAAAGATTGCAACACCTCCTCCTTGAATGGAATTGGGTCGGTTTCTTCGTAATATTTCATATCTTCTGTGCCTCATTTTGTGCTTTTTGGTAAGCTTAGTTTCGCTAACCAAAAGCACATCAGGGGCTTGGTCTTTAAGCAACTTAAACAGTGCGGCTCTTCGTTCGAACCTAATCAGTGAATTAACATTCACTGCAAGGACCTTCAGGGTTTGCTCCGCCATGTACGTACCCATTACGACTGGAGGTGCGTTAGGCCCGGCAGCAGCGGGTATATTTGATCTGTTCCTGTATTTGACGCTGAAGCTGAACCATCTGCCCCTGAATTGAGAGCAAGATAGCCAGCATGTCAGGTACAGGTTCAGGTGCTCTAGGCGCTGAATTTTTTCCTCGGACTGAATTCGAAATCAAGTTTGAAATTTTTAAAAGCTGTCATTTATCGAAAATCAGTTTTTATATTTGTGAAAAAGAAGAAAAAAGAAAGACAACGTAGAGAAGTACGTGTAAATCCAATCCTTTGGAGTTGACACCAACTGAATTTATTTTTTTTTTTTAAAAAATCCCTTTCGAACATCATTCATACGAAGTGCGATAAGTTTTTAGAAAAAGTAAGAAGAAACGTAAATTTATTGTTTTAATGTTTTATTGATTTTCAACGTATTCTCCTTCATGATTTATATACTTTGCCATTCGATAGAACCAGTTTTCGAAACATTTATTCTACTCTGAACCCGATAGCTCAGAAACATGCGCCTCTACAGCCTCTTTTGGCACTGGAAACCGTGGACCACGCATTTTTTTGAACCGAAACAAAAAGTGGTCATTAGGCGATAAATCAGGAGAATATGGTCAATGGCTCATTAATTCGACGTGTTGAAACTTCAAAAATTGAATTATTTGACTGGCTGTATGTGAACTAGCATTGTCGTCGTGGATGGATGGAAGTTTTTTGTTGGTTTTACGCAATTCACTTATCATTTCCGACAAACAAATTGTTGTGTACAAATTGGCATTAACAGTTCCTCGATCCTCTTAAGCCACAGTAGCAACATGACCCGATTTACTAAAAAACAAGCGGTCTGTTTTTTCGAAGTGCGTCGAGCACGAGTCACTTTTGTCGGTTTTCACTCACATTGGAGTACCTAAACGGCCGATTGTCGCTTAGATTCGGGTTCATACGAATATATCCAGGTCTCCTGCAACTATGCGGTCAGCTTGTGTGGTATCCACCTAGCAAAAAGCTTCTTCACAGCCAAAGGTTTATGCAATATTGATTGAATTGCGGTCTTACTAGCTTGGGCATACCAGTCCAAGGTTGCTCCCATCTCACGGTATGTTACATGCTGATCGGTTTCAGTCATGGCGCGTAAGGCATCAGTGTTTCTTGGAACAGCACTGCAAGAACGACTTTCACGAAATTCATCACTGACGCTAACATGACCGTGTTTAACTGTGCAAACCAGTTTTAAATTGCAGCATTCTAAGGTATTTCGTCACCAAAAGCCATACAAAGTCGATCTATTCATTGTTATTCAGTTAGACTACATTTAAAATCAGAAAAAATCATCCAACGAAATCCTTCACGAGAAACTTATATTTTTTTACTAACCCCCCTATTATGATTAGCCAGTCGAACGTCCGCCTCGAGTCGAACCCCCCGGCGAATTACTGCTGTCACCGTATTACGGTTGAAAACAATGTTGCCAACCAAACGTTATAAAATGACAGTTGCAAAATGTCAAAAATATTAATTACGAGTACATTGGTGTGATTTCTGTGGTTTAAAGTAAATTTAAATAATAAAACATGATAAGCAGTGTTGATTTATTTTTTGACGACAATTATGAAGACGACAGGGCAATACAGATGTGCAGAATGCGAAGAAAAATCCGGGTAGTTCTAATCCTTTGGAAATTCCAGATTATTTGTGAGTTCTTGAACATTCTGAATAAAAAATTACTTAAGTTCTCACTTTCAGATTTATCTTTTATTTTCGGTTGAATAAGGATGCATTTGGCTTTGTTTTGAGCCAAATTCGAGACTAATTTCGTTCCACCCACACTTCCGCAATTTCCCCATTGCTTAAACTTGCTTGTGCACTTCGGTTTTTCGGTAGTGGTAGTTATCAAACTTGTGTTGGAAACGATTTTGATTTGGGGCTAGCGCAACCTACGGTCTCGATTGCTTTAACTGAGATGGTTCAAGTGCTTGAAGAAAAAATTTGTCCGGCGTGGATCAAAGTCAACATGTCCCAAAGAGGAAAACAAGAGGCTTGTAATTACTTTTTAAGGACGGCCAGATTACCTGGAATAATCGGATGTATGGATGGAACACATATCGGAATTGTTGCACCGATTCAGCTATACCATCAGTATTTAAATCGTAAAGGGTATTACAGTTTACATGCGATGATAGTGAGTTTTTCTATTTTTAAATTTAGTTTAGTTTTTTTAAATTTATTTCATTTCAGGCGTGTGACCACAATAGTACCTATCATCGTAACCGGAGAATAGTTCCGATTGGAGAATTTATTTGCTTCATGGTATCCGAATAGTAAACGCAATATAGACGCGTACCGGCGCATGTATTTGACATTCAATTTGTGAAAATAAAATTCAATTCCCTTAACGTGTTAAAGAAACAAATTAACAGTTTATTTGTATTCTTTTGTAATAGATTTGCGATATGGATTAGAGCCGTAAATGACTCTCATATATGGAACATAAGTCTACATCGACGGTATTTTGAAGAGTATCCATGCTTGCGGAACTTTTGTTTTGACATTGGAGACAATCTGAAAGATAATCATGTCATGCATCGGAATGCATCGCGAGAATTTGAGACGCGTTGCTGTTATTTTGACACTTTGCAGTCACACATCGCACAAGTAAATTTGTCCGATTAGGTTATCGGAACAGATACCATGTTACAAAAATCGGAGAAACCGGAGGAAATTCCGTTCCGATCGGTTACGATGATAGACCTGAATATGAACATCCGCTACGTCGATGCCAGATATCCCGGTTCCACACACAACGCCTTTGTGTGGAATTGCAGCGAGTTAAAAGTGGTGTTGGAAAGATGGAGCCAAAATGAAGAGAGGACAATGTATCTAGGTGTGTATTATGTTCTATGTTTTCTGAAAATCAGATTAACATTTGTATTTTTATTACATTTTAGGAGACTCCGGTTATTCTCTTCTATCTTATTTGCTTATTTCGTTCAGAAATGCAAATTCAGAAACTATGTAGAGATGCACGTTTCAACATATTCCATTCAAAAGCAAGAAATATTGTGGAGAGGATTGGAGTTTTGAAAAGCCGCTTTAGATGCCTTCTGAACGGAAATTGCACTATGCTCCGAGAAAGGCCACAAGTACGAGTATAGTAAACGTGTGTTGTGCCTTGCCCAATATTTGTCGCAAGTACAGCGTAACAGAGCCTGAAACAATAGGGGAAGAAAACTTGATCTCCCCAGGAAGACCATCCGAGTCTGAAATGCCAAGCAACACTTTGGAAGGGGCGCGAGAGGGAAAATGAAATTTTAGCTACATTGTAACAGCTTTATTCTTTATACATATATAATTATTTTATTGTTAATAAAAAAACATGTATAACACAAATTATCACAAATGACTTACATAATAAATTTTCTTTAAAACTATCTATAAAATTCAAAATTCCAATTTTCGAGATTGCAGCTCCAATTTTTTAAACTTTAGTTCAAGGTTCTCCTTATGACGGCGGTTTTTCTCAAAATTTTCTTTCTTCCTTGCGTTTGATTAACTCTAGCTTTTCCTTATTTAATTCGTAGCTCTTTCTCTCATATCTAACCATTTCCGCTAAGTGGTTTTTTAATGGATTTACAAACTGCTAGGAGCTCGGTTTATGTTACAGTCTGGCTTTCGAGCAATTGTAGTCTCTGATTTTCCCTTATATTTGTTTCACTCACGGTTCTGGTACATTTGGCCTGAGAGTTTGTTGTAGAGGTTCTTGCACAATTTCTTAAGCTCCGCTCAAAATCTCTGATGCTTGGGGCGACCCAACGTTTGACCCGAAACATTTACCTGCTGGGTTTACAGCTTGTTGTGATCTGAGCTGCATGTTCTAGTGTCGCCAATATTTGAAATTTTTTCCCTTCAAAAGTGATGTCGAAACCCCTTAAATTTAAGGCAAAACCCCCTAAACTGACATTTATAAAATTTTTAGTTTTTTTAAATAATTCATTTGGAAAATTATTACACATGTAGTATTAAACGATTTTAATATTAATTATTTTATATTTAAGTAAAAAATTCCATGTTTTCTAATATCTCTTCCATCACAACAAAATCATTTTCAGCGTTATTTATTTAAGTGCAACATATACAATGGTATTATTCAAAGTATTGCCCATCTGAAGCTATGACTTTTTCCCATCTTTCTGGCAATTTGTGGATCCCAGCCAAGAATGAATCAAGCCAATTTTTGATATTCTGCTCTGATGTGAACCGTATTTCAGTGAGGACGTTCTGCATCGACCGGAACAAATGGTAGTTAAAAGGAGCAAGGTCTGGGCTATAAGGCGGGTGGGATAAGACTTCCCATCCACTGTTTTCCAAATAGTTCTTAACCGGAATAGCAACGTGGGGCCGAGCGTTGTCATGATGGAAAATTATTGCCTCGTGTCGTTTCGCATATTCCGGGCGCTTTTCGGCCACTGCTTTCTTCAAATGGATTAATTGTGTTCGGTAGCGTTGTCCATTGATGGTTTCACCCGGTTTTAGCAGCTCGTACTACAGCACACCCATCTGATCCCACCAAATACAGAGCATTACCTTCGCGCCATGGATATTCGACTTTGCCGTTGATTTGGCTGGTTGGGGTTGACGTAATGGATCCATTTTTCATCACCAGTAACAATCCGATGCAAAAATGACTTCCTTTTGTGGCGTTCCAGCAGCATTTCGGACATGCAAAACCGCCTTTCGACGTCTCTCGGCTTGAGTTCACGTATTGAAATGGCTGCTTGAGTGACATCCAAAGATTCTGCGAGCTCTTCATAGAGTAATGCTTCCAGTTCTTCATCTACAAACTTTTTTGGCTGCCCAAGACGCTCATCGTCTTCCAAGCCAAAATCACCACTTTTAAATCGTTCAAACCACTTTTGGCACGTTCGCTCAGCTAGCGCATGTTCACCATAAACTTCCACCAAATTACGATGACTCTCGGCAGCAGTTTTCTTCATATTAAAGTAATGAAGAAGAACTCCCCGCAAAAACACTTTTTCAGGCACAAAGTTCGACATATTTGAGTGAAAAAATTATTGTTGTTTACGCTTCAAATGAATGACATATACTGAAATGACGTACAGTGACAGTAGCTTTCCAACGCATGTTCCAATGGAATAATACAAGTTACACCATCTCTTAGCAAATCAAAACGAATTAAGTTATAGACCCAATACATTTTATAATTGAACTTTTGTATCATTGTTGGCGTCGGGTTAAAATTAACACAAGAACTTTGTCGTAATAGAGTATATTTTAGCATCATTAAACAGTGTAACATTTCTGGTGACAATTTGTTTCTTAATTTATTTTATTTTTATTGCGTAAATGGAAAACGTGCTCAACACTTGCATTTGACAAAGGCAAACAAAGCAAGGCTATTGCAAATTTGGCAACATTTTTGAACCGTTTATTACCCGCTGCACCATAATCTTCGCTAACATTAGCATAAAATTCTTCTGTATTTGACAAACTGCTCCACGTTTTATTTTGCAGTTGACACCACTCATTTTCAATGGCTTGCTTTACACCAAAAATATGAGTTCTGGAATTTGTTGAGACTTTCTTTAAGTCCAGGTTTTACTTGAGACGTAGTTGCCGGATCAATATTCGCCATCATTTTTAAAGTAGATAAATTTTCCGGTAATCTGGTTTAAGTTTCTCGACCCAAGGTAACTAAAAAGGTTTTACATCTTTCCCTCATGTCAAGTTAATCTGTTGGATCGATCGATCAAAACCTAAGTACATCGAGGAAGTGTGCATCAAGTAAGAGTTGAAATTAAAATTAACCACCTCATTATCATCTACCTTTTGCAACTGAGCTGGAACTACGATTTTCTTTAGCAAATTTTTATAATGCAAAAATAAATCCTCGAATAATATAACTGGTTCCATTTGGTCACTTTGAAATAGCTGATTCAATTGAATAATAGTTTTCAGTTCGTTTTTAATAAAATCAAACAAGCCTTAAATGGCAACGTGTTCAATTTAAAAAATTATTATACCTATAAAAAAAACCCCTATACACTTTTTTCTCAGCCTAAATTTAGGGGGAAAACGCCTACGTTGGCTACACTAGCCTGTTACAGGCTAGACAAAAGACCTGTAAGGTCCTCCTCCGGTTGCCACTACATCCTTTTTAATTGATGTTAATTTTCTTTTAGGCTTGGGCTTATAATCCAGCTAAACCTTAAACATTTTTTAATATCTCACTTCAACAATTTTTTAAACTGACCTTACTTTATGCCACTCTTTCCCCTCGTGTGTTGGCGGTCCCAAGGAGTTGAGCTCAACCGCGAACTCATCCCAATTGCGTTTAGAGGAGCCAAACGCCCCTATGCCTTTAGCCATGTCAGGGTTCGAATCCACCAGTTGAAAAAATTTTGCCAACTGGTCGGTAGTATTTGTTCTCTTAAAACTTAAAACTAATAAAAAACCATTTCCACTATTAATACTTTTTTGGATTTTTTGGGTCATAATAAGGGTGTTAATTGTTGGTTAAAACACACTGCAAAAATCCCTCCTGAATTCTATGTCAAAATGTACTAACACGTATAAATATGTAGATTTCTGTTTTCGTGCAATCGGCTGCATTTGGCCAATTTATTATTCGGTGTTCAAATTGATTCGGAAGCAAATTTATTTAAAAAATTTAAGTCCGAAGAAGTTTTTAGTGGTCCATTGAAATCAAAATCGGAACACAAAAAATAGCCTTCCGCCTGTCCAAACGAAAACGCCATTAATGTTGTCATCACTATTCTTTAACAAACATCATGTCCTTATGATAAAAAGTACGTCAAATAACATATAATTGGCCAGGTCAAGACGAAGCACGATTTTCAGCAGAGTAAAATTTTAAAAACAAGCGATCGTTTTTGTTTTTAAATATAGACGAAGCTATTATCAAGGTATACAGTATTTGTAATTAAAAAAAAATAAATAAATAAAAACCATAAATGCACGCACATTATTACTTTATAATATTTTATTTCATATATTATGCAATTGAGCTGGCGTTTGATGCTATACGGGGCCAAAGATCTGCACATTCCTTAGCCACGGGCCCGGTAATAGCTGAACCCTTCATTTCACCTTTATTATTCACAATTACACCAGCATTGTCCTCAAAGTATATAAAAACTCCATCCCTCCTCCTAAACGGCTTTCTTTGTCTAATTACAACGGCTGGCATAACCTAGAAACAAATGAATTTTAAAATTATTTGAAATTTATATACTTTTTCAATACAAATAAATATGAGGATCAAGCTTATAATTTAACAAGTACAACTACATACAGTTGTGGCGAACTAATTAAGAACAATCGTAAGTACTGGCAGCACCATCGCTCCAATAATACGACAGATGGCAACCAAAATTAAAACTACCGATATCTATTCAGTCATGTCTCTTTTCATGTTACACTGTAACTATCGATGTTTGAGCGTGATATGGTGAAAAAAGAGCTGCACAGCAGGCATGAGAGAAGCCATACTAAAACTTCGCAATATTGAAAGATTGTCCTATAATGCTATCGCAAAAAAACTACATAGGATTATTTTAAAATGTAATGTATAGGGCAACAGAGGCAGAATTGAAAGTAACTTGGAAATTTATGCAGGACAACGACCCGAAACATACTGCGAGGTCAACAAAAGCATGGTTTCAGAATAATTCTGTGGATGTCATCGATTTGCCGTCATGCAGTCCGGGCCTACATAAATCCAATCGAAAACCCCCGGTAAGAGTTAAAAAAAAAAAATTAAAAAGCATAAAATTAGCAATACAAATGAATTCTATGAAATCGCAAGGACATTCCAAGAATGCAATAACACCGAAAAAATGTCAGGACCTAATTTTGTCAATGCCAAGACATTGTATGGCTGTAATTGCAAACAAAGGATTTCGGACAAAATATTGAGTAAAAACAGCAAAATACAATGAAAAGTTTACATATTCTCTTGTCGTTCTTAATTAGATCGCCAGCTAATTTCTTGTTACTAAAACAATTTGAATTAAATTTTATGTTTCCGTTATCTTTTTGCTATTGTCTGTTTTTAACTGATACATGGTACAAAAAAATTAACAACCCAAGATGTATAAAAATGTTCGAAAAACATGATTCCAGTGTATCGTTCTTATTAGTTCGCCACAACTGTACATTCATACGCAAATGTACATTTAAAAAAAATAAAATGTTATGTACATACTCGTACATATGTACTAGATGGAGTGAAAAGTGATCTCCTTGACGGTCAGAATGCGCTGCTACTGCAAAAAAAGGTTATGGTGCTTTGAAGTCCGTTCATATTTAGGCAGACATGCCAAATTTCAGTGAGATACTGTCTTTAGTTTTGTTTTGACAGCTGATTGTTGTTGACGTGTTGAGTATGGACAAAAACGATTTTCGTTCTCTCATAAAACATTATTTTTTGAGAGGCAAAACGGCGAAGGAAACAAAAGAAAAGTTGGATAAATATTATGGGGCTAATGCTCCGTCAGATTACACCGTCAAATATTGGTTTCGAGAGTTTCGTGGTGGCCGCAACTCCACTACCGACCAAATCCGCAGCGCCAGGCCCTCCGATGCGGTTACAGAGGACAATGTCAAAAAAAATACATGAAATGGTGTTGGCTGACCGGAAAGTGAAGGTGGGCCAGCTAGCAGATACCACAAAGATTAGTACTGAGCGCACACGCCATATTTTGGCGAACGCGAGAGCACTTCGAAAGAGCATTTGGACTTGCTGATGCGGAATCGGGCGGACTTTTGGCGTCGATTGGTAACTGGATTTGGATCTCTCGGACTATTATCTCTTCCCAAACCTCAAAAGATGGCTCATCAATAAAAAATTCAGCTCACGCGAGGAAATCATCGACACGACGGGATCAAGAAGTTGGAAAATCGCTGGAATAAGAGGACTATATTGAATATAAAAAAACATAGGAGGTCACTTTTCACTCCATCTAGTATGTACACATATTGAAAGGGAGTAATACGTAAAATTGCTGTGTTCATTCGTCGTTATGTTAAGTTAAATTTAAATAAATATTTTTTTTTTGTTATATTAAGTTTTTTCCGTTTTGTTTCTGAGATAGAAAATAATTTTAAAGTTAGGACTGTTAATAAAATGTGTACCATAAAAACTGCCTATTTAAAAAAAAAACCGTTTGTATTTCATGATGTTAAAGAGGAGATTTATCACTTTTAAGCTTTAAGGGGTTAATCGCAGTTAGAATTTTCAAAAATATCTGACTATATTCCCTGAAAATTTCAAATCGATCCGGTAAGTACTTTTCGAGATATACGCATATTTGTAACAACGTATCGGACGTTTTGCCAGGTATTCCAGATGTTCCCTTATGGATAGTCCATTTTATTCCTGATGACTAACTCGAGTATCCTTTTAAACAGTTTTGTCACGTTGTACAGTCGTGTGTTCAGTTTTTGTTCTCAGTTTTATGTTTTTAATTCAATTAAATTGACTTCAAATCTGAATTAAAATGTCACTCAAGTGTTGTAGAAAAGAAAGAGCAACTGAAAAAGTGTATTTATCACTATCTAAAAGAAGGAAAAATATATACCATACAACCCAAAAACAGCTGAGACATATGAAATTAGTTTTGGTGCTTCACAGCTTCACAACGAGGTGTTGGTTTTAAAATCGTGTTGCTGTATGTGAAGTGTGAGGGGGTCATGCCATAAATTCCAGTCTTTTTGTCAAGCATTCTTATGAGATAAACAGACGATTTGTATTTGTGATGAGAATTCTTGGAAAGTGTAGCTAAATTCTGTGGATTGATGGACATATTGAAAATATTTACTCTTGTGTGAAAGTATTCGCCACCAAGAAACTTTTCGAAAAAGCTTGAGCTGAAGAAAAAGATGCGACTGGTGAAAATCGAAGTGATGAAAGTTGAGAAGAATTAACAGTATCTGGCGATGGAACCTTGAAAAACTGAGAATACACTTCTTTATACGGAGTAACATCATTGATTGGACATTATACAGGAAAAATTATCGATATTGTTATAAAAAGTTCGTACTGCAAACGATGGGAACTTTGGAAGAAGTTGAATACTGAAGAGTACAACGATTGGCTAGATTGCTAGAAGATCACAAAGATATTTGTTCTGCAAATCATAATGGCTCTTTAGGAAAAATGGAAGTCGACGCAATCGTTGAAATGTTCGGGCGTTCAATGAGTACATTTGCCGTTCGTTATAATAATTATATGGGTGATGGTGACTCCAAAATATACTCTGGGATTTTATCACTATACGGTGATATTGAAGTGAACAAAAAAGAATGTATTGGAGAATGTTCAAAAGAGAATGGGTCCACGACTCCTCGAGTATGTAAATAAAAAAAATTTAAGCTGCAGATAAAGGTAATAAAAAAATACAAAAAAAGTACTTGGTGGAAAAAGTAAACTCACTGGTAAATCAGGAGACATTGTGATTTGAAGATTGAAAGTTGAAAATATGTATAATGTAATATGGGCAACTTATCATTATTGTTCAACTGATGAAAATCCTCAAAACGAAAGGTCCCCGGTCGGAGAAGATTCATGGTGTTGTTGGCAGCGACCGCGAGCTCCAGACACGTTATCTTTTTATAAACATGATTATCTGTCTTTACCACCTGATGTTGCTGAACTTATCTTTACAGATCTCAGCGATAAAAAATTATTGGAAAGATGTGCTGGTGGTTTTATGCAAAACTACAATGAAAGTGCAATCGGTTGATATGGAAAATAACTCCAAAAATCGTTGTGTTTTTTTTGTTTGTTTTTTTTTTTAAAGAACTTAACACTCAAGAGGGTATTATTACTCTTAAAATGCCGGTGCATAAGTTTTAAGGTTTTTCGGAAAATTTGGATAGAGAGAAAGAGAAAGATGTTTGGGCTCCATGGATGGCATCCAACATTTAATGGGAAGACTAAATTATTAGTGTAAATTCGGCTTGATGTTTGTGTTTAGGCAACCATTCATCTCACAATATTTTAGTTGCATGAAAAAGTCTTTCGGTCGCGGTTGGTATTAATCCCCAAACCGTCCGATTGGAAAGCCAATACGACACCACTTGAGCCACGGCCACGGCCAAAAATGATCGAAATGGCAGCTTACATCGCTGCCGGGATCTTCAATGAAGGTACAACTTCATTTTCATATTACATGTATGCAATGGGAATATCAATTGGGCCCAATGCCCATGCCCATATCGAGAAAGAGGATGCAGAGCGCGTCTTTATCTCTGACTTGAGAGCGCATCGGAGTACGCACGCCAAAAGGAAGATGTCAAAATCAAAATTGACATAATTTTTTTCAAAAATCAAAATTTCGGTTATTCTTTCGATCAATACCTAGTTTTATCTATCCACTAAAAGAAACTTTCAGTTATCTTGATTTTAGATGAACTAAACCGGAGATATCGTGATCAGAACACTTTTTTTTGGAGGACCTTCAGGAGGAGATCGTCTGCAGGAGCACACCAGATCGATATTTTTACAAATCATTAGTGCCATTATAAACTTAGATGTTGCCACTAAATGTACCTATACTTTTTGTTTTTGTAAACTAAAATACCTTTTCAGAAAAAATTTATAAAAAAACGTCTCTTCCTGTCCTTGCACGTCGTATAACCCCTTAAAAGGAATTGGACATTGAAATAGGTGCGCGGTTTGTTTGAAGTAACAGTAATTTAATTAAGCAATACAAAAATTTATTTTGTTAAACTAAGTGAGTACGATTCATATCCTAAATGGATATTCATATTTACAACTTATCGTTAAAATAATTTGCAGTATAAGTGGGACGTCGACTACATTGCTCCAGAGATGGGAAGAAGACTGATTATCCAGTTAACAAATGAAAATAAAACATACAGAGAAAATTGCAAAACTAATAAGATGCTCTCAATATATGATAACAATTATATTGAAGCCTGAAATACTTAAGGATAAAAGAGGCAACATTCGAAAAACGTCCACAAGGACTGACCAAGAAATTATTCAAATTTCTAAGGCTGACCCTTTTAAATTTTCAAAATGTATTGTAAAGAAAATTGAAGACAATATCAGCGCTAGAATTGTCCCGAGAAGGCTAAATAATGCAAATTTGTTAGGCAGATCCGTGAGGAAAGTTCCCCTTCTAAGACCAGATATATAAAACAAAAGCTCTACTCTCTATATATGTATATATACATATAAAAAAAAACATGGAAATATTCATTAATCAATGGCGGAACATCCTTTGGACGGACGAATTACTCCCTCATCACACAAGAAAAACCGGGCGGGGATAGTCTAACGATACGGTGATGTTTCACATGGCATGAGTACGCCCTTTGTGCCGGTATCCTTCAAAATACTACGAGGGCGGGTCAATAATTCCGTGCATTTTTGAATTTCTGACCTCTTTACTGAAACAGCAACACTGCTCCTGTCAACAAGCATCTGTCAGTTGACTCCTGTCAAAATTTAAACTTGCTGCGTCAGTTAGTTTGTGTTTGACAGCTATTTTTATCAGACTACTCACTAATTTGAGGAGAAAATGGAAAAAAGTGAATTTCGTGTGCTTATTAAGCATTATTTCTTGCGAAAAAAAAACCATTACCGAGACCAAGGCTAAGCTTGATAAATACTATGGGGACTCTGCACCATCGATTTCAATGGTAAAAAAGTGGTTTACTGAATTTCGTTGTGGCCGTACAAGCACTGAAGATGCCGAACGTCCTGGACGCCCAGTTGAGGTCTCTACACCCGAAACAATCGAAAAAATTCACGATATGGTGTTGGCCGACCGAAGATTGAAAGTGCGAGAGATTGTGGAAGCCGTAGGGATCTTGCATGGCGCAGTGGTTTCAATTTTGAATGATCACTTGGGCATGAGGAAGCTTTCCGCAAGATGGGTGCCGCGTTTGCTCACAGTCGACCACAAACGCAATCGTGTAACAACTTCACAGGAAGGTTTGGCGTTGTTTAATCGCAATATGGAGGAGTTTTTGCGCCGTTTTGTAACCGTGGACGAAACATGGATCCATCACAACACACCAGAGAACAAACAACAGTCAAAACAGTGGGTTTCTAAGGGTGAATCGGCGCCAAAGAAGGCCAAGGTGGGTTTGTCAGCCAATAAAGTTATGGCGACTGTTTTTTGGGATGCACGCGGGATAATCCACATTGACTACATTCAAAAGGGAAGAACAATCAATGGGGAATATTATGCCAACTTATTGGACCGATTCAATGACGATTTGAAAAAAAAACGACCTCATTTGGCCAAGAAAAAAGTTCTTTCCACCAAGACAATGCAAGGGTGCACACATGTGCAGTTGCCATGGCAAAAATCCATGAATTGGGCTATGAATTGCTCCCTCATCCACCCTATTCTCCAGATTTGGCTCCGAGCGACTACTTCTTGTTCCAAAACCTGAAGAAATGGCTTGGTGGAAAAAGATTTGACTCCAATGATGAAGTCATCTCGCAAACAAAGGCCTATTTTGAGGACCTCGACAAATCATTTTTTTTGGAAGGGATAAAAAAATTGGAGAAGCGTTGGACAAAGTGTATAGAGCTCAAGGGAGACTACGTTGAAAAATAAAATTATTTTTTTATCAAAAAATCTGTTTTAATCCAAAAGTCCTTATTGACCCGCCCTCCTATGTTAATAGATTTCGACTAGCCCTGCAAAAATTTCGAGTCTTCTATTTTCAAGAGAAAATTAATTGTAAATTTTGTGTAAGTTATTTTTTAATAACTCGGCGAATTTTATTTAAAATCTAATGTCTGCGGACTCGCAATGAAGACTCATCATCTGACAAATTCATATCGATAGCACTATTCGTTCGCGAATTATCGTGAGCCAAACAAATTTACACATACGGGCATACACACACACAGCCATTTTGTTAAAATCTGTCTAAAAACACTATAGGCACCTTAAAACATAAACACAACATATATCACAAAATTTCCATTTCCGATTTTCAAGGTGAATGCAAGAACATCCCTTTAAGGTAATAAAAGTTTATTCTTTCCATAGTTTTGAAAATTTGTACCATTCAACCTCTTCAATAATGGTCACTGAGTCTAATAGGAAGTAGACAAAATCCCTAACTTTCTCAAAGTCACAGCAGAAGACTACTACTACTAATTATTACTAAGACCAGGCGTGTGATAATTAAATTTTACATTTTATGGTAATAAAGATTGGTGTGTGTGTGTACAAATTTCAATTGAAAAGAAACACCGTATTTTTTTATGGTATGAGCTGTACCGTTTTTTTAGTTTGGAAATTTGATTCAACACAATTATACGAATGTTGTTTTTTAACGCTTCAGTAGTTCGGGGAGCACTGGTATAAACTCAATCCTTCAGAAGACGCTTACATGATCTTGCAAGCCAACTTTGGTGTTTGGTGTGATGTACTGCATGCATCCTCACACAGTGGTCAACAGGCGGAAAAAATCCCGAATATACATATAAACACTTTATACAAAGTGCAGGAGTTAAAAGCCACTACTTTCCAAAAACGCTGCCGCTACTTCGTCGCACTCGACTCACCATTCAGCTTTTAGTACCGACAATGCGTTAGCCCTGATGATTCAAATAAAACAATGCTTAACCAACAAATCAATGAAAAGAGGTCGTTTTGAAACCTAATGCTCATATTAATGCAAATCTGAATGACTTTCAAACTTTAAAAAAAAATTTTTAAAAAAGATCAACAGTAAAGTCCCTTTTTATTGCTCAAAGTGAAAACAACAACAGTGAAGCTAGTTACCAAATTTCGTTACTCCTCGCTAAATCTGGGAAAAGTCATACCATACGAGAGAATTTAATTATACCATAGGAGAGAACTTAATTATACCATAGGAGAGAACTTAATTATACCATAGGAGAGAACTTAATTATACCATAGGAGAGAATTTAATCAAACCATTAATGTCAACATTTTTTAAAACCGTTTTGGGAAAAAGATGACAAAGAAGTTCAAGCATTGCCACTAAGTAACAATACTTTTAGCAGAAGAATAGATGAAATGAGTAAGGATATTGAAATACAATTTGTTAAAAAACTGAAAACAACAAATTTCTTGTTGCAAATGGATGAAACAAGTTTAAGACATGGTGAGACCGCACTAATGGCTTATGCCAATTGTGCTCCTAGTATGATGGAGAAGAAAAATGGTTGCTTAAAATTGATGAAAGATGAGAACCCAAAAATGATTCTTGTGCATTTTGTTATTCACAGGTAAAACCTGGTAGTTAAAAACATTCCGCCTGTTCTAAATTAAGTACTAAATTCAGTTGTAAAGTGTATCAATTCTATTGAAGCCAGTGCCAAATGTGAACATCTTTTTAAGCTATTTTGTGAAGAACAAAATGAAGACCATGCGAGGCTTATACTTCACACTGAAGTAAAGTAAGATGGCTCTCGAAAGGAAACTGCTTGAAAAGATTTATGGACATTTTTGGTACTCTTAGTGATTTTTTAAGCGACAAACAGGAAATGAAAATCTTTTAACGGTTGATGGTAAGGCATTTGTGAGTTATTTAGCCGATATCTTCGAAAAACTTAATATGTTAAATAAGCAACTTCACTGAAAAAATAAATCTATTGTCGATGCAAAAACAAAAATATTTTGTTTCGTTACCTTTATTGAATTATATCCGACATGTATTTACCCGAAAGGTTGCATTGGCTTCAAAAATGTGAAGTCACTAATACCGCTATTAATGTAATTGTCAATCATCTGAAAAGCTTATCTCGACTGATTTCAAAGAAAGATTTTGTGACTTGAAAAAAAAAATGATTTCCCAACTCAGCCAATGTTAGTGAATCTCTCAGATATTTTAAATCCACACTATCAATAAGAACTCAGCGAGAGACAAAATGACGATTCAATTAAAACTATATTCGGCATAAAAGGAGCGATGGCATGACTTTGTGAGGAAACCGAATCTAGATATCCAAATGCAACTAAATATGCAAGAGAATTTTTATTACCGTTTCCATCTTCATATTCAACTGAATGTGGATTTAGCGCCATAAGCGACTTGCTGCTAAAAAAAGGAAATAGGCTAGATATAACATATAAAATATAACATATAACAGAAGCTCACTAAGATGGAACCACAGATAATAAATCTATACAGATGTCTCATGCCTGTAGAAGAAAATGGTTCACTTTTGGTCGGCTAGCCGACACGAGCTTTCGGAGTAATCTAAAGCTTTTTTATTTTCTCTCTTTTTTGCTTTGTTTACTGAAAGATTTTTTTTTCTCTCACCACAAGTTGTGGGCAGTGGCACAGGGAATATGAAAAACATGTGCAAGGGGCTTGCGGGAACGGGTATGAAGACTTGGCTGTTTGTTTTCATTCGACTGCAACAGGAAATTACATAATTTTTCATGAATTGGTATTTTGTTTGAGTGGATGGGTATGTATGTAAGAAAGAACAATTAAAAGGCGGGAAAAGTGGAATATTTCGTTACATTTTGTAATTGAAGTTTGACAAGCAAAATATTATTAGTGTTATTACTCTGCAGTGCATATAAATAATAATAAGTATTTATATGAGTGATCATTAAAGTGCACAAGTTAAACTATTAATTTACGTTTCTTTGATATTTACATACATATCTTTATTTTAATATATTTTATCCACATATGTGTTATTTGACATATGTATGTACATATATCTACTAAATTTGTATATAAAGTAACTAGCGTTTACGTGCTGAAAAGGTAAAAGAGCTGAAAAGTAGGTAAACACATTTATATTTGAACAACAATCTACTAAGAAAAATGTCCTGGAGGAGAACAAAGTGCGCAATAGCACATTGCTGTGCAACCGAAAATGAGTTTTCGGATAGGAAATTATTTCGTTTCCCTAAAAAAGGCACTGTTAAATATGATGAATGGTTGTTAGCTTTGACGGACGAGTCTCGTGCACGTATAAAATGCCTTAAAAAACCTTACATTTGCAGCAAACATTTTGAAAATGGCTTATTGGGAAAAAAATATTTAAAAACAAATGCTTATCCCTCTCTCTTTTTAAAACGAAGCGAGAGTGTTCCGAATTCTGAAGACGATTCTGTTTGCTTTGATCCAGTCAAAGCTAAGACTACGTATGAAAATTACAAAGATTTAAAACTGACTTCGAATGAAGCTACAATAGTAGAACTAAACTTTGCTTCTAAAAATTTATCAAGGACAAAACTCAATGATCACATTGAATTTGCTTGCGCCAATTGTGAGGCTCATGTAAAAAGGCAATTTTTTTACATTAGGAGAATTGAAAAGCTCAAGAAATTGAACAATGTCTTGAGAATAACTATTAAAGAAAATAGAAAATCGAAACTAAATATATTAAAGAAAATTAGTCTTTTAAAAGAGGACAAGAAAAGGCTACAGCCGCGTGAAAAGCAAATTATTCAAGAGAAAATCGATCCATTGCTTGATATTCAACAAAGCTCATCTTATCACAGGGTAAAAATGAATACACCGAAGAGGAGAAATGGATTTCGCAGTGCATCTTTTTTCGTTCAGCTGCCGGATACAACTTTTTTGCGGGATCAACTTGAGATGCACTTGCCGCATCCGTCTTCATTGCACAGTTGGATTAAAATTAAAAGTCTGTCACCTGGCTTAAATAGAAATGTTATGCAGGAAATTCAGGAAATAACCTCGAAATTACCACCAAAAGAAAAAGAAGTTGTGGTTATATTTGACGAGATGAGCCTTCAGACGGATATAACCTATAATAAATTTAAAGATGAAATTGAAGGTTTTGTTGATTACGGAGAAATCAAATATATAATTAATACGCTAAGTCTGCATGCGTCTTTATGATTCGGAGCATATATGGAAATTTTAAACAAATTTTATATCACATCGTTTGTCCGAGCAATATACCCCCCAAAGAACTTGAAGTTGAGGTATATAACTGCCTTGAGCTGAAATTAAAGGTAAGAGCTATTTGCCGTGATCAAGGACCCACTAATCGTAGTTTATATAGAAAGCTTAGTATAAATGAAAAAACCTCAAGCTTTATTTACAAAAACAAATCCATATATGGAATGCATGATATCCCGCATCTATTGAAAAGTATTCGAAACAACTTAGTAAAATACAATTTGACCACTCTTGATGGAATTGTTAGTTGGAAGGTAATTGAATACCTTTATAATACAGAAAAAAATAATATACCAAAATATGCCCAAAACTGACAGCGGCACATATTGACCCTACTGAATTTCAAAAGATGAACGTGAAGCTGGCTGCACAGGTTTTAAGCAGATCTGTATCCTGTGGAATTGAAGCTTTAATAAAACTGAACAAATTCCCAGGCCATATAGCCCAATTTGCGAAATCGACAGCTGAATTTATTAAAAAAATAGATTGCCTTTTCGATCTTTTAAACGGAAAACCAGCTCTTGTACGGAACGATAAAAATATCCGTTTTATAATAGAAATGAAGGATTATATATTAAATATTAAACCCATTAACACAACAAATAGATCATTCTGTTTCAAAAGTTTGGCTCTAACTATAGGGAGCGTTTTAAGAATAAGGGAAACGTTATTCATGAATCATGATGATTTATATTACATTTATGAAAATAAATTTAATCAAGATCCATTAGAAAACTTATTTGGGAAAATAAGAGCGCGGAACATAAATAAAAGTAACCCCAGTGTTGCTGAATTTAGCTCATTGATAGCCAAAGTTATATGGATTAAACTTCTATTTAAATCGAAATGTTTCAATTGCGAGGAAGACGATTCGGAATACTTGCAGGTGGATTGAAATGTCGTTTTGCAGAATGATACAGAGGAGCAAACTGTGCTTAAAGAGAATATTCTACAGAATGAAAACTGTTTTGAAAATAACATGAATACTAACAATACAATTAACCCATTAGATGAAAATGCAGTATCAGTTAAGGTACCGCAAGTCAACGACCTTGCTATTAGATATTCTGCAGGATACTGCTATTTCAAAACAATAAAAAAGACGAATAAAATCCGTGAAAATTGAGCGGGAGAAATGTTAAAAGACAAGCACGATTTCAATCTAACAGAAGTACTGATAAAATTAAAAGAATATGAGAATTCGAAAGAAAATACAGTTCTCTTGTGGCCGTCCGAAAAATATTTTCAGGTATGCCGTCTTCATACACAAATATTCTCCGCATACTTTGAAAAACTGCCTTTTGCATCTAATTTAAGAGAAAACATAATCAAAGAATGTATAAAGGCAACAAATATGAATTTTCCGAAATGGTTTGATACCTCTAGTGTATGTTACGAGCAAAAGATTAACTTAATAAATTTCCTAATAATTGTATTGCTCTGGAAAAATTGTAAACAGAAATAAAAACACGGTTCCCAGAAATAAAATAAAAAAATTGCAAAATGTAATGAACGCTTAAAAATGTAAGTAAGCCGACATGATAAATTGACAACGATTATTGGAGGGTTGGGAGGGTTGGGAGGGTGGGGATCGATGTCCTGCCACGTCCTCGCTCGTGTCCCCTGGATACTACTTAAGTAAGGGTGCTTTAACTATAATTTGTCAAAACATGTGATTTCTTAGAATTAGTTTTTCAATTTTGTACTTAAGCCGCCTTTATTTAAGTAGGCCAAGAGCAGTGATCAATTATTATACATGTATATATATAAATAATACTATGTACATATATTAGAATATACACATGGTATGTCCCAAAATTTTCTACCGTGCCGAACCCTTACTCTTAAGGTAAGTTTTGAGTAAGTAAGTAAGTTTGAGGCAATAAAAAAAAAAGTCGCATGGGGCCAAGCCTGGACTCATTTGACAAAACCCTGATAAAAACATGTTTCTTCTGGGATTGATTTGATTGAACCCGTCGTAAACAACCTGATTGGACCCTGTCAGTGTGGTTTCACGCAGGAAAGTCCACAATCAATCAGATTTCCACACTCGGACGGATCCTGGAGAAAACCCAAGAAGTCCAGATCGATACCCACCACCTGCTTATCGATTTTAAAGCTGCCTATGACAGCATTTATAGAGACGAGCTATATAGAGTAATGTTTAGTCTTGACATCCCTGCCAAACCCGTCCGTCTTTTAAAGCTGCCTATGACAGCATTTATAGAGACGAGCTATATAGAGCAATGTTTAGTCTTGACATCCCTGCCAAACCCGTCCGTCTTTTTACCTAATGTCGGCTATATGATTCTATTCAGTGTACTGTGTGAACGTGTAAAACCTCTTCGGTCCACAAAAATACAAAACCTCAGTATTTTTCCAAACCTCCACCCGATTTCGGCAAATAGATACGCTCTCATAATATGGTTTTTCAATCTCTTTCGCCAGCTGTTTCTAGCAGTGCTGCTCTCCAAGTTGGTTTAGATCCCATTCCACTTGTTCGCACATATAAAAATTTCGAAAAGGTTCTGGTGGGGCATAGCACAACAAAAGTTGGGAAACACTGCTATAGGGGTGATGTCTTGTCTCTCTAGCGCATTTCTAATTTTTGGTTTCTTCGACATTGAACGATAACCTAGTTTATACTTGCAAATTGGGATGTGTGTAGCGTTGAACACAATCGTCCAAGAAATTGTGTGTACAATTTGTCCTGTATGGTGCTTTAAGCCGACGGACATGAACAGCTTATCGTGCAAAGCCATAAAATAGAGAAGCTCTCCCATAAAGAATATCTCTATTACATGCATGCTCGTATTCGTTTTATGGAACACATATTACATTTCAGTTATAATTTGATTTTTAAAGCTTGGACAATAACAAAATCTACTGGTAAGGAGAAAAAAAAAGTGGGTATAAAAGTAGATATTGAGGAGCGGTTAAACCATTGAGGGCAAAACCTCACGAAGATTTCTTGTGGAACCTGCTGTAAAGGCAGATTTTACCAAAATAGATTTAAGATTGATAAAAAAAAAATCAGTGTAATTTTGGAAACTATCTGCAGCAATTTTCCTATTGTCCCCTCTAAATTTGGAGCTTATATGGATGAGACAGCTATTATATGTCAGCAACAGTGCATAAGATTTGAATGTACGGAACCAAATACAATACAATGGCAGCGCTCTCTATAGGAGCGCTTTCAAAAGAAGACCAAAAAAGTAGAAATATAGATTACAGATACCGGATGCCGCAGAGATGTAAAAGAATTAAATCTTTTGAGTATGTAATTCAGAATTAATAAATTCTGATTTTGAATTCATGACTTCGCTTTTGGACTTCGGCTTCAAAAATTAAATCACCATTCAAATTTAAAGTCACTGGGATGAAATCTTTGTGACTGCACAGCATTCTCTGAAGTCACATTGAAATCACTTGCATTCACTTACTAGTCATCGGCATTCAGTTGAAGTCTTTAAGACTTCACTATTTCTTTGAAGTTTTAAAGACTTCACTATTTCTTTGAAGTCTTAAAGACTTCAACTGAATGCCGATGACTATAAGTCATCGAAATAGTGAAGTCTTAAAGACTCTCTAGTACTGTAAGTATGAACACAGGTGCAATTAATTAGGATATACGTTAATTGTTGTTTCCGATTTCGCATGCAGTTAATTGCAGCAATAATGAGCCCATATTGTAATAAAGCCGCCAACTACATGTTTCAATTGATATAATTACTTCATAAATTTCCGATTTTTTTGCCTCTGTTAGTCTATATTAAAAGGAAATTCTAAATTTCTAAAGTAACTTAGGGCATGATTATTTGTTCCATGTAACTTGGAAGTACTACTCTATTTTGAAGTATTCAAGAAAATCTTGACAGTACGCGACAGGCCCACTATTAATTAAGTTACGGTATGTGAACACATGTGTGCTTGATTGTATACATATAGATATGCAAAGAAAAACTTGTCTTCAATAAAGAATAAGCAAATAACATTGCAAAATTAAATCGTTTTTCCCCTCCGTAAACTTGTACTTCTCCCACATTTGTAACAAATATTCCTGATTGCATTCTCTTCAATGAACAACAATCTCAGGCACTACACTGTACATATAAATTACGAGTCTGAAGTAAAAAAAAATGAATCCCGCAAAATTCGGTCGAAGCTCATTTATTCGTCGACATCCTAACTTTTCAAATATTTTGAACAAAAAACGAATTTAAGGCAATTACTTTCCCGAAATTTAGTTTTTTTTGTTAATGAGAATTTCAATCAAAGGAATAACCAGTGAATATTGGATGAGTTTTAAAAATCTCTCTGCATTCTAACTGCTGCTTACCTTTTTTCTAAGTTCAGGTTTTCCTTTCTTGACTGTAGCAACAAACATATCACCGACACCTGCAGCCGGAAGACGGTTAAGGCGACCTCGTATTCCATGTACAGCAATAACGTACAAGTTCTTGGCTCCTAAAATGTACTTTAAATTAATTAAGGTTTAAGCATAGATTCTCAAATTTACCTGTATTATCCGCACAATTCATAACAGCACCAACAGGAAGACCCAGGGAAATTCGGAACTTTCCTCCAGCGGTTCCACCACGTCCTTTAAACAAAATTGTAAAGCCATTATAGCGGTAAAATCATTTTACACAGATTTCAATTCTGAATTTTGGGCGATTGCAAACCCAAAAACAGATTAATGTAGATTAATTTTTAAGTAGCATACCTCTCTTAGACATTTTTACGCCTGTTTAGCTTGAATACGGGAAATCAAAAGAGGGAACTTCCTACTGTCTCTTTCCAGCTTCTATGTAGTCATACCAACCGAAAATTAGTAAGTGTTCTCAAACTAGTTAAAATAAATGGATTTCCGTAAATAATTGTGAACTTCAGGTGTAGATGTCGCTATTACAATAAAGAAAAATGTGTAAAAATATTAGGTCTGTTTACGTATTGTTTTGACTAAATATGTAAAATTGTCAAATTCGGAGGAGTGTGGATAAAATTCTCAAGGAGAGAAAATTTGTTAATAAATAAGCAACTGGATTTAACACAGTTTAATACAGACAAATGTTAACTGTCATAAATTTGAAAAGAGGTTTTCATTTATTTATTTTACTTTTTTTTTCATTTAAAATATTTAAGTTCTGGACGAAGACTATTTCTGCCTACACACGTGACTGAAGATAAGTTCTTTCGATAATTTTTCTCTTTGTGAGCGTCTAAAATGAGTTTGGGGAGCATCTGAATTGTATTTGACTGTTTATTTTGATCCTAAAGACTATAAAAAATATTTCTCAAATCAAGAAGATGCGAAGAAGGAAGCAGAAATAATGAGCATTTTATTATAATCATCGTCATCATCCACGTCAACATCAGATGATGAAGTTGTTATGAAGATTTTATGCAGCAATGTTTACAAATATCGGATTACAAATTTCATAAATGTTATTGAAAATGTGAAATAAAATTTTTATATTTAACCAACACATGTAGCAATTTCGACGGCAAAGCCCGAAGAAGTTCTTAGTGTTCCATTGTATTTCTCCGGATATAAGGCGATTCAATACCAATGTAATGCCAAAAACTTCTTTTGACACAATACTATTTGACGTTCGTACATATTTTTATGGGTTAGTACACTTTGCATTAGAATCCGGAAGAGAAATTTTGCTTCTGAAATGAAAACCAGAAGCAAAATTTTGAAAGAGTGACAGTATAACAGTTTTTTTGTCATTTTTTCGCTCTGAAGTGCAAAAACAAGGCTTCTGTCCTTCAGAAGAAATTTGTTTTTTATTCCTGTTGTCGAAAGAGTGTGATTGCGTCCACTTCCAAAAAATGAGATGCCGAACGGCAAACACATTTGTTTTGCACCTATTGGTTTATAATTAAAAATGTCATAATTTAGTTAGTGAACTAAGATAATTTGGAAAAAAATGCGTGTTCTTTTTTGTATGAAAAAAGGGGGGGTATTGTGTCCTGATAATGGGCACACATTTGGATCAATCGGACAATTAGTCTCTGAGAAATCTTGTTTACCGATTCAGAAAGAGCTTAAAGTTTTTTCGTGAGAAAAATATAATTTTCTGTAGTAAGTTCATCCTTTAAACTTATGTTTCATTAGTCATTGATGCCAGGATCAAACACTTCATCGATTGCCTCTTTCTTTCACGAGCTTTTATTTGGCAATCATAACTTCTTTGGTCGCTCATTCATTGTTTTTTCTGCCAAACGTGTTAAAACATGTAAATAGTAGCATTGCCAACGATACTTTACCAAACTACATCTATCCTTTTCTATGTTATTTTGAGTTCAACCTTCTGTTTCGGCTTCATTATCATATTTGTATTGCAACGGTCTCTCTAGCACGTACAATAAAATAAATGTGTTTGAAGAAGCGTTTTAAATTAAGTAGAAGTAACAGAAGGTCATGGGCCAAGACTGATAGAGAATATAATACATAGATTAAATAAAATAAAATAAAAATTAAGATACCATCTGCAACCAATTTTCCACAACTATTTGCGGATAATTTTAATAATTGAAAATTCAAGGTAAAATGCTTGTTGGATGTGAAGCAAGTGAGCACTGCTATTACAATGTTCTGCTTTTACACGGTGAATCTTGAGTCATGACTTCATTCATGACTTCATTCTGTGAGGCTCGTGCTATTACACATTGACTCCTTCCATGCCTCTAATTCGGCATCTCTCTTTTATTTTTTGTTTCGGTTGTGAAGTGTATAGACCTCTCTATGCAAGCATTTTAATTCGTCTTTTGAGGAATAAATTTCTTCCGTAATTTTTTTTGCCAACTGCAAGTCATGGGCAACGAAAACAATGAAATAAAGCAAAATAGAAAAATAACTAACAAGGAGAAGGAGAAACGTCAAAAAAGAGGCGCCAACCACTACTCACCTAGGGTTTATATCATTGCAATAGTTTTTTTTAATGAATGTGTTACTAGAAAATCATTGAGCGTCAGTTCATTTTATTAGTGTCGTAATCAGTAATGGAGGGAAAACGTAAAAAAAATGTCATTATCAGTTAAAAATAAAAGAATAAAATTGAAAACAATTATGCATTTGAAAGTATTAGAAGAAATTGAAAATACTGCAAAGCAAGAAATCCATTTTTATTAACCTGATCGAAATTCGAAGCGGAAAACAATCATATGACCAGTCTGCTCTCGGGTGATGGTAATCTTCAGTTCAAAAAGCGTCTGTACAATATAACTACTCATCGAAAAAAAATCCAAAACGTACAGCAGATTTCATCATCCGATAAATATTTCAAAATTTCCATCTCAAAAGTGGAACAAAATTTTTTGAGAAAGATAGAATCCTAAAATGAGACAGAAGAACATCTGTAGTAGTAAAAAGGAGAAAGCAACTCGCCTAACTTGCAGGCAAGTTGTTAGATCTACTAGTTGGCTACCAGTTCGCTCTCTCATGATACACTAACACATGTAAATCCCACTAGTTTAATTCGCCTGTGTAAACCGTAGGTCACTAAGGCTCCATTTTTATTTCTGTAATTTTGTATGATTTCATACGAGACATGACTCAAGAGTCATCGTATAATACCAGACTTATCATTGAAACTAAAAAGTCAGCATACGAAATAACAGAAACAACAGCAAAGTCAACGAGCGCGTTCCGAATTCTAGGGACTGAGATTTCAGTCAAACGTAACATACTGAACTTCAAACGGATATTACAGTGTGAAAAAAGACAAATGAGAATAAAATGCGTGACGTAGATCATGACGTAAGCTTTATGGTAAAAATCGAGACAAATAACAGTTATTCGTTTGTAAAAATATATTTTACAATATTTGTTGAATGTTCATCACAAATTGGCAGTTGACATTCAGTACAGTTCTTACGCGTTTTTCGTCGTAATTTTATTGCTAGTTTATAACACATATGACAGGATCCCGTGCCTTTTTACCTTCCCGTTGTGTCCCGCTGAACCAATAGACCAGGATCTTCTGTGATCGTTGCTACCTGACGACCTATGATATTTTCAATAGTAATTTTAGTTGTATAACTGCGTATCACTTGAGGATTCGTCATGCGTGCTTCAATCATTGGCCTTATCTATAACATCTTAATAGAGATTACAATATTTAGAATTTGATTATAATACATAGCTTGTTCTTGTAAATAAAGTAAGATACATCAGATCAGTTAAAAAAGAATAGCATTTTTGCTCTTTTTGGGATTATATATAGATATTTATAAAATAGGTTATTTATTCTAAAAAATGAAACTTTTAGTTGATTTTTAAAAAGATACACTGTCATTGGAAATGAAATGCTAATTACAGTTGATAAATTTATTTTGTAACTGCCAATATACTTATGTAGAAGCGTAACATAGTTAAAGTGTTTTAGGGATACTCTGGTCTGTTTCTGAGATGACCCTCGTTGAATTTGCATAATCCTCCACTGGTTGCTGTAGTTTTACCGTTTTATTACCGTTACTTTAGTAACTGTCTTTTTTTCAGATGGTTCGATAGAAATTTCTGCCTCTGAGCCCCCCATCATTGATATAGCGGCCACGTTCTATTTTAACGTTACAACTTTATTTTTACGGATGTAAAATGGTTTCGCTGATTTTGTGAATCTTGGGATGATACTTGGAATATTGGTACATGGAGTGACTTGAACCTTGCGTACTTGTTGCGACTCTCCTTTTAGTTTTATTAATTTTATTTTAATTATCTTTAAGATGTTAGGTTTTCGGTATATAAATTTAACTTTTACTTAAGTTCCAACATTGCACGAAGAAACACGTCCGCACTCCTTGACGACATAAACCCAACTCTTAACAATGTATATTTAAAAGAAAATAATTTTAAACATTTATAGTCACCGTGTATTAGGTAGATTTATTAAGTACTAACTAACATCACGTTAACTTTAAAACCAGCTCCTAACTTTGTATTTAATTATAAACACTCTTTAACCTACCTACAACTACTATTAACTTTAATTAACTTTAGAAAGTACCCGCAATGGGTTTTAGTCAAACAAACCTACAAAATTACAGTTTGGGATATCAAACACAGTTTAAGGGGTACACTTTTACAAAATAGAATGAATGTATCAATGTATGAACATTTATTGAGTCTTTTTCTTCTTCTTAGATTACATGTGAATATATATAGATACCTTTGCCTTTTTTCTACAACGAGTTGCAGTATACATATGGAGGCTGTAACGTATGGCCATCCTATTCGATTGCTTATCTTAGTCAATATGAAATGTCAACATGGCGTGTCTTTTGAGTAAGAGAGATAGATAGCTCTTGCTCCCGGAGCCGTGTACAATGTTTCTTTGACTTATTGTCTGTTCTTAACCTAACTTAATCTAAAATTAAAAAATACTATGTACAACATATGTCAGATCGAGATGAGGGTAATTCTTAAATGAGTCGAATAAATAAAAAGAAAAGAAAATACAATACTGTTTCTGACAATTTTCTCTTTTCCCCTCTTGTTTTTCTTTTAAGTTTTTTCTATTTACGACATATCTTTATTTGATAATCTACGTTTACATTATAGTTTAGTGAATCGAATATGAATCGTGTTTTGATTTACTGTAGTGTTTGTATTAATGCGATATTACATATGTAACTTTAAATTAGTTTCATGAGGGTTTAGATACATAAATATAGTTTCATATACATACATATGTATTGTGAATTCATATTTAGGTGGTGTTTTCTTTTTAAATTAAACTTTTAGTTGTTGGTTTTAAAAGGGATATAATGTCATTGGAGATGAAATACTAATTGCAGATAGATTTATATTTTAACTGTTAACATACTTATGTAGAAGTGGTCTGTTTGTGAGAATGACCTTCGTTGACTTTGCATAAACCTCCACCGGTTGTGGTAGTTTTACCGTTTTGTTGCGGTCACTTTAGTAACTGTCGTTTCTTTTTCCCAGATGGTTCGATGGAAATTTCTACGTCTGAGCCCTTCATCTTTGATTTAGCGGCCACGTTCATTTTTAATGATGCAATTTTGTTTTGTTTTTTTGGACGTCCATCAATGCTTTCGCTAATTTTCTGATTCCTAGGATGATGATTTGAACATTGCTACCTGGAGTGACTTGTAACTTTCATAGTTGCGACTCCCCTTTTAGTTGTATTTATTTTATTTTAATTATCTTTAGGATGTTATGTTTTCGGTATACGAATTTATCTTTTAATTAAAACTTTTTTTTTTGCTATTATATAGTTTCAACATTGCACGAAGAAACACGTCCGCACTCCTTGACGACTTAAACTCAACCTTACAAAATTGAAATGAATTTGTCAGAAATGTCAAAGGAAATAGAAAACAAGTTTTCGAATTTTGAATTTTAAATTTGAATTTGAAGAGCAGTTTATCAATAATGGAAGCAGAAAAGGTGTTTAATTAAAAAAAAAGGAATTTTTTTTTGTGACAATATTTGTTTTTTCTTTAGACTTCGATATATCGAAATCTGCAAACAAATTTTCTTAAGACATTTCACTGAAATGACATTTCAAAGTCCATACTAAAAGATAAAATGGACTTTATGTGTTATTAAGTTTAGCGCGAGGTTATAACGATGAAGTGGGTCTTATCTCGACTATAATTATCAAAACACTAGAATTGACTTTGTTACGTACTAAAATAACTTTAAAGTGGACTTAATCTGACTATACTTTTGCGCCAAGAATATTATATTGGCGACGGGATAACAAAAGAAAAGTGAAGCATTTATGGTTATCGAAGATTTTGAATGACACATTCATAATTGATAGCAGATGTCAAACTTTTGCTATGGAAACAGGGTGCTCCTAAACTCATGACCATCCCGTCGTCGTGTTTGCAGCTCAGACACAACTGAAGCAACCATGGCTCTCTTCACCCTCCATGACATCTAATTCATTTTTGGTCAGCGACGTAGACTTCTCCAAAGGTATGACGTCATCCCTCAACCATTCCGGGCCGTGTAGCCACAACTTATATTCAATGAGCTCTTCCTCCCCGATACCCCGGCTCGCGTAATCAGCAGGGTGTCCGTCTGTCATGGCGCCAGCGATCGGGAGACGTCAACTCCTGTATTTGAACGACCCGATTAGCAACATAAGGCTTGAGTGTAAAAGGCTGCTTGTGGATCCAACACAGGACGATCCTCGAGTCTGACCACAGCTAGTAAGGTGTATTTGTAAGTCTCAATGCCGTACGAACATTTCGAAGCGTTGAAGCTAACAGAAGCGCTGTACAGAGCTCCAGGCGACGGATCGTAGCACCATTCATCGGAGCCACCTGCCTAGGTGCGAGCAGTCAGTAATACTCGGGCTCTTCTGTCTAAACCAATAGTCTTCGTATATATAACTGCAACGTATGCACGCATACTAGCATCACAGAAGCCATGAAGAGTAGTTGTGTCTCCATCCACCATTCCCAACCATCGTGGGATCGGAAAGCGGTTTAAAGCATCGAGTCCATTGCGAAATTTATACCAACCATCACACAGTTCACTTGCAGGTGGGGCAAGTGATGCCCTTGAACAAAGGCCTTCCCGGTGACAACCACAGGTGCCAGTAAACCAGTTACATCCAAAAGTCGTGCAACTTGACTTGAGCTTTAGGCTGTGGGTCTAATACCACATAAAGAAAGAACTCATCGGTAATGGTACAAGTTACAGCAAACCAAGAACAGATGCTGTCGTCGAACTGACAACAAGTTACTCAGTTGATCTAGTCCCACTGGTTATATGGTCTATCACTTGCTGGTTGCTTGAGGGCTATTTGCGCAATTTGAAGTGTCCAGCTGCGAGGATCCTATCGACATTGGAAGCTAAGAGTATGGATTCGTGAATTGATTCGCAGCTCGTAAGCAAGTCATCCACTTAAAATGACGTCAGTATGGTGTCCAGCGCAGTCAATGCCCGTTCGTCGTTGACGACTTCGCTGTAGTTGTCGTTCGCACATTGATGTAGTGCCGTGTTATATGGGTTAAAAGCCATGCCGTAGGTTATCGTTGTCAATCTATATATGCCGATAGGGGCTGATGGAACATTTTTCCACATCAGCGGTCAGAGCAATGCGGAAGCGACGAAAACGAAGAATTATGCTGAGCAATGAGTCCTGAATGGTAGGACCAACTAGCTGTATGTTGTTTAATGAAATACCAGTACTAGACATCGTTGAGGCGTTGAAGACGACTCGAAACTAATCAGTAACAGCATGGTGAGGAATATAGTAACAATTCGTGTGATCGTTAGGTTGATCAACACTCTCCATATGCCCAAGCGCAGCGTACTCGCGTAGAAGTGCAACGTATTTTTCCCATAGTTCTTTGTTGGCAGACAAACGTCGTTCCACATTGTTGAATTGCCGTAAGGCCTGTTGATATGAGTCTCTAAGTTGTGCGTCCAGACGAAATGGTATGTGCACCATATAACGCCTATCCATAGTCTTAGAATGCGTAGCGGAAAATATGCGGTCACACTCATTGTCGACGACCTCTTCGCCAGGCACCTCCTGAGCTTTTGGCTCAGCACAAGACTTTCAAATCGGATATCATCCTCATGCACCTGAGCATGGAAGGTGTGTGGTTGTAATGCTGCCGTAGGGGTTTTCGAGGCAGGTCCAATGGCAATCCATCCGAACTCTGTTCGCTGAGCGTGGGGTTCGTCTGAATTGCCATTGACTACGCCATCTTTGACAATTAGACCCCATACATCTATGAATTTTCTAGGCAAATCATCCAGTAATCCCAAAGATATTCCGAACATGTTCGCGTCGTTTTGTCAAGGTATTTATGATTCCTCCAGCCTTATTTCTTTTAACGAGGATTATTTCGATTCCTTGCATGCTTATACTGCCTCAAGTTCTCTGGTACTTATTAGATCCGAATTATTGTTGGCATTACAGTATTTGAAGGACAGTAAAAATCCAGATTTCTTGAGTTTTTCCCCGGTTGTATTAAAATCTTGTGCTGAATCTCTTAGCTATCCGCTGCTCTATATTTTCAATCAGTCATTGGCTAGTGGGACATTTATTGATGATTGGAAATATTCTCTTATAACACCAATTTATAAGAGTGGTAAAAAAGGACAAATATCGAATTATAGACCAGTTTCTAAACTGTCTATTATACCTAAACTTTTGGATCGCCTAGTGAAGGAACGGATGGAATTCATCTTAAGCAGCTTAATTAGTGATCCTCAGCATGGATTTTGGAAAGGTCGTTCGACCCGCTCTAACCTAGTTCAGTTTATTAATAATTGCTAAAGTTCCATTGAGAAGCACAAGTAAGTGCACGTAGTTTATACTGATTTCGTGAAAGCCTTTAGTAGAATTAATTTACATATCCTTCTAAAAAAGCTTGAGTGCTACGGATTTTTCGGGAAATTACTTTTGTTTAGAACATAAAGTATAGGTACGTCACGAACAATGTCGCCCAAACAATCCACCTTGAACCCATAGAGGAAAAACGAAAACAATAATTTCATAATTTTGTTGTTGCACTTAATTTTTGCTAAATAAACAAAACTGTACGATATTAAAATATTCTCAAATTAGCAATTTGTCTGTAAGTGTGTGTCGTAATTTAAGTTATGTTAAGTAAGCAATAAATTTGTATAAATAGAATTAAGTTTGAAACAATAAAGCACTGATTTTTCAACACTAAGAAGAAGAAGTCCTATTTAGTTATTCCCCCACTAGAGGTAAGATAACTAAATATCATTCCCAATTATATTGATATTTTGGTACAAGCACCTAATATATCCACAACAAGATCAAGGTACATGCACCCTGATCACACCGCCGGAGCAAAAGAGTTCCGACGTTAACATTTGGTGACCCCGACGTGATCCTCATATTCGCTTTCTCGAATAAGAGACAAACTTTTGAGCGATCACTACTATACAGAAGTGTTTACCAGGGCTTCAGACACTGGTAAAGTCCGTCGCGTTTTAACTTCGAACAATCAGTACCAACGAAACAGTTGTATCCGAGTCGGAATATCGTGGATCAACAAAAACATAGATATCGACCAACTTACATGATACAAAGCGGAGGTGCATCAATCAAAACATTACTGGGAGTACAAGCTGAAAACTGTGAAGCATGGCGAGTCCCAACTTCAACAATTTCATCTCAATATTTATGAACTAAGCGACGACCCAGTCGCCAACGGATACAACGAAAACCAATATTTTGATTTAGAACGTCAAATCGAGCAACTTATTATCGATATAATGACCAGATTACAAGGTGCTCATGACGGTTCTCCCAGTTCAGACCAAAGACCAATGGTAGCAACAAATAGCAACAAATAACTCTGCCAAAGTTTGATGGCGATTACTTGAAGTGGCAACAATTCCACGACCTCTTCGTACAAATGTTGCATCAGCAACCGATGGCGGATTGTCAAAAGATGTGGTTCCTCAAGACCAATCTAGTGCGAGAACCTGAGAAGCTAATAAGGCATTTTCCGGCGTCAGACGCAAATTATGTAACAGCTTGGAAAATGTTCAAGAAACGATATGAAAACCCAAGACTACTGGTGGCAGGATTAATCAACAAGTTAATGGCACAATCAACGTATAATACGGACAAGCCATCTGCGATCAGCGTAAGAAACTTACATGACACTACGCAGGAGTGCTTGATGTGGCTAGAAAATATTGGCGTCGACACATCAAATTGGGATCCGCTATTGCTTCATTTATTAATAAGGAAGTTAGACAAAGATACCCACACATTGTATGAACAATCCCTATCCAGTCCAAGAAACTTGCAGACAATCAAGGACTTTCTGAAGTTCCTCGAAAATAGATTCCAATCGTTGAAATCTTTGGGAAATAAGGGACGAAACATTGAGGATCCAAGGCGATCAAACACAGCAAAATGTTCAGCAATCGCCAGTTTAGATACTACGTGCCCAGTGTGCAAGGAAAATCATGCTTTATATGCATGCAAAGGTTTTCTCCAAATGAAGCCTAATCAGCGTTTAAATATCTTAAAGGATAATGATCGATGCATCAACTGCCTCAAATCAGGCAGCAAAATGTTCTCGGCGAGGATGTACCAGGTGCTCAAAAAAACATAATACGTTAGTTCATTTCGACGTGCCAGCAGCAAGGGCTACACCCACACAAGACCTTCAAGAACATGAAACATCATCTACGGTCAAACCGAAAGCTCTTCCAGTTTCTCTATCAGCTTTAAATCAACAGAAGGGCTACGTTTTTTTGGGGACAGTAATGGTAAAACTACTAGCAAACAACGGAAATTCCATTGAGGTCAGAGTCCTTCTAGATTCAGGCTCGCAGGTCAATCTCATTACGGAACGCGTGGTAAAAAGACTAGGGATTCCGACCAAATATGATTCATCGAATATCCAAGGTATTGGTAATGCAATCCAAAAAACACAGAAGAGAGCAAACGTGCAACTGAAATCAACAATAAATGACTTCACAACAAGATTAGAAGCATTGGTTCTTAACAAAATATTGTCGCCACAACTCACCAAGTCAGTTGATATCTCCAACTGGACTATACCGAAAAACATCAAATTAGCCGATCCAACATTTAATACGAGTACATCGAGTCAAATAGATCTTCTTATAGGACAAGAGTTCTATTACGATTCTCTTCAAGTAGGCCAAATCAAAACAGCAGAGAACATGCCTGTTCTTCAAAATACCGTTTTCGGGTGGATAGTCACAGGACGGATGGGACAATCATCCATATCGTCACTTTTATGCGGCATTTGCACAGAAGACGAACGCCTCAATAATGCTCTTGAGAAGTTTTGGACATTCGAAGAACCTGAGGGTCAAAAAAGGCAAATTACAGGGGCCGAGAAGAAATGTGAGGAGCACTTTAACGCAACAGTACGTCATAACAGCAGCGGACAATTCGTCCGTTCACCAAGAACCATTGCATTACGAAGACTTTACTCTCTAGAAAGAAGGTTGGCCAAAAATCACGAACTCCAACAACAATACCAGAAATTCATGGATGAGTACATAAAATTAGGGCACATGGCGGAATTAGAGCAAACATCCATTCCGCAACATCATTATTTTTTACCTCATCACTGCATTCAAAAACCTGATAGCAGTACCACCAAGTTACGGGTTGTGTTCGACGCATCATGCAAAACCTCAACAAACTTATCATTGAAAGACATATTGCATACAGGCCCGATTATCCAAGACGATCTGTTCACTATCTTGCTTCTCGTTTTCGGTTGCCAAGATTCGTATTCACAGCCGATATACAACAAATGTACAGACAGGTACTGGTACATGAAGACGATCGATGATATCAACTTATTTTATGGAGGCGTAATTATTCAGAACCCATAAGGCAGTATCAATTAAATACAATAACCTACGGTACATCGTCTGCTCCGCACCTTGCTATTAAGTGCCTTCAAAAGCTAGAACAGTCTTCCACAACGACACATCCTCTCGGCAGTATGGTATTACAGCGGAATTTTTATGTGGATGACGTAATGACAGGTTCTAATAGTTTAACCACGGTACTAGAGATGCAAAGACAGCTGATTGACGTCCTAAATAAAACTGGGTTTAAACTTCGAAAATGATGTGCCAACCATCTACAACTGCTTCAAAGGTTCACACCCGAAGAAAAGGAGGTGCAATTGGACTTCAAGGCAGTTGCAGAAGAGGAAATAAAGATACTAGGCCTAATTTGGTTACCAAAGACGGATGAGTTTCGCATCAAAGTGAACCTAAATGATGAACACAGGGTGACGAAAAGGATAGTTTCTTCAGAAATAGCCCAGCTATTTGATCCACTTGGTATTGTAGCCCCAGTGCTTATTACAGCAAAAATATTTCTTCAACAATTATGGAAACTCAAACTGGATTGGGACGCAGCATTCTTACAGGAATAACATTGTAGATGGTTGAGATTCCGCCAGGATCTTAGTATACAAAATCATATTTCAATTCCAAGGCACATGTTCGCAAAGGAATGTGCAAAGACTATCCAACTTCCTGTATTCGCTGATTCCTCTGAAAAGGCCTACGAAGCCGCCATGTACGTCCGATGCAGAACTAGTGAGGGAACCGTTATAGTGCGTCTATTGTGTGCTAAGTCCCGGGTAGCACCACTCGACAAGGAGAAATCAAAAAAACCCACGACTAGAATTGTGCTCCGCCAAGCTAGCAGCAGACCTTGCAAAAAGGATAAACGAGAATATCGAATATGAGGATGTTCCATCATACTTTTGGAGCGATTCAGAAATAGTGTTAGCCTGGACAAACTCAGCTGCAGGCTCCTTTCCCCCATTCATTGCTAACAGAGTATCAGCCATCCAAGCTACTACAGAACCGCGACAATGGCGACACGTTAAGTCCAAGGAGATCCCGGCCGATTTGCTCACACGAGGAGTTCCTCCATAAAGGTTAAAAGAATCAGTCCTCTGGTTCTACGGCCCTTTGTTCCTACACGCGTAAGAATCCAATTGGCCACCACTCTACCTAAAAAAATTAGAGAAGGAAAAGGACCAGACCGCAGTAGTAACCGCTACCTACGACAAGGAACCCATCCATTTCATTGATATAATTGCGCATAAGAACTCATTTAAAAGGCTACAACGAATTACAGCTTACATTATTCGGTTTATTAACGTCAGTGGCAAACGAAACACCAAACAACTTGATGATGGATCTCTCTCTCTAGTCAAGAGCTGACAAACGTCATGCACATCATAGTCAGTCATATGCAAACAGAATCACTCAAAAATGACATTGCTCACGTACAACGATATGGAGAATGCAGCAATAACAGCACTATAAGGAGTTTGACTCCATTTTTGGACGTTAAGGGGATTCTACGCGTGGGAGGGAGACTTGAATCATCGTCTCTCACATACGACGCAAAACATCCTATAATTCTGCCTTACGAGCATCCCTTCACGAAGATGATCATGACAAACATTCACAACGAAAACAAACATGTTGGACCACAAACTCTTTTAGCCATAAAAACACAATGTTTTTGGCCAATAAAGCGAAAAACAAATTGCAAAACTGCAAACAGTGCATCAGATGTGCAAGAGCGAAGCCAAAATTGGCCTCCCAATTAATGGGAAACCTGCCAAATACAAGGGTACAACCAGCTCGGCAATTCATTAATTCAGGAGTGGATTTCTGCTGACCAATTTGAATACACTACTGAGGCAGAGGAAGTCGACCGCAGAAAGGGTACCTGTCAATATTTTGTTGTTTTGCTATCAAGGCAGTCCACCTGGAAGTGGTAAGCGCCTTATCAACAGAGGCCTTTATCGGTGCCTTAAAACGGTTTATGGGATGGCGAGTTCAAAACCTGGTCTGCGATAATGCAACTAATTTCGTAGGAGCCAAGAATCAACTTCAGGAATTGACCAACACAATATATACCACTCAAGGAAGGAACTCCATCATTTCAATGTGCAGTGGAAAGGGTATCGATTTCCACTTCATACCTCCCAAATCCCCGCATTTCGGCGGATTATGGGAAGCTGCAGTCAAGTCAGCAAAACACTTATTACGGGGTAGCATTGCATCGGCAGCCCTTACTTACGAAGAATTTGAAACATTAGTGGTTGAGATAGAGGCAATACTCAATTCCAGGCCATTGATGGGGCTGTCATCTGACCCAAATGATCTAACGGCACTAACACCTGAACATTTTTTAATCGGTGACCCTTTGACAGCACCTGTGGACCCATTAGCTGAACCTATTAAATTACTCACTCGGCGGAAATTGGTCACGCAAGAGAGTACCTTAACAGACTACAACAGCATACGAAATGGAAGCACCCAACACCCAATCTTAAACCTGGCGCCATTGTTATCGTAAAGGAAGATAACACACCACCGATGAAATGGCCTCTAGGGCGTATAATTAAAACTCATATTGGAGAAGACGGCCGGGTTCGAGTAGCAGATGTAAAAACAGCGACCAGTGTATTTCGCAGAGCTATACAAAGGCTGGCTCCTCTACCAATTGAGAATTTAGACGAATCTGCACAAACCAGAACAAAGGAGGCACGTCAATACAACGAATAACCAAAGCGAACAGCAACTCATTTGAACGAGGAAAGTAACACCGATTTTAAAAATGACGATCAATTACCGCCAAAGAAATCTCGAAGAACATGTGGATCAGCAATAGTGCCGTTCCTACTAGTATGTTTGTGTCTAGCTTCATTTGATTCCATGGGAACAGCAATGTTGGCATCAAACGACTGGAACCTACTGGTGTACTACGACTTGGAGGCATATTGGACTGAGTATACAGAAGTCGTCAAAGGAATGGGATCATTAAAACTGTTATGTGAGAAGATAACTTACAAGAAATCTTGTCAGTCCATACTCAGTCAGCTCATGCACTTGGAAGAAGGCCTAAGAATGGGAAATGAATATTTTGAAATCAACGCTCCTAGTTCTCGGCAGAAGCGAGGAGCCTTTAACATTATTAGAACTGTGGCTAATTCCTTGTTTGGAGTTCTAGCTGATGAATATGTCATTAAGATGTCGGACGCTATTGGCAGTATCAAAGAAAATGAAGAGCATTTGCTGCGACTATTGAATAGTTGACTCAACTAATAAACAAAGATCAGTTGGCGGTTATGGAAAAATTTAGAGTTCTGAACGATCGTATGATTGAAATAGTCGATTATTCTAACCAAGAGCAACTCATCAATACTGCTTTTGGTGTTTCTATCGAACTAACACTGGTCATCTCAAATATACAACGGATTCAATCAGCTTTGGCTAATGTTTTAACTGACACTAATCAGGGCAAAATAAATCCAATGCTTCTTTCACCACAGCAGTTAAACAGGGAGATCTCGTTTATAAAAGGTCATGTCCCTGTCGCACTTCGCTTCCCGACAGACTCTTTAGATTCAGTTCACCTGTTCAAATTAATGTCCATAAAGAGCAGGATGGTCAACAACCACATCATTTTCTATCTTAAATTTCCTCTAGTCAATAGAGAAATACTGGAAATATTCAAGATTACACCCGTACTGATAGTGGACAACAACAAGTTCATTGTGATCAAACCAGATGCCCCATATTTAATCATAAGTCAACACTGTGACCAATATTACCCCCTAACAGAGCAAGACCTCGCCAGCTGTTTAGTAACTGAACCTGATACATTTCTGTGTGAACAAACAAGTCCGTTGTACCACAAGGGAGCAACTTTAAGCGCATATGAGGTCAATTTATTAAACAACATGCCGTTATCCAAGCAATGCAAGATCGAGACCCTGGATGAAATTCAAACTTGGATTCGGCTCACAAGCCCCAATGAATGGATTTACGCAGTTAAAACTAAGACCATCATCAACGCGGTATGTGACCGTAACAATGAAGCTTGAAGGTTCAGGACGCTTAAAAATTGACCCAAACTGTATTATCGAACAAGATCTATTGACGCTGCGTGGACATCAGAGTTACCAAGGCAATACAAGGGTTTCATATACCAAACTAGGCAATCTGACGGATATACCAATCTCAACCAAGCAGATTTCAAGTATCCGGGCTCCAATAATAAATCTACCTCCATCAAAAGAACTCGAAAGGCTAAGAAAACAATCCAAGAATCTAGTTCAAGCTGAGCTCCCAAACAAAATTAACAATTACAACATTCACCAATATTCTGTTGCATATATAGGACTGGCCCTGGCCGTATTCGCCATTTGTCTTTGGGCATATAGACGAAAAACATCAAACAAGCAAACGAACCTTGACGACTCCAATCCACCAGAACCAGCACCAAGAAGACACAGAAGCTTAAGCTTACCCTCTACGGAAAGGTGCTGAATGTTATCATTCAACCGGGGGAGGATGTTTAGAACATAAAGTATAGGTACGTCACGAACAATGTCGCCCAAACAATCCACCTTGAACCCACAGAGGAAAAACAAAAACAAGGTGTATTCACTGCAAGGTTGTTTGGACAAAATTCGAGCCATACTCGTATAGGCGTGAATAATTTCATAATTTTGTTGTTGCACTTAATTTTTGCTAAATAAACAAAACTGTACGATATTAAAATATTGTCAAATAACCAATTTGTATATAAGTGTTAGTCGTAATTTAAGTTATGCTAAGTAAGAAATAAATTTGTATAAATAGAATTAAGTTTGAAACAATAAAGCACTGATTTTTCAACACTAAGAAGAAGAAGTCATATTTAGTTATTCCCCCACCCGAGGTAAGATAGCTAAGTATCATTGCCAATTACATTGATATATTGGTACAAGCACCTAATATATCCACAACAAGATCAAGGTACATGCGCCGGAGCAAAAGAGTTCCAACGTTAACAACTTTCATGGTTTAAGTCCTATCTGTTTGGGATAAAACTATTCGTTTCTATCGGACATTTATTTTAGGTTGAAGTTAATGTTGTGTCTGGTGTCCCAGAAGGAAGCCATCTTGGGCCAATCCTTTTTCTCATTTTTATTAATGATTTGCCGAGAATTCTAAAATTTTGTCACTGTCTTTTGTATGCGGATGATATAAGATTTTTTCTGACTATTTCTAATGTCAGTGATTGTCTTCTACTCCATAGAGATTTAGATTATTTTTTTGAATGGTGTAAAATGAACGATCTACATCTCAATATCGACAAATGTGCCACCATGTAATAGAACACAATATAACCTAACTCCTGCTTATCGTCTTGGAAACCAATCAATTAATGTTGTAGTTGAATTTAAAGACCTTGATGTTGTTTTTGATAGTAAGCTCACTTTTGATCCCCATGTTAATAAATTAATGTCAAAAGCTAACTCTGCTCTAGGATTTCTGAAAAGAAATTCATCGGACTTCAAGGACCCCTATACCCTTAAGGCCATTAATGTAAGTATGGATCGTCCATGTCTGGAATATTGTAGTGTTATTTGGAATCCGTTTTCATTGAAAAACATTAATAGAATAGAAAAAGTTCAAAAAACTTCTTGCGCTTTGCATTACGCCGCTTCTTTCTGAATGACAATGCCCACTATTCTTACCGCTCTAAATGTTTGTTGTTGGGTTTTGATTCCCTCGAAGTTCGTCGTAAAATGCATTGTGTTATGTTCGTTAGAGATTTACTATGTTTTTCCATTGACTGTGAGTACTTGCTCTCATTAAATCCTATTTATGCCCCCGTTAGGGTTCTTAAGGCAAGACCATTGTTATTTGAAGTTCAGCACTCCACTTTATACGGAGCCAATGAGCCTGTTACGTTTTGCTGTAGATTATTTAATCTTGTATATGATCAACTAGATATTGTATTACCCAGAACTAGCTTTAAGGAACTCGCATTGTTAGCATTAAGAAAATTAATAATTATTGTACTTTATATATATTTTTCTTTCTTTCTTGATCTGTTGATGTACCTCTATCGTAGACCTAAATAAATAAATAATAATAATAATAGTGACATCCGAGCCAAGAAGTACTCGTATATCTGTTTTAGAATGAATGAATAATTAATTTAAATGTTTAGTTGTATGTATGTATGTTGTAAAATGTGTTTTATTGAATTGTGTTATGTAGTTTTTAAAAATGTGTTAAAGTGTACCTACTTATGTAATCCTATGTATTTATTCTTATGCCACCCTTTCGGGTCTTCCTCCTGTGTTTCCCTTATATGATATGTATTTTCTATTGTGGATTGTGTATTGTGTATTGTCTATTGTGGATTGTGTATTGTTCAGTAATATATGTATAAATAAAATTTAAACTATACATATAATTTAAACAAATTAAAAAATTAATTGAAATGATTGAAATGTGTACAATATTATGAGCTTATTAAAAGTCAACCGCCCTCGTTGACAATTGGCAAACGAATGTTCAATACGAAATAACAGTTCTAAAAATTGACATTTGAAAGCAGTGAATGTTAAACGAAAGCAAAGATTAAAAGAAAGCTGAATAATCAGAGAGAGAGTATTAAATATGTTATAAAGAGATTACGTTACGTTACATTATATTGTGATAAAATACTATAAATGTTTAGGGTGCGCATCGCGTTGTTTTTTTTTTTTGATTTTATAATATTTGCTAAGCAGCATTCTTCAACAATATCGATTCCAGCAGGTGTACCGAAGTAAGGATAAGCTAACCAAATGTTGCCACTGATTCACGTCAATATGCACCGTTGGAAGCGTTGAAGTTATTAACGGAAGGACCAATGTATTGACCATCAAGGTAAAATTAGAATAAATTGACCTGAGTTTGAGCACGACGATGCCCCTGGTACAGGTATGTGTGAAAGCACCGACTCCCTCCACTGTGACTTCTATTTACTTCTGCGGAGATTCAAAAGATGAGCAAATTTATATAACTCAAAACGTACCTACGATCCAGGATCGCAGAGGATGCGAGCTAAGCGCTGTTCAGATGAATCCCCATATACATATGTCCGCGCTGTTGCAAGCAGGACAATGCAGTTGCCACGAGTGAGGCAGGTGCTGACGGACACTGAAGGACAAGTGGCCTGAGCGATATATTTTGCTTCTGATGACTCCATTGCTGATGTTGGAGAAGGTGTGGGCTGCATCTATAACTCACGACAAAACAATGTGTTGTGTTTGCGGCCACCGGGGAGACACCGGAGAGAAACTGCTAAGATATATGGCCTTGTTTCAGGCAAAGCATATGCGGCAGTTCTTCAGTGCATCGAAACGTTGTTCCGGTTTAATAGCGATTAGTATTTGACATCGTGAAATATGGTGAAATTCTTGACAATGGACTATTTCCCGTCATCTGCAGGAACTAGGTGTGATTTTATAGAAGAAGATGCCTGCGGCTCACAACGATTAGACACCTTTACTAATACGGCAGCGAGGCTATGTGTTCTTTTTTCTAAAAACTTGAGAAGACCCCCAAGCTTGGGAGTTGATGGGAAGGACAACTCATACACCACTCCCGCTGCGTAGAAATGGGAAGCTTTGAAAACTATCGGGACCGCTAAGGCATCCCAACTATCTACTACAAGCCCTTAGCAATTCGTGCACCGTGTCCACAATGGCAAGGTGAGTTTTTGAAGTTTAGTTGCAATATCTTGTTTGGCCTGCTCTTCCGGTTGCCGTAATTTTCGGTTGAAAATGACACACACATACAATGATGTGATTTCCATGTATGACCAGAGTTGATAGTGTGTCCCAAGCTCTCCCTCTTTCGCCTGGCCCACCAATAACTCATGGTATCGTACGAAGCGGTTGTAATGTGACACAACCGATTTTAGTTCCTGCTCAAGCTGCGAGGAATCACACACACCCAAATTTGGTCACCCACACGTTCTGAGATCCCTTTGATGGCGTTCACCGCCGCAATTCGTAAATTTAACTAGTATATAATATAAATATTCCTCACAGGAGGCACCAAAATGTTCAGAATTAGTTCTTTATTTTTCCGTTATTCTATGTATATTTTATTTAAAAAAGGGGTTAATACAATATGTACAAGATTACTCTGAAATTAACAAGAGCAAGAGAAGCACGTGTGAGCGCGAAAAGCAAGAACAAAGAACTAAAAAAAAAAGAAAAATGACACATTCATAATTGACAGCAGATGTCAAACTTTTGCTGGGAAACAGAGTGCTCATAGACCCAAGGAAGATAGCGTGCTTCTAAATCTTAAACAAAAACCAAGCTAGCAGCAGATGCGTAGCCGTGGCTCAAGTGGTGGTATATTAGGACGGTTCGGAGTTCAATACCAGCCGTGACCGAAAGAATTTTTTTCAATCAACTAGAATCTTGTGAGATGAGTGGTTTCCTAAATACAACATTACGTCAATTTACACTTATAATTTGGTCTCTCCATTAAATGTTGGATGCAACCCATAGAGCGAAATAGCCACTGAGCCCAAACATCTTTCTTTCTCTTTCTGTCCCTTTTTCCGAGAAAACTTAACACATGTTTTGGCATCATAAATGTAGTCATACCCAGTTAAGTGTCAAGTTCTTAAACCAAAAAAATATATATCAGACCTGAGCCAAACTCTGACAGCATTGGGTAGAGCGGGACTCGCTTTGTGTGCAAAATAGTTTGCTGAAGAGAAAATTGGAAAGTGCAATTGGAACAACATCTCGTATGCAGCGAATCGTGCCACGGTCCAGAGTCAGTCAAGCACTCCATGAAATACATGACGGAATCACACGAGGCCATTTGAGAATAAACAAAACTTTGGAATAGATAAGGCAACGTTTCTATTGGCTAAGCGCTAAACAAGATGTCGAGAATTGGAGCAACAAGTGCATAAGGTGTGCGGCTACCAAGGGCTTCGTAAAGCCGTAGGAACGAATGCAATGTCGGAGTACCATTCGAACGAATAGCCGTCGACATCGCTGAGTCGTTTCCCGAAACCTTTAATGGCAACCGATACACCCTCGTGGTTATGGATTAGTTCAGTAAGTACCCGGAAGTGTTTGCCATCCCAAATCAAGACGCTAAGACCATAGTAGAAGAGATAGTCAACAACTGAGTGGGCAGATTTGGGATCCCAGTGGAACTACACTCTGATTAAGGGCGAAACTTTAAATAAAAAGTGTTAAATTAAGTGTGCCAATATCTGAAAATAAGAAAGACATAGACAACGAAAATACACCCTCAATCTGATGGAATGGTCGATCGATTCAATAAAACTTTGAATGAGCATCTGTCTGAGGTAGTCGGCAACTGCCAGCGGGACTGGGGTCAACACATATCTCTCTTCTTAATGGGCTAACGAATTAAAGCAATTGGGGCAGCAATATGAGTTCGGCGAATTTTTGAACAAAGCCCTTATACAATTTGTATGTGGTGTGGGTGATGAAAAAATTCAACAACTGTTGTTCGGTGAAGAGGAATTGAAAACTGATGAAAAGGCAATACGTCGGCATGCCGATGCTGCTGAGATAACGTCAATCAATGTACTGATGATAAAAAAAGAAGAAGGCAATATAAACAGTTTAAGAAAGTCGTCAATAAAGGAAAGAGGTATCAGAGTACAACCCGAAGGGATATTGATAGAGACTATAATTACAAAGCAGTGGGCAGCAAAACAGGAGGCAGGAGAAGAATTTATATTTTTTGTGACAAAGAAGGCCACATCCTGAAATTTTTTAGACAAACAGCCATCAGAAAAGCAGTTAAAAAGCTTGATGAAGAAGACGAAGAAATTGACAATGATTTTTGTAATAATATTAATAATTTAAAATGTTCCAAAGTTAGCCCATTGAAAGTGGAATTTCAGTATTTTCTTTTCGAGTTAGACACAGGTGCGTATTTAACGGTCATCCACATAAATGATTTCACTAAATATTTCTCAAATCAACCAATTTCGTATGAAAATAAAACTTTCAAGTTATGTAATTTCAGGCGAGAGTGCAGATATCAGATTATATCTGTTACAATGAGTATCTACGGACACTCTCACGTTTTCTTTTTCAGTGCTTATCAGTAGGTAAGTCACATGGACACAAGAAGTAGATGGATATAAGCAGTGTTGTAGTGAGAGAGAAAAAACAGACGAAAATGGCACAAGCTGCTCCGCTAAAAAAAGGCAAACATACATTTTTCATATATTTTTTCTTGTTGTTGGCTCTTTCGATAATTTTGTTGAACTTCTTGATAATGTGAAACCCACGAACACGTTCACAAACTTTTATAACAAATTCTTTCTTTTGTCTTTTATAGCAATATTAATCAAATTCATTGTTTAATATGTTATACATTTTCATTTCAAAATTATTACAAACTCTCTAACTAACTTCTGGAGAAATCTGTAAATATGGAGGAAACACTAGGTTGCTGACTTACGAGTAATTCTAACTCACACTTGTGTTGTTGACAGTATTTTAGTAAATGCAGCCTGTAAAATAATAAAAGCAGTTGGCTCGCAGTTTCCATTGGTTATATTCTTCATGTGCTTTGCTGGAAAAGATCTTTTAAATTCGTAATAGTTGAGGAAAAGTACGCGCTTTATTTGGTTCTTCGCCACGGGCTCCGGCCCGTGGGTATTTTTTTAGATATTGCGGTGCGAACATCTTTAACTCAGCACATTCCAACCACGCGCGCGAGTGCAAAAAAATTGTGCAAAGAAAAAATAAATAATATTAATGGGGGTGTGCTTCTATGAATAGGGGAAAAAATATATATAAATACATAGATACAATACATATGTAAATCACAGTGCGGGCATTCCCACATCTCCTGCTCCTGGTCATAGGGCTGTTGTTCGCACTCGACCACTGCCGTTACTGTGTAATTTTAATTTAATTTTTTTTGCGGAGAAGGCCCCCATTTATTCGGCTTAATACGAGTACAAGCTATAACTCAAAATTAAACTTAAAACTAAGGTTGGTTGGAGTGGTGAAGAAGAACAGATTTGAGGCAGGAGTTTTGCGGTGGAAGTCAAAGATGGTAGGGTTTGAATTGATCTTACGTAGCATACGGGAGATTGGTTCGTTAGCGCCATAGGAGGTGTGGTGGATTGGTAGATAGAAGAGTCGAGGCGTACGTAAATTTTGAGGGTTAGTGTTGAGGAAAATAGAGAAATTCGGCTGCATCTCTGCGATCCTCGAGGGTGTTTAAGTTGATAAGGTTGGGCGGTTTTGATAGGGGGGCAGAATAAAAGAATCATTCCAGGGCAAATCCTAGAAAGCTGCGCTGGATGCTTTCAATTCTCGAGATATAAACACAATGATATGGGGACCACATTTGACTGGCGTACAATAGGAGGGGGCTGTTGTAAATTAGAGTACTCTGGCTTCGAGGTTTAATTAAAACAAAACACGTGTGTTGTTTTGGCGTTTTAATTCCTAAATAGGGAGAAACTTGAATACATATATGTTATATATACATAAATTACACTTACGCTTTTGTGCGTCCTCTCGCATCCAATGCTTTACAAATTATGACGATACAATGCACAATAGCAGAACAAAGAACAAAAGAATTTTCGTTAAAACTTCGAAACTTCGTCAAAGGCGAGAGGGTGCTCTTACAATTGAGTTTCAAAACATGTTAATAAAATTTAAGGCATTCAGCTCGGCGACAGGGGCGAACAAAGATAAAATAGAGGGATATGGTCACGTATGGGTTGGTGAATTCTTAGGACCACCGTTTTACAAAATCTAGTGCGGAGTTGGCTTTAAGGATTATCCCATCCATATGTTACGGGAGTTGAGCTCCCTATTACACAAAATGCTGAGGTCGCGAGAGATTGAACGTTGGTTGTAGAGAAGGTAGAGTTAGGGAGGAGGTGATGGATTGGCATTTGGAGATATTAAGTTCCAAACAATTTTTGAGGCACCAAATCGAAAAACTAGCATGGGGAGAGGAAATAGTTTCGATAAATTTGGTATCGTCGGCGTAAATGAAGACAGGCGAGTGTTTGATGATCCTATCGAGATCATTTATGGTAAATATAAAAAGAAGGGGACCGAGATGGCAGCTTTGTGGAACTTCAGAAGTGGCCAAAAAAGGAGCCGAGTGAGCTGACCGAAAACAATCACTGTAGAAATGGTTTTCAAGATAAAAGGATTTCCATTTTAACAGTATGGGTTCAAAGCCGAGGACAGTTAATTTAAAGAGTATTAATGGATGAGAGATTTTATCGAAGGCCTTGCTGAAATCGGTTGCGACTACATCGGCTTCGGTGCCATTCTCTTGGGCAGAGAGCGCAAAGGATACGAATTCAACGAGATTTGTGGTGGTTGACCTATCCTTCAGGCAGCCATGTTGTTTAGGGGAAATAAATGATTTGCATTGGAAGCTTAGAGCTTCATACAAAATGCTTTCGAAGAGTTTGGGTATTTGGGAGAGTTTAGCGATTGGACGATAGTTTGTTTTGTGGATCGGGGTTATGAAGGAGGTTTTCCAAGCCTGAGGAAATACATGTGAAAAGGATAGTCGAAAGACGTTAGAAAGGGAAAAGGCGTTAGCTAGGAAAAGAGAGGAAGAACATTTTTTCATAAATATGACAATGAGGCCATCTGGGCCGGGTGTGAATTCGTCATTAAGTTGGTGTAACTTATATTCGATATAAGACGGGTCCAGGGTGTGAGAGAGTAGTGGGCTATTGAAGAAATTCAGTAGGTAATTAAAATATACTGGATCCGGTACAAAGGAGTCGTTGGTGAAGGATTGTTTGAAAAACGTGGAAAATAGGTTGGCAATGTTGAGTGAATCGGTTGGTGACTTGTTGTTGAAAGAAAGGGAAGCAGGGTAGTCATCGGACTTTCTTTTGCATTTAACAAATTGGAAGAAGGACTTAGGGTCGTTTATAAGGTTGACTTGCGCATTGTTAAGGTAGCGCTGGTAAAAGAAATCGTAAATTTCGATTAAATGAAAATAAGCGCCAAGATATTTGGTATATAGTAGTCCTGCTGCGAAGGAAAACAGTCCATAACTTTTTTCTCTTATTTCGTAAGGAACGAAGCTTGCGATTATACCAGGGAGGACTAGTTGATGATCTTTTAAGGCGGGAAAACGGAACGTAAAGGGAAAAAGAATTAAATATTTTTTTCTATAAAAAATGGATAAGGCATCATTTATGCTTTAGTTGTGAAAGTTAAAGAGGGATCTGCTGAGATAGTCGGTGATGTTAAAGTTTGCTTTATGAAAATCGAAGCATGAGAGAGTCGTGTGGGGGGTGGATTGGACAGAAGAGCTATGAAAAAACGAGAGAAGAAGGGGAGGGTGGTAGTTATCGATTGTTGAGAGAGACAGGGGACTGAGGAGTTAATTGAATCTGATGTGAAAATAATGTCTAATTGCCTGCCCACCTAGTTGGATATACCGTTGACTAGACATAGACTTGAGTCTGTTAAACGATCTATGAAGACGCATTCCTTAGCTGAGTTAGCATTTGAAGCGATGAAAAACGATTGATCATCTAATGGAGTCCACTGTAGCTGAGGTAGATCAAAGTTGCCGAAAATAAGGATATCGTCAATAGAGTCAGACAGGTCAATTATCGACGGCATCGATAGCAAGTTGGTAGGATTCAATAGGTTGAGCTGGTAGAATGTAGCAACATATAACGTAAAGGGACTTGAAGGGGAGTGATATTTTTATTTAAAAGATGAAGAAATAGTAATAGGAGAAGAGTTAAGACTGTTGTGGATCGCCACTAGGACGCCTCTACAATGGGAAACATTATTTGGTCGGGTAGGATCGTCGTCGCGAAAAGCATTAAAAATAGGGGAGAAAAATTCCTGGTTCTTTATATCGGGAATCAGATTGGCTTCAGTCAGGGCATAAAATATCATAGGGAAGAGCATGCGATTGTCGTAGAACAGCGTTGGTTTTCGTGCGAAGACCTCTTACATTCTGGTAGTAAAAAGTAAGAGGGATATTATGGGGTGGAGGTGTGAGGCGGGATGGTTTACGTACTGGCAAGGTAGGCAAGTTATGCACGAAAAAGTTTGTCGTGGTCGACTCGGCTTCGCTGTAGGTGTGAGACTGGCTTAGAGTGGACATAGTGGCCGAATGCAGCGAAGTCGTCTGCCACTTTCTGAGGGGACATGCTAAAAATCTCGTAGTACCTGACATAAAGGTTCCTGAAACTGATAGCGTCGGTAGGGAGGCCTTCCTGCTGAATGACGCTGGTTTTGGTCTTTCCTTGGAAACAGACCGTGTCCGACTTGTCATGCAGATAGGCAAGAAATAGACGAATATTTTCGTATGTTTTTCTTTCCAAGCCAAGAGAGTGCATATCGCCTTTCTGTAATGCCATTTGTTGCTGTGTTAGTTTAACTGTTGGGAGAAAAAGCGGGTCAAGAATAGGAGCAGTGGAGGGGGGGGGGGGGGGGGCTGGAGATAAATGGTTGGATATAGGGTTCGACGAGGGATGAAATGTAGGGTTTAGGGTATGGGAGTTTATAAAATTAGGGTACTTAGCTCTAGTTTTGAGGTTGAAGTTAGGAAATGAATTGCTAGCTGGGTTTGGTGGCGTAGAAGGTTGAGAAGGGATAATATGAGTGGTTGGAGTCAAGTTGAAAGAGACGCGTTGATGCTGCGGCTTGGGTGGAACGGGGGGAATTAGGGGATTAGAGGATTGATGTATACGGAATTAGTGTCGGATAAGTGAGGAGGGAGGACTAATAATGTTTGTTTTGAAACTCCAGTTAGGATCGGGATTAGAGCTTCGTTTTTTGTTAGAATTTATTTATTTTATTTTTTGTTATAGTTTACGCGCGCCTAAGGGGTTATGATACCCTTTTACTGTTGCCAGGGCGCGGGGGAAAGATAGAAGGAGGAGAAAGGAAAGCATTGTTGTGATGTAGTGGTTTGAAACTCAGGTGTGTTTGGTTTCGGTATTGACTCTCCAGGGGTGGGAGACCGAATTGGATGGAGAGATTTTCTTCACTCGGAATGTGAGGTTGTGAATTTTACCGGTTGTTTTGTGCTTGAAAACCTTACAACAGCCAAATCTACATGTCAGTGTTATGCCTTCACACGCAGATTTTTCTGACTGAGTTCCAATACACAAATGAAAACTTTTGTCGTGGCTAGGATTCGAACCTTGACTCTCCGAGTGAAAAGCGATTGCTAGTACCACTACACCACGGCCACCCCGTAAAGAATGTTTCTTTCTTACTTTTGGAAGGGAATTGGAGAGGGGTCTTTTTTAAGCTTATCTACGTTTATTTTTAGAATTTTGGTTGTCGTCGACACGTGGATTTCCTCGTTCCTCGGAACATTTCGTGATACTTATCTTTCCACGTTTGGTGGCATTACCAGGGGGAGTAGGGAACAACCAAGAATATTTCGTTGGGATGTTGATTTTGAAGGTGCTGTTACTTTTGGAGTCATCAGAGGAAATCTGGAAATCCTGGCACTCGATAATGGTGATAGCATAGTTTCGGTGAAAGAAATTCCGCTCCCAAGCAGCATCAGCGTGTTGAGGAGCACCTTCAACGTAGAATGCCGTGTGGTTTCCCTTTTCCAGTTTTTCGAGTCAGTTTTTCCATGAAGTTCCGAATTGTTTGAGCAGTTTGCGTGGAGCGGCTACAGGCATTGTTATTCAGCAAAAGCAGTGACTGAGTGCATGTAACAACTGATGGATAGCGGGTTGCGAGTGTGAATTTTGCTGGTGCACTGTTGTAAAGGCATAACGCCTACTACAATTTCATTCAGTAAACCAACGTAAGAATTTTCACTTTGCAGCCTTGCTTGGCATCGTCGGTGTATGTGACTTTTGTGTTTGTTAATTTGTAAGGATCAGCTGTTTTGACACTTAGTGAGTGAAACACAGGCATTTAGATCCCTGCCTACACCTCTCAGATCACCTGGCTACGAGCTAGTGCCACTATTCTTTTCTCAACGCGGTCTCGCCCTTTGTAGCGCAGTGATGTGGCTTACAAATCTCCACCACAATGTAGTCCCTGTTCCAATTTGGAATGCAATTTCTTGTGGTTAAAATTCCATCTCCGTAAGCAAATTATCCACTATTTCTTTATGTAAAGAGCACATAAAATAAATAATCTTTTTACTCGACCACCAACATTAACTGTGGCTCAAGCCCGTCTAATTCTTGATTGCAGCCAAATATAATTGAAATACAGGATAAAAAAATAAAAATTCCACGGCTTTGAAGAAAAACATAAAACCAATCTCTGAAAAGTGAGATATAGCAATTTAAATCCAGTCTCTTTAAAAAAGGCAAACCTTGTAATAGTAGGCAGCCAAAACGAATAAAATCGTGAAAGATAAAAGTGAAACAAAAGCTTCCTACAAAGAGAACCCCTCACACTGGACTCACGAAATAAACGCGAAAATTATTCAATTCTTTACGCTCAATACTAAACTATGGCAATACAATGGCTCAAGACATCGCAAACCTACGAGCACAGATAGAAGTATTCACACAGTGTCTGCAGAATACACAATTACAAGTAGAAACACTGTCCCTACTATAGATCAACATGAAGAATTTACCCCAAACAATACAGATGCAAATTTAAAAACCTTCGAAACCATACCATGCTTCAATGGAGATAAGAATCAATACAGATCCTGGAGGAAAAGGGCATGAACATTTATGGAAAATATTAAGCAATTCTCTAAACACCCGAACTACTATACAGCTTTTACAGTTCTTCACTCAAAAATAATTGGAGAAGCAGCAGTCATACTAATTAACTACAACACCAAATTGTACTTCTATTCAATCATCAACAGACTTGACTACACTTATGCCGACCAACGACCACTGTATGTACTTCTCGAAGACATCAAAGAAATCACACAAAGACGCACATTATCAGAACTTCACAGCGAAGTCAGCACAGGACTCAACAGCAAATATACAAGTGGCACCTTATACAGTGATCATCCAAAGGATTTAGAAACGACATATGCAATTGCAAGCAGAATATACCACGAAAGCGCGAACATGCAGTTTGACGCACGATGCAATCAACTACCAAATCCTCCACCACAGAGATCTGAGAATTAAGTAGATACAATCCAAATATACAATGCACTGTCTTGCCAACAGATTAACAATACTTCGAGTTGCTCACAACACTCAGCTCAAAGTTCACCAACCGAGAAATTGAAACGCGTAAAACAACCATTAAATACATTTAGAAATCAAATAATCATAAACTTTAGTACGATCAACGCAGTGGAAATCTCCTCGCAAAATATTTTTCCGTATTCACGACATACACTTCTATTCAACTAAAGAGGAGCCGAAACGAACAATAAATCCAATGATAACAAACACTATTCCATGTCGAAAACGACATCATTTCTTTTTTTCCAAATATATCAATGGTTTTAGCTCAAAAATGACAGAAGACATAGAAGGCATAGATAGGCAAAACGAAATTGTAATCCAAATACACAAACGAGAACATAGAAATTATAAAAATAACGCGCAGAAAATACTGACCACATATTTTTTGCTAAATATACGTCAAATGTGCAAAAAAGAAACACAAGAGTGTGAAATCTGCCAAATAAACAAATACGAACGCAGACCAAACAAATAACCGATTGGAGCTGCACCAATATCAAATCATGTAAGCGAACACATACACTTAGACTTATTTCACATGAACGGAAACATATTCATCAGCACAACTGATAAATACTCAAAATACTGCTACATACGAGAAAGTCCGAGCAAAAAGAATACATACAAATACAATACATTGACAAAATATAGTATTATCACAAATTTACCCAAACGCCAAGTTCGTAATGACCGACAATGAAATAACATTCACGGGTATATGCGCGAAACAAATTTATGAAAAAATTACAAATTGTACATACAGTAATTACGACATTTCATTCCACAACCAACAGTCAAGTTGATCGTTCATACAGCACGCTCATCGAACTCGCTAAATTCGTAGCACAGGAAAATAATTCTTACCCAGGAAATGAAATCTTTAACGCGGTGCTACACTACAGCAAAACAATATACTCTGTCACCGGAGAGAAACCCGAGGACGTGTTCTTCAATCGAGGAGGGTGTCCTGATATAAAACAAAAACTCGAGGTAAATCAAAATAAAGTGCTTTCATATTATAACAAGACAGAAGACAGAGGTGACACAATACTTACAAATCGCGGTACAATCGTATATATTGTACAAATACAATATACGAATGCAAACATGCAAGGAATAATAATTTTATTTTTTATCTCTGTCGTTTTTTGCGACAGCCACATTGTTATAGCAAACCTTTCAAAAATATTAACACCATATTAGAAAATAGTATGATCCTCATATAATTTTCAACAGAACTCGGCTGAACAAGTGATAATAAGCAAAATAGAGACACTCAAGTCGCAGTTACTTCCTCATAACTTTAGAACTAGACGATCACTTAACTTTCTAGGGTCAGCTCTTAAAATTATCAGGGGTACACCTGATCACAACGACTTAATCGAAATCAAGACAGGATTAAATATACTGATAGAAAACAATAACAAACAAAAGAAAATGAACTCACAGCTTGAAAAAATATTAGGGACTCTCGATCCTAAAACTATATCAAAGGATTTAGTGATTACCGAAGTGTACAATGAACTACCCTCTATTGCTACTATAATTAGTTTCGCAAAAAAATGGAAACTCCTAATCAGGAACTCAAAACTTAAAAGATATTCAGCAAATAGTATCCAATGAAGCATTAAATTCACCTATAATAAATTTATTAGAATACGCCGACGTACTCGTACATGTTTGTTATTTTCACAAAGCAATTGCAACTATTTATAAATACCCAATATTAAAAACAAAATGTAACTTATTCAATCTACTTGCATACAAACATAGAAAAGTGTTACTAGATTCTAAAATATCAATATGTAACAATGTGTTTACACATATTGAAAAGTGTAAAAACTACGTTGGAAATTACACATGTAAGACAAATAATTCTGACAATTGTACTATACTACTCGTATTAATATATTAGAAAATAAGCCGACCAAATGTAAAGTGATACATGAAAATACCGCACGACTCCAGCTACTTGAAAACGAAATATTATTACAGATTTTGAACACACTTGGAATAATGTAAAAATACTCGTAGACGGACCTAAATTAATATAGGGTCTGCCAAAAATGTTTTTTTTTTTTTTGAAAATGCTATAAAAAAAAACTACTGAATATTTTCTCAAATTTCTTTTTTTATTTGAAAGTACAATCCTTCCGGAAAATAATTTCATTCAAATGGCTGCCTCGGCTGGCCACGATCGGTCCAATTTTTAAGCACATTATCGATTGTGTGCAGCCGTATTTCACCAATGGCTTCACGAATATTGTCCTTTAAAGCGTCAGTTGTCTCTGGCTTGTCGGCGTAACACTTATCTTTTACGGCACCCCACAAATAATAGTCCAACGGTGTTAAATCGCAGTTCCGGGGTGGCCAAACGACATCAGCTCTGCGGCTGATAATGCGATCTTCAAAAACAGGGCGCAAAACATCGAGTGTAGCTTCGGCTGTGTGGTACGTAGCGCCGTCCTGTTGAAACCAAATGTTGCCAATATCCTTCTCTTCAATTTTCAATCGCAGGCCCACTTAGCGAAGCGTATACACAACCATATTAGTTCAGCGGAAGGATAAAACTAATTATCTGTGAAATCAGACATGAGCTAACTGTTACCATTCACGAAATAAGCACTAGTTGGAAAAAAAAAACGTTAGATGGCGGACCCTATACAATTCAATAAACTCCACAACTCTCCATGGAAAGCAATACTGCAACCACCAACAAGATGCTATATACGATAGCGGCCATACTGTTACAGCTACAACTGTCATTTATTCAGTCTGTTCTGCCAAATCACTATGGACGGACATAGCGTTCAACAACAAGTGCAAATGATAAAATTGTTTTATTCAAATGGGTATTCTGTTAAGGCAACGTTCCGCACGCTTCACCTATTTCACGGTCGCCATGTTCGTCCTAGTCAGATTCGCAGAGTGGTGGATAAATTTGAGTCCACTGGTTCAGCACCGTCAACGGCGAGCGCTATAGGTAGATGATTACCAACTTCTCTTGGCCTGAATTGGATGATATGGACACCAACGACATGTGGTTTCAACAGGACGGCGCTACGTGCCACACAGCTTACGCCACATTGGAAATTTTGCACGAGCGATTCGAGGGCATGGTCATCTCACGTGGAGGTGGTGTGAACTGGCCACCGAGATCGTGCAATTAGACTTTTTCTTGTGGGGTTTTCAAGCCAATAAAACCCATGCCATTGGTCAAATTTAGCCTGATTTATGCGCCAGAGTCATGGAAAATTGGACATTCCGGATGCGCGCCACCCAGAGAAGCCGCGGCGGACATTTGAACGATGCTAACATATATTCCATACATAATGGCATCGACAGGCCTTTCAAACGAATAAAAAATTTCGATGATATCTCACACATACTTTGTTTTATTTAAAGTTAAAGATAGTAAGCGCTTAATGATAGACCCTTTACAAGCAACATGACGAACAGTGAAACGTCCTGTGCGTCATCGAATCCAACGCTGATTACAAATTCAGTAATATTCAAGAAATATCAACTTTCCTGGTGCTAATCGAAGAACATCTAGTTCAATACACAGTTTACTGCATTCTGGGATTATGCTCACTAACATTACTCATCTATGGTACAGTTAAAATCTGCGACTGCTACAAGGTACAGAAATCAGAAGCAAGAAGAAAAAAAATTGATGAAATATGCGAAATAGAACTTTCTAGATTCCTACAAGAATGAAATTTAGGTTAAAGCGAGGACGCTTAAATTTAAGGAGGGGAGTTAATGACGTAATCCCACTCTCTGCCTATTCCGTCATTCTTATAAAGTCACGTACACCAGATTACATCATCATTTAGGAATCTAAACAACAACCACCGACATCAGCTAAAATGCATTATCGCGAAATGCATTATCAACCCAAACAATTAACTACCTAAATAATATTGTAGTAAACAACAAACAACGGAATATTCCATTAAGAATATCAATAGGTAAAGAGCACGTATTTCGGAATAGCATAAAATAAATAATCTTTTTACCCAACAACCAACCTTAACTCAAGCGCTAATTTAAAAAAAAAATATACAAAAAAATGAATTTTGTTTACGCATATATAGGGTCCGCTATCTAACGTTTTTTTTTCAACTAGTGCTTATTTCGTGAATGGTAACACTTAGCTCATGTCTGATTTGACAGATAATTAGTTTTATCCTTCCGCTGAACGAATATGGTTGTGTATACGCTTCGCTAAGTGGGCCTGCGATCGACTTAGAGAAGATGCCGATTTTGCCAAAAAAAATCATTTTTTCAGATGAAGCTCATTTTGATCTTGGCGGGTATGTAAACAAGCAAAATTGTCGCATTTGGGGCACAGAAAACCCGCACGCATACATTGAAAAGCCGATACACCCAAAACGAGTCACTGTTTGGTGCGGATTTTGGTCCAGAGGCATAATTGGGCCATTTTTCTTCGAAAATGATCAAGGAATGGCCGTTATAGTCAATGGCGATCGTTATCGGGCCATGTTGAACGAATTTTTGTTCACAAAAATTGAAGAGAAGGATATTGGCAACATTTGGTTTCAACAGGACGGCGCTACGTGCCACACAGCCGAAGCTACACTCGATGTTTTGCGCCCTGTTTTTGAAGATCGCATTATCAGCCGCAGAGCTGATGTCGTTTGGCCACCTCGGAGCTGCGATTTGACACCGTTTTGTGGGGTGCCGTAAAAGATAAGTGTTACGCCGACAAGCCAGAGACAATTGACGCTTTAAAGGACAATATTCGTGAAGCCATTGGTGAAATACAGCTGCACACAATCGATAATGTGCTTAAAAATTGGACCGATCGTGGCCAGCCGAGGCAGCCATTTGAATGAAATTATTTTCCGGAAGGATTGTACTTTCAAATAAAAAAAGAAATTTGAGAAAATATTCAGTAGTTTTTTTTTATAGCATTTTCAAAAAAAAAAAAACATTTTTGGCGGACCCTATATTATGTGGGTATTTTTAGGTTTAAATACCTACATGTGGATGTATATTTTAGTCCTCCGTTAGGAAGAAACTGGCTAGAAATTATGTTTAGAAATTGGAAGGATTTTTTATTAATTATTACTGTAATAAAATTAGGGTAACTAAAGCTAATTCAGATGATAATTTACATAAATATAAATTTTACAAAAGTGTGGCAGGATATTTTGTATTGTAAATCAAATAATCAGTTATTAACGATTTTAAAGGGGAAATCACATTAAAAGATGGTGCAAAGCAAATACGGTACTTATAAATTGAAGGCAAAGGTTAAAGCTGTGACCGATCGATTGTGCAAAGAAAACGTCATGGCTCCTGCAAACCGGAGCAATTAGGCGGGTCTATTAGTGATCGTAAATAAAGTTGATGGATCAATACGATTGTATGTGAACTGCAAGAGAGCGATAAATAAGTTTGTTCAAATTCTATTCCGCGCTTTGATGATATTTCAGCCTCAATGTATGGATGGAAAGTTTATACAAAACTTGATTTGACTGGTGCTTATTTGCAGGTGGCTATATCGGAAAGATCTCGCGAGTTCCTTACATTCAACACTCATGTTGTCCTATTTCAATTTACAACATGATACAATTGATTACCTCGGTTATTATGTAAGATGTGATGGGTTAAGGCTAAGTTCTCATAAGGTAGAGGCAGTAATAAATGAGCCCGAACCTACTTGTAAGTTGTAATTGAAATCATATTTCGTAATGGTCAACTACTATAACAAATGAATTCCCAGTATATCGAGTCAGTTACATTGTTAAACGAACTAACCAGAGAAAATACAAAGTTGGTTTGGGCTGATGAACATACGAGTAGGAGGTGTTTTAGGCAAAGTAAAACTTTGATTACAAATATTACATTACATTTTCTGTGCATCATTCCATCCGAAACTGGCCGTAATAGCAGCTGAGGTGTAAACGTTTATAGATGATAACACTCCCTTCAATGATTTATTTTTGTGGTCCGGGTTGATGATTTTTGATTCCTGAATCCTGAAGTTCGTTCTTGGTCTGAGGGGATGGGATTGTAAAAAGATAAGATTTGACTGCAACACATTGCTGGCGGCAGGTCCATTGTGTAAACTCTTTGTACCTCACCAACACTCAGAACTTTCAGAGTGATCCAGAGGAACGCAGAAGCTATTCGTGGGAGGGTAACAGTCTTTGGATCATTAGGCATACCCACCTTGTCCTTAATCTTGTATTTCGAAATCAAATTATCAATATCTTTTTTGGCAGAGTCATTTGCTGTCGATCTAATTTCTGTAATGTTTCCAAGTCTAATACACAATATTGCCACCATCTTTATGATATCATTTTTGAAGTCGCCATTAGATCAACAATTTTTGGAAAGCTACAGGGTTGTAGGCAAAAGCGTTTATATGTATATTCAGTAATTAAATTTTTTAAATTTGCTGAAGATAAAGCGTGTTAACACAAGACTCAACAAAGCCAATTGCAATATCAAAGCACGCGAGCCCATATGGGATAGGCGGCGTCCTATCACACATCATGGAAGGCGTTGAACGACCAGTTATGTTTGCTTCTAGCACCCTTAGTGCGGCCGAACGGAATTATTCTTAACTGCATAGATAAGCTCTGGCAATCGTTTTTGCCGTAGGAAAATTTCATAAATATACTCGTATATATGAGTTGAGTTTTATAATACGTAGCGACCATCAACCCTTACAAGCCTATTGCCACGAACTGAGTGTACAAACGTTGTAGTGTATAGTATAAATGCCTTTAGCGCGTGTGAATCTCCCTTAAATATAAAAGATATAAGCTAAACCATGTTTGAAGATGACATATTAAGACCAGTCTATGATTTTGCACTTTTAAACGATTGGTTAAATCAGATAATCGCTCTCATGGAAGTTTATTACGCTAAAAGGGCATCCTTGGGAACAGAAAAGGGATGCTTGTTTTATGGAGAACGTGCAATATGAAATACAATTTTAGAATTATCACACGATCAACATATAGGAATAGTGGGAAGCAAACTGCTAGCAAGTTCGTGTGTTTTGTTGCCAGGAATAGATAAAGCAATATAGGAAAATTCGAAACAATATACAGTTTGTCAAAAAACACATGTGCTACTTACAACCTCGCCAGTAACTAGCTTCCCATTTGAGAGAATACACATTGATTTTTGCAAGTTAAATCTTAATCATACTCGTATTTGAAACTTTCTCTAAATAGATGGAAGCAATAACGATGATAATTCGGAAACTGAGAACATTGCTTTCGACGTTTTGGTTGCCATACCAGATCGTTAGTGGCAATGGGCCACATTTTACATCAAAGGCGTTTATTGAATTTTGTAAAGCAACTGATATTTGGATTCTTAAATCACCACCCTACCATCCGCAATCGAACGAGAGTGCAGAAAAGGCATTTTTAAAAATGGAATAAAAAAGGCGTTTGTTGATCCGCTTAAGAGATGCGAACTATGGCAATTGAAGGTAGACCGATTTTTGCTAAAATACAGAACGACGCCCAGTTCGGACACAGAAGTATCACCAGCTAATATGATTTTTCAATACAAACCTCGCACATTACTAGATATATTAAAGTTTAATGATGAAACTAAAAAATATGTAAAGTATATTAATTTCAATCAGACGGGGAGGGAAAAACAAAAGGAAAATTATAGAAAATCGATAAGTAACATTTTGAAAGCAATGTTGGATATAATAACAATGAAACCATTCTTCACCGAAATATATTTTCTAATACGTTTAAATGGATTCCAGGTAGAATTTTGAAATTTGATTGGATGTAGATACCTAATATTGGTTAACAATTTATGGAGCCAAGCTCTTATAAATCAAATTCTTATAATTCAAACCTGTACTCGTACAGCTAATCCTACAATTTGTACCATTAAAACAGATAATCAAAATGATGTAAATATTAAGGCAACTCAAGGAGTCATAACAAGAGGTATGGCTAAGAAAATGTGTTTAGAATTATAGTTATAAGCTTTATTAATTTTGGAGGAAAGATTAGTATTAGATTTAAATAAGTTACTCTCTCTCTCTTTTTGTAACTTTTTAGATTAAGCCCTTACCTATGCAATAAAATCAGATGTTAAACAGAAGCCGTTATTTGTAGTCGCAAGAATATTAGAGGTAGTTTATTAAAGTGCATTTAATGCCGCAAAAATACGTTAAAGTTTTATTTACTCAAAATGGCGCTACAGTCCGAGGTGAACCTGGTCCTCAACCAACAAGCGTCTCTATCCAGTTCTATCTCTAGCTAGCTCCCACTAATTTCGCATGCTAAGTTGGCTGAAGTCTATTTCACTTGCATGCGCCATCTGAGCCGCGATCTTTCTCTACTGCGCTGTCGCTCGGGGGCGGATTCGAAGACTTTTCGGACCGGACCATTGACGTCCATCCGCTCTACATAACCCAGCTATCTTAGTCGTTGGACTTTCACTCTTCTGGCTAAGCTAATGTCGCTGTACATCCCGTACAGTTCGTCGCTGTGTCTCCTCTTGCACGTAGGTTTTAAATGTTTGGAAATAATGATGGCTGGAAAATAAGAGCTCGGCGAGTTGTATGACTTAGGAACGAATCACGATATTTCAGAATACGTCAGAAAGTGGACTTGAAGGTATACTGATGGGCATTCATAGCGAGATTGATTGAAAGGGTGTCGGAGACAGAACGCAGCAGTGCAGCACCCCAGCATTCAATTCGTGGATTGACTTGAAACCATTCAAAACAACTTGAATTGAACGTTCCGTATTGTAGTTTCTAATAAACTGAGGAAGAGATTCGTTGATCTCAAAGGGCCTGATGTCAAACACTATCAATTGTCTTAGAAATATCAAGTGTAATTGTGTTGCTTTCACCTGTTTCATGTACACTTTCGACTTTTTTACGGACGGGCTGGATAAATGATGTTTTCTATCTGCTCGGAAAGAGCCCTAAAGAGTAGAATTGACGAAAAAGCTTACGCAGTGGTTTTGGTATCGGGGAAGAACACCTCTTCAAAAGGAGGGGAGATATACCATCTGGGCCAACGGATTTGTGAATGTTAAGATTTTTAAGAACTGTTGCTACTACACGAGTGCGAAAATGGATTTGTCTCATTGAAGATTCGACGCACTGAATTGTAGACGGAGCCAAACCACAATCTGGGAGTGTTGAGCTGGCCACAAAATATGCAGCAAGCAGATTGGCCTGCTGGTTTATGTTACGGAGTTTTTTAAGTCCCTTTTTTGCCCGACACAAAATACTGTTTACGTGTGCACTGGTAACGATATTTTGTTTTTGTTTTTTTTTTTTCACAACACAACAAAATTTACAAATGCACTGATTGACATGTGCACTCGTTGGTGATCGGCTCAGTACTTAAGTCGACGGTAATTTTTATTGTTCGGGAGAGATATTTGCTAGTCAATTGCTTTCTTAGCCTAAAGAAGCAGCGATTGCCAAGAGTTATTCTTCATTTGATCTTAGCACTAGTGTCATTGTTGAATTGATACCGGGGGCTAAGTAGATAAAGTCCTTACATGCATTAAAGTTATATCTGTCGAGGGTGACGCTCTATCCGAGACGTCGGTATTGGGTGTCCTTTCTTGTTGGCAGCATATAGTTGGTCTCGTCCTCATTGACCGTCATCTACACCGCTTTCGTCTCAATATTCGCGAAAGCGCCACTGACATCTCACTGCTTTCTTCCAATTATGTCAATATCATCGGCGTATGAGATTAATTGGACAGACTTTTGAAAGATTGTTCCTGTAGTGTTCATGCGTGAGTGTCGCACTATTATTTCAAGAACGATGTTAAAGAAATCGCATGACCACGCATCACCTTGTACAAATCCTTTTTTGACATCCAAGGTCTCGGTGAGTTCTTTACCAACCTTGATGAAGAAGCGCGTATTCTCCATCGTAATCCTGCCGAAACGGACGAGTTTGGCAGGGATTTGCGACTCTACTGCTATGTTCCCTTGTTCGTTTCTACACGCTTAGGTTCGCGGTTTATGTCCGTGGCATGTCTTTTTTACGTTCTGAGTAGCTCTAGTCCTTCCATGCAGCATCGCTTTGTATGCTTAGCTACACGTGCTTCCCGCACTCGTCGTCAAACCAGGAGTTTCATTGTGGTGGCCGAGTGAAACCCAGCACATCGGAGGCTACGTCTCTGATGGCTTTTTGACAATATTTCCACTGGTCTTTGATAGTGGAAGTAGTAGATTAAGAGGGGCTCAATCGGGAAATAATTTGGCGATCTCCTTCGGTTGTAGCCGTCCAACGTTGAACATCCTCAGAGTATTAGCTTGCCTTTGCGATGTACGGGATATCCACAACTGTATCTTGTGTACAAAGTAGTGGTCCGAGTCGATGTTGGCCCCCGAAACGTTCGGACATCCATAATACTTGAGGAGTGCCTTGCGTTGATCGCAATGTAGTCAATCTGGTAAACGGTTGATTGATCAGCAATTATCGAAGTTCCCTTGCGAATATGGTGTTGTGGGAACCGCGTGCTATCTACGACAATATTTCGCCTCACCGCAAAGTCAATTAGCCTGAATCCATTATAGAAGGTTGTGTCCTGCAGACTACACCTTCCGACAGTACAGTACCAAAAATGCCTTTAATTTCATAGCTAAGGTACTGCTCGTAGGCCGTGTCCAAGAGCTCGTAGAAGCTATCTTTGATGTCGTCATCTTGCTCCTCTGTGGTGGCGTGTGCACATCTAACACTCAACTTTAGCCTAAACACGGATTGTTACGACGCGCTTGGTCACAGTCAGGAAACTCGAAACTTCTAGCCGAAGCCAACCTCTAACAACAAATCCTCATGCAAATACACTTATCTACACTTTATGCTTTTGCCGTCCATAATAATCGCAGCAGTAGATGTCGCAGTTTTTCATCCTCTCTTTATCCGGCCCATCCCATCGCTTTTCATGGATGGCGGTAACATCTGCTTTGCAGTAGTCCTAGGCCTCCGCTAGTTGGGATCTAATATTCCACGTGCAGATCCGAAGATGGTTGTCCTTGTTTCGTTTGCAGGGGTTGTCAACAGTAGATCCGTCCGTATCCGTGGTGTTCGTAGTGTTCTGTGTGCTCTGTGACGGGAAAAAAATGAAATGAAATGACAAGGGTGGCATCTCTACCTGTATCATTCACACCAGTCGAAATTGTGTGTTTACCCGTCTCAATCACGGCGTCACTGTCTGTCTTGCTCACACTTGGTACTAATTTTATACAAATAATTAACTATGAATCGGGTTTCTTCAACAAAATATTTTGTTTGTCCTCAATTAAGCGTTAGTCTAGCAAGTGTCATAGCATTTTGGAATCCAGACTAAATACGCCATCTTCTAAAGTTACTTGCCAAAATAGCATAGTACATTTTTGTGTCAGTACAGTCAGTTCAAGTTAGGTGATCAATGATTTTCAGATACATGGATGGGCAAAAAAGCAATATTTTAGTCAAAACCGATATAGTTATGTTTCAATTTTGGACCGTAATTTACAGAACAGTTACTCAGAGTTACGTGACAACAAAAAAATCGAAGAAAAGTAAAGATTTGCGGTCACAGTACTTGAAAGATCGTCACAGAGTGTCAGATTTCTCGATTTTTTTTGAGTGCCAATAATTTTAAAAGTGCATGACTTACATTTTTTTTTTATAATTTTGTGATAACCGACACCGTTTCCGGCTTGGCGTTGATTTTTGGGACATTTTTATATATATATAGAGTGAAATATGTATGGGGGGGAGGCATACTGCCCCTCCGCAAGCCCCCTGCATGGGCTCACTGTAGGATTTGGAGTTGGTGCGAGGTTTTTTGTATATAAAGCATAATTTTTTGATCTCTGAGGAAAATCTTTCAATTCTCCCCATATATTTATTGTTTGGATTTTATTCTCTCTGAGAGGTATATGAAAGATAACAACCTGGTTCTGTGTCCTATTTGCAGGCAAATTGTACAGAAAAGGGCCCCTATTCCGGTTCTATGAAAAGAGCTATGAAAACACTTTTCACTGATAAACGTAATTTTGCGATTCCTGTTCTTTAAAAACATGGAATCTAATGTCAAAAAATTATCATATGAAAAGTTATTTATCATCGTTGATTTTCAGCTGAAAAGTGTGTTAACTATATAGAACGATTTTGAATTTAAAACATTAAAAAAATGGAAAACAATAAACTCAACCGCGGAAAGCGTGCGAGCAAAGAACAAAAATCATATTTAATCGATTATTTGGAAAATACTATTGATTTGGCTCACGATAGGTAAGTATTCAAATATTATGTACGAGTATGTAATGTATAATTTCTTAAAATTTGCATGTTTCTTTTTAGATTGGATTGCATCGATTGGGGAAGAAATAGAGAGGCTATGTGGAAAGCACTAGCCGAAGAATTAAACGGGCTAAGTGGAGCCAACAAACATGGAAGCAAATGGAGAAAATTTTGGCAGGATTTAAAGTAAATTGCATACATACATATATTAACATTTATTCGTTTTTGATCATTTTAATATTGTTTTCCATCCTCTAGGCAATATTACAAAGAGCGTAATTGCCAAATCCTAGACAGTATCTCGAGGAGTGGTGTTAACGGTACCAAAGTTGTTAAACCGTTAACGGAAGTAGAAAAGCGTATAATAACGTTGATGACACCCCAGGCGGTTGACGGTGACATAGAGGTTGACGAACTAGGCTTTCAAGCCGAGTTGTATGAGGTTTGTTAAACACATTTTTTGTATTTTCAAAAAAATCTAAAAAAAGATTTTCTCTCTATGTATGTTTATCTACATATCTAAGGATATCGTTTACCTAGAAGACACAATGATGGAAACTAATAACGTGCCACAAGATGAATTGCCAACAACATCAACCTCAACCCGTAATCCAAAAAGAAAGGCCAAGCGTCAATCTGACAACTGTTTGAGCAAATATTTGGAAATTGAGGAAAAAAAATGAAGATAGAAGAAGAAAAACTTGAACTGAAAAAAGAAAAATTATTATTAATAAAACAAAACACAGAAGTTCTTGTTTCTGTTTCCGAAATATTAAAAGAAATAAAAAATAAATTAAAATAAATAAACTTTTTTTAAAATTTCATCTACTTATGTTACCAATGTTAGCAAGCTCACAAGGCCAAGGTGGTTGAGACCAATAGAAACGCAAATCCTTTTCCTATCTCGTAAAAAAAAAACATAAACGGTAGAAATTTAGGTAAAACCCCTCGAGGTATGCAATGGGTAGGATCTGTGTTGTGGTGAAGCAAAAAGAGCACCGCTGAAAGTTAAGCGTTTTGAAATTCTCCACCGCTAGGAATTTCTAGAATTTTGGGTAGCTGGACAAAGTACCTATAGGAATTTGAAAGCTTTGTTATAAATCGACAGAGTATCGAAGAAGTGAAGTCTTGGTAAACTTGGTGAACTAAGTGTTTATTCATTAATAAAAAAAAAATTTGTGATATAAATGTTTTTTTTTTTTTTTTTTTGAAATATTTACTGAAAATGATGGTTTAATATAGCTGATTGAATTCTTCGACCTTCACTTAGTAAGGAATTAAAACTTGTTGAATTCGAGTTTGTTTCACTGTCCTCTATCTCTTCAACATATTCAGGTAAAGGAACTCGAACCTTCATTAAAATGTTATGCAGCACTGCAAATGCATTTATTATTTTTACAGCTTTTTCAGGACTATAATGCAGAACTCTATCTTTCAGTAAACAACGAAACCTGCCCTTGAGGATACCGATACACCTCTCAACAATATTTCTCGTGTTTTTATGTGACACGTTGTATTTTTGTTCAGCCTCACGTGTGGGCGTTAAAATTGGTGTCATCAGCCATGGTTGCAGAGGATATCCACTATCTCCAAGTAACCAAAAATTTCTTTGTCCCTACTGATATTTTCCTTCCAAATGTCTTTTTAAAATCGAGCGTCGCCAAATATATGCATCGTGCGAAGTTCCACCGAATCGTGCATTTATATTCAATATAATAAAATTGCTATCACAAACAATTTGCGCATTTTTTGAGTGACCTCCTTTCCAGCAATAATAGACGTGCTCGATATCTTTGTTGGGGCAAATTATCTTAATGTGGGTTCCATCTACTCGTATCAGTCCAATAACACCCGAAAAGGAAGCAACTTCAAAAAACTTCTGCTTCACTCTAGTAAGTTCTTCATCATTTGGAAATTTGACGAATTGAACTGCAATAATCCCAAGTGCTTCTGCTACTTCAGTAACACAACGGCTAACAGAAGTTTGGGATAATGCCAAGAGTGCATCTTGCCCTACACATCGCTGATAGCTTCCACTTGCAAAGAATGTAAGTGCAGCAAGTATTTTTAAATATGGCGGCAAGGCATGAATGCGACTTGTTTTCTCCAAAAATGGAGACACTGTTTCAATTAATTCGCGGCAAAGATGTTTAGGAAAACGAAACACTTCTATAAACCTTTCTTCGAATAAAACTTCGAAAGGGTTTTGAGCGTCCCTTAAACTTCTTCGGAAAGTTCTCATCCTAAATCTGAAATGCAAATACAAAGAGTAAATAAATAAATATGTTGCTCATCGCACCTTTTGCTTTAAATTTGAAATATCTTATCTTATCTTCTTCAAGTATGAAAAAAAATATGACATAAAAATTACATGTCAAATGATAAATTGAAATTCAGCAAAAAAGTCAGCTGAGTTTATCATATTGAAACGAGAATCAACTTGCTGAATAAAATGAAATGATAAAATGAAAAAGTCCTATGAAAAGTTTTGTGAAAAGAATTTTATCATTTCATTTTATCATAGAACCGGAATAGGGGCCCAGCACACGGATTTATTGTTAAATGACTTCTTTTTTTTTTGGAATTAATGTTAATTTCTTTATTTTTTTGTAATTATTATTACTGTTATTGTTATTATTTCTTGTCATTATTAGTATTGCTAATATAATAATATATAACCTGGGAATTAAAAAATGAAGTTTGATTTGATCAATTGAAAGCGCAATAAGACCAATTTGGTATTATCTAACTTTGCTAAAGTGAAATAAGGCCAACTTTCAAAAATTGGCCTTATTTCACTTTTCAAATGCGAAATTAGGCCAATTTTTGAAAGTTGGCCTTATTTCACGGCACCGCATGATTTCCTCCAATTTTTGGCGTTTCCTTGTCTGCCTGAAATTTCGGGAAGAATTTTTTGCGTGGAAATCCAATCCAATACTTCTTGAAGTTTTGAAGTCAATTCTCGGGCTCTCAACAAATCAGAATCGTTCGACTCTTATCCCTAGAAGTTTGAATGCGCTCATTGATTTTGTTCACGGTTCAGACGTTTTCATTGATATATGATTGCACTATTCGCCGCAATCAGTTGATAGTTGTTTGTGGAAGAGCCTGAATCTAGAAAGTTTTCCATGTTTGTTTTTGACTGAGGTGCCGTCAAGAATAACTTTGGTTTGAAAAGAAATTAAAACGCACATTTTTAAATCGTTAAAATTTTATTGGCATGTCTCGGCTGATGTGATATACAAGAGTGAAGAACAGCCTGCTGGTCTTTAAAAAGAAACCTATCAGCTGTTCCTTTACATTGTTCATGGTCAATGACCTTACCACTTACATTAATCTACTTTGGACATACTGCTCTAATATATTTATACTCTTTATCTTGGCACTGAATACATTGATCTGTCTAATTCTAATATGATTACGTAATTACATATGCAAAAGCGACATAGCCACCTTGACAGTTGACGTTTTGTTTTATTTATTTATTCTTAGCAAAGTGGCTGTGATTTTAATTTGTGATTGTTGTTTGGACTAGTTATCGTTATTATGATAACTTGTGAATATCTTAGCGATGTTTGTTGGGAATCAATATGCTTCCCCGCCTCCAGCTGACATGATGTGGTGGATGACTAACTGCGTGCTGGATGAGCTGCGTGCGTAATTGAAGCCTTGCGTTCTGGCTGTCTTCATCAATTCGAATACTTAGGGAGGGTTAGCTCCGGTCATGCAAAAAAAAGGAAAGTATTATGTAGATATTACACAACAAAATTATCTATTTAATAAAATAATGTGATATTTAACAGCTGCAAGATGGTGGATTTCATCTGTCAACCGTGACTTAAGATGTGTATTTGAGTATGCATATATGTATACTATATATGTAGGTTCTTTGGAACTCTATTTTTGTTTTATTTTATTTATTCATTAGTAGTTTAAAAGGTTCATAAAGTTGAGCGTGATCGTGGAACAAAGTTTTGTTCTGTACGCGATGGGAATTCTTTGCCGGGTATATTTTTACAAGAGGGGCTTTCGTGGGTCGTTTACAGTGTTCGAAATCGGCAAGGGGGATATTTTCGCGATTAGGCGTTTTATGTTCGACGTACTTTTTCTTATGTTCACCACGCGCGTCAGACCATCCCCATCAGCATGTAACTCTCGCACCCGCCAAAGTAACCATGATGTTGGTGGTAGGTTATTTTCCTTCACAAGACAATGTCTCCTTGGCTGCTCTTGAAGCCATTTGGACGGTGCTTGAGCAGGTGGTGACGTGCTGAACTCCATTGCTCCCAAAACTCTTGAGCGAGCCGTTGCAAGTATCTCCATCTGTCATGGTGATTTGTTTTGTTGCCGAGAAGGTTTTTTTCCGGAAGTGCACCAAGGGGGCCTCGATTTGTGCGAGGACTGTCGCATATTCCTTGAACGTTAGTTTCGATGAGCCAATTGTTCTCTTGAGATAGTGTTTTATTTATTTGACTCCTGCCTCCCACAGACCTTCGAAGTGTGCCGATGATGGCGGGTTGAAGTGCCACGATGTGTTTAGTGAGAACAAGCTCTTTGACACTTCCGCTGACCATTCTGAAGAAATAAATTTGCTCTCTTTCCTAAGCTCGTTACTTGCATCCTTAAAGTTGGTTCCACAATCGCTAAACATGTTTCCGCAATATCCTCGTCTTGAGACAAATCGTCTATATACTGCTATGAACGCTGCTGCTGTTAGATCGCTGACTAACTCGATGTGGATAGCCTTTGTCGAAAGACATACAAATACTGCTATATACCCCTTTGAGGTTTTGTTGCATCTGCCCTTCCACATTTTGATTTCGACTGGTCATGCATAATCTACCCCCGTATTATGTAGTAAGGGGTCTTTCTGTTTGGAGGCTACCCACGAGTTGTTGTATTTTTGCCTTGTAGCGGTGACATTGAACGCATTTATGAATGGTGGTCTTGACCATTCTTTTGACATTCAATATCCAATACGTTCTTCGAATTTCGGCCATCATCATCTACTGACCGCCATGTAAAGTGTCTAGATGAGCCTCATTCACAATCAGTCTAGAGAAGTGGTGTGAATCCTTCAAAATGATGGGATGTTGTTGGTTAAAGGGAAGAGGTGCGTTGCATAGGCGACCTCCTACGCGTAATATTTCCTCAGAGTCTAAAAAGGGTTTCAAGTTGTGAATCGAACTCCCATTGGGTATGAGCCTTTTAAGTCTGAGGGCTTTAACTTCTTCAAAAAATAACCTTGAATGATTTTGATCAGTATATGTTGAGCTGCCATGAGCTCATCGGAAAGTATGTTGTTTATATATCCCCACTATATTGATATAATAACACCACAGGTCCTGTGGTGTTGAAAACTGATGGAAGAAGGCGTTATTAATGACACTCAAGTGACATGAACAGGAATGTTTCTTAATGTGGACTGATAAATTGACTTATTTCTATCTCTTTTATCATCCTGTTTAGAGTCCACATCTGTTTCTGGAATGTCTTGTGCTTGCTCTTGTGTGGCGAAGTTTTATGAGAAACCCTGGCCCATGCCACCACATTTTGCTGTTGATGACCTCCTCCGGCGATGTTCCTCTGGATCCGATAATCCGATGGATTATTTTTTGTGCTGACGTGTCGCCAGATACTTGCGCCTGTCAGATTTTGGATTTCGATTATCCGATTTTAGACAAATGTCGTACGGCTCGCAGGACTTCCCTTGATCCATGATATGACGATCATTGGACCACGCCCAAGTCTCGGGGTTCTCAAACTGCATTGAATTTACGATTTTTCGCAGGATTTTCGCCAAAAGGAGAGCAGCGCAGAGCTCCAAACGTGGTAGTGACACTGGCTTGACTGGAGGCACCCTGGTTTTAGATGTTACCAGATGTATGCTCTCGCTAGATCCTTTGAGAACCCGTGCATATACAGCTGCTGCATATGTACTGTCAGAGGCGTTACTAAAACCGTGCAGCTGGACTTGGGGGGAGTGGTCGTATCCAATCCAACGTGAAATTTGGAGTTCCTGCAACCTTACTAATCCGGTGCGTAAGTCGAGTCGTCGTCGTTTCCTGTGAAACTGGCATGTCCCAGGTGGCTTCCTCTCGCCAAATTTGTTGAAGAATAAGTTTTGCCTTAAGGGCACATGGAGAAACCCAACCAAGCGGATAGAATAGGCGAGCGATGTCTGAGAGGATGGGCCTTTTCGTATATTTTTGCACTGTTGGTTACGTGATTTCGTCTTTGAAGAAGTCGTTTACAGGATGCCATTGAATGCCTAGGGCTTTGATTGCATCTGGAGAATCGAAATTTAATGGCAAGTTAATTTCTCTGTCGTTTTCACAAACTTGCTCCAGTACTCTACTTGAGTTGTTAGCCGACTTGCGAGGCGGGAATCCTGCTCAATGCAGAGTGGGTAATACGTCTTTTTGGAGGGCTATTGCGCTTTCCTCGCTGTCGGACCCATAAATAAGATCGTGAACTTAGAACCCTTCTGTCAATGTCTTGGCAACGTGTGGATAGCTCCTTGAGACGTCTGAACCAAACTGATGTAAGGATCGAACAGCCAGGTATGGTGCTGATTCCGTACCAAATGTGACGGTGTTTAAGGCTTAAGTTTTTATTGGCTCTTCCTTTTTATTTCTCCATACCATGAGTTGATATGGGGTGTCTTCTTGCGCTATCAATATTTGCCTATACATCATGCTGATGTCGACCGAAAATGCTATTTTGAACTTTCTCCATTTAGCAATCAAATCGCAGATATCCGCCTGTAGACGTGGCCCAATCATTAAGTAGTCATTTAGCGATTTTGAGTTGGTGGTTTTACACGAGGCATCAAAGACAACGTGAAATTTAGTTGCTGTGCTCGACGCCTTAAAAACCGCGTGATGTGGCAAAAAATTGTGTTCTCCAATTGCTAGTTGTGTGTTTGATTTGACCTCTTTCATGTGTCCCAAATCCATGCATTCGCCATTGCTGCTTGTTTCGAGTTTCCCAGTCTTGGTCGAATATCGTCTTTGAATGGCAATCTGACTTCGTGTTTGCCAACCCTTCTACGTTTCACGGTTCTTGCAAAATGTACTTGACATTTTTCTTCTTCTACGAAAGTTTTCTTCCAATTTACAAAATTGCCTTAGTTGCGCATCTAGAGAATTAAAGTAGTTTTTTATTGTTAACGATCGGGACTTCGAGGTGGTATTGGTTCTTCCTGTTAAGATCCAACCTGATTCCGTTCTTTGAGCCCCCGGTGATCCGTGTGCACCCTTGACTAGCCCTTTAAGTATAATGGATCCATAGACGTCAGCACCTATTAAAAGATCAATCTTCCCAAGTTTGTTGTAGGAAGGATCTGCTAACGGCAGATTTGATAAGTGCGACAATTGTGCCTTTTAACCTGGTGAGTTGGTAGCATGGACGCAAGGCGACTTAATACGAATGCTTTGATGTTAAGATTAACTTGAGAGAAAATGGTGAGACAGACCTGCAAGTGCGATGTGGGGGTAAAAGCTTGGCCTAGACCAGTCACGCAAGTCAACGTTTTTTGCCGTTTAAGACTAAGAGGTTGTGTAGCGCTTTCCGTTATAAAAGAAGCTTCTGATCCTGGGTCTATCAGAGCTCTTAACATATGATGCGTTCCATTGGACGCCACTATCCTTACAACAGCCGTTGCAAGTAACAGATTTGATTGCATTTGGTTGAAGTGCGTGTTAAAATTTTGTAACACATTGGAATTTGTTTGACTCCAAGTTGGTCGGGCCGAGTTTTGGACAAGGTGATTTCTTGTATTGTTTTGAGTCTCAGGTTGAGGATGGTAGTGATTGTTGTTGGTATCATTCGGGTTTTGTAGACCAAAGTGTAGAAGCGCATGATGTTTCAAACCACAATTCAAACCTGCTGCATGTTGAAGCATAGTGATCGTAGCCAAGGCAATTTTTACAAGTGCCATTTTTCTTGGTTACTTCCGTGCGACTCTTAATATCTACATATGTATGCTTAAGAATTTTTTACACTTTCGAATTCCATGAAACGACTGGTATATTCGACTAGGATAGTGTTTATTGGTCGGTTGAGGATTAGCATGAAAATTGTTGGCTTTCCTAGAGGAACTTCCCTGAGTTGGTTGTTTTTGAGACCTGTTCAATTCATTAATGTTTTCCAATGAAACAAACTTAACCTGCTCAATCAGTATTCTCAACTGTGTGTTCACGAGTTTCCGTTTGTTCTCGAATCTTTTTTTTAAATTTCCCAAACCAAGGAATAATTTTTGCCGTCAATCGGAAGGTGCTGAATTAGCCGTGCTGCTTCGTCTGTGACCGAGGTTTTAAGGTATTGCAGTTTTTGTATATCGGAAAACCAAAGTTTTGATCTATCATGCCCTGAAAGACGTTATGGAATTCGTACCATTCCTCAAATTTTCCCGAGAATGATTTTAACTGAGTGCGGGGTAGCCGTATATCAGAAACCGAGTATTTAAAGCAACTAAGACGAGATGCGTCAAAGTTGGTATTAGCCGATTCAGCGAACCTTTCGATTTCGTCGTGCAATTGTCCAAAAAAATTAAAATAAATACGTTTTATTTTTGAATATGTTTCGTCCGATTGATACTTGTCCTTTAAATGGTCTGCGATACTGTTTACGATCGAGGATTGTTCCTTCTTCGCGCGTTTGAACATTTGCTCTACATCCGTTACCCACGCATTTATGTAACCCTTGGACTTTCGCGCCGCGGTATCTTTTTGAAATTCTTCGTGGTCTTTTTAGAGTTCTTTAAGGAGAACTTCTTGGGCTTCGATAGAATTAGCCAACTTAGGCATGTTTAAAAAATGTTCACTTTCTGTTCAACCGTATATTTTAAATAAAACGCTATGTTCTTTTTGAAACGTTATAAAATACAGAATTTTATTTTGAGTTCACTTGCTGTTTATATTCGTATTACAGATGTTTCAAATGGTTATGTTGCTAAACATTTTACGAGAAGTGACGTTGACATTTCTGATAATTTTTATCGTTTTTCTCTATTACAATAATTCACAATAATATTTATTTATTAATACATTTATTGAAATATAAAATGTCTTCAACATTCTCACTGCCCGGTGAACGAAGTTCTCAAAAATTGCTTCATTTAATTGTTACTTGTGTGATGACCATTATGTTGTCGTTTACATTGTGCCGTGTGAACATCCTTCATTTTGCCTTGGTGCATTCATCATTTTGGTGACAGTTACCCCTTTGCCTTGAGCTCATGCAAAGAAGAGAGATGGTTAATAAATGAGTAAAAAGGAACATATATGCAACATGGACAAGAACAATTACGGAAATCGTAGTATGTTGGTTTAATTTGAGTAAAAGTGGAGTCAAGTGCGTGGTAAAATCTTCGCTTATTTTTTTTTTTGTACTCTGGTGTTTTTTAATGCTTTTGTTCAAGGGGATTTGTTGCTCTGATTACAGGTAGGTTTAATGTCTTTGACTTTTAATATTTCCTTTTTTTGGATATTTTTAAATCTTTTTTATATGTTTTCGTTTGGAGAGTGTGTGTGTGTGTGTGTGTTGATCTGATTGTAGTTCTGAGCACGAATGGGAATTTGTGTTTGTGTTGATCTGATTGGAGTTCTGTGCATGAATGGCAATTTGTGTTTGTGATGATCTGATTGGAGTTTTATGTATGAATGGGAATCTGTGTTTGTGTGTTTTGAAATCGCGGTGGGCATTTGCTTGGGATGTATGAATCGTGTTATAGTATGTCTGAGTGCTATTAATTGAAATGTATGGAATAAGTTTTGAGTGGATTGCATGGTGTTGTATTATGGCTGAGTGATATTTTATTGTGAGTGGATTCTGTTGATTTTATGAAGTGTGTACTGAGGTTTGAGTAGATTGTGTTGAGTTGTTTTATTTCATATGACTGTTGGCATGTTGCTGATTTTCATATGACTGTGTTATGTTTAGAAGTTCTTGTTGTGCAATGTTGCCAATTTATTTATGTTCCATACGTAGATTTTAATATTATTTGTTTACTAAATTTTGTATTGTAGGAGATTTGCCTTATATTTAATTCAAGGTGTTGATTAAGAAATACATTTTTTCTTGGAGTATCCATAAACTTATATGTATGTATACATAAGTTACTTCTTCATCTAATATGGTGTTGCGTTAAATTTCATTATTATTATTTTTAAGTGAATAGGTATATACATCAGTAGGGGATAAAAATATACATTTATTATGTTGTGTTGCGTTAAAATTCATTCATTGTTGCTTTTATTTATTTATAAGTCTGGGATGTGTTCTCAAAGTTGTGGGGCTGTGAAACTGTGGTCGCAAACATTATGTGTTGTGTCCTCTGTATTCGGTCTTTTGCAAACCGATTTGCAAAACCGATTGCCTCTCCGAGCTGCTGCGATACCTTTCGTAGGAGTACTGTTGGGGCGGGGCCTCATCGGCTACACAATCGATGTCCGCTCCATGTGGAAGTAATTTCCAATCTTGACTATCCGAGGTTTTAGCTGGTTTGTTTTCGAAGATGACTATTGAGACTGCGCAGATGTTACACGATGGTTGTATCTCTATGTGACGTGTTGACTGGAAGCATACAAATTTTCGTGACAGGTCGCTTAAGTTCCGTGTTTTCCGTTTTAATGGTGACTACTCGCGTTATGCCGTCTGATCGGCAGACGTTCGTCCTTCAATAGAACCAGATCTCTTTCTTGAACTGATGGGTAAGCGATCTTTTCCACGTTTTCCAGAAAGATTGAGCTAGCGATCGAGATACGATATTCTCTCCAAGCTGAACTAAGGCTGTGGTGGTGTTGTGAGTGCCTCTCCTACCAGAAAATGTCCAGGAGTTATACAATTAATGTCATCCGATTGTGGGCACAGGGGTCTCGAACTTAAGCACGCTTCGATTTGAGCCCGAAGCGTGGCGAGCTCCTCGAACGTTAATGTTTGATTCCTGGCTACTCGCTTTAAGTGGAATTTAACGGATTTCACTTCCACTTCCCATAAACCACCAAAATGTGGGGAAGCTGGGGGAATGAAATTCCACTTTGTCCCATCTTTGGCCAGAACCTCAGCTATATTCTTCCAGTCTAACTTGGCTTCTCGCAGTTCCTTTTTCAACTGTCTATCTCCTCCGACGAAATTTGTTCCGCAATCGCTGAACAGTTGGGAACAGATGCCTCTCCGTGCAACAAATCTGCGAAAGGCCGCTAGGAATGACTGACTTGTCATGTCGCCTACTAGTTCTATATGCACTGCCTTTGTTGACATGCATGTGAAAATCGCAAAGTATCCTTTGAGTACTTTAACACTGCGTCCTCTCCATGTTTTAATATCTATTGGTCCGACGTAATCTATTCCCGCTGATTTGAACGGCCTTGAGATTTTTGTTCGTGCCGCTGGTGGATTATCCATGAGTGGAGTAATGGGTTTTACTCTAAACCTAAAACAAATGACACACTGATGAATGTGCTTCTTTACCGCATTTTTTAGGCCGAATATCCAGAAGCGTTGACGAACGTAACCTATAACCTTTTGGTTTCCTCCGTGTAGTACCTTTTCGTGAGCATCTTTGATTATTAGATCTGATAATCGGTGAGTGTTCTGTAGCAGTACTGGGTGTTTCCTATCGAAGGGAACTAAAGCATTTCCAAGTCTACCACCAACGCGTAGAATTCCTTCGTCATCCTTAAACGGGTTGAGAGTATCATACCCTCTTTCCTTGTGCTGTTCCTTTGCTTTAAACATTTGTGTTTGGAATACTAACACGATCCGCCGCAATGCCTCCTCCAGTTCCATTGGTGAAAGAACTTCCTTGTGTTGTGAATTGTGTTGCTTCCTCTTTCGAACACCCAAGCAGTATGCGACGACTCGACATGCCTTCAACAGTGTTGAATATCTTTCCAACAGTTCATCTATGAAACTTCTCCTTTCTTCTGTAGCGTGATGCACTGTGGCTGATCTAGCTTCCTGTTGAGTCTCTAATACTTGTGGTTGCTCCGGAAAGATTGGTTTCTATTGTGTCCTTAAAAACTCCGGTCCCTCCCACCACAATACTCCACGAGACGCTAAGTCCGCTAGCTTAAATTCCGAAGGAACGTGTCTCCATTTCATGTAGTTGGTAAGCTTTTGAATTTTGGACACTCGATTGCAAATGAATGTCTTCCATCTTGCAGGTGGTGCTCTTATCCAGCACAGTGTGATGACCGAATCTGTCCAGGCCCACGTATTAATTGCTTCCATCTTTAGAGCAAGCGCGGTCGCGTGCAGTAGTTTCGCCAGCAGAACTGCTCCACACAGCTCTAAACGAAGCAGTGTTATGGTTTCCAATGGTGCCACCTTTGTTTTCGACAAAAGCAGGTGCATGTGTGCGTTGCCTCTCTCGTCTAATACCCGCTGAATCCATGAAGTTGCATCATCATAGTGGACTTCTCAGTATGGATCCATCGTGGGATTTTCGCCTTAGAAGTGCTGACAGATCGTTGTACAACATCGACCACTCCTGCTTTATATCAGATGGGATTGGCTTGTCCCAGTCTAGACCTCGTCCCCACAATTGTTGCATGATGATTTTGGCTTTTATTATGCATGGCGATAACCATCCCATAGGATCATATAATCTGGCAATGGATGGCAGCAGCGACCTTTTCGTAATGATTTCTGCCTCGTCATTTTTAGTTACTTCCAGTGTAAAGCAATCCAAAGATGGCAACCATTTCATACCCAGAGTTTTGACGTTGCTCTTCTCATCGGACGGAACGGTGAACTCTACATCTCTTTGGCTCGGCGGGACACAATGGAGGACTTTCTTATTGTTGCCGACGTATTTACGGAGATGGAATCCAGCTGATGTCAAAAGATCTCTTACCCCTTGAAGTTTACGTTGGCATTCTTCAACAGTATCTCCACCGCTAATAACGTCGTCCACGTAAGTCTCCTCTCTAATGATAGATGTAGCCATAGAATGCCTTTCTGCTTCATCGTTCGCGAGTTGTAGGAGCACGCTGATTGCCAAATAAGGGGCTGACGCAGTACCAAAAGTGACCGTTTCAAGACGGTAGATCTTAAGTTGCTCACTAGGTTGTTCTCGCCATAGTACGAGCTGATAATACGAATCTGGTTTGTCGACGCGGATCTGGCGGTACATTTTCTCGACGTCACCAGTAAACGTGTATTTGTACTTTCGCTATCTCAAAATTACATCTATGGCGTTGGTTTGTACCTTTGGGCCTGTAATCAACTCGTCATTCAACGAAGAGCCAAAAATAGGTTTGAAAGTTGCGTCAAACACAACTCTCAACCTTGTGGTGGTACTGGATTCCTTAATGACCGAGTGATGGTGTATAAAAAATGAAAGGGTGTGTCAAGGACTCCATCCGAAGGATCGACTGGAGTCATGTGCCCGAACTCTGCATATTCTGACATGCATTTCACATACTCTCTAATGCACGAACCGCTTGATTGTACCCGAATGTGTTGGACCCAAACAGGGATATCTTTAAATGGCAGGTGAACCTGGTAACGGCCGTCAGGTTATCGTGTTCTATTATTCTTAAAATTTTTCTCACATTTCTTATCTTCCTCAGCTTCAAATTTTTCAAATGGCTCATCTTCTATCTCCCAAAACCTGCGGAGAGTGCTGTCAAGATCCATCTGATTTAAAAACCTCTGCACCGAGTTCGGATTCACTGATGTTATCTTCCCGAAAAGCAACCATCCCAAGTGTGTGTGTTGAGCAATTGGACCCTCACCAATGGCGTTTCTTTCAACGTTCCCGAGAAGAATTTCGGCGTACATTTCGTTGCCTAACAGCAAATCTACCTTCGACGGAGTGAAGAACGTTGGGTCTGCTAGCTGTAGACCTTCTAGGTGAGACATATTTTCTATTTTCTATCTAGTTTGGTTTGTAATTGTAAACGTTGAACCGCTTCTTCTGTGACAAACGATGTCTCGGATCCTGGGTCAACCAATGCTCGCAAGGCCAAAAAACTTCCATTCGATGCTTGTACCTGGACCAACCCTGTGGCTAGCAACACTTGTGTGTTGGTGTGTGCATGGCAGTTGTTGACTTGTGATGTCATTGGTTGAAAATCGAGTGCGTTAGCATTAATGGCTGATCCTTGGTAAGCTTGTTTCTGTGCGCTGGTGCTGATATTTATTGGACCAGTCGGTTGAACCGTGTTGTATAGTTGTGGTGTATATTTTGTGTTGTGTTGTGTTGATGAAGCAAGCTGTGTCAGATACGAGATTTGTGGACTTGTATGAAGCAAAGTGTTGTGCCGTTGCTTACAATAATAGCAACACTTCTGGCTTGGACAGTTTCGTTGGAAATGACTCACAAACTCGTATACTATACACAGTTTGTTTTCTCTGTGTCACATCCATTTTCAAAAATTGTTTGCAATCTCTTAAGGAATGCTGTCCCTTCTTACAAACCTTGCAAACGGTTTGCATGTTTGAGGGCTCCCCTCTGGAATAAAGCACTTGCGTTTTCACTCCAACCTTACAAGGAACCTTCAATACAGATTGCTGTTCAACCGCCTCTAAAGCCCTAAATCGACATTGCTGAAATTGAAGAACAACGAAAATTAATATGGTATCCCAAAGAAAAACAGGTAAGCCTAATTTTCTATCACCTCTTGTGAAGTGTCTAATATCTGTTTTATTCCAGCTGCTGTTTCCGTGTCGACCGACGCCTGACCAAAGAACAACTTGAGCTGTGTGTTTACCAGTACCCTGTTGTGATCGTATCGATCGTTTAGGATTCCCCATGCGCGCTCGTAGTTTCCTTTGTCGATGTCTAGTAGCCTCTCCGCCTCACCACTGATGCTCGACTTGAGATAGTGCAATTTTTGTACCTCTGAGAGAGATGTATTTGTATGAATTATAGATACAAACATATCGCGGAAGGACCTCCACTTCTCATAACCCCCTGAAAACATCGGCAGACTATTCTTTGGCAACCGCAACTCGTTCAATCTACCATGGCCCTCCTTATCGCTGTTGTCCATAGTGACCGATGTGCTTGCCTTGACGACACTATTTAACCTGTCCACCGCATCCAACACGTCCGCCCTATATTCGGAGAACAGTTCTAAGAATTTATCAAACACTTCAGCTAAATCCGATGCTTTCCATTCAGCCTCCAATTTTCCGCCCCCTACAATCTTTTCATTATATCGTTCTGCAGTCTTTAAGGAATTTTCCATCATGGCCAGCCTAGTTTGAAGATAATTTTTACTTTTCAACCTACTACTATCAGCCCTTTGAAAATTGTCGTAATCTTTTTTAAACCCCTGAGTAACGCAATTTGTAAATTCCCAAATGACATTTTGTAATTTATATTTTATTTTATTTTCAGACAAAATTTTGTGATTTCATATAACAGCACAAGCAATAGTAAGGTAATGTACTTACTTTTGGTTGGCGGTTCCTGATACTGTTGCACTGCTTCTATCTGGATATGTGTTGCTGAACTGGATTATACTTCCTTCCTCGATTTGCGAATTCGCCAGGCTGGAACTTGGTGACTTGAGGCTGGGCAGTGGACACTATATACATATATGTATATATATATACTATGTACCACATGTATTGAAATACTGTCTGGTGTCGATTAATTCACACTTTTGTATTCTTTTATTTTATAGATAGTCAACTTATGGACACTTATGTACATACTCGTATGTATGTTGATACTTAGGTTTAAGTTGATATTGGCAGATTTTAGAGTTAAGCTCAAATAGACACTCTAGAATTTAAGATACTATCTGCAGATTTTAGAATTAAGTTCAAATATGCACTTTTAAGTTTAAGATGTGGTCTTTTATAATAATGTTCAAATTGACATTCTTTGGTTTCTAAATGTTAACAGATTAAATTTCAAAAAGGCAACACTGAAATGACTTGTGTTCGATTTAGGTTATTATAAGTTTTTTTTTTTTTCCTCAGAACAAATTTTTTTTATTTTTATTTTTTTTTTCTTTAATTACACCACTAACGGCTCGAAGACCAAATGTTCAATCGTATATTTTAAATAAAACACTATGTTCCTTTTGAAACGTTATAAAATACAGCGTTTTATTTTGTGTTCACTTGCTGTTTATATTCGTGTTACAAATGTTTCAAATGGTTATGTTGCTAAACATAATTCACAATAATATTTATTTATTAATACATTTATTGAAATATAAAATGTCTTCAAAACTTTCACTTAATTGTTTAATTAGATGTTGAATGTTTAAATGTAAAAAAGGTAAAAGGAAGAAATTCCTCACCTTGTGCCCAGCTTGTTGAGTGAGCGTTACTTTCTTGTTGTCGCTTCGTTCTGCAGCGGTGATGATAGTTACCGTTATTGCTGTTTAATGTCTGTTCAATGTTCCCTAGCTTGCTGTATCTTGTATCGCTGACTTGATGTCCGTTGGTTGGTTTGCTCTACTTTGTTGAACTGTTTGATGTCCATTGTTTGGCCTGCTGTACCTTGTTGAACTGTTTGATGTCTTTGTTTGGCTTGCTGTACCTAGTTGAACTGTTTCCGTTGATTTTCGTGGCTTGCTTTTACACTGTTAAATGTTAAATTTCGCTGTTGTAGAATAGATGATTCGAGTTGCTTTGAAACTTTACTGATTCTTTAAAGTAGTACTTTTCCTCGACTACATGATTTGAACTACTTTTAACCTTAGATCGGTTCTTTAGGCCGCGGTTAGTTCTTAAGGCTCGAAGGACTATTGTCCTTGACTGAGGTGCCGTCAGGAAGAACTTGTGGTTTGAAAAGAAATTAAAACGCGCATTTTTAAATCGTTATAATTTTATTGGCATGTCTCGGCTGATGTGATGTACAAGAGTGAAGAACAGCCTGCTGGTCTTTAAGAGGAAACCTATCAGTTGTTCCTTTACATTGTTCATGGTCAATGACCTTACCACTTACATTAATCTACTTTGTACATACTGCTCTAATATATTTATACTCTTTGTCTTGGCACTGAATACATTGATGTGTATAATTCTAATATGATTACATAATTACATATGCATTTTCGAAAAATGGGACAGAAAGAGAAAGAAAGATATTTGGACCCAGTAGTTATTTTGCTCCATGGGTGGTATCCAACATTTAATGGGAAGACTAAATTTTTAGTGTAAATTGACTTGATGATGTAATTAGGCAACCACTCATCTCACGAGATTTTAGTTGCCTGAAAAACGACTTTCGACCACGGCTGGTATTGAATCCCGAACCGTCCGATTGGGAAGCCAATACACTACCACAGAATGCTGACAGTCCTTGCCATAGATGAATTAACATAGATGGCAAACTTTCCAGATTTTGGAAAACCAAAATCCACTTTCCACTGATCGCCTCTGCCCCGACCATAAACTAACTAAACCTTGATATCAAACTTTCCAGATATTGGAAAATCAAAACCGGTTTTCTACTGATCACCCCTAACAGTGTCAAAACTCGAAATGTTTTAGGAGTGACGTCCCCCATATAAAAATGACGCGGTGAATTTCGATTTTGATATTTCTCATGTTTACAAATCTGATTTCGTGTAACTTGCAAAAAAAATTTAATGTTGGACAATAATTTTCATTATTATATTTTCTAGGACAACGAAAGAAGAAAAATTAAGACATCTGGGACAAGAGAAATAATCTCCTACAGAGTGCTGCTGCCACCAACAGATTGCTTTGGATTGGATGTGGCAAAAGCAGTTGGAAAAGTTTGTTTACATTTTCTTCTGAGTAAGTAAAAATATTTTAATTTCAAAATAATTTATTTTACTTCTTTTTCACAGAAAGAATAAAATGCACTAAGTGATGCTAACTAATCACATGTAAGTAAAAAATATACATTTTAGTTTATCTATATATTTAATGTCTTCTTCTTTGCAGATTCAACATTTTGAGTACGATGGTTCCAACAACAACGTTCCCAGGGTGGAACCATCGTGTGCTGTCCAAATACATGTGAGTAAAATGTATACATTTTAGTTTAGCTATATATTTAATGCCTTTTTCTTTGCAAATTCAACATTTAGAGTGCAATAGTTCCAACAAAAGCGTTCCCAGGGTGGAACCATCGTGTTCTGTCCAAATACATTGGTTTTTAATGTTTTTAATGTACTAGATGGAGTAAAAAGTGACCTCCTTGGGAATTACATTTTTTTTTTTTAAATGTTTTTTTACAATACATTATTCAATATAGTCCTCTTTTAGTTTGATACACTTATTCCAGCGATTTTCCAACTTCTTGATCCCGTTCGAAAAGTAATTTTCCGGAAGGTCTGCAAAATACAAGTCCGTGGCGTCGATGATTTCCTCGCGTGAGCTGAATTTTTTATTTATGAGCCATCTTTTGAGGTTTGGGAAGAGATAATAGTCCGAGGGATCCAAATCGAGTTACCAATCGACGCCAAAAGTCTGCCCGATTCCTCATCAGCAAGTCCAAACACTTTTTCGAAGTGCTCTCGCGTTCGTGTTTTTGGTCAGGAGTGAGCATTCGCGGCACCCAGCGGAAGGATAACTTTTTCATATGCAGAATATTGCCCAAAATATGGCGTGTGTGCTCAGCTTTGTGGTATCTGCTAGCTGCCGCACCTTCACTTTCCGGTCAGCCAACACCATTTCATGTATTTTGTTGACATTGTCCTCTGTAACCGCATCGGAGGGCCTGCCGCTGCGGACTTGATCGGTAGTGGAGTTGCGGCCACCACGAAACTCTCAAAACCAATATTTGACGGTGTAATCTGACGGAGCATTAGCCCCATAATATTTATCCAATTTTCTTTTGTTTCCTTCGCCGTTTTGCCTCTCAAAAAATAATGTTTTATAAGAGAACGAAAATCGTTTTTGTCCATACTCAACATGATGCCAAACACGTCAACAACAATCAGCTGTCAAAACAAAATTAAAGAAAGTATCGCACTGGAATTTGGCATGTCTGCCTAAATATGAACGGACTTCAAGGCACCATAACCTTTTTTGCAGTAGCAGCGCATTCTGGCAGCCAAGGATGTCACTTTTCACCCCATCTAGTATGTATATCTCGTTTTGATTTTTAAAATACCAGTGTATAAATTATTGTCAATCTGGTAGACGGCCATAGGCCAAACCATGATAGACTTAGCATAGAATTGAAAGTAATGAATTTAAAGTGAAAATAAAAGTCATATTAAACTAAATACTTAATGCCTTTTTCTCGATTTTTGTTTCAATTTTTTATTCCACAAATAAAATAAATATAAAGAAATAGTTTTTTTCTTTCTTGGATTATGGAATTCCACATCACCTTTGAGGTATGCATAGCGATGCGTTAACTGATTCGGGTGTTCGGTTTCCCCTGTAGGCCTATTGCACCCATTCCGCATTCTGAAAAGTGAAGAATAATAAATGGTTCCGCAAAAATGGACAGAAGTTTTTTTTTACAGATGGCTTACTGAAAGAAACAGTTTTCGGTACAAAACTAAAAGACAAATAAGTTTTTTTTTTTAATTATGCACCAAAAAACGATTTCCTGTTTAGAGTGAAGATGTGTGAATGAGTTTTGCATACCGTAGGTAATTAATCTATGGTAATTAATCTATACCTTAAGCCACAACTTAACAAATTTTAAAAACACACGCACAAAAGTGTCTCTGTAAAGTACACTTTTTTTCTTTTAATGTCTGACAAACATGAAAATCGAATTTTAGGCTTTTCTTCAGGTTCCCGCAAAAAAAAGAATAACCAAAAAAAAGGCCATAGAAGCGCCTTGATCATCTAGCTTCTATCAATGAGAGGAAATAATTAATAACTGCATACTTCATTATACCCCTCAAGTAGATTAAAAAGTTATTAAACTTTTTATATTGTTTAACTTTGTAATCCACCTCCGTAATACAATAGCATAATACAAACTTACCTGGCTTCCTCACATCCTGGACGGTAGAAATGGATGTAGGTCTTGCATCCTAAACGGCATTTCTTTGTTTTTTCCATTTTATAGCTCTATATGATAAAAACGAATTAGTTTTATTAAATTAAAACAATAGAAATGTTTTTCACTTACATATCTAATCCTTCTTCAATAAAATATTGACATTTGTTCATTTCACCACGGTGTGGGTAAGTTTTTCGTTTCACCATGAATGCTTTCATCAGGAGAGCATGTTCCAAAAAATTTTAATTATAATTAGTGAATAAATTGGATTATTAGATTAGATGGAAAATACATACATATGTATTATAATTCAATTATTGTATTAACTTTTCATACGAAGTAATAGATAAGGATTAATGATTATTTTCACTGTTTTAATTTATGAAAATATAACTTTACGCAAGCCGTTTGCAAATTGAATTTAAAATATTGGTAATAGCAACAAACAAAACAATTAACAAAATTAGTGCTTTATAAGCCCATTTGGTACAACAGAGGATTGAAAAAATATGGATATTTTTTGAAAAAATATGAATGTGACTGGACAATTTAGCTTATATTTAATATATTAATAACGTAACATTTTCAAATTCATTGCTCAGTTTTTGCATCAAAAAATTTCCGAGAAGAACAAAATCAATGTAAACACAACCTTTCACAAATATCACGTTGTAATACTAAAATTTGGCGGGATTGTTGAATGTGAAATAAAGTAGCGGCCTATCGAAAGCAGCGTACATGGTATGTAGATGGACACAACGAACTGAGTATAAATCCTATCCGCTAGAAGAAACTTTTCGTAAGCGAGGCAAATAAAAAAAAGAAAAGACAGTGCTGATGAATACAAAAAAAAAAAGGATTTGACTTCTAGGATTTTTTCAGAAGAATCAAAATTTAACATTTATGGATCGAATAGGCCTTCGAAAGCATGAAGACAACCAAATGAAGCTTTGAATCCTAAAACACAAGGAAAAAAGTAAAGCACGAAGATGGTGGTTGTGTGAATTGGGGCCAAATGTCCTTTTTTGGGATCGGTAATTTAGTCATAGTCATTGAGGACAAAAGAAGTATACTAAAATATTTAGCAGGAAAATTTACTTCAAAGTACATAAACAATGCTTATCCCTCACTTGCTAGTAACACCACCACAACGCCCCGATCTTAACCAGCTCTCTTGGGAACGTCTTTGGAATCATTTAAAGAGGAGCTTACGAAAACATGTCATTACATCAAAGCCTCTGTTAAAAGCCTTATTTTTAGTGGAATTATAAGATTTAACATGTGAATATCTGGAAAAGTTGACGCATTCCGTGCCAGACCGCCTTAAAGATGTTAAAAGCATTAAAGGATACTCAACAAAGTAGTAGCTAAGGCTTTTTTTTCACAAAATTAAAGTACAATATAAACTAACACTTTTCATTAAGGGTACCAATACTTTAGCTGTGCTCATTTCACATTCAGCGGAACATTTTATTTCTATATTTTTTTTTCTGAACGAAATATAATTTTTTTTTTGCCTCTAAGAAAGTACAAACAAACATGCGATCTGTTGAAAACAATTATAAACATAATTCTCATCGACAAAACCAAATTAAGTTGGGATATCAAGAGTTTTGCTGCACATTGTGCGTTGGCTAATCTCGGAATTTTTTTAAACAAATGAACAACTAAAATACCACTGCTCTTGTACTTTATAGTGTGCGAAAAAAAACGTTCTCGAAATATTTTGAAAAACCTTTAGATTAAATTAAAAAAACAAATATTTTCCTAAAAAAAACTAAAAAATTATCAAAAATGTTAATTCTACTTATCAGTATTATTTAATTAATTTATTTACTGAACACATGTCAAACTAAAAGAACAGCAAGGAAATTGATTTTAAAAGTGCCATCAATTACAAAAGTATTAGTAGGGTTTGATATCTAGGTATAGTTAGTCTATGGCCCCGACTCGGTCTGAAGTGTTTAGATGGGTTAGTTTGAATAGAAACGTGCTTTAAAAAATGTGAACAAAGCACTTGTGAAACGCGAAGAAATTGTTATATTGTAATTTTTCCATTAAATATTTAGTGAATACTGTATAGATAGTGAAATGCGACTGAAAATTTGCATAGATGGAATACTACAGACATACATATATGAGTATATGTATATACTCATAGGAAAATATTTCAACGGACTATTTCGCTTGGTGGAAGTGAAAAAATGTTGAGAGTTGATTGCAAGTACTCTCTTGTATTTGTTCCTGCTTCAATTACAACTTAAGAACCAAGCCAGTTTCCATCAAGTTTTCACTTTCATCAACTAAAATATTATTCCCTTTGAAATAATACGGCTATAATATTAATAAGATTCCATCTATGAAAATTGTGAGTGGCATTTTACTGTCTTTACTGATTTGTTTAACAATAAATTAAATTAACACTTTATATTACTCACTATTATGGACTTAATATTGAATGAAAAATAACGACAAAAACACTTTCTTCGTGTTTCACAAGTGCTTCGTTTACATTTTTTAAAGCGCGATTCTATTTAAACTAAGCCATCGAAACACTTCACAAACACTTATTTCAAAACTTACGTATCTTTTCTTAACATTTTAATCCAACACGTATTTGAAAACAAAAATTTCTTTAACAAATTCTGTTGTTAAACGGATTCAAAAAAAAATTCAAATTTTGTTAACGAAACTTTTTTTCACTTTATTTATCGATATTTACTTAATTAATAAATTAGTGGATTGCTCACTTCAGCCGCTCTGAATTTCCTTTTCTGCACCATGGAAATTAGTGCCATTGTCGCATCTGATTTCTTTCGGACGGCCACGTCTGGCGATGAACCTTCTGATGGCAAGTATGCACGAATCCGAAGATAGCCTGTTTGCCACTTCAAGGTGAATGGCTCTTGTTGTCATGCACGTTATGAGGACACCCCATCGCCTCACGATGCTTCTTCCAATTGTGGCATACACTGGCCCAAAATAATCGATGCCTCCAAACGAAAACGGACGAGTAAATGATGAAAGTCTTGCCGGTGGAAGATTTCCCATCTCAGGTGGTCTTAGAGACGCTCTCTGGTTCTTACATAGTTGACATATGTTTCGGACAGACTTTGTTACAACTCGGAGATTTGGGATATAAAACTTGTGTCACATTTCATTTATGACGGTCTCGTTATTGTGATGGTGATATCGTTCATGGTATGACTTAATTATTAGTGTGGTAATATGGTGTCGTTTAGGCAAGATAATTGGTAGTTTCAAATCGTTGGATACACCTACTGCTGCATCCATACGCCCACGAATGCGCAAGACTCCGTGCTCGTCTACGTATGGTGATTTTGACTGGATCTCTCAACTTGACGTCGGCTCCCAACTGGCAACGATTTATTTTCTGAGAGTGTCGCTATTTCGTTGGAGTAGCAATCGCTCTGGCCACTTTGAAAAGACAGCTTTGTGCCTCGACATGCTCTTCTTTTGTCAGGAAACTATTGGAGATCTTTGGTATGCCTCTCCGTTTCGCGGAAATATTCCAGATGAAGCGTGATACGTATATTTGTGCTCGTACGAGTCTATTCCATTTGGAAAATCGTTAAAACTGGATTAAAGCTGGTGGGATGTTTGTGTGATGCAGCAAGTGCGACGCTCTCATTTCTTCTTAGGTCTGATCAAAGTCCTTTAGTGGTGGTCATCCACCTTCAGATTGCATAAGAAACGACGGACCTGTAAACCAACGACTAGATGGATTAAATTCCGGTAATTTCCACCATTTGGTAGCGTCGTCGGCGACATTTAATTTGGTGTTGACGTATAACCATTGCTGATTTGTGGAGTCTTCCAGTATTTCACTGACTCTGAGTGCGACGAAAGGACGATACTTTCAATGATCCGATTGTATCCAAGAAAGTACCGTCTCGGAATCTGTCCAGTAGTATACATGGTTGAAATCTATCGAGTGTCCTTTGATGTTTTTGGCCAAACGAACACCGAGCCTAACTGCTTCCAGCTCCAGCCGCGGGTTGGAAACTATGTTGAGCGGGGCTACTCGGGTCTTGGCTGCAATGATACGAGTTTCTACAAGATTAGCTTGACTCACCCTTATGTAGGCCACTGCTGCGAGTGCATTTTCACTCGCATCAACGAAAACATGTAGTTGGACTGATTCGTGTTGACTAAACGTGATGCCGTGTAGATAACATCTTGAGATTTGAACCTGGTTGATGTTCTTAAGGTGACGTACCCACAGCTACCATTGTTGAAGATGTTCATCGGATATGCGGTCGTTCCATCCCACCTCCAGAAATCTCCAGATTTCTTGCATGAGGATTTTCAGGAAAATCATGAAGTTGGCGATGAATCCAAGAGGGTCATATGTATATTAACATAAGCACACGTAATACTTCTCGCTTTGTCGGTCTGTAGTTTTCCGACGGTTGTTCACGAAGATGTGATTTTGATGTCACCGAAAATATAAATATATCTGGCGATGTGCACCACCACAAACCAAAAACCTTTTCCGCATCATTTTCGATTTTTAGATTTAACTTCCAGCGCTCGCAATGTTGTTCACCAAGTACATTAACGACTCTAGATGAGTTCGAAATCCAATGACGTATTTCGAACCCTCACGTCTCTAGCTAGTTACACAGCTTCCTCCTCGGAGTCAACACTTTCTAAAAAATCATCAACACAGTGGTTGTGGATGATGGAGTTAGCGGCCCGTCGGAACTCGGATGCATACTCTTGCGCGTTTCGATTCTTAACAAATTGAGCGCAACTGGGTGAGCACGTTGCTCCAAATGTTAAAATTCGCATCACGTAAATGTCCGGATTGTTGTTCCCTTCATTACTCCATAGAAAGCGTTGAGAATGTTGATCATAGCTGTTGACTCGCACTTGGTGGAACATTTCTCTAATGTCTCCACATATTGCGATGCGACGTTCTTGGAAGCGAAATACATAGTATCTCAGTGAGAGGTACAAGCTGGTCAGGTCCCTTGAGAAGTACAGAATTCAGTGATGTACCATTGGCTTTAGCTGCTGCGCCCCAAACTATTCTTGATTTGCCAGGTTTGTTTTTGTTGGTGACGACGAATATTGGTAAGTACCACTTCAAGTGGTACCACCAAGTCGGCTTGCGGATGTACCCTTTTGCTTGATAGTCTTCGAACAGTTGCTTTAGAGTGTGTGTTAGATCTGAATCTCGTTCTAACCTCTTTTTAAGACATTTATATCTTCGGAGTGCCATTGGAAAACTGTCGAGTAACTGTATGCCATCGTACTTCCATAGTAAAGCGGTCTCAAAGAAATTTCCCATCCGATATGTTTGTTCTTCTAGAATTTTACATGCTCGTACCTCGTTTGCTGATTTTATGACGCCAATTTTTGTCACACCCAGGCTGTCCAGTGAGAAGTATTCCTTCAACTGGCGTTGTAGTAGCTCGCCATTGCTCCTTTCAAACTCGCTGTTGTGGTAGCTGTGAAATGCATGGCTAATGACTGTTGTGCGTTTAATGTAGGTGGACTTTGGGCCATAGACCATCAAAGACGCGTTTTAGATGCCACTGGAGATGTCGGATGTCATTCTCGCACTTTTAAAGACGTAGTTAATTTAGTATTGTCGAGCCCGATCAGCAAACGAGGAACTTCTTGGTGGTATGACGAGATCGGTATGCCTCGGAGAGGAGTATGATGAAGAGCAAGTTCTGCGGCATCCACACTTTGACTAGGAAGGCTTAAAGATTTCACCGTACGTACCTTGGTCATGGAAAACTCATCAGCTAATGAGTCTTCTATCATAGTAAGTGAAGATCCATCATCAAGGAAGGCATACGCTCGTACCTTCTTGTTTCGACTGAACAGATTTATTGGAAAGTATCGAAACAAAATTTCACTTTCATTGTAGCCGTTTATGTGAATTTTTTGTTTGTAACTATTTCATTATGACCTGGTTCAGTGGGCTTGGTTTTGATAATTTTCTCGGGATTGATGTTGAAGTTATGGAAGAGTGAGTGGTATTTGAAAGTACATCCGTTTATGCCACAAACTTTGTTGACTTTACATTGTGCTCTGTGATAAGATGTTAAGCACATTCGGCATAAGTGATGTTGCTTTACTGCCTCCCAACGCTCGTTCCTACTTTTCTTCACTTTATTTATAGATATTTGCTTAGTTACAAAATTAGTGAATTGCTCACTTCAGCTTCTAGTTGGCGTCGCAACGGTGGAATCCATTCAAAAAAATATGTTTTAGTTAGCTCTCAGATGCGTATCAGTTGGTTCAGTGCATTTTTATTCTCGTCGCTGGCGTTGCCAACAAATTCATTAATCTATTCTGTACCGAATTTTAACTTTCCATACGATTTTTTCCAGCCAACCAACTGTCAGAAATTAATATGGGATTTTGAGTACAAAAAATATCCGCCAGAAATTTCGTTCCGAGTGTCAATAGAGTAGTACAATCCACTTACAGTGTGTTAGTGCGACGTTTAAGGTTTGCAAGAGTTTGCCATCTCAGTTAGTTCATCTATGGTCCTTGTCAAACTACGACAAATTAATACTTTGTGTAAATCAAGTCCTCAGTTATTTTTAAAGATGTTTTTTGCATATTCACATGCTGTGGTAAATGATGTAAATATAAATATATGCACTGTTATTTCATATGGTTTTCTTTCAGCCACCAAATTATTTGACTGGCATAGGTCGAAAATCGCACTACTCAATCCATAAGAACACATTTCAGCTTCCATCAAAAATCGCTGGACAAATCAAAAAACCCCTGTTGGATGAATTCTTCACATTAATAAATTCAAGTAGATGTTTACTACAAATTTCAAGTCACAATGCATGTTTTAAAAACTTTTTTGAAAAAGGCAAATTAAATAAAGTGATTTGTAGTATAACACAATCTTTAAACCCGAATGCAGCAAATTTTCTCGCAAAGCAAATTACCAATAATGGAAAAAAAACAAACCATATATTTAATATTATCCTCAATACGAATAATTGTGATGTAAAATGTTTACTTAGCCCAAGAAGAGGTATTGACGCCAGCTATCAAATGTACGTAAAAAAAATTAATTTAAACAAAAAAATTAAATTGTATGTATTTTAGTAAGTTTATTAGAAATTTCAAAACCGATAGAGCAGTGGATTCAGAATCGAAAAGAAATCCGTCCTTGTCTACGAGAATACGGAACGCTTTAAGTATGAAACTATTAGTATATGAATTGCAAACTAAATGTTTTTTCTTTAGGTGGGTCGTCAAATAAAATTGAGCCGTCTGTTACGACTCATACAGAGGCTTTATCAAAGCTGCTTAAAAAATCTGGTGAAGTCGGAATCCATAAAGATGAAGTAAGTTCTCCAGTATCAATTGTAAACTGTATTATTTTATTATTTTTTTATTTGATTATAGGGGAAAAATATTAAGGTAGCTTTTGCTGAAGGATATTTAGCTGCTCTGAATTCTGACGAAACTCATAAAACTGGAAAGACCATGAAATATTTAAAAGTAATTTGTATATAGCTTGTAAGAATTAAATTAGTTTCAAATGCTAATGCGAATTTAATAGGTATTTCAACAGCTGCTTATTATAATTGTTTTTTTGGGCATTTTTGTGAGCTTATTTTCATCTTCAAGCGGGTCAGTGTTTAGGTAAGTCATATTTTTGTATTTAATATTATTGGCTATAGGATGCTTCAAGAATCGTTATTTTAGAATTCAACTTGGAAACCAAGTAGAAGTGGATCCAGAAGAGATAAACGTTAATTTTGATGACGTTAAAGGATGTGACGAAGCCAAACAAGAACTTAAAGAAGTAGTTGAATTCTTAAAGAACCCGGAAAAGTTTTCAAATCTTGGTGGAAAACTTCCAAAAGGTGTACTATTAGTTGGTCCACCAGGGACTGGGAAGACATTACTTGCACGTGCAGTAGCCGGGGAAGCAAATGTTCCATTTTTCCATGCTGCGGGACCAGAATTTGACGAAGTGTTAGTTGGACAGGGTGCACGCAGAGTTCGGGATTTGTTTAGTAAGTTTCATTTTATTATACCTTTTAGGGATTTGATATTTAAGTTCATATAGAAACAAAAACTGATTTATTTGCGCTTTATATTAATACCTCTCTAATTTCAATTATTATACAAAAAGTTTGCAAAACTGTGAAATGGGAACTTTCTTTTTTTGAAGCAAAAAAATCTATTTAATTTGACTAAAAATTATTTGCTGGACCGTCTGTCCCTATATTCTGTCCCATCGTTTTGTAGGAAATCGTCACTTACTCTTTGATAGCTGACCAGTTTCTTTAACCTTTTGTTTGTGAATTCGGCGCGTGCCATCGGTTTTGAACCAAATTTAGGTTTGTTGTTTGTTGTTCTTAGGTTAAGTGAACATGTGTGTATTGCAGTCAGAACTCCAAGTATTTTTCTTTTTTTTTTTATATTCCCATAACTTTGCAATTTTTAGGCCTACCATCCAAAGGGAGCAGACATTTAATGCAATAAAAGAAAAAAAATCAGATATTTTTGAAAAGGTTATTCAGATTTCCGCTTAGTGAATAAGTGAGGTGACTCTAAATTCTTAATAGTTGCAGTTAAGAAAAACTGAAAACAGCTTTTGGGAACGACAAATCTGGAAACTTTAAGACCTTTTTGATGTTCAAATTGGAAAAATCTGTATTTGGATTACTTCAAAACAGTGTGAGAAAAATACACTCGGTCCAATGAGTGTCAAGAATAATTTCTTCAATGAGCAATTTAACGAGGCGCCAAATTTCAAAGGCAGGAAATTTGTATTTATCATACGGCACGGGCAGTGACTGAGTGTATGTAACAACTGATGGATAGCGGTTTGTGAGTGAAAATTAGGTTGATGCACTGTTTCATATTATTGTAAGGGCATAACACCTACAGCAATTTGATTCGCTAAACTAACGTCAGAATTTTCACTACGCAGCCCTGCTTAGTATCCCCGGTATTTGTGTTTTCTGTATTTGTTTGTGATTTGACAAGGGAATTCAGGGTAGACATAGCCAATATACGCGGACTAAAAAGTAATCACTTTTCTGCGTACGTCCACGTCTGTAAGTACAGGCTAGCTGTTTTAGCATTTAGCGCAACTCAGGTAGACCCCCGCCCACAGCTCTCAGATCACTCTGATCTGAAGCCACCTGGGTACGGACTAGTGCCATCGTGATTACGGGTTATTTTAATATACATAATTCTGGTTGCCTTCGACATTCTTAACAGACAACACCCGAAGGACGGTGTGTTGAGACCTTCGCTGCGGAATATAACTTGACCCAGCTTATAAATGAGCCCACACGAATACCAGACCTTGATAGTCATACCGCCAATACCCTGGACTTGTTTTTAACTTCTCACCCTGACAAGTACTGCGTTGACGTACTCTCCCCTCTAGGCTCGTCGGACCATTGTGTCATATCAGCTAAATTCTCGTACACCCACCGCACAGTTAGAGAAAAGATCCCTAAAAGAACTGTATGGCAATACGAGAAAGCCAACTGGAGCGGCCTTAACAGCTTCTTTAGGAATTTTACCTGGTCGTTATGTTTCCTCGATAACGACGTGGATGCCGCTGCTGACATGATCACAGAAACTATTCTCCGTGGAATGAGATGCTTTATACCTCATCGGATGAAGAGTGTCAAACCAAACGAAAATTCATGGTACGACTCGAGCTATAAAGAGGCTGTCAGGGTTAGAGAATTGTTTTTTCGGTCCTACAAGACCAACCCGACGGAGGAAAACCGAAAAAAGTTCAAACGAGCCAGAAATGACTGCAACGTCTTTCTCAAGCGTGCGAAATTCCAATATGACCGAAAACTGAGGAAAAAAATACTGCAATGTCACAAAGGTCGTTCGTCACAAACATTAGAAATTCTGCCTCATTTACAATGACATTCTAGCTGTCAGCTATTTGGACAAGGCCAATCTGCTTGCTGCACACTTTGTGGCCAGTTCAACACCCAGATTGTGGTTTGCCCCCGTCTACACTTGAGTGCGTCGAATCTTCAATATGACGAATCCACTTTCGCACTCTTGTAGTAGCAAGAGAACTTAAAGATCTTAATATACATAAATCCGCTGGTCCAGATGATATATCTCCCCCTCTTCTGAAGAGGTGTTCTTCCACGCTGGCAAAACCACTGCGTAAGTTTTTTCATCAATCCTACTCTTTAGACTCTTTCCGAGCAGATGGAAAACAGCATTTGTCCAGCTCGTCTCTAAAAAAGGCGAATCTTCTTCCCTCTCCTCCTACAGACCCATTGCACTTACGTCCCTTCTTTAAGGTCATGGAAACGCTGACAAATCGTCTGCTAATGAAATATCTCGAAACACGAAAACTTCTTAATGGCCGGCAGTAAGGTTTTCGTAGCAACAGGTCCACTGGTGATTTGATGGCATGTCTCACCGAAAAGTGGAACCAAAGTGTACATCAATCTGGTGAAAGCAAGATAGTCGCACTTGATATTTCTAAGGCATTTGACAGAGTCAATGCCAGTGAGCGGGTAAACCGATCGGTGTCGGCAGCGATACGCACATATCTATCAACTGATCAGACCCACTGGGACGAGCAATCACGCGCTATAGGGTGCGCCCTTCGATCAACAGTTCATTCAGCCCTTGGACTTTGCCCGTATGAAGCCCTGTGATGAGCACGGTTCCAGTTATGAACTTCTTCACAAACTAAATGCGTTAAGCAATTCTGACTTAAGGGTGTTGCCAAAATCTGACCAAAGTAGGTGATATAGTATTCAAAAGGAACTTCGCACTGAGTGATGCTAGCAAGAAAATTAACGCCAAACTGTGTCCCAAATTTAATAAAATGGTAGTGTCAAAAGTTGTAAGTGATCATCTATATGAGCTAAAAGAGCTCTCTGCCAAGACAGCTGGAATTTCCCACCTGAAAGACCTCAAAAGCTAATTTTCAACTAGAATATAAGGATATAAATTAAGGTTGCTCTCACGAATAGCTGTGGATTGAACATGATTTCAGCGTTTAGACCCGTATGGATTCGTTTCTTTTCTTGTTGTTTTCACTGGTACAGGGTACAAGTAAAAACAAGTATAAACTAGACCTAAATGGATTGACCATTTCTGGTAACCGACTCCTTGGACGACCAACATAGCAACCCAGCGAATACAACAACCCGTTATGGCTCAATTGGTTCCGGAATAGAGTAAAAAAAAAAAAAATATTTAAGTAAAAAAATAAAAAAGCAAACAAAAGCAATTTCTCATCCTTGTTGAAGCTTTCATTATTTCCTCTCCACAATCCTGTTCGATTAGCATGACTTGCTATGCACAGTCTAAACACACATAAGTGAACAGCTGTTTGATACCATAAAGACCATCAGGGTAAATGACCTTACAAGATTCCATATTAAAGAGAGAGAAAAAGAAACCAAAAATTATGGATGCAAGTTCGGTACTTGTTTTGACTTATGATCGTCTTTTGGTTCGGATGAAGGGACAGTGAGATTTTTGGCGGTGATCGATAGCGGTGGTGAAAAACCCAATGAGAAGAAAAAAGTCATAAGTCGAAGTGAAGTTTTTTTTTAAACAGTCGGTGAAATAAAATAATAATAATAAAAAAAAAAAAATATTGCAACGATACAGTAGAAAGCAGTAATTGTGGCAGTATAAGCAACCGTGCCAACTTCAGCTAAAGCCGCCACATCTGCTGCAAGTGGTACAATAGCCACAGCTAAGCCAACAGTGGTATCCATAGCCGAAGTGAAAAGTTGAAGTAACGTAAGAACAAAAAAAAAATTTGCAACTGTCCAGTATAAACTAGATTGACCCCACAAGGACGAAATCGATATAGTTGCAGTATCCGCAGCTGAGGCAATTTCAGCCCAAGTCGTCACCAGTGGTAACCCAGCTATCGTTGCCGCACCTGTAACAATTGAAGCCGTCGCGACAACACCAGCCCAAGTTAACCCAACAGCTACACCAACGGCCCACAGCTATAAGGAAGACTACAGAGCAGCAGTCCACTACTACTTACTACAACGACGACAACAGGTTCGGGAGCGACTTCGCAGCACGGGTGATCAATGCGTATACCTTTACATTCCCGTCCCATCCCCATTCAAGCAGGTTGTATAACGCTATTTTGGTGTATACCTATGTGTAAACACATAATATACATATCCATATGTATATACATGTAGGAAATTACTTTATTATTTAATGTTATATTAACAAAAAAAAAAATAGAATTTTACATAGTGAATAATACAAAATTTAATGATGCAACAGAGAGCTCCGGACCGTCGAACCATCGAACCACACTGCTCCCGTGACCAAAGCCAAACTTCCACTTCTTCTACCATCCGCTCTACTTTTATCGCTCGATCGTCAACCCATCAGTCTAGCCAATTCCAAACGCCAACGAAATTTAATATTTTGTGCCACGTCCACAGTTTCAGGACCAAAGTCAACAAAACCCATCCGCCGCATATTCCAATCACAATAATTATCGATCTCAGTGGTATCATTTTATTACAAAGACAACATTGCCCACATCGCCTCGGCTTTTATGCTTCCTAATATAGGTCAATACAAAATCCATTCATGATGAATGTGAACGTGACTCAACGAGAGTAAACAAACTCTGATCGTCTGGGTCAACAAAAAAACTGATGACGACTCATACTGCTGTAATTAGAGATCAACACATTATATAGCGCCACTGGTGGTCGTCGATCCGGAGTAAATTGTTTATTGATTGTTTGCTAAATCAGCATTCCTACACTCGGCCATCCTTAACTTATTCGACTGTCCTCAGTCGAAATGGGCACCATCATATTCGTTGTAATCTCCTTCATCATCATCACTATCATTTACCCACGGCTTCCTGTGATCAGCAGATGTGGATGTTACGTTCTGTCCCTCATATTCTCCTACTTTTCGGAAATCATATCGGTCGTTTCCCCTAATATTGGTTATCTCGTAAGGTCCCATAATCTTGGCTACCAGATCATGTAACTTGTATCTTCTGCATGCTTTCCTCTTTCGATTGAACATCCTCTTATTCTCCTCCTGCACCTTCTGTATCTCTTGCTTAGCTGTTTTCCTCATTATGTCGCGGCTATTCTCGAAGTCGTCGAGTATTGCCTCCTCTAACAATTCTCGCAGCTGCTTGTCATCTTCTCATTTCATAATGGTTCCAAACATAACATAAGTTGAAATGGTCTTCGCTTGGTACTCCGTGATGTCGTTGAGTTAATCACCCGTTGAACATTGGTAACGTGTTTGAACCATTTAGGATCCTCGACTGACACCTTTGTAAGCACCTCTATTATGATGCGATTCATTCTCTCCATTTGTCAGTTTCCGCGCGGCACCCCCGTTGTCGTTAGGATGTGGTGAATGCCGTTTTTCTCACAATATTCCTTGAATGTGTTATCGGTGAATGTTGTTCTTCGGTCCGATACAATACACGGTAGACTTCCGAAAACTTCGCTTTGCTGTTGTAACTTCGTAACCACCTCCTCGCTCTTCGTAGTTTTTACCGGGTATATCCAGACGAATTTGGTAAACGCGTCAACGACTACAAATAGATAATGGTAAAATTTGTTAGTCGAAGGAAGCGGACGCAAATGGTCCACGTGATAAGTGTGCAGAGGTACATCGCTTTTTCGATAGGGTGTCTTTCCTGTCTGCTTTCCTGTCTTTCCTCGCAGCCAGTATACACGGAACACAGTTGAATAAAACAGCATCAATACAATTCAATCTTGGGGATAAAGTAATTCTGCTTGCAGATTGCCTCCATCCTCTTCGCACTAATGTGGCCCACCCTGTGAATATCTCTGAGGATTTCCATAGATCTAGGCACCACGAGCAAGTGGGTGCCCTCCACAAACTTATACAGTAGGTCGTTTCTCATCCCGTAGTCCTTGTAAGTTCCTGTTGTCGAAAGAACATCCATTATTAATTGACAGAATTCATCTTTACCTTGTGATCTTTTAATTCTCTCAATGATGCCATCTCCAATTCGCAGTACAGCTGGATATCGACTAAGTGTATCTACATGACGCATGGATGATCCTGATCGGTGCAAAACCTCACAAGAATATTCCTGCAACATAATTGACCACCTAGCCACTCGTGGACACAAGTCCCTTTTGTTCAAGGTGGCTTGGAATGCCTTGCAGTCCGTGTAGATTTTGAATTTCATTCACAATAGATAAGATCATAGCTTCTTGACACATTTTACTATGGCTAGTATAATTTCTTTCGGCTGGAGTTACCTTAAAACTCATGTAGAAGACAGGATGCATCTGGCCTTCGTGTTTCTGGAGCAAAACTTCACCGTACCCAACCATACTCGCGTCCGTATGTAATTCTGTCTTGAGTATGAGGTTGAATAGTTAAGGACAGGCTCTCTACACAACAAATCCTTCAGAGATTCGAATGCGATGGTCTGATCCTGTCCGAAGATGAACACGCCCCCCTTCTTCGTCAAGTCTGAAAGAGGTTTTGCAGGTGAATTGCACAGTCCGAAAGGAACTTTTAAGAACTCGTACTCGCAATCTGGAGTCACGAATGCGGTATACTTTCTGCTACTTTCTAATACATCCACGTGAAAAAATCCATTGCGAAGATTTCTTAGCCTTAAGCATAGAAAATAAGTATTAATAAATAAAATGTAAACAAAGTCGAAAGACATAGATATAAGAGTTTAGAGTAGCTTAGAGTGCCTGTGTGGGCCAGTAAGTTAGTATAAGTTTGTTAAGTAATTTTAAGCTAGCATTTAAGCATTTTTTGTTAGTATGTAAGAGTTAATGATCCATTGCGAAGATCCAGTGTTGTGAATACCTTTGCTTTGTATAGCTTCTCTAGTATCTCTTCCATTACTGGCAAAGGATACCGGTCCTTGACAATCCTAGAATTAAGTTTTCGGAAATCAACGCACAGTCGATTATTCCCGTCCTTCTTCTTCACCAGTACAATAGGTTTAGCAAAGTCCGATCGGCTGCGCTGGATAATACCCTCGTCCAACCATTCCTCCATTTGCTTGCAAACTTCTACTTTTTCTGGTGGTGGTAGTCGCCTGGCCTTCTGATATATACGACTTTTGTCCGTTAGTACGGAGGTCATCTCGATGCATGACCTTGGAACTCGTTTGGGAGAATAAGCCGAAACGATATCAGTGACGACTTTTCTATAACTGTCGTTGCCAACACCCAGGTTGCTCCCATCGTCTTCTTCTTCACCATCCGTTAGTCTGATACTCAAAACATCATTCTCGTCCAGTTAGTACGTCTTACCTTGTTCTAATCTCTCTGCATTTAATTTCCTGATATGCTTTATTTTTCTGTGACTTATCAGCATTTCTGCATTCTGGAGAAAATCTCTTCCCAGCAATATCCGAAATCCACTTGTCAGGAACCACTTGGAAACGAACGCAATGCTTATCTTGTCCAACTCGAATTTCCAGGAGACAACAACCCATCGTCTTTTGGGGACCATTCCCAAATCCTTTAGGTATCATTCCTGGAGGACTCATTTTTGCTCCCCCGAGCGACTCATGCACAATGCATAATTGATACGTGGTAGGGTTTTCCTATGGTGATACTTATTAACACATTACTGCCATCCGATCCAATGCGCTTGACTTTGGGTACACCCCTAGAGTCAACGTCTTCCTTCTTCTGGTTCGAGCAATTAGGAGAGATGTGTCCAAATTGGCTACACCGGAGACAACGTGTTCCTTTAGCTTTATCAGGAAAGTTCAACGCTAAGTGCGATGTAGACCCACAGTTGTGACATCGTTTAGGCGAAACGGAAGGTTTTTCATGGGTCGAATTCGACTTATTGGCCTCAACTCTTTGTTTCGGCATCTGTCGTTGCATTCTCTTGTATACCTCTAACTTGGATTTAAGCTCCTCCAGCGTTGAAGCTTCGTAGAGTAAGGTCTTATTGCCCACTGTGTGCGGAATCCCATTTGTAATGTACTCAATCAAGGATATCTCAACTACGCTGCCCTTACCGATCTGGAACATCACGTACAGGTACAGGTATTCTAATAGAGTCTCGGAGGACATTTTTGTTCTAGACACCAATCTTGTGTGTACCTCGACGCTCGATATTTTCTTTCCGAACTCCTTTGCTAGAGTGCCTTCAGTCTGTGACTCCTTCCGCTTCGACTGCCAATTTTGCTGCACCCTTTAGTAATCTACGTAAGTAAAGCTATCTTTGTATATCGTTCCACTGGCACAATGTTGCTGTTTCTTCGAATTCTTTTATCCAATTGACGTAAGCTTTTTCCCCCTCTACCGAGAACTGTTCCAGAGACTCTTCGACGTCTCGGAAAACGAAATTGGCTTTTATGGACATGTTGTAGCTGACGAATTGTTAATGTCTACAAGTCATTCATTCACTTTCTTCTTAACTTTTTCACTTTACACTTCTTTTCTTCTTTGCGCTCTTATCACTTGCTCTTCTTATCCCCTTAACTTTTCTTCAATCTCTTTACTTTATTTCTCCTTTTTAACCATCGTCGATATTCACTTGAGACAAATAACAAGATTTACTATTATATCCGGTGAATTCTCGCTTGAGCCCCCATGTAGGAAATTACTTTATTATTTTATTTTATATGTATTAACAAAAAAAATAGAATTTTACATAGTATACAATAACCAAAGCCAAACTTCCACCATTTGCTCGGCTTTTATCCATCATCTGCTCGACTTTTATCCATCATCCGCTCGATCGTCAACCCATCAATTCCAAACGTCAACGAAATTTAATATTTTGTGCCACGTTTGCAGGGCCAAGTCAACAAAACCCATCCGCCTCATACCCCAATCACAATAATTATCGATCTCAGTGGAGTCGTATTACAAAGACAACATTGCCCACATCGCCTCGGTTTTTATGCTTCTTAATATAGGTCAACACAAAATCCATTCATGATGAATGTAAACGATATCCTCTCCGTGAATAAACGAGAGTAAACAAATTCAGATTGTCTGGGCCAACAAACGAGTGGATGACGACTCATACTGCTGTAATTAGAGATGGAAACATTATCTAGAGCAACTGGTGGCCGTCGATCCGAAGTAAATTGTTTGTTGATTGTTTGCTAAATCAGCATTCCTACATACATATTTATTTTAGTGAATCCATTTATGTGTAAGCGTTGCTATAGTAAGAGGAGAATGATTAATTGACCAACCCGCGGACGTTGTGCACATCCTCCAGGACTTAACTCGGTAAGTCAGTTTTGACGTTAACATATACGTTATACATATTAGCATCATCTTTTCTCTTATGTAGTGACGCGCTAAGAGACAGGTTAGCGGATACCTTCTGTATCTATCTGTAGGTGTATCTGAGCATGTAGTCTTACCTATATTATAATTGTGTTCCGTATCGACTCGGATATATAAGTACGTTGGCCGCCAACCTGTAACGTTTGTTTATTATTATTCTCGGCAATAATAAAACGGAATTAGTGCTCTGGTGGTTTACACTTAACCCAGAGTCCTTGGGGGAGGCAGCGCGAATTAACGTAATCTAAAAGACATCCGGAAACTCTCTTGAACCCTCGCAACGACGCTCCCTGCTGCCTCACTTCACCCTTGTGACCCCCGAGCACAGGCCACTCTAGAGGCCAGACCGGGCAAAGAGTAGTTGGGGGAACGACCCGTTTGCAGCTGCAGGCATGCTTGTGTGAGCTCCGACCTATACTCGCCGGAATGGGGCGGATCTTGCTGTATAAAAAGGCCGCCCTTAGTTACTTTCAATCATGCCTTCTAGGTGGTAGCTGAGCGGTAAATACTCTAAAAAGGTTGGCGCCCAACGTGGGGCCCGAATCATCCTGGTCCTGACCAACGAACAAGCCCCCCCCTCTCCCAAAAAAATTACCTGGTTTTGAGAATAAAGATTTACACACTATACTATACTCTACTCTCGTAGTTTTGCAGATACCAAATACTTCTCGTTACTCCCTTTTTGTGATTCGGCAGAAATCCTTCTCTTGTCCTTGCAGAGGCGCTGGGTTCCGTAATTGCTCCTGTGTGTCTGACCCTGACCCTGATTCGCTTGATCCGAAAATCAAGGAATCTATCCCTTGGCTAGATGACGTATTCATTAAATAGTGGGGTGTTCTATCTGCAAGGCCACATCCAAAAGTATTTATCTTCTCAAGGGGTTTCCGCTCAAGGATCTTTCTAAGATAGTCCGGTAGATAACCCTCTGGAATTAGGTTTATTTATGCCCGTTGCTATCTTATTATCAGATGCCTAACGAAACCAAGTACGAGTCTGTACCCCTCTTGTAAAACGACAGGGCTAGGCATATAACTGCTGTAAGTAAGGGATCCCTGTAAGATAGTCCGATGGTAATCTCCTAAAATTTCATTACCCACACCCGATGCTATCTATTGGAGAGATACTACGATGACCACAACACATACTAACGCCTTTTCGGTCGTTACCCCCAAGAAAAAAAAAATATCTCTCTCTCTTATGAGGCGTTTACTGGGTTGTCGGAAAAAGACCTTAGTACTTAAACTCCCTTCGGCGACGCACTACCAAGGATTCTAGATAAATAAGAATTTATAATCAGGTACCTGAGGACCGCGTAAGGCATCTGCACTTTGCTATGACCACGTACCGACCTAAATCCTAATTCAAAGAAGAGTTATTGTTTTGATTTCACCATCACCCCCATGTATTCGGAAACCTGGATCCTTTTCGCCCCACTTAGAAGGAATATAGTATTTATATAGTAGACGTTCTTATAATATCTTCTTTTCTTAATATCTCTTAATCCAAATAATTAAACCTCTTAATTTTAAATAATCAACACATTTTATTGAACTGATAAGTCTTTCTAAAATTGCTTAAAGAACTACGCACCTAACACCCTTGAATTCTTTAGGTACAACAATGGTTTTTTGGTAATTTTCCTTCGGTCGGCCCAGTCAATGGTAGCTAATACGCCTTTATAAAATATTTGTATCCTTTTCGTACCTTTTCCATCGGAGATGTCTAAACATGGTCAAACTTCGAATCGCCAATTGTATTCCAAGAAGGGAAGAAAACTCAAGGTAACCATTACCTAGACTCTCCCTAAGCCCAAACCAGTCAACTACCTTATCCGTACTTCCTTCTTTAAGCGGGACCCGGGAAGCTTTCCCAGAAGACTTACCAACCACTTTCGATCCCTTATTAGAAACCGCAGCAAATGACCCGCCCGTGTCGGGTGGTGAGGAAGAACAGTTGGCACAGTACGTACAGGAAGTTGTTACGGCCACTGTGGGACTTAGTCGGGCAGAGGAGTTCCGAGAGGAAATGACTTCGAACATCCGGAGCCTACTCGCCGCCCCCTACGTCGCCAACTCGCCCAGTTGATGCTGACACCGTTCAGATCCATTGGTACCAAGCGAGCAAAATAACGTGGGCACAGGACACAAGGGTTTCCCTTCAGTATTTAGACCAACCGCCTCCGCCGGCTCGAAGTTCCAAGGTGGACAACTTTATTGCAAAATTAGAAAACTTACATTTTGCAGATACTTCTCCTTCTTTCCCCCCAAATCGAAACACTACGCTGTCCCCGGCGTCCCCTAGAAGTTACAACTTCCACAAATGGGGGATAAAATTTGACAATCGGAAAATGTCCATCGATGACTTATTATTTCGGCTAAATCGAGTCAGGTAAGGCTACGGGAGTTCCTGGGAAGGAGTGGTCCTATATTTTCACCAGTTCGTCGCTGGGCCGGTGGAAAATTGGTTTTGGACCCATTTAAAATCTAATCAGAATACTACCTGGCCCAGTCTCAATAACGATCTGGTGCAATTGAATACACGGTTGCGACAGCCAAAACCAAATACGGGGATCATTGAGATCATTGAGGAAAACGTCCGTCGGCGAATGGGAGAGTTGTTGATCACCTTCCATACCTCCAGCTTCCTCGAGATGGTGTATGTCTCTCGCACAATCGAGAAATATCTCAATGATATGAGAAGCCCCTGGCTCGTCAGCCTCCAGGCTCACAAGTTAGGCGACATATTGGCGAATTGGAAGTGGATGAAAAGCCCTTCAGATCACAGGCCGAGTCCCATGTTAGCCCGGTCGAACATCGCGGAAACCTTTAAGCCCTTATTTGCTGGAACTGCAGAGTTGCCGGATACACGGTCTATGAATGTGAGAGTACTGAGACGAACTTATTTTGCTACCGGTGTGGAAAGGAAAATATCTCAACTCCCCATTGTTCTAAGTGTTCGGAAAACCATCAAAGGGGCAAGTTTCCGACCGGGAGAGCTGGCCCACAGAAAAGGATCCCGGCCCAAAACTAGCTTCTTCCTAATTACCTACCATCGCACCAGGCGTTCTAAAACCAACCCAACCCTTATCTCTTTTAAAACGGTAGAGCAGTAGTTCGGCTTACGATACTGAGTTACCGCCCAAATCAGAACGGCAGTCTAAAACGTTGCATGAAGGACAACAGCAGTACTACTTAACACAAAGACGAATCTTTAATACGAACGATTTCCTTCTTTTGCCTCTGAGGAATTGGGAAAAACAAATCTGGAAGTATACGTAATTGATACTAGAGACGCTGAACCCGTCAAACAGCGGGATTATCCCGTATCTCTGGCGGTGCAAACTCTCCTTTATGGAGAATTGGATCGCATGCTCGATTTGGGCATTATCGAGGGAAGTGCCAGCGCGTGGAGTTCCCCCGTAGTGCTTGTTCATAAGCCGAGAAAAAACCGTTTATGCCTGGACTTCCGAAAGGTAAATCACGTCACCAAGAAAGATGCGTATCCACTACCGAATATAGAAGGGCTGCTAGGGCGCCTTTCCACTTTATTTCAAGTTCGGATTTGAAGGACGGCTTTTGGCAGATACCGTTGGAGGAACGGTCTAGGGAGAAAACCGCGTTCACTATCCCTGGAAGACCTCTATATCAGTTTCGGGTGTGCAATGCGCCTCAACGCATGTTCAGGTTGATTTAGAAATTAGTGCCCCATGCGTTTAGAGAGTATGTGTTTGTGTATTTGAATGACCTGTTGGTCATCTCCAGCACTTTTGAGGAACACCTCCGAATGTTGACAATCGTTACGGATGAAATGAAATCAGCGGGATTGACCATACACTTAAAAAAATCAACATTTTGTATGAAGGAACTTAAGTACCTAGGCTACATTGTAGGCAATAGCTGTCTTAAGACCGACCCCGAAAAGATAGCTGCGATCAACGAATTCCCGATTCCTAAGACCCCGCGTCAAGTACGATGGTTCCTGGGAATGGCGGAATGGTACCGGAGATTTATGAAAGCTTTTTCAGCGATATCTACTCCCATCACAAACACCTTGAAGAAGGGCGCACGAGGCTATTGTGGCCTTGAATCGGCTTAAGCACATGTTAACCTCCGCCCCTATCCTAGTTAATCCCGACTACTCCAAGGAATTTATTATTTCATGCAACGCGTCGGCAACTGGTATCGGATGCGTTTTATGCCAAGCTGACGAAACAGGAGTCGAACGCCCAATATTTTATTTCTCGCACAAATTGAACAGCGTACAGAGAAATTACAGCGTTACCGACTGCAGTCATAGGAGTGCAAAAGTTTCGCGCTTATGTAGAGGGCCACAAATTTAAAATAATTACTCACCACGCCAGTCTACGATGGCTGATGAATAAGAGAGATTTAGATGGTAGGCTGGCCCGATGGAGCTTAAAGCTTCAAAGTTTCATCTTCGATATTGAACTTGGAAAGGATCCCCGAACGTCGTACCCGATGCTCTATCTAGGCTATATTCGGTCGATGCCATTGATCCTCTCGACAAAATATCGAACAAATCAACCTTCGAGGTACTTTACTTAAATCTCGCAGATCCTGGCTTTAAATCGAAGGAATACCGTGGGATTATTAAAACAATCGAAGACAATAAAAATGAGCTGTCTGAATTTGTTGTTTCGAATAACTTTGTCTACAAGAAAGTCAAACACAGTACGGGAAATCCACTGCATGACGATTTAACTTGGGAGGCTTGGGTCCTAACGGAACTGACCGACCGACTTATAGCCTTGGCCCATCGACCTCCCAACTCCTCCCACGGAGGTATAACTAAAACTTTATATAGACTTCGCGAACAATTTTATTGGCCAAATATGTCAGCTCAAGTAAAATTATTTATTGGATGCTGTGACTAATGCAAATCAAATAAAGCCTCGAATTGAAAATTAACACCCCCTATGGGAAAAGCGTTCAAGGTTCAACGTCTATTTCAACATCTTTACCTGGATTTATTGGGTCCATACACTATTCACAAATTAATAAAAACCAAAATCATATTGTTCAATCCAAACTAATTACTTTTGAACTTAGTCCTAATTTTATAATGAATGGTGCGGACTGTAAGAACACGATTGTTAGTCTTATACTTATTATGTGAACAAGAGCATTGTAAGACATGAATCAAACATAAATTCGCAATTAGTAACGTTCCTATTTTAAATATCTGGGATTAAATATTGATAATCAATGAATTTTGATTTTCTGTTGCCAACAACGTATTCGTATGTATGTATGTTATGTACAACTTAACACAATTTTGTTCTCGTAAGCTTCTAGAGACAATTTATTGCGGCTTAGTGAATTTGAAGCAAGACACGTATCGACGATTATTTGGAAGAAACGACGCTATGAAGATAGCTGCTGCTTTTTTCTAAGCTCTACGATACTTCCACTAAAACATCTTTATTACTTAGTCTTTTACTTAAGAAGCGGAAATTTACTCAATCAGAACTTACTGCTTACCAACTTCGGAGCAATGAAAGGTCTCTGGCTGCTCGTGACAATACTCGTACTCATTTTATATTTCTATACCTCTGTTGCTCCCATATACAACCGAACATTTCTTTAAAAAAGGAAAATTTAATACTCTTTTCGCACTTGAGCACGAGGGGTTCTTTTAGAAAATTTATTTTATTTTATTTTCATCTTCCTATTTATAATTAAATTCGGGCGCAGTACATTACATTATAAAAGGTGAGCCAACACCTAGTGTGGAATTTTTCATTAAATTAAATACACATTTATTGTGAAATCAGTGTACAATTTTATTAGTGGACGTATGGAAATTACATGCGGAAATTATTAAAAAATATCGAAATTCCCGCTCAGTTGTAAATACGCATCGTGAATTTCGTCGCGAGGTCGGTCGTCAATAAGGCTTCAGTTTGCAGGCAATCCGTCGCACCGTGGAAAAGTTTTAGCGTGAGTACACTCCTTTGGATCTTAGGCCACAAACCAGAGATTGGTGCCAAATGAAGAAACCATAGCCGCCGTAGCGGCCACTATCGAAGAAGACTTAGAAATGTCTATCGGCGCCGATCGGCTGAATTGGGCATCGCCAGAGAGTCAACCCGGCTTATTTTGCGGTTGGATTTGGGCCTACATCCCATTGTGCTGACGCAAGAATTGAAGCCGGACGACCACAGACAACGCCGTGAGGTCCGAACTTTGGCAAAAAACCATCTTCCCGGACGAGGCCCTTTGGCTCAGTGGCTATGTACACAGGCAAAATTGCCGTTATTGGAGCGAGTACAATCCACAAGTGTTCGGCCAAGCATCAATGCATCCACTTATGTTTATATGAATATTTGAAAGAAAATGTTTTAGTACGAGTATTATATAATTATTTTCTTATGTAATTATGTTATTATGTTAATTATATATTTATATTTGGGGTCGTATACAAAACCGGTAATATTATTCTAGACGACCTTTTTTCGCCATATAGCACATAGGAAGACGCATAAGGAAAATATTTTTGCTATTAGGAACTTGGTCTTCCTTGGGAGGAAAGACTTTCAAGCCCAGGGAGCAAGGAGTCCGCTCCAAGTTTTGCCAATAGTGATATTAAGGTACACTGTCTAAATGTATACATATCTTTGTTGAGAAGTCTTGAAATTCTTTCAGCTATAGCTAGAGGGTGATATAGAATATATATATATACGCCCTAGCGTATAAGTACACTGTACAGCTTTTGATTATTTCTGAAAGTTCATTTACAAATAGTGAGAAAAGAGGAGACGCAAGAATAGACTCGCAAAATAGGTAAGGCTGTGAACCGGAGGGGGTATCGACGATTTTTTTCACAACTCGTTGTTTTATTCTGTTCAGGTATGAAAACTTTACCTTTTTTCTAAATTTTTTAACATAACAAAGTCGTTTTCTATGTCGAATGGCTTCAAAAACCAGAAGAATTAAAAAAGTGAGGTTGGGCTCCCCTTAGCTTGGAAACCAGAATAATCTAGGCCGTTTCTCCGCTGAAAGGTGTTTTTGTATTGTATTTGTGTAAAAATTGGGTTTTAAAATACTTTACAGAGACAAAGAAGTACTGCAATTGCTCTGTGCCCTTTAATATTTGAAAGTGGTTTATTTGGGATAGGAATGATATTTGCCAATTTCCACTGTTCTGGAAAAATCATGGTGGTCAGAATTGAATTTAATATATAAGGTAATGAAGTAGATAACAATGCTTTTACAACATTCTAATCATGAAGCCTACTGAAACTATGTTTTATTGTTCGTTTCTTAGATTAATTTTTTGGTTTTAGCGGCATGGCTGCGTCTCATCTTTATTCTTATCTCAAGAAAAAATTTCAGTCCGATCGAGTCAATGGACGATTCTTCAACTTTCTCTCAGCCAAGTCAAGTGAAACCCTTGAACATTGACGAACTGTCTGCTGTCTAACACTGTTCTATCGCTATTTTCATCACCAGGTATCCATTGAAATTGCCACTAGCATTTCTTGCCTTCAAACCTTTAACCGTAACACAAGTCCACTTTCGGACGTAATCTAATAATCGTGATTTCTTCTTAAGTTGCACAACTTAATTATAAAACGCGTTGGTTCGCTTCATCTATTTATTAGCCGCAAACTGGAGTGCAACGCCATTTTATTGTACATTGTTGACAGGCCCAGTTTCCGGGGGTGGTCTTTTTTTGGTGCGTAACGGGTGGCACATCTAAGCTTCGCATGTCTTTTAATATCTTTTCACGTTTCTGTAAAATCAAAAATTAGAATTAAAGAGTTATAACGTTCAGTACAGTAGTGTTTCATTTTACTGAACACAACAAAGTGACGACGAAGATTCTGTAATTAAAATCAGAAGGATCATCCAAAACCTTTCAGTTCGATCATTCCCAAAATAACGGATTTTATTTGATCATAAATTGTGCACTTATACCGAAGATATTTCTTGACACCCGCGTAGCACTGTCTATTTTCAATGATAATAATTTGTTCTTCACTTCATTAGTTATATTAACTTTTATGCTATTGGCCACCGTTTGCAAAGTTTTTTTTGCAGTTTGATGCATTTAATATCATTTTTTTGCCGTTCATAACTTCTAGACCTTCACAAATTGGATCGATGATGGTTCTCATATATGATGAATTTAAAACATTAAAAGGAATACAGTCTTCCGTTACCAACCCGATATACGATCTCAACGACTGCTTTTTATTCACTTCAATTTTTATTTTCCTCTTTCGAATTGCTTTTGCTGAGGAAATTGACGACGACGATTCAAAGTGCTCGACACTTACGGCATTAAAATTAATTTTGTGTAGTTTAATGAAATGAGTTTTCAAATTAGATAGTCTATTATTTTTAAGCTTATTTTTACATGTTTTACACATAGACAAACCGTCGGCTACATTATTTTCAAAATAGTTCCAAATCTCATTTTTGTTCCCAATAGCATAACGATTATATTCAAACGTTGATGAGGTTGAATTAAAAAAAATTGTGGGCATAATTCTAATCATCATATTTCTTAAGCAGACCAACCCTTAAAGAATAAGGGGGAAAAGAAACAAAAAAAGTGATAAGGAAGCAAAAGCCAAAGCAGAAAGCAGTTGACTGCGACTGCTGTCGACTTGTAAAAGTCGACATATTGCTACTGCTTCGATTTATCCTGCTGGCCGAAAGCACCAGCAAAGCAAAATGACAAATTATAAAACATGGCTGCTGCAGCTGCTGTGCATTTCATCATTGATCGTTATATGCTTCTGCTTCGACTGCGGCTGCCGATTTTTTCAGTAGCATAAGTAACAGTAACAGCAGAACAAATGAAACTCATAGCAGTTTTTCAAACACTGGCATGCCGACTATATCCAAGAAGATTAAGTTAACTAGGGGAGATGTTGGCAACGCGTTCAAATGGCTTGGCTCCATCTATTAGCCAGAAACTGGAGTGCAACGCCATTTTGCATTGTTAACCGGCCCGGTTTCCGGGGGTGCTTATGCAGCTTATTTCCAGAGCTAGCTAGCTAGATGATCTTGGGACTGATAAAAACAACGGTGAAGACATGGAATCTAAATTACGGTCGAGTTCAATGTCAAAAACGACCAAATTTTAAATTGCTACACGAGGCATTCACTTTTGTTTTTCATTTCCAATAATGCAAACCCTAAAACCATCCCCGCCTTATTATCGTCTTTCTACCACATAAATAAAAGCAAATAATTTAGAAACGTATATTTGTTCTTATTTGTTGATTTGCTTGTACATATACGAGGTATGTATTTCCGATATTCATCAACTTTGTCTCCAAAATAACATGTTTCGAAAGGAACTCTTAACGGCCATAAACATAGATTAAATAATTTTCTTTTTTACACGCTAATTAATAGCAAATATTTCGTTTTTATTTTGGTTTATAGAAGCAGCAAAACAGCGAGCACCTTGTGTTATATTTATTGATGAGATTGATTCTGTCGGAGCAAAGCGGACCAATTCTGTTTTGCATCCATATGCGAACCAAACAATTAATCAGTTATTATCCGAAATGGATGGATTTCATCAAAATGCAGGGGTGATAGTTTTAGGAGCTACAAACAGAAGAGATGATCTTGATCAGGCGCTTCTTAGGCCTGGAAGATTTGATGTAGAGGTAAGTAAAAAGATATTCGTGAAATACATATGTATATGAAAGTAAAACGTAAATATGTATTTTTTTATATCTCGTAGGTAGTCGTATCCACTCCCGATTTTAATGGCCGTAAAGACATTTTATCGCTTTACTTATCAAAAATCTTACATGACGAAATTGATATTGATATTTTAGCACGTGGCACTTCTGGTTTTACTGGAGCTGATTTAGAAAATATGATCAATCAAGCGGCATTGAGGTAAAATCAAAAAAAAAAGTTAAACATGGTAAAAATGATTTAGTATTATTCAGGGCTGCTATTGATGGTGCAGAGTCAGTGACAATGAAACATTTAGAATCTGCGAGAGATAAAGTTCTTATGGGTCCTGAACGTAAAGCTAGACTTCCTGATGAAGAAGCAAATTTAATTACTGCTTACCATGAAGGTGGACATGCCATTGTTGCATACTATACGAGGGTAATTAATTATTTTTAAAACACAGAATGAAAATTTTCTCATGCAAATTATATTTCAGGAGTCGCATCCATTGCATAAAGTTACAATAATGCCAAGAGGACCATCTCTTGGACACACTGCTTACATACCTGAAAAAGAACGCTATCATGTGACAAGGGCTCAATTGCTAGCCATGATGGATACAATGATGGGCGGACGAGCAGCTGAAGAACTAATTTTTGGAATTGATAAAATTACTTCTGGAGCTAGTAGTGACTTAAAGCAAGCAACATCCATTGCCACGCATATGGTCAAAGATTGGGGAATGTCAGAAAAAGTTGGATTACGAACGATTGAAGGTCAAAAGAACTTGGGAATGGGTGATTCATTGGGTCCTTATACGATAGAAGCTGTTGACGCTGAAATTAAAAGGATTTTAAATGAAAGCTATGAAAGAGCAAAAGCCATACTTAAAAAGCACGCAAAAGAACATAAAGCTCTTGCAGAAGCTTTGCTTAAATATGAAACGTTAGATGCAGATGATATAAAAGCTATAATGACTGGCTCACAGTAAAAAGCATCGGATGTACATTTGTAATTAAGCTAGTAGTAGTACACACCAAAATGGTTTTTTGTAAATAAGTTGTCGACTTTAAAGAAAATAATAAGATGCCTAATAGCATATCAAAAACAAATCAGGAAAAAGTAAAGTAAACCAGAATCTTAAAATTCTAGGTTTCAGTTTCTGTAAATTCGATTCCATAAACAAAATAAATGCAAATGAGGAAAAGAGAATGATTTATATAAAAATATTTTTTTTGTGTGTCAAAACCAATTAAAAAAAACGCTTTTGTAATGATTGTTAAAGCTTTTAAAATGCGTGCAATTTTTGTGAAAATTCGAGCTTTGCGAATTTGTGAAACAACAACTATCAACGAATACATTTCTTCCTTGCTTGTGATATAGGGGAGAAGTCAAAGGTCACACAACCAACCAATAAATTACTTAGATCCGTCAAGAATTAAGAGTATTTTTTTACTACGAATCGTTTTAGTTTTTTGCTTCCACGTGCCGAGTCGATTAATACCAACAGCTCTGCACGACTCACTGTCCCGCTATGGCTGTGTGGTCATAATACAATAGAAATGAATCAGTTTCGTATACAGGGGTGTTGAGCTAATTAGCACACTCTGCGATATTTTTGAATTTTTTTTGGCAAAGTGCTGTGATAAACCTTACTTTCGTGTTTCAAATTTTGGTATTTATTTATTTTTATTTAATTATGCATTTTTACATTAAAAAATTAAATTTTTACATAACATCCGATAAAGAATTAATAAAACTTATAATCTTCAAAGAATGGCAGTGATGGGTTGAAAACGATATTCACCAAATCTGGAAAATTTCATAAGCAAATAAGTAAAATTTGGTTCAAATATAATTTGTATGATTTAAACTTACCTTAATCAGGGCAATCGTAAGTAAAATTCCCCCGGAATTTTTCCCATTTCCGAAAAATAGGTATCTTGAATGAATTTCGAACGGGGGAAAATTTTTCCCCTGGAAAAAAATAGGTTCGTGAACAAAATTTCCACCGGAATTCTAACGCGATTTCCCTCCCGGAATTTTTCCTTCGTTATTTGTTGGGGGAATCCAAAACAAAAGCACCAATGTATAGGTAAGAGACAAGTCGGCGTTGTATTTGTTCCCTTTGTTTATAAGTTTTGTTGTTTATAAAAAGGCGATACGAGATTGCAGTGTTCTTAAAAAAACCATGCTATTTTAAAAGTAAAATAAATAAAACGAAAATCGAGAATTCTGTCATGTACGAGCATTTTCTTTAAAGTTCTTTTGTAAAAATACTAACATAAACTTTGATTTATTTGAATTAAGGTCTAACTCAATCAATCAAAAACCATTGTATATCCTTCCTGAGAAATTATGGTAGAACATGCCCTGTTCGTTGAGGATACTAAGTCTGCACATACTTCTGGACTAGTTATAAACCATTCATCATGAATAGTGTTCCATAATGGAGGCTATTCCATTACAATGCGGTTGCAAGGGGCATTGTCTTGCTTAGAACACGATTGGTCGGTATGTTGCAAGTGGCAAATCTTCAAAAAACAGCACCAAATGATTGGGCAATATGTTTTTGTACACTAACCGATCTACTTTTTCTATAATTTGGACTATTGATCTAACACAATTTGCAGTAAAGCATCCCCAAACCATTACGCTGCCACCTCCAACTTTCCTGTCTTCCTGTTGTACTTCCGGTCCAACTCGTTGTTAAGTGTACGTCGTACGTAGGTTTCTCCGTCGGGTCCTGCCAGATTAAATTTGGATTCGTCGCTCCAGATGACAGAATTCCAAAATGGCAGATTTGCGCATACTTGGCTCTCATGCGTTTTTTCCTATTAACTTGTGAAGCCATTTGCTTCTTCAAGCTTTGGCATCCCCGAATATTGTTTTCCAATAATAAAGCTCTTATTATCTTAGATGATAGTGTTACACCATAATTTTCTTCTATTCGAACTCTTATTTCCATTGAAGGAGAGAAAGGATCCCTTAAAGAATGCCTATCAGAATGTCCTCTCTTTTTGATGTTTTTTCTTTTTGGCCTGGGTCGTTTCCGATTCTCAAATTTGTCAAGCTCCAGAAAATGCTTTATGGCATTCTGCACTTTTTTCCGTGAAATTTTTGAAAAAATTTTCCGTTTTTGATATGAACTCCAAATAAGGGTCCTTTCCTCCTTCGTGGAACTTTTTTTTTTCATACTAATTCGTAAATCTTAAACAAATGTAAGAGAAATAAGCATAGTGCAAAACTTGATGAGAATTTCCCTAGGAGTGTGCTAATTAGCTTGCCAGCGGGGTATATTATAAGAGGGGCCATTCACACCTCCAAAATGACCAGTGGAGACGGGTAGTTTGCAGGCAAGAAATAAATGTCTGGTTTTTATTCAAGACATCTCTGTAGAACCAACCCTGACGTTTTTTGACAACACTTGTCAGTTTGACTTCGGAATGTGAAAACAAAGAAACAAATACGACTCAGTGGGGTATGTCGCAGAACGAAGTTCTGAATGTAATTAATAACTTTAAGGACAATATATGTCTTTGGAATTACCAAAGTCATTTATATAAAAGACTAGAGTAAAAAAAAGCTTGGGCAGCAATTGAAGGCTAACTTTCGTATAAGGCATTATTTTTTGTTACTTATCCTTAACAGTTCACACCTGCGCAACCAACTTACACTCGAGGAATGAAATGTCATATAGTAATTTACCTACCTACATAAGTCAAAAGAAAAAAATGTCCGTTATGGGCTTTGGCTTTCTTCACAACTGTTTTCCAGTTTTGTCGGTTTTCTGCTTTTCGTTTTTGGTTTTGGATTCCGATTTTATTTAGATCTCCTTCAATGTTGTCAGTCCATCTTAATTTTGGTCTTCCTCTTTTTCTTTTTGTTTTAGGTACGCATGTCATTATTCATTTAATTTTTCCTTTTCCTGGTAGGCGTTGAATGTGTCCAATCCATCTCAGTCTTTGCGCTTTGATATGTCGTACTATGTTTTCACCTTCTATTTACGAGTATTAAAGTGTCGACTTCATTGTTTGTTCTTATGGCACATGAACCATTTCTGTTTTTTTTTTTGCTCCATATACCTGTCTCATTATTCTTTTTTATTTGGTAAGATTTGTTAAAAATATTTGCATTGATCTCAAGTTTACCTATTACTATATGGATAATGAGGGCAGATAATGCGTCTTGTTTGACCCGAGTTGATGGTAAACGTTCCTGATATTTTATTTTGTATAGCGACTTTAGCTTTGGTTTCTTCGATTGTCATTAACACCAAATTTTGGAGTTTTTCAGGGGTCCCTATACAAATAAGACCTTCATTTATTATGTTTCTTTTGATGCTTTCGAATGCTTGTTTAAATTTTTTAATTTAATTTTGGTGGGGGCGAAAGCCCCCATTTATTCGGCTTAATACAAGCTATAACTTAAAATTAAACTTAAACTAAAACTTAAAACTAAGGTTGGTTATTCTGGTGAAGGAGAACCGATTTGAGGTAGGAAGTGGTGCGGTGGAAGTCAAAGACGCTAGGGTTTGAATTAATTTTTCGTAGCATGCGGGAGATTGGTTCGTTCGCGCCATAGGTGGTGTGGTGGGTTGGGAGATAGAAGAGACGAGGGGTACGTAGATTACGAGGGTTAGTGTTGAGGAAAATAGAATTGTGAAGGGACGTGCATTCAACCTGACCTGAAAGAAGTCGATGAATGAAGAGAAAGTCGGCTGCATCTCTGCGTTCCTCAAGGGTGTTTAGGTTAATAAGGTTGAGACGGTTTTGATAGGGGGGCAGAGTAAAAGAATCATCCCAGGGCAAACCTCGAAGAGCGAATCGAAGAAAACGGAGCTGGATGCTTTCGATTCTCCAGATATGAACGCGATGATATGGGGACCATACTTGACTGGCGTACTCTAGGAGGGGACGAACAAAGGTAATATAGAGGGACCTGGTCACGTATGGGTTGGTGAATTCTTTTTACCATCGTTTTACAAAACCTAGTGCAGAGTTGGCTTTAAGGATTATCCCATCCATATGCAAACGGAAGTTGAGCTCCCTATCACACAAAATGCCGAGGTCGCGAGGAGATTCAACGGAGGAGATAGGTTGGTTGTGGAGAAGGTAGAGTCGGGGAGGAGATTTGAGCCGCTTATGTGAAAAGGTGATGGATTGGCATTTGGTGATATTAAGTTCCAAACAATTTTTGAGGCACCAGATCGAAAAACTATCAAGGTCTTGTTGAAGAAGGAAGGAGTCATGGGGAGAGGAAATGGTTTTGAAAAATTTGGTGTCGTCGGCGTAAAGGGAGACGGACGAGTATTTGATGATCCTATCGAGAACATTATATGGTTAATATAAAGAGAAGGGGACCGAGATGGCTACCTTGAGGAACTCCAGAGGTGGCCAAATATGGAACGGAGTGGGCTGACCTAAAACGAACACTGTAAAAACGGTTTTCGAGGTAAGAGGATATCCATTTTAACAGTATGGGTTCAAAGCCGAGGGCAGACAATTTGAAGAGTATTAATCGATGAGAGATTTTATCGAAGGCTTTGCTAAAATCGGTTGCAACTACATCGACTTCGTTGCCGTTCTCTAGGGCAGAGATGGCAAAGGATACGAATTCAACGAGATTTGTGGTGGTTGACCTACCCTTTAGGGAGCCGTGTTGTCTAGGGGAAATAAGTGATTTGCATTGGAAACTTAGAGCTTCATACAAAATACTTTCGAGGAGTTTGGGTATATGGGAGAGTTTAGCGATTGGACGATAGTTTGTTATTTCGTTCTTTGATCCCTTTTTGTGGATTGGGGTCATAAAGGAGGTTTTCCAAACCTGAGGAAATTCTCCTTGTGAAAGGGATAGACGAAAGAGATCAGAAAGGGCAAGGGAAAGAGACGAAGAACATTTTTTAAGAAATATGGCAGGGAGGCCATCTGGACCGGTTGTAAATTCGTCATTGAGTTGGTGTAATTTATATTCGATATAGGAGGGGTCCAAGATGTGAGAGAGAAGTGGGCCGTTGGAGAAGTTCAGTAGGTAACGAAAATAGGATGGATCTGGTACAAAGGAGTCGTTGGTAAAGGATTGTTTAAAGAAGCTGGCAAATAGGTTGGCAATGGTGAGTGGATCGGTTGATGACTTGTTGTTGAAAGAGAGGGAAGGAGGGTAACCATCGGACTTTCTTTTGTAGTTAACAAATTGGTAAAAGGACTTAGGGTCATTTATAAGGTTGACTTGCGCATTGTTAAGGTAACTCTGGTAAAGGGAATCGTAAAGTTCGGTGAAATGATGATAAGCACCAATATAGTTGGAATAGTCGGACAAGGATCTGGTACGCAGGAAAACAGCCAATAACTTTTTTTTTTTTTTTTTTTTATAATTTACGCGCGCCAAAGGGGTTATGAATACCCTTACACTGTTGCCAGGGCGCGGGCGGAAAGGTAGAAGGAGGAGAAAGGAAAGTTTGTGATGTAGTGGTTTGAAACTCAGGTGTGTTTGGTTTCGATATTGACTCTCCAGGGGTGGGAGTCCGAATAGGATGGAGAGATTTTCTTCTTGTTTCTCTTGTTAAGTTGTTAAGTCAATAAAGAGCATATGAAGATCTATGTTGTACTCGTAGCGCTTCCTTATTGTTTGTTTTATTATAAATATTTGATCTGTTGTTGATCGTACGGTTCTAAAGTCACTTTGGTATTCTCTTACTTTATTTTCTGGTATTTCAGTAAGTTTGTCAATACATTTGTATCCTGTGTCAAGTAGAGTAATGCCTCTGTAGTTTATGCAGTCAAGTTTGTCACCTTTTTTGTAAATAGGACAATTTATTACGGTTTTCTATTTTGTCCGCATTTTTTCCACTTCCTATATATTAGATATGTATGTATATGTAAGGCTATGTAATACTTGGTTTATACATAGTGTCCCCTCCGTTTTTGTAAACCCCAGCAGTGATCATCTTTTCTCCTGGTGATTTATTGTTTTTAAGTTTAGCTATGACTTTCCTTACATCTTTTTGTGTTGGCGTTGGCTGTGTTATGTTCATCTCTGTCTGTGACTTATTTGTTCATTGTCTGTTCGAAATAGTCTATCCATCATTCCATAACTTTGTTTTCCTCGACGAATACATTTCCGTTTTCATCATTGCATATAACGGGTGACCAGATAGCAATGGAAGTTTTTTCAATTGTTATGTTGCAGTTACCAATGACATCCAGCTGTCAAAACATTCAGTAAGGTTTGTCACTTCATCATGCATCTTCTTATGCTTAAATATTATCGAAATTTCATCTCAGTTGTAAATACGCAACGTAAATTTTCGTGAGGTCGGTCGTCATCATGGTTTCAGTGTGCAGGCAATGCAGGAGATCCGAATTTTGGCCAAAAAATAATCTTCTCGGACGAGGCCCATTTTTGGCTCAGCGGCTAGGTCAACAAGCAAAATGTGTTCGGCCAAACAGCAATGCATGCACAAAGATTGATTGTTTGGTGCGGTTCATGGCATGGCCGCATAATCGGTCCTTCTTTCTTTCAAAATGAGGAAGAAAAAACCGTTACTGTCAATGGTCTCAGGTATAGGGCGATGTTAACCGGCTTTCTGTGGTCAGAACTCAACAACATCGATTTACCCGAGCTGTTTTTTCAACAAGACGACAATACATGCCATACAAGCAACGCGACGCTTGAAGTTGCTGCCGCGATCATGCGATTTGACATCACTCGATTAGTTTCTCTGAGGCTACGTCAAGTCCATAGTCTCCGCTAACAAGCCAACCACTGTGGACGAGCTCGAGGCCAACTTTCGACATACCCCGAAATACCGCCGCACACATCGTCAAAAATATTAGAAATTCTGCCTCATCCCCCATCCCAACGCTTATTTACAATGATTTTCCAGCTGTCAGCTCTTTGGACAAGACCAATCTGCTTTCTGCACAAGACCAATCTGCTTGCTGCACATTTTGCTGTCAGCTCAACTCTCCCAGATTGTGATTTGTCTCCGCCTACACTTGAGTGCGTCGAATCTTCAATGGGACAAATCCACTTTCGCACTCGTGTAGTAGCAAGAGTTCTTGAAGATCTTAACATTCACAAATCCGCTGGTCCAGATGGTATACTGATCAAAAAATTCCCGGAATGTATTTAGAAAATTGGAAATACAAGTTTTTTCATCTAAATCTATATCGTCCCCTTTAGAGTAATCCCCATCGACTGCAACACACTTATGCCAGCGCTTGATCCAATCCTCGAAACATTTTTTATATTCGGTTTTCAGTGTGTCCTTCAGTGCTCCCTGCGATTTTTCCATTACTTCCTCTCGGCTGCTGAAACGCGTTCCCCGTACTGGTTTTTTAACTCGATTGAACAGTAAGAAGTTACAGGGAGCCAAATCAGGTGAATTCGGTGGCTGTTGGATGGTATTTGTTGCATTTTTCGTCAAAAAATTCCGACGGTGCGTTATCATGGTGCAAAATCTACGAGTTTTCTGCCCACAATTCTGGTCTGTTTCGGCGAATTGCTTCACGCAAACGTCTTATAATGCCCAAATAATACTCTTTGTTTACTGTCTGGCCTTTTGGCAAAAATTCATGATGCACTACACTGTTGTAATCCATGAAAACCGTGAGCATTGCCTTCTTTTTTGACTGAAAACGACGTGTTTTTTTTGGTCTCGGCTCATTTGGTGAACGCCATTCACTTGCGTGATGTCTGGATTGCGTGTCGTACTCATAAACCCACGCCTCGTCTCCAGTAATAATCCTTTTGATGAATGTGGGATCGGATTCAGCCTCGCAAATCATCTCTTTTGCGACGTCAACACTGTCTCTTTTTTGCGTGAAATTCAGGTCTTTTGGCACCAACTTTGCTGCTACCCGACGGAAACCCAAATCATTAACCTAAATGTCTAGGACGGATCCATAGGCAATGTTCAAGTCCTCCGCTATCTCTCTGATGGTTAATTTGCGGTTATTGACCAACACTTCTTTTACTTCATCAATTTTTTGGTCGGTTTTCGATGTCGATGGTCTGCCACGGCGTTCATCACCTTCGATTGACTCACGGCCACTTTTTAACCGCTCGTGCCGCTGGTAAACGACAGTTTTCTTTAGAGAATCGTTGCCGAAACACTTTTCCAACATTTCCAACGTTCGCGCACCATTAAATCTGTTTCTTACGCAAAATTTAATACAAGTTCGTTGTTGTAAATTTAAATCCATTTCTAAAATTGTAAAAAATCGCCAAAACACACGAGATAGACGTACTCTTGGCTACATAACTTTTGCAAATGTCAAGCTATGATGCTATGATTTAGGGGGAATGTCAACAACAGATTTACCAACCTAACAATAAAAACAGAACTCAAATCGGAACAATGGGGGCGCCACACGGTGGTGTCCCCCGGGAACTTTTTGATCAAGGTGGTATCTCCCCTCCTTCGGAAGAAGTGTTCTTCCTCGCTGGCATTGCGCAAGCTTTGTAATCAATCCTACTTTTTAGGACTCTTTCCGAGAAGATGGAAAACAGCATTTGTCCAACCCGTCCCTAAAAAAGGCCAATCTTCCTCTCTCTACTCCTACAGACCTATCGCACTTACGTCCCTTCCTTCCAAGGTAATGGAAACGCTGATAAACCGCCAGCTCATGGAATATCTCGAAACACGAAAACTTCTTAACAACCGGCAGTTCGGTTTTTGTAGCAACAGGTCCACTGGTCATTTGATGGCATGTCTCACCGAAAAGTGGAACCAAAGCGTACATCAATCTGTCGAAAGCAAGATATTTGCACTTGATATTTCTAAGGCATTTGACAGAGTTTGGCATCAGGCTCTTTTGTCGAAAATGCGTGCTCTTGGAATCGACGACTCTCTTCTTCAATGGATTAGAAATTACCTTTCGGAACGTTCAATTCAAGTTGCCTTGGATGGTTTCAAATCTGATATTCACAAAATAAATGCTGGGTGGCCCCAGGGCTCAGTTCTGTCTCCCACACTCTTTTTCAATTTCATCAACGATCTCTTGTCTGCTACTTCTAATCCAATATATTCCTTTGCTGATGACAGTACTCTCTGCTTTTCGTATTCGTTCCCGGACTCACGTTCCTACTCTTCGGCTGTAGAACGGGAACGGCAGCGTATGTTAAGCTCATTAACTTCTGATATTAAAAGCATAACTAATTGGGGAACCATTAACAGAGTAGAATTTAATGCTTCCAAATGCTTCGTTAATGCGAAATTTAAACACCCAGCCGTTATCCATGAATGGCACTTGCATCGTCGCAACCGATAAACTTTCCATTCTCGGTATGTGTGTCAATGAAAACTTGTCTTGGTTTCCTCAAGCGATGTAAGAAATATTTCACCCCCTCTGATCTGACCTCAATATATGTATAAGGCGCTTATCCACCCGAAATTGGAGTACAATTCCCACATTTGGTCGGGTGCGCCCAAAACATCTCTGCACCTGCTAGATAGGATTCAAAACCGTGCGATAAAACGCATAGGTGATGCTAATATCACTCAAGCAATGGACACCCTCGAACACCGACGTAATTTCTCGTGTCTCACTCTGTTTTATCGCTATTTCCATCAACAGTGCTGCGTAGAAATCGCCAGTAGCATTCTTCGGAATGAGAAAACTCAACGCAAGCATAAAAATTATGATTTAAGAAACCAGTCCTGGAACTATAATAAATGTCATCAAAAGGAAAAACTTGCACATTCCTGCTCAACAGTTTTTTGCCAATCATGGTATTACAAGTAATGTAAATTACAGAAATATCATTACTTCTTGTTTAACGCAAGTTCATTCGAAGATGTTCCGAGGTCGTATCATTCACCGACGTTAATGGTTTAGTTTCTCGTCTGAAGTTGAATAAATCTCCTGACCTTGGTCAGTTAAAGAATTTGTATTTATGCAATGCATATGTTGTACTTATTTTAAAACCTGGCAAACAAGGTACCATGCCAGGCAAGTAGGAACCATTGCTGAGGATATGTATTTTCTTCTGAAATAAGGACGATAGTGGAAATTTTCACATTTTCCGGATGACGACTTCTTCTATCGGATCCAGAAATGCTGTTTAATATGAGACAGCGGTCTCCACCTATTCAAACAGAGTATCATGTTCCAGTGAAGGTTCTGGAATGGCATTCAGAGGACCTCCGATCAAGAAATGTGGGATCACTCGAAATCCGGCAGATTGGTCGAGAGCTTAAAATGGCTTCGACGTCTGTTACCACTGTAGTAAGTTCTTCAAACGTTAAACTGGCTTATCCCAAAGTTTGCAACGAATGAAATTTCACGGACTTTACAGCGACCTCGCAAATCATCCAAAATGAGGCGTTCGAGGCGGGATACGATGAAAATTTATATGTTCTCCAGTTCACCATTTTTAAACTCATTCAGCTCGTTTGTGATCCAACAAAATTGGTTGCATTGTCACAGGAAAGTTATTGGCGTTGGCATTTTTGTTCCGATATTCATTAAGTTTAGAAGTGCTTACATTTCGCATTTTGTTATGTTTTGCTGACTCGATTTGTTTACTCCCCTTAGATCGATTAAAAGTACATAATAATCTTAAAGTGAAATTAACAATTAACTCAATTCTCATTCCCCACCTTTGGTATTTTTCTTCATTCAACACGAATGAAGAAATGCGAATTGCGCCCTAACAAATGATCCAAACGCGGTTATGGTGATCTGCAGTGGGCTTTGTTACAAATCGTTCCATGCTCTTTCCATTGGCGTAAGTAAGAGATCCATCGCGTACCTAAGAGATTTTACAAATAACTTTTTGTTTTATTGTGATGAGTGCAAGTCAAAGATAAAATAATAAACCTCAAAGTTGATTGTTCTGCCGGCCCTGATGATCTTCCCCCTATATTTTTAAAGAAATGTGAGATGTACCTAGCCCAACCTCTTACAGCTCTCTTTCAGCTTTCTATCACCCAGGGATTATTTCCCTCAACCTGGAAAAGGTCTTTTATTATTCCCCTACATAAAAAAGGCCGAAAAGACGATATTTCCAACTATCGACCAATTGCTAAGCTGTCCTGCATACCTAAGCTTTTCGAGAGTATTATTTATGACATAATGCTTTTCCATTGTAAACCTATTGTTTCCCAAAACCAGCACGGATTTCTCAAAGGTAGATCTACGACCACTAACTTAACGGAATTCGTATTAAGCACTTTATGTGCACTGAAATCTGGTAATGAAGTTGATGTGATTGCCACCGATTTCAGCAAAGCCTTTGATAGGATTTCACATGATATAATCCTTCTGAAATTAGAAGCTCTTGGTTTCCAAACAAACTTTATAAGACGGGTTCAATCATATTTAAATGAAAGACATTACTATGTTCTATTTAGGTCCATGGTTTCTGATCCAATTAAAACCTCATCTGGTGTCCCTCAAGACAGCAACTTTAGCCCCTTACTATTTATTCTGGCTATTAATGATGTTGATTGCATCATTAAAAATTCATACATATCTGTTTACGCAGACGATATGAAAATCTTTAGATATATATCTTCTTCCTCAGACAGCCTACCACTGCAGGAAGATCTTGACAGATTTTGTACATGGTGTCAGAAGAATTTTCTTGAGCTTAACGTCAATAAGTGTCAGGCTATAACGTATACCCGTAAGCGGGCCCCTACTTCACCACGCTGCTTTCTAATCTTTAATCTGCCTGTTCTCTTAGCGAATGAGTTGCGTGATTCAGGTGTTATCTGTGATAAGGAACTCAATTTCCGTTCTCACATTGATAATATGCTATCATAAAAAAAGCCAAAGTGCCCTTGGCTTCATCAAGCGCTGGTCTAAGGAGTTTTCCAATCCTTATGTTACCAAATCTCTTTACATAACCTTTGTTAGGCCTCTTCTTGAATATGCAAGCCAAGTTTGGTCACCCTACTACAGAACACACATCCTCCGGATAGAAGCTGTTCAACGCAGGTTTTTACGATTCGCTTTACGTGGTCTTCCCTGGGATGATAACCAAAACTTACCACCTTATACTGACCGGCTAAAACTTATAAATTTACAACCCCTTTCTATATGTCGAAAAGTTGCCGACATTCTCTTTATTCATCAAATTTTAGTTGGTAATATCGATTGTCCTTCTTTCCTTCGACTTATTTCTTTTAATACCAACCCTCGCAATCTTAGGTCTGTGCCACTTTTCCGGCTCAGTCTTCACCGAACGAATTACGTACACTTGGAGCCAATGTCTAGAATGCTTCGTGAAGTTAACGATATTCTGCCTCTCTTCGACTACCATCTCACCAAACTCTCTCTTAAAAACACTCTTATTTCCACCTATGCCTCACATCCTAACTTTTTTTAATCGCTCCCACCCTTTAGTTTTTATCTTTAGTTTTAAGTGAAAATTGTTAGTTCTAAGAATAAGAATGCTTATTGCACATTAATAAATCTGTCCGGGGTTGACCCGGGCTGCAAATCAAATCTCTCCGTCCCACATTTTACTTGCAATTAAGTGTCGCAGTAATTCGGTCAATAACTTTGCTGCAGAAAACAACCATGCCTTGAAATCAATTCAAAGACAGTTTACCAAATACGGTGGCATTTTAAAATCAGTTGAAGACTGCAATCTATAATAAGAGTCAATTTCGAAAATTATCTATCCAGTTGGCTCAAAATAGTGATTTAATAAAACGAAATGATAGGCATGGCATTAGTGAAGATTCAACAAATTTTCTATCCAATATTGTTAAACCAATAATAAAATCTTACATCCCCACAATAACGGACTTTTTCAGTTCTCTACGGTCTTCCTTCGATTTTCATCTTCAAGGTACATCTAAAAGCACCGTTCCCTCTCCATCAAATAATGATCAGTTGTTTATAAACATTATGTGCCAAATGAGTGATTTAAACAATGAGATAACCGAATCACGCGCCCTATTAAATGAAATTGCTGATCACACCCGGATAACTTCTAGTAAAGTCGACGATATACCGGAGAAATCCCAGCTCCTACCGACTGCACCATACAACACCTAGGTTTTTACTGAGATGCTTAAATCTGCAATTATGGAACCGCCAATAACTTCTGGGCCATCTCCTCCACCGCAACCCTCTCCAGAAATTGATGTTATGGACACTTTCGGAATGGAACAAGAGAAAAAAAAAGTTGAACGATTTCAACAAAGCTGAATCAGTTACCTTTTTAATAATAGGTACACATCTCGATCGAACTAACTAGTTTCTTCAAATCGAAATTTAAAATTGATGTCAGCAACTGCCGTAAGATCTCCACGAACACCTTCAAGGTAAGCATCCCGTTAAAATATGAATGGATGTTCATCAACCCTGCTTCCGACGTCATCAATCTGAGTGGAATAGCCATGAAAACCGAATACGGGAAGCAACAAACATCGCAAGGATACTACCTTCAAGTTCAGTATAAACAACAGTAATTTAAAATTCACTAAACCTAGAAAACAGAAGCTTAACCCTATACCGAAGCCTAACTCTTACAAGAAAACCCAACTCCTAACAAGCAAACTCCTTATCCAAACTGGACTTTTAAAGTTGGGACATTTCCATTCCTCACTCCTTCTTCACTTTATACTGCCAAGCGCGTATACACAAAACGTTCTTCCACCCCGTCCAACCCAATTCCCAAAAGTGTATCTTTTAATCTTGATCCTCCTCCCAGTTATTTAAAAAACCTAGCAACATCTCCTCATTCAAACAAAAACGGAATACCCTAACTTTATTCGCTCCCATATTTTAAATTCCTCTCCATCTTCTAAGATAGACTAACACCCTAATACCACACCACCTTCTTTTTTAGACCCCACACTTCCTCCAAAGGAAAAGTTAACCAAATACCTTATCGATTTAGGGGAAGATGGCCGGTATGTTCTCTCTCGATTAAGAGACCGCAGATTATATGATAATGTTCGTTTATATCTCGCCTACCTACATGATAAGCCAGACTCTGTCTGTATCGAAATATAACGAAAATGATTTCCATTCTGCAAGAAGGTCTCCCCACTAATCATAATGATTTGCGGCAACTTTTTATACGTTTTCATGAGCAATTAGATATGACTCCTGATGATGTGGCTAATGATCTTTCTTCTTTTGCGTCTCACGTAAGTTCCAAACGCATACTACGCCTCCAGAGAACACGGTCCAGTTTCAAAAACTACCATCGCTCCCAACCCCCCACTCAATTCTTTGCCGAAGCCCCTCAAATGTCTGTCCCTGTATTATCAAAACGTAAGAGGATTACGAATTAGGATTTGTGCTATAATGCATATCTTAATTCGCAGATTCTGCCCTACGACATTTTTGCCCTCACAGAAACCAATCTCACCCCTAATATTAAGAATAATGAATTATTTTCCCAAGACTTCGATTTACACCGTAACGGTGGTCTAGCTAAAGAGGAGAATTTATATGGCCGTGGTGAATTCCCCTAAACTAATTCAAGGTTACCAGCTAGCTGTTAATGCAATCGACTGCATTTTTAATGCTGCTGATCCCAACGACGTTGTTATTTTTTAGGTGATTTTAATCTACCTAAGCTTCTATGGGCTCAGACTGACCAGCCCTACTTTACTGCCTAATCTAAATGACTCTGGTCTGTATCAATTAAGTGGTGTCACCAACAACATTGGCAGACAACTCGACTTAGTCTTTGCCACTGATACAGATAACTGCATCGTTTCAGAATGTAGAGATCTTCTTTCTAAGTTGGATAGTTACCATCCTCCCCTTTCTCTTACGCTGAGGTATGACAATGGCCTTGTTGCAGCAGCAGTCATGAATAAGAATTAAATATATTTAAGATCAATTGCTTGAATCTTATTGTAACTTCATTTATCATTATCTTTTAAAGATCAACATTAAGAAATATTAGGTCGTTGTATTTCTAATTTAATGTCATTTTGTATTGGAAGATATACTGGTTTTTTTTGGCGCAATAAAAAAAGAAGAATTTTTATAACGTTTAACACACAGAAAAAAGTCTTTTTATTAATTTTATATAGAGAGTGCTTGCATACAAAACATTGGTCCTTCGAGCCGGATAATAATAAAAAAAATAAATAAATAAAAAAAATAAATAAATAAAAAAAATAAAAAATTTAAAGTGAAAGACATTAAAATTGCGAGTTAAGTGTCAAACAGTTTCCCGCGGCGCGAAAATACATATAGATCGAGACAAATCAGACACATATATATATAGGTGAGTGAGTAGTAGGTCAATTTACTATATTATAACACATAAAGTAAATAAATAAAATGAGCCTTAAAGTACTCAAAAATCTGTGGGCGCAAATAAACAAGGATGACACAAACTTCAAGAAGGCGAACAAAGAATCCAAATCGTCCAAAAACTACCTTCAGAGCCGTCTTGTTATTCTCGAAAGTAATTTCCAGGCCAGCATGAATGCGAATCAGGATGCTGTTACAAATGCCGAAACAGACACTGAAAGTTCAAAAATTGATGAGATATTCGATGCGATCAAGGAATTGTATGTTACTTACCGTGCGTCTCTACTCGATCACCTTGAGAAAGTCAGTCCCACGTCCGTTCCAAGCCAATCTACTTCAACAGTTGCGTCGACCAAAAGGCATGAACTTCGGCTACCAATATATTCTCGGTATCGATATGAAGGAAAATGCGAATTCAATTTAAATTGTTTTTATTTTTCAATATAGTCTCCCCTAACATCAATGCATTTGTTACATCTTGAGATAAGGTTTTTTAAACCCTCAAAAAAATAAATTTCCTCTTTCTCTGCAAAATACTGACTTGAGTTCTTCATCATCCGAAAATCTTTTTCCATGAAGACATTTTTTCAAATCCGGAAACAGGAAATAATCACTAGGGGCAAGGTCTGGACTATAGGGTGTGTGTTGGATTTCTTCGAAACCGCAATCTCGCGCAGCAGCCTTGGAAACTCGTGCCGTGTGAACAGGAGCGTTGTCATGAAGAAGCAACACACCCGCTGCGAGTTTACCCCGTCTTTTCTTTTTAATTTCCTCCCGCAAATTATGCAAAGTGGAAGCGTAGGATGTGGCGTTGATGGTTTCACCTTTTTTTTTGTACTCAATGAGCAAGATTCCCTTTGAGTCCCAAAAAACTGTGGCCATGAGCTTCCCGGCAGACGGAGTGACTTTGAACTTCTTCGGGGGGTCTGTTCCTTTTTTATGCCACTGCATGGACTCTTGTTTGCTTTCAGGGTCATAGTGGTGGACCCATGTTTCGTCCCCAGTAACAATTCGATCCATAACACCGTCCGCGTTCTCACTACACATCTCCAAAAGCTCTCAACAGCATGCGATTCTCACTTTTTTCTGAGGCGCTGTGAGCATTCGTGGCACCCACCTTGCACTGACCTTTGAAAGATTAAGATGGTCATGAAGAATGGTGTGAATGGTACCAATTGAAAGCTTGGTGATCTCTGCCATCATTTTCACCTTTATTCGGGCATCCTCAAGAACAAGTTTTTCGACTTCTTTGATGCTTTCTCCCGTACAAGCAGTAGCCGGGGCGCCGGAGCGGGGGTCGTCTTCAATGCTCTCTCTGCCTCTCTTGAACTCACTTGACCACTTTTGCACAGTTGATAATGAAGGTGCGGAACCCTGGTAAACAGCCACCATCTCTTCATGAATAGTTTTTTGACTTTTTCCTTGCTTAGTGAGAAATTTAATTACAGCGCGATGCTCAATTTTCACCATCATCGTCTCAGTTGCCATTATGATTCTGTTTAACTAGAGATAAAACGCGAATTAATAATCACATTTATATGAAATTTTACATGAATGCACTAAAATAATAGTATTACTTGATAAATAAATCAATTTATATATACAACCACAGCTTCACCCGATACCGAGAATATGTTGAACGCCCCTCGTACATTCTCCGGTAGTTACGAAAACTGGAGGTCATTTCATGACATTTTTCATTCCTTGGTCCATAGCGACTCAACGTTGACAGAGATTGAAAAGCTTCACCACCTGAAATCAAGCATCACGGGAGGGGCGGAAAGATTACTCCAACATCTCAGCTTGGACAGTGATAATTACCAAAAGGCTTGGGACATCCTTACAAACCGATATGACCACAAACGGGTGCTGGTTAATACTCAGCTTCAACTGTTTTTCGGGCAATCCGTTATCACTATCGAAGACTCCAACAACATAAAATACCTGTTGGATGTGTCCACTGAATGCCTGCATGCGCTAAAAAACCTGGGAGTTCAGACAAATAACTGGGATATAATAATTATTTATATCACGCTTCATAAACTTCCAGCCCTAACTCAGCAATTATGGGAAGAGAGACTAGGATCAAAGAAAGAGCTTCCTACCCTTGCCGAGTTTTAAGAATTTCTGGAAGACAGGTTTCGCACTTTGGAAGCTGTGGATCAGCAAAAGTTAAAACCAAAATCCAAACTAGAAGCGCAGAGCAGGCAGCCAGCAAAGAATTCCTTTGCCACAAGACCAAAGCAAAAACAGCAATATAGCTGCAGTGTTTGTAACAACGGTCAGCAATCCCTTCGAAAGTGCAACAAGTTTCTAACGATGGACGTAGGTAAGCGCTGCAATGAAATCAGAAGGCTGGGCATATGCCAAAACTGTTTGGCGTACAGCCATCATACACAGCAGTGCCCAAGCCGGGTATGTTGCTATTTTTGCGGCCAAAGGCATCATTCGCTATTGCACAATAGCTATACTTCATCTCCAAACTCGCATCGTACACATATGTCTTCATACACAACACCTCACAACACAATACAGTCCAATCATACACAAACACTTCACACTACCCATACACACACTCTCAGCTACCGCACACATACACACAAACACATCAGACTTCCCCACACAACAATAAAACTTCCACACAACCCAAGACACAATCACAGACTTTTCAGACTACAATAGTGAATCCTAACGCTCCAGCATTTCATCCAACCAACGATCATCAACCCTCCACATCTCCAACACTCAACAACTTCCATACACAACACAATACCAACACACAGGTAATCTTAGCAACAGCGATCGTGAAGGTAAGAGCAGCGTCGGGAAAGTATTTTAATCTCCGAGCCTTAATCGACCCGGGTTCGGAAGCCTCTTTCATCACAGGATCTGCAGTCCAGCTGTTAAATCTCCGAAACAAACGTACATTTATTGAAGTATCTGGGTTAGGAAAGGTCAGCAGTGGAGCATGCCACAATTATGTGGACTTATCGTTCGGCTCACTGCATTCAGCATACGAAGGACACACCCGGGCCTTTGTCTTTAAATCTCTGACTGGGCTGCTTTCATCCCAAAAGATAGACTTCAATAAATGGACGCATATAAATGGATTGATATTGGCCGATCCAAGTTACCACACTCCCGCTACTGTAGATCTACTCTTGGGAAGCGATGTCTATGCCGAAATTCTCCTACCAGACATCATAAGAGCAGAAAGGTTCACGGCTCCAGTAGCTCAAAAAACTCACCTTGGGTGGATCTCCAGGCTCCAGTCGCTTCCCAAACAATTCGAAGCTTCGTCCAGTTGTTCGATCTAGACATTCAGCTTCGAAAATTCTGGGAAATCGAAGAACCTGCATTCGAAACGTACGAATCGGAAGAAGATGCGGCTTGCGAACGACATTTCAGCGACCACACTAAGCGCTTACCCGATGGCAGATACCAGGTCTGTCTTCCCTTCAAAGGAAATACATATCCCATATGAAGGTTTAGCAATAATACTATTTTATTCGAAGGATACAAAAAATGTATGGATGAGTACAAACAGCTCGGACACATGACCGAAGTATTTAAAGATATAATAAACACACCTTACCACTACGTCGTTCCCCATCATGCGGTCCTCAAAGAATCCAGTACGACCACAAAGTTGAGGGTCGTGTATGATGCGGCCTTCAAAACTACTTTTGACTCTTCTTTGAACGATCACTTGATGGTAGGACCTAAAAAACAAAATAATATTATGGACGTTATACTGCGTTGGAGAAAACATCGTTTCACCTTCACCGCGGATATGGAGAAGATGTACCGCCAAATTCGGATGGATCCAACAGATGCCAACTACCAACTTATCCTTTGGAGAGACAATCTTCATCAGCAAGTGAAATTATATCGCTTGGAAACCGACGTTTGGAACAGCATCAGCCCCATACCTCGCAATCCGAGTTCTACTCAAATTGGCAGAAGATGAAGAATCGAGTTTTCCTGTGGAAGCATCGATCATATGAAACGACACTTATGTAGACGACATAATAACTGGAGCAGACACACTTAAACAAGCCCTAAAAAAGAGAGATGAGGTTAGAAAGGTTCTTGCGTCGGCAGGGTTTAACTTACGTAAGTGGATCAGCAACACGGATGAACTTTTGCAAGGGATACCAATCGAAGATCGAGAAGTAGACTTTTCGTTGCCGTTCGATGAGTCGATTCACGTGAATACTTTGGGAATGAAATGGTTGCCAGTATGCGATTCCCTTGCTTATAAAGTGGTTCATCAGAAAAACGTAGACATCACGAAACGTAACGTGTTGCCATCAATTGCCAAACTGTTCGATCCATTAGGTTGGCTTTCCCCATGCATTGTCAAAGACAAGATCCTGTTGCAAAACCTTTGGGCGCGTGGACTCGAATGGGACGCACCTGTTCCCCAGGATGTCAAGCATGAGTGGACTCTGTTCCATACAGAGCTTACGGCGATATAAAAGCTTCGTATTCCGAGATAGATCCAGACAGGAACGGTCGACAGAGACCTAGAAATACACGGATTTAGTGATGCATCAGAAAAAGCTTATGCAGCTGTGACTTACCTGCGGGTGCTCGATGAGGACAACAAAATTCATATGCACCTTTTAATGTCGAAAACAAAAGTAGCTCCACTAAAATCAGTAACACTTCCCCGGCTAGAGTTATGCGGTGCTGTTTTATTAGCAAAATTGTTACACGAGACAGTCCGAGCTCTAAGGTTGGATAATTGTAAGGTATACGCTTGGACAGATTCGGAAATTACGTTGTGTTGGATCAAAGCACCTCCATCGAGATGGGAAACATTCGTTCGCAATCGAGTAGCTGAAGTGCAGAAGCTCACAAACATCGACAGCTGGAAGCACATTCCGTCCGAACATAACCCAGCTGATATAGCATCCCGCTGAATTTTTCCATCACAACTACAGCACATCGATATTTGGTGGTATGGACCAACATTTTTAAATACCACATGGAACATTACCCAACCCAATAATTTTGAAACTGAAGAAGGAAGACAGACAGCGAAGGCACACTGCGTGATTAATGACAAAAATACCATCAGCGAAGAGATCCAAAGACATTCAAGTCTTACCAAGCTCACAAGGGTAATCTCTACAAAACGCAGATTTACACTACGCACAGCAGCATCAGATTATCCTAAAGGCGATACACCACTTCACAGAATTAATCATATCAGATGCCCACGATAAAACAATACACGGAGGGGTTCAGAAGATGGTTTCTTACCTGCGTCAAAGGTTTTGGATCTGTGGCATCAAAAATGCCGTAAAAAAGCACATACACAAGTGCAACACATGCTTCAGATATAAACCAAAACCGATGGGGCAGTTGATGGGAAACCTACCGGCTCCTCGTGTAAAGATGTCGTGACCCTTTACACACACCGGAGTAGACTACGCCGGGCCGATTGACATTAAAGCATGGAGAGGAAGAAACGCGAAAATACTGAAGGGCTACTTTGCAATCTTCGTGTGCATGGCCACCAAAGCAGTTCACATAGAAGCAGTAAGTGACATCACAACACAAGCTTTCCTTGCTGCTTTTCGAAGATTTGCAGCAAGAAGAGGTCTATGTTCAGCTATGTACAGTGACTGTGGCACAAATTTTGTAGGAGCAAACACCGAGCTCCAGAAACTTCTTAAGGAAGCTAAATTTGACTACCAGTCGTGTGCAGAGATACTTGGTAACGAAGGAACTAAATGGTACTTTAATCCACCTGCTTCCCCCCATTTCGGAGGATTGTGGGAAGCTGGCGTAAAATCGATCAAATACCATTTAAAAAGAGTCGCTGGTACGGCAGTACTTACCTATGAGGAACTCAGCGTGCTTTTGGCACAAATAGAAGCATGTCTTAACTCGAGGCCTCTTTGTCCGGTATTAGCAGACATCAATGACCTGCAAGCACTGACACCAAATCACTTTCTTATTGGAGCACCACTAGTAACACCGCCACAACCTGAGTACGACTTCGACAAACTTACATACCTTGACAGGCGGAAGAGAGTTCAGGCACAGTTACAAACATTCTGGAGGAGGTGGAGTACAGACTATCTAACAAGTCTTCAACATCGACCGAAATGGACCAAAACGGAGAAGCAAACACCAAGGGAAGGAGACTTAGTACTTCTACGCGACGATAAACTCCCGCCTGCCAAATGGAGTTTAGCCCGGATCACGAAACTACACCAGGGAATCGACAATTTAATACGAGTGGTCACCGTAAAAACCTCAAACTCATCCAAAACAAGGGATTTTAAAACAACGATCGCAAAAATCTGCAGTCTACCCAGCAACGAAACCGTCTCAGAAGATTCCTTTTAATAATATACAATATATAAAAACAATAATACAATACTCCCAACACTTATGCACACTCTTTCACGCAAATACGCGAAAATTCATAAAACCGGACACACACATAAAAGTATACGAGTACACATAAATACGCACTTTTCTCGCAATAAAAAAAAAAAAAAATAATAATACTAATAATAAATAATTAAATCAACAAAAGAGTATAAAATAACTACAACACAAAACTTACATATCACAATACCCAACACCGAAAAACATTAACCCGAATATAAACTATCTACAATACAATACGTTACTAAATCCAAAACTAAAAGTTAAAATTTTACAACTTGCGGCACTGATCAACGATTGCATTTTCCGGGACTACACAAAAAAAAAAAAAAAACAAGCTAAATTAATCGATTCTTGCTCCTCACGCAGCAAGGAGGGAACGAGTATGCAATTATACGCAATTATACTAAGGCCAATATTAGTAACTTACGAAGGCGGAAGGAGACGAGCATGACCACGATGATGAAGATGAAAAAGTGATGCCCTGTGGCAGATATGGCAATGAGGTACCACGTAATTGCGAACTTCGTTCACAGCCGGGGAGCATGTTGCAGCAGCAGTCATGAATAAGAATTAAATATATTTAAGATCAATTGCTTGAATCTTATTGTAACTTCAATTTGAATTTGTTATATCGTATGTTTAAGTTAATTATCTTTTAAAGATCAACATTAAGAAGAATTAGGTCGTTGTATTTGTAATTTAATGTCATTTTGTATTGGAAGATATATTGTTTTTTTTTTTTGGCGCAATAAAAAAAGAAGAATTTTTATAACGTTTAACACACAGAAAAAAAGGGAAGTCTTTTTATTAATTTTGTATAGAGAGTGCTTGCATACAAAACAGGCCTTAATCCCGTTTCTTATGAGTACTCTTATAGTTTTAATTTTCATAGGGCTAACTATGCCAAACTGAACAACCTCCTCAATATGGCCGATTTTAACTTTCTCTACGATAATCCCAGCCTTATGGTTAACGGTGCTCTCACATTCATTTACACCGAAATTTTCAAATGTCACTCCCAATCTGTACCTTTTTTACCCAAAAAGAATCCCTCATCGTCACCACCCTGGTATAATAAAGAGCTGCGATCTCTTGGTAAGACGAGAAATAAGCTCTGGTATACTTACTTAAAATCGCGTTCTGACGCCGACTTCTTCTACTACCAGTCTACCCAAATAAATTTCTCTGTACTTTACCATACTCTATATGACAACAATTTAAACCAAATGTACCGCACACTCATTTCCGCCACATCCCAAACGATTCTTTCAGCTCATCAACACTAAAAGTAAATCAGATAACTATCCATCATCTCTGAATTTTCTTGATAAGTCCTCGGGCGATCCCCAAATTATTGCAAATCTCTTCGCAATTTTTTTAGGCAAGCGTTGGCCAACCATTTCCAAGAGCCAGACCACTCTTACTTTTCCTACTTAAATAGCTGCCGCAAACAACTTTGTAATCTGTGTCTATAATTTTAGAGCACGTTAAAGATAAAATAATAAACCTCAAAAATGATTATTCTGCTGGCCCTGATGATCTTCCCCCTATATTTTTAAAGAAATGTGAAATGCACCTAGCCCAACAACCTCTTACAGCTCTCTTTCAGCTTTCTATCACCCAGGGATTATTTCCCTCAACCTGGAAAAGGTCTTTTATTATTCCCCTGCATAAAAAAGGCCGAAAAGAAGATATTTCCAACTATCGATAATGCTTTTGAGAGCATTATCTATGACATAATGCTTTTCCATTGTAAATCTATCAAGCACTTTATGTGCACTGGAATCTGGAAATGAAGCTGATGTGATTGCCACCGATTTTGGCAAAGTCTTTGATAGAAATTCTCATGATATAATCCTTCCAAAATTCAAGACTCTTGGCTTCCAAATGAGCTTTATAACATGGGTGCAATCCTATTTAAATGAACCACATAACTATGTTACGAGTATATTTAGGTCCGTGGTTTCTGACACAAATTGTCGTTAGCGCCTGCTTGCTAAACTACATATATTAAATCGCTCTATTGATGTCCTCAAGTTCAGGATTTGCAACTCTAGTATACGTAGTCGGCATTCTAACTCGGTTGCCGATAGCGAGTCGCCTTTTAAAACAATAAGCTTTCTTATTCGCGCGAGATTCTGCTTGGTAGAAGCCCTCATTCTAACAACCAACAACTATTACAAATAAGATTCAATTTAATCAAACCAAATTGGAAATTTTATTGGATTAATACGCAGTCTTTAACAACAAGTTTCCTAACAACTATAATAATGGAACTGAAAATGCCTATACAACAAGTTCTACCTCCGCTCTAGTCCTCTGCAACTATTTTAACCGGTTCCAAACCTTCCTTGACCCTCGATATCCACCAAGTTTTCAGCAACCAAATATCGTAGAATAACTCAACAATCGGCAATAAAATCGCTTGTCAAAAATTTTTTAAAAGCTCTTAACTAGCCTATATACATTTCTCTACCGAAGAGTTACATACATGCCAGAAGAATACAAAAGATTGTCAGAGAAATACAATAAAGTACAATATTTAAAAGTATTTGTGCGTTTCTCTTTCATTTATTACGAGTATAATATCCTTTGCTCAAAGGAGAGTAAGGTTGATTCCTCTTCGGAGGAATCTGCGTTCTTGGGAGTCAGTCTTGGAATGGCGAGGACTAAGGACATCACGCAGAATCTATCATTGAGCTCGGTTGTGTTTCTATTTTGATACTTACTCCTTTAGTTTCTTAGTTCTATTATCAGAAGTGGGTATATCCCACTTTCTTGCAAGAAAAAAAAAAAAAAAAAAGAAGAAAAATAAATAGAATAAAGAATAGGACTTAGTCCTTCGTTGTGCGGTGCGGTACGTACCTGCAAGCTGCAGACGGCGTCATATTGAATAGTGTTTGGACAGCTGGTGACGGGTGTTTTCTTGTTTGTGTTACAGACGGCTGGCTTGTGCGAGCATTTATTTTGTTGGTTGTTTTGCGTCGCAGCTATGTTGTTATTTGGAAGAAAGCGACCGAACGGAATTTTGGAGAACGGTGAGTTATTGTTTTACTTCTTCACTTGAATGTACGAATAAGATCCGTACTATCTATAAAATACGATGGAGTCAAATTCAAATAATGATAGCATCGACGCTGATAGCCCCGAAGTGTAGGAGTTAGGAGTAAAAAAAAAAGAAAATCCGATTATCACTATCGACGCATTAAATTCAATCTTAAATATGGTAACCTAGAAAGAGCGCAGATCTGTGGACTCTGTCGGGTTTCCTAGTTTCGATCCGGATCATTCGCGTATCAGTATCACTCAATGGACTGCAGACATTAACACTAGGGTAGAAAGGGATGGACTTAAAGATTTTGATATCATACCACGAATTCATACGGCTCTGTTGGGAAGGGCGAAGTCATGGTACGAAAAATATGGGTAGCAACGTTATCGCTGGAATGATTTACGTTTGCCCATGGATCATGCGTTTTCAAGTGGCTCTGACATCATTGGTCAGCTCAGACAGGTGGCTAACGTCGAGAGCAGTGAATTTGATTCATATACAGACTTTGTAATGCAGAAGGTATCACAGATTAACCGTTTGCCTTTCGAGGTACCCCAAGAATTCGTTATACGAATCGTAACTGGATGTATTACGGATGTTAGTCTACGAAACTCGTTAACGTTCGTTATGCCACAAGCAATTCAGAGTCTAATCGACCATCTGTCGTCAATATTTCAATCACCGAGACAAAGAAGAGAGCTACAACCTCGTCATCAGTGGGGCAAAGACGCAGATAAATTTAAGACAGTGTCTGAAAAACGAAAGGTAGGGACACTGCAATTTCCATCTAAACGTGGTCGTTCAGACACCGATAAAAAATGCTACTATTGCGGAAAAATGGGACACATTAAAGCTCATTGCGTGTTGAACAAACGACCAACGACAAACGTTAGTCTAGACTCAAAAACATCTTAATACCAAGAAGTGCAGTTTCTGTGGTAAGATAGGTCATGAGGAAAAGGCTTGTTGGACAAAACAGCGTGCCGATAGAAAGACAGTGAATCTGTGCAATAAATGCATGACAGTAGGCAACACCACAGTTGTTGTCATCAGTGGAAAAGTTTACCGTTGCTTATTAAATGTCTCGAGAGAGACAAGTCCATTTTCTTTCTGTCCAGGGAATTGGAAAGAGTCCAATATTATTAACAGAGAAAGTTGATTTACTTGTAGAATTCGAGGAAATCATCGTTGAAGTAACATTCCAAATTATAGATACCAGTTATTTGAACTACGAATTAATCATCGGACGAGACCTGCTCAGTGATCCTACGTTAGAGATTCGGGTTGACCGCAATGGGTCTTCAATTAAGAGGAAATGTATCGACCATTGCCTGTGTAGTGCCGTCAATATGACTACAACTCCTGATCAGTTAGAGGATAACTAAAAGCAATTTTAAAAAAAATATGAGAACTACATTGTAAAAGGGTATCCATCAACTAAAGTAAAGAATGGTCAGAATCGTCTTTGTGTAGACTACCGAGCTCTAAATAAACTCACTATAAAGGATCGTTTTCCATTGCCTCGAATAGAAGATCAGCTCGATCAATTATCAAGAAGTCGGTATTTTACCTCACTAGATATGGCCTCAGGATTTCATCAAATCCGCATCGCAAACGATTCTGTAGAGAAAACCGCGTTCGTGACCCCAGACGGCCACTTAGAATATTTGCGAATGCCTTTCGGGTTGGCCAATGCTCCGGCGGTGTTTCAACGAACAATAAACAACGCTCTTGGGGAGCTTAGGGATACTGTTGCTTTGGTTTACCTTGATGACGTGCTAATTCCATCTAAGACTATACAGGAAGGTCTGGAAAAACTCGAGCTAGTTCTAAAGGCACTGACTGATACCGGATTTTTTCTTAACATGAATAAATGCCTATTCCTACAAAATAGCATCGAATTTTTGGGACGGGAGATACCAGTTGATGGAATAAGACCGGCAAAATCAAAGGTTGACGCCCTTGTTAGATCTCCAGTACCAACCAATGTTAAGGAAATTCGACAATTTATGGGCTTGTCGAATTATTTCAGAAAATTTATTCCAGAATTTGCAGCTATAACTGGATGTCTAACCGCCTTAACAAAGAAAATGGTGAAATTCGACTGGAGCAAAGAATGTGAGGAAAATACCACAGTTATGAGCTAGAGACGCTTGCAGTTGTAAGTGCCATTAAACATCTTCGCACCTATCTTCTAGGAATCAGGTTTACCATAGTAACGGACTGCAACGCATTAAAATCAGCAAAAGAAAAAAAAGATCTATAGCCTCGACTCGCTAGGTGGTGGGTATATCTACAAGATTTTGACTTTGTAATACAGTATCGAAAGGGAAAAGCCATGCAGCATGCTGATTACCTGAGTCGGAATCCATCAGGCAGGACATGTTGCCAACTAAATAGCTTGACTGAAAATTGGTTAAATATTGAGCAAAGCAAGGACCCGTTTGTTAAAGAAATTATTGACAGAATTAGAGAGGGTGATACCGATATTACCTCACGGTATAAGTTGAAAGGGGGCCTGTTGTATCGAAAAACTGAAAAAGGGGAAAAGTTATTCGTTATAAGTTATTCACTGATAAGACTATTTCAGGAAGATAATTGCCATATAGGATGGGAGAAAACATTACACAAAATGGGAAAGTACTTCTGCATGCCGACAATGTCAAGGAATGTAAGGAAATTTGTGGAGTCTTGCGTCATTTGCCTGGTAGCTAAAAGACCTTCGGGTAAAAAGCAGTGCGAATTACACCCAATAGCTAAAAGACCAATACTATTTCATACGATACACATGGACTGCACTGGTCCTTTTAAAGGGGTTAACGAAAGCGATTATCGTCACCTCCTAATTATTGTTGATTCGTTCACAAAGTTCATCTTACTATTACCATTGAAGACATTAAAAGCGACTGAGACAGTGCGACATTTAAACGACTTTGTTACGCTGTTCGGCACACCCTGTCGAATTATCAGTGATAAAGGGACTAACTTCACTAGTGAAGATTTTAAAAAATATTGTAGTTCACACGGTATCGAGCATCACACAATTGCTCCTGGGACCAGTCGAGCTCATGGACAGGTCGAGAGATATGTAGACACTGTTGTTAATTTGCTTAGAACCAATTTAGACGTCAGCCTGGAGTGGACTACCTACGTGAGTCTTATACAACTAGCCCTGAACACTACCGTGAATAAAACCACGGGACTTTCGCCTTTGAAAATTTTGACTGGGATTGAAGGGCATACTCCCGAAGTCGCAACCTTGCTAGCGAAGTTAAACATCGAACCAGAATACAGCAATGTGGACGAAATTCGAGCTCTTACCGATGAACGAATACGTGAAAATGCTGCGAGAATGACGAAAACGAAAACCAACACGGGTCGTGTATAGAAATAATCAGATAAGGAAATCTAAATTGGATGCATACTACCGTGGATCATATGAAGTTATTGGGATTCTGCCAAACGACCGCTATAAGTTGAAGAAACGAAATGTTCCAACAGTTATAGTAGTCGCAAGAGAAGCTATCGGTGTTGTCGATGATGAAGGAGGCGACACAATTTTGGATGAGCATGGTGGTATGTAACTACTCGTAGTTCACGTTAAATAAATAAATAAAGATTGTTATGATTACTGTGTAAGTCTTGAGATGTAATTCTCTGAGGACTGCTGTTGTGATCACTGTGTAAGTCTTGAGATGTAATTCTCTGAGGACTGCTGTTGTGATTACTGTGTAAGTCTTGAGATTTAATTCTCTGAGGACTGGTGTTGTGATTACTGGTTAAGTCTTGAGATGTAATTCTCTGAGGACTGCTATTGTGATTACTGTGTAAGTCTTGATATGTAATTCTCTGAGGACTGCTGTTGTGATTACTATGTGAGTCTTGAGATTCGAGTCTTTGAAAGACTATTACAGTGTTCACTGTTTAATTGTATGTTGTACGACATCACCATACTTATATTTATGGTGATGTCTTTTGATAAAAGATTATGTTTTGTTGTTCTTTCGCAGAGACCTAAATGATCTTTTAGAGGCGAAATGAGATTCATCGAGGGCGGTGAAGATGTCAGGAAGGCCGTGTCAGAAGAATACAAAAAATTGTCAGAGAAATACAATAAAGTATTTAAAAGTATTTGTGGGTTTCTCTTTCATTTATTACGAGTATAATATCCTTTGCTCAAAGGAGAATAAGGTTGATTGTGCACATATAGAGAGTAAAACCGAAGAGAGGAATCTGCGTTGTCATTATGTTATTTCGTTAGTTTGCTTAGCAACTACTTACCAGGCAGTCGAGCGCGTGATAAGTTTTCTTTTCATTATTACTACGGCGTCTTATGATGATCGGTGTTTTAATCCATTTCGGTCATCGCTTCACAAAAAACATAAAAATTTAAGAAAATTATTGAAGACATAATCAGTAAAGTGATCATTTGTCAGCAATTTATGTGTGTGTGTACGAATATGTAGCGACCACCATGACGTGTACGATAGCAGCATCTACTCAAAAATACAAAATACGGTTCTTACATCAGAAGACAATGAATTAAAACACGGTTTCGACATCATGCCATGGTCATCAAATAACCGTTTAATCAACAGTTGAAGAAAACATTTCACCTCCAACCGTCGGCTCTAGCTCACTATTATAACAGAATTGAAATTATTTTGTTATATAAAGTTAAGTAAGAAAAATGGATTATTTGATTTTAAAAGTAGTCCATTCGTTTTTTAAATTATTATCTACACCCATTCATTACTTATACAATGGAGACAGTAAATTGTCACCAAAAGTTAGTCAAGATGTCGTCCCGAGTAGCCAATCATCAACTTAATTTTTGTAACAATCATAAGATGTATCTTATATTTCTGAAGATAGTAAATTTACGAATACTTCGACACAGACAGACGATATTAATGACAATGAGATTCTTCTGCAGTTAAAGGAAAAATGTAATGGTCCTTCCACATCTATTTATTTCCGTGAAAACAATGATGCGCCTAAGTCGTGGAGTGAAAAAAAGCTTGCTGAGGAATTTCATACATCTAGACGGTAAGCAAAAAAGGTAAAGGAACTCGTCAGGAAGAACTGTATTTTATCATCACCTAATCCACATGGAGGGCGGAAATTGTCATCTGAAACGGAAAACCTATTAAAACATTTTATCTAATAGCCGGTAATGTTGAAAAAAGTTATGAATGAACACAATCCAGCTTCGGAAACACGCGGATCCGCGAATCAAAGGCAACACGATGCGAAGAAGGACTACGATTTAAGAGTAAGAATGCTTTAAATCTTGGGAGCAACTCAAAAACTGAAAAATGTCCTCAAGCAGTATATGGCTGATATTACTGCAATCCAGTACGCTGGACAGGATCGGGAATGATAAAAAGAATAGATTGCGACATTTGTAACACCTGTCTCGAAAGGTTACACATATTGGGATGCGGATTCGTCGTGGGAAAGCGTCTAAAATCGAAGGTCGTCGATTTTAAGCCCGTCAGTAATCGCCTGGCTGTGATCCGCGTCAATGCAAGATCCTATAACTTCGTATGTGCTTACGAGGCTGAAGGGCCTATCAAGGAGGAATTTTTCGACCTCCTGGATGGACCCTACGGAACCTGTCCGATGATAAAATTGTACTCGGGGTCTTAAATGCCAAAATTGGCGTGGAGAATATCTTTGGTGGAGCAGTCGGAAAATACAACCTTCCCTCACAAAAGAATCCACAAACCAACCTGGCTAACTCCGGATGGTTGAACCGGCAACCAAATCGACCACGTGCTTATTGAAGTATGTCACTCGTCAAATATCTTGGATGTTAAAACATTCAGAGGGGCAAACGCCGACCCTGACCATTACCTGATAGCAGCCCGATTCAGAGCTCGACTGTCAAACGAAAGAAAACTGCAACAACATCCAAAAAGGAGGTTCAACATTGGACGCCTACACACACCGCAAATAGCCAGAGACTACAGAGAGCGCCTGGACAAAAATCTCTCCGATATTTTATTGCCTACCATAGACGTCAACAACATGTGGTCATATTAATGCACTTCCATCATAAGGCTACAAACTACTATAGAAAAGAAATTAGTGTTATGATGATAAATGTGCGCAAAAAAGAAGGCAACATATGTGGCATGCAGAAAAACACTGCAACGCGTCACCAGAGCAGCATGGGGTAAGTATAGGCGGAAAAGAAAAGAGCCTATGCAGTCTCCCAGCTCAGGGATATCGAAGATTGCTGGAGAAGGAAAGACACCAGGAACTTTTTTAGAAAAAGACCAAAAACCTAGCCAATGGCTTTAAAACGCGTGTCCAAGCACTTCAAAATTGCGAATGTAATCTTGTCACTGACTAACAGGGAATTGTGGACGTATTTAAGCAAGACTTCCAGCAGTTACCCTGACCAAGAGAAAGCGATAGGGCAAGAACAGAACACATCTCCAGTCGAAGAATTAGTTCTCCCGCTCAGCTTAGAAGAAGTCGTTACAGCTATACAAAGGGTGCTTTCAAGAATTCAGCCGTCTGCACAGATAGTGTAGCTGACCGTTCAAATATTCAGACATAAAGGCGGCTGCGTGCATCCTAGCTTTCAAATATTCAGATAGTAACGGCAGCGCTGCGCATTTCCTGCAGCAATTTTTTACGGCTGCTCTGGCTGCACAACATAAAGTCAAATTCGAAATATCACAATTGTGTCAAAACAAAAGAAGAATAAATCTGTGATCTAGTGCTTGTGCCTTAAAAACAAACTACAATGAATACACAAGATTTATCAGTTTTATTGTGAGAATATTACAGCAAATAGTTATTCAGAAAATATTTATAAATCAATAATCACTTTCTAGCAAAATTGACGGGAACTTAGACGATTTATTTGGAGAAGAAAATGTTTCAGGTGCAGGCACTTCCAAGAGGTTCGGTCTATTTTTTGTGGCAAACATTTTTGTCAAAAAAATGTTTATTTTGGCTTTTCGTGGAAGACCGGTAATATAAAATTGCTGGTACAAAAGTCTCGTTCATCTCTTTGGAGCATTGTTGAAAAGAAAATCATTTCTGTTCAGCCAACATTTCCCTTTTCTTGTGCTGATTGTAGAAAAAAGTTCAGCAATATGATAATAACTTACAATAGGATAAAACGCAGGAGCAAGAAAACAGGAAAGGATGCAGTTCCATGGCCATACTTCCAAGATTTCGATGAAGTGTATGGATCGAAACATAACATTTCTCCACCTTCAAAAATTGTATTTGATTCAAGTGCAGAAAGTCAACCAAGTTCGGAACAACCGGAGGAACAATGCGCAGAGCCGAAGGTAAGTTGTTCTTCAACCCCCAGGGCTAAACGTGCTGAGTTATTGGAGAGAAGAGGATTTGAAAGAGCAACAGAGGCATGAGGAAAGGATGACAATGGAGAGAGAAAAGAATGATATTGAAAGAGCCAAAATCAAATGTTTACAGGATCTAATGGACACTTTCAAGAAAGATTGAAAACACATTTTCTTTTTGCAATAAAAAATGCCTACATATGTTCATGTAAATAATCATGTGCATTTAAAATGAATTCCATGAATTTCGCTTTAATTTCTGTTAAATAGTTTTACATATTGTATTTTTTTTTATCTTTAAAAGTTAATACTTCTAATGAATTGAAAATGAATTCCATGAATTTTGTTCCTTCAATAAAAGTAAAAATTCATAATTTTATTTGTTTAATTCTCCTCAAAGGTTCTTATGGAAGTGCATTTAATAGGCTGGCAAAAATATCTAGACTTTAAGTATCGATGTCATCTTGGATGTCATCTTGACGACCTTCATTATTTATGATGATGTTATGAAGTATGATAGAGGAAAATACTAAAAACTTCGCGTGTTCCAGTTTTAAGACATCTAAAAATTTCAGTTTCCGGAATTTACATTTTAAGCGTCCAAATGTTGCTCAATGACAATTCTTGTTGAACTAAGGACATAATTGAATTTTTTCATTTTGGCGGTTAAGTGGCCATTATCCTTAAAAGGAACTATGAGATAATCTCGTAAAGGGTAAGCTGAATCTCCCAATAGGAGAGATTCTGGTGGTAGCATTAAACGTCCACTCTCCAAATTGTTACCGATAGAGCTGTTTTCCCAGACAGAGGCATCATGGCTACGACCTGGCCATCCAAAGAAGACGTCAGTAAAGCGAAGTTCACTGTCGCGAACACCCTTTTGCAATCAGAAATATTTCGCTATATTATATAATACTGGGAATAAATATTCAATGACTTACTTGTAATATAAGCGAATAATAGCCTTTCCTATTTAAATAGCTCGACGAATCGTCCATAAGAGCACGGATTGGAATGTGCATTCCGTCTACGCAGCCTATGACGTTTTTGAAGCTATCCAGTCCCCTTAAACTATTGAATTTCGACTAGACTGTTTTCATTTCTTCATCTTTTGGCCAAATAATGTGCTAATGGGAGATATTTGTCAGCAAACGACAAATGCTTATAACAAGCACCAATTGATACGCCAAACCTATCTCCTATTTCTCTAAAACAGTTATTATTTGCCAATGACCATATTGCCATTAGAAGAGCAACCTCGTTCGATACACGACTGCGGCGAAGAATTCTTTGCGGAATTTTCTTTTCGATTATTGTTAAAATTATCTATGAAAGGAATGATAAAATTGTATGTGGCAGTTAGAAGTAGGTACCTACTTGAAATGTGTTCCTCGTCATTCGAAAATGTTTTCTAAACGTTTCATCATCGTAAGAACGGACAACTTGAAAATATGCGGAAATTTTTACAACCGGAAATTTCGAAATGGATAAAATGATTTTTTTGTAATATTCTCTCCGCTTTTTTTTAATAAGATGGTAGTTTCTGTAATGTTGACTTGTGTTTCGAGATAGAGACAAAAGCTCTAAAGCAGAATTTAATATTATTAATTTTACTGACATCTTTCGTATATTTTGACAAAATTTAACTGTGAGTCTTTCAGTTCAGCGCAGCCGACTGTTCAAATATTAATCAAATATTAAGCTGCAGACGAGAAAATATTTGCAGCAAACGTAAAAAAAATTTGCAGCCGGGCTGCGGCTGCAGCGCAGCAGGCTGAATTCTTGAAGGCACCCAAAATCTCGATAACCGGCGATTGGAATAACAACTCTATCTGCCCCATCTATTACGCAAGAAGGGCGATCCTATGTCCCATAACAATTATGGAGGCATATGCCGGCCCGGCAAAACGATAACAGACTGAATTTACATATTAAGACAAATCACATAAACTGATCCGGATGTGTCGCATAATACTGGAAAACTAGCTATGCGCCGTGCAGTGTGAAAGTAGAACCTCCGAATTATTCCAAACCTGCATCGGATTTCGGCAAGGAGACCCGTGTCCTGTGACTTCTTCAATTTAGTACTTGAGTAGATAGTACGACGGGCAAAAGTTCACACTTACTATTTTCTCCAAGTCCGTCCAGCTTCTGGGATACCCGGATGATATTGATATAATCGCACATTCCCAGCGTTCCGCAATTGAAGACTTTACGGCAATTGAAGGAGAGGCTAAACGAGCTGGTCTTAAAGTGAATGAGGAAAAAACGAAGTATATGCTGGCGACTAAATACCGTTCCATCACATATCATCTAGAACAAAATGTTACCATCGACAGTTACAACTTTGAGGTAGTCAATAAATTCACCTACCTCGGAGCAAATGTTAACTCCACAAACGAAATCATGGTGGACATTCGACGAAATCAACCGCTGCTACTTGGCTCTGTCGAAACAATTTGTGTCAAAACTCCTATTGCAAAGAGTCATGCCCAACAAAGCGTTAATCTTGCCAGTCCTGCTTTACGGAGCTGAAAGTTGGACAATAAGTAAGACAGTGGAACAAGTTTTAGGCTCTTTTGAAAAAAAATCCTTCGTCGAGTATTTGGTCCTGGTTGTGAGGAGGCCGTATGGGGAAGAAGACACAACCGCGAACCCTATGAGCTATATAAAGATGTGAACATACTACGGAAGGCAAAAATCTGTCGACTTCATTGGCTCGGCCACATCGAGCAAATGGACGATAATGCTCCGGTTAAGACGGTCTACGAATCCAAGCCACCAGGTTCGAGGAGAAAAGGAAGATCGAACCTCCGGTTTAAAGATCAGGCGATCGCAGATATAAGGCAGCTTGCTCTTTTCAACTGGATGCAGAACGCCCGTGACCATAATGTATGGAAGTCTATAGTTAATCAATCTTTGACCCTTTAAGGGTTGTCAGCCTGATAAGTAAGTAATTGTCTGTCAAATTAGAGAACGGGAAAACTGTGCATTTACAGAAGTAGTTATTAATGTACAATATCGATGAGTTATACCAACAGTTTAATTTTCAATATCCTGACACAAAGATAGCCCTTATAAAATTCTTTCCATTGCAACCTAAGCAATGCATTTTTTCTGAAAGCTCGGGCAAACATTTAGTCTGCGTATGTACATATTTATCATCAATATGTGAGATTGATGTCAGATAGTGGAGACATTTCACCAATTACGTCTGAGCCAGTGATCCCTTTAATATCATATAAAAATTGCCTAAAAAAGATGATGTGCCAAAGTCCTACACAAACTAGCCATTTGACGACATCATCACACGAGCGTTATAGAAACTGTCCTGCCCAACATTTGATGAAAACCAAATAACATGGATTGGTACAGATCGCTTCACAGTCATCACTCAAGTTCCTCCTTCAGATGATGTTGTAGGTAATTTGTGCATAGCTTCAGATATTTTGAAACCTCATGCCTACATCGCAAACCAGCGAGCTAAGTATTTTAAATCATTAAAAGACAATATTGTCGAAGGAGATACTATCTCGATGCCAGTAATCAACCTGCAGGCTTTCCTGCTGAAGGACAGCAGAAAGGCCGCTAACTTCCTAGAGACGTCGGGAAGCATTCGTTCGGTCTGACTGCATCCCGGGGAACTATCCCATCTGTAGTTGTGCTCAAATTGAGACCCAGCTGTCAGTAGGAGCCTGAACCGAGGACCTTGTCTGGCAAGTTCATCGGCGATTTCATTTTCCGAGATCCCATTGTGACCTGGGACACAGACAAGGGTCACTGAATTTAGCCTGCCGACTGCGTTCAGTGATCTCTTGCATTCTTGAACTAGCTTGGATGTTGTAAGAGGGTTCAGCAGGGCTCTACGCGAAGCCTGGCTGTCGTTACAGATGCAAATGCCTCGCCTCCTCCACCGGGAGATTGCGTAAATCTCCGCTTGGAAGACAGATGCTAACTTTCCAACGTGAAGTGAAATCTAATGTTGTCGTCCTCCAGAAAGACACCAGCACCACATTCTATATTGGTTTTGGAGCCTTCCGTGAAAACCCGACTACATTCCTTTCCTGACTCAGATTCTGTCCGAAAACAGTCCTGGGCAGTTCGTATTTTTTCCCCAACAGGTGTTCTGGTGTTATTGCATAGGATGGCATGTCCATAAGGCCAGAGTCGTAAAACAGCCGAGGCGCGAGGTCATCAAAGCTCCAGTGCGTATTGTACCAAAGACCACTTCTTTTTAAGCGGAATATGGCTTGGAGAGTGCAGCCCTTGATATGAATATCAAAGGGAGGGAACTCACCAATGCGTCTAGAGCGGAGCCAGGAGTGCTGGGGAAAGCCCCAAGCATCCGAGACAAATAGTTCTTTAGAGTCTGGTAAAAGCTCCAATCACATAGTTATTCCACCGGACAACCGACGTGTAGGATATAATTGGCCTTATTATGGCCGTGTAAATCCTAAGGACCCTTATCGGTGACATGCCCCATGTCTTGTCGATAGCTCCTCTACACTGCCAGAAGGCCGACAGCGCCTTAGATGCTTCGACGTAACGTGTTTAGTCCAGAGAAGTTTGTCGTCTAGGATGACACCTAAATACTTAGCTTCTTTGGAGAATTGAATGGTGATGTCTTTAAGCACTAGATGAGCCAGGCCAGGCAGCTTCCTCCTTCTCGGAAAGAAAACAACTTCAGTTTTGAGAGGATTGATTGAGAACCCACTATTAGTGCACCAGTCATCGATCACGTCTAAGACTGCCTGCACTTTAGAGCAGACAGTGCAGCTACATCATCCGCGTATGCTTGTGCATAGACGTTAGAACTCTTGAGCGCCTTGAGCAGTGAGTCAACCAACATGCACCATAGCAATCGAGACAGAAGCCGCCTTGCGGGCAACTGCGCCACCACATATTGGCCACGGCCAGCATCCGCAATCAATGTTCAATTCACCAACATTGCTTTTATACACAAAACTAGTAATTCGTCTACTCCATGTTGTCTGGCCGAGTTACACATGCTGTCAAAATTTGTGATGAAAATGCTCAATGCGTATCCCTTCTTGTCGAGTGCGGCTTCAATTCTGCCTACCAGATTCTGAAGCGCACTCTCGCAGGATCTTCTGCGTTGGAAGGCGTTTTGCATCGCCGAAAGAAGATGCATTTGCAAAGCGGTTTTGCACACATGGATCTCGACCATTCTCTCGATGCTTTCAGCATGAAGGAAGTCAGACTTATAGGTCTGAAACTCTTGGCGAGTGAGTAGTCCTCCTTCCGGTTTTCGGTATAAAGGCCATTCTCACTTTTCGCCAGGGATTCGGTATGTATGCAGCGTTGGGCTAGCAGTGAAAATTCTCTTCAGAGTTGCCAGCAGCTGGTGTATACCTTTTTGTAACATAACTGAGTAAATACCATCCGTGCCAAGCGACTTGAAGCCATCAAAGGAAGCATGTTTAATGACCTCATCCGTCACCACAACCGACGATATATATGTACCTGCTACGGTGTGTTGTGTTGTTCAGCTCACTACCAGCTTCGTTGATAGGAGCTGGTTGTGAGCTGGTTCCAATGAGGTTACATGGGAAGTGAGACTTAAGCATGAGGTGGAGAGCCTCTGCTTTCGACTCAGAATAGGTACCGTCAGATTTTCTGAGCGGTTCCAGCCTGGTTGATCTTCCCAGCAAAAAGCTTTGTAAGAGGCGCTCTTCGAAATCCGAATAAGCCTCTTAAAATCCCTTTGCTTTGATCTGTAAAGATTCCAATCTTCCTCCAAATTAGTCTTGAGTGACCTGTTTAGAAGGTTTTTGGATTCTTTATGAAGACGCTGCAGGTATGAGTTCCCCCAAAGAACGCTTGCTTACTGACTGGACATGCCATTTCGAAACACTTGGCGTTTCCACTTCTGAACTGCTTCTCCAAGCTTTTGTTTTGTTCTGAGTTTAGGAGGAGCATTGTCGAACTCCTCCTTAAATCGTTGGTTTTATGCAGATTCCTCCTCTCCCCCAAGGTCTAGACCTCGCATCCGATTCTAAATTCGATGTATCTATGGTCTGACATGGAGATCTCCGATAGTACTTTCCAGCTAGTAATCTCCTTAGCATACCTGTTTGATAAAGTTAAGCCGATTACTTGCTGTCTCACTCTCGTAACAAAGGTCAGGTTAGGCGATAGTATGAAGTCCAGGAGATGATTATCTCTCACGTTACATTTGCTACTGCCCCAAAAAGTGTTCTGAGCATTAACACCGCTGCATATGATAAGTCCCATCTTCCTGGAGTCACAATATTCGATGAGCTCCGCTACCGTCTCCGGTGGTGGCGGTAGTAACGAATCATAGGGGAAATAAGCATACGCAACGACGAATTTGTGTAATTCTCCATTTGTTTCGTAGCTTATGTCTGCAGCAACTAAATCTTGGTTACAAAATTACACAAATTTAGATGGTGAGAGTGAGTTCGGCACTTAAAGACAAGCTCTCCGTCTGGCCGATCACTCGTCATAAAGTGATGTGAAACCCCTTAAACATCCGAAACCACAGATTGGTTTGTTCCTGTTCCTGTATGGATATTATGTGGGGTTTTGTATTCAACATGGAAAGGCCTCCTACATGGGGATGCAGTAGCAGACTTGGAATGTTGAAGCTTAATTTGAGTACACAGAATAGATTTTGAAACAAAGTGGAAATTAACACTTCCAAGGTGCAGATAGGGACGTCATACCTGGACTTAATGGTCTCGACAGAAGCTTTGTTTAAGCTCACAACAAGAAAGGAGCCGTTCTTGTTTACCCGATTCTTTCTCTCCCTGTGAGAGTAGTTTTTCCACTTTTCAGAGTCAAGTCCAGGGTTCTAGGTATCAAGACGCATCAGAACATCTCCCGTTTCTCTGAGATGTCCCGGAACTCAGAACATGGCGCGCGTCAGTTTTGGTTCTCTGAAAACCTCGAAGGTCTTGGTTTCCAGGGGTGAGATTTTCAGCACAGACCACTTCAGCACTTTAGTGGAGCACTGTTTTCATCGGTACTGGTCTGTTGTGTGAAAGAAGGTGCGTCCGCATACAACACGCCAAGAGTGAAACAAAAAAAAAATTGTTTTCCCGACCAGAAAAAACACGATACAGTGAATTTCGCGAATAATGTTCAGCGGATTTTTGTGCTTTACCGTTAAAATTAATGAAAACTTTTACGCTTAAACTTTCGCTATAAAAACCACCGATGGCACAATTGAAGGCGGAACTTTTGTGACTGAAATTTTTTCCCTGTCTGAGATGGAGTTTGAAATTTGATTGAAGCGAAAGTGGAAGCAGAAAATTTATCTCCGGATCAAAAAGCAAAAAAGAAAAGTGTTTTAAGTGAAAGTTAATTGAAGAAACACATTCACCTTATAAATTAAGAGACGCTTTACCTCAGGCGATTGAAATTCGAGTAAGTTCTAACACCTAAGCTATTTTATAGCCAAGTTAAAAATTCCATCATTAAACTAACCTATAAATGGTAAAAAGAGGAATATCCCACACCTCTCCGGAACACCCAGGAAACAAAAAACGCCACCAAAGCTTGAGTGAAATTGAACCAAAACTCGCTATGGGATCTACTTCTACTCTGAGTGTTGAGAGAATGCAGGAAATTCTACTCGAGAACAACAAAAAACTTGTGGAACAATTAGCCTCAAAGGCAGATCTGCAAGATTTCTTTAAACAAATCTCAGCATTGAGTATGCGACAAGAAGAACTTGAGCAAAAAGTTGTGTATCTGGAAGAACAAAACAAACGTCTTGAGAACCAGCTTGACCGACTCGTACAGATGAGTACTGAAGAGAATCTTGTTGTTCACCTGCCTGTTGAAGATCAAGTAGACATGAGCGAAAAGCAAAATCCATTTGCTCCGGGTTAGTTGACTCAACTCCGAATCAAATCGTGGAGTCTGCGTATAGGATACACAGCCATAACACGAGCAAGTCTACGATAGTTCTAAAGATGAGATCGAAGGAGTCTGCCTGGAGCGTGATGAGAATGCCTTCAAATTGAAAGGTACTAGAATAAGCATCCAAAAGGACTTACCCTTTAACGTTAGACAACGCCGGGCAAAAATGATTCCAATCATGAAGGAGCTTCGTCAAAAAGACGCATTAATAAAAATTTCTCTACGGGATGACAAGCTCCACATTGCCAAGAATGTCTTTACTTGAGACACGGCGCTTGGATTGAGGTGTGGTGAAAAAGTGGCATTGAAATAATACAATCTATTTTTGGGGACATTTCGTTAAATAAAAATCTTTTTATTAATGAAATTAGAAATACAAACAAAACAGTTACGAAAGAGAACACTTCTCACAAAACTTCAAACTTGACGGCTAATGTCAATCGCAGCAGTGATGCCAGACTTAGCAAAACAGCAATATGAGAAAAATCTTTGGGTCCATCTACAAGCTCTAAGGCGGCTGTACGTGCCGCATGATGTGCCCATGTCTACCAGAATGATGCTGAAAAAAACATAGTTATCAAGAAAATAAAAATTTTAAGCTACAATGTGTCAGGTTTAAAAAACAAAATGAATTTTGTAACATTTTTTAATTATGTAAAAAGTTTTGATATTTTTGTATTATTTGAAACACAACTATTAGATAATGAAGAAATTAGATTTAAGAATATTTTCTCAAACTATGAATTAATCTGGTCTCCTGCTATAAAAACTTCACTTTTTGGGAGAGGAAGTGGTGGAACACTATTCGACTTTCGTGACGACCTCAAAGGACTGTATACGAGTATCTTTGTAAAAGCTGGCGAAATGGATGTTATTAACTTAAAACTGAATACACTGGATGTAGTTTCGGTACCAATCTACTTAAACTGTAATCATTGGCAGCGTGATTTCGATAAACTCTGCGACTCACTGCACTTCTTGGACTGTACGGATATAATGCTTATTGGGGATTTTAATGGTCGTGTAGGACTCACACAAAATAATTTCGCATCGGGATACAACAGTACTCTGCTGGAACTGTGTCGCAGATCTAAGACCTAATTTGTGATAACAAAGGAGCAAAAATAATTGAACTTGCTGATGAGTATGACATGTGCTTGTTGAATGGTAGTTGCGAAGGAGATCCAGATGGCGAATTGACCTTTATCAGAGGAACATCATGCTCAATAATAGATTACTGTTTTGTTTCCGGAAATTGGCTCAAGCTTCTAGAGAGTTTTCAAATAGGAACCGAGATCTTTTCGGATCACATGTCCTTGGAAGTAATCCTTAATTCTACTGCTAGTGGCAACTATGCTTGCACAAAACCATTAAGCCTTCTGCCGAAATTTGTCTGGAATGACCGAATAATGGAATCGTATCAGCGAAACATGGATGTGAATCTTATGGAACTACGCACACAGCGTTATACAGCCAATATTGAAGCTCTAACGGAAATAATAGAGAAATCCATTCCTCAACAGAAAGATTTGAAAACTCATAAAATATATAAACAAAAATGGTATGATTCTGATTGCCTGAAAGCTAGATCCAAATATTTTAAATTTCTCAAACTTCTAAGGTCGAATAACTCCAATATCTTTAAAGCACTCTATCAAGATGCCAGCAAGGAATACAAACACATCTGTTACATCAAAAAAGTAGCCTTTGAACAACAAAACAATGCGATTATAAATAATTCAAAATCTTCTGCTCAGTTCTGGAAAGCTGTCAAATACTTAAACGGACACACGTCTAACATCTCTATAACTCTTAAAGTCCCGCAACTCAGGACTCATTTCGATAAACTTCTTAATGCACCATTAACCTCGCCGCTACATCAATATGCAGCCCCTCTGCTCTTAGATGAAAAAATTAGATTCTGCATTTACCCTGGAAGAAGTCAATGAAGTAATATGCAAATCGAAATCAAATAACGCACCTGGTATTGATCGCATCCCGTTTGAGTTCTATAAAAATTGCACATATGACTTTATGAATTTTCTCACAATTGAATTTAATCGAATATTCGACTCTGCTAATATCTCCGACGTATTCAGGAAAGCAATAATTTTTCCCCTACACAAAAAAGGCGATTACAGGGACCCGAAGAACTACAGAGGAATCACATTTTTAAACACTTCAGCCAAATTGTTTGCTTCATCAATTTACGAGTACAAAAGATTGTATGAATGGGTACAAGAACATAACATCCTTAAAGAATTCCAAGCTGGACTTAGGAAAGGTTATTCTACAATCGACCACATATTCTGCTTAACAAACATTGCTGAAACATATAAGAGCAAGAAAAAAAAGTTGTACGCCTTCTTTGTAGATTTTCGAGCAGCGTTCGATTCAATACCACGTGAAGCACTCTTTTACAAGCTTTCCAAAATCGGTGTATCAAGTAAAATTATTCGAATCCTGAGAGACTTGTATGAGAGTAATATTGCATATGTATGGGATGGAGACTTCATTTCTGAAGAGTTCGAAACTTCAATGGGTGTTAAACAAGGCTGTATTTTAAGCGCTCTGCTTTTTATATTATACATCAATGATATAACAGATGATGTCAAAGGTGGAATAAGATTCAACGGTGTATCAATTCCTGCGCTCATGTATGCTGATGATATCGTCTTTCTGGGTGACACAACTCAAGGTATGCAGTTAATGATAAACAGGCTTAATGCTTTCTGTAAAAGTTGGAATCTCACTGTAAATCTTGATAAATCAAAAATGATGATAATCAGAAATGCAGGAGGACGCCTCTCACATTTGGAAAAGTGGAAGTTAGACGGGGAAGAGATTGAGGTAGTATCCAGATACAGATACCTAGGTATCCTAATATTGTCCTCCTTAAATTTCAAACCACACTTTGAGGAAAAATTAGCTGTTGCTAAAAGAGCTATCTGTTCGATTTGGGAACGTTGCTTCAATAAATAAATATGTATCGCAAAGTGCAAAACAAACTTTGTTCCACTCAACCGCAACGTCGATAATGCTTTACGGAGCTCAGGTATGGGGTTACAAAGGCTACGATGCTGTGGAAAAATTTCTTCGCTACTTTTTAAAGAAGATTTTCCGATTACCAAAAAATACCACGAACTATATGCTACATCTTGAAACGGGAACTCCTCCTCTGCTCTTGTACACGCTCAAAATGCACTTCAACTATATCCTAAAAATACTAGAAATGAATGAATGCAGAATACCAAACGTAGTTTTAAGAAGCATAATTAGAACAAACGGAGGCATTTGCGAGGAATGGAAGAAAACAGCTTCCGAATGCGGATTAAATCTGTCTATTCAAGTGAATGAGCATCCTCATCTTTTAAGAGAAAAATTTAACTTTGTTTTTTCAGAATTTTGGCAGACATACATATGACCAATATGTCGAAGAAGCTGAATCGTCACTGTTTAGGAACTAATACGGCAAACTAAACCATTTTCTAAATGAAAAAACATACTTCCAAGATAGTCACACAGTTGACAAAATAAGTACTATTTTCAAACTGAGAGGGGAACTCGTTCAACTAAACTTTATACCCCATAGACCAGATTTACCAATACTTTGTGACCTCTGCAACATGAAGAAAAGAGAAGACATCTTACATTTTCCGATTGTTTGTCCGATTTTAAAAAAATTTCGACTATCAATGTTCGGAAAACATGATTTAGACGAAGATGAAGTAATGAGCATTTTAAATGGAGAAAAAGGATGGAAAGTCTTACATGATTACTCAGTAGCAGCACTTTGTTATAGAAAGCGTATCATAGATGGAGATTTTTAATGTAAAACTTAAGTATGTATTTTGTCAACCTGGTAGACGGCCACAGGCCAAACCATTAAAGACTTAGGTTAGTCGGTGCATTGTAAAACATTTATTGAAAATAAAAGTCAACTAACTAACTAACTAACTAAGTAACTAGTGCGGCACTTCACTCTAAGAGTTCCGTTCTCCACCTCGTAGCCCTCTGCTGGAATGCAAACCTTCTCTGCTTTGGCTAGCTCCTACAGTTGATCGACACAGTGTTTGCACTCAGCATCGTTTAGACTATTGTCATTGCCAGTCTTCCCTATTCGAAGCACCAGAGAAGAGACTGCAGGATCTTTGTAGGTGCGTTGACCTCGTCCCCTTTGGCATTTCGAAGTTTTTTTGGATGTTAGTTTTCCAGCGACGTCCAAATGCCGTCCACCAGATCTGCAACTTGTGCATGTGAACCACCGCTGGTCCACCGGAGCTGCAGCCTTTGTTGGAGAGACCCACCGACAGGAGTGCCGGAAATTTTCTTCCTCTTGGCACTGTTCGGGCCAGAAGAAGAGGGTGCAGCTTCAGATCCGAAATGTTGATCGGTTTCAGTGGGAGTCACTTCCACCGACCTGCTGATCTTCTCCGTCGCCGCTGAGGGAGTGAGGTTTTTGACACTCGCGCGTTTGACGGCACTTGCCATCTCTTTGCGCCGTGCGTTTGCCTCGCGTCTCCGTCTCCTCTTCAGCTGCCCCTTAGATGGCAATCCTTCAGAGTGTGTCTCTTCTGGAGCCCGTTCCACCTTTTCGGTTTTCCGAGACAAGCCACCAGAAACAGTACCCCGACCAACCGTTGGTCCATTCTGATGAAGTTTAACCGTAAGAGGCAAGGCCTCTCCGGTACTCTCTCTATTGTTCTAGCTCAAGCTATCGAACATGTCGTAGAAAGAGCCGCAGGAGTCGTCGAAATTAAGTTTTACAGCAGATCTGAGTATGACCTTGGTGTAAGTTGTTTTCGAATAACACCTTCCAAGTACTTTGAATCATCCGATTTCAGTTTAACTGCTACTTATTGTCCTTCCGATAATTCAACTTGCGATTTTGTGGATTTGTCGTAGTATTCCTTACTCTTAGTTCGCCGCTCAATGATTTTATCTTTGGCGTTAGTGGGAAATTCCTGGAGTAGGTTCCTAGTTAAGGCAGGCAAGCTTAATATCATCCTTTATGCTGGTAAATGTCCGATGGAATTCAGTGCATTTCGATGTTCCAGAAGACCTTTCCGGAAGCACTGATTTGACTCTTAACATTTTTTCATTAGTCGTTTTACGATTTTTACAGTGGCCTCTGCTTTCAAGTTGCCACGGGGATATTATGGGGAAGAGTTTATGTAGCTAAAATTGTACTCAGCAGAAATATCTAAAAAAAAATTGTTATTGAAGTTGTGTGCGCCATCCGTGATTACTTTTTGAGGAGTACCATATCTAGAAAAATTCATTTTGCAAGCCAGAATAACATCATTTGCAGTGGTGCTTCCTGCAAAGCTAACTTTAAAAAAAACAGAATATTGGCAAACGGTTACTTCTTCCTTTGTACGTTGCTTCACAAAAGTCCATTGATATTGGTTGAAAGGGAAATGATGGAATTTCGTGTGTCATCATTGGATGCTTTTGTTGTAAATCTGAGTTCATGACACACGTATTACAATAGCGAATAGCATTTTTTATGTTTTTTTGTTATACGAGTACCTGGTCAAAAGACAGTTTGTCTGGACTTCTCAATACATGACTGAATTCCAGTGTGACCATAGGGTAGTAGATCGATATATTTCTTGCGAAGAACATAGGGGATGACGAATCGGTTCCCTTTTATTAAAATACCAGATTGCACTGGATGTTCATTTCGTACTGCTTATTAATGGCTTGTTTCCTCATCCATCGTTTTAGACTTTCAGCCGTTACATATTTCCTTTATAACCTTCTGCAGAGTCACGTCATTAATTGTTTCCTTCAATAGTTTATCCATTTGTTTATCACCATAAACGTCCTTGGGAGTTGTAAAATCATAATTTTCTGCTTTACCTTCACCCCAAAATGGGCCCATGACGATCCCTGTGGAGCTAGTTGAATTTGCCTTTAAATGGCAAAACAATCTCCCTGTTGAAACACCCAATTTCTTTGAAAAAGCCAAGAAGGCCTTTCCAGTTCGAGCCGTCTATTTCCTTTAGGTTTTCGAAAAAGCGTTTGATGCCGAGCGCACCTGTAATGCACCATAGCTAATTTTCCATAAACCATTTTCTTGTTTGTTGCTTTCCACCATACTAGTGCTAGTTACTAGTATGTAAGTATGGGTCTTACCACCACCGTACACACAGGTTTTAAGCCCCAAATTTCTCCTACTGTTCTTTTGCAGAAAAAAGAGCATTATATGCCTTTTTGATTCTTTCCACTACATTAAGATTGCTTGCCAGGACAATTGGTCAAAGTAAAGAAAAAGGCACTTGATTTCACGGTTGTAAAATAGACAATGAATATTTATTTCATTCCAACTTAAAATGTAATATATAATACAAAACAAAAATTGTGATGCAATCTGATATGCAAGACGCGCATCCAGCTAATTTTGGTGTGGGAAAGTGAATTTTAACAAAAATGTGTACGGCAATCTGAGATGCGGGACTCGCACTCAGCAAAATTAAGTGTGAGAAATATAATGTAATTTAAGTTGTTTGTCTACTTTGTAAACATTCTGCCATGGTTAGAAAGTTAAATTTGTGTAGAAGAAGTTGGTGCATCATCTAATGGTTCTAGAATAAAGTCTTCTTTGGCCCCATCTGGTTTTACTTCTGGTGTTCTTCGCCTAAAGTAAGCTTATGCAATTTTCCAATCAATAGCCAATATCAGCAATGTTGTAACCGACAGACCAACCGCTGTTGAATGGTATGCTACATTCTTCCAAGGTAGCTAATTTCTTGGTTAAGGTTATCCCATGAGTCTGCTGATGATAAAACAAACTCTTTGATTTCCGTCCTGGAATTAAAAATCTCAGATTTCATAGACCATATAATGAATAGTTTAAACTAAAGTTTATTGGTTTTATAAAAGTGGATTGGATATTTATCCTTGGGTTTCTTTCCGTAAAGACAGTATTTTCCCAAGTCTGGATAAAACACGATTGGCCTAGTTGGATTATGCCAATACCGTCTGAAGCGATGTCCTCCCGCTGGCCGCTACAAATAATTGCAGCTTAAATTGCCCTGTTTGCCACAAAGAGCCATGTGTTTTGAAGGTGTAGATGTTTCCAGGTGGTGTTGGGTATCCAAAGTTTTTTCATGCTGCAAGTGTTTTTTGGTATCCGCCGATATAAGTGGTCGATGACACAAGTTTTACTGGCAGCAATCTGACTTATTACTCCGTGCTTACACAAGAATGTGAATCGTTTCAATGTGCTACATCTGCTAAGTTCATTGTCAGTTAATTCAAAGAAGTTCTGTTTACTGTCGTCTATTCCCATAAAGTCCGCTGAAACTTCTGGTATTGCATAAGTGTCATTGTTTATTCTTTTAGGTAGTGAAGTTATTTTGACTAAGTCGTATGATGAGGGTTCTGTAATATGCTATAATCCGCTAACGATTGCGTGAGTTCCATTAAGTTCTATTTATATCCGATCAGAAGGCCGTTCTACAATTATTATGTTCGGCGATAATTTACTTTACTTCATGGAGGTGTCCAGGCGTTATAAATTCCAAAAAAATGCACAGCTCAGCTGTTGTGAATTTGACGTAGAGCGGTTCCACTTTTCTAAGAAGATCAAGAATTAGCAGCCCAACCATATTGGCATAAATTTTTTCAAATCAAATATGCATCTTGTTTACCTCTGAGCTAACATGGATTAGTTTGTGTGTGAGTATGTCAAATCTTTCATCTGATTTCTTGCTCACTTTATTTAAGGACGTTGTTGTCGACGTCATTAGGACCTTTTACTGTTGAATATCTTGTTTTAATAAGCCTTGGTTGTGGTCTAAATTGTCCATGTTTGCGTAGACTTCGTCGTTGACTCCAAAAACCATTTCCAACAACTTTCCGAATAATCCTCTCGTTTGTTATTTTGATCGATCATTGTTCCAAATATTTCCAGTTCACGTCCTAACGATGCCCCTTTCTCTTTGAGATGATGGAGAAAAGTGAGGCAATGGGTTTCCTCCCGAAATTCCATTGATATGCTACATGATCGTTCTATTCTTTTTATGACGTCGTTTATGTTTCTATATTCATCCGCTATATTAAAGTTAGATATAACTTCCACCCTTAAAGTTCCTCGACTAAGTTCTACCTCTCCTGCTTTTTCTACATATAAGCCTGGCTGTGGGTTGATAGTGTATTGAGAACTAGTTTTAGTCACGCAATGCATTGTCATAATAGTTAAAATTATAAGCGAACAAATCTTTGAATAAATTGTATTTTTTCTTTTGGTCTGTGATCTATAATTCTGAGGTATGTTACTCCTCTTCAAGGTTATGTCACCCCTTTGTACTGTTTCGTTAGTTTTTGTATCGTTTTCAATAGGAAGTGGACAACTGTTCGGCGCTGGTTATTTTGTTTAACCGTGTTGTACTTAGTTGAACTATGAGTCGTACAGTATCAACTGTTTTATTAGATTAAAAAATATACTGTCTTAAAAACTGTGTGCAAAATTGTGTAGAGAAAAATAGCTTTAAAATAAAACCAACTGTTTGCTTCTACGCTATAAAATTGATGATTTATTTTGTGTAAAAATGTCTTCCTCTTATGTTAATTTTTGACAGTGGCAATTTTATCTCATGAGAGATTTATCATAAGTGTGTTTGTTTACATATTTAAGTGCACAATATTCTATGTTTTTATTTTACATTTTATTTGACAATTTTTAATTTAAAGTTTTATCAGCAACATTCTCCCCGCCGTGAACAAAGTTCGCAATTATTTTCAGGTTTGTACTTGAACACCTTTTGGTTCTATCATCTGCTACAACTTCTTTGAAGGCTCACATGAAAGGAAACCACCAAATTAATAAACAACACAAAACACTTTGAGACACAAAAGTGAAAAGAGCACTCCTATACTTAAATGGCTGCATGCGTATGCTGATGTTTTGCTATTAGTTTCGATTGTATAGTGTTGTCCTCTTTGCACTACTTTCTTTAATTGCGTATTTGAAGAAGAGTACGTGATTAAATTGTGATGGCTATTCATTGATCAATTGCGTGTAAGTAACTACGGCAGCCGTGGTGGATCTTGTTTATTTAAATTCAGTGTTTAGTGCGGGATTTTTTTTGATTTTTGTTTTTTAAGTAATAATTTAATTCGTTTATGGTGTCGGTGTTTAAAATTCAGGTGAATGTTGTTTTAATTTTATATTTTTATTTATTTATTGGGTATATAACTTAATTTGTGCGGTTTTTTTTCCAAAATTTGAACGTTTATTTAAGAAAAATATGTACAATAGTATTATTAAAAGTATTGCCCATCTGAAGCTATGACTTTTTGGCATCTTTCTGGCAATTTGTGGATCCCATCCCAAAAGAACTGCGCCGGCTTGGCAGCCAAGAATGAATCAAGCCAATTTTTGATATTCTGCTCTGATGTGAACCGTATTTCAGTGAGGGCGTTCTGCATCGACCGGAACAAATGGTAGTCAGAAGGGGCAAGATCTGGGCTATAAGGCGGGTGGGGTAAGACTTCCCATCCACTGTTTTCCAAATAGTTCTTAACCGGAATAGCAACGTGGGGCCGAGCATTGTCATGATGGAAAATTATTGCCTCGTGTCTGGTCGCATATTCCAGGCGTTTTTCGGCCAGTGCTCTCTTTAAACGGATTAATTGTGTTCGGTAGCGTTGTCCATTGATGGTTTCACCCGGTTTTAGTAGCTCATAATACAGCACACTCATCTGATCTCACCAAATACAAAGCATTACCTTCGCGTCATGGATATTCGGCTTTGCCGTTGATTTGGCTGGTTGGCCGGGTTTCACATATGATTTTTTGCGCTTGGGGTTGTCGTAATGGATCCATTTTTCATCACCAGTAACAATCCGATGCAAAAATTACTTCCTTTTGTGGCGCTCCAGCAGCATTTCAGACATGCAAAACCGCCTTTCGACGTCTCTCGGCTTGAGTTCATGTGGAACCCAATTTCCTTACTTTTGAATATATCCAGCTGCTTTTAAAGGTTTTGAAATGGCTGCTTGAGTGACACCCAAAGATTCTGCGAGCTCTTCATAGAGTAATGCTTCCAGTTCTTCATCTTCAAACTTTTTTGGCTGCCCAGGACGTTCATCGTCTTCCAAGCCAAAATCACCACTTTTAAATCGTGCAAACCACTTTTGGCACGTTCGCTCAGCTAGCGCATGTTCACCATAAACTTCCACTAAAATACGATGACTTTCGGCAGCAGTTTTCTTTATATTAAAGTAATGAAGAAGAACTCCCCGCAAAAACACTTTTCAGGCACAAAGTTCGATATATTTGAGTGAAAAAAAATTATTGTTGTTTACGCTTCAAATGAATGATATATCCTGAAATGATGTACAATGACAGTAGCTTTCCAACGCATGTTCCAATGGAATAATAACAATGGAATAATACAAGTTACGCCATCTTTTAGCAAACCGCATGAATTAAGTTATATACCCAATATCTTTTTTTATTATTGTATTGATTGCGTGTGAATTATAGAAATGTGAAGTGTAGAAATCGCAATGCGGAACACAGCATCGCGATTTCTTCGCATTTTACCGGTGCCATTTGTTTTTTTTTTGTTTTGTGTTATGCGAAATTGTTTATTTCATTTATTTTTTTTTCGTTTATAATTATTGTGTGTGAACTGTATTTTGATATGTGAGGTGTGTGATGCTTGTGATTAATGTTATTATTATAATTTTTTAGTATTTCAGCCTTTTCTTTATGACTGAATTGTGTTTTGATTGACTGATAAATGTATGGTGTGCGTGTATGTGTGTGTGTGTGTAGCGTGCGAGGGAAATTGTATGAGATATTTTGAGTTTTATTTTGAATATTTATTTAATGTTTGAAAATTTTTAGATTGATTGTTTAATTGTTAATGGACTGTATGTGTTTGGTTAATTTATAAGATGAATGTTTGGACTATTGTGATGATATGATTTGTGGCTATTGTTTATGTTTTGAGTTCGATCGTTGTGATGATGATATATTTATGGTGTTATTGTATGAGAGATTTTTTTTTGTTTGTTTCCTGAGTGTCAAACAACTTGGCTATTGCAGAAAGTATGGTTCTCTTGGTCATCTCGTCTTCGATTGATTGTGTTATCTGAAATGAGAAACAATCTTTAGCTGGAAACCATTTTATACAAAGGGTTTTGATGTGCTCTGAAGATCTCAATGAAAGTTCGTAATCTATTTCGCGGTCTCGTGTTGGGATGTCTACAAGTAAAGCCCTTGTGTTGCTTGTCCACTTCCTTAATCTGAATCCCGAGGAAGCAAGAAGTTTACGAACTTCTTTTCGTTTAGTTCGAGCGCCTTCAATAGTGTCATCTCCACTGATCAAGTCGTCGACATACATTCCGTTTAAGACCGCCTGTGCTCCGTTTGGATAATTGGCCATTTCGTCTTTGGCTGCCTTTTAAAGGTCTTTAATTGGCCACTGGAATCCCTCTAAAAGATCACTTGATGATAACTGTCCGCATTTTTAACAAAGATCTGACGGTACATTTTTTCAATATCCGCCGTGAAGGTGTGTTGATATCTTCTCCATCCTAAAATGATATCTACTATATTTCTTTATAATATGGGACCTAATAGTAAATGCTCATTCAGCGATATCAGACGTTTTGACTGCCGCGTCGAATACGACTCGCAGTTAAATTGTGGAGCTGGCTGCCTTAAAAACAGCATGATGTGGTAAAAAATAATGGTGTGGTGTGGTGAAAGTAAGCTCCCTCTCAACAATTACTTCTTCCATATGGTTGAGTGTTAAGTACTCTCTAATATACTCAGTGTAGCTTTCTTTCAGTTCTGCATCTCTCTGGAAACGTCTTTCAAGATATGAAAATCGTCGTAAAGCTCCTTCCTTACTTGACCCCAAAGTTGGATGTTTCCCTATCTTGAAAGGTAATGCCACTTCATAGCGGCCGTCAGCTCGTCTGGTGGTGTTTGCTAGAAAGTGCCTTTCGCACTCGATGTCCTCCTTTGAGGATTGAGCGGGAAACGGTAGCTTTTCGATTTCCCAGAACTATCTTAAAGTCCTGTCGAGACTTACATTTTGAGTGAAGGTCCGGAGTTTTAAAGGTGTGTCCGAGACCTTTCCTAAAACTATCCAACCTAATTATGTCTTTTGGGCTATTGGCATACCGGGTTCGGTACTCCGAACGATGTCCGGCATCGCTGCCAAGCAGCAAATCGATGGGTGCCGGAGTATGGAACAGAGGATCTGCTAATTCCAGGTTTTTTACATGCCTGCACTCTTATATTGTTGTTTGGTGGGTCGGAAGAAGGTCAGTCAAGGACTTGAAGACAAAGGCCGTTTGAAAAGCTTCAAACGTCGAACGTCGAGACGCGAATTTTAGATCCACGTATTTGTTGGTAGTGCCGCTGCTGACCTTCCCTAACCCTGATATCTGTACGAATGTGTTTTGCTTTGGCAGCTTAAGCATTTGAGTAGCAGAGTCTGAAATAAACGAAACCTCGGAACCTGGGTCGATTAGTGCGCGAAGTTCACCATACCTACCATTGGCTGATAATACCTTCACAACCGCAGTTGCCAACAATACCTTTGAATTATACTGGTATGTGTGTGAAGTGTGAAAGGTGTTTCGAACTTGTCCGGATCCAGAGGGATGGTCTCCTTGCGTGGGATTAAAGAAGTCAGCATTTGGGTTCATTTGTGTCTCTTTGTGTTGATTGTTATGTTGTTGAAACTGTGGCATTGTGTCTGTATTGTTTGAAAAATTGATGTGCAGTAAAGGGTGGTGCCGTTGATGACAGAAGTAACAATTTTTATTACTTGGACAGTTTCGGGTAGAATGGCTATAAGCCAGACAATTGTCGCAGACCTTGGTTTGCCGAACAGTCTGTTGCCTCCTCGTCACGATCATCCCCAGAAATCGCTTACATTTTCTTAACGAGTGTTGCCCGTTGTTGCATACCTTACATTGGAATTGATTAAAATTTGTTACAGTGTGGTATGTCCTAGCTGCTGATTGCGATTTCGGACATGGCTTGGCGATAGGCCCAGATGCCCCTTTTTGTGCTACAGCTTCTAGTGTCCGGAAGCGTGTTTCTAAAAATTCGGTGAAGTCCTTCAACGTAGGAAGATCCTTGCTGTTACCCAGTTTTTCTTCCCATAGTTGTTGCGTTGAGGTTGGCAGCTCTTGTACCCTCACATAAATGATGATGACGTCCCACGAATTCACTGGTATCTCAAGATTTTTGAGCGCGTAGATACTCTCCAAAGAAGTATTCATGAGTGATTTACGACCGCTGTTTCCTTCGTTTGTGTCACTTGATTGAAGAAGAGTTGCAGCTGTGAGCTCACTAGAACATATTTGCGGTCGTACCTTGCCTTCAAAAGTTCCCATGCTTTCTCATAATTCCCTGCGTCTAGTGCCAAATCTTGCAGAAGTCTCGCCGCTTCACCTGTGAGGCTTGACTTTAGGTAGTGGAGCTTCTGGATGCCTATGAGAGACGTGTTGCAATGAATGAGCGATACAAAAATATTATGAAACGAGCGCCACTTCGTGTAACACCCAAAGATCTCAGGAATATTAATTTTAGGGAGACGTATATCTTTGCTGTGAGGAATATTTGTAGCCAACGTTGAGTCTGAAAGAGAAGTTAGCGCGCCAGAATACCTATCCAACCCATCAAGCAACTCACACCTGAACTCAAGCTAAATTTTCCGAGTTTGTTTCATAATTGAAATTAATTCCAGCTTTTTCTTTTTTTCCAGTTTTTCAACGCTCCTGCCTGCTTCGTAGTGCCGTTGCGCTGCTGCTAAATTCTTTTCCAACAACGAAAGTCTTGTAGAGAGATAATTTTTAGTACGACGGGATTTGCCCGTTTTCTTAAAGTTGGCGAAGTCTCTCTTGACTTGCACCAAAACATCATCAGTTCAGCAGACATTTCAAATATTTTATATATTTTTTTTTATGTGAGTTATGAACAATTACAATATTTAAAAAAGATTTGGTACTCACCTTGTGTTCTTATTTTCAGGGTTTTGTTGAAAGGTGATCTGCTTGCCGTCGATACTGCTGGTATTGTTGGTACCGCTTGCTGTTGCTCCAGATACTTCTGGTGCCGGTGCTGGTGTCGCTGCTGTTTATGCCGAAACGCCTGTTTGCTGACGATGCTGGTATTGCTGCTGTTGTTGTTGCAGATACTTCTGATGCGGATGCTGCAAATGTCAATGGTGTTGTTGCAATTAATGCTGTTTGAGGTGCTTCGTTTGTTTTGCACTGGACACTTAATGTGTTGATTGAATTATTTAATTTTAAGTTTTAAACTTTTAATTTTTGTATGGCACACACTTAGATGTAGAGAATTTCATGAAATGCACATATAATACATATATTAAGTAGAATTAAATAATTAACTAATTAATTATCCGGTTCGAACGGACCAAATGTTCGGCGCTGGTTAGTTTTTTTAACCGTGTTGTACTTAGTTGAACTATGAGTCGTACAGTATCAGTTGTTTTATTAGATTAAAATATGTACTGTCTTAAAAACTGTGTACAAAACTGTGTAGAGAAAAATAACTTTAAAATATAACCAACTGTTTGCTTCAACGCTATAAAATTGATGATTTATTTTGTGTAAAAATGTCTTCCTTTTATATTAATTTTTGACATATGCAATTTTATCTCATGAGAGATTTATCATAAGTGTGTTTGTTTACATATCTAAGTGTACAATATTCTATGTTTTTATTTTACATTTTACTTGACAATTTTTAATTTAAACTTTTAACGACTACGTTTTGCAACAGGTCTTTTGCAGGGTAGTAACTTTCGTTCTTAAAGTTCTTAAAGTTACTACCCGTGTAATGCCATCGTCACCTGCCTGCACTTGTATTATTCTTGCTAAAGGCCATCTAGTTGGAGGGTAATTCTCGTCTTTAACCAGTACAAGATCTCCTATGCTAAAGGAATGAGTACTACTATGCCATTTCGTCCGCTGCTGCAATCTAGATAAATATTCGGTCTGCCATTTCTTCCAGAAATACTGAGTCATTTTCTGAATAAGGTTCCATCTTGTTAATCTATGTGTTTCTATTTGAAGTTTGTTTAGTTCTGGTGGAGTAACCAAAGCTTAGCCAACCAGAAAATGTGCAGGTGTTAATATTTCTATATCTGGGTCATCTGTTACTGGACAAAGTGGTCGTGAATTTAAGTATGCCTCTATTTGCGTCAACAGAGTGCTGATTTCTTGAAATGTAAGTGTAGTTTCTCTTTTATTCGCTTTAAGTGATATTTAATCGCCTTAACACCAGCTTCCCACAGTCCTCCAAATTGAGGAGCTGCCGCTGGAATGAAATGCCAACAAACTCCCTCAAAGGGAGAACATAGAGCTGCAGTTGAAATTTCGTTTACTGCTTTTCGTAAGTCAGTGTCTAAAATTCTTTTCCCACCCACTAATGTGGTTCCGTTGTCACTGTACAAGTCGGATGGAAGCCCTTTCCTTGAAGAAAATCTTTTAAATGCTGTTAAAAACACTTCCTCCGTCAAATCAGATATTAATTGTATATGAATTGCTTTTGTACAAAAGTAGACAAAGATTGCAATATATCCCTTGTACGATTTGTAACCTCCGCCTTTTGTTGTTCTTATCCGTATTGGACCCGCATAATCAATTCCTGTATATGTAAACGGCTTATTAGGTCGTACTCGTGAAGCAGGTAGATGGGCCATGATTTGATTAAAAGTTTTGGGTTTGAATCGGCAACATTTAACCCAGTTTCTGATTACATTTTTGACCTCATTCCTCCCATGCAATATCCAAAACTTACGTCGCAAATGTTGCCTCGTTTTCTCCATGCAAGGTTGAAATGTGTGATTCTGTTATAATTAGTTTAGTTACAAAATCGTTATTTGGCAGTATAATGGGATGCTTCTGATTGTATGGAGCGCTTGATCGTTCAATTTTCCCGCCTACTCGTAATACGCTATTCTCATCCAAAAATGGGTTAAGTGATAAAAGCTTACTAGATTTGGATACATTTGTTTCGTAATTTCATGCATTTGCTTAACTCGGTTAGCAACAAAACATTTCCATCTGTCCACTGCTCCATTAATCCAGGCTAGAGTTATCTTTGAATCGCTCCAAGCATAAAGCTTTGCTTCCCTCCACTCTACTGATACTTGAACTTGTTTTAAAAGTTTAACCAATAAAGCCGCAGCACACAATTTAAGCTTAGGCAGTGTTATTATTCTATCATTTAAGGTTTTTATAGGTGCCACCCTCATCTTAGAAAGAAGCAACGTTATACGAATGTCTGCCTGAATTGTTACGATTTTGCTGTATACAACGGCTCCATAAGCATTGAGAGAGGCATCTGCAAATCCATGTATTTCAATATGTTTAACATCAGGATCATAATGTACCCAGGGGGGAATAGATATTTGTTGAACTATGTGTAGTTCATCACGAAATTTTATCCAATTCTTGGCTAGTTCATCAGCAATAGGTTGATCGTATACAAATTCCTCAATCCAGAGATCTTGCATTAAAATTTTCGCTTTTATAATAATTGGTGCCAACCATCCCAACGGATTATATAGTTTCGCGATATCTGATAAAATTATTCTTTTTGTTGGTTTTCCTGTGCATTGCTATAGCTTTACCTTAAAATGAAAATGGTCTGCTTCTGGCGACCAGTGTACACCAAGGGTTTTGACTGTGTTATCTTTATTTATTTCAATCGTTTTTGCGTCGTTACAAGCTGCATTTAAATGTCATAATATCTCAGGGTGGTTTCCATTCCATTTTCTTAAATTAAAGCCTCCTCTTTTTAGTACTTCAGTACTTTACTCCTGCATTATTTTGGCTTTTACCGATGAATTTGAGCCTGACATTAAGTCATCTACATAAAAGTTTCTCTCAATTATTTTTCCTATGTCTGGGAATTCTGATGATTCATCATCGGCCAATTTCTGTAACGTTTTTACGGCCAGATATGGAGCAGATCTAGTGCCGTATGTTACAGTTGTTAATTTAAATTCCTGCAGTTTTTGGTTTGGAGACGGTCATAGTATTCTTTGAAAGTCCTGATCATCCTCAGTAACATACTCGTACATGTAGGAAAAGTGAAAAATAATGATTTTACAAAATAAAGGCAGCAAAAACTGACAAAATTAAACTGAAGAGAAAAATTAAAATTAAACTAAAGACAAAATTTAATAAAATAAACTGAACCGCCGATGCCGCCGAACTGCACTGCTGCCAAAAGAAGACTCTCTTCCGCATTCATCATTCGCTCGCTCGTCGACTCTCCTCCTCAGTCCAGCAAATTCCAAAGTCCCGTCGACCTCAATAGTTTGTACCACGTCCACCACTTGATCGCCGCAGTCAATATCAACCATCCGCCGCCTACCCCAACTACGATTAATGTCGCCCTCAGTGGAGTGATTGTATCCTAGAACAACACTGAGCAAATCGGATCGGGTTTTATGCTGCTGAATGTAGGCCAACTCAAACGATGGTGCACGATGAGGGTAAACAAAACTGCGATCGCCTGGGTCGACAAACGAGCGAAAGACATCTCAGGTAACTGTAAATAACTTTAAATCGAGCGCAGCTGGCGGTCGACGATCCATTACAAATGAGTAGTTAAAAAATGAATACAAATGAATACATAGCTTTTCTACATACATATATCTGCCGATACATTTTTTCTATATCCGCCTGAATGAATTCTCCAGCGAAGTAAAATGCTTTTAAGATTCTGTTGTAATTTTGGTAAGTTTAGCATTAATTCGTTTAAGCTTAACCCACTACTTATCTTCATCGATGCGTCAAACACCACGCGCAATTTCGTAGTTGAACTTTCTTCTCTTATAACTGCCTGGTGTGGCATGTAATATATACGTTTTTCGTTAGTACTCTTGATTTCCTCTCCATTTAGAGGCTTTATATGACCAAGATCTAGATATTCTTGCATAAAGTTATTATATGTACAATAGTTTTGCCGCAAAGTATTATTCCTTGATAGTTTCTTTCCAGTTTGAAACCAACGCGCAATCGCTCTTATTTTAGATTCTCCTAAGTTAAACTCTTTATCGTTAAATGGAATTTTCACAGCATAAGTTCCATTTTTATTTCGAATAGTATTCAATTCGTAAATGTCTTCACATTTTTTATGTTCAATTGTCATTTCTACATATTGGGCCAATTCTTCTGTCTCCCAAAACCGTTTTAGTTCTTCGTCTGTCTTTAAGTGTTATCATTGACAAAATGTTTTTGCTTGTAGTTTTAGTTCTTATTTCTGTTTTTCCGGATAAAAACCACCCAAATTGTGTGTTTTGAGCCAGTATGCCTTCCTTTCTTTTGTTTACTCCTTCTAAAATTATTTCAGGAAATATGCCAGCTCCAATTAAAAGATATATTGGGCCTGGTATATCAAACATTGGATCCGCTAAATTATAGTCTTTTTTAAGAAATGGTTTATACTACCTATTTTTAGGCATTCTGCAGGCTGAGTGTTCGTTAGTGTGGTAAGGACTAGTGCCTTGCAATGTAATTTGTACTTGGAAGGGTATCTTGAAGTTAATTCAAGCATTACTTTGCTCTCGCAGGTTCCAGCTCTGCTCTGCAGTTAGCCATGCCAGAATTCGTTACGTCTGCCTTGTATTTAGGGCAGCCTAACAATTGCACTGCACGTTCTGTTATAAACGCGGCTTGAGATCCAGGATCTACTAAGGCTCTTAAAAACTTAAATGTGTTATGAATAGTTCTGGCTTTTACAATTGCAGTTGCAAGTAATGTGCATCCTACTGAACGTTGACGTGTAGGTTTGATTTCCTCAGAATTTTCGGATACTGATATGTGGGTCGATATATTTTGAGAGTCCTTTGAACCGTTTTGTTTGCTAGGTTTCGGAAAATGTAGCAAGGAATGATGTTGTCGTTCATAAAGCGCATTTTGAAGTACTATAGCACTTGTCTTTAGTTTCATGATTAAGACAATTTTTGCATATCTTATTTTGATTGATATAAGAGAGCCTTGCGGAAACACTCTTTCCTCTAAATTAAGCACATGTAGATATGTATACTATGTTGACCCTTACAATATCTGCAAGTTCTCAGGTTTGTATGGTGATTTTTAACCTGCTTCTTTTCAGCTTGTTTATTTTGCACTGGTTTTTCTATCCCTTGACTTCTGGGTTGTCCGAAAGCTTCCAGAGACTGAAATCTGCCTTCTAAAAACATCAACACATCTCTTAGAAGCGGTATTTCACGCGGATCTTTAAGTGATTATTCGTATAGCTTATGCGTCTCTCTGTTCACCTTTTGTAGTAATAAATAAGCTATCAATGTACCGCAGGACTCGGTTTCAACTCCCAAATTGTTAATTATCTTCAACTGACAATAACTAAGTCTCACATTCTCTTTTAATGTATTTCCTTGGTATGAACATTCTTATGCCCTGCTCCTTAATACGTAATAATTGTTTGTTTGAACAAAACTCTACTTCTGCATTGTGGTTGAAATTTTGCTTGCTAGTTAGCTTATCTACTTGATTTTCTTCAATTGTATATTTCTCAATTATTCCTATCCGATTGTCTATATCGTTCATCATTTTGTCTACAACCGCCTGAACCTGTTGCTTGAAATTATTTGTAAAATAATTATGGCCAGAAAACTTTTCTTTCAAGTCTTGGACTTTTACGTCATTATCCAGAAACTTTTTCCAATTTTCCTGCAGTGTCTCTTTTCTTGTTATGAAATATTTGATTGTCTTCCTAGATTCCCCATCTTTCTTAAAATTAACATACTGAGTTTGGATTGAATTACCGAGTTTAAGTTGGATGCTGAATTCTTGATTATCCATTTTAAAATATCACTTTGAGATTAATTAGTTAAAAGTTTTTTCACAGCACTATTCCAGTTAAAGTCCACTAAACTGTTCAAAGTTTGGTAGGATTCGCAGTTAAAGTCCACTAAACAGTTCAACGGCTAGGGTTCGCAGTTAAAGTCCACTAAACAGTTCAAAGTTCAAGCATAGGTAAAAAGACATGGGCAGAAAACGCAATAAATGTTTAAAATAAAATGTTAAAAATAAAATATTTATTTTTATTTTATTTTATTATTATTATTATTTTTTTCACTTCTTCTCTATAGAGCCGCTAGTTTTACTTACGCGCATTCAGCTAATTTTGGTGTGGGAAAGTGAATTTTAACAAAAGTGTGTACGGCAACCTGGGATGCGAGATGCGCACTCAGCAAAATTAAGTGTGAGAAATATAATGTAATTTAAGTTGTTAGTCTACTTTGTAGACAACAATAGTGAATGTTTATATCATATTCTGCAGTTTTAGTCTTAGTCTTTGAATACGCTTGGTACATTTATGAATCGGCTTTTTGGAAACTTCTTTAAGTTAAATGTGATCAGTTTGAATTTTTTTGCTGTCTCTCCATTTATGAATTGTTCGTATAGTTCGCACTGAAATTAATTCTTTTCCGTTAATGTAAAAGATTTGCTTGCAAACATTACTGGTTGATTTTCTTGCAACATTACACCACCTAGTCCTTGTCGTGAGTCATCAGTTTGGATTACCACTTCTTTCGTCATATCAAAGTAATCAAGCACGAGAGGTTTGGAAATTAACGCACGAATGTTCTTAAAATCATGGTCATGTTTCTCGCTCCACTGAAAAGATTTTATCTTGACGATTCTCGCAAGTTGTCTGCCATTTGCTGAGACCAAACACACAAATAATGGTGTTTCTTGCACGTCCGATGGTTTGCGCATATCCATGATAGCACCGATTCTAATTTTATCTAGCTTGATCCCATTTGTAGTAAAAATATGTTTTACATTTTCAGATTTCAATTTCTCAAAATAGTTTATCATCAGCAATGGTTTTTACGCCACTCTCGAAAAATTTCATATTGTTTTTGTTGATAAATTTCAGCGGATGCATTTAGATCAAACGCCCTAAATCTATAACGATTAAAAGGAGTCCAGAATGTTGTTATGAACATGCTACCGGTACTTACCGGTAATTATGTTTTGCCTCTAAAATACTAAAGACTTTTCCATTAGCTAGCTCAGGTAAAATCTCTTCTATAGTTGGCATTTGATACTTTTGACGCTTAATGGCTTGATTGGGAAATTGTGGATCTAAGGAAATACGTACACTGTTACCTTTTTTGGATGGATAATTATAATAGAAGTCCAATCAGTGTGATGAGTCACTTTTTCAATTATCCCCCTTGCCTGCAGCTGATCTAGCTCTGTTTTAAGCCTTTGGCTAACTGCCAGCGGAATTCTTCTAGGCTTTTCTTGGACTGGCATTCGGAGCTCTAATGATACTTTTTAGATTAATTTCTCCAATAACACAGCAGGAAGCTTCAGTATCCCAATAAGCCAGCACTGCCAATGTTTCCCTTTAGTACACATTCCGACCTACTCAAACTACCTATCACTTCACGGCCTCTAATGACATCAATTTCACTGACTCAGAACGTTCGTCTTCACAGCTTCTGATATTTTTTCCTCCCTGTTTCAGTTTATTATATCTCTTTTCATTGTTTTTTTTCTTATCACCTACTCTCTGCGGACAGCAAGTATCGAAATGATTTTTTGTTTTGCAAATATTGCAATCCTTACCAAATGCAAGACATTTATTGCGTCCAAAAACATGTTTGTTTCCACAAAACTTACAGGCCAACATATTTCCTCCTACTACCTTTACATCTTCCTCTGTACTAAAAGCAGCAGCAACATTGATATTCAATCGTTCCATTTGTAAGGCATGTGCTTGATATCGTTTAGCCATATCAATTGCTTTTGATAGAAGCAATTCTTCGTCAACGTGCTTCATGATGTTATCTCGAATTTTTTCATCAAGTAATTAGATAAATTGATTACAAATAAGTTTGTTCTCCAAGATTCCAAATTTACATGGTTTAACCGCAATCAATAAACAACTCCCTCACCTTCTTCGTGGCACATATGGGTAAAGACAAAACAGTTTTTTTTCTCACAGCTTCCAGGATTGTTGTAACAGACTGTTTTTTCCTCCGAGGTTATTGTGATTGTAGAGACGAAGTCCATCATTATCCAACACAAATTCCATAATAATAATAATAATAATAATAATAATAATAATAATAATAATAATAATAATAATAATAATAATATTAATAATAATAATAATAATAATAATAATAATAATAAAATAATAATAATAAAATAATAATAATAATAATAATAATAATAATAATAATAATAATAATAATAATAATAATAATAGTAATAATAATAATAATAATAATAATAATAATAATAATAATAATAATAATAATAATAATAATAATAATAATAATAATAATAATAATAATAATAATAAAATAATAATAATAATAATAAAATAATAATAATAATAATAATAATAATAATAATAATAATAATAATAATAATAATAATAGTAATAATAATAATAATAATAATAATAATAATAATAATAATAATAATAATAATAATAATAATAATAATAATAATAATAATAATAATAATAATAATAATAATAATAATAATAATAATAATAATAATAATAATAATAATAATAATAATAATAATAATAATAATAATAATAATAATAATAATAATAATAATAATAATAATAATAATAATAATAATAATAATAATAATAATAATAATAATAATAATAATAATAATAATTTTTTTTTTTTTTTTTTTTTTTTTTTTTTTTTTTTTTTTTTGCGTGTGAGGAGGTCAAAAATGCTTCGCGCATCATCAAAACTGTCGTCACAGTAATGGTATGTGGAAAAAAAACAAAAACACTAAAAAACTTCCCCCTCCTTCGCGGACCTCTTTCCACCCTGGTACCGAAACTTTTGCCATTACTTCAGGGTGGAGTCCTTCGTGTAGCGCCCTTTGACATCTACGTGAAATGCCTGCGTCCAGGCCACGCTTGGGTTATTCTCTCTTTGCTATCTTTGCTATTTGAGGCATTACCTTGCGGCTTCGAGGTCTCTTTGTTTGCACTTAAGAATTTTTTCAACATATTTTTGGATTATTTGCCAGTTTTCTTCGCTTGAGCTCATCTTCCGTATTATATTTTCGGGGGTAATTTGTCCCATGTGTAGCTCTATTTCTTCCCGCATAGGACTCCATTTTCTGCAATAGAAGAAAGTGTGTTCCGCATCATCACTTTCGGCATCTCCATATAAGCAGCTTGGTTGCGCGCATTTATGTATGCGATGAAGGTATCTTCGGAAGTAGCCATGTCCTGAGAGCATTTGCGTCAAATAGTAGTTGGTTTCGCCTGCACGCCGATTAAGCCAAGGTTCTAACACCGGTATCATTCGGGCCGTCCATCTGCCACGGTCATCATTTGTCCATGTATCTTGCCATGTACATATAGTTTGTCGCCTTATCGCTGCTGCTGCTAGCGCCGTGTATCCGCCGTTTGTCCTCATTTGCCATATTTTGTGCCGTTCTTTAGCAAGAAGGTCAATTGGTACCACTCCCGCTATTACCCGTATTGCTGCGTCAGATACAGTGCGATATGCCGAAGCTATGCGCAAAGCCGCTGTCCGCTGTACTGCTAGAAGCTGCTTTCTTCGTTTTTCGACATTTAAAGTTTCTGCCCACACTTCGCTTCCGTAAATGAGGATAGCGTTGTTTGTTGCCATCAATAATTTTCTTTTGCTGGCCATCGGGCCCCCGACGTTTGCCATTAGTCTGCTGAGGTAGGCTGTGGCTTTTCCCGCTTTCATCGCTGCGTATTGCAGTTGCGTCCCGAATGTAATGTTGCTGTCTAGCCTGATGCCTAAGTATTTTATGGATTTTTGCGTCATTATTGCTTCTTCATTTATTCGCATCTCCAGTTCTGTGGGCGTCTGTCTTCGTGTAAAGAGTAATAGCTCGGTTTTCTGTGTTGCAAGATGTAGTCCATGTGAGTTTAGCCATGCTTGAGTTCTTAGCATTACTTGGGTGAGTTTGCGTTGCACTGCTTCCGTGGTTCGTGCTGTGATGACTGCGGCTATATCATCTGCGTATCCTACTAGGAAGACATCGTCTGGCATCTCTATGTGTAATATCTCGTCATAGGTTATAATAATAATAATAATAATAATAATAATAATAATAATAATAATAATAATAATAATAATAATAATAATAATAATAATAATAATAATAATAATAATAATAATAATAATAATAATAATAATAATAATAATAATAATAATAATAATAATAATAATAATAATAATAATAATAATAATAATAATAATAATAATAATAATAATAATAATAATAATAATAATAATAATAATAATAATAATAATAATAATAATAATAATAATAATAATAATAATAATAATAATAATAATAATAATAATAATAATAATAATAATAATAATAATAATAATAATAATAATAATAATAATAATAATAATAATAATAATAATAATAATAATAATAATAATAATAATAATAATAATAATAATAATAATAATAATAATAATAATAATAATAATAATAATAATAATAATAATAATAATAATAATAATAATAATAATAATAATAATAATAATAATAATAATAATAATAATAATAATAATAATAATAATAATAATAATAATAATAATAATAATAATAATAATAATAATAATAATAATAATAATAATAATAATAATAATAATAATAATAATAATAATAATAATTTTTTATTTTTTTTGTTTTTTGTTTTTTGTTTTTTGTTTTTTTTGCGTGTGAGGAGGTCAAAAATGCTTCGCGCATCATCAAAACTGTCGTCACAGTAATGGTATGTGGAAAAAAAACAAAAACACTAAAAAACTTCCCCCTCCTTCGCGGACCTCTTTCCACCCTGGTACCGAAACTTTTGTCATTACCTCAGGGTGGGGTCCTTCGTGTAGCGCCCTTTGACATCTACGTGAAATGCCTGCGTCCAGGCCACGCTTGGGTTATTCTCTCTTTGCTATCTTTGCTATTTGAGGCATTACCTTGCGGCTTCGAGGTCTCTTTGTTTGGACTTAAGAATTTTTTCAAGATATTTTTGGATTATTTGCCAGTTTTCTTCGCTTGAGCTCATCTTCCGTATTATATTTTCGGGGGTAATTTGTCCCATGTGTAGCTCTATTTCTTCCCGCATAGGACTCCATTTTCTGCAATAGAAGAAAGTGTGTTCCGCATCATCACTTTCGGCATCTCCATATAAGCAGCTTGGTTGCGCGCATTTATGTATGCGATGAAGGTATCTTCGGAAGTAGCCATGTCCTGAGAGCATTTGCGTCAAATAGTAGTTGGTTTCGCCTGCACGCCGATTAAGCCAAGGTTCTAACACCGGTATCATTCGGGCCGTCCATCTGCCACGGTCATCATTTGTCCATGTATCTTGCCATGTACATATGGTTTGTCGCCTTATCGCTGCTGCTGCTAGCGCCGTGTATCCGCCGTTTGTCCTCATTTGCCATATTTTGTGCCGTTCTTTAGCAAGAAGGTCAATTGGTACCACTCCCGCTATTACCCGTATTGCTGCGTCAGATACAGTGCGATATGCCGAAGCTATGCGCAAAGCCGCTGTCCGCTGTACTGCTAGAAGCTGCTTTCTTCGTTTTTCGACATTTAAAGTTTCTGCCCACACTTCGCTTCCGTAAATGAGGATAGCGTTGTTTGTTGCCATCAATAATTTTCTTTTGCTGGCCATCGGGCCCCCGACATTTGCCATTAGTCTGCTGAGGTAGGCTGTGGCTTTCCCCGCTTTCATCGCTGCGTATTGCAGTTGCGTCCCGAATGTAATTTTGCTGTCTAGCCTGATGCCTAAGTATTTTATGGATTTTTGCGTCATTATTGCTTCTTCATTTATTCGCATCTCCAGTTCTGTGGGCGTCTGTCTTCGTGTAAAGAGTAATAGCTCGGTTTTCTGTGTTGCAAGATGTAGTCCATGTGAGTTTAGCCATGCTTGAGTTCTTAGCATTACTTGGGTGAGTTTGCGTTGCACTGCTTCCGTGATATTATTAATAATAGTAATAATAATAATAATAATAATAATAATAATAATAATAATAATAATAATAATAATAATAATAATAATAATAATAATAATAATAATAATAATAATAATAATAATAATAATAATAATAATAATAATAATAATAATAATAATAATAATAATAATAATAATAATAATAATAATAATAATAATAATAATAATAATAATAATAATAATAATAATAATAATAATAATAATAATAATAATAATAATAATAATAATAATAATAATAATAATAATAATAATAATAATAATAATAATAATAATAATAATAATAATAATAATAATAATAATAATAATAATAATAATAATAATAATAATAATAATAATAATAATAATAATAATAATAATAATAATAATAATAATAATAATAATAATAATAATAATAATAATAATAATAATAATAATAATAATAATAATAATAATAATAATAATAATAATAATAATAATAATAATAATAATAATAATAATAATAATAATAATAATAATAATAATAATAATAATAATAATAATAATAATAATAATAATAATAATAATAATAATAATAATAATAATAATAATAATAATAATAATAATAATAATAATAATAATAATAATAATAATAATAATAATAATAATAATAATAATAATAATAATAATAATAATAATAATAATAATAATAATAATAATAATAATAATAATAATAATAATAATAATAATAATAATAATAATTTTTTATTTTTTTGTTTTTTGTTTTTTGTTTTTTGTTTTTTTTTGCGTGTGAGGAGGTCAAAAATGCTTCGCGCATCATCAAAACTGTCGTCACAGTAATGGTATGTGGAAAAAAAACAAAAACACTAAAAAACTTCCCCCTCCTTCGCGGACCTCTTTCCACCCTGGTACCGAAACTTTTGTCATTACCTCAGGGTGGGGTCCTTCGTGTAGCGCCCTTTGACATCTACGTGAAATGCCTGCGTCCAGGCCACGCTTGGGTTATTCTCTCTTTGCTATCTTTGCTATTTGAGGCATTACCTTGCGGCTTCGAGGTCTCTTTGTTTGGACTTAAGAATTTTTTCAAGATATTTTTGGATTATTTGCCAGTTTTCTTCGCTTGAGCTCATCTTCCGTATTATATTTTCGGGGGTAATTTGTCCCATGTGTAGCTCTATTTCTTCCCGCATAGGACTCCATTTTCTGCAATAGAAGAAAGTGTGTTCCGCATCATCACTTTCGGCATCTCCATATAAGCAGCTTGGTTGCGCGCATTTATGTATGCGATGAAGGTATCTTCGGAAGTAGCCATGTCCTGAGAGCATTTGCGTCAAATAGTAGTTGGTTTCGCCTGCACGCCGATTAAGCCAAGGTTCTAACACCGGTATCATTCGGGCCGTCCATCTGCCACGGTCATCATTTGTCCATGTATCTTGCCATGTACATATGGTTTGTCGCCTTATCGCTGCTGCTGCTAGCGCCGTGTATCCGCCGTTTGTCCTCATTTGCCATATTTTGTGCCGTTCTTTAGCAAGAAGGTCAATTGGTACCACTCCCGCTATTACCCGTATTGCTGCGTCAGATACAGTGCGATATGCCGAAGCTATGCGCAAAGCCGCTGTCCGCTGTACTGCTAGAAGCTGCTTTCTTCGTTTTTCGACATTTAAAGTTTCTGCCCACACTTCGCTTCCGTAAATGAGGATAGCGTTGTTTGTTGCCATCAATAATTTTCTTTTGCTGGCCATCGGGCCCCCGACATTTGCCATTAGTCTGCTGAGGTAGGCTGTGGCTTTCCCCGCTTTCATCGCTGCGTATTGCAGTTGCGTCCCGAATGTAATTTTGCTGTCTAGCCTGATGCCTAAGTATTTTATGGATTTTTGCGTCATTATTGCTTCTTCATTTATTCGCATCTCCAGTTCTGTGGGCGTCTGTCTTCGTGTAAAGAGTAATAGCTCGGTTTTCTGTGTTGCAAGATGTAGTCCATGTGAGTTTAGCCATGCTAGCCATGCTTGAGTTCTTAGCATTACTTGGGTGAGCTTGCGTTGCACTGCTTCCGTGGTTCGTGCTGTGATGACTAATAATAATAATAATAATAATAATAATAATAATAATAATAATAATAATAATAATAATAATAATAATAATAATAATAATAATAATAATAATAATAATAATAATAATAATAATAATAATAATAATAATAATAATAATAATAATAATAATAATAATAATAATAATAATAATAATAATAATAATAATAATAATAATAATAATAATAATAATAATAATAATAATAATAATAATAATAATAATAATAATAATAATAATAATAATAATAATAATAATAATAATAATAATAATAATAATAATAATAATAATAATAATAATAATAATAATAATAATAATAATAATAATAATAATAATAATAATAATAATAATAATAATAATAATAATAATAATAATAATAATAATAATAATAATAATAATAATAATAATAATAATAATAATAATAATAATAATAATAATAATAATAATAATAATAATAATAATAATAATAATAATAATAATAATAATAATAATAATAATAATAATAATAATAATAATAATAATAATAATAATAATAATAATAATAATAATAATAATAATAATAATAATAATAATAATAATAATAATAATAATAATAATAATAATAATAATAATAATAATAATAATAATAATAATAATAATAATAATAATAATAATAATAATAATAATAATAATAATAATAATAATAATAATAATAATAATAATAATAATAATAATAATAATAATAATAATAATAATAATAATAATAATAATAATAATAATAATAATAATAATAATAATAATAATAATAATAATAATAATAATAATAATAATAATAATAATAATAATAATAATAATAATAATAATAATAATAATAATAATAATAATAATAATAATAATAATAATAATAATAATAATAATAATAATAATAATAATAATAATAATAATAATAATAATAATAATAATAATAATAATAATAATAATAATAATAATAATAATAATAATAATAATAATAATAATAATAATAATAATAATAATAATAATAATAATAATAATAATAATAATAATAATAATAATAATAATAATAATAATAATAATAATAATAATAATAATAATAATAATAATAATAATAATAATAATAATAATAATAATAATAATAATAATAATAATAATAATAATAATAATAATAATAATAATAATAATAATAATAATAATAATAATAATAATAATAATAATAATAATAATAATAATAATAATAATAATAATAATAATAATAATAATAATAATAATAATAATAATAATAATAATAATAATAATAATAATAATAATAATAATAATAATAATAATAATAATAATAATAACGGACGCCCAATAACATGCTTGCCAACGATCTATAAAATTATGACTGCTTGCCTGAACCTCCTTATATACAACCATCTAACACAAAACAACATTTTATGTGAGGAACAGAAAGGGTGCAGTAAATACGCGAAAGGATGCAAAGAACAACTGACTATAGATCAACTAATACTGGAACAAACAGTTAAACAAGCTAGAAACTTGCACGCATGTTTTATAGATTACCAGAAAGCATTCGACAGTGTTCCACACAGCTGGTTAATTGAGGTGCTGAAAATATATAAAATAAACCAAAAGATAATTGACTTCCTGAAAGACAACATGACGCATTGGCGAACTAACATCGAAATATTTTCAAAAACAGGATCAATCAAAACAGCAGAGATAATGATTAAGAACGGAATTTTCCAAGGCGACTGCCTATCACCACTATGGTTCTGCATTGCTCTTAACCCGCTAAGCAATCTCCTAAAAAGCACCAAATATGGATATAAAATAAAAAGTAACTCCAACCAAGCTACTTTAAGTCACTTGATGTACATGGACGATCTTAAAATCTATGCTTCGACAAAACAACACCTTCATCAACTAATAGAAATAGCCTCCATGTTCAGTAATGACATTAATATGAAATTTGGATTAGACAAGTGCAAGACAATACAGATAATTAGAGGCAAAATGGCAAAGAGTGATGAGGAGTCTAACATATCTAATATTAAAGAAATGGAGGAGCAGGAAGTTTACAAATACCTAGGCATGATGCAAAACAGACGCATTGACAAGAAAATAGCCAAGACCATTTTGACCAGAGAGTTCAAATCCCGTATCCACAAAATCGCTAAAACGAATCTTAGTGGCAAACACCTAATTAAAGCTGTGAATACGTATGCGATCCCAATACTTACCTATAGCTTCGGGATAATCAAATGGACAACAACCGAACTACAAGCATTGCAGCGAAAGATCAGAACAATGCTCACATGTTATAAGTTTCACCACCCTAAATCATGCTGCGAGAGAATGGTAACATCGAGAAAAGAAGGTGGGAGAGGTCTAATAGATCTTCAAGTACTGCATGACAACCAGATACAAACACTCCGACACTATTTCCACCTTAAGAGCGAAAGATCTGGCCTAATACAGACAATAGTAGAAGCAGATAAAAACTTGACACCTTTAAACCTGGACGGAAATTTTGAGAGACAAGCAGAGGATAAGCTTATAAGGGACCGAAAATGGGCAATTAAACCTATACATGGTCAGTATTTCAGAGACATTAATGGCGAAAATGTTGACAAACTAATGTCAAACAAATGGCTGTTAAATGGTGAAATGTATGCTGAGACCGAAGCGTTTATGATTGCTATTCAAGATCGCGTTATCCCGACTAAGAACTATAGAAAGCATGTAATGAAAGATCCGTCCATTGGAGAAGACACATGCCGGAGATGCAGAAACCATGCGGAGACTATAGACCACATTATATCGGGGTGCACAACATTGGCGCAGTCAGAGTACACTCGAAGGCATAACAACGTAGCCAAAATACTACATAAAAACCTTCTCGAGAAATATAAAATACCACATGACAAAGCACCCTATTATAATTATAAACCTTTCCCTGTAGTTGAAAATCGTACCATCAAGATCTACTATGATCGCACCATTCACTCGGAACACACCAGGCTTCATAATCGTCCTGATATAACTGTCATTGACAAAGAAGAGCGCAAGGGTATCTTCATTGATGTTGCGATTCCAGCTTCAAGAAACATGAGCCGAACATACAGCGAGAAACGTAGCAGATATTCCGAACTCGCTGTGGAGACTAAGCGCAATTGGAATCTCAAAGAAGTGAAGATAATCCCAATAATTATCAGTGCGGAAGGATTAGTACATATGGACTTACAAGAGGACATAAAACTTCTAGGCCTGAGAAGGAGCACTATCGACGCTATGCAGAAATCTGTAATCATCGATACCTGTCACATAACCCGGAACTTTATGAACATCGTTTAGCAGCAAATTCAATAGATACACAGTGTAATTATATTTGATATATTTTGTATTAGGCTAAGGCCCCCAAAATATGTTGTATAAAAATACCCAATACGGAGAAATACATAAAAATAATAATAATAATAATAATAATAATAATAATAATAATAATAATAATAATAATAATAATAATAATAATAATAATAATAATAATAATAATAATAATAATAATAATAATAATAATAATAATAATAATAATAATAATAATAATAATAATAATAATAATAATAATAATAATAATAATAATAATAATAATAATAATAATAATAATAATAATAATAATAATAATAATAATAATAATAATAATAATAATAATAATAATAATAATAATAATAATAATAATAATAATAATAATAATAATAATAATAATAATAATAATAATAATAATAATAATAATAATAATAATAATAATAATAATAATAATAATAATAATAATAATAATAATAATAATAATAATAATAATAATAATAATAATAATAATAATAATAATAATAATAATAATAATAATAATAATAATAATAATAATAATAATAATAATAATAATAATAATAATAATAATAATAATAATAATAATAATAATAATAATAATAATAATAATAATAATAATAATAATAATAATAATAATAATAATAATAATAATAATAATAATAATAATAATAATAATAATAATAATAATAATAATAATAATAATAATAATAATAATAATAATAATAATAATAATAATAATAATAATAATAATAATAATAATAATAATAATAATAATAATAATAATAATAATAATAATAATAATAATAATAATAATAATAATAATAATAATAATAATAATAATAATAATAATAATAATAATAATAATAATAATAATAATAATAATAATAATAATAATAATAATAATAATAATAATAATAATAATAATAATAATAATAATAATAATAATAATAATAATAATAATAATAATAATAATAATAATAATAATAATAATAATAATAATAATAATAATAATAATAATAATAATAATAATAATAATAATAATAATAATAATAATAAAATAATAATAATAAAATAATAATAATAAAATAATAATAATAAAATAATAATAATAATAATAATAATAATAATAATAATAATAATAATAATAATAATAGTAATAATAATAATAATAATAATAATAATAGTAATAATAATAATAATAATAATAATAATAATAATAATAATAATAATAATAATAATAATAATAATAATAATAATAATAATAATAATAATAATAATAATAATAATAATAATAATAATAATAATAATAATAATAATAATAATAATAATAATAATAATAATAATAATAATAATAATAATAATAATAATTTTTATTTATTTTTTTTTTTTTTATGCGGGCGAAGGGGTAAAAAATGCGTAAACTGCATCATCAACGATGTCGTCACATCTATGTGTACCGCTCTCATGCACTAAAAACATCCCCTCCTTTGTGGAACCGTCTCCCACCCCGGGACCGTCGAGTGTGACATTTCTTCGGGGTGGCGTTCCTTTTCGCAATTATTGCGCGTCCAACGTTGCTCCTGCGTCCAGGTCCCGCTTTTTCCGTCGTAGTACATATTCTACGAACGAAGCAATGCACTGCCAATTTTCTTCGGTGCTTAACATTTTCTCGACGATGTTCTCCGCTGAGAGTTGGACCAGTCTTTCTTCTATGGGGCTCCGTGCTTCTTGCCATCTTCTACACCAGAAGAAGGTGTGGTTCACATCGTCTGTGGGCTCGTCGCAGTAGATACATTTGGGGCATTCGGCCTTCCCCATATTGAAGAGGTATTTACGAAAGTACCCGTGTCCAGAGAGCATCTGCGTTATATAGTAGTTTATCTCGCCAAAGCGTCTGTTGTACCATATTTTTAGATCTGGGATTAGCTTTGCCGTCCATCTACCTTTGGATTCTGTGGACCAGCGGTCCTGCCATCGCTGAATTGTTTGTATTTTAGTTTCCTGCTGGGTGTGGGTAACCACAGCTTCCTTCTTTCATCTGCTAGTAGATCTATTGGCATAGTTCCACTTATCACCAGAATCGCTGCCACCGATACTGTGCGGTATGCTGACGCCACCCTTAGGGCTGCAGTCCTCTGTACTTTGGCTAGAGCTGTGCGCCTGTTTTCCATCCTCAGGGTTGGCGCCCACACTTCGCTCCCATATAGTAAGATTGACTGTGTTGTGTCCATTAACAGCTTCCTTCTGCTGGATAGAGGCCCTCCGATGTTTGCCATTAATCTTGATAACGATGCCGTTATCTTGGCTGATTTCTCAATGGCGTGTTTAATTTGCGACCAGTAGGTTAACTTGTTGTCAATCCTAATACCTAAATATTTTATCACTTTCTTCGTGCGAATGGTTTCTGAATGCACCTGCATATCTACTTCCAGCGGTATGTGTTTTTTAGTGAGGAAGATGAGTTCCGTTTTCTACGCGGCCAGACTAAGTCCGTGCAAGTCAAGCCACGTTTGTGTATTCAGCATCACTTGCGTAAGTTTTCGCCTCACCGTGTCCATGTCGCGTGCGCTGATGACAGCTGCAATATCGTCAGCGTACCCTACTAAATAGCAGTCTTCAGGCATACTGATGTTTAAGATACCATCGTAGCTTACATTCCATAAATCAGGGCCAAGGATTGAGTCTTGTGCTGCTCCAGAGGTGATTTTCTTCTTCTGTTGGCCTTCGTTTGTATCATAGATTAGCTCCCGGTCTTTCAGGTAGCTGCGTACCATATTCATTAGGTAGGCAGGCGCTTTAAAGCGTGTTTCGAGGGCTTCGATCATATTTTCCCATTTTGCGCTGTTAAAAGCGTTTTTGACATCGATTGTGGCGAGGAGTACTATAGGCCTCGAGAAGTGGTTTATCCGTCGCGATAATTCTACACTTCTTATGACATCTTCGATGGGTCCGACAGTGGGTCTACCCGGCCTAAAACCGTGCTGCCTTTCCGAAAGGTCTAAAGCGTTCTTTACTGCAGCTGTAATGCGTGGCTTTAGCATTTTTTCCAGCAGTTTCCCTGCTGTGTCGAGCATACATAGAGGTCTGTATGCCGATGGTGTCTCTGGGTCTCCCTTGCCTTTGCTGATTAAGACTAGCCTTTGTCTTTTCCAAACTTCTGGAAACACCCCCTCTGCCAGGCATGCATTGTACTCGTACATGTTCAGTAGAACTCAGCTGCTATTAGTTTGAGTACCTCTGATGGGATTCCGTCTGGGCCTGGTGCCTTATTGCATTTTAGCGTGCCGGCTGCTGCGCTCAATTCTTCCTGCGTGAACAGTGGCGTCGGGCCCTCTGGTGCACTCCTTGTTTGATCGGTTCTTATTGCGTGGTTCGGGAAGAGGGTGTTTACTATGTTCTTCATAGCGTGTGCTCTAAGCTCCGGAACTGCATTTTTCACGCCGAGTTTTCTCATCACAATTTTGTATGCTAGGCCCCATGGATTTTGGTTTATATCGCGCCGGAGTTCTTCCCATTTTTCTTTCTTGCTTTTTATAATGGCGAGTTTTAGTTCCTGTTTTGCCTTTTTATACTCTCCCTGCTCTTCTGTTGCAATACTACTTCTTCTGGCCCTTGTGTATTTCCGTCTTTTGTGAAGGCATGTCTGTCTTAAAGCGCGTATTTCATCTGTCCACCAGTAGGCAGCTGTCTTGGGATGAGTGTGTTTTATGCGCGGCATGGCTGCTTTACATGCTGTCTTGATGATTTTGAGAGTCTTTTCCTCTTTGACTCTAGCCGAGCTGTTTGCGTGGTATTCCGGCAGGTTAGCGTCCATCTGTGTGAGGAATATTTCGGAGCTTAGCTTCGAGGCATTCCACCTTCGCGTTCCCTTGATTTCTCTAGCTCTTGTTTTGTTTGCAGCTCCGACGAGGTAAGTCATGTACTGGTGGTCGCTGCCAGTATAGTCTTCGAGTACTGTCCATTGCTGTAGCTGGCTCGCATAGGTCTCCGATACAAGCGTTATGTCAGGGGTAGTGTCGGCGCACCCTGGTCTTCTGAAGGTAGTTGCAGTTCCTGAGTTAGCCACGATAAGGCCTAGCCTGGCTGCCATGTCTAAAACTCTTCGTCCTCTCGAGTTCATCGTCTGCATACCCCATTCAATGGCGCTAGCGTTAAAATCTCCGGCTATGATCAGCTGTCGGTTTGTGTGAAGCGCACAGTCCTCTATGGCGTCCATCTTTGCTTGAAAGTCGGCAATAGCGTCGCTCGGTGTGAGATAACAACTCATTATGGTGAATTGTTTGCTACTTGCCCAGACGAATCCGTTTCCTGCACCGTTGTTCAATTTTTGGAAGTTGCATTTTTCCGTCAGCTATATTGCTGAAGTCGTCGATGTGTCTTCGAGCCATATTCCGCTACTTGGTTTGGCGTACTGTTCGCTTATTATTGCCATGTCGGTCTCATGTTCCAGCATAACCTGCGGCAGGAGCGAGTCGGCCGTCCTGCTTCTATGCAAATTGCCCTGCAGGATCTTCATTTTACTATGTGTTCTCTGGATATGTTCTGTGTGGTTGTGTCGTTTTCCCACGCACAGGCAGCAGCTTGGGGTATTTTGGCATTCTTTGAGTTTGTGCCCAGGTTTTCCGCATCGTATGCAAAGCCCATCTACTTTTCTGTTTGGCCCTTTACATTCCCACTGCAAGTGACCGAATCCAAAACATCGGTAGCATTTCTTCACCTCTTTTAAGAGCCTTATCCTACAATTTACCCATCCTATCTTTATCCGTTCTTTCTTAAGGACCTCGTTCGCTCTGTCAGTCGGCAGCGTCACGTAAGCACGCATTTGTTCACGACTGTTTGGCTTAGAGACCCTGACGATGATTTCTTCCTCGGGCTCCCCGAGGATATCCTTTAAGGAGATGGTAACCTCTTCTGACGTCGTCAATGAGTCTAAGTCCCGAATCTCTATAGTTACTTTTGGCTTGAGCTCTCTTACGGAGGCTATCTCGTGTAGGTTGGTTATGAGTGCGTTCCGGAACTCTGGCTTCGCTTTTTCTCCTTTTTCCATTTCGAGGAGTAGTGCACCTGTTTTAGTTTTTTTAATTGACCTTATTTCCACCTTATTTTCCTTTGTCATCGAATATTTTCTGAGATTGCTTAGCACTTCCGCGTAGCTGCGGCCTTCCGCTGCTTTAATTAATACTGCCTCTAGCCGCACTTTTGGTTTTCGTTCGCCTCTTTGCGTGTGGGGTTGTTCAGTTACTCCTGACTTCTGTTTGTTTTGTTTTGTTGTCGCGTTTTGTTTCCGCTTTTCCTTTCCCTTTACCAATTGCCAGTCCTCATTTGTTGCCGTTCGCGCCCTTTTTCCTGTTTCCTGTCCTGTAGGGCTTGTTGCTAAGCGTTTTGCTATGGTGATCGTTGTTGGGGTCGGGATGTCACTGGTATCAGTTTGGGCTTCTGTCATCTTCGGCGTTTTGATGCGGCTGGTCTTTTGTTCCGCTGTAATCCAGTTGCGGCGCAGACTTCCGATGATATCAAAAAGTTCACCCAGTTCCGATATTCCATTTTTAACATCAGCGCTTATATTTTTCTGCTTCACCATAGCTTGTTTCATTTTTTCGAGGGTGGCACGGCACTTTGCTAGTGCTTCATCCTCTCCTGCCCTCATCTTTATTATGAACTCTTGTTTCGGTGAGCCGCGTCCATTAAGTATCCTATGGTCGATGACTGGTGTCTCTTTCGCTGGCAGTCTGGCAGGTCTTGTCATCGACGGTGTGGAAGAAGTCTGTGCACCCAATTTATCTCACCTTTTCGAGTTTGTGGTGGTGAGCGCAAGATTTTGCTTTTTCTCTTGAAGACTTCTGCGCCTTCGCCCTCAGGTGTGTGCATCGATTTTGATTGCTGATATCCTTCGGGTAAGTTAGGTTTACTACTTTGGGAGTAGTTCCCCTCGTTTTCTCTCCTGGTTTGTGTCTGGGTTTTATTCATTTTAGTGCGATATGGTCCCAACTCAAAGCCGTTATCAATGCTCGGATGTGTAGTCACCACAAGATCTCATGGTTATCTTTGCAAGCAGTGAGGCCATGCATGGGTTGACACAAGCCCTTATGAGGTCATGTGTTCAGAGCCAGATCGGTGCTAAACAGGAATATTACATCTGTACGTACAGCACCAACTTAACGGCGACGAAACATTGAGCGTTCTTTGAGGCCTGCCAAGGTTTTAACAGGACGGAGGCGTCTGCAGCATTAGCCTGTAAGTCGTTTCAGAAAGATTTCACTCTGCCTTATTAAGATTACAGAATACTGAAGACGTCAGCCCATAGCTATCAAAAATGTAAATACATGTTTCCGGTATACCTTAGTTAAGACCTTACCGGGCTCGGTCCTAACGCCCAACACTATGGGCATCCTCTAGTACGTACTACCTTTGCCATGGCTTTGGTCCCACGTTGTGGCGGGTCATCATGATCTCGGGATCTCGCCATTTTATTCATACTGTATCCCCCGATGCCACAATGGAGGGTGGGTGGGTGGTGAGCACTTATGCAGAAGACGGTGCTTACTCGTCTTGTCACAGAAGGTTCTTAGGGGTTCCTTTGGCCTTTTAAGCCAAGCCCTCCTCCTCTGCCGCTCTTGGTCGGGGGCTGTTTACTGGGTATTCACAGCGACCTTCCTAACGGAAGGCCTTCGCCATCCGCAACCTGCGACCCCTACGGTAGCCTGAGCTCAGCCCCGTAATAATAATAATAATAATAATAATAATAATAATAATAATAATAATAATAACAATAATAATAATAATAATAATAATAATAATATTATTATTATTATTCTAGTGATGAGTGTAGGCGATGCGGTTCTGTCAGGGAAACTATTGAACATATCATAGCTGGCTGGACTACCCTGACAAGTTATGATTATACAAACAGACACAATAGTGTCGGAAAAATTTTGTATCAAGAGCTTGCGATGCGTTATAACCTTATTACAAAGAGAACGGCGTACTATAAATATGAGCCCCCACCCGCACTAGACAATTAAGCTACTGTAATATATTGCGGTAGAGAAATAATAACAGATCGGACTATCCTAGCAAACAGGCCTGATATTGTCGTGTTTTGTAAGGAACAAAATAATATCGAAATATACGAGGGGTGTTCAATATATTCGCGGTATCGATATGAAGGAAAATGCGAATTCAATTTAACTTGTTTTTGTTTTTCAATATAATCTCCCCTAGCATCAATGCATTTGTTACATCTTGAGATAAGCTTTTTTAAACCCTCAAAAAAATAAATTTCCTCTTTCTCTGCAAAATACCGACTTGAGTTCTTCATCATCCGAAAATCTTTTTCCACGAAGACATTTTTTCAAATCCGGAAACAGGAAATAATCACTAGGGGCAAGGTCTGGACTATAGGGTGTGTTGGATTTCTTCGAAACCGCAATCTCGCGCAGCAGCCTTGGAAACTCGCGCCGTGTGAACAGGAGCGTTGTCATGAAGAAGCAACACACCCGCTGCGAGTTTACCCCGTCTTTTCTTTTTAATTTCCTCCCGCAAATTATGCAAAGTGGAAGCCTAGGATGTGGCGTTGATGGTTTCACCTTTTTTTTTGTACTCAATGAGCAAGATTCCCTTTGAGTCCCAAAAAACTGTGGCCATGAGCTTCCCGGCAGACGGAGTGACTTTGAACTTCTTCGGGGGGTCTGTTCCTTTTTTATGCCACTGCATGGACTCTTGTTTGCTTTCAGGGTCACAACGGTGGACCCATGTTTCGTCCCCAGTAACAATTCGATCCATAACACCGTCCGCGTTCTCACTACACATCTCCAAAAGCTCTCTACAGCATGCGATTCTCACTTTTTTCTGAGGCGCTGTGAGCATTCGTGGCACCCACCTTGCACTGACCTTTAAAAGGTTAAGATGGTCATGAAGAATGGTGTGAATGGTACCAATTGGAAGCTTGGTGATCTCTGCCATCATTTTCACCTTTATTCGGGCATCCTCAAGAACAAGTTTTTCGACTTCTTTGATGCTTTCTCCCGTACAAGCAGTAGCCGGGTCGCCGGAGCGGGGGTCGTCTTCAATGCTCTCTCTGCCTCTCTCGAACTCACTTGACCACTTTTGCACAGTTGATAATGAAGGTGCGGAACCCTGGTAAACAGCCACCATCTCTTCATGAATAGTTTTTTGACTTTTTCCTTGCTTAGTGAGAAATTTAATTACAGCGCGAATTAACCCAATCGTTGTGTCAGCAACGGGCCTGGTGCCAAAAGCACTTGCAGAGAGTCTTAGAAAGTGGAAAATGGAGAACATCTTAGAACCCATGCAAAGAGCAGTTATACTGGCTACTTGCTACATTATAATAATAATAATAATAATAATAATAATAATAATAATAATAATAATAATAATAATAATAATAATAATAATAATAATAATAATAATAATAATAATAATAATAATAATAATAATAATAATAATAATAATAATAATAATAATAATAATAATAATAATAATAATAATAATAATAATAATAATAATAATAATAATAATAATAATAATAATAATAATAATAATAATAATAATAATAATAATAATAATAATAATAATAATAATAATAATAATAATAATAATAATAATAATAATAATAATAATAATAATAATAATAATAATAATAATAATAATAATAATAATAATAATAATAATAATAATAATAATAATAATAATAATAATAATAATAATAATAATAATAATAATAATAATAATAATAATAATAATAATAATAATAATAATAATAATAATAATAATAATAATAATAATAATAATAATAATAATAATAATAATAATAATAATAATAATAATAATAATAATAATAATAATAATAATAATAATAATAATAATAATAATAATAATAATAATAATAATAATAATAATAATAATAATAATAATAATAATAATAATAATAATAATAATAATAATAATAATAATAATAATAATAATAATAATAATAATAATAATAATAATAATAATAATAATAATAATAATAATAATAATAATAATAATAATAATAATAATAATAATAATAATAATAATAATAATAATAATAATAATAATAATAATAATAATAATAATAATAATAATAATAATAATAATAATAATAATAATAATAATAATAATAATAATAATAATAATAATAATAATAATAATAATAATAATAATAATAATAATAATAATAATAATAATAATAATAATAATAATAATAATAATAATAATAATAATAATAATAATAATAATAATAATAATAATAATAATAATAATAATAATAATAATAATAATAATAATAATAATAATAATAATAATAATAATAATAATAATAATAATAATAATAATAATAATAATAATAATAATAATAATAATAATAATAATAATAATAATAATAATAATAATAATAATAATAATAATAATAATAATAATAATAATAATAATAATAATAATAATAATAATAATAATAATAATAATAATAATAATAATAATAATAATAATAATAATAATAATAATAATAATAATAATAATAATAATAATAATAATAATAATAATAATAATAATAATAATAATAATAATAATAATAATAATAATAATAATAATAATAATAATAATAATAATAATAATAATAATAATAATAATAATAATAATAATAATAATAATAATAATAATAATAATAATAATAATAATAATAATAATAATAATAATAATAATAATAATAATAATAATAATAATAATAATAATAATAATAATAATAATAATAATAATAATAATAATAATAATAATAATAATAATAATAATAATAATAATAATAATAATAATAATAATAATAATAATAATAATAATAATAATAATAATAATAATAATAATAATAATAATAATAATAATAATAATAATAATAATAATAATAATAATAATAATAATAATAATAATAATAATAATAATAATAATAATAATAATAATAATAATAATAATAATAATAATAATAATAATAATAATAATAATAATAATAATAATAATAATAATAATAATAATAATAATAATAATACAAGTGCCTGGGTTACGGACACACAAAAAAAAACTGTAAGGGACTAGACCGAAGCAATGCCTGCTGGAAATGTGGTTCCTCTAACCACACCAACAGGGACTGTAAAAATCGACCTTCATGCTTTCTTTGTTCCGAAGCAAAGTACGAAGATACTACTCACGTAGCTGGCTCCGGCGGGTGCGTAGTGTTCAGGGCAGCGCTAAAAGAAAGGAAGGACAGGGAGAAGACGAGACAGACAAAATGACGAACGTACTACAAGTCAACTTGAACAGGAGTGAGACTGCGCTCTTACTTCTGCCAAGAATGGCAGACGAATACGACGCTGACGTACTGATCATCTCCGAACAGCTACGAAACAAGACTGACAGATACTGGTTTTCCAACGCGAGCGGAACATCTGCTCTATGGATAAGGGGGGCCAGCCGAGGTGGAGTATCCAAAAGCGGGGCGGGCGAAGATTTCGTCTGGGTGAAAATCGGCTCCTGCGTAATCGTGAGTGTCTATCTGACCCCAAATTGCACTGCCTCGGAACTCGATGCAAAGCTGGAACTCCTAGAAGACGGATTACGGGACATGACGGGAGATCTAATATTGGCGGGAGATTTCAACGCCAGAGCGATCGAGTGGGGCATGACAACAACGAACAAACGTGGACGACTGTTGCTAGAAATGGCCGCAAGGCTTGACCTAGTAACCATGAACATCGGGAGTACCATGACATACAGACGACCAGGATTCGGTTTTTCTATACCTGACGTGACATTCGCATCAGATAGACTGGCACCGCGAATCACACAATGGCGTGTGCTGGAGGACTACAGTTCTAGTGACCACCAGTACATCGCCTTTGGGATAAGCGATGCCATGACAAACAGACAAACGAACAGACCCCTACCCCAGCGGTGGAACACGAAAAAACTGGACTATGACAAACTGAGGCAAATGCTAGGCGCGGCCTTGGCCCCGGAAAGCGGTTTACCTCAAGACCTGACTTGTCATGAACGTACTGAAAGACTCGCGGACGAGACCGCCCAGTTACTGGAGAAGTTTTGCCGTGACACCATGCCCCATAAGGGTGTATCGCCCGGCCGAACTCAACAGTACTGGTGGACGGAAGAGATAGCCGACTTGCGAAGGGTGTGCCTGGCTCAAAAGCGAAAGCTTACCCGGGAAGCTGGTGGGCCTCGCGTTGAAGCGCTTAGACTAGAGTACAGAACAGCACGGAAACGATTAAAAGTCAAAATTAAAGATAGTAAAAGACAGTGCTGGAAGCGCCTCTGCGATGAGGTCGAGCGCGACCCCTGGGGAACCGGTTACAAAATTGTCACTGGGAAACTGGGAGCTCGCTCTCCTCCCAACATAAGAGACGTGGAAACAACAAGACGTATAGTGGACGGACTTTTCCCGACGCACCCGACGAGACAAGACGTCGAAAGACGCATTGACTTGGACAGCATTCCCCCCTTCACGGTTACAGAGCTTAAACAAGCTGCATCCCTTATGAAGCCGGGAAAGGCTCCCGGACCAGACGGCGTTCCAGGAGAGATAGTCAGATCCACCGCTATCCACAGACCTGACATCCTCCTGGACCTTTTCAACGCCTGCCTGAAAAGTGGGACCTTCTGTGGCCGGTGGAAGAAGGCGAGATTGGTTCTCCTAAGCAAGGGCAAGGGAGACCCGGACTCTCCCTCGGCCTACCGACCGCTGGCCCTACTAGACACGACGGGAAAGCTTTTTGAACTGCTACTTAGACCACGACTGACTAACGCGATAGACGCATCCGGCGGCCTATCCGACCGACAGTACGGTTTTAGAAAAGGACGATCGACTATAGGCGCGATACAAGAAGTTGTCGACGCATACCAGAGAACGCGAGAAAAATGTGACCAGGCACGCCCTTTGGTACTCCTCGCGCTACTGGACATTAAAAACGCTTTCAACTCGGCGAGGTGGGTAGACATTCTCGAGGCCCTTGACGGGGCTTTTCGGGTGCCTGGCTACCTCGTCCGGATTGTCGAGGACTACTTACGAAACAGACAGATCATATTTGAAACGACTGACGGAACAGAGACCATGATAGTCACCGCTGGTGTCGCACAGGGATCAATCCTTGGACCGGACTTTTGGAACGCACTGTACGACGACCTACTTAGAATTGAGCTGCCAGATGGCTGCTACATCGTCGCTTACGCTGACGATGCGGCAGTCATCATCGTCGAACGTAATCCCGACCTGGCACAGCTGAAACTAAATATGGTCATGAGACGGATAAACGACTGGATGACGAAACGCGGACTTAATATCGCGGAAAACAAGACTGAACTGATCATACTAACGAGAAAACGGATACAGACGATTCTCCCGATGAAAGTTGGAACGGCAACGATTGCGACTAGAGGGGAAGTCAAGTACCTTGGGTTATACCTTGATACGAAACTAACCTTCTGGCCTCACATACAGAAAGCGGTCAAAAAGGCGTCGCAACGAGCGACCTGCCTGAGTCGCCTCATGGCTAACATCGGGGGACCACGACCAAATAAACGCAAACTACTAATGACGACCATCCACTCGATACTACTTTACGGATCCGAAATCTGGGCAGAGGCGCTCCGGGTAAAGAAGTACGCCAAAGCGATGACAAATGTACAGAGACGGGGGGCACTGCGTGTTGCCTCGGCCTACAGAACTGTCTCGCAAGAGGCTGTTCTTGTTGTGGCTGGGGTAATCCCCATAGACCTTCATGCGCTGGAGCGGAGGAGGGTCTATGTATCTAGTGCCGAGACGGGAAGAGCGGATGCGGCAGAAAGGGAAAGACAGCAGACACTACGAGACTGGGAAGACCGTTGGACAAACACAACCAAAGGACGATGGACGAAAAGGCTAATAACGGACATGAGAGCCTGGACAGATCGGAAATTTGGGGACGTCAACTTTTACGCCACTCAATTTCTGACTGGACATGGCTATTTCCGGTATTACCTCTACAAACTGAGACGAGTACGGACACCGAACTGCACATACTGTGGACACGACAGGGACGACGCGGAACATACGTTTTTCGACTGCGACAGATGGACAAGACGCCGACAGGAAATCGAGACTGTTGTAGGAGCAATCACGCCGGACAACATCATAGGCGTGATGCTCCAAAATAACAGTCACTGGGGTCTTCTGGCGGCCTGACACTCCCGCCGAGTGCGGATGCTCGACGGGGTCTCCTGCTAGGATGTAAATTTGCTAGCAGGCAGCTGGGCCAACTTCCTAGCTGATGAAGATTCTCACCACACCCTCATAAAAAAAAAAAAAAAAAAAAAAAAAAAAAAAAAAAAAAAAAAAAAAATAATAATAATAATAATAATAATAATAATAATAATAATAATAATAATAATAATAATAATAATAATAATAATAATAATAATAATAATAATAATAATAATAATAATAATAATAATAATAATAATAATAATAATAATAATAATAATAATAATAATAATAATAATAATAATAATAATAATAATAATAATAATAATAATAATAATAATAATAATAATAATAATAATAATAATAATAATAATAATAATAATAATAATAATAATAATAATAATAATAATAATAATAATAATAATAATAATAATAATAATAATAATAATAATAATAATAATAATAATAATAATAATAATAATAATAATAATAATAATAATAATAATAATAATAATAATAATAATAATAATAATAATAATAATAATAATAATAATAATAATAATAATAATAATAATAATAATAATAATAATAATAATAATAATAATAATAATAATAATAATAATAATAATAATAATAATAATAATAATAATAATAATAATAATAATAATAATAATAATAATAATAATAATAATAATAATAATAATAATAATAATAATAATAATAATAATAATAATAATAATAATAATAATAATAATAATAATAATAATAATAATAATAATAATAATAATAATAATAATAATAATAATAATAATAATAATAAAAATAATAATAATAATAATAATAATAATAATAATAATAATAATAATAATAATAATAATAATAATAATAATAATAATAATAATAATAATAATAATAATAATAATAATAATAATAATAATAATAATAATAATAATATGTTATATAATAATAATAATAATAATAATAATAATAATAATAATTATTATTATTAATAATAATAATAATAATAATAATAATAATAATAACAATAATAATAATAATAATAATAATAATAATATTATTATTATTATTCTAGTGATGAGTGTAGGCGATGCGGTTCTGTCAGGGAAACTATTGAACATATCATAGCTGGCTGGACTACCCTGACAAGTTATGATTATACAAACAGACACAATAGTGTCGGAAAAATTTTGTATCAAGAGCTTGCGATGCGTTATAACCTTATTACAAAGAGAACGGCGTACTATAAATATGAGCCCCCACCCGCACTAGACAATTAAGCTACTGTAATATATTGCGATAGAGAAATAATAACAGATCGGACTATCCTAGCAAACAGGCCTGATATTGTCGTGTTTTGTAAGGAACAAAATAATATCGAAATATACGAGGGGTGTTCAATATATTCGCGGTATCGATATGAAGGAAAATGCGAATTCAATTTAACTTGTTTTTGTTTTTCAATATAATCTCCCCTAGCATCAATGCATTTGTTACATCTTGAGATAAGCTTTTTTAAACCCTCAAAAAAATAAATTTCCTCTTTCTCTGCAAAATACCGACTTGAGTTCTTCATCATCCGAAAATCTTTTTCCACGAAGACATTTTTTCAAATCCGGAAACAGGAAATAATCACTAGGGGCAAGGTCTGGACTATAGGGTGTGTTGGATTTCTTCGAAACCGCAATCTCGCGCAGCAGCCTTGGAAACTCGCGCCGTGTGAACAGGAGCGTTGTCATGAAGAAGCAACACACCCGCTGCGAGTTTACCCCGTCTTTTCTTTTTAATTTCCTCCCGCAAATTATGCAAAGTGGAAGCCTAGGATGTGGCGTTGATGGTTTCACCTTTTTTTTTGTACTCAATGAGCAAGATTCCCTTTGAGTCCCAAAAAACTGTGGCCATGAGCTTCCCGGCAGACGGAGTGACTTTGAACTTCTTCGGGGGGTCTGTTCCTTTTTTATGCCACTGCATGGACTCTTGTTTGCTTTCAGGGTCACAACGGTGGACCCATGTTTCGTCCCCAGTAACAATTCGATCCATAACACCGTCCGCGTTCTCACTACACATCTCCAAAAGCTCTCTACAGCATGCGATTCTCACTTTTTTCTGAGGCGCTGTGAGCATTCGTGGCACCCACCTTGCACTGACCTTTAAAAGGTTAAGATGGTCATGAAGAATGGTGTGAATGGTACCAATTGGAAGCTTGGTGATCTCTGCCATCATTTCCACCTTTATTCGGGCATCCTCAAGAACAAGTTTTTCGACTTCTTTGATGCTTTCTCCCGTACAAGCAGTAGCCGGGTCGCCGGAGCGGGGGTCGTCTTCAATGCTCTCTCTGCCTCTCTCGAACTCACTTGACCACTTTTGCACAGTTGATAATGAAGGTGCGGAACCCTGGTAAACAGCCACCATCTCTTCATGAATAGTTTTTTGACTTTTTCCTTGCTTAGTGAGAAATTTAATTACAGCGCGAATTAACCCAATCGTTGTGTCAGCAACGGGCCTGGTGCCAAAAGCACTTGCAGAGAGTCTTAGAAAGTGGAAAATGGAGAACATCTTAGAACCCATGCAAAGAGCAGTTATACTGGCTACTTGCAACATTATAATAATAATAATAATAATAATAATAATAATAATAATAATAATAATAATAATAATAATAATAATAATAATAATAATAATAATAATAATAATAACAATAATAATAATAATAATAATAATAATAATAATAATAATAATAATAATAATAATAATTTTTTTTTTTTTTTTTTTTTTTTTTTTGCGTGTGAGGAGGTCAAAAATGCTTCGCGCATCATCAAAACTGTCGTCACAGTAATGGTATGTGGAAAAAAAACAAAAACACTAAAAAACTTCCCCCTCCTTCGCGGACCTCTTTCCACCCTGGTACCGAAACTTTTGCCATTACTTCAGGGTGGGGTCCTTCGTGTAGCGCCCTTTGACATCTACGTGAAATGCCTGCGTCCAGGCCACGCTTGGGTTATTCTCTCTTTGCTATCTTTGCTATTTGAGGCATTACCTTGCGGCTTCGAGGTCTCTTTGTTTGGACTTAAGAATTTTTTCAACATATTTTTGGATTATTTGCCAGTTTTCTTCGCTTGAGCTCATCTTCCGTATTATATTTTCGGGGGTAATTTGTCCCATGTGTAGCTCTATTTCTTCCCGCATAGGACTCCATTTTCTGCAATAGAAGAAAGTGTGTTCCGCATCATCACTTTCGGCATCTCCATATAAGCAGCTTGGTTGCGCGCATTTATGTATGCGATGAAGGTATCTTCGGAAGTAGCCATGTCCTGAGAGCATTTGCGTCAAATAGTAGTTGGTTTCGCCTGCACGCCGATTAAGCCAAGGTTCTAACACCGGTATCATTCGGGCCGTCCATCTGCCACGGTCATCATTTGTCCATGTATCTTGCCATGTACATATAGTTTGTCGCCTTATCGCTGCTGCTGCTAGCGCCGTGTATCCGCCGTTTGTCCTCATTTGCCATATTTTGTGCCGTTCTTTAGCAAGAAGGTCAATTGGTACCACTCCCGCTATTACCCGTATTGCTGCGTCAGATACAGTGCGATATGCCGAAGCTATGCGCAAAGCCGCTGTCCGCTGTACTGCTAGAAGCTGCTTTCTTCGTTTTTCGACATTTAAAGTTTCTGCCCACACTTCGCTTCCGTAAATGAGGATAGCGTTGTTTGTTGCCATCGGGCCCCCGACATTTGCCATTAGTCTGCTGAGGTAGGCTGTGGCTTTTCCCGCTTTCATCGCTGCGTATTGCAGTTGCGTCCCGAATGTAATTTTGCTGTCTAGCCTGATGCCTAAGTATTTTATGGATTTTTGCGTCATTATTGCTTCTTCATTTATTCGCATCTCCAGTTCTGTGGGCGTCTGTCTTCGTGTAAAGAGTAATAGCTCGGTTTTCTGTGTTGCAAGATGTAGTCCATGTGAGTTTAGCCATGCTTGAGTTCTTAGCATTACTTGGGTGAGTTTGCGTTGCACTGCTTCCGTGGTTCGTGCTGTGATGACTGCGGCTATATCATCTGCGTATCCTACTAGGAAGACATCGTCTGGCATCTCTATGTGTAATATCTCGTCATAGGTTATATTCCACAGATCAGGGCCCAATATAGATCCCTGCGCTGCTCCTGCCGTGATTTGTCTTGTTCTTGTCCCCGATTTAGTCTTATATTCCAGTATTCGGTTGCTCACGTAGCTATTTATTATTTTCTTCAGGTACGTAGGCATTTGGGGCCTGCGTTCCAGAGCTTCGACTATATCCTTCCATCTGAGGCTATTAAAGGCATTTTTGACATCTAGGGTCGCAAGAAGAACAAAAGGTCTAGAGTGGTGGTTACCTCGTTGCGTTGCTTGTGCTGCTCTGATTACTTCTTCTATAGCGCCAGCCGTAGATTTACCTGGTCTAAAACCATGCTGCTTTGGGCTTAGTCCTCCGGATGCCTCTATGGCGGAGTTTAGACGAGGCTTAATCAATCTTTCCAGTAACTTCCCCGCTGTGTCGAGCATGCAGAGCGGTCGGTATGCTGATGGGCTTTCCGGGTTTCCTTTTCCTTTGCTTATAAGAACCAGGCGCTGCCTCTTCCAAGTTTCTGGGAAGACTCCCCCACTGAGGCATGAGTTGTACATCCTGAGTAAAAAATGGGGACGTTTTTCAGCTATCTCCTTCAGAACCTCCGCTGGAATGCCATCTAGACCGGGAGCTTTTCTGTTCCTGAGCAACCTAGCTGCTGCTCTGATTTCTGTCTCCGTGAAAGGTTCTATAACTTCCTCTGGTCCTGTGCTATCGCGTTCGGCAGTCCTCACTTCGTGAGTTGGGAAAAGCGTCGTGACTATATGTTCCATTGTTTCAACGTCTAGTTCTTGGGCTGGTAACTTATTTTCAAGTTTCCTCATAGCCACTTTATATCCCAGGCCCCATGGATTGCGGTTGATATCCTGGCAGAGCTCTTCCCATTTCTTCCTCTTGCTTTTGCAGATGGCAGTTTTTAACTCCTTTTTTGCTCGTTTATACTCTTGGTTTTCGTTGGCTGCCTCGCCCCTCCGTTTCGCTTTTGTAAGTCTGCGTCTGCAGCGCAGGCAGTTTCGTCTGAGTTGCGCGATTTCGTCATTCCACCAGTAAACAGCTCGTCTTTTCCTTCTGTTTTGGTATTCCTTGGGCATGGCTGCGTTGCAGGCTTGTCTTATAGCTTGCATGACTTGTGTGACCACTGTCCTGGCGTCATATGGGCTGTCAGTCGTGAGCCTGGTTCTGTCGAGTGTAGTTATCAACGCTTCTACGTTCAGTTTCGCGACGTTCCATTTCCTGACTTTAGTATTTCGTGTTTCGTGCGTTGTGATATCTGTATTCATCTCGAAAGAGATGTACTGGTGGTCACTCCCAGTATATTCCTCCAGTACTTTCCATTTTTTAATTTTGCCGCCTATTCTCTCCGAGACCATTGTGATGTCGGGGATGGTACCCTCGCATCCGGGTCTTCTGAAAGTCGGTACGCTTCCAGTATTTGCAACGATGAGCCCAAGTCTTGCAGCCATATCAAGTACTCTCCGTCCTTTAGAGTTTGTTGTTGGCATCCCCCATTCCACGGCTCTGGAGTTAAAGTCTCCTGCTACAATGAAAACGCCTTCGAGCTGGAGTATTTTGTTTTCAATTGCATCCAGCTTATTTTGGAAATCCTGGACGTTTTCGCTCGGCGTTAGGTAGCAGCTAACGACTGTAACGCCTTTAGTGTGTGCATAAGTGTAACCAGTTCCTGAGCCACTGTAGGTTAGTGTTGTACTCGCTGTGCTTGGTACCCAGACTGCTGCTGTTGCCGTTGTGTCTTCTAGCCATGTACCACTGTCTCTTTTCGTGTACTGCTCGCTGATGATGACGAAGTCAATCTGATGTTCGAGGACAAGCTGGGAAAGGAGAGCATCGGCCGTTCTACTCCTGTGCAGGTTAGCTTGGAGGAATTTCATTTAATATAAGCTTTACATCTGCGGGAGCCCGGCAGGTGATCGACCAAGGCATGTCCCTCATGCAGACATAGGCAGCATCTTGCGGGCTTTTCACATTCCTTCTTTTTGTGTCCGCTTTCTCCGCATCGTATGCAGATTCCTTGTCCTTTTCTGTCTGGTCCCTTGCAGTCATATTGTAGGTGACCAGCGCCGAAGCACTTGTAGCAACGTTTGATATCTTCTAGTTGCCTCACTCTGCACATGGTCCATCCTATCCGCAGGCGTTGTGATTTATGTATAAACGTTGCTCCTTCGATGCTCAACGTAACGTATGCCCGCCGTTGTTCTCTGCTATCGGTTCGTGTTATGGTGACACTAAGATCTGCATCGTTATCTTGGAGAGCCGCCTTTACGGCCGTTGCTACTTCATCCTTGTCCGAGAGTGCGTCTAGGTCTCGGATTTCAATGGTGGCCTTTTGTTTCAGTTCTGTAACTGTTCCCGTATCTTTGAGTGTGTATTGCAGAATTCAGCCTTTTTGCCTCCTTTTTTAATTTCTAATAGAATAGCTCCTGCCTTTGTTTTCCGTATTGAGCGGATCACCACTTCGGCTGCCTCAGGCTTGACCTTTTGTCGGAGGTTTTTGAGCACATCTGCGTAACTGTGGCCGTTTCCTGGTCTTACCAAGACCGCTTCTGTATGCTCTCTCTTGTTACGCGGCGGTTTCTCTTTTGGTTCTCGTTGTTGAACCGTTTTCGAGGGATTCTCATTTGCCTGTGCTTCTTGTGTTCGAGGTTTTTTACGCGTGACTGTATACCACGTTTCTTGTTTCTTTTCCGCCATCTTTTCTGCAGGGCTAGTTGCCACCCTTTTGTTTTTCGGAGTTGTTGGTGTATCAACTGTTACTACGTTTAGTTTGTGCTTTATGTTACCCAGTGGTGGCTTTTCGCGCCTAATCTGTTTTTCTGACGTGATCCAGTTCCGCCTATAATCCTCTATTACGTCAAAAAGTTCGTCAAGCTCGGAGATGCCATTTTTTACGTCCATGCTAACGTTTTTTTGCCTTGCCATCATCTCCACGTATTTTAAAACAAGTGAGTTATTCTCATCTCTGATGTTAATATTGATGTCTCCCAATACGATATTCTCATTATTCCCCTTTATAATTCCATCTAATTCTTCAATAAATCTTCCAACACTCGAGCTAGGTCACCTGTATATTGCATGTACATGCTTTTGTTCACCTTCATTTTTTGTATTACTGCTTTACATTTGTTTAGGGTCTCATGCTCTGCAGTTCTCATCTTATCTATAAACTGCTGCCGTGGGGAGGTGTCTACCTTTGTAGGAGTTCCAGGTGCGTGCATGATTTCCTTGTCTTGATCGCACTTCTTGGGTACTTCAAAGGTGGGATCTTCGGCAAGAGCGGGTTTAAGAGCGTTCGCTAACTCTTTTGGCGGTTCGCTCGGATTTGCTACGCCTGTAGTCGTAGCTGCTGCTACTGGCGATCGACTGACCTTTCTGCTTCCTCTGAAGATTTCAGCGTATTCTACAGAGCTCTGTGTTTGCTTTTGTTGTTGTTTGTTTGGTGTTTGTTTATGTTTTGGTGGTGTTTTGATAATTTTTTTTCTATTGGGTCCCCGCTTTGAGCCGCTATCCTCGTACCGTTGTACAGTCGCTTCTAATAATCCCCGTGGTTATCTATGCAAGCAGGGAGGCCACGCAAGGGTTGACATAGGTCCTTATGAGAGTCTATGTTCAGAGCCGGGATCTAAGCGCAAAACCAGGAGTTATTCTCAACTGAACCTGTACCACCAACTTAACGGCGACGGACTCGGAACGTACTCAAAGCCTAGCCACAGTTTTAATGGGACGGGGGCGGATGCAGCATTAGCCTGAAAGCCGTTTCTCCAAGATGTCACTTTTGGTTATTAAGGTAACAGAATACTGCATCCACCAGCTCTCGGCAATCTATTCCAAATGTTTCATCGAGATCGTGTACCGGTTTCGTATTCCAGGTCGTCATCAGTTTCATAACCCTCATCAGGTGTCTATTCCAATGAGGTCTCCCGCTCTCGTTGGCCCCGACCCACGATCCACACAGGTTGGTTACTGCGTCTCACAATGGGTTGCTCGGGTGTACAGGGGGCACCGGATCGTGGAGGTGAGAGTCGGACATTAGGAACCCGCAGCTCATGCTAGCTGGAAACGGCATGTAGCCACGTGGGCCTTTTGCCCCCCATAATAATAATAATAATAATAATAATAATAATAATAATAATAATAATAATAATAATAATAATAATAATAATAATAATAATAATAATAATAATAATAATAATAATAATAATAATAATAATAATAATAATAATAATAATAATAATAATAATAATAATAATAATAATAATAATAATAATAATAATAATAATAATAATAATAATAATAATAATAATAATAATAATAATAATAATAATAATAATAATAATAATAATAATAATAATAATAATAATAATAATAATAATAATAATAATAATAATAATAATAATAATAATAATAATAATAATAATAATAATAATAATAATAATAATAATAATAATAATAATAATAATAATAATAATAATAATAATAATAATAATAATAATAATAATAATAATAATAATAATAATAATAATAATAATAATAATAATAATAATAATAATAATAATAATAATAATAATAATAATAATAATAATAATAATAATAATAATAATAATAATAATAATAATAATAATAATAATAATAATAATAATAATAATAATAATAATAATAATAATAATAATAATAATAATAATAATAATAATAATAATAATAATAATAATAATAATAATAATAATAATAATAATAATAATAATAATAATAATAATAATAATAATAATAATAATAATAATAATAATAATAATAATAATAATAATAATAATAATAATAATAATAATAATAATAATAATAATAATAATAATAATAATAATAATAATAATAATAATAATAATAATAATAATAATAATAATAATAATAATAATAATAATAATAATAATAATAATAATAATAATAATAATAATAATAATAATAATAATAATAATAATAATAATAATAATAATAATAATAATAATAATAATAATAATAATAATAATAATAATAATAATAATAATAATAATAATAATAATAATAATAATAATAATAATAATAATAATAATAATAATAATAATAATAATAATAATAATAATAATAATAATAATAATAATAATAATAATAATAATAATAATAATAATAATAATAATAATAATAATAATAATAATAATAATAATAATAATAATAATAATAATAATAATAATAATAATAATAATAATAATAATAATAATAATAATAATAATAATAATAATAATAATAATAATAATAATAATAATAATAATAATAATAATAATAATAATAATAATAATAATAATAATAATAACCCTCGGGGGGTGTTGTATCCCTAGAGGGCGCGTCCTCAGGTGGCGGATAGAGGGATGCTCGGTAGATATGCTGGGTAGGTGGGAATCAAAATACCACCCGCGGACCAAACAACTGCAACAAATCCATTATCTTAAACTGGTATCCAGAAAACATTGTGGTAGGCGTCTGTACTTCAGATATGAAGCGGCCTTTTCAACTCACCTGGCAGGAGGTCAAAAATGCAACAAAACTGATGAAATGGACAATAGTAATATACAAAATCGAGTGGGGATATACACTCAAACGTCGGTAGAGGCCGCGGCTACCGGCGCGGGCCCGGCTCCTCAAGGAGATGGGTCGCCAGCGGCACAACAATACAACAACAATAGCACCAATATCCAGCCTACTAGTGAACAGCATGCACCACCCGATGTAGCTCTCACGGCTGCTGGAAGAATAAGACAGCGTAGAAGATGGACATATTATATCAATGAAACTCTATTACGCATTTATTATCAAGTTACGAAAATAGAAACAGACATGACAGCATATCGCCAACGTCTACACACAGCTTTTACCAATCTCCACCCTGAATATAATGCTACTGAGCAGCGATTAGCAGACCAAATAAGAACTATATGCCGAAATAACTTAATCCCGATATCTTCTAGAGAACGGATGAAAGATGAAATTAGACCAACTCTAACGCTAGACACTTCTATTGGAGGAGATACCCCTTCACAAAGAAATCAGCAGCATGAACACATTAATGACGTCATTGATCAAAATTCTAGCAGTGAGAACTTAAACGAAGTCAATACCGATTTTCTCGCAAAAATATCGGAAGTGTTCTGGGAAATTTTCTCTGTTTATGATAAAACAAACCCAGCTCTTAGACCACCTATAGCAAAAATCAACACATCCGGAAAGGTCTGTAAAATAATTCAATACCTCGACGAACAAATTATACCCACTATTTTACCAAATATAGAAAACTTGGAGGATCTACATAGTGTCATCTACAGCGCTGCTCAAACCACAGCAACTTTACTGGGAAAAGGACCAAGACCCCTCTCGAAAGTCTGTAGAATAAAGGCAACAATACCAAAGCCATGGTTAAGGAGACTGGAACAAAATCTCATAAAATTGAGAAGCCAGATTGCATCCATCACTGAGTTCCTAAAAGGAAACAAATCTAGAAGACTTAGAAATAAGGTCAATAAAATATGCAGGCAATTTCCGAATCACTCTAAATATGAAGGGAATGATTACATACCCAGTAGAGTCCTAGACACTCTCAAGCAGAAGTTATCTGTTATTAAAACCAAAAGGCAGAAGTACATCCTCTCAGAAAAAAGAAAAACAAATAATGCCCTGTTCAACCAAAATGAGAAACATTTTTACAGAAGACTAAAAGCATGTCAAATTGAACAAGTAAATCAAGATTTTCCAACGGCAGAGAGTGTCGAAGAGTATTGGACTTCCATCTGGTCAAAAGCAGTGCACCATAACTCCGATGCACAATGGATTAAAGAGGAAAAACAAAATATGTCAGCATTATCACCAATGATAGATCATTATATAACATCAGACAATCTCAGAAGTGTTCTGGTTAAAGCCCAAAATTGGAAAAGTCCTGGAGCTGATAGAGTACAAAATTTCTGGTATAAGAGATTAAAATCAACTCACGAGAAACTAGTGCAATTTTTCAATAGTTGCATCAGTAATCCTAGCTCCTTCCCAACATTCTTAACCAATGGCGTGACATACCTGCTACCAAAAGGATTGCATTTTGATGGAGGGGACCCATCTAAAGGCAGACCAATCACATGTCTCTCAACGATGTATAAAATACTAACGGCATGTATAAATAATACAATATATAAACACCTGACAGAGCAGAACGTCATTACAGAAGAACAGAAAGGATGCATAAGAGGAGCGAGAGGATGTAAGGAACAGCTCACAATAGACCAAATCGTACTAGAACAAGCTACAAAAGGATCACGAAATTTACATGCTGGATATATTGATTACAAAAAAGCTTTCGACAGCATTCCACATTCATGGTTAATAGAAGCTCTCAGCATCTATAAAATCCATCCCACTCTGATCAACTTCTTGAGCTCGATAATGAAAAACTGGAGGACAACAATAGAGGTGAAAGGTAGTACAATACCTTGCAAAACAGGCGTTATTCCTATTAAACGCGGCATTTTCCAAGGAGATTGCTTAAGTGCCTTATGGTTTTGCATAGCACTTAACCCATTAAGTAACTTACTGAATAGATCAGGATATGGGTTTAAAATCAAAAAGGATGGAGAAGTTACACACAAAATAAATCATCTCTTATATATGGATGATTTGAAGCTTTATGCATCAACCAAAATACACCTGAATCATCTACTCATCATGACTAAATTCTTCAGTGATGATATCAAAATGACCTTTGGAATCGACAAATGCAAAACAATATCGATAATAAGAGGCAAACTAGCACCTTGCAATGAACCGGAGTTATTCGATGTTGGAGAAATGACACAAGACGACATATACAAATACCTGGGAGTTATGCAAAGCAGAAGGATTGAACAAAGAAAAGTGAAGGAAAAGCTTTTAAATGAAGTCTTTGGGAGAATCCACAAACTAACCAAGTCCCATCTGAATGGAAAACATCTCATCAAAGGCATAAACACTTATGCTATCCCGGTATTAACATACAGTTTTGGAGTCATCCGATGGACAGTAACAGAACTCAATACTATCCAGAGAAAAATTAGAACAACTCTCACAAAATATAAGATACATCATCCGAAATCCTGCTTGGAAAGAATGACTCTCCCAAGAAAATTAGGAGGGAGAGGCCTTATCGATCTTCAACTCTTGCACGAAAACCAAATTACGTCACTCCGAAGATACTTCCATGGGAAGGTGAATGAATCTCACCTAATAAGAGCAATAACATTAGTCGATGAATCATTCACACCTATGAAACTACAAATAGATGAGTTTGAGATAAACGCCAAAACAAGATCTCAGAAACTTGAAGAGTGGGCTGCGAAACCCCTCCACGGAAAATACTACCATACGTTAAACAACCAAAACGTTGACAAAAATTGGTCAAACAAATGGCTAACGAATGGAAGTATCTTTTCCGAAACAGAGGGTTTTATGCTTGCAATTCAAGATGAGGTGATTCCAACCAGGAACTATCTTAAATGCATAGTCAAGCAGCCGGGCGCACATGAAGATATATGCAGAAGATGTGGAATGCGTGGAGAGACAATTGAGCACATAATATCGGGGTGCCCAACACTGGCGCAGAGCGATTACCTTAAGCGACACAATAATGTTGCCAAAATCATACATATTGAACTACTGAAGGCTAACAATATAGCACCAAAAGAATTGCGATACTATCTGTATGAACCAGATCCAGTCATTGAAACAGATAAAGTCAAAATATACTTCGATAGGACAATATATACAGTACACCGAAGAGAACACAATAGACCAGATATTACCATCATCAATAAAGCAACAAAAGAAGGATTCCTAGTTGACGTCGCAATTCCGCTCAGCAGAAATATAGAGAAGACTTACTTGGAAAAAATAAATAAATACGCCGAGCTTGCGACAGAGATCAAAGCACAGTGGAACCTGAGATCAATGAAGATCGTGCCAATTATTTTATCCAGCATTGGAATTATCCATCAAAATTTAACAAGAGGCATTAATATTTTAAATTTAAAAGAAAGAATTATAGAAATAATACAAAAAGCTGTGATTATCGATACCTGTCATGTAACTAGAAAATTTATCCAATGAAACCACATAATAGCTTCAATATAGTACAATTTTACTCAGACTTAAAGTCTCTAAAATTGTATCTTCTTCGCAACCATTTAATGAGACATTAAGGGGAATAATAATAATAATAATAATAATAATAATAATAATAATAATAATAATAATAATAATAATAATAATAATAATAATAATAATAATAATAATAATAATAATAATAATAATAATAATAATAATAATAATAATAATAATAATAATAATAATAATAATAATAATAATAATAATAATAATAATAATAATAATAATAATAATAATAATAATAATAATAATAATAATAATAATAATAATAATAATAATAATAATAATAATAATAATAATAATAATAATAATAATAATAATAATAATAATAATAATAATAATAATAATAATAATAATAATAATAATAATAATAATAATAATAATAATAATAATAATAATAATAATAATAATAATAATAATAATAATAATAATAATAATAATAATAATAATAATAATAATAATAATAATAATAATAATAATAATAATAATAATAATAATAATAATAATAATAATAATAATAATAATAATAATAATAATAATAATAATAATAATAATAATAATAATAATAATAATAATAATAATAATAATAATAATAATAATAATAATAATAATAATAATAATAATAATTTTTTTTTTTTTTGTTTTTTATGAGGGTGTGGTGAGAATCTTCATCAGCTAGGAAGTTGGCCCAGCTGCCTGCTAGCAAATTTACATCCTAGCAGGAGACCCCGTCGAGCATCCGCACTCGGCGGGAGTGTCAGATTTTTACTGACTAAACTCACCCTCCCTATGTTCACCAGTCGGACGGGGACCGCGTTAGCATTACTTCCGTCCGACCGGCCTTTCTGTGAAGGTTACAAAGCCCCCTCTCAATCAGTCATCTCTCAGGCATCCATCCGCATTTTTACCCCTCAAAACGGTCTCGATAAAGGCCGCCAGAAGACCCCAGTGACTGTTATTTTGGAGCATCACGCCTATGATGTTGTCCGGCGTGATTGCTCCTACAACAGTCTCGATTTCCTGTCGGCGTCTTGTCCATCTGTCGCAGTCGAAAAACGTATGTTCCGCGTCGTCCCTGTCGTGTCCACAGTATGTGCAGTTCGGTGTCCGTACTCGTCTCAGTTTGTAGAGGTAATACCGGAAATAGCCATGTCCAGTCAGAAATTGAGTGGCGTAAAAGTTGACGTCCCCAAATTTCCGATCTGTCCAGGCTCTCATGTCCGTTATTAGCCTTTTCGTCCATCGTCCTTTGGTTGTGTTTGTCCAACGGTCTTCCCAGTCTCGTAGTGTCTGCTGTCTTTCCCTTTCTGCCGCATCCGCTCTTCCCGTCTCGGCACTAGATACATAGATCCTCCTCCGCTCCAGCGCAAGAAGGTCTATGGGGATTACCCCAGCCACAACAAGAACAGCCTCTTGCGAGACAGTTCTGTAGGCCGTAAAGTAGTATCGAGTGGATGGTCGTCATTAGTAGTTTGCGTTTATTTGGTCGTGGTCCCCCGATGTTAGCCATGAGGCGACTCAGGCAGGTCGCTCGTTGCGACGCCTTTTTGACCGCTTTCTGTATGTGAGGCCAGAAGGTTAGTTTCGTATCAAGGTATAACCCAAGGTACTTGACTTCCCCTCTAGTCGCAATCGTTGCCGTTCCAACTTTCATCGGGAGAATCGTCTGTATCCGTTTTCTCGTTAGTATGATCAGTTCAGTCTTGTTTTCCGCGATATTAAGTCCGCGTTTCGTCATCCAGTCGTTTATCCGTCTCATGACCATATTTAGTTTCAGCTGTGCCAGGTCGGGATTACGTTCGACGATGATGACTGCCGCATCGTCAGCGTAAGCGACGATGTAGCAGCCATCTGGCAGCTCAATTCTAAGTAGGTCGTCGTACAGTGCGTTCCAAAAGTCCGGTCCAAGGATTGATCCCTGTGCGACACCAGCGGTGACTATCATGGTCTCTGTTCCGTCAGTCGTTTCAAATATGATCTGTCTGTTTCGTAAGTAGTCCTCGACAATCCGGACGAGGTAGCCAGGCACCCGAAAAGCCCCGTCAAGGGCCTCGAGAATGTCTACCCACCTCGCCGAGTTGAAAGCGTTTTTAATGTCCAGTAGCGCGAGGAGTACCAAAGGGCGTGCCTGGTCACATTTTTCTCGCGTTCTCTGGTATGCGTCGACAACTTCTTGTATCGCGCCTATAGTCGATCGTCCTTTTCTAAAACCGTACTGTCGGTCGGATAGGCCGCCGGATGCGTCTATCGCGTTAGTCAGTCGTGGTCTAAGTAGCAGTTCAAAAAGCTTTCCCGTCGTGTCTAGTAGGGCCAGCGGTCGGTAGGCCGAGGGAGAGTCCGGGTCTCCCTTGCCCTTGCTTAGGAGAACCAATCTCGCCTTCTTGCACCGGCCACAGAAGGTCCCACTTTTCAGGCAGGCGTTGAAAAGGTCCAGGAGGATGTCAGGTCTGTGGATAGCGGTGGATCTGACTATCTCTCCTGGAACGCCGTCTGGTCCGGGAGCCTTTCCCGGCTTCATAAGGGATGCAGCTTGTTTAAGCTCTGTAACCGAGAAGGGGGGAATGCTGTCCAAGTCAATGCGTCTTTCGACGTCTTGTCTCGTCGGGTGCGTCGGGAAAAGTCCGTCCACTATACGTCTTGTTGTTTCCACGTCTCTTATGTTGGGAGGAGAGCGAGCTCCCAGTTTCCCAGTGACAATTTTGTAACCGGTTCCGCAGGGGTCGCGCTCGACCTCATCGCAGAGGCGCTTCCAGCACTGTCTTTTACTATCTTTAATTTTGACTTTTAATCGTTTCCGTGCTGTAATAATAATAATAATAATAATAATAATAATAATAATAATAATAATAATAATAATAATAATAATAATAATAATAATAATAATAATAATAATAATAATAATAATAATAATAATAATAATAATAATAATAATAATAATAATAATAATAATAATAATAATAATAATAATAATAATAATAATAATAATAATAATAATAATAATAATAATAATAATAATAATAATAATAATAATAATAATAATAATAATAATAATAATAATAATAATAATAATAATAATAATAATAATAATAATAATAATAATAATAATAATAAATTATTAATAATAATAATAATAATAATAATAATTATTATTATATTAATAATAATAATAATAATAATAATAATAATAATTATAATTATTATTATTATTTTTATTATTATTATTATTAATAATAATTATTATTATTATTAATAATAATTATTATTAATAATTAATAATAATAATAATAATAATAATAATAATAATAATAATAATAATAATAATAGTAATAATAATAATAATAATAATAATAATAATAATAATAATAATAATAATAATAATAATAATATGTTATATAATAATAATTATTATTATTATTATTATTATTATTATTAATAATAAATAAATAATATTAATAATAATAATAATAATAATAATAATAATAATAATAATAATAACAATAATAATAATAATAATAATAATAATATTATTATTATTATTATTCTAGTGATGAGTGTAGGCGATGCGGTTCTGTCAGGGAAACTATTGAACATATCATAGCTGGCTGGACTACCCTGACAAGTTATGATTATACAAACAGACACAATAGTGTCGGAAAAATTTTGTATCAAGAGCTTGCGATGCGTTATAACCTTATTACAAAGAGAACGGCGTACTATAAATATGAGCCCCCACCCGCACTAGACAATTAAGCTACTGTAATATATTGCGATAGAGAAATAATAACAGATCGGACTATCCTAGCAAACAGGCCTGATATTGTCGTGTTTTGTAAGGAACAAAATAATATCGAAATATACGAGGGGTGTTCAATATATTCGCGGTATCGATATGAAGGAAAATGAAATAATAATAATAATAATAATAATAATTTTTGTTTTTTTTTTTTTTTTTTTTTTTTTTTTTTTTTTTTTTTTTTTTGCGTGTGAGGAGGTCAAAAATGCTTCGCGCATCATCAAAACTGTCGTCACAGTAATGGTATGTGGAAAAAAAACTTCCCCCTCCTTCGCGGACCTCTTTCCACCCTGGTACCGAAACTTTTGCCATTACTTCAGGGTGGGGTCCTTCGTGTAGCGCCCTTTGACATCTACGTGAAATGCCTGCGTCCAGGCCACGCTTGGGTTATTCTCTCTTTGCTATCTTTGCTATTTGAGGCATTACCTTGCGGCTTCGAGGTCTCTTTGTTTGGACTTAAGAATTTTTTCAACATATTTTTGGATTATTTGCCAGTTTTCTTCGCTTGAGCTCATCTTCCGTATTATATTTTCGGGGGTAATTTGTCCCATGTGTAGCTCTATTTCTTCCCGCATAGGACTCCATTTTCTGCAATAGAAGAAAGTGTGTTCCGCATCATCACTTTCGGCATCTCCATATATGCGATGAAGGTATCTTCGGAAGTAGCCATGTCCTGAGAGCATTTGCGTCAAATAGTAGTTGGTTTCGTCTGCACGCCGATTAAGCCAAGGTTCTAACACCGGTATCATTCGGGCCGTCCATCTGCCACGGTCATCATTTGTCCATGTATCTTGCCATGTACATATAGTTTGTCGCCTTATCGCTGCTGCTGCTAGCGCCGTGTATCCGCCGTTTGTCCTCATTTGCCATATTTTGTGCCGTTCTTTAGCAAGAAGGTCAATTGGTACCACTCCCGCTATTACCCGTATTGCTGCGTCAGATACAGTGCGATATGCCGAAGCTATGCGCAAAGCCGCTGTCCGCTGTACTGCTAGAAGCTGCTTTCTTCGTTTTTCGACATTTAAAGTTTCTGCCCACACTTCGCTTCCGTAAATGAGGATAGCGTTGTTTGTTGCCATCAATAATTTTCTTTTGCTGGCCATCGGGCCCCCGACGTTTGCCATTAGTCTGCTGAGGTAGGCTGTGGCTTTTCCCGCTTTCATCGCTGCGTATTGCAGTTGCGTCCCGAATGTAATGTTGCTGTCTAGCCTGATGCCTAAGTATTTTATGGATTTTTGCGTCATTATTGCTTCTTCATTTATTCGCATCTCCAGTTCTGTGGGCGTCTGTCTTCGTGTAAAGAGTAATAGCTCGGTTTTCTGTGTTGCAAGATGTAGTCCATGTGAGTTTAGCCATGCTTGAGTTCTTAGCATTACTTGGGTGAGTTTGCGTTGCACTGCTTCCGTGGTTCGTGCTGTGATGACTGCGGCTATATCATCTGCGTATCCTACTAGGAAGACATCGTCTGGCATCTCTATGTGTAATATCTCGTCATAGGTTATATTCCACAGATCAGGGCCCAATATAGATCCCTGCGCTGCTCCTGCCGTGATTTGTCTTGTTCTTGTCCCCGATTTAGTCTTATATTCCAGTATTCGGTTGCTCAGGTAGCTATTTATTATTTTCTTCAGGTACGTAGGCATTTGGGGCCTGCGTTCCAGAGCTTCGACTATATCCTTCCATCTGAGGCTATTAAAGGCATTTTTGACATCTAGGGTCGCAAGAAGAACAAAAGGTCTAGAGTGGTGGTTACCTCGTTGCGTTGCTTGTGCTGCTCTGATTACTTCTTCTATAGCGCCAGCCGTAGATTTACCTGGTCTAAAACCATGCTGCTTTGGGCTTAGTCCTCCGGATGCCTCTATGGCGGAGTTTAGACGAGGCTTAATCAATCTTTCCAGTAACTTCCCCGCTGTGTCGAGCATGCAGAGCGGTCGGTATGCTGATGGGCTTTCCGGGTTTCCTTTTCCTTTGCTTATAAGAACCAGGCGCTGCCTCTTCCAAGTTTCTGGGAAGACTCCCCCACTGAGGCATGAGTTGTACATCCTGAGTAAAAAATGGGGACGTTTTTCAGCTATCTCCTTCAGAACCTCCGCTGGAATGCCATCTAGACCGGGAGCTTTTCTGTTCCTGAGCAACCTAGCTGCTGCTCTGATTTCTGTCTCCGTGAAAGGTTCTATAACTTCCTCTGGTCCTGTGCTATCGCGTTCGGCAGTCCTCACTTCGTGAGTTGGGAAAAGCGTCGTGACTATATGTTCCATTGTTTCAACGTCTAGTTCTTGGGCTGGTAACTTATTTTCAAGTTTCCTCATAGCCACTTTATATCCCAGGCCCCATGGATTGCGGTTGATATCCTGGCAGAGCTCTTCCCATTTCTTCCTCTTGCTTTTGCAGATGGCAGTTTTTAACTCCTTTTTTGCTCGTTTATACTCTTGGTTTTCGTTGGCTGCCTCGCCCCTCCGTTTCGCTTTTGTAAGTCTGCGTCTGCAGCGCAGGCAGTTTCGTCTGAGTTGCGCGATTTCGTCATTCCACCAGTAAACAGCTCGTCTTTTCCTTCTGTTTTGGTATTCCTTGGGCATGGCTGCGTTGCAGGCTTGTCTTATAGCTTGCATGACTTGTGTGACCACTGTCCTGGCGTCATATGGGCTGTCAGTCGTGAGCCTGGTTCTGTCGAGTGTAGTTATCAACGCTTCTACGTTCAGTTTCGCGACGTTCCATTTCCTGACTTTAGTATTTCGTGTTTCGTGCGTTGTGATATCTGTATTCATCTCGAAAGAGATGTACTGGTGGTCACTCCCAGTATATTCCTCCAGTACTTTCCATTTTTTAATTTTGCCGCCTATTCTCTCCGAGACCATTGTGATGTCGGGGATGGTACCCTCGCATCCGGGTCTTCTGAAAGTCGGTACGCTTCCAGTATTTGCAACGATGAGCCCAAGTCTTGCAGCCATATCAAGTACTCTCCGTCCTTTAGAGTTTGTTGTTGGCATCCCCCATTCCACGGCTCTGGAGTTAAAGTCTCCTGCTACAATGAACACGCCTTCGAGCTGAAGTATTTTGTTTTCAATTGCATCCAGCTTATCTTGGAAATCCTGGACGTTTTCGCTCGGCGTTAGGTAGCAGCTAACGACTGTAACGCCTTTAGTGTGTGCATAAGTGTAACCAGTTCCTGAGCCACTGTAGGTTAGTGTTGTACTCGCTGTGCTTGGTACCCAGACTGCTGCTGTTGCCGTTGTGTCTTCTAGCCATGTACCACTGTCTCTTTTCGTGTACTGCTCGCTGATGATGACGAAGTCAATCTGATGTTCGAAGACAAGCTGGGAAAGGAGAGCATCGGCCGTTCTACTCCTGTGCAGGTTAGCTTGGAGGAATTTCATTTAATATAAGCTTTACATCTGCGGGAGCCCGGCAGGTGATCGACCAAGGCATGTCCCTCATGCAGACATAGGCAGCATCTTGCGGGCTTTTC